>CM055681.1:12546-2512546 GCA_029448645.1 Andrena camellia | reverse complement strand
GCCTCAAAGCGGGGTCGAAAAATCTCGAGTTTGCGAGGGGATGAAGAGGGTTTTAAATTACTTGCAGCTCGTCTGGGGCGACACGTTCCTTCTGGGCTGCGGATACTCCTTCTACTACGACCCAGCTCGGGGCTACACCAAGAACTACGTCTGCAACTACGGGCCTAGGTAACAAATTTTATTTCGACGACGGGCTAGACTCATTCTTCGCGATTGACAGCCAACGGGGTGCACGAACCTTTTAGGATCCTCGATGAGACCGCGAGAATTATTTCGAGGGAGAAAGGGGGACACTTGTTGGGTGGATCCGCGGCCTCGACGTTTCATTTATAGATTTATCGGCCGACTTTCAGGGAAAAAGAAAACGGGACGCGAGGTGTATTGAATCCAGCCGAGGCTTCCATAAATTTTCCCTCGTTTCTCGAGTATTTCCTGTCAATCGGCAGCTTATTACTGTCGACAAATTGAACGCGTCGTCGCCCGCGCCCTGTCGCCTCCACCCCCCACTCGCCTCCCACGAAAAACGAAGGAAAAGCAATCTCAATCTTCGACGCGGAATATTTATTCGCGACTTTTTCAACTCGCCGAATTCACTGAAACTCGTTTAAGGGGTTGCGCGCCACCTTGACCGACCCAAAATGGGCGGCAGCTTCCTGAATTTTTTACAGAAAATTTATGCGCACTATTTTTACCACGTATAATTGTTTGCGACTCTTCTTTGTCACCAAAAGAATGTGTTTGCAAAATTGAAGTTTTGTCTATTTATTAATACGTAAAACTTCAATTTAAAAAATATGATTTTTTGTATTCTTAAAACTTCTATTTATTAATACGTGTTTTGAAAATACAAAAAGTCTTTGATATCACAGCGAATTTTTTAATGGGATCCTTTTCATATTATTCTTAAAGCTCTAATCTGTCATTCCATGTAAATATTTTTTTTTTCAATTTTTCGATACAGTCAAGGCAACCCCTTAACTCCGAATTGTCTGGTTCTCCTTCCGGGGGGGGGGGGGGGGCGCTCGAAGACAGGGGAACGGTGGAAACGTTGCCGACGACAATGCGGAGTGATTTATGAACACTTGTTTCGGGCGATAAATTTTAACGCGTTCCTTAATAACCCCCCGTCCATCTTGGATTCGATAAATCATCCTTGCCGGGCTCAAGCGTTATTACTTTGCATTGCAGTGGCAACGTGCTTGGCTTTCAACCGTATCAATCGGGCCAGCCTGCTTGCGGCAGCTATGGGATGTCTTATTCGAATCGATACGCTGGACTTTGTTGTAAGTTCTATACCGTCGCTATCGTCGACCGTAACGGCTGACGTTTCAGAAAAATTCAGAGCAGTCCGAGACGCTTGAATGAATTTGAAGTGAAAACAGAATGAAGTGTTCGGGCGGCGATCTGGAAGTATTGAAAGAGAAATTAAAATCTCGTTCAGTTTTATGCCAGCATAGCTGAAAATACCAGGGGTCGAGTGAAACTGTTAACTTTTATAAATAAAATTTATTTATCGAACTTTTAACTTTTAAATCATTTCTTTTCTGTTTTGAGTTAACTTTGTACATTAGCACTTTAACTATGTTGTAGGAGTTCGGTTTTAATAGTTACTTTTTGATTAATAAATGTTCTGGAGAGTCATATACTTTTGAACTTTAAGGGTCAAATATAAAAGTTGAGAATATTTTTTTAATTAGTATTGTTTAAGGAATTGGAAGCAGGATAAATATAGAAGAGGAAGCACGTAATTATTATCACTGAAACGGTTTAAGGTTTTCAACTTCAGACTTATCTACGCCACAACACTTTCAGGAAATCTGTTTGTCACAACTTTAACTTTTTCAAAGCACAATAAATGTCCCTATTTAACTAGAACTTTTTTACACCTTCACGAAAATAAAAGTTTCTTATTTACAGAAAAATCTATGGGGTAAAAGGTTTCAGTTAATACACTGCATTTTATAACAGATCTCTCGGAACAGAAAAGATAATTTATTTATTTATTTATTTATTTATTTCACTTGTACGGGTATAATAGTCATTATCAGTTGAAAATTTTAACAGTTTCATTCGACCCCTGGAAAATACTCTTCATTATGTTCTCACTGTCTATCGATCTAGAAGAGTTTTCGCATTTTTCATTTTATGTTATTCGCAGCTGCAGAAAGCTACTACCACCTGGGAGCATACTGTGCCTACGGCTAACAGGAATCTTACGTTAGAGGAAGAACGAAATCCAAGCGCGAAAGTAGAGTAATAGGGGAGAACTGAATTGAAGAGCTCGAGAATCTACCGAAGAATCGAATGGGAATTTCTTAACTGGACGTCGAGCTTCGCTAAAAAATCTTCCTATTGTCCTTCGATCTGGTTCAATGTTTCTAGTCTGCGAAAGATAGTCTGTAAATTCTAGCCATGTAATTAGACTAACAATAAGTTTATGAGAATTAAAGACAGAAATGCCCGATTTGACGTAATTGAAAGAAAACTAATAAAGGAAGTTAGGCAACTCGAAAATTCAGCAAATTCAGAAAATTAAGAAAATTTAGAAAATTCAGAATATTCCGAAAATTAAAAAAATCCAGAAAAATCAGAAAATCCATAAAACTCGGAGAATCCAGAAAATTCAGAAAATCCAGAATATTCAGAAAATTCAGAACATCCAGACAATTCAGAAAATTCAAAACATCTAAAACATTCAGAAAATTCAGAAAATTTAGAAAATCCAGCAAAATCAGAAAATTCAGAAATTCGGAAAATTCAGAAAATGATGCAACTTTGTGTGCAAGTAGAGTAGTTCATCCCTAATAAAAACCTATTTTCTGTTGGTGTAATTGTGGGATTTTAGGGGGTGAAATCACCCCTCGAAAACAATTCAGAATTTTCTTTTTCGTGGAATATCTCGAAAACGGTGAGGGCTATGAAAAAGAAGTGTAAACAAAATTTGCATCTTTTTTTTACATCTATAAAACTGTGTAAAAATAATTATCGAATTAAGGATTGGTGGTGGGGGTAACTTGAAGTTTAAATTTTTCAAAAGTTATTTATACACAGTTTTGTAGACGTAAAAAGAATACGCAACTTTTGTTTAAACTTCTTTTCAATATCTCTCGCCGTTCTCGAGATATTCCACGAAAAAGAAATTCTGAATATTCAAGGGGTGGTTTCATCCCCTATAACCCCACAATGTCACCAACAGAAAATAGCTTCTGTTAGGGATGAACTACTTTATTTGCACACAGAGTTGCATAATTCTCTGAATTTTTGAGCTGCCCAACTTCCCTTGTAAGTAATTACCCACTTTGTCGAAAAACAAATGAAATGTGAGCGTAGCTGTCCCAAAGATCTCCCGGCACCTTATGGAGTCGAAAATGCGAGATAAGGCGCTGATAACGTTGTAATCCCGTATTCCAGGCGGGCTAGAACTTCTGCAACACTGTGCCGGGGCTGTCTCCTCGTGTGATCCATGCGCTTTTCCATGCATTTTGCATCGCAGCCCTTACGTGACTGCGGCTCGAAACACGCCGTATAAATATTTACGCGAGAAGAAAGATACGGCGCACGCTTTTCACCCCGTTCGCGGCGGCAATTATTCTTATTTTCCCCCCAGGCTGTTTCGATCAACTCGGCTCCATTTGTTCGCCACGACGTAGCGGCAATCCTCAAAACTACGCTGTTCAACTCGACTTCTCAAGTACCCTACTCCACTATAAAAATTAGTACCCACCCTGCTTTCGTAATTTTCAAATTTTTACCAACATCCAGCAGAGAAACCCTTGACGTAGCAGCGTTTGGCGCAACGATGCATAATTCGGCGCTGCGGGAGCGTAAAAAGAGAACTGCGAGTTTGCTAATGAACGTAACAGACGAGAAATAGAAAGAAAGAAGGTAACCATCGTCGACCACTACAATGCAAATGTGTTCGGAGCTGGTGAAGTGCGGGGAACATGGCTAAAACGATTTTCTTTCGAACTCTCACCGCGGCGTAATTGGTAATTACCGGGAGGGTGGCGATGAAAGAAGCGGGGAAATTTTCGCCGCGCTCGGGCTAGAGAAATCGGTGACGCGAAGGGGGGAGGCGAGGCAGCGAAGTAAATAATGGTTCAATAAAACACGAAAAAGAGAAACAAAGTGCTGGATTATACCGATGCGGGACGACGGCGGGCGGGGGAGTGGGTGGCAAAAAAATGCGCGATAAAGTTTAATTCCCTTATTCGGGGGACAGTAAAATCCCGGATATCCGAGCGGCAGGCTTCCCCCGCAATACGCCCGGATTTATTGTCAGTTGCACACAACTGAACGCGTTATTTCATTGGGGAAATAACCGCCGAGGCACCCTCGCCACGGTCCACCTCCGCATTTCCACGAAATAGAACCGGATTACGTGGTTCTACAGGTGCGCCCAATTTCGAGTGCTTCGGCTTTGGTTTTGAAAGCTGGCTGGAGTGGAACGAGTTTAATATGTACTCGTGAATCCGAATTAATTCCAATAGAAAAGTTTTACTGAATGGGATTCAAGTACAGCGAAGTCTCGTTATAAGCTCCAGGCTCGGTGCTGGCGGCGAGCTTATAACGCATAGCGTCGACTATTCCGAGGCGCCAATGAGAGCACTCACGGGTTCTCTCGACCGAAGGATTCCAAGAAATGGTGGGGATAGCGATCGAGCATACAACGCATACCCGAAATGAGTTTATAACGAGAATTTGTTGTACTACTCATACGGGGTGATGTTTTGTTCTATGTACTTCCAAAGTACTTAGGTTATCTGGGTTTATAGAGTGACTCAAGAGATAAGGATTTGAAAATTAACCTCAAAGTCAAATAGGCACTCCCAATTTTTCGCATATAACTCTTAAAGAACAAGAGATAGAAAAAATTCAAAGAAAATTTTAATGGTACAATAAGAACTACAAACTTGCGTTTGCAAAGTTTTGAAAAAGGTTTAAAAAATATATATTTGACGAGGAAAAGTTTTTTTTAAATTTTGTTAACAAATTTTGGGAAACTGCAAGTTTTGGGGAGCGGCCAATTTTGGGAAGCGATAAATTTTGGGGAGCGGCAAATTTTGGAAAGCAATAAATTTTGGGGAGCGGCAAATTTTGGGAGGCGACAAATTTTGGATAGCGATAAATTTTGGGTAGCGATAAATTTTGGGGAGCGGCCAATTTTTGGGAGGCGACAAATTTTGGAAAGCGATAAAGTTTGGGGAGCGGCAAATTTCGAGCGAAAGAAATTGGAAAAGATTTAAATATAGAGGCCTGAGACAACTTTAAAAACAATTCACTTTTCTTTCATGTAGCGAAGTAGCAATGACTCAGATGTGAGTTGCCATATTGAATTAATTTTGAAATAGTCTCACCCACTTTAAGTTAAAATATTTGATGACATTTCGCGGAAAGGGCGGCAGACGGTTGTCAGTCTAGGGGCGCCAAATCTTGAAATCCGCCCCTGTGTCTAGACTAATTTTACCTAGCATAATACTGAAATAAACCCTGACATCTTCAGTGTTCAACATAATGCAAATTACGCGTAATGGGTTCGGCGTAGAACGCACAGAACTGTGGTCCGGAGCCGAGGCAACGATGAAACAAGGCTTACGAAAACATCCTCTCCTACCTGGCGTGTTGTGCTTGAACCGGAGCTGCTGCAAACCGCTGCACTAACAGTTAATATCCTGAAGAGCAACGGCCGTAGGCATTGACATTCGATATGGGGCACTCTCCTGCTTTCCACGCACTTCTACCTTCTCAAAGGAAGCCTTGCCAAACACAGGCTGAGCCCTGATTATTGCCCCCTCCCGCTGCGACGCGTATCACAGCGGAGGGGGTGGCATTTGAAGGGGGACGGGTGGACGTCGCCGGAGGAAGGATATTTTCGGGAGAAATTGTTTTCCAAAATTCACCTGGAAAGGGATACTAATTGTTATTTATTTGCTTGATTAGGAATAGAGAACTCAGGGAGGAGGATAATTGGACCAAGTTATGCAGAAGAAGTTATGCAGTCTGAAGATTTTTAATTGTTAAGAAAAAGTAGCTTTATTTCTATGGGGTATATTTTATTTTTTGTTATTGTTTTGCAATGTTTTTTAATGGGTTATTTAATGGGGAGTAGTACAGGGTGCGCCATCTTTTATGTCGGTATGTGAATATTGAATAACTTTTACAAAAAACAACCGATTACCATATACAAGGTATTTTTATTTAATTTGGTCCTTTACAATTTATTTGGACTAGTTTTTAAATACAACATCAATCAAGTAGCCGCCTTTATTGGCTATAGCAAAATGTGCCCTTTTTGTTGTGTTTTCCATCACTTTTTCGAGCATCTCGGGCGGTACAGCGATGATTTCGGCACGAATGTTTGCCTTGAGCTCGTCAATGGTCTGAGGCTTGCTGGCGTACACTTTGGTTTTCAAATAACCCAACAAAAAGAAATCCGGAGGGGTCAAATCAAGAGATCTGGGTGGCCACTCAATGTCGCCTTTTTTTGACACCACACGTCCAGGGAATTTTCGTTGCAGAAACTGCATTGTTTGCTTTGCAGTGTGGCATGGCGCACCGTCTGGTTGAAACCAGTAACCGTCCAGACCTTTTTCACGCATTTGTGGGCAGACATAATGAGCCAACATCCACCGATATCGATTCCCATCAACTGTTTGGCCTTCTTTGAAGAAATATGGCCCAATGACGGTTTTGGCGCAAACGCCGGCCCAAGCAGTCACTTTTTGGTCATGCAATGGTGTTTCATGGATCTCGTGTGGATTCTCCGTTCCCCAAATGCGGCAATTTTGTTTATTAACGACGCCAGAGAGTGTGAAATGGGCCTCGTCGGTCATCAAAATTTGTTTCCAAAAATCAGGTTCAGCTTGAACCATTCGAGCGACTGTTTGGCCGTATTCCAAGCGACGTGGACGGTCTGTCGGCAATATTCTTTGAGTCAATTGCACTTTATACGGAAACAAATACAAATCATCCTTCAAAATGCGCCGCAAGGTTGTTCCACTGACGCCAAAATGCTGAGCGCGGTGACGATACGACACATGTGGGTTCTCAGCAACACCTCTCTCTTACCGCTTCAACCAGTTCATTGGAACGTCTTGGGCGTTGATGAACGGCATGCCGACGATCTCCCACTGTCCCGTGTTCAACAAAATTCGACACCAAACGACGAATAGTGTTGTCAGACGGTGCTTCTTGGCCACGATATTTTCGACGATATGCACGTTGAGTTAACACAACTGAACGACTATTTTCAATGTACAGCGTCACTATTTCGGCGCGTTGTTTCGGTGTGAAGCGATTCATGGTTAAAATTGTACTGAATTGACGTTTCAAAAACATGTTTACTCAAGTCAATCGGTTGATAAATGTTAAAGTTATTCAATGTTTACATACCGACATAAAAGATGGCGTACCCTGTAGAATTAATATTATTTTACATTCTTGGTAGTTTTTATTTTTTAAACCTAAAATGGAACTATGGCTTGGTAGTTATAATAATTGTATAATGTGAGAGTTGCTCTAAGGGTTGGAAATTTTTTGCAAAATAACGTACTGTGTTTAACTAATTTTTTGTCATTTTCAGGATTGGTAGGTTTCTGAATAAATTAACCCAATTATTATAAGCTCCTCTTTATTTCAATTGAGAGCCGCATAAAATAGTTGGGGGTGAATGGTTCGTGAGCTGCTTGAGCAGCGTTCCCGCAACAGGGTTGCAAATAACCCTTCAGCGCCCGAGGCATCATTCCCTTTCTTTGCTGTTTCGCAATTTTTAAACGATTTTATATTAGCTTAACTCCTCTGTCCGTTTGTTTGTTTGGTTCATATCTTGAAAATTAATTTTAACCCACTTCCACGAATCCAATAGACTTGGAACTTTGCAGGCGTACGTAGTTATGACAATACAATTTTTTTTAAAAAAAAAACTCACCCCCGAAGGGGTGAAAAAATTGCAATCAGAACAAAAAGAAATCAAAACTTAGACACTAAAAAGTAAATAATAAAAATAATATATATAAAAAAAATTTAAGTTAAACGATTTTATTTAATTTGATCAAAAATGCATTAAAAACTACAAAAATAATTTAAATAAAATCGTGCGGCAGGATATTTCATAACAGGATATGAATCAATTTCATACAGAATCAACCCCACGATTTTATTTAAATTATTTTTTAGATATTAGTGCATTTTAGATCAAATTAAATAAAATCGTTTAACTTAAAATTTTTCATTTATATATTTTTTTTATTCGTCAAAGAAGAATGGACCTACCTGAACCATGTATTCATTTATTTGAAGCATTTTAACCTCAAAAGAAAAAAAATTCTATATAAAAATATAAGCATTCAGACCATTTTTAACGACACAAAGAAAAGGGGACATTTTTCATCCAACGGGATCTACGTGCCGGCGCTGAAGGGTTAAGAAGAGCGGTTGAGGAATAACCAGCCCGATTTTGCTGGGAATGTGAGCAAACATGGCGAAGCAGCTTTGAGAGGAAGTTCGAGGGGCCCCATTATGAAAGTGCAAAACAAGCCCCCGGATATATCGCGATGCGAGTCTTCCAAAGGCTCCTCAAGGGGCTCAAGGCGTTTGCAGAACGAGGAACGAACACCGAGCCCGCTCTCGGTTCAAATGTATGCTAATTAGCTAAATGCATGCGCGCGCTCGCTGATTCAATGGAGCTGCACGCAGCGACTCGCTCCCAGGAATATTCAGATAACCCATAAGCATTTGTGATACACTTAGAAACGACTGCAGTTAAAGGTGCTCGGATCGCTCATTTTAAGCTCAACAATTTTTTTAATTCATAAAGAGGAGCATGGAGCGAGTGGAGCGAGTCGCCAGCCATTAGTCGCCCTGCTTTGGCTTCTACGGTTAAATGGTTCCTGAAAAATAAAGTCACATTAATGCGGCAGAGTACTTGAAACCTTTCGCCCATTTTAGTCGAAAGCTTAATCCACAGAGATGTCTCTTAACATCCGGAATATAAATTTCAAGAGCCGATTATAGTCACTGTTTTAATTACACTGCACGTTTCTTGTACGCTTTTTGAATTACAACTCGAATGATGTAATTGAATATTGTACAGACAGTGGTCCGTATTTTTCAGTAGCGAGTAACTTTGTTTCAGAGTTGGCTAACGAAATTCAGCATTGCTGCGAGAGAAATTCGTTTCCAAGTGCGCTCGAAAGATACAGTTACTCACAAAATTGAGCGTACACTTATATTGGTAGTGAAAATTGGCGGGAGAATGAATAAAAACGAACATATTTGAGTGTAACAAAAGCAATATATATTTATTTACTTTGTGTAGCGAATGATTAATACATTGTTTTTAAAAAAACATTAAGTAATTGTGTATATTTAATTGAAAACGTAAAAATACAGGTATTTTACTGACACAAAATTGAGCGTACATATAGATATTTAAGGATTATAATATATGAATAAATAGACATTAATATTTTGTTGCATAACCTTTCGCTTCAATAACAGCCTGTAATCGCCGTGGCATCGATTCAATGAGTTTTTGAATGTAGGAAGGCGAAATATTGTCCCATTCTTCGCGTAATTTTAGTTTTAACTCGTCTTTATTTCTGCAATTGTAATTTAACAATTTAGATTTCAGTTCTCCCCAGACATGTTCGATCGGGTTAAGATCGGGTGACTGGGGTGGTGTTTTTAATAATTTTGGCACATTATATAATAACCATTCTTGCACCAAATACGATGTGTGCTTTGGATCATTGTCCTGTTGAAAGTGGTATACACGCGGCATTTTTAACTTTTGTGCTGATTGTTTTAAATTTTTTTTTAGAATATCTAAATATTTCATTTTGTCCATTATACCTTCAATGAATTCTACATTTCCGGTACCATTGGTGCCTATACACCCCCATACCATAACCGAGCCTCCTCCGTGTTTTACTGTTGGACATGTGTTGCGAACATGATGTTCTGTATTGGGCTTCCTCCACACAATTTGCTTTCTCCCATCACGGCCAAATAAATTTATTTTGGTTTCATCGGAAAATATGACACTTTTCCAAAAATTGTCATCACAATTTATATAGGCTTTAGCGAACTGTAAACGCTTTTCTCTATTGGCTTTCGAGATATAAGGTTTCTTCCTGGCCACTCTACCGTGATACCCTTCTTTACGTAAAGTTCTTCGAACTGTTTCGACCGATATATATTTTTTAATACGGGTTGAAACCTCCGTTGTTAAATTTTTCATATTAATTCCTGGATTTATTTTAATTTGTCTGCAAATAAATCTATTATCGATGTCCGATAATATCTTCTTCCTTCCTGGTCCAGGTTTATTACGAATTGTTCCTTCGTACTTATAATGATTAACAATTTTCTGAATTGTGGAATGGGTTTAACTCACAATTTTACCCACTTCGCGCAAAGATTTCCCTTGGCAATATAATTTTATAATTAATTGACGAGTAGAAATGTCTGTTTCTTTCCTCCTGCTAGCCATTTCGCTAATACTCAATAAACAGATAACAAGTAGTCATTTGTTTTTAGTTTCTTAGCAACCGCATATCGAGAACCATTTCGCGGGACTTTCCCTTCAATAATACCATCATTCAACCTATGCAGACCGCGTAATTTGTAAAATTAGTTATGTGTACGCTCAATTTTGTGTCAGTAAAATACCTGTATTTTTACGTTTTCAATTAAATATACACAATTACTTAATGTTTTTTTAAAAACAATGTATTAATCATTCGCTACACAAAATAAATAAATATATATTGCTTTTGTTACACTCAAATATGTTCGTTTTTATTCATTCTCCCGCCAATTTTCACTACCAACATAAGTGTACGCTCAATTTTGTGAGTAACTGTATGTTCATTCTACTACATGGAGTTGGCCTCTGGCAACTTTGTCGGGTCAACTACCATCGCGACAGAGTGTTTTAATTGCAGCGCAACTGTTCGACAATCGGTAGCCATTAGAAAAATTGATAAACTTGCCAACCGACAACACATCTTCTCCCGAAACCCCCAGAGCAGGCAAGGTAGCTCTGCAGAGGACAATGTTCAATTTGGAAAAGCACGAGTGCTTCTAAAGATTGCATGAGGCCACGTTTACCCGGGCAGAAGAACACGTCGCACATAATGTCCAGGAATATTTTAGTATTCGGCGGAACGACGAGAAGTTTGGTGTTTTATGGGGTCGTTACTGTCTCACGGTGTCCCGGAAACCGTCGTAAAGAAGTGACTGCCGCCCAGCGAATTTGAAATTATGTCGGCCAACATTAGCGCGTCGCTAAAATTCTTTTACTGGCTTTATCGTCCGCGCGGTAAAGACGTCTCGCATAAATCACGCGACGGTGGGACGGGGAAGCCCCTTGAGAGCAGCATTCAAAACAAAGCGAGCTGGAGGAATCGTCGAATCACTCCTGCAACCGTGTCTCTTAAATAATATTTATTATTTTAAAATATATCCACAACAGCTTAGGTGTTATTCACAATTAGGTAATTTCTTCCATCCTTTTTATCCATCCCTCTCCTTTTGATTTACAATTATATATATATATATATATATATATATATATATATATATATATTTACAATTCGCAATGAGGTAAATCTAAATTATCAAAGGTATTATTACGACTGAGTAAGTTCGTAAGAATTGAATTCGAAATCGTCTAACTAATCGGCCTTCCGGTATGTACCGTCAAGAATCTGACAATGTGATCACAGATCGTAGAACGTCGATTCGATATATTTTTTTTTTTTATTTGTTCTTCGCATCAACCGGGCAAGAAAGACCTAGCACATGTATATATTATAGTACAACGTTTATCGTTCGTTTAACTTACTTCCTATCCATTTCCCTTTCCTATGTATCGGCGACGATGCGGTGTCGCCACCTGGATATGAGACGGTCCATGGAAGCGAGAGCTTGATTACTTTGCCCCTTCCCGGAGTCGCTTAATGATCGTTTACGTTAGTACTCGGTAAAATATAGACATTAACCCTAAATTCGCTTAAAGTTCCCCTCCTGTATCCCTTGTGCAATGGCACAGCCATCGCCACCGGATGGCTCCTCCAGCGAACGGGTGGCCGTGACAGGCGGATCTTCCGAGCCTGTGCACAGAAATCGAAATTCCAGCAGTTGCATTGTCCCATCATTCTGTCCGATTTCCCAAGCGATTTTGATCCACGTTCGTCGAGGCGAATAGTGAGATTTCTCCGTTAAAGATTGACACCGAGAGCGGACTCTCTTCAGAGGCGGTGCGGGGACGTCGGTTTCCTACTCGAAGCGGAACACGGAGCGCAACGATCGTGGACGTGGCCCGTGCGCGGCCACGCTTATAGGCCGGTTAAGAGAAACCCTCAACTGAGCCAGCGAAACGAAAAATCGTGGACCAGCGAAGCGCTAGAATAGAGGCGAGAGTGACGAGACTTCTCCTCTTTGAAGACGGTGATTTTATAGAGTCGGAGGTTATTCAATTCCTGCGTCCTTCCCTCGATGCTCGCCCGATGGCTCCTGCTCTCTCTTCCCTTATTGCGTGCCTCGTCGACGGCGAACGATTTTAAACTCGACGAGTATCCGTGGCAACGTGAGAAATCGTGACGACAACAATATAGTAATGAAGACAGAGAATCAGTGCAGAAATATATCGAGAAGAACGCTTCCGCGTGTCTGTGTATGCGTGACGTATAAAAACCAAAGTGTAATTCAGCTGCGAATGCCCACGACGGATTCCTGAATGTTTATTATTATAATTTCCACGCGACTGGCCAGCCGCGACCGCTATCAGCCCCCAAAAGGCCACGCTCAATCGGACTAAGGGCTGTTATAAATATTCGAGTTTCTAAATATTCGAATTTGAGATTCGAATGTGATTCGAATACCAGTAGAATTCGAATTTGAGATTCGAATACCAGTAGAATCCGAATTTGGGATTTGAATACCAGTAGAATTCGAATTTGAAATTCAAATACCAGCAAAATTTGAATTTGAAATTCCGATGTTATTCGAATACCAGTAGAATTCGAATTTGAGATTTAAGTACCAGCAGAATTCGAATTTGAGATTCCAGTACCAGCAGAATTCGAATTTGAGATTCGAATACCAGCAGAATTCGAATTTGAGATTCAAATACCAGCAGAATTCGAATTTGAAATTCGAATACCATTAAAATTCGAATTTGAGATTCGAATACCAGTAGAATTCGAATTTAAGATTCGAATAATCAGGAGTATTCAAATATTCGAAGTGATCGAATTTCGGATTGTACCGAATAGAATACTTCATTTACTTATTTCTCTTGCGCGGGTAAGACCCATTTTGTAACAGAAGCAGGAAACAGAAACATTTCACCAGAACGTGAAATATTTTTCCAGACTTTATCGTGAAATTCTTTTCATATTAGCCTTTGCAATTATTTGTGTTTCAAATATTTAAATTCGTATTCGATACAATCCGAAATTCGAACACTTCGAATTCTTCGAATATCCCGATTTATTCGAATACTCCGCACCTACTAGTAGTCGAACACTGGAATTATTCGTATTCGAAATTATTCGAGTAGTTCGACTATTCGAATATTCACATCCCTAGATCAGACTCTTCCAAAAATCCAAGTGCGAGCACTGAATCTCAAGGTTTCCGATTCCAATCCCATTTTGGCTCATCAGCAGTCACAGCTGCCATTACTATATACACGGGCTAATTATATTACATACGCAACGTATGTATGTACGTACATCGAGCCACGATTGGGATGGTTGTGTTGATATATCGGGCCAGAACGCAGGTCTTCCGCGTTTCGATCGCCCCTCGATACCTCTCTCTCCACTTTTATATACACGATCGCCCTGCGAGCTGTTCAAACACTCCTCCATACTCGAAGCAAAGTCAGCCGGCCCTTACAGGCAAACGAATTCGTCCCGGACTATAATCGCGAATGCACAGAAGCGCCACTGCGCCTGCTTCCCCTCGCGTTTCTCGTTACGAAAATATATCGACCGTTTGAGCCGGATATTGGCAGCTTGTCAGGTCGCGAGATAATACTTCGACGCTTCCGGACCTCTCGTCATCGATTATTCTGTTGGAGGGTGATTGACAGTTCTGCGACTGAAATCATTCGTATTGATTTATCGAGCTCCATAGTTTCCGCTGATACATTCGGGGGAATCCGAGCTTTTTCTGTTCGGCGAGAGGCTCCTGGTTATCGAATGGGAGAGCAACCGATCGATCAGAGTTCAGTATTATATCGAGGTCTGACACACCCAGCGCTCTCTGGCAGCCCCTGCTTCCTCTCTCTCGAGAAAAACAACCCCTGGCGCAGGCGGTGGCCCGACATTTCGAGCAACGAAAGAAATATGCAGTGAAGATTGCGGTGAGCTCGGTCCTTAACTGTATTCCGAGGACCCCAATCCAGCAGAATCGCTTGAGGCTTGATCGGAGCAATTCTGCAAACATCGGTCCTCCGCTGGTACGCGGTGAGCCGCTAACACCTCGGAATCTTCGATCGAAATTGCCTTCTACAGCTTTAGAGCGCGCGTGTCGTTAAGCAGTAAATATCGAACTGCGGGAGGGAGCATTTTCACGGCCACTTCGGGCCTCTCGACGAAAAAACCAGCGCGATATTGGTCGACCCGATCGTCGGGGGTGCGCAGAGGAACTGCCGTCCCAGAGAGAGCCGTCCACCCCTCGAGCACTTCCGACGATCGACTGATTAAAAATGGCCCGAGGACCCCGAGCGTCCAGGGACGAGGGATCCAGTCCCTCGTGTCGCTTGAAACGCTCCTCGAGCTCTCGATATAACCCTTACGCCTAAGTAGAGCCCGATCGCTCCTCGAAGTGAAGAAGAACGTCGCGTAGGGACTCGTGGACGCGGTTCGCAAGGTAGAACGTCCCCGTGGCGTCCCGCAAGATTCCCCGCGCATTACCCGAGAGGGGCCAGAGCGCCCCAGGCCAGCGGAGGAATCTTGAACACGCGGGGCGCGGTTCCTCGAGGTGAAAAAGAAAGGAAAGGGAAAGGTACAGCGCCTTTAATCGCGCTGCGAGTTACGAGACCTGTAATCGAACCATCGTCGATCAAACGAACCCACGAATCGTGTACTGCGTGTCTGAAGGGACGAATGGCAGTCGCGACTAGAAGAAGAGTATAACGATGGATCGCGACGGCAGCAGGTTGATTTCAAGTATTTTTCCGCGATGCAATTCCAGAATCGAGGGGGTACGAATCTACAAAAATAGCCTAGCTCTTCTGGCGACAGGCGAGCGTGCTCGTTCCCGGGGATTCAAGGTGGCATATAAAAAGTAGAAAAAGTAAGGTGCGAAGCGGCAACTGGTGTGTCGTCCCACCCTTTGCACTGCCTCGCACAGGCGCGAGAGTGTTCTTCCCTGTTGGCGCGAAGGGCCGCCAGGGGGCAAAGCAATGTGGTGGTACTTTATTGTGTGCCGGGACTGTGTGTAGCTGTCGAATCGAGGTACTGTATCGAATCCTCCAAGCCGAGCGGAAAGGGTGGAGGGGGGGGGGGGCCGGTGACAAAAGAAAGTGTACAAAGACGATAAGGAGCTTGCTGCTTCTTCGCGTCGCCAATCCATTCGAGCTCCATACCCGCGTGAACGTAAGCGTAAAGAGGTGGTTGAGAACGTTTAATAGTGTCTTTAGGCTAAACCGTTTTCTCCCATTCAGCTCGTGTAAACCCTGTTACTGTTCCTGCGTCTCTCTGCTAGCCCACTAGCTTGTGCGCGTTGACGCTTGCTCCCTCATCATCGGCTCCAGTCTCCTCGCGTAGTACTCTAAAGGACTCCCGAGATCACGCTCCCAACAGCTTCTGCTGCACCCTCTTCTCCCTCGATCCAAGGCGTGCCTGGTGGCACAGAGGATCCCTACAGTTGGTCGGTCGAGTGTCCTTGGATCGCCATTCGTCTCTTCCAGGTGCTGCTCGCCTGCCGCAGTGGTTTCCCGGCCGCGGTAGCGGGCCACCCCGTTCTCTACTAAGCTCGACATCCCGAGACAGACCAAGGATCAAGTGGTTCTGCGGAGCTAGTGCTTGCTTCTCTCTGGTCGGCGGAGTATTCAGCGACTTGACACGCGATTTTCTGTGATAGCCGGGGCTCGCTACAAGCTTAGGTCTCTAGCAGCGGCTGACGGACGAGGTTACTTTCCGGTGGTGGCCGCTTGGAACCTGGGCAAGCAGAGCCCGAACTTGGTCTCTATGCCCGTGAAGATGGGCAACGCTATCTGGTAGCCGCCTATGTGATCGGGATTCGTCGAGCGGATCTCCTCGGCAACCCCTGTCGCGGGCACCTTCTGCTCCGACCCGGTAGGTCGACTGCGAACAATATTTCACGTTTCAGGCGGACGCCTTCGGGGTGGTTCCTCGAGTTTCGTGCGAGACACAGTCCATCCTTTGGTGGAGTTTCGAGAACTTCAACACCCTTGGCTTAGAACTCTCCCAATTTTTATACCGGGCGGAGAGTGTTGAAGTTCTCTGTAGCCGCGTTAAGCCTGTACTTTATTCAAGCGTATACTTACGAGCCACCGAAGTCGACAACGAAGAGCCTCTGCAACAGCTCGTACGTGAAGAGCGTGACGCCAAATTGCGGCGACGATCTGAACACTCGTGCTGTAAAATAGAAAAATATCCGGGGTAGAATCGCGCAAGCTGCGCCGCGTTTTCCACACACTATTACGTGTTCTTTGTCTAAATAAAGACTTGTGTTATGCTGATGATGATCGTTCGATTTCTCATGGTCGATGGGCGTGAAGAAAATTCTGTCGAAGATTGTTACAACATAAACCTCGGTACACAAGAAGGTGATGCTCTTCTTCCAAAAGGGGTGAGATCAGAAGAGGGGTGGAGACGAGACGCGGAGATGAACGATGGAGTCACGTGAAGATAATGGTTCGAACGAAATCCACATGACGAACAGAATTAGAAGGTGACGAAACGAAAGGAACAGACCACAGAGAATTCAACGCAGAATACAAAACTCAAAAACCACGAGAGACTGGCAGGCAGAGAGCAGAAGGGGTACTCACTTAGAATTAAGTTTCCAGGTCATATTGGAGGGGAAGAATAGTCGAAAGATGCGACAGGGCCGATCCCCACGCATGCAATCGACCAAATCAAAACATATTACTCTTTATATCGAACTTAAAATAATTCTCACACCGTGGCACAGGTAAGAAGCGTATCTACTATGTTCTCGGGAGAGCTACCTACGGAAATATAGAATCTCATACCTGTGGCACCCTTCCAGAACGCCCTGGCGCCTTCCTCCCTGTAGATCTTCCTCGCGCAGTCCAGCAGCCCGTTATACGTTGTCTGCCCCTCCCTAGCGACCACCTGCCGAACAAAACCAGTGCTAAAATCCTCCGCGGGGAGGCCAGAAAGGGGATGATCGATCTAGGAGGGCGGTACGTACTTGTAATCTCGTTTTTATCACGTCTGCAGGAGTGACCAGCGCTGCTGCAGGCACGCCGGCGATCGCCCCGGAGACGAGGAGTGACAGAGGCGTGTTGTAGCCTCCTTCGTCGGCTAGTCGCGCCTTCGTGTGGGCGTACATTGGGAAGTAGATCGCGCTGAAGGGGACGTCTCTCAAGAAACAAGCCCTAGCACCCTGGAACATTTAAGAAGAGTTAGGATTAGGTTAGGATTAGGTTAATTTCGGCCGAAACAGTGGCAGTAGGGAGCACTCACTTTGTACAAGCCAAAGAGACCCAATTCTTTGACGACCGTCCACGCCCTGACCTTCGAGGCCCCCGCGATCTCCCCAGCCACCTGCAGCCGGATCTTCACAATCTCCAAGGGGTTCGTGAATATCACCTGGGACCCTCCCGCCTGGGAAAATAAAGGTCAACCGTCAGGGGAATTGTGGATTTATCTATGGGGGCGGGGTGCGTGCAGTGGGTAGACGTCTCCGTCGGCGACTTACACAGGCGCCGGACATAATCTCCCCGTACAAGGGCAGATTGCCATTCTTATCCATGAACTTATCTCTGACGAAGTCGTTGACGGTCAGCTTGATCGCCTTCTCAGGGGCGACGCCCATCAGCTGGGGTATCAGACCCCTGTAAAGGCCGAAGAAACCTTCGTGCCGGATCACCTGTCAAACGCAACGCACCAGCTTCATGATTAACAATGCAGTCAGTGTTTCGCGGCGAGACTTTTCGATTCCAACCTTTTTGCAGCAGTCGAAGCTGTTCCGGTACATCAGCTCGCCGACCAGCGAGCCGGCCCTCTGGTTCTGCATCCTCGTCTTCACCAGGTCGATGGGGTACACGGCCGTGGCGCCCACCGCTGAACAAAACATTCCACGTCTAATACCACTTATCCCTCCGTCGCTCTACCACTCTCATCAACTATACCCGTCACTCCGCGAGGAGTTGGCGTTCAAGGGAGCTAAAATCGATATCCCTAACCGCGACAATGCTCGGCAAACAGAGGGCGTGAGGGGAGTGTGTACGGGGAGCTAACGAGAGGACGATCCTAGGGCACCCCTCGCGGCTGCAAACAGAGAAGGGAATACAAAGAACCGTGGAACGTACCTCCGCCGATGGATCCAAGCACGAACCGATAGCCGCTCTCGAGTATTTGCACGATCACGCCACGCTCCTCGGGGCTCTGAAACGGTAACAATGTCTGTCGCACACACGTGTACATGAATTCCTTACACACTGTCCCACAGGGGGAACCTCTCTCCCAAGCGAAATCCTCTTTCTCCCCGTCGCACACTTACCGACACCGCCTTAATCTCGGCTAGGCGTTTGGTAATTTGCTTGAAATACTGCTCAGGTGTAATAGCCACGAGATCATTGTACACAATTTTCCTGAAACCCGAGAAAATGCGTGCTCAGTAGGTTGGGTCGTCGCTGTCGCGGGCGATGAAGCGGTTTTAGAACTCTTCTTTTCTCTGGGGGGGGGAAGAGGCGGGAATTGGTTCCCTCTAGGAAGTTATTTGAGAGAGAAAAAAATAAAAAAAAAAGACGTCGATGGCAATGCGCCTCGAGCGATGCTAAGAATACACGGCCTGTTGACAGACCTCCTCAAACATGTCAAAGCTGTCATAGCGCCGAAAGGGGGGGGGGGGTGGAGGAAGATGGGATCGTTAGTGCCCACGATGTGCAAACGTTTGCAAATACCATCGTCCTAAGACAGATGCCGAAGAAAGTGGGTGAAGACGAGCGTGTCATGTCGATATGCAATATTACGCGCAGAGAGCTGCATTCACCAGAGAAATGGGAACTCTTGCCCCGAGGGACGAGGACACATGGAACTCGGAAAGTATCGATCCGTTTCTGTAAACTTTCCACGCCTTTCTGCCCCCTTAGCTTCCCGAATTCGTTGCTTCCGCGTCCCAGGGGGATTCCCATTCTTCCGCGCGAGACCGACGGTATGCTTTATTAACAGATTCATAGCACGTGACTTATTCTTGTAATACAAAGACGCACCCAAGCCGCGAATCTGCCTCGTCATCTTCCGTAGATCTGATCCAGGCAGCGTAAACACGTAAACAGATATATATTCAATGGTGAGAGCTTTAATCGGCGATCACTGAATAGAACGGAGATAATTTATGTGGCACGGTTTATGTTTCTTTCTAATTCTCGTTAGAGGGCATGGAGGGAGGGCTCTCCACTTCCTTTTGCCCGGAGAACGAGACGCTCGACGCGCGAATGGCGACGGTGGCGCAACGATAGCGTTACAATTCGAAACTACTAGCTTCTCGTTGACCAGGCCCAAACGTGGAAGATGATTATCAGCCACCGCACCTTTGCGTGCACCCTTTTTCGCTCGCTACCCTTTTCTCTTAGCAATCGACGGTCACGGGATCGTAGATACTCACCCAGTCTGATGAAGCAGGTCGCAGAGCTGGAAGAGGATGTCCACCTCCAGTGGCGTGATCTGCGACATCATTTGTGCGGAATGAAGGAACCTCTCTGGAAGCAATTAAGTTCCCCTTTCTGGGTCACCAGTCTCACTGCAACGCTAACTGAATAGAGGGATATCTGTGGAATACCTTTGGTGACCTCCTCGTATCTGTGCCCATTGGTCGCGTTAAGGTAGATCCGCTTAATGAGCTCCATATTGTTCAGCAGCGAATTGAACGCCATGAAGTACGGAAAGCTGACCTTCCTCCCCGTCTGACCAGTGCTCGCGGCCTGCGCATTCAGAGAATCCCGTTCCACTCTGTTCTGAACTGTACCGAGCTGCCCCAGCAGCCCACTTACCGCGACTAAGTTGTCCCTCACGTCCTTGGTCAGCAGGTGGCTCTTGATGCTGAGCATGATGTCCTGGAAGTCCAGCGCCGAGATGAACCCCTGCCCGTCCTTGTCGAACTTCTTGAAAGCCTCCGTCGCGTACTCCTCGTGGAAATCCTGCAGAACCAGCCGGGAGTATAACGCAGCCGCGAAAATTCACCGGAAGAAACGCGGCCAGGAACAAACACTCACGTGTAAGAACTGACTGAACTCCGCGTAACTGATCAGCCGCTGCTTATCCTTGCCGAAGTACAGCTTGATGAAGCTGCTATCCATGTTGAAGGGCATCCGATGGTGCAACTCCGTCTTGCGCATCACCTCAACGAACTCATCTGAAAAGGCGAATGAGAGAGGAAATGCCGTGTCATTGTAACGGACCTAGAGGCTCGAAGAAAGCAACCGTTTTTAAGTTTGTGAATTTTTTTGATAAAAAAACGGAAGCATATATTTTCACAGAACTTTTTGGTACTTAAAAGCGCAACATTTGAAGAACATTTGATAATTTTTTTATAGAAAAATATTTAACCTGATTTTGTCGCGTGATTTTTACGCAAAAAACAGGGCTTCAAATTTCAATAGCCGCCATTTTGTTTTAAATTAATATTTCGGAAATTCCCTCTGTGAATCAGAGGATATATTAATATACTAACGAAACCTTTTTTTGTATTTTGATTTTAGATAATCTGGTTCCGAGTGGCAGTGCTCGCCCCAAAACAACTTTTTATAAGGCTTCTTCGATGTCGATTGTAATTTTGTTATAAACGTAAATATTTGTCTGCAAAAAAATTACCAAATGTTCTTTACATGTTGCTCTTTTAAGCGCAAAAAGTTTTGTAAAAATGTATACTTTCGCTTTTTCAAAAAAAAATTCACAAACATTCGCCACTTTTCGGCCTCCTGATTCGGTATAAAACCCGGGGGATCATCTCCTCCTCCACTCACCAAATGCAACCATTCCATTTCCATTAGTGTCGAACAGCTGGAAGGCTGTCTTGTACAAGGCATCGGGCACACAGAGCAGCCCCTCGAATGCCTGGAACTCGGCGTACGATATGAGCCTGCAATGTTTCAACGACGGCATTCATAATAAATACTCTAATAAATAACGCCATAGGGTCCATGCGGAAACGTTTTAAAGGCCCCTATAACTGCGTTCCACTTTAGAGCGGACTCGTTCCGTGCAGTGATATACTGTTGATTGGTGGGAAACCGGCACGGAAAGCGCTACAACCAATCGCGTGTGTCAGATCCGTGGGAGCTATTTAATTTATATACAGTGGGCACTCGTTATAAGCCCGTTTCTACCATGCGCCGTTTTGTACCGCCCGGCACGACTATCCCCCCCTCACCATTCATTCCCTGGAACCCTTCGGCCGAGAGTGAGAGAACCCAAGAACAAGCGCGGAGGAGGGGGTTCCTTTCTCTTTTTCGTTTCTCCTCTCGCTCGCTCTTGGGGGGGTGGTTTTTTCACTCGCGCGCCACTGGCCGCACGGAATAGTGTCCACAACGCGCCGTACGCCCGCCCCGTTGGTCGGGCTTATAACGAGTGCGTAGTGTATATAGTTAGCGGAAGTTGTGAACGGTTGGAATTTAGGACAGAAGATTGCGTTTGTCCCGGGCTCATTAGGAGGTAGGGCAAAACAGGTATATATAGAAATCTGTAGGTGAGGAAGCACTAGCGAGAAAGCGGGATCGGTCGGAAGGCCATCTTGCGGCGGAGCTACAATTGTTTCGTAGAACTGACCCATCTTTGCTGGTGTCAACGATGCCGGCGAGCAAGTTGACGGAGTCGGGGTTGTAGTCCGCATCGGTGTAGAGGCCAAGGTAACTTCGCACGAAGTCCGCCGGTGTCATGAACCTCTCGCCATTCTTCTCCTGCGAGGCGTACTGCAATTTCCGGGAAACTCCGTGAACAAGTGAATTAAGCAAGTAGCGCGATCGATTCGAGGAGATTCAGCTGAGGATATAGAACAGCGGAGTTATCGGAGAACGGATTGTTTACCTGATTAAAGATTTCATGGAGGCGGTCAGTGTT
The DNA here is from genome assembly GCA_029448645.1 of Andrena camellia. Classification (NCBI taxonomy): domain Eukaryota; kingdom Metazoa; phylum Arthropoda; class Insecta; order Hymenoptera; family Andrenidae; genus Andrena; species Andrena camellia. The sequence goes on along the minus strand of CM055681.1, from coordinate 2,490,254 downwards.
CGCACGCTTCAGATATCCGGAACCCTGCAAGCCGATCATTACAGATGAGTATGGCGGATGACGGAGTCCGGCAGGTGGATCGGAGGTCTTAAAATTAGAATGGAGGAGGCGTCGCGCGAATGGCGTCGATTAGTGAGCGAGATTTCGAGGCTCTCGCTTTCGTAGAGCCGCGGGGCATTGTTCCGTAAGCCACTCAACTTGTTTGCTGGAGTACTGCCGCGCGTTATCGGGCTGATACGGTAAAAATGTACTATCGTAGCGCGTCTATGAACCTCGAACGGGTTATCAGCGATAGTAATTATCTCTACGTGATAGAAAAAGGTTGCATCTACGTGCAGAAGCGCTGAACGTTGCGTAACCCAACGCTACTGGTTATAATCATTGTTTAAGAAGCATATGGTTGGCGAAATTCTTCGCTTCCTAGACGCCGCTGCCTATAGAGGTCAGCCACAGCCAGGCTATATGGCAGCATCTAAATTTGCACGCGAGGAAAACGCTGAGACAGAATAATATCCGGTGTAGATATAACGCGAAATTGACACGAGCCTGACATTACACCAGCCGGGTCGCGTAGTTGAAAGTTCAAAGGCAACGCCAAAGATGGGTTTAATAGAGGCCTCGATTTAATAACAGCGGAGCTAAAAAGGGATCACGATCCCAATAGCCCTCGAGTCGTTCGACAATTCCATCCCGAATTCCATGCAGGTGCCACGTGCTTGCGCCGCCACCTATGGCGGACCATTCAACTTGCCAATCTCGGGCATCAAAGTTTTAGGTTACCTCCAGAGGCGAGAATTAAATTCGCATCGCCCCTGCCGCGCGCATGAATACGCCAACTAACTCAATGAAAAAAACAATGACCACGAATATCACGGAATTCCTACAGCATCTACTGGCGAGCTTAACAGACAAGCAGAAATGCCACGCATTCCTCTGGAAATTCGAGATCTCGCCGAGTAGTATAGAAGCAGCGTCACGTGGCCCTCTTACGTGTACGTTTCACGGCCGTTGGACGTTCGAGAACTTGACGCGGAGAATAATGCGGGAATGATAGCCGTGCCAGGTTTGCAGAGGCGATAACCGCGGCCACGGGCGCGCCTGGCGTCTCCTCGAAATCGCACTTAATTCCCGTTGACTCTGTTCCATAGAATCCAGAGCGACGATGATAAATTACTCGAGTCACACTCCCCGAGATAGCTACGCAATCTTATCGGCACGGGACGGCTGAATGTTTGCGCGAATTATTCCGATGGGCAACGGATACCTCGCGGCCGTTCAGCGGCCTGCTGAATGGAACGCTGGCCGCGGTATCGGATCGGAGGGCCCTTAAAATGGAATTTCTCACGATAACCCGGGGGTCGAGAAAGGAAATAGTAGCGAGATAAATCGGCGGGCAGTTCTTCCTTATCGGCGGCGCCCGAACGCGTTCGAGGCATGCGGTAAAAAAAAGTTTCCAGCGAAATCGCGCTGGGCGGTGTTGGGAGTGATCGCTGACGTACCATGGCGAAAGATTGGATTCCCCCTGGGCGCCTTCGAGAAAAAGGTCCGCCGAGCGCGCGGAGAACGAAGGCAGCGCGAGTTCTTTCTCTGGGGCGAGGTGTCACGTGCCCCCGGAAGCCATGCTGACAAGAGGTCGCGTGCGTGGAATACGAGCCCGCGGAACAGGGGAATAGAGGTCGAGCAGATGGTCTTGCGGAGCGGTATGGTGCGTCACGCACGTGTCACGTACGAGCCCCGACGACGATGACCCGTACTTCGCGCGCGAATGTCACGACTAGACTGAATCGGTTCGCTAAGACGAAAAGACAACTTAGGGAACGCTCGTCCCTGCTCTCTCCCCTCCACCACCGTTAGAATCCTCTGTTCCCTGACGGTCTGTCACCGCTTGCCAGCCTCTGTCGCGAGGGTCACGGCGATTCAGGGGCATGGATAATGAAATCTTGACGAGTTGTGCGGCCTGGAGGATCCTGGCGGCTCGAAAAGCTCCAAGGTGACCAGAAGCATCGCTACCTGCCCTGTTCTTTCTCCGATTCGATCCCTTCTAATGCCTGCGATCTTGCCTCGTTAGCCCGTAACACTTATCCTACCTCGGTTTCTTGCTCCCAGATCGACGGCTGAGCGGTTTCTCCTACCTAGCCGCAGCCAGCTAGATCCCCCTCGCGCGAGTGGTATCGCTCATTGTCAAGAGCAGGTATTTTTGCGTGTTCGCGAGGCGCGTGCCTTGGCGCAAGAGATGGCAAACCGGTTCGACGCTTTGCTTCCTGCATACGACGTCGGATATATTTTGCAACGCGACGGGTTACGTAACTGTAGCACGGCAGGCCCTCCCGGCACACGTGTCGCCCGTTATTCCACGGCATTTGTTGGTCCCACTTCGAAGCCGCACAATTAACTAAGCTTGCCAGGGGTTTTTCACATTCAAATCTGTGATCATTTGGAGACAATCGCTGCCGCGATCATTAGACAAATTGGTCCCTTTCAAGCCCACGTCAATGTTGCTTTGTGGAGTACCGATTTGCTTCCAATGTTGCATATGCTTGGTGCATAATATGCATAAGAATGCGTGACAATAGTTCTCGAGTAATTTCAGCTGAAAATCTTGATTGGGCGAGCTGAAGTTTCTCACAAAGCTTTGAGCACTGCGTCCCATGTAGCAATTATATAATAAGATTGTGGTGAAATTTCAGTGCACGCGGTTCGTTAATCTCAATGGCAATTCAGAATGGTGGCGGTCGTGTTGGATCAACAGATTAATAAACGATTGCGGAAGGGAAGCGTTTCTTTTAAAAGTTCCCTGGCGCCATAGCCGTGGTAACTCGATATTTCCTCGGGTAGAGTGTGATTTTCTACCGCGTGCTGGGTTTAATCCTGCCGCCTGATTAAAAAGCTGACAGCGGAGTGCGCGAACCGCCAACGGTCGCCTTTTATGGGCGAGGTGATCGATAGATAATGTAGCATAACGGCCAGAGCATTTCCTCCGCGTTCCATCCGATTTATGGAAGCTCATATCCAGCCCACTACTCCGCTATACCTCCGGCGCCAAGAAGTGGGATGTTAATTCAAGATTCATAGAGACATCCATCTAACTTTAAATAACTAGGAAAAATTGCTCAGCTGACCCCTCGATTAACGCCTCCCAGTGAAACGACGTTAAGCTTCCAGCAAAGAGCAGTTTAAGGAAATTAAATTCCTGCCCCAATAGCGCGGCACTAAATTCCCCGCGATTTCCACTAACTGCGACAGGACACCAAGGACTAGAAAAACGGGGGTGAATGTGGACCGTTATTTTTTTTTTGAATATCTTTTTATTTAAAAATCTTTATATGCATCTTAAAATACATACTTTAATGTAACAATTGTGTAAATTTAATTCGAAAACTAAGAAGATCGAATATGCAACAGCGTTTTTCTCAAAAAAGTATCTGTTTTAAAAAAGCTAACCAATATTTCTCGTGAATTTTAGAACAGAGGTTTGTCATAGAATTATTTAATTTTCATTTTCAAGCTCATTTTGATTTGAGCATTGAGCAGAACATGTTGGTGTAAAAAACTTTAACATTAATCTTCAGTGTTATAAACAATTTTGCGGCAAGTTCTTTTCACAAATGTCCCCCGATCCAGAGGTGTAAATTCATCCCTGAAAGTGGTGTCCATCGCTTTTTATACACCCTGTACACATTCGATCTTCTTAGTTTTCGAATGAAATTTACACAATTGTTACATTAAACTATGTATTTTAATATTCATATAAAGGTTTTCAAATGAAACAATATTTTCGATATGTTTCCACTAGGGTTTATACAAAAACCGACTTTTGAAAAAAACGGTTTTCGAATTCCACTATTCCCAAAGACCGGTTAAACCGCTTTCGAATTTTCACAGAAAAATATAATTAAAGTAGAAAACAAATAACTGTACTTATTTTTAAAAAAAATCAGTTTCTTTAATATTTATCGAATTATAAAAATATAACAAAATAAAATATACTCTATCTCTACAAAACCAAATAAATAAAAAAAAATTAAAATAACTCAAACTTTTGAGTTCATTTAATATTCATGGGTCTACAAAAATATAACACAATAAAATACACTGCATACAAAACCAAATGAAAAAAAAACTAAAATAACTATTTTAGTTATTTTACCAAAATATAAATATAAATACAAAATATAAATTATAAATCTTTATTTCATTTAGTATTTTTCTTCCGAAAATTTGAACTCATGAAGATTAGTTTTACAGTAAACTGTTACCTACTACAATATGTTTGTGTCCAAGGCGATTTCAAGTCAAAATGTTAACGTTTTTAATTAAATAATTAATTCATTTTTACATATTAATTCTAGTATATAAAACCGGTTTCTTTAAATTTAAAAACCGGTTTTCGAACCGGATTTAAAAATCGAATTTTACAAATTTATAAAAAAAAACTGTTTTTAAACCCGGTTTTTAAAAACCGACAAACCCCCTAGTATCCACCCACCGCTCGAAGTCTGCACTAGGTCCGAGCTAGGTCTTGGTCATGGAACTAGGCGCGCTATTATTGCATCACTCGCGAGCATTGTGGTGTCAACCATCTATTTATAAGAACCTCAAGTGAGTAACTTCGACAGACGTTTCATTTAAACATCCGAGTGTCAAGGTTCGAAGGTCGCTGCCGGAAAGTATAGATGTGCCGCAAGACTACTGGTGCAGCAAACGCCAGAATATTCCGACGGAGCAAGTGAAAGGTCCGTTTGGAGAAATCGATGGGTCCACTAGGGTGGCTCTTATTTTCAACCTGCGATTTCTTTTGCTCTCACCCCCTAATACGTTTCCATTTCATAAAAAAATAGTCCCTGAAAAAGATTATTGCAATCGGACAACAGGAAATGCCTTAAAGTTTAGAATTCATCGATGGTTTGAATTTGCAGAATATCTTAAAAATGGTAAGCCCTATCGAAATTTTCTTCAAATAATATTAAAAGAGCATTCAATTTTCTACAATAACTGTATACATCATTTTTGCGTGCTTCCGACCGTTTTTTAGATAACAGCGTGGGAATATAGAGAGATCGGCGCTTCGCGCGTCCCACCTTGTACGGCGTGACGTGTTGTCTATACGTGCGTAGGCGCCGATCACTCTACATTCAAACGCTATTATCTAAAAACTGGTTGGAAGCACGAAAAAATGTTATATACAGTAATTGTAGAAAATTGAATGCTCTTTTAATATTATTTGAACAAAATTTCGATAGGGCTTACCATTTTTCGAGAAATACTTTAAATCCAAACTATTGATGAATTCTAAACTTTAAGGCCTGGTTGGCACCCTTTCCTGTTGTCCGATTGCAATAAACTTTTCCAGGGACTATTTTTTTTATCAAATGGCACCGTTCTAGGGTGTGGTAGTAACGAAATACAAAAAAAAAATTTCGACACGTATAAACAAGGGCCACCCTAGGATCCACGAGGGCCCATCGAGTGTCTGAGGAGCCGCGTAATACCTCTCAGGGGGATTCCCACCCTCGTTTCGGAAAGCACGATTCCTAAGAGCGATTAAGCGTCTGTGAAGCGCTCTCTTTGATCGGGCGGCCGATCGCGCGGCTCGCCGCGGCAAAGGAAGCGGAAAAGACGAAGCAACAGGTGCCCTAGGAGGGGAGCAAGGACGCGGGCAAAGGCAGCAAAGGCTAATCAGACATAAGTGCGCGGCCAACTAAGGTTTGACAGAGATTGTAGTAGTTAGAAGGCATCCCGCATCTCCGGGCGTCTAATGCGGTTAAGGAATGTTTCTACCGCGATAGATACAACCGCGGATCCGATCGGATAATCCCGGCAACAACAAGATCACACGCTTACGTAATGCCCCCCACAATTAGTACCCGCGACGTCATCCCAAGTGATAATCCACCTCTAATCAGCCAGCGCCTTTTCGAACACGCTTCGGATCGCTGGTATATAACTGGACGTCGTTATATACCATGGGATCCGGTCGCGATGCTTTCTAAAACGATCGCGATGATCTCAACGCTGCCGCCTAGATAGTGCACGATTACGTAACCCAATCAAAAGGCCGTTTTTCAGACCGCACGGATTGCGAGGACGGGTGGCACAGAATTTTTTAGAAACCGCGGGGATCGGTATCTTGGGAGAACGCGAGACCGAACTGCGTCGATGCAATTGAGCCGCATTCTGACGCAACGAGAATCTCAGATTCTCCTGGCAATTCCACTGCGGAGGACAATTTCCCGCAATCGGTATTGCCCTTCTTCCCCCGCGTCTGCCTTAGCGATTTCACGCGGTAGGGCCAAGAGGTACGAAGGAGAGTGTTCGGGGAGAAAATTGATCCTCTGGCTGACCTCTTCGTACTCCCCGTTGCTGTTCTGAGGCATCCTCCCGTAATGGATTGGTCGTAACGGCGCACAACACTGCTGGGGAACTGGTAGCACCGATCACACGGACAGCAGGACCAACGATCGATGCCCGGTCACATGCTCGATCGGCGGCAGAGCGGTCGCAGAGGCGTGGATCATCTCCAGTGACGACGACGCTACCGCGAGGAGGATCCAGGCGTGACTGGCGTCGCCTCACCGCGAGCCTCTCGGCGCAACTGGTGCAGGTTCACGCACTGCAGGGAGGTGGGCAGGAGGTCCACGACCCGCTTACGGGGACACTGTTACAGGAGGGCCCAGATATTGCTGACCTCCAGCTGATCTCCGGCAACCGAAAGTACCGCGGCGAGCTCCCATCGAGTGTCAGGGTCCTGGGCTATCGGGGGGGCCCTGCGCCGTGAGCGTGCGAAGGGACACAGCCGCCAGCCGGTCCGACGATATCTGGCAGGCGGATGAGCATCGAGGCGGATGCCTGACGCGGTCGGCCTGATTCCTCGAATCAAATGCGGCCTGGCTGCGAAATCTCCGCGGTTAACCCAGATCCAGTTTAAGCGGGCCGCGCGAACCCTGGTGCGGTCCAATACCGCGCAACGGGGATCTAGACTAAAGGGCGGCTCGGAAGAGCACCAGCATAGAAACCGGTTCGAACTTATGCAGAACGGGCCACGAAGATTCGCGTGCGCAGTGTCACGTAGGCCGGCAGCAGCGCGTTCGGTCGCGGCCTCTGGAGGCTCCTCTTGCAAGAGGTCCGACGGGATTAACCCTACCGCATTTTGGACTTCAGAACGGAAGTATCCGGCACCCTGGGTGGGGTTGAAATTGGAATGTTTCGAAAGTCACGAAAGTTTTGGGAAATATGCTTTTGTGTGGCTCTGTAGGAATGTTTTGAGAATATACGTAGAAAGCGTCCAACTCTTCTAAGCGACACCCCGCAGTGTGGTTCCATGGTTAAACGGAACTGTGGCCCATTCTGGAGGGCTGAAAGAAGCGCGCGCCGTGAACCTCGTCGCTGAATCAGTCGGCGGGATAATAATACCCGTATGTCCAGGCCTCGCGTGTGCCAGAGGAAGTGGGTCAATGCGAAGGGAACAGTTGGATCCAGGATGGGTGTCTAGCGGTCGCGGCTCCATCCACGCAGAAGCCTGTCATTGTTTGGCGAAGCTGCGACGCTTCCGTGGGCGAGCAGATAAAACTGCACGGGGCGTCCAGCGTCCGGCCCCGAGCCGCGGGGAATTAGGGCAGGAATCTGCTAGCGTGGAATCTTGGGGCGCGGAAAGATGGAGAGGCGCCTTTAGGCAGCTATCCAAGGTAAACGTAATAATACGTGCGCGGTTGTATCTGATGCGAGGAGATAGCCGGAAAGTATTTATACTGCGGCCCGACACGAATTGGACCCATTTGGTGTCGTTCTATATCAAGAGCCCGCTCGGCAGCGCAATTTCTGTGAGGCAGCGGGGAATATCAGCGTCACCGTTCAGCCTCCTCCGCGTCGCTCATTTCGCCCGAGCTATCGATCCGTGGCCCGTGACGCGACCGATTCGACATTCCTCGAGCAGAAAATCGCCAGCGTTCCGCGCCGTTTGTCCCCAAAACAACGGTGCCGAAGGAGCGCCCCGGGACGGGGGGAAACGAAACGAAACTCGGGGGGGGAACGGATCGGACGAAGTACCGTCCGGGGTTTGCGCAACGGTGTTCGCGCAAATTTACGCGCCGCTCGGAATTAGCGCGGCCTGAAAATCGCTCCCGTCCCAGTATTTTCGGTCCACGGATCGCTCTGGCAAAACACGCGGCTTTCGCAGGCCTCCAAAGGCTATTGACACCCCCGAACAGTTCTGCGGTACGGTCCTGCCGCGAGAAATATTCCCCGGCGGATTGATAAAGCGCTAATCAAGCCGGATTTATCGCATCATTACTCGAGCCAGCTCGATAACGCTCGTTCTGCCGCTAGAACCTTCCATGATGCAGTTACATAATCGACCGCGACGCGCCGATCGGCAATTATCGCCGCCGCGATAAAGATTGATCTTGTTACCGACCGGCGATATCGACACCGGTAAGGAAACCGATCCGCCGCCGAGCGAGCGAGCTCGACTTGCGCGGCAATGCGACTGCCATCCGTCCCGATCGATCGAGAAACCGACGATCGATGCGAACGAATTCCGAGGGCGGACGAAAAGCTTGCTGGCGATGACGCGTGCGGTTCCTCGTCGTCGTCGATTATCGCCAGTGTTTACCGAGAATATATATTTCATTATCGTAATCGCCCGGAACGTTCCATTAATATTGACCGAAATATCCCGTGACTCAGGCGAATATCGATGCACCGATAAACGATCACACGACAGCAGGTTTTTTCCTCCTTCCTTGCCCTCTTTTTCAGAATCACTGTTCGAAAACAACTCGCCGAGACACGGCAGCGAACCGTGGCGTTTTAATGAGCCGTCCCGCCATAGTTGGCGGCTGGTTTTCGCGATAAGGCCGGTTAACAAACACGGAGCGTTGCAAAATCGAGGGCACGCGATAAAAATGCTCCGCTGGGGGCTCGATAACCGAAAGAGTCAACGGGATGAGAAATAAGGAGCCGGTAGCCAGGGTTAGGTCGTGTTGAGGTTAGAAAGTGGGATACGAGACAGGGATCTGGAAAATGCGAGTGTTTGGTGGGCCGGAGGATGGTTATAGATCTTAATAATAATAATAATAATAATAATAATAATAATAATAATACGTTTATTAACGGAAGCCCATTGATACATATGTGATAAAAAGAAAATAATAAAGAACTTAATAATAATATTGTGTTCCAGATGGAATGTCTGCTGACGATTAAGCTCATTGAGTTGCTAGAAAGTCCTTATCAAATTGATAGGGTAACAGAGTTATCTACTGCCACCTACCTAATTATTGTCACCCTAAGCTTTTTTACTTAAAATAACGAATGGACGTTGTAAAGTTATGCGTAAAAAAAATTTAGCACACGATTAAGACTATAAAAAGCAGCACTTCATTTTTTCTTCACCAATTTTGATTGGACAATTAAAATTTTTTAAGTTCATGATGGAAGAGTGAAAACGGTGATTTTTAGTGGAAGAAGAGAAACAAATTAAAGAAAATACTTACTATTTAAGGCATTAAAGAAAAGGCTGAAATTTTCGAAATATACAAAACGAAATATAATTTTTCAGATAATATAAGCATCGTAGAAAATAATAACGATCGGAACTTAACGATTGATTAAGTTTTCTTATTTAATATTTGGGTAGCAGTGGTTGGTACAAGCGTTCCAAGCATTTTGGAATTACTTTAATGGCAGTAAATGATCATGTAACGCAAGATAACCTTAAAATGAGATAAACAGCACATATTCGGTTAGCTGGCAGTAACTGGAGTGTCAGTAATTCGATCGACCACGTTTTAAGAGTGGCAGTAATAGCTCCCGAAATATTTCTTCAAACCAACAAACTTATAAATAAAATAACTGGTTTTGAGAGCCACAAACATTTTTCTCTTCAACTAAAGACTATTGAATGTAATAAATAAAAGGAGAGGTTTATGCTTTTGGTCAATAAGTGCAAAAACTATGCAATAATGTACGAGTCAATCCTTAAAGGTGTACAGGTCTATTCAAATCTCGAAAAATCGATTTTTTTTATTATTATGAATTCTGAATGTGTCATCCTTTGTGAACGTTTGCAACAAAGTTGCGCAAGGAAATTCGAATAATTACGGAAATTAGTGTACCGCCGAGTAACGGCCTCGCAAAGCGATATTGGCGTAGGGGACCTTTGAAGCCGTTTATCTCGAAATATTTTTAAACACCGCGTACATCATAACTTTTGAGCAAATGAATATTTTCACTTGAAATTTTAACTGGAGGTGTGGAATTCCTTTCTCCACAGTGTGGAACTTCCGCATCAACATTGGATGTTTGTAAAACATTTTATAAGTGACTAAGTAGCTTTACTACTCGGCTTCGCCCGAAATTGAGATTCTGATTTTATAAAAAAAAATTTAATTTTTTTTTTCGTGAAAATAGTCCCAGCATAATGAGCTGGGACACATTTCGTGACCCCATAGTTTACCATTTGAAAGTTTTTAGGCGACAGAGAAACACACAAACACTTTCCGCTTTATATATTAAGATTAAAGACGATTTTCTGTGTCAAAAATCTGGGGAAAAATTGAGTCGTGTGTAACTTTCACAATTTTTGTTTAAATTCCCTAGTAACGTTCCACATTGTAGTTTTTAGTGTAGAAATTACACACCCCAAACCATTTTGCTTTTAGATGATTGGTTCACCTGGGACGCGGTCGACAAGATTCCACAACGATTAATAAATAATAAGAAGGACCGATATAAGAATAAATATTTCCTGCAAGTGTAAAGATGCCTCCTTATATACCAAAAAAGTTTAATGCAATATTAACAATAATCTTTTAAAAAAAATCGTAAATATCAGTTACTTCTGATATTTACTTCTACATATTTTTTTTTAAGTTTATAAAGTGAAGATAAATTGAAATACCGGTATTCCAAATTATCTGCACCTTAACAAAACCGATACTTCCTGTCATTTGTCGTTTAGACCAAAGTTTCAGTTACTTTTTGTTTTTTATTATTACTGAGGATTTGAAATATTAAAGTTTATTAGTTTCCCCACGATATTATACGGTTTTATTTGTTCCCATCCTCTGCCGTAATTTTTTATTCGCCTTAAACAAACTGGCATTCCAAATATACTGCACTTCCTCTACTATATTCTTCCACAGCGTTGAAAAAAAATGTTGGCAACCTTAGTCACCCAACGGGCAGCCTTTAATCAAGGGAGAGAAGAAGAAGCGCGGTACCGCGGCAAACAAATTTCTTCACCGCTGTCCCGTTGTCCGCCCCTCTATCGCAAACTGTTTGTCAACGGAGCGCGATAGGCTACCAAAATATTTGCCCGCGGAAATTTCACCTCGCGCCTGTGCCCCGCGGATCGGCGATCAATCAGCTGGCCGTGCCATCAGCGACGCAATTTCCATTCCCGGTGCATTTGAAAGGCAAACGCCGCTAATTGAGCCGGTGAATTAGGCCCGTTAATCTGAAATCGATGATAGCTTCCACGGATCCGATCCGTCCCTTGCGGACGTCGCGTGAAATTAAGTATCCGAGTATGCTTTTCGTTACTCGCACTGATTGCAGGAGGAGATAGGCGCTTGTAACGAGGCACGGTCACGGTGGGAAACACAGAAGCGTTCTCTGGCGACACTCGAAACGAGCGTTTCGATTGGACTAGCGTCGGAAAGCGCGCGTGTAGTGGCTGCATTGAATAATAGAGGCATTAAGGTCCTCGAGGGAGCCTATTGCAGGGCCAATAAAGCGGCGCAGGAAATTGTTTACGCCGCTGTTGACATTACAACGCTCCCGGTGGCCGTGGATTTATAACAACAGTCCGTGCCGCCGTGAACACTCGGAGATATCAAAGATAACGCGGCTGGGAAGTGATTGAAAGGGGCAGAGTTGAGAGTCGACGAAGCGAGAATACGATGGGGAGGAATTGAGTGGTGGAGGGTGGAAAGTGTAATCGAACGATGGCAGGGAATAACGAAAGAGCAGAGAAGCTAGTTAAATGTCCCGTTCAAGTCCTCGACCAAGGCGAGTCGAAATGAGATTTGATATTACGACACGGAAGGATTAACGCGCTTCCATCACGGTCAAGGTGATCTTGTATAAGTAGCCGTGCGTCGGCTGATTCCGATCGAACGTCTGCATTCCCTGCAATCCTTCCTGCGCCTCTATATTTAGAGCAGTCTTCCGACCGGCTGCTTACATAACTTATGCGCCAAAATTCTTTCCTAACGAGGCTCCTGCACCGCTCGCATTTTTCTCGCTCATAGAAACGCGCCAGCAAAGAAGGCACAATGCAGTAGTAGCGACCAAAGCGACTCTGAAGCAAACTTCTTCGCGTCATAAAACGAAACCGCCGATAAAAACTCCACGCATCGAGTAGCTTCTTAAAAACCCATAACAAAATCGCGGTGACCGTGATTTCGTCTGGCTCTATCCGGTATTGAACGGGAAATTCCCGGCTGCAGTTGGCACGCCGCGCCGGGAGACAGGATGCCAGCGATAATCGCGCGACGTCCGGTGCCGTCGCGGAACAAGGGGCCAAGGGCGGGGGGGGGGGAGGGGGCGACGGGGTGGCGATCTTCCGCGGGATTGAAATACATAGAAGGGACTCGAAGGGGCTGAGGACGTCGGCAGAGTCGCGGCTCGAGTCCCGGTGACCTCGAAACCAAGTCAGCCTGCCGACCGGAGACTCGAGGATCGATATTCGCACCGCCATTCGTGGACACGTCCAACTCGATGCAGATGTGCCTGGGCCAGCGCCGCTTCCGTCCGCGCGGGCAGGGCCCGGAGGGGGGAAAGTGGGCCAGCCGCGGGAAGCGTCGCCCGAGCCGCCCGGGGCCCCCTAATCGAACGCCCGTGGAACGCTTCCCGGGGCCCGCGACCTCGAGCGACCGTTACGAGAGGAGAGATCGGCAAAACTTACCCACCTCTTGGCAGGACGCTCGAACGAGAAGCGAGTCCTTCAACATTCCCAGCGGCAAGTAAAACTACCTAGTCCACAGCTCCAAGCGGTACGACGGGGGCTGTCGGTTCGGCTACCGGCGTCCCGCGGGGCACAGTTTATTCCACACACTCGCACAAGTCACACGCGGGCCGCGGATAGACAGGAGGCACGTTCAGCAAGCTTCCTCACCGTGTTCACCGTCGATCTGGCCAACGAGTCGGGTCCCGATCTACCAAACGATCACCTGCTCTTTGAAAACACTCTGCGAAACGGAAGCTGCCATGCCACTGCGCGCAAACCGTTCAGCTAGCGCCATCTCGGCGGCCATGACGGCGGCCGGCGCCACCGAGACGATGGCGCCACTCGCGCTGCAACTAGACGCCTCTTATTATCGATTGTGTATTTGCAAATACAATATTGCAATTCTCCCCCGTTTCACTCTTTCACCAATTCTGTTCGCTGCTGTTTGCGCTCCGATTACCAGTCTACTTCTCTCTGTCCTGACGCTATTCACCCAACTTCGAGGGGAATTCGAACGCGCGATGTTGGAGGTTCAGGTTTCGAAGCAACAAGTTTTGGCGGGAAAATGGGTGGCTTTGGAACCCGTTCGCGGGCGCGTTTACAATGTTCGAAATCGCATTTGTTATCGCGGATATCATAAGAGGCTTTTGGGTATTCCTGTTACTATTTACAAGATCGATCTCTTCCTTAAAAGCCAATCAATTTTAGAAATGTCTAGAATAAGAGAGGCGGTGCTATATCTCGAAAATCGCGTCGCCGCGAAAGCCAGACGGTGATTCGAGTTACGTAAACGACGATTACTACGCCGAGAGAAACAAGTGAATCACTCGGTAAACAGCTTCTTTTGTTAGGAGCCCGCGAACGTTTCCCAGCGAATGACATTTTTACCTCGATAACCTTTCCGCGAGCAGTGCCGCCCGCGGCGAATCTCGGCGAATCCACGGCTTGTCGCGTTCGGCTTCCACGAGAAAGCGCGCCGTTATAAAACATCCGAGGCGGCAATATTCATCGCTGGAGGATAGAGCACTGGCTTCGAGTATCCAGCGTGGAAATTGAATTTACCAGGGATCAATAATAGGAAGCGCGGCGTAACGGGCTCTAGAGGAATCAATAACGTCGGCGGCGGCCATCTTGGAATATCGACCTTTGTTTGCGCCAACTTCACGCCGAACACGCATTGCTTTTTCGCGAGATTGTCGCTTCGCGTTCCATTGTGCGCCCGACCTGGCTCTGAAACGGGGAAACAGCCGCTCGCTTTTCCGCGGAATATCCGTGACCGAGTGTGTTCGGCTAGGACCAAACGGGAGCCGCTTCACGGTGAGTAAAGGCCCATCATTAACCGCGGAGAATAATCGCGCGACACGGCGGCGCGACGGCTGCGTCGCCGAGGGGGACTGTCGTAACGAGGACTAACGTGCTCCACTTGAAATTTTTCCGAGAACCACCCAGCTTCGTTCTGACGTCCCGCGTTTTTGGGAAACGTCCCGTGTCCACGCGCGGTGACAACGCATTTTTCGTAGTCCCTGGCAGCGTTCGCCGCGCGACACCAAAGTCGCAGGCACTCGCAGCGAAGCCTGGCCCTTGTCACTCGCCACCGAGAGTCATGTGTGTGCGTTGTGCATCGCCGCTAGATAACGGATAACCATGGCCACAGCCGTTCGGAATCGCTGTCGGGAGGAACGGCATCCAGACCGTGGAAACGTGCTAGCGGGATCCCCGTGATTCTCATCCTCGACAGGTGATCCCTTCAAGCGGAGATTGCGAAAGACCACGCACGTGCTTTTACGAGGCTGATGACTACATACACTGACGAGTTTCTCGGAATTATTAGTGGTACTGGCCTGGGGCACAGTCATCCCGGCTGGCTTATCTGATAACTGGGATGATCGTGCGGGTTGTCCTGTTCTTGTCAATCTGGGATCACAGTGTCTGTGGGATTGCAGAGTGCTGTGAGGATCTGGGTAATATTGGTAAACATGTAGGGGAGATAGGTGAGGATCTTCAGCGATCTTTGCTTCCTCCCATGGGTCGACGGTTTCTTTTACGTGCGTGGAAAGGTTTAGAGGATCGATTAGATGGTTCGTCTTGTATTCCACAGCTCTGAATCGATGGCCTGCAATTACATAGGCAAGTAGGTACAGGAGGTCTGTGGTTCTTGGAGTTTAAAGACGCATTGACAGCGGATCGGTTTGCTGCGAATACAGTTTCTTAGCCCATGGCGCTTCAACATTTGATGCGATAGAGGGACAGTTTGTAAGAGTTAGTAGAGAGCGAGTTGTGGTCCAGGTAGTGGTAATAATGGTAGAGGATGAGAGGTTTTATGGCGGCCTGATGGTTCTTGTTAGGAAGAGGTGCATGCTGGGAAACGACAATGGAGATTGAAGCACAGTAACGGCATTTTTCCTCGTCACGCGTAATGGATCCCACCGGCAGGCTGTTTTATAGTCAGGAAGCGAATCATCGACCACAAATTATCGCCGAGCACGCGCTCCATCCTCTCTCTTAATTGCCTCTCCCTAGCTTATTGTTCCCTTGCAATTTCAATACTCGCCTCGGTACTTCAATTCCTCGTTAGGCTCTGGATTCTATTTTAAAGTATCGCAGCCTGCAAGCAGATTCGAACTTCGTTCTGTATTCGAGGCGAAGTTCCCCCTTAACGATTTCGTCATACGCAACGTTTCTCGTACGTTGTAATCTCGATCACCCAACAACTTGACTTGAGCCGCGGCTATATTAAGTTCGATTATGCGCGCGATTGGACGTGGAAACAACACCACCGAGATCCTCTCCGTGCCTCACCTTCGATCTTAATGGTAATCGCCGCCGTTGACCAAGCAATTAGCGCTGTAACCGACACGTCCAATCAGTCGTTTGAGATTCTTTACGATTAGGGATCTGTTCGTAATGGGTAAAGATTGAAGGGTACTGGCCTTTCAATTAGATTGCTCGGCAGAGCTGAGGTAGTTATCTCTTCAGCGGGTGTTGAGGTACTTAAGTTTTTTTAATCCTAGATCTCAGAGTCCTAAAATTCTCTTAATCCTATATTTCGGAGTCCCAAAGTTGTCATTATCCTAGGTCTCAGAGTCCCAAAGTTCCCCTAATCTTAGATCTCAGAGTCCCAAAATTCTCCTAATTTTATACTCTAGAGTCCCAATGTTCCCCTAATCTTGGATCTCAGAGTCCCAAAATTCTCCTAATTCTAGATCACAGAGTTCTAAAGTTCTCCTAATTTTATACTCCAGAGTCCCAAAGTTCTCCTAATTTTATACTCCAGAGTCCCAAAGATCTCCTGATTTTATACTCCAGAGTTCCAAACTTCTTCTAATCCTAGGTCCCCGAGTCTCAAAGTTCCCATAATTCTAGTTCTCAGAGTCCCAACGCTCTCCTAATTTTATACTCCAGAGTCCCAAAGTTCTCCTAATTTTATACTCCAGAGTCCCAAAGTTCTCCTAATTTCATACTCCAGAGTCCCAAAAATCTCCTGATTTTATACTCCAGAGTCCCAAACTTCTTCTAATCCTAGGTCCCCGAGTCTCAAAGTTCCCATAATTCTAGTTCTCAGAGTCCCAAAGCTCTCCTAATTTTATACTCCAGAGTCCCAAAGTTCTCCTAATTTTATACTCCAGAGTCCCAAAGTTCTCCTAATTTTATACTCCAGAATCCCAAAGTTCTCCTAATTTTATACTCCACAGTCACAAAGTTCTCTTAATCCCAGATCTCAGAGTCCCAAAGTTCTTCTAATCCTACACCTCAGAGTCCCAAAGTTCTCCTACTCCTAGATCTCAGAGTCCCAAAGTTCTTCCACTCTCAGCTCTTCTAGTCCCAAAGTTCTCCCACTCCCAGCTCTTCTAGTCCCAAAGTTCTCCCACTCCCAGCTCTTCTAGTCCCACTGCTCCCCCACTTCTATCTTCCCAAAGGCCCCAAGCAGAAGCTACCAGAATGACGAATTCTCTTCCAAAGAGCTGCATAGCGACCAAATCACGCAATGTTGCGCAACATTGCGTAACATCTAACGCCACTAAAAATACCATCCCTTTTTTCCCCCCGTTTGGGCACACCACGACAGAGTTCACTCCACCCGAGAATCCATCCGCTTTCCTCTGAGAGGCGGTGCACGCAACGCGCGTTGCGCTAGGTCGGGGCTAGAAAATGTCGGTTAAAAGGCCAATGAAAGGGTCTAGGACATCGCCGACGGTCGACGGTTTATTTCGGTCGTGTGCCCCTCCTCTCTGTGCCCCGGTAGCTTTGTCATAGCACCTAGAGCCGGCGACTTTTAATCCCGTCGGCATACACCCATCCCAACGTCAGCTCCGCACTCGTTTCCAGCCGGCGCACAGTGGTCGGGATAGGGCTAATTAGTGACATTCGTGTATAACGTTTAAACAATAAAAAATATCCGAATGAAATTTGCGCCAAAAAGCAGGAAAAAATTATCCGTTTCTAATGACTTTATAATTGAATATATTGTACGTTTATTTAGTAGTTTATTTAATGCTCTTTAAGTGATTGAAATCGCATGTTGGGGAAACTTTTCGATTCCGAGTTATACGGAAACGTCGAATAGTACTATTAGAAATTGTGACGAAATCTACAGTTTAGTTAAACATTATTATTCATTTATTATTAATTTATTCAACGGACTAGAGCCCAATATATGCATAAATATTTGTAAAAACCCTTTGTAATACAATAATAATGCGATGGATACGAACGTACATAAGTAAAATGACGTAACGCTGACAGATTTAAACAGTAATAATCTGAAAAATAGGCTGAAGGGGGAAATGATTTTTACGCGATTTTGTAGAGGATGGTGTGCTGAAAATATTCCAATTGGTTCCTCGTCAATTGTAAAAAAAAACTTTGACAATTTCTTTATTTCATTGAGCATTACGTTTTTAATACATTATGAACAGTAATTTCTAGTTAACGGTGTTAATTCTTAACGCAAAAGAATGCTCTCCATTCTAGAAAAAAAAACGGAGAGAAAATATTAAACAGTGTCGTCAGGGCATCTCCAAGAAGGAACCAGTTTTTTCTGGTGAAAAATCTTTAAAATTTCCCGCTTCAAGTGTTCGTCCCAATTACAATTTTTATTAAATTTATTAATATTTTCAGTTTCGAAACTGATGAACATTTAGGAAGTAGTATACATTCAGTAGATTCCGATAGGAGAATGTTCATTTGTCATCCGAATGTCCCCTACTACCCCTATTATTCCGACCACTGTGCGGCGACCAGCCACTTCGTGTTCCAATTTTAAGAATGCTACGAGTCTAGACTGAATTCACGCGGAGCAACAAGGACCGGGGGGAAATAGATTCGTCGCAGCAGCGGGTATCTCTTCGCTATCACAATGCAGCTCCTCAGCGTCGAGCTCCAAAGAAATGACGGGGAGCACAAATGGTCCCCCAGCGCGGTTCCCTCTTAAATCCAAGAAGCCAGTGTGCCGCGCGACAACGGAGTACATATTCCCGTGGCGGTATTTTAAAGCGGGCAAGGATAGCGCGAAATGCTCGTCCTTCTGTCGGAGGCAAACACACAGCCTCTCAAGATCAGGAGACGCCGGCGGAATCCTTTTTCCTCGATACGTCGCTCACGCTGCCCGAATATGTAAAACTGACGTCACACCTTCTCGGGAGAGCGCAAAAGGACGCCCACCGTGTCTCTCTCTCTCTCTCTCTCTCTCTCTCTCTCTCTCTCCCGGCCTTCCTTCTGCCCGAGCCTCTGTGCACACTTCGCCGCGTTTTCCATGGAAAGCCACACACGACGCGTGTTTAATCTTCGTTAGAGCGTCCCCGGACCCTGGTGCCAGCCAGAGCCGCAGCTCATCCCTCTTCCCTCTGCTGCGCCAAGGGTCGAGGAACTGCAGCCACGGGTGAGATTCGATGAAGGATGCTAGCTGGTGTCGAACGTCACTTCTGTATTAGTCACGTGGAACTCTGTGGGCGGCCAGTTTAGTAAACATGTATTGTCGCCCACGTTTCGCTACATTTTCCACCAACAGCTGCTAACTAGCAACACCCTATTAGGGGTTCGAGGGTTCGAGCTGTTTGAGATAGACAGTTTGCAGAGGAAGGTTCCAAGGCTGGTGCTTTTTATCGCGGGATATTCTGACAGAAATGTTTATTTTCTATAATTATAGAGGCGCAACGTTGCAGGGTTCTCTGTCCAGGCTTATCAAGACTTGCGAACGTGGCTGATAAAGTAGATAAAGTAGGAGCGGGCATGTTAGTCATATCGATCACCCAGGGGCACGATTCGCAATCACGCCGAGCCACGTGTATCCTCGAAAGTTGCCTGGGAACCGTATTTGGCGGTTCCGTTTAATCGATTCGTATGGTTGGTGACTCGTGCTCGCGAGCACACAGGGGGGGACATATTTTTCCCCCCGTTTCCGACAATAAGCGAGAAGCTTGTTCGGAGTTTGCGCGATTGGAAACGCTCACGCTTGGTGAAACTACAAACACGATCGCGTAATCGCGAAAACGTTCGTTTCCGTACGCGGATCTCGAATGTTTCGCTGTAATCTCCGGATAAGGTCAATCTATTCCCCCCTCCCCATTAGATTCGCATGGGAAATGATGTGGTGCAAGGTACCAGAGGCCCCCTAGTCCCAGATCTGAGAATCTGAAAATTCTTCGAGTCCTAGATCCCAGAGTCCCAAAGTTCCCTTAATCCCAGACCTCAGAGTCCCAAAGTTCCCCTACACCAAGATTTCAGAGTCCAAAGTTCTCCTAATCCTATACTTCAGAGTCCCAAAGTTCCTCTAATTCTAGATCTGAGAGTCTCAAAGTCCCCCGAGTTCTAGATCTGAGAGTCCCAAAGTTCTCCTAGTCCCAGATCTCAGAGTCCCAAAGTTCCCCTACACTCAGAGTTCAGAGTCCAAAGTTCTCCTAATCCTATACTCCAGGGTCCCAAAGTTCCTTTAATTCTAGATCTGAGAGTCCCAAAGTCGCCTAATTTTAGATCTCAGAGTCCCAAAGTTCTCCTAATTTTATACTCCAGAGTCCCAAAGTTCTCCGAATTTTATGCTCCGGAGTCCCAAAGTTCTCCTAATTTTATACTGTAGAGTCCCAAAGTTCTCCGAATTTTATACTCCAGAGTCCCAAAGTTCCCCTAATCTTAGATCTCAGAGTCCCAAAATTCCCCTAATTCTAGATATCAGAGTCCCAAAGCTCTCCTAATTTTATATTACAGAGTCCCAAACTTCTTCGAATCCTAGGTCCCCGAGTCCCAAAGTTCTCCTAATCATGGATCTCAGAGTCCCAAAGTTCTTTTAATCCTAAATTTCAGAGTCCCAAAGTTCTCCTAACCCTATATTTCAGAGTCCCAAAGTTCCACTAATTCTAGATCTCAGAGTCCCAAAGCTCTCCTAATTTTATATTACAGAGCCCCACAGTTCTCCTAATCCTAGGTCCCCGAGTCCTAAAGTTCCCTTAATTCTAAATCTCAACGGTCCAAAGTTCCCCTAATCCTATATCTCAGAGTCCCAAAGTTCTAACCCTATACCCCAGAGTCCCAAAATGCTTCTAGTCCTAGATCTAAAAGCTACGAAAACAGTGAAAAACATAGTCCTTCGAGTCTCCCCCTCATCACTTACCTAATCACACGAGATTCAAGTGCAAGGCATTCGTCAAAGTACATATAGTGGGCGAAATGTTCTGCTCGAGGGTGGGATTCGCAACGATCGCCCAAAGCAACGAAATCACCGCGTGTCCGATCTTCCCATTCTTGGAGCGGCGCCCGATGGTCAGCTTTGGACGATTATCAAGACGCGAATTGGTGCACGGTGATTATCGGCGATCCCTGCCTCTTCGAGAATTACCACCGCGAACAATACACGCCCCGTTTGTACCCAGCTTCAATCACGGATCTACGAGAACTCGGTCAACTAACCGAAAAGAATTATTCAAGGACCCCTGCTCCAGCTCCCATTCGCGCGTGATAAGACTCCTGAAACCTGTTCGAACAAGCACCGCCAACGAAATTGAATGCCCTCGGAGGTGGAATTTCCCAGGGACCAGGTGTGCGCCCCAGCCAATTTTTCCATCGATCGATAAGCCCCAGCTGGTTTCCCCGAACGCATTACGAGCACAATAGGCATCCGAAACATTTGGAATCGGCTGTTACGCAAGCCGCCCAAGTCCAGTTCCCTTCTATTCAGGCTCTGGCGAATTTTAAACACAGAAAGGCTGGTTTGCAGACGCATTCCTTGCGCCGCTAAATCCCGGGAATCGAAAGACATACAACATTCCCCCACTGTTCTACTTTCTACTCAGTCGGAGACATCGATGGGAACCGAATGAATTCCATCTCTGGTGTCGTCTTTCTGCCAGCTGACCGCCTCGGCCTTCCTGGAGACGACACCCAATCACAAGATGGCTGTTCCGCCGTTTCTAGACTACGAGAAGCTCGCTCGGTTGTGGTCGACGAAGGCCAACGAAGTCCGAGGACTGTCAACCGTTTCCCAGGGTATTGTACCTGTGATAAGGGGGCCCGAGGGTGATGCACGAAGGAGAACGGACCCTAAGGGTGTTCCTTAGACAAAACTGTTGGAGAAACGCCCACGGCGACCCACGTCGCGATGACTGGTTCGCGCCGTTTTACCTGGGTACGCGCGATCAGCGTGTAGGCAGGCCAAAATCACCTCCGAAACCGGTGTGACTCATGGATCTCGCGATCCCCGCGTGAACGCGCAAGATTTATTATTATAAGCTTACAGGGCTCTTCCTAATCCGTGGACTCGTTGCCTCGCCTCTCACCCCCACTGTTGGCGGAAATTTCTGCGTTTAGCTGAATGCAAAGCCTTGCAGCAGTGGGGTTTTTTTTTCTAGAGGTCCAACATTTTGAGTACTTCTGTTCTTATTCTGATCCAGAGACAGCAACAACACAGCAGCAACAGGAGCTTTTTTTATAGCTGCTGGTGGTGCTCCCCCCCTTTTTTCCCACGCTTATACTTTCTTCTGAAGGAAGAGGAACAACAAACAACAACACAACAATTTAATTCTTCTTCTTCTGTCCTTCTTTATGTAGGGAATATAGGTTTCCTAATTCCTACGTTTTGTTTTATTCGGAAAAAACAGGGGGACCCCTCCCCGGGCGACGGGACTCGAACCCGCGATCTTCGGATCCGCTGCGTACTGGGCAGCCGCTTAGCCAGCTCGGCCAAACCGGGCTCCCTCTTATGGGAGGGTTCCTGATTCCACATATAGTGTTATACCAGGCTTAGTGTCCCAGACCGTCGTCAGTAGCTTAAGAAACGCTCCAAGATATCCCCACGCAATAACCTCGTCGATAACTTAGCTCCGGGCGTAGGGGACGACCTGTACAACGCCTCTGTGGCACACGGAAGGTGATACACCGCCTTCCAGTCCAACGTCCTCGACCCGATCGCGGAGGTGGTCGTCACGATCGCCTGTCGCGTATGGACATGAATCGCTGTTCACCTGGCGAACGCGGAGAATTCCTGTTCACCCGGTAACACACTCTCCGCCCGGTCGTTCTTTCCGTCCACTCGAGCTTCCCCGATCTGAAATCGGTCGCGTCCCATCGGCGCCCCGAATCTACTCGCAGTTCAGTTGGCTGCGCGGGCCTCCCTACTCAGGTACTGCTTCGGTAGAAGTGACTAGGTGGATTCTATAGTCCCGTTGGAATGGGAAGAGCAGTCTGCAAGCCAGTCCACCGGCTTTCTTGCCGCGGCGCGGAGGGGGAGGAGGGAGGATCGACGAAGTGGGATAACGTAATGACCTCCACCTCCGTGTTTCCGACTATTTTCGATACGCGTCTCGGCTAACTTTAGCGTTTTCGTTAGTCCAGTGTTTGACTTTGAGCCTCAGTTTTCCACCGAGTGGTCGGCCGGTGCGCCTCGCTGACGGGCTTCCTCTCTCGCGCGCGCGCGCGCGCCAGCGATCCGTCGGTGCTTCGATACCCAAAGGCAACCGGTTCCCTCCGTCCCCGTGGCTGCTGAACCCGGTCGGCATGAGTCGTTTCAAGGGGCCGAGCGACGTATCGCCGCGCGCTGCTACGCGCCAGTGAAGGGACGAAATGTTCGCCCGCCAGGGGGTGGTGTCGAGGTGTTGTAGCTTCTGAGGTGCCTTTTGTGCGTGTGTCTCCTCGCGATCCGTGGCAGAGCTCCGAAGCAGCTAGGATGCTTTACACACGCGTACTATATTCGATTGTTCGAGGCGACGCAGTTGAAGGATCGATTCGGAAGCGTTCGGCCGGCGTGTGCCATTTATATGCGACACTGCCGTGACTATTTCGAAAACAGCAAGTAAAATTAACTCGCGTTGGATTATATTTGCGCGTCCACTGGAAATATTACACATAGTACGGCGGAGGTACTATTTTCGAGTGCTGGCCGAGTGTTTTTCGCCTTTCTAGCGACTGTCCCGGTGGCTCAGTGGACACTGCAGATTTGTAGAATAGTGGAGAATGGACTGAGTTCGTCTTTGAAAAACTCACACTTGAAAAAAATTAAATTTTTTTCTCGAGATATTCCAGAAAATATGTTTTCTACGCCCAAATTTAGGGGCTATTTTCACCACTTCGACACAGACGATTGCCGATAATTAAAAGTACGTGTCAAATATTTTTCGCTATTCTGCAAATATGCGGAGTCTCGTGAAAATCGTGTGAGACCTTCCGTGCACCCTTTCACCCCCGCAGCCTTGCGCCCCACCTTCGATATCATGCAAAAGTCTCTAAAGATGATGATTTGTGTCCCCGGTAATTTTTGTCCTCGATTCTCGGTAATAGTCGCCGATTCTACATTTCTTCTTCAATATTACTTACAAAACAACCGGTATGAAACTACGAGCTTGCTATTAAAATTCTACTAATTCCACGTGACTAAGTCCACAAGTAGAGGTGGTCCCTAAAAGAAAATCTCATGTCCCCGGAAACCGCAGAAAAAAATGGTCGTTATCGCGGTTTTTTAGAACTTTTTTTTTTTAGATGGTTTTGCTGGGTTATGATTTTTTCTACTTGTTAATGCAAAAAATCCCGTTTTGGGAATGCAAAGGAATTTAGTTAGAAGATATTTTTTTAAAGCTTGCTTTCACCAAAATAGGTGGGTGTAATACGCGCTCTAAAAAAGACACTTCGATTGCGAATCAGACATTTTCGTTGTTGTTTTTATCACCTTTTGCGTTGCAAAATTATTAAGAAATTTAGCTATTCCTAACCTTTTTATTCTTCAATTAATTTTCGTACAGTTTCAAAAAGGTATTTATTTTAAGATCTGAAGATCGTCAATTGTGGAGTAAAAAACACGTTTAATTTAGAGAACTAACTATTTATTATTATTATTCATAAGAAAATAATTTAACAATGAAAAGAATTGAATCTACCAAAGGGCGCTCTGATTAAAAAATTGGCGGTCTCTACCGGAAGAGGAAGCCACAAGTTTCCGAAAAATGTCAGGTCAATGCTATTTCAAAGCCGGAAACTTACCAGTTTCAAGCTTCAAAGTTTAAACGCTGGTCTATTTAATCCACAGTGACCACGAAGGGTTAAAAAAAATATGAATATTTTTGTGTGTTCTTAAAACACGTATTAATAAATAGAAAAATCTTCGATTTAGTAAACACATTCTTTCTATGACTAAAAAACTTTAAAAAAAAAAAAGCTGGCCATTTTTAAGTCTTTAGGGGGAGTTGGGGCACTTTGGTGCAAGGGGCACAATATTCTCTTCATATTCAGACACAGTTAGAAGTTCAAAACACGATGACAAGACAGTATAAGCTATCATCTTGACAGATGATAATAAAATTATAAAATAATCTTAATATATAAGGCAGCAAGCGTTTGTTTGTCTGTCGCCTAAAAACTTTGGAACGGTGAACTCCGGGGTCACGAAATGTGTCCCAGCTCATTATGCCTAGCTAATCCAGATGATAGTGACTATTTGCACAAAAGAAATAAGTGAAAAAATTTCTTTATAAAATGAAAATCTAAATTTCAGGCGAAGCCGATTAGCAGAGCTAGTACCCAACAGATATCAAGATAACATTAATGTTTCATTGTGCCCCCTGCATCAAAGTGCCTGCCCCAATTCCCCCTACAGCGAAAAGTCCCCTTGACACTGAATAGCCCATTTTTATCGCGTTGAGTATTGCCTTGGTTGAAGCTCTCAAGCGGTATTTGGGCAACAGGTGGTCGGAAGTCCCTTTGAGGGTGTGTCCAAAGGGAATCACTTTGAACGAAGCACTGGTCCTCGGCTAGTCGACTATATACTTCTGCCTTGACACCAGGCCTTATTGCCAAGTTCGGCTCCAACAATATCAAAGATGAAGAGAATGGTGCGGTGTGCAGGATGACTCACAGACCCACGTGGCGGTGGCGGTGGCAAAGGGTGAAAGACTCGGGATAAAGCAGGGCTTCAGCCGCAGCCGTGTGCAAACACGCTCCTCCGAGCGTTAGCTGGCAGGCCAGCTAAACGAAACTGGGATAGCTGTAGTTCCCCCCGTGTTCGCGGCCCGCCGGCTCTCGCGGCCCGCTTGCCAATTGGCCTGCTAATTACGATAACTGTTCTCGCATTGTTCGACAGGTGGTTATCTAAGCCCTGACATCCGAGCGCGAGGACTGAACGATGGTCGACTACTACAAGGTACTCGATGTGCAACAGAACGCCACTCAGGAGGACATAAAAAAAGCGTGAGTACGAAGCTCTTAACTGGCGTGTCGTCGAGTGCTTTAAACGGAGAGTCATGGGGGCGGGGGGGGGGGGGGGAGGAGGGTAGGAAAGTATTTCTATCCACGAAGCTCAATGGATGGAACAACAGAAGGCACTGGAAATAAGTCTGATTATTTGTTTTTCAAACTTCGCTAGTCAAAGGCAGATTGAATGAATGGCTTTTTAGTCTCTATCGGAGCAGCTGGCATTGGTCCAGGAAGCGACATTCGTGTCGTCCCGGCTGAAAGAGAATCGAGATACTTTTCTAAACCCTCTCTGAATGAATAAAGTAATTCGGTGTGTGTTTGGGTTTTTTTTTTTTTTTTTTTTTTTTTAAATGAAAAATAACGTTTGAATGCTTGGCTTTGTAGGTACAGGAAATTGGCACTGAAATGGCACCCAGACAAGAACCCGGACAACCTGGAAGAAGCGCACAGGCGGTTCAAAGAAATCTCCCAGGCGTACGAAGTGCTCACTAACGGTAAGCTCTGCAGTTCCGAGCCTCTCTTATCAAATTCGCAGATCTTAGGGGACGTCCCGCGACTGGCAGGCTAATCGAAGAGGATCAAAGAACTTCTCGGCGCGGACAATGGCGTTCTCTGCCTATTAATCTCTATCTGCAAATCACTTTACTGCGGCTTGAATTAATCCGAGTCGACGAACGGTGCCTGGCTTCGGTGACGAAACCGCGGAGGGTACAGCTGCCAATAGGAGATGAACGGCGGGTGCCTCCTGCTTGTCAGCAACGGCGAATTTCGCATGAGCCTTATCTTTCAAGCGCTCCGCAACTAGTACGACTTATTCTGGGAGCCAGCAACGCGACTCGATCGAGCGGCCACCGGATCAGACGCGAGCCCGTCGTTTATGAACGGGTGTTTCACAAGCAAGTCGGGGGAGCTGCGAGGATAGGCAGGGAGTAATTCCATTGTAGAACGCCGTTACTTTTTCCCTCGTGGAAAGCTGCCACAGATTTAATTCGCTAGAAAGTTCTGGCCCCCTCGCGGTGGGCAGTCTATAATTTTCTGGGTGGGAAAAAGGTGAGTCTCTCTTCTGTGACTCCCGTAACTGTTTCATGGCGAAGAAGCTACCGCTGTTAGGGCAACTCGCAGCTTCAGGATTCTTGAGTTTCCGACACCACTTGTTGGCAGAGGGTCCGTGCGAGAAACTCGAGAATGTAGCTGTCGATGATCGCGGCGTGCGGCCTTGAAAGGAAATTCAATCAGAAATCTTTGTTTTTTTCGGACGATCTCTCGTGACCGTGCTCGATGCCCAGATGCGAAGAGGCGTACCTACGACCAGCGATTGTATCAGAAGGCGTCCTCGAGGCCCGGCCGTGGATTCACCTGCCGGAATTACTTTGACTCTGCCTTCCATCGATTTTTCGGTACCGCTTCAGTGACAAAAGAACTTTGACAGAGTGGCCAAACATTGTTTTCTTTCTTCTTCTTGTTTTGATTATTGTCTAATCGGCTAGCCTTGGTTTTCGTTTTCCTCCGAACCTCCCCGGGGGCACGGTTGCCCGCCGAAGCCGCGTGCCCTCGCACTTGTAGGCTTCAGGAGTTCCCGAGAGATTTTTGCAAACAGTGTCTGGGCCTTGCGTGTTGCGCCATCTGGGACAGCTCGAGAGACAGTTAATATTGCCTGTACCTTTCCGCACTTCTAACTAGGGCTGGGGGACTATTTGTCGAATTTTTCGGTATTCGAATATTCGACTACTTCAGTTGCTCAGTTATTTGGCGAATATAATTCGAATATCCAAGTATTCGAATACTATTCGAATATTTTAGTATTCGAATACTTAAATATTCGAATATCCAAGTATCCAAATACTATTCGAATAATTAAGTATTTGAATACTATTCGAATATTACAGTATTCGAATTTTTCAGTATTCGAATTTTTCAGTATTCGAATATTTCAGTGTTCGAATACTATTCAAATCTTTCAGTATTCAAATACTATTCGAATATTTCAGTATTCGAATTTTTTAGTATTCGAATATTTCAGTATTCGAATACTGTTCGACTATTTCAGTATTCGAATTTTTCAGTATTCGAATATTTCAGTGTTCGAATACTATTCAAATATTTTAGTATTCAAATACTATTCGAATATTTCAGTATTCGAATTTTTTAGTATTCGAATATTTCAGTATTCGAATTTTTCAGTATTCGAATATTTTAGTATTCGAATACTATTCAAATATTTCAGTATTCGAATACTATTCGAATATTTCAGTATTTGAATACTATTCGAATATTTCAGTATTCGAATACTATTCGAATATTTCAGTATTCGAATACTATTCGAATATTTCAGTATTCGAATACTTAAATATTCGAATAATAACTAATATAATTTAAATTTCGACCGTAAAGAATTTTTTTAATTAGAAGTAAATGATTTCGGCGCACTGATTCGGTCAAAATAGACCGAACCAGTGCGCGGAAATCATTTACTTCTAATTTCGAATAATAACATTCGAATACTGAAATATTCGAAGTTTATTCGTAGCATTCGAATACTTGTAAAATCTTCGAATATTAAATTATTCGAATAGTCCCAGCCCTACTTCTAACCACTGCCAATGCTCAACTGACTGAACGAGAGAACGTTTGGATTGCTCAGTGACCTCGGAGGGTTAAGTCCTCCAAGGGCCAAGCGATCATGCTGCGAGATTTTGTTAACACGAGCCCGGCCCTTGGAGGACTCGTTCGAATATCCTAGTTATTTGACAATGCAGAGTCGTTCTCTCTATACTGATTTTGCCGTTACAATGGTCGCCCTGATGTTACAAATCATCCAGCAAATATTCTACTAACCCGGCAAGCCTTGCAGTACCTGCTTCTTGGAATTTGGAGCGAATAAAACCAAGCGATAACAGTTTACGCTTTCATTTAGCCATTAGTAACCGTGTTCCTCTGTTTCCACGCGTTTCAGAAAAGAAGAGGCGAGCGTACGACCAGTATGAGGGAGTTCCAATGCCCAGCGGCAAGAGGCCGTACGGCGACGACTTCGATATGCACTTCCCCAGCGCGTTCGTCTTCAGAGATCCCGACGAAGTGTTCAGAGAGTTCTTTGGCGACAGAGCTTTCGTCGATCTGCTCAAGGTACCAACAGGTAAGCAAACTCGTTTTCTACACACCTCCCGCGGGTGAATGTGCCCCTCCCGACCACCAACCTCAACGTATGACCGAGCCAAACCCTCTCCCGGGAAGTATGAATGAATGGGAACACCTTGTGCTCGTTCTGGAGAATGGAAATGTTGATTAACTGAAATAATGAAGAGAAAGCCCCCCTCCCCTCCGGTTTGACCAGCAAGCATTGTGATTAACCAAACATTAATTTTCCCCCGAATGGAGAACTCCACAGGCAAATTCACCCAGGAAGTTACAAAATAGGCAGGTGCTTCTTCGGCCCAGACAGTTATCATTCCTCACTATCCAACCAACTTTTCCAAGGTCCGTCCAACTCGTTCGCCTCGTTTAACACGTTGATGAACTTCGGTGGAATCTACGGCGGCGGAGGCGGTGGCGGCGGCGGCGGCGGCGTGATGACGCGAACCAGCACCTCCACTCGGTTTATCAACGGCAAAAAGATCACCACCAGAAGGTAAAGGGTAGCTCGGGAATAATCGTTTGCCGCGGCGGATTTAAGGGGAAAGATGGCGAACGTTCTGAGGGGCCCAGTTTTTATCGGGAAAATGTAGAGACAGTTCAATAGAAACAGTGTTAATGTCGGGGATCGACAAAGTTCGGGAATTCTTATTTTTAAAAAAAAATTTGGTAGAACTTGTTTGTTTCGTTTAAGAAAATATCTGTTCCTGTGGAATTTTTTTTTTTTTAAAGAAATGTTACCTTTAGGAATTTCTTTAGACAGTGTTCTCATGGAACAGATAGTTTAGAACTTACTTAATAAAAGTTCCGTGGAAATAGTTATATTAGAAGATTTATTAAAAAATGTTCCATAAGATAAAGAAAAGCACCAAACTGTTCGGTACTACTTAGTTTTATTTAACAATATAATATCACATTCTTCGTGTTTAAGTCGGGAGGCCGAAAAGAGGCGAATTTTTTTGAAAAAACGGAAGCATATATTTTTACAGAACTTTTTGCACTTAAAAAAGCAACATTTAAAAAACATTTGGTAATTTTTTTGTGGAAATATAGTTACGTTTATAATAAAAATACACCGACGTCCAAGAAACCATTTTAAAAACGGTGAGCAAGATATCTCAAAAACTACTGCACCAATCTTTCTGAAATTTTGTGGGCGTATTTTTTTACATAAAAATCTACTAAATGACGGAAGGATTTTTTTCAATGTATAGTTTCGATTATATCAACGAAAAATGGCTTCACGGTTATCACTAATGGCCGTTTTTCGTTGATAAAATCGAAACCATACAATGGAAAAAAATCCCTCCGTCATTCTGTAGATTTTTATATAAAAAGTAAGCCCACAAAATTTCAGAAAGATTGGTGCAGTAGTCTTTGAGATATCTTGCTCACCGTTCTTAAAAAGGCTTCTTGGAAGTCGTTGTATTTTTATTAAAGACGTAAATATTTCTCTACAAAAAAATTACCAAATATTCTATAAATGTTGCTCTTTTAAGTGCAAAAAGTTCTGTAAAAATATATGCTTCCGATTTTTAAAAAAAAATTCCCAAACATTCGCCTCTTTTCGTCATCCTGACTAGGTTTAATCCCTTAACAAAAGATATGAAAATCATAACATAAGTAATTAATAGTTTCATAAGAAGTATTGAACAGAAAAGAGAGTTTGTCAAGAATAATACCTAAATAACATTTTTTTATAACTTACATGAACCAAAATCCATAAAGATTCTATAATATCTACGTAGAAATTTTCTACGTGAATGTACTTTAACTGTAATAATTATTTATTATTGTTGTAGTACAATTTATCGAATAGTATTCATTATTTCTTACGACGATTGAGAACTTTTTTAGTATTGATGAACAGAATATCTGTTCCCATTACAGAGAAATTTTTACTTCTATATTTCATCAGTTCCATTCCAACGAGAACTTTTACTTCATCAGTTCTCATGCGAGAACATTTTTAAAAAAAGATCCACGGTCCATGTTTCAAGCAGAACCTACTGAAAAGTTCCAGAACTCTTTCGAGCCCTGTTAAATGTAGTAGTACAAAGAAATGGGCAGGAGCCCAGGCGGCAATTGTTCACCGGCCGCCCGTTAAATCCGCCCATTGCTCGTTTGCCTCGTTGTTTACCATGTCGACGGAGAAAGCGAAGCGCGATATTAAAGAAGCCTGTTGGTTCGTTTCAGGGTGTACGAGGACGGCAAGGAGACGATAATGTCCTACGAGAACGACGTGCTGAAGTCGAAGACGGTGAACGGCGTGCCACAATCGATAACGTACAGTTAAATCACACATCTCTACAAACAACGCCCGCTCGATCTCCGCTCGGCAAATTCGTTCACGTTTTGCGTGTCACCCCCGTTGCGCTCTACCGAGATACATTGTTCCTGCTACTATCTACCTGAATGACAAAAAAAAAAGCAAACAGAAAAGTGTGAATCGGCCGCGGCTGTTGCCCCCTCGACCCGACTCCAGTTTTCTCGCCGGGATTCTATCGATGCCCAGCGTAGTTAGAAGCACGCCCGGTGCACGCGCGACAGAACGATTTTAGAAACGAAAGGGAAGAGAATATACTATGCAGGGTGCTCGCAACGAGTGGTGCAACCGTAAGCGGCGATTCCACGCGCATGAAGGGAAAAATCTCATCCTCGCACGTCGGAGCCCAGCCTTCCCCCCCCCCCCCCCCGTTTGCGCGACTCGTCGCGGAACACCCTGTGTATGCCTATGTAGAGATTCACACGACACGGGACAGCCGCCGATGTCGAGGCAGCGATCACTTCGATGACAGAGGATTGGATCTCTTAGCCCGAGCGATCGAGGCCGCTTTTAAACACCCAGAAAGAAAGCTTTTTTTAAACGGGATTAACGTGCCTCTCGACGCGACGCAGAACGAGATGCCTACAGAAAGCTTTTGTTCCCGTCACACTTCTCTGTTTTACCAGGCTCGACGAGGCGTCGACGAGTCGCCAGCCGGCCAACAATGCCAACGACGTCGAGATGACCGGCCACAACTCGAGACCGGCCCACGGCGATCATCTGAGGGCTAGCAGGACAAAGATGCTGAATAAAGACCACCCGGCTCTTCATAAGAAGCACATAGACAGGAGTAAGAGAAAATAGAGGCCCGTTTAGCAGCCTGCTCTCTCATTCACTTCTTTTTACGTTCTCTCTCTCTCTCTCTTTCTCTCTCCCTCCCTCTGTCGGTTCTCTGTCTTTTCCACCTTTTAAATCAAACGCATACGGGGACATAGACGCCATACGCTATACACACGTCTCGTCGCCTACGGAGCTGATGTAAATTTCCTAATTAACGTTGCTATCGCTGTAATCAGAGTGATGACCGCCCAGAGTCGTAGCTCCGAGGAGAAACACCACCGCATAATCAAATAAAAAATTCGCTGCAAAGTAGTCGGAGATTTTGTGAGATTTTGCTACGGGGGGAACGGCAAGCCCGAGCACCCGCCGCTCCCGTTTGCTCGCGAACGACGGGACGGGGGCTCGTTCTCTCCGACCATCGCCCTCCCCCCCCCCCCACTCCCCCGCGGGAATCGAGGAGTGAGAGAGGAGAGATTATTGTACACGGTCTCTTGCGTTTTATAGACAGCGCGCGTCGTTTCCGTTCGAGAAAAAAAATCTTTTTTGACGTTACGTTTATGTACGGTAAGTTTCGCTTATCCTAGTTTCTTAGAGGATTAATTTCATTATCTCGTAAGTTACGTTGTAATTGTAAGCCGCGGGAACTCGAAACACGCGTCGGGACGGACGCCCGAGGAATGGACACGCGCGCGTATGCATTGGATTCGTTGAAACCAGCAGCCATAAACAGTGCTCTTGTATCGGAGCAGAATTACTGTACTGCGACTAAACACCTGCTCTTCCTTCTTTGATCGCAGCGGGACCTACGGGACTAGGTCCCTTCTGCTCTGTCGCAGAAACGTTTCCCCCCCGAAACCACTTAAGTGTCGTAAATCCTATCGTTTCTTTTAGTTAGTTTCTTGCGTATGTGTATATAATGATAAGGAAGAACTGTTAAACTTACGTGGATAAATACATTATTAATACGCACTAATACTTCATTACTTTCCGAAACCATGCTTCAATTTCGGGACTTAAGAATTCTTAGCCTGGTGTAGCGGATTTCGATTTCTTTTTCTCCCAAAGCCGCAGAATGAAATTTGAAAGATGAAACCGGCTATAGCCACTTTAGCTACGTAGCAGCAGGTGACGCAAAAGTTACCAGAAAACTTTAAACGCGTTTTCCTCGAGACGACAATTTCACTCGTAAACTAAACAAAAAATTTGGAATTTTTGGTTTTTGATGGATACAGTAGACGCTACGTTGTCCGCCGCGGAACAATTGCGTCGCCAAATTGGACATAAACCCTTAATGACTCTGTTATTTGCCATTACTTTTAACTAAAAATAAATGTTTTATTTCCCTTAATCTGAAAATACAATATCCTGAAAATTCCAGAAAGATCGATCAAATACTTTGTTTAAAAAAAATTCACGAAAATGCCTCGATTTTTTAGCTAGTTACACCAGGCTCCCCTCTTAAATGTAGGGATGGGTTTCTCGAAGCGTCGAAACCCAAGAGAGCATCGAGTTTCCAGAATTCGAAAGCTCGTACTTTCTTCGTGCTTCGAAACTCTCGAAAGCCAGATAAGAAAAAGTGTAAAGTCAACGACTGAAGAATCTTCAAGATATTCCACTTACAAAACGGAATCAGCACTTCAAGTTTCGAGAGTTTCGAGTATTTTTAAAGCCGTCGCGCATTTTGGCGAAACGGGGCGCAGCGAGAATCGCAAAAGATTACTAAAGATTAATTAATTGTCGGTCACCAATCGCTTAGAAACTTTCTGAAATTTAAACGCGACGGCCTTTAAAGTTTCTAGAATTTAAAAATTCACAGAGAAGCTCCGCAAATGGGGTATGGAAGTTTTCCAAAACGAAGCTCTTGTCTCCTTTCGATACCTTTCACGCGACACGCCCAAGTATTGAAAACTCTTATCTGTATTTCTGGAAGATTGTGTACATAAACAGTTGCGCGCCGGTGAGCGAATAGCGCATATATTGGGTCGCTCGAGTCGACGGCAATGAAGACTCTAAATAGCAAGACACAGATAGGAAAATCGAGATTATACAGAATCTCGGATTAAACAATCGGGAAGCATCAATTCCTTCGCATATGGTGGCGTTTCGCGCCCGTAAAAACTAAATGAACACATCTCTGCCATCATTGCACTGTATGGTAACAAAAAACATCTCAATATCCCAAGGACCGGCTGATAAGATAATCATAGAGTATGATAAAGTTCCTGGCGAAGCTTAATTACTTCTTCCCAATGGTGGATACCAACTCTTCCACCTTTTGAACGTACTGCTGCTTAGCGGTGTCTTGACTCATGCCCTTCTTGCGATCCCAAGCGTCCCACTTGGCTTTGCCTTTGAAGTCCAACATGCCTGGTCTCGCTGAAAACAAACCGCAAGAAGCCTGCTAGAGGTAACGCCTTGGACAAACCACAGAGTGCTAATAAGAACCATGATATTGCTAAAAAAAACTGGGAATAATTAATTAATTGAAACGGAATTATCATTCATCGCCTCTTAAGTTTTTCAAGCTAC
Organism: Andrena camellia; assembly: GCA_029448645.1. Lineage (NCBI taxonomy): Eukaryota > Metazoa > Arthropoda > Insecta > Hymenoptera > Andrenidae > Andrena > Andrena camellia. The sequence goes on along the minus strand of CM055681.1, from coordinate 2,455,875 downwards.
ATTGTTGCGTGCGCGTCAGCATTAATTGTGAAATTAGAATTACAAATAAAGGCTGAAAGTGCACTATCACGTTTTAAACACCGATCGCAGGTCAATCAATGATGAAATAAATTCCAACGGCTCGATTCTGCTCAATGTACTCAACATCAATTGCTCTACGGCCAAGGGCAGATCTATCCCTACGATTTACATGCAGTGCGACTGAACTGAGGTCCACGGAGGAATTTAAAAGTTATTTTACGTACACGTGTTACAGTCCCCAACAGTCGCTTGTTTGAACAACGAGTAGAGTTCAAGTAAGTCAGCATCTGAGGGCTGGGAGATGAGTTCCTTAACTTCCTCGGCGGCCTTGTTAAATCTCTGTGGAGGTAGAAAATCTCATGAGAATCACTGCACGGAATATGAGAGTTCCGGGGAAACACCATAGGGCAGTTACTGGAACTGAGCAGACTCCACCCTATGAGCAAAACTCTCTGGAATGCAAGAGACTGAAGAAGGTACGGGGATCGCGGAATATCCTTAGAAAATGAGCACCAAGGTTATATTTACTTCGTCCAGAGACATCGCGCTGTGTCAGCAGAGGAATTCGCAGAACTTCGTAAATCTCACTTCCACGTCCTTCCTCGGGTACCGGTACGAGTTAACAGCGCGGCCGCTCGCGAACCGGCCTCCTTAAAGTCCTCCTCCCCCTCCAGCCGCCCTGGTCATCCAGCGACCGACCCTGGGCTACGCCGATAACTCGTCGGGCAGAAAAGACCCGCGACTGATAAGGAATTCATTATCGTCGCGTGTTATCACGGAGCAGGTTGATAACTTTAGCAGCGGGTTCACGATCGTATCGATCGAGGCGCCAGCCAGTAATCCCGCATGCGGAACCAGGGATTCCATTTTGAGGGCCATTCTTGCGCTCGCTATTATTTATTTCGAGGCCTGGAATCCGAGTCGGGGGATGATTTGCTTCGGGGTATATTAAGTTCCCGTGAAAAACGAGCGTTTGTTGCTCCGCTGGATATAGAACCCTAGTAGCGACGGCAATAAGTGGTTCGCGAAAGTAGAGATGGCTTTGAGCCGTATGTTACCTTCGATCTCAAGTGAAATCGAAAACTAACGTGGCACTTTCCAACGGTTTTGAATAATTTCGCAACTCGCCGAAACACGTTTTACATAATATGGTAAGTGTTGGCTTAAAATAGACAGAGGAGCAGCGTCTATTAGCCTAGAATCTATTGGACTTGGTGATCGAGTGGGCAGTGGCGGATTTAAGAAAAAAGGCCCAGGTGGCAAACGTTCTGAGGGGCCCATTTTTGGAGGAAAATGAAGAGGTAGTTTACTAAAAACAGGCTACGTGTCGTAGTACAGAAAAAAATATAGTGTTTAGTTACAACCATAATTGTTTTTTTGAAGATAGGGCCTTCTGGGCAGGGGCCCATTTTTCGGGAAAATGAAGAGGTAGTTTACTAAAAACGGGCAAAGTGTAGTAGTACGAAAAAAAAGTAGTGTTTCATACTTTTTTTTGGTCATGGAGCCCAGTCCCGGATTAAAGGAGTGCTGGGGGGGGGGGGGGGGGAGGCGGCCTGCAGCCCCAGGCCCCAGTTTCCAGGGGGGCCCCCTTCTCAGCCTTCAGTTCTAAGCGATTAGCTCACTCTGTCTTTATTGGAAATGTCGTATCAAATAAATTGTCCGTAAGTTCCACAACTTCCAATTGTATATTTTTAGTTTAAAATTTCATTGTTTAAACCTCCTTTATATCTATTTAAATTTTTACAATTTTTGACAATTACATATTTTTAGACATAGCCACACCTTTTTAGGTATCCCATTTGAAATTTCGCACACAATTACAGTGAATTCTCGTCATACGAGAATTTAAACTCGTTATTGTTTAAATTTTTTACCCCTCCCACACACACACCACGGGGGCTCTCAAAGGTTTGATAGCCCCGGGCCCCAAAAATCTTAATCCGAGCCTGATGGGGCCCTCCCGGGGCTTCCTGTGCAGGGTCGTGGGCTGCAACTGCTCATCAGCCGCACTGTTAAATCTCGGAGTGGGAGATTAACAAAAGCAATAAACAAATGTAAATTATTCTTCGCTTCTGACGCAGCGCTGCGTCTGACTATCCGCAATCTTTTTCAAAGCACCGTGAAAGTAGATAAAAAAAGTAGTGGGTTGTTGAGTCCCTCGGGAACGACGGGAAATAATACGAGAAGTTAATCGCGAGATGCAAACTTATCGGCTCCGGGAGCTCCTATCGGCCAAGTTGAGAACCCCTGGCGCAGAACGCGTATGCACGCTCGCGGACATTTTTTTTTGTTTCCAAGAAATACAGTTAGATGGCGGCACGGGCGAGTGTAACTACTTCCACGTAAAAAATGGCGGACTGCAAGGGTGCGTTTTGTGATTTTCCTCTCGCATAATAATAAACTGTGGATAAATCATGTAAGGTCGCGTAGATCGACGATCGAGGGTCTCGTGGAGAATAATCCCTCCGCGGTTCTCACGTAGATTCTGTGCCCTTTGCCGAATTATATCCCGTAGTATTTACTCGCGCGAGTGTCGGACAGATGAGCGGAGTAACATTGTTTGACAATCATTCCAATTGTTTGTTTCATGCTTCCTTTAGAGAGTACGGAAGAAATGGGCAAGCCGTCGTATATTTTAAAGGTAGATCCGCCGCAGGACCCGTCGGAGGATCCGCCTAGAAATTCCCCCAACGGTAAATGCACAATGTTGCTATTCGGTCCAAATGCGCAGCTTTTTCTCGCAGCCTTTTTGCACAGTGCTCCTCTATTTCCAATGTACTCTATCTACTCTCTTTGCGACGGCGAAGTGCAGCGCGAGCGATCCTCGTCCGCTCGGATAATTCTCCATCGAATGCTTTCGAGGTTATGATGCACGAGCATTCAGCATCGCTTGTATCACTGTACAGGGTGACGATAAAGTGGGTGACTGCACTGCTCTCCACTCGCTTTATCAGTGGGAAAAGTTTGCGTAGACTCGAGCTTGGAAAAGTTGCCCGTGCAACTTACTTTCCTTAACGATTTCAGAGAAAATGGACAGCCAGTCTTCGGAGAACAACAGTCAGGAATCTTCGTCGAGTTCGAACAAGACCGTTAACAAAACAAATTGTACGTCAATGGATTTGTTAATGGAAGTATGCTCGCTTGATCTAGTAATAACGTCTGTGCATTGCGTAGATCCTGTCCTGGCCGCGGCAAAGTTCGGCAACCCGTTCGGTGGAAACGACTTCTCGAACTCCATAGCTAACAAAACAAAGTCGTCGATACTTAGGCCCTCGCAGTTGGGAGCAGTAGCGAATAGTCAGCCGGCGAACAAGACGGTGTTGCAGCCGGCCAAGTTTCAGAACCCGTTCTCGAAAGTCACGGACAGTGGCGTGGTGGAGAAGACTGAGTGCACGAACAAGAGTAATAAGGTCGAGGCGAAGGAGGCGGGTAGCGAGGAGAAGGCGGCGGAGGAGGCGAAGCCCACGTTTCTCCCGCTGGGCGCGAGCACGAAGGATAACGAGAATAACAGTGTAAATAATTCGGTGACGCCTTGCGACTCGGAGCCCAGCTTCGTGTTCGGGCAGAACTTAAAGGAGCGCGTGATGGTGGCGAACGACACGGAGAGCTCGGAGAACGCGGAGAGCGAGGAGAAGAAGGAGGAGAGCACCAACGAGAACGGCTCCACGGAGCTACTGTTTTCGAACGCCCCCGCGGCGTGTCGCACCACGGCTAGACCAGGTCTAACGTTAACGCAGGCGGCGCAGGAGCTGGAGGAGGCGAACCGCGCGAACAAAAGAAAGTACAGTCAAGTAACGCCGCTGACCGGCGAGGAAGGAGAGACGAACGTCCTCCAGATCAACTGTAAACTATTCGCTTTCGACAAGGTGCGCGCCCGGGACATGGCACCTCTGTTAAATCGACGCGCGGGAAGTCGTTCGATTTGACGAAGCGTTTGTAATTCTGTGTTGCAGGCTAGTGGCGGCTGGCAAGAGAGAGGAAGGGGTACGTTGCGGCTAAACGATCGGGACGAGGAGTCCCGCCTGGTGGGTCGGACCGCGGGGACACAGAGATTAATCCTGAACACAAAAGTGTGGCCTGGGATGACCGCGGAGCGAGCCGCACCCAAGTCCCTCAGACTAACGGCGATGGACGTTCACGGGGACATAAGGATCTTCATCGTGCAGGCGGCGCCTAAGGAGATCGAGCAGCTGCACAGTCTGCTGCAACAGCGGCTGAAGCGGGCACAGGAACGCCAACCGAAGAAGCTGGCAACCGATCACTGACCACCGATCAACCATCCCCGCGAGACGTTTGCTCTTTGTTACCGAGAAGTCGCTAACGCGTGAGAAAAGTCGAGGAACTCTTTTTGGAGGAGCATCATCAGGCCTTGTCTAGTACACGCGCGCGATAGAACGGCTACGATTCGTGCCTTCCCTCCGCGAGTCGTCGGACAACGGAAAAGGAAGTCGTAACCCTCTCGCGCCGGCTATTGGATCATTTATCTGATTTCGCAAGTTACGAAGCCTCGTTTTGTAATCATTCCTAATTGATATTCTTCTTTTACACGGAATTCGAGCAGTTTTTTTTTTTTTTTTAAAAAAGTATGCGTTATACGCGAGTCATTTAAACGCTAGGTAGAGAGAATTTTGATAATAGCATAATATATAAATACAGGGAGGATCATAGAGGTATTGTATAAAAGGAGAATACAGCAGAGTAGCGTTTTAGTTTCGAGGATCGGTCTCCGTGAGGATCGCTTCAATTTTTATGGCAGCGCTGTTCGTATCGATCTGGACGTTTGATTGCTTGTCGGCCAGTGCGTACGGATATGGACAGATTTTAAGTGACTTTACTGTTCGTTTCCCTTGAATTGATGTAGATGTACCGTGAATGAAGGCAACAGCTCGATGTGCGCGGCCAACTAACATGGAAATATTTAAGATTGTCTCGCGAGCACAAAAAAGGAATCGCCCATTACTGTACGATCGAACCCTGTAACTACTTGTACTTGTACTTTAGTTGTAAATAGCGCCAGGAGGAACCACGGCCAGTTCCCTCGTCGTGTCTCGTGCGTCGGTGAAAGTCGAATGGCTGTGTTCGATGCGGCTCCTCTCTCGTTTCGCTTAGCAATATTTATCACAGGACGCTCCCCGTTCGTCGCATAATAAACGAGCAACCGAGGAGCGAGTCACAATCGTCTGTACGTGATGCGCAGTAACCGAAGAAGAATATTACTTAACGCTATCCACGATACGATCACGTGTAATAACTACGTTTCTCTATACTTTACTGCATACAGAAACAACTTCACTGTACACATCGTTAATTACAGAAAGAAAATACAAACGTTTGCATAAAAAAGCTATCGAAGAAATCCTACCTTACCCATTCTAACCCCAATCCTGCCAGGATTTCTTTAGTTTCTTAAGACGAGGAATCGAGCTACCACAATACGATTTACAATAAAGCCCTCCTGTCCTGTTTAATGGTGACATTCTGCTAGCAATACAGTAAGCACGCAATTTCCCTGATTTCGCTGGTCAATTTTAATACGCCCACTCGACCCGTCAGAGCATCTATGCTTTTCAGACCTTGGTTATACTCATCGCGTTTCAGTGTTACAGATCCAATTTGCAGAGTTTGTACTTTAGCGAACAATTGTAATGAGGGGATAGATTTTTTGCACGGAACGTCAATGTATTTAGGTCTGAACTGCTTAGAGTTCTTAATGGGAAGTTATGATGATTACGTGAAAGGTTACTCGTTCAGTCGGGAAAGTATTTTCTAGTTTTGCTTTATTATGGTATTCTGTTTGTACTTTGAATTTTGTTCTCGGGGTTTGATGGGTTATTTCTCGTGTGCGGTAATGATTGTTTTATTATTTCTTCACTTTGTGAATAATGGGGCCTTCCCGTAGAAGGTAATAAATAAATAAATAAATTTGGTGTGCCTCTGAACTGTGCAAGTATCTTATTTGTCAGAAAATTCATTACAACACGCTAATAGAGGCAAGCTCAACGTTTCATGCTTCTGTATATTAGGAGCTTCCCCCGAAAGGGCCACGCGGCGAAGTGGCTTTTCCAGGCTGGAAAACGCGGTCGACAGCGTTGGTTTGGAATATTTGCCGCGAGCGGCGCTAGGAGGACCGATGCATGGCGGGCGGCATTCAACAGGCTGATATTTATAGATTCGAGAGTTTCGTGCAAACCTACAACGTTTTAGGCGTGAAAATCCGGTCCCCGTGTTCGTCAACATCCCCTCGGTCCCTCCAAGGGCCTTGACTCAACGAAGTGACGGGATCCCGTGGGTTACCTGTGTCCGGAGGCCCGAGAAGATCGAAGAGACTCCACCGTGCTTGGCATCGGAGAGGTGTGAGAGGAGCTGAAGCAAGCTGAAGCGCGTAGCTGACGTTTGAACATCTCTGGCACTACCTTTTACTCGCAGAACGTCCCTGGCGAGGCAATGAATCGTGCCCGAGGCCTCGATCGACGTGGATGAACCTCTCGATCCCGGTCGCCGTTCTCCTCCATTGGCGTTCTCCGGGGGGACCCCCGAAGGTGGACTTCCTCCTCCCTGCATTAGTCACTCCACGAATTCATCAGGGGCGAGGGGAGGGTGGTCGCCGAGGAGATGAAGCAGCGGCTTCAACCAGAAGCGTGGGTTTTCGATAGGCTGCGGCTTTTTTCGAGACGGTTGTCAAGGCTGGGGAGAGACTGCTTGCCAATTATTGACTCACTGCCGAGAATCGCCAGTGGTCTCGTCTCTTTATGATTCCTCTAGTGCCGCAGCTTCGACAACGCTCGTACCTTCCTAACACTTTCCACTCCCCGAGCTACGCGTTCTTTCTCTCCCCATAGAAACTGGAGCCGATAAGCCTCTGCCAAGGCGACCATGCGCCCGATTGCTGGTGAGAGGATGTCGCTGGCTGACGGGTGGACATTCTTCGGGCGTTACGCGGGGTGTCGAGTGTTGCTCGCCAGAAAGCTGAAGAGCTAACGAATCCGGAGGCTCGGGAGCTCGCTGGTGCCGCGGAAGTACTTTGAATTCGTGGTGGTTGGGATAATGAGCTGAGTGAATCGGCCGCAAGATGATGTTCACCGGTGGTTCCCACGCGAAGAGGCGCAACGCTGGCGGTGGCTCCGCTGCCGGCGGGCGGAAGTCCATGGACAGGAAGAGCCCGCAGCCTCGCCTGGGCGCGGAGGGCTACACATACAGGTGAGCCAACTGGTACGTAGTAATATTACACGCGGAGGATGACAACGGATCCTCTAGTTAATTAAGATAAACGATTTATTTTTGCTTGCGGTTGCAGGACGAGGGTACCTATACTGAACCCCGCGGACTTGCCGCCGACCACGTCCACGGGGAAGGCTTACGTTTACAAGACGAGGGTGCCGCGGAGGGACGTCGCAGCCGGGTCCACGTCGCCGTCGCGCGAGAACAACGTCGGGGGCGCCATCACCAGGAGAAGAGGCGCTGTGAAGCACAACAAGGTGCACGTGGTACGGGGACATAAGCTGGTGGCCAAGTTCTTCAGGCAGCCCACCTTCTGCGCCTTCTGCAAGGACTTTCTATGGTAATAGCTGCTCCCCGAGGCAGACATAACCTCTCCTCGGTCAGGTTTTGTCGATTAGACTTCAGAGAAGAAGGAATCTTTCAGCAAATGTTCCAAGCTCATAGGTGTACCAAGTAATAGCGAGTACCCTGAGTGGGGCTGGGAGGAGTCAATATATGTGAGACCTGGAATCTCCCATAAGAGCGAGCTCGGTTTGGCGGAGTTGGTTAGGCGCCTGCCAGGTACGCAGTGGATCCCGAAGATCGCGGGTTCGAGCCCCCGCCACCCGAGGGGAGGGGGGACGGTTTCTTCCGTGATTCCCATAAATACGTGGGAATTCCAGACCCACCTATTAATTAATAATAATAATAATTTATTTACCGGATACGCCCAGTAAGAACAAAAACACTTTAAGGAACCAGGATAAATTACAGAAAATCACACCCAGAGTTTTTAGTAGTTTAATGGGCAGAGATATTGCCAGGAGGTGTAAGTAAGGTTAGGTGGGGGATAATATATACACTTAAAGAAAATTGTTTCCGCAATCAAGGCTCTCCGAATAATAAGCTTGAAAGAGAGAGGACCAGAAAGAAAAAATAAAGTACCTACCAATGCTCTCGTAGAACTGAGATATTTAGCAGTGCTGCAGATTATTCTGTCCAGGGGGTCAGCAGCGTGCCCAACCGAGGAGGAGGAGGAGAGGAGTAGTAGTGGTACAGTGACCTAAATAGAAGTATTTATGTTGTTGTTTGCCTAGTACAGTGAGTGGGAACGTGTTAAAGTTGATTAACAACGCATTGCCTTGGTACACCTATATACAACAGGGTGGGTTATCCACTTAAAATTCAGAACGCCATGGTGGCCCCTTTTTCAGACAATCGTCTCAACATTTGTCCTCCGGCTTAGATGGAAACGACGCAAAACTCTGAGTAAAATGGCGCGTGTGTGTGTTGGTAGCTATATCCAAAATATAATTTCTTCTTTAGGACAGGCATTTGAGTTTCCATTTCGTTCTGAGTTAAGTGGTGGAGATAACCCTCTATTTCTCTATGATGCTTCATCGAACTGTGGTCCAGTCGGCAAAGCCATCCACGAAGAAGTTGTGGCAATTAGTGTCCCTTTGAGACGCGTCCAATTCGGCGAGCTCGCGCTTTATCAGCGATTAATCATGAAAAAGCGACGCGGCAGTGTTTCCAAGCTTGCGTAAGCCAAGAGCAGCGTTTGTCAGGAATCGACCGCAACGCAGTTCAGCTAATTAATAATCCAACGCGTGCTTTCTGTCGCAGGGGCTTCGGGAAGCAGGGGTACCAGTGCCAAGGTGAATATCAGATCGCAGAATATCTATCTTTCATCCCGTATCGTTTCCACGCTCTATTAATAATTCCATCTACGTACTTTCAGCCTGCCAAACGGCGGTGCACAAGAAGTGCCACGACAAGCTGTTGACCAAGTGTCCCGAGAGCGGCAGGGAGTCGGAGAACACGATAGTAAGTGCCCTGAGAGAGTTCCCCACCCCGCGGGGTGGATAAATCTGCCTCGGCGCCATTTGAAACGCCTCTGGATTCTCTGGAAGGCCCGCTAGAACACGCTGGCCGTGGTTTTCCTCGGTCGAAGCTCCCCAAACCGGGGGCTCGAACGGAAAACAGTGGAAACCACGGATTTACAGTCGCCTCTGCTGGTTCCTATCGCGGAGAACAAGACGACTTCTTTAGTAAACTTATTTAGAGTTTAAACTCTTTTCGCTTGAGTTCGAAGCTCCTGCTCGTCAGGAAGCGTCCCACCAGAAACTACACACCCAATTAGCTCCTTCCTCCGCTCGAGATAAAATCTCACCGCTTTCTCAGACCTTACTAGTCGCCCGCAGAATCGTTCTAATTCTGTTGGTACTTGTTCAATGGCAGTACTTGCGGGAGCGTTTCAAGGTAGATGTGCCTCACAGGTTCAGGCCTCACACATTCATGTCGCCCACATTTTGCGACCACTGCGGCTCCATGTTGTACGGCCTGTTTCGCCAAGGCTTGCGCTGCGATGGTAAGTAGAACCACGTAGTTCCACAGTTTTCTCACGCTTCTGAACACCTCTGATGCGCCTTGAGCAGCGGAGAGATCGCCAAGATTTCACTCAGAGTTTATCCGAGAATCTGTCCGTTTCGCGCATCAACTTGTCTATCCCCTCGAAAATAGCATTCGCCGTCCACACGCCGTCTATTTCCAAGTTTCTCTGAACAGGCAACAATAGGGAGCAGGAAAATAAGCATTTGGCGCGCGCCTCGGGCTAAGTTTTACCGGAAAACAACCGCGAAGCGGTTCATCATCGCGCAGGACTCGACGTGGCAACGAGAACCTAAGCATCTGCTTGTGGCTGTGTGTCGATGTGCCTCTGCATGCATGCTCGCTGATCAATCGCATGTCCAAGCATCCCCAGAAGCTCTAGAAAATTCCCAGACACCTGAATAAAAGCAACTCGCGGAGTCGTTTGCTCCCGGACTTACGTAACCAGAGAGCCTCGAGTTCCTTAGCCAGGCCAAGCTCCCTTTTTCCTCGTTTCGAGAAAGCCACCCCCCTAAAGGTGAGTCACGCGGGCACCGCGGGTCCCGCGGGCATTCGTGCCGGGAGGCGGCGGAGGAGACTGCACGGGTTATTAGAGTCCAGCTAGTATAGTTAGACGGTAGGAAGCCTCGTGCACTAGACTTCTATTATTACACCGGGTCGCTGGCTTAGAACTCAGTCGGTGTTGGCTCCCTGAACGCGCGAGCAACCGCTCCTCGGACACCTGGGGGAACGTGCTCGCCGGCGATCCGCACCGCGACCAGTCGCAGCCGAGAGAGGCGAGCACGCTCGTCCGCCTCCCAGCCTCGCGTTCTCCGCGGCAATTCGAGCGTCCACGGGCGCTGGTGAACCCAGTTGGATAGGACACTTCGCGCGCGCACCATGCCGTACTACGGGGAAGGCCTGCCATACTACTATGGGGGTGCCTTCGCCACCCACAGCTCGCTCATGACGGGCACGCCTAGGTAAGAGTCCTCCCGCTTCCCTTCTTCCACTGCTTCCTTCTTCTGAGGTGGCTGGGTTTGCTGGCCTTCTGGCTTGGTTGAGATTGAAATTATTTTCACTGAAACGAGATGCAGCAGAGATTAGAGTTACTTTGGGTTAGGTTCATTTAATCCCGAGGTTCTTTTACTCCCGAAGCGCCAGCCAAGCTAGTCAAGCTTCATTTTTCTTACCTTTCCCATTTGCACCCTCAGTGTTTCTCAAAGACATTATAGAAACAATTTTCCGGACCCAGCCTTAATCCAGCGCGTGAAATCGAAATAACTGAGGAGTGCCTTCTTTCTTCCCTTCACCTTCGCGTGCATTACAGAAAGTGACGTCCCTCCAAGTGGAAGGTTCTTTCCTTCCCGTCGAACGGGAATAGAAAGCGCGATCCTCGCCGTTCGCTTGTAAATGGGAATTCAGCGGGACGGATCGCGCAAAAGTCTCTCATAATTAGAACGGCCGCGCGCGCGTTTATTCAGGATCTTGGCAAGCGAGCGGATATGACATACGATCCGTCAAAGCTGGTAACTCATTAGTAAAACGTAACGCGGCGATTAATTCGTCGGGGCGCAGATAAATCAGAAGGGACCGCGAACAAGGAACGGCCGAGTCATCGAGAATATATCGGCGTAAAAATAGCCGGCCACGGAGAGGCTGGACGCGCGATTTCCACGTGATAGAGCCGCCACCAGCACCGCTGCACTGCCAAAAAATATTCCACGCATACTCCGCAATTACGCCGACCGCCGCGGGAGATTGATGGTAAACGCCCGAGGATGGCGAAAGTGGAGGGCGGGACGCGAGGAACTGCCGCGCGCCGCTGATGGATAAGCGAGGGACCAAACCCTCGGAATTTTCTTACAAAATTCGGGGAGGATGGTATATCTGCTTCTCGTGACTCGATCGACGTCTGTTTAGTTGGGAAATCGGGGACCGCGTGCTACAAGAATCGAGGCGTTAATGACACACTACATTTTAGAAAAACGTTCGCAAATTACAAGATTCAATCCGTGCGCAAGAAACTTAATATCACGAAGGTGGGTCTCTTAAGGGGTTAATGCAAAAGTGGTGTAAGTCGATTTTTTTATTCTTTTTAAATCAAGTTTTTTTTACTTACACCACTTTTGCATTAAACGGCTAAGATTCAAAGTGACCCACTCTGGACGGCGAAGAATCGATCGGGTATCGTTAATAGACCGCTGAGGATCGACGCGTCGCCGCGATTCGTTTCCATTCCGTGTCAAGATCGGTCACGGGGCGACACGTGTACCCATTAGCCGCCCGTTTGTCATCGCGCGAGCGGCAAGATGCACGGTTCGATTCATGAATCGGAGCCTGTCAATCATCCGCGACCATGGCCGGGCCAAATCGAGAGGCATTGGGATCAGCGGCGCGGTTAACAAATGTTCCTTCCCTCCTGCAACGCGAAAACAAGCGGCTGGCATTGGGGCGATGCGACCGAAATCGGTTATCAAGCCATCTCTTGGTTAAACAATCGCTAGAACGGCGGTGCACGGGCTGGGAAAATCGCGATGGTATCCAACTCTGAGAATCTAATATCTTCACTTCCTCCTGCGTGCTCTACTCGACGGGGGCGGGGCAAGAAAGGAGGCTTCCTCACGCTCTGTACCCGTGGTCAGGCCCGGCTCGTCCCTGTATACAAATTTAAGGCGCAAAGTCGTCTTCTCATTGTTGGCAATTTTTAAAATAAAGTTTCAAATGAAATATTACAAGTTGTACTGTAAATATTTGAAGCTACAAATAAAAATTCAGAGTGAGATCATCAGAAACATCAAATAAAAATGGCTCGAGCCGAACCTGCAGGTGGGTAACGATCTTCCCAAAGGTTTCAATTTTAGGGATAGACCACCTTGGTCAGATCAAGAAATCTCGCATGTTTGGAAATTTATTTCTAAGTCGCAAAAACACTTTTATCGATAAAAATTTTTCAATGAAGATAGACACATCTTTGAATAATATATACAATTTTTTTTCAAATATCAAAACATTCGGAAAACTTTATATATAGTTTTTCTCTATGGTTAAAACTCTATGGATTTTTACACAATTTTGCATAGATGTTTTTTTTCTTCGATTGGTTGAAAAATAAGAAAATAGCTACACTTTGAAGCAAAAAGCTCATTTTCGTGTGTAAGAAAATGGATTTTATTTACGCACAAGTCAGATAAAAATTAAAATATCGAAAAAATTGACGGTCAGATAATAGAGAATACATTTAAGAACATTTATACAAAATTGTAAAAAAATCCATAGAGTTCTATTCACGTTACAGCGTACACCGTTTTGGAAAACCTGGTTTCGAGAAAAACGCATTTAAAGTTTTCGGAATGTTTTGATATTTAATAAAAAAAAATTGTATATAATATTCAAAGATGTCTCTTCATTGAAAAAAATTTTATCGATAAAAGTGTTTTTGTCACTTAGAAATAAATTCCCAAAGATGCGATATTTCTTGATCCGGCCAAGGTGGTCCAATCCCTTAAAGGCAAGTTCCTCGAGTCCCTTAAAATGTCCCGAGATCCCCAGAACTCCCAATCCCGTAAAAAAGAAGCTCGCACTTGACTCGGGTGTCGCGACTGATCCGATTCTCCGCGTAGAAGCTTCCACGCGCCGTTGTCGCGGTTCTCCCCGCACCTGTCGACGATCTCCGAGTCGCCGCTGAGCACTCTGCGCCGCTACTCGCCGGTGACGGTGGCCGCGCGGCCCCGCCGCGTGGTCGACACCGCGGACATCGACGTCTCGACGCCGAGGATCCTCACCGCGGAGGGGAACCGCCAGCGTAACCGGCTGCGCCGCGACAGGCCCACCATCAAGATCCGGTCCCAGGCCCTGAAGGACAACCCGGCGCTGCGCCAGCACAACGAGAGGCACGAGAAGTCCGTGGGCGAGCTACTGGTGGAGAAGTTCCTCATCAAGGACAAGAAGCAGGACGAGGCGGAGCGGCAAGTGCAGCTATTCCACCAGATCAGCTTGGAAAAAGAGGAGGATCAGGACCTGCAGCAGGTGAAGACGAAGATAACCAGGAGGTTCACGAGGCGCAGGTCCTCCGCGGACATCCAGCTGGACCCGGAGCAGCTGGAGCGGGAGGTGGCGTACGCTCAGGTGCAGGCGAAGGTGCTGGACACTCTGGTCGCTGAGGAGCAAGCGGAGATCGAGAACGAGGTCCGCCGGGGGACTCTGATCAAGAAGGGGACCACTGGTTCGTTGAAAAACGGGCCTGGGTTCTTCAGGCCCCAGGACGGGGACTCTGTGTCCCAGGGCGAGGAGGACCCGGCGGCGCAGAAGGTGAGGAAGACGCTGAAGAAGGTGAAGAAAAAGAAGAAACCCGCTGAGAAACCGCCGCCGCCTGCTGACGACGAGAACTCCAGGGAACGCAGGTCCAGCACCTCCAGCGACGTGTCTGTTGAGTCGCAGAGGGAGGCTGAGGTGGAGGAGAAGGAGGAGGATGGGAAGAACTCGAAGCCGCAGATGTACAAGGTCGAGGCTAGCAACAGTGTCGGGGACTTCTCGACCATATGGGTGAACGGCGGCGACGCTGAGAGAAAACCGAGCGTGGAGCAGTTCAGGGAGAGCGTCAGAATCCCTGTGCCCAGAAAGCTGGGCGTGCTAAAGGTCGCCAGGGAGGACGAGCCCGAGACGGAGGTCGTGCTGCCAGTGAAGAGGCCTTACGTGAAAGACACCTCGCGGAACAGCGTGCACTTCACGGTGAGGACGCCGCCGGAGACCGCGAAGACCGAGCCCCTGAAGAAGCTCGAAGCGATGACCAACGGCGTGAAGAAGCAGGCGGCCCAGAAAGAGGAGCCGCGGAAGCCACCGGACACCCCGAAGCCGAGCAAGGTTGCGCCAGCGAGCAAGGTGGTTTCGGAGGCGGCTAAGCCCGAGGCAGCCTCCACGCTGAAGATAGAGGAGGCAGAAAGGAGGCCAGAGCCCCCGAGACCCAGAAAGGAAGCCTCGGCGGGGAGGATCGAGGAGGGCGGCGCGACGCTAGCTGTTGACCCGCTGCCGAGCGAAAACAGCGCGAGTGTAGCGCTAGCGTCGGCCGCGGAGGGGCTGCCAAAAGCGTCTAAAATTACTGCGGATGGAAATAATGCCGTAGAAGCGCCAAAGCTTTCGTTACGAGACGCGGCGTACCTGGCAAAGCCGAGGAAAAACGAGGGTGACGAGGACGTGGCAAGTCCGTTGCCGGGAAACAAGGTGAGCAAAGCCGTGACCTTGGCGAGCGCTTCCTCGTGGGGCGTGCCGAGCGGGCCAAGCGGCGTGGAGCCGATCGGGGGCACCCCGAGCGCCGATAACCCATCAGTGGAGAGGGACGCCGGTGACGCAACTTCGACAACGCTCGTGGCGAAGACGACCTTCTTCAAGGGCCCCGGTAGTGAGAAGCGGGAGGATTCGCTCGAGGACTCAGAGAAGGCTCCAGCGGAGGACGCTAAGCGCGAGGAGGTGAAGGCCGCGAGTTTCGAGAAGCTGCCAACGAAGGGCGACGAGGGTGCGAGGTCCCCGCTTGTCAGTGTGGCTCCCAAGAAGGCTGAGATCAAGGTGGAGGAGAAGCTGACTGTCTCCGAGGAGCCGAAGGTCCCCTGGAGAACTAAGGTGACCAAGGCCAACCCTCCAGAGAGTGGTGTCACGATCGACAGGGCCAACGACGTAGATTCCAGGGCAAAGACTAGCCAGGGATCCACGAAACAGTGCGCTTCCGTCGGAGCGATCCCCGAGGAGGGTCTGTCGAGCAAGATGCAGGTGGAGAGGCCGGTGAAACTGATGGAGGGATTGAACGGGGAGAGCGGGGGCCTGTCCAAGAGCACATCAACGGAGTCGATTGACTTCTGGAGCGAGATCCAGGGACCGGAAAGCCCGAGAGTAGCCAAGGTGGTGAGCAAGGGATTCAGCTTCGCCGGCTCCAAGAGCGCGGAGACGCGTAATGGGGTGGATGAGCCTAGGGGGAAGGAGCTAGAGAAGAAGAAAGAGACTGATGCTAAAATAAGCCTGTCTGCTGCGGCAGCGGGGGTCGAGGATGTCCCCGTAGCCGAGGAGTCCGTCGAGGCGGCGCCGAAGAAGGTGCTGAAGAAGAAGAAGAACCTGTCGATAACGATCGGCGCAGCACCCACTGACGCGTACTCGACGATCAAAAAGGCTCCCCCGAGACGGCAGGACTTGTCAGCCTCCACCGTCCCCGGGAGATCCGTCGCCAGTACCCCGGACGACTCTGCGCCCGTATCCGAAGTGTCCACGCCGACCCTCGAAGTCCCGGTCATAAACATCATCGAGACGCCAACCCCGACCAGGTCCGACTCTCAGATCCTGGAGGACGACGAGGAGCCCAAGACACCCACCAACGAGTGGGCGGAGAGCAGCCTCCCGAAGATCTCCAAGTGGAGCAAGCACAGCGACCTGACCAACATGGACGGCGCGGAGAAGAACGTGACCCCGGTGCCCTCGAAGGATGCCAGCGTGGCCGGCAGCCTCGAGAGCAGCCCGGAGTCCTCGAAGAAGAAGAAAGTGGTGAGGAAGAAGAAATCCTCAACCACGAAGAAAGCCTCCGGTAGCAAAGACAGCAGCAAGGACTCGAAGGAGTCGAAGAAGGGTTCGCCCAAGGCTCAGGAGAGCCTGAAGCCGCCAGAGCCTAAATCGAAGGCCAGCCCGAAAACCGCCCCAACGCCGAAGCCCATCGACCTCATCAGGATGTTCTATACCACGCCGTCCGCGCTGCTCACAGCGACACCCAGGGATCTCTCCAAGGTTCGCAGAGCCAAGATTAAAAGGCGGAAGCATCACTCGAGGACGCCGTCGGTGAGCAGCGACAGCACGGGAAGCACCAACAGCACCAACAGTACCGCCACCACGGAGAGCAGCGGCTCCATCTGCGCGGAGCTGGACGACGACCCCGACAAGAGGATGAACTCGACCAGGAGCAACGACTCTGGCTTCGACGGCTCGCCGAGGATATCGAGTACTTGTCCCACCAACGCAGTATTATTTCGTGTGCTTTCTCAGTGTCCGACACGTCGGTGTACCGTTGCGTAATCGCACCTGCTCTGTGTACTCCTCTCCTCACCTTGGGGCCTCTGTTTACGCGATCCGACACATTCCCCACGAATTTACTGCCTCTTCGCAGCGTGGGCGGACCTCGTAAACAGGTCTCGCTAAAGACGCTGCATTCCGACGATCTACATCGATCTTGAGACCAGCGTCGATTTTTTGGTAACACGATTGAAGTGTGGACTTTGGATGCGAGCACCTGGTGGCGTAAACTTGCGGCTTAACACCGACTAACCTCTTTTAGCGTTCCGCCTCTTTGCATGGAGCCTTGTCACGTGCTTGCTTCCCTGCTAAAAAATCTCACTCGCAACGCCCGACTGGCATTAACGTCCGTCATCGTTCGACACCGTCCAACGTTTCTGACATGTAACGCAAAAAGGAACTTTTGTTGGACGCCTTCCAATCGCGTCGCCTGATCTTGTTCGCGAGGTATACATGCATTCTTCGCTCTTTTCCCCCGAAGTACTGCTAGCATTGTCGAACCGCGACTAGAATTTTATCTGGAAAATACCGATCATCCTAGGGAAATGAACGTCCGCTATAGTGGCAGCTTCGAGTCTCACGGAAAGTCACATACCGATCTGGCAGGATTTAGATTCTAGATGATGTAATCCCCGCGTCATTCTTCCACGTCCAGTGGCATCCTCGGTCCGACATCGTCGCGTGTTTCCCTCGTAAACGTGGAGTCGGTGATCCTGTGATTCTCTGTTGCGTAAGGTCGTTGCCACGGCGTCAACGGCATCGTCCGCCAGCTTGTTTACAGGAAGAGACGGTGAATGGTAGCGCCGCGTCCTGTTGCAACAGGGACCGGCTTATCGACCATCGATCCCAACGCAGTTGCGTAAATGCCTGGCCAGAAATGGGCAATCGACGTGCACCCTATTCTGACGCACATGCACGCGAACGTGAACGACGCGTGGCCTATTTATAAAGCGCGACGCGGTTTCATAACAATATTCCAAGGCTTCATAATGCAGCCGCGGATGGGCGATGGTGCAAACGAGACTTTTGAGATAAATTTAGCTGGTGTCGGTAGAGAAAGGAGCGCGGGGGCTGCCGATGAGGGATCAGTGGTTTTACGCGACGCAGGTTAGACGAGCGTTTGCCTAGGTGTTGGAACAACGTTTCCAATTAGTGTTGCGCTGCTCGACAGCTGCCGAGGGGCCCGCCTCAAGGCACATAAGAGGTTTGCTTATAATTATACGAATGGTATCGATGAATCTGGCGAATGTTGAAACAGATTGCGACATGGTCTGCCACAAGAAGTGCGAAAAGCTCACGGGGAACCTTTGCGGGCTGAACCAGAAGCTCGTGGCGGAGGCTCTGCAGTCGCTCAAGAGGGGTGAGTGGAAAGCTCGAGTAGGTAACTCGTCGGGAATTGGAATTGCGCTCTTGGTCCGTCTGTTCTAAAATTCCCGCAAATGGCGCAGATTCTTTTCGCTAAGTCACGCGTTTTCGGGGAATTTTAAGCTTTGCAAAGCGAGTGGACGGTCATAAATCCGGCCGCCGGCCGATAAGTAATTTTGATAAAAAGATAGCGTTTAAATCGGTACTACCGCGATCCTACCTGTCCCACGATCGATCCATTACCTCGACTGCCGGGGGCCCCGCGTCACCTCTATTTTCGAGAAATGTTACCCGGCCAAAATCACGCGGCGGAGTTTCACTTCCACATGCCAGAGGCGGCTCAACGATTAATGCGATTATTAATCGGGATTCCACGAGGAAACGGGGGACCAAGTTCTGGCGGAGGAGCCACAACCTTGGGGCCCTTAACAGCAACGGAGGATCTCGAGTAAAGATACGTTGGTCCCCCTTCGATGCTAGGTTAGGGACTCAGGTGTGACGTGAGTGTATTGGACATGATAGTCCTCTGCGTGGGTGTCCCAAAAATGGTACCAGAGTAAAAAACAGTAGCTTATAATTAGTGTTACTCCTTTGCTGTTTATTTAGTAATTTATCATTGTTTTACTAAATTACTGGACATATCTGAACCAGTCTTTACTCAGAGATTGCGTCTATTTAGGCTGTCCAAAGACTAACACCTAACCACCCCTGAAATTAATTGAAATTCCGCTCAAGTTTTAAAGAAATTGAAAGCCCTAACCGAAACATAGAAACGATTGGTACTGATAGATGGATTAATGAACGATTTGTGGTGAAATTCCCCAGCACCCTCGCAATCCTCGGACACCCAGAGGAACTCAGACTCATCAGACCATTTCCCCAGCGGCAGGATCACGCCGCCAGCGACGAACCTGCCAAGATTCAAGAAATACGCCGTGACGGACTTCAACTTCCTAAAAGTGAGTCCCACGTTACCGCGGGAAGCTCGTTAACGGTTTCGCGTGCTGCGCGTTACCGTCCTCTGCCAAGCTTCCACGCTCGAATTATCCGCCAGCGTGACGGCGAGGAGTCCTCCTCGGCCTTCTCTGGCGCGACTCGGGGGAGGACAATACCGCCCGCCTTTCGGTTAACATTCGGTTAATTTACCGCGACGGCTTCCCCGAAGGAGGCTGCTTAGATTCCAAACAGCTTCGCGGAACCTTGGCAGAGCGGAGATCAAAAGGCGGCGATCCTCCAAAGGAAAAGGCGGTGGAAACGCTGGTACCGAGAACTGGAGAGGTCGCGGAGATTTTCGTTAGCAGAAGCCGCTCGCCTCTTAACTACCTACGGCTACAGCTGTCCCGGAATTTACTAGCTTCCTCGGGACACTAGCTGGCTCGGCTGTCGGGTGCTAATCACGTGCGCTTGCGACACGTGTGCGAGAGGACCGTGATTCACGGGGCATACTCGCGGAATCGTCGGTTCGATTTTCAAGTTTACGATCGATGACGAGGCTCGGCCGATGCCAAAACTTTGTTGATCTACGGCGGGGAGAAGCCAGTAATTCTCACGGGCCGCGGAGATAATTTTTTGCCAAGCAGCGGGGCCTCGTATTCGCGAGAATGTTTGAAACGGAGTCGATTCTGTCGCGGGCCGACACGCAAATAGATCACCCGAATTAGCGCCACGCAACGCATTATTTTTAACGGGGCAGAGGTGCTCTCACGTGCGGCACTCTCTCGCTCCTCGACGCTTGAACTTTCCGCCGCGAGCCGTTTTAGCCCTTTCAGCCGCGCGCCCTCCCTTCTTAAATCTATTTAGCCTGCCCCGCTCCTAGCACGCAGCTAGAACGATCGTTTCCTTTGCCGCAAAACGAATCCCAGTCCCGTCCTCAGCTTCCAGAGGCGAGGAATCTTGAACCCCTTGGAATCTGTCCAGGTCCTAGGGAAAGGGAGCTTCGGCAAGGTGTTGCTGGCGGAGCTGCGCGGCACGGAGTGCGTCTACGCGGTGAAGTGCCTGAAGAAGGACGTGGTGCTGGAGGACGACGACGTGGAGTGCACCCTGATCGAGAGGAAGGTGCTGACTCTCGCGACCCGGCACCCGTACCTCTGCCACCTGTTCTGCACCTTCCAGACCGACTCGCATCTGTTCTTCGTGATGGAGTACCTGAACGGCGGCGACCTGATGTTCCACATACAGAAGTCCGGCCGGTTCGTGGAGCCGCGGGCGCGCTTCTACGCCGCGGAGATCTGGTCCGGCCTGAACTTCCTCCACAAAAAGGGCATAGTCTATAGGGACCTGAAGCTGGACAACGTGCTGCTGGACTTCGAGGGGCACATCCGGATCGCGGACTTCGGGATGTGCAAACTGCAGATCTTCCTCGACAGGACCGCGGACACGTTCTGCGGCACGCCCGACTACATGGCCCCTGAGGTAGGCCCCCCGAGGCACCGATTCCGTGTGTGCTAGATGCGGGCTTCGAAGCGGGGTCCGCATTCTAAATTTAAAGCATTAAAAGTTGGCCGGCCACAAAGGCTGAGTCAACTCGGTGCTCCAAAAAACGACAGTTTGCTGGTGTTAGCTAGCTACCCGTCCGTTTCCGCATTGCAGATCATAAAGGGATTGAAATACAATCAGGCGGTGGACTGGTGGTCGTACGGCGTGCTGCTCTACGAGATGCTGACGGGACAGTCGCCGTTCTCCGGCTGCGACGAGGACGAGCTATTTTGGAGTATATGCAACGAACGGCCGTTCATACCGCGCTACCTCAGCCAAGAAGCCACGGACGTGCTGGTCTGCCTTCTGGAGAAGGACGCCGGCAAGAGGCTGCCCGGCCACGAGATAGCCCTGCACGCATTCTTCCAGGTACGTAGGCACCTCGCAAAATTCCTCAACCCCGCCTGGCTTTGATCTGACGAAAGCCTCCCGCTTCTTCAGCAATTGCCGTGGGACAGGCTAGAGAGGAGGCAGCTGGAGTCACCCTTCAAGCCAGCCCTGGACCACACTTTGGACACCAGGTACTTCGACACAGCGTTCACCGCGGAGAGGCCGCGACTGTCACCGGTGCCCGACCAGATCCTCACGTCCATCGACCAGGGCGTCTTCAGAGGCTTCTCCTACACGAATCCGAACGCGACAGACTGAACGAGCACCGGGGGACGTCTAGCAGTCCAACGTGTCCTCTTCACGGTACCGATGGTCGCTTGAGTGCCCACCTGGGCCTCGTTCCCCTCGCCAGGGGGGCCACCTCTCTCGCTCCGAGGGGGGCGAGGACGGATAACGCCCGCGAGCCGCCACAAATGACGCTTGGTCGTCGGTGGGCACCATTAGCCGGGGGCAAGCGGCTCTGTGAGCTCGCCGAGCCGTGCCAATGTTCCTCAAGCCCCCTGCACTCGCGACGAGGCAGGCCACAGCGACCGCAGCGCGCCGCGCTCCTCCGAGCGCGGAGGCTGCGCTGATATAGAGCAGTTAGACTAGTCTTCGGCGGGATATAGAGGAGGCTCCAGATCTTCGGAAGCCATTTTGCTAGGTGCACCGTGCCTTTTGTATGTGAACCTTCGCCGCGCAAAGTACTCGTCTCCCCTGTATTCTCTCTTTTTTAAGCCATAGAATGGAGTTTCTAGCGCTGGGTAAAATGATGTTTCAAATAAAAGAATGGACAACGTGTATCGGCTCGGCCTACCAGTTATTTCCACAACCGGAAGACACTCGCGGAGCGTGCAAATTTCAGAGACGCGTAATTACCCGGCCATCAGCTAGCGTTACCGCGGCCGGGTTATTAATACTCGAAGAGGCTCATTATTTTGGCCACGACGGACGCTGTCTCGAGTGTTTTCCTTCTTCCTGTGGTCGTCCGGGTCCTTTTTTCGCGAGGGCTTGCCCATTTGCTCGCTTTCCCTCCGCTCGCCCTAAACTTTCTACCCTGCTCCCCATTTTTCCTATTTCCATCGCCCTCGCTCTCTCCCTCCTCCATCTCTCTTTCCCAGTCGCGCACTTGGCTCCGCGCTGACTGCACGCTAACTTTAGCACGCCGAGGAATTGGCAAACCACCACGCGAGCCAGTGCGCGGATAAAAGTCGTCGAAGCCTCCTCCAGGAAGAACTCCATGCCGCGGAGATCTCTGACGAAGCTTGACGCTTCTTTCGATGCTTACCAGCGGCGGATATCGAGCGGAGGCGCTGGCTGCAAGGCAGGCCCGTAAATTGGGCAAAAAGCGGCAGTTAATGGGGCGATTAACCGGGTAATTGATCCAATTGAACCACATCCACGCGGCTGAAGATCAATTGCCCCTCGAGGAACGCAGAAGCCGTTATCTCTAACCAGTCGCGTCCACCACGCTTTGAATTTCTCTCCTAATCTGTCCATTTCCTTAGAGTAGACACTAAGCCATTAGCGAGGCGCGCAGCGGCCGAGGAGTGGAAGATCAATAGGGCCTCTGCGCGAGCGAGCGAAAGGTCAAAGGATGATGAATGATAGAAGGTGCTCGCGCGAGCCGGCTTCTGCGAAGCGGAGATCGCATCTAGCGGAGGAAGGGAGCCCGAGGAGGAAGCGAGAAGACGGATCGGGAGGCTAAACGGCTTGGAATTGAAACGGGGAGAGATTTAGATGGGAGGGGCTGTTGGAAGAGGTCGCAAAAACTAAAGAGATGAGAGGATCGGTCAATGGACCCTGAATCCGCATCTTCGTACTCCCCACCGTTAGCTGGCTACTAGCGGCGCATCTTCCACTCGCTCTTGTCCAATTACGAGGCTGATTTCTTCCAAACTGCTTTCTTCCAGGGAAGTCCTTCAGGCCTGGGTGGGCTAAAACATCAAACCAAAATTACCATACCAAAAGAACACTGTTTACTGTCACCTTCAAATTCATACCACCCACGCGCGGTCCCGAAAACGCGAGCCAAACCCAGCACATGGTTCCCAGCGAGGACCACCGTCTGTTAGGTGGTTAAACGTCGCCTCCTTGGTGCAAATACTCCTCAGTCCCGTTCGGACGTCGCCGTCCACTAAAAATAAAAGGGGGATCCCCCGTTCCTCTTCGGCTCGTTAAATTAAGCGCGGGTACGCTTCAGACGTGCCCGCGCCCCGATCGCCTACGGTTTTAACGAGAAGTGCAGACTTATTTGACGGTGCAGCGACTGCGGGGCGCCCTCAGGGCCGCAGCCGCGTCCGCGCGGCTCGCGAGGGTGCCGCCGGTATAAATAGATATCCGCGTCTGCACGCCGAGTGCGGCCCTACATCGGCGAGCTATTTTTGAGAGGCATCGCCACTCGTTACAGTTCCCCGCCGCTCAGTTCCCCCGAGAGTCTCGCCGGGCAAGAGCCGCTGCTCGCCGCACAGGATCCGCGAACAAAGGCGCCGACCGCGCTGTTTACCCCGCGAGCAAAACGAGACCCTCGATTGTCAACGCGACTCCTCGTGCAACCGCGACCCTGTGCTTCTTCGGCCACCTCCCGGCCCCTCTGTGTGCCCGGCCGCGCGTGTGTGTGTAAGCTTCCTTGGGATTATTCTTCCAAGTGTCGCTGGCAATCGACGACACTCCCACTGGTTCCCCGCGAAACTTCCAGCGGAGCCTCTTGAAATAAACGGAAAAAGTCTGGCTTCCTAAAATAAATGTCGACGAGCTTCGGTCAGTCGGCGTCGGGTGCCAACGGTGTTCCATCTTGCTGGACAGGCTGCGTGGGCACGTAGCATCACCAGGGGATGGAGAGCAGGAAGCGACGCGGAGGACAGATCCCAACAGTCGATGCTGATCCCAGGCTCCAGCTGACGTGACCGCCGATCGTTGTTAATCGTATCCAAGGAGGGCCGTTGATGATGTTCAGCTCGCTGAGACTGACGACCATGCGCTCGCACAAGAACCGTGCTAGGCCAGGAAGCGTGGCCACTTCAGCCAGCTCCGACTCGACGAGGGCGGACGAGATGCCACCCCAGTCCTACCATCCGCACAGCTTTCTGTTGCTGGACGACCAGGACGGCCTCGTCTCGGGCCCGTCCAGCGTCTCCTCCAAGGTGGCCCAGGTCAGGGTGGAGCGAGAGGGCGGTAGCCTCGGCGTGACCCTCAGGGGTGGAGTCTCCAGGGCACTGGTCGTCACTGGGGTGAAGTCTGACGGGCCAGCCGCGAAGGAGGGACGGGTCAGGCCCGGGGACAGGCTCCTGGCCGTCGACGACACTGAGCTCAGGGGCCTGACCTTGGCCGAGGCTCAGAGGGCCCTCAGAAGGAGCTCGGACGCCCCGGTTGCTTCGCTAACTATCGAGTACGACGTTGCTAACATGGACGAGGCTAGGGCTGCTACCTCTGGCCCGCTCCTGGTGCAGATCGAGCGGGGACAATCGGGTAATCCACTTGGTCGCATTCGTTTCTTTAGTTTCTTCAGCGACGACTAAGCTAACTTGGTTAGACCGCTTTAGCTCCCCTCGCAGAAGTGCTAACAGGCTTCCCCCGATAAATAAAGCTGGCCGAAGTAAATTTACCCACTCCCGAATGTTTAAAGTACGAGTTCAGCTGGCCGGCACCGTTGCACTTCCAAGAACCGAGTGCAAAGGGTTAAGCGTCTATTTTTGACCCCTAATTACCGAACCCCGAGGCTCGTTAGAGCGTCCAAGAACCGCGGACCAGTGAGATCCGCTGGGTCTCTGTAAACACCCGGCGCTGGCTAACGAACTGTCAGAGGCTTAAGTATCTCGCGATGTAAATTAACTTTGGCGGTGTGTGATTACAGGGGAGCTAGGCTTAACCGTCAGAGAGACTGCGAACGGGGTCTACATCGAGAGCCTTCGGCCGGCGAGCACCGCGGATCGCTGCGGCGCTCTACAGCCTGGGGACAAGCTACTGGCCGTCGACGAGACGCCGGTTCAGGACGCGGCGACGGCTGCGAAATTATTGAGGAACAACTTCGACAGCTCGCGCATAGCCAGGCTGCAGATCCTGCCTAGACCGCCCAGCGCCTCTCAGAGGACGGTGAAGAGGAGAGCGCAGCCGCAGGCGCAGCAGACCTCCAGCCAGACCCTCCAGACGAAGGAGAGCCTGACCGTGGTCCTCAGACCCGATCACAAGGGGTTCGGCTTGGCCCTGAAGCCCGCGGAGGATCGCCTCAACTACCTGGTGAGCCTGCTCGAGGCTGGAGGCCCCGCTGAACGCAGCGGGGTGCTGCTTCCCGGGGACAAAGTGCTCGCTATCAATCGCAGGATCCTGAGGGACTTACAGCCGACGGAAGTGAACAGTATACTGGAGGCTTCCCAAATGGTGAGTGTCTTTCTTCTTCAATTCATCCTTCACGGCCTCTCCAAGTCGCTCTGGGAATAATCTACTGTCTCTATGTTCGCTAGATCGAGTTGGTGACGGAGTACAAGGTCGGTGGACCGGTTGTGCCCAGCTCAGGGGTGTTCACCGTAAGAGTGGCTAGACCTGTAGGCGGCCAGCCGGACGTAGGGCTAACGGTGAACGAGGATCTGATTATCACAGAGGTTCGTAAAGGCTCGCTGGCTTATAGGACGGGCAGTCTGGCGCCCGGGGATAGGCTGCTGGCTATAGACGCGCAAAAACTGGACCCCGGCGACCTCAGGCAAGCGGCGCAGCTGCTGCATCGACCCGGCAGCTCGGTCGTCGCTTTGACCGTGAGGAAACCGGACCCTAACGCGGAGACTAGGTGATTGGCGGACTTGGACAAGTGGATCGTACATTCACCCTTCAGTGCTATGTAACGTTAGAACTGCTCCGGAGGATCATCTTCGGAATAAAACATGGAATAACACCACATTGAAAACCAATTAATTTCTCCTATTTTATAGCCTGTTGGAATACATTATTGCTACTAACTCAATTTCGCAACAAAAAATGTGGGTTAGTCCGTTTTTGCTCAATGGCTCAATTGTAGGCACTTAACTCGCGCGGCTACAAAATCCTTTATTCGACTTCTGGCCCCTTATCAATGTTGCCCGCAACGAGACTCTCTCAAGTGTTTTACTTGAAGGAGGCGCGGCGGCGTAATCAACTACGACTGGGACTATTTGAATAATTTAATATTCGAATATTTTACAAGTATTCGAATGCTACGAATAAACTTCGAATATTTGAGTATTCGAATGTTATTATTCGAATATTTAAGTATTCGAATACTATTCGAATATTTAAACATTCGAATACTGAAATATTTGAATATTTAAGCATTCGAATACTGAAATATTCAAATACTGAAATATTCGAATACAGAAATATTTGAGTACTACTCGAATATTTCAGTATTCGAATACTACTCGAATATTTCAGTATTCGAATACATCAGTATTCGAATAGTATTCGAATACTTGGATATTCGAATAGTATCCGAATACTTGGATATTCGAATTATGTTCGCCAAATAATTGAGCAACTGAAATATTCGAATACCGAAAAATTCAACAAATAGTCCCAGCCCTATAATCAACCGCGTCACTGAAGGGTGAATGGACAGAGAAAGCGGGAGCGACGCGGGGACTCTAGATCTCATGGAAGTGATTGCAGGGATTCGAGCATAGGAAGTGAAACGGGCCAACAATACCCTACTGCTATTCTGCGGCCGGCGAGGGAGAGCCTTCCAAGCGTGGACAGTGCGGTGGATTCTTGGGGTGAATTGGGAGAGAACAGTGGAGCAGGTCCGGAGATTCTGAGGCTCTGGGACACGGCTTCCGTGGACAGTGGCCAGCTGGATCTTCCGATGCCGCCTTATCCTGGGTAAACAGATAGAAAAATACACTGTTAGACGTAGAACTCGGCTTTCCTCGCAAAGCATCTGATTTCCCTGGCTGCCCAGGCCGCAGGAGCGCGGCAACCAGGACAGGCCGCAGCAGATCGTGCACGTGTCGCTGCACAAGGACCCGGTCTACGAGGACTTCGGGTTCTCGGTGTCGGACGGCTTGTACGAGCGGGGAGTCTACATAAATCGCTTGAGACCCGGCGGCCCCTGCGACGGCGTTCTTCGGCCTTACGACAGGATTCTGCGGGTGAACGAGGCCAGCACAGAGGACTGCGACTGTTGCCTAGCCGTCCCGCTGATCGCGGCAGCTGGCTCGCGCTTGGACCTGACCATAGCCAGACCGATGTCCCCGTCTAACATAATGAAGACACTGTAGGGCAGTGGGATCAGAGCGACACGGTGGTACAGACACGGCCGATGAATGTATCTGGTATATTTTTCTACACACGCCTGTATTTTATTTATAAAAATAAATGTATAGATTGCTTTTAGCTAGAACATCTTCTCCTGCACACAGTCCACGCACACCACGCCTCAGCGTTCGCTTGCAGAACACCTTCGTTACGCGTGCTTGACCCTCCATGAATTTATCTGGCCATTCTAGACGAACTACGCCGATACAGTCTGGGCGAGGGGACTAATTGGAACAACGGCTCCTAACGGGGGGGGGGGGGGGGGGGGGGGGATAGAAGTATTGTTCAGGGGACACTCGTTCATGGAGGGTCAAAGTGGTAATCCAAGAGCTCGTGAAATCGAATCGCGACACTCGAGCCAGTAGGCGTGAAGATAACGCGATCGCGCGAGCACCGAGGGGATCCTTCCCTTGTAGCGGGCTAACAGCCGAGGAAGTCATAATTTAATACCTAATCAATACTAATGCGAACGCCGTTCGATATCGAGTGCACACCGCGCGTATAATTCAACGCGACGACTCCGACCCGATTTATATAACAGGAATGTCGGCGGATCAGAGACCGATCGGCTCGTGGACGCTAATTGACCCAGCAATCAGCCGCGAGCGCTAACGTATTTCGACGGTGTCCCACCTAGCCAGCAGGTCTATCGTCTTGAAAAAACGGCATCGACGTCAACGTAAAATTCCTAGGCTAAAATGAAAACGATAAAGCACGAAACGAAGACCGCGGGCGGATCACACCTTTGTGCGGAATAATTAATATTAATAATATATATATATATATATATATATATATATATATACATAAATACTTTTATCATCGTACGAGTTTTGGTCTGTACATTCCGCGCGACTATTGGCGTAACTAGGATTTTTGTCTGGGGGGAGTCAGGTCCCGTCTTCTTCCCCTCCCCCTCTCCCTTTTTTATATAAGTAGATTTATCTACATTTAGCAGCTTAATTCTAACAGTTTTAATTCATAATTTATCGTAATAAGAACATTATTGTATTTTTTTTATTTACTTGCACTGCATGTGGCATTTCGGCCCAAATATTTGTTTCTTTTCAGGCCAATGTTTTTTACTTATTTCGATAGTTTCTAGAGGACCCATTCCGCGTTTTGGGGGGGCCGGACTTACCCGGCCCTTGACTAGTTACGCCAATGCACGCGACATACCGCAATGTTCTAATCAACGCGCTACTCCTCTCTCTTTACATCGTTAATATTAAATAACCCGCACTCGCGCGACTGAAACGTCGCGTTCCCGCAGAGAAAACTCATGTACGCTTGTCGTTAGAAAAAAAAACAGGTCTAAAAATTCAGACTAGACTGCGAATAATTGCTGCTTCTTGCCAGCCCATCCGTTCGCCATAAAAGAACTGCTGCCATTACGATTCTTGTCGTAATGCTGCGGAAGAGCTGTCTGGGTCTCTTTTTCCTGCCGCTGATCGTACTTGGCCTTGTTGTAATACAGCACCCCGACGATGGCCAGTGTCATTCCCAGCATGTTCATCCACGTCACCGGGTTCCCGAGCACGAACAGTGTCACTGCGATGACGAATATACGCTTGCTGGCACTGGCCACCGCGTACGTCAGGGGGGTGACGATAGAGAGTACAGAGAACGCTATGATATTTTGAAGCCAGTTCAGTATACCGTCCAAGAACAGCAAGCCTAATATGTAGTAACTTAGATCTGCGGATCCACCGGTACTCGGGTCGTACATTAACAGCCTCAAGTCGTGTAGCAGCCATACAGGAGAGAATAGGATCAGCGCCAGGCGGCCCAGGACGTGTAGAAGCCTCAGGTGGTGGATCCCCGTGTCGTGCAGCACCTGGGAGAATCAGAGCTGCGTATGACACACATCTAAATCCACTGCGTTATCTCGCAGGCCAGGCTCGGACTAGAATATCCATCGGTCACCTTCTTCGAATATATATTCTGCAAGGAGAATGCCATCGTAGACGCCAAGGCACTTAGCAGACCGATCATATTGAAGCTGAGCTCGGTGAGCGTGGCGACGGCCACGCCGACGACGATTGGAACCAGACTAAGGTACACCTTCCAGGTCTGCTTCTCCCGGAGTATTACC
This sequence comes from Andrena camellia, assembly GCA_029448645.1. Classification (NCBI taxonomy): domain Eukaryota; kingdom Metazoa; phylum Arthropoda; class Insecta; order Hymenoptera; family Andrenidae; genus Andrena; species Andrena camellia. Next base: position 2,426,660 of record CM055681.1, on the reverse strand, counting down.
CTCGAGAGGAACACCGTGAAGAAGGGCATTGTAGCCTTCACTGGGACATAGCCAAAATTCAATTAATATACAAAGTTTCTGCGCCTAGCGAATCGCAGCGAGCTCCTGCGAGCCGCCACGGCACGCGCGCGTCTCGTGTTCCGAGGGAAAGCATTAGCATATCTTAACAGCGCCTTTATAAGAACATTAACCTAACCCCTGTCGTTAAACACGGGATTCGATAAAGCTTGAAGCACGCGGAAGTGCTGGTAGCGATTGGAAGCCTTCGCGATATCCCGCGATGGTTATCGCGGCGAGATATGTCGGACGCGCGGGAAGGTCGGGCTGCGTTATTTTTAAGGTGTACACGTGACAATCGGAATAGCGTTATTTCATACCAGTATGAGCGTACGAGACGGGGACCTTCCAGATGCTGACGTGGCTGAACACGTTCGCCAGGAATTTGCCCAGCGCCAGCGGCACGATCAGCCGCAGGTAGTAGCCCCACGGGATGTCCGACGCGTACTTTCGGACGCCCCAGAGGTTGAAGAACGGGCCCGAGTAGATGGTGATGGAGGTTAACTGGACCATGGTCACTGTCATCGGGTAGGGGAAGTCCGAGAGCAGCATCTTGCCGACCACATTGCTGCTGCTCGATATAACGTACCAGAGCACGCACAGAAACACCACCGTGAGCACTTCCCGGTTGTTGCGGCGGTCGTCCATCGTTGTGCGTGGAATCACGCGTGTCGCCCCTCGAGCCGTGCACCAGCACCGGTAAAAGTGTAAAACTACCCGCGATGCTAACCAATCTCTGTGCACGGCTACGTGAACACACACCCACGACTGGGGTTCGAGGGAGACTGAAGTTTCCCCCTACCGATAAGTCGGCGCGCTTTCGAAACCGCGCCGCGCACGCGCACTGCCGCGCGAACGAACACGTGGCGCAGTGTCTGAAACGGGGTTTGGCATTCCCCGGGAGAGGGAGCTTGCGCGGTAAATTTGAATCGCTTGGGTGGGTTGGATGTTGTTCGAAGGAGTTATTATTGAGATATGGATTAGGGAGATGATGTATGAGGATAAATTTGACTTGGGACTATTGATGTAATGGGTGTTTGTTATAGTTATAACTCTATTAGACTATTCTTGATTTGAATAATGTGTTCCACTTCAGTGGTGGATTTTATATGTGCTTAAATGATATTAAGTTTATTCGTTGCGCTTGACAATGGTACCTGATTGTTTTCATGGCGAATAATAGGGGTGGGATCGAAGTTAATTTTTAAATTCACGAAACTCGAATCTGAAAATTTATGAAGCTTCGGAACTATCGGAACTTGAAATCCTGGTTCTGTGTTGCAAGTGGAATATCTTGCTTTAAGAACTGAAGTCAAGAAAACTTTTACAGAAATCTGCTTGCACGATTCTTTATAGATTGATTTTATCTGGGTTTCGAGAGTTTCGAATCAGGAAAAAGGCGCGAAGTTTTGAATTCTCGAAACTCGAAACTTTCTTGGGTTCCGAGGTTTCGACGCTTCGAAAACCCATCCCTAATGAATAATAAAACTGTCTCTTTCTAAGCAGCATGCACGCTTATTATAATCGTAATCTCTTCGCGTTTTGCGCTCCTGTTACTAAAATCAGTTGAAAAGTATCAGACTTGCATAATCAAAGTTAGTGGCACGCCACCTATCTCGATCCTCGTCGCACGTTATCTGTTTCTCTCTCTCCCTCTCTCTCTAATACCTGCTCGGGTATCCAGTGACCGGGCTAACTTTTCAGAATTTCCTGGTCAAAATGGACTCCAAACTTAGTTCGTCATTTGGCCGCCAGACGACTATAGCGCCTCACGGTCGGTAAATTCGACAACTGTTTATTAGCCTTTCAGCGTGGAGGCTTTCTGCCCAGAACAATACCTAGGTGTAGGATGAATGGCATTCGTCGAAACCTTGACCTCTGCTGTTAAGGCCGTACTGCATAGCAGACCTGAAGAAGTATTCCTAATCTAACCAATCGGACTTGCATTCCTCCCAAACGGCCACGCTTTTGAAAAGGCCCTCTTCACGGCAATATTTCCTTCCCAAGACCTACAGAATGTATATGAGAAGAGCACAGCACGCCTCTAATTCGGGTGTCCAATAGACCGTGGTCCCAGCCCTACTCGCTACGCCTCCACGCGGTGCTCGTCATACCGTCCTTGCAGACAGTTATCCTATGACGAGTCCTGCTCGTCATACCACCCTGAAGAGTTAGGAAAAGCATGGAATTCACTGCTCTGAAAAATGTGCTTAAAAAGCATTGCTTAGGATTGCTAAAGATCCATATTTTACGAGGAAACTCTAAATGTGCATCAATTAATGCTAGGGAACTAATGAATCGCCGAAGAATGTGACTATTAATTTTGCAATAATGGAGACAGAATTAGCGAATTTACTAAATTAAATAAATCGTGAATAATTAAGAAATTTTGAGTAAGATCTGTACAACAATTATCTCTAGGTGTTGTCACTGGATTATAACTCCGAAATTATGTAGAGAATGTTTACACAATCTGTAATTCGTTAGATTTCTGAAACAGCTCAAACAACTATAATCAATTTAATACGAAATCAAGCGTCGAAAGGAGCGATAAAATGCGATGAAATATCCAACCCCACGATTTTATTTAAAATCACATACAATCGTAATTGTAGTATATGAAAATAATTATTTTGTATTTTTTAGTGCATCTCGATGAAATTAAATAAAATTATTTAACTTCAAAAAATTTTTAGACATTTATATTTAAAAATTAGGTACCTACCTTCTACCTATCATTATGCCTAGCTAATCCAGATGAATGTTACTAGGTATTTTCACAAAAAAAATATATAAAATCAGAATCTAAATTTCGGGGGAAACCGAGTAGTAATGCTAGTTTTTTTTTATAAAACAAAAGGCTTTTGTTGTTCAACAAATACCTACAAAATTTTTCCCTCACTATCAAAAGTTATATTTTAAAATAATTATTTATAATTGAATTTCTTCCTCGCAAAGGACGTCTTTGAAACGTCGTTACGATTTTACCAAACGTCTTTAAAACGTCTGTGTGCTATCTGGGTTATTACCGACTGGGAAGTACAATATACTTGATACAAATGTGGCGGCACGTGCAACGAGCACGCTGCCTCGTTATGACCAGGCGTTTAGCCTGGCCACCGGCGATATCGGCGACGCATCGAATTTCGATGCCAAGGGGTCGCGCTACGATTGCAGCGTAAGGGTTCTCTGAAAGCGGTGTGGACCGTCGTCGGTACGTTATTAAACCTCCTGTATGGCGCAAAAGACGGCGGTGCCCAAAGAACCGAGTCGAACATTGAGAGCGGTACGAAAGACACCGCTGCCTGCGTCTACATAAACGGATAGCGACTAACAAGATACAGGGGTCAATTCACTTTCCCCTCACCCACACAAATAAGATTATCTTGCTCCTCTGCAATTCCTAAAGTAAGTATACAACGTACCTCTCTGTTAGACACCTTATCTTCAATCTTTATCGAACCTATTGAACTCCTCGTTAATTGACAGTGGTCTCAAATTAATATACCTGTGGTCAATAATATCCCTGCATCGCCCGTGCAGTCACATCGACTCCAGGACGGAAACATTTGACATGAAAAATCATCGCTACCAGTCAAAAAATTAATTTACTCGAGACCATCGCGAATAAATTGTATCACCGGACGTAACGGTTCGGCCAATAACCAGGCCCCAACCATCGTCTTCGTGACTTCATTGGTCTTCATCACAACGGACATGACTAGTACACAGAAATCAAAAAACCCTATCTGACCTCGCATATTGTTGATAATACAGGCAACTCCCAAAAGCTGATCATCTCATATCAAGTCTATTTTACCTCCATTCCCTTCATTTATACCGAAACACGAGCCCGCAATCCGCAAGCTACCTAGTTCCTTTATAGCTCCATAATTACCCGAAGACATTCCTCGAAACTTTCGTTTCTCTGTAATTGGCTACCGTGACACCGGAAAGTAAGTCCACGGATCACATTTTCCCGGGCGTCGTCGTAGTGAAAACGAAGTTTTTGTAGTGCGAAATAGGTGGCAGTGAATATCGAACATAGGGATGTCCCGTTCGGCGAATGCAACGCGGTGATTCCTGCTCCGTTCGCGTTTGGTACTTCATTTTCGAATGAAACTTGTGCATTGGTACGTTGCAACGTTTACTGCCATGGTTAGACACGCGGGGACGCGGATACGATGGCTCAAGGCTCCCACGCCAAGAAGTAATTAACGTTATCAATGTTTACTTGATTGCAGGTTAAGCAAGGTTTAAGCGCGGCATGTTTCACGGCGTGACATTGTGAATCTTGCGTTCCCCTTTTCGTGTGACGCGGTGTCGCTGCGGTTGCAGCCGCTCGAGCTTTGGGACTCCGGTAAAAGCTCGCAAGTAAATGGAGTCTCTGTCTCCGCCCCCGGCTAAGAAGACGCGATATTTAAAGCACATCGACTTCCCGGTAACAGAATGTAGGCGGGAGTTCAAATTACCTCAGCAATTCCCGAGCATGGCCCCTTCGCTCAAGTCCACTCTGGCCAATGGGAAAAGCGCGACGAACCCGATCAATTCTATCGGCATGCTTAGAAATGTTCCAGATAAAGCGAGCAACGAGGCCTCGGTCGCGAACGGTGTGAAGAAGCTGAGGATAAGATCGCAGGATGGCAAAGACCTGGGGGAGATTAAGGTGATGTTTCTGTCTCAAGATGAGGGCGAGCTGGACCCGAAAACCGGTGTCTTGATCAAACCCAGCATCAGCAGCAACATAAACAAGCCAATAAAGTTTTCGATTATGCCTCCCGAAGGAGCAGATGCATTATCCACTTTGCGGCAAGATAGCAAAGGGTCTTCGCTGAGCGAAAAATTGAATCCTAAGAAAGTGGTTAGCGGCAGTAGTATTGAGAGATTGCTACAGAGGCCGCTAGTAGGTTCCAGAGCTTCGATCGTACTTGATCTGGATAGCAATGGGCATAATAGAAAACTGATAAGGAAGGAAACTATTCTGTGCACGAATGATAATGCTCCGAGGTGCGGGGCAGCCTTAAACTCTTTGACGCAACCAGACGCTGCGAGGAATAGGAATTTACTTGTAAGTAAGACAGATGTTGCGGAGAAACTTAAGTCGAAAGAGAATGCACGAGAGATTGTTAATAATGTAAGCACGTTGAACGTTGAGAGCGAACACTGGCAGCTGGCAAAGTCTAAATTTCCAGTAGTGAAATGCGAGAAGCTGATGATACCGAGAAACAAAATTAACGTTAATGATTTCTTTAAATTGTCTAAGAATGTAAATAGCAGCCAAGAAAACTCTGCCGACGCGCAGAGCAAAGCGATAGAGGAGAAGAAAGTGAGAAATGGCAAAACTTCGAGCAGCGCGAGACTCAACGAGACCATAGAACGTATTCAGGCGGCCCTGAATTCCGCGATGCCAAAAGAGCCTTCCACGATTGTTCAAGATAACCAGAATAAAGTACAGCCGCCGAGCTGTATCGCAGCCGGCGATAGAATTACAACAGCGGCGACGGATAGCAGTAACGCTCAGAGAAGAGAATATTCTCTGCGACCCGCGCCTAGGAAAAGTATACGTAATAATGAACCGGATTCATCTTCGAGCGAGGAAACGGATAGTAGTTGGAATGTGCAGAAAAAGGATTCAAGCATTCAGAACACCATTGGCAGTACAAATAATGTTGAAGACGCGGCAGCTATGTCGCCCGAGAAAGAGAAACTGTCCCAGCACTGGGACATAATTAAAGAAGCATTGATCAGCGTTAAGGACGAGGATCTTCGATCGAAAGCGTTGCAAGCCCTCGCGGACTGTGGCATAGGTACAGCGAAAAAGGTTCCGATCATTCCCCCGAAAGAGCAAAGAACGGTTCACGATTCTCAAGTTCAAACCGACGTGTTCGGGCTCCTCGATCCGGAGAGTTTCGTATTAGTTACGAAAGACACGCCCGCGCTGGAGAGGATAAAGCAAACGGTGCGCTCGAGTACAAGTACTCCGATTAACGTGGAGAGTGCGCAGCCCAGCGCTAAACGGAATAACTATATCGATAACATTGATCTGTTCCCGATACTGAGTCCCATGACTTGCATGGAGGAAGACATTGCCATAGATAGTTGCCTGAATGAGTTTCTCAGCGCAAGTAAAGAGGCTAGCAAGGTGAACCGAATATTATCAACGCCACACTCTTTGTATAAAAAAGTTGCTTTCCAGCTGCAAAAGGACGTGGAAGGTATTCAGCATGCGGACGAGAAGGGACTGCTCAACATACATAGGGCAGTGGAGCAAAACAATCTGAACGAAGTGCAAAGGCTATTGTTGGTATTGAACGCCTCGAAAATAAGCATCGATGTGTTGACTAAAGACGGGATGGTAAGGATATTATATTTTTATGTCACACTTAATGCGGAATCCGTTGAGTTGCAAGGAAAATCTAATTCATTTCTAGTCGTGTCTGGAGCTAGCAGTTAAGTGGAAGACGTCCAGAGAGCTAGTTCACGTGTTGTTGAAAGCTGGGGCGAAGCCAGTCTCGACAGAACTTTTACGCGATTCCGCAGTGCTTTTGGCCAGCAAACTGTCCTCTCCGTTATTGCCAGACCTTCTGAGGCATGTCACGAACTCCAAGCTGCTTGACCAAGTGGACTCGGCAGGTAGGTGATCCACTTGGACGAATAGAAGAAACATCCTTCGATTCGTAGAGAAATGTTCTCAGTGGTACGTGCTCTCTTTGCAGGACTTTCTCCTTTACATTACTGCGTTTTGCACGGTAACTTGGAAGGAGCCAGCGCTTTAGTAGAGGCTGGAGCAGATGTAAATTTAAGGGATAACCGTTCAGGCAGAACTGCCTTTTTCCATGCTCTCGAGCACAATCGCATAACGATCGCGCAGAAGCTGCTCGAATACGGTGCCATAGCGAACCTGCCGAACTTCACTGGACAGTCCGTTCTGTGTTTAATGGACGACTCGAAAAGCTTATCGTTGAAATCTGCGTTGAAGCAAATCATATCTTAGCTCTGCTTGTGCTTTGTTACTTTTAAGTACACTGGACAGCTGTTCAGGGAACAACTATTTACACTGCATCACAATGACTAATCGCTCGAATATTTGATATTTTAATCTCGAGATAGTCTTGTATAGAGTATATGAGAAGAATCAAGCAATACAAACGTGTTGTAGATTTTCAATAATTCAGTCTCAAATAAATCTCCAGCATAATTCACGGTTCATTCATTTTTCTTTTTATTTATTTTTTTAATAATTATGGCGTTTGTATTGCATCGTTATTATTTATTTAGTGTTATTTACATTTAAGCTTCTCTTGCGCAGTATCGTTTATTAAGACAGAAGATAGTTTTAATTCTCATAAGAGTTGTTAAGACACTGTAGATCATTGTGTACCCCCCGCCCCTTTTTTTTTAATTTTTCACGATTCGCAAGCTTAAATGAAATTGAATTAATCGAGTGGAGCAACACGGATTGTAGAAATAATTTGTAAAATCTATCATTGTTGACCTCGATGTAAAATAATAAATTGTATGTACATGGAAGCAAATAATCGTCGTACGTAATTAGGAGATAGTTATTTAATGCTCTTAGTTATGACGTCAAATGGATTTGAATAAATATGTATATTGAAACTAAGATCGCGTAACGAATTCTCTTTGCCGTATCCAACGTCCTAAAGTTTAAACAGCAAGGAATTAAGGGGAGGTTCCGGTCTAAATATCGATTTCTTTGTTTCATTTTTCGAATGTTCAGCTTTTTAGGAATACGTGTTTAAAAGGATTTTTTGAAATTCGTAAAGTTCCTGAAGTTATAGGCATTTGAGTAGCAGCAAATGCATGGGTAACACTCGGCGCACACGTAAAACTTTAAACGCGTTTTTCTCGAAACAGTGTTCTTAAAATCGGTGGAACCTATATCTCGAAAAGTTATTATCCAATTCGACTGACACTTTTTTTTTATTTAGAAGAATATAATTCTGGCTCGTGGAGAAACCAGTAAAATTTAAAAAAAAATTGAAAATTTGTAATTTTTAAAGGCGTTGAAAGGACGAAAAATATAGGGAAAAAGTGATTTCAAACTTCAAGTGTCGTTATTTTCTCAAAAAATGTTTTTTGTCATTTCTACTGTTAAGTCCACGAGCGAGTTTCATGCCCTTTAATAATCTGGCATTGTTTTTATTTCGGATCAATGGTTTAGGTGCTACAGGTTCCACCGTTTTGGATGAATTTTGTGACGCCTCGACTTTAACGACTTCCCAGTGCTGTTTGCATTAATTAATTATAAAACAAAGAAATTATTTCTATAGTTCAAGACATCCTGAATACAATGCAAAAAGTCCCATTAAATAATATGTAGTAGTTTTCCTTTAATTAATTCCTAAAGAGCACCTATTTTTATGGGCTCTAGGCGGGAACAGCTCCTTAATCCTTTCGCTGCGTTTTTCGACTATAGTCGAACGCCGCTACATTCCCGTTCGATGCGGATTTGGACTATAGTCCAAGCCTTAAAAAAATATATTCTCTTGTACTGTGATAAACATGTAAAATGCAAAAGAAGTTGAAAATTAAAACTTCTTTTATTGATGTAGAAACGATATTATTGATGTTTGATGATGAAACACTTTTCAAGAATCGTCCGAAAATTTAAATACGCAGCGAAAGGGTTAATTCCTTTCATCATTCGAATCAAACGCATCATGGCTGTTAACAGGATTCCCTTCACTGTACAATCACCCGCGGCAGTGCGACCGTTTGCGAGAATTGCGTACCGTTCGCGGCCCTCTAGCGGCAATTTCTAAAAGCACCGTTGCATTTACAAAACCATGCTTTACCACATAATAATCAAATAATCTATTCCGCTTGGATTCTTAATACACGAGCTTGATTTCAATGTAGTGCATTAAACATTAATGTGGCAGGATTTTACATTAAAAGGGGACTTTCGTCTTTCGGTCGTCGGTGCGTCTATGGAACTCGCAGCTTCTAGTTACATACACCTGTTACAAAATGTCTGCGAGTTCCGTGCGACGAGCGTTTGATCTCTCGTGAAGGTTAAAGCTGGCTAATTTTACCTCAGGGAAAGCTTGACGATTACGATCGGTTCTCATGGATCTGGGAAGCAGACGGAAAAGTTCGGACAAAAGGTCAGCCTACCTCTAACGCTCCTTAACGCCAGCGAAACGTATGCGTGTTTGTTGCTATAAGCGGGACGTCGTTTAATTGTGTCGCGCCTCTAACTGCGGCTTCTAAAATTCTAGCGGAGGAATTGAAATTATTCGGATGTTTTTCGCACTGTGGCTCGTAGCGTTCATTATAATAACCAGCGTTTTGTTTACCTCGAACAGCTTTGACACAGACGACGACTCTGACTATGCCATGATAAAGCGCATTAAGATGGAACCCGAGGCTATATTATCGCAGGAGGATGATATAATGGCTCAGCTGCAGCAGGAGAGCTCGGACCTGGAAGTAGAGCCAAGCTTCGCGTTAGAGGCGGCCGCGAACGGAGAGGACTGCAACGAAGGCGTTTTGATGCAGCACATGGACATAAGGGAGCCTCTGTCTACGTTGAGAAACCTTCTAGAGCAGAGGCTCGGCGTCGAGCTGACAGATTATTCGTTTTGGCTGCAAGACGCGCAAATGGTAAATCGACATGGCTATGCAATGCGGCCGATGTAAGTTCAGTAGCAAAGTACCTTTCCATGTTTTTTCAGTTAGAGAGTCACAAAAACTTGGTTGATCAATGTGTACAGGGAGAAGGATTGGTTCAAGTGAACGTTCAGATAAAGACTACTCAGAGGCGTATAAATATAGTGGATGTTCTGAAGCCTGCTGAAGATTACATCGAACTGGCGGAGAACAGTAATGCACATTGAGATCTACCGCTTTATTGCTGGCGTCTTTAAATCGTTTTAATATACGTCTTTCTGTCCCTCAGCGCCCACACCTGTGAACGAAGACAGTAAAAGGAACGTTATAAGGTGGATGGTCGATCCCCAGTATAAGAAGGAGCAGGTGTGTTTTAAAAACGCCTACGAAATGAAACTGTGCAGTGGCTTTATAAGTACGTCTGTTCGCAGGAACGATTAAAAATTCCAGCCGATCCTAAGGAGTGGACGCAGACCCACGTGAAGCATTGGCTTCAGTGGGCCGTCCGGCAGTTTAATCTAGCTTCCGTGAGACTGGCCGACTGGAATATCACGGGCCAGCAGTTGTGCAATCTGACTCTGGAAGAGTTCCAGGCGAAAGTGCCTCTGGATCCGGGCGAGGTGTTCTGGACTCACTTGGAGCTGCTTCGGAAGTGTAAATTTGTTGGTAAGTTCCAACTGCCGGTTAAATCTCCGCGCGACGGTATTTCATCGAGCCGATCTTTCGCAGCTGTTGTGCAGAAAGATCCCCCGGCGTCGCCTACCGAGAACAACGTGGACAAGTCCATCAAGGTTCGAAGCCAGAAGCCCGCGAAAGCGAAACCGGTAGTGAACCAGCAGACCCGCGTGGTCAGCGTCCCTCTGGAAAACATCGATTCCACGCCGATCACGATAGCGACGTCCAGCCGTTCGGTTAACAGCGGTCAGATACAGCTGTGGCAATTTCTGTTGGAGCTGTTAACCGACCGGGAGCACCGGGGTGCTATCCAGTGGGTGGGGACCGAGGGAGAATTCAAGCTGAACCAGCCGGAAGCGGTGGCGCAGCTTTGGGGAGCCCGCAAGAACAAGCCGTCGATGAATTACGAGAAACTGAGCCGCGCGCTGCGCTATTACTACGACGGGGACATGATCTCGAAAGTTCACGGGAAACGGTTCGTGTACAAGTTCGTCTGCGACTTGAAGCAGGTTCTGGGCTACTCGGCCGCGGAGTTGAGCCGGCTAGTGGAGGAGGGCAGAAGATACTTCTGATGGAGTGTTATTTTTCTATTGTGATAGAGCGATCTTTATCGTACCCTCGAAGCTATTCCCATCGATCATTTGTACATATTTAGAGGGAGATTATACAATATTGGATAGACGGGAGAAACGGAATTTTCATTATTGTTGAGACAATCGAATTCACATCGAAATACAGAGATTACATACAAGTCAGAGTCTACGCTTTCTTTTATTCGTCTGCGGGAGGCGGGACACTTTAACGATCATTAGCCAGGGGTCCGGCGTATACGGTGAATTTAAAGTAGCACGAAATACCTAACAATTCATGCATGGCATACTTTCTATACAGCACGTGGTTCGCAGTAATGTTACGCTAGGTGGTGAATGTTGACTGAAAGATGTATTTGTAGAAAGTAGCTCGCACGGTTCTGTTACATGGCAGCTCTACGCGTTCGCAGGAGATTCTACAATATCCCGAGGTGCGGTGGAACCCTTTAACCTCCTCGTTTCCGGCCGTGTCTCTATCTCTGATGCTAGGACTGACTTTTGATCGGCAAAAGGCAGCACTCATCGCCAATACCAGAGAATCTAGCCTGTGAGATATCGGTCGCGACGTCACAAGTTAGGGTCTCAGGGGACCGGCGACGCGGCAGGCTTTACAATCAGCCCGCCCGCCATTGCCCTTTCTCTCATCTCATTCTCTCCCGCAGTCACGCTTTTGCGCTTAAGAGGATCCACCACCTCGTACCCGTCGCGATCTAACATACACTCCATTCCATCTCTAGCTACGCGGTAACGCTGAATCTTACGCTAGGGGCTTGAATTTTACAATTACCTTGGGCATTTCTCCGCGATCGACGTCCACCGAGGCACATTCAGCTCGAAACACGAGGCACCTGGCCGCGGGAGAATTCAAAACCGAAGGGTCTCGGCAGAAGAACCGGATGGTGGGAAACTTACGAGCGCGGTGCTGCCGCTCGTGGCCCCCTGGCGGCCAGTTGGAGAAGCCTCGTCGCGTTTCCACCGAGGATAAGTGAATCGGAACGCGAGCGATAATCGCGAGATGGTAAATCAGGCCGCGAAGGGTGCGATTTTATAGAAATGCTTCGTGGAATTATTGTTGCTGTTCGGCGGGACTTAAATGCCTATGGTAGATCACCTCAATCCTTGCTCTAAGCTATATCCACGCTGCGCGGGACAGAGTACGCGGGTCTCTCTCGGTCCTGCTTCTACCCGCGCCCTCCGCGAGGACAAAGCTTTCCGAAGGATGCATCGTTGGGGCGTCGACGACCGGGAAAGTTAGCAAGTTGTACAGTGGACTTCGTATCACGCGAATTTCCATTCCCTACTATACAACCTACTACCTCACCCAGGCGTCGTCGCTAATGGCGCCTCTTCCACGGTCCTCCCCCACGTCCGTGCATTTCTCAGGGCGGGCAACGTTTAATAACGCTGTTACACACGTTCGCACCACGATTTACTACTCGCACGCCAGCGGACTCGTTCGGCTCGGGCAATGAACGGTGTCTAAACCAACGAAAACGCTCAACGCGAAGGTGCGTGGTTAAATAGATCGCGGCATTGTCGAAATCGCTCGTGACTCGAGCCTGACGTTCGCACGTCGGTTTCGCGGAGAGAGCAGATCACTCGCGATTAATCGCCGGCTGGACCGGAAGTGGGAGGACGATCCACTGCCTAATTACGGCAGGCACTACTCTTTCCTCGAGACTATTCTGCTCTCTCCCTTTTTGCACTCGTTCCCTCGCTCTCTCTCTCTCTCTCTCTCTCTCTCTCTCTCTCTTTCATTCCGACCCGGCCCGCTCGATCGAGAAAATTACTCGGCAAGAAGTCTACCCGTTGACAACCGGAAGTGCTGCGGGCACACAATGCGTGCGTGTGTGCGTGCGGTGGGGGCAGAGAGGTGTGAAGGAGGGGGGAGTGGGTAGTTCCGTCGAAAAGCTTAAATGCTGGCCTGACTACATGTACCGGTAGATAGGAGCTTGCGGTATACATATAAAAAAGCCCACAAGTTCGGATCTACGGGTTAGTATCATCAAGTATAGCTAATAACGGCTGGGATCTCTGGATCGGTCCGCGATGATCCCCGCTCCCTCGCCTCGGCCGCTGCCGCGCCTCCGACGAGGCTTCAGCTGCACCTGAAACCAGACAAAGGGCCACTTGAAAACTCCGCTAATCGCCGAGGAACACAACAATTATCTCGGAGACCAGCGTCTCCCTCAGCCTCTTTCACGTCGCTTCAATACACGAGTCCCCGGGATTGACCGCCCCGCGAGATCGGCTAATTGCGCGCGGCGCGCAGGGGGGACGGCGGGCGGAGCGGTGGGGGGAGCGGTGGTGTCGGTCGAGCTGGCCTTGAGCAGCCAGCCGTCCTCGGCTCGGCTATACTCGGGCGACACTCGCGGGATCGCTGCGGACCGCGCGGAGCGAAGAAGATCGAGCGGGCGTCGCGAGTAACGGCAGGAAGTACCTACGCGCGCGAGAGGTGACCGCTACGAAGGCGACGCGTACGGGCCGCAACGTTTCCCTCGCTCGGCGGGGCTATCTCGTCGGCTATCGACGCGAAATTTCGCATAATCCCAAGGGTGGCCGGCGCGAGAGTTTCTCACGCGGGGCCCCCGGCCGGGCGGGCGCGCCGCTGCAGGGATCAAGAAGGGCATAGAGAAAAAGAAGGCCGGGAGGGGGGATCCTTGCGAGGCGGGGAGGACGAAGAGGGCGAGGAAGAGACGCGGATAGGAGAGGAGCAAGAAGAATATAAGAGGAGTAGGTAGACTCCGGGCGTTGTAGAAATCCCCTGCCTGCCCGTAGACAGTTGAATGCCCTCCGCCACGGCTGCTCCTCGCGCGGCCCTAAGGGATGTAAGGCAACGTTTCCAACTGACCGATTATGCCGCGGGACCACGGACCATACCGATTATTTCGCCTCTGCTCTACAGCCGGCCACCAATCGGCAACTACTACGCCCTCAGCCTCTGTTGCAAAGTGGGCCAGCTTGGGACATCTACAATCCCCGAGCTGAAATTCTCATTTCTAAATTTCCGCGTCCCAGTGTATAGAAGACTTCGCGCTGTGGACGGATCTTAAGGCTGGAGAAGGCGAGGAAGACTCGTCTCCTCGGCCGCTATCGCGAAAAAAAAGAGAATAACTTGGACGGCCGTGGCGATCGCGGGGAGCAGCAGGAAATCGACGAAGCGTTCGGGACTTTCTGCTTGCCGGGCGACTGGAAAGGCGACAGGAGGGGAAGGGGGGGGGGGGGGTAGAAGGTGGGTCGCAAAAGTGTCCCCGGTCCAGTCCACGATTGGAACCGTGAAAGTGTAGCGGCGGAGAGATAAGGGGATCCGGGTGCCCTCTTCTTCTCGCTCAGTTTTTCTCGCGTCCCGAAGAATGGAAAGCTGGAGATAGGAGGAGGCGGGGGATGGGGGGGGGGGGAAAGACGAAGGGAGAAGAAAAGGAAGTTGAGGGCGAGGCGACGGGAGAGGAAGGGAATAGAAGAGCGAAGTATGGAAGGGAAGCAACATGCGGGGGGGGGGAGCAGCGGGGGCAGAGACGTAATCACAGGAGCGTTGAATTAGGGAAGCATCGAGGGGGAAGGGGAGGGAGAATCAGGAGGGTCACGGGGAGGGGGAGTCGACTGTGGAGGACCCGGGGTCACCGCCATATTATATTTAGCGAGACACGGCCGTGTGAATGAACTGCATATACCAGGGACGGACCTGCCCGGGGTATTTTTGAATTCTTACGCCAAATCAGCTTTGGGGAAAGCTAGCTCGGGGCCGCGTGCCCAGCTGGCTGGATAGGCACGCATAGTAGACTCGAATTATAGTTGGCGATAAGTAGGTGCTTCTAGGAGATTCGTTTTGGCTGGTGCAGTGTCTGAATATCCAAACTCTCGAAATCAGAAGAGCGCTGGCTGACATTTGTTTTCTATTTAAAGCTTCTCCACGCGCATACGAATTACTTAAGTTACTTCGCTTGTCAATTTTAATGGTCCTGCTCGCCCCGTCGGAACACTTGTACTCTTCAGGCCATCTTTCTTCTCGTCGCGTTTCAACGTTACGGACCCAATTCGCAGAGCTTATACTTTGGCGAATAATTCAGATAGATTTTCTGCTCTAACTCGAGAGCTGTAAGTACTGTAGGGACTATAAGTTACCAAATGATAGTCCTAATTAGAAGAAGTAACTTTCTCCTGAAAACTTTTTTTTCTATCTCCAACAGTTCGCGAGTAATAACACAAAATCGAAAATTTTTCAGGGGTTAATTGCACCCTCTTGCAGTGAATTTGGGCAGCAAACATAATTACTTGGGAGGACATCCCCTACATATCCACAGAGTTTCATAATTTTTTGAATTTCCGTGTTCGGGATCTTCCCTTGTCAAATTTATGAGGGGTGAAGCATTGCAAGCCGACATACATGAAAATGGTTACCCCTACGAAAAAAGCTCATAGAATCTTTTTTGTACAGAATTTCCTAAGCTACAAATTTCGTAATAACTATTTTTGTGGTAAAACTGTTAGGTAACGAGATATTCGCGAAGAGCGGTTCTTCGTTTACCTTGGACCCTCCGTAAAATTTTTAGCGGATGTCGGATCGATGGGGACTTTTGACATATTGTTTAAAACGATCTCCGGACGATCTGGGCCCGAGCTCCGCCGCCAGGCATTCCAGCAGCACGGATTGGTAGTTAATTAACGTCGACGGAACGGTCGCCACGTCCGGTGGACGCGAGCCGCGACACATGTTCTGATAAATGTCCATTGTTCCCCCGCGTATAAACAATGCGGCCCGCCCCGGGAGGAACTGCCGACGCTTTCAGCGAACCCTGCCGCTAATTCTCTGGGAAACCCATCGCGCGATTCCCCGCCAATCACTTCTATACGAATCTCGAGCGACGGATGCCCCGAGCTTGGTCCTGGATCTTCAGGAACAGGCTAGCTAGATTCTAAGGTCATCCGCGCGACCCTGTAATCGATGGAACCGTATAAAAATCGATCGCACGACGCCCCAGAAAGCGATCGCACTCCCAGGAACGTGGATTGCCCGGCGGCCAATGATATATCGTGAGCTGCATCGGCAGGGATGAAGAATCGCCCGTTGGGAAAGTATGCACGGCGAAGGAAACACGAGCCTCCCACTCTGTCTCTGCGGCACAGAATCACCTTCGATGATTGCGCGATGACAATGAACCGAGGGCCCTCTGTCGGAGCAGCTTTCCGCTCGAGTTGGCGAGCAAAGTGCAAGATGGGGATTTCTCAGAGTTTGGCTCTCGAGAGAAAAGGCAATTAATCCGCGCGATCATCGAGTTCGAGGGACGACAGAAGGCTTAAGGGGTTACATACGTTCTGGCCGCCTAATAATTCATCAGTTTTGGCATTTTTTTTCTCTCGAGAGGTGTGAGATATATCGAAAATTTTATAATTGTATCTTGTTCTTGGGACCTTCATCCATACAAAAAAATTTATTTCACACACTTTTGTCACATATTGCCGTTCGTTTTCGGCATCATAACTAAGCCAATTTACAACCATTTTTCATGAACTCTGCGTTAATCTATGCAGAATGACATTCTCTAAGGTCTATCGGACCATTTTTTAAAATTTTTAATTTTTAATATTTTTTTTTACCATTTAAAGATCGAAATTGTAGACGAAAATCGACTGCTTTCTTCAAAATGGCATAATTTTCTTATTTTATGAAAATTAAAAACTGTGGCTCGATGGCTCTTAGAGAATATCATTCTGCATAGCTGAACGCAAAGTTCATTAAAAAAGGTTGTAAATTGTCGAAGTTATCACGCTGATAAGGAGGCCCTCTGCTTGGTGCAGAGGATGCTGCAATCGCAGAAAACGAACGGCAATATATAACAAAAGTGTGTGAAATAATTTTTTTTATATGAATAAAGGTCCCAAGATCAAGATACAATTATAAAATTTTCGATTTATTTCACAGCTTTCGAGGAAAAAAATCCCAAAAGTGATCAATCATTAGGCACCGAGAACGTGTGTTACCCCTTAAGGGGTGTATTCTGGTCTAACGTGCGAGTTCCATGACCATCTTTCAGATTTTTTTATAGGCAATCAAAGTAAGTGTTATACACAAAGTTTTTTCTAAAATCTTAACCGTCCTTTTAACTATATTTACCAATTTTTTTTGTCGTGAAAAATTATTATGACATGTCTGTATGAAGGCACGAAGATTGTGCGTTTTGCCATGAAATAGCTGCCATGATATCTCCATAACAGTGCATACGATGCCAATGCCCTTTTGCACAGATATTCCGAAACGATGTAATTTCTTGTCTGAATCGAAGTTATAAAAATATCTGCAAAATTGACTTGCTAATTAACAAATTAGCATCACAATCGAAGGGGAAGAAACGGACCTTTCTGTCCAACATGGCGCCATTTTGTGAGAAATTAATTTCAACGAATAATCTCGATGCAGACGATAGCTACATTCTTACCGAACAAAATTTTTCATTAATCATTTGTTTCAGATGCCCACGAAGGACAGAATCAAACGCACAGTCTTCATGTCTTCATACAGACATGTCATACTAATTTTTTACGACAAACAAAAATTGCAAAGATAGTTAAAAGGACGATTAAGATTTTAGGAAAAACTTTGGGTACTACACTTACTTTGATTGCCCACAAAAAATTCTGAGAAATGGTCATGAAACTCGCGCGATAGACCAGAATACACCCTTAAGGGGGAATCTTATTTTTTTGGCTGGAAACATATTATATAAATTTAATTGACCGAAACTGTGCGCCGAAATCATGTTCTAAAATTTAAAAAAAAATTTTACGGTCGAAACTATAATTTCATTACATATTATATAAACATACAAATTAATATAAAAAATACTGCAACTTCTTCAAAGATGCATAAAAACGTGGTCCAAATTTCAGACGAAACGAATCGCTAGTTTCTCAAAAAAAAAATCCCCAATTTTGCTACGTTTCTAGCCCATATAATAGGGTCAAGCGCTCGAAACGTGATTTTTATGAATTTTTTACAGGAACAGGTTACAAAATATCCTACAAAATGTTTCTGGCTTTTATTAATACGCTCGTTAGGGTACAAAAAAAAAATTTTGTCCCATGTTTTCGGTGTTGATGCATTTTCTAGGTGGCGCTTAGTGCAGCGCTGTCAAAAGAGATGCCTAAACGGTAACCTCGATTTCAGAAGATCTACTGATCCGATTGAAAAAAACCTTGCGGCATTTGATTCGTAATTGGACTCGCTATCGCAAGATCCTCTAACATAATATTCGAACCACGCGTTTCTTTTTTATCCGCACATTTACTCGTAAAATTACCTTTTTTTTTTGCACTATTTCGTTCAAATATGCACCAATCATCGTAGTTTTTAATTTTCCGCCGCGGCAGAAGATAACGCGACAGCCGTTGACATAAACATTAAGAAATTTTGTCAATCTTCAATTTCAGACGATCCTGTGAGTAAATTTCACGGTTGCCGTTTTTGGCAGCGTCGGACTAAACGCCATCTTAGAAAATGCATCAAGACCAAAGACACGAGACAAAAATTTTTTTCCGTACCCTAACGAGTGTATCACCAAAATCCAAAAACCTTTTTTAGGATACGTGACAACCTCTTCCCGCAAAAAATTCATAAAAATCACCTATTCTTCGAGCGTGTTGACCTTAATGCTACGTGCTCCAGAAAATGGTGCCCAAGGAGGTTCAAGTCGAAGCACTCCGCGGCGCTCTAATCGCCTCCGAGGCGTTCCCCTTAAATTCCCCGTGCTCCGGGGAGCGCGTCGATTACGACGGAACAGTTCCCAGGCGTGATTCGCGCGGATCGAAGCCGATGGAGAATTCTGAAAGAATGCGCGCCGCGGCGCGCTTCATATTCACCGGATGTCACGGTTGGAGACGCGGCGAGATGAACCGGCCGTGTAGCTCCCGTTTTATTTGCATGCGCGCCGCGTCCGACGAGGCCCGCGCTTGCCGATGCAGGGAACAGCGTACTTTCGATTTCTAGGGGCCTCCTCGTTTTCGCTCGCGGCCGAGCAGCTCGCTGACAGCGCTGACACCCATTAGCAAACGGGGACCCACGACTCCGGGCTCTGCCCGAGAGGACGGGCTCTCCTCGGGAAGCGAAACTGCGGCGAGTGGCCGAGAGGAGAGAAGAATCGAAGCAAAGAGGAAGAACGAAGGGAAACGTCCCCATAGCAACACGATCGAGGCTCGCTTGCAATTCGTGCACATGTGGCTGCATAATGGGGCTGCACGCGAGCGTGTGCACTTACACACCGCTCCCTCTATAAGCGATTCGATCGCCACGAACGACGCGCAGTAGGTAGCTTTTGCAAACGCTATCTTCGGCCCTTTTAATCCGCCAGAGATAGACAAAGCAAATTCGGCTACGACAAGTGGGTAGGGGAGACCGGGGCTGGTTGATACGTTATTCTGTTTTCAATTTTTTTTTTCATTTTTTATTTGAATTAATTACTTAATAACAAATATGCGAAAATATACTTTGGTCCTTCCTCTTTAATGTATAATAAGCGAAAACTTGAGAGAATACATACGAAATGAATGAAAAAATGTTATTTGGACGAAGGCAGAATGTATCAATTTACCCCACGGCGGGGCTTGATACGTTATTCTGTTCTCAATTTTTTTCATTGCTTATTTGAATTAATTACTTAATAACAAATATGCGAAAATATACTTTGGTCCTTCCTCTTTAATGTATAATAAGCGAAAACTTGAGAGAATACATACGAAATGAATGAAAAAATGTTATTTGGACGAAGGCAGAATGTATCAATTTACCCCACGGCGGGGCTTGATACGTTATTCTGTTCTCAATTTTTTTCATTGCTTATTTGAATTAATTACTTAATAACAAATATGCGAAAATATACTTTGGTCCTTCCTCTTTAATGTATAATAAGCGAAAACTTGAGAGAATGCATACAAAATAAATGAAAAAATGTTATTTGGACGATCAATTTGGATGTATCAAAATTATTTATTTTTTCTCTATATAAACGAAAACAGTTAAAAAACGTAGTAAAGAATTGAACAACAAATTTCACATATCTCGCTCAAGTGGAGCTACATGTATACGGTGTCGAGGCGATTCGTCTGTACCAACCTGCTCCTGTATCAACTAGCCCCGGTCTCCCCTACTAACAGGGAAACATCCCGAATCCGGAAATTCCAAAAAATCTGAAACTCTGTGAATGTGTAGGGATTCCCTCCTGATTACCCTCCTAATTTTTGTTTGCTGCCCAAATTCACTCTAAGGGGGTGTAATTGACCCCTGAAAATCCGGTTATTTTCCAATTTTGTATTATAACTCGTGAATATTCATTCATTTTTTAATAATTTCCTATAACAAAATTACTGATGGTTGCTGAATACGCGTACTTTTAAAATAAGCAAACAGTTTTAAAAAATATACATTAGATTTTCCACAAAAAATTCCCGAAAATAACGTTCTTTTTCGCCCCGCATGACCCCTTAAGGCAGCTTCGATGGACGAGCCTTAATGAGCGTCCACAGCGCGCGGCAGCTAATACCTAGTGTGCCGCGAAGGCGCGGCCTGTGCTGGCGGAAATAAGGTCGCCGACTGGGGAAACGATAATCGATTTAACCCGTTGAAAACGAATCGACCTTCCCCCTCGTTCGGAACAGGTGGAGCGTCCCGTGCACTTCGCCTCCATCTTGGACGACGCGGCGGCGCTGGTCCTCGGCCCCGAGCAAGCCTGCCCATCGATCTATTTTTTTCGTAAAATAAATAGAGGCCCGGCACGGGAGAAACAAAGGGGACGAGTGCCGGAGGAAAGGCGGAGAGACATTGGCTCGGCGCATTTGAATATCCCGGCGAGCGTCGCGCCGGCAGAGAACTGGTCAATCCTGTCCTGCGGGAACGAGAGCCGCGGCCGAAGGAAAAAGGACCTGCCCCGGAGGTGTATTCGGTCCGGGCGCGGTGGCCGGCCGCTGGACCGGCGGCGATGCATCGCGGCTGCACTCCCTCTGCCGTGCACCATCTGCACAGTGCGCGCCGTCCGACGCGCTCGCAACGCCCCGAGACGAGTTTGCGGGCAGGCAGCGCTGGTCCCCTGATTATCGGGACGGTCGCCTCGGCCAGGTGTGCGCGCGGAGTTTTCTTGAATCGGATCTAGGAGGATTGGGAGGGCGCGTAGGAGGGCATTCGCTCGCGGAGTTTTCAGGCATTCGAGGAACTGCAGGCCGCCGGGGGCGAATCGCTGGGAAGCCCCGAGCGGGGGAGGGGGGGGCACCGAGTGCACGGCGAGAGCGAGGGGGAGAGAGAGAGAGCCGCGGAGAGAGGGAGAAGGAGTGAATGAAACGGCGCTGGAGGGGAGATGGTGGCGATGGAGGGGGGCCGAGAAAGGGATAGAAAAAAGGGACACCATAGCTGGATTTAGTACTCCCATACGCCTATCTCCGCCCACCGCATAGAGCAAACCGACCAATCACTGGCACGCGTTCTACTAGAGAGAGCTGTAGAGACTGGCTAGATCGAGCGCACGCTGCGTGCACTCTCTCCCTCTCCTCTCTCGCCGCTCACGAATTGCAGGTCCTGCTCGACTCGAGTGTAGACGACCGCGGGTTGCTGGCCTCCGGGGCCGTTCGATACGATATTCCACAGAATGACCAAGATTTAACGGAGATCCCCGACTAGTCGATACCCCGGCGCGAACCAACAGGACCACCGACGGGGCTCTGACACCGCTTAAAGGCGGATTTAGATTTTGCGCTTCGGATGTGCATCAGGGATGATTTTCATGGAGACTGCCTCCGCTTTGTTCAGTTTGGATGAAGCGCAGATGAAACGATATGTACACCTTTCGCTGTGGGTGAATCGTCCGCGACGTACATCCAGAGTGTAAATTCGCCTTCAGGGGGAATCCTATTTTTGGGCTAAAAGCATAGCGAAGTTGCGGATTTTTTTTTTGGAGAAAGTAGCGAGTCGATTCATTTGAAATTTGGATCATGTTTTTGGGCATCTTTGAAGAAGTCGCCGGTTTTTTTTTCATCAATTTTGAATAATAAATATACGAGTTATGCGGTAAGTTATGTACTTCTTTTGTTACATAAGAAAATTTTAACAATTAAAAGTTCGGACCTTACAGTTTGAACACTAACCACTCTCCTTAAGAAATTCTTTTGTTCTATTCTGGTTCACGAAACTGAAGCTACATGTGTATAAAGTAAAACGCCGTTTCATTTTTCTGTTTCAGATTACTTGGAAGATACAGTGGCGCGCAAAAGTATTCGGCCACCCTTTAAAACAGAATAACTTGTTTAAAATCGGTCCAAACGACTTGAGTTTTTTTGAGAAGCTAGAAGGATTAGTTTGGTAACTGACGTGTTTCGCCGTTTTGAAAAAAATTGCAATTGGTCGGAATAGCGAAAAAAATAATAAAGGTCGTTTTCTCAACTTATTTATCTAGGCCCGTAATGAAAATTTAAAAACTGCCTTTTGTAGATTTAAGTAAGCTGTATACATGCTGAAAACTTCATCGAAAACAGTTGAAATTGTTAAATAAAACACATTTCGGCCGAAAACTGCTTCTAGTTTCTCAAAAAAAAAAAAAAAAAACTTAAGTCGTTTGGACCAATTTTAAACAAGTTCTTCTATTTTAAAAGGTGACCGAATACTTTTGCAGGCCACTGTAAATATCATGCACACTAGCGGACGACGAAATTTGCGCGGCGTGCTTTCATTCATTATACAAAATTAATAAAAAAAAAACAGCAACTTCTTCAAAATGCATAAAAACATGGTTTTTCTTAAAAAAAATCCCCTTTGCTATGTTTTTCGGCCAAAAAATAGGATTCCCCCTTAAAGAGTTCCACTTGGGGGAATGAACAAGGTCGTCTATCTGTGCCCCGTTTGATTCGATAAATTAATAATCCCCATTGAACCGTTTGATACCGGACGCGTCGCCTTCGTTACCACCTCCTTGAACCTATTACCGCCGGCAGGATTGGTCCGAGATCGCCACCTGCTGCTACTTCTCGCGCGACCTTCACCAGCGCAATTTGATAATCTCTTATCAAAAACGAGGAATGCGCGGTACAGTAACGAGACCGCGAGGCCAGCTTAGGGTTAGGTTAGGACGCCGCCGTTCGATATTAAGAATTATCTCGCTTCGGAACGACAGGGACCGATTGGATTAAAGTTTATCGTCCTACGAAGAATACGCGCCGCGCGCTCGCAGTGGTGCAGCAGGGGCGTGTGTTATCGTGCTTATTTATATCCTGCCCTGCAGGCGCATATATTCTATATTCTGCACTCGAGAATCGAGAATTCACACAGCTTGCCCAATAGAAACACAACACTTTTTTCAGCTCCAACGCTAGAGGTGCACGGCGTCGTGCCTCTCTTGGACTGCTTGGACAGTTTCCAAAGCATCCTCTCGTTGGGCTAGGAGTCCAAGTGCAGGAGAAAAAACGTCAGCCGATCCGTTTGCCTGGACCGGGAATCGAACCCGGGACCTCTAGTTTACCAGGGCGAGCGCTTTAACCACTGCGCTACGAAGCGCCAGCGACTATTCTTCTCCAAGTGAACATACTCTAACAACCAAACTAACGGAGCGCCACCTATGTTCCCAACTAAACACCTGAGCCTAAAATTCTCACCCGCAACGCGCGACACCGAAGAACGCCGCGATTTAGCTCGTCGGGGACCGTTAATTGCGACCGGCGGCGATGAATCGACGACGTCCTTGAACGGTATCGCGTATCGGTGCCAATTATCGTGCCGGTATCTCGGAGTACCTGCCGAGTCGCTTTAATTACGTCTGACCTAGGCAGTACTTGGTCAGCAGGTGTAACTCTACGCGGCGAGATCGGGGCTCACTGCCAATGTCAGCCCGCCATGGTCGTCTTGCAGGAGCATGCTACTCTCGCTGAGACACGGACGGTCTAAGAATGGCTCTCAAGCCGGGGATCCACCTGGAAGCTAAGCTAAGCTGTGCTATAAAAGATGACACACATAGCACACCTTAGCTTAGCTTTTGATGGAAACGGTAGCACAAGGATTTATTGAAGCTGACGTTTTAAAACTTAGCTTGACTAGATTCCCAGCTTGACCCCTGTCAGACAGCAAACCCGATTCGTAAGCAAATTGCAGCTTGGGCCCCTGAAGGCCCAGCCAGGGGCATTCTTTGAAAAAAAAAATTATTATTCTATCCAAACACTAAATTTTATTTCCCATATCAGACGCGCGTAAATTTATTTGCAATTCTGTTGTGTATACAGGGTGTTCCAGCGCGTTTGCCACCTGGGCCATTTTTCTTAAAACGCCACTGCTCCTGAGAATCTACTTGGAGCACAGAAGCCCACTTCCTGCCCGCAAACGCACGTTACGCGGCTCCCTATTATCTTCTATTTGAGAGTCCATGCCCTGACTCATAGCGTATTATCGTTCGCCATTGTTTCCTTTATCTTGCTCCTTTTCCTGTTACCTTGCCTGCCGACGGATGGACGATTTACTACGTCTTCCCCGAGATCCTTCTGCCAGTTCCGGGCTTTTACAGCCACCGTGGGATTGATACCCTCGGCTTGGAGAAAAATGATTTTATTAGGAGAGCTCGCCCGGATAAGTAAAAATCACGGCCTCGACGCCGCAATCTCGCAGCGGCACGTACACATTTTACGGTTCAACGTTGCGGTAAAAAGAGCTACGCGGCACGGTCGTAAATAATCCCGCGGAGGAATCTATCACGGCGACGGTAGCGCGTGGAAGGTGGCGAGGATCCATCCGCCGTCGCAGCAGTTTGGAAACGCCTGGCTTCGGTTGCGGCCGTTCCGAGAATTATTCGGCACGCGAGCGTGCGGGGCGCGATTTCGTTGGAAATGAGGGACAGGCGAGCGGAAGGACCGCGGAGCGTTAATACCAATCGCACTGACCTAGCCAATAGCCGGCTAGATGAGGCCGGGGCATGTGCGTGTGTCCGTGACGCGAGCAAATCGTAGCATTGCACGTTGCACCGGTTGCAGCGCGCACGGAGCCGCACGCAAGGCACAAGGCTTGCGCCAGACAGTCTGTTGCACAACTTAGGTATTGATCTTGGGCCGGAACTAGTTCCCGCTTCCGTGTTCTACCACCCGCGCCCGGCCTCTCCGCGTGTCCTCGCCGGTTCTTTCGCGACGACGCGCCAGCTGGGCGTCAACAACCCCTGCGAGATCGCGATCTAAATAAAAGAATGTCAAGAGAGATCCATCGGGAACGTTCCGCTTCCCGTGACTCCCCGCGCAGAGGACACCCCTTTGTTCCTCGGTCTCAATGAATCCAATTAGGAGCAGGCTTGTTCTACGAATAAACACCGACGCGCTCACTTTCGCTTTTCCCCTTTATCGCTAGCTCCTCCAAGCCCAGCGTTCTTGGCAGCGCACGGTTTTCGGCTGGCGAAACAATCGCGCTGCAACGAGGAGCGCGCGAGTGCATTGCACCGCTCAGGTATTGATCTCGGTGGCCGATGTTTTTTTTCGGCTTTCTGTCCCTTCCTTGGAACCTTCTTTCCCGAAGTTTCACCACGCTCCCGCATTCCGCGAGCCTCCCACCCGTCTAGTTCTCTACGAAAGGCCAAGGAACGTTTGCATATCTGTCTGGGAGTCACGTTCTATGGTTTACTGAGTGAAGAAGCATTGCCAGTTTCGCGAAGCAAACGCACTCGCGGCAGGAGGGCGCTCGGGGCGCCAAAAGAACACACGAAACAAGTGCAGCTAGTTCCTTTTTTTCCTCGAAACAATCGCCGCCGATAAGTTATCGAGGCCGAGCGACAACGCGCCCTCGAGTGCCAAGAGTACAACGATAAATTCTCCAATTCCCGCGCGTTTATCAGTCCTCCAAGTCGGGCCTTTTATTTCCTCCCTCTGTTTGTGTCCGCCCGTCGATTCGATCGATCTATGCAACGCCACGTGACCGGCGTGAAAAAACGACGAGAGAATGGAAAAGCAAACGGTGCGAAGCGAAACGCGTGCGCCGGCACGCCGACCGTGCGTCGGCAGAGTAAATACGGTAAAAGCGAATCTAACCGCAAAACTGCGCCAGGTATTTACTATAGTTTCCGGTGACGCTCGTGGCCTGCGACCAAAGTGGAATCGTACTTCTCGAACGCGAGACTCGTCACTTCGTTAATCGTCAGTTCGGAATCCACGCGGCGCTCGCGAGTTTATTTACGTATTCCGAGGCGAGGAGAGCTCTCGCGATTGTGAGGTTAGGAAGCGGCAATCGCCGTCATTCGCCGCGGAAGATAAGTCGAGGGCGCGGTAATAAATTTCCCTACTATATCTACGCCGCGCTCGGCAGTACAATGTCTTCTTTGTTATCTCATTCACGATTCGCGACACAGCGGTCGAAGAATAGCTCGACTTGTTTCTAGAAAACAAAGCAATGCCAATGCCCCTGGCGATACGGAGAGCGTCGCACAGTGGAATATCACGGCCACCGCTGAGCCTCCTCCGACCGATCATTCCGGGGGAACGTTGAAACTGGAATATTCGATGTTTCGTTGCGAGAAGCGGTGCATTCCGTTTCGCTTCTACCACGGGCCGGGCGCGCAGCGGATCCGGCCGTGGCAACGGGCGAGTCACGTTCTCGAGCGTTACTGTGCAATCTCTCCCGGCGTGTAATTACGGGAACGTCGGGCTGCAATCGCGTCTGCTAATTAGAATGGCCGTGAAGGGAAGAGGATCGGATCGAGAAGCGACGGGGGACAAAGGACGTCGGCGTGCGCGTATTTCTCTTATAGAAACATCTTTACTCGCCTCGGGGACCTGTCAAATCGCGCGCATGCGCGGAGAGGGGAAATGAAACAACAGGGAATGTCATTGACCCCGGGGGCCGTATGTACGTATATCCAGCGAGAGGTTAAGGTTAATTTTATCGCTCCGCGGCGAAAAATACTTCCTTCCTCTTTCGCCGAGGATCTCGCCCACAGAAGCGTCAACCACTCGCGTGCTTTCTCCGCGCCGAGGCGGCTTCAATCGCGTGCTAAGCGGCACAGAATATATCGAGTACATGTAGGTACTCCATCGGTCATTCAAGCTCGCGTCCCTTGAGGGTGACAAGCTTTATTTCACTCGGAGGAAACCTACATGCGATCATAGCCGATCCAAGATTCACGGGTAAAGGAATTGCAGTTTCGGGGGGTGGTGGAGGAGGAAGATGTGCAAGAGTATCGATCTCCCTTTGCAAAAGAGGAAGAAACATATCCGCAGGATTCGCGCGAGCCGGAGTGCAACGGTGAGGTCGGAGGTGTGGCGGAGAGGCAAGCTGGCCCGTCGAGAGGAGAAGCCTCGAGGATTCAGGCGCATCGGTTGGTACCACGTGCAGAGCGGACCACGGGGACGGGGGGGGGGGGGCTAATGTAATTGGCGCCGATCGTTTATTATCGAATGCCAGGATAGCCGGGTTATCAGTGCGCCGCGGTGACCGCAGGCAATGAAAAACGATATCGCGAAGCATCGACCGCAGGGAGACGCGGCAGGACGTTGCGAGGGGGCGGGGGCGGGGGGTATCTCGTTAATCCCCCGTGATTCGTTTTTACTTTTGCCGGGCGAATATCGTGGCGCTTCGGATTTTTCTACCACTTACTCCTGAAAAGCCTGCGCGCCCTCCGATCGTAATTCCATCGAGCGCCGTGGCCAGGTAGGTACTCCCATGGGTTATCCAGGGGGGGGGGGGGGCTGTCCTAGGGGGTGGCACTGAACGCACAGAACCAGCTCACAGAAGACGTTGTCAACGATGCACACAGAGCACACTCGCGGTACACCCGCGTCACGCGCCGCGGCCGAACACGATCCCCCCTGTGTCACATCCGCGGTGGCACGCTTTCGGGGGAGAGCTCGGGTCCGGAAAATTTCTCGCCGGAGGATCTCCCCACCGTGGTGGACAGTGGGAGGAGGTGGGGGGGCGGAGGGAGGGGACAGTTTTTCGGGGGAGAATGCAACTGGAAGCGCATCTCTGCGAGGTTGGTACCCCGCGATCGGGCTGTAGGTGGTTCGGGGGGAGGCTGGGGGCTGCTCTCGAGAGGGCAAGGAACTCTGCCGGCGCGGACGGAGCCTCCGGGTCTTAAATAACCCCTCGGAAGAAGGGAAACGGAACGGAAATAGGGATCACTTTCTTCGGGGAACCGTGAAACGTAGGTACTCGGTGGGCGAGCGGGGGCCCTCGCGACGATAACGGGGGAATCACTTCGACGCGGGTATCGTCGACCGGCGGCGGTGGCTCGATGGGAAACCGTGCCGTAGCGGTGTCGCGCGAGGTTGCCCGGCGCGGGGACTGCGCGAGACGCGAGCTTGCTCGGTGACAGCGACAGACTGCGTGCCGTGGGACGCCGGCTGAGCGAGCGGGCGAACCGGCGACGGGACGGTGGAACGCGGACGGGAGGAACGGAGGAACGAGCGAAACGGCCGGAGCGAGGCTTGCACCTCCGTCGCGGCCGATCATCGGCCGCGGGGATGCATTCGTGGTCCAGACGCGTCAGGAGTCGCATCATCCGGCTCCCTGCAATCTTTTCAGGGGAAACGACCGCGGAGGACCTGCCCCAGTACCAGAGGCTTTTCACGATACAGTTCTTCAGCGTCCTGCTCGTGCCTTTACTGTTGCGCCAGAGAAGACTTTATGGGCCCTCCAAGACTCGGCGCAAGGTCTCGCACAAAGACCCAGCCGAGAAGAAAACATGGCGGCCTCCTCGGTCCTCCCAGATCCCGGCGTTGCACTTGGGTGGCCGGCGTCTGTTCGGTGGAAGAGCAGGGCTAGATTCCAGGCGATTGTCTAGGGAAAGCCGTGCGAAGGGGTTGCTGATAGGAGAACCGCGGGAAGGGGGGGGGGTGCTGCTCATCCTACTTCCGGACGAGGTCGAGGTACCTCGTGCGGAAAAACCGAACGACGGGGTCAGACGGCCGGGTTCAGTGACACGGAGAGAATTTGCTTTTCCGCGGGGGTGGAAAGTTGAGGGAAGAGAGGGAGAGAGGGGGTGGCTGGAGGGGTGAGGGTGGCTAAGAGCAGAGAGGTTGCCTGGACGAAGGGTAGAAGGAGGCTCGACAGGGTAAACGTACTTATACACGCTAGCATGAATTCGGCGCGAAGGAGGGCCGAATGTTCCTAGTTGCGGAGAGTCGAGACTGTCTCGAGCGCACATGGCTCTGCCTTCTCTCTCTCTCTCTCTCTGTCCCTCTCCTTCATACACGCACAGACACAGAAGCGCGCGCGGCTGCCCTCTCTCTCGTTTCTGTCTTTGCCCTCTCACCCCCTTCGCTCGGTGGTCCGTCGCGCTCCGTCTCTGTTTCGCCAGCTCTGGTTTGCCCGTGCGAAATTCAGTGCCAGTGGCGTAACCAGCGGGGGATCGTCGACCCCACTCCTCCTCGCTATAGTCTCGCCGTTACCCCTCCCACGGACCGCGCGGCCGACGTTGCCGCTCGCCAATGGCGTTGCCGGCTCGCTGCAACGGGCGGGAGGGGGCCTCCCACCTAAGACTTAGAAATTCGGCCGCGTCGAAAATCCCCGGCCGCGCGACTGCATCGTGACCCTGCCTAATTCTCAACCGCGACTTCTCTATAACCCCCGGCGAGTTACGTGGTCTCTTCAAGGTAAAAGAGCAAGGGACTACGACCGTTAACGGGAGACGCGCGGATCCGATCTCGGTCGAACGGAGAGCTATAGCGTCAACCCGCCTCCGCGTTCGAGTAACTCGCTAATCCAGCCCGCTAATGGCTGTATCGTAGGCCGAAACTGCGACGTCGGGGGGAGCCCCGAGATCGCGACGTCCCAGAATGTTACTCGATCGGTTCAGTTTCCCTCGGACAGGGCGAACCAGTTTGGTTCGTGGCGGAGCTCGAGCGTGATAGACGATTAGTGATTCGGAGACTTGGGCAGTGAACGGTGGAAGAGGGCTCCGCCTAACTAACTGGAAACTTCTTAGAGATCGGATCCGCGTTAGGTGTAATTTAGTCCCGATCGGCAATCACTGCCAGTCTCAAAGGACACGGGGAAGATTCCGAGCCCCGCTGTCCCTAGGCGTGC
Organism: Andrena camellia; assembly: GCA_029448645.1. NCBI lineage: Eukaryota > Metazoa > Arthropoda > Insecta > Hymenoptera > Andrenidae > Andrena > Andrena camellia. The sequence continues at coordinate 2,396,690 of CM055681.1, read as the reverse complement.
AAGGTTCGTAGGGGTTGACCTGGTGTGCAACAACCGACTGTCACTTAACGATTTTATTTCGCTGCACGCCGGACGGACCAGTCTCTCCTCTCACGGTTTCGAGAGTGCTGCGTACGGGCTGGACGTGCGCGCGCGAGCACACCGGCTCGTGCAGCACGCGCGCGCGCGCGCACGGAGCGTTCACGCGAGAGCTTGAAAAGTGCAACGGACGATATCTCGTGGCTGGCTGCATATATACGTGTGGCCCAGGTGGTGGGGGCGGCGGAGGCCGACATGGCGGCCAGTTTTCTGGAACGTGCACGCTGCACAGGCCTGCCTCTACCAATTTTCTTTCCCTCCCTGCCCGTTGCCCCCTTCGCTCTCCGGCGCGGTGCCTCGATCTCGAAACGGAAAGGGAACCGGCCGAGATTGAAATGGAGGATCGAGCGCGGATATATCGATCCCGAATAATCGAGGAAGCCCGCCGTGAATCCCGGATCGAGAAGAGATTAATTGCCCGTGAAGATCACGGCGGCGAGGGATCATAAAGAGTGTGTTAAATATTTGTCGTCACAGGCTTCATTACTCTCGAAAGGTTGATCAAGGGGCCGCGGCGAAGCGGCCGGGAGTCAATAAGGCACGGCCGGGGCTGGAGGTGTCGGCCAAGGTGTTCGCCGAGTGTGAGCTCGAACTTCGTATTCGTATGAGTGGATATCGCTCAATCGAGCCGGCAACGTTTTCGGGGGTCCGAGCCGCCGGCCGAGTAGTCGATCACGCCTCGGTGCAACGGATGGGGGCCATTGTTCCCCGCGCCTGTTTCAAGCATCCCCCGATTCTCGAGTAATTATATGACGCCCGTCGACGCCACGGCATCGAGCGCGCGATCCCCGCTTCGAAATCAATCGGCCGTGCGAGGCTCCTGCTCGGTGAACGGCGGATTTAAACTGCCCCGCGCGACAGCTGCTCTAGGAGGACGCCGAACTGTAGAGATACACAAGGAGGAGCACGGAGATTCGATCGTTGCGCTCCCCCGAGCCGGAGAATCCGCGCCGAGGACTGTGTCAAGCCGACGGGCACGAAACTCTAAACGGGCAGAAAAACGACATTTCATACGCACCAACCTATATTGTAATATTCATTTCCCCCCCTCTCTATTTCGCCGATCTCTGTTGCTTCGACACTGTCACGGATAATCGAGGGTGAAAGAGCAAGCGAGCGAGCGTGCGAAGGGAAGGGGACTACGCGGTAGAGGGAGAAAGAGCGATCGAGGGGCGTTGGGGGGGGGGCTAGAGCAAGAGGTAGGGGGAGAGGGGGAGCGAGTGCAGTTCTCGCGATCCAGCGTGCGTTGCACTCCGCACGAAAAAACATCGTCCGGGCGGGCCGAGGAAGGAGGAGGTGGGTCTTCGTGCATCTCCGGGCCGAGTCGGAGCTTATATTGATCACGAGAGAGTGCACGATATTCGAGAATACATTATACGCGGACTCTAGCCTAGCCGGACCGCCTATAGTCGCGCGGAGTATAGGCGGCCAGGCCGCTGCACTCTACGCTCTCCACCCCCTTCCCCTTTCCCCCTCCCGGCCGTCCGCGAACGCCGCCCTCCCCACCCCGCCACCGCTACGCGGTCGATCCCCTCTTCTCCGATCGTCTACCTGTCCCTGTCCGACGCGCGCGCAGTTCCGTGCCTCCTTCTCCCTCCCCCTGGACAGCCGGTGTCTGTATACCTCCAACTAGCGATGGGCGCTGCGGGCTCGCCTGTTGCGAGTTCTCGAGCAATATCGAACGATTTCGAACTCGGACGGGTACTCGGACAGGCTTAATTATTGGCCATAGGGACATGAACGTTTCGGAAGGCTCGCGAATTCTCAGCATGCTGGGTCTCGGGTGCCTTGGAAGAGTTGGCACCGTTTTATGCTCAGCGCTTATTTCGTAGTTGTGCGATTGAATGTAGCGACACCCTGCCCCCCCCCCCCCCGGCAGTCCTTTGTCCTCTATGGACGGAGGGTTCGAGCACACGTCTCCGGAGTGTGCCGCGACGCCTTGAACCCATCGCTACTCGTGTCTCATTCGATTCTCCCTCTCGAGCCGCGCAGCTAGACCACTCGTTCTCTTTTCTGCCCCGCCGTTTCATCTCCTCTTCTTTTTCTCTGCCCCGTATACTTGCACCGCCGTCTGTCCCACTCCCTCACCGCTCGCCCGACGCTATACATTATGCTTCCTCCTGCTCGCCCCTCTTTGTCGTGCACCCGCCCCTTCCCCACAGCTCTCGCGTGTTTTCTGCCGTTCTTTTTCTCTCGCGTGTAACCTCCTGCCATCTCTCCGTCCCCCAGCCGCCAGTTTTCTGCCCCCCCCCCCCACTTCCTCCTCCTCCGTTCACCGGTCGGTTGCTGCCCTCGCCACCCCCGCCCGAGGGCCGATCGTCTCGACGAGCCGATCTTCCTGCCGCCGAGCGCACGGGAGGCTGCACTCGCTCCGCTTCCTTCGCAAATTTATCGCCGGCCACCCCTCGGGCATGCGTTATCGTGCCTGCACAAGGTGCCCCGCAACAGGGCACGCTTTTCGAGAGGAGGCATCTCGGGGAGAAGCGCAGTGGCACGCCGCTTCTACTTTGGAGGCGACGGATCCCTGCGAACGGGTTCTCATCCAGCTAGGCTGCGTGCCTTCCCAGAGCAGAGCGGGCCCAAATTTAACCGACCGGATCAATTCAGCCTATGTACCGCTGTTCTTCGGCGATCGGTAAGGCTGCAACTGTGTGCGGACGTGATACGAGGCCCCCAAGGGGCGGGGGGGGGGGGGAGGAGGTGAGGATGTTATCGGACTTGCGGCGGTTCCAGCTTCCAACAGAATGTTCGGGGCCGAACAGCAGACTCTTCCGAGGCACGGGCATTAATCCAAAAGGTTCGTTGCATCCCCTGGGAGTCTCCCCACTTCTCGAGGAGACGTAGACGACACGATGGAGGGGAGTCGGTTTGTCGGAGGGGCAAGGGTTCTGGGTGCGGGCAGGGGACTTGGGTATGCACGATGGTAGGGGCAGGAGAGGACCTTGGCCTTTTCGCGGGGCAAAAATAAAACCTGTTGACACCGAAGCCCCGCGGACGCAAAGGAACCTCTCTCCCTTCCCCTCTCTCGCCTCTCTATTTATCTCCCTCTCGCGTAGCCCCTGTTTCCATCCTCTTAAGTATCTCTTGGTCCTTCCCCAGACGGGGTGCGATTCCAGAGTTCCTCTCTGGAGCAACGGCGAGCTCCTCCAAAATTACGATCCAACGCAGCGGTTGCGCGCGTCAGGGGCCAAACCACCGTGCCGCATTTGTATTCCAGCCCGCTGCGCGTCACCGATCCCGAACGCCGCCGCGACCGTCACCCAGCTGCATCTTCCGCGGCAATTCTCCATTTCGCTCGGGCAAGCGATCGCTGACCAAACGGTTGGGTCAGCGGAAGGGCAGAAAATTCGTATTACTCGCCGGACCGCGGTGGTGTAGGTACCCTAGCGGGCCTCCTATACGCGCGCGTACGTGCAGCAATACCGGTTGAATGCATGCGGCTCCGTCCGCTCCCCCTTCAGGCTCGCCTCTCCGCGTCTAGAGGCTGGCATTCGTGTTCGCGCGTGCACGAACGTTCGCCCGCAGACTACGGGGGCTGGAGCCATACACCTTGGCGCGACTAGACGAGCCAGAGACGACGAGAAGCGGCCTCAGGCAACCTCAACCTAGCTGCAGACAGACGTCCCGCGTGCCTGTGTACGCGCTCGTTCCCCCCGCCCGGGGAGGGAAGAAGGGAACAGCGATGCAAGTAGCGATGCCGGCCTACCGCGTCAAATTCTGAGGTCGCGCCGCGTCCTCTTTGTCTAGATTCTGGAAGAGAGCAGGCCGATTCGAGCGAATCTGTGTACAGCTCTGCGCCCGAGGCACGCCTGTGCGATCGGTAGCTAGAAAAACGTGCCTCTTCCTATGAAGCGAGCAACTCTTATCGGAGGAAAGAGCATGCACACCTGCGCAACGGCGGTGCAGGTGCGCGCGTGTGCATCGCGACTCCCATAGACGCGCGAACGCGCCTTTGTGAGCCTCCATCGCGGTGGAATAGCTCTGTTTTTCTCGGCCACGCGGCTTCGACACGGGGATTCACTGCGTTGGGGCCCTGCAGTCCTCTTATAGCGAAATTCGAGTCCCTCGAGTTGTACGTTCAACGACGATTTGAGGGGGAATAATATTTTGGGGGTTAAAAGCACAGCAAAACTTCTATATCTATCATTAAAAATTAACTTCTATATTTATTATTAAAAATTAACTTCTATATTTATTATTAATCATTAACTTCTATATTTATTATTAAAAGTTAACTTCTATATTTATTATTAAACATTAACTTCTATATTTATTATTAAAAATTTACCCTTCATGGTCACACCTTCTTATAATCACAAATTTGGTCACATGGGTTTCACTGCACCCCAGCGTCATTTTTTGAGTTACCATTTTCGTATTTTTGAATCGTTTAACACTTCAGTGATAATTGTACATTCCTAATACTTATACAATCATGGTCTAATAGTCTTTTTCTAGAAATGTCAATTTTGATATGATAAAATTTGTAGTTGAAAATGAACGATTTTCCACGGTTGTGGGAAAAAATGATTTTTTTATTTTTTTTATTTTTTTGCGATAAATCCCCTTTGAAAGTCGCAAAGGCGTGACATTTTAACTCGAAAATCGCTCTGGGGGTGCGATACACCCCGTATGACCACGAAGAGTTAATAAAAAAACTGGAACTTCTTCAAAGATGCATAACAAAGTGATCCAAGTTTCAGATGAATCGAATCGCTATATAGTTTCTTCACAAAAAAATCCCAAATTTTTGTTTTTAGCCCCAAAAATAGGATTCGCTTGAGAAAGTTGAGGACGGATAAATGGGCCGCGATCCGACGCGGACAAAATGTACCTACGGGGAAAGGGTCGGGCTGAAAAGCCATGTCGGAAAAATTCTCATTTAGGTAGCGGCCAATGGAAGGCCAGGTGGGTCCTCATGAAAAACTCGAAGGGAAAGGGCCACGCCTGTCAGCCTCGGGAGGGCATTAAAAAGGAGGCCCTGGAGGGGGCACCGGTGCATCTGCATCCGGGAATTAAGACGCGTCGGGCTAAACAATCGAAAGAAACTTGAATACATCGGCGCATACAGGGTGGTCCGTCCGTTGCACTTCTCGTGGAAAATGGCAACAACGCCGCTCGACACCACTGCGGCGCATGCATCAGCTCGCTGGATCATAGGGCTCGGATCAAAGTGAAAGACTCCGCCCAGAGGAAAAGCGATGAAAAGGGAAGGATCGGGACGGTGTGGTTGCAAAATGGTGTCCCGCGATCCCCCTCCGACACCTGGCGGCTGTGGGAAAGCGGGAATGGTGGCCGAAAATATGACGGGACGGTGGTGCCGGATCGAAGGATGAAAATGTGCCGTCTGTAAAAGTGGCCGTGGATAAAGAGAACACCGAAGACAAAGAGAAGAGTGAAAAGGAACAGAGGGAAGGAGAGTAGGGGAGGAAGAAAAAGGGAGAGAGAACCTTGGCCCACAGGCCTACTGCAGCGCTGGGCTGCAGCTTGCCTGCACCGTGCCTCTGCCACTCTGCCATTCATGTGGGAAACACCCTACGTATTCGCGGGGTTGGGCCAACAACCGCTGGAAAAATTTCTCTTTCGATGCACTGGCGTAGGGCCCCGCCCCGTACGCTGACGAAGGAGGGGTGGAGGAAAAGTTGGACGATGAAGGACCACGACGTCTACCGATCCCTTCTGGCAACGCATCCATCAGCCACACGTGGAGATTGCTTTGAAACGTGAACCGTCCAACTAGTCGAGATGGACGAGTCTGTATTAAATCTGGGATATAATAGAGCTGCCCTGCCAGCCTCGACATGATTTTAAATCGCACGAAACGGTGCTGCATTACCGAGTCAGCCTCTATTTGCCATATTAAGGCTCGAGGTGGAGGTGGAATAGTGGTCGAAGGGAAGGTCGCCATGATGGAACTTCGAAATCCGCTGGTAAAAAAGGAATGTTGCCCCGTGTCGGCTGCACGCGGCGCAAAAAGGGCAGTGTGGTAAAAAAATACGTTGGCTACGTACGACACTGCGCATGTCGCGTCGCGCACGATTGCAATTCAACTTTAACATAACCTCGCGCGCAACGGCGAGACGAATTACGTCAGAAAACGTTGCGTGGGCTTTCCGATCGAGTTCGTTATCATTTTCGAAAAAAGAGGCGCATATTCCAATTCGGCTGCCGCCATCTGGCAACGACGCCGAGAGATTCGTGAATTTCTCCGAGATAAACAATAAATTGCCGTGATGTCATTGCCGCGAATGGGATCAAGACGATGCAAGTGAAGGAGCCACTGCCCCTTATCTTCCGCTTCTTTACTAACAATTCCCTAGGGAACGTAATAAACGTTCGATCCAACGAGCGCCGCTCGAATCGATTTGGATTCTCGCGCAGCGTAACGAACTTGATCCCATTGCTGGCGAACAACGGTGCCGGAAGCGGCCGCCGCTCGAAACGCGACGGAAGTGCGAATTCTGATCTTTACCTCGTTGTCAGGAACGTGGCTGCGTGCCTTGGACCCGCTCGAAACGCAGAAATCCATCGAGGGGCAGCGAGACGGCGGGAGGAGGAAACGTACCGATCAACGGATGCACAGGGTGTCCACGAGCGATGAAAATACAGAGAGCAAAGTTCCCGGCTCGGTCCCTCGGCTCTCGAGAAAGCGGATCGCAAAGTGCCGTCGGGTTCGCGGCGAATAAGTCGAGGACGGTTGCCTATCGGGTTATTTATTCCTCGAGATTACCATATCGGGGTGTTGGAGCGGGCGATAGTGCCCCGGGCTGGAAAATCACTCCGCCAGGACGATTCTATTCCTAGCAATAAATAAACAACACCGGGCCAAGGAGCTGCCCCGCGGACAATGACAGCGTTGGCCCGCTGGTGTCGTAGGTATCGTAGAAAACGTCAAGCGCCTGGGCATGTGTCGATAGGCAAACAGACTCGGCGAGGCGGAATAATGTTTCTCGAGACTCACGGGACCGAGCGGTGGAATTGCTATTCCACAGTTCTCATTCGCCGGTCGGCCCTGCTGGGCTACGATTTAATGGACGCCCTGTATATCCTGTATCTATCGGACACCGTTCGTTCGCTGGTTCGTACGTCAGGTCGCCGCTCCCTGAGAGATCACTGCCCTCACGCACACCCGGTGCCTTCTCTCGTTCCTTCGGCCAGCGACGTCGTGTGTCCCTCTGCCTCGACAACGGGGGCCAGGTACGTGCCGCGAGAGCACCGGGCCCCCGCCGAACAACACGCGCCAAACGATCCTCGGCTTTCGCGAGAACACACGGTCAACATTACACTCCGCGATCTTCACTCGCATTCGAATCGCGACCAACTGAAGTTACACGGGCAGACATCGTGGTGCGAGCAGAGGGAGGGAGGGTGGAAGGGGGGAGGGGGAAAGAGAGAGGCATACACGAAATTCAAGAGCCGGAGGCAGCGACGGGACTGATACGCGATCACCCCGGCGGGTAACCAGTCGAGATTCTAACGGAGAGATTATGCATTTCGTGGGCGATCGCGCTCGCGGCTCGTTCCCATCGCTACAGTGCCCGAGTTCCCTCCCACGAGCCCCGGAATCGCGAAACTATCGAGCCGTCCCGACGATCGGACGGTGAACCGCCACTATACGTAACGATCACTCGCGGACGTGCCGAGCCGGAGCCGCGGCCGTGTTTGTTTATTCGAAGAGCCGACGGGCGCACGGGAAGTTGTCGCGGGTGGTCGATATCCGTGTACCGCCGGCCCGCACTGACCGTCATCACGTAACTATCTCAAAACACCACTTCCCCGCGTGTCTGACCGCGAGCCCGCGGCACGGGGACTGCAGTCTGGCGAGTATCGCAAAAACCCGGTCCGTACCGCGGGAGAACCAACGAGGGATTTAGAAATTCTACCCCCCGGGGGGCACTGGCATGTGTGCGTGTGCACGGCCGACGCACACCGCGACGGGCGACCCGTGTACGTGCAAAGGGGAAACGACGTGCACGAGCCGGCGACCAGACGACGATTCTATTCGTTTCAGCGGCATGCGTGGCAGCTAGACGAACCAGCGTAGCGTCGCCATCTACCGAGCGAACCTTCCAACTGAATACGCACGAAAAATCCACCGACGGTTGGTTGGAAGATGGAGGCGCCCGTTATCGCGTCTGCGCAGTTCTTTGCTTTTGATCGCCTTGGTGTAAGCGTGCACATAGGTACGTACGGGACAAAGGTTTTCTTCGAGCCTGAATTCAGTAGTTTGTTGAGAATTTAGGGCTCTGCTGGATTATAATAATAATGGTAATTTTGCGGAAAGGATTGTGTCCAGCGAAGGGTTAGCTTCAGTTGTCGGTGTATTTCTCCTGGAATTAGTGATCAGTGCCGCGTGTTTAATTACGAACACATCGGGGGGGGGGATTTGATTGGTCATTCCGCTTTAACGTGCGTTTACGCTTCAACGGGAACCGAGGCGCCTCAGACTGGTAAGAAATTTTTTGCGACGTAGTAACTTTATTAATACCAATAGATTTGTCGAGCGTTTTCTTTTTTTGGAGATGTTTATTCAATTGAACATACTGCTTAAAACCAATTCGTAATTTCGGAGAAACGACGCATTCGAACGATAGTTTTGCCGGGCACGATGTCGCATTTAAAGCGGATTGGTACGACAAAGAATTTTCTGCAGTTTTTTCGGTATCTTTGGTCTATGGTCTTTTTAATGGCTGGCTGATACGATTTGTGGCAGCGGTTCTCTAAATCGGGGATAGAGGAGCACGCGACGTGAAATTTTCGTCGAGTCTACGGCAAAGAAAGAATTTCATTCATTAGTTTTTTCTCACCTTAATCTTTGTTACTTTTATTGGTATGTAATACGTATAATAATATATTTATATATTTATATTTATATATATATATATATATATATATTATATTCGTCAATATCGAATATATTAATATTCATCAGTTTTCTCTCTTTCCATAAATTAAATAAATAACTCTTGACTGTGATATATTATTAAACAAAATATTTTACAAAAGTAAATTAGCTGTAGATTGCCAGGTGTTCAGTGAAGAGTGAGGATAGACGTTGTTACTATTATCGTTCTATTCAAAAGTAACTAGACATCCGAAGCGCTTTATTCCGTATACGTGATCTTTGGCGAAGTCATGATTTTAAACTCTTCGTTTTTCTTCAAATACCAAAGTGTACATGTCTTTTCGCGTCTGGCGAATCCCGTCCCTGAAACGTACGGTTAACCGAGTACAACTCGTTAGGAAAAAAAAACAGGAGAAAAGAAGAAGAAAACGGAAAATAGACGAAGAAGAAGAGAAGAAATAAGAAACAAATTCAAATCGACAGAGAAGTTTTGCGCGATGATCAAAGGGTCCTCGTCGACGGTCTCACGGCTGGAGTTTCAGAAATGTTCTCCCTTGAAAATGCACGAAAGCGTTCGGTCGCTGAAGAGAAGCCGAAGCAGAGCTGCGCTCCACCCGGCCGCGGATCTTTCTACCCGAAGAAAACCGAAGAAAAAGGAATCCGGCTCGAGGGTTCACATGATTATCGCCAATGTCACACAATACACACACACGCACACGCACGTCCAGCGTTTCTGCTCGACGAGAACGACCCGACCCGACCCGACCCGGCTCCCGCGCGGGCCCCCTCCTGTCGTTCCAGTGTTTAGTCGCTTTTCAATACCGCACGATAAAGTAGTATTTTTCTTTTCTCCATTATACTATGCTGGACTGAGGTATCGAGAGGCAAGATGGTCGTTCGAACTCTAGGCATGGGCGTAAGGTTACAAGTGGGAGCTGTGAGGCTGCTGCTCGTAAAACAGTACGTAGGCCTCGCTGGAAACGACCGATCGCGCCGGGACCACCGACACCCGGCTGTCATTGTACTCGTGCCACTCCCCCGAGTACGGGTGCTTGCAGTACGCTGTGTAGTGGCCGGAGTAGGTGGTGCCCGAGTGGTTCGCCACGCCGTACAAATTGTAGGTACAGCCCGGTACTCTGGGGGCGGCAAAGGCACTGAGATCCAAACCCGTCAATGGGAAGTCCACCATCACGCTTAGCTTGCCGCGGAATCGTTCCATGGGGGAGAAACGTTTCAAGTCTGTAACACGACACGTTAAGGAGCCATACCGTGGATATCGGGCATGTATTTACATGCCCAGGCCTACAAACGAAAAGAGAATCAGCGACGCGCGTTTGAAAAGGATACGAATAACGAGGATCTTCGGGAACTTTTGAATGCTGAAGCTTTTGGTACACTTCCGCCTCATCTGGCACTTGGAGCATGTCGGTTTCTCGTCACCGTCCAGCACCTCCTCTCGGGTGAAGTGCTCCAGGCACTGGCTCAACTTCACCGTCCCGCTTCTGGCTGGTATCGGCAGACTCAGGTCCCAGACCGGGTCCAGGGTCACCGACACGTGGTCGCAGGCGGTGCAGTGCAACGAGGAACGCAACTGACCAACAAACACGTCCACTATCATACTGTCCTCGCTGCGGAGATAGCGTTTCCAGCTCTCCACGGCCTTCTGGCTGTCCCTGTTTAAACAGAAATTCGCGTCAGTACACCGACCAACGGTGCCTACCTCCTTAGGTCGCGCAACAGCCTAAAGAACGTTCCCTTACGTGTACATCTCGGGAATATCCGTGTGTATCGGCTGTGGCTTCACCGTCACCCTGTTCACGTCCTCGTGCAGCCCCTCGAGCAAGTATCTGAGGAACTCCTGGGCGTCCTGCTGGCTGTACCCCATGAAGCGCGGCGCGAATCTCTGTATCTGGGACTTGAGCGCCGTGGTGTTCACCACGTGATCACCGCCCACCTCCCACAGCTCGTGGATCACCTGGCTGAACGCCTTGATGAGAGCGCCCTTCATGCTGGACGTGGTGGTGTTTATGTCCGCCAGGTACTGCTCGTTCAACAGATACTCCAGCAACGGTCTCGTGTTGCTCAGGCATTGGATCACGCTGTTCATGAAACACTGCGCAGGAGGAACGGTCAAAGTACGATCCATAAAGATCAGAGCAAGGTGTACTGAGCGACGATACTCACTGTATTTCCAATGTTCCGCAACCCGTTTAGTCCGCATCGTTCGTCGCGATGCGCCTGCAGCCTATTGCGCGCCGATTTGTTTGTCGGGCTGCCTTCCTGCAATAGAATTCCAATGTCAGCCTCTTTTCCAGCGTACACGCGCTGGCTTCCAGGGTTCTAACGTGTCTACGGGGGTCTGGGGACTGTCGGATACTGTCGCGTTCGTTCGCAAAAGCACGACATGTTACGTTTCTTTAGTGGCCAACTACTTTGCGTGTTATGTGGGACTCGCTGCAACAGGGACGAACACTTTCAGCTGTTTGGAACATTAATCGGCGGCACAAAAGAAGCTCCACGCAGCGCTATCAAGTCACAATTATGGGTTCAGACTAGCATCGGTTAGGTCTACGATTAGGCAGGCTACGTTCAACCAACGTTCTCGGCACAGTCAGTCCGGTCGAAAGGACTCTCCTAGTGGTCACATTCAGCAACGCACACGCCGCGGGTTAGCTCTGGGTTAAGAAAAACGCCACGCAGTACGTACGTTTCCGGCTGCGCTCGACCTGAGCGTGTGGATAGTTCCGAGCAGAAAGTACGCCCAGTACAGTATATTGAGGACGGGGAAGAGAGTGTAAATATCTATGGCATCGAACAGCCGAGAAATAGAAGCGGTGCATAACGCCGACGTCATCGCCGCTGGCGACGCCTGGGAGGGGGGGAGAGACACACGCTTCTCCGCCTGTTTACAGGCCACCGAGGCGCACGCTTCGTGCACTCACCTTCGTACGACTGGCCGGAGGCTGCGGAGGAGCGCGCGCGTACGCCGCGGAATCGCCAAACCGTACTGTTAGAGCGGCGGAAGTGGCGCGACGGTGCTTCTGAGGCGTCAGAGGTGTCGCTACGCCCAGCAGGAACGCGTAAACGAACAGCAGTGTGATCACCACCCACACGAACCACAACCCCCAGCCTATCACTTGGGCGTAAGCCAGTTTACACGGCGTTAACTTGGTAGCCTCGCGGCTTCAACTGCCGTCGAGCCTTCTGCCGCCGATCAGATGGAAGAAGCAACAGGGACGAGCCTCACCGACCACCGCGCGTCCGGGCAAAGGCGAACGCATCGCAGCCTATCAGTTCACTGCGGCAGAAGGAAAGTTTCCGCGGCCGGACAGCTCCCCTTATGCTGCGCGCGGACGTCCCTACCCTACTCTGACCACACTCCGCTAAACTGGCACGCTGGCTGGCTTCGTCTCGGCCAATCCTGGCCGGTACATGCCACGTGAACGATTCTCGATCACTGGGGGGCTAGAAGCGGGCTGCGGGCGCGCTACCCACCGAGATATCGGGAATCGGTGTACCGTGCGCGCGCGCGCGCGCGCATACAGGCCGCATCGCCACGAGGTACCGTTATGTTATGAGAGATCGGTTGACCGCACTTCTCGCTCCCCCCCGGTGAGAGAGCTCTGGTCTATTAATAAAAGGCAGCGACGGCGACTAACCGTCCAAGTGACTAGTCAGAGAAAACGCTCGAGGGACTCGACGCGGGACTGTTTCGTAACGGGTGAGACCGAGCTCGGTAGAAGCTAACGCGGAGAAGAACCTTTCGACCTGTGTCTATCCCTACCACCGAGGCTTCCGCAGGAGCCGCTGAACTTTCCGTGGACCCAGAAAGCGGCAGGACAGGACTCCCAACATGGTCGTCCCGTATTCTCTGCCGCGATGCTACTTGGAGCGACGGTATTAAGAGTGGGCGACGAAGAAGAAGAAGAAGAAGACACTACGAATGGGTGTTCACTTGTTTCAGGACAGTCGCCGAAGAGAAGTGGCGCAGGCACTGAAAGGGAGCCTTGACTGAAATCCGATACACCGTGGTACCGTGTGGCATGTGCACGTCGCTTCTTGGAACACGCGTTCACACGTTCCTCGCAGGCCTGATATATGGGCCGCAGGTGCGTATAGCGGGCAGTACTCTATAGGCTAGTCCCCTGACGTGGTATAACTGGCGGGTAATGCTTAGGACACTCACGAACTGATCGGCCACCGCGCGGTAGAAGCTCTGGTGCGCCGTGGACGGTGCAGTGGGTGACGAGGAGGTGAGATTGCCGGCAGCGTTCGTGCTCCCTGAGAAATGGCCGTCGGACCTCCTCGAGGTGGATGGCGCGGACGGGTCGTCCCCATAGGTACCGGATGGTCGTCCAGCCACGCCGTTCTGCAAGACGGGCGACGTGCCGCCGCCCCCGTACCCTGTCTGATCGATATCGTACGAGGCGGATGCGTTCCGTTGCTCCTTGTCGCCGTCCTCCAGAATCTCCTGGTCCCCGGCGCGACCACCCTGGAGGAACGCTATCGCCTCGTTGATGCCGCGTATTACCTCGTCGGAGCTGGTGGTGTCCTCGAGCTCCGCCTCCTCCGCCGGCCGGATGAGCTCGTCGTCCTGGTCGTTGTTATTGATCAGCAGTTCGGTGTTACTCGGATTAGTGGCTAGGTTAGTGAGCAGATCGAGCTTAACACCAATCAAACCAGCACCGCCAGCACCACCGGGTACGACGGGCGAGAGGAGGTTACGCTTAGCGGGAGAGACCTCGTCGGTTCGATGGGCGGCCCGTTGCTGGTGGTGATGGCGGTTGTTCAGGTTGTTGTCCGAGTCGTCCGAGTCGGCGTCACCGTCACCGTCCGCGTCCGCGTCGTCGTTGTTGTTAATCCCGTAGCCGCAGGCGTCCTCGGCGCTGCAGCTGTTCCCATTGCTGTTGTTGTTGTGCTGATCGTCGTCGGTGTTATCGTCGTTCTCGTCGTCGGTGTTGCCGTCGTTCTCGTCGTTCGCGTCGTCCGCGTCGTCATCGTCCTCGTTCTCGTCTAGGTCGCGGGCGGTGCCGCGCTCGTCGATCGTTACCTCGCCAGGGGACGCGGCGCTCTCCGCGCGTACATGCCCGCTGGTGAGCACCGTGCTGCTGGACAGCGGCCTTCGCTTCGACCTCGACCAGAGTGCGCCGCTGACGGCGGCGGAAGACGACAATGAGGACGACGAGGTCGAGGACAGAGAGGACTCCGGCCGATCCCTCGTGCGATCGACTTCGCGCTCGTCGCCCCCAAACAGCTCTGTCAACGAGGAGCCGGTGGAATGGTGCCTCCACTGGTGTCCGCCCCCGCCTGTCGCCTGCCGGATGTTCGGCACGTAACCGGACGGTGAGTACCTGCTGATTATGTCCGCTGTGGTGGTGGCCGAGGGCTCGAGCTGCCTGGAGGACGAGGATTCCTGGCCCCTGTCCCTCGAGGACAGCGAGATGCTAGACGAGGACGACGACGCCGACAAGCCGTATCTACCGCCGCTGCTGCTGGTGGTGGTGCCGTTCGTTGTCACATTCGTGCTCCCAGCACCGCTGCCACCCGTCCCGCTGTACGCCGACGACGAGACTGACCTGCAAATGTTCGTCCGATGTGAATATTGCGCGAACGCCGTTTCTCATTCGGCTGGGCCCGCGGCCAAGGGCTGCCCTCCTCCTCTCATTCGCGGCTTACGCAATCGTCGCGGGCATCCACGAAACACCCCCCCGGCGTAAACATATCCACGCTCATGCTAGCACACACCTGGCAAGCGGCTGAGATTCTGACGCCTGTGAGACCGCGGGGGGACGGACCGTGCGTTTTCTAGCGTTAGGTGAAACAGAACAGGCGGATATGGGAGCAGCGAGGGTCGCGACGCAGCGGTCTCGTCATTCGGGGCCCACTTATTCGATGCAAGGTGAACGACAGTGGGACGAACGGATCTATATATAGGAATCGAAGACATGAACCAGCGATCGTGGCAACGGAACCGCGACGAAGAGCCGCCTGGCGGAGGTGCCAGCTGGGGGCGGAAGCTCCTTCGGTAACAGGATTTCGGCCGGGTTAAAAAAGCGTCCGGGTCCTGGCCCGAGGAGGGACTCGAACGAGGTGAAACTATTTCAGTGGCGCTAGGAATATCCAGGCCACGCGGGGGGGAAGAATAAAGAGGATGAGTCGGGTGGTTAGACGCGAGAGCGATCCCCTGCTGTCGGTCGAGAAGGCGGAAAGGTGTCGCTGGGAGGTTCTGGCGGCGGTCAAGTCGATGTAGCTGCCCTACATGCCGGCCAGAACGATCCTCCTCTTCGGGGTTTGGAGGTTACTAAATCAGACGCGCGACACCGTTCGCATACGTTGGATTTGGAAACGGCACCAGATATTTAAATACACCGCGGCGGTGCGGGAGGGGGAGATTGAGTGGGGGTGGATCGGGCGTGATCGTTTCAGCAGCGTCGTGGATCGACGAGGGTTCCGGGAGAAAGTGATCCCCCCCCCTCGCTGCACACCACACGGAGGAGGAAACTCCACAGGGGTCAAGGTCTTCGACCTCCCGATGCTCACTTTCCTTCGAGAATTGATTGCTTTCGCAGGTCCAGACAGAATCGCGGGAACGAGGGACCGCGAAAGTGGCCCTGACCTGCTGGTAGCGGGTCCACTGAACGAGAGAAATGGGAGGAACGAGACGTACGTCCTCAGCCATGGGTGGACGCGAGCGAGCGGTCGCAAATCCCCCCCACCAGTGGTGGGTGAGAGTTTTTTGCTGGGGTACGATCCCATTTTTTACCTCTGAGAGACCCCTCGGCGACCTTCGCTGACAGATAGTGTCGCCAGTAAGGTCAAATTCCGCGCTGCGCCTCAGAGTTTTCTCTATAGCAGCAATTTCTGCCTTGCAAGATGGAGGGGAGTGGTGAACACGAGACTTAAAGATCAACGAAACCCCATATCACTGAGGAAGGGCTGGAAACAGCGAAGGAAAGTGGAAGGACACACTTGACTCGAAGGGAGGAGAAACACCGTGAGGAATTTTTTACTATAATACACAGTGAAGGCATCAAAAAGGTCACGGAATTTATACAAACATTGGCGCAAACCGAGGGAACCTCACAAACTTCATAGAGTCCCAGCAGCAAGCAGCCAACCAGGAGAAAAACGGTCACCCATCTTTCCTAAACACGCCGCTCCGTGATGCTTAATGCCGGGATCTCCTAGCTATGACAGGTCGCAAGCGACCGGCCAGGGTTCCATTAGTGCAATGGAGAAGTATGCATCTGTTTCTCCGTTGCACTAGTGGGACTGTTAAGGGGGTAGGTTACCCTCAAAATTTTCGAAAATTGGTTGTTAGGATTTTTGCATATTCCGCTAGCTGTATCATTTCAAAAATTGAAGGAATTACAGCGAAAATAGTACGAGCCGGCATACGAGAGATGATGACGACAAAACTGCATGTCCAATTTTAAATACAATTTCCCAGAAACTACGTTTTCCAAAACGGTGAACATATAACCTCGAAAACCTCTCCAACGATTTGAATAAAAATTTACAGAGAGGTGCAGGAAACTATTCCCCACAATGTATCGGCAGCACATTTTCAATATAAATTCTTAAAAAAAAGATAAAAAATATTTTTCCTACAAAAAAGGATCAAACCATATGCATCAACATAAGAATTGTATTAATTTATCAAAATTTTGCTTCCGACACAAGATGGAGACTGCCCCACAGATTATAAAAATGCCTTTACTTTGTGTTTTATAATTTATATTTATAACTATTTTCCTATAAATATATTTAAAAATCTCTTTTTGTGCATAAAGTCAACGAAATGACGATTAAAAATTAAACCAAAAATTATCTCTATATACAGCCTGATTTTGGGCTGTTGGGGGTAACCCACCCCCTTAACTTCGATGGTCGAACGAGGACCTGTGTTTCCATCACGTCCGCCACTGCTGGGACCTTTACTGACAGATAGATAGTGCCAGCTTTGATAAGGTCCAACAGACGCGCTACGCCTCAGAGTTTCCTCTATAGTAGCATTTAAGCTTAGCAAGATGGAGTGAGCTTGATACACCTCCAGTTAGCCACTGTGCAGGCCACAGGGCGGCCGGATTACGGGGGAAGTCGAAGTACCACGCTTGACTCTTTGCTGGGCATCGTAAGGAATTTTTCTGTTCGACCTTTCTTTAGGTCACGAACTAGAGATCGTTCGTGACCAACACAGAGGTCGGAAGACCTTTGCTGACAGGGAAGAAGTTGCCGAGAAGACAGGAAACGGGACCTCGTAATTGGATGGTAGCGAGGCGGACGAAAGTAATCGGCGAGGAGCGTCGCCGGGGCACAGGTGCGTACCTGTTGCCCGTGACCGGGTATTTATAAACGTTCTAGACAGCAGGGAGCGGCTGGGAGAAGTTGGTTCCCTGGGGAACGGCACGCGAGTGATTAGCGAGAGAGAAGGGGGATCGATGACGAGAGAGAGTGTTCCTGTCCGCGGCACGTGGACCACCCCGGCCCACCCTGCCTTGGAGCAACACTCAGCGTCTTCCTAAAGGTACGTACAGACTTGGCAACGATCGCCGGATACGCGTATCCGGTGACAACCATGAGAAACTCCCAAGCAAACGTCCGCTTAGGTGCCTTCCTCCGAACCGTGTCCTAGAAATCGTGTCGCTTAGCTCGAAATTAATGTTGTTAGCCCATGCAACGTCCTCCCATATGTGGTGCCGCTAGACTTACGGTTATACTATGTCGCTCTTACACCCAACTCCTTCGGATACAAATGGCCAACGTCGCCGGTGACTTTGTGCCCGAGCGATCGTTGCCCGGTCTGTACATACCTTAACGCTTTGCCGAGCGTGTGGCTATAATTAGGGGTCTCAGGAATCGATGGTGGCGGCCGCTATTTTTGGCCTTTCAGGAATTCTGTTCGCGCCGTGACGACAATGCTGACGACGGACGTCCACGCTGCTGGTGAACGCGAGACACGCTCGACGGTTGAATTGTTAAAGAAAGAAGGGGGGGCCAAGCGTTAGAGAAACACGGGCTGTTATCAGGCGCGGGGGAAGACGCCACGCGGAATCAGTGACACTTATCGGGGGGAGGGAGGGGATCGCGTGTCAACAGAGCGCGACCCCGCGCCTTCCGCCACCCCTCGGCGGGTGATTGCTCACCTTGTGGGTGAGCAGCGAGACCGGCTGTACACCGACACGTAGTTCCTGCGGATGCTCGTGCCCGTAGCCGTTGACGAGTAGAAACTGTAGGGCCGATCGAGGATGAGCAATTTAATCGTCTATCGCTATCTGCTCGAGGAGCCTGGGATCGGCAGCGCGCTAACCACCGCCGCTCGTCCATCTCTACGAGAGACGCGGCGAGTGAACAGCTGGCGGGGCCAGAAGCCTCGAATAACAAGCCCGCGCAGCTGCGCTGGTTCCCGATGGGACGACGGGGAACACGATCGAAGCAAACGCGAGCGTAGGAGCTGAATGGAGGGCGCACAGTCTCCCGCGATCAGTCAATGGAGGTATCGACGGTGGCAAGAGCTTCCGCTAAGGCGCCCGGGCCTGCGCCGATCGCTTCTCATCCTACTCCTCTAACACCGCTAACGGGGCGGGCCCTCGTGCTTCCGCGTATCCCTAGTGGCCCGAGCGTGACTGCCGATCCCTGGCGTCCAAGTAGAGTCCCGGTGCGGGGCGGGATGGTAATGCAACGCAACACTCACCTGCCTGACGGGCAGTAGGGTCGCCTGTACTCGGACGTATAGTTGGAACGATAGCCCGAGCTGCCCGACGACGACGAGCAGAAGTTGGCCGGCCGATCGAGGATCGACGAGGTGCCGGCGGACCGGTAGGTGCTCAGCTTGGAGGTGGAGGTGCCGATAGTGGAGCCGCTGGTGCCGCTGCTACCGGTCGAGCACCGCCTGCTGGGAGAGTGCGGCGCCATGGGGCTGGTGCTGTACGACACTGCTACGGCGCCCGCCTGGCCCCCACGGTGATACGACATTGCACCCCGGTCACCAGTCTCTCGATCCTCCCTCTCCCTCTATTTCTGTGCCTTTGCTTTCTTCTCTAGAGGCCTCCTGAATCCCAACAATTTTCGAGGCCTTGGTCAGTTATCAGCGTCCGCCGAACGACGCCTATCTCTAAGCGTGGGAATGCTTGCGGACGTGGAGGAGGACTGAGGTTCTGGGTGGATGGGTTCGAGGAGATCGAGCGATTCAATTTCCCAAGCGGATATCAAGCTTTCACGCGGGGACTTCCTCCGCGGCGTGGCTCGCAAATAAGAGATCGGTAAGGTCGCCGAAGGTAAGGAGGATCCCGGAACACTCTGGTGGCTACAATACATCCCCCCCCCCCTCCTAGAATCTACGTCAGAGCCCTGCAACCCGGAACAAACCCGCCCGTCACCCGACTGTATCTCGATGCGCCCGAACCCGAGCTTTCACTAACCCGCGATACCCACCGCTAACCCGCCCGACGCCACCGAAGCACAGTGGTCTGTCCAATGACAATCTAGCTGGACAAAAGCCGCCAAGTCGTACATAAATCATCGGTTAGGTGGAAATGTTTATTATTTGTTTGACACACACCATCCACATTGTTTCACCACCCTTAAAACATTCACCTCAGCCTCCGAGGGTTTTTTAAAACCAAATTTCGTATTCTGGGGTTTCTTAAAATGTACGAAGCGAATATAAACTGTGTTTTGTAGAGAAAAATTATTTACAACCACGTTATTTAGAATGAATTACATATTTCAGCTCCTGACATCGCCATATTTGAAGATAGGATTATTTTAATTGTGTATAAGAATTATGTAGAGTTGCAACTATTTGCAGCGATAACTTGTGAATATGTACTCTATAAAGCAAATAGAGCAAAACAGCACAAAAATTTTCAGGTTCCAGGAGGTTCCTGGATATCTAGAGCTTTTCCAACGAAAGCTATTGAAAGATTCCATCATTTCTATGAATATATTTTAATTCCGTTCGTTGGAAATTAAAATACTCATGGCTGAAGCTTGATTCACTACTTATTTGTACCTACCTCTGCACTCCATTATTCAAAATACTAACAATTTAAATCGCGTTACAATTGAGCATTTCTGATACATAGCTGATACTGACGCATTCTAAAAATCAGTTACTAAGCGGCGGACTCGCATACGTTTCGCCGATCGTTACTTTTATGAAATACGTATAAAGTTGCATACCATATCATTCCGATATCTCTGACTCATTGTCAGTAGCTTGTGCTATGATCAAGATTCATTCATTTTGGATGGTCATGATGGACTCGCTAGACCATCGATACAGGCCACTGTGCGGTGGGTGAGTCGGGTCATTGTTGATTTCTATCCGCCCGAGGCTCCCGAACAGTCACCAGTCACGGGTAAGAGCGAGTCGGATACGTGTGGTGACGTCATAACTGGTGACTGCATCGGGCGTTTCGGCCGTCTCGGGCGTCTCGGCCGTCTCCGGCGTTCGGGACTCTCGGGCGTTCGGGTGTCTCGGCCGTCTCCGGCGTTCGGGTGTCTCGGCCGTCTCCGGCGTTCGGGATGCTCGGGCGTCTCGGGCGCTTCGGGTAGATAGAAATCACCGCTGCCCCGACTTGTCCGCCTCGGGCACGGGCCGATCGGATGAATCGAAAGACGGCCGAGTAACGAGCGGGTTGACCCGCGATATACCCGCCCCGTTGCAGGGCTCCGTACTCTACGTACGAGTTACACCAGACCAGTAGACGATCTAGACTAATCCCGACCATTACCCCGTGAGTGCCTACGTCTAGTTCCCAGAGCGTCTAATCGGTACTTAGCGATTAAGTCATTCCAGCGTGTGACGGTTTAATTATTGCAAGTGCTCGGCGTCGTAGGGACACCTGGCCGCTACGCAGATAGATCGATAGCGGCGCACGAAGCGTTATCCCGTGCTGTTCGGAAGGAGAACAAGAGGAAGCGACGCGCCACCGACGTTCCAGCTTTAGTTCCGACCTCGCGCTGACCTTGCAGCTCGAGCGCGCTACTTCACCTTGTCCCCCTTTCCCGCCTGAAACCTGGCCGCGTAGGCTCCTGGCCCCGGCCGCGGAGGGAACCGAATCTCTCCGCCATGGGCAACTAGCGGGGCTGCATTGCGTTATTGCGATCAACCGGATATCGATTCCCTCCGCCGCGGGGGCGCCGGATTCCCGCGCTACCATTCACTCCAGGCTACGGCGCGACGGGATTCCCGCGGCGAGCGTGGGCACCAAACGAAGAAATGCCAAAGGTCAGTGGGTCGAGTTAAAAAAAGTAACGGGCTGACCTTGGGAGAGGAAAATGTGCTGGTACGGTGGTTGACACGCGTCTTGTGGCTTCAGCTTAGGCTCGACGGTCGTCTCAATATCTTAAGGCGGAAGGACTTTCGGCTGACTCGCTACCATGACGGGTGAATAACGCAGTGACTAGGGACTCTGGTCCATTTATTGGAGGCGTGTGATGTAACTTAGCAGGTACATGCGAATCAATCGGCCGAGATAAACCCGCGGACTCGGATGGAAAGATACTACCCACGGTTCTGAATTTAATCAATACATAATGGCTGGCGAATACTTGGCTGTAATCCTCGCGCGATGGGATAAATTCGTTACGCAATTAACGGGGCCACTTGAGCAACGAAAGTTGAGTTTGATGATTTAGGAAGTGTCACGGCACTTGGTATTAACGGTGCACAGTGCGTCAAAGTATATGGGCGTTCGGGACAAAACTCATAACTTCTGAAATAATCAGTTTTCGACCTAAATACTCTAACACTTTTTTTAGAGAGAATATAAAGATGCATCGGTGGGCATATAATAAAATATATAGTTTCATTAAAAACATTTAGGTGATCTTGATTTTTTATCGAATAAAAAGTTTTTTTTTTATCAATATTTACTTTTGCAATTTGTTGTCAACTGAATACTGACTAACTTTTGTTCGAAATATTTTTTTATCAAATTATTTTTATCACGTGCATTTGAAGTTAGAATTTTTCATTAAAATATATTTTAAATATATGATAAGCTTTCCTCAAATCGTTGTCAATCATTTCCGGGCACTCTTTTATATTTAAAAGTACCAAAATGTCGTCATTAATTTCCATCAATTTTTTTGCTTTGGTCTAAAGAAATCCACTTTTCAAAGATATTAGATCTGCACACTTCTTTCTAAGAAAATTTATTTCTCAAATAATCGCAGGTAGTAGCAGATAAGGGCGTCATTTTCATAAAGTATAAAGTTAGGCGAACCAAATATAAAAAAAATCACGCATACGTTTTGTTACGTATTTTTTAAAGAGTCGGTTGAAATAAAATTTTCATTCTCGGGACAAAGAAGTTTTCTAATGATCAGTAAGGCCATAAACCTAACAATAATTTTGAAGCACTCATACCCATAATACTAGAACCCATGGTTAATAAAGTGAGCCAAGATTAATCAATATTCTTAAGAAAGTCTAAATAGAAAGAAGAAAGTAACTCTACCGCGCATGAATTGCGAGTGACGCTTGAAGTAATTAGTTTCCAGGTTAAGATGGTAAATAACATCGTAAACAACTACGGTAATCTAACAAATATAACCAAACTCGATTCATGAACATCTTGATGTAAATATTAGATGATAAATATCACCCTGCAAAATATTTGATTTTTCAATTTTTGTCGACGTATCAACGACGCACTGTGCGGTGGCGTAAAAATCACGCGTACAGCGCCCGAGAGGGGTATCCGCGAGCTTGCCAAATACCTGGCGTCAAGAAAGCAGCCGCGTTTCGGTTTTTCCCCCCATACCTAGTCTGGCAGGCGTCCCAGTTTTCACCGGAATCAGACGCGCAGAACGGACGCGGAGATCGCGACGTCTTGAATTTCGCGGGAGATCGTGTAACGAGCAGAACCGATCGATTCCCATGAACTTGCAAATTATCAACGACATGTCCGAAGTATCTCCCGCTATTTACCGCGAGTCAGCGTCGATGCTAATCGCTGACTAGTTCTTTAGCAAGCGGTTTTACCGATTTACACGGGGGCAAGAAGCGAAACGCGATAAATAACGGAGAGCAGCCGCTGCGTGCGTTTTGCAACGAATTACGAGCCATCTCTCTTACGTTCCATGTAAGGCGAACTCAATAACGCGGCTTATGTAATAACGCGAGGAGGATAATTGGAATTACGCAACCGATTCCGCGATACGAATCGCCCGGCAGGCGGATTCCTAGCGAGATTCCTTGAAACGACCTTTCCACGATCGATGCATCACCAAGCGCGAAAGTAGAATGTATGTATAGATGAATCTAGCTTCAGATCAAGATCGCTTATGAGATTGACCCTAGGTGACAAGGTAAGAAATAACTAATTAATGCGTCGCTCGTATCGCAGAGATCGATACGCATGTAGATCCCCTGAAGCCAGGCAACGTGTTTACGCAAGTAAAGCGAGGTGAAAGGTCTCCCTTTTTTGCATCATCGTTTCATTCGAATTACAGCACGGAGGTGTCTTTGAATACACTATTAAATAGCGCGCTTATTGTTGCTTTTATTCGAAATGATAATCGAAGGTAGTGGAGTCCACATAATGGGGAGAGAAGTGCCAGGAAGGGGCTTGAATGGAAAGAGAAAGGCTCCCCCGCAAGGCGTCGCGATCATCGAACACGATCGCGTTTCCTTGCAGACGCGTGGCCGATATTCAAAGGAGGATGGACGTGCGATAAGGGTACAGGAGCACGTGGAATCACGTGGACTGGTGGCAATCCCGCATGCAACTGCGCCCGTAACGAGATTAACGAGATTAACGAGATCGATTCACCCTGTAACGCTCAACGCGTCACTTTCGAACTCATGTCAAAAGCACGGGCGCGCTCGCGCGCAACGTGATCTGTCGCATTACGTAAGGTAATGACAGCGAACGACGCTGGCTAATTTTAAGGCGGCAATTCATCACTTCCATGGAAACGCACCGAAAGCCGTAATTCGATCCGGTCACGTGACGCGGCGGAGGATCCGGGGCGGGCGAGGAATTCCGTGTTCGCGGGCGGCAACTGTGAAAACATGGAAAAAGCGGGAGGGCAGAGAGAAAAACCTATGGCGAGAGTCGCGGTGAACGTTGGAGCGCGGTTTGTTTGTTAGTTTCACAGATCCCAGGCACACGCCGCATTCCCGCGAAAAAGCTGCACGGCGGCTTCCTTCCCGATAACCATCTTAAAGGGTTAATGCAGCGCTAGAAACGTTCGGTCACGTGACCTGGCGCGCCTCCCTTGCTCACCGCCGTGGCAGCGGATCAATTCATTGACAAGGGAGATGCGCGAGGAATTAGTAAAATTACTCTCCGCAAAATCCAAATAGTAAAGCCACGACCATAAACTATGCAGCTATCGATTCACTCGAAAGGCGCGTTCGCAAGGGCGGCAATTAAGCGGTCATCTCGCGAAGCACGATTTTAGTCGTACTGAGAAACTGTCAGGCACCCGTCGTATGAACGATCGAACACGGCTCTGGTATCCTTCGATCCTCCATTTACCCGAGACCTTTAATTGGAATCGCGCGACGCGATTCCCCTCCCGAGACGAAAATTGCCACGCGAAAGCGTTTCTCGATACTTCGAATATTTTTATCGAGCTGCTCCGATTCGTAACCTAACCCGGTGCTCACCAGGCCCGGGGGGAAAAGAGACAGAGGCATCGAGCGTGTGCGGCGCGGAGGGGAACGGAAGGGAGGGGAGTGGTAGAAGGAGAGGTAGGAAGGAAAGAGAAAGAGACGCGGTGATTCGGACGGCCTCTGGCATTTCTCGCGTTCCAAAGTTGAAAACCGCTAGGGGGGCGGTGTTGCAGGGAGAATAAGTGATTCACAGGCGCACACAGGTCGCGAGAGTCATTCACAGAAAGAAAAATGGATAAATGGCGAGGTTACTCACGTCCCGATGCGTCCGAAAGAAGGCAGAGAGCTTGGTTTCACTCGATATCGTCGCGAATGGGGGTGGGGGAAGTCTACTACAGGTCGATTTATGTCCAAACGTCGGCGTTACGAGGCGGCTCGTACGCGGGGAACCCACGGCGGCTGGTTACGGGAACGGAACAGGGAGGAGAGGCACCCAGCCATCCCTCGGAACTGTCGGTGACGTCACCGCGACCGCTACTCTCGGGTAGCTCACATTGGATGCGGCCCCGATACGAGACGATGGTCGCACAACGCGGCGTACGGGATGCTCGGGAGAGGGCCACGGATCGATTTCCCTCACGTTTACGTCGATCACCGTTACCCGATAGACCTAATCCTTACGCGACGGCCCACCCCGATCCACACTTATTTACCTTTCTCCTGACACTTCCTCTCTCCCGTGGCCGAACGCGGATTCACTTGCAAACACCGCGGGATTATCACCACTGCCCTGACTTCGCCAACGCAACGTGCGTGCAAACAATATGGCGATCACAAGGTTCCCCGATTTCCGCGTTGACAGTCATCGCTTCCGCGACTACCGCATTCTGCGCTAGCGCACACGAAAATGAAAATGCCGTCCCTAGGGTGGAACGGCGACGACAGTGTTGCCACCACACCGCGTCGACGCGCCCTCTCCCATCGGTCAACCGCAGCGATCCCGCGAAAACTTTTCCAAATCGAATCCAGTCCACGGCTTTCCATTTCAATTGTAATTCTCCGCTGTCCGGCGAATTACTTATTACGCGTGACTCGCGATGATAGTCGCGGTAGATAAAGTAAATGATCTCATCAGCAAACTGATTTGAAATTCGGATTATTAAAGCCTGGTGTGCCATTGGGAGACTGAACTTTGCTCCAGCTCGAACTTGGGTGCGGCACGTCGCGCGTACATAGAAAAGAATTTATTCTCAGCTGGTTCTATTCAAATTAGTCAGTTCTCTTTATTACATTGGTTCTCTACGTAGTCAACAGCCATCTGCTTGACACGGGCAACACTCTCCTCGGTACCATGCTGCTCCTCGAAGCTGATGAACTTCTTGAACAGGGTCTTCATCCTCCTGGTCGGCAATATCTGGACAACTGCTCTCTCCAGCACTTTCCTGCGAACACGACAACTTGGTAACAGTGGCGGATTTAACAGAGCGGCCGATGAGCAGTTGCCGCCTGGCAGAGATGGGCAAAAATTATTCGAAATAAAAATTTGCGTACGAAATTTTTATTTCAAATATTTTTTGCCCATCTCTGCTACCTGGGCCCCTGCCCAGAAGGCCCCCCTCCTTAAAAAAACATGATTTTAACCAAATTATATTTTTCTGTGTTATTACACTGAGCCTGTTTTTAGTAAACCACCTATTCATTTTCCCGAAAAAATGGGCCCCTGCCCAGTAGCCCCCTCTGGGCCCCATCCTTAAAAAAAGAAATTATGATTTTATCCAAACTATATTTTTTCCCTGTATTATTACACTGGGCCCGTTTTTAGTAAACTACCTTTTCATTTCCCCGAAGAAATGGGCCCCTCAGAACGTTTGCCACCTGGGCCTTTTTTTTCTTAAATCCGCCACTGCTTGGTACAGACACTCCGAGTACTCTACCGTGACAGAATTCTTACCTTGCGATGTCTATGTCGTTTGACTTTGTTAACGAGTCCACGTAGCACGACCATATATCCACGCGCTTAGGGTAGGAGCTTAGTATCTGCTCGAACAATGTCTGCGCTCTACCCCTGTCTCCAAACTTGTTCTCCAACATCGCGAACCTCGTCATTAAGTTCACATCTGCGTATAAAAATTGATGTTGGAATCACAATGCTCTTACTCTGTTCTACTGCGCGCATCTTTCAATATACGTACGCTCGGATACCGGCAAGGACTGCAGGCCTCTCTGCATTATGCGCCTAGATCTATCCTTCAAACCCATTTTCAATAACGCCGCGCCACAGTCTATCCACACTTGAGGATTCTGCTTGAACTTCCCAACCATGGCGTTGATTATCTTCTCCAATTCCGCCTGCCTACCAGCCTCGACGTGCACGGTCAGCATGTGATTGTAAATGTTCAGCGAATCGTTGGTCCTCACCGCTTCCTGTAAAACGTCCTTCAAAGACTCCGGGGTGCCAAACTTGGACTCTAAATTTAACCAAGCGTTCCACACGTTCAGCCTCTCGTTCTCTTCCCTGAAATTGATCGTCTTAACGGCCCTCCTGGCCACTGCCCTTGCCTTCTCGATCTCTGTCGTTTGCAAATGATAAGCCATGTATTGCAGCCAAATTATCGAGCTGTCTGGGCTCCCCAAGACCAATCTGTCGAACTGGTCCACAGAATTTGGCAATTGATTACTAGCTAAAGCTTCTTCCCTTTGGCGAATCTCGCGCTCCTTCTGTCTCTCTTGCTCCCGGCGCTCGCCAGCGCTTAACTTCTTCTTCTTCTGCCTCGGCTGTTCACCCGTTTCCTCCTCGCTCTCGCTGGAAATCTCCTCGATTTTAAGAAGATCTAAATCGCGCTTGTCGTCCCAGAAGAACCCGCACGCGGATATCCTCGGCTTTCCACCATCATTCAAATCATCGGCACTGTCGTTCGTGACGTCGATGTAATTTATTACTGGCTTCACGTCCGCCTCCTTTTTAACAATCTTCAATGTCTTCTCCTTCTGCTTAGCCTCCGTCGCTTGCTTTTTATTAACAGCTTTATCCTTCGGCTCGGTCCTCTCAGTTTTCACCTTCTTCCTAGGCGCCTCATTTTCTTCAAGCGTATTCTTCCTTTTCAAAGCAGCCTTGCTCTGCTTCGCTTTCCCACTGTGCTTCGCCTCGAAAGCAGACTTCACCATACAGATAGGCGCGATATCCGATTCCTTGGCGTCCAATATAAGGTAACACCTGATTTTCGAGTGAACAACGTAGGGCGACAGATCTGGTTGGACATCGTTCATGTGACGTCGAACGGGCATTGCTGCTAAAGAGCCTCTGCCGTGCCCTTTCAACAGAATTAGAATAAACCAGTCTGTCACCATTACAATCCTACCCCTCAGCAGTTTCCCGTCGGCAAGGTTCAACTGTTTGTTCTGCTTCGCGCTTATGCCCCTCATCACCGAAGGCAACATAGTCAGTTCGACAAGTTCCTTCGCGTAATTCTTCCACATAATTATACCAGATACAGTGGCTCCCACTTCCGGCTTCCCAGAATAATGATCCTTGCTCACCGTACCCAACAAGCTATTCTCCAATTGGACCACGAGACCGCCACTCGTAACCTTCTCCACCTTCCCGGTAACCCTCTGTCCCAATTTCACCGCCGATATAGGTCTAGTCTCGTAAAACGGGTTTCCCTCTAATTCCGCCAGCTTATTAAAATGCAACCTAAGCCCGTCCACCGCCGACATCATCCCATTTCTAGCGTCGGTAAGCTCGTCGTATATTTTCTTCAACGACATCGTCAAACCCAGTCGCTTCTCTTTCTTATTAATCGAGATGATCTTCGCGAACATAATCTGATTCGTGTGCAACAGAGTGAAATTGCTGACGTTGCTGTAAGAAACGTATCCAAACGGCTGGCATCCGGTAACGGGCAGAATAACTCTCACGCCATCCGGCTCTATGTCTCTAACCGAGCACGGTATAGTGTCCCCGACTTGCAGCTGCTCGAAGTCCCTGTACTTTTCCTCCGGCACGAAGGTCCTCGTCAGAATTAAGCTGGAAGTTGTGGCGAACACCAACGCGGAGAGGGTGTCTCCGGGGATGCACTTGGACGCCAGTAAAACAGCGGTCTCCATGCAGGGCGACATGTGGCCCGCGGGTAGAAACCCCGTGCTCACGCTTTGCCCGTCGTTTTTGCTGATCCTCAGGTACACGCCTTGAGCAGACGAGTCCGTGATCGTTCCGTGAACACGCTCTCCAATAGAGAATAGACTTTCTTCCTGCTTCACGTCCATAGTAGCTACACTTAGCATTATCTTCCCCAGCTTCTCATCTACCGATTCGATCTTCACCAGCACCGTCTGCCCCGTGGAATAATTCCAATTCACCGCGGAGGCTTCTTTGCTCAACGCGGTGCGGGGCACCCAGCCCTTAACGTCGCCAAAGAATTTCACCAGCAAACCGTTTTTGTTTATCTGCACGACGGTGCCGTGGTGCTTGGACCCGCGCTTCGCTTGCCCGATGCCGCTTAGAACAGGTAGCTCGCTCGTCAGCAGTGACTTCTTCAAAGTGAAGTACACCCTGTTGCGCTCTTTACTCGCGGCTAAAACTCTCGCCTCCACTTCCATATCGGCCCTCAATCTCCTCAGACCGCTCTTACCCGCGTCAGACACGTGCTCCGACGCGACGTGCCCTTTAACTTTGCCAACTTGGACGTTGACGAAGCCCTCGCTCGTGTTGATACTCGTGATTTTCACGCTCGCCAAGTCGCCGGGCTTGAAGTCCGACAGCGTGAAATACTTCTGCTCCATCAACGAGCGCTGCATAGTGCAGACGTAGGTCCCATCCATCCAATTGTACGACAGCACTCGGCACTTGTGCTTGCTACCAGGCGCGAATTTCTCAACGATCCTGCCGAAGTCGACGTTCGTTCTTTTCAAGGGAAGGAACCCGCGTACTCCGCTGTCAGCTAAGCGCAGCACAACTCCCCCGGATTCCCTGAACAACACAGTAGCTTCTTCTACAAAATCGCCTAGTCTGACAGTCTCGTCTTTACGCTTGCCTATTAATAAACTAAAGTATCCAAACTTAACGGTCGGCAAAATGTACAGCAAAGTGCCAATAATTTGCATCCCCCTCGAATACGTAGACAAAGGTTCGTCCAAGTACAATTGATTCACGTAGCCCACGCAGCTCTCGCCGAACGAAACGGAGAGCCCGTTAGCGAGGACCTTTTTTACGTTCAGATCGAACCTCGTTCCTGGCATCAGGTTGTCCAACGACGTGACTTCAAGGTCGTTTATCGCTTTCACATACTTCTTTTTCGTGGACAGCGTGATCGTCGACGCATTGTCGCTCGTTTTAATCTCCTGCACATGGCAGAGGACTTGCTTGCCTGGGTCTGAAAAGCAATAAACACGAGTTACTTTTTAATCCTTAGTTTCGTAAAATACACAGATACTTGGAAGTTTACTCACGCAGAGGTTTCTCACTGCTGCCCTTCTTCGAAGGTACAAATGCCCTTACATTCCTTAAACCTGTGTCTACGACGTAGCCGTGGTCCTCTATGCTGCTGACGGTACACGCTATTTTGCAGCCGTTGCTCAAGTGACCGATGCTCAGATTCTGGTTTACCAGGCAGGGCTCGAGGGACAACGCAATCTGCCACTTTTCCTCGGGCTGTATACTCTTCACGCAGCATACGACGTACTCCCCGGGGGAATACAGCTCGGGTAACGGCTTGAATTCGTTCGGCCGGCTGTCTTCGGATTTTATTAAACTTTGCAACAGATTTGTGTACCCCTCGCTTATATCGGTCACTTGGATACGACCCAACGTGCCGCCCGGCAGGGATATAATCAGATCGTATTCCGTTACTTCGAAAATGCATCCTAATATTGTCAAACCCTCGCAAATCGTCGAGTACGATAATCGTTCCGCGGTGTTGGCGACGAAGGTTGTTTCTTCTTTGTCGGTTCGCCTTGCCTTGTCCTTCTCGCGGCTCTTTCTAACCGGTTTATCGTGTCTTTTAAATAGCTGTTGGAA
This sequence comes from Andrena camellia, assembly GCA_029448645.1. Lineage (NCBI taxonomy): Eukaryota > Metazoa > Arthropoda > Insecta > Hymenoptera > Andrenidae > Andrena > Andrena camellia. The sequence continues at coordinate 2,366,177 of CM055681.1, read as the reverse complement.
CAAGAGCGCGGTGTATTATTGATCGCGGAACATTGATCGCGGATTCGTTTACGATAAATTTACCAAATCTGATGATTTCTTCTCGTGGAGCTTCTTCCCGCCTCTTGGAAAATTCTTCAACGTCATCTGTGAAAATATTTATTTCGGTACTATACACGGGCATTAGCGGATATTGAAAAGATGCTGAGATTGTTGGATGACACGGCGCTGGTGTGAAAGCAAGTGAGATGTATGAGTCTTTTGAAAGATTATGTTTCGAATCTACCTTCACGGTTTTCGGGATATTGTGTTCGGGGAAAACGTGTTAGGTTCCAACATGGTCTCCTTCGCGGGTGCAGGTTACAGCCGCATTTGTTGAATTTTTGGGCATGGACGTGGTGCGAGCATAGACTTATCACCCAATGTCACACATGTTCTTTACCATTCTCGTGTCACACCCGACGTTATCGATTCAGTGTAGAATAAGGTTACAGTGCGGCGAATGGTAGGAATTAAAATTAAATGTTATCGGAAACATTTCAAATTTAAAACGGTCTGAATGTTACGATTAGGTATATAATTTCAAGAAATATGTTGCATGATTCCATTTACTGTTAATACATTTTTCTAGAAACATAATTTATACTTATTTCCATAAATTTCGATCATAAATCTATCTCCTATTTTTTATTACACTTATGTAATCGTTGTGTCGCTGATTCATCACCGTCTAGTCCAAACCGCTGACTCTAGAAGCATGAAATTCGGAAAGTAGATTTCTTTTACGACGCAGGTGCTGAATAAAAAGGGATTTTTTGAAATTCCATTCCCAAGGGGATGAAAAGGGGTAAAGTGTGTTTTAGCGGATTCCTCGAAATCCCTTGGGTTCGATTAGATATGAACTCGGTTTTTACTTCGAAAGGTTACCCACATAAATGCCTAAAAACCAATTTCAGGGTTATGCCCTAATCAAACCCTAAGGAGGTGAAAAGGGGTGAAATTTTTTTCATGGAGTCCTTAATATCTCTTAGCCCCGAAGCGAAGCGCGGGGGTATTTTGTTAGTATTATATAAATACAACCGTGTAATTTACAAATCTGTGGTGGCGTAGGTCCACTCTTATATGGAATGGTATATATACTTCGTCGATGCAGGCTCGGATTAAGATTTTTGGGGCCCGGGGCTATCAAACCTCCGAGGGCCCCCGTGGTTCGAAAGTGTGGGGGTAAAAAAATTAAAACAATAACAATTTTAAATTCTCGCATAACGAGAATTCACTGCAATTGCATGCGAAGTTTCAAATGGGATAACGTGGATATGCCTAAAAATATATAATTCCCAAAAATTATAAAAATTTAAATAGATATCATAAAGGAGGTTTAAACAATGAAATTTTAAAATAAGCACCTAAAATTGAAAGTTGTGGATTTATTTGATACAACATTTCCAATGAAGACAGAGTGAGCTAATCGCTTTGAACTGAAGGCTTAGAACGGGGCCCCCCTGGAAAGTGGGGCCCGGGGCTGCAGCGCCCCCAAGCCCTCTTTAATCCGAGCCTGGCGTCGATGTCTACCTATCTATACCTCGTTCGTGACATTACACAAACTGAAGTACCGACCGCGCGAAAGAAATTTACTTTACCTTCCGAATATATTTAATCCCGAATGTCTCACGCTGCGTGCGGAAATCCCGCAGCTGCATTTACTAGCCATGCTCTTCCAACGCCCATGAGCGTTCGCCGCACGCAGCTCTTGAACTAAACTGCGTAATCGCTCATAAACGCCCACGCCACTTAAAGAATTATCTACTACAATTTGCCGGCCAATGAGGTTTCCGAATTACTTCGTCCACCGACGACCTCTCGGCCTCTAAAACTGTCTTCTCTACACCCACCTCCACCTCGCGAAATTCTATATCATAAATATTGATCGCACACGATAATCCTGATAGCGATTTCGAAGCGGGAATAAACATGGAAGGGTTCGTTGGCATGATCAATTCGCAATCGATATAGTAGAACGTTCGTTCGCCTTTATTCCACAATAAACGAATAATAAACTCCTCCGAACAATAAACAACAATTCCAAAAGTTTAATCAAACAAATCTCGATCTTCTCGTCGAGACTCCTGCAATCGGGCTTCGCCTTTCGTCGCCGCTATAACCTGCCCACATTCGTCTCTGGAAGATGCCTTTTAAAAAAGACTTGAGGCTCCTGTTGAAGCCCTACTATTTGATAAACATTTTACTAAGCGTCTCGTACATCGTCTCGAAACGCGTGCCCATCGTTTGCAATTACGTATTCGCGCAAGCCGAGTGCGAACTCGATGGGGTAAGTCAGTAAGCTTCACAGGGAGTCCATCAATCCAGAGCACTTTACAAAGCGTTCCTCTATTTCAGAGGGAGACCGAGATCCTGTTCTTCCTCATGATAGTCATAATGATAAGGACACGAAAGACCGGCAGCGTTACAATGATCAACTACTTGTCGTCCAGCTTCGTCTACACCAAAGTCGCCAACCTGATCCTCTGGTTCTATGCAGACATTCGTATGGGCATACTGTTCGCCATTGTCTTTATTCGTACGTGCCTTCTCGATAACACCCAGTGTCTCTCAAAGGCGAAGCTTCTTACCCGACGTTCTAATTGTAGTATGCGGCCTGCTGTTCCCCGAGCCAACGTACCAAGGCCCGGAGAACGTAATTTACCTGCGAAGCGCCAATGGATTGCAGGAAGAGCTGCAGCGAGACACGAGAGTCGTTTGGCTGGTCGCGTTTTACACCGCATGGAACCCAGCCTGCGTCAACTTCGCTCCGATATTCTCAGAGCTTTCTGCACAGTTGGTTGCGCTCGCTTTATGTTATATATATATGTAGCCTTTCTTGGAGATAATTTATGGAAAATTTCAGATTCGCTTTGGAGAACTTGAAGTTCGGGAAAGTCGACATTGGAAGGTACCCGGACGCAGGGGCGAAGTACCATATCAGTGACGCTAGCACCAGCAAGCAGCTTCCCACCTTGATTCTGTTCAAAGACGGTAAAGAGATGCTGAGGCGCCCGTACGCGGATCACAAAGGGAAACTGGTCAAGTTCCTTTTCTCGTTGGTACGTGGGATTGCGGGTTTTTAGTTCTCTTTTTTTTTTTCACGTGTTTCGTGGATATTAAGGGGAGCGTGTTATTTGATAGGATAATATAAAGGCGGCGTTCGACCTGAACAATCTTTACAAAGAGTGCAAGAAGAATCCGATCAAGAAAAGGGAGAGGAAGGCGGTGAAGGCTGAATGAGCGACGCGCGTCTCTAGGGATTTGTCGAAGATGTTACCGACTTTCATAGCACTGCCAACAACTTTCGATCCAAGATAACTTCTACTGTGTAGAATGGACGTTTAGTGATACCAGTGACTCGCGCAAATTTTAATTTATACCGGAATACGAAGGTCTGTAAATATTTCATTGTACCTTTTACCCTCACGAAGCATTTTATGCACCACTGTGTTCTGTTAGCAGTTATCGGACAGTAGCGTAGGGTAAGGCATTGATTCGTTGAATGGTAGATATTGTTACGAATGTTACTGACGTCGGGCGACATTAAAGTGCAGTATTATTTACGCGCGTAGATGTTTCCGCATGATTAATATACTTGTCCAGAGCGAAGTGTAGCTTCTTGTTGCGTTAGGTGTGCGAGAACCCGGAAATGTCGGGAACCCGAAAATTTCGGGATTCCCGAGAATGTCCGGGATTCTCGAGAGAGTCGGGACTCCCGAAAGTGTCGCGATTCCCGAAAATTCGGAGAACCCCTTTAATGAATATGACATCACACATTTAACGCATCGTAAGAAAAAGTGTAGAGACATCGTTGATTTTCCGAAGTACAAAGATCAGTCCTGCCCTCTTTAGTTAAAATGTCCTATCTAGCATTTTACTATTTTTCAAGAAATATTGAAATATTTGAAGTTCCGCGCGTCTTTTACCTTTTAAGAAAAATTAGAAAACTCTACGTGCTTCGTAGGGATCTAGAAACAGCCTGATTTCAGAACAGCAGAAAGAAAACGCTAAAACTTCAGTTTTCTCGGATGTTTCGAAATATTTGATAGGATATTTTAACTAAGGAGGGCAGAGTCAGTCCTAATAATGCGAATCCCGACATTCTCGGGAATCCCGAAAACCCTCGGGAAGCCGTCCCGATCCCGAGAAAAATTCTCGTCCCGACCCAACATTTTCGGATTCTCGCACACCTCTGTGCGTTACACATGACTCGTGCGCGACCTTGCAGTGGCATTTAAATAAAGCGGTTGTTGAAGAATACGCTTCTCTAACAAGGGAACATATCGAACCCGCGCGCGCCGATTTTGACGAAACTCTGCAGATTTTCAGAGTAGGGAAAAATAGTTTTAACGTATTTTTTGTTGGGGGTCGGAAACATATTTTCTGAAATTTTCTAAAAACTGAGTAGGTGGCTGGATTAATCCTGAAGAAACATACACTTTAAAAAGGAATTGTTCTGTGACGTGCGTAGCTTTGGATTTCGAGCGGAGCAGAAGGCGATCGGTCATGAGGTCATTAAGTTAAACCAGAGGTTTCGTGGCCTTGGTGTTTGGATTTTGCCAGGCGACGAAACCTCTCCTTTTTCAGGACTCGGGGTTTGTCCGCTCGCCATTTTTTTTTCCACAGAAGGTTGCGTGTTGCATCTTCGAATTAAACATTATTTCTGTTGAGTTTACTTAGACGCATAATTTATTATTACGTAATACTCCCACCTCAGTTCTACGTCTAATACTTCTCGAGATATTCCAGAAAATGTGTTTCCGAACCCCAACTTCAGGGGCTGCTTTGACCCCTCTCAACGTGGACGATTCGATAACAATAAATACGTCTCAAATATTTTTCACCATTCTGCAAATCTGCAGTCTCATCAAAATCAACTTGTGCGGGTTCGATATGTTCCCTTGTAAGGCTTTAATTGTGTATCGTGCGCCGTATCAAATTTCGATATATTACAAATCTCGGATATGTATATACAATGCACGGGAGCGGGTACATAATTCAGGTGCATACACAGTTTATCGCACAGGTGGCCAAATGACTGTGACTTTCCCGTGAGCCGATTCTGGTAGCCATTTTTGGTAGGCCGTCAGAAGAACTGAAATTAATCATTTTTTCTTGTAGCTCGTCTAGTTGTGTACTCGCATATATATAAAGAAGCATATACTTACAGCTCCTGTCAGTCTCCCAAGCTTCCAGCAACTTCTCTTTCGACATGACTCCACGAGACAGCAGCAGCTGCGTCATTTCTTGTGTTCGCGGTATCAATCTGAAGCCACACGCTGGTTAAGTTTCTATTATTATTTAGCGGTATGGGATGCGGAGCACTTACTTGGCCCACGTCTTGTTAATGCTCTGCGGCGTAGACAGCAGCGTAGGGACAAACTTCTTCAGTTTCGGACAGACCTTTCCTTCCAAAAAGAAACACGCGAATCGCTTCACTCCTTCCACGGATAGTGGATGCTCCATCTGCATTACTGGTAGCTCCCAACCGGCTCTCCCTACAGTTCCTCTTATGTTGCACATAACTTTTCCAGTCCCTTCGTCGTACCTGCATCAACATCCGCAATATAGACGGACAGTTTAAAGTATTTACCTCGAAACCCATTTTGCACTTTTTTCTTGAGTCGAAACTCTCGAAAGTCTGATAATAAAAATATAAATTCAGTTGTTGAACTTGCAAAACAGAAGCAGCACTTCAAGTTTCGGATTTACCGGCTCTCCCCCAGTTTAAAACGAAGGAATTATAACTGTAAGACAAACCATGGTGGTGGATCGGTCAAAGGTTCGCCAAGCTGGCACAAGGACGGTGCGAATTTAGGCAGCCATTCTGGTTCTATGGCTGTGACCCCACGCATGTACATTTTATTCGTTTCGTATACTTCTTGATAAACCACCCACTCGGGACGCGTCTTTCGGAGGACGCACGAGGAGTGCATGAATACTGGATCCTCCATGTCCAAAGTCCTAAACAGGAGACGTGTACTTTCGTATGCAGGAGATATCCGCACTAAAAAGAAAAGCTCCGAAGCCTACTTGTAAGCGTATTTCCATTTAGCCTTGTCTTGGTCTTCGTTGATTTCGTCAGGCATTACTTTCCTCGCGACCTGGTCAGCCATTCCAGCGAGAACTATCTGCCGCAGCAGCTTGGCTTGGGTGTCGATCGGTGGTTTCATTCTAGATTCATAGTCGAGGTGAGGGAAATAATTCTCGAAGGTGGAGCGCGATATCTAATACATACTGCGGATCAATGGTGAGATCTAGATCCTGTACGTTCAAATTAATTTCGTTCGTAAGCTGCTGCCGAAGCTTCCTAATCTCCACTATCGCCTTGTGCCGTAAGCCGTGCCCCTCGCAAAAGGAAATAAGCTTCCCCTTAGTCCCCGCGTATTCCGCTGCTCCCACCGCTCTTATCAACACCATCGGATCACCTTCGCAGAGAACACACGTTAGCGCCGCTGCTCGCGCTGCCGTTACCAAGATACCCAACTGATCTACCAAGAAGCAAGCTGTTCCCCGCTCCGGCCCAGAAGCGTCGCATCTGCAGCCACTTGTTCTTGGAACCGCCGTCCGTGTCGAACGCCTCCACCAGAACTTCTTGAACGGAAAGCGCGGCGACCATGCACACGGTGTACTGCAGCAGATCGTGCTGCTGCGACAGAGCCAGCATCTTCCCGTAACGCGGGGCAACAGGGAACGCGGCGATGCTGTGGCCAAGTGGCGTCACCTTCGCGCTGTAAGAGCCTTCTTTATCCGAGGGCTGAGACAAGGCACCGAGGATTAACAGCCGCTTCTCGGCCGTTTTCAATTGCACCATGTCTGGAGGCGTTGGGAACGGGAAGTTCACAACCTTATCGATTTTCATCACCTTCATTTGCAGCAGCAAGTCGTCCACCGGTTTCCTCTGAATTTCCGACTGGCTGAACTGCTCGAACTGGTCGTTGAACACCGCCGAAGAATATAGCCTGGGGAGCAACGCTCGTTAGTTTATCTTCGTCGCACTTGAAGACGCGCGAATTAATGGATACCTGTAACAGTGACCAGGGCCAGTTCTGCCGGCTCTCCCTGCGCGCTGATTAGCGGAAGCCTTGCTGGTGTAGCAGACCCGGTACGTGCTGACCCCAGTTACCTTATCGTACATTCTTGTCTTGCAGCGTCCACAGTCTACCACGTATTTTACGTTCGGTATGGTTAGAGAAGTTTCCGCTACGTTCGTAGACACTACGCATAATCGGCAGCCTTCTGGCGGTTGGTCGAACACCTGCAAATGGGAACATCTTAATTCTCGATCATTTAACGCTGTCTATAAACTTTCAATTACCCTTGCTTGCTTGTAACTCGGCAACAGCGAGTAGAGAGGCAACACCCACATCGATTGCGCGTTCGCGCAATCCTTCAAATCTATCGCATCGTCGTCCTCATCCTCGTTCTCATCGAACAACAGCTCCTCGTCGTCCTCTGCGCCAATTAAGTCCTCGTGCGTGTCGTCGGTGGGAACCACGGAGTAACTGTAAATTACAGGCATTTTATTGAGAATATCTGCAGAGGAGCTCGCGTAGATCCTACGTACTCGTCGAGATTGATATTTGGTAATTCGATTTGCTTCTTCTGCCGCATCTTGCTGCGGCGAACGGCTTCCTTGCAGCGGAAGTCGTCCTCGTAGTCGTCGCCACTCTTATCTGAAGCGTCCTGCTCTTTCTCCGAGTCCTTATCTTCCCGCGATTTCTTTGGCTTTTTCGAATCCTTGTTCCTGACGGGGAAAGCCTTGCGCAGCTTACGTACCACATAATTCACCTCCCGTTGCCCTGGATTTTTATTAACCACAGTTTTAACACGCGCCCGCCGGATATACGACGAAAGCAGTTACCTGTTAGAAATATTAGGATCCCACCGTCTGGGAGGCGAGTGTGTATCTTTATTGCCTTTTTCAAGGCGTCAGCGACATAGTTAGAGCTAGTTCGCCGATTGAAGTGTATCGTGACAGGGAATTGCCGAGACTCCACCGTCAGCACTGGCGGCTTTACTTTAAACAATTTACTGTTCTCTACGAATTCGTCTATCCTCAAGGTAGCAGACATTATTACAAGCTTCAGGGGATTGTTCCTCTTGTTCCGCAGCGGTACTATCCGCGACAATAAGCCTATCAAAATATCCGTGTACACGCTCCGCTCGTGTGCCTCGTCCAGAATAATTACGGAGTATTTCGTGAGCAGGAAGTCCTGAAAAAAAATCTTTATCGTTAGTTACAGATTCTTTCGCTTTAATTCGCCCAAGTAATTACGCACACTTTGTACTTCTTTCAACAGAACGCCGTCCGTCATGAATTTGATCTTCGTCTCCGGCGTGGTGTTCCCCTCGAAGCGGATCAAATAAGAAACTTCGTCCCCCGTGAGGTTCATCTCCTCGCCCACGCGTTTACTCATCGACATAGCGGCCACTCTTCTGGGCTCGGTGACTCCAATCAATTTCTCTCTAGCGTAACCAGCTTCGTACAGGAATTGCGGCACCTGAGTAGTCTTACCGCTTCCCGTCTCACCAGTCACTATTACAACCGGATTCTCATTTATCGCTTCCACGATAACTTGCTCCTCCGCTACAACCGGTAGCTTCAATCTGGCTGCTTGGATCTCCGGGTCCCTCTGCAGCGCCACGAACACAGCGGGCTTCTTATCCGCTGGCTTCCGTGGCTCCTTACTCGTTACAGGTGGTGTTTCTTCAGTCTTGCTCTTCGTCGCATCGCTTACGTCCGAAGCCTGACTCCCCGGAGTCTCTTCCGTTTTATTCTCCGTCCGAACCGCGGCGTCATTTTCCGAGGGAGACGCATTCTCCGCCCGATCGGATTCGTCGCCTTCGCTATCCGACTGCGATTCGTTCTCGCTGGATTCCTGGAATATGTACTCGTTAGTATTCTGCCCTCCTTAGTCAAGGGGGGAACTCTATTCTTTGGGCTAAAAACATGGCGAAATTTTAGATTTTTTTTTTAAGAAACTGCGAAAAATGCTAGATAGAACATTTTAACTAACTCACATCGAACCCAACAACATTCGGGTCTGACACAGTCTCTTCCTTGTTCCCGTCTCTTTCCTGTTGTAAGATCGCCAGCCTGCTTTTCTTCCCGCCTTTGATGGCGTTTACAGGTACTTCCGTGTCATCGTCTTCGCTTTCCTCGTTCCTTTTTGCCTTGTATTCTTTCACAGGCATTTCCGCCTCCCTGAAGTGACGTTTCAAGCCTTTAGTTTGGACGCTCGTTATAGATACATACTGTTTCAGTTCCTCCAGAGGCGCTTGAACTTGTGCCAGCTCTTCCAAAAGCGTGGCCCTCTGTTTACAAATTAAACACATATGAGACGGTCGGTTAAAATGTGAATAGTTATCCATAGCAAGTAGCTCACCCGTAATTTCTTCTCTTTCTTCTCCACGACTTTCTCCAATTGCTTCCTGCGTTTCTTAGACAACAATTGCGTCACGGCCACTCTCTTAACTTTGCTTTTCGTCTTCCTCTTCTCGCTGGGAAGAACCAGCGCGTTGCAGTTGTCATAATCCTCCGCACGATGCTTGATGTCCAAAGTGATCTGCGCAGGAACGCAGCGTTGTGAAATTGACCTACGCGTACGATTATTCAAGGTGTTCAGAGTAAATACCTTCTTGGCTGCGGAGTTGTCAATTTCAACCTCTGCATCGTTCCTCGCTTTCCAGTTGTGCCTCTTTTTCCCCATTTTTATATCTGCCTTGCAACTTAAAAAATTAAATCTATATACCCGATCCTGTTTCTTATAAAATTCGAATCTTCGTAAACGCCAATTGTTTTCATATTCGGACGCGGCTACTCCTGCGGGCTATGTTGATCCCAAACACGTGCTGCAAGTGCGGCCCGAAAGAGACATCTGAACTTTTTTCGTTCGGAACGCAAGCGTTATTGACGGTCGATAAGCTATCTGCTGTCGGTATGGTCAGTTTCTACTGCAACGATTGTCGATAACAGAGGGAATCGTTTTCTAAAATTTGTGAAAGATTACGCGCTTGCGGGCGCGTAAAGCATGGTAGCGAACCAATGTGAGCTCGGTAATTATTCGTTTTAAAAGTTCTGACCGTTATACATTATACAACATTGCGTCGGTAAGGTAGGGAATGATAACAAAATGGTAAAAAAAAATTAAGTCGCCAAAAATCCTTCGCGCAAACATTATTTCTATGCAAAGTGAAACTATTTTCAAAATTTCAGCCAATTTGGAGCATGGGGGTTTTCGGAAGTTTAGCCCCTAAATTATCTACATTACCTACATAACCTACATTACCTACACCACACGTGGTGCCATTCATAGCATTCTTCGGTTTGTTTTTATGAGTTCTCAAGTGGTGGACAATTGAAACTCGAAAATAATTAACCAGAAAAATTCCTATTTCATCTCACAATGAAACTGTCGTAAGAATCTGCGTTTCTTACTATGAAACACAAATAATGCACACGTGACAAGTAGATGCGTCCTTGCAAATAGGATCCGAGCATGGCCATAGTAGCGAAGCAGTTCAGGGTTTGCGGGGAATCACGGTCACGTGGTATGTACTCTGGCGCCGCATTGGCGATTGGTTGTGATCGCGCAAGCGCCAACCAATTGGACCAATTGGAACCAGGGTGAAAGACAGAACCAATCACCAATGCGGCACCAGATGCTCCCCGAAGCTGCTTCACTCCCCTTGCCAGAAGCCGCAACTATTGCTCCGTCCCTATATTCCTATATCCATGGATCCGAGGTTCTGCAGTTTGAAGGTTATGTTGCTTTAATCTCAGTCACTGCGAAGAGCTGTTATGATAATTATGGATGGAGGAAACACGTCTTCCAGTGACAATACGCTTCTAAATCTAGAGACGCCACCGCGTGCTGAGCGAGTAAGTTTTCCACGCTGCATTGGCACAGGCCTGAATTTCCAAGTACCTTTGCCTCACCTTACCCATCTTCCATCGCAGAGGAATACTCGAGGCCCGCGACAGCGAGGCGTAGACAGCGTGACCAAGAAGTTCCTCAGGAATTTCGATCCGGAGCACAGCGAGAGGGAGAAGCGCAAGCTCCACAGGCGTTTGTACCAGGGTCACAAGAGGCACGCCTTGTACAACGAGAATGGGGTTTACATGCAGACCGGAGACGATCTCTGCGACTGCTTAGATTTGAACTGCGCCGGGTGCCACTTTCCCTGCCCCAAGTGTTCCTCTCGGAAGTGCGGCCACGAATGCAGGTTTGTTATCAGAGTATCCAAAGCATTTCCATTGTCAAAACTGAAATGTGAACTCGTCCCTCAGGAATACTCGCAAGTGGATCTATGAATCTATCGAGAACGAGGGCAGCGACATCGTCATAAGAAACCCGGTGTTGAAAGAGGCTTAAGCAGCCTCGGAAGGTAAAAGTGATTATACTATTTCTAGAAGAACCTAATGGCTGTGCTGTATACATAGACGTAGGATGATTATGACTTAACGAATTGTTATAGCCCGACTGGAAATGCAATAAAGCTACATGAGTATTTTGTATCCTCTCCTTCGTTTCCACAATCGAGTACTACCAAGTAAAGGCCCCAGCGGCGGATCTTCTAACGCAAACGCAGCGTTTTGTAGGGGAGGCAGTAGTTGGCAGTTGTGGCTGTTAGTCGGAGTCAGGCGTACCTAGGCGAAAGTAATATACTGGAGCTTTGAAATCGAACTAGCGGCGAGGTTTTAGAAGAGGAGTTTCGTAGAGTAGGATAGATTCGAACCGATTAGGAGCTGCCGCGCGGTGTGCACGTGCGTGTGCACCGTACACGGAGGCGCTATTGATTTTCCCCGGCACTTTTGGCGTAGTGCGCACCCACCTGACGCGCACACACGCGCAGCGAGAGTCTGCCGAGAGTGGGGCGAGCTCCGGTGCGGAGGGCGTGCGCCTCGTTTCCCTTCGAGATCGCCGTCAAAGTTCACGCAGCTGGGCACCTGGAGAGTGTCCGAGTATGCTTCACCAGTGACCGGTGGGAATCGAGCGCACCGTCCGTCCGCGAGACGCGATTAATCGTGGCCAGCATCGTCGACCTGCTGGGTCAAACCACTGCTGGACACCGCCCGAGGACACACGCCGAAGAAGACACCCGGCTGGAGGGAAGCTCCTTTCTGGCACGTTGCACTCGTCCGGGGTGTCGCTTTCCAACCCTGACAGTCCGCGCAGCGATTCACCTGGGGTTTACTCGCGACCAGCGGCCTGACAGTCCGGGCGCGCGGCGCACGGTGACTCCCCGAGGTGCTGAACGGTCGCCCGCTGGCCCAGGTGGATCACCTGGAGAAGGAAAGCCCCGCGAGTGGTGTCCGCTGCTCGACCAGGTTCGCGGAGACGCTTTATCGTTTGTAGACCCTCCGCGACGCATCAGCATGGGTCAATGCGATCTTATCGCCCGATGCGACTCGTCACGCGTCGGCATTTAACCGTGGTCGTGGTTCGGGGCTCCCATCCTCAATGTTTAGACCGTCTACCCACCGCCGGTCGTGTTGATTGTTTTCTTCTAGCCGCAGAAAGTGATCCGCTCGTGATCCTGGATTTCAGATTAATGCACGGGCCTCCGGATTTCGCGGCCAGTCTCTCGGGTCGGGTTTTCCGGGCAGCCCGACTCTTTTCATTGAATGGAATCGCTGGGGTGGCGAGCATTGTGGTGGGACATTGTTTCCCTGTGACAAGGGCTTTCGAATATCACTTGTTGAATTCATATATGTATAGGTGTGTGATTATAGGTCACAAGAGGATTGTGAAGTGGCAGGTATTGGGGCGTCGTTCCCCCCACCCCCACCGGGTGAAGGGTTTCAATGGATTTAGCTGTGTGCCAAGCTTTGGCAACAGGTCTTAATCCCTTGTCCCGATACCCTGCACTTGTTTCGCAAGAAAGGCAAACACGTGTAGCGTCTCTACGGACGCCTATTTACAACGAGTCTTAAGATCGAAAGCCTGTAGCGGTGGCTTGACAGCGCGAAGCTCCGAGCCACTTTGAATATTGCTGTGCCCGTAAAATCATTTAGCCAGTGATTAAAGCGTAAACTTTAACCTAAAAGGGGGACAACTCCTCGGGTAAACTCTGCGGATATTCAAAGTGATTTCGTCGCTTCAGCTGAACTCAGAAACATCACTGCTGCTGGGGCGGGGGGAGAGGCGGCGTGGAGGATGTTGGCCAGTGTAAACAGTTGCTGGCAGGGGCACAAAAAATAACCTTATTGCAGAGCCGCGGAGGGTCGCCGCGACCTTTTCGCCAAGTAACGAAGCGTAGGTGTTAACGATCGCGTTTTCTCATTGTGTGCGACAGATCGGCCGACGGTTAAAGGATCTCTCAGAAGGGACCCCGACTGGCGGGGGTTAACAGCGTCGGGACGGCAGATGTCAGGATGCCGGAGCAGAGCAACGACTACCGGGTGGTGGTGTTCGGAGCGGGCGGCGTTGGTAAAAGCTCTCTTGTACTGCGTTTCGTGAAAGGGACCTTCCGCGAGTCCTACATACCCACCATCGAGGACACTTACAGACAGGTAAGCCCAGCACGTGGACTCGAGCGACTGGAAGCTCCTGGCTGTAGAGAGTTTCCTCGCGTGCGGCACGAGAAAAAGTAAGTCGACAGTGCAGAGTAACAGCTTTCGTCACGAATGTCCCCTTTCGTTGTCGAGAAAATTGACTTTGTAAATGCTGGATCTCCCGCGCTCCGGATCTATGTACACTAGGCGTCAAACCGGAAATTTGCCAACGTTGCATGTCACTAGAACCACTGAGTTATGCCTAGTGACATGCAACGTTGCCAAATTTCCGAAGGTAAGCTGGTTTTGACGCCTAGTGGCCCTTATTTATGTGCCGAATTTTTTCTATATTTCTTTGTTCTCACCCCCTAATATGGTTCCATTTCATAAAAAAAAATAGTCCCTGAAAAAGATCATTGCAATCGGACAACAGGAAAGGGTGCCGACCAGGTCTTAAAGTTTAGAATTCATCGATAGTTTGAATTTAATTAATTTTTCAAAAATGGTAAGCCCTATCGAAATTTTGTTCAAATAACACTGAAAGAGCGTTCAATTTCCTACAATTACTGTATATATATTTTTTTCGTGCTTCCAACCATTTTTTAGATAATAGCGTTTGAATATAGAGAGGTCAGCGCTTTGCGCGTACCACCTGCACAGCGTGACGTATTGTCTATCCGCGCGCAGTGCGGACCTTTGTATATTCAAACGCGATTATCTAAAAAATGGTTGGATGCGCGAAAAAATTGTATATACAAGAATTGTAGAAAATTGAATGCTCTTTTAGTGTTATTTGAACCAAATTTCGATACGGCTTACCAGTTTTTAGATATTCTTTAAATCCAAATTATGGTTGAATTCTAAACTTTAAGGCCTGGTCGGCACCCTTTCCTGTTGTCCGATTGCAATAATCTTTTTCAGGGACTATTTTTTTTTAAATGGAACCATATTAGGGGGTGAGAGCAAAAGAAATCGCATGTTGAAAATAAGGGCCACTCTAACGTTCATATGTAATTCCCAAGACCTCGGCGTCGCTGGCTTTTACTTCGCGCAGTTGTGCTAGTTGCAGTTTTCGATTTAGTTTTACAGAGAGAATCGTCAATGCAGGTTCTATTATTACGCTTGAAACGCGGCACTGATATCGAAACGATCGCAAATGCCGATAATTAATGGAACAAGTAGCGTAGAATTGGACGAGCCGGCGACGCAAGTAGTATAAGTGCGTCATGTATCGGGCAATGGATTTCACAGATGCGATAGGTAGCAGGGACAACCGTGACGTAAACTGCTGACATTTTACCGATGATTCATACATGATGCAAGATCATCGCTCTAATCGTTCATCTTTCCGCTATTATCTCGCTGTGTAATCGCGAGATTCGCGTGGGATTAAATCGCGAGCAAACGGTCGGTCTTCTCGACGAGCTTTATTTGCATTTCAAATCACCGCGGGCTTCGATTAATTTAAATACGTTTAACTCGTGAATTGTTAACAACGCGCCTCCAATATCAGTAGGTATAGTAGGCCGATTCTGGACCAACGCAGGGCGAGGGGTGAAGCGGGGCGAGGGGAACCGCGATGGCGCGCGCGCGCGCGCGCGCGCACACACACACACACACACACACACACAAGGGGGAGGGTGGAGGGGGAGGTACCGCCGATGACTCATCCTCTCGGCCCGTGGTCAAAACATGCGGAGGTATTACGCGTAGAAGATGCGAGTCGACACCTGCACGGCTGTTGCGTAATAGCCGCGCCAAAAACATATAATGCTCGAAGGTCAACTTCCGAGAATAATGAGGTATGTCGCGTAGAAGATGCGAGTCGAAACCTGCATTTCGGTATCGCTCCAAGGTCAGATCGCGCTCGCGAACAAGGAGTGTGAGAGAGAGGGGTACGATATGAATTTATCCTCCTCTCTCTCGTTGCAGGGGGTCGGAAACATACGGCGGTACGACGCGTAAGAGATGATGCGAGTCGAAACGTACCGTTTCGTATCGAGTAGTCCGATAATAATAATAATATGCCGCATCTTTGCGCGAGCAATCGCGAGACCTCGAAAATTCAAAGCGAGCCGCGTTTGAACGAGGAGCGTGAGAGCGGTATGACATTTTTGTACATCTCTCTCTCTATCCCTCTCGGTGTCGGAGGTAAGAAAACACAATACGGTGTTACGACGCGTAGGGGCCGCAAGCCGAATCTTATAGTTTGTTATGGCGCGATAATCGAGCCAAAAGCGTATCACTGTAACGATAGAAGGTTGATTTCCGAGAATAGTACGCGGCATCGGTGCGCGATAATTTTGGACGGTAAACTTTCGAGAAGGAATAATGAGCATATGACTTAAAAGATCTCATGTAACAGCAGAATCTGATGTGCACAAGAATAAAGCGATGTAATCAAATACTGTTTTCGGTGATCCATTAGGTTAGAGATGATTATCAAGAGCATATTCGGTGGGAGAGATGCGATATTACTCGAAATGCGTAATAAGAGGTATAGATGTTGTCCAGATCTCGTAACATACCTAGCGTAAGAAACGAAGATTGAAAGAACACCAGTTTTTTGGGATAAACGATATCCTGCGAGGATAGGAACGGATCGTTTAAGGTATCAAACAATACAGATATTCGTGCGATAAAGTGTTGTATTTATTGGTAAAGCATATATAGACATGTACACATTATTGGGATACGTTGCGAGCATCACGTATAATGGAGTCCAAGGATAACGCTAATAATTCGCAATCTAACAAAGAATGTGGTTCGAAGTATTCGCTTTCGGAAATGAGTTTTTCATAGTCAGCGATCGGTGTCGTAGCGGCGCGTATAATGGCTACGAAGGAAGCGTATTTGAGGCTTACGGAGTCTAGAATTTCCGACAACCACGAGAACGTGTGATCGATGCAGCGATCGTATTTGAACATTTGCCGTATCGTAGCTTCGGTCATGTATATGGACGAACTATCATCCGATATTTTGACAATTCGTTGACTGATGATTCGCGTAAAGTCGATGCGTAAATGCTCGACGACGATAGAGTCTTGATGCGATGGAGTTGCGTCGTTACGGAGACGTTGAAGTATCTCCGGTTCTTGATGCAGCAGAAGTTTCCACGTAGACATGGGGAAACACAGTTCGTTGGAGTCCGTATCGACCAGGATTCGTGTCGCGTTGAAATCGCGATAGTCGACAACAAATCCAACGAACTGTGTATATGTTTTTGGCGCGGCTATTACGCAACAGCCGTGCAGGTGTCGACTCGCATCTTCTACGCGACGTACCTCGGTATGTTTCCGACCCCCTGCAACGAGAGAGAGGAGGATAGATTAATATCGTACCTCTCTCTCTCGTACACTCGATTCCAAAGTAGCGAATATCGGGGCGCGATCTGGCCTTGGGGAGATAAGAGGGTTGCGGATTGGATCGCGCGCAAAGATGCTGCGCATTATTCTCGGAAGTTTGCCTCCATCGTCGTATGTTTTAACGCAGGTTTCGACTCGCATCATCTCCTACGCGTCGTACCATCGTATGTTTCGACTATGCACCTAGAGAGAGAAGGATAGATTCATATCGTACCCCTCTCTCTCACACTCCTTGTTCGCGAGCGCGATCTGACCTTGGAGCGATACCGAAATGCAGGTTTCGACTCGCATCTTCTACGCGTAATACCTCCGCATGTTTTGACCACGGGCCGAGAGGATGAGTCATCGGCGGTACCTCCCCCTCCCCCTTGTGTGTGTGTGTGTGTGTGTGCGCGCGCGCGTTCCCTCGCCATCGCGGTTCCCCTCGCCCTGCGTTGGTCCAGAATCGGCCTACTATGCCTACTAATATCGAAAGAAATTTCTAGCATGTGGGTTTCCCCGATTACCAGATCGCAGGTATCGATCGTCGATAAATTATTTCAACCGATTTCAGATGAACTAGAATTTTAATTTTGATAGACACAAGGGTACAGAGAAAAAGACAACGCCATTTCGTTTCCTCCACATTCCTTTATTTTAAAAGCTGTGCTGCACTAGGGAGTAGAAATAACTAAGAAACATTAATAAAATAATCTTCTTTACCAATGAAAGTGACATCGACCGGGTAATTAGTGGATAATTCAGGTGATCTGCGATATCGATCGAGTGATTGTTCGAACGATCGATCGATGCGGCGGAAGCTTAACTTATCCACTGACCGATCGGTGCGTTGCCACTGGCAAGCGCTTTGAAGCATTCAAAGAAGCTTCGCGAGCGCGCAGAGTGTCCAGTAATTCGCGGGGAGAATCGCCAATTACCGGGCATTCTGTCGCGAGTGCTTCGTCGGCGAAACTGTTGTGATCCGTGCTGTGTGCCGGACGAGAAGCGTGACGGTGGGACGAGGCAGGACACGATACCGTTCCTGTATTTCAGGTTATAAGCTGCAATAAAAATATATGCACGCTCCAAATCACGGACACAACGGGGTCCCATCAGTTTCCCGCGATGCAGCGGCTTTCCATAAGCAAAGGTCACGCCTTCATCCTGGTGTACTCGGTGTGCTCGCGGCAAAGCCTCGAGGAGCTACGACCGATCTGGGCCATTATTAGGGAGCTCAAGGGACAGGAGATATCGCAGATACCCATAATGCTGGTAAGACCCGCCATATTTCAGCGGTCTCACTTTCCCTTTGCCAGTCTTTAGACACTAGACCTCAGAGACCCCCTCGATCTCTTCGCGTACTACAGGGAGCATATAACTCCTAATACGTGCTAAGCCTCTTTGGACTCGGATTCGAGTGCCCGCTTGAAACCCACGCATGGCCCTTCCCACGGAATCTAGTTGGATCCTCTCCTCCCCGTTCCCCAGCCTATGAGCTAATCTCCAAGCTGATTACAGCGCGTGGAGTGTGTACGGACCCCTGCAACGGTTCCTTGGCTTTCCCAATAGGTTGGGAACAAGTGTGACGAGAGTCCATCCGTGCGGGAGGTGTCGCTGAGCGAGGGCGCTGCCGAGGCGGCGAACTGGGGCTGCGGGTTCCTGGAGACCTCGGCGAAGACGAACCACAACGTGAACGCCCTGTTCCGGGACCTGCTGATGCTCGAGAAGAACCGGACGGTGTCGCTGCAGCCGGTGCAGAGCAACAACGCGATCAGCCTGAAGGAGAAATGCGCTGTCATGTAACTGGTAGTGAGGATCCATAATCGCCAGGGCATCGGCCAGGCAGTGTTCACTACTCCCTGTAGTCGACACCGGCAATGTTCGTCGCTCGTTCTTCAGACCACACGTGGCGTTGTCCACCGTGGTCTCGGCATAATCGCTGGATAGAGTAGGAGGACCTCTGGTAGCCCGCGACAGAGTGCATCCGATGCTCCTTAATCGTTACGAAGGTTGCTCTTGCGGCTCGAAACCCCTCAACAATGGCGGGGGAAGCCCATTGTTGTCGCTGGAGGACCTAGCACGGAGCATTAGAAGCACCCGGTACCCCTCTTTCTAACCCAAACGTACTCTATACTGTCGATAGATTTTTTAATTTTGATACAGAGCGATGTACTCGATCCGCTTCCTAGGTTCCACGAGAGCAACGGCGATCGTTCATCCCGCACGCTTATGGCCCGATCGCAAACGGCAGCTCGCGTCGGCCATTGACGAACGCGAGTGGCGCGATCGTTCCGAGCGGCGATCGGCCAAAGCGATCGCCCCTCTCGCGTCCGACGAACCAGTGGATTTTCCTGAAAGAGCAACCAGTACAAAGTCGACCACGTATCTAATAAGGAGCGACGCCGAGCACGTTCAACGATCCTCTCGCTCTTTCGCGAAAATCTTCGCGAGACCGCTACTGGCGCGCGGCCACTGAGGTTATGTCGCGCTGCTCCTCGCTAGGGAAACCGGCGAGCCGGCCGCGGAAACGGGGGAACGAGTGGCGAACAGGCGAGCGAGAAAACGACGAAGCTAGATAAAAGTTGTTACGAGATTGGTTTTTGTTGAATAGTTGTAAGGTTTTTTTAACGACGCTAATTAGGATCTATTACTCGTCGGAAACACACAGAGGCACACGCACACGTACACTGGCGCGCAGAACACTCAGATACACGCCTGCTCGAGGGCTCACGCACACAGGTTCATTAGGCACACGCGTTTCCCGCGTTCTGACCCAGATTTTAGTGTCCCCCTCCTGTGCGCCGTGCACACGTAGACCGCGGGCGCGTCAGTGCCCGCGAGGAGACGCTAATTAGACGGGATCGTCGCGAGGGGCTCCTTTTTCCGCGGCGGTTTCCAGCTCGGAGGCAGTTTGGGCCAACGTTGGCGCTGAGTCGGTCGCAGGACCTTGTTCCGTTCTCGGCCAGGGTCGCTCGATCCTGCGGATGCTCCCATTTAGTCTGGACAGTAACTGTCTAGATATTGGAATAGTACTTGGTGCCCTAGTGCATAGATACCTTGTTCTAGATCAGGTATTAGGTAGCTGCTAGGTATCTAGAGTAAGTATCCCGTTCTAGACTAGGTACCTTGGTCTACATTAAGCGTTAGACGGGTATTGCGCGCCTAGATGCCCTGTCCTAGACGAGGGATTGCCGGGAAATGTCTGCCGACCAGCTCCAATAGTTCGCCCAACTCTCAGCCTCACGAGTCGCTATACTTTTCTTCTGTAAGGCACGAGTGGACAGACGAGAGCCTCGACACCTGGCGGATAGCGTTCAGACCACTCTTCTTCGGTTGCTTCTCTTATGAATATCAACGAATCACGGCTGCAGCCACTTTGTCGCCACGCCCGTAATCCCTCTCGCGGGTCTGTCCACTCCCGGCCAACGTTCCACTTCGTGATAGCTTTAAGGGACGAATTACCGAGCAGAAACGTCATCCCTACGATTATTACGATTACATTTAATATTATTACGAACCACCAAGCGCTAGCGGTTGTTTTGCGGAACGTTCGTTTCGAAGGACATGCATATATCGTAGGCGATTGTTGAGCGTACGGGCAAGATCGTTGGTAAACAGATACGTGCGTGCACTTTCTACGAAACGAGGGCCGGTTACATGTTCCTGGATTCTAAAGGTCGAGTTTCCTAGCCGCAGTCGGCGGCGGTCCTACTAGTGCAGCGGAGAAGCATGCATCTGTTTCTCCGTTGCACTGGTGGGAGCGCCACCGGCTGCCGCCGACGATTGCGGCTAGGAAACTCGACCTTAAGGGACCCTGAGCGGAAGCTCGGGCGCTGCACTAAAACCGACAAGGTCATTCAGGATCGTCGCCGTGATCTGGCTCGTGCGAATCTTTTTACCGGAGCGATTTCTTTAAAGCTCGATAGAGATCGTAACTCCTAGGCGTAAATTGTACATAAGATTTTCTATATTCAAGTCGAGGCGTGATAAGACCTCGGATAAGTTCGATTGCAGCGTCAGATTGTTGTAGAATCGAGATCAGGGTGCCGTTTTATCGAGAAAAAAATTGCAGCCTTAGAGGGCCGCCCGTGCCTATGGGAAGCCCATCGATGTTCTTTAAAGGGACAACACGTTAGTAATCCATCAAGCCTGAGTTCCTCGGCAACCTGATGCGTGCACACAAAGACGCGCGCACGTGCACCCGCGTATCTGTGTATGAATGTATGTGTACATATACGTATATCCACTGTTATATATTTAGAGGCAAGGTTAAATAGAGTCTAGTCAAAGGCGAGTCTGACCTTATGAAATCGACCCTCGGCATGCTGAGAGAGGAGCGAAAGTGAGACAAGCTGAGCGAGAGGGAGTGAGAGAGTGACAGAGAAAGAGAACAAAATGCACAAAAAACATACACGTTCACATATCACACGCACACGTACCAGTTAGAAATCGACGAAAGCGTATCCTCTGATTTTTTCTCGGGGCCAATCGGTGTGATCAAGGCGAATCGTGAGCTTCTTCCGCGCGGCGGCGGATCGACTTCCGGTTCCTCTCGCGCCATCACAGACCTCTGCGATCGTTAAGTTTCAATCGAGCCGCTCGACGGGGCCGTGGCGCATCCTCCTCCACTTTTTCGACGTCTTTTTATCTCTCTCAACGCGCAAATTCCATTTTTCTAACTTTTACGGACTTTTGTGCCCGCCTTCACGGTTTCGCGAAACGCCGCCTCGTTTTATACCTCCCGGCGGCCACGGCCCGTCAGCGGCCAAACCTCAACGTCTCGCTTCGCGCCAAACCGGCGAGGCGGGGGCCTCCCCCGCCTCGGTCGGTCGCGCGCAGCCGGCGAACGCTTCGTCCTCGTCCATCGCGGCGATCTATCGCGCGCAAGCGGCAGATCGGCCGCGCGCCCGGCGAGCGCCTGACTACTCGCCGGGTCGAACATCGAGAGCATAATTTTTTTATCGCGTCGCGTACCGACAGCCGCGGCACGCACGACCACGAAGATCTCGAACGATATTAGAAAGCGCTGTATTTTTTCATTGCGTGTCCAGAAACGTCCGGTGTACAATGATATTTCGATGCCGAGGTTGGTCGAGGCCCAGCGGGCGACGTGTCTGAAGCTTCCGAGCTCTGCTGGAGCGGATTGGTAAATAACAATCGCGTTCGCCCTCCGAGTTTCAGAAACGGAGGAGCGTCGACTCCTGGTCCTCGAGTAAACGGCTCTCGGCCGAGGGAGGGAAGGGAAAAGGGGTCGTCCGTGCCAGAAATTACGTTGTCCGTTATTTATGGAGTTTACTTAGGCTTAAGCTTGTTGTTAAGTGATCGATTTTAAAAAAAGAAAAAGAAAAAACTTGAACACACACTTCTCTTAACCCGTGTCCTCGTTGGTCCGCGACGAGAGAAGACGACGGATTGTAACGACCATCACCGCCGAGCATGCTTGCCAGCCTCGCTTCCCGCAAATCGATACGCGAAAGGAGGAGTTTTTAAGGATTAAGGGAGTAAACAAAACACGGGTTCGTCAAAGGCGGGGGTACTCGCGGAGGACATAAGGAGTCACAGCCATTGAACTTATCAACGAATTCATCATATCAGCCAGCGTATTCACATCATCCATCGGGGAGGAGTACAAGCTCGATTGCCATGGACGGGAGAGGTCGCGTGGGAGTCGCCCCGTCTTTGATCGGTCGTTTATCGAAGAAAACGAAGGAATCACATATCATGGCTGCGCGTTCCACGGTATATACTCGCGGGAGTGCGTCTGGAACGACGGGAGAGAGCGTTTAAAAAGAGAATATTTAATGAAACAAGAGTGAGGGAGAGAAAGAGTATGATTGAATGATTTATTGTTGCGATGGCTCGTTCCATTCTTATTACCCACTCGAATCGTTAATCGGCTACGAATCTGTACTCGTGACAAAAGATTAAACTGGGAATTATACAATCTTGATTCTTGGCAGCCGTGGTTGTGTTGTTCTTGCTTCCACGACACTACACTACTAACCCCCCACCAGCTTCCCCCGTTCCTTCAGTTCTCTTCACTTTTATTCATATTCCTATCGCCTCCTGACAATTTTCTTTTTTTTTCCTGTGTTTAAAACAGGATGGGCGTTTCAAGCTTATTCGCTGAATTGCCTAACGAACTTATATTATTATTATTATTAGTAGTCATATAATATTTTCCCTCCTCTCTCTCCCTTCGGGGTCCCAGCAGCAAGCGGCGCACCGGGTGAAAGGTTGGTGGTGGTGGTGGTAACCCATCTTTCCCCGGTACCCGTCCCGTGATGCTTAACTTCGGTGATCTAACGAGAACCGTTTTTTTTTTTTAAAGATGTTTATTAACAAGGCTATGTACATTATACATATATGTAATGAGCACTAAAAACATTAGAAAAAATTGCTATGCTATCTTAAAATTAATACGAGAACCGGTGTTTCTATCACGGCCACCGCCGCTGATTTTTCTTTCTTTTAAGTTTGGAACCATCAATGCCCCCCTTAAGGTGGAGCAGCGCTTGGGATTTGAAGAGAATCATGTTCTGCTCTTCATGTCCACCGTCCACCAAGCCTTCCAACGACCGCGAGGACCTCCTCTCGTTACTTCGGCCGTCTCCGAAGTGTCGGCGGTAGCGAGACCTCGTAGCCAGAGGCGAAGTCGCCGAGGGAGGAGCGACCTGGCGGAAGAGCAAACACCGCGGAGCCAATCCTCGCGGAAGGGTGGTCCGGTGGATGTTTGTCTTGCCGCTTCTCCAGAGGGGATGCTGGAGTCACGTAGAGACGGCTGGCGTCGCTCCTTCAGGGGGCCAATCGCGCGTCACCGCCGGAGAAGAATCCAAAACTGCCGCGGAGATCTCTTCCCGAGAGGCGATCACTCAGTCCGAGATCAACAATCGTCCGAGGACTTGTTAATCCGCGGTGCTCCCGTCTTTTGCGCGTCGCGGGGAGGATTTAATGGGGGAAGCAGCCGTCGCTTAAACGGTCGTTGAGGAAGAGGATGCTGCGCGGGAAGAGCAAGAGCAAGTCCGGGAGTGTGGATGAGGAGGGCGAGACGAAGCAGAGGAGACCGAAGTGTGCCCGCTGTAGAAATCACGGCTTGATCTCCTGGCTGAGGGGCCACAAAAGGGAGTGCCGGTACCGCGAGTGTCTCTGCCCGAAATGCTCCCTGATAGCGGAGAGGCAGAGGGTGATGGCTGCTCAGGTAAGGTTCCGAGGATCCAAGGGAAGAATCCCTTCGATAAGCTTCTAGTAATTGCGATCGAGATTAAGCCTTCTACCACCTTTGTACTGTACTCAAAAAATTGTAGAAAACGTATCGATGCGCGTGCAATAGTTGAACAAAGAACGGACCTATCGGCGAGGCTTAACGAGGCGTGCAGATTCATCGGCTTGCATTGCTCTCCCGCAAACAGGTGGAGAGGAATAAAACAAAGGTCAATTTCTCGCGCGCGTCGTTCAATCCGATCACCCTCGATATTTAACGCTACCGATTCGCTCCCCCCCCCCCCCCCTGTTATTTTCCACCCGGGGGTGCCGTGTTCTTCCTCGCCCAATCGCCCTTTGTTTCGCCGGGCAAATCGCATCGATGATTTTCTCCGTCGACAAAGGGAGTCAATACAAAGAGATTCACTTTCATTCGTCGCACTTGTGCCTGCCTCGGCTAGGTGCTTAGGGGAAAGTCGATCAAAGGGGTGGTTCGGGGGCAGGAATTAAATCCATTAACGCTCGGTGTAGCGTTTCATTTCTGTTTGCATAGGCATTATGACACTCGATACTGTGTCCACCGAGGGTGGCGTTCGGTGCTCGATGTAAACGTTGTCAGCGGCGCACTCGCGAAATAGCGGGAGAGAACCTTGGCGTCTAAAGGCAGCTGTAGATTTATAGCTGGAGATCTCGCTTCCTCCTTTCCGTCTTTCCTGCAGAGCAGAGGCGTTTAATTGTATTCCAAGCGATGGCCAGAGGCCCCATTCTGTCCCGCGGTCTGGTTACTTCACCTTGTTTCCTCGAGAAGACGTAAAATCTAAAAGGAGTGCCCCCTGTCAGACTTCCTCGATGATCCCGGCGACGTGAAACGATATAGTGGGTGGTCCAGCCGGGAATAACGCGTGCCAAATGGTCCCATATGTATCTCTATTGACATTGGACGCTAAGAAAACACATATGCAGTATCGGGCTAAGCGGTGGGTCCATTTATAAATTGGGAGCGGAGTCATGATACGGTCTCGGCTTCGTTTTTCATTGACCGGGGACCTCGCGTGCTTCACATGCTTGTTGTGCGTTGACGAAGGTGGCCCTGAAGAGACAGCAAGCGGCCGAGGACGCCATAGCCCTGAAGATGGCCAAAGTGGCGACCGGGCAGAAACTGAGTCGACTCCCGCCGGGGAAGATCTTTGGGATGTCGGTGACCGAGCCCAAGCCAGTGGACGGCACCGGGGAGGCTGATCCTCCTCAGGAAGAGGACGCCGAGGTGCCCGAGGACCCCAAGAACTCTTCTTCCAAGGGCCAGGCTCAAGAGTCTTCGGTAGGTATCAGGGGGAGTTAATTTAGGAGCATATCCCACCACCCAAAATAAATAGCGGAAGTTTTATATAATTTAAATTGCTTTAAATTTTTGCTTAAAGTGTAGGTAAATTGATAAGGTTATGTATGATAAAAGGTGGAAGCAAAAAAAAAACAATTTAATTTAATTAAACATATATTATGAAAAAAATTTCGGCGCTCATACAAAAGTGAGGTTAACAGGGCCCGCTAACAAAAATCATAAGAAATAATTCTTTGGCAACATCAGAGATCAAAAATAAATTAATAAAGAATTTCGCTCGATGTGCACTCGCTATGTGTCCATAATTCGCATATGATTCATATTTCGCCACGTTGGTTCAAGGCATAACGTCCGCCACAAAACATGCACATTGCATCGGTGTTATTAGAAGCTTCATGAAGAATTTCGATGTCTGAAATATCAGAGGATGAGTTTTGGGGCTCATTACCCGGGGCCATATTACCCTCCATAATGGGGGGCTAATATATCAACATCCATAGTTTTGGAAACTTTAAGGTTATATTTGAAAATATCAAAGATTAAGTGACCTTACTTATAAATATCGATTCTAAGTACCTTTTATCAAATATATCCCGACACACAACACTTTAACTTTCTTAAAGGGGGAGGCCTACTTAGAAATTTTCGAAAAATGGGTTTTTCGATTTTTATATTTTCTTAAAGTACATCTTGAAAATATTTTCGACCGAGGTACGGTTGTCACCGCAAAGCGCCTAAAAAAGAACGTCTCGGGCATCGCCTATAACTCACAAACCTTTCAATATTTTTTACCACAAAAAATACTGAAATATCCGTAAGATGTACACTTTCCAATAGGCTAATGTTTAATAATAAAAGTTTATCGATTTTTCTACAAAAAATTCCCAAAGAAGCATGTAGTTTTGACCGTTCTAGGTAGGTCTCCCCCCTTGGGGACGACGAAAAACTTTCGTTTTGCAGGTTATGTTATATATGCTTATCATAGCGGCGACTATGCCCCATCTAGTGTCATATGATTTTTCTCTGTGTATATAGCTAGTAGGTGCAGTGGATGCCGCTATTAGCCGCTAGATATTTTTGTTTATAATATGAAAATCACGAGGGGGCTGAATTACCAGCAGAGGGCCATAATCCCACCTTTTCCTCTACAACTCCTCGCTGGGTCCATGATCCCCCATTTGTTTCAAATATCGGCTTAAAGCTTCCCCTCTCTGAAACTCTGCTCCCCAGGCGATCAGCGAGAGCATCCTCAAGTACAAGAGCCCCATATTCAGCAGCCCAGACAGCGCCAAGGAAAGCAGCGTGTCGCAGACCTCTGTGGAGACCCTGGCGCGCCTTTTCCCTAACACAAAGCTGTCCGTGCTGCAGCTGGTGCTGCAGAGGTGCGGCCAGGACCTGCTGAAGGCGATCGAGTACTTCGCCAACGACAGCTTCGGCATCAACTCTGGCGCCTACGGTTCAGCTTTCAGGCCGCCGCAGGCCATCGGCGAGGCCAGGCCAAGCGAGCAGATCGCGGGCACAATGCTGGCTCCGATCTACTCCAGCCTGTCCAGGAGCCTCTATGGGGATGGCTACTGCCTCTTCAACATCGTGCCCGACCAGTTCCCGAAGAGCATTGTGTCAGACACAGCGGCCTGCGCCACGCTGCCCCTGAAGAACGCCGGCCAACACGACCAGGAGAGCTTGGCCCTGAACGTTCAGTACAACAACTACTTCAACTCGGGGGTACAGCAGCAGCTGAGGGACCACGTCTACGCCCAGGTCGCGGAGCACCTTCCGCCGAGGCCTAGCTTCCTTCACCTACCACCTGTCCTGCCCTGCGTGCAGCCCAATTGCACCCAGTGCACCTACAAGTTCCCTTAAGTTAGCAACAAGTACCTCGTGGAGATTTTCACCGTTTCTTCACTTTGATAGATATGTTCTAGCTTCGCTAGGTTGGTCCATCTCCACTCTCGTCTTGAAATATTCCAAAATACGTGGGACGAATGGATCGATCGCGTGCGACTAGACACCACACGTGTCTTTCGCGTGCATCAAGATTTTTAATTCGCGAATGAGATAAGGCAGGCTCGATCGAAGGCCATTAAATGCACGAATCTTGAACGTTATTGGCGCTATCGTGTGTGAAATTTCCACGTGGGCTTGAACGGGCCCCACGCGATGCTGATACCAGGCAAGGGAGTTCCCGTGATCGGCAGAGCTTAATCTTCAAAGTTCAGTGGCAACGAGTCGGGCCAAGCGAAGCGTGCGCTACGTGCACACGCATCACTTGCTCCTGTTCCATGCCTCTCACCGCTGCTAATTGACCTTTGATCGTCGAGCGTGAAATAAAACCTGTTAGAATAGTCCCTGGTGACCGTCAAACTTGTTCGGGTCCGCCGGCATGCTTTTTTTCCCCTCACTTTTACCAGCAATCTTTGCACCCTCGTGTCCCAATATCCCCCGACACTTCTTGCGTGTAGTTTGCGGGAGAACGAAGGTGTTCGCAATTGATCTTAAGTCTCAGACCACTCTTAAAGTCTCCTGCGAAGCTTATATGTCCTGCTGCAAAGTGATTGTAATTATTAAAGCATGACAGGAAAGACAAGCTCGTAAATATCCCGGCTATTTATACGTTATTTACATCAGCCTGATAAATAACGCAGCCCTTGAGCATACAAAAGAGATATCTTCCTCGTGTATTCCCGCGGCGAGAATGTTTTTCCCGAAAGCGGGATATAAAGTTTCAGAAGCGGCTATCGCGTAGCCGTTAAACTAATAGAGCGGCAGCAATCGAGTTAGAAAGATTCGATTGTCTGTACAAACAGAGCGGATATCGCCGGGCAACTGTCGATGCCCGGAAGCGGTTTGCTTTGGCTACGGTTTACGGGAGAGAAAACCACACCGCGGCTCCCCTAGGGAGCCCCCGTCGTGCTTCGAATTCGAAGGGACTTGACACCGTGCCGAGAAACGTAATCCCATTCCTGGAAATCTTGAAATCTCGTCCCTGGCGAGCCCCGTCGCAGCGTTGAAACAGTGGGCGCAGAGGAATGAAACAAGGTGTACAGGATATTACTTATTCATCTTTATTTGGTTTTTTAATAAACGCTTCACGAAACGTGAATAACATTTCTTTTCCCCCATTTTTTTTTTTTGGTACGTATACGCTACGAATGTACCAAACACCGCATACTCTGTATCTTTAATAATAGTAGCTGACCGCTTAACAAATAGGCACGTCCTTTAGAAAGGGTCGCACAGGCTATATTCTCGCATTTCATGCTTATATGTACACGGATGTTATTCTCCTTGGTAGTATGTACAGGATTCTATTATTTCCAGCGAAAATCGTGCGCCCAGTAGTGGCTCTCCATCGTTCGCAACGAAATGCAATTCAAAATCGAAGGTGTGGCTTGTTCTTAATCATATGCCTGCAAAAATTGAAACGGGCAGAGTCAGGTAACGTATCATACATTGTAAAATCGAGTTAGTAACTCTGCGTTGTCAAATACATACTTGTCGAGATGTTCCCAAAATACCATCAGCGCGGCCCGGTCCAAGTGTCTTTTTGTCCGACTCAATTCGATCACTGTGACCGCCCAGCGAGCTACGTTCGCGTCCAACCTCATCTCGTCGTACTTTAAGTGAAACGCGCAAACTGCGAAAGTAGAAATATTATTATTATCAACGGGAGACCCTTTAGGATACAGAAACATCATAAATAATACAAAGAGAGATAAAAAAGTCTACTAGCTTCGCCATCGGAAAAATCGGCTAAGCAATTAATTCCGGAAAGAATGGAGCGATACTTACTGAAAATAAATCTATGTCGCTAAGGCACTGATTTGCTTCCCCCATGGCGCTGTTTACGGGTTAATCTGACCGTGTATGATCTTATAGAGAAACGTCCGATCAGAATAAAAGCCTACGGTCGCTAAGGGTGGCAAGCCTTGTAGTTTGTAAGGCAGGACGCGATCCTCGAGGCCAGCCTCGGAAATTTCTATTGGACCCTTTCGATAGAGCTAATGTAATGCTTGCGTTTAGGGTTCCAGATTACCGGCGCGTATTCTACCTGCGGTCTGACGAGTGCAACATATAACAGCTTCAGTGATTCAACCCGCCCGAAATGCTTTGCAAATCTAGCTATAAACCCGGGGGTTTCCATCGCCTGACTAGTTACATTCCGGTAGTGGTTGCGAAAATCTAAACGAGACGTAAACGCTACTCCAAGGTTATTAAACTGAATCGCATTATACAGCCCTTAATCCTCGCTAATCCAAAAATAAACGTACTTTTCGAGAAGATCTCGACAGGGTTGCCATCGAAGGGCCATCCCTTGAACTGCCAAGCCGGTCCCATCACGAATACAGCGACGACCCTTTCCCAGTCCGCGTTCGTGAGTTTCTGCGGATTGTCCACCACTCTGTACGGGACCGTGAGCCCTCCTTCCTTGCGACGCTGCAGAAGTACCTCGTTCTCGCGCTTGCTGCCTTGCGCGCGCTTCTCTTCGTTGCTGACGTACTTCAGATCCTGAAGTATGTCTTTGGAGTTGTACATAGTGATCAGCGACGTGTTCGCGCTGGGAATGATGATGATGGGGGTCCTGCTGGGCCGCTTGTTCTGCGCCGCTTGCTGAGGAGTGAGCTTGGCTGCCGATGTAGGCAGCAGTCCGGAGCTGGGAGTCGTGGAAGGGTTGCTCGGTGGTTTCCTCACCGCCGGATTGGTACCTTCCGTCACGGATTTCAAGGTCATGCCGTGGTAGGTACCCATGGTATCGATTTTGAAACCCTCCGTCTCTTCCTTCTGCCTGATGAATCGCTCCTGATCGTAGCGATTGTACACAGCCGGCTGCGGCAACGGGCGCATAGGCGTGGAGCGAGGTGTGACCATCGGCGTCGGAGCAGCCGGACCCTTCTGCCTGCCCTCCTCGCGGGCTTTGATGCTCTGAAGTATCGCGAATATGTTCTTCGCGAATATCTTCCCGCTGCTCTGCAGGATAGTCGCGCGCGTCCTCCACTGCCTCTCCCTGGAGACTATATCTTTAGTATCGTCCACGTCCATTAAGATAACGCGCAAGTCAGATCCCATCCCGATATCATCGTTCTCCTTGATCGTGGTACGCTTCTTCGCCAAACGCTTGGCCTTGATGGCAGCGATCTTCTCCACTGACATCGCCTCTGAAAGGGACTTGATGTTGTCCACTGTAACAGAAGATTCCTTAGGGGCATCCAGCCTGGCCGCAAGCTGCTCCTTCACTTTCTGAACGTGGGTTTCCTCGTAGCGTGGCTTCTTCGACGACCCACTCTCCAGCCCATCCTCCGCAGTCCTCTTCACCTGAGTGGGGATCTCCAGGGGCGCAGATTTGTCTATGGCGGCTGACGTGGCCGTCTCCCCATTGAGATAAGCCAGCAAGTCCTTTCTGTCCGGCCGACGTACCACTGGGATATTCTCCGCAGCCGCCTGCCGCACGTACACGGGATGTGTGAGCTGCACATGCTTGAGTAAGAATAAGAGGCACTCGAGGGTGTAGTATTCCTTCGGTGTTCCTTCTTTGCCGGACCTACGAGCAAGATTTCTTGTGTTACAGAATTACAGGCATAAACATCGGGTCTATATTCTTTAAACTACAATCTTTTAACTATATAAAAAACGTAGACAGTGCGCGCAATTTGGAGAGGTATGAGAAACAAGGAGGACAAGGAAGGAGGTTGTTGAGAATGTTTTCATTTTTCGGGACGTTAAATTCGAGGCTTTTGAAAGGGAGAAATCGGTTCCGAGATGGGTTGGCGATTTCCTTCGATTTGTTTATCTTTTCACGCGCGGCAGCAGGGAGCTGGTCCAACGAGCAAATGGAGTCATTGAAGGTTACAGCTGTGGGGATTAATCGTGGGTGCGGGGACCGCGGACTCACCCGTATGTCAGGTAGTTAGTCTTCACATTTTTCGGCCAGGAAAACTCCCCGAAAATGATCTGGTTCTCGCGCTCGATTATCTCTTTTTTATTAACATTGTATTGGCGCAACAAGCTCAACGGGTCCGCCATGATCGCAAACTGCCACTCCACCTCGCGGGTGGCTATGGAAAGCCGCAGGGTTGCCAGATTGGGTGGATTTCCGCCATTTCGACTACTTTTCAAAACCAATTGGCGCTTAAAAATTGAAATTCGCGGTTGGGGCCTAAGGGCGAATTCCACTTACGCCAAAATCGCCAGTGATTTTCATTAAGCTAAGTTTTCCTGTACGCGACTGGACGCATCATCAAGAATTTCAAAGTCGATTTTCTCGAAAATGAAGTGCGATATGAAAAAAGTTACTCTTTCTTTTCGACTTATAACAAGTAAATAAGTCAAGAAAAAGGAATAAAAATTTTTGATATTGAGCTTCATTTTCGAGAAAATCGACTTTGAAATTCTTGATGATGCGTCCAGTCGCGTAAAAGGAAACCTACCCTAATGAAACTCACGGGCGATTTGGGCGTAAGTAGAATTCGCCCAATATCGACCAGGGTTGCTTTGGCCGAAGTTTCGATATTTGGTCTTCTGCCGAGACCAAATGGCATTCAAAAATTTTATAAAATAGATTATCATTGTTGTGTTAAAATGTTGATTTTATTTTCACACCAGTTTTATTTAAATTCGTTTGTGTTCAAATAAAGCTTATTTGTTGCATCTAAAATAAATAAAGAAAACAGTTCCAAAAAATATTACGAGAAATATTTAAACATCCTTTTGATTCAAGATATTTGAATTTTCGAGCTTTCGGGCTACTTTTCCTGCGCGATCTGGCGGCTCGACATTGAAACCATCTGGCAACCCTGGTAAGCCGAGCGAATAAATGAAATAAATCGCCGTAAAACGGCGCTCGTGTCAATGCTTGAGGGATCGGTTTGTGCACAGATTTTGAGCGAATAAGCTCGCCTTCAGACTCGTCGCGTTTCCAGAACCTCGCCGAGTCCAGATTTCAAAGTTCCCCGAAGTTCGTCCTTCGCGACGACGGAGCAGTCTCAGCTTCCTTCTCGATCGGCCGAAGTTTTCGACGGTGGTTGAGACACTCTGCCTAGCTGCCTTATTTACGGGCGCTGATAAGGGATCAGCTGTTGTGTCAAACGGCCCAAGGAGCCTATTCCTGTAAGGTACCGCTCGATCGAATCTGTATCCGCGGCCGTTGCATCGTTTAACAATTACCTGTCGTAACCATCGATGCTAATCGCCGAAGGAAAATGAGCTTCCCGGACAAACAAGACAATATATCGAAGGACGAGTGGGTGGCCAAGCTGGAGGAGAACTCTCACACGCAGCGCGTCGCGATGAACAATTTGATCATGAATTACTTCGTCACAGGTTAGCTCCGCCTTCAGCGGCATTATAAGATACCTTTGTAATCTAGAATCTTCATCGTACGAGTCCTTAATCCGTGTTTCGAACGTTCCTGCTGTTCACCAACTCGCGCCACCCAGAGGGCTTGAAGGAGGCTGCGGAGAAGTTCCAGCAGGAGTCTGGAGTGGAGCCCACAGTGGAGTTGAGCTCGCTGGACGATAGGATCCGTATCAGGGACGCTATTCAGAACGGCCGCATTCAGGAGGCCACCGACCTCGTGAACCAGCTGCATCCGGAGCTGCTCGACAACGACAGATACCTGTACTTCCATCTGCAGCAGCTGCATCTCATCGAGCTGATTCGCACGGGCAGAATCGAGGAGGCGCTCCAGTTCGCGCAAGATCGCCTCAGCGAGGCTGGCGAATCAGACGATAATATCCTGTGCGAACTGGAGCGCACTCTGGCGCTGCTCGCATTTGACGAACCTCATAAGAGCCCCTTCAGCGATCTTCTACATCCCACGCACAGGCAGAAGGTAATAGTTGCTTAGCGTCTCCTTTTATCTTCGAGTTTTTGTATCTAGCGGCGTTCGGTTTTGTAACTAATAATTAGACTGAGGGTGTTTATACACGTAATATATGCAAATATGCACGTGAAATATGCCATGTCTATTTTTATCGAAGTTGTTAAGGGTAGACCGGCAGTTCCCAATTTCTTTATTGGGACTGGAAGAATTTGTAAATGCGCCTTAAGGGGAGGTTCCGGTCTAGAGCCCAAGAAAATAGGTGAACTTTATGAATTAATTAAAGGAAAACTACTATATATAATTTAATGGGACTTCTTGCATTGTGTTAAGGATGTCTTAGATTATAGAAATATATTTTTTGTTTTATAATTAATCCTTGCAGACGACACTGGGGAGTCGTTAAAGTCGAGGCGTAAAAAAAATTCATCCAAATCGGTGGGACCTGTATCTCCGAAAGTTATTATCCGATTCGACTGAAACTTTTTTTGTTTTGAAGAATATATTTCTGGCTAGGGGGGGAAATCAGAAAAAATTACAAAAAAATTGAAAATTTATCATTTTTAAAGGCGTTGAAGGACGAAAAATATAGGGAAAAATGAGTTCAAACTTCAAGTGTCGTTATTTTCTAAAAAAATGTCCGTGACATTCTGAATTTTCTATAAAACTGTAGATAGCGAGCGAGCTGAACGCAGCCATATTGAAGATGGAGCATAGAGAGCCCACCAGTCCGCGGCTAAATCACGTGCTGAAGATGATACTATGGGTGCAGGACGAGCTGGATAAGAAGAAAGTGAAGTACCCGAAAATGACTGATCTAGGTAGTGCTACCATCGAAAGTCCGAAGTAAATTTCGCCGGACGCTCTGTGGGACGATATGAATTTATTTATTAGTATGTGAAAACGATGTGTGATTGTACTATAATTAGTGTTTTACATGTGAACAGGATATAGGAGGAGGAATAACGACTCGAGCGTTTTAATATAATCCAATTTGAATAATAACGATTGTTTATTTTCTACGGGAAAGGGTGTATAAAATTTCGATCATGCGTTACAGTCAAATTAGGAGGGAGCGCGCTAATTATAAACAGCATAGATCAGAGCGTACAACGGCGCGATCGATGGTACAAGTTCGTAGCAAGCTTGCGAAAGTTTACTGATATTTCTTAAGTATGTTAAGAAACGGACCATTTCAATTGATATCTGTGCAATACACGCGGTTCTACACCGCCCTAGTACGTTTACAACTTCTTAATGATAAGGCTAAATACAGTGTAGGAGCTAATACGATAGCGTGGAGCAGAGTCGGGCATTATTCGAATAAATTTTTATTCGAATTATCTCGAACAGCGGCGGATTTAAGAAAAAAGGCCCAGGTGGCAAACGTTCTGAGGGGCCCACTTTTTCGGGAAAATGAGAAGGTAGTTTACTAAAAGGGGGTAAGTGACCAAAAAAGTATAGAAACAAATATAGTGCTCGGATAAAATCATCATTTTTTTTTGAAGACGGGGCCCTAGGGGGCCTTCTGAGCAGAGGCCCTTTTTCGGGAAAATGAACTGGTAGTTTACTGAAAACGGGCTCACAATCAGTGGAATAATAGAGAAAAAAAATATAGTTTGGATGAAATCATAATTTTTTTTTAAGGATGGGGCTTCTGGGCAGGGGCCCAGGTGGCAACTGCTCATCGGCCGTCCTGTTAAATCCGCCACTGATCTAGAATAAAGGCAGGCTCTCACTACGCCTCGCCTCGGCGCATTTTATTCTTCCTATACTTTTCTCATGCAGTTTGACAATTTGACTCACACTGAGCCTACTGAATTGACGATTACATAGGAAGAGGTTCTCTGAGCATCTGACCAAATACATAAACCGAGGCAAGCCCAGATAACTTCAGGTACGAAAAACCGAAGCGACGCGAGCCTATTTAGATGCGAGTGCGAAAAGTCGCGCCGAGGCGAGGCGTAGCGAGGGCCTACCTTAAAGCAGGGTATCGACTTTGCGAGACTTCCTCGCGGAGTGGATTCCCCGTTCCTTTTCACTTTGCACAAAGTGAACATGTCGAGGTAGTCTCCAGACTCTCCACTCCGCGAGGAAGCCTAGCAAAGTCGATACGCACCTTTAGAATTGCGAATAAAGCGAAGTTATTCGAGAACAAAATTATCGTTATTCTCGACTAACTTCGTTTTATTCGCATAATGCCCAGCTCTGGCGTAGAGTAGAGGACGAGAAATATATCAGAAATTTAGCTTAGAGGGAACGTCGTGTGATAATTATTTGATGTTTATAAAGATTTATATTTCATACTATCGATGTAGTGAAAATACGATAAGTAACATTGTAGGATCGTTAAATATTCCTCTCTCGAATGATTCACGTTTGTATTGTATCCAATTTTTATAAGGGCATCAGCAGAATTACATATTAAATAATATTTGTCATTAACCAGGCAACATTTACAATTCCCTTCGCCGAAGGCTACCACCCGAACATATATTCCATCGCTTTCGAAACCAGCCCCGTCGACTTCTGCGGTACGTTCTCCGGCGACCTGACCGACTGTGGGCTAAGGTGCTGGTTGTACCCGGCCGCCAAGGGCCTGGCATTCTGTATTCTAATCGGCGTACGCGGTGTACTGTATTCCGGCGACTGATTCATCCTTCCCAGATTCGAGAACGACTTCACGTTCCCGTTCAGCTTCGAGCGATTCTCTTTATCAGCTCCCAGTATCACACCCTCGTCCGTGCACGGAATGACTCCGATCATGATAGACCCAGAAACAATGTTCCCGTTGCACGCCAGTGCTCTCTGCGCCTCTTGCTCCGAGGCGCACTTCAGGTGTATCCAGTTACTCGTCGGATGCGGCGCCGGATGCTTGTCCACTATGCGAACTCTGCTCGAGATATGAGACAGGACGGTATTAGTGTCGCTCGCTGGGAAGCCGAAAATGGTCACCCACTGCAGAAGACCCTGGGACTCGCTCGCGTTCCCGCTCAGCGAGTTGTCGGTAAACATGGAGTTGTTCATCGAGTTCATTAGTAGCCTAGATTGGTTGCACGAAATGCTCTGATTGGCGGCTGATATGTATGGCGACGTCACTTGCGAAGTGTCCAGACTATCGAATAAGCCTCTGGTCGGTGGCCCGCCGGTGTGGCTCTCCGTGACTATCTGCGACGTGTTCGGGGTATTCGCGCTGCCGAACACAGCTTTCTGGCGGTTGGTTCTATAGTCCGGGGTGCCGTAATGCAACAGCGGGGACGTCAGGTTTCCGTGACCCATGTGCAACTGCTTCGGAGTGTCTAGGGGGTTCGTCAGGTTCAATTTGGCAAGCTGGAAGAACGAGGACAACGTTATTCGGGGAAGACCGACGCGGAATGTTACGCGACGGAGTGCCAGCTTCGCTTACCGTTGTAGTGTCCCCTAAAAGGAAGCTTGGGAGGTACGCAGAGGCTCCTGGTGTCCCGGGCGCCTGGACAGGGCTTCCTACGGGAGATCCCAGCGTCATCGGCTCCATCTGGGTAATCGTACAGTTGTAGTAAAGTTACACGGGATTGTTTAAAGTTATATTGACAATCGAGGTTTTGAGGTTATAAATATAAAATTTTTTAACGTATATATACGAACGATAAATTCATTGAAGATCGATGAATGCTTGTTACCACGTACTATTTTTACTTAAAAAATTCTACAGCCTACGAACACAGTTTATCAAATTTAAATATTCACAGCCGCTCGGTCGTTTGATAGATATTTAAATAACGTGGAACCTTCGATTTCCACCACCAGATGGCGGATCGATCTCTGGAGGCAGGATTGGCAATTTGTGAAATTAGACGTAACAGTGTGATCTTAATTATGATCTTAATACGTTTTATTAATTACTGAATGCTCAAAACAGGATGGCGTGTACAAATGCAAAGGATGAGAAGCATTTAATTTCATTTCCAGTTGCAGTAGAATTTTCATTGCAGATGGCGCGAGTGAAGGGTCACGTGACGCGTCGTGGTTTCGTGATCGGAAACGAAGGTGCTCCGCGTTTTTTTTTTACTTCTTTCAAAGTAAAGTTCATTTTAAACCGCCGTGTTATTTAATTTCGGTTACGAGTGTAGCCCGCGTTGGTGTTTCGATTATCATCGCGAAATAACGTTTGCACAATTTGTGTGTGGCGTTTCTGGAGCACTCCTGGACGCTGTGGTCTTCTTGGCACCTTTAAGCGCGGGAAATCGTGGGATGTTCGGTGAGTGATTTTCTTTCGTTGTTTTTCTGCCATGCTTGCTCGGTGAAAGGAAAAGAAAGCGACAGGTTGGGTATTATAATATTGAATTTTAATAACGATGAAAATTATGTACATATTTACAATCTCGTAAACGCTTATGTGATATACGACAAAGTACCGGGATCACGATACGCTGCGTGTTTTAACTCGAGGTATCGAGCGTCGCGATTCCGCTTTCGTTTCCCTTTCTTTTGTCTTTTAATCGCGCCTCGCTCGAAGTCCGCCGCTGCCCGAAGCGTACTTAAAGAAAGGGAAAACAATTAGGAAACAATTTAAGTAGCGCTTCGAGTCCGCAGAGGGCGCCTTCGAATTTGGCGCGCTTTCGGTTTCAATAAGTGTAACGGAAGGTAGATGGAGTAACGAATAGAATCTCAGCAATAAGCAACGGCATTGCCAACGATATTTAAGAAACGATCTTTCTTGTGGAATTGTTTCGCTCAGGAAGACAACTTATATAAACACAGCTGTTCTGTAACCTTGAAATATTATTCGGGCTACGTTATTATCTTTGAAAAAGAAGGTAAAACGTCTATAGTTCGTTACAACGATGTTTCCTAACAATTTCACAAGAAAGAGCCACTTGAAACGAAGGGAGCGTGCGATTTACAATCCCCCAGGGGCGCCTCAACGTCTCTGGGGCCCCGGGTAAACGTCGCGAATGAAAACTTTTACACAAACATGCATTGAACGCGTAAAACATCGACACGACACACTCTTATAGTATATTATTTCCCGTTCCTTTTTAACATCTCCATTTCGGGGCGCGCCTCTTCTTTCGCCGTTTTCAATTCCTCGGACTTAAACGAGCGTGTTCGCGGGAAACGAGTTTGCACAGGAGTATTTCGATGACGTTACATGGAGAAATTAGGACACGGTCACGATTGAGTCGCATGATCGTTGAATATAAAAATCTAGTTAAAAATATACACTCCTGAATATCATTGTAGCTAGGGGCGGATTTGGAGATATTGGCGCCCCTAGGCTAACAATTATCAAGTATTTTAATTTAAAAGAGTTGAGACAATTTTAAAGTTAATTCAATATGACAACTCACGTATGAGTTATTGCTAATTTGCTAGACGAAGAAAAAGCGAATTGTTTTTAAAGATGTCTCAAGCCTCTGTGTTCAAATCTTTTCCAATTTCTTTCGCTCAAAGTTTGTGCGCCCTAAGCTGTATGCCTTTATACAACTCCGCCCCTAATTGTAGCTGAGATTTACGTTGCAAGATGCAGCTTTAAGTCAGCGCTGGGTATCGTTTGAAGGAATTCAAGTTTTAAACGATATTTGAATTAGTTAGAAAATGATACGGAAAATTATTTAATAGATGCTCGATTTGTAGTCAAAGAGAAAATTGATCGTAAGGAAATAGAATTCCTTTCAGGAAACCGAGCATTTCAGACGTATTGTCGCGATGATTCATCACTATACACAACTTTATCATTACGTACTATAAAATAATTACTCCTAAGTGTTGCGTTTTGGTTGCTTAACATTAGAGGTGGGTTTCTCGAAGCGTAGAAACCTCGAAATCCAAGTTTCGAGTTTCGAGAGCTCGAAACCCAAGTTTCGGGTTTCTAGAGTTCGAAACCCGTCGAAACCCAAGTCTCGAGTTTCGAGAGCTCGAATTTTTGCACCTTTTTCGTGATTCGAAACTTTCGAAACCCAGATAAGAAAAGCAAAATCAACGAACAAAGAATCGTGAAAAGAGCTTTATGCAAAAATTTTAAACAAGAATTTGAGAATCAGCACTTTAAGTTTTGAGAATTTTGAGAGTTTTTACAAACTTTCGAGAATTTAAAAATTAACTTCAAACCCACCCCTACTTAACATATTCTTTAGCCTCCGATGAATCTCATTTTAAATCTCAGCACTGTACTCCATTACAATTTTTTTTTAAAGCATGATATTTTAACAAATACTTAACACAAATCTCAACGAATCCATAATAGTTTGCTCGAAGCGATGGATACCCAGCAGCTGGTTCATGAAACTAACTACCAGAATATTGTTCGTGATTGCTTTCCGTTGCGCTTGTACAAAACAATCGTAGGTTCTTGTGGGGAAGGAAGCTTTCCATAGATCTTTCCATTAAACCGTAAAAAATGATATGCCGTGAAACTGGAAGTACTCTTATAAAATCTTAGTAAAAAATAATATGTATATATGTATATCAGTGGGTGGGAAAGCAACAAGAATTCTGTGATCTTTTGGACGACCTAACACATATGCATGGAGAGACGGATTCACGCTTCTCTGTTCCTCCTTCGCCTCTCTCTCTCTTTCTCTCTGTCTTTATCAGTTTTTTTGCTTTCAATTTCTCTTCTCTCTTTAATTCCACGGATATGTTGTAAACGAGACTTTTTTTTCTCCACGCGAGAATACATTTAGAGCCTAGAACATACTTTGGTTTATTACCAATGGTGGATCCATGAAAGCTGATTCTTTCTCTGGGAGAGTTTAACTTCCCGAGTGTCTCGTTTCTCTTAAAAGACTGAAGCCACTTTCAGCCAGAGATGGGCAAAAATTTTATTTCAATAAAACTTTCGAATAAATGCTACAAAAATTATTCGTCACGCGTCGAATAAAGTTAATAAAATAATTAACTTTATTCCTCAAGTAATCTAAAGTTAAAGTAACTTTTATTTGATCCGTTATTTAAATAATTCCTTATTTAATTAATGCCCAACTCTGCTTTGAGCTTTCCTACCTGCGAAACAGAAACCAGAGAGCCCCGTTGAAAGTACCAAGTATTATAAATTCACATTGCGCCGGAGAACGTAAAGTATATTATCAATTGCTCGACCAAGATCAATATTTATATGATTTAGTTACACCGAGAAAAGGAAAGGATATTTTATGGATCCGCCACTGTTTGGTACGTCGACGACCCTCAGTTGGGCGTCAGCCTTAACCATGTGTTATCGATATGATGATATTTAATTACGATTACGCGGCTTAAAAATTAGTATTAGATACCATGGGAACGAATCTCCTAAACGTAGTCGTTTTACGCTCTTAGGAAGCAACGTGAAAAAGAGTGTTTCGTTATTATCGCGCCAGGACGATCCACGTGATCATCGATACAACGACCATCCATTTTAGTGTCGTTGCAATCTGGCTTCCTGCAACAACAAATTAACAGCATTAATTTAGTCAGAGTTTCTTGACACTACCAGAATTTCTTATAATTAATAGTCCTTCAGTTACAACGTTGTAGCGATACTTCCGTGCTCGCCGCTAGATGGCGGTTCTACCGATCCCGCTTTCTCGCTGGCGCTCCCTCAACTACCGGTTAGTATATATACCAGTTTCGTTCTACCTCCTAACATCTCCGCGTCTAGTCAGGCCCTGGACTAAACGCATCTTCTTTCCTTTCTCTCCTTTTCTGTCCGTCAACTCCACACCTCTCACTTACTTCTTCCTCTTCAACATCAAAATGGGCTCCATATTTGAATTAAGAACGGCGGAATATACTATACTATACACGAGATTCACAAACTGGGTGATGAAAACTCTCTTTCGTCAAGCAACAAAGAGAGGAGAAGGAAGAGAGAGTTTCTCGATACCATTTGCCATCATAATAGTAGTAGTTGTAGTAGTTACTAAATAAAATGGGTGTGTGTGTGTGTGTGCGTGTACTCCGACGAATAAAAATAGAAATTCCTGGACTACTACTACTACACACCACACCTACCTCTACCTACCATCATACACCGAGTTGATTGAGTTCGATGTTAATTTAATTCCGTAGGGAAAAAATATTTCTGCCCGAATGGCTCCCGAAATAGACCAGAAACCACTACTCGAATTACCCTAGAAATAACCGTATCGATAGGAAAATTCCGCTTCTTCAGGAGAGAAAGAAAAACACACTCCACTCGACGACCCTAATTGGACTGGACTAGCTCTAGCTCGTGCATCGAACTGTGCACGAAGACTCTCGCTGTTTGTCGTTAGGAATAACGATTCTGTTTACGAGAAGCCCCCCCCCCTTTTCTCGAACTGCTTCGCCCCGATCGAATCAAGGATAACGGCGTTTTACGCTTTTCCCGCTAGCCGAAAGGGTTCTTATCGGGCTCGCTTTTCGTGTTTTACAGCGTGCAAACGAGCGTTCTTTGCCGGGGCCAGTGACTTGGTTTTTCACACGATACACGGGTTAATCTCCTCCGTGTCGCAGTTTCGCCCCTCCACCGGCGGCATTAATCGCGATTTAATGCGTTATCAAACAGCGAATTATTTATCGCACGGGTGACGGGACCGTGCCGCGCGTTTAATCGCGATCCAATTAGCCCCTTAACGAAATCAGTTTACCGGATTTATTTGCGCGCGGGGTGCGCCCTCCCTCGTCCACGAATTTCGCGGGATTTTTGCCCGCTGGTAAATTAAACCGCGCCCGTTCGATAGGAAGGCGAACAGGACGGAGGTGATTCCATCGAGGCGCGTAAACCAAAGGTTAAAATTTAGAAGGGGTAGTTTACCATTCGTTAAATCGTTACGAGTGTGGCTCTGCGCCCTGGTCTCGCGGCTCTCCATCACGGGCGCTTTCAGGATCCTCTCGTCTCCTTCGACGCTCTCCTCGTTGCTCTGCAGGTAGACAGTGGCTATTGTGGCCAAGCACTTGAGCTTCATGTCGCCCCGTTTGAAGTGTTTGTTGGCGACGCGGAACTCCAAGCCCAGCACCGCGGTCTCCAGCCCCTTTTCGTCCACGGCGGTGATGTGGGGGCCCTTCAGGTACTGGGTATCGGCCTGAAACGCAGTTCAATTGTTTTCATAATAATTCTATAAGCCCCTCTTCCACCATTGCAGATAGAGGTAGATCAGTCTCGCAAGGGAATTCCCAAGGGAGCCTCACAAATAATTATGAAACTGAGGATGCGTATATCTATGTATCCTCTACATATCCCCAAAGCATCATCATTTTTTGAATCTTCCAGTTGGGCATCCTCCCAAGTCAGTGAAATCTGCGAAGGTAGCTCTTAAAAAGCTAGGAATTCCTTAAAGTCCCCACACCCTGACGAGGAAGGTGCGTAATACCCGGTCGAAAATGAACGGCCCCTTTAGATGGTTACCGAGGCGATATGGAAGCCGTTGGGCTTTATTGCTGGTTGCTTACCGGGTCGCCGTTGATGAACCAAGTCAATAGGGCGGCTGGTTTCGAGGGTGCGGACGTGCAGTTCATACGAACGACCTCCCCCACCTGGTAGCGGGACCTGCCACCCGTTATTCGTGGCCCCTCGTCGGGCAGAACTGAAATGAATGGCAATTTCCTCGTCGCTAATTCGTCAGGCTCACCCTCCATCTGGGCTCGCGATTCGCAAACTCTCCCTTACCGACTACGATCATGTCCGCGTGGTCAGACACGGTCTGGAAGGCCGGGGCCTCCGCGGACACCTCGCACCTGTACCTCCCCGAGCTGGTCAGGTTCACGTTGCTCAGCACCACCGATCTCTCCGTGGAGTTGTGTATCTGAAAGTGGAGGACGTTGAAGTGGTTGACGTTGCGCCATATTGTTGGTGAGGCTACGGGGACTCACGTTCACGTTCACCCCGGGCACGCTGAACGTCTGCACCGTGGGCACGTCCCTGGGCACGTAGCGGTAGAACTCGTGGCCGTCCTTGTACCACTTCACCGAGTACAGCAGCTCCTTGTCCAGGTTGAAGTTGCACTGCATTCGGACCGTCTCGTTCAGGACCACGTGCTGCGGGATCTGGAGGGCGGTCATCCGAAGGGCCAGGATACCTGGAAACCACCTCGCTGCTTGTACCTTCGACGAGACCCTTCCGTATAACCGATTTTTTATTTTTTACATATTTTCATAGATTGTTTAGGAATATTATAAATCAAGTCCGATATAAAAATTCGGAAGATTGACGAAGTTATAGGCATTTGAGTGGAACAACCCAGGTAGCAAGGGGGCGGCGCGGCACGGCGGCTCGACCGATCGTAGCGGAACTGCATTTCTCATTACGTTGGCCCTAAAAACTCATGCTACGTTCAACCACTTCACTTCCAATTCTGCATGCAGAATCGTAATAAGATTCCACATCGATCTACGACGCCTTTTTTTATTCCGATACCCGCTTATTATTTATAAAGAAAAAACGTGGACTTTTCTCTTAGAAAAATCTAACTTTATCTTTAATCTCACCATTTCTTTATTTTTCAAAATTTTCAAAATCGGCGCAGTAGACTGATATCTATTAACATATTTTATAATTTTTTTTATTGTTTTTGATTTCAGACACGACATACAATTTTTTTTTTTCGTTAAAAAAGTTTTCCATTTACTTTCAAATTTCGCCCGAAAAAAATTCTGAAACTGACATATGATTTTCGGGGCTCCAAGGTG
The DNA here is from genome assembly GCA_029448645.1 of Andrena camellia. Lineage (NCBI taxonomy): Eukaryota > Metazoa > Arthropoda > Insecta > Hymenoptera > Andrenidae > Andrena > Andrena camellia. The sequence goes on along the minus strand of CM055681.1, from coordinate 2,322,330 downwards.
AGCCAACCTCTTAAATGTAAGCGGGTCTGGGCCATTTTACCCGCGTGGCGTTCGTCAACTCAGTCATTCCGTTTCGGTCATCCGAACCGACCGAAGCTCCATCGTGCGAAACAGAATCGGCGATCCCAGGTCCCAGCGTTTTCGCTAACCAGGGAACGGCGATGCCGGGCGAACGTCTGTAACTACTCTGCCAACTGTATTCTAATCCTCTTACGACTTAAGCTTCTTAAAATTATCCGGTCGAACAGGAATACTCGCGACGACAATCGCGAGAACGGAAAACTGCAGCAGGAGGCCGCCGGCAGTTAATCGGGCATTTTCTGCAATTCCAATCGACTTCACCTTTAAACACAGAGGACAGGCAGAGGGAATAAGCGAGGGAGAGAGAGAATGGGGCGGACGTTATTGGAAACGATAGGGAACAATTAAATTGTATCGTCGTCAGCGGCACGGAATTAGCGAATTTCCGTTCATCGATGCTCCATCGAGCCTCCCAGAATGCGCGCCGCCGAGGGGGCGGAAAATCAGCGATTTCCAGTCGATATTCAGCCGATTCGACGATGTAAATTGCAAAAGCGGCGAGCGTCAAGTGTTAAAACCGTACCGGGGGCTCAACCCTCTCCCCCTTTTATTTTCTATTATTCCTATCCACCATTATCCCGCGATTGTTTGCAACGCGTACGGGCGCACTAAACACCACTCCCGCGCGCAGTTGCAGTTTTTCGAGTGGCGTTAATTAATGCCCCCGTCCCTCCCATCGTTGCCCTCGAATCCTGTGTAACAGCCAGCCGATTTCACCCTGATAGAACTCGTTCCGCGCGATCTCAAACGAAACCTCCGCCAGCATTAACTGGTCCGTTTCTGCCGGGAATTTCGGACACCGAGATTTTCCGTTCGGACTCTGATCAGCGCGGATGTCGGCCACCTCTGTTGGAAATCGGATTCTGATTCCTGGCGAATTGCGGAAGGCTTGTGTCGCGAATGGTGTCCTTTAGAATTCTATTTCGAGCGGTAGAAATCTGGCGCATAGTCTGAGGGGATCATAAATCCGCGGATCGACGCCTCGCGCCGTTGCAGACGAGATTTGTAACATCCTATCTCGGCCAGCCCGTACCTGTTGTCGTATTTTTGGATAAGTCTCGTCAGCCCCGGTTACATTTATCGGAAGCGCTCTCCCCCGTCCCGCGGGCCGCCCCATATATATATATACGGTAAAACGTATCTTGCCGCGTTGAAGATCAATATTTCGCGCTTCTAAAATGGACGACGGGAAGCTCGGCACCGTATGGAAGAGATCGCGGCCCTCCTAGCCCATTTATAAGACGCCATTAACTCCTCCCGGAGGCAGAAGAGTCTTCCGAAATAGCTAATAAAATATTGAAGCTGCCAATAAAGGGGTATTAACCAGACTCTTCGAGACGTCGCTGAAAGTCCTTCATAAGAGGATCAGAGACGCGCCATTCCCGTCCCGCCTCCCGGTCGAGATTATTAGTAGGAATAGTGGGGGCATGTCGTGCCATTTTCCGCGGCAGGGCATTCAATTCTTAAACGCGGCCAATTTCGAAGCGCCGAGGGGCGATTCTCGCGGCGGGCTGGTCGTTAATGAAACGCTCGGGTTCGCCGGTTGTTGTATCTTGCCGGGGTTGTCGAGAGGGTAGGACGGCCGGCGACACTGCGCGACGCGCCGTCTGCCCCCGCACGTGCTCGTGACGGACACGGACACGGTCGATTTAATTAAAGGCAATCGGACGGGGGCTGGACGAACCTGTCGAGATGGGAGGTTAATCAGCAGCCGGATATATACCCTGATTATTTACCGACCGTATTATCGCCGCCCGCGCTTATGCCGCGAATTAAACGGCTACAACTGCGCCCGCCACCGTTAATTTGCAGCTCGCGTGCTCGGGCGGTATTTTTTCGCCCAGCCTCGAATTATCGAATTTTCTGCCACGCAGTCGTTGCAGGGGATTTAGAGGCGTCGCCTGCTGCTGGGAATAAAATTCTGTCCCGAGGAGAGCTTAAACAGCGGCAATCTGCTCCGAGGGATCTGCCAGGCGGAGCGGGGGCGGACCCGCCCGAAGGAACGTGGACTTGAGAACCTCGCGCTGTGAGCGCATTGCAACTCTACGTCGTGTGCGCGTCGCTATTAGGGCTGTAACGAATATTCGAATAATCTAAATATTCGAATATCAGAGAATTCGAAGTTGAGGTTCGAATATTCGAATATCAGAGAATTCGAACTTGAGATTCGAATATTCGAATATCAGAGAATTCGAAGTTGAGGTTCGAATATTCGAATATCAGAGAATTCGAACTTGAGATTCGAATATTCGATTATCCGAATATTCGATTATCCAAATATTCGATTATCCGAATATTTGATTATCCGAATATTCGATTATCCGAATATTCGAATATCCGAATATTTGATTATCCGAATATTCGAATATCCGAATATTCGATGAAACTATTATAATTCAAACTCTACTCGCCATACTCACCATTTCGTGGAATCCTTCAGTCGAGAGTGAGAGAACCAGAGAGCGAGGGAGAGTGCACTCTTTCTTTCAAGGATTCCAAGAAATGGTGGGGATAGCGACCGACCATACAACGCATAGTCGAAATGAGCTTATAACGAGAATTTACTGTATTCTGGACGCGGCTCCGTCTCAAAATCCAATTACCACATCATAGTGCGTAATCCGAAAGTCGCGGTAATTTCGAGCACCGTCCCGCGGAGCCCGGCGAATATGCAGGAACCGCCGCACTCCGCGACGCTCGCTCTCGATGAGGAAACGATAGCTCCGGACACACTTTTTCCAGGCGTCACGCGAGCCTCCACCCGTCGCCAGTTAACCGCTCCTCGGAGCAGTCCCAATCAAGGAAACAAGCAGATATACGGGCGCGTAAAGCGGCCAGGGCAGGCCGTGATGTCACGTTCGTTTAAAAATGGGGACGACCACGTAATCGTCGCCAGTAGCCTCGCGAAACGGTGTTACGATAGGTCGTTAATTCCAGATACTCTAATTGGCTCAATTTCCAATAAAGACCCGCGACTCGCTCGAAATAAAACAATACTGCCCCCCCCCCCCCCTAATTCTCTGAACAAGCTGATTATGCCTCGCGGCCCGATTGCGTTTTTTAGAGGGCACCTCTAAGCGAGCGCTTTTAAAGAGTAACTCCACTGTAGGGGCACAAAAACGTAGTGTACCTTTGGCAATTGTTTGTGGACTAACAAAGAAATAAGTCGAAAATCTGTTTAACCGCCTTTATTACACACACTTTAAGTAGTTTCAAGCTATATTTTTTTTCTTTTCCTGTTTGCAAAATGGCACTTGAAACGCGTTTTTCAAGGAACCTACGTTTTTCAAATTGGCTTGCAGCATAACTTAAACAAATTTTATTCGATTCAGTTGACATTTTTACAGTGGCCTCTAAACTACCGAGTTTACGTTCTGTTGAAAACTTTTAATGTTGTGAAATATTTTCAAGCTGAAAATTGTGCTGGACGTGGTGGTGAATGGAGCTAGAGAGTGAGGTTTATGTTCAAATGCTTACCATTTCTAAGAAAAACAATATTTTACAATATCGGCACGTATTGTTATGAAGAATGCACTTTAGAGGCTACTGTGAAAATTTCAAGTGAATCGAATAAAATTTTATGCTCCAAGCCAATTTGGAAAACGTGGTTTCGAGAAAAGCGCGTGTAAAGTGCCATTTTGAAGAAAAGAAAAGAAAAAAATAATAGCTTCTTTCTAATTAAGTTTCTTTCAGCCGTCACACTAGGAAGACCCCTTAAGTAGATAATTGTGGTTTCGCCGTGCCCCCTAATTCCCCTTAATTTCTGTGTACGCGACAGTCTGAACGCCGGCTCGGCTTCTCTTAAGCGAACAGCGCCCGCGTTTCTTCCACTCAGGGCCCATCGGATTCTTTATCAATGCCCCCGGCAATTAATGCGAGAACAGCGAATAACAGCGGGAGGCTCGATCCTGTGTTACGGAAGGGTGTTGGGGCGAGATTGAACCCTGCCGCGGATGTAGGTCGTTGAATGGCAGAAAGTTGGCGGAATATCGCGAGACGGTATCTCCGCGGCGGAAAGTTTTATTCGGGGCCGGAATTTATCCAGTTGCCCGCTGATCCTCGAGTACTCGCGCGGTCCCAGGGAATCCCATTTCTATCCTCGACAAAGCGGATCCTATCTAAATGTCTGTTGGTTACCGTATTACCGCGGCTCTCCTCGGCCGGCTCCGAGGAAATTCGTGCGCCGGGAATGTAGGCTTTTAATTCCGCGGACACCCTCGAAGCAGTTCCTCCCTGGGAATAATTCGCTTGCTCGTTTAACGGCCGCGGTAGTCCGGCGAACAATGGCAGAGCCCGTGGCCCCTTTTGTTGCGGCAACTATTTTTACGGCGCGCTGCTCTCGCGATATAACACCGCCGTGGCACATTTTTGGGGTTAGGGCTAGGTTAGGTTTGGCTTAGGTGGCACATTTTTGGGGGGATGGAAGCTTGACCTAAGCGAGGCCTGAGATCTGCTGAGAATTAGATGTGACCTGTATGAAGCAGAAAAGTAATGGGTCTAACTTTGAATCTAATATTCCGAGTAAAATCGAGAGCAACACCAAAGTGTTCATGGAGGAGTGGTTCGCAGGGTAGATCCGATTGTCCAGAGGCTGATAAAAGAGGATTGGAGGGGCGTAATCGGTTGGCCAAGCGGAATCGAAGCCCGGTGTCTGCCCGACGAGTGATTTCCTAGTGGAAGAAGCACGACGGTCGCACTTAAGGCATCTAGATTACGCAAATTACACGCTTGGGGACGGAGATCCATGCCGCTCGGATGCCACGAGCCCATTGTCCACCTGGCAGACGCGTAGATCGGAAGCGTGCAAACGCGCAAACAATGCGAACAGCCGGGTATCGTTCCGGCACCGACGATCTTGGTGGCGGCAAGTGTTTATCGGAGAACAGCTTTGCGGGGCGAAGCAAAGAGGCTAGGAGCACCGCGTAGGAAGCGCCAAAGCTGTGGCTCTGAGCCGAGAGGAATTTAATTCTCGGCTGAGCGACCAGATGGGTCAAGGAGACTGCCCCAAGGAAACGGGGGTCGCTTGATACGCGTAGGGAAAGTCCTGCTCGCCGTGCGACCAGTCAGCCGTGAATCCGCTCGGAGCCTGAGGAACTCTAGCCTCGGCAGGCGAAGCAGCTTGATCCAGCGCCTACCTGAGTGAAGCAGGAACGCGAGGAGCGCGAGCAGCCTGGCCACCAGGGTGCCACGTATCACGTCAGCCGTCATCCTCGTCCCATCGACCATGGACACGCGCGTTTCCCTGCTCGGGGTCCCGTCACTGACCAGGCATCGTCGACCGGGTCCGCCGCGTTAGCACTGTACTCTCTCCACGCACACGCTCGCGAAGGGGGATCGATCCTCACCCCGTGCCCGTGTCCGTCCCGCAGTTTCTCGGACGCGATCGCGGCACCTACGTCGACGCGGTGGTCGACCTTCGCGAGCCAGGAGAGGAACGGGTCAGCAGGTGTTGTCGGCCGGGCACATTATTTTCCGCGTTCCGCCGTCGCACTAATTGAAAATCTATACGGCGGCCAGAGAGAAGCGAGGAGGCGAGGACCGCTACTGCGGCATAGTCGCCCACCAGCAGCGGAAACGAGCGGAGGTGGCCGGTTTGTGTCGCTGCCGCTGCTGCTGCCGCTACCACTGATGCTCCCTTCGCGGCGGTGGCGGCCGCGGAGGCGGCAGGGCGAAGGGTGGAGGGCGGAGGAGTAGCTGGGAGCCACGGGAACAGGGAGCAGGCGAGGGGCGATTTCGAGTCGACTCGGCTCCTGGGCGACTGCGCCGTCCTCCAAGTCGATGATCGCTGCAAAACTCGCCCTCCTCCCCTGCCGCCCCGCGCCGGAGAGAGCGAGAGAGCCTCCCTCGCTGCGTCGGCCGCGCGTGTGGCTGTGCAGGCGCTAACGAAATTGGGGGAAATACGCCGCGCTCCGGGCGACTCTCTTCCGCCAGGAATTATGCGGATTTTTGGTCCCAGCCGCTCGCCTCGTTGAGACCAGTCCTCATACCAATTCTGCCAACCCCCCTGCCTCAACGAATTAGGGGAGCTAGCGGGGAAACGGGATCCGAGTTGACCAGGTGTCGAGTGGACGTGGCAAGGGATCTCCTAAGGTGTCCGCTGATGCCCTAGTTGCGGGGCCAGATGGAGCAACGCTCGGGGGATCCTCGAGCCACCCCAGAGGGTGGAGGTTCCGGAGGAGATCCTGACAGATGGGACACCCTGTAGGTGAAACGAAGCTAAACTGTTCCGAAGTAGAGTAACAGGAACTGGAATACCTTGTTGGAGAAACTTGTCAACAATCTTATCGTCATCACGCTGCAGAATCTTCAGCAATCTCTTGGGTTTCGTGGGCGACCGAGTAATGGAGGCTACTCCGAGCGTGTATAGTGGTCCGCCACTACGACTCAAAGTATCCATACTTTGACCTCAGCTGCGAGACTCGGAGTATGTTTCCATTGGACACCCCGTGGGTAGACCTCAGCGCTATTATTTCTAATTAAGCGAAAGATCGAGGGATACCGAGCCCTGGACACGAGTGGACATGCTCTGTATAAATAATGCAGCTACCCTAATTCACTGGCCACGGAACAGGGACGACTCGGAATTGCTGCTCGCCAACCCCCAGTTGGACGCGAAATTAAAACAAGGGATATCTCCGATATCTCTGTAATGGAGGCTCACGCATAAAATGTCTCTTCAGTTTTTGGAGGTCTACGAGCCACTCGACTATTCCAAGTCTATAAATAAATAAAGTTAACAAATCTGTGGTTGTAAGGAAAAACACCGCGTGTCTCATGTTTCCACTTTCAAGATATGTATTGTCGTTTAAAGTTCTAAACACCATTGTTTTCTTTTTACGACATAAACGTATAGTTCCTTCACTTTGCTCAGCCAGTCGAGCCGGTGCTGGGCGACGCAGCGTCACATTCAATTAATTTTCATTTGGCCAATTTTAAAGTGTCCGCATTTCTGAAAACGGATCCGTAAAGAGGACAAATAGGACTATATTCTCATTTTTTTTCTTCAAATTTTTAAATAGTGCCGGGCTATTAAAACATGGCATTTGTTTAGAACAATTGCAAAATTGATAAAAAAAAAAAAAAATTTCAGTGAAATAATTTTTATTAGGTACTCTTATGTCTTCATTGTGAGCACCCAAAAGCTCATTTTGATTAGTTTGTTAGTTCAACAGTTATAATTTTTTGAAAAAAAGTTAACAGTTCTCCAAATTTTTTGGACTTACGTTGTTTTGCCAAATGCGTATGAATCGAATGTTGGACTTCGGTTAAATTGCATTACTCTTTTGAACATATAAAATTTGCTTTCATGCATTTTTTCTGACAAATACATAAATCCTGTATTCTACAGCTGAAATTTTTTGAAATTGTGACACGGGTCGTTGTTCCTCGGAACCACAGAAATCATCCGCCACGCGCGCGGCTCCCTTTTCGATTCTTCGACTCGACGCGGTCGGTCTGCCCGCCGTTTTCACGGATATTATCAGGCTGAAGCGAAGGCAGCAAGCCGCATCGCGCGCTTCCCCTGCAGCCGATTAATGCCGCGTGAACAGCCCCCTCGCGCGCGAGTTACGCGCGGAGGGCGGGCAAGGGGGATAAATACAACAAATCACGCGAATATATCCGAGCACGGAGCTGCATGTAATATCCACGCCTATAATATCTGTACTTATCTGGGATTTGCTGGCTACCCGCCTGCCAGCCCCGTAGACATCCGCCTCGCCCGGATACGCCGCGCTCGCGCGCGTAACGCGCCTGCACCCGCATTATTCACGGAGCCCCGTCGAACTTAAAACTCCCCGGCGCCGAGGGTCGCGTGCTCGGCCGCGCGTAATTTTAATAACGTCGCCCGGCAAACATAGACGTTGCCGCAAAACTCCGCGACATTTTCGCCAGCTGCCGCGGGGCGTCTCGGAGCGGATGGCGCTTCCGCGGAACGCAACACGGAATTGGCGCGTTTCTCGGCTACCGGGAGCCTCGTCGTTCGATCGCGGAGGGAATTATCGCTCGGTTGTCGGGATTTTTCGCGCGTAACTTTTGAACGGATCGCGTCTCCGGAAAAGTAAAAAGTGGGGGTGGTTCGTCTTCAAAAAACACGCAGAAAAGTTACAGCGAAGTTTCTTCGTAGGAGCTTCAGCTTCCGAGATAATCGAGCCAGGAGATCCGAGCGCCGCGCCGGGGCGGTTGTTTGCACGCGCGCTCCGATTTCAATCCCCCGTAACTTCTGATCCGAGTGTCCTTTCGAGAAACGCTTCGAACGAAATTTGTACAGTTTGCTTAGCTCTATGTCCCTGCCAAAACGCGAGCTTCCTCGGACAGAAGACAGATCGTTTTCACAGAGACGAAAGATCGTCGGGCCTCGTTAAGACACCCTCATTCCAGGGCGCAGCCTTCATTTTGATCCCTTAACGTACAGCTTGCTGCCGGCAGAGTGGAATCGCTGATCAATCTACCCTGGCCTAAGCAAAATGCTTGCCTGTATCGCGCGGGTGTTGGACGATCGGCAACTAACTCTCCCGTTATCGTCCCGTCTATCTGCCGTTCTTCTCGCGCGCGGCCCGGGAAGAAGGTCAAGTGTGTCGGGTCAGCGAGTAATCGAGGCGAAGGCCCGCGAGTGCATAAATCCGGCAGCCACCCCTTCCACCCCCCCCCCCCCGCGATCAGCTCCGTGATCTCCTCGCTTCGCGCCCGCAATTAAACGATCCTCGCTTCTAGAGGAAGCCCGCTGGACGCGCATTCTCGGCTCGTTAATTCCCGTTGTTCGCGGAGCCGGCGGAAGACACACAGAAGTTCGCCCGAGACCGTCCCCGGGACCGAGTTCCTCGTTATCGTCCGTTTTTCCCGCATCCAGGGGGACGGCGACGACTGGTAGGAAAGTCCCGAGCACATAATGCTATAAGTAATCTCCCGGAACTTCGCCCCCCTCCCCCTCCCCCCCCCCCCGCGTTTAACTTCATTCCGACCCGGGGAATTTATTCCCGACCTAATGAATTTATCGACCCCCCGGGAAAATATCATTTTCGCGCGTACGCGTGGGTATTTCGGCGCGGGGGCGGCGATGCGGTAATCACCTTAATCGATCGACACCCGCAGGGGCCAGCGCTAAATGCGAACCGGTGCTGCTTCACGGAGGCGATACTACTTGGAGGAAATACAACAGCGGGATCTGGTAGCGCGCTAAAAAACGCATCGAAAATGTTCAGGGAAGTTTATCCGCGCAAGGCCTCCGGTTTCGAGATAATCGAGAATGAAAACGCGGTCCGCTGGAGAGGCTCCTCTATCAGCAAGCCGACCTCCCAATTCAACCCCCCTCCCCCCCCCCCCGGTAACTCTCCCGCGGTGCTTTATTTTGAAAAATGTTTCCAACCGAAGTTGCCCATTTTAATTAGCTCTTTCAAACGGCGCGAACGGTTTTCCCAATAACAGGTAAACAACGGCCGTCCCGTCGATACCAGCGCAGAGCACCCGCACTGATTCGCTCCAGAGACTTCGTAGCCGAAGTTTGCCAAGTTTCCGAGCGAAAACGATCGCTTCGGTTGCTCTCCATGCCGAGGGATCTACCGTCAGCCTTGCCGACTTTGTTTCCTCGGGATAGGTACTCCGAATCCACCGACAAATTCCTCCCAGCGACGGCTATGGCACTCCGAAACTAATTTTTCACGGCGCAGCAGCGCCTATTTGCGCGGAACACTGAAACGAGGGAATATCGCCGGGCCACGGCCATCGGCTCTCTCGCAGCTTCGCGGGATTAAAAACGACGAGCGAATCTTTCCAGCGGACCGTCGATTAACCGTCCTGGCGTCGCCTGTCCTTCATTTTCCTCTCCGCGCTTTACCGGTACCGCGCGCTCCCCGGCGGACTTCAATTACCCCCGAATTTCCTTCGACTTCGCGCTGCACCCTTCGCCTAAAAATCTCCAATTTCCTCCCGTCGTCCCGGAGACGAGCTGGGCCCGCTGACGAAAAAACCGGCTCCAGCGGATAATTGACGTTAATTTTTAATTAGTCCGATTATTAGCGTAATTCCGTAGATCGGCTCACGGGCCACCCTTCCTCTCTGCACCGCCGCGCTCTTCTCTACGGGGCCGATGGCGAGCAGATTATCGAAATAAAGCTCGCACGCTCCCACCTGCTCGGTCTTTGGGATCCTCCCGAAGTTGGGTAACTTTCGCCGAACCTGCCCGTCGAGTTTCCGCCCCACGAAAATGGAATTACTGTAACGAGGGTTGTCGTGGAACGGTTACGTGCTCCCTCTTCCTTTGCTGCTTACAAGAAACACTGTTCAATTGATGATGGAATCGCACAGATTTTTTTTATATTTGTAGATCGAAAGTAGGTAGCTATATGTCGCAAAGGTCACAAAAATTAACTAGCAAAATACCTCCGCGCTTCGCTTGGGGCCTAAGAGATATTAAGGAGGCCGTGAAAATACATTTCACCCCATTTCACCACCCCCTCAGGGGTTGATTAGGGCAAAATCCTGAAATTGGTTTTTAGGCATTTATGTGGGTAATCTTTCGAAGTAAAAACCTAATTGATATATAATCGGGCCTAAGAGATTTTGAGGAATTCGTGAAAATACATTTCACCCCCTTAGGGGTTGATCAGCGAAAAATCCCGAGATTGATTTTTAGGTATTTATGTGGGTAATCTTTTGAAGTAAAAACCAAGTTGATATCTAATCGGGCATAAGAGATTTTGAGGAATCCGTTTTTCACCCCCTTGAGGATGGAATTTAAAAAAATCTCTTCTTATCCAGCACCTACGTCGTAAAGGGAATAGGTATACTCTCCGAATTTCATGTTTCTAGGTTCAGCGATTATATGAGTATAGATTAGGGTGGCGCTTGTGAAATTTTTTTTCAAGATTTTGTTCACGGCACCCCCCCCCCCCCCAGAATAGTTCCAAATAATAAAAAAAATCTGTGTAATGTTTGAGCTTGAACATTTAAATAATTATTTAACAGCTCACAAAGTCGATTTTATAGAATATCCTCCAAGTTCAAGTTGAAAATCATGATTTCGAGAAAAATGCATTTAAATACCTTCCTTCTGATGTCTATATCTTTGATATTTTCCGAATTTAGGTCCCAAATTTTCAGAAAACATTCATCACATGTCGAACACTAAAAATATTGAAAACAATTCTTTTTATCTTTTTGGCATATCTCGGTATAACCCCCCTCCCCCTTAATGTTTAAAAAATACTCCTCGAAAATAGAAGTTACAATCATTTTTTCGTCTTTATAAATAAAAAGTGTTCGAGAAGGATTTAATTTGATTTGTGGTTACAGGCTGATTTCAAGTCATTTGGATTTGTGGTTATGGGTTATATTTATTGACGATTGGGTAATTTTTTTCACCCCCTAGGGGTTTTTCTTCATAATTTTGTATTGCCATCGTAACTACGCACGCCTGCAAAGTTTCAAGAAAATTGGACAGGTGGAAGTGGGTTAAAATTGAGTTTCCAGATTTGAACCAACCAAACAGAGGATCGAGCCTGAATAAAATCGTTTAAAAATCCCCAAACTTTGCTATGTTTTAGCCCTAAAAGCAGGATTCCCCTTAGCTCGCCCCTTGACTAAATTCAAATGCCACAGCGAAAGAGTTACCTCTCGCCCGCGCCTAATCTGGATGAGATCTGGAAGATATTCAGGGTGTGTCTGACTTATCATTGACCCACACTACTGCAGCCTATCCCACCGCTGCCCCCGCCCCTGTTCCACTGAAGCAACCGCCGCGAAGAATCCGCGCCAGTGTTCTAAACGTTTGGTGGTGGCTAGAATTCTCAAGGCAGCGAGTGCTAGCCCCCGACAAGGCAATCTCGGGGGCGAGAGTCGGGAAAGGCTACCCTCTGAATTCGCATCGCCCCAGGAAGCGAACGAGACACGATCCGTTACTCGCGATCTCGCGAATTCTATTACCCGTGACTCTCTCTTCTATCCGAGAGGAATGCCGGTGGAGCGGAACAAACGGCCGCTCGTGTCCAATCCGAGCGCCCCCGACCCCCCCCCCCCCCTCCTCAATTCCGTGAATTCTCGTTGCAGGGGGTGTCGGAGATAAGGAGGAGCCCTTAACGTTCGCGAGAACGATCCCTGCCCGTTATCATTCTCGCAACAAGTGGCGCGCAGGGGACACGAAATCCCAGCCCCGCAGGGATCCCGGCTGCTTTATAGGACGCCTCGAAGGGGCACGGCCGCGAGCCGAGGGGGAGCGCCCTCGATTCTCCCGATTACGAATGATTTATACGATACCGGCCACAGAATCACGCTGGTTCCACGATTGCGGAAATGTCCGAAGCGAACTGGTGACGCTTCTCCCAACCCACCACTCCAGTGGCAGTTAGAGCTGAGAGGGGCAAAGGGGAGAGACAGTGGACGGAACTAGCAAAGAACACTCTTCTGCCGGCTTTTGGTAGCAACATGTATCTATCTATTTATACTAGGGTGGCTCTTATCTTCGACTTTTGAATTTTCTTGGCGGCATCCCCCCCCCCCAAAATAGTTTCAAATAATAAAAAAAAATCTGTGTAATGTTTGAGCCCGATCGGATAACGGGAAAAGGTGCCCCTGGGCCCTTGAACATTTAAATAATTATTTAACACTTCACAAAGTCGATTTTATATAATATCCTCCAAGTTATTGATTATATAAAAAAATATGTCAAACAAAAGTTGTAGATCCAGACAAAGAGCATCTTTTATGTTGTAGTACTTTTTCTGGTTAGACAAACGGTTTTCGAAAAAAGTCCGAAAAACTGAAAAAAAACTTTGTTTTTTTTTTTTTCAAATTTTGAAACTTTAATCTGGTCGACTGTTTATTTTTCGGACTCCATTCTTGAGCCCCTCCGAGGCAGTTCTATCGGTAGCCAGAAGTCGAAAATTAAAAACTTTTCTTATTCCTCTAAAATTGACGCAGTCCAAGAATCTTCCCAAAATTTAAGTGGTAATGCCACTCCAGAGCCCGAAAAAGCAGCCTGATCTTGAGATTTTTTTATGCGATTATGGTGAATGGAATACAAAATCTGTTTGAAGGCCTTTATTGTACATACCTTGAAGTATGATCACAATTTTTTAAAAATTTTTTTAATACAAAATGGCGGCGCCACAGCTTACCAAAAGAAGCTTCTTCCGAAAAGCAGTGTTCCTTGGCCGGAAAGATTCCTCCTTCAATTTTTGGCCTAGAACAAAAAACCAAAATTTTTCGAGTTCTATATAAGATAATCTCGGGAGGAACACGAGGAAATTAAAAAATACTGCTTTTTGAAAGTACGGTGCGTGATCGAACAAAACGTTTCATTTAAAAAATTGTTGAACACGCAGCGGCGGTGTTAAGTCAAGGCACACTCGGCGCGGGTTTGATCCATCAACAATTCAAATCAGAAACCAGCGACAAATTAGCTACTTTCGAGTCCCCAAGACCTCCATTCCCCTCAAACAGTAAAGCACCACGGTCAGCCCCATGAAAGTGGAATTAATTCCACTTTCACCCCGACGAACAGTCTCGAACCTCCATTACCCTCGGAATCGTCCACGCAACCCTTGTCCTATCGCGCCATCCAGATCCTTATCGGGCAGCCCCCCGAGGACGTTATCAAAATTATCCTCGAAAGATGTTCCAGCCACCGCGAGCGGGTTATCACACGTTAAAGGGCTCTTATCGGACAGATTCACGGTCCAGATGATACACGCAACCCCCACAAGCTGAACAAATCTTTCGGAGGTAGGGGATCCAAGGGTTGACTTTCATTTCTCCTAGCCGAATCTTCTTCGCAAACAATTAAACGTAGCTCCTCCTCGATCGTTGGACCCGGGTTAGGTCTCGGTCTCCTAATCGCCGCCCCCTCAGCGACACTTTCAAATATTCAGAGGGGGTGAGAGTGTGTGCAAGGCCAAGAGGGAGGGGGGGGGTGGGGTCAGAGGGACAGAGAGAGAGAGAGAGAGCAGCCACGACTAACGACCCTCGTCCTGTAATTGGGGTACCAGTTGCACGCGTCACGATGAATTTCATCCCCCGAAGTCACGGCACTCACCCCCCTCCCCCCTCCACCCCCTTTAACAGGCGCGCGTATTCGCGGCTCCGTACGTGGCGCGACTGTATAGCGCGCCTTTACGTCGCGGAACGTGCCTCTCCGACCACCGAACTGCTTCCTTATTTATCGAAGCTCCCGACACGGTGACTCGTAGTTTTCTCCGACCTATGCTAACGACCCTTCAGCCGAGTATTTCCGTTCCGCCTTGAATTATGCAGGACCCTCGCGCGGGTAATTCGATCCTGGGGCGGGGGGGGGGTGGGGGTGGGGGAGGGGGATGGCTCTCCGAGAGAAAAGAAGGCGAGCCTGATGGACCCTCGCTAGAACGTCCGAGCCGCATTCTTCCCGAAACGGAGGCTCGCTGAGGGAATCGTGTTGCTCGAATCGATTCACGTAGGTACCCACCACAGTCGCAGCGAGGACGAGGTTCTACAGGGTGGTTGATGGGCTAACAGGGCAAAACGAAGGGATGCAACATTTTCTTCTCGATTCCAGGCTCACCCCCTTCCCCCCCCCCCACCCCACCCCACCCCCGCGGTATCGATAAACAATTAAGGACCACGTTATGCCGCGTTCACAACGTCCGCGCTCGCCTCCTCCCGCTTATCGCCGCCCGATAAATTCGAATGTTATTCGTTGATTACGAACGGCCGACCCCTGCCCGCGACATTAAGTCGAGTTCTCAATAGTGCAAACACCAGCTCGCCGGGGCAATATTATCGCGGGCATTCTTCCCCCCCCCCCCCAATTCCACCCCCTCGGTAATCCGAATATTCTTCATTAATTACGCGGCCGCCTGTTTACCATATTAAGCCGCGTTCTCAGCACTGCAAATACGGCCGGGTGAAATAATATTATGCCGCGTCCACGGCACCGCGGGCATCGCCGTCAATAACGGTGCGCGCCGGGTCAACAGCACCGCGAACATTGTTGCATCGTTCCGCGGCGATACTTTGACCTTTGACCCTTGCCAGCCGTTCGCCTCCATTCAACCTGACCCTTTGTTCTCCTCCCACCCCTCGCGGAGCCCTTTAGCACGCGTGGGGGGCTTCCCGAAGATGCTGCGACGAATATTGGCCACGGTGCCCGTCACCCCGGAAATCCAACGTCCCGAGAAACGGCACCCGCGGAGGGGTCGACTGCGGGCTAAACCCGTTCCTCCCCCTCCGGTCGTTCGACGAGGGGGATTTTTTTTTAGTGTTTAAAGGTGCGAAGAAGCCACTGGAAGAGCACGTACTCCTCCGGCTAGCTCGTGCAAACGCGGCGCAAGACGCATGCGCTTATTTATTAGCGCGACCGAAAATCGATATTCGACCTCTCGCTCGCACTCCCCCGCTTAATATTTCTTTCGACTGGCTGGTTTTTCTGTGCAAACGGCTGGATACCGTGGATGCCTGCGATCTTCCGGCTGAAAAGCTCGCCGGGGTGAGATCGACAGGCTCTAACGCGTTGGATGGGTTATGGGGACGTTACGATCGCCCGGATCGGATTGGGCCTCGTAAGAAATTCATCTGGCTCGGGGGTTTCCCTAGGCGGGGGAATACCCGCCGGTTAAAGTAGGCGGAGGGCTGAGGCATTTGTAACACGCCCTGGGTCCACGGTGACCCACTGCTGGGGCGTCTTTTAGGTCGATGTAAAAATAATTGCCGTCTCTGCTGCCATCGATTTTTGATAATTATTTAGGGGGGATTCCCGTCTAACAGCTACAAAAGTAACTGATATTTCGGATTTTTTTTTGAGAAAAGTGTTGGCGATATTGGATTAAACTCTTTTGGGATATAAGGAGGCATCTTTAAACTTGCAGAAAATATTTTTTTTTTGTCGAGCCTTCTTATTATTTATTAATTATTGTGGAATCTTGTCCACCCCTTTGACGATGTAACTCCTGTTGGCGGGATGTGTAGCAGCTATCACAGTCATCCGATTGCAAACAGACAGAAGTTTTTTAAAGTTAGATAGTTTACGCTGGGATTGATCCACTTTAAAGAAAAAAAAAATGAAAAATTGAAAGAGTTATAGCGTTTGAAAGAAAAAGTATGTTTTTTCTTTAGATACATTTTTCATATTATTCTTCATATCGACGACAAAGGTATTATAAATAAAAACTAAAATTCAAATTGTGGGTCCAGTCGCAGCGTAAATTATTTAACTTTAAGAAAATTTTCTTCTTTTTGTAATCAGATGACTGTGACAGGTGCTACATCTGACGCCAACATTGTCCGAAGGACCGACATAAAAAAATTATTCTACATGTTTAAAGATGCCTCCTTATATCCCAAAAGAGTTTAATGCAATATTAACAATAGTTTTTAAAAAAAAAATCATAAATTTCGAGGGCTGTTATACAAGAATCCCCCCTTAAGGAATAATGTATCTTTGTGTGATTTGCCATTTTAAAGCGTGAAATTCACTCACAGTGGAAGACCCCTGAAAAAATGAACATTTTTGTCGGAAAATAACCGAGAAAACGGGTGTTTTGTCAACCTTTTTTGCAAACCGGCGCCATTCAGTTATTTCTCAAATTTATTTATTTTTCATACACCAACGATCAGAGCCCTATAATAATAATTCTAATAATTAGGACGAGTAGATATGGTAAATGTTGAAAAGAAATCTCTTTTATGAGTAGAAATTAATTATTTCTTGTTGTTTGAGTGTATTAAACTCCTTATTCTGTTAAAAAAAAAATGGATTACCACTCAGTTTCCGTTATTTTTCATGTAATAAGCATTCGTTCTTAAGGGGTGCGATTCAGAAAAGTTTGCTCTACAGCGCAGCATTGGTTCCAAAAATTCTGTAACGGAGTCAAGACCCTCGAATATGTGGAGGGTCGCGGGCGTCCTTCCGCGGCTGCCGACAATTAATCAAGGGTCATTACTGAATCGAATCCACGTAAAACAACTCGAGAGGCTGCAGAAAAACTAAATTTCCACCATCCAACGATTGCTCGACAATTTCACCAAATTGAAAAGTCAAAAATGTTACAAACCGCAATTGAAGAGTCCTCGTAAAAAACACTGCAAGTGCCAAAATTAAAAATCCGATTTTTTTATCGCAGCTAGGATTTCATTCAGGGAGGTGTAAAATAGTGAAACTAAATTTGGAATTTATATACGCGGTCAAGAGTCCATATAACCTGGGTCGTGTAATGCGGAATTACGTGACAATTTAATTTACATAGTTTCATTTCGCAATAAATTAATTTAATTTTAGACGAACGACTAATCAATTTTTTTGCTTGTGCAAGAGGGTGGGAGGCAAGCGCCCACCCCTGCCCCACCTTCGCTACGCCAATGGTAACATTTCTATTCTACAAGGACTCTTCAATATTATTTTTGCACCGTGAAACAATTTAGGATTACATCCACCGACTTCCATCGGCAGTGGCCCATTCAAATGGATCGATATTACGGTCTTCTCACATTTAATCAGGGCACTGGGACAGTGTAGCGCGTGTACCTGGCGTTAAAGTTCGCCCCGAAATTCCGAAAATTGATCCCCGGTTCGGTTTACGATTGCCCTTTCGCGATGTCGTCCCGCCGACCTCGACCTTACCCGGTCGCGAAATTATTTCGAGATCGCCCGCGGAAGGGGCTGCTGGGACAGGTACCCGGAACGCGCGGCCGTAATGATCGAATTGAATGGACAGGTCGATTACACAGCGACGCCACGCGCGTGCGTTTAATTGATCGTTTCGCGCGGGTCGTCCGTTCGGGGCGGTCTTTTATCCGCGAGACAAAGCCTCCGCTGAACGAACATTTCTTCCCTCCCGATGGATGCTCGCTGCGGCGTCGAGCGCCCCCTCCCATGGAGCCGAGCCTGCCCCGGTTATAGTAGCGCTGCACGCCGGACGACCTGATCGTTGATCGAGGACGCTCGCGTTTAAGGATGTATCGTAGGGAAAATATTAGACAGAAGTATATGAAATTTGAAATACTCGAATATCTACGTCTTACGCATAGTAAATCTATATGTAAGGAACTCGAACGACAGTTGGTGTCTTATCTTTAATCCTAGGAAGGTATTTTTCACTTTACAAATTTTTCACTTTATAGTTTACTCAAGCATTATTTGCTAAACTTTTGGCAGTGAAAATGCCCAGAATTCACAATATCCTCAAGTTATAATTTATTTCTTTAAAACGATGTAGTGAAAAAAATTTAAACTCGGCAGATATTTTCATCTACCCATATACTACATGTAAAAAAAAAAATTGAAAACATTGGTACCATTCCTTCAACATTTCTTCAGCTGTTTTATCTGTCAATATCGTCTCTTTCCATAAGAGTACCTACGTGTAAGATCAGTGAAAATTAAAATTGTTATAACTCAGTAACCGTTTAGTGAATACGTTTAAAATTTTTGGAGCACATCTGGAAGATTAGAAAGAACAATCTCACAAAATTTTCATCAACTTGGTACCATTTTGAAAATAGGTCCAATACACCCTTACTCTCGAGCCGATCGAGATTAAACAAAGAACTGACTCGCGTAGGCTCCATTAACGACCACGAGTTCTCTGCCGAGAGATGCTTCCCCCCCCCCCTCCCAGCCCGTATTTTGTTCCCCTTAGTGTTAGCGAGAGGGCAAGCGGTGCATTAGTCGGCGCTGAAAATTTGCAGAATCGTCCGAGAGCAAATTTGCCAACCGCCGAAAGGCAAACGCGGCTAACGAGAGGACGGAGTTGCGCCCTCTCCTTTTTCTCTCCTCTATTTCGTTTACAGGCGATACAGGGGGGAGGCAGGGCCGTGATCGGCGGGGAGGTGGTTTTATTTCGCTGGGGAAACGGCGACGGAGCCGGGGCGAAGATAGACGTGTCGGTTTCGTCGCGGAATGCGTCAGAAATCGGGATGCGGTTGTCAGCGCGATTTCTGACGGCGATGCGTTTATCGCGCTATGGCTGAGGAGGCTACAGGCCGGGCAAAGTGGCGTGGTATTTTCAATGCGGAATATCGTAAATTGGGGGAAGAAAAGGAGGTGGAAAAAGAACGACTCTTTTGAGCGATTTTCCACGGTTGTGGGAGAAAACGATTTTTTTTTTCTTGCGATAAATCCCCTATAGAAGTCGTAAAGGCGCTACATTTTAACTCGAAAATTATTCCTGGGGTGCAATACACCCCGTGTGACCACGAAGGGTTAATCTGGGACAAAATGGCAGATGTTACAAAAACACTCATTTTTCACCCATCGTGAAACGATGGTTACTAGAATAGGAATTCAATCGTTAATCGCTACTAACGATTAAAGTAAGAATGTAATAATTAATAGGGTGGAACGAAATATAGGGGCAAAATATTTTTTTATTATTCGTGACTTCTAATAGTGGGGAAAAGCTGCCTTTTATAATGGTATTTAAGCTGCCAAAGTTTGAACGTGATCAACAAACTTTTTGAGGTGCCGCAAGCCCTTCAAATATTAATATTTACTGAAATATTAATTTTTGAAAAGCTTGCGGCGCCTCAAAAAATTTGTTGATCACGTTCAAACTTCGGCAGCTTAAATACCATTATAAAAGGCAACTTTTGCCCACTATTAGAAGTCATGAATAATAAAAAAATATTTTGCCCCTATATTTCGTTCCACCCTAATAATTAATCGTTGATTCAATTTTTGCCCAACTCTGACATCCGACAATATGTTAAAAATGTTAATAACATTTAGGCCATTTTCCAATATTATTCCTGTAGGCAACTAAAATTGTCGGTTTAACTAACTAACCTTCGCACTAAAATTAATAATTGTGGGTGGGCTCCTGTCTCCTGGCAACCAATACTTTTGAGACCCAGTCCGCTGGTCACAAGTCCCTTCGTCCCTGTTCTACGGCTGATGCATTCACGAGGACCATTTCGCGGGGATGGCCTAGTAGCCTCCGCAATCGCGGTTGAATATGAGTGCGCGGAGGTTGCCCCCATCAGAATTAATTTCTAATCAGACCCGGAATTAAACCGACCTCTAGCCAGGCGCGAATCGAGCCCGAACGGCAGCCCCAGCGAGCATTACTTTCCAATATGAATCATTCCATTCGCCCACGAAGCGGGCCAGGAATAACAGAAATAACGCGATTGGATTTCCCGGCGGAACCTAGCCGTTCGCGCCCTTCTTTCCCTTCACTCGTGCGTGCGGCTCGCGGCGTTACGTATGGTAAAGATGTCACGGCGATAATCTCATTGGCCAGATCACCGTGAAACAGCCCCCATTACGGCCACCACGGTTTCGCGTGCGATCGAGGGGGCCGCCGTGATTTGATTTTTTATTCACCCCCCCCCCCCCCCCCCGGCGCGCCAGCCACTCGTCCTTCGTGGAAGGGAGCACACCCCGCGGGGGAGACCTCCTTCCCGTCCGTGATTCATCGAACTTTAATTTCAATCGGTTTCCCCGGCCCAGGATTCCCTCTGTCCTCCGTCGGTCCTCGCGGCATGCCAGGCGCCGCCGATCAGATAAATATGATCGCCGTGAAAATTCCTCCGCTCGCGGGAGACACCTGGGGATATTGATTTATCCGATCCCATTTCGGCGTTAGTCTACGGGGGTGCCAAGAAGTACTCTGGCCTCAGCTTCGCGGAAAAGGTGGTGGCATTAGAACGGCGCTTACGGGGGGGGGTTGTGTGAAAATACTGCAGGATGAATCTACATGAGAAAGCAGGAAGGGAATGTTACAGCAACGCGAGGCGTTCAGCCCTCAGTTGTCGAGTTACAGCCGGGTGGAGAAGCTGGTAAACCGTCTGCCCTCCGCGGCTTCACTTTCCTGAAAACCATCCCTTTGTCCACTTTCCATTGCCGACCCTCCCTCCCCCGCGTGCACGCGTTTCCAGCGAAATTTACGCCACGTCTCCAGCTGGAGGCTGGTGCCACCGAATCGCTCCGCGAAGGGTGCAGTGTCAGAACCCGTTTCCACATTTCCCTCAGAAATAGAATCGTTCCTCGACCACCCCTCCCCAGATTCCACGGGGTCGGCCCGTGCTGGAGAATAACAAAAAACGCGGCATTTCTCCATAAATATTTATCGGCCCTTATCCCGTCCCCGTTCTCCTTACCGTGGCCCGTAATAAATTAAGCTGCGACAAACGCGCCACCCCCGGCGTGTAAATCAAGGGGATATATCCGACGCCTCGGAATCGGGGGCCGTCGAACGTCGCCGACGACAGGGGTCGATGCGATTTCTTTCTCATCCCTCCGCTGAGTCCGCCGCGCTCACCCTGTATATCGAGTTCATCCCCCTCCGCCTCCCTGCGGCTGCTCTCTCCAGAGAGTCGCTCCACGAATTCGATCGACGCCGTTCGGAAGATACGCGCGGATAACGCTGTATTTTTCCCGGGCCGCGACCTCCTTCCAGGCTGCCTGGCTGTTAACCGAGCCGTTAACCTGGCCTGGCCCCTGTTTCGGGCCCACTGGCAGGCGGTTTTCGCGGGTGCTGGATCGAGGAGGGGTCCGCCTCCAATTGCTCTGGTTCTCGGATGTGTGTTAGACAGCCGAGAAATAACAAATACAGAAGTGTTTTTTTATTTTGACCGGTTTGCATATTTAGGGGATGAAACCACCCCTCTAAGAAGAGGCACAGGAGTTCCTGTTGTTAGTATTGTATTTATACTATGTGTTTATCTTAAGGGGTTATAGCTAGTCAGGAGGCCGAAAAGGGGCGAATGTTTGTGATTTTTTTTTGAAAAAGCGGAAGCATATATTTTTACAGAACTTTTTGCACTTCAAAGAGCAACATTTAAAGATGTTATCGTTCGCCAGCGGACTGCGCAATTTCCTCAGAAAGTAGTGAACAACGGCGCACACCCCGTGACAGCCGAAATTCTAGTGGCTCGATCGTTTGCGCTCGGCGCGGCCAACTCGAGCTGGCAGAAGGGATCGGTTTATTTCGCCGGGCGCGATAAACAAGCGGATAGGCGACGAAACAGGCGTAACCACGGAATCCGTCGACGATCCGGCGCAATTGGCCGTAAATGAAGGGACGAAGCGTTGTTTTAATCGCGGACGAATTGGATGCGAGGGGGTGGAGTTTGGGGGGGGGGAGGGGTCGAGGGGGATTTTACATTGACGGGGCATTATCGGACGTCGTATAGCTGCGTTAATGGCGTGCCCATCGTTTCCGTCGTCGTTTTCTGGCTGCAGCGATTCGACCGCGATGCAGATTTATCCCCGCCAGGGGGGGGGAGGGCCCCGCGTCACTCTTTTTTCCCCCTTTGAATAATTCATGGCGGGACGTTTCGAGTGTTTTAAACTGGTTCAGCTGATTTCACGATCCTCTTTGATCGGCTGATTAAATCTACTTTCGCGTCTGTTGCTTGTCCGCGAAACGAATCACTACTGGTGGCGCCACTGTCGGCGTTTCGAATTCGAGATCCTCTTGAAGTGAGCCTAAGTAGTGTGACTTCGAGGCACCTCGATCTATTCTTCCGAGCCACATTGAGGTTATGTTAGATTTATTTTCTTCTTTGGTTTACATCACGCTGTAATAGGGAGTTACATTTCTCACATATTTGTTCCCAAAGATGGCGTTTTAAGAAATTTTTTACATGGCCCAACGATTAAGGGTTCCGTCTCAGTGGGGCTTCAGGTGTGTGCGGACGCTCGCATAAGCTAGGGAAAGCGTAAACCTTGATGACGCAAAGCTCAGCGCAGAGGGCGCCACTAGCGCATGTACACTAGGCACTCGTTATAAGCCCGACGAGCCGGGCTGGCGGCGGGCGTACGGCGCGTTATGGGGCACTATTCTTGCGCGGCCAATGGCGCGAGTGAGAAAACCTAAGAGCGAGCGAGAGGAAACGAAAGAGCCTCTCGCTCGTTCTCGGGTTCTCTCACTCCCGTCCGAAGGATTCCCAGAAATGGTGGGGACAGTCGCCGGGCGTACAACGCATGGTAGAAACGGGCTTATAGCGAGTGCGTACTGTACTGTATGAAGTGGGTAGTTACATAATCTTTTATAATTAGTTATTCAACACCGATGACACGTTCTCCATTCTAAAAAGTGAAAGGAAGTGTTCCTCGAGAACTCAAGATCTCATCAACGGGGCTATGCACATTCAATTTGTCCCCCCCTCGGTGGAATGGCACCGTGAACGCCCGCGCGACCGTAAAGCCGGCGTAAACCCGACGTCCCCGTCTCCGCACCGGGGTCCGGAGCGTTGTGACGCGCGTAAAAACGCGCCTCACTGGCAAGGAAGTTGCCAAAGCGCGCGCGATCGACCCACGGCCGCGATTAAGCGCGGCTAACGAGATCGCGATGCATGCTAGCGCGCTGACCATTTCGGAGGGGGAAGGCAATTCTCGTGTAACGCGCGCTACTCTTTTGAGGAGTAATTGAGCAACGCGTCGGTTGTTTCGGGGAGGAAGTTCGGGGCAGCGCGTTCGCCGCTCGCTCCGGCGATTAAATGGTAATGACCTGGGTAACTCGCGGTTTTTACGGGGCGGAGGGGTAATTAAGTCGAGGGCTGCTTTGTGGATATAGGGTTGCGAGCAAGGGGTTGTCGCTCGGGGAAAAAAATTGGTCGGGGGGTTTTCTTACATCCGGGGGGTAGTTCGGCGATGTTTCCTTGGGGAGCAATTAGCTGCGGGAGGTTGTTGAATCGTTGAGCGGTGTCTTTTGAACTCAGGGCCCTTTCGCTGCGTATTTAAATTTTCGGACGATTCTTGAAAAGTGTTAATTTTACATCAATAAAAAGAGTTTTTAATTTCCAACTTTTTTATTAATTAAATTAATTGCTGCGTATCACAGTACAAGAGAATACATTTTTTTAATGCGTAGACTATAGTCGAACACCGCAGCGAAAGGGTTAACCCGGGTTGAATTCTTTTAAAGGTTTATATAATTCATTTAAGTCGGTTTCGTGTGTGCAAATAATTGTCGCCTGTCAACTTGACTTTCTCAAACTTGCCCCCCCCCCCCCCCCCTCCCACGCCGAGAAAGTCTGCGGATGCCCTTATTACCGGTAACCAAAACAGTTAAAAATGAAAATGCTTTAATCATTTCATTTTTAGAACAGTTAAAAATGGATATTTTGAGCATTTCATTTTTAGAATAACTTCTGTAACAGTTAAAGATGACTGTCTTCCATTTAAATAAAAGTGACCTTTTTCTGAACGACGTTTCTCGACAAATTTTTTAAAATAACTGTTACTTTTGGTCCCTGTTCGAAATAATATCTGCGTCACAAATTGAGAAGAAGATTAAATTATCAGTCCATCCGCTGGTCCGAATATCCCTGCGGACAAATCATGAAAATCACGCGGAAGGATCGCTTCGTGCCCCCCCCCCTCCCTCCCTCCCTCCGTGTCAGCAATTCTCTCGAAGATTTACCCTCGAAATGGTCGAACAATTGGAGCCCTCGGAACCCCCTGCCCTAAAATCGTTCCCTAATTTCGAAATAGGACAATGCCTGTGCTCCCCGCGAACAAACACGTCCCTCGGCCGGCTCCCCCGGCGGCTCGTTAATGAGATCTACGAAATCCTGGATAACGTTAATTGGGCCCGGTGACCCCCACTGCCAATTGACTTTCCGCGTACGCCGGGGCCTCCTCTCGTGTCCTTCTGCCTCGGGAATTAGGCAGCTGCCGTTTGTCCGGCAGGGGTCACGGCCAGAAATTCGGCAGATGCCCAGCTCCAGATAATTGTCTGGCCCTCTTTATTCGCCACTTCACCCCCTCCACCCCCGGACGCTCTAAAAATTCCTTCAGCTCCGTAGTTCCTCCGTCCCACTGCTATGAACATGGGCGTCCGTAGGGGAGATTGGTAAAGGGTGCAAGGGGTGCAGCTACCCTCCCTAGTTTGAGGAAAACTCCCTTATTTTTAAAAACTAATCGTTACTAAATTTACACTAAAAAGGTGAATATTTTTAAAATTCAATTTTAAACTCCTAATTAAATGGTCCCTGCAAAAGGAGTTCAAACGAGCAACCAACTCATAGCCTCCCCCGCCCCCTGCCCTTGGAAAAAAAATCTACGAACGGCCATGGCTCGAAAAACACTCCACCGCCCAGGAAATCTTCTTCTCACCCTCCGAAAGCTGCGAGCACTCTGCTCCTTGCCTCCCACTCACCCCCTTCAACCCCACCGAAACGCACGCCGTCCTCACCCTTCGCGAGATCGCGGCAAAGAGACACTCGCTCGCGCGGGCCGGAGGGAAAAAAATCGCTTCCGATTCCTCGCCTGCGAGAAGGGGCGCGGGAGGGGGTGGAAGAGCAGAGGGTAGGTGGAAGGAGGAACGCATCGACAGGCGTTCGGTAATTACTCAGCGCGGGAGGACAAACGAGCGCGGATTTCAATAACGACAGATGCACGCCGGGCGAAGCGGACGATATGATCGATAGCTCGCGAATCAACGGGGCGAAAAACGGATTCCGCGTAGGCGCGTCTGGACGCCTCCTTCTCCCCACCCCCCCCCCCCTCCCCCCCGTCCGCCCGGCTCCGGGTGCCGTCGTCCAGGTTGTTTGTCGCGCTCGTACCCGACGGTCTATCCCCGGGATCGGCCGGGAAACTTTATTCAAATCATCTCCCAGTATACACCCAGTAGAGCCTCCCTCTTTCCCTGTATTTCTTTCCTCTCCCCCCCCCTCCCCTCCCACTCCCACCGCCCCTCCGCCGCAACGGAGGCTCGCCTGGTCGTTTTACTTTTGCATTTTACGCTTTTACGAACTTCTCCCCGAGATGACCCACTTCGCGTTCTCCTCGCGACGGAAAATGCAGCCACCTCGAACTGGACCTGGCCACCCTCCCCCCCCCCCTCCCCCCTCTGTCTTATCTTCCTCCTTTTTCCTGCCATTCTTCCCCCTCCATCCGCGCCTCCCCATCCCGTTCCTCTCTTGCGTCAACTTTTGTTAACGTTCTCCCCTTTGTTTGGAGCCTCTCCCTCAGTCGGTGGGAGGGCGGTGGGGGAGGGGCGGCGGGACAGGGTCCGTCGCTTTGCTCGTTAGCGACCGGGGGTGGATAAGATTTCTGCTCGTCGGGAGGACACGAGTCCTCCGTGTAATTACGTTTGAGACGGCGGAGCGGGAACGGGGGATCCGTCCCCTCGCGAGCCGAACTCCGCTAAGGGTTGCGGGGACGGGGGTGGGCTGGTCGGTCGGTTCCTTTTTAGGCCACGGTGACGGTGTTATCGGCGGAGAAGAACTGCCATGTCACTCGGCGCTGTCGCTCGAATTCAATCGGAGAATCCCGGTATCGATCCACAACGAGCTTTGTTCCTCTTTATAATGTCGCACCGTCCACCCATCCGCCGCCCGCCGGCTGGTGCGTTTTCGTCGACCGCGTTTCGCGCCGACACCGCTCCGTCTTCGATTATCTTTCCTTTCTGCTTGCTGTTTCGGGGGCAGCAGTGAATCAGCGTTTCATGGAGATCGGTAAGGGTGCTGGAGGGTGGAGGCTATGGGGCGAAGCGCTGGGGATGATCGAGTTAGGCGAGCAACGGAGGTGCGCGTTAAATAAGGGAAAGTTGTTTTGCACCGGGGTTGAGATCGACACGGGCGAGGGCTAACAGCCCCAAAAGTAACTGGTGTTTAAGAATTTTTTTTCTGAAAACTGCTCGTCATATTGGATTAAAGTCTTTTGGGATATAAGGAGGCATCTTTAAACTTGTAGAAAATATTTTTTTTATGTCGATTCTCCTTATTATTTATTAATTATTGTGTGATCTTGTAAACCTCTTCGACGATGTAACTCCTGCTGGCGGGATGTGTAGCAACGGCCACAGTTTGATTGCAAAATAAAATAGAAGTTTGTTAAAGTTAGATAGTTTCCGCTGAGATTGGACCACTTTAAAGAAAAAAAATGAAAAATTGAAAGAGTTATAGGGGTTGGAAGAAAAAGTAAGTTTTTTCCGTAGACAAGTTTTTCATATTATTCTTTATATCGACGAAAAAGGTATTATAAATGAAAACTAAAATTAAAATTTTAGGTCCAGTCGCAGCGTAAATTATTTAACTTTAAGAAAATTTTCTTCTTTTCGCAATCAGATGACTGTGACAGGTGCTACATCTGACGCCAACATCCTCGAACAGATTCCACAATAATTAATAAATAATAAGAAGGATGGACATAAAAAAAATATTTTCTGCAAGTTTAAAGATGCATCCTTATATTCCAAAAGAGTTTAATGCAATATAAACAACAGTTTTTTCAAAAAAAATTCTAAATTTCAGGGCCGTTACACGAGAATCCGCCCTTAAGGGGCTACACCACTTGGATTCGAAAAATAGCAGCTACCTTTAAGATTTTTTTTGAGAAAATGATAAAGAAAATTAAAAATCAATAACTAAGCATTTATTATACAACTATTGAAGGACACAAAAAAAATTTTGATTGTTTCCTTCGAACAAAATGGCGTCGCTGTGACCGATTCACTTAATCTAGTTTTTCGAGCGCGCCAAATCGATGGGCAGCCTAACGTCTACAATTTTCATCCGATTCGCTTGAAACTTCGAGAGAATCTTTTCAATTTAACAACCTAAACAAATATGTAGCGATTTCGCGATATATTAAAAACTGACCCCACACTTTTATACTCAATTCTTAGGTAAAACAATGACATCTTTTTTTCAAATGTTCACCATTTTCATAAAAATCCATACTTTGAAAAATCCCCACATATTTCTTTAGATTGTTAAATTGAAAAGATCCTCTCAAAGTTCCAAGCGAATCGGATGAAAATTGTAGGCGTTAGCATAAATAGTTATATAATAAATGCTTAGTTATAGATTATTAATTTTCAAAGACAGCTACCATTTTTCGAATCCAAAGTGGTGTAACCCCTTAATCGGGGCACCCAGGTCTACGTGTCGTCGTAGCAGTTGCTGCTGGAAGATCGCCCAAACACAACCGGCGACGAATTCAATTCGAAACTGTCCCGCGGAGATGGATATTTCCATTGACAATGCTGACGAAACCATGGAATGCCTCCCCTGGTAATACGCAACACTTGCAGGCTTCCTTATGCAACGCACCATTCAGGCCCGCGATACTGTGGGAAGCGTTGCAAGCCGGGGAATTCCACTTTCCCTCTGTAAGACGCCGGAGTTCTGGACAAACGTGAAGAATGGTGAATTCCTTCGGGGGCAGGTCGCAGTGAAATATCGATTTTTTTAAGCCAACAGGACCCCATCCACCGCGAGAGGGAAAATATTCCAGCGATGGTGATGGTCACAGCGCGCGGGGGTTTTCGAAAATAATTTCAATCTTTCAAATGGAACGAATGGACCTTCCGGGTAATTGTACGAAATGCGGGCTCGCCCGAGAGATGCAAGCCTAAACGAGGGTAGGAAATAAAAGCGTCGGGGTGTGGGGATGGAGGGAGCGAGTCGTTTTCAATCGACCTGCGCCCATATACGGGCAATAGACGTATAAAGTATTGCGCCGCAGTAAAAGGATCCTTAAAGTGCTCGTAGAATCACAAAACGCGGCCTCTGTCTCTATTTAGACACGCCTCACCTGCTCGCAGCGTTCCACCCTCGAGCATTCGTCGCCAACCCCCCCCCCCTCCCCCCCGGAAACGATTCGATATACCCTTTTATTCGACAGCGTCTGAATATCCGAAACGGCCTCGCTCGACGAATCCATAAACGGGGCAGTTTTTTAATCCCCGGCCGTGTCTTTATCTAATTTTTTAATCGAACTAGCAGCAAGGCTCGAGGTCCGCTTATTTTTATCGCGGGCGAGGAGGAAGTTTCCCGGGGCACGGGAAAGTCTCGGCCATCTCGGCGGGATTCCCCGGCAGCCAGGAAAATATCGCCGCTGGTAGCGGCCCCGCGAACACTTTCTGATATTCGTACAAATATTTTATCGAATATCCAGGACGTCGACCCCGGACGGGCGTAAAACGTTATTGGATTCGTCGATTCCGCGGGGATAATTTGATGGAGAGCTCCTCGAATTAGAGTGCGGCGAAAATGACGCTGAATGTCGTAAAATTTCATTCGCGCGGCCCACAATGGCCCAAAATCTGAGAAACGTAGCCAATATATGAAGGCGTCTTTTGAATTTGCATGAAAATTAGTATAAGTGTTTTCGAGGTCATTGATGACGAATTTATAGTGAAAATGGTAAAATGGTAGTCAGGAGGCCGAAAAGAGGCGAATGTTTGTGATTTTTTTTTGAAAAAGCGGAAGCCTATATTTCTACAGAACTTTTTGCACTTGAAAGAGCAACATTTAAAGAAGATTTACTAATTTTTTGGTAGAAAAATATTTACGTTTATAATAAAATTACAAGCGACATCCAAGAAGCCTTTTTAAAAAGTTGTTTTTGGGGTGAGCACTGCCATTCGGAACAAGATTATTTAAAATCAAAAAACAAAAAAGATTTCGTTAGTATATTAATGTATCCTCTAATTCACGGAGGGAATCTCCCGAATATTAATTTAACACAAAATGGCGGCTGTTTAAAGTTGAAGTCCTGATTTTTTCGGATGACTTTTGAAAAAGCTTCTTGGATGTCGCATGTAATTTTATTATAAACGTAAATATTTTTCTACCAAAAAATTACCAAATGTTCTTTAAACGTTCCTCTTTTAAACGCAAAAAGTTTTGCAAAAATATATGCTTCCGCTTTTTCAAAAAAAATTCACAAACATTCGGCTCCTTCGGCCTCCTGGCTAGGTACCTATAACCCCTTAAATCCGCCATGGTAAGTGTTCCTGGAAACTAAGAATTCCAACTTACACTCGTTCTCTCTCCCCCCCCCCCCCCCCCGTCCCCTCCTCCCACAGATACACCTATAATCATTCACAAACAAAATTTCATAATTCCCGGCCCGACCCAGTTTTCAAAGGGCCAGGGCGCACCTCGTGCTCCCCCGAAATTTCGTCGATATGCCACTCAACCCTGTGTCTGAAGGAAGGCCGGGGGAAAAATCGCGACCCCCTAGAAGCAATTAGGGGTTGGCGGCTGTTTGCCGGGGCCAGTCACGTAGCACACGGATTCGGAGCGTTCCGTTTTGATAGCGCGTTTGCACACACGTGCCCGTGTAACGTACAAGGTATTTAAACGCATATGGCCGGCCGCCGGCATAAATATGGAGTCCTGTTGGCGGCCGGAATGCGCAGCATACGGCCCGGCCGCCCTGCTAGGATAATGAGCACGCGATCGTTACGCTATCGATGCACG
This sequence comes from Andrena camellia, assembly GCA_029448645.1. Lineage (NCBI taxonomy): Eukaryota > Metazoa > Arthropoda > Insecta > Hymenoptera > Andrenidae > Andrena > Andrena camellia. Next base: position 2,292,126 of record CM055681.1, on the reverse strand, counting down.
GCACGTTCCACCAGCTGGCCCTCGTCCCCCACGATCGTTTCGCGAAAAGTATCTTCGCCGTTTGTCATTAGCCGCGACCCCCGGATCACCCAGATCTTCCGGGGGGGTTGAGTTTCAATTCTTACCCCCGTCGTGGGAGGGGGGGGGGGGGGTGGACGCGCTTCGGCGGGCGTCGCGGAGGGGTCTTGGCTCCCTCGGGATCCTTCTCTCAACTTTCCTCGCGATATCGACACCCGACGATTAATTAAGTGGACGCTCATGATTTCCGCGCGACGTCTCGAGGAAGCCCCGCGACCGATCATGATTAATTCATGCCCCTTGCCGCGGGCATCGGCGCCGTTGAATCGGCAAATGTTTATCGAATCAACGAGCGGCCGGCTCGATTAATTAACGCCGGAGCCTATTGTTGTTGTCCACGTGTTGCGCGCGGGGCGCCCCTCGCGACTGCTCTGGAATAAAACGTTAATTATTCCTCGACAATTAGCCGTCAATTGATGCGAGCGAAACGGACCAGCAGCTTCGCGAAAGTCTGGCCCCGTCGATCCGGGGCTGCTGACTTTAAATAACGCGGCTGTTTAGCGGGAGCTTCGACTTCGGAGCGTCGATTAATTTTAACAGTAGAGCTATTGACAATTAATGGATACCTATTTCCACTAGACCAGTCGAAATGACTCTTAGTTATTGTTTAAAAAAAAATACGTTATGGGAGGACAATAAAGCTTTATTCGTATTTTTTTAATTTTGATATGGTTAAAGAATATATATTTAATATTATATACATATTTATACTACTTGGAAATACACTTTTTTCATGCTTACAAGGGAACATCCCGAACCTGGAAGTCAAAAAATTTGGGAACTTAATGAATATGTAGAGAATTTCCTCCTGATTATAACGCAATTTTTGTTTGCTACCAAAAATCACTCTAAGGTGGTGTAATTGACCCCTGAAAATTCGGTTATTTTCCGATTTTGTGTTATAACTCGTGAACTGTAAAATAATATTTTTACCAAATGATATATCTAATTAAAAGAAGTAACTTTTGCCTTGAAACTTTTTTTCTATCTCTTATAGTTCGCGAGTTATAACGCAAAATCGGAAAATAGCTGAATTTTCAGAGGTTAATTTTCACCCCTTTCGAGTGAATTTGGGCAGCAAACAAATTCCCTACATATTCACAAAGTTTCAGAATTTTTTGAATTTTCAAATTTGGGATCTTCCCTTGTTAGTACTTCCTGGTCACACCTTATAATCACAAATTGGGCACACGGGGGTTCACTGCACCCCAGTGTCATTTCTCAGTTACCATTTTTGTATTTTTGAATCTTCTAACTTTTGTTAAAAAAAAAATAGTGGATAAAAGCGATTTTTTCTTTTTTGTTAAAATTCACCGAACTTTTAAATTGTATTATTAAGGTCTACGAATTTACAAAAATATTGGCAGACAGAGGTGCGATGCACCCCGTGTGACCACAGAGGTTTAGAAATGTTATATTTATTATTAGCGAAGACAGTGTTTACAAATGGAGGTAGAGGTTTTTGCATGTATATTTCTCGATAACATATTTTTTCCATCTATCGCAAGTATTACTGGTTTTATTACTTCTGCAATATCAAATTTCACACCAGTTCCATTTATTCGAATTTTCTGCCGTATTTGCCGACATCCTATCTAACGAAAAAAAATGTCCAAATAACAGGTAGCGGTATATCTAGGTGTAGTATATATATATAACTCTGAAGGGGGTGGGGGAGAACGGGAGATAAATTGATAATTCTGTAGATATTGGAACAAGAAGGATAAAAAAAATTCTGAAATGCAAACTCATGTGTAATTTATTTTAGATAAAAATTTAAAACCAGTCATTTCGACGGGTATTGGTACCTACCCTCTAACGAGGGGTCTTAAAAATTCATGAATCGTAGGGGAATGAGCTCGGAGCTCGCAAAGCAGATGACTCTACAGTGGGTGGCCAAATTATTATACTCAAACAAAAAGGTTTATATTTTGTAAGTTTAAGGGATGGAATAAAGTAGATGTCTCGTTTTAAATGTTACAATATTATTTTTTAATACTAGAATATGCATTTAAGAATGCAAATTAAATACATTCATATAGGTTTAAGATTATATTGTACGAGAAATACAATTACTCCATATTTGGTGACTCGGCCTTTAACTTTCATGACGGCTTGAATTCGGCGTGGCATGCTGTGCAGTGGCGGATTTAACGGGCGGCCGATGAGCAATTGCCGCCTGGGCCCCTACCCAGAAGGCTCCCCAGGGCCCCATCATAAAAAGAAAATTATGATTTTATTCAAACACCAGATATATTTTATTTTTCTGTGCTACTAAATTTAGCCCGCTTTTAGTAAACTACCACTTCATTTTCCCCAAAAATTGGGCCCTGCTCGGAAGGCCCCCTGGGGCTCTATCTTCCAAAAAGAAAAAATTCTAATTTTATCCAAACACCTTTATTCTGTACTATTACACTTAGCCAGTGTTTAGTAAACCACCTCCTCATTTTCCCGAAAAAAAAATGGGCCCCTTAGAACGTTTGCCACCTGGACTTTTTTCCTTAAATCTGCCACTGATGCTGTGGCTACTTCCTGCAGTTTTGGAGTGTCGTGCCATACTCTGATGATATTCTCTATTATTTCTGTCTTATTTTCAATAATTCTATCCCCGTCCTTTTAAAAACAAATGAGATTTATATATTGAAAAATTACTGACAATATTTCCAGCTGTTGTAGCTAATCAATAAATGAAAAAACAATAACATTCATGGATTGTTACTTTAATTACAGCCACGACATTCACAGATTTTGAGGAAAATTTTTTCAGTATAATAATTTGGCCACCCTCTGTACCTACGGAGCACCTAAAATTTCGAATTTTCACGAGTCCTTATCATTTCCAAAAACCAACCCCTCCGCATTCGAAGGTTCCACACCCGCGTGGCGAGCGCTGTGGCCCTTCCCGGCGACCATAACTCAATTAACAGTGCAGGGGAGGGGGGGGAGGGGGGTAGGGAATTAACCGACCATTAAGGGAACACGGCCGCGGACCGGTCGCGTTAATTCCGTCAAATTTCATCGGCAAGCACTGCGCGGCGACGTTCGATCCGATCGATCGGTTAACCCCTCTAGGATCCTTTTTTCGAGTTAACCCGACCCCCAATCGGTTTGCTCAGGCCGTCAACTTTTCCGCTTAAAATAACTCGCCTTAACTCAATTATTTCTCATTAAGTCCGCCCGGCGCGGCCGCTTCTTTTTGTCCTCGCCTAACTTTTCGCCCCGACTCCGGGGGTGGCCGACAGGCGGTGAAGTTGGCCCGTGCATCACCCGCCCCCGCGCCAGGGCCGGGCCGAGCGACGGGGTCGCAAGTGTGCCGTTCGATTAATTTTTACGCGCGACCCCTAGGCTCCAGCTCGCGGAAACTCTGGGGGCCGGTTGCGGGCAGCGTTTTGAAAATTTGTGGGGGAAAAGCGGTCGGATGGATGTGGCATCCACGGGCCGAGGTTCCTGAGCTGCGGCGAGTTGAAGAAGTTGCTCGACGCCGAGTACTTAACTCCTCCCTGCTGCTATGTTACTCTAACTTCGCCTGGTTTATTGCCGCGGATGGAAGAAGCAAAGTGCAATGCAACAATATTCCGCGGGGCGCTCGCGAAATTAGCGGGAACGACGAATTGCTCTATTAATTCCTCGTCGGCTCGGACGCCCATTAACGCTGTCGCTCTTGGAATCGATGCTTTATAAATATTGAAACGTCGTTACACCGAATCGATAAACAAACGGGTAGCAACTACGGCTGCAATTGAAGAACGTACCACCGCCGGGATCCTAGCAATTTACAACTGCATAATCCAGATGAAAATGAGATTCGCGAGTGAACTTGTTAAATCATTTATTAAACACTGATTGCGGATTCGTGCTCTCTGCGGGTTGGCCTTGCGCGGAGTTGTTAAGTGGTAAACAATTGTGCAGTTGTATGAAATGATTAGCCGCCGCGGATTAATAACTGGTCAATTTCTATTGTTAAGTGTCGCACCCTGTTAGCGGCGATTGGGATTTATAATAGAAACGCCAACGGTGAGCTGGCAGCAAAAATATGTAAATTCGAAGTTTTCAAATTTATTTCTGCTTCGGTGTGATTTTTTTATGTTGGAAGTCGCATTTCAGTATTCAAGCTATGTAATTGAACCATCTGTTTTTGCTCAACTGTAGGAGGTGGATAGTAGTTCGCCTTCTATTTTCATATTCCGAAGTGACGATCTCGTGTTGTCATTTATCCATTGGAACCGGCAATTATATTCGAAAATGGCACTGTACCCAATTTCGGAAGCTAGGTAGATCCTATGTTTTCGAGGTGGCAAGCAATTATCGAGGGATGTCAAGGGAGAAAAAAAATATATAAAAAAAATTATGTTTAACGATTTCACTGAAAATGCACTAGAAACTAAAAAATAATTCTTTTCTTGTATTACACTTTCGATAGTGATATGTGACTTTAAAGAAAATCATACAAACTCTGATTATCCTTTTTCTTTACAATTGATTTGAGCAATTATACAGGATAATCACCGAGTTTGTATGATTTTCTTTAAAGTCACATATCACCATCGAAATTTTCGTACAAGAAAAGAATTAGTTCTTAGTGCATTTTTAGTAACATCGTTTAACATAATTTTTTTATATTTTTTTATTTTCTAGTTTTTAGTAGTTGTGGGTTTTTTTTATATATTTTTTCTAGTTTTTAGTGATTGTGGATTTTTTTTATATTTTTTCTATTTTTTAGTGTTTGTGGATTTTTTTATACATTTCTTTTCATATTTTTTATTTTTGACTTTTCTTTAAAATTGTATTGTTATCCAATCTATGCACGCGTACAAAGTTTCAAAATAGTTGGGTTGGTGGAAGTGGGTGAAAATTGAGTTTCCAGATTTCAACCATACACCAAACAAACAAACATACAGAGGATCGAAGCTGAGCGAAATCATTTAAAAATGGGTTAGTTGCACTATGTGCTTCGAATGGTACGTCCACACCGCAAACAAAAAAGATTTGTCACGTTTTCATAAATCCATGATTCGTCTCTGCGTTGAAAGTATTATTTTTATAGCTTCAAAAAGAAACACTTTTTAAATACACAAGAAGCAACTACGACATTCCTTCGAGTTCTTCCCGCTAGAACTAGGAAAATGAATTTGGGAACAATTTTTTTAACAATGGAAAAACGCATCCTCTTACATACATATTTTTTACTCTGTGCGAACTTTTATAACAACATTAATTATAAAGCTACGTTACTAAGTTTTCACGGTAATTATACTAACTTTTTCAAATTAAAAAATTGATTTTGTTTTGGATACCTACGGGGTAAAAAACTTTTAGGGGTTGAAATTTTGGTTCCATACCCTGTACCAGTATTTCCCAACTTTTTTCGAGTCGCGATGTCCTATTATAATATTAAAAAAAAAACCTGCGCGCTCCTCCCCCATATAAGATAACGTAAAATTAATAAAATAAAGAAAACACATCAAGAAGAGGTATTTCAGAATATAATTCTAACTTAATAACATTTAAAAAAAAAAAAAAAACAAGAAACCGTGGCAACCCCTCAGAAAACGCCTCGCGACCCACAGGTTGAGAATCACTGCCCTATACCTACTATTGCAATTCATCAAGATGTTGGGAAATGTTCGTTTATCTTTCGCCCCCTCGAATGCACCGTCGCTTCCAGAAACGCCGCGAGGACTGGACGAATTTGTCGAGCATCCCTCGCGGAAAAATATCGCTTTATTAAAAGTACAAACAGCCCTCGACGAGCGTTCGTCACCATTACAAACATTCATGCCAGCGCGATAAAAGGATTAATGCGCGGCAGTTTTGTTCCCGCTGCGCTCCTTTCTTTTTCCTTTCCTTTCCACCCGGCCCGGGTCCGCGGGAACTCGCCGCCCTCCCTGCGCAAGGGTTGAAGGGGGTTGCAACGCTTGCGAGAGGGCTCGTCGCGCGCATGCCTTCTTTCCAGGATGAACCGTGTCCTGCCCGTCCTCGTAGCAGTATCACGGGAGATTTATCGTGTATTACCCCTCGCGATTCCAACCCCCTTATTTGTCCGCTCCACCCGCGCGGGCGGGCTGAATTCGGCTCTCGATCTTCTCCAGGGAGGTTTATTGGTCCTTTCAGGTCGAACGCTACGGGGGACCAGGCTCCTTGAATACCTTTTTTCCCCCGCGGAGGATAGTCGAGGCCCCAGGAAAGTGGGCAGCGGAGGGGTTGCGGGGTGGGTGGAGGGATCACTTTGGATTTTAAATTTTCTGGAGACTGAGGGGGTGTCCACTACGTCCAGAATGTTTTGTAGCTTTTAAATCGAACGCCATAGTAGGGGAGAAAGTTAAAGATGACGGCTTGTTGGTCACTTAAGGCAGTGTTTCTCAACCGGGGGCCACAGGATATTTTCGATGGAGTCACGGGCCAAAAAATCAACTTTTGGGGAGCCATAGCAAACTGTAGGGCAGTGATTCCCAACCTGTGGGTCGCGAAGTGTTTTCTGGGGGTTGCCACGATTTTTTTTTTAATTATTATTAACCCTCATCCGTTCCTTATTTCACGAACTCAATCTGTCCCTCGGTGTCAAATTGACACAGTGGTATAAGATCGATGAAATGACAAGGTAAACAGTTATTTTTTTATATTTTTTTATTCAAATTGTGAGTTAACATTTACATCTTAGATTTTTCACAACTTTCGCATAAAATAAAACGATGTTCAGGTCATACTGCTTGTTTACACGAACCACAAATAATAGAACAGTATAACTTATTACGGGAAAATTGTGTTAAATTGAGGCGAGGGACGGATGAGGGTTAAGTTACAATTATATTCTGAAATACCTCTTTTTAACGGGTTTTCTTTACCTCGTTAATTTTACCTCACCTTATATGGGGGGGTCACAGGTTATTTGAATATTATAAAAGGGGATCGCGACTCAAAAAAGGTTGGGAAACACATGCTCTAGGAGAGCCACATAATAAAATATTAAAATTATATGAAAACGATTAAAATTTAATAGGTAAGTAAATTATTACAGAAATATAATTCATAAAATATTATATTGAAATAAAATACAAAAGTAAATGTTCAATTTAATGCCTAAATAAAGTAAACGTCGTTGTTTATAAAAACAAATATATATATATACAAGTACATATGTAGTTCGTAAGAAATACATAGCGATTTGTCAAAATATTGATTTTTCTGGAAATGGTGGACATTTGAAGAGAATATCAATTTTGGTTGAAAAATTTGCCTAAAATTTTAAGCCTATAAAATATTACATAAGATACTATTAAACTTTCAAGTGAATCGAATAAAAATTGTTCAAGTTATGCTGCCAGCCAACATAACGCGGCCATTTTTTAATATTTCTGTACAATATTTATACAATATATTCATTAATACATGCCCTAAACACATGAAATATATAAATAATTTTCAACGTCATAGTATCCTAAAAAAAAATCGTCTAATTTGGTGCTGTTTGGAGTATCTCAGGGCGGCGTCCCGCGTTCGTCACAGCGCTCTCAATTATGATTAATCGGTTAGAAATCTTCTTCAACCACATTCCCGACGCTGGATTTTTCTGGTACCTTCTCCGCGGGGAAGCCAATATTCCCAACTACGGCAGGGCTCCTCCGGACGGATCTAACCCAGAAGCTCGTTAATTCTGATTAATTGGTTGGACAAGTTGCTCGACACTGCACTTCCCGCGATCACCCCCCGTCGGCGCGGGGGCGAGAACACAGCCGGGGCATCCCGTGGATGCTGTCAAACGGGGTCGAGGATCGTGCAAAAATTCTAGGGCACAGACACCGTCCACTGTCGTTCGTATCGAAAGTTCCTTTCGGCTGTTGAGAGAGATTAGCCCGGCTGCTTTCCCCGGGAACTTAGCGACGCGTGAAGTGCATCCTATGCAGTTATCTTATTTACGCCCGCATGCACGCGGGTGGACAGACGCGCGGCTGGGGGTGGCGCGCGGTTGAATGGGGAAAAATGTAATTACCCCGAAAGAATCAACGTTCAACGGGGTAAGTGTTTGCGTCCCGCAATTACCGCCTCTCTGCTGGCCCGCCTGCGACCAGCTCCAGCGAGCAATTATCCTTTCTGGGCCGCCTCCGCAGACTGCTAGCTTCAAACAATTCCAGGGCGGGACACTTTGTTGCCGAGAGGACTCAAGCATCCCCTTCATCGATCCCGGGATTAAGTTGAAATTATGGCAGGATCGTTGAATCTTCATTAACAGCCAACGCGACTCGGGTCCGCGGCTGCTTCGAGGGGCTGCTACCCCCGTTGGAGCCGGAACGGTAAGCGAGCCGAGCGGATAAGTAATATTCACGCGTCGCTAATGGAGGCGAGAAGCGTTTTCGCGCGGCGAACAATGCAGGCGAGAATGGCGCAGGCGCGTGTCCTTTGGCCGAGCAACCCTGCTTCACCCCCGCGGGAACATCCGGTGGAGATTTATCGCGCCGATTCCTTCGTCGCTTTTCAGCCGAAATAGCGACACATTGTTCCGCGTCTCGGTTGAAAAATCGCGGCCACCGCGACTCCTGCCTCGGCTTTAATCAATTTTTCCACCCCTTTTGAATCGCCGACCCCTCGCCGCCACCGGGAAACACGGCTTCTCAGGGGCTGGGGCGGGGGTGGCGCGCGCGGAGGGGTTCAGGTGGGCCGTGCAACCCTCAGTTTCACTTTTATTTCCCTCTTTTCTTCTGTCGCTTTTTGGCCAGGGAATACGCCGCTCAACGAGATTTAGAGGGGTGCCTTTTTTCTCCCTCTCGATTGTTTCCAGGCGCTCCGGCCGCATCGAGAGGCTCCGCGCGCTTTCTCGGAGGATTCGGGAGCGGTATGATATTTTTTCTTGCTTAATTACACGCCCATCCCGGTTGCTTCTACCCGCTGGGATTTTAATTCCACTCGGCCTCTTGTTCGAGGCTTTTAGAACCGGGTGAAGGTCACCCGCGTGGTCTCCACTTCAACTTCGACTTCGGAGATCGATCCTATACAATTACCATCTTCTTTAATGAGACCTCGACTTCTCGCCGCTTCCCCTCGTCCTATTTTCAGTTGTTAGTCCTCCCGACCTGCCCCGGAATTTATCATCCGCTGTCCACTGTCAATTAATCAGCAATCAATGCCACTGTCGATTAAACTCCCCGAAGGGTTTTCTCAGGTACAGCAAGGGGCTTTCTCCGGAATTACAGGCGGACGTTTTCGCGTGCCGGGAGCCGAACACGCGGCGATAGTGCAATCGCGGAGCGGACGAAGCTAGGCGCAACCCCCGTTGCGCTCATAATTGCATGCACACGCCACGATAACTGCGGCAGCTTGTTATTGCGGTTTCCACGGTTTAACGCGATCCCGTTTGTTTACGCGTTTATCTGGCCGTCCCTCCTTCCGCGACATTTCGACCGAGTAATCTGCCGATTAAACACAGAGGGGATAGACTCTCTCCAGTGATTTTCTCACGGATCGTGCTCTGCCTCGCGTTCTGCGCAATTATTGTGGTAAAAGTGAAAAGGAAGGGGTGCAGCAGAACATGGGGAAAAGTTTCTCAAGGTTGGGAAACGCTGCTCTAGGGGAGCCACAGTCAGAATAAAATATTAAAATTATATAAAAACGATTGAGATTCAATAGGTAAGTAAATTATAATTATTATAAAAATATTATATTTACATAAAATACAAAAGTAAATGTTCAATTTAATGCCTAAATGAAGTAGTCGTCGTTGTTTTTAAAAACGAATATATATGTAGCTCATAAGAAATACATAGCGATTTGTCAAAATATTGATTTTTTCACATCCAATCTGTTGTTGCCAGTTCTCGCTGGTAGATGCTTCAAGCCCCCTTTCGATTGTCCTCAAGCTGGCCCCAGCAGGGAATGTTAAACTGTCGAGCGGGGGCGGAGGAGAAAATTGTCCAAGCGTTGTGTCAGCCTCGCTTAGAAGTCGCCGCGTTTTAATTTTCCGCTGCAACAAAAATCCAATTAACTCATCAGGAGTGGCGCTCTCTTGTTTGAGGGTAAATAACAGAGGTCCGAGGAGCAGAGAAACAAACTTGCCCCTAGTAGCCGCGGAATTTTTCCACCCTCCGCCAACCAGGCCACGGGTATTTTAAATGCAGGGCGAAGTAATCGTTACGACTGTCCCCCCAAAGCCCTCGAAAACACCCCCTCCCAGAAGAAGACAAGGAAACGCAGCCTTCAGCAATTACAAGCGCACTACCAGTACAAGCCCTCCAATTTACCCTCTTAACGACCCCCTCCCGAGGAAAACAGGATCCTCCTCCGCAAGTAGAGCGATAAAGCGATTAGAAAAAGTGGGTGATTATACTCCACCCCTTAATCAGTGACACTCCATTCCCTCCGACGCAATCACTACTCGCGCCTTTCCCTTTCGCCGCGAACCCCTCCCCTCCCCTCCCGCGCCGCAATCCCGCGATGCAAGCTCCCGTAATCTAAAATCGATCAATTCAGCGGCGAAATATATTTCGAGGGCCCCTGGCGCGGCTATAGCCGCTCCTGGGCCACCCACGCTCCCGCTTCCCCTCCTCAGGCGCGCGTGGAGGGGGCAACTCCCGGCACGGGCGCGCAGGGGTCGCTCGGCGGTTCCCGCCGGCGCTCGGGTTTCGCCGCCGCGAAGCCTATACGGGCGGCGGCGGTGGGGGAGGGGGGGAGGCGCGAGGGCGGCCTCTGCCCTCGGCTGCGGCAGGCCCGCACTCGCACACTGTACACGCGATCGCCGCGCGGCGCACACCGTTCCGCCAAATGCGGCTGTTTCCTCGCGACGCGTGCCTCTCGCGCGATCCTCACGCGTGCGATTCCTCGTGAGGGAGGTCAAGGGGAGTCAGGCGGACCCCTCGACCCCGCGGCCGACCGGTCTCCTCCCTTTGCTCCTTTACCGACGCGGACAGGCCGCCCTCGGCTCTACCACCCCGTGCAGTGAGACACGAGTGACCCTCGTCGCGCCCTGGGACTTTGCTATCGCGGCGAGATCAGTGACTGGTGACTACCGCGGGCACCCTGGGACTTGTTGTTCGTCCTGGCGCTCGCCCGCCACCCCCTCGATCATGGACTGGAGACTGGGCCTGCTGCTCATCTGCCTCGTCGTCGACGGTGAGTGACGCTAGCGTCTCAGAGCCGTGCATATACACTCGGCGACGGACGAGGGACGGCTCCTCTTCCTCCGCGGGGGGAATCGCGTGCGAGCAGAACGGTTTTTGCCGTACGGTGGAATACGGACGCGCTGTGTCACCCTATGCGGCAGCCGCGCAGCGAGAGTGGCGTGCGTCCGGCCGCATGAAAAATTCCGCCAGCACTCGGGACGCCCGTTTGTTCGATAACCAGCGGCAGAGGGCTGGCGAAATTTTCTGCTGGTACTTGGCCACTGTAGAATCGTAAGCAGGGTGTGCTTGCGGGCGGGTGGCGGGGAATTATAGGCGACTCTTCCTGGGGTTGTTAGGGTTCCATTATTCGTGGTGCACAGAGATATCTATTGACGTGGTATTGTATTTATTTCGAATCGAGTTTCCTTTCTGCGTTTCCAGCGGCTTGAGTATATGGATCGCGATGTTCCCTCAAGTCTCGTGCCAGTTCGTAGATGGATGGATTCGAAAGAACTGGAGTAGAGTTGGATCCAGGGGTAAATGGATAGAGAAGTTGTGATACTGTTCGTTTAAGCGCGTTCTATTTGTTGCGCGGAGCTCCGTAGGATTGATGGATCTACCCTCCTTTCGCGAACACCTGGCGACTGGAGAAACCACCACCTTAAAGATCTTCCAAAGTACTATAACCTTCGGAGCCTGTCTAAACGGGAAAACAATTCTCACCCTCGCCCCCATCCTCATCTTAACAAACGTTATGCCTACGTTTTGCTATAAATAATCAGAAGTACATATCTCCGAGCACGTATGTTACGCTTTCCGAAGGAAGAGGAGCGAGAAGGGGGTGCACTCCGCTCGGAGCAAGCTCGTGACGGCTAAGTGACTCTGCTCCCCGGTCTCCCCCATATCTCGCGATATCCTCGCCAGCAATCCTCTCGACTGTGCACCCCCCTGGCTCCCACGTTGCTCGTTCCGAAACTCATTTCGCGATACGGGATAAACAACGACACGGCAGGAGAGGCTCGAGCCCCGGGGCTCCGCTCTTTGACCCAATTACTACCCCGGCTTTCGGTTTTTCCGGCCAGTTTCCCACCGCGGTCGTCTCCCGACGGGAAGCGCTGGGCCGCCGATCGAGATCGCGCGGATATTCGCCGCGTGATTCGATCGGCGGGATAAGGAGGAGCGTATCCGGCTGGTTAGATCGATACAGAGAGAGAGAGCGAGACGTTGGCGAGGGGAGGGGGGGGGGGGCGCGGCGGAGAGCACGCGCCCCGACCGCGTTCGTAGCGAGCTCCAATTTCCTGATGGAAGTGGATTAATATAATTTGATGGCGCCCCCCGGGAGAATTATGCATCTCGTAGCGCGATCTTCCTGCGAAACGGCTCGCGCCAGCGATGGCCTCGAGAGTCGCATCGATTACGCCCGAGCCGCTCGGAATTCGATGGGAATGCCTCGATGGGCTCGGGGAATCTTGCCGATCACGCAGATATTTCAGTCGAGCGCGGGGAGAGCTTTCGGGGGTGGAGAGCGGGCTTCCTCGAGCCTCCGCGGAGCTGGGGATATATGCTGGTATTACAGTCGAATATTGTGGGATTATAGTACGCGGGGATGTGTGCTAGGGAATTACACTCCAATTATCACCGTGCGATACAGTATCGTATTATTTTCCGACTACATAGTGAGTGCTGCGCGCGGGCTATAGAGGCTCGTCGCATGCCTCGGGTATACACACAATAGTATATATATATATACCCGTCACCCCACACCTATTAATATTACAAATAAGTATATTATATAGTTGTCTAGGGAATTCGGCGGTAGGCTGTTGTCTTACCTGGAGTAACAACACGGATACCAATCCCGGCCCGGTTGTGAAAATTGCGCGGGACCCCCCGTGGATCTGCGGCAGTTGCGTGAAGCATTTTCCCGGCGGCGCCAATTACGTCGAAATTAGAACCGTGTAATAAAAACTCTATAGGGAGCGCGGCACTCGTGTTGTTGTCTTCCATTATAAAGAGCCGCCGTCCCCGTCAATTGCCGCGCGAAAAGCGGGCCCCGTGTCTCTCTCTCTCTAAACGCGCGCGCGCACGCGCGGTCACCCATCCTTTCCTGGGACGCGGCAGGCGCACGTTGGGCACCGCGCGATCTCCGGCGATACCTCGGCTGCTCAACGACAACGATCATAATAATTTAATTTAACGCTCGACCGGAGAAAGAGGTCACAGTCGCATCGATCTTCCGCGGAGGAGCCCGCGAGATGCAGCGGGCAAATATTAAAGAGGCGTCCTCCATCCCCTGTAACCTACACACCTCCACTCGTCGCGCCTCTCTCTCTCCTCTGGCCCGCTTTCTTCTCACTTCACGGCCCATCTCGAGGGAAACAGAGCGGCCGACCGCTTATGAGAAACGCAAACGAGAAACGTCCCCGCTCCTCCTCCCCCTACGTTTATTTTCCCAACACCAGCCGCGCGTTTTTCCAGCCGTTCGCCGACCCCTCAAGAATTACGGAGTCCGCGCGGGCCAACAGACGACTCGTAATAATGTTCAATTACCGCCTTTATCGCGCTGCGACGTCTGAAATTGCGCCACCCCAGACCGTCTGGCAGACCGCGATCAACGTCTGGCGAGGGGGGGACGTCGCGTTTTAAACGTTCTAATGGCGCGTTTTGGGGGAGATTGTTGGTTCTGGATGGCTCATTGTTCCCGGAGGCGCTGGAGAATTGCTTCGCGCGAGCCCGCTGGATTAGGGCAGCGTCGCTGGCTTTGGCAAGTCCGCTCGGGGGTAATTGGCGGCTGAGCGGCTCCGATCAGGCATAACGGATCTCCTCGAACGGATCCGGCTTCGATTTAATGCGGATCCGGTGCGTAAACGAGTTAGATGGAACGGGGTTCAACCCGGGCCTAATGTGCTTCAGGATATAGGAGGCCCGCAAACTGCCACGCCGGCACTGAAGAGAGGTAGGAATGAGGAAAACATTCGGCGTTTGGGAACAGCCAGTGGTGCGATTGGCACATAGGGGAGAGTTGCCAATATCATTGTTTTTAAGATTATAAATAATGATATCGACTGCTCTCCGATTTTAGAATTATTTAAACTTAATGTTCCACCTAGGAACTGCAGGAAATTTCCGCTTTTCCATCTGTCACGCCACACCTCTGTTTTCGGTGAGAATAACTCCATTAACCGGCTGTGCAACTTAGCCAATAAGTTCTGTCACGCTGTTGACTTTTTTTCGGACACGAACGTGTCTTTTAAAAACCGGCTCTTAACGTTAATGCGCAGCAGCTTTGTCTAATTCATTTTGTATTTGCGTAAACTGCATCTTGTCACTTTTTACATATCTCCGTCTTCTGATCATATATATTTTATCTCTTACCAAAGGGTGCCCAGCCTTATTTAAATAAATAAATAAATACTGGTCGCCTAAATCGTACCTCATCAATTTCTCAATAATTAATTAATACAAATGACATGTAACGGTAAAAATATCAAGTAAATGTGAAATGAGAAATAAAAACAAAAGCTTTCGAGCTTACACCCTGTTTTGTGCATGCTATAAACATTTAAAAGAGCCAGGGATTAGTGATGTAACTTTTTACCAGTTTATTTTAGCTGATAATAATCTAACAATGCAGCTCTATCCTGTATTATGGTAGAATATTTTACATTCATTTTATCTACACATTGCATTTATTATAAAGTTTAAATCGAGATTTATAAATGAATTGATCACGTTTCCTAAATCGTACCAGTACGATTTCAGAACTCATTGGTAATTATATATGTAGAAGAGGCCACACCTCACCGATTTTGATGACCTTGAAATATGTTATCAAGGTCATCATTCTGAACAACTTTCTCCTATACATGTTACATCCGCTCGGCTTTAGTTTGCGAGTTATTCATAAAAATATTTTGGTATTTAGGGTAAACTGCACTAATGCCGGCAATCATTGGCACTCCTGATTAAAAAGGCAAATATTAAGAAGTACGAGCTTAGCGAGTACTTTTTTACAATTTCTTATCTTTCTTTCACTACAACATTGCAAATTCCATTAGTTGAACTACACATTTTGTATCTGGCAACACCGCAAAAAGTCTTAAAGGGAGTGGTGAGACAAAGTGCTGAGTTTTAAGCGTTTTCTTAACATTTTGACAGGGAGTAAGTAAATTTTATCGCTTTATAATTGAGTAATGTATTGAAATACAGATTTACTAAGTGTTGTAGGTATTTAATAGGAAATGAAATAGTCTGTTTAAACTTCGTTTTTAAGTATTTTTTTCTACATAACCTCAAATTTTCGGGTGTCAATGATTGTATTTTTATACCTGTTTTTGTTTTTCATTGAATATTTTTAAAACAGAAGACTTAATAGTTACTCAAGATGTTTTAGTTTAATGAGAAATCGTCGATAATAACTGAAAATTAAGACCATATAAAGACTTCACAAAAAAATATAGACATTCCAATTGGGATTTCCGCTTAGAGTGCCAATCATTCTACAGTTTATCCTATTCGGAATCACGTACACCTGTGTTGATCGCTTCCGAGGTATCGGTATAGGTTAGGGGCTTTTTATGTTTGGAGTCCACACTGCATATGCATAGTTGCGTCGAAAAAAAAGTTTAACAAAAACTTCTTCGGCCAAATAGCCCACAATTATTCTCAATTTCTTCGTAGAATTCCATTAAAAATCCAGAAATAAGAAGACTTAAGTAGTCGTATTAAAAACCTATTTGTAATCGTATGGTAACTCTAGGCATTTCTAGAGTTCGGAAAGAAGTACCATCGGGGAGTCGATTTTGGGGGAGTTGGTAAGGCGGCCGCCCAGTAATCCGAGGGACCCCCCGCGGTCGCGGGTTCGAGTCCCATTACCCTCAGTTCGTTTTTTTCGCCTACATAAAGGTGGCACGAAGAGGAAATAGCGTGCGTATTTCTCCTGCGTTGTCGCTTTTCATCGCAGTCCCTTTTCGAACACTGCGCCCGCCGAAGCGGGGTGGCCGGGGGAGGGGGGGGTGAATTCATTCGCGACCGGTGCGTATAATATTCCATTCTCCGCGCAATTCCATTAAAATCCATGAAACCGTCCGGTTGGTTATTAACCGCGCGCCATCATCATCGGCCCGATGCTGCTCTCGCGCGACATCGCATTAACGATAATAGCGAAAAACGAGTGCCACTATCGAGATCCCCCTACCTCTCTGCAATCTCGATGAATCGCTCGTAATCGCCCCGTGGTTAATTCGAACATATAGGAGGTACAATTCGCTTTGCAAAACGGTGAGTTCCTGGTGGCATTCACCCCCTCTCTAACCCGAATTGAATGAAATTGCCGTAACGCGATTAAAGTCGCTGAAATACACTTGTGCTGTGCTCTTGGCAATCGGCTTTGCCCACCGTTTTCACATGGTACAGGATTTCCAAGGCGACCCGGCGGAAGAGCCAGAAGTGATCATGGGGGCGAGAAATGGTCCTCGGGAGTGGCATAGAGCGGGGGTGCACAGCAGGACGAGCAGGGGAGGAAGGGTTGGTGAACTGGCGATGGAGAGAATTGGGACGCGGGGGCGCGCTCGTATTTCGGATTGATCCTCGACAGGATAAGCCGGGAGCAGCGCGGCGTTTCGCGTGCCGTGGCATTAACGCGACCGCGTGCCTGACACTCCACCCCCTCCGAACGAACAATTATCTTACGGTGGTCGAAGGTGCAGAGGGGCTGTGTAACGGGTCGCCGTGTAATGGCCGCGTAAAGTCCTCGTGGAACTTGCACGCCGCACGCACCCAGCCGTTCCACGCACACCCCCTCGACGCGCGGGAAAACAACCCTCGGGGGTCGCCACCGAAAATCCACGGTACATGCGGGATTGCTGAACAGTTGCTCTTCCCGTTGGATTGAGAATAATTGGGGACGTTGCAGCTCCATTTTTACCAACCTCGAGTAAATTGGAAAATTATTTTTCAATTTCTGTTTAACCCTTTCGCTGCATATTTAAATTTTCGGACGATTCTTGAAAAGTGTCGATTTTACATCAATAATTTTTTTTTTATTTTCAACTTTTTTTAGAATACAAAAAAAAGTTTTTTTCATGAAATTCCCTTTTGTTAATGCGTGGACTATAGTCGAAATCCGCAGCGAAAGGGTTAAGAAGGGATTCTTTTAAAATTTTATTTTAAGAAAGTATTAACATCATTGCACCCATATATTTTTTTTATCGATTATGCCACATCTCTGGCTATAAATTTTTTCTCAGAAATTCAGAAGCTGCCCTCAATTCCGCTTCCCTGAGTAGCAATACTGGCCTGCCTTTAATGTCTCCTAATTACCATTTATTCGTGTTAAGGGACATTTCGTTTCTATCGCATTCGCGCTCCCCGGTCGAAAGTCCTGTCGGGTTATCTGGCCAGTTTGACGGGCTGTCATCGAGCCTCCGCTGCGTCAAATTTTGCTGCACCGACGGGTTCCGAAATCAATTTTTAATGGCTGACAAATGAACGTGACCTAACGGGAGGCTTCGCAGCTTCGCGCGAGCTGACGAGGCTTCCATTATTAATAAACCGTCAGGACTTTTCCCATATGGCGACACCTCTGACCCTCACCTGGTCCACTGGCAGGGGCTATCTAAACATATCTGATGACGCTTAAGCGATGTGTACACCCACGAGCTGGAGCGTGTGCCGCTGAATGGGCCACGAATTTCTGTGGCTCAGTGGCTCTCAAACTCCACCTTGCACCAGCAACAAATTTCACTTCGCATTAGGGTGGCACTTTATTTATACGTGTCGAAATTTTTTTTTGTGTTTCTTTGCTCTCACCCACTAGAACGGTGTCATTTCATAAAAGAATAGTCCCTGAAAAAGATTATTGCAATCGGACAACAGGAAAGGGTGCCGACCAGGCCTAGAAGTTTAGAATTCATCAATGGTTTGAATTTGAAGAATTTCTCAAAAATGCCAAGTCCTATCGAAATTTTGTTCAAATAATATTAAAAGAGCGTTCAATTTCCTACAATTGCTGTATATGTCATTTTTTCGTGCTTCCAACCATTTTTTAGATAATCGCGTTTGAATGTAGAGAGGTCCGCGCCTTGCGCGTCCCACCTGTACGGCGTGACGTATGGTCTATGCGCGCGTATATTCTTTGTATATTCAAACGCGATTATCTAAAAAATGGTTGGAAGCACGAAAAAATTGTATATACAATAATTGTAGAAAATTTAATGCTCTTTTAATATTATTTGAACAAAATTTCGATAGGGCTTACCATTTTTGAGAAAATCTTCAAATTCAAAGCTCGACTTCTTTGCTTCTTTTTTAGCCTCTAAAAACTCGTTCGGGGCGCGGGGAATTTGGGAACCGCTGCGCCAGAGACACGCGTGAATTTCTCCAGCGTCACGGTGCACCGCGTGCGCCCGAAGCGCAGCCGGCAGATGGCCCTCGTCATACATGGGCGTGCCACAGCGGGCCGCTTTAATCGCTTAAAATCGTCGTTAATTGAAAATGAGTCAATTTACGCGTAACACGAGACACCGACGTCGAGCACTTCGCTGAAACGCCCGTCGTCCTTGGGACAACTATCCTAACATCCGGTCGCATCATGGCCGCAGTGTTTTCGTGGAACGAATTTTTTTCACGCACCGCGGCTCCTCCGCTCTCCTCGAAATTAACGCGCCGCGCAGAGGAAGGGGACGGGGGAGTGGAGGTGTTATTGTTAGCGCACGGTAAAAACTTGGTGGAACTTCCTGATAGGTACGTTCTCAGGAATAAGTGTTGTATTTGTTTATTTATTTTTCAACGGAATAACAACACTTTGGGGTACCTTTTAATGGCACGAAAGGACCTTATTGCGAAATAGGCTGTTACAGTTGAAACCTTTAACGTTTTTTTTTTTTTAATTTTAATCACAATATGTACAACTCTTTGGTACAATTAATTACAAAATGAGGGACAAAAACGGACGCACATTAACAAATAAGGACAGAGAGGAAAAGAAAAGGTAAACGTAAGCAAACGTAAAAGCTTTGTACGGAACTTATCTATTGAATCGGAGAAAAAGTGAAGTTGATCGTGATAAGAATTAGCAATGCTACATATGTGATCGATGCAATTGTGTTTGTCAGTGATTACATTGAAATTGAGATGTTTTAGTATGTTTTCACTCTGAAGAATCGAAAAGGGGCACAAACGAAAAATTGCCTATTGAGGTCCGCTACAAACCTGCACAGTTTCAAAAAAATCGTAACTTCCGGGTAACCGAATTTCCCTTGTAAACCAAACATACATCAACCTGAACATGACACGATTTATGACTATTTTTATGACTATGTTTTTTCAATATTCTATATTTTTTTTCAAATAAAAAACAACGTTTTTTTTCTATATTTCTCCATTTTATGCAAGAAATGCCTGAGAGGGGAGCAATAATTAGAATAAATTTCCTTGATTAATTTATTACATAAATACGATTGTAATAATGCAGCCACAAAGGAGACATCAAAATTTTAAATATTAAGGCTGATACAGACACGTGCAGTAATTCAGTCGAGCAGCGAGTAATTTAGTAATTTACCGTGTGTGGGCACCAAAATTTCGCCAAGTAGTTTAATGAAAATAAAATTTTTAAACACTGGTAAATTACTAAATTACTCGTCGTGTCTGAATCAGCCTTTATAGACAGCTTTACAACAGCTTCACTTTGTAAAAAAATATCTAACTCCGTAATGTTGACAGAAACTTTTCTCGAAGCTGACTTTTGACACTCTGGGCAGACTCCTTGCACCCAACAACACAATTCCGCGCGGATGTTTGTTCCCAGAGTTTACAAATTGCGCTGTTCATTAACAAACGAAATTCACCCCGCAGTCCCTCCACCACAAAAAACCTTTTCCCCCAAAGCCGCGCGATTCCCAGCGCCCGCGCCTTAATTACAAAAACAAACCACTCCGCCTTTAAATCTCCGTTTGAAACCGCGAGGAGAGGGTTGAAGGGGTGGTACCAAGAAAATATTTACAACCCTCGTTGGCGCACGTGCGCGCGTGGCACGTGCCCGTGGTGGCCACTGGCCCTTCCACCCGGCCGTTTATTCTCCAAACACGGAAGTAAGTCGAGGGGTTGGCAGCCCCGTGCCGATTCGGAGGAAACGCAGACCGCGACGGACAGGCAGACAGCTCCGCTGTATAAAAAGCGCCCGGACCCTCTCAGCGCGCTTTCTCGCGAGGCTCCAAAAGTGGAGGCAGGCCGCGGCCAAGAAGGGGGTGCCTTGAAACATTGATTGCATCATCTGTTCTCCCCGGAAAGAATCGGTGTTTCGGCGAGGATGGAAGCCCGATAGCTGGGGAAATCGGGGAGGCTCGGTAACGCGGCTCACTGGACGGGGGTGGAAAGTAATATTCCGTGATTAAGTCTGCAGGGGCAGACCGACCCGGGACGGGTTCGTTAGAAAATTCGCTGCCCATGTCGAAGAGTAATTTCCAGGAGAAATGTCGCGGAGACGGTTGCGGCTACCTGCGGGGGTGTTTTTGATCTTCGGAGGGCGAATCTAGATCGCGGAGCGAGGAACTGCGAGGCTTGCGTTTCGAGTTATGATAAATTAAGGACCGCTGCGTCAGCTATCAGTAAATCAGGCATTGTTCGAGTAAATTTTTATTCCAACTAAAGGGTACTTCCCGTTAAGGGGTAATTTTTTATGCGAGTATAGTGAATGGAATACAAAATCTGTTCGGAGGCCTTTATTGCACATACCTTGAAGTATGATCTCAATTTTTAAAAATTTTTTTAATACAAAATGACGGCGGCACAGCTCAACGAAAGAAGCTTCTTCTGAAAAACAGTGTTCCGCGGAAAGATTTCTCCTTCAATCTTTGAGCTAGAACAAAAAACCAAATTTTTTTTAGTTCTACATGAGATTATCTCGGGAAGTGCACGAGGAAATTAAAAAATACTGTTTTTTGTAAGAATGGTGGGTGATCGAACAAAACACGGAACTGCCACAACCTCAAAATTGTTGAAATTGTTGTTCAATCACGCACCATTCTTACAAAAAGCAGTATTTTTTAATTTCCTCGTGTACTTCCCGAGATAATCTTATATAGAACTAAAAAAAAATCGGTTTTTCGTTCTAGTTCAAAAATTGAAGGAGAAATCGTTCCGGTCGCGGAACACTGTTTTTCAGAAGAAACTTTTTTTTGTTAAGCTGTGGCGCCGCCATATTGTAATAAAAAAAAATTTTAAAAATCGTGACCATACTTCGAGGTATGTACAATAAAGGCCTCCAAACAGATTTTGTATTCCATTCCCTATACTCGCATAAAAAATTCTCAAAATCAGGCTGCCGTTCCGGCCTCTACAGTGGCATTGCTCCTTAAATAATTAAATAAATTTCATTCGAAGAGTATTAACTCTGTTGTAAATCCACTGTCCCTTCGGAAAGTGGAGCTTGGAAGGCGAGTAGGTAAAAGAAGGGACCGGGATGATCCCTCCACGTCAATTTAAACCCCTCGATAACAGCTCCGCAATCTTCTCGCGGTACAAGGTACGCCCTTCTCGAGCACTCGACATTCGCACGGCGCTCGGTGCACACTCGCGATATATATTAATCAGAAAAGTAGGTTATTGATCCGCAGAAACTGGCGGGCAAATTGCAGCAGCGGCGCCGCCAGGCGCGTATAAATTTCCATTAAAAAAAAAAAAAAAAAAAACAAGACGGAGAGGGGGAAGGGGCGGGTAGAAAAAATACTGGGTCCATTAGCCGTCGCGGAATAACAAAACCCCGTCGAAGCAAGCTACATACTCGTGCTTATTTTGTTTCCGCCGATCCTCCCGAAGCCCCGGCGGAATTACGCGAATAATCTCGAGGCCTTCGGGAAAATCCTCCGGCTTGAAAAATCCCCTTTCCAGCCGGAACGCCGGCGCGCACTCGCCGGAACTTTTCCGGATCGAATGGTCGCGATATTCTCGTCGCGAGCGATCGCGGGTCCTCGGTAAGGTCCGGGCCTCGCCGCAGAGGCAAACGTTGCCGGTAAAACCAGCAACACGCTAATGGTCAGCTTTGCCGGGCAATTTATTAGCGCGATTTTAACGGTATTATAACGGCCCTGATATATTAATGGAATTTATAATCGTAAAAGTAATATCGCCCGGGATAATTGCGCCACCCCACTCGGCCAGGGGGTGGCTGGTTGCGGGGGCGGAGGTGCGCGCCGGTTGGCCAGATTAACTGGTAACGCTGGGACGTTTCCATTCGCCATCCTGCCCAGCCCTTTGACACACGTCACCTAATCACTGCGGATCCGCGATCCGTTTCATGCGCCGCTGTTATGCTGCCTGATTTCTGTCACGGCCCTCTCATACGCTCGTCCCGGATTTGGAATATCAAGGGGGAAGGTAGAGGCGAGTTGGCAGGCTTCGACTATTTTTCACCACTTACTGCATTTATTCTTACTAGTAATATATAAAAGTAAAACGTTTCCGTTTGTGGGTTTGTGGGTTTGTTCTTCTTTCACGTCTAAACTGCTGAACGGATTTCAATGAAATTTTGAATATATATTGTATGCGTCCTAGATTAGATTATGAGATATTTATTTTGGGGGCAGCATAATTAATTTCCGGGCGAAACTGGGTAACGGATATCGCAAAAAATATTTAGAAAACGCATTTTAACTCTTGAAGCTTTTGAATAAAGGACTCAATTTTTTTTTCATCCGTTATGATACTGTTTTATCAAGATGAAACGCAGGAAACGAAGGTTCAGAAATTTTTCCCTAGGGTGAACGTATGCGCGGGCCAAAAAAAAAATTTTCCGGGTAAATCCAACGAAGAGCTCTTATAGAGCTCGAAGCTAAAAAGGTACTTTTCACTTTGAACACCTGTAACTTGCGAACTCATGATCGTATACAAATCTTCACGAGTGTTCTGGAAAGCTAAGAAAATTTCCTTTCGGAGCCTTTAGTTGCCAATTTTTTTCAATCGTGTTAAATGCATTTTAAAATGATCCCAAAAATTCACGAAAATGTTTTGTTCGCTGTAAAAACAACCACAAGCCACGTACTTACAACTAGTAAATGTATAATTTACAAAACCTACAGTTTATTATTAACCTTAACATATTTAACTATATTTATCATACAGATTCCAGAACATTGAAAAATTCAGAAACATACCAGAAACGCATAGCACAGAAATACAGTGGCGTGCAAAAGTATTCGGCCACCCTTTAAAATCGCATAACTTTTTTAAAATTAATCCAAACGACTCGAGTTTTTTTGAGAAGCTAGAAGGATTAGTTTACTAACGGACGTGATTCGCCGTTTTGAAAAAAATGCACTTGGTCGGAGTAGCAAAAAAAAAATAGTAAAGGTCGTTTTTTTAAACTTTTTTTTGTGAGCCCGTAATGAAAATTCAAAAAACCCATTTGTAGATATAAGTAATTTATGTGCGTGCCTAAAATTTCATGAAAATCGGTTAACATTGCTTTGAGTTATAAACGGGTTTTTTGAATTTTCATTACAGGTTCACAAAAAAAAGTTTAAAAAACGACCTATACTATTTTTTTTTTTGCTATTCCGACCAAGTGCATTTTTTTTTCAAAACGACGAATCACGTCCGTTAGCAAACTAATCCATCTGGCTTCTTAAAAAAACTCAAGTCGTTTGGATTAATTTTAAAAAAGTTACGCGATTTTAAATGGTGGCCGAATACTTTTGCACGCCACTGTAGATCTCTGAGCGTACCAAATAATTTCCCACTATATCAAAAACATTAAACAGGAATTACCCCCTTTTTAACTCTTGTTCAGATAAAAAAGATAAAACCACTGATAGGAAATTGCTGCCATCTACGTACAGCTTCGTTGTCCATCTCTCCCGGAATCACCCTACATTAGGATTTGCCCCGTAAATCGAGCCGAAACTTCGGGAAGAAATCTCCCCTCCGAATCCGCGAGGCCATCAGCGATCAATCACCGGCGGCCAATTCAAAGAGCCGAGCAAAGCGCGCGCTCTCGCAAGGGTCCTCCGAACTTTCCACACCCCCCCCCCCCCCCCCGCCCCGGAGAAATTGTCAGCGCTGCTCGCGGCAGAGATGTCGGCGCGCAATTTCCCCAGCAGCCCCATTAGAAGGAACTTCCTGTTCAGCCCCGCGGCCGGGGAGAAAAAAACCTCTCCACCCCCCCCGGGGATATTTCGCGTCCGTTCCGCGAGCGGCCCTCGAAACGTCGAGAGCTCCGCGGACGTATAAAATGAACGCGTGTTTTAACGCTAATGAGAAAAAGCGCATCGCGCCGATGCATCGTCATCGCCGGCCGCGATAACGCCAGGCGTTATTCAGGCGTTATTGCGAAACGTATTACCGTGATCCCGTGGAAAACGGCATTAAAATAAATCACGAGTTTCTCACGGCGAGTGGCCGCGGGAAATTTGTCTGTATTTTTTTTTTTAATTTAATATTTACCATCACGCCGGACGCCGGACAGGTGGCAGAGGGGTTGCAAGGGTCGGGGGCGTGCAAGGGAGGATAATGCAAATTTACATCTCTGCGCGAGCTCGCTGGAATAAAATGTGGATCACGAAATAGGAGCGAGGATGATAACGAAGAAGCACCCGCGCGATGGAAAATCTCGTTTCTCTGTCTTCCTCTCTCGCCGTTTTTTCTCCTCCAGCTTCGATCAGCCAGCCTCTACCCTCGACCAGGCTTTAATTATTTTCCTGGATTTGGAAAACGTTGCCACCCTCCCCGCCCACCCCCGCGGCTATTATTTCCGTCGAACAATGACTCGCGAGCGCGTCATCGACGAAGCGACACGCGTCGTTTTCCTTTTTTCGGAGCCTTTTCCCTTGTGCCCCCCCCCCTTTTTTTTTCCAGCAGACCCGAGTGAATCGTGTGTTATGCGTTCGAAAGCAATTTGGGGTGCGCCTGGCGAATCTCGCGTGGCATTCGAGTGCGGCTTGGGGTGGGCCGGAGTAATCGATTTCGTCTGGCGGGATTTTTAGATCCGGAGGTGGGCCCGTTTAAGGGGCCGTAAATTCTCGCATCGAGTACTGCATCTTGCCGCTGGACGCGGATTCCGCCGCATCGCGGGGCATTACAATCGATTACCGTCGCCGATTCAATCGTGTTTCAACGTGTACCAACGCGCGCCACTCGATCCGCCCGCTCCTTTGTCCCTCGGGCGATTTATTCGAGCGGGCGAGCCCGCGTGCTTTTAAATACGCTTCTGTTTTTTGTCTCGTTTTCTGCAAATATCGAAATACCGGCGCAGCCTTCCCCAGCGCTAAAACGTCCTCCCCCTTTTTTCCACGGCCATTGAAATCTTTAGAAATTCTCCTCCCCCGAGCTTCTTTGTCAAGATCGCAATATCGCGACGGTAGCTCCTTTTTCCGACCGCCTCCCCCCCCCCCCCCCGCCCCCGCCCCTCGGCTCTCCCCTCCTCTCCCCACGCCGTGCCGGGCGAACGCGTCGAGCGTTTTTCTGAGCCTCTGAGCCGCCCGGGATCGCGGAGGGGGAAGATATCGACAGTGGAGAGAGCAGATAGGATGCTTAGGCGTTAATTAGCCGCTCGTTAGGCCCGTTCATTAGGCCTATCGATAATCGTGTCGAGACACTCCGGCGTGTACTTAGGCCAAGTATTAGCAGAATGGCCCTAATCACAACGAATGGATCCTGATGGCTCATAATTCGTTAAGTGAGTGGTGGTGGCCTCGTAAAATGGTGATGAATGGGGGTTGGATGAATTAGCCGTGATGTGGAGTACGGCGTTTCCCTGGCCAGTTTTCAAATATATGCTGTCGATGGTTTTGGTTGATGGCCGAACTAAGAATACAATAAACTAACTCTCCGCCGTGAACCCCTTTTTTTGGCGAGGTTTTATGAGGGTGGTTGAGAAACTTTGTGCATTAAAATTGACATCCCATTCTTTAATGTAGGAATAGGTTTTATGATTTCTACTTATTTATTTGTGGGAGCCCCGGAAAAAATGGACCCCGTGCGACGGGACTCGAACCCGCGATCTTCGGATCCGCTGCGTAGGCGCCTAACCAACTCCGCCAAAGTCCTCTTATTCCGAGGTACCTTTTATAGGGATTCTATCGGATATTAATTTCTCAGAAATCGAGGATCTGTGAGGACGTTATTTATTAAAGCCAGCATCAAAGTCAACTCTTCAAGGAAGTGTCCAGCTGGTACGTGGCCTGTTTCAACATCCCACATCGATTAACTCACAACACGCCACAGATTTCCCCCTGTCTAAACACCTGAAAACAATCGCCGGCCGTACGCGTAGCCTGCAATCTACGCTCAGCCCTACAACCCTCCGCGAGAATTATCTCGGTGTCGGCGCTAATGAAAGGTCGCCGCCTTCATCATCTCGATAGTGTTCTCGCGTGGCGACCAGCGATTTGTCGTCGCGGGCCTGGACATTGGCGTGACCGGGGCCCAAATTCGAGCCTGAAGGGCTACACCAAGGAACAACACAAGTGTGCCGATAAACTCTCTCCCAGCGATTTCTCATTCTCCTCTCTTTTTTCCCCTCGCGACCTTAACGCACCACGCCCCTTTATTGACCCTGTACCGAAGCTCGCCTTTCGTTTTTTAATAACCCAGCCAAAGGGTGGGCGCGACGCCGATTAGGCTGGTCACGAATCCTGCTGGAAATCATTCTCCCGACTTCTCTACTGTATCGCTTCCACCGAGGCATTACGGCGTTAAGTCTCACGGGGTTGGCCTACAGGACCTTCCAAAAGTAGCGTCACAGCTGTCAAAGAAACTGTAATAAACCACTGCCCAAATTCTCTGAAATGAATCATTTATATAGATCAGTGTTTCTCAACCTTTTTTGAGTCGCGAACCACTTTTATAATATTCAAATAACCTGCAACAACCCCCATTCCCATATAAAGTAAGGTAAATTTAATAAAGTAAAGAAAACACATTAAAATAAGTATTTCAGAATATAATTCCAACTTAGTAATATTAAAAAAAAAAAAGCCGTGGCAACCCGCCGGAAAACACTTCGCGACCCACAAGTTGGGAATCACTGATATAGATCCTCTTTTAACGGAAAATTCGCTTTTGGGTTGCCAATTTTTTCTTGGGAAAATAGGTATAATATCTACTTTAAGGCCAAATGTGATAAAAAATATAGTACTTTTCAAAAGAAAGTGGTACAAAATAAAACCACATTAAAATAACCACAAAAATTGTAGAATTTTTATTTCTTTTTCGAACAGTACACTAGACAAAAATATAGTAAGTGCAATACTATACATTATAATACGGTTGGCAAGCCTAATTCAGTTCCCCATTTTCCTTCGTTTCGTCAGCCGTGAGTGAGGCAGAGATATTGGCAAAGTTCCTCCCGCCGGATTTGCTCGGCCCTGTACATCCCGCCTCGCCCGCTTATCAGCACGCCTCGTCTCTCTATTTCCCGAACATTTACTTTCAATACTTCCGCTACCTATCGGAAAATATTACGCGACAAAAGGTGAGCCCGGAGATCGCCTCTTTATCCCTTAATTTCCTCGCCGTCCCGAGATATCGGAGTTTCCCGCAGCTCGTCTGCAGCGTTATGGCCCGTTCACGCTGGGGGCAGTGGCGCACTCGGGACATAATCTTGTGGGGAGCCGAGTTGAACGGAAAAAATATTAAGCTCAATAAAATTCATTAGACGATAATAAAAATTTATTTAAAAAATAAAATCCACGTTGTCGAATCTCTTCAGTCGTGGTCACATTAATCTCTTTCTTCCTTTCTCTTCGAGGGTTGCCAGGGTCCCTTGGCTCTCCTATGACGGCGCCACTGCGCTAGGATTCACGTGGCTCCTTAAGCCGCGTCCCTACTAACGCCAATTACCACTGTCTTTTCACCAGCGGCAGTGGCCGTGATGGATACACCGGTTCTCATTCGAACACCGAAGTCAAGCATCACGGGGCGGCGTCCTGGGGAAGGATGGGTGACCGTTTTTCTCCTGGGTCCGCCGCTTGCTGCTGGGACCCTATAGAGGGGGGGGGGGGCAGTATATATAGAGGAGGGGTGTGTGTGATGTGATTGTGCTACCCCCCACCCCTATATTTAGTATTAAAAGGATATTATGGGTCTGAAAAACCCCGAGAATTGGAGAGACAAAAGAGTAGTGGGAGTAAAAAATTGACTGACTAAAACCCCATAGTTGTTTGTGTTGGGCAGTATATCAGCAGCCAAAATAGCTTTGAAGCGCAGCCACCATTCTGTGTATCACGAGTAGTGGCAGTGTGTGTGCACAGCAAAACAAAACAATAATAAAAACAAACAAAACCACAACCCACCATCTTTAAATCCCCGTAGTTATTCAATAATAGTGTAATTAATGGCCCCTCAAAATCCTTGCTAGAATAACACAGGCGCCCACAGGGTCGTGTCGTCCCGCGAAAAATCACGAGAGAAATAGCTAGCTGGAATAACAAGGGAAACGGTAGTTCGCCGACTGTAGAAATCACTGGGCGTTTGCCTACAGCGGGCCAGGATTCGAGACCGAGTTCCCATTTCGTGTGTATAGATCCTACGATAACACTGTAGAACAAGTAATAACACCAGCTGCGAAGCATAAGTTGATGGACGCATTGCGACAGGTTTCTCATCACCGAAACCCCTTCAACCCCTCCAGCATCACTAACATTCAGTGAAAATTCAGATTCTACCGCGGAATCTCTTGCACGAGCACTGGAGGCTTGACGAAGGATTCCCACGACCAGAGTCAGTCAGATATCCGCAATCTAGCGTCCCATTGGCCGCGCGAAAGGTGCCGGCCACACGCAGCTAGGGGAACGCCGCTTTCCACGGAGTCGGTTGCAGGTGGAACGTCGGCTTATCGACGCCCACTCAATCGCCGTTTCCGGTGACGTTCCCGGTACACCGTCGAAACGACAACCGGACACCGTGTGCGTGACCCTTGGAGAGATTGTTCCCGCGGACGTCGAGGCCCGCGCGGAATTCTTGAGCGCCAGGACGCGCGTGAGCATTCGATCGCGATGTATCCGCTGGCCGCCCGCGGGAGCAGCTGCTTCTGCGATGCAAATGCCCGCCCCTAATTGCAGATGGCCCGATAACGCGCTTATGGAAAACGGCGCCTAATGAATTCCTCTAATAACAGGCCGCCAAGGGGATTCGTAATGAAGAAATTCGCGTCCCCGCCATTAGAGGACCTTATCTGGGAAAAGGGGTACCCTGGGAGGATCGAGTGGGGTGTACTAGCAACCGCTGTCGCCTTTCCAGGCTTTCCCATACGAAATAAGCGTGTGGCTTTGCTGACAGATGGATCGTGGGACGTAGATCTTTTTCTGATTGCGGGAGCAAGTGTTTGGTGATAGTGGAGGGTTGTGGGACTGTGAGCTTCGTGGGCGGAGGTAGCTTTGGGAAAGATGAAGAAGATGTAGGTAGGTACTATGTTTGAAGGGTAAGGGGAAAAGCAGGAAATGTCACAAAACAGCTTCATCGGGAAAATTCAATTTTAGTCCATCAGTAAAGATCCGAGGTTAAATGAATTTATTTGCAACATGAAGGTGCTAATTAGACATCAGAAAGAAAAAAATAAGCAGTGAAGTAATAATTGGTTTAAATTATTTTAATATTTCTTCAAGTTTGAACAGGGCAACATAGGTACTGAAACAAAATAAGAAACTTCCACTTGTATTATTATCAAAACAAGGAAAGTCACTCTAAGATAAGAATGCCACATAATATTGTTCTAATGGAATTCTGTTCTAATGGATGTTCATTGGAATATTGTTCTAATCTCTGGAATTCTTACTATATTTGTCACATCAAATCTTTAGACAGTATCCAACATAGATATTTCAGATATACAGCCTATAAATTGCGTATTACTTTTGACAGATTTTCTCATAATTATGAACATATCCTTTCTACTCTGGAGGCTTATATCCGACCTAATACTTACTTTTAAAATTATGAATCACCACGTCAAGTGTTCGGAGCTTCTAAGCTTACTAAGATTGTTAAGGAATACTCCACTATTTATGCTATGTAAACATTCTTTTACAACTGTGTTGATAGATTCTGTAGAACTTCTAATTCTGTTGCGCATTTAGTGGAGTGACAACTCCCTTTTATAATATTACAAAGGTAACCCAAATTTAATAAGGTAAAGTTAACACATTAAAAGCAGATATTTCAGAATATAATTCTGCCTTAATAATATTAAAAAAAAAACGTGGCAACCCCCCCCCCCGAAAACACTCCACGACCCACTGGTTGGAATCCCTGATATAATAATATTCACACGGTATTCTAGCAGAAAGAACAGGCCATCTCCTCGGCCGGGAAACGAGAGAAGGTTGATTCGAGTCGCTGGAACGTAGCATTTCCTTCCCTTTAAGAGGATGAAAGAGTGGAAGAAAAGTAAGACGAATCAATTTCCCAGCCAGTCGATCCGAGGACTCGACACAGAAAGCTTCTTAAGAGTTTAAAAAAACCCGACAACCCATAGAAGTTGCGAAGGCGCGTCAGTCATCGTTCCGCGAAAGTTT
This sequence comes from Andrena camellia, assembly GCA_029448645.1. Taxonomy (NCBI): domain Eukaryota; kingdom Metazoa; phylum Arthropoda; class Insecta; order Hymenoptera; family Andrenidae; genus Andrena; species Andrena camellia. The sequence continues at coordinate 2,261,453 of CM055681.1, read as the reverse complement.
CGCGCGCGTGAAAGAGCACCGTTTCCGAGGGAGCAGCGGCTGGACGTGCCTGGGCCGGGGATAGTTCCAGCGATAGCCGCCCGATTAAACTGCCCGGAAAATTTTTGAGATATCCCGGTCCCTTAAATTAGCCAACTTCCCCGGGAACTCGGGGCGCAAGTGCCTGTATAAGACAGGGGGGCATCGAGCACCTCGGGATTACTTAAACGCGAGCGGAGGCCCCGACCGGGTTATCGGTCGCGACTGCGAGTGTCTTCTTTACTTATTTACGCGGGGATGCGCTCGTCGCTTGAGGGAACAGAAAGTGCCATTTCTGGCACTGGCTGACTCGCTTCTCCGAGTCCTCTCAACCGAATCGCGCGTAAGCCCTGATGAAGATCTTGGGAGCAGTCGCTCAGACCTAACTCAGACCCCGTCTAGACTCGCTGCAAACCTAACCCAGATCCACTCGAGCCCGTTTATCCGCATCATCATCATTCTCCCGGGCAGGGAGGAACCCGACAACCGAAGGGTTTGTCCTCGCATAAATAAGCCCTGCCCCTCGTCGCCCCTCCGCCCTGAAGAGTTACCTCGCGAGGGCGGAGAGGAGGAGCGACCGACGTCGTCCCCGTCGACGGGCACGCACATTTACACGGGGGCCAATATTTGCGCGACAGAGTTGGCATCGGTTCCCTTTGGTCAGGCATCTCGGCGCGCGGTATTTATCGTGCAAACGAACCGCGATCCCCGGAAGTTCGCCGTGTGTGTCGCCCGGCGAGCTACTTGGTCCGGATAAATAAAGCGGCGGTCGGCCCAGGAAGGACTCCCATCGAGCTGGCGATTTTCAGCGCGCGTCGCCACTTTCTCCACGGCTCGGATTCAATTCCGTGCAACCCCGTATAGAACGGCTAGCCGGGGAGCCGGCGGCGTGATTAATTAACGACAGCTTACGGCCGTTTATTCGTCCGGCTCGCGCCGTCGGGCGACTCCTTTCTTCCCGGCGGCGATCGATGGGGAAAAATTCAAACGAAAGCGGGCCACCAGCTCGCCTATAAAACGCGGCTGTGAAACAAAACGTCCACCGATCGGCCCTGCAAAAACGCGCCTCGTAAATCCCCGCCGGCTCGAAAATTCTCGATAAACCGTAAGGAATGTGTGGCCCGCGCGGAACACGGCGGGCTTGGAAACGGGGATCGCTCTGCTTCGATCCGACAAGGTCCTGTGGGCAGGCCAGCGCCTCGACGTGGACTTTGCGGCTTGATTAGACGATGATTAGCGCGGAGGAAGAGGGCTCGGTATCAATGGGGGCTATCGCAACTGTCTTCCAAAGCTAATATCCGCTTTGGCGCCGCGTGGCAAGTTTGGAGGGTGCGCGGCTGAAGAAATGTTACTCGGAGAAGCAGAAATCAATTGGCTAATTGGCCGGGTTGGGCTCCTCGGAGGTCTCTTAGAACTCTCCGATCGTTGCAGCATCCATCCGTCGATACGATTTTTCCAATCAACTGGAGCCGAGGAATAAATGAATTCCCGGCGCCGGGAATCTTCCGCCTCTTTGTCGCGGTCTCATTCGAAGGGATTAACCGTGGCTGCCAATAAATTCAGAACACCATTGTTCGCGGCCCTCGACCACGTTTCGATCAGAATCTCGGGCGTATCTCGATTATCGTCGCGAAATATTCCCTGGTAAATATCCAGCCTGGGTTATGAAGTTTCGGAGGGGGCGGGGGGGGGGGGGGGATCGAACTTCGATTTCGAGGTTGGCCTCGGGTGGGGGGCGGGGGATGGATCGATCGCTCGGGGTGGCCGGAGTCGAAGGGTGACGGGTGGTCGTCTTTTGGATATTTACGACGGCTTTCTCGTCGAGCTCGCTTCGGCGGATAAACGTGCGAGCTCCCTTCTTCGGGACCTCCTCCGAAAATAACAGGATGGGCGGAAAAATTTAGCGAAGCAATTATCGTCGTTAAAAGTTCGCTGGGGGTTTTACTCTGTAGCGCTCTTCAACCCGGAGATCTACTTTCCATCCGGAGCACCGGGTGCCCGCCGCAATTCGCGTGCGTCGCCCGAACAAAAGGGGACGGTAGATTTTAATAGAGCAGCTTAACTGTCTATTTTTCGCCACGGGCAAATCGACTCTGAATGCAATAGATCTGACGAGGACTCGACTCGGTCTTTCTGAGCCTGTCTAGATCCAATAATTGTATTTGCATGGAGCATTGGGTAGCCAGTGACACAGGATAGACTCGAGGGTTGCATCCCCGTCAGGCTCCCAACCGCCACTTCCCAGCGAATCAGTATTGTTTGCGGGCTAACTGATTCCCAATTGCTACCAGACACTGTCCCCGGTAACTGGCGCGCCGCGGTAGCGCTGCGCAAGGGGTGGTATCTTGTAAATGACACGTCTGCGACTAGTATTCCCTTCGTCGTCAATGGAAATCAGACGATATTCTGGACTATAGTCCGAACGTGTAATAAGGTAAATGTCCCAATACGCGTGCACGTCCCAATACTTGGACACTAGTGTACAGTGGCGGAGTTGAGAAAAAAGGCCCAGGTGGTAAACGTTCTGGGGGGCCCATTTTTTCGGGAAAATGAAGAGGTGATTTACTAAAAGGGGGTAAGTGTACAGACAAGTGCTTGAATAAAATCTTCATTTTTTTTGGAGACAGGGCCCTAGGGGCCTTCTAAGCAGGGGCCCATTTTTCGGAAAAATAAAGCGGTAGTTTACTAAAAACGGGCTCAGGGTAATAATACAGAAAAAAATATACTTTGGATATAATCATAATTTTTTTTAAGCATGCAACTGCTCAACGGCCGCTCTGTTAAATCCGCCACTGCTAGTGCAAATAATAACGATTATTGCATATAATATTCGCTTTATGCAGAAAATAACTATTTTATTAAATTATTCAAATATTTAATAAAATATATTCATATACATATTTTTCTTACAATTAGTAAACTTGTAACATTCGTAAAAAAAATAATTTTCTTGAACTCTCACGGTTTACACCATTTTAGTATTGCTCTTTTCTGATTTGCTAAATCAGCTCTGCATTTTCCTAAGCGAACATAACCTTAAAATTAGTCATTCAATAATGGATTCTTTTTAGTCAATCTTGTTTACTGATTTACATAAATTACTTATACAGAAGAAATATGCCAAAAGAAGACACTATTGTGTTTTTTTTTATTTTATTTAAGCTATTGTAAGGACTATGAATTTTCAATATTTTACAAAGTTAATCAATCCAATAATATATTTTTTTTAATGATAAAATACGCACGGTTTATCATGTAAATAGCTTTACTACTCGGCTTCGCCCGAAATTTAGATTCTGATTTTATAAAAAAAATTGTTTTTAATTTTTTTTCTAAAAATAGTCACATTCATCTGGATTAGTCAGGCATAATGAGCTGAAACAAATTTCGTGATCCCAGAGTTTATCGTTCGACAGATACAACAAACACACAAATATATAGAAGCTTTGTGCTTTATATATTAAGATTGCAAAATCGTTTTTATATAAATCGACTTATATAATTGAAAAATTCTCCAACGTGTTTCCTCCGTGTTTTAAATGTCCAAGTATTGGGAAATTCACCTTAATGCTGGTGAAAAATGTGGGATCAGGAAGCTCCTGAAAAGGAAGCTCGGAATAAGAGATCTCGGAGTTTCAGTTTCGGTGGAGTTGGTTAGGCGGCTGCCCAGTAGGCAGAAGGATCCCGTGCGTCGCGGGTTCGAGCCCCGTCGCCCCGAGCCCATTTTTTTCGTGGATCCCGCAAACATGAAGGAACTATAAAACTTATTCCTACAGAAATAAGACAGCTGGTGCAGAGAATCTAGCTCAGGCCTACCATCTTGCGAGCAGCAGCTACTTCGCCTCAGTGCTGCCAACTTCGCTGTCCACTCTTCGCTTCCACTTTCCCCCCGCGACACTTACCTGCATATTATTTCTTTAGCGCTCTTCTTATTTCCAGGCGCTCTTTCCATTGCCACAGGAGAATGAGAGTAAACGAAAGCTGTGAAATATCGCTCTCGAGAGACTCCAAGCTACACTTTCCCATTACCCAAATGGCAAAGGTTTATTAATCACGCTCGCTACAAGGAAGCTTCCACCTCGGCTCAAAGCGTGTTTAATCCTCGCGCGCGTAACGCGGAAGGGAAACAGGTATTTTCGCCATCTTTCGAAGCTTCAGCTAACCATCTTTGGTTTATTCAGCGGCTTTTAAATATTCAAGCCACTTGGGGACAGAAAAGTTCATTTATTGCTCGGCGCTTCGTATCATTGGCCAGACGGTCGTCTGGTCCCGTTTCCTTCCACTCAAGGATCGAGGAGAACCTCTCCCCCAGCTCTCCTCTATCACAACAGCCGCTCCGACGATGAAATTCTCTCGGCTGGCTACTCGCTATTATTTATTCACGACGCTCCCACTCTAATTGCGCTTTCCACCGGTATTACGCATTCAGACTTGGAAGGACGCTCGGAATATCTTACAGCATCCGAGAGATTACGCGGTGAAAAGACGAGAGACGAGGATTCACTGACACGCCCGGCAGCGCATTGTGGCCGCAGGCTGCGAGATTTCCCTAGGAAAAAACCGCTGCTTCGTTCGTGCCGATTCTGCGATTAAAGGTTTGCTTTGGACTCCAGTGGAAAGCCAGTTTTATTGGCCAAGAGAAAAGTTCAAGATAGATAGACTAATGAAGCACACTCAGGATGGCTATGGTAACTTCGTTATGGAGACTGAAGGCTGACAGAGGTTTCGAGGCGATGATTGATCTTGCTGAGTAATGAGGGGGGTGTTCACGAAGTCTATACTCTTGTCTCGAAAGGGGCCCAGTACCTTTCGCCACCAAACAATCACTCTCCAAGTCGCCTCCAACACCCAAAGCAGCGCAGAACTCTAAATTAATCCAACGGTCGGGACTCGCGTGGTCTGCTCGAGGGAAAAAATGAGCCAGAGGGACGGTCGAAGGTTGGAGTGGCTGGACAATGCGGATCGATCGGAAATCGACGAAGACAGGGACGGAAGGGCAGCGTTATGTGTCGTTCTACCTGCGTGCGCCCATTGACGGCGGAATCGCCGCTCAAACAATGCCAAATCACCGGAAACGTTGCATCCGCGAAACTTATCGCTCGTCAGCCGGAATTTCCTTCCCCGCCGGCACGCTGCAGGGGCGAGCGTGGAATCGAATTAGGAGGTCCGCCATACGGGTCGACGAACCATCGCTCGACCCGTGGAAACGCGAGATTTCATCAGCGGGGGAAATTGTTTCCGACGCGATCACTTTTCCTCCGTCCCGGACTTCTGTTCTTTCAACCTGTTAGTGGGGTCTAGGGTTTCCTTTCTACGGTGCCGGTCGCCTAGCGGGGGAATGGACGTCGGGTCGAGGCCACTGCCACTGGCTGTCCTCGGAGAAATTGGTACCAGGAAGCTTCTTCTTCTGAGCTTCCCTCCGAGGGGAGTCTCCCTGATGGGTTCCCGTTGATTTTAGCTGATAGGATGGTAGGGTAGTAAGGACTCGCGATGCACGAATTGAGGGATGATGGGTGCCACGTACCAGCCTCGCCGTGGGATCGCGACTGTTAGTGCTCGCCAGCGCCACCAGAGGTCTAACCTCTCAAACTCTTTCTCGCAAGTGGCAGGTCCTAGTCTCGTTCGTATACATACAAGTTCCAAGATTGTTCCTCTTGGCCCGAATGCGGCTAGGGCAGGGTCCGTCGGCTGTAGCCGTATCGATAGTCTAGCTGATGGTCCCAAGACGAGAAAAGCATCTCTAAAACTGTTCCTTCAGGGATCCTTAAAACGTCAATCCACCTGCCCCTGCACAGAGGAGAGTACTCCATTGCGCTTTACTGGCCTTAGGGATTACGGGTTACGTCTCTGAGTCCCCCCCCCCCCTCCTTGACCCTTTCTCGCCCAGGAACGGGCTGTTCCGGACGTTACAATATATATATAATAAGGCACTTGAGGGAAAAACTTCGCGTGGGGTATAGTCCCAGACCAATGTGTGAGGATTTTTAGGTTCAATAAAAAATGAGACACTGTGTCCGTTAGTACAAGTATAAAATAGTATTTAGAATATAAGAACATCACGCTTCGTCTCGCCCGGAAAAACAAAAGACGGTAGTGTGGCAGTGAAGACGACGCGAATGTATGACCCCCGCATATGCAACATCCGTCGGCAGTATCCCAGCCAAAACGCTTCCAAAGCGGAGAGCCCAAGCAACTTGTCGCCCACCCAGGAACGCGAGCCGACAACCCCGAAAATCAACCGCAGGAGAGCTGCACTCACACCCCCCCAGCTTTTCTGGTCCAGGCTCGATTCCCTCGTCGATGGGAAAGAATGCCGCTCCTCGCCGCCACGTATCTATTTACAGTGGCCCCTTCTCCGACCGTCCGCGCTCTCTCAGCCTCGTTTAATCCGTTCCCCGGCGCTCGATCGACTTTTTTCACCCCTCAACCGTTCCGCCCACCCACCCTCGCCCCGGACAGAGGATCCAACAGCGACGTTGGCACGTCGGGCCAGCGGCCAGAGGAGATCCGAGCGTAGTCCCGCAATCGGATCGGTAATTAAACCGACCGGACCCGGTGTTTCCCAGGCAGCCGGCAAAGCTTTTCCGCCTCGACGCCCGCGGACGGACCGAGGAAAAACAAAAGAGACTATTCCATTACACCGTCTGTTTGATCCTGGCCGCCTCCGTCCGCGCTATATCGATCCCCCCAGGCTCCTTGGTCCTGCCGAGGACCGTCGCATCGTTTGAATCCCGTTACCAGCCGGGGATTCCCTCTCGCTAGCGACGAGTATCCTGCCCACCCCACCCCGTGTTTGCACCCCCCGACGGCCACCCGCTCGGTGCTTCTTTTCCCTCGGCAGACGCGCCTTTGATTTCCGATATCGATATGCTGCCCGCAGAGGGAAACTCTGTCAAAACGGAGTCCAAGGCGGAGAACTCAAAAGTGATCCATTACTCGGGAAGGGGGAAGCTGGGGCAAAGCTCGGCGCAGAGGGCGCCACTAGCGCACGTGCCTCTGCTGACTGTTGATCTCGAAATTAAAATGCCAATCAAAGGAGGAAATTATAAAATATCAAAAAACGATGACAAATGGCACACGCGCTGGTGGCGCCACGGGTGGGAGAAAGTTGCAGTTCGCCAGGCGCTGTCCGTGATAAAAGTTGCTGAGGGGGGAGGCTGCTCGATCGGTCTCCCAAGGAAACGTCGCGGTTTAATTCCCCCGGTCGGAGGGATTTAGAGTCGTGCCAGCCATCGAACTGCGCGATTAAGAGCTAACAACGGACGGCCAGTCGAACAATTGGACCCAGCCAGCTGCCCCGATACCAGCGCTGCCAGGAGATTTAAATGTCCGCTTAAGGGGATCAGCCGATAAGACGGTTTCGCAGTCGAGTTTAATTTGACATTTAAATCGATCCTCCCCCCCGCCAAGGCTGATCTTAAGTGGCTCTGGCCGTTCCCCTGGGTGCATCGACAGAAAATCTTCGGCGCCCCAAACGACTTCGGGGGTTGTTGCGCCAGCTCGAAACAATCTCCCCCCTCCGGCCGTGTTGCTGGATTAATTGGAGCGTAATTGCATGGAAAGCCGGCCCGAAGAAACTTCCCGGGGCACTTTGTTTCCACCCGTTCTTCCGGTCAGGAGGCTAAGAAAGGGGTGGAATTACGCCGCAGGTTTTCGCGAAGCCAGCTTCCAAGATGGCGACGGATAGCCACAGCCAGATCTCGTTCGCGAACCAGCACGCCACTCGCTTATCCCATCAGCCTTTAACACCTCGCGTATGAAGCGTTATCCCAACCTAGCACAGTGTTTCGCGTACATGGGCTTCGGGGCAAAACTCATAGCTCCTGAACTAATCAGTTTTCGACCTAAGCACCCTAATACTTTTTTAAAGAGAATATAAAGATGCATCGATAGGTGTATAAAAATATGCCGTTCCATTAAAAAATAAATGAGCTGATCTTGATTTTTTATTGAATAAAAAGTTTTTTTTATTAATTTTTACTTTTGCAATTTGTTGTCAACTGAATACTGACAGACTTTTGTTGGAAATTTTTTTTTATCACTTTCAGAAATACCGGATATTTGGTCGGCGGGGGTGGCGCGGAAGCGTTTCACCCCCGTTTCCCTTCTGAAATACGAGCGGGTCTAGTGGAATTCTTCCGGCAGACGCAGAATGCGCCTGAAGGAAGACGGGGGTTCTCCAGAAATTTCGAAATCCCACGGAGGACACGTCCCGGGTGTCGACGACCCTCCACCTGTCACCCCCACGCGACGCCCTTTATTACTCGTCACCGTTTAAACGGCGCGAGGCACGCGACGCGAAGCCTCCCCCCGTTATTACCGCGAGACGTCCCCGCGGAGACGCCGGGACGTACGACGGATGAGAAATTTGTGTCGTCTTCGCGGCCGCCGTGCGACGGCTGTCCACGGGAAGAATGCCACCCCACCCCGGCGACTCGCTGGCCCCACGAATACGCGGGCAGCCGACCGAAATTCCGGCGGGTTAACCCGCGAGTAAGTGAACCGTCGTCGTCCATTACGCCCGAGTTTATCGCGGGCGTGCACTAGACTTAAAAGCACCCCCACCCCGGTACACATACGCAGGCACACGAACGCGCGGGGGTGGTTTTCGCGCTGGAATAGCGATTTCGATCGATCGCGTACGATATTAAGTCGCGGCTCTCCCTGCAACATTTATTATTCCCGCGATTTTTATCGCGGTATAAATGACTCACTCGATACTTCCCTTACGGGGCGGGGGGGGGGGGAGAGGACGTGACTCAGCCGACGCCCCTTCTCCCCGCCCCCGCAATTCCCCGGGACCCTCGAGCGTTCGGCGATAATGTCGAATAAAAAGCAGCAATTCCGACACACCGTATCTGGGGGGGGGGGGGGGTGGCTATTTCGGGGCGAGGCGTATCAACTGGTTGCTCGAAAAGCCAGCTACGTTTTTGTCGTTCGGGGGTTGATGCGCCTCTGGCCAAGTGGGTCATCGCTGGACCATGTGCACCTTGTATACAACTATATTTACAATATTGGGGTGTCTAGTGTTGTGAAATACACTGGTCGTTTGGTATTCTTGGTATGTGTCTTCTGCAGAGTTGCCAGAATCGGCGATTTATCAAACTTTGGGCGACTTTTGTAATAATAAGAAAACGTCTGTATTACGTCATTTAGAAAAAGTCAAATGCATCACAAAATTTTCTATTTTTTGCATTAATGTAGTCGAAATTCATGAAAGAAAGAATTGTATTTGTGGGAAACCCTGCATATACGGGCCAATATTGGTTTGAAATTCTGTGGGTTTTGATTGGACTCAGTCTGCCCAACCGTAGAATTCATAGACATGGAAATATTGTAGGTACTATTTAGAACAATTTCAATATTATTTAATATTCAGATACACGCTTATACGGGCTCGGCGAGGAATGTTAATTACGCTGATTATAATTTGTATGTTCCACCTTTTTATGTTGGTAACAGCATCTGCGAATGGTGTGCTCCTCCTGCCAAATTGCCAAAGAATCTGGTGCTCCAATTTGCTGGGCATTGCGTCGTTAAATGCAGATTTCATTATTAGCTTCGTTTTATTGTTAGCTTAAGGTTTGGTGCTGCGATAATAATGGCCAAATGGGCAAAAGTATGCCATTGACCCTGATTCTTATTATTCCCCCGGATAATGGAAATGAAAAATAAATAATTCCTTTCTTCTCTCACTGCCTTCCTACCTCTCTCATTTTAAAAAATATTGAACACATTTTCTTCATTACACATTTCTACGTGTTAAACGTATCATATTAAAAAAAGTATTAAGCTTCAAAGTTCAAAGTGAAACACTACTTGAATATTTTTTTACCGGGCAGCACTGTTGCAACCTTCTGAAAACCCTGGCAAGTCTGCAAACAAGACTCTCCTCGATCACCGACGGCTCAATTTTCGTTTCTACTACTTAATCGGTACGCTCCACTCCAGTGTCATCGTTAATCGCTCCGTTCGACTTTTTCCAAGCTTGCTGGCTGGATTGCAGGGGAACGGGGATGAAGAAAAGGGGGTAGGAGCGTGCCCGATTGTCGCGCGTTTCAATGCGAATAAATATGGAAAATAGACTTAAGCCAGGCAAATCCGCCGGTTCGATCCGCGTTGCTATTTTCCCTCGCGCCGCGTCTGTTTTCTCCCTTTTCTCGGATTCTGCATCCCCTTTACAGAGTCGATATCGAGTCACGCCGCGCAATAAATTCCCCGAGCATTATTTAATTAAGCCCTGGCTGCAATTTATATATTTATACTCGGCCGCCTTTATTCCCCTTATTTAATCGTGGAAGCCTATTCTCAGCCTGCGGAGGAGCCATTCTCTAGCCGCGCGCAGTGCTCGCGATTAGAAAACAAGAACAGCGTCTTTGTGCCTCGTATTACATCGCGAGTCGATACGTCAGGGGCGAGCCGAGGCCGCCCGGCACAAAGGGGAGGATCAGCGTAATCCCTATTTGGGAAGCAACCCCCAGAGTCACCAGAAACACCAGCCAGAAGCAGCCCCATTCATTTGCACCCCATCGTACCTGTTTATTTGGCCACGGGTCCGGAAAGTGCGCACTCACGAGGGTGCTGTCATAAATCAAGATGGCCCGGACGAGGCATCATCATCGATCCCGCGGCGAAAGGAAACCGACGACCCTTCCCGCCCTTTATTACTATTATTAAAACGTCTCGTTTTTACGGGATGGAGGGCACGCGTGACCCAAGGGCGCGCTGAGACGAGTCCACGGAGGGGCAGAGAGGGGTCCCGGAGGTGCTTCTCTTCGTTTTTCCCCCGACGTATGTGGTTTCCCCCATCCCACCACCCCCATCCGCCGATCCAGTGTCGCCCAACCTGCCAACCAACGGCCTGCCTGGCGCTCCCGCTACGACAGATAGTGTCCGGTTTATACTAGTCCCCACCAACTGACGGGGCGCGGCGGCTGCGCCTCAGAAGAGTCTCTCTCCCTCCTCTATAGCAGCAATTTAAACCAAGCAAGATGGTGTGTGAGCTGATTCCTAGGCGAACAACGGGGGGAACGGCGGAAATCAATCAGTTAAGGGAAATTTGGAAGGCCAAACCCGCGGCGCGCGCTTTGTTGGACTCGATGGGATTTTCAACGTAAGGAATTTTTTTTTTGCTATAGAGGGTAGCGGGGTTTGGTTCCTTGAAGGTCACGGAATTGTACTACAATTCGCAACCGAGGGAACACCCTCACAAAACTTCATAGAGTTCCCAGCAGCAAGCAGCCCACCAGGAGAAAAACGGTCACCCATCCTTCCCCAGTACGCGCCCCGTGATGCTTAACTTCGTTGATCGAACGAGAAGCGGTGTTTCCATCACGGCCACTGCGGCTGGTTCCCGCTACGACAATTAAGAGCTGCTAATTGCGTCAGAAACCCGCGGGTGTCTCGCGCCACCCTCCCGTGGGCTCCTTCGAGGAAACTGTTAATTGGCGCCGCGTGAAACCCGGGCGATCATCCATTTTTCTCCTTCCGCGATGTTTATTGCGCCTTCTGGGGGCGGCTCGAGTGCTTTATTCCACAGCCCCCGGAGGGTCTCTCCCTTTGTCTCTCCTCGGTTCTTTCAATCCCCAGTCCGGCGACACCGTGGAGGGTTTATCAGCTGTGGAGCAGCGCCACGGTGATCAGGTTGAAGAGCACTGGCCCCCGGGGAAAGGGGTGTCGCGTGTGTGTTCCTTTGTCATCGGGGTCGCCGTTGCCGCGACCCCCGCAACTGCTACGACACACGACACCGCTTGCCCTTTCCACGATGGGCAGCAGAGCAGGTAGCAGATAGCTGGCTTCGTTTATGCCGCGGTGTACGATTTCCGCCGTAAAGCAATACCGGGGCCAGGGCGAAATTAAGCGACTGTCCAGACACCAGGCCGAGGGGCAGGGATCATCGGCGATGACACCTGCGAGATTCCCTTCCCTCTCTCTCGCTCTTCATCGTCGGCGCAGCTTCACCCTGCCCTCTCAATTTCGCATTAGACCCTGCGAAAGGGCTTCCTCCGTGAGAGAGATCCAATTGTCTCCCCCAGGTGCATTTCTCTCTCTCCTACGCGTTGATATCGTTGTCTGGGCGGTTTAAAGCCTCCCGCGGATTAGCATTGCCGGACTGGTGGCGTCTCGGAATCGCAGACCGACTAATGGGTCTTCCTGCGGAATAGGAGACGCGACATGCCCGCCCGGCGCTGTTCAGCGCGGCTACTCGGTCCGCCTTGGTCAGAAAAATGTCACGAAAATTAGTTAAACACACTACGGATCTCGTAATTTCGGGAGCTTCAGTTCGCGAAAAATTACCAACCCGTGGAATAACTCTTATATTATACAATTAGTAAAACTACCACGCCATAATTACATTTTGGGCTTAAGGATATATCGGACGTACAATATTAGACAAAAGTATATGAAATTTGAAAGCTAGATGTAAGCAACTCGAAGGACAGTTGGAGTCTTATTTTTACTCCTAAGAAAGATATTTTTCACTTTACAAATGCTTTTTCAAGCATTATTTGCTAAACTTTTGGCAGTGAAAATGCCCTGAATTCACAATTTTCTCGGGTTATAATTTATTTATTTAAAACGGTGTAGTGAAAACAATTGAAGGACGTATCGGACCGATCTTCAAAATGGTACCAAATTGATGAAAATTGGTGGGATTGTTCTATTTAATCTTCCTGAGGGTTGGTAGCTTTCTGCATTATCTAGGCCCAATTGGTGTTCCAATGGACATAGTGGAGAAGTATCCAAAGAGATCTACCAGGGGAGGGTTTGCCAAGCATCGGGACTTAGATTCGGGTCAAAAGGGACCCTCCGCGCCAGAAATATCGGGGGGAGCGATACTCCGGTCGGTTTGCCTTTGTACGACCCCGGGCTCTCGATTAAATACAGATCATCCTAATTAGACCAGACAGAAGTTTCGCCTGGCGACGTCTCCGCCCTCAAAGGCACCCTGTCCGTGGCCCCTTGCGCTCGCGCAACCCCCGCTTTCTTCGAATTAATTCGCTGAGAATTAATCCCCGACGGCCAAAGAGGGATTCCGCGATTCATTAACCCCCGAACAAACGAACCCGAGCGGGACACGCGTTGCGCGCCCGTTCCTCCCCGCGATCCCTGCGATACATTTATTCAAGAGAGAGATGGGGGATGATCCGCGACCCCGTCGGCGAAACGGCTCAGCCCGGAGTCAGGAGCGAGGACCGAGAAAGTTGGAGGAGGTCTCGGGCTGAATAATTCACGCTCCCCCGGCGCTCGCTGCGTTCGCGATAAAGGGGGCAATAAAGATCGCGAGTGGGTTGGAGGGTTGGGCATGAAAAATCTGACCCACTGCGGCGCGCGTACGCGCACAATACGTGCCATTAGAGGCTTAATTAGGAGAATTTCGGCGCGGCTCTCGGTTTACCAGGCAAATCGAAATTGCTTCGCGTTCATTATCGAGGGGAATATCGGGCGGGGGGGGGGGGGGTGGATGAGGAGGGCAACGACGTCGTCGACCTAATTAACGCCGGGGCGACGTCGACTTTGGAAGCCAGCGCCCGATTCTCTTTGGAAGTTAAAGTACCCGGCGCCGATCCCGCCCGATAAAAGCGGGCCGTGTGCGCCGCTTATTCATCGCCGCGCGGCCACCAATACACGGGCGGGACGGCGACGGGGACGTGACGCGGTGCAGACGCCGGTACGCGTGCAACCACTGACTCACGGGAACAAATCAGACCCCCTGCCGTTCAATATGCATGGGTTATCATTCGTAACGCGCCGGGAATGAATCATATCCGCGGCGCTCTCGCTCTTCTCAGACCCGGGTGCGCTCGTTATTCGTTGCCCCACCCGCCGCCTGCGACCCCCGCAAACCCGCCCCACATCCACGGCTGTAGGGCCTTTCAGCCGTACGACGTTCCGCCAGCGACTTCTTGCCGCGTGGAGGACAGGCCGGGAAAAAGGGGGTTGTTCTTTGATGGGGGAGGCTTTTGTTGGGCGAGAAGGTTTCTGTCCCAGGGTCGAGGGAAAGAATCGACTTGGGAGATCTCTCCGCATTCGTACCGACCGGGTACTTTTCTACCCGCTCATTTCCTTGGCTGATGGATTGCTGGGTCGGGGATGGGCGTTGTTTGACGGAGCAACGGGGGTGGGTTTCAACGAGCGACGAAGTATTTTTGTTTCAAGGGCTGCGATATACCCGCTTTATGCTCGGCAAGTGGGAGGTGTTTTGTGCCGGCAGGACACGACGCTTAACGCCTTACGCGATGCCGTATTTCTGTATAGCGGGGGGTTGGTAAATTGGAATGCGAGGGGGAGGAGAGATCTGCGGCGTTTTTAGATTCATTCCTTTTCTAATCTCGCGCCCTCGCCCCCCCCCCCCCCCTCTTTTCACTCGCAACGCTCTTCTTCTCTTCGTTATCGAGCCTTCTTATCTCTCTTTCATTCTCTCGGTCCGTCGTCTTCACACTTATCACGGTCTGCCCTCCCCCCCGCCCCCTTCTACTCTTTCACGCTCCTCGGCCGCGCCATTTACATCGCCCCATTCACGTCCCACGCGCCCCCCTTTTCTTATCGTTCTCTCCCGTAACCTTTCTGCCTCCTTTAATAACCCGCCCCCGTCCGCTATCTTCCTCGGACAACACCCCCGGTGACCCCGCCGCGATTCCTTTTCTTCGACCCCGGACCCAGACGAAAAGCAACCCCCCTTTGTTGGGGCGAAGCAACCCTCGACGACGCGAGGTAACAAGCGACTTTCCAAGCTCCAGTGCGGCGGGGGAAAATATTTGCTCGGGAAACATCCTCGAGGATTTTAAATGCGCCCCAGATCGGAGCGATCGCTGTTGGCCGCGAGGGGAGAGAAAGCGGTGGAATTCGATGAGATTTGTGTAGAGAGACGTGCGGTGAAACTGCTTTGGGTAGGCCGGAAGGAGAGACAAGGAAGGTTGCGTTCGTGCTGGACCTGCTACGGGTCGTTAGGGAGTATGTCGAAACTTTTATATATACGAATCAGCAGTTGAGCGAGTCACTTGCGAGAGAGCGGGATCGGCCGAGACGCCATCTCGCGGTGGAGTCGCGAGGTATCGCTACAGATTCCTCCTGGTATTCCCCGGCTCGTCGATTTCGCCCCAAAAGGTCCAGAACAATTTGCAGTACCACTCGCAGAGCGATCCCCTTCCCTGCAATTATTCCGCTCGCCCTGCCACCGAAAGGGGAAGGAAAAACGAACGAGCACGCTGGAAAGGAGATTTCTGTCGCGCATCAGCCTCGGGAACAATGCCGCGATCCCGCGCGAGCTGCGAGCGTACCAGAGGAATTCCCCTCGTCCCGCCGCGCCGCTGTACAGATGCGGGGTGGATGCACCGGTCGATGCGCCAGAAGCGGAACCACCGCCGATAAAACCACCCCCTCCGCTCGGCCCCCGCGGGCGTTCACGGAATAATTGGATCGGTTTTTGCAGCTGCGAATCACACGGGCCGCGACAATCGCTGGAACAAGACTTTTTCCTCTCCCTCCCGGCTTTTCCAAGCCAGATACATATTCCGGCCCTCCCGCCACCCTCCGCTCCCTTATCTTCCGAGGAGTGCCACTTTCTTCCCATCCTCCCCCATTTTTTCATTCAGCCACCCTCGCGCGATTCCGCGACGTTTGAAAGGCGGAATTCACAATGGATAACTCGGTGAAACAGAGACTAGTTGGCTGAAACTTTGCTTCCCCCCCCTGCCGCGGCTGAAAAACATTCTCCTCGCGGCAAGGGGATAAGCCTGTCATCGGAAGTGATGGATTCGCGAAGTCGTAAAGATCCTCGGTCCCAGTGCGGGCCGAGATAATTCCCTTTGTCGCAGACGCCGCCGTTAACTTCCCTCCGATTCCCCCGACTCGCGGTAACCGACGCTAAAAAGTCTCCGCTCCCCAATTCTTCGCCAGCTCGAAATCAAAGCGAAGCGAAATCGCCGCGCGCTTATTCGCAGAACCCGATCGCGACAGAAACGGCAATCACTATTTAGCTCGGGCCTGGAAAACAGTTAATTACTCGCGATAATTAACGTTTGATAACGGTATCGTCGGCAGCGCGTAATTAGCGGGGCATTCTCGCGCCCGGGGATCACGCGAAATTCCCAATCAGGCATCCTGCGATGACGCCCCCGTTGAAAGCAGATCCACCCGGGGTGGGCCTGCCCGCCTTCGCCTCGCCGAAAACCTTGATCGATCCGCCGTTGCAGACGCGGATGCCCTGAGGATGCTGGAGCTGGTGGTCCCCCAGCACGTGGTCCGCGGCCAGAACATCAGGCTCGAGTGCAACTTCAACCTGGACGGCGAGACACTGTACTCGGTGAAGTGGTACAAAGACGGGAACGAGTTCTACCGATACGTGCCGCAGGACATGCCTCCCGTGCTCGTCTTCCAGCTGCCAGGTGTCACCGCCAACGTAAGAATCACCTGCTATATCGATCCCTCTTCTTTCCACGCCGGCTCGCGCCCACTGCACCAGCTTTCGCTATTTAAAGCGCGCTGCCCTCTTCGCCCTCCCTGCCCTGCCCTGCCCGGCGACCTGCTCGTTTCCGGCCCCCCTTCCCCGCCACAGCTGGGGGAAATGGTATAGAGCGGGCAGATAACAAACGTGCCACGCGGCTGATCGCGCCGCGTTCCCGTCTCCGGCGGTCCACGCGCTTCCATGAATCCTCGCGGCGAAACGCATCAATAGCAATCAGTTGCTCGTGGAACGGCGGGGTAGCGGCACGGATAACCAACTGGATTCGGGGAACGCCGGTCGGCCGGGTTAATTGCGCGGGGTTAATTGGTCGGGGTACTTGAGGGAGGCCTCCTCCGTTTCTTTTCCAGATTCACAATTCCACGGAGAGATCGGTCGTCCTCTATTCCGTGAACCTAATGAGCACGGGAAGATACAGATGCGAGGTGTCAGCCGAGGCGCCGTTCTTCCAGACGGTATCTGATCACTCGGACATGCTGGTAGTAGGTAAGAAATTGTCTGCGAATCCCTCGCTGTAGATCTTCGCCTTCAGATGGGGTGGACGCTTTTGTTAAGGGCAAGGGCGTCCGGAGACCTTTTTCCAGGGGTGGGGGCAACTTTGGGATGATGGTAAAAAAATATACCCCTTTTGCCTTTTTTAATCCATTTTATAGTGCCAATTTAATTAAAATTTTAAAAATATCCCTTTTTATATTCGTCCGAATATTCCTAAATATTATAGTTTGCGCCAGGGGTGGGGAACGTATTTCATGATCAAACTCCATCAATTTATCTGTAATCAAATAAGGCCGCATTGTGCAGAATGTACTGCATTATTTTGTAAAAATCTAACTACTATTAATAATTTCAAAAAATGAAAACTATTTTTGCTAAGTTTAAAGTTAATTAATCTTTTAATGACTTTGTTGTGTCTGCTTTTTGTTGGGAACCATTTGAATATTTGATTACAGCATGGAGGTCATTTAACGAACAAAAATGTATTGATAAAAATAAAAGAATTTGTTCTGTAAAATTTGGATTCAGTCAAAAGGCCGCATTAAAAGGCCACAAGTTCCTCACCCCTGGTGTGCACCTTTAAAAAGTAATGTGAAAAAGGTCCCACTGAAAAATTCGTTATAATAACAGAAATATGGCCCATAAAGTGACGAGCGTAACTGTGCCTGACGAGCTTTAAACGAGTTTCTCTCGAAAACACTTGTTGACCTGGTTGACAGCGTAACTCGACATCAGACTGTCGTAGGACCTTCAAATTTTGCGCGGTTATGTAAAAATGCATTGTCCATCGCACTACCCACCGTTTTTTTTTTTATTTACGCAGAGCGGTTTTTATACACACAGAACTGTCAAAGTTTTTTAACCTTTTCATTCAACCTCGTGTCAGAACCCAGAATCACAATATTTTTCAAACCCCCTACGTCATACCATAGTGACAAGCACCTAGTTTAAAAATATGCTTGGCTTCTTTATTTCGGATAAGTAATAATGGAGAAATTCTGTCAACCAGGTATTCGAACGGCATATTTTTAACGCCACCTATGTCCTCATTGAAATGAGATTCTGCAATGATTATATTTTTCCATATACTGTCAAAAGTATGTATTATTAAAATCCCAAATAGAAATATACTTGTTCCCTCAAAAAAATTGCAAATTGCAAAGTTAACCTCACTCCTCGGGTCTCCAAAGTGGTGCAACCCCTTAAAGCTGTCGGCGTTAGCATATCTCTGGTGGGCGGGCAAACGAGTATAAGTCAGAATTATTAGTTTTGCAGGAAGGCACTTAGAATATTTAAAGTGCTATGTAAAACCAGGTGTTAAATTTTGGACGTGAAAGTTGAGAACGTATACATTAAAAGAAACTTTTATTTTTAACTTCGATCCACAAAAAAGAAGAAAAAAGAAACTGTTTAGGCTTGAGGTAAAATTTGACTTATACTCGTCTATGACAGTAAAGGTGCGATCCCACGGCGCTCAGGGGATTCAGCTTGGGCCAGCCTATGGCAGTGGTTCTCAACCGGTGGTTTGCGATCCCCAAATGGGTCGCCACTGTTTTTTTTTTTATTATTATTAAGTTAGAATTATATTCTGAAATATCTATTTTTAATGCGTTTTCTGTAACTTTTTAAATTTACCTTACCTTATATGGGGGGGGGGGAGGTCGCAGGTTATTTGAATATTATAAGAGAGGATCGCGACTCAAAAAAGGTTAGAAAACACTGCCCTCTGGTTTGCCGATTCGCGCTCGCTAAATCGATTTTTGACGAGCCTAGAAGCCTCGCCATGGGAGCGCGCCTTAACCCCGATCCCGCCTTCCCAGGCCCCACAAGCCCCCCTCTCCGAAGGCGACGCACTTACCCAAAGGGACATCGTTGAATGAATCGTGAAAACTTTCAGCCCTGCCGGAAGACGGCCCCGTTATCACCGGGCGGCCGGGGAGGCATCGTTATCAGGTCGGTGACGTGGTGCGGTTCAATTGCACTTCAGCGAAGTCGAAGCCAGCTGCCATGCTCAGCTGGTTCATCAACGGGGAGCCTGTAAGTGACTTACGCGGAACGAGCCTGGCAATGGTAACATTTCAACTTGTCACCAGCCATGAAATTCCGTGGGAAAGCCGAGTCACGTTCCCCTTGCCTGCTCCCTATAATTAAACCCCCTCCGCTAATCAACGGCTCCTCTATTATCGACGTAAGAGAATGACGCCCGGCCAACTAGTTGTTTAGACCAATTCCCTGCCGGTTCCTTATCCTCGGCGCCCTTCTATTAATACGTTAGCATTTCCCTCGCCGTCCGCATCTTCGCCGCCCCGAACTCTAGATTCCCACGGGAGGAGACGGAAAGGGTGACGGCGTTGTAACTTATCCGCTTCTCCTCGCTTGTCCACGTCCAATTGCAAACTCGTCCCCCCCGCACGCGCAAAGAGTGGGGTGGGGGGGGAGGAAGTGTCCGCGGCTAGACGCGCGACGCGGTAGCCCGGTACGTGAGGTGCAGCGGTTTTTCGTTGCATATCAGGTCGACACGCAATACTTGAGGGGGCCCCACATCACCGAGGTGGATCGCGAGGGTCTGGAGACGGCCGTGCTCGGTCTGGAGTTCCGTCTGCGTACGAAGCACTTCAAGAGGGGAGACTTGAAGATCAAATGCCTGGCCACGATAGCGACCGTATATTGGAAATCGAACGAGCTCAGCATAGAGGGTGAAAGGCCCCTGAAGATGCCGGTAATGGAGAGCAGGGAGACAAGGGCGCAAGGCCACACGCACGCGGAACATATCTTAGGAGGTAACTAAATAAAAATGGGATATGGCCACGTGTGATTCGCGCGAGCGCCGCGAGGAGGGGTGATTCTTCGTAGGCAAAATACGTCGACTATGTAGAATTACGCTCTTATCGTCCGAGCCTCCGTTCCCTGAAGGTCGCTCGAGTACGCGACACTTGGCAACGACGTCGCGTTGTCAGTGGTTCTCTATACTTATTTTCTAATCAAAGAATCAGTCCCTTCTGTATGCATTCTTATTCCTCTTTTGGACTCCGCAAGAGAAATATAGCACCTTGAGCCTCTGCCTGCAAGCAGCAGCTCTCCTCCTCGACGTTCGAATATTCTCGCGACCGTGAAAGATTAATCGTCGGCGTGATATCGACGCGGAGGGGAAAGAACTAACCTTCCAGGTGGATTCAGCGGAATATCGTTGGAAAAACTGTGACGGCGTGTCGGGGGCACGTAGCGGCGTCGACACGTATCGTCTTTGTTCGTTTGCCGACAATTTTGCTGACTTGCCTTGCATGGCCAAAAAATGTCAGGCACGCCGTGCAGCTGCTGATGCAATTCCCTCGCCGATGTCGATCGAATTAGAGCCGCGATATGTCCTGATTTTTCGCCCGGAGTTCTCCCCCCGGTGTCCGACACACCTCGTTCCTTCTCATCGGCCGAAATTACCGGGATAATTTGTTGATTGCAGGAAGCGGAAGCGGCACGCTGGCACCCTGCATCTTGCCAATGATCACCAGTCTGTTGGTACTGCGATAAGGAAAGGGGATCACACACCGTGGATTCCCAGTCCTTCGTGCTCATCCATTTCTGGCCTCCTGGGGAAAAAGAAAGAACAAAACGAGAGTCTTGCGGAGATCACTGTGTACTAAATTAACCGTGTTGTTTCTATTTTTTATAATCGCAGTTAGTGGTGGTAATCGGTAGAGCGAGGACATAGACGAGAGTCAGAATATACTTAACGGAGTACATACGACAGTTAGGGTGTTAGCGGTGGAGGGACGTGTAAATTCTTAAGTACTGGGTTTATCCATAAGTCTGCGCGTATCTTCGATAACGTTTCAATCTACCATCCTGTCCGGCCCATTACTCGCCGCTCTCCTTACCCACTGTACTGCCACTGAAGACTACGTATGTGCCGCGAGCATACACGTATCGCACAAACTTATGGATCGACTTCACGGGAACTGGATCGACGGTGGTTGTTTCAAAGTTTTTATTCAGTCGTCGGTACAATCCAATGAGCAGGTAAAAATTTATAAATCTATTCGTGTAAAAGGTCGAAGCGCGTCCGGGCGTTCGAGGATGCGAGACTTTCGAATCTGCGTACATTCTTCTCCTCTCCTTCATCTTCTTACTGTTAAGGGGATCTCGAGCACGTGCGAATGAGTACTTATTCACTTTGATGCCTGTCCGACAGAGAGCGCGAGATCGAATGTCTAGCATATTTATAACTAATTGTACACGAGTGTTTCTATCGTCCATTCGAGGGAGAACGAGGAAGGTTCACCCCAGTGAGAAAGAATGCTCTCTTTCATCGTAGCTTTTATCAATCTAGTCGCTATTAATCAGCCTCAAAGATATGTTATTAATCTAGAGTTATTGCGAGCTGTGCGTGAGCGTGTGCGTGTGTGTGTGCGTGAGCGGCGTCTGTTTACCAAAGAACAATTCGCGCTGTAACATTCCTAATTGTTAATTACAAGTGAGGCATAGGGTGTGTAGAGGCATCATTGTGTACTGCCGCCACTTTGTGTACGGACCGTACGGTATACATATCTGTAAGAGCACTCTGTACATATGTACATAAAATCGAACCGACTTTTATCTTTAACTTAACGTTCTGATAATAAAGCGACGAACGAGAGAGACGGGTCCCTGTAATCTTCGCGACGCGCGTGCCATTCGTGGAGATCTCGATTTATTTATGTATTAAGATAAGGGCATCATAAGGCGGAAGTACTGAAGAGGCATCTCTCGATGAAGAAAGGGTGCCGCTGCCTTTGCGGCTGGCAAGCCCTGGCAGGCGATCTGGCGAAGAAGCTGGAAATCTTCTGCTCCCCAGGATTCGCCGCATCTTCCACATCGTCCCACTCGACCGGCAGGGCTCGTGACTCTAGGACCTTTTCAGCGGTGGCCCAGCTGAACCGGACGATGCGCGGGAACCCGAACACGGGATCCACGTTCTCCGGCAGCCATTTCTTCGTCTCGGGATCGTTCGGATAGCCGCTCCCGTATCCCGTCTTGATCGAACCCTCGCGGAACTGCCACGCCCGTATCGCGTGGTCGCGCGTCACCTTGGCGCAGATGCTGGCCGCGCTGACGATAGGGTACGTGGAGTCCGCCTTCTTAGCGACCACCACCTTCAGGTCCGGGAAAATCTGCTCTAGCCTGGCCTGATACTTCTCCGGCTTGCCCACGGTGTCCACGTAGATCTCCGTGATGCGTGCGCCAGCCTCGATCACCAGCTTAGCCAGCTCGATCGCAGAGATCATAGACACCTCGTTCAGGGACGTTTTGCTGCGACGGTACATACTGTTCGCGATAACGTTAGGGGATATCACGTCCACGGCCCATCCCATCCGATCGCCGTGCTTGCAAATCTTCTCGAAAATAGCGTCTCTCTTCTCCTCCGTCAAGCTCTTGGAGTCGGCGCAACCCAGATCCACGAGAAGCTGCTTTTTGGACACAGGTGCGTAAGAAATTCCATAAACCATGGGTCCCAGGACCGGGCCCCGTCCAGCCTCGTCTATGCCAAGCTGGCACGGCTTGTCCTTGCATATCTGCGGTACCTAAATAGAAATCCAAACTGTTCAACGCTCCAGGAAGGTGCGGCGCTAGAGTTAGGTATCTCGTTCGTTTGGAAAACAGATTACTTTAAAGTGTATTACAGTGGGAATCAATGGCTTATGATTAAACGATGTTTATTTGTAACCAGTTTACTCTATACTCCCATGCTATAGAATACACATTGCTATTTTGCAATAGCGTCTCTCTAGCTTCACAAGCTACATCAAGATTGTCTCTAAATCAGAACTCCGAAGGCTGCACAGCCAACAACCACGTGCTGCGTCAGATCAGAACCATTAACTGTGAAAGCGCCATCTACTTCCGTAACCTCTGTAATCGGGTCAAGCGCGTTACAGGACTGGTGTCACACAAGTATTGAAGTAGTGCAATAATGTTTTTGTCATTAAATAGTCTGTTAAATTTTACAAAAACGATCATCAAACAGTCGAAATTCCCAATACTACCGATTACATGTCACAGCTAACCCAATTAGACTGCTTTAATTTTCGCCACCAGATTGCGTAGCGGAAATAACAAAATGCTAATAGGGGTCGCCCCTGCAGGTTTCTAGCCCCACTAAATCCAGGCAATCAAGTTATTGACGACCTTATATAAAAAAGATAAATCAGCAGCCGTCCTGCGGTTCAATAAGGAGGGTACTCCTGACGAGCTCTGGATAGGACCATAGTCATAATTGTCGAGCCTCGTAGGATTCCCTAAAACGCGAGCTGCAAACCGCAGGAACCTGTACGGAACCCTTTCAAGTAATTGAATATATTTCAAATGTCTCGAGTCTTGATAGATCTTGAAACTCTTGTGCTTCAAAGTCTTGGTAGGTTTCGTACCCGTACGTACGTCCACCGCCGACTCGCGGGACAATACAATCATAACCTTCGGTAGGATAAATGACCCCCAGGATGCGGAAAAACTGCAGGCAGATTTTCGCAGCTTAGAACAATTGTGCACGCGCAATAATGACACTGAACTTAGCGAAATGTGTTGTGCTGAGAGCTTCATCAATCTAAAAGGAGAGGGAAATAAAAAGGGGGGAAAAAGGAGTAACGTCAAATGAAGAGAAATTCAATTCCTTCGACAACAACAGCCAAACCAGAATCAGTTACACCACCTAATTTAGGTTTCCCAACTTGAAGATCTTGAAAATGATCTGTAATCATCTATCTACAATACCGAAACCACGCATTAATAGTTGCAGAGGATAACGTGCTGCATACTTCGTCAGTAACATCACTCTTGTTGAACACTTCATGCATAGTGTTCTCATAGGACATATCCCTTGTAAAGCAATACATCATCCTCCAAAAAATATATATATAACATAAATACAATAAACAACACAATCAAAACACAACATAGTTTATTGCCTTGTCATAAGGTAAATGTACATCTTCAAAAAAGGTATCAACAGTGGCAGCAAACTGGCGACATTTGCTTTTGCCTCTAGCACAAATAAAACGACCCGCACCATGCTGACCAGACTCAAATAACTGCATAGGTTTACGATGGACACCACAATTTTTACAAAAACGAAGCAGCCCTTGCTTTTTTAAAGCATTTTTAAAAAATACAAGCGCAATGAAACCATGATTCGCAAATCAAAGAAACTATGACAACCACTGCAATTGTCACAAAAAAGGTTAAAAAATATATCAAAATATTAGAACTTTAACGCATCATACCTTTAAAACGACAACATTCCTAAACTCAAAAATGGCATCATTAAATAAAATACAAAAAGTATTTTAAAAAAAATTTAAGTTTCAACACCAAAAAAAGGTTTCCCCGAGGTAAAGTCCGCATCAAGACTTATCAAGACTTTCAAGAGTTTTGAAGTGCTTCGAATTATTTAGTCGGCCGATATACAAGACAGATTCGAAGCGGTTCGAAGTGCTTCGGACCCCATCACTACCAATAACGCATCCAACCTTTTAACCTCCAAATCGCGCCATTAGTTCCCAGGTCGCGAATTAATCGAAGCGATCGACGAGTAAAGACGTAGAACCTCGGAGCTGCAACGAACCGATTGCGTCCTCATATTTTTCGACATACCTCTGACAAGTGAACTTTATTAACGGCATTGTCCCACGCCTCGAAACACGGGGTCAGCTCTCCCCTGCAAGTAATCCGCGTATCTTCCTCCAAATTATTGCAACTCGTCTCTGATTCAGTCTCGCCCGCGATTTCCCTCTCGCTCTCCATTATACTAGCGTATTTTCCCGAACCAGAAACCGATGGAACCTAACCTCCTCCGCGAACGTCACCGTTCGGACTAACCGCCAAAACCAGAGGCGCGCGTATCGATAGGTCGCGGCCTGTATCGAACTGCTGCGGGCGATTCTCTACGGTCCGCCGCGGAAATAAACATCGTTTTCTCTCGATCGCACGAGGGACCCATCGGCGGAGACTGCTATCAGCTCGTAAAGAACCAAGATACCCGGAGAATCGAGCGGCCCGTCGCGCGCGTGCAGAGGAAAGAAAGATCTGAACAGCGGGCGTCTAGCGATAAAACGAGCGTCCGGTATCGACCTCTACGTCGCCAGTCCAAGGATTCCTGGCTACCTGTGTGCATGTGTGCCCGCATACGCGTGCCCTCGGTGGAAATAGTTGATGACGCCGTGCTGTAGTACACCGATATCTCTGTGCCGTCGCAAAATACAACATAACCTAGCAAAGAAAATGCCCGAGCTCTTATCGGTGTCGTTCGAGGCCCTGTACCCGCGAGGAATTTGATTCTCACGCTCCCGTGCCGTTCCGCAGACCGCTCCCCCGAGCACGTCGCAACATGAAAGTGATCGTAAAGAAGCTGCAAGGAAAAGAATGTGTTGTTGACGTGAGTAGCCCTTCGTCGCCGATGTACATCCCTTCGCCTCGCCCCCTCCCCCCCCCCGGCCCTTCGATTTCCCATGGGAACGTCGCGTAACGGATTTATCTCGCTGACGCATCGCGGTGCTTCTCGAACCTTCTTTCGTCCGCGCCTCCCCACGCGAGTTTCTTTTGATTCTTCTCGTTGCTAACAAGTGGCTCTCGGCGCCCTTCTGTCCGCAGATGATGCCCTCGGAGACAGTGCTGCAGTTGAAACACAAAGTCAGCGACCTTCTGGGCATAGATGTTCCACAACAGAAGCTCTTGCTCACGGGCAAGACGCTAGCTGGTAAGTATCGTCGTAAGAGGAAGCGCGGCCCGAGTTTCTGATCGATTTGATTGCAATTCAACGTTTCAGACGAGAACCCGTTGAGCTTCTACCCGGGGATCAAGGACGGCAGCAAGCTGAACCTGCTGGTGATTAAAAAGTCGGAGGAGGGGTCTAGCAAAGAGAAGTCCGCGCTGCGAAAGTCGGGCACGCATCTCCTGCGAGATGAGATCTCTAGAGTTCTGAGGCATTATTACACGGAGTCCGAGACAGAGTCGATAGTAAACGAGTTGATAAAAGACCTAAAGAACAAAGTGAACAACCTTAGTTATGACGATTTAGAACGATTAGCGACAGCACTGCTCCAGGACCAAGAGAACATAGCTTAAGGATAACTTTGATTTTTCCAACTTCTGCTTATCTCAATTATTGTAATACACTTTTATTTAATTAAACCGTTGCCTCATTGTACACCCCCGTAACCGGTAGTACATTTCAAGCGCGATCGAGGGGGAGAGAGGGCGTTCCGCCGAGGGAAGAGACTTGTCCGACGAGCAATTTTATTAAAACAGACGAGCGTACAATGGTAGCCGGCTGCTAAGGGTCTGCCAAGTCCAGCTGGCGGAAGTATCTCGCGACTAGGCATATGAACAGATTCAGCGCCCTCGTTTCGTGTACTTCTAAGTTCTCCTGCAAGCATAGCGTGCGAAATTAAAACACCTCGCCGCGGAGGTTCCGTAGGAAAAGTTCAGCCGAACGATTTTTTTTATCTTTTAATATGAATCCCGGCTTTATTTATCTTCCTTTCAGACTACTTTCCGAAATCATTCTCAGACTTATGTGAATGGCAAGTTTAATACACATTTATGGAATAAAATTGATTTGTTAAAAAATAAAAGCTGCGTACGTTTCTTGCTTCTCAGCCGATAGAGCGAGCTGAACTTTTCTTCGCTGTGTCTACGGTACGTATTATTTCGACCGCGGGCATTACCGAGCTTGCGCGGATCACCGAGCACGTTCTGGCCAGCGTACGCAGGCACGAGCACGCGTCCGGAGTCAAGGGCATCTCCAGAACGACCAGCAGCGCGTATATCCACTGGCCCAGCTCGTATTCGATCTTCTTCTGCGCGGCGACGTGCTCCGCCAAGTACTCCATTATCTGCTCCACCATCGGCTGGCTCAGGCAGAACACCGTATTCAGTGTCGGGAGGATCTTCGTCCTCTCTTCTCGATTCGAGCAGAACTCGATCCAACCTTTCTCGTCGTCCATGCTCGGCTGTAAGCGCGAGAAATTAGTGGCAAATAGCTGCTCGCCCTCTGAATGTTTGTATACCTACCAGGTCGATCTGCGAAGGTCTCCACTTGCGCTTCGCTGTTAGAATTTCACTCTTCAACTGGCTTACGTACAACCTGACGTGGGAGAAATCTGAAACCTGGCACAGCTGCCAGTCCAGAGTAGGGCTGAGCCAAGACGGCGCCTCCAGGCATCCTGATAACTTGGCGCATTGGTATCATTATTACATTGGACGTTCCTAAAATGTTTCGTCAAACTTCATCGGTGTATTCCACCACGTAATCGCGGATATCTACGCTCGCGTAACATTCCTTCCGTTCCTAAGAGTAGGCTCTTACTACACTTCGCCTCGGCTCATTTTATTCTCCATATGCTTTTCTTATGTATTTTGACAATTTCACTCACACTGCGCCTCGCCTCGGCGCGACTCCGAGCCCCGGGCTCTTCCTCGAGAATATTTTGAGGAAGAGAGGCCAGGCGTAGTGAGAGCCTACTTTAAGAGTAGCGGAATACACTTGGCGAAGTTCCGCCAAACACTCTACGAACGTTCGAAACTCCATTCAGTTAATAAGTAAATGCGCGCCGCTTGACGAGCGGCTATCGAACACCGTGCGTAAACTTACAGGTTCGACGTTGATCGTCGGGTTCCTCAAGCGCGTCTGATCGATGTCGGCTACGACGACGTCCGCGCATTGTTGTGCTTCTATTCTGCAATAAAGTGGCTTGAAATGAAATTAATCCTCGCACCGCTGAGAATCTCTCGTTTACTTACACCACCCTTTTGATGTACTCTTCCCCGGAGGCGGGCGGCAGAGACAAGTTAACATTCGTGTCGATCTCGCCGACTAAGAAAGCGGGCTGCCTCAAATAGTCAGTCATCGCGTGGACGAGTGTTACGTTAAGGTAGTGAACGGCTTGTTATTAATATCCCTTCCAGTGTTCAACGAATACCCCGAATCATGGTCAACATCTCTGAAGGTTAAGGTACGTATTTGCGAAGGTCAGCAGCGGTCAGTTTGAAGGGAGTTGTGGAGGGAGGCGCGTAAGTGTATTTAAAGTGTGATAAGGCTAGCGGCGGATTAGATATTGCTTACACACCTTTGCGACGAGCATTCTGTTGAAAATTCGATATTGTTTACCACGAGGCTAGATTAATCGGATATAAATACCGTTTTTTGACATGTAGCGCGAAACTCTGCAGCTGCCTGGCGGCCGTTCGGTGAACTGAGCCTGGCTTCCATTTTGACCAGGAAATTCTGAAATGTTAGCCGGGTTGCAAGATAAACGAAGAGGTGTGTGGAGGTAGTTGTCCGACAAGGAGGGGGATATAAATTATCGCCGAATGTAAATTAACGAATTTCTCAGTTTCTGAGAATAATTGTAATTGTATATTGTTTTTCCCTGTGTTTGCACAGGATGGCGTTTCAAGCTTATAGCCTCTCGTTCACATTAGTCAAGTTTACTGTGAGCTTCAAAGTCGCTTGAAATCAGTAAACTAAAACACCCCTTTCTTGGTTATTCACATCACTTGAAATATCCTTTCACGTTTCAAGCGAAGTAGAGAGTGTTCCAACTTTTCTTGTCTTGAAATAATACACAACTTGAATAGTGCAGTGAACGTACGCACAAAGGCGTGAACTTAAAAAGTTCACGAAGCGACTTGAAAAGCCAGTGTATAATTAAACTTGAGACTAATGTGAACGAGGCTTTTTTATTTTTGCCCAACGAATACTATTTTTTATTTATAAAAGTCCTCTCCTCTCCCCGCCCCCTCTTTAATATCTTTTTTTCCCTCTCCTCTCGCTCCTCTTCCTTCCTTCCTTCCTTCGGGTCTCAGAGCAGCGAGCGGCGCACTGAGAAAAAATTTTTTTTTTGTGGTGTCACCCATCTTTCCCCAAGTACCCGCCCCGTGATGCTTAACTTCGGTGATCTAATGAGAACCGATGTTTTCATCACGGCCACCGCCGCTGGTAGTTTCTGAGAATATTCCGTGAACTTTTACAGTCGCACCTTAAAGGATAGACCCTTGGTTCGTTTTTTATACGATAGTTGTACGCATTTTCGTTATAGTTAACCGCAGGAAGCGAGAGTTTGTTAATTTCCAATCGCTACTCCATGTTTCCGTCTCCCTCTTTGTCGCACACTAAACCCCTCTTTCTCCCGCAAGCTCCGCCCTATCTCTGCGCTTCTTGCACACTATCCCCCTCTCTCTCTAACACCTCCTCGGTAATTCTGCGACCCGGCTGACTTTTCAGAATTTCCTGGTCAAAATGGAAGCCAGACTTAGTTGACCGTACGGCCGCCAGAGTTTCGCGCTATTTCGCGCTAAACAGCGAAAAAGGTTAATAACAACAAACAATTCTGTGGTTGCAAGGAAAAACGACGCATGTCGCAATCTCAAAAATTTGAGTTTATGCATTAATTTCGCTGTAGAATACAGGGTTTATGTATTTATCAGAAAATAATGCATGAAAACAAATTGTATATGTTCAAAAGAATAATGCAATTTAACGGAAGTCCAACAATCAATTCATACGCATTTGGCAAAACAACGTAAGTCCACAAAATTTGAGGAATACGAAGATTACTCGTATCTTTCTTTTACGATCACTTCTTTATTTTCTATTTTTATTAATCCAGGTACTTAAATAACTGATTATCCTACAATGCGATCCTTCGTGCCTGTAAGATTCAAAAGCGTTGTTTTTTTTATCTTACGTCTTAAGTGCAATTCGACATTTATTTCGATGCGTTGATAATCGTGAAAATTTTCTCGCCAAAATCGTTTCTCCCGAAGATTTATTGTATAATACACCAGAATTCCTCTTTTGTTTTCTGGTAGCTCAAGTTTCGTTAAAAATAAAATTATGACTTTCTTTATGCGACTCATTGTTCGCATTAAACATTTCCTCGCCAACACCTTGAAAAAAAGAACAATATTCAGAAAATTGACGGTATCCGTCAAATCCATATTTGAAGAATACTGGGCAATGAGATCCTTTTTACATATATATTTCACACATAATATACTTGAATTTTGATGCAGGTGTTTATTAAACTTTACTAATTTAATTTAAGACGCTTGCGACGCTCGCGTCTTGCGCACAAAAACTACTTTACTGCGACACGATCGAGCAGAATAACACAAGTCCAGTGGACCTGCGTTGTTCTGCCTAAAGTGTCCGTAAATTATTACTATTCTGTTTATTATTATTTACGTTAATTATATGAATATTGAATATTGTGCAAAGTGAAGGAACTAAATGTCGTAAAAAGAAAACAAGGGAACATTGCGAATAAGAAGAATTGATGCGTAGCACTTTAAACGACAATATCTCGAAAGTGGAAGCATGCGACACACGGCGTTTCTCCTTAGAACCACAGAATTTACCAATTCGCTGTCTTCAGGTAGGATTTATTTATCTGAGTATGATTAAATCTAATTCCTACCTGTACCATGCATTCTAGGACCAAGACTTTTTATCGGACAGCTCTAGCTTTGTCGCTCTGAAAGGAAAGTAGAGGGAATGGAGTACACTTTGGAGGATGCTTTTGCAACGCTGCAAGACACGCAAAAGGAGCGCCAGCAAGAAATAGAAGATATGGTGGGCTTGATATTGAACAACGGTCCAGTCACTTTGAATAAATCGGCTACCCCCGAGGAAATACAGAGCAAGCAACAGAGGATGCGCCACTGTTTGCTGAATCTAGTCGTGAAGGAGGAGCCCAAAGATTACCCTGTCCCAAAGACCTCCGACCTGCACGTCGAAGCTTTGAGGGAGCTGGAGGAGGAAGTGCGGAACGCGCTGCAGGTTTACGAAAAGACCAAGGCGCACCTTGAGGATATTAACGAATACATATCCTAGTGCGTAGAGAGATAGACTTGTCGGAGCGCTCCGCTTTGGTCGTGTAGCATTCGCTGTGCTTGTTCCAGCTTGGAGAAGAAGAAGACAGACCTCGAGAAGATGAAGGAAGCTTATGCGGGCGCTGCTGAGTTGGTGGCGAGTACAACCTACACCAAGGAGTATCGCATAGCGAAGCGGATGTTCCAGGACGTGAAGGAGGATCTGGTATAACAAACGCACAAGTTCAATAGCGCTTCGCGTGCATTTCGTTTATTACAGTTGCGCTCGTGTTTGCAGTTCGTCGTGGTGGACACGCTTTTCGCGGGGAACCAGGAGTTCAAAGAGTTCTTAGCGGTAAGTATCGAATACCTCGGTGAGATTCTTTTGGGAACACAGTTAAATACGTACGTTTTTAGTCACTGACGTCCGCATACATGCGCGGTGGAAATGATTTGTACTTGGACGTCACGCCGGACGTCTTTGATTTGGTAAGATTTTTGGTCGAAGCTGACATTGCTGTGCATCACAGGAATGATAAGACTAAAGTTAGGTTGATGGATATGTTGTGAGATGTTATGAGAAATGTACATGTATAGTAAAATTGATTTTTATATTTTTAAAACGAAGTCTTGAATTTTATACGCGCACTCGTACAAGTGGATGAGATGTGCGGGAGAGATATTTCTTTCGAATTACATCGAGGCCGCTCGCCCACGAAAAACGTCGCGGGATGAAAACTCGAGAAAATTCGTCAATTTTCTTTTAAGAGATTAACGGGGAAAAATGGTGTTGACGAGAATTGATTGACGCCATTGCACGAACGGCCTTGGAATGCTCTTTGGTTTCTTAAAACTTCACCACATGAACGGCGCTCTCTCTCTCAACACTCGGACACCGATGCGTTCCCACTCTTGCCGGCCGATCCACAATTCCTGGGCGGACTCTAAGCAACTCAGTATCGCGGCACCCTTCCACGCTGTCATGCCGGGATCCATTTCTTTAGGCTGCGTAATGATGTCGAGTTGCTCTGGAATGCATAGAAAGCAACACTTCGATATCTCCCGCAGGATGAAGAGTACAGTATCCAACAGGTGCACGTACCAGCTCTGTACATGTAGGGAATTTGAAGAGAGATCCGATTGTGCAACCACATTCCAATACCTTGGAACTTCATGCCCGAGCCGACGACAAGTACGCAGCTGTACATCTTCCGTTTCAAATCTTCCGTGGCTGTAAAGCAGGAACGATAAATTCTCCTTACCCGCTTCAGTCGCGTAATCAATTAGTCACATACGGCAACGATCGATGCTCTGCAGCACAGCGTGATCCAGGCCCAGAAGCTGCTGGGGGCCCACCACGAAGTCACGCGGCGCATCCAGATCGCGATTCGACAAAGTAATCGGAGCCGAGTCAACGGCATCCACGACTACCTCCTCTTCCGCTCCGGCCGTTGGAACGATCGCTTCTTCCTGCATCTCGGACGTTTGCTCCAGGTTCTCTTTCATGCCTCTCCTCTACGGGAAAGTAGCCTAACAGTGGTAGGAATGTAAATAGACGAAGGCGTTCTGCGTACTTACGCTCGTTTCCCGCAAGTAGTTCTCGTCGTGCGGATCTTCCGGGTCCCCCATCGATCTCTTCTGTATGTGCACTGTATGAGTCCCAGTGACCTTGAATAACTCCGGTTGAAACAAACTCAGAGGCGCTACTAAACATTCGTCGCCGACCTAAGGAGAACACTCGTTTAAATTAAATTTGGTCGAATTTTTTATTTTAGATGAGCCAGGTCAGAGCTACACGCCGCAAAGTGCTTAAAAAAAATCGTGGCGGGAGATCGCTTATAATTCCATTATTTATTTAGATATCGCATTGAAAAAAAAACTACAAGAACTTTAAAATATATACTTTAGAATACACAACCGCTTATTTGAAAGTCTTCAAATTTAAAAAAAAAAAATCCCGAAAATTCTTGCGTTTTCAAACCTTGCAGGTGGGCATAATCCCTTAATCGATCTACGATACCGCGGAGGAGCCTATACCTGAAGAGTATACTTCTCCGTTTGTTGCTTGGGCTTCCTAACGACGAACGTCTTTTCCTGGGAGCCGCATATGTTTAAATCGACGTGACAGAAGTCTTTTTTCAATTGGTTCAACAGTAGCGCGTCGAGCTTGTTAGCAGGCTCGCAGCTTTTGTACGGGAAGGCGCATTTCTGAAGCAGCCAAAAGAACGTCTGTGTAATATCTCCTCCCCCGTAATCCATACGCACTCTGGTGTTTCTGTGGGAGATCCCATCCTCCACGCAAGATACTGACGTTTTCTGATCGCCCACGTCAACGACGCACGCGTACCCTAAGCCCGCGCCGAACGTGGCTGCCACGTGATCCTGCGGAAGAAGCAAACAGTTCACGCCTCGCACCTTCAAACTTCCCCTCGGCATCTACCAACCTGCAGCAGAAAGCAGGCTCCGAACCCAATGTCGCAGAGCATCAGCGTCGTTAGTTCTTTCAGGTACTGCCTGTTGTAGATGTCCGGTATAATGAGAACGGCTCTGTAATGCTTCAAGTCCCTCAGAGGGATGTCCATCTTCTCCGCGAGCACGTACTCCCAAATAGTCTTCAAGTCAGCCATGACGGCTCGCAAGCTGCCGCCGGGCGACGAGTGTACGTTAAGCTCTCCTCTCTTGTGCGGGAAGTGGACGTTGAAATTATCGTCCGGGTTTAGGGACAGTATGTCGTCGCCGACGACTATATCCTTGTCGGTCCTTATCCATTCCACGCTGCAAGGCGACGACACCTCCGGGTTCGATCTTCGATTGAAAGCGGCTATTTGCTGAGGAGGCGTAGCGTACCTCCTCCTGCCGTCCGACTGAAGGCAGGACTGCAAGGTGTGGGACACTTGGAGGCGAGATTCTTCCATTGCCTGTGTCAGCTCTTTCGTCTACTAAAAGCAACAGGAATGAGACATCTCTGCCGGGACGTCGACGCCGCGAGAGCTTACTCGTGGGACGGCGGGTGGTAGCAAACTGTCTTTGTACTCTAAGCCTCCGAATAAGCGTCTCCTCGCTACGGCGTTCAATATAGTGCACGGATTCAGGTCGGACGCTCGACCCATTCTGAGATACATAGAGCCAGGGTGGATGATGACGATCGTCTGCGCCTGGATTTGCTGAAATTTAAATGGCACTCGTTACGCTTGCGCTAGCTCGGTTGTTCAATATAGGCATTCGAGCATTACCTCTGCGCACGATTCTTGAAACACTGGCATGATTACGTTGTGTTACTTTACAAACGGCAAGGTTACACGCCTGTTTCGTCCATCAGAGTCCTGATTTGTAAATAAAATCTGAAATTTGTGAATGAAATTTTATTGTCACGGATTAACGAGAACAATTTCTTTTTGCGAACTCGATGGGCAATTGCATTATGGTAAACTTTTCCTCTGGGAAACTTATATTTATGTGAAGTACTTGTTGTATAAATAGTTTAACGTTATCAATTTTGAGGTTAGGAATGTTTTCGTTACGAGGCGAAAGAGGTGGCTACGGTTTTAAAAATTAATAAAAGTATTTTCGTGAAAATACCGTTTTATAGATTTCGGAAAGAATTGTCTTTCTATATGTTATATATTTAAATACCTACTGTGTTTATTTTTCCAATGTATAATTTAGAAAGATAGATGAGGTTAGGTTTGATTTTTGCGGCCGCCTTGCGTTGCAGATCTAATGCGTGAATTAAAAATTTTCCAAATATTTCTGACATTGAGTTCAAGCATTGCTGTTTTTATTTTTAGAAGAATTATCGTGTTACAGTATATACATACGTATATAAATATACTTATTTAGTTGGTTATATTAGAGGTTAGAAAATACGTTCAAATTTCGGGGTCTATAATCTAACTTTCCAATGGATAGATTCCTAAACTCAAAATTGATATTTTTGCATGCTATTTAATACGCGCTTTCGATCAGTATAAATCTACGGTGAAAAAAAGCTTTCTCAGATGAAAAGTACCCATTGTATTTCCTCTGAGCTTCTCGGATGTAATAACCTTTTTATTTAAAGACACATTGGTATTTCCTTTAATTCATATTATTCATTATAATTAATTATTATTCGCTATAGTCGAGTCGAAGTTACAGTTACCGACGAACTATACCGTGCCAACGTTTTCATTCGATGTAATCGAGTCCCGAATTGCATTTGCAACTGCTGATAAAACATTCCATCGAATCATAATTAAATGAATTAAGTCCGATCGAGTTTCCCTCGGATATTTAAAGCCAGAGATCCGGAACAGTGTTAGACTAAATATTTCAGAAACAGCTTTAAGTCAGAGGCTGCGCGTTTTTTTTTTGCGGATAAAAATTACAGGGCCATTCTGCCGCTTCGAACTGCGCGTAACATGTGCTTGTAACTTGTCAGCACGTGGAACAGCGCGTAGCGAAGTATTCGCACGGAAATCTGTGATGGAAGAAAGTGAGAGATCCCAGTAAGGACGTATTTCGAACATATATTAAAGAGCGTTGCTCGCACTTCATTAATCCAAGATGAGCACGATACTGGAGAAAATAGCTTCTATCGAAGCCGAGGTAACCTTTCTTCTATCGCCAGAATCATCCATATTTACCTTGCGCGCATTTATTCGCAAGATTCGTTTCTTAACAGATGGCTCGCACTCAGAAGAACAAAGCCACCTCTGGCCACTTGGGCTTGTTGAAAGCCAAGCTGGCCAAACTAAGGAGGGAACTTATAACTCCTAAAGGTGGCGGAGGTAGTGGCGAGCAGGGCTTCGAGGTGGCTAAGACTGGCGATGCTAGAATAGGGTTTGTCGGTACGCGTTGGAGCACAGAGTCTTATCTGTAACAGGCAGGTCTTTAACTTTGTTCCGATGACAATTGCAGGCTTTCCATCCGTGGGTAAATCTACGCTACTGAGCACCCTCGCCGGGGTGTACTCGGAAGTAGCAGCCTACGAATTCACGACCCTCACCACCGTTCCGGGTTGTATAAAGTACAAGGGCGCAAAGATACAGGTTCCCGTGCTCGTTTCCTTTCGTACAATTATGTATCGAGCCGTTGCATGAATATTCCTCTTCTCTTTCAGTTGCTGGATCTTCCGGGTATCATAGAAGGTGCAAAAGACGGTAAAGGTCGCGGCAGACAAGTTATAGCGGTCGCGAGAACCTGTAGTTTAATATTCATTGTTCTGGACGTGTTGAAACCACTCGGACACAAAAGGTTAATCGAGCACGAATTGGAAGGCTTTGGGCTGCGATTGAACAAGCAGCCGCCGAACATTACCTTCAGAAAGAAGGACAAAGGTGGCGTGAATTTTCAGACCACGGTAATTGAGTGACGAGAACGATGAATAAAACTACACGAGATTCGGCTTGTTCTGCGTTACGTCGCTACCTTTCGTTTATTTTCAGTGCCTGCAGTCGGAGCTCGATTTAGAGACTGTTAAAACCATCCTGTCGGAGTACAGAATCCACAACGCGGACATCACTTTGAGATACGATGCCACTTCCGACGATCTGATCGACGTTATCGAGGGGAATCGTGTTTACGTACCGTGTATTTACTTGCTCAACAAAATAGGTAATTGTTCGGTTCGATTTCCCGATGATAACCTGGAGCTAAGTTTCTCTTCTCGGCTTCAGATCAGATCAGTATCGAGGAGTTAGACATTATTTACAAAATACCGCACTGCGTGCCTATTTCTGCTCATCATAAATGGAACTTTGATGATCTGCTTGAAAAAATGTGGGACTATCTGCAGCTGGTCAGAATGTAAGTCCTCGGAACGATCGACCTCGCTTGTACACGTATTCTCGATTTAATTAGTCTACCGTGTTGTGCTGCAGCTATACCAAACCGAAGGGCCAACTTCCGGATTACAGTTCTCCTGTGGTGTTGAATAGAGAGAAACGAACCGTCGAAGATTTTTGCAATAAACTGCATCGGTCCATTGCGAAGGAATTCAAATAGTAAGGTTCCCTTCTAGCTTAGAACTAAATCGTTACTGGCTCTAAAACGTTGTCTCTTCGACTGCTTTTAGCGCTCTTGTGTGGGGACAGTCCGTCAAGCATCAACCGCAAAAAGTAGGGAAAGATCACGTGCTGTGCGACGAGGACGTCGTGCAGATTGTGAAGAAAGTGTAATTTCTACTCGAAGTTCCGCGCGCAAACGATCTTTTACGATTAAGGATATCGGGCACTCGATCGGTTTCCCCTCTGCTTGTTACGGAACACGCAACGTTTTCATTTTAACACGGAATGCGCGGCAAAAGCAACACGAAGCCTCTCGTTACACGTATCCGAGGAATGTAAGTACGAATGAGTGGTTGGAAATTAGTTTTCTATCGTGTATAAATTACTTGAAAGCTGTGCAAACGTTCGAGGACAATGTCTTCTGCATGAAACCGAGCGCACAAGGAAGAAAGAATAAAACTCATAACCGAAACACATTGCGTTATAAGCCCTTCAAGATATACTCCCTTCTTTGTTGATCCAGTAACTTCTCCAAGTGTTCGCACTTGGACTTCGCGTCGTTTAAGTCTTTGGTGAGGTTCTTTATCGTTAGAACCTTCTGCGTCATGATCAGTTTAATTCTGAAACGCAAAACCGATTACGAATATAAGCAGAAGAAGCAATCGTACGTATACTCGGCAGAAATCGATATAGGACCTGCTGTGCAGCTGAGCCATCGAGGTGTCTTTGCTCGCATTATTTTGAGTGATCTCTTGGTAAAGCGAGGCGATCTTCTCCTCCAATTCCCTTTTCTCCGCTTCGATTTCTTGCCTCGCCAATTTCTTAGCGCTGTCCCGTTCTACGGTCAACCGCTCGATCACCTGAAACTCCTACCTCTTATCCCGGATCCTCTTAGAAGAAGCGTTCGCGCGATACTCTACCTCGTTTGCGTTCCTCAAGTCGGACACACACTCCTGCAGTCTGTTCTCCAACTTCTGCAATTGAACTTCCGCTCTGTCGAGCTTCTCCTTCGCTTGCACCGACTTACCTTTGTGAAACTGTTCGTTATCGATCGCAGTTTGCAAGTCCGTTTCGAGCTTCTCTCTCAAAGATCTAGAACAACCAGGCTGTACCAGGGAGTCAGGCTGCAATTTAGGCTGCAAGGCCGCTTTAGCTACCTCAGTTTGCAATCGAAATTCTGCTGTAGGCTCAGCTTCGAGTCCCTGGAATCTTTCTCGAGACGTTCGATGGCCAGCTCGATCTGTCGATCCCTTTCTCTCCTACACTCGTCTCGTATCCTGCTCTCTGCTTGCCCGGCCTTCTGGCTCTGTTGTCTCTTGTAGTCGGCCAACCAAGCCT
Source organism: Andrena camellia (assembly GCA_029448645.1). Classification (NCBI taxonomy): domain Eukaryota; kingdom Metazoa; phylum Arthropoda; class Insecta; order Hymenoptera; family Andrenidae; genus Andrena; species Andrena camellia. The sequence continues at coordinate 2,223,311 of CM055681.1, read as the reverse complement.
CCCACTCTGCCTTCAGCGACTCCTGCAGAGTCTTTTTCTCGGCGGAGTGCTGTTGCCTCAGGGCCTCGGCCTGTTGCTAAAACCCCAGGCCTCTTAGATCGACAATTACACCGGTGAGCTTCCAATCCCAATTCTACCTGATACTGCAGGTGCATCCGCTGCGACGCGGCTTCCCTTTCGACGTCCCGCTTCGCTTGTTCTTTACCGAACTTCTCCCTGTCGCACTGCATCTCGTCCACGAGCTGTATTTCTCGCTCTTTAAACTGACTCTCCTGCTCCGCTAACTTCTCCTTGTACCTGAAGAAGCCCGAGCTTTAGAAGTCGTTCTTAGAACGTGGCTGTAAAGATCGTCCTGCACCTGGTCCACAAGATATTCTTCTCATTAGCCAGCATCCTTTCGTGGCTGGCGGAGAGCTCCAGCCGCAGTTGCTCCAGCTGCTGGTTCGACCGACGTATTATCCGCAACTCCGCGTCCTGCAGCTCCTTCATGTGCACGTTCCTCAGGTTCTGAATCTCCTCGGCGTGCTGCCCCATCATCTGCCGCAGCTCGGGCTCCAGGCCCTTCACCGTCATCTCCTTAAAGCGTTATCGAAGATCTAGAGGTTTGCTTAACACAGTCATGAACAGAGCTTCCGACGCGACAGACACCTTGATCCTCGTCGTTCTAGCCTCTATCCACCGCTCCCTCTTGATCTTCTCAGCCGCGGCGTAGTGCTCCTTGGCCCTCTGCAGCTCCACCGAGTGCCTGTCCGCAGCGGTCTTTAAGTCCCGCTGCATCTTCATCTCGATCTCCTTGACCCTCTCGGCGAGCGAGTTGCACTTCTCGGTCAGGTCGGTCTTCTCCGAGATCAGCTGTTCGATGAACTTCTGGTGTCTCTTCACGATCACCTTGTACCTGTCTTCCTGCGCCTGCAACTTGGACGCGTTGCTCTTCCGCTGAGCGTCTAGCTTCTCGCACGCCAGCTTCCTCTCGGACTTCAGCTGCTCCTTCAGAAGCGTTACAGTCGCGCTCTTTTCTTCCAGCTGCAGCCGCGCGGTGATCAGATCCTCTTTAAACGCGAGAGGCGTATGATTCTCCACTTCGACAATGCTGGACACGAAAGAGACTTTCACAGGGTCGCCGGATATACATACGATACTTGCAAGGGTGGATTTGGGAGGCTTTAAAAATAATTCACTTTTTCCTTCATCTAGCAAATTAGCAATAGAGTGGGTTGCCATATTGAATTATTTTTAAAATCGACTGAACTCTTAAATTAGGAATATTAATATTTCGCGGAAAGGGGTGCTTGTTAGTCTAGGTGCGCCAAATCTCCCAATCCGTCTTTGGATACTTCGAGCGCAGATTTCTCACCTGTCGTAGCTAATGCAAGGCAACGCTTGAGAATTACTGAGCATCTCCTGAAGCATCGCGGCATCTACCTCGGGCACGTTCACCTTCGTCTCGTCCAGAGAACCTGTCGTGTTCGAAGGGATGAATACAGACGCGAGAAATAGGCGACGAAGACTCTAATATACCAATAAAATTGCTGCCAGGTACCCTCTTCGAGTTTCGCTAAGAAGGACATTATGTCGTCGTAAGTCGTCCCCCCATTCGATCCATGCCTCCCTCTCGAGTCGTCTCTCTCTGGCTCTAGCTACAGTGGACAGACACAGAGATAAATTCGACTCCTCGGTACGGCAGACTCGGCGATATGTCCTGCCTCGAACCTGCAACCGATCCAGCTCAGGCATACCGCTGGTAATGTTCTTCTCCAGGTCGTTAATCATGTTGCAGAGCTGCTCGAACGAGCAGGTGGTCGATTCGATGATGTTTTGATTGTAGTCTGCTTTCTCCGCCTCCGCCGCGATTCCGTGCTGCTTCGTTGAGGCATGCTGATCTTTCGCGGGAAAGGGTCTGTTGACGGGGGGTTTCCCGCGTATCTTCGGGTGGCTGATGTTGATCATACTCGATCCTGGTGCTTTCGATCACGTGCCGAACGCTTCTGCGTGGGATTCCTGGCTATTACTTTGTGATGCGTTTACGTCTTACGGTCGCCAAGGCGATACCAACGTGACGAATGCAGGGGGGAAGTGGAAAATTGACACCCCTGGGGTAACAAGCGTCTGCCGCCATTTTGATAAAATACATATCAGAAATTTTAATGCAAAAGAGGTCGAGACCATTTTAAATTTAGTTCAATGTGACAATTCACATATGAGTTATTGCTGATTTGTTCTAGCAGAAAAACTTCTGAAGGAAAAATGAACTGTGTTTAACCTTTTTCAATTTCTTTCGCCCATGAAGTCGGTTAAAAAGGCTAAACTTCCAAAAACGTCCATGCTCTGATTCGGCTAAAATTTTACAAATAGTTTCATTTTGAACAGAAATAATAGTTGCGAGAAGGATTTTCAACGATTCAGAATATAATTTTTTTACCATTTTAATGTTATTCCCTACCTTACCGACACAATATGGCCAACTTTTAAAACAAATAATCACTGTGCCACAGACCAGATATACTTCGTCCGAAAACATTTAATTTTAATTCCTACCACTCGTAGCATTGTAATCTTATTTTAGTTTGAATCAATAATGTTGGGTGTGACACGAAAATGGTAAGTGGGCTTTCCATTCTCAGTCGATAATGTCGAGCGTAACACGCCAACAAATGGTAATCAATGAAACTTAGAATATTTAGCACCTTCATGCGTGATTTAGTATTACACTCACAAAGTTGATTTCAGATTTTCAGTAGCTCTGACTTTATTTAAAAGTAGGTAGTACAGGGAATTCAATTTTTTGTCTGCACATGAAATTCATCTTGCAGTACATATACTGTGGCAATGTCAGCCATTCTCTGCCAGATAGCGCAACGTTCCATTTTCCGTTCCATGTTTGCGTCGATAACTTGGCCACTATAAGAGAAAAACTTACTTCATTCTAAAAACACAAAAACTAGTTCTTAAAAAATACAACTTTTTACGTCAAACACTTCAATATACTCATTTGATTAGCAAATTAAATTTAAAGTCCTGTCACAGTTCCAACACCCCATTTGAAATGAGACATTGAGAGCAAAAACGTACTAACCCACATTTTTTTGCGAAATTGAGTTAGTAGCAATAATGAATTCCAATAGGCTGTACTTATATAAAATAGGATTTTTTTTCAATGCCTCAAATATATTTCATACATTTAATATTCTATCGTGTGCAGAGTCACTAACACACTAACACCCAGTAAAAAATCCAGTTTTACATTTCATATCTTCACAATTCTGCTATGTTCCTCAGAATCTTGATTCTACCTCAATTTTTAGTTAATGCAGTTCTTAATGAAAAAAAAGTCGATTGTGATTTCACTCATGAAGCTTTTATTCAAAAAATATTTTATGCATATCGCTCGTTCCTAGTTCGTGCTGCTCAACTGTTTGTCATGGTTCATTGTATATTTTAAATCTCGCTTTATCGCGCGCGCGCGTAATTACGTTGCAAGTTTACGAGGCCTGTGAGCCAGCCTTAAAGTCGGGACTCGAATTATACCTCGAAACGACTGGCTCGATGAGGTCGTTACATTTGACCTTTTCCACTTGAATTTTTCTTTTTCCTTTTGTGGAAATAATGAGTTTCCTTAAGCACATCGCCGCACCGCGTCGTTTTTCATTTAATAAGCAACTAGACTTGCACGTAGAACGTGACAAATTTTCATAAGTTTGGAAAATTCCATTCCAGAAAATTCGGCAGAAGGAAGAGTTTTACCACTTATTCCTGTTGTTTTCCACTTTTTGGTAAATCAAATATTTAGTATTCGATTAGCTCTTGAATTCTGTTTCCCGCTAAATTGACACTTATTCCTGTGAAAATTTGTAAAGTGGATCCAAGGAATTGAATATTACAGTTCTTATTAAATTTTAATAAAACCAGCAGCGTAGACAACGGAAATAAATCATTCAATAACTTAACCTCTCGTCAACACCAGAATTCAGTAAGCCAGAGGACTAATTAAAACGACATACATACTTCACCATCATTATTCATTATTCAATTAATATTTAACGAAACTACAATTTTCAATTACAATTCACAAATCACAATTTTCCTTTCACCATCGTCCTCGTGCACCTACAACGTTCCTATGCCACCATATTCCCAATTAAAAAGTGAGCGAAAGTACCACTTAACCTAGGCAAGTCAAACGACTTGATATATAATTAGCAAATAACTCCGAGCACCTACAGATTATTATCGTCGCGAGGTTTACTAATTGCCCTTCCGATTTTCACCATTCACAGTTACAGTCGCGTTAACTCCAGTCACATAACCTCTCGAAGCCGCGAATTCGTTGCAACCTGTATATCTACCTATATACCAACCTGTATAATTAAAGAGGCAAGAGAGAGGGGGCAAGTGGATGTCTATAAGGTAGTTCTCCAGTGTGTAAGATGGCTTGAAGGAGACTCGACGAAGGACACGGTTTCGCCCTAATGAATGAGAATGTTGCTATAGCTTGATGACCGTGTTGTCAACCGGTACTTGAAGCGACAAAGTGTGTAGGTACTTGGCGGTGGAACGGCACGCTTATTCCACCTTGCGGTGAAAATGCTGTTGCACACCGCTCGGTAACCTCACATTTCGCGTGTCCTATGTCGTACATGTTGCATCAGGTTGACCCTTGCCGTGCCACGCGGGTTTTTCATGCTATAAATGCCCGTGCTCCTCAGAAATTTATAGCGGCTTGCCTTGAACCAGCGTGGCCATTAGCTGCTATCGATTCCAACACAGAATGGTGGATCCATTAGCGTCCATAGGTTTAGGATCACGCGTCGTTCGGTGATTCTAATTAGGATCGGGTGAAATCCGACTAAACTCCGACGGTCCCTCGATTTTCGAAGACCGTCCCTGTAGGCTACTTCAACGTTATTCACAGTAGAAAGTGGATGTCAATCATTGACACAGAGCGTACGAAACGTGAACCTTCCTTAGACTTCTGCTTTCTCATAGATGGCTCTGTATTTTGATTGCAGAATGCTTTCTGATACTCGAGACGTGGGCGCACGTGGGGAATTTGCCGTTGGGTGGCTTCGATTGGTATCTGGTGTCTATTTTTTCTTGCCTCTGAAGGAGTTAGGATGCTCCGGAGGCATGTTCTTAGGCCGCAGCGTGAAGTGCGCGCAGGGAGAGGAAGAAGGGGCGATAGGCGAGCACGAGTCGTGTGGCGGAGAGCGAGAAGGAGAGAGAGTGCACGCAATGGGGGTTTATGTAACTCGGGCATTAGTGGCTGTGACGTCACGACGCCGCGACGCGGTGCAACGGTTGCACACGGTCGATAGTGCAGTCAACTACTGCATTATACGCAGCCAGCCCTATGGCTCTATGAATTATATATGGGCGAGATTATCGCCCGTTGGATCGCTTGCATCGGGAGGATTATCTGAGACCTAGAAACAAGCTCGCTTCTGAGCACTTCAGGGCCCCGTCAATCTTGAACCGGTCATAATCACGGAGTCCTTGAACCATGCGAACGTAGCAGTGACCTTAAGGGATCTGTCGTTCCTGCAGAGCAATTTTCTCACCGTTCGAGTGACTACAGAAATGTTAGAGGTTATGGGTAATGGGCTGCACATCTGGTTAGCAAGTATTCTCGTGAAATATATGCGGGTTCGTGGTAGACCTAATTGTAAGGAAATTTGTAAAGGGGATATAGAGGATGATTAGAGGGAGCTAATGGGAGTGTAGATACTATTTTACACATTGCAGTTCCTTTGCAATTGAATTTCTAATGCAAGATAGTTTCCAATGATGTTGGAGATGATCTGAAGCTCTACTCTAATCTAACATTCAACTTTGGCTTACCTGTGGAAGGGCCCCATAACAGGAAGGACAGAGTCAGAGATCTATGAGGGACTACTGAAGTAGTAACTGAGCCTCACAGAAGCCAAAATGATCAGCTCCACTTTCCGCAAACTTCTCGGATTTAGTAGAGGAGCATACAATTACTGCCAAGCTTATGAATTTTCTCTACTTTCTTTTATCGATCAGTTTGACTTCAGAGTGATTCAGCAGACGAATTCCCCCTGAAGTAGGCCGGCGAAACAGAACGAGTTGTCCAGGGAGGAAGGAGGAAACGCGCAGCGATGAGAATGTATCAATCAGCACAATTTAATGCGTCGAGGAGGAACACGATGGGCGGGGGGCGGGGGGGGGTGAGCGGGGCGGAAAGAGAGTCGCAGGGAGCGAGAGGGAGAGTGCAAATAGGAAATAAAGGCAAAAGACGATACGGGATAAGAGCGAGGGAGAGGATAGAGGAATGAATGCAGCGACAGAGAGAGGTCACCAGATCAGGTTAGACCGACGAGGACAGAGTCTAACGACCAGAAGACCAGAGGGACATGGAATAGGAAACGGGGCTGGCTGGTGAAGACAGAGATAGTCGCTGGATCCAAGGGACCCAAGGAGGGGGGCCAAAAGGAATAGTGGCAGTGATGCAAAGAGGGGGACAGAGAGCAGGAAAGGCATTAAAGAAACGGGACGGAGACCACTTGGGAGCATGGGTGGGGCGATACAGAATCTGTGGTACCACGATAAAGGGAACTGGCGAGGATGGAGCTACTGTTAGGGGCTCTGGAGGGACTATGACGATGCCGATGAAGGGGGACGGTGCATAGCCGCGCAGTTAGTCGATGCAAATGCAAAGTTTTGAGGGACTAAGGGGGATGAGGCAGGAATGGAAAAATGAGTGGGTTACGCGGGGAAGGGAGCGAGAAATAGAATGAATGTAGGCACCAAACAGAGATAGATCGGAGCGCGGGGGGGAGGGGGAGTGGAGGCCTTGAACTGCAGTGGCGGTCGGCATTGCAACTTTCCGCTCTATAGATCTCTCCCGTTCCTTTCCTCCTACATTTCTCTGCTCCAGGCACGCTCACCGGCCATCTTTCTTCGATCGACGATCCAAACTCGGTGAGCTCCCTTACCCTCTGTTTACATCGTTCCTCTGAAAGTCTGTCTGATCGTAATAACTGTTCCTTTTGGTGGGTTGGGCGAGTGTATGGGTAAGGGGACCGAAAGTCGAATTGGAAACATTAAAAAATATCTTTCTACTTTGCGTTATCTAATTTCATAGTGTCAGGGCCGCATTTACCACAAGCTGGGGCCTCACTCTCTGTGGGGCCACATTTTAAAACCTTACTCCTTGTAAAAAATATAAAAAAAACAGCCTATATATTTATAGTTGTAAAATGAAATACTTCTTTTTAAATATTAAATTCATAATATAAAAATTAGAGGCAGCTGAAAAATTTTTGTGGCCCATAATGATGTTGTGCCTAGGGCCTCCAAAAGTATAAACACGGCCCTGCATAGTCACTTGTCGATGAGTTCAAGTTCTTCATATAGTCAGCAAGATATTAATTAGTCATTCATGCCCTCACATGTGTCTTGCCCTACTGCTTGTGACTCGAGTGGGCGTGTACCTGTAGCTTTCCATGACCGGCTATAGAATAACGTGGTGGGGATGGCTAATTGGAATACTGGGGAGTAGTGAGACGGCGTGGTGGGGAGCTACACTCTCGCTAGCCTTGAACGCCCAATAGATTTTGTTCCGACTATAGTAGCACCTACTCGAAACTCGCTGAGCTTTTGTTATTTATCAAGAGGTAATTGAATTCTTCACTGCATCGCCTACAAATCTTCGATAATAAGCCTCTAATAACCCCTAACCTCAAAACTCCTCATTCAAATCTAAGACCATTTCAATATATCTCTGGCAGGCGGGCAAACGAGTATAAGTCTCTTACCTCGAGCTTAAACAGTTTCTTTTTTTTTAAATTAAAGTTAAAAATAAAAGTTTCTTTTAACATACATGTTATCAACTTTCACGTGCAAAATTTAACACCTGATATGCTCCTTGGGCATCAATTTAAGTGGACTATTAACAAGGCCCGAGACACACCTGAAAAGCTGGCTTTAAAAAGCTCAACAAGTTCAATGAATGCAGTTGTGCCACTGCGTATACGTTCCATGCCGAACGCCACGGCTGTGCAGACGCGCGCGCGCGAGCCATCAGAGATCCCCAGCACCTTGAACTTTTATCACGTGCGCGAACAGCGGCGATAATAACAGCCTGGATTGTTTGCATAAGCGTGCGCGTAACCGAATACCAGGAAACAATGCTTCGCCCCGCGAAAATCGTGTTTCTGAGTCAACGATCGGGACACGGGAGTTTCTTGCACTCGTGATTTCGCGTTGGACAGAAATAATCCTCCTGACACCGGATACTTTTTCGTTGGTTCCGTTCGCGACTCTGCAGAGCTGTTTTCCCGCGAAATGCTCAATGGCTTCCTCGCAAAGGGAATGACTTTTCTTTCCTGCCAAGGAGTTCGGGGTTGATGTTGGACTTTCTGGGGGGACTTCCCCCTTTATAGATTACTTTCAAAATTTAATTTCTGTGTTCTCTCTTGTATTTGTGTCAAGCGCAGTTATTATTGCTACTATATTTTTTAAAGTATTTTTAATTGTTTTAAAATTCTCCTAATTCCAATTCTGAAATTTGAAATCCATTTTCTTGAATTGTTGCTTACTGTCGAAATACTGGAGTGATGGTATAGTCGGAAGGATGCGCGCGTGTATATTTCCCAACAGTAATTCAAATTGTCTGCTTACATTCGCCATAATGTGATTCCAACACCGATTTATTTTTGCGCGGTTTGAAGCCTCCTAATCAATATTAACGACGCCAGCGCTTTTAGCAGACTAATATTCAGTCTATCTCCCCAAAAACTCTGAGACTTTAAAAATTACAGGATCTTCTAATGTATTCAAAAATCATTGCAGTTGACAACCTTAAAAAAATGAGTTATCACAGTTCCTCCACTGTTTATTCGAAGCAATAGCCGCAAGATTCACTGCCACCGCCATCGAGCGAGGAACAAAGAGTCTGCGATGATTCAAAAAGCAAACACTCGTTCTCCCTTCCATTTTTCGTTCGTCGCGGTCAAGCTTGTGCCGATCCTCCGTCGGCGTCCACGTGCTTACCTCGGGTCGCCGGGATCCTTTCTATTGTTGGCTTTTTATCAGGAACTTTTGCCAAGGGACCGAGTCGTAATACTCGGCGGTCGCGGGGCGTCCGTCTCTGTTCCTCGATAGGAACAATCGAAGCGAGTCAGATAGCCTTTGCCTACGACGGAATATTTCAAGTTCAACCGCGGAGTTGGATTTAGAAATATCTTCGCTAAAAGCGCTTGACCCGATACTCTGCAATCCTCTTGCGTGGCGACCGATCGCCGCCGATTGTGAGAGGCGCGACCGGACTCGGGAAAAATATTTCCATTTTACTGCTCGCCGTTTGATCTGTCGGCGGTGGCGCAGGGGAAGCGATAAGTGTTACGGTGTGGGAAATTCGAAGGGGCTGCGATGCTTTCGCGAATGCACCGAGTGATCTGCTCCAAGTTTTGTAGTTTTTGAAAAATGCGGAGGACTTTTAGTCAGATGGGATTGGAATTTGAGAAATTTTAGGAAGGAAGTGGGGAAGTCGTTTTTAGTTTTAAATTTATCCCTTCGAGGACAATCAAAATTAAATAATGGAAATGTGGTTGTCCATACTAGGCCTCAGATTATGCAGTGGTCATTTTTCTCAATTTGCTTAATTTGTGTTGTAACTTCTTATAAATTGATAATAGATATTTTTAACGTCTTCTGTAAGCGGTCCTTAGGATTCTAGAGGAGAATAATGGCAGTGTAAATTGCACAGGATTCGGTGGTTCTATCTTTGATCTTCCCCGAACCACATCCGTAGAAAATCAAACTATCGCTGTTTGTTTCTCCACTATCCTCTTGCTGCAGCTCACTCCAAAGGTTTCAGAAATCATTAAAATATTATTGTTCGGTGGGAGAAAGATTCATGGCCCCTGTCCTGCTAGATTCACTTTCTCGAAATTGATATATTTAATATATTTAATATTTTCGAACTCCCAAATTTCAGTATTTTAACTATGATTATTTAAATCTGTCCTTCAATGTAGTTTATTGCTTGTATCGAAATTTCAAGCTAATATATTTTTCTGTAAAAGTAGACAACATTTACAACTCAACAATTTCGGAAATCGAAATTCAAAGAATTTATTTTACGGAGTCTGAGACTGTGCACTTGGATGCACGACGAAACACGTGGAATTTTCAAGATACGTGTCTCCTCTCTCACCAGAAAGTATCGATACATCATCCAAAAGCTTAGCAAAGATTGTACAGTGGCAATTGTCCATGAAATCGTAGGTGAACGATCAGTTTCACCCTTAATTGGTCAGTGGTCTGCACGCAATCTTCCACCTTTCGCCGGTTTGCCCGTTTATTTTCGCTCCGACCTCTTTCTTCCTCCAATCAGAAGGCCACTTGGAAGCGTGTGGAACAACGTGAACTGGCTGTACGGTGCAAGGCATTAGCGTCATCGTACGAAATGTCAGGGTTGAATCGCTGGTAATAACCTGGTTCTTTAACCGTGCTACTATGCAGATTCACGAGCACGTACAGTCGACCCTGTTATCGACGTCGTTAACGACCGCGTATAGACGTCTACTTCGACGTCCCGCGATCTGATATAGCACGGAGAAACGTATCGATCGCGGACGTTCGATGCACCGCCGCGAGAAACGCGAACAGTCGAACGACCGTACCGTGAGAAACGTCGTTGGGATTGCTGCATAGATTAGGCGGACGATAAACACGTTAGTATTTCGCTGCTCCACAGGATCAAGGACATCTGAGCTTTTTTTCGCTTAATGAGTGATCGAGGGAAATTGAAATTCCTAGCGAGGGCTGGGGAGCCTGGATGTCTTGGGGACTTTGGGAAGTTTTGGGACTTATGGTGCTCGGTAGGCCAGCTGAACTTGAGGCATTTTAGATACCTCGCAAATTTGGTAGATTTTGCGGGTTTCTGAATTCATGGGCAACGGGTATTGTGGGCCCATTGTTGAATTTCGGACTCGTGGGATTTATGGATTGATAGAATTTGAATCTTGGTGGATTTGGGACCTTGTGGATTTCGGGCCATGGTGCACTTTGGGTCCTGGTGGCACTGGGATCCCGGCGGATTTGGGACTACGGGCAATTTGGGACTACGGTGAATTTGAGGCCGCGATGTACTTTGGGTCTTGGTGATACTGGGATCTCGGTGGATTTGGGACTACTGGCGATTTGGGACTACGGTGGAGTTGGGATTCATGGGCAACGGGTATTGTGGGCCCTTTGTTGAATTTGGGACTCGTGGGATTTATGGATTGATAGAATTTGAATCTTGGTGGATTTGGGACCTTGTGGATTTCGGGCCATGGTGCACTTTGGGTCCTGGTGGCACTGGGATCCCGGCGGATTTGGGACTACGGGCAATTTGGGACCACGACGAATTTGAGGCCGCGATGTACTTTGGGTCTTGGTGATACTGGGATCTCGGTGGATTTGGGACTACTGGCCATTTGGGACCACGGTGGAGTTGGGATTCATGGGCAACGGGTATTGTGGGCCCTTTGTTGAATTTGGGACTCGTGGGATTTATGGATTGATAGAATTTGAATCTTGGTGGATTTGGGACCTTGTGGATTTCGGGCCATGGTGCACTTTGGGTCCTGGTGGCACTGGGATCCCGGTGGATTTGGGACTACGGGCAATTTGGAACTACGGTGAATTTGAGGCCGCGATGTACTTTGGGTCTTGGTGATACTGGGATCTCGGTGGATTTGGGACTACTGGCGATTTGGGACTACGGTGGAGTTGGGATTCATGGGCAACGGGTATTGTGGGCCCTTTGTTGAATTTGGGACTCGTGGGATTTATGGATTGATAGAATTTGAATCTTGGTGGATTTGGGACCTTGTGGATTTCGGGCCATGGTGCACTTTGGGTCCTGGTGGCACTGGGATCCCGGCGGATTTGGGACTACGGGCAATTTGGGACTACGGTGAATTTGAGGCCGCGATGTACTTTGGGTCTTGGTGATACTGGGATCTCGGTGGATTTGGGACTACTGGCGATTTGGGACTACGGTGGAGTTGGGATTCATGGGCAACGGGTATTGTGGGCCCTTTGTTGAATTTGGGACTCGTGGGATTTATGGATTGATAGAATTTGAATCTTGGTGGATTTGGGACCTTGTGGATTTCGGGCCATGGTGCACTTTGGGTCCTGGTGGCACTGGGATCCCGGCGGATTTGGGACTACGGGCAATTTGGGACTACGGTGAATTTGAGGCCGCGATGTACTTTGGGTCTTGGTGGTACTGGGATCCCGGTGGATTTGGGACTACTGGCCATTTGGGACCACGGTGGAGTTGGGATTCATGGGCAACGGGTATTGTGGGCCCTTTGTTGAATTTGGGACTCGTGGGATTTATGGATTGATAGAATTTGAATCTTGGTGGATTTGGGACCTTGTGGATTTCGGGCCATGGTGCACTTTGGGTCCTGGTGGCACTGGGATCCCGGTGGATTTGGGACTACGGTGAATTTGAGGCCGCGATGTACTTTGGGTCTTGGCGGTACTGGGATCCCGGTGGATTTGGGACTACTGGCGATTTGGGACTGCGGTGGAGGTGGGACCACGGAGGTGTTGGGACCACGGTAGACTTGAGGTCACGGTGGTGCTGGAGTCTCGATGGTTCTGGAACCACGGTGAAGCTTCGGGGCCTGTGTAGACTTGGGACCTCGGTCGATTTAGGGACCCGGTACTCTCGAAGTCTTCCCATACTATTGAAAAGTCGTGATCTTGGGATTAAGGGCTTTCCATCTTCAAATTAAACTTGACTATAATAGTAAAAGTATCACGAAATTATTTACAGTAAAATGAAGAATAGAAAATAGGGACTCCCATTTAATATAAAGTGGTTTCTAAGTCACCTCTCTTCAGCCTGAGTTGCAATCAACATGGGAGCTCCTTTTCTCTTGATGCATTTGAACAGACCCATGATCTTGTACCAACAACCGTATCCAATTCCGCTGTTGTCTATCCGTTTGCTGGCCTAATAGCGCTGGAAATTGATACTCGAAGCTTCAAGCTGGTTGAAGATACATTGTGACTCCGTTCAAGCAACATTGACGTCAATTAACGTCATAGGCAGCAACTTCATTGCTCCCAGAAGGTCAATATCCCTCTTAATCCCAAGTTGATGGGTTCACTGCATCTTCGTCCATTTTTTCATCTTCACTTGCAATCTTTGCAATTCAATTTCTCCTTCATACCATCCAACCAGACACCTTAAACGACATTTTGACTATTAATCGACGCCCAACGACCCCTCCTTTGTCTTCCACTCTCAAGAAACTATCGCAAACATTAATTCAGCTATCACTGCCTGCGCATTCCGGACAGCTTCGGATACCACTGGATCCTCGTTTGAAGAATGGCTTCGAAAATCAGTTACAAATCGAAACAACAAATTGGCGACCCATCTCCAAAGCGATAGCTACCAATCATCGCTTCTGAGAATGGAAATAAGATACCCCACATTGTTCCAGGAACCACGTAGACCCTCTGCAACGGCATTTATCGCCTCTTTCTGGAAATTCGAGTCGCCACGTCCTCATCGAGGGGCGAAGCGAAATGCCGCGATGCGTGGTGAACGATTCGAGAAGACGAGGTGTCTTCAGCATTCTGCGTTTTGATTGACGCACTCGCGCCGGCTAATGCACGACATAGGATGGAAACCCCCGGTCGTTTTCGACTCTTTTCTATGCCGTCATTCCATTATCTTTTGCCCGTCTATCTCGCGGCTCCACCTTTCTCCTCTCCTCTCCTAATCAGACATCGCGGCTATATTTATACGCCCGAGGCATGTAAGGTTCACGGAGGTTACCAGCCGACGGAGACGCAATAGATTACATATTCACTGTCCCCCCTGACCCCGTACCGTGCATCGAGGAAACTGTTGGTTCAGGTGATTAAGCGTGCGCGTATCGGCCACGCGGAATTTTTCACTCTTTTATTATTTTCTTTTCCGAGCTCGCTCCGTTTGAACCCCCTTCGTTCGACGTCCTGTACACCGGGTTGGTGTGTGGGATTGGTTCTGGGAGTGGATCGTGGACATTGCGTGTTAAGGGGGATTCTCCTGTAACAGCCCCCGAAATTTATGTATTTTTTTTGATAAAAACTATTGTTAATATTGCACTAAACTCTTTTGGGATATAAGGAGGCATCTGTAAACTTGAAGGGAATATTTTTTTTATGTCGATCCTTCTTATTATTTATTAATTATTGTGGAATCTGTTCGACGACGTTGGCGTCAGGTGTAGCACCTGTCTCAGTCATCTGATTGCAAAAAAGAAGAAAATATTTTTAAATAATTTACGCTGGTGCTGGACCTAAAATTTAATACCTTTTTTCGTCGATATAAAGAATAATGTGAAAAATTTGTCCACGGAAAAAACTTACTGTTTCTTTCAAATGCTATAACTCTTTCAATTTTTCATTTTATTTTCTTCAAAGTGAACCAATACCGGCGTAAACTATCTAACTTTAAGAAACTTCTATTGCTTTTGCAATCAGATGACTGTGATAGGTGCTACACATCCCGCCAGCAGGAGTTACATCGTCGAAGAGGTGGACAAGATTCTAAATAATTAATAAATAATAAGAAGGATCGACATAAAAAAAATATTTTCTGCAAGTTTAAGGATGCCTCCTTATATCCCAAAAGCGTTTACTCCAATATGACCAACAGTTTTTTAAAAAAAAATTCTTAAATATCAGTTAGTTTTGGCGCTGTTAGACGAGAATCCCCCCTTAAGGGGAGGTTCTGGTCTAGAGCCCCCAAAAATAGGTGATATTTAGGAATTAATTAAAGGAAAACTACTATATATAATTTAATGGGACTTTTTGCATTGTATTAAGGATGTCTTAAATTATAGAAATATATTTTTTGTTTTATAATTAATCATTGCAGACAGCCCTGGGGAGTCGTTAAAGTCAAGGCGTCAAAAAATTGATCCAAATCGGTGGGACCTGTATCTCCAAAACTTATTATCCGATTCGCCTGAAACCTTTTTTATTTTGAAGATTATTCTTTTGGCTAGGGGGGTAACTAAAAAAATTACAAAAATGACATTTTTTTTAGAAAATAACGACACTTCAAGTTTGAAATCACTTTTTCCCTATATTTCTCGCCCTTTCAACGCCTTTGAAAATTATAAATTTTCAATTTTTTGTAATTTTTTCTGGTTTCCCCCCTAGCCAGAAGTATATTCTTCAAAATAAAAAAGTTTCAGTCGAATCGGATAGTAACTTTTGAAGATACAGGTCCCACCGTTTTGAGAACACTGTTTCGAGAAAAACGCATTTACAGTTTTACGTGAGCGCCGAGTGGCCGGTTGTGACCCATGCATTTGCCGCTACTTAAATGCCTATAACTTCGGGAATTTTACGAATTTCAACAAATCCTTTTAAACACGTTTTCCTAAAAGGTTGAACATTTAGACCAGAACCTCCCCTTAAGGACTTATGATTTTAGGAATTTTTTTATCCACAAACCTGTAAACACTCATCAATCATCCCCCACCAGAATGGTCTTCTAGAATTGGTAAAAAAAGAACTCTTCAAGTCACAGTCATTAATCCCCATCGACCAGGTTCATCCAAACAAGTATAAAACTCGGCCACCCCTACCGTTAAAAGGGGTAGGTTTTTTTTTCACGAAGTCGCAGTAACGCTTAGACGAGGGAGGGGCCGTGCAATGAGCAGGGTCTGTGATATTATCGAATGTCTAATTGCTGACGAGGGCCTGGCGAGGAAGACAGTTTTGCGCAGTTGAGGACGGTCCCTTAACAACCGCGACAACGACGGGGGAAATGTAAGTCGGCTGGCAAAGGCCAAAGCCAGTGTAAAGGGGTGGTTATTGAGCGGTGTCTCCGCACAAAGCTCTCCTCGTACGCATACAGATTCGAGTAAATCAATACGTACGACTGTCGACGCGCTCGCAAGGCACGCGTCTGCACATTCAGACGCGGCAGTTTTCGTAGATTCATTTGGAACAGTCGACTTTGCTGGAGGAAATGGCGGAGGGATGCTCCTCCTTTTTTTCTCTACAGGGAAGAAAGACTCCGCAGGAATTCTTCGACTTTTACATTGAGCTTGCACTGTGGGGTTTTTGTGGGACCATTTCGGTTCTTTTTGGGGCGCAATTTTTGAAATTTTGGTTTTAAAAATTGTGGAAAAATTGCCTGGAGGGGGTGGATCGTTTGTATGTTGTTTGACACAGGAAATTGTGAATTAGTATCTTTTTGGGCATTTGTTTTAGTAATTTCTGTTGGCTGATAAACGGGTGTTCGAAATTAATTTTAAAAGTTTTACAGGTTTGGAAATCTTTGATAGCAAGTTTCGAGGGAGGTATTTTCTTCTATTGCAGAGAGATTTTAATGCAAAATCAGTGAGTGTTTTCATTTTAATCTTGGCATTAAATAAAAATTGAGCGTTTGGTTTAGAAAAAAAGTGCTTTCAATCTTACTAGTTTTCAAAAACTAAGACCGTTCTCAAATTTACTCATCGACGATATTAAAATATTGCCTCATACAATTCCACAATTATAACACAGATGAAATATGAAGAGTTAAATATTTCACAGCCTTTAATCTGTTCAGAGTTTGTTTTTCAATTTATCAGAGCACGTTTGGAGTGCACATTGAACATTTCCTAAAGTTGTTTGATTTTGTAAAAAGCAGACTGAGGTATATCTTTGATTTCATTACTTAATGCCCGTCATCTGGGGAATAGAAAGTAGAAACGGTCGACCATAGTCAGACACCGCCTTCTCGTTCGCTCGGCTTGCCATTGTCGATTATTTTCTACTTCACAATAGGTTCGAAGCTATTCAGTAGTAGCGGTCGTGTAGTCAGACACCGTCGTCCTATACTACTGGAAAACTTTCCCATTGAAACTTCTTCTTTTCTCTAGTTTACAACCGTTCCATTACCTGTCTGGACACGTGCACGCGTCCACGGAGTATGCACTAAAGGAATTACATGGCCCATTCAAGGAAAAATGTCTTGTTTAAATAGCTTTCTGTTTTCATCTCGCGCTTAGAATTTCTGAGTTTGTGACATGTTCTAGAACGGTGGGAGATCCGAAAATTAATACTGAATGCTCTTTGGTTCGAGTGTTTTGTAATTAAATCATGGTGCATGAAATGTTAGTGATAAATTTTCTTTTTTCACGTCTATGTTAGAGGTGAAGGCTTGTTAGATTTCTGAGAAATCATAAAATGATACTTCTTTTGATGATAAAACAAATGTCAGACATTTCTAACGTACTATTAGCATTGTAAATCAGTGGAGCCTGGAAATATTTGAAAGAAATTGTGAACAAGTCTTAATTCTTTTCAAACAAATCTTAATATTTCCCTCCTCAAATTTATTCCATTATGATGAAGGTTTACGTGCTCTCCCTAGTAGACTGGAGGCATCACAACTTGCCCAGAAGGCCCCACCAGGGCCCCACCTTAAAAAAAATTATGATCTTATCCAAACTATATTTTTTTCTGTACTACTACATTGAACCCGTTTTTAGTAAACTACCTCTTTATCCCCTCCTCCCCCCCAAATGGGCCCCTGCGTATAAGGCCCTCTTGGGCCCCACCTTAAAAAAAATTATGATTTTATCCAAACTGTATTTTCTTCTGTACTACTACATTGAACCTGTTTTTATTGAACTACCTCTTCATTACCCTCCCCCCAAAATGGGCCCCTGCGTAGAAGGCCCTCTTGGGCCCCACCTTAAAAAAATTATGATTTTATCCAAACTATATTTTTTTCTGTACTACTACATTGAGCCTGTTTTTATTGAACTACCTCTGCACCCCCCCCCAAATGGGCCCCTGCGTAGAAGGCCCTCTTGGGCCCCACCTTAAAAAAATTATGATTTTATCCAAACTGTATTTTTTTCTGTACTAGTACACTGAACCCGTTTTTAGTAAACTACCTCTTCATTTTCCCGAAAAAATGGGCCCTTGAGAATGTTTGGCACCTGGGCCTTTTTCCTTAAATCCGCCACTGGCCCCAAATGCTACTTCCAGATCTCAAACTCTAATCCCTTCTCCACAAAACTACCCCTAAATCGAAAAAAGGCGAACCTAAAACCTGGAATCCCCAAAAACAGAAAATTCAGCTAATAATATTCAACGTCCACATCAGACACAGTGCATCTCCAAAAGCACACCGCAAAGAACCCCCCCCCCCCCCCCCCCCTCGCCGTTCCGATTCCCCCGAAACCAGCTTTCTCCAAAGACAGCAGGCCGAAACAAATAAAAACAAACTCGGATCGGTATATCCTAATAATTGGTATATACAGTACGTCGAAAATAGGTCTGGCGCGGGCGGCGTATGCGCGCGGGAGGCTAAGAGTAAACAGTGGCGCGGAGCTTTCGACGGTTGGAACACGTAGAGGCGAGCGTGGAAGCCGTTGCAGGGGGTTGCGAACTTGCAACGAGGTTGGTAAGCCCGGCCAGCTGTGGCCCAGCTTGCTTGCATCGGGACGATCAATAAACGCGGCCGACGGCATAGCAGTTGGCCGCGGACGAGGCGTCGCGACGCCCACGCCGCGCGGTCTAAATTTCGGCTGCTGCACCGGTGCCACTGTGTCGGGCCAGCGTTTGCCCCCTTTGCTCCCTCGTTTCCCTTTCTGGCACGCCGCGCGACCCAGGACGCGCTTTCGTTCCTGGACCAGCGTCGCGACGCCACGCGCGACCGACTTTGCGCCCACGAGCTGGGGTCCTGCGATCGGGCTGGCTCTCGCGAACCCAGCTCCGCGGGCTTTCCATTGGCCCTGCGCCACGTTGATAGGGTGCTAAGCTTTGCGAGGATTTTTGGGGAAGTTCGAGGGTCCATTTTTGGGTTTTGAATGATAATTCTTGTCATTTTTTTTTTAGAGTAGGAGGGGTAGTCTGCTTTTGGATTTTCTGGGAGCAGTGGTGTCTTTTGGTAGCCAAGTCTGAATTTATTCAAATATATTTGATATAGATTGAGATTTGAAGGTTGTGTAATTTATTTGATGGTTTATTAGAAATATTTAGATTAATTTAATTATTGAGGGTAACTGAATTTATTCAAATATATTTGACATAGACTGAGATTTAGAGGTTGTGCAATTTATTTTGTGGTTTATTAAAAATATTTAGATTAATTAAATTATTCAGGGTAACTGAATTTATTCAAATATATCTGATATAGATTGAGATTTAAAGGTTGTGTAATTTATTTGATGGATTATTAGAACTATTTAGATTAATTGAATCATACGAGGATAATTGAATTTATTAAAATACATTTGATATAGATTGAGATTTAAAGGTTGTGTAATTTATTTAATGGTTTATCAGAAACATTTATATCAATTAAATTATTACACGGTTTCATTTGGATTTTTTGCGGAGTAGGTACTAGAAACTGGACCTCTGCTTTTCCGTTTTAATTTGTTCGTTTTTGTAGGATATGCATCTGCTTTAGTGTAGTGGCAGGAAGGTATGATAATGTCAGGTTCTACAATTTCAGCAGAATAACTTCCATGCCATTCTCTGGTTTCATAAAAGTGGGTTGAGGATTTCCTCGTGTAGGAGGATGTACAGGGGTTATAATTATTCTTCTCTAAAGATTCTTTGAAGTGGTCAGTATTTCATAAATATTTACCCTGCATAAAGATTTCCATACTGCAGTCTACAGTGTTGCATACTATCTATCAGTAATTTTTCCCTGATGCCTATGCCTAACACAGAAATAGATTCGCGAATGCAAATGTGTCACGCAGCTGTGACATTCCCGACCTAGGCCCTAATTTTCCCAGGACAAAAGGTCTGGATCGGTCGAGGATATCCTCGAAGAACTCACTCAGGCCTAGTGCTAGAGTGACGTATGGGCGTGTGTCCAAAATTGATGTCTATTTACGGCTGCAGACTTTTTAATATATTCAGTATTCCTGCATCAATCGATGAATACGTGGATATTTCCTGCAGGAACCAGCTTTCACTCACAAGTGCAGGAGTTCGATATAAATAATTACCGACTCGAGAAAGAGGGGAGTACTCTGTGTAATTAAACTCTTTACATATGCCGTGTCCAAAGAGCCATAATTATTTGCGATGACAAAGCACGTGATATGCCTTCTTTTCTATTCCACTCTTAACGATTACTCACCTGAACCACCAGACATACTGCTCCATGCAAAACCAAGGAGTACTACATCCCAAATGGAAATTAAAGAAAAGGAGAATCAAATAAACTACCCCAGTAGACCCAACCCAAACCTAAGAGTACATAACTCTCTTCCAAGCAGCACCAATAAGCAGAATAAAAAAACCAATAACAAGCATTCAAGACATTTCACAGAAACATTAATACCCAGTCCAAACAGTCTCATAATTTCTAGACCGGCCACTGAAAACAACCTAAAATACAGAAGCAACGTTTCAACAGAGCTGTATCCTTTAATAACATAATCCCCAGCGGAACAGGATTTTCCCTCAGCCTGCATCGCTTCTCAGTTGGAGCGTTTAAGCCCGAAGGGTTAACATTGACCGAGGTCCTCTAAAACGTGCGTCGACGCCACTGGCCGGGCAGCGCGTGGCTCGCGGTAGCGCTTGCGTGGCGCGCGGCGATTGGCGGAGAGCGGGAGCGAGCGAGCGGTGGGGGGCTCGCCCCAGTGGCGCAGAGCGGGGGCCGCAGCGACAGTTGCAGCTTTCCCCCGGTGAGGGAAGGAAGAGAGCTCTATCGATCGTTAAGTCTGTAGGCCGTCTGCCTCTGGACAAGATCATAATACACGCCGTTGGAGGAAGACCGAGGGGAAAAAAGGGGACGAGGTTGTCCGCGCGCAGCGAGGGAGGGGGTGAACCGTGAACTCGTTCGTTCGCTGCGCGGGTTGAAGGACGACCGTGGCGCCTGTTCAGCGACTTGCTGGCTCCGCTTCCTTCAAACGTTGTTTTCGAATAATAGGAAGACCCCCGAACTTTCCGTCCTAATGTCATTCCGCGCTGGAAAGGTCAGCACTCGACGACAGGCGATGCCGCGCGGTGCCCCGTTTGCGTCTCTCCGGGAAGAACGATGGCTGAACTTGGAGAATTATGGGCGGGTGGAACTGGGGTGTGCTTGTGCCATTTTTGGGGGCATGTTTGGTTCTGCTGGGGGGCTGTTTGTTGCGCTGTTGCAAGATGTGCTCTTCAGGGAGTGGTGCACTGGGAGAAAAATATCCAAATAACCTTCCTAATTTTGGATATACACAATCTTCTTTTGGTTTTATTTTGAACTTCTTTTCTGGGCAGGTTTTGGGTGCGAAGAATTTTTTGGCAGGGGTTACAATTTTGTGGAGGTTTAAAGGTGGGGTTGGGAGTGATAATATACTGAAACGTTTTTTCAAATTCAAGTCGAATTGTGTCGAAGAAAATATGGTGCATGCATAAATAATGTGTTTTTGTTGACATTGGTTTCTTGGTTGGAATTCAAATTTTGGGCTGATGGTGAGAGTGGGGAACGATTACACAAGAGGCGATTGGGAAATTTTAATTTTACGACCGAATGGAGGGATGTATTATGTATGAGGGAAAGGTCACGAACCGCGATCGATCTTGTATTTATAAAGGATTAATATCTTCCCGAGGGGCCGACGTAAATGTACTTACGTCAGGCAGGTACACGAATTGTTCAATAACGCGTAAACGAGGAATTTATTTTAGGCTTGTTAAGGAGTAAGCAGTGCTGACATATCTCGCGCGAAGTGACGTCAGCCGTTGGAAGATCAAACACCGCTTTTGCATTCAAGAAGCAATTTATTTTTACCCTCTGTTTCGTCCTCTAGAAGGGTGACTATATTTGGTCAGTGGTATTCCTTAACAATCTACGAAAGCGATACTTCCTAAAAACATCATATTCCAAAAAAAGTGCTCCACCTAAACAAACGGCCAAAATTCAATTTCCCAAAAATAAAATAACTGCCTCGTATGGCTTCAAACTGTTTTTTATTCTCCAATGAATATTTAAAAAATTAATTTTAATAGAAGAGGACGAACAGAAAGAAAAGAATTGTTAATCAATTATTTATATATGCAGTATAAATATTAGAAGCTTCTACTTATTATTTTCAATATTTTTAAAAGCCAACTCGAGAGATAATGATGTCTACGAAGAATCCAATTAGACAATAGGAAAGAAGGGAATAATGGAATAGGCACTTCATTTTTATGCCTTTTCAAGGGAAACTTCTCTCATGATTGTTTACATTGTTGTCGCTGTTACGAGGCCTCAAAATGATAGTCTTTTAATAGGACGGATATTCGTTGCCCGGAATTTGACGAGATTTTACGAGAACGTTCGGTCGCTATGCGTGTTATCGACCGCCTGATAACAGCAACCGTGATGATAAGGTGTCAATGTCACGGTTCTGCGAATGTATCAGAGCGTTCCCTCTGCGATAGTGTCTACGCCGGCTCCGGATTCGAAAGCGCTTATGGAAATTTAATTATTCAATAATCAGTGCCCCACTTTTATCCGTATTTTGCCATTTTGTATATTTTAAGCGTTAAAAAAGCAGGAAAATTTGAGGAACCGGCTATAGAAATTTTTTTTTGCATAAATTCATGGCTTTCTGTCTTCACAAGACTTTTATAATATAATTAATGGGACGTCCCACGAGATATAATTGCTTTAGTTTGCGTTTTCGAGGAAAACGGTTGATGTGAGTCAGCCGGATAACACGTATGCTTGAGGCATAGCAAGATAAAGATAAGGTCGAGTCAGAACGTTACATATTTCATATCGTTTGAAGAAAAATGTCGGGTCGATGGCTTTGGTGCACGTGAAACGCACTTAATCCTGTTTACCTATTTATCGAATCTCTCACGAGGCGGCGCGGAGCCAACGTGTATGTTTAACTTTCCTGTGGGTAATCGATGGTGTTTCTGATTCACCGGGTACTGAAAAATGTACGTGGGAAGTAAAAGCGGCGGCCGCTGTTGGAATCAAATATTCAGTGTAATTCAATTAGGATTCTATTTGACAAATATTCAAAGGAAATGTAAAAGAATATACACTTCACTTTTTATTGCTGTTCAGATTGGAGTAACATTGAAATTTTTTTTCTTTTTTTTTTTAGGTTTCTGTGAATAATTTTCCTTCAGAATACTGGATGCTAATGTCAGATATCAGTTTGCAGGAAAATATTTGGAGATACTGAGCAGAGGGTAAGATTTTAATAAGTTTTGATTTGGCTTTGCTTCTGCTAGAAGGTGAATGAGTCTGAAAGACAGTCTTCTAGCTGAGCAAGGGTGTCAGAAATTCTCGAAGGGCTTCCTTCGACGGAACCTAATTATTCTACACACTCCTTTGTGTTTACGTAACTGCATTGGAATATAGGCCTTTAAATCCAACGATTTTTCTGTGTGAATAGCAGTACAATTTCATTATCCAGTTCTGAGCAAGCTTGGAATGTTATTGTATGTTAAAAGTTCTTCGATATTTGAAATTTTTTAGGTGGGAAAGAAGAAATCTTTTGAGGTTATGGTTCGAAATAAATTGTGGGTTATACAACAGAAGCACAAAAAAGTTTAATATAATCTGAATTGTATATAATAATATAATTGCACAGCTTGACACGAGGTCTCCTTTACAAAAACTAAATGTCAAAAAGGAAAAATAAATTTTACAGATTTCACTATTAGCCTTTCGCGACTGAACAAAAGAACTTCAGTCATGGTGCCAATCCGTAAAAATAAAAGAAACTAGAATGCGACGCGTGTCGAATAATAACCTATAAAGGAACTTCAGTCATGGTGCCAATCCGTAAAAATAAAAGAAACTAGAATGCGACGCGTGTCGAATAATAACCTATAAAATTTGGTAATTCAGTTTCCGAGATTCGACGTTATTAAAATTACTGACACAAATAGTAACTAGTTTCTATTATGTCCAAGGCTCTTCTAACACAGATTGAACAGTCGTAACATGAAACTTAAAATAAAGTCATTCTTACATTTGTACTTCTTGGTTCTAGGCTACTTTTAGACCCAACAACGTCACTAATTTTCAAAAACTCTACCGATCTCTGATCTCCAAAATGATTCTTCCTCCTGTCTCAGGAGTTGACCTAACCTCAAATTCTATATTCTAATCAAAGTGACAAGTGACTCCCCCTAGTTCCAATATTCTACATAAATTAAATTTGCCCAATTCTAGTGTCACATCGACCTAAGCAGCTAGCAATCCACATACAGCCCCACGTGCAATCAATCACAGTGTACACCCCGCCTGTCCCTCATCAGAACCCAACCACCCCTTGCGCCTTGAAAACCAACCTCTAAGTTTCCCTCGAAGGTCCATCCCCATCAAAGCCTCCAACACCGCCGATCTCCCTCAAAACAGCCTCGCCTATCCCTCCACCACTCGAAAACTATTCCCCGTCATACCCTCTGCCCAGTCCGCCAGCGCCCGCCGTCTCCGCTTCCTTCACTTGGCGGTTCCGCGCAAAGGTTCCCGGTGTCAGCAGCGGCCAGCCCGGCGGACCATCCGCGGCAGGAGGTGGGTGTCAGAAATCCGGCGGAAAGGGGGTGCTCGTTCGACCTGGGCGCACGCTGGCTCTCGCAGCCGTGACATTGACCCTGGCATTGATCTCGCGACACCACAAGAGCCTCCTCCGACAAGCCCCGTGGCGGTAGTGCGTACGCAGTTGCGGTCCCGTTTCAACCGTAGGCCCGATCGGGTGACGAGGGAAGAGGGCAGCCTCGCCTCCACCGGCGGTAGAGGGGCGTCACGGGGTGTAGGAGGCCACGGTGGCGACCTTGGAGCGACCCCAACCAAGGTCGCAGACGCAGACGCCCCTTCCTTCTCGCGCGTTCCCCGATTTCCCTCCGCGCTGCCCTCGCCGAGACCGCGCCCTCCCCTTTCCCTCTACCGTGGCGCCCCCTACATCCCCGCAACCCCTCGCGCACACCGCCAGCCGATTCCCCGGGTCTCCGGCATCGAGTTTGGCTCTTCCTTATCGCCTCCGCTCCCCCGCCCGACAACCCCGGAGGATTTCCGCGCGACTTTCCTCCCGCCTCCCAGCAGAGGTGCCGCGAGCCGTTGCCAGGGCAAACCGGGGGAGTCATTGGAGCCCGTGATCGCTGAGAAATGGACGGGCGCGGATGGTAATCGTCGGCGTTGAATGGAGTTGTTGTTGCGAAAGTTCGAGGCTTATCACTGGTCGGTGGCCTCTCAAGGCTGGATCAATGGAGCGGAACCGCCGTGAACCGCTTTCGCTAGGATTTTCAGCACTGACCGACCGCAAGCGGGTTACGCGACGGTGAGTCAGTGGATTTTGGGCTCGTCTGACGGGACTGGTTAATAGGTGAGACGGCTCGCGGACGTTTGATCGCGACGGCGTTCCCGGGAGCGCTTTATCGCGGGATGCAGAGCCCGCTTGTAAAAATACCGCAGCGCCCGTGCGTTATAGCGTATTTTTAGGAGGCGCTCTTACGAAAAATTCGGTTATTTGTGTCCCGACTCGGGCGCGGGCAGTTGTTTGCGCCGCGTACACCAGCGGCTACGTCCCGTTCCAGCGCCCGATGGCCTGCTCTCTATTCGCTCTTTATCGCGCGCCTCTCGCCGCTCCTCTCGTTTCTCATTCTCTTTTCAGACGGCTCCCTGTCACGTCCCGCCGCCCGGGGCTTTTTTGCGTCGCGGCACGTTTCGCTCGTCGTGACTGCATAGTCGGAGCGCCTCGCATCGCGGACGATATTTCACGCGGCCGACGAAACGGCCACGCCGCGCGCTGACACGTGGCGTTGCTCCGCATCTCTCCATACTTTTTACTCGCTCGCGCGCACTGGGTGCGCTCTGATTCGAACTCGGAGGGGGGATGGCGCTTTTGCGATTAGGGGGTGGGGTGGAAATTTTTTATTAAAGTGGATTATTGTAGTTGTTACATTCTTTGCTTGAATATTTCAGGTCTGAAATAATGATAGTGGCAGTCATAGTTGAGAAGCAGAGTTAGAAATGTGCGAGGTTTTTAATTTTCAGTAGTTGGTAATCTATTTTTCAATTTAGGTTGTCTTTTGGGGTAAGTCTTGATGTATCTGAGGCCCCTGTGCTAGTTTGTTGCAATCATTGTAGGTGGGAATATTTGTTACTAATTTTACTACTTGGCTTCGCCCGAAATTTAGATTCAGATTTTATAAAATTTTTTTTTAGTTTTTTTTGTGTGAAAATGGTCACATTCATCTGGATTAGTCAGGCATAATGAGCTGAGATACATTTCGTGATCCCAGAGTTTATCGTTCGAAAGTTTTTAGGTGACAGACAAATACACAAAGATATAGAAGCTTTCTGCTTTATATATTAAGATTTAAAATTAGTTAAAGGAAGTGACAGTAGCTACCGAATTTACCGCACTAGTATAGAAAATATCAATCAATCCGGTTTTGCTACCTCATCGTCTTTTTAGGTTAGGTTGTGGAGCAGCAGTTATGCTGAACCTCGCCTATTCACCATTGTAGTTATATTTGTAATTGTAATGGTGCAATAAAGCCATTAATAATAATAATAATAATAACCCTTCACGATTAATTTCACCTTCCAAACACTAGAATCTAGATTCTGCTAAAAACCTGCAAGCTTAGATACTTATAGTGCTGCCCTCTACTATAAACAATAACAACCACCAGTGGCCGATGGGCCCCTGCCCAGAATGCCAACCCAAGGCCCCATTTTTAAAAAAAATTATGATTTTATCCGAACACTATATTTTTTCTGTACTACTACACTTACTGTTAGCCCGTTTTTAGTAAACTACCTCCTTATTTTCCCGGAAAAAAGTGCTCCTCAGAACACTCGCCAGCTGGGCCTGTTTCTCTGAAAATTAAATCCGCCACTGACAATCACTAGTACTAATGAAATAATCCCAGCTGATAGGAACCAGAATCAGAACCAAAAAGAATCTCAGACCACCAGATTCCACCACCTCAAATTCAATTTCCCATTTTTCCAAAACTCCCAGTAATCCTGCGCTCCTCCCAAGCAAAGACTCCTCCACTCTCCTTCCCTGACCCATATCCAACCCCGGTGTCCCTAATTACACCCTCCACTGGGGTCCGAAGCGCCGCAACCGTCATCAACCCCATCAGTATTTACAATCACCAGCTGCCACCGCCTAACCCTCGAAATGTACCTCGTTCCTCGGAACCTCCCATGACCTTGGACCTCTGGCACGGCCAGGACAACGCCTTGCAGCTTGAGTTTCACGGTTTATTGGCAACGTTGCCCCGTTACTCTCCCCGAGCGGCGCGTACGTGTCCTTAGCAGCGCGAGCGCGTCGTCGGCACGCTTTATTCGCAGTCGAGTTTATTCGAGGCGGGGTCGTTGGATCGGCTGAAGGACGAACGAGCAGAGCTTGCTGAGGAAACCGGCACGCCGAACCAGACCGTTTCTGATGATTTATGTAAACAAGGTTGAGAACCTCGCGGGAGGTCTGACGCGTGGGCCGCCACACCGACGCTTCGAACCGTCGGCTAACAACCCCGTCTCCTCTTAAGGACTCCAACCCCCTTCCCCCTCGCCCCTCAGCCCGCTGTACACCTACACCTGCTGCTCTGCTTCTTGCGGTACTGCTGCTGGAATTTTATTGGGGCTTCCGTTGATGACGCCCGTTCGACGGTTTTGGAGTTTTGGGTGTCTCGGTTCTGGGGGTGTGGAGGGTTTGAAGGGGAGGTTTAACCCTGGGACGACACTGCGGGGTCGGCAACCCTGCCGGCAAGTGGATTTTATTCATTGCTCCTCACTTGAGATCATCCACAACTGGGGCCCTAATTGCGTGTAGTCACTCAGCAGGTGCTAACCCAGGCTTAGAATTAGATGTGATGGCAGTCTACTACTTAGTGCTCCTAGTACTTACCTAGCTCTCCAAGTCACACATTGTCGTATAGAGTATTATTTATTACTATTCATATTGCAATCTCTCCTATAGAGAGACTTCTAGGTCTGCATAATTTTTCATGTAGGCATCAGACACCTCAGTACACTTCCATTATCTACACTTAGGGTTACCATGCGTCCCGGTTTCCTTATTTCTTGACTTTTGACGGAATTCTACGAAGAAATTAAGAATAATGAAACACTTCTGAAGAAGAACATTTCTGACTTGGCTCCCAAATAGATTGTTGTCTGTAGGCTTACATTGTATTCGTAATATACATCGATCATACTCCCGACTACTGCGGGGAGGGGGGGGGGGGGGATGTGGCGAGCGGACGCGTCGCAGCAAGTCCCAGAAAACGTAGCGCGTCAAAACAAACGGTCACGAATCGTGACCTTTCCTCGCCCTAGCGGAGAGCCTTTCGAGACCGAGGTGGAGGGGCGAAGCGTGGCCCAGGCAGTTAGTCTCACGAGAGCAAGCGATAGAACAACAACGAGCTTTCAATAAACAGTTATATTATTTGCCACCAAGCATAGCATTATTTCTACCGTACCTATTGCCGTACTTGTAATTATTATCGTATTTTCATTGTGCCATTTTCTAAACACTACAATAAAAGTACCCTTTTTCAAAAAAAAAATTCGTTCTGGTGAAGAAATATGATAAACCCTACCTATCTACTACACTAGTGCCCACCTAGAACCACTCGATATAGGTCTTGAAGGAAGCTTCAGGTTCCAGATGACCAACTTTCCCAATAACCCACACCTCGCACCCGTGTTTTCTAATAACGACGAAACATACCTGGTGTCGACAGTTCTCTGGAAGCACTTTTTGCGCGGCGCATGCACATCGATCGGCCGCGCTCCTGATAACAACAGGCAAAGGCACACAGAGCTTGTGCAATAGTCGGGAGGATTATTTGCATCGACTGTTTCGCCCCGGGGGTTGCCGGCAGCGGGAACGACGCAATAGGGTCCTCCTCGAAGCCCTCGGGCTTCGTAACGAGGCCCTCGCTGAATGGTAGGAAGAGGACACGAAACCATTTAACGGCGGGGGGAACCGAAAAATTGCGTCGTTCCTGCCGCACAAAAGGTGGGACCGAGCTGCGCCGTGGTAGTAATGCTCGTCACCTAGCCGTGGGGATATTCGGTAATTACTCGAGCTGGCTCCGCGCGTTCCCTAGAATTCCGAATGGAGCGTCGTATCAGGTTTCGTTGCGCTACGTTGTGCGCTGGAATGCGATCTCATCATCAAGGATTCAAGCCTCAAAATTGGTGGACGGAACCTTGTACACCTATTGGGCAGCGTTAATTGCCTGCTGAGGACATGAATGCCATGAAGGACATGGACAACCAAAAAAAAACAACCCCCAACAAATCCCCAAAATTCCATAATTTTTTGAATTTCCGGTTTGGGGGACTTCCCTTGTAAATACTCTTCCGACTCCCAACTTTGCAGAGTAATTTCACCCCCTAAACTTAAATTTCCGGCGTTAAAAAAATATGTATCTAATATTTTTAGGTACTCTACCTGAATGCCGAGTTTCGTCAAAATCGGTGTGTAAAAATTGAGTAAAATTTTTTGCACACTAAGGGTTAAATAGAAACTAATATGGAATCTGGGACTTCTAGTTTTCTGTATCATTTTTGACAGCTTCCCGAGGGCAGTGCTTCAGCAGGACCAACTGCAGTGACTAAGGCGGAACATCGGAACAGATCAAATTTTGATGAAATGGGATTTCCATGAGAGGCTTCTATCAGACCCAAGGATATACGACCACGCAAATGGTAGTTTTACTGTACGAGCATCTCCGGCAGGAAAAAGCAGGGTATTCCGCGCTTCATCCATCTCGAGAGGGAGCATTTTTCTGGGAGGAACCGTATGTGCGTAAGCGGTGGAAGGATCTCGCAAGTTCCTGCCCGTACATCCTCTCGTATCAATGGGGTTTTTGCGCGTCTGTTGTCATAGAAACGGGCGTGCCTACCCTGTCGAGAGACTCGAACCATCCCCGAATGCCAGCTCGATGCCACGTGGACGCAGAAAGGGGAAATCCTGATGCGTACATCGGCGCAGAGGCCGGCAGACAGTGGGCTTTCCATCATTCCTCGTCGTTTGACGGGTCTCGGAGCTATTGGACTTCGTGTACCTCGCTGATCGTGATTTATTAATGCTGCAATGATGCTGCAGTCCCCATGTCCATGCCCGCGAAGCACCAGATACGACTGTCGCAGGGTGTTTGTCATGATAAAGGTATGAAATACTATGAGCGAGTTCTGGTGTCTGTGATTGAAGAGGGGAGGGCCTTGTTTTTGTGTTGTGTGAATTCTAAAATTTTTGCTTCTTTTCTGAGAGTTAGATAGAATCATATGGATAGGGTGCATGCAGCTGTGCGTGGGACGCCCATGGGCGTTCAGGATGTGTGTTGAGTAATAGAAGTCGCAGACGATCCGCACAGCGCGTTTGCACTTTGGGGGTTGCAAGTGTTTCGCATTGAATTGATGCTGGTATGAGTTCTACGGCATTCCTCAGGGTTTAATCCAGTTTCTATGAAGAGTATTATAAGATCCTCCAGAAAAAGTCAAATAATTTGTGTTCAACTATGCCTGACGTGCCTGAGGCTTGGGAGCTTTTCTGTTTTTTATTTTTTTTAATGCAGAAAATAGTTGTAATAATTAATGATGCGGTATCAGGTGCAAAATTATTTTCGACATCTCAGCTTAGTCCATACTTGACACCCAGGTGTCAATTCATCGTCAAAGCCACCAGAAGGGCCAGTTTGCAAACTCTTCCCCACTCTTCTCTCATTAAAATCGATTGCTCGGTTGTCCGCATTCCCTGTCAGGCCGATCGATCAAATTCCATTCGCAGAATAATCATTTTCAAAGCCAGAGATCCGTGACGCGATCTCGCAATCGTGTCAGCGTGTCTGTCGGTTAAGCAGACGCGAATAATCGAGAGTAGCGTGCTGCGATGATTCGATACGTGGCATCGATAGGCAGAGTCGCTGTCCTTGCTCTCCTAGATCGACTGTGTAGAACCAGATCGCTTCCACGGCTCGCGAGGGAACGCGGTGGATTTTTCTCGGGGCAAGGTGGCGCGCAGCAGCGTTCCTCCCTGTTCCGTTCCTCTTAATTCCAGCCGACGACGACGCAGAAGAAGCGAATAGCGCTCGCCACATAATGGATTTAACCTTCTGCAAAAGGACTTGGCTCCGTGGATCGTATCGCAGCTCTTGGGACCTTTCCGCCGCCTCCAATTGCCCTGTGAAAAGTATAGGCCGCTGGCTGTAACTTTCTGTTGGCTAAAGTGGAGCGTTAGGAGGTACAGGGTGTTTCAGGAATACGGGAGTACTTGGAGGTTGATGCAATTTGGGGAATTGTGTGAAAGTTTGACTGTCATTGGAATTTTTTTTGATCGAAATTTGAGATTGATGCGTAAAGGAACGTGGCTTGCATGGTTTGTAAGATATAGTATGATCACAGAAATTTTACAGCTAGGAGGTTCATTGTAGGGGTGAAAAGTTGTGATAGGAATCAACTTTAATAGATATTGACTACTTACATATGTATTTATCGCGAATAATGAAGTTTATATATTTTTCATAACAGTCAAATTCTGGTTAACTCAAGCACTTAATTCCCAGATCACTCGAGTACTCAACTCTCAGTTAACTTAAGTACTCAGCTCCCAGTCCACTCAAGTAGTCAACTCCCAGCCCACTCAAGTAGTCAATTCCCAGCCCACTCAAGTAGTCAATTCCCAGCCCACTCAAGTAGTCAACTCTCAGCCCACTCAAGTAGTCAATTCTTAGCCCACTCAACTGCTGAGCTCCATACTCCACTGCAACTAACACCCAATTTTTAACTTACAGAAAACTCGACTAAAGTCTCAGTGCGTCCCGAATTAACATTCAAGTAATCTCATTGTTAGTGCAAGTCCTACCCATTATAGTTAACATTAGGCATTCAAATCCCAGCAGCTTCCAAAATGTTCTCACACTCTATCTAATTAAACTCTCATCAATCCATCTTAATGATTATGTCTCAGTAAACTCCCAGGCACTCTCAGCATCCTCAATCTTCATTAATCCCTTCCACTTCTCCACCCTGCAGTAAAACAATCTTATACCAAATTACAACTCCCCAAGTTCAACAAGTCGATAATACCCTACAATTTCCATTCTTCAAACATACCTACAAATTCCCTAGGAACATATTAATACCATACCTCCAGAAACCACTACACCTTTACATCCCATGCAACAAATACCCCAGCCAGCGTTTAATTTCTCGATCGCAGGATAATAACTAGGAGCAAGATTGCACAATGGAGATTGCACCAAGATAAATTCAATGAGAATCACTCGGGCCGCCGATGAAAATTGATTATATCGAGCGAAAGGGGCAACTGCAATTTCTCCGGCAATTTTCCTCGAGCGCAGTCGATCGACTGCTGGCATTTCTAGCGCAATCCCGCGCGGCTTTACCCTCCGATAGTAAACTCGGTCGATGCGATAAAGCAAAGCTGGCTCCGCGGTTGTCTTCGGGTCCTTTTTCTTCTTATCTCTTCCCCCTCCTATCGCCTTTTGATACTTCTCGCCGTTCGTCTTCGCGCTAATGTCCCTCCTTTCTTCTGCGCTTTTTGCATTCCCCAATATCCCGTCCCCCTTCTTTTTTCTCTCCGCGCGCATTTTTTTCCGCCGTCGTTGCGCGTGTTTCTTGCCTCCACGTCCTTCCCTTTTCTCATTTTAGTTTCCTGGGATCGCTGGCTTCGCCGCCAGTCACGTCTCCCTCCGCTTCATTAATAATACTTGATCATTCCCGCTCGAGCAACAAAGAGAACATTTCTACGCGCGTAGTTTTTTGCGTTTCACTTCTGTCTTCGTATCAATGCACTTCCTCCCTCCTCGGTATCTCGATTATTTCGCTTTTATCTTGCGCAGTAATTTCCTGCAGCCTTTGTCAAGGTCCCCTACTATATAGCCCACTGCAACGCGAAGTCTTGCTTCTCTGTTTTATTCATTCCGTGCCGCCTCCTCTTTTTCGAACACCATTCAGCCCCCTGTTCTACATGTTGTTCGTAATTATGTCTAATTATACCAGCATTTGCTGTTCACGGGTCTCACGTTCCAGTTCAATAATTAATTTTCCTCGTCGTTTGATCGTATTTTTTTTTTTTATACTATTTCCTGTGCCGCGGCTTCAAGGTCCTTCGGCATCCTGTTGCACATTGTTGGACGAATGCGATGCTTTTTTCTTTCTTCGTTTCACCGTCCCTCGACTTCGCTGCTTGTCGCTGCCGCGAGCCATCCTGTAGTTTCCCGCATCGTTCCGTTCGAACAATCGAAATCGTGAAGAAGCGTGAGCCTTATCACGGCGAACGTCGTCGCCGGGGCTCAAGAGGAAAGTCAACAGAGATTAGAAATCGGTATTTTGCTCGCTCGCTTCGGCAAATAACTGCATGGAGAGAATAGACTCTTCGAACGGATTCTCCGGCTCGTTTGCGTTCCATGCGGGGCGATTTTAATGCCTCTTTATCCTTTTTTTTTTCATGCGAGCCTTTGATGCACGGGGAATTGAGAATTTTAAATACTTACTTGTTGCTTAATTCTTTTGTGGAAGCCCAACGCGTTCGAATTTGGAAATAAATTTTATTTTCGCATGAAACTTTCTGAGAATCCCCCCATTAAATTGTCTAAATATCCAGTGTTTTTAAAAAATGGCGACAGAAAAAGATTCCGCGCTAAAAAATGCATCGAAAATGACCAATAAACTTTTTTCGTACGACGCTTGGTTTTCTAGTAAATGAAGTTTCAAAATTCTGCGAGTGATGCGCCGCATTTTTAAAAAAATAATATTTTTCAAAAAATATCATACTAATTTTACAACCAATTTCCTATAATCACGAACATTACTTACTCAATAAAAGTACCTTACACACCTCCTGCACAAGACGTGAATAAATCCACGCTTGCCCCGACTCCATTTCCAAATTCGATTTACTCAAAAACTATGCGTCGTACTAAAAAACTTTATCCCACATTTTCGATCCAATTTACAAAGCTGAACCACACTACCTTGGAGTTTCCCTCCCACCAGGTACCATTCCGATTTTATTAACAAATTATATAATACCATTTTTTTTTCCCAAACGCCCTCTGAATTGGCAACCGAGCGGAGAGATTCAGTGAAAGTTGGAGGCACGTTGACAATCGTTCCGGCAGCTGCGTGTATATACACTTGACTTTCGGTTCGGCGTATTTTTAGTGCGACCGATTTCCGCGAATGGCGTGCATCACCTGGCGCGTATTTTCGCGCGCGGTGACATTGCGTCGTTTTTAGCACGAGGACGTTATACCCTGACAGCCGCGGCGCCGTTGTTCGAGCATCGAGCGACGCATTGATAACGAGCGTGCATCGCTATTTAAAGGCAATATTAAATGGCGGAAAATTGTTCCCCGTGATCGTTTAATGGCAGCCTGTCTCCTCCCTCCCGAGGAGCATTGTACAGTTTTATCGCGCCGCCGGACGAAAACTGCGGTGCCCAGCATCGTCGTTTCTAAGTTAACCTTCAATCAACCGGTGCCTCGGCCTAACCCTTCGCTCGGGACGATGAAATTGTTACGTTGCCACGTTAAAAATCGTCGGCTGTGTACACTTTTGACGGGGAATTATCGATGAGTACACGTTGCGTGCTGGGGGATTTTTCGCGTCGACGTTGATTATCGGCTAACGCTTTACTGTTTATGAGAGGAGGACGGGGTTGTTATTATGAAGTGAGCGATTCGTCGTGGCTGGGGAATTGAATCGTTGGGGTTTTGTTGCGTAGATTGTGAATTGAGATTCGGCGTCTTTTTAATTCAGCGCTGGAGAGGTTAACTTCTTCTTGTTTGGAAGCAGTATACTTTGGTCCTCCCACTTTGTTAAATTTTCTGATATTTTATGGGATATAGATGAGTAAAACAAGATTGCAGGGTGGACCATTTTATGGCGCGGTGATAAATTGTTACTGCGTTGAATTATTAAAGTCAACTCCTTTGATCTAGTTGGATAGAGTTGCAGACTAAATTCCCTAGAATTTTATTTTCTATAATCTGTTGTCAAGTTACTTAAAGTAAAAACTTTTTCATTCTGCATGAAACCTTTATGTCACATAATGTCACTCCTTACATTTGCCCCTGTAAGTATCAAAGTTCCACTACATTTATAACACCCTGCAAAAATTCCCCATGAAGCTAACGCGCCAGAAAACAAGAGTATTCCCTTCTCCCAAAGCAAAACTTGTCGAACCACCATAAGCGTCACTCGTCCGACCTTTCCTGGAACGAATATTGACTGCGTAAAATCGTGGACAGTGTCCCTACAGTGTTGCCAACCGTAAACAAATTTCCCCTATGCTTCTTTAGATTCTCAACGGCGAGCGTCCGTCGTTCGCGGAGGTCTGTTACGGTTGTGTCGTATGACGTTGGTTTAACGAGAGCCCAGGCCGTCTTCAAAGGGCACCAATAGAGCAGATTTATAAAATACGCCTACGAGTGCACGCGCGGCCGTCTGTTTATGCCGGTGCAATGTCTCAGCAAGGTCACACACATGATCGCTGGCTCGTAAATGCTTTTAGCATGCGCTGCCTACAGGCGTGCATCGTAGAACAGTGCGAATAAACGGCGTCGCGTGTACGTGTGCAGCTTATTCAGTGGATATCGAGCGCCGCCGGCGCGTGGGTCGATGGTTTTAATTGAATCTGGGGACATTGGGTCGGCTAGGTTGCCTGTATCCACGATTCGTACTTCCCCGATGCTCTTTCGCGCAAGAGAAACTCAACTTTTGACGGGTTAAGTTGGGGGTATGTCTTTGACGCCTATTTCATATTTTTTTTAAGCTAAATTTTGGGAGAGGGGTTGTAAAAACTTCAGGGGTGATTGTAACATTTTTGAAGTCGGGCTAGAGGTTCGGGTTGGCGCGAAAGATATTTTGAGATTTTGGATTTTTTGGGTCTTGGGGATTGGAAATTTTAAGGGTTGGGAGGGAAGTAAGGAAAGGTGCTGATAAGGAGGGGAACCAAATGGGGGTTTGTGTTTTTGAGTTGAGCACCGCCAAAAAAAAAGTTTCCGGAAAATTTTTCCCAAAATTTACTATCGATTTTTTTATACGCTCAAGGGTTAAGTATAGTGATACTGTAACGTTTTATTTGTTAGTGAAGACCAATCTGTACAATCTTAGACAGTTCCCTAAGAACTGAAAAATTCGTTATCACCATATGGCAGAATATCAAAAACCATAAAACTTTAAATGGAACTTTTTTCGATATCTTTTACGGTTTCGCACATATTCACGATGATATAAAACCTCACCATTTCTTCGAGAGGGTGTTTTCACCCCTAGCACCGTTTTAGTACCGAAATAAAAAATGGTTACGTTATTAGCATCACTTGAACTGAATTCTGCAAAGTTTCAATTTTTTTTTTGAAGTCTCAAGTTGCCAAACATCCCTTGTTAGTGAAACGACGGATGAGTTTATATATATCGCCTGCCTATGATAATTATTTCCGAATTCAAATCTGTTCTACAATTTTCAAAATTATAAAAGTCTCCAATTGCACCCATCAATCTCCATTCATCTTAATAAAAGAAATTCAATATCCCTCAACCTGACCCCTCCTTCTCCTCTCGCTTCACTATCGCATTTGCTCCAACACTTCCAATTAAAAAAAAGTCCCTTCCCCAAACGAAAAACACCACCCCCTCAACCATCCATCAAATTCCTCATCAAGGAACAATCCGCAAGACCCTGAAATCCGAAATTTCCTCCACCTGACACCCCCAACATCCCCCAGAAATTTCCCAAAGTATGGGCTCCTGTACCCCACATATTGCAGTGGAAAACCAGATATACCCCGGCCGGCAAGAAGTAATCGAGTAACTCTATTCCCGTGGCTGATAAAAACGGATACGTTAAGCACGGACGCGTTTCACGACCAGACTCGTCTTCCATTCGGTTGAACGACGATATGCACGTGGCTGTGTGGGGCCGCTGCCGGGTGTATAGACGTTGCAGGGCGTACAGGTAATGGTCTCGGGCGAGCGTTGCTTTGGCGAGCATCGTAAAGTGGGAGCAAGAGCACCAGGGTTCAAGAACACCCGCTACCACTCCTTGATCAATACCAGCGGGATATTCTACGTCCTACCGCGATGTTCGAAACGCAGTGCGGCACACGCACGCACCACCGACGCCCGGCGTCGCCACGGGGCAGGCCGTGCACACACGCCGGCAGCCGGCCGTGGAACACGACCGTGTAACGAGCCACCTTGTTTCTAGGGAATTAATTCGTACCTTCGGAAACGATGCCCGCCGCACACGCACCCGTGTCTTTTAATGTCCCCGCGGAGGCAGTTTGTTTCGGGGCCTCGAACGTTCTCTCGATGGAGATATTTGCCGATGGTGGTGCTGCTGGGGGGGGGGAGGGGAGGGGGGGGGGATGTGGCTGGCGTATCCTCGATTGGTATTCATGGTGCCTTGAAGGTGTATAGATATTTAAAGCGATATGATGGAATTTTATGTTTGAGAGAA
This sequence comes from Andrena camellia, assembly GCA_029448645.1. Lineage (NCBI taxonomy): Eukaryota > Metazoa > Arthropoda > Insecta > Hymenoptera > Andrenidae > Andrena > Andrena camellia. Next base: position 2,185,869 of record CM055681.1, on the reverse strand, counting down.
TTTGAGGGTGTGGTGATACTCGTTGTTTTGGGGTTGTTAGAGGGGTTTGGTGAGGATTGGTGGAAGATCATGGGGAGGGCTTTTAGTTTTTAGAATTCGGGTGTTTTTTTAATTGGTGTTAGGGGATTCTGTGGTTGAAAGCATTTTGGTAGGGGTAGGCAGTAGGGAGAATAATTCCAATATTCGACTATTACGGAGCATTCGAATATTCGAATAATTCGGAGTATTCGAATAATACAAAGTTCGAATTTCGGATTGCACCGAATAGGAATCTAAACGTTTGAAAAGATTATGAAAAGAGTTTCACGATAAAGTGTGAAAGAATATTTCATGTTCAGATTTCTATTCGGTGCAATCCAAAATTCGATCACTCCGAATATTCGAATACACTTAATTATTCGAATAATGTTCGAATATTCGAATACTCCCAATTATTCAAGTAATGTTCGAATATTCGAATACTTCTAATTATTCGCATTATAATCGAATATTCGAATATTTGAATTATTCGAATTTCATATTTGAATTCTACTGGTATTCGAATACTTCGAATATCCGAATATTCGTAACAGCCCTAGTAGGTAGGTCATAAATAGGATTCAGATCTTTTCGACTAGAGATTATTTAAATTTTTGAAGCCAATTACAGTAGAATATTCGCTGAGGAAAGAAGCCATATCCGCCATAGATGGAATTTCAAGATTCCCAGTATAACTCCACTGATTCTCCAGAGAATCTGCCATGCGGATGATCAATATTCCACTAAATACTTAATTTTCATACCCGAATCCAGAGTTCCCATAAGACATTCCACAAAGAATGAAAACCAGCTGGTAGTGACCTAATAAGCGATGCCACGTCAACATCCACTTCGCCCATAAGGAAATCGGAGAATAAGGTAACTGGTCCACCGGCGGAGCACGTGAAACAACGAAAATCTTTGACGCGAATGCGCATCTGCATTGCAAATGTGCGTTTAAACCTTTTTTGATTCCCTGGAAAGAATAAAGAGGACGATCGCGTCGAGATCGTGGCTCGCCGATTGCGCCACCGCTCCCGCCAATAGGATGGCGAGGCTCGCGCGTGCAGTTTGGCAAAAGAGAAACCGGAATAACGTATCGCCGTGGCGTAGAATTCTAAGCAGTCTGCTGGCCGTTTCGTATACGGAAACAGGTTCCTTTTGGCGAATTTCGACCGCTCTTCTTCGCCACCACGGCGCTCCCTGCGCCTCGGAACTCTTCGGCTTATGATAACGCATCGCCTTTCACTCGGTCCTTCTTTGTAGTCGTTATTCATTTATGACACGTGATTAACAGTATTCCAGTGAAAAATGAGAATCTGAATTTGGTGCTGTTTAATACTTTATGCTATGTTCATCTTTTCTTAGGTGAATCATTTTTGCATTAATATATGGAAAAGTATGGGGACTGAAATTTTCCGCTGTTGTGGACAATTATGTTAATAGAGTACTGAGTGTTCCTAATTGTTCGTTTTTATAGTTCTACAGTGGTATCTTCAATTTTATTAAAATTACGAATTTATGGAATATTGCGGTTTTTAATAATTTTTTATTTAAATTCTATTGAAGTGTCTAAATATTTATTAATTATTAAATTAATTGGAGGTATGTATATTAGTTGGGTTTATGAAATATGAAAGTTTTAGTAACTTATTCTTCAGTAAAGTTCGTTTGCACGAACTTAATTTCGTAGAAATACAAAAACTTCGCCCCGGCACATTGGTCCGGAGCGCAAAGGCATCCTAAATTAAATATACGACTTCCATCTTGTTTTGTGTTCTGTACACCAGCTCGTGTATCAAACAGATGAAAATCATGCCGCTGCAGAAGAAATTGGGAAAACTTTCTTCATAATGGTTTTGGAAAGCAAGTGGCAAATCTCAAAATTTAAATGTATTTGTTTCGTGGTACGTAGAGCTAATTAAATCGCTGCATAGTTTCTCACTCTCGGAGAGTGGCACGTGAAATATTGATGATGTCCTAGGAAAGCCTCGCGATACATCGGGGTTGATAAGTGTTCAGGATTTGTTGGCGTTTCGCTAGTCCATTAATCACTTTGAAAAGGAACAATGAATCAGCGATCGTTCCGCGGGAACTTTCGTTGGCTACGTTGTGCTTCTGTGTAATTGGCAAACAACTATGTACGGCGAACTTTCTCTATCTGATACTCAATCTTGGCGATATGAAAGTGAAGGAGTTGGTATTAAAATGGAAATGAAAATTAACGTTAACTACCCTGATAAACGGACCAAATTTAAAAAGGATGTAGGAGTGGCAAATATCATTAACCGAAACTCAAAAAAATTTGGAATTCAGAAATTTACATAAGAACTTGAATCAAAAAATACCAAAAAACTTTAATATATATTAATTTTTAAATTTCTCTAATTATCCGAGTTTTGGATTCCATTGTGGATATTTTCAAATTTTGGTAATGGAGGAATATATGAAACAGTTTATACTGGAATTGTAGATTAGTTTTATATTCAAAACGTTATCATTTGAAGAATAGTGTCTAGTCATCAGCAAACAGAAATTTTCTGCAGCATCCATTCGTTTCGGGAAAGTAGATTCCCAAAGGGTATCGCGATGTAAACCTTATCTGACGCTTATCTCTGTCGGCAGACGTGGGGAGATCCGGTCTGTCTCGTCCTTTAGTGGAAAATACAAAAATTTGTAGCGCGAGCGATGATTGAATTGATCAATCATATTAATTGATTGACTGAGCTTTTTCCCCTCTGTGTTGTGTCTGCCTGCATTGCGGGGACGGTAAAAAATTGCGGAGGCGATAAAGATGAAAAGAAATGCTTGAAAATAAAATGTTCATAGGTTCAACACTTTACATATTTATTAAAGGTACGGTGACATTTTGGAATTTTTTTTCAAAAGTCTGCAGCCTTCGAGTTGTTTTTAAATAACGTAGTCTCTAGTTTCTTTTGTTACAAAAAATCATTTATTATCTTCCAAAACTGACTTTCAAATTCTTCAAAACCCTAAGTCAAATTGTCCAAGTTTGCATTCTCCCAAAATCTGAATTCCCCAAGTAAAAATCCCCAATAATACTATCTCATAAATATGATCCCATTTTGCAGCGCAAATTTAATTAAAAATTTAAAAATTAAAATTTAAAAATATTCACTTAATAAAGATTAGTTTTCAAAAATAAGTGATTCTTTCTCATGCTTGCCCCTCCCCCTTCTGCGGACGACCATGCTCATAAATAAATTCCACATTCCCAGAAACGCCACCCACCAAATTTCCAATCCCCAAAACAACCGAATCAAATCGTCTAAAAAATTCCCATACACATCTCCCAATTAATTCACACCTCAAGCACAATAACACATATCAGCCATTCACAACACAGTCCCCCAAAAAGTGTTACAAAATCCTATCGCGACATCCACTCACCTAACCCAGAGCCGGAGAGAAGCAAAACAACCAGTCTTACTCAACGTGCTATGCAATTTCGCCATGAATAACACACAGGCTGCCTAAACTCGCGTCACTCAATGCGCTCCGCTCGAAAGGGGAAGCTAGATGGCGGGCGGGGAGGTGGCGATGGCGCGCCGATGTGTTGTGTATGTCAGAGGACCAAAGGTGGATGCACATTCTCGTATTATAATTGCACTCGAGGCTGGGACTCGAATGCCATTAAACCAGTCACGATCGCTTGGCCTTGGACTGCAGTTGCACACATTGTCCCCTTCCCCTTCGCCCTTCTTTCCCTCGCCCCCTAACCGCTCCCCCCCCCCCGCCGCGCCCTTGCATTTCTTGCCGGTTCTGTCCTCGAGTCCCTCCGCATCCTTCAACGTCTCTTTTTCGGCGCTCCATCGGCCACCGCGGATTATAAATAAGTCGAGTTCTGAGGCGAGTCCATCGAAATCGGGGAAAAGAACGCGGCTTCCGAGAATATTCGCCGCTGCCCGACGGTCGCGCCACGAAAAATATGCTCGCGGTCGGCGATGGTTGCGCAAAACGGTTCACCTTGCCTGATATTCTTATTTAACGCGAATGTCACGCTCGGGGGGGGGGGGGGGGGACATTTTCTTTGCCTCTTTTTTAGCGGGGCCCGAAAATACTCGATTTATCTTTTCTTGATTCGTTGATGCTGGGATATTTCGTGGCGGGTTGGGTTTTGGGGGATTTTGAGGTATGGAGGTGGTACAGCGTTATAAAATGAGGGAAAAGTGTGGAGTGACGTTTTCTGGTAGGATGCTTCGTTTTCGAGAAAATCCTGTTCCAAAATTGGTGCTAGCAAAAATGCGTTTCAAAAAATCTCGACGTCCTCGACGATATTTGGAAAACTTTAAGATACTTTTCATTGGAATGTGGTGTACTTCACCAGGAATTACACTTGAATCTGTATTTCTTAGATGCACGCGAATATAAGTGATCACGCGGTAGACGTTTCAATTTTGGAACTTGTTTTTCTCAGAAACGGGAGGTCGGAGGAGAAAACTTCTTCTCACATTTTCGATTCAGTTTTTATGGTAGAATCATCCTACAGGCTTGAAAAATACATGACGCGATTCCCCTTCCATTTTTATTTTTTTTTTTATGGATTCTTTTTGCAATACTTTTGTACACATTCACTGAAATGGAAGCATCCAAGCTGAACGATTAATTTAAACCTGGACGGCAAGGATCCCCCCCCAGGATTTCCGTTTTGACATCACGCTCGTTGGAGCTCCAGTTGGGGGAAGCAGAGCGCGCGCGCAATGGAGCCCCATAAAAATCCGCGAATCGAGCAATGTGTTACGCGTAAAAGCAGGTTTAAGGTGTTGGCGAGTACCCCATAAATTTCACTTTCTTTCTTAACAGCGCAATTTCTCGCCGGGCATTACGATTCCCACCGAAGAATGGGGAAATTATGTAAATGCTGTCGCGACTTCGCCAAGCCGTCTGCCAGTTTCTCTTCGTCTATTTCTGTTTTCGATACGTCCCCCACGTCATCGGCTCGCCGCTTCGCCTGCAAAACTAATAAAATCCCTGCCAGGGATCGCGACACGTCAGAGGCTTCGACGAAATTGTTTTCCTCGCGGCGCGATTAACTCGTTGACGGCCACAGTTTTCGGAACAGAAACGTGCGAGCTGCTTCAGACTCCGAATTTTTAAGTTTTACCATCAGTGGATATTGAAGTTCTCATAGTAAACGAAACGATAAATGTATTTACATGGCAGCAGAGGCGGACTGGGTCTAAAAATATTGGTTGCCAGGAGACAAGGGGGCCCACTACAACTATAAATTTTAGTGCAAAAGTTAGTTAAGTAAGTTAAGTTAATTAAGTTAGTTAAGTAAGTTAAGTTAGTTAAGTTAGTTGAGTTAGTTGAGTTAGGTGAGTTAGTTGAGTTAGTTAAGTTAGTTAAGTTATTCAAGTTAGTTAAGTTAGTTAAGTTACTTAAGTTAGTTAAGTTACTTAATTAGTTAAGTTACTTAAATTAGTTAAGTTACTTAAGTTTCTGAAGTGAGTTAACATACAGTAATATTGTTGAAACTTCCATTATATTTTCAAGCTACTAAAAGGTCATTAACATTTTTAAAATATTGTCTGATATGTTTAAGGGGGCCCACTTCATCAGGGTCCCATTTCCCATGGGGCCACTTGCCACTGCATGGTGGTATATTCTGTAGAATCATATTTCTATTACTTGCCAAAGCAGTGTGTATTTTAGAGTTCACTAAAATATACGGAAAGTTGATCCAAATTTGAACGTTTTGGGTGGAAGTTTTACCTTGAAGAAACGATAAGGCGTACCAACGCCACGTGCTTCTGAATTTTCGCGTTTCCACTCGTTCTCCCGATTCCTTTGCCACGTGATCCAGGGCAGTTAACCTTTTAAGTAGAACTCTGAGTTCCGATTCGTTGCAGAAGGCTCGCGATAACTGCGATACCAGACACGTGCAGGTTACCAGCTCGAATCGAAGAATTTGCTGTCGAGGTGAAGGCTAGTAGACATTTTCTTATATTCTGAGCATCCTTTGATTGCCCCAATCACAGTGGCGGATTTAAGGAAAATGGTCCAGGTGGCAAACGTTCTGGGACACCCTGTATTATAACAGAATTGTAAATAAATCGCGCTTGTGGTATGAAAATTATGAGAATCAAAACAAAATATAGTGTCAAAACCGCCACAATTTCCGCTGATCGGACAAAAACGACTCTATCTAACTTTTGGCTACAGGAGTCTTCAGCAACCCTTAAATCAGTCTAAAATCTAAATTATAGCCCAAGTTACATTATCCGGTCCTTTATACGCCACGCAATGCAAGAAACCTCAGAGCAACAGTGTTGCCCGCTGAACCCTCCCATTTGAATTTGAATGTGAAATTTTCGAATCCTTCTCACGCGAGGTCGCCATCGGGAGCAGAGGGGTTGACGATTACGTGGGGATCGGGCAACAAGGTGTGCCGGATATCTCGTCCAGATGCAACTGCAGATGCCCCGGGTAAAAGGAAGAAGACGTGTCCTAAATCGATCTTCTAATCTGTTCCCCGCTAGTAGAGGAGGTGACCTTGGTTCGTGCACGGTCTGTCGTCCACCTGTTTCGCCCGAAAAACGAGAGCGACCTTGGATGTTAATCAAGCCAGATCGTTGTTTCCTCCTCAATTCTGCTTAACGAATTCTGCTCCCCCTTACATCTTCCAGGAAGTCTTTAGTGGCCCCTGTTGCATAAGGTGGGCATTGGAAGGGCGATCGTGGATTCTCGATTCAAATTACCTGGGCCATTTAGCTTTCCACTGCCTCTTTGAGAAACTTCGAGTGTGGTCTTTCTTTTTGAGTGATTTCTGATAATTTTATGTCAGCCATAGTGGCGGTCAATTTTTTAAAGTTTCTCTTGTGAAATTAGAAATATTTTCGAAGTTTTATATTCCTAGATTTTTCCACTTTGGGGTGTTTTATTTAAAGGGTTCAAAATAATTCCTGAGAGGTACATTCAGTGTCGCCCTTCAATGAGAATTGTCAACAGCCATCGCAACTTAAATTATACTAAAAGAAGTTGATGGAATTTAAATTGGCCGTTATGTCAACTGAATTTAGCTTCGTGACCTTGGTGACCCCCAAAGCATGGTGCACCATGTCGAAGAAATCTGGACATGAAGTATTCTAAACGATTCATCATTGTATGTTAAAGGTCGCTATCAGACATTTTATTTTAGTGTCCATTCATGACGATTCCGTCGGAAGTACCTGTGCCGAGTACCGGTATCTTGTCAGAGACCGCAAAATACGGGAGGGAATTAATTCACAATGGGAGAAGCCCTTCAGCCAGCTGCTGCAATGCAGGATGGACGACGGTCGAGATTCTGAAGTAGTTTCTTTCATACTAAAGACTTCCGTTCTATGCGCGGAATGCGAGTATAGTAACCCAGTGACATGTAAGGAATCCTAACGAAGTGATGCCCTTACTTCCTACACGCCACGGATGACTCACTTGAGCCGCGTGAATGCGACGCGCACTTCCATTACATCAAACGGAAGGGTGGAGTCTAATCAGTGTTCGGCTAGGCGCAAAAAAATTGTACAACTTTGAAGGGGACTTTCTGTAACATTTTCATCAAAGGTCTTCCGGTTCTGAACTTGGCGACGACTAGATCCAGGGTGGAAAGGTTTTAAAATTCATGACTTGTGGCATAAAATTGGGTCATTAGATGATATGCAATTTGGCAAATGTGAGTAACTTTGTTATCAGTTAATGGTCAAGAAATTATCATCCCAATGTATTTTGACGTCAACGAGGGAAGGCTGATATGTGCAGTATGTATAGGAAATTAAAGGAAAAGGGTGAAGATAAAAAATTGTGGGGCTAATTACCTAGTGACCCTTTCAGTAAGTATTTGGCATCACTATGTTTCACCAGTGAGGTAGAAGCTGTTGCCAAAATTCAATTTCCACATGAGTAAAGCTACAATTATCTTTCAGATGCAGAGAATTTCAGAAGATTATAAAATTATCTATAATTGGGTCTCTAGTTGCACTCCTAGTTACCTAGTTGCGCTCTCAGTCACCTAGCTGCACTCCCAGTAACCTAGTTTTACTCTCAGTTACCTAGTTTTACTCCCAGTCACTTACATTTACTCCCAGTGTCACATAATTCTACTGTGAGTCACCCAGTGTCACCTAATTCTACTCCCAGTGTCACCTAATTATACTCCCAGTCACTTAGTTGTACTTTCAGTCACCCATAGTTTTACTTCCAGTCACCTATTTGCACTCCCCAACACCTAGTTTTACCTAATTGTATTCCCAGTACCGTAATTGTACTCCTAGTCACCTGAGTCTACTCCCAGTCACCTAGTTGCCAGCCCACCAACTATTCCCACCACCACCCAGCATAAAAACTCCGCATCCATCTTCCAAAGCCAAAGGTTCCTAAACAAAATATTCTCGTTCTCGAAACCTTCCGCTATATTCCACTCGGTTGAACCTACAAGGAAGCTTCCCAGCGCTCCCCAGTTCCCCCCACTCCTCAGCCCCAGAGAAATCCCGCAGCACCCAAGCATCCGAACCCCTGAGGAGCAGGTCCCCGTCCACGGGATGTAAATACACCCAGTCCCGCGGGGCAAGACGCCTCTCACGTGCAGCAAGCCGCCTCGACAACCCTGCTGTACAGTGGAACCAGGTAAATCGTTTACTGCCCGTAGGAAACGCTCCGGCCAGCGTTTATAATGCACGACACGAGGAGAGGCCAAGAGGAGTCGCGCAGTGGAGCAGTTTCGTTCGAGTCGAACGCTGCCTACGACCGCAGGCGTTAGGGGGGGCAGGGAGGGTCCGCAGACACACGCATCGGGGAATGAGGAACGAGGAGGGACTGGTGCAGAACAAAACTGGAGAGCGGGAGCGAAAGAGCGGCGGGGCAGGAGAAGGAGGGCTGACGGAGGCGAGCACGGAGATGCATACGAGACTGAGGACGACGGTGTGGGGACTTGGCCGAGGGGTCGAAGGGGGGCCTAACGTCGTCCTTAGCTCTCGGACGGTCCGGCCTTGAGACGCAGCGACGCTCAATGCGAATGTAACGCCGCCTGCTGCACCGGAAACTGCAATTCCGTGGGACTAGCTCGCGAGGGAGAAGCCGCGTCGCGTGGATCGCTCGAAAGATGGTTTCGGAGGGTCTCCGGGGGCCTAACTGCCTTTCAGGCAGGTGCCGCACCGTCCAATCGTGGGACAGGGGAGGCTTGAAGGGTTGGAAGGTAGATGCAGGGGTGGGTTTTCGATGTGGCTTAGAAAAGGCACCGTTGCTGGCGAGGAGTGGGAGACTGTGTTACGGGATTCACGTTTGTGGAAATTAAAAATAGGTCTGGTTCGGTGCATTGCTCGCGCGATCGACGCCTGATGGCAATCTTCCAGCCACGATTACGATTCCGGGCAGTGTGTAGCGATAGAGGGCATTACTTATCGATGAGCTTCATAGTGAGGTGTGCAAGAAATTGGCTTACACTTTGGCTGCCTTCAGTGAGGTTGCATTGATGAAATGGTGGATTGTATGTGTACCTTTGCGTGGATGAGAAGCACACATGAAATCTGTACACTGCGAATTTCAAAGTGGTTTATACGGAATATACCGACTTAGCTCAAATGTTCAATTCTGGTGCCACGGGGACTTTGAACTGGTCAGACTACTGCATTCAACTCTATAAAATTAAGAGTCCATTAATTGTTATCTACTTCTGCATTAAATGAAAGCAGCGACACGCACGTGGCACCGTGCTCGCATTTTTGCTCATGACCGAGGCTACCTCAGCAAAGAGTTGAACGTTCGATAAATTTGGATCTTGATAAGTTGCCTGATTCCTATCAGTCATTCACTTGCTGAAAGAAGAAAACGGCTCTTACTATTCCTTACCGTCTGCGTAGCCACCATATCCCTCCGCATTAAGTATACGGCTAGCTGGCCAGAAAAATGTAAACCTGTTGCAGTACTTGGAACTAATTGATCCCCGTGCATTCTCATCCCGGGGAATCATTTCTACGACCACGTTCCGCGGAGAGACGGAATAATGGTCGGCCGGCGAAAAAAGAAACCCGTTTGCCGGTGCATTGCTTGAAAGCATCCACGGCTGCTTCTCGGGTAGCTATTTTCGCCTAGCTCTAAGGTAAATTTAGTACTGCAGACCAGTTTCTCCGGCACAGTACGGCGAGCCGGCTTATTTCTCGTTTTTACAGCAAGCGAGACGACAGGTCAGGATGGCCGAGCGGTCTAAGGCGCTGCGTTCAGGTCGCAGTCCACTCTGTGGGCGTGGGTTCGAATCCCACTTCTGACAAGAATTTTTTTTCCATCTCCAATCTTCCCCCCTTGAACCTGAACGATTTACCAACGTCCTCTTCGTCGCCTCGCCGATCGTTTCGCGCGATTAAACGAACCTCTGAGCTTTTTCCAACGTGGCGTACCTTGATACTAGCAAACCCAGCTGTGTATCGAGATTACATAATGCTGGAGATTGCCAACTAGACATATACAGTCACGTCCGTTTGGTATACTCTCCTAATAAACCCCCTCACGGTTGATTTGATCCTAAGTGGGGGATATTGCTGTAGGAAAGCGCCCAGCGTGCCTGAATTTTCAAAGCCGTCTTACAAAGCGTTCCATCGCCGGGACTCGCGACGTTCCGCAGTCGATCGTTTCCTACAGCCGTAAATTTCTCCGTTGCGCGTCGTTACGAGTCCACGGCAGAGATTCGCAAGAGGCAAGTGCAGCGATTCCACGCGACGCGTTTTGCGCCCGCGCATTCCTCGGCCATTTCTCAGCGGACTGTACTCTTGAATGTGGCAGGCTGAAGGATGAGGAGGTGGAAGAGGAGGCGGGTGGTAACCTTGGTTAGAGCGTAGACGAGAATAGGGGTAACGCAAGGCGGCGAGGATAGGTGAAACGAACGCGTGTTGCTGGGCCGAAAAGGACGAGAGAGCTGCTTTTGTGCAACGCATTCTCTCCTCCTCGTTGAACAATAACCTGCAACGTGCGTCCATGTTTCCCAGCGGCGCTGTTCAGGCGATCCGGAACGGTGGTGCCGGCACAGTTTCCAGCTGGACGCCAGTGGAAACGCGGCTACCGAGCTGGACGCCAGGTTTCTTTCCAGATCGAAACTAGGCTAGAGTTAGGGTTAAGATGGGTCCTGGTCAGGCCCTCTATGGCGTAATTCCGCGACTGTAAAGGGGCCCCACAGGTTCGCCCTGCTGCAGTTGTCGAAATAAATAACGGGGCCCAGCGTTAAAGTTTAAAGCCAGTCTGGCTGGCACACATACACCATGGCGCTGATTCGCCTGCCTCCGTTCTCCCCTATGCCTCGCCGTAACCTTGAGAGTCGTTCAGCCGACGGCCATCTTGCCGAGATGCACTTTTGTTTTTTGCTTGTCCAAGACTCGCCGGTCTCGCTCCCGTCTCTCCCTCTCTTCCCTCTTCTTTTCGCGGCTCTATTTATCCTCCTTCACCTAACAGCCTCTACCGCTCCCTCTCGTTTTCGCCGACGGTGCCTCCATCTCTCTTCGTTACCCCCCCCCCCCCCCGCCGCCCCGGCACGCAATTCTTTCTGCCGCCAGAGGCGCCCCCACTCCGCCAGGGATCCACCGCGTCCAGAGTGCTCCAACATCGCGGCGAGTCGCGCTGCTGTTCTCCATCCGTTCGTCCTACATGCCTCCTACCACAGATTGCCAAGAGAATGCAACCAACCTTCCACACGGCTTCTCGTCTCTCCTCTTCCTCGCCCGTCCCCGTCCCCCCTGCACCCGCGGCGTGCACCACTCGCCGCCGTTTAGACGGCCTAACGACCAGGGGCCCCGCGCCACGATGAAATTTCGCGTAAATAACGCGCCGGCGACGCTCTGACCCATTCGCGATCGGGCGAGCGGAAAAGGTGGAAAGGTTTTTATCAAACGGGTCGCAGCTTCGTGCTCCAGTGGCCCAATTTTCAAGGTAGGTCGGTCACGTGGGCCGCGTTGTACCGGGAACAAACGGACACACGTGTCGCACCCGGTATCAGCGCGCTAGTGACATTGGCTCCTCAAACGGGGCGGTGTACTGAGTCTTCTAGTCCAACTGGAACGATGCACGTGTTTTGGATGGGTTTAGGGGAAAGATATTGGCTCGCAAGATTCCGCTTTCTGTTGGCAATCGTGTGGAAATCGCGAGGACGGAGGTGCAATGGAGATGCGTCTATTCCATTTTTAGGTGTAGAGGTTAGGTTTGTTGGGGTGCTGGGTTTAGGGTGTTCGACTTGGGTATTAGCTTGAGTTTGAGTTCTAATGAAAGTACAGGCGATTTGGAACCTAATTTAACCGGAAATAGTCGAGGAAGTTTCATGAATTTAAGAATTAAGCCCTTTTTTTTAAGAAAACAGCAGGGTCTGTGGCAGCGCTATGGTATGCATTGACTTCTGCGCAGGAAAATATGTTCAAAATGGTACGCGTGCTGCGTAATTCAGTCAACTTCGGTGGCTTCGTTTGAGCTATTGAGTCACTCGTCATAAATTAATAAAGGCTCCGCTTGTTTTGACGGTGAGACGCAATGGCTATTGACCAGCAAAGCAATGAACTCTGACGCGACGGTGTGTCGCACAATTTCTGAAACCTTATTGCTCGTTTCTCTTTGGGGGAGCATCTTTCTGCTGTGAATGCCAGCGTCGTTCGCTTTTGTTCGCAACTTTTGCAGCTAACTAAGCAGTGAACACTATGCGAGCGTGAGGCACGCTAGCCACAACTTCCCCTTATCTAAATGCGGCATTAAAACGAATAATAACTGCCTTAACATAATAAGCTACGCAGAAACTTTTTACTGTGCACTTCGGGTGGAAATTGAAACAGTAAAGCGGAACTTCAATAAACCAGCAGAAAATCAAAATGGAGGAGTCACCCCTCACCACATGCTGGGTTCGTACTATAATATATAGTATTGTACTATATTTTTGTTTAGTGTACTATATACTGTTAGCAAAATATATAGTACGCAAAAATAATATATTTCTGATACATTGATAAAATTCTACAATTTTACTTATTTTTTTTCTATAGCTACATCAAAAATTTAATTTGCGAATTTAAATTTTAACAGAGATTTTTTTTATAATGAATATGAAGTGACTGGAAGAGAGAAACGGAGACAGTCTATCTCTCATAAAAAATGAGCTCCTTATATCTGTTAATTTGGAGTTTCAGTGCAAGTAAATCTTTGACATATTTGTTAAAGACAATAAATAAATTACTAATGCGGAATTCACAAGAAATATACATTTAGAAAATAAGATGTCGTTTTAATGTAGTTTGATTTTGTACCACTTTCCTCTGAAAAGTACTATATTTTTTATCACATTTGGCTTATAGTACTATATTTTCCAGAAAAAAAGTTGGCAACATGCCCCCAAAATTCCCATATTCTTCACAGAACGTCCTCCATTAAATCTTCACCCTCCAAACTTCAACAAACTTTAAATCCTAAACTTCATTTCTCATCATCAACCCTCCAGTGCCAGTAATCCCTCAAAGATCGCCGATCACTGAATTTCAAAATCCCCCGAAGTCCGCTGCAATTGACCATCAAACCCTTTCCTTCCACGGCAATGTCCAGCGACATCCCCGCCCCGCTGAGCGTCGCTCCTGGCGAAAAAGAAAGTTCGCCAGCGAGCGCTCGCAAGGGCAAAACGGTGGCGGCGGTGCGCGCGCGTCCTCCCGTGGTCCGAATTTCGTGCGACGTCGAGCGATAGGGCAGTGGCTCGGCGGTGGCGCCACCGTCGAGGCCGACGGCAGAGCCGGGAAGCAGGCGGCCGGCGCATAAGCCGCGCCGAGCGCCGCAGTCGCGCGCTTGCACTCTCAGCGGTGAGCGGAGTCTGTGACGTGCGTAAATAAGCTCCCGAGGAAAGCGGTCTTTTGCCTCCTGTTTTCGTTTCGGCCCGCGATACGCCCGCCTCCACGGCACGTCGGCCCCGAGCTGGCCAGCCGTCATCGATTCACGCGGTCGCGTCGGTCCGTGACGACGTCGTTGTACCCGGCGGATTCGTGCACGCGAGAGACATCAACGTCGCTCCCCTTTCACCGCCACGGTGCGTCTATCGTCGCCAGGGCGTGAGAGCGAGAGGGAGAGCCCCGACTTGGTTCGTGGGGGGAACGTGGACGACGAAAACGACGGCCAAGACGACGGGGACGGACGGTTCCGCCGTTGGTTCTCTCCGCGGGCGAGTTTTCGGGATCGTTGCACGTACCGTCCCGCGTTCGCGTGGTGTATCTCGCTCCCGAGGGACCGGAACGCCAGAGGATTCGATCGGGAAGCAGTGACGTGTGCTACACGTGTATACCTTGTGCACCAAGTGTTTGCCTGTTTTGGGGGCCTGACGCGTTAGAAAGGAGCAGCGTGTCAGTCGGAGGCCACCAGCGGGATTTCACGGTGTATACCTCGTCGTTATGTGAGTACACATGGACAGCATTTCTCTTTTTCGCGGCGATTCGGATAGGATTGGTCGGAGGGATCGCGTGGCGCCTTGTTTTGGGCTCTGTCGTGACGTTTTCCCGCGGTGCCACCGCTGATCTTGGCGCTCTTTATGGGACAGGACGATTTGTTTACATTTGTCGTGGGGGCGAGGGGGGCGGGGGGGGGGGCAAAGTGTGTGTGAGGTAGGTTCGCGGACGAATGTGCGCCGCGAGGTCGCGTCCGTTGCGGACAGTGGGTCGGTGGAGATTTTTGAAAAGGCTATTATGTACGTTAGGTTGTTACGCCGATGACTTTGAGGATTTAGTAGTCGTGTGGGAATTGGGGAACCGGTGACAGGTTTTTGGAGCGTACCACTTTCAAGTGGTGGAAAGTGGGGCTCCAGGTCTGAGAGTCGAATGTATTTTTGAGACAGGTGTACTGGGAATGTTACTTCGCGTGGGAAGTCAAGGGGAATTTGATTGAAGCAGTGTATTGGAATATGAAATTCGAAATTTGAGGTTATGTTTGTGTGACTGTTTTCGAATTTCTTTTGTATTTTTCGAGCACACTGTCTCGATGCAAGCAGGAGTGCTGCTGCGAATGAATGGCCCTTTGATAAATCACCAAAAAGTTCAAAATATGTTTAAAATGTAGCATTCCTTTCCTGACTTTATAATAAATGTGTAATTGAGACTGTAATGTTTCCGTTTTATATTTTACCGATCCATCCCAATACCAAATTTTCGAAGAACAATTTTGGCGCCAAATTCGAATAAAACACTGCCGGTTTTTTTTTTTATGTTGGCACTAAAGTAGCCTTTTCAGTTTACTTTTTATTTATGATTCACTGTCGAGTCCCCAACTTTGCACATTATTTAATATACATATCATTGTGTCTTTCGTGAGTTATCTATTACTCAATTCTACTTCGTGTATTATTTATTACCTCCCTTCAATTTCTCTTTCCCAATCGCTATCCAAAAGCCAGACCGTCTTATCAACTACATACGCTCAACAGCGTACAGTGACTTCTGCACTGCCACGGTCAACACACTACTCTAGTCAACCTAACCAAGTTCGATCTCGGACTTCGACCGTCATAACACTAACAATAAATTTTCCCTTGACGTTAATACCAAATCATAAGCCCAAGCATCGCCCATCTAAAGGTATTGCGGGCCTTTATTACCAATAAATACCAGAAAACGTATCAGGAATAACACTACTTCTAAAAATACCCGTGTCGACCACTGTAGACACGCGATAGGTTCTTCCAGTAACTATGACAACGTCCATAGTCAAGGTACACGCCATTGCCAACCTATGCCCATCGCCTGCCTAGCCTTTCACATTCGTTTCCTATTGAAATCTGGTCGTTGGACGTTCAGTGTGTCACATATTTGAACTCGAGTCACCCGGGCACGTTTTTTTGTGGTGGTCAGTGCCTTCGTGTTTACACGGAGATTAGTTGGAGCGGAAAGCAGCTCGAGATTCGAGCACCAGCTCCCAGGTGGCCTTTTGTTTGCGCATGGCGATGAAGGTGTCCCTTGCCACCGCTCTTTTTTTGCCTCTTTTAGTCTTTGAAAATCGCACGCTGCGGTCGCATTGGAAGCGGGCACGAAATCAGCGCGTTTCTCGCGCGACCCAAGCCCGCCGTGGGGGCTGCGTGACCATTTCTCAGAGACGTGTCCCTCGCAACGAGTCCGTTCTTATTACAAATTCAAATTTAACGGCTGACTGCCGCCGCTTGGAAATTTAAATCTCCAGATATCGCTGCTGATTGAAACGAATACGGTCGCGCTCTGGGTTTGGAAACGGTAGTTTGACGTTCTCCAGACAGATCCGAGTCGCTGGAGACAACTTGTCGTGTCAGCTCGATCGTTTCGAAAATTACTCTTGTATATTTGATAATTCCATTCCGAGCTGCTTCGAATAATAAATATTGTAATTTTAACGTGCTCGGTTTTAATTCACGGATTTTTTTTATATATTCGCTGGTAGATCATCATTCCCAGCATGCCTATGGATCATTCTCACGCGAAGGTTTACGCCACTGGCGATACGGTAGAGCGAGATTGTTTTGAGAGTCTGCCGCTGTGGGAGATTTTTAAGCAATAATTGTGATATTTAACACACTTGATAAAGCAAATATTATGAGGCTATATCGGTGGAAAATCCGCAGGACGTTTTTATGAATTAAAGGAAATCTTTTCACGGAAAAATAAATTTTATCCCGAATTTTATCCCCTCTCGTTGTATCGATCTTTCCAAATCTGTTGCACTTAAAAATGAAGCATACCTTCTCCTCAAAATAGGTACTCGAAGACAGTGGCGCACTCAGGATTTAATCCTGGGGGGCCCAAATTGAACGGATAAAAATATTTTTAATGCAAATTCAATAAGAATTTCTTTAAAGAATAAAAGCCACTTTTCTTTTCTTTTTACATAGCCCCTTCTTTGCGCCAAGACCCCCAATTAAATTAATTTTATATTTAAAACTCGAGTAAAACACGAAGTGTATAGAATGATGAAACCGTGGGGGAAGCGTTTGTTTCGCTGTGCTCTTCAGGTCTCTGATTCTTCAGATACAGCGGGGAATCGTGGATTTTTCTTCTCAATTCCGAGCGTTTTTCCACGATTTCTCAAGCGAGTGGCGGCGTCGCGTCGGGCGAACCACCGTCGCGGTTTTATCCGACGTAACATCGATAACTCTCGATGCAGAGGCACGGCCACAGAAATCGTCGCGCGGCTCCTCGGAGACCGATAAGAGCGTGCATTATCACGGTGCACATCCACGGCCTCCAATGTCGTCGGGCTACGAGAATGGGCCGCAGATAAGCCGCCTATGGATCGCGTTCTCGCTGTACGGTGACAAGCTTTTTGCCTTCAGGTAGCGTGAACACTGATACTCGATTACGTAACGCCAGACGCCGACTTAAAAAAACTGCCTTTAGCGGCGTGATTTCGACACCGCGATCGTTGCAACTTTTCTGCTCCTTCTTTCTTTGGTCGACTGCGAAGACTGGACTTTTTCTTTCTTCAAATGCGGATTCGACGTGTCGGAAAGTGTATTTCTGACTGAAATTTTTTTCAATTGGGCTGGGAAGGGTTGAGTTTTAGAGAGTTGAGTTTTGGAACAGTTGAGTTTGTGAAGGTTGAGTTTTGGAAAGGTTGAGTTTGGATGAGTTGATTACAGCAATTTCAGGTATTGCAAACTCGTGTATGAAGAACTTTGCTCTGGACGTCTGTTATAGGAAAATACTATACATGGAAATCCAATATTTTAAAGTTGTGGATTTTCAAATTTCGTCTCTTGGGACCAATAATCATGGTAACAGAAAATTCAGTTGCTAAACTTCGTAACAATATTTTAAGAATCCTCCGAAAACTCCACTGCACAAGTACAATCTACTGTGTTAGAAAATAGAAAAAAAATTTGGTAAACAGCTAAGAAATCTTCTTTAGAAAGCTTCCAACAATATTTCCCTCGCCTCTCGCACTTTCTAGAGTAAATCGCCAGCGTTTCTTGTAAACCGCTGTTCGACCGAGGCCAAGGTGTTCCGCGAGGTGAAAAACTTTGTCTGTATTAACGATCCTAACTCCACAGAAGCCTTCGACACTGTTTCCAAAGTGGAATTTCGCCGTGCACAGAACTGTAAGTACAGTTACAGGAGGTCGAGTAAATTTCGGCAAACTGATACGGTGTAAAAATTGCTCGACGATAATTCGCAGGGGCGGATGACATTCTCTGACTGTTCCCTTGAAAAATAGTCACTCGGAATGTTGCAGTCCACGGTAATCCAATGTCCTGAAGATGTTTGTTCAAGTCTGTAACTGGGCCAAGTGTACACGGATGCGGTTTCACGAAATGCGAAATTGTAAATGTAAATGGAATCGGAATAATCGTCTGCGAAGTGGAAAGGCTGGCGTCATTACATTTTATGTATCTGGAACAGTGGAAACTTGAGGTTTTTTCGCTCTCTCGTGTGTTACTTAATTCGTACGACGCATGGTGTATTTCTAAATATTCTGTGCAACAGAAAAGTGACGATTCTTCCTAGTATAATATATTAGAAATTTAGACTAAAATTCTTTTTATATAACTTAGTTTCGAAAAATTTAATTTGTAGTAATATTGTCTCAGAAAATGTATGCTAAATTCTAATTATATTCCTCTCGTTTTCGCTGGTGGTTTATATTTATTATTCTTATCAAAGAATGGTTCTGTTGCCAGCTGAATTAACAACGTCACGACTGACTGGAGATTTAGTTCAGTATTCCAGTGGAAAATCATGGGATGCGTTGTCAGAAGGCAGTGATGACCCGGTGACCCTGGTTTATCTAGCTTTTCTTTCCCGTGGAATCGCTTTTCCGCTGTAATCGCAGTTTGCGCCTGGATTTCTAGCTCGATTCCGCGCGATCCATCCTGCTTTACCGACGGAACTCGCCGTATTGCTACCTACGTTACCGACCGCGCTTATTGGCTGAATCCGTGCACGGGTATCCCCCTTCCTGCACGGGGAAACCCTTCTCGTACAGAATGCATTTTTAACCAGGCCACCGAGGCATTTGCGAGCAGACCTTTTGCCGGAGGGATTACGCCTCGCTCGCCGAGATCCTTTTAGAAACGCGACGCTCTTTCGCGTTGTATAGAACGTTGCGAATTCTGCTGGGTATCTTGTTCGGACGTTGGGAATTTTAGGGAAATCTGCTAGAGCCTGAGAAAGATTCCATGGGATACTTCAAACTGTAATCTCATTAAGCGGTTGGGCAAATTTTTTTATGTAAATAAAATTTCGGATAATAAATAAAAGTTAAAAAAAATTATTCGTCATGTGTGGAATAAAGTAAACTCGGGTTAACGAACGAATGACGATTTTTTTTTTAACTTGTATTCGTTATACGAAATTTTATTTAAATAAAAACTTTGCCCATCTTTGCATTCACTTCTTTCGCTTGAATTCCAGGTAAAGTTCAAGAGAATGATCGAATTTTGAGAATTCTGTTTCTTTCATCTTTAGCATGCTTTCTGATTCTGTAGCTTATTTCTGAGAAAAGCAGGGTAGTGTTAAAATGATCTCTTTTTTTATGATCTTGACTTTTAAATGTGGGAGTCGAGAAATATTAACTGGTTCCACGAATAACGTCTACAAGAAACTTTTTTAAATAAATAAATTTTCATGGTTCCGGAAATCTTCGAGGTGGTAATTCTTATTGGCCCACCCTGTATACTCTCTTGATAGCAGAATATTTGTATACAAGGTCTTCAGGTAGTGGACAATTTTATTTTACCTCATCAAGGAAATTAAGGGTCCATTCTATTTTGCAGAATGTAGAACAAATAGTCTATTATCATGATTTTTTTTTTCAAGACCTATTTTACGGATTTTAATCTTTTCTTTTCGTAAATATTTATTATTTCTTGCTGTATAGAATCGCATTTTTCATATTTCCAAAATATAATTACAAATGTGTGGATTTAAATCCCAATATTTGTGCCTCAGGGAGAACACTGCGGAAATCGTCCTCGGCATGAAAGTTGTTCTAAAATGATAAAAATAGAATGATTGTATCCTGTAAGGGTGTAAGCATAAATTGGACCAGAATTATTGATTTATCAACAGTGGTTACAAAATAGTGGCCTTCTAAAGAAAAAGTTCCGAATATTTTGCCTATTTTTTGTTTTTGGGTGATGAAACAAAAACTATTTTTGGTACCTGGATAATTATAGTCCACTTTACGCGCTCACCCTTTACGGACATAATCATTCTATTTTTATTATTTTAGGACCACTTTAAGACCGAGGAGGACTTCCGCAGAGGCACAAACATTGCCATTTAAATCCACACATTTGTAATTATATTTTGCAAACATGAAAAATACGATTCTATAAAGAAAAGAATAATAAACATTTAACAAAAAAAAAACATTAAAATCCAACAGTTAGTTCTTGAAAAAAAGCCTGAAAATAGGCCTCTTTTTCGACCCCTTAAAACCTGCAACTGCGGTCATCGCGGACAATGTTCGTCGAACCGATGCAGAAACCTGTCGCGGAGCATAACGATCGGCCGCGCAACTGCGGAACGGACGTCTGCCGAGAAACGGCCGGTCAAAACACTCGCGAAATTGGGCCGCGCGCCTATTTTTCGAGCGTGACGCAACCAGTATGCGCCGCGGCGTGCATCTCGCCCGCCGCTCGATGCTTTCCGCTCGATCAGTACGTCTCCGCCGCCGGGTCAACCCGTCGAAACGTTTAATTTCGTCGTGTCGCACGCTCCCTCGACCAACCACTGGCGAAAACAATGGAACAGCGGTGATCGAGAGGGAAACCGAGGGAAACCGAAGGAATCGGTAACGTTTCGCGTCGGATTTCGCGAGGAACGCGCGGTACCGTTGACCCGGTCGTGGGGGATGATGTTGCAAGCGGCGATTTAAATTTACACGGGCGTCGTGGCGCGCTGGCTCTAGCAGGCAAAATAATCTGACGATCTGTTCAAACAAGCTGATCTGCAAGATTCGGTTTCGCTTCTTTTCCCCTCGTTTTTTGCTCGTTTGTTATTGGGTGAAGGTTGTCTACGTGTTGGGACTGCATTTGAGATGAGATGCAGGGTTTCGTGAGAGCCGGGCTGGTGCGAGTGAATGATTCCTGGAAATCTGTTGCGAAATGGAACTTTTTGGGGAGACTAAGTGCATTGTAATAGGCTTTCTTGGTAAAGGACGCGAAAAGCCGGCGCGTTCTTCTGGAAAATACGCTCCATTGATGTGGCCTTGTTTGCTGTAGGCTTAGTTGAAGTCGAGAAAGATGCGAATTTGAATCGAAATAATTTGCCTTTGTTGAACTTTAGGTAATTTCCTTGGTAAAAGTTCCGCTTTTCTGGTGAGTGTGTAGAATTTCATGTGGGAACGTGGCTTAAGGAGGCTCTTTGACGTGTACAGCATTTAAAACTCTTGCTTGTTTCGAAAAACAGATCGTGCCTGTGGGAATGTAGCTTTATGCACTTTCAAAAATTTCGCTATTCTGCCGAGTGCCTAGAATTTCATGTGGGAACGTGGCTTAAGGGGGCTCTTCGACGTATACAGCATTTGGAACGGGACCGTTTTTGTGTGTCTTTTGTTTGTTTCGAAAAACAGATTGCAACCCGTGGGAATGTAGCTTTATGTACTTTAAAAAGTTTCACTTTTCTAGTGAGTGTCTGAAATTTCATGTAGGAATGTGGCTTAAGGAGATGTTTAAAAAAAGAGACTGCACCCGTGGGAATGTAGCTTTATGCACTTTCTACACTTACCGTTTGCCACGTGCGGATGTGTCTTAAGGTTCTTCTTCCAAATGTACTGTTTCTGAGAAGGCTCCCTTGCATGCTTCGCACTGGTTACACACACGTGGCGATGTGGCTTTATAAGTTGCCAGCACTTCACTTTTAGCACGTGGGAATGTAGCTTAAGACGCTTCCTGCCTACTATTTTTGAAAAGTCATTATGTTTTAACACTTCAAGCATCCTTCGCGATTCCCAGTACACTTGTGATGTTGCGGCTTTAACTGCGTTCTCTGCTGAATACTGCGCTCGTGGAAACGCGGCTTAAGCCTGGGCGGTGTTCGTGCAATAAGTAGCCGAACGTCCGTCGCGATTTCTCATTTTTATTTTCGCCCGATGGCCGTTCGATATGTGTTGGGTTCGTTTATAACCGTGCAATAAAAGTGCGCGGATTTTATGGGAGCGAAACGGGCGGGTGGGGGGGGGGGGGCGGGGGAGAGAAAAAAAAGTGCGAAGGAACGATCAGTTTTATGAGAGAATAAAAGGCAGGAGGAAGCAAAAGTGGGTTGTAGCGTGGAATTTCGAAAGAGTATTTCGGCGTGTAAAAAAGAAGTTAATCGAGAACATATAACGTGAACTCTTGTTTTTCCTTAGGGAGATTGGTCCAGTAATATTGGTTTCCCGAGCGTTCGAACTTTGACCACTTCTAAATTCGAGTTTTCGAGTGTAGATTTCTGAATAAACATTCTTGCTTTTTGTATCTTTATTCACGTGCCACTCACCTATGTTTCAGCACTGTTTTAAGAACATCGCTTCTTCAATTTTTGTGATGATATTCGGCCAGGCACATTGGTTCGGATGTTGGCGAGTGCAGTCACTTCTAAATCCGAATTCTTGTAGTTTATATTTATATGTATCCCTCCATACCAATGTATTCTCATTCATATTGAACTCCAATACACTTCCAAGCTATTTCTGCGTTTTAAAAAAATTTATTCCGCGAGAACTGTTTGTGTTAGTAATCACACTACTGTCTTTTCAAAATATTTTCAGTCTATAGATAATCCAAACATTCCAATGCCCTAATAATCTTCTTCGAGATTATGTAGGATAAAATTGGAAAATAATTTCAAAGTTTATGGATAAATTATGTCCACAGAGTTTCATGATAGGAATTCCACCAGATCGTACAATTTTTCCCAGCATCGCACAATGAGAACGATAAGGGGCAATTTTATCGTCACACTGCATTTAGTTCGAACGTGTTTATGCGCGTGGAAAGCCACGAAGGCGAATGTTCAATAACATTCTGATGCTCGAGATCCGCCGGCAGTATGCAAACTTAATTATTCCGTACGCCGCGGCACAAACATGCCAGCAACTTTCTTTTATTGCATTCTCTAATGCTGATCGCCGATTCAGATTATGTTCGTTCGCTGATTCGAGGACCAACGCGACAGTATAACTTGATTCATGTATTCATGATGATTCTCCTCCTAACGTGTATACGTTGTGCCATTTTAGTTTCAATTTCTACTGACTCTCAATAGCATACAAATTGTTTATCCTAGCTTTCCAGACTTCTAACGGGTGGGAACGAAAAGGTGAGTTCTCAAAAAGGTTGGCAGTAGTTTTTGAAAAATCTGGAAATTCTGGAATCTGTTCCTTACTGCAAACCTTTGCATATAATATCATTTTTCAATTTTAGGGAAAATGTTTATCAAGTGGTAATTTGATTAATAGTTCTGTAGAAATTAGATGGCTGGGAAAATAAATTGCAAAATGCTGCTGAATTTATTTTTTGGAAGTTTTGATAAAATTACTAGGTTGAGAAACATAATTCAAGTTGCACACGCGGGGACGGGGCTTAACGCGGAGATCATCTCCACTGCTCGAAGAGCGAGGGGCGGGGTGTTCTTTTTTTATGAGGGATCTCGCGAAATTCCGTGGTCGAGACGGGTAAGTTCGCCAGCCATGTGAACTGGCCATAATTTTCGTGGTTGTTTGCGTAACGATGAAGACGAACGTTGGAAGGTGGCCCCTAGTGTACAATATTTAGAAGAAGCTGTCTGGATTGATCGTCTACTCTCGGCTTTTACTGTAAATTATTACACTATCTTACGGAATTTCACACGTATTTTCCTATAATAATGAGTAATAATAATTTTAATAACAATAATAATAATCTTGACAGAAAATTGCAAAAGAAACTAGCAAATAGCACACCAAACAGTTGAGGACATGGAGAACTCGATGGACAGAGAATTTGATAAATTTTCAAATTTGATATTAAGTATTCTACGTTGGCCACAGATCGTCGTGATAGTTGTAACGGAGGATTGAGGAAAATTCTTGATGGATCAGTCAGATTAGGGGGACGAACGGACATGTAGGTTGAAAGTGATGACATCAGCCGGATTTACGTGAACTGAAGGGAACAAAGTTACTGGTGTGATGCTGCGGAGCCTGCAGGACAACCTGGCAAAAGAAAGATCGAATTTTGTAGGATTGGTGCTGGAGCAATGCAGCAAAGAAAGTGCCCCGGAGTCGAGAGCGTTTCAAACGAGAATGGGAGCGATGCGTAGAGTGAAGTATGATGAAAGGATGCTTCGAAAGAACTCGTAAATGAGGAGGGATGTATGTGAAGGGTGGTGCGACGAGTGTGCTTTGGAGACTGAGGATTAACAGGTTCCTGAACGTCAAAAGTTACAGAGAAACGCAGAGAATATAACTCTCAAAAATCGAGGAAAATTCCACCAACCCATATCTTCCGCTCCTATAACCACCAATATTAATTCAACACAGAGGTACTCCAAGCCTCATGTCCGATATCACACATAAAACTTTGGTTAAAGCTCGAAAGGATATATACTATAGATCATCCTTCAAAGTTAAAAATGTGTACGAAATTTGGCGACGATTAAACATCCACAGCGAGCTAAATTCGTCAATAGTTTCCTGAGTGTATTTGGTAACGGGAAGCTGCATTAGCCATCTACGATTCAGGATTATTCTTACACCCAGAATTATTCGTAGCTGTTCCATGGTTGCACGACCGCAGGGAAAGGAGGATTAATAATTTTCTCCCGAGTTGAAATGCGTTGGACATGATGGCCACTGGTCTCGAGACCCCACTGGCAATAAAGGTCAATAACTATTCGTCCGGCAGGCTGCTTATGCAAGTGTCGGCTAGGTGCCAGGTATTTCTGGCTGATACGCTCGCTAGAGGTCACTAGATTAACCCAAGTGGCGGGAATTAGCGTTGGCTTCCTTCTTTTTCTCAGCAAAAGTTCATCCAGTTAGGGCATCATAGTTCACAACGAGCAGGCGAACACCATGCCCACTGATTCCACTGCTGAACAGGGTTTCAGACTGCTACGTCAGCTAAACATTACTACTCAGGTCATTCTTTGAGACTCTTAACCCCAGTTTGGCTCCCTGGTTGGCCTGAGTACCATATTTTCAGCTGTGGGACATGTAGCTGTTCCACAACGTCGCTTTTGATGCTATACCTTTGACCACTCACAGTTCATGACACCGAGTTTGTTAAACTCCCTTATTTTTCCATTATCACTGCAATTCAGGCCATTTGATGGACATGACTCGTCATTCTGCTCATCGATGGTGCTAATAATAGCTGTACCTAGTAGCAGTGGACCCGACTATACTTAGAACTGGCTCCAACACCGGTTCCAATCCTGGAACAGGCTATCTATAGCTAGATCTACTATCATTTAATCACCGAGCGCAGGAAAATGATTGATCGAGGATGTTATTGGGTTCCAAAGTCGAGGGATGCTGCCACCCGTCTCGAGTAATTACGCCAGGCAGATTTAGTCTTCAATATTTGCAAAGAGGAATGTGTTTCTGTGGCATAGATTGATGGTGGGCCTAAACTGGGTATCAGGCATGCCTTGATGGCTTCGAGGCGTTAATGAGATTTATCGACGACATTATTACTCTGTTTTTTATGGTCTCTTAGGAAGTCTGAGAGTAGCGGTAGGTTCTACAGATTTACGAGTATTAATTCGGTAGAGAGGAATGCCCATTGGCCAGGGCGGAGGATTCCGCGACGTTGCAGGAGACTTAAAGCGTGTCGAATTTCTCGGTCAACTCGAATGTGTTCATCGTGTTACCGGCTTGGCGCCAAACCAACCTACGGGACAGTTTTATTCGCCCGGTGTACAGTATGTTCGCGTTTACCAGTCGCTGAGGTTTCCAACAAACTTCTGAGGAGGCTGGTAACGGTAATATACAAAACCCCTTTCGCGAGGGTGTGCGGCTCCTTCCGATTTGGTGTAAGGGGAAGGTGAATCATTTAAAGAGTGGTTGCGGCGGCTGCTAGAGCCTTCTAGAGTCATCTAGCGTCCCGTTTTGGATTGCGCCATCTTTGAGCGTCCACTAGCGTCTCTCAGCTGATTCTACAGTAGTTCCTTTGAGCTTCTTCTAGCGTCCGTTCTCTCCAGCAGTGCCATCAATCGCAGTCGCTGTTCCAGTCGATCGTAATCGCGTAACACGGTTCCTTTCGCGTTCGAACCGAACGACTTGTTCTGGATTCGTCGTAAGAATATAAATTCTGCTTCAGTGGCAGCACGAATATCAGTTGATCGCCACATCAGCTGACTGCACGCGCGTCAAGGCTGCCGGAGAGATCAAATGAATAATGTACCCCTTTCAGACAGCTGCATAACGCATCTCGGCTCATTTTTAAGACTCGTCCTATGATAATGCTACGCACGCTGCTGCGGGCTTCGGTATCTCGATTGCCGTTCTTCGCGGGGATACATGGGAAGGACGTGGAAAATGTAGGAGGAGGGGTTTAAATAATTCAAGAATAAGATGGGAGGAGATTCTTTGTACTGGAAAAGTGCTGTGTGGAACGTTCTGGAAAGTCTAGTAGCAGTCACTGTAGGCGAAAAAGAGATCCTCCGGCGACGGGACTCAGACCCAAGATTTGCGGGTCCTCTGCGTATTGGTTAGCCGCGCTACCAACTCCACCAAAGCCGACTCTGCGATGTTCAGCAGGGATAAGAAAAGTGTGGCGAT
The DNA here is from genome assembly GCA_029448645.1 of Andrena camellia. NCBI lineage: Eukaryota > Metazoa > Arthropoda > Insecta > Hymenoptera > Andrenidae > Andrena > Andrena camellia. Next base: position 2,159,157 of record CM055681.1, on the reverse strand, counting down.
TTATTCTTTAGAGCCAGTCACAGTTTGGCCTCTCCTGGACCAATGTGCCGGGGCTAATTTTTCTATGTTAAGCATTCAAAACAGCCTACTCAAGGAACAATGATGCTCGAAGCTTCATATACTTAAGAATATATCTAGGGAGAAAGATATCCAAGTCTAAATTATTATTGCGTCTTTATTGCACAAACAAACTAACAAAGAGAAAAGAAAGGAAGAACAAGACTATCCCAAAGGTGAGGTTCAGTCTAACGGCAATTTTCCAAACTAACCTAAGCACATCAAGTAGCAACCTACTCAGAACTCAGCCACTCCTGAACCAATATGCCCGGGCCAATCTGGTCACACTATCCACAGAAATAACGCAACTAGACCGTATAAAATCAAAGGAACAGCTCATCCACATCCACGCAACCAGTGAAACACGTGTAAAGGAAACATTCGTGAATCTAAATTAGTGAATTCTAGTTGCACACCAGCCCAAACACGTCGCAGAGTCCCGAACCAAGGTGCCCGGAGGAATGTTCCCGCACCGGACATAGGAGTAACCCTTGTGAATCCTACAAGCAGCTCGGATCTACGACCAAGTGGAACCCAAACGGGAATACACGCGCAAAGGAGGATATTCATAAAGAGATGCTAAAGAATTCGACCTTGCGAGCCGTCGAATCTCGCCGGTCGGCCGAGAACCTATATACCCCGATCGATTCCACCGAACCAGCCCGCGTAGCTCTCTGAAATTGCCCGTCCTGTAATCGATCTTGGTAGCCGGTGGCGGAGAACCGGATTCGAAGGCGCGCGGCTCGCATAAAGAAGCGCGAGCGGACGGGGATCCGCGGCGACTTTGACGGGGCGAAGCATTCGCGTTGCCGGGAGTAACAACTGCTGCGAAGCTGCAGCCAGTGCAATCGCCGGCAGACGGGCTAACTTCGCATGACGTCACCTCAGGCAGCGTATCATTTTTAGCCCACATATACAGAGCCGCCGCTCGCGCTCCTCCGCCTCCTCCTCTGTTCCTCATCGGCGAGGGGCGAGCGTGTATTTGCACAGACGCGCGCGCGCTCACGCGATGCACACACGGCCGACACACTCTGGACAGTGCGAGTGACCGAGTGCGCGGTATAGGCCAAACTCAGCGGAGAGTAGCGATGGGTTCGAACCGCGCCCGTGGCGCACGTTCGGAGGAATTTCTGGGGGATAAATTTGGGGAGCAGTGGGGGCTGATTGTGGTGGGAATTATAGGCAGCTTGAGAAGTATTTGAATCTTGGAGGTTTTTGTAAATTTAATGTAAATTAGGTGCTGATTTACGGTACGTTTTTCGGTGTTGTTTATTTAAATTTCTGGTTTAATTGCAGGGTTAATTCGGTTTGATTTGGATGTTGTCGAATTTAATAAACCATGAAGCTTTAGGACAGTGATTCTCAACTTGTGGGTCGGAGAGTGTTTTCTGGGAGGTCGCCACGGTCTTTTTTTTTTTAAATATTAAGATAAAATTATATTCTGAGATTCTTCTATTTTTAATATGTTTTCTTTAGAGGGACGAGGGGTCGCAGGTTATTTGAATATTATAAAAGGGGATCGCGACTCAAAAAGGTTGGGAAACACTGCTGTAGGAAATTGACTGCGGTGTAATTGAAGGGTCTAGATCAGGAAAGAACGGGAATTCGTATGGTAAAAAATTAGTTGACATAAAAGTTAAATTTACAGATTAATTGAATTCCTACATAACTATTTTTCTGATCGCGTAATTTGTCTACCTAGTATTTACTTATTAGATTAAAAAAAAAAACAGAAATGTTAGAATAGAAGAAAGAACGTGGAAACAATTTGTGTTCCATCGATTGACAGAAAATTGTTTGGTAGTCGCTCGCGCCCATCGCTACGTGCAAGTGCAGAATCGAGCTCATGTTTTTGTAGGCGATAGTACGACCCACGATTGTATTGTGGGCGCTTTCCCTTGGCCCTACTGACCGAGCTGAAAACATTGCGCTCTCTCATACCGAGAGTTCTTGAGGACGACAGACTCTAACTACGTCAGCGGTTCCCAACCACTGCCTCCCGATACTTCAAGCTCCCATCATACAAAACGCTCGACGCTATGCCGCATGTAGATCACAGACTGAAAACATATCCTATCCACGATTCGATTTCATCAACCTTCTCTTCAAATTCTATTCCATGAACATATGCCAGCAATTACTTAAAAAATCGTCTTCTCATTTTCCACTGCTGCGATACTAAAATACACGCAACCACTTCCACATCAGACAGCGAACTTCCCTTCCATGGAAATCAGAATAATTTCTTTCACTAGAAATACCGCCTTGGAAGTCTATCGAATCAGACACGAAATGGTTTCATGGAATTAGTAGAAAGCCTCTAAAGGCACCATCACTCGAAACATGGACAAATAATAGCCACAGAGGGTGGCAGACTATCAGCAAGTATAATCGCTAAATTACAGCGTTTCGGTGAATCAGACACCCACGAGGAATCCCAAAACCAACACGTTCGTTCCAGTTAAACAGCGCACCACCAACGAGTCGTGGATTATTAACGCGCTTCTCGCGTGAGATAAGCAGAGCTAACCTTTACACTCGTGACTCTGGCTGGCCGCGATGGCGGGCACTAGCTGAGACTGTTTCCAATATTGATCTACACCTGCCTGCACGTTTTGCGCGAACTTAGCAGAGTAATTTCTCTAAGAAATAATGCATAGCACGAGCCGCGGTCACCTTATTTCGATTCCTCTACCTCCTGCTTCCTTGTACTCCCTGTCCCAAAGAGAGGCTTCCACGTAGTTGAGTCATCAAGCGCAAGTTGGGTTCTCATGGCTAATGGAATCAGAGCAAGTAGAATGCGACGTGCGTACACAGACTCGCGGTATAGTGGATTTAGCATTTCTTTTTCCGGCGGTGGAAGCCTTTCCTAAACTGGAGCGTCTACGTGTTAGTAGAATTACTCTTGAAGCTTCTCTTCTTATTGCAAGTAGCCTGATATCCCGCATGTATATCATCGTCGAGTGTGTTTTGGTCTATCTGTGAGGTTTGTGGAATAGTCGAGGCTTGGATAATCGCAGAGGAAGTGATGCGGATTTCTTTTAAGTGGGTGTAACTGGGGGTATTGCAATTGGTACTTAGCGTAACAGGTGTTTTCGAAACGAGTCTGGAGAAAGCGTCAATGTGGCCAGGAGTTCGCAGCGATATCGCGGTGAACGAAACCACTCCCATCGCTATTAGGGATTCAACGAGCGTCCGGGGAATAAAAATGCATCCTCAGCTATTGTCCTCGGTTCGTCCTTACTCCGTGCTAGCGATGCACATTCCGGCTACCGTCGCCAGAAACGACGAACGTCTTGCTGTTTTAGTTCCCGCGCGACCGAAAGCCTTAGATCCCAAAGAGAATAAAATTTCCGTATCTAAAGGTCCAGCATATCCTATACTATAAAAGGCAGAGGGTGTGCTAGATATTGTGTTAAAAAATTCTAGGGATTTTTTTACTCTTAATTTAATACTAAAGTTCAATAGAAGACCTCCAACAATGCTACAAGTCATTACCCGATGTTGCTGTGCATTAGTCAGGACGGTTACCTCCGGACCAATGTGCCGGGAGCTATTTTCTTACGTTAACGGGAGAAGAAGCGCCATTGAGACAAATATACTCGAATTAACGTATTTAAATGCACCAGTAAAGTGCAATGTGGGTATAATAATAAATATTCGTGAATTAGAGCTACAAAATTTGACAGTAACGGTGATGAGTTCGCTTAGCCTATAACCGATGTGCCGGGAGCGTTGTAACCAAGATATAAGTCCATAAATAAATTCAATGCGAATACCCTTGCAAAATCCATATTGATCGGTGTAATTAACAAAATTCAGCTTTACAAGTGGTTGTCATTCTGTCACTCCAGAGCCCAGATACCCCGTGCAATCCTCCCAAAAGAGGCGCTGCACTCTCCACGTTGCATCTCGTTCCAACTGCTGAATATTAACATTTGCGAGCCCCTCTAAATTTTCAAACATCGCACACAGGAAAGGGGATGAAAGAGCTATAGCCATTAAAAAAAGAAGCAACGTTCATGCCCCAGGGAGTCACCCTTGAAAAGGCGAGCAGTGGGGTGAGAGCGCCAGCCAGCTCCGCGTTGCATAACGCCTGCATATAATGCAATTGCGGGCAAACTGAAACGCCCATGAGCCTGCACGAGAAAAAGAAGCTTCGGATGACCGGAGGCCATGTCATCGCATGGATATGCGCGCGGCAAGTGCACGCGTGTGCAACGCGTGTGCGCGTCAGTTGGCGTTCAAACAGAGGGACGAAAATGCGAGTGCAATTTGGTCGTGGGCTCGAATTTTGCGGCGCGTGTCCCGATTACTTCTTCCCGCTGGTTCCTCTTCGGCTCCATGGTCCTGAATGCGCGAAATGTTTCAGTTGGAGGCCGTTAAATGAGCTCTTAATTTTAGAAAATATTCTGATGTCTACTGTAGTCTCTTTATCTGTCCACGTTTTCTTAAATCTGATCGGGCTTCGTAATTCTGCTGTCCACGGTGGCCTAAGTTGAAATGTTGATCTGAAAAATCGTAAGAAGTCACGTTCGCGCCGTAAACCCAATCCGTGTCGCTGTCCTTTACAGTCTGCCCAGCGTGCAGCCGATGCAGTTTTTTCGGATCGCTTTAGATAAGCGGTCTCGTGGTCTCAAACGTGACCATCAGCGTTTTGCGGCGAGTTTTTTCTTGCTCGCTTCGGAGCTTCATCTTTGGACACTTTGAAACGTTATTGAATTAAGGCCACTTCTCATTCGGTTTTTTTTTGATCGATTGTTTATAAGTGTTGCAGGATTCGTGCATTCAATTCTGGAATTTTATTATATGTACTTTAAATTAGAGTTGAATGTTATTTGTTAATTTTGGTGGGGACCACTTGTTACAACTCGAAGACAATTTAAACATATTGCGTTGAGTTTGGTAGCATAATTTAAATTCAAATCATTTCTCCGTCTCTCCACATTCTACTCGATCATAGGATTAAAAAATGTCAAAGAACCATGTGTCGCAAATGAACCGTTTCCTCACAAAAGAGTGTTAAAGATCCAACCAATTAGCTCGCGGAGTATTCAATGGGCGTGGCATTCCCCCACTCTGACTCGTATTCCACTGCGCGGAGAGAGCGAAGGCGCCCACCTAAGCGCCTCCACTGGCCTTCGCTTAAACCTTCTCCAATTTCTTGCAAGAAAACGTTTACTTCGCGACGTACCAATCGCTTTAACAATTCGTCTGCTTGTCGAGTAAAGTATGCTGTAACAGAAAAAGAAAATAATGAACAGAGTACATCTTACAAGAAGTTACAGTTTAGACACACTCTTCCCCCATCCCATTCGATCCTCCAACCTGTATCAGCGGAATTTTGTCGATCCTACGCAGAAGGGATCGACGCAACGATCGAAAGTCGCTGGACTGCAGCTCGGGCTCGCCGCGTAAATATTTATCGAGACACGAGGGGTCACTCGGCGGAAGTGGTAACATCGCTATTGGTATAGGTCAGTTTATTTTCGAGCGGAATACATTATCGATCGTGCCTTTAATCGTATGTATATGCGATGTAGGCACACAGGCAGTGTTGTTACCTTGCGCTCTTCTTTTTTCTCTCTCTCGCGAGCCGGTAAAAACTACTTTCCTCGAGAATACCACTGTCCACGCATCGCCGTGGCTCGCGATCAGACGGGCGTGCACGTGAAATTTACAAAACCGAGGAGAAGATAGGCGAGCGATGTTCAAAGAGCCAGCACACTTCGCGTGCAACACCTTCTGTGTTTACTGTAACCATTTTTGCTCCCGCGCAAGTGGCACGTTTATTTTCACGGTGCCATTTTCCCGTACACAAAGAGGCTGCTCTGCGGAGCTCGCGCGCCAGAGGTGCCAGGCGTGAAACGTCATTTTAGGACAATGCGAGCGTGCATGATTACACGGGACGTAAAACAGGCGGCGTGCCAATGACACGGCTGCAGAAGAATCCTCCCCGCGCGGAGAGAGGCGAAAGAAAAGAAAAAAATTATTTACAGGCGGCGAACGAGAGCGTAGTAGCGCTCTCAGCCTTGACCGTGGGCTGGCCCCACGAAAGCGAACCTGTTTACTTGCTCTAGAAAATCTCCGGCGAACCTTCGTGCTCTTGGTTTTCGTTCGCGGAACGGGGGGCGCGTCGAAAAACTTGTAATTTACATCCGCTCGATTTCCATTCCAATCGCGTATGCGGCATGCAAATTCGAGGGCATTAATGCCCGTCCTCCGGTATCGTGGCACGCGCAGAAATTAGCTCGAATCTCGCTTCTCGAGTGACGGAAATTTCTGCGTCGTCGCGAATGTTACAGCGGCTAATTTGTCTGCATTATTTAAACAGATTTTCGTTTTATTCTGCAAATTGTAACTGGTTTCAGATTCTTGTTCTTACCGTTTTTGTAAGTTGTTGAGGGTTTAAAGAGAGGTCCATTTTTTTGGAATTCTATTGTCTGTTTTTTTTTAAATCACGTAATCTATTGGGCCATTTTTCTCATTATTCGATTTCAAAAAAATTTAAAGTTCATCACAAAGGGTTACTAGAATTGTATTTTATCTTATTCTTAAGTTTCATAATTTTATTGAGTGGAGTGGTATTGTAATCTTAACAAGGTGTCCTTTTTCGTAAAATTTGTTACATTCAGAGATTTGTTATATCTAACATTAACAAAATTCACATAACTCGTGAAATAATAGACTGCAAATGCCCAAACAAAATGGCCTCCTTAGTTTTGAAGCAGAATTATCTAGCAAACATAATTTTGATAAAAAATTTTCTTCCTTTTCATCACTGCCCAGTTTATATTTTTTTGTAATACCTAGGTCATTTTTCAAACTTTCCGACTACTATTTAACAACGTAGCGACAGCACACCCGTGTCTCGGGGGAAAAAATCAATTGACTCGAGACGTTGTCGGAAACGGATATCTGTTCCCGTGGAAACCTCGGTGAAACCGTGAATCTTATGTAACCCCGAGGAAACGAGACTTGGAGAGAACTGCTGTCAGGACTGAGACGATCATTCACACGCCGTGGGAGTACGGACGAAATGACAGTATCAAATTCGAATTCACGGTTGGTTAAATCTCAGCGAGGGAAAGCAATCGCATCTGTAGAATTTACAAAGGGCGGCTCTTCAATGATCCAGACTAAGGAAGCTGCCTCCACCCTTGTGGAAAAATCGATGGTGTCCTTGTTGAAGCCTTTTATGTATTAACATTTCTAAGCGCCTCTGAAAAAATAACTCTTTGCAACGGAAAAGAATGTTGGCATCGAAGTTCGGGACCTTGAAAGAAAAGGACTGGGATTGTTGGAAATATTAGAATTAGAGTACTAGGATTTGGAAGCCTTGGAATTGGAGAGCTGAGATTCTTGGAGACCTTGGAATTGGAGCACTAAATTTAGAGCTTGGAATTAGAGAATTGGGATTCTTGAAGACCTTGGAAAAAGAGCACTAAAATTTAGAGGCCTTGGAATTAGAGAATTGAGAGTTTTTGAGATCTTGGAATTAGAGCACTAAAATTTAGAGCTTGGAATTAGAGAATTGAGATTCTTGGAGATCTTGGAAATAGAGCATTAAAATTTAGAGGCCTTGGAATTAGAGAATTGAGAGTTTTTGAGATCTTGGAATTAGAGCACTAAAATTTAGAGCTTGGAATTAGAGAATTGAGATTCTTGAAGACCTTGGAAAAAGAGCACTAAAATTTAGAGGCCTTGGAATTAGAGAATTGAGAGTTTTTGAGATCTTGGAATTAGAGCACTAAAATTTAGAGCTTGGAATTAGAGAATTGAGATTCTTGAAGACCTTGGAAATAGAGCACTAAAATTTAGAGGCCTTGGAATTAAGAGAATTGAGAGTTTTTGAGATCTTGGAATTAGAACACTAAAATTTAGAGCTTGGAATTAGAGAATTGAGATTCTTGAAGACCTTGGAAATAGAGCACTAAAATTTAGAGGCCTTGGAATTAAGAGAATTTAGAGTTTTTGAGATCTTGGAATTACAGGTCTAGAATTTGTAGGCCTTGCAATTAGAGACCATGGAATTAGCGAACCAGGATTTGGAGTCCTTGGGAATAGAGCACTAGGGTTTGGAATTAGAGGATTGGGATTTTTTCAGACCTTGGAATTAGGCGATTTGGATTTGGAAGCCTTCAAACTAAAGAACTGGTATTTCTGGATTCCCTGGAACCAGGGAACCAAGAACTATAGGATTCTAAACCGTAGAATTTGTCACAAAACTCGCCCCAAAAGCACAGAAATGAAATCACTCCAATTTCTATAAAACCATAGCCCGAAGTGCGCCACTACTCGATCAATTCTGAAACATTGTCAGAGTTCCAATCGGCGGGCAATATAAACTACAAATTTTATCACCACATTCATCGTCAACATCTCTACAAGTATGCGCTACCTAGAAATCGCTAGGAGGAGAGTGGCGTAACGCAACACCGCTATTTAGCAACAGCGACAACGTTTCGATCCAGACGGACCGGACCCCCTGTCCTCGTATTGTGACACCCAAGAACGGAGTTGTGATACGCGTACGAGGCAGCGCGTGAAGAAACAATGAGCCCAGCCACAACAGGACGTGCATCCACGCACACCAGCTGCAAAGGATACGCTGATACCACGATGTCGGGCTGTCGGTGTGCCTGAACCAGACAAGGTCATCCATAAGTAGCTCAAGTTCAACTAATAGTATTGTATTACGATACCTACGGCCCTCTTCCTTCTTCCTTCTCTCTCGTCCGTGCCCCCTCTCGCGTTGCTCCGTCTCTATCATCTCTGCGTTGTGCTGCTTCCTTCGTTCACACGGGAGAACAATGCTCGGGCATCGGAGGCTAATTAATCATTGTTCCTTAGCCGTCTACCGATTTTCGATGCTCGGAGGGGACGTTTTCGACCGTTTTCACGGGTCCCACGTTACTCCACTGACCTTGGTTGTGGTTGTCACGTGTACAGGGAAGAAATTTCTGTGGTACAATGGTGTGGGATAGTTGAGGAGTTAGTTCGTTAAATTTTGGTAGTGGGATTGGAGGTTTACGAAGAATTTCACTGTTAGAAGCGACCAGGATTCTTGACGCACCTGTAGAATTTACAGAAGCGATTACTTTTGCTCCTCTTATGCAGGGCGGCTCCCTTTGTCATAAGTTTATTAAATTTTAGAATACCTCTACAGTCAAGAAGTTCTACCGTTCAAGGTGATCAGGATATTTGATCAGCCCTGTATGACGAATTAAGTTCTGAAGGTTTTATTTGACACAAAATTATTCAATTTTAGTATATTAAAATTTCCAAGAGCAACAGTAAATCTGGCGCTGTTGTGATTAATTAGGATATTTGAGCGGACCTTGTAGGGTGAACTAAAAGATACGTTCTTTGCGTTCAAGTCCTTCCGCAAATGTTGTTTGTGTTCGGCTGATGTACCTCGTTCTCCCAGAGGAAAATTGTATTCTTTGGAGCGACGTGCGAGTAAGTGTCGTCGCGCTGAGCATTGTTGCCCTAGAAGTAGCTGGACAATTGGGGGGGGGGGGGGGAGAGACGGTTGGAAGGAAGAGAAGAAAGCGGGAAGGAGAGCATTAGGCACACGAGAGAGGCGAGCACAATGTGCTTGAGGCTTAACATCTGTCCGGAAGTGCGTAGACGCCTTCCATTTTCGTTTTCATTTGCATATACTACGCGTCCGCCTTGCCTCGCTATCGCGCCGGGAACTGTGCAAAGGGGATCGCTGGGGAATGCGTCTTAATTTACCGCGCCATTCGAAATAATTGGACAATCAAGGGACACAAACGTCAGTGCTGATGGAACAGTATAGAATTTCCATTGAACGTTGAATTGGTAGATTTCATGGTGCCTGTAGAATATTTTCTTCCTCCTTGGAGCACTTGGGTACTTCTGTAATTGCTTCGCATTGTTTGTGTACAGAATAGAGTGGCGAAAATGTAGCTGGTTCTCCTAGGGTATTTGTCCAGAGATTTTAATGGTTCAGTAATTGAAGTTGCCGTTGTGATACAGTTAACAAAGTTCCTAGTGTAATGTGTGATTCACAAACTGTGATTGTGAATGTTGGATGCTTCAGAAGATTCTCGCGTTGTGATTTCATCTGGAGAAGAATTTGCAATGCTTGGTTTTGGGTGTCACGAGGATCACAATTGTGACCGAGTGCATCACAAGGCTCACAATTTGTGACGCCGAAGGCGATATTGCTCACAATTTCTCGACTTATACTTGACTCGATTTGCATTTTGTGATCCGACACATCGTAATATTGACAATTTGTGGTTCCACGTGTAACACTATTCACAATTTGTGGTTTCAAATATAACACCATTAAGAATTCGTGGCATCGTGGATCATAAATTGTGGCCCCGTGTGTGACACTTTTCACAATTTGTGGTTCCACGTGTAACACCGTTCACAATTTGTGATTTCAAATGTGACAACATTCACAATTCGCGGCATCATGGATCATAAATTGTGGGCCCGCGTGTGACACTTTTCACAATTTGTGGTTCCACGCGTTACACCGTTCACAATTTGTGATTTCAAATGTGACAACATTCACAATTCACGGCATCATAGATTCTGCGATTCACAACTTAACGCACCACGCATCAACTCATTTACGATTTGTAATATAATACATCACAAAATAGTGAATTTGTGGTTCCCAGGTCACACATATCACAATCTCCATTATACTCCTTTTATAATACTAATTAACACCTTAACAAACATCACTCCTCCCACCAACTGTTTTAATATTCACCCAAGAAATTCATGTTCATCCTAACAAAAGGCACGAATAAAACCCAGACTGTCTTTTTACCCAGGCGTATTCTAAACATCTCTAAAACTCGCACCCCCCACGAGAACAATGGCAGAATAATTCCCGGTATTTTTCCCGGAGCCCTATATCTCGCGCTATCGATTCCATCGATAGAGGAGGGTTTTAATAAAGCCTGGTAATTTATTCCAGCTTCCGTGTGTGTGTGAATCACCGCCGTCGATATTCGCCCTGTCCCCTCTCTATAGGCACATTCGTTCTCGCGCCCTTTTGTAGCGGCGATCTCCGGCGACGATCTCTCGCAATAATTTTGAAAACCCCGTTTATACGGATTCACCCAGTCCCGTAGATCCACGGAGATTCGATCTAAATGCACGCGATCCCGAAGGAACCGTTCTGGGAAGGTGATTGGTGCGGCGAAGATGCGCGAAATTTTTGCTAAACTGCAACCCTCCTCGATCGTTCCCCTTGGGGTTTATCTCTAAAACGGATCTCTAGCTTGGGAATTTAGCAAAATTCACGGGCTGCACGGAGTGGAAGGGAGGGGAGGTCGGTGCAGGATAGGTGGTGAATATATCCTGCTACTGGAAGTAGCAAGGTCCGGTCTGAATAAATGTAATTCTATAATTTCTGGAGATTAACCTTTGGTGGGATTTGTGAAGTGTCCTTTTTTGTGAATACTACTTTTACTTACCTATCTTCTTTCTATAGCATTTCGAGTTGGCTGTCTTTCTTTTGCTGGTTTTGGGGGACAGTTAATGTAAATTGTCAGTTGGTTCTTCATGTTTTTTCTTCAGAGTACTATATAGGAGGAGGAGGATTGATTAAGGCTTCTTTTTTATTTTTATATTCACAAGCTAGTAAAGGTTATTACAGGATATTTTCTTCAGAACTTGCACCGTTGGAAATTATTTGTTGACGGTCTAGATGAAGTAAATGTGAAATAGGTTTTCGATATTAGTTGTAGACGAAAAAACGGGAAACCTCGGGTGCCGGGATTTGAACTCAAGACCGCGCGGCCGGGTCCTCTGCATTACTGGGCAGCCGCGTTACCAATTCCCCCAACGCCGACTCCCCGATATTACTGCTTTCCGAACTGTACTAATACCGAAAGCAACGGGGCGCCACCTGTGTGCCAATCGCACCATAGGCCGTTCCCAAATCGATTAATCTTTAGTCGATCACGTGAGGTCAATTTGGGTTCATAAAATTGGCATAAAGCTGGATGGTTAATAAGCAATATGGTGTGGCCTGAAATAATTCGATTCACTCTTCTTTTCCGAATAAACATGAACTAGACCCTCAAGACGGATACGAACGTCGCCAACAAATAGACACGAGACCTCTGAACGAGTACGAACTAGACCCAGAAAACAAATGTAAGTGGAGCCAAAAGTTTAATATGAATCGGTTTTAATAAAATGCGAACTGGATCTGTGAAACTGTCTCGAACTAAACCCTGGAGATAGAGTCGACGTGGACTAGAAAAATCTATTAGTTACGTCCTCTAAACAATGGGCGTCTAGACTAATTAGAACCATCAGGTATATATATAAATTGCATTCAGAGAAGAAACTGGTCCTGGATTAAGCAAATGAACGAGCTCGTGAGATTCATGTCGCCTGGCTAATGATGCACCAGACACATAAAGTAAATATAAATTGGATCCATAAAATGGACCTGATCTTCCTTCATGGGCGCACAGGTCTGATTAAACAGGCGAGTAACTAGTTCAAGCGTACACAACAAATATTTGTGTGTCGCAATTATTGTAGAATCATTCTTTTTACAAAACTTTTATTTCAAGTAGCCTGAGCCTTAATGCAATGGAAACATTCGATTATTTATTTATTTATTACGGGATAACAACCCTTTGGCGCATTATAATAACACGCAAAGGCACGAATAGAAATACCCATCATTCACAAAGTCTACGCAGAATTTTAGCGAAATCGGGGACCCCGATTCCCCGCACCCCGCCCACATCTAGAACCCAATCTAGGTCCCCGAAATAATGCCCAGCCCTTCCCCCAGGTATCCCGGTCCACCTTGGCAGGGCAGCTCGGGTTAATTTCGCGGTTGCCGTAGGTCCAGGGCCGCATTGTCTCCCGTTTCACGGCGCGGCCGCATGCGTGTCGCGTCGGAGCGTCACGCGTGCACGTTCTTTGTCCCGTCGGGCACTCTCTTGGCCGTCACGTGAAGTGGCCACGCGCAAACAGGCGCGCCGCTACCGACGATCGGAGGGTGAAATTAAAAATACCGTGAAACCCTCGGTCGCGTCTCCTCTGTTTCCCTCTGGCGCGTTCAGGGCCGTCGAGCACGAAAACGGGAGCCCCGTTTCCCTTTTGCCCGTTCCCTCTATCGGGGCCATCTCGGCGATTTATAGGGTATTTACCCTTCTATTTATGGCGGCTGTTGGCGCTACGCCGCTGTCCCTATCGTGCAACGATTACTGTTCTTATTATCACGATCTTAACCCATTGCCTGCTACCGTCCACGGCGGAGGAGACTGTCGTTTGTTTTGCGAATAGTAATTGGGCAGGTGGTTGCTTTGGCACGTACACTCCTGTTCAGAATTTACCGGGGGTAGTTATCAGACGTGAAGTAAAGCTGATGGATTCTTTGAAAAATTAGCCAATGTTTTTAACGAATATTGGTACATTTTTCACATTGGCCCTTCTTCAACTCACCCACAACATTACGTATATATAAAAAAAAAAAAAAAAAAATTTTCTTTTCTGCGATGTACCCATCACGTGATGTCTGCTTTTACCAATTTTGGTGCTAAAGCTGACAACAGAGATGGGCAAAAAGTTATTTTAAATAAAAAATTCGTACACAAATTTTTGTTCAAAATAATTGTTTGCCCATCTCTGGCCGACGACAAGTGCACATTTGAGCCAAAGCGTGGTGAATGCAAGTGGTGAAGAATATTTAACTTGGAGACTTATGGACACGCGTATATATTGGCAATCAGTTTCAAATTCCGTATCGAAAATTTGTCCACATTTCAGTTACGTTTTGCAAGTACATAAATTATGAGGAAGAAATGCAGCTTAGCCAGTTGATTAACCGTTTCTATTAGTTATAGTGACTGAAACTCACCTGTCAGATACAATCATATTTATTCTATCATCATCTGGATAGAGGAAACATCAGTGTCCAGCACTATCTCCGTTTGAGGATCGTGATAAGCTGGCGTGTCCTGTATATTGCTGGAGTGGCAGTTTACGCCGCTGATGCTATTGACAGGCCTAGTAAAAGTTGCCCAGCGAGTTTTTCTATATATCATTCCACTGGGAATGCTATTGAATAACGTGGTTATGTAAGATGCCGTAACCGTGATGCTACTTTTGTATGTCGCTGTGTGGCCGATATTTGTTTAGTGCCCCTTCAATATTTCGACAGAAAAATATGCAGAATTTCTCCTTCGTGGGGCTTCTATCGATAATATTCTATAAAGGGAAGCAATCCGTAGGAAATTCTGGTTTATTTAATATTTACAACTGCCAGAGATCTGTGTTAGGCCCCAAGTTGGGACTAGTAATTGGGACCAAAGGGTTTTTCCGTTAATAATAATAATAAAAAGCTGGTGAAACCCCACAAAATAATAATAATAAAAAGCTTGTGGAACTCCACAATATAATAATAATAAAAATTAGCTCGTGAAAATCCATAAACTAATAATAATAATAATAATGATAATAATAAGCTCGTGAAACTCCATAAAATAATAATAATAATATTAATGATAATAAGAATAATAATAAGCTCGTGAAACTCCACAAAATAATAATAATTTGGATCTGCAGAACACAGATATTGATTCCTGTAAGGCTTCAGTTGGGTGATAAATATGCTTCACTTGAATTTGTGGCAGTACATACATGTAGGTATATTTGCTTCAAGTCAGACTTGGGATTTCCTTGAATTCCAATTTTCAGTGGTTCAAGTCTAGATTAGATCGAACTTGTGTTCTCGCCGGGCCAAATCAAGCGATGCCGCCATGAAGCGAGATCAATATGCCTACAAACCCCCAAGTTCAGGTTACACGAGGACAGCCCGCGCACTGGTGACTTTACAAGCGCAGCGTTACGAGAAATCCTCGGAAGAAATTTAGCCGTCACAGGGCACGATTCTAGTCGTTAAAAATTCATAAACTCCCGGGGCCATGTTTCCGTGCGGATCGTTTGAGAGTTTCAGACGGGCGCTTGCGTGCCACTCCGCTCCCGTATTCGCGGAAATTAATTTTCTGGCTGCTGAGAGAAATGCACGCGCATTAAGAGCAGCATGCCTCGCGATCCTGAAGCAAACACGTACCATTCCAGTTTTCAAAGATATTACGTTTCCGCCTCGTTTCCTTTCCACTCGACCGGGGGATGGGAGGGGGGGGGGTGGGGGTGTGCCAGCTCGCGCGTCGAAATTAGGGGAAACTTGCCGCCGTTCGCAAATTACGAGCGGGAGTTGGACGAGAAGACAGATAGTAGTTACAACGCCAACTAAATTCCATATCCCGGATTGGAAGATTTTTGTAAATTGTCGCTCGCGTCCTCGATCTCTCGTCCGTTTGCGAGGCACGAATTCTAGCCGCTGCGGGCACCGGGAAGCACAGCTATCGCGGTAGCGCAACGGCTCGATGTCGGTCGGCGGAGGTAGGAAGGGGGAATTCGCGCGAGTCTGCCGGAGAACGTGCGTCCTAAAACCGCCCCGTTTCTGTGTTCCAGATGGTGGTGGTGGTTGAGTGTCCGCGGGAGGAGGGCGGCTGCAGGGCCCAGGGCGATGTGGCTAGCAAGTGGGAAAGCTCGAGGAGGTGATAACGACTTCTGACCTTCCGTGAGAGTCCCTACCGTGGCGGAGAGGGCCTGGCCATCGATCGTCAAGTAAAAGGCTCACCATTCAGAAGAAAACGAAGAAGAGAAGGAGGAAGAAGAAGAAGAAGCAGAAGCAGAAGAAGAAGAAGAAGACGAAGAAGAAGAAGGAGAAGGGGAGTGACGGAGGAATAGCGGAGAGAGCTCTTAGGGGATCGTGGAACACGCTAGCTTAGCTGGAGGAGCACGGAGGCGGAGAGAAAGGGTGGAAAAAGCCTGGAGAACCTTGAAAAGTGGTCCCTTCCCCGGCGGACAAGACATTCTCCAGCTGGCTCGCTGTATCGCTCCTACGTTTTAAAACTTCTACCTTGAGAACATATACCTCGTACGAACAAGTACCTTCAAACTTAAACCTCTTTCGCAGCGCAATAGTGCCTAGGCCCCTCCGAAGAAAACGCAACTACAAATAATAATAATACTAAGAGTAATAAAAGTAATAATAATAATAATACAAATAACATTATTGAAAGAAAGAAAAACAGAATAATAATAACGACGTTATATATAAATATTATATATATACACATATACATATACATGTATATATATATATATATATATATATACATACATATACAGACAGAGGAGAGAGACAAATTTAACGGATCTATATAGTCACCAGAGGATAAAAATCTCCTGTTCAGAACAAGTAAATGAAACGGCGACCTGCGACTCTTCAGCATACGCGAGCGCACTCGGAGGATCGAGCGAGGCGCGCGCGCCGAGAGATTTTATCAGGAAAACCACGCTGATAACGGTACCTCCGAACCCGCACACCCAACCCTTCTAATCGAAACGCCCAACCACCCCAGAGAACCTTTTAAATCGAACTCTACGAACCAGGACAGCGAAGTACCTGCAGACACAGATATATTTATAAAGGATAATTTATATATAATAGTAGCGGACACCGATAGTAATAACGGCTAAGGGCAAAGAGAATAATAATTAAATAACGACGGCAACAATAGTAGATACTAGAGGAAGAGGGGCGGATGGAAGATAGGAGACAAACGAAGAGACCGTACAACAGAGTGTGTACGCCTAAGGAAAATTCTATACGCGCTACGACTAGTGTACTTCTACTTTGCGGTTAATCTACTCAGCGATTGCGGGGCCTGTTCTACATATACGATCGAGGTATGAAGGTTTCTTTTTTTTTTATATTTAATTTGACCTGGCCACGAAGGAGGGGATAAAGTGTCCGTTAAGGGGCGGAGAACTTATTTAATTTGGAGGACTGAATGGTGGTTCTATATTGATTTTGATGAGGGAGAGCATTTTCTTTATAATTAAGTGGTCGCTGAGGAGACTGCGGCAGTGTGCTTCTTGGGGAGCAGGCGCGTGCGCATGCGCGAGGAGGCAGGAGTGGGGAGTGTCGAGTGGAGTGGTGGGGACAGCGGCTATGAGTGTTCTTGAACGCCACTTGATTCTGTTCTGACTATAGCGTGTGCTGCTGCACGTTTACCTGCTTCTTCCTCGGTCTGGCTGTTCTTAATATTCTTGTTAACCCCTAGCAGTATTCGAACAAGTTTATGATAAAAGATTAAATGCTCAATAAATTGACAAAATAAAATAAAAAGTAAGAGCAATTCAACTGAATTTGCGATAGAAATACACCATTGCCATTTCTGATTGGTTTTCATCGCAGGAAAAAGACTTATTAATATCTTGGAAATTGATTAACTTTTGGCTAAGATTGTCACTGAAATTCATCCTTAATTTTCAGTAATAATATTCAAAATTTATATTCAAACGTCGATCAACAAAATTGTTCAGAGCAACCAAGAAAGTAGCTCTATAATCTCTGACATCGTTCCAACGAAATCCTTCCCTCGTAGTCTCGCAGCATTCAGGGCTTCGCACGAGCGTGGCGAGCGACGTATCGACGCAGGATTTTTCTCACGCGCGAGATCCCATCGGATCGCTTTCTCGTACCGATAGGCGTTTCATTAGCGAGTCGCTTGATCCGCGATCCGGAAAGAGGAAACTTTTACCAGCGATATCTGGCCGGGCGGATCTTCATTCTCCCAGGGATAATTAGCACCCTCGGTGGACGAAAAGCATCGGCGTTCCGGGCACACGCAGCAACAGTCTCCCCGTTGCTCCGGAGTGAAAGGTGGGCCCGGTACCTTCTCGCGGTTGTTTTATCGTACGCGTCGATCTTCGTTCCCGGTTCGGCGTAAATTATCGTACGGAATTCTTTTACGATCGTTGCTCGACATTCGACGCCGGCCGTTCACTTTCACTCGTCTCGTTTCACGATCATTCGGCGGCCCCTCGATATGAAATTCACGTACGAGGCACGGTTCGATATCCTCGTAGCCTTACTTTCTGGGCTTCGAGCGGAGGACGGGCCAGCGTCTGCACCCGGGCTGATTTTTCTGCGAAATTAAATAAGGAGGTGGGGATTTTGCTGTGTGCGAGTTTCAGGCGGATGACCTTTCCGGGGAAATTTTTTTATTTGGATTCTGTTGGAGCGTTCATTCTGGGTGGATACGTATTCTTCTGAGGCTCACAGATTAGGGGTCATTTTTAATTAAGGAAGGGTAATCTTGGCGATTTCTTACACTCTCCCTCCCCAAGTTTAAGAATTAGTAAGATTCTATTTTCCAACCCCCTCTGCCCCCTTCCTTACGTAATATTTTTTACATTGCATTTTTCCAGTTATTCAATTTTTTTTTAAGGTTTATGGAATTCATTCAACTCGGTTTCGTGTGTGCGGTGAAATATTGTTTTTAGGTATTGAAAATTAGGTTAAAAAAATATTACATCCTTCTCCTAGCGTAGTAAGAAAACGTAAGAAATTCGCAACCCCTCCCCCCAGTTTTACATACTTTAAGGAGAACCCCTTAGTGTGAAGTTGATAACTCGAATATGGGACCGTTTTTAGCATGTTTTTTCGTCAGTGTGAGGTATTTCGTGGGTGAGTGGTGTACGTAGACTTTTTTCCAGGGGGGGGGGGGGGCAACTTGGGGGCGATGGTAAAGAAAAATATACCCCTCTTGCATTTTTTAACCCATTTTGTAGTGCCAATTTAATTAAAAATTTAAAACCGAAATTTAAAAATATTCCCTTTTTTAGTATGAACTTAATAAAGGTCAGTTTTGAAAAATAAGCGATTTTTTTCTCGAAAGCCAGGGAGGGAAACTGCCCCTTTTGCACCCCCTCCGGACGCCCATGAATGGGATGGCTTGTACAAAAATACATTGAAAATGTGAGATACGTTTTTTTTTGTACGGTGACGCGTTAACTATATAATACGTCAATATCGACTATTTTTTATCACGGAAATTTGTTTTACTTTTTTAAATACCTAGATACTAAGTCATCCTGAAAGTTTCAACAAGTTAGAACAAATGAGTTCTCTGAAAAAAATTTCCAAACATCAGGCTTTATTTTAACGATTTATACAAAGTTCCCCCTTAAACGAAACGTCCCACTTTTTCCCAAAGAATGAACCAGCCCTCAGCCCCCAGTCCGTCATTAAATCCACATTACACATTCCCTAAGAAGCTTCTTAGCCCCCAGAAGAGCAGCAGAAAATCAGCAAAAAATATAGATTTCAGAATTCAGCGCGCAGGTCACAAAAAGGGCAGCTAGTTGCAATTCATTTCTTGCCGTTCAGTGTATCGCGCAAATTGCGATGGCGACAAGGCTGTCGTTCCTGCGGAGTAATCGCTCCCCGCGGATGGGAAAAACCGATGAATCCACAGGGTTATTAGATATCGAGGCGCAAGGAGTGCAACAGCGTCGCTGGTGCTCTGCGGTAGGTTGCGTTCGACGGTTCTTCATCGTAGGGAGCTAACGGATACCTTGGCGAGTCGTTTGGCTCGCGGGTAGCAGAGAGTCATTGTCCGGCATTATACGTGACGAATTTCCCGTGGCCGTCGTCTCCACGAGTATCGCTCTGTCGTTCACGGCCACGCTATTCGCATTTTAAGAGCTTTCTAAGAAGCCCGCTGGTGCCTGGCCGCCCGGCCCTGTCGATACTCCCTGCCTTTCAGCTTTGTTACCCGTCCAGTCTTGCTCCTCTGCGATTTTATCGAGCTTCTTGCCTCTGCTCTTTATGGCGCGTGCCTTGTTCACCAGTGGGTGGTTGGGTTTAATATAAATTGCCTTTGTACCTAAGTATTAGGACACCTACTCTGCGTGGAATAATTGAAGTGTAACGGGAAAACAAGGAATGTCACAAAACAGCTTTATTGAGAAAGTCAAGCTTCGATACTTTAGTCTATCAGTAAAGAAATAGGGTTCAGTGAACTTAACTGTATTCTTCATGAATTGAACAATTTATACTCTAATTAGGCATCAGAATAGAACTGGGCAAAAAGATAATTGTATCGTTTTAATATCTTTCACTGCGGAATACTGTAACAAAATAAATGGTCAATTCTATTAATTATTATCAAAACAAGAAAGTGTACACAGTTAAGTCCAAGGGCTCCTGATGTAGTGCAAGCTTACACTAATCAGAAATATGTACACAGGGCAAGTAGGAAGACCGGGGACATTTCTTGTTTCGTTCCCCATTTTTACCCAATACTTGAAATACTTTTTACATTTTGCGGTGAATTATTTTGCGAACATTCATGACTTCTTTTGCTAACGGTATTGCATGCTGGTATAGCTATTATGTGTACGAGCTTTTCTGTGAGTAGTCACGTGTTTTCTTCTGACTATATAATAATCTAGATCCTTTAGTCGCCACGAAATTTAATTTATTACGCAATTCCACGGATTGCAGGTGAATTCTGAAGTGACGAAGAAAATTTTGTACTCTCTTCATCATTTGTTGCAATTAGTTTTTGGGAAACCTTTTCCCCTCTATTTTCTTCGAGAAAATGTCGTCAAGGATTATCGGCGGGACTCGATTGTAGATTGACCGTGGCTCGACAAATATCGCGACAAAAGAAATAAGTGTTTAGTTTTACAGTTAGCGAAAGCTCATTGAAATTCTGGTCATAGAGGGCTCACACGTGCTTCGATTGCTTCTGCGTCCCACGAAGACTATTCGTGATCTTGCGCCAACTTCTCGGTCGATCGTTCGATTTTACGTCGTCGTGGCCATTATATTTGAACGATATATCAATATCAGGCTGTAAACTGCTTGCCAGTTAAACATTAATAAATATAGTAAATTCGCTTACCTTTCTCGATTTTATATACCGAGTTAGGGACACCAGGATCTGTTATCTGCATTAATACTCTTTCAATTTTCAGTTTGTAACATTTAATAAATACAGCCGATGCTGAATACCTGTCACCTTATTGCTTTCGAAAGCTTCGCCACATTTAGTCCCAAGGTACCCTTCAACCTGTTCTACCCACCATGAATCGAAAGAAAATTGTAGTCAGATGCAGTAATTCCTGCATTCTTACATCTTCCCCTAACATTTACCACATCCTCAACACATTTGCCAATGAATAAAAAAAAAGAAACAATTTTTCCCTTTTGACTCAGTCTCCCATAAAGAGCTACTCCTTCCCTGCATCTACCAGAGCCTACCCCGCACACTCCTGATCGCACAAAAAGCTTAATTACGATGATAAAGGCACCTTCGTCCCACCCCTCGACCATAATCCTCATTCAACAGGATTCCAAGAGGCACCTGCCCGGTGCACCCCCCCCCCCCTCCTCCTCCTCTCCCCTCCAATATCGAGCAGGGTCCATCGCAGGGACATGGTCGATCGATAGTCCACTTGACTGGCACGGTCGCGTCAGGTTGCAGGTAGGGAAGCCGTAGCCTGTGGGAGTCGAAATCGGACGGTGACGGACAGCAAGTGTACTCACAGGAGCGTGCCAGCGTGCCCTCTCCGTTGCGACACTTGTTTTGTGACCTGGATATCTCCGCTGTATACCCACTACCTCGTATACCCGGAGTCCCTTCCCCCCCCCCACAGGCTAGCTGGCGGCACCCCTGCTCCCGCTGCGGCGGGCCTGCCCGGTGCCATTCGAATATCTGGTTCACCGTGCCTCTCGACCACATGCCGCGCGGCCACTGTCACCCTTCGTCGATTCGACCCACCTCCCCTCCCGGCATCGAATTCTTAGCCGAACCCCTGCGTCGCGACCTCGCCCTTGATTTCAGCCGTTTTGTCTAAGGGGGCAAGGTGCACGGGAATGCCCCTGGGAATGGCTGCGCTCGCTGAGGATTCAGTTGTAGCGGATTGGGACGGGGACTTTGTTGCTGGAGGGCTTTCAGCGATCGGGATCGGTATGGCGGATCTGGTAGAGCTGGGGTAATTTTGTTGTTGCTGGTGGTGTTCGGCATTTTTGTAGTTCAGCGGGTGTGCAAGGTGTGGGTTAAGTATGAGGTCTTAGGGGGCTATTTGGTGGAAGTGATATTGGCATTGGCGCGGTGAATATGGGTGATTGAGTTAAGGTATTAGAATAGGTACTAGGTCTAGGAAATTGTGTGGAAGTGTTGGATATAAGTGATCGTGCCATGGGAGTGCTAAACCTGGGAGGATTCTTGAGACTAGTAGATATAAATGAACTCGTGGAGTAGTGGAACTAGGAGTGCCCCTGCACTAGTAGATCTACGAGTTCCCCTGGACTACTAGATCTAGAAATTCTCCTGGACTTGTAGATGTAGTTCTCCTGTAGTTGTAGATGTAGAAGTTCCCCTGGACTAGTAGATCAAGGAGTTCCCCTGGATTAGTAGATCAAGGAGTCCTCCTGCACTAGATCTAGGACTAAGTAGTTCTCTCGTACTAGTAGATCTAGGAGTTCTCTTGTACTAGTAGAGAGAACTCTTGTCCAGCTCTCCTACACTACCTGTCACCTAACAGTTCCCCTGGACTAGTGGATCTAATAGTTCCCCTGGACTAGTGGATCTAATAGTTCCCCTGGACTAGTAGATCTAGATTCTAGTAGTACTCCTGTTACAGTCAATCTAGGAGTCCTCGTGGACTAGTAGACCCATAAGATCTCCTGGGCTAGTATATCCACGAGTTATCCTAGTCTCTCGGATCTACATAACATCAAGAAGCCACCATAAACCACTCGGATTTACAAAATACAGTGCTCCTAGTAATCCAAGTGCGTATGTACTTCTTGGACCTGCTGGAACCCTAACAGTCCACCATCCTACCACACTTGTACTTTTTCCTTTAGATCTTCCGAAGGTCACAACCCTTTCAGCGGCCCCATCAAACTCATCTGCTCGGTAAATCAATTCCTTATTTCATTTCCACGCTGTGTCAAAATTTCCTTCTAAATTTTAAGGTTCAGCGCGCCTTGACTACGCGCAAAAGCGACGCGCATGCGATACTTACACAAGCGTTACAAAGCAACCGCGCCGTAAAAGGATCGCGAATCGGTCTGCATCTGAAATCACCGGCGTAAGTCCATGTTTGGACTTCGTTATCTGGTTTTAACAACGGAAACCTTTGAATCGCTTCATCCATCGCGCCACTACCTCGCTCTCTTCCCGCGACGATTCGCCTTTATCTTCGCTCTCACCCTTTCTTTACCTTCGCGTGACTTTCCCGTGACGAATTCCTGGAACCCTGATTCATCGTCTCGTGCTAGAATTTTTTTTCCATGTGATCCTTTGTTACCTTCTTTTTAATTCTGCGGCTTTCGAGGAAACGGCCCAACCCCATCATTCTGAATGTAATGAAATTTCGCGTGAATGTAGAACGCATTGAATTGTACAGGGAGTAATTTTTTTCCCTGAAGGGGAGAGACCTTCGCGTGTTTTCGTTTTTATAATATAACTATATTTTTCTTTAGGTAGTGTGATAGAGCGTGAAACCTCAACAATTCTTATATTTAAAATTTTGTCCTACTATTATAAATTTATATTAAAGAACAAATATAAAAGAACGCCAAAACTTTAAGGGCCGATTTCAGCGTGAATTTCTGTAGAAAAAAATTGCTCCTTGCATACACCAATGTGATTTAAATTCACACGAAGTTTTATTAAAATCAGAATTTTCGGGTTTGGAACAGACTGTATTAAGTCCACATTAAAAAAAAAATTATTGGCTTCCTGTATAAAATTTTTCACTCTTTCAGACACATGCAAAATATTATTTTTTTTTAAAAAAAGTGTACTCAATAGACTCTAGCTCTGGGGTCCAGAATTGTCACAAGATTTTTACAACAATCATAATTTTGAAGGGAGGAATTTCTGGTCCTAATAGGATGTGCATTCTATTATCTCCGATTTCTAATGAATCCTAGAGTATTGTATTCTTTTTTTTAGAAAGTATATTCCCCAATTAAAGAAACTGTTTACAATTATTTTCGTTAGATATATTTGGTTTTATTTACTACCGATGCATTTGAAGATACTGCGTTCTTAATATCAGGAACTGAATTCTTAAGGTGATAGAAGCTTCATACAATTAGTTCTCCGTAACTTGTGCGAACAGGATTAAATTATTTGTTTCATTTATAAACCTCTTTTTTTAGGTCAATTATTAAAGTATACAGTATTTTAATGTCAATTTAGTATCGAATTGAATGCGCTGCGTTTTTTTTTCCTCAAGAGTATGCAGTCCTCGATTTACTCAAGGGTTAAGCCACGTACAAAGAGAAATATTTCATGAATAGCAGTGCATTGCAGAAAATGGTACGTTTCCGTTGAGTAATTCTCAATGCTTACTTAAACTTATTGAATGCTGCAAGATTACGTTCACGAGCGAACTCGTCAGAACGTCTGACTCGCGACGTAAGGAATTTACTCTCGTTTTCCTTCGCGAAGTGTTTTCTTCGTGGCTGCTAGCACGAAGCCGCGCGTGCACGACTTTCCTTCAATTCGTGCTCTACTTGTCACGAATGGGCGAATCACTTCGCGCATGATTCTCGATTGAAAAGGAGCATAGTATTCACTCCCTTTATTCTAAAACCTGCGAGGATCTTGGGGTATTCTGATCACGCTGCTGCAAATGATCCACGAGTTCTGCTATCTCCCGAGTCTGCTTTCATTGGTAGCTTGAGAGTTCTGTAAAAGTTCTTGGAAATTAAAGAAAAAATCGTGGAAGCATTTCAAACTTTCTTTTGAAAAATTCTTGTAGGTACAGTTGACTTCCATATCGCCAGCAAAATTAAGAAAATTCCAAAAATTGCAGGCATTAAGAAAAAGCAGAGGAATTCAATTTTTATTGATTTTAATTATTTTCCATGCACATGAATTTTAGCTACACAATTCAAAAATTCCACAAATTACTGAATATCCTTAACCCCCCAAGATCCACCTCCGTAATGAATCTTTTTTAAACGTTCAAGGCTTTTTATTGGATATTTAAATTATACGAATATCTTTTTTTAAATTAATTTAAAGCAGATTTATTATTAACTTAGGGCTGCAAAAAATTTTCGCTGACACGGTTAACAATTTTCCAAGGAAACGGTTCTTCGGAAATCAAAAAACCAAAAAGTTTTAGGAAACCAAACTTAAATATCCAATAAAAAGTCCTGAAAGTTTAAAAACGATTCATTACATAGTTTTCTTTTAATAAATTTCCAAAGATACCTTTACTTTTCGGGCCATTACCGCGGTGTTCCCCATTAAAGGTGGTAATTTGCACCCTTTTTTATAAAATTCAGTGAGATGCTAAGGGTTTAAACCCTCCCTTCTACCCCAGAAATATTCACTAATCACCCAAGCCTCCCACTTTCTCAAAACTCCCCTTAAAATCCTCCAAGTCTCGACACAGGAAAAATGCGAAATCCACTCAAGATCTTAGCCCCAGGTGTCACAAGTCTTCAAAAGTCCACCCCTCCCCAGAAATCCCCCGCGGTCTCTGTATGACCCAGTGGCACAATCGATTCCCTTTCCGGTCGATTAAAAAGCGCGCACAAGCGTGGAGCAGGTCCGCGCAACGTACCACAGTGGAACCCTTTTCCCGTCTTTTCACCGGAGATTTAAAAGCCTCCAAGTGGAGACAAGCTCGCCGTTAGGACGACGGGCTCGCGCTGGGAAGGGGTGGGTTCTGCAAGATCCATTGTGCGAGCGGCGTGTAATCTGCGTTAGGCCCTGGAAACTGCTCTGGCAGCCAATGATGCCACCAGAAAGAAAGGCAGGGTTTGGGGGACGGGGGCGGTTTGGCTGGTGGGAGGGGGATGATAAAAAGCGGCGGAACGAGAGAGACGGAACTAGAATGGGGTAGGTTGGGAAACGAGGGGGTGGCGAGAGAAGCCGACGAGTGTTGAGACTGTATTGATTTCCATTCCTGGCCGTCTGGCTGTAGTCTAGTCCATATCCGGTGTTCTTCGCGCTCCTGCGTCGCGACGCGCGCGCTCGCACGCACGCTTCCACGCTCCTACGGCGCTCTGAATTTGTTCCAGGATCCCTCCGCTTGCTCTGGGGAAATTGGGGATGTATCGGCGGGCCGCGGGAGGCGGGGTGTCTTGTAACGGGGCGAGTTTCCTCGAATATTGATTTTGCTGGGTGATTCTTTGGATTGAACTGCACTGTTTCATGGCAGGGTGGTTTTTGAATGGAAGGGGAGGGAATACAGTTCGCGGAGTTATGAGTAGTCTATGGCCGCTGCTGGCAAGTTTGTGGGCTCCATTGGTTCGAGAGGTAGTAGAATGGTCACTTTTCTTTTGTTGGGGATAAAGCATGGTATGGGACCTTTTATTTTGTAGCGACTCTCGCGATGTAGAATGACGAAGTAAAGGTGTGTGCTAGTACTAACTTGGCGAAGAATTAGGTAATTCGAGCCTCTCCACTTACGCACTTTGGTACGTTATACCCAAGCACATAGGATCGTAAGGGTTAGGAGTAACAATTTTTAGTTAACACTTTTCTTTTGCTTTGTGTGACGGATACACACTAATATTTTTTTAAAACTTATTCTATTTTCATTTTCCACTTTCCATGTTCCATTTTACATTTTTCGTTTTCACTTTTCATTTATAATTTTTCATCGTCATTTTTCAATTTTCCATTTTTCATCCTCCATTTCCCATTTTTCATTTTTCATTTCCCCTTTTTCATTTTTCATTTTTTATTTTTCATTTCCCCTTTTTCATTTTTCATTTTTTATTTTTCGTCTTTCATTTTTCATTTTGCATTTTTCATTTTCCATTTTCCATTTTTCACTTTTAATTTTTCATTTTTTAGGGGTATATTTTTAGTATATTATGTATGTTTCTTATCTTTTCTTATTCAATGTACCTGTGCATTCAGAAAGTATTATGTGCGCTTTTGATGTAATGGGTTTAAACCCATTTATAAATAATAATATTAACGCGCATAATATCTGCAGTGGACTCATAAACTCTAATAGAAGCTGCAGGAGCATGAATATATATTAAATCTCTCTTAAAAAAGCTCAATTAGTAATGAAATTCAGTTACTTTGCAACTCTCAGACCTAGTTTTCAATGACAATATGCAAATTCTGTACCGAGAGTAGCCAAAACGCTCCACCGATGTCCCAAGTTGGTAGCAAACTGTGATAAAAGTTTAAAAAATTTTCAGAATCTACTATCTACTTTAGAGTTTTTTTTTTCATGTTTCCAATATAGTGCCAGCAAATTCTGCAAGTGCATTGATAGTAATAGGACAAGAAGGAGGACAAGGAATTTCGTAGACGGAGCGGGGGATGGATTACAGGTTTTCATGGACGCGTCCGTAATTGACGGCCCCTTAATTGCGATGCAGGATCGCGTCCCTAATAGCGTCGCGGTGAAAGCAACATATATCCTCTCTCTGCCTTCTTCTCCCGTTCCTCGTGTCGCTCTCCCCTTCTCATTCCCGTTGGGCGCTCGCGAATTCTGGTTTCGTGGACGACCGGTTCCTTTTCACAGCCGCTGCCTCGCATATATCGCTGAGTAAGCCCTCGTAATTAAAGATGATCGTTCCTGGTACGCTAAAAAGCGACGGCAGAATTTGTAGTGACCCTTGAAGGGGCCGTAAAGCTGGTCGCGATGCAAATAATATCAGTATTTGCGATCCAAATACGATTGTATTGGCTGATGGCAATCACAGTCCATTACGGTATTAAAGTCTGCGTGGAGTGAGTTACGAACATCACGCGCGTGCAAGGCAACCGCGATTTCGTTTCGTATATTCTCCGGGCAACAGTGAAATATGCTGCAGTGACATTGGTTCAGTTCCAGGCATATCGGTTTGGCCCCAGTCACGTTGGTTCAGCCCCAGTCAGCTAGTAGAGAACATCTGTGCACAGAAACCGGTAGATAATCGTCCAATTCTTAAAGAATACTTAAAACTACATTCCAGGCACATTGGTCCGGGTCATTTTTTTCTGGAAATGCAAACCAGAGCTATATTTAGCATCTTAAACTACAGGGGAAAACATTTGTGCACAGAAATCGGTATATAATTGCCCAATTCTTAAGGAACACTTAAAACTACGTTCCCGGCACATTGGTTCAGCTCTCGGCACATTGGTCCGGGTCACTTTTCCTGGAAATGCAAGTCTGCCACTACAGTCAGCGTTTTGAATTTAAGGAGAGAACATTTGTGTACAGAAATCGGTAGATAATCGTCCAATTATTAACGAATACTTCAAACTACGTTCCCGGCACATTGGTTCAGCTCTCGGCACATTGGTCCGGGTCACTTTTCCTGGAAATGCAAGTCTGCCACTACAGTCAGCGTTTTGAATTTAAGGAGAGAACATTTGTGTACAGAAATCGGTAGATAATCGTCCAATTATTAACGAATACTTCAAACTACGTTCCCGGCACATTGGTTCAGCTCTCGGCACATTGGTCCGGGTCACTTTTCCTGGAAATGAAAGTCTGGCACTACACTCAGCGTTTTGAATTTAAGGAGAGAACATTTGTGTACAGAAATCGGTAGATAATCGTCCAATTATTAACGAATACTTCAAACTACGTTCCCGGCACATTGGTTCAGCTCTCGGCACATTGGTCCGGGTCACTTTTCCTGGAAATGCAAGTCTGGCGCTACAGTCAGCGTTTTGAATTTAAGGAGAGAACATTTGTGTACAGAAATCGGTAGATAATCGTCCAATTATTAACGAATACTTTAAACTAAATTCTCGGCACATTGGTCCGCAGTTCATGGTCGTTGAAATCACACTCCAATTTCACCTCGAATTGCCTACTTCTAATGGGACAATTTTTAAATAGAAAGCTCAATTTTTCATCGACTATATCCTCAGGGAAATACTAATCCACTCCCCAAGTCACATTGCTCGACCTCGCCCCTCTCCCACCATTGGCGAGCGTCTCACGTGACAAAACCGCGAGCCTCCGCGGCCGAAGGTTGCCCATAAGACAGCGTGTTCGAGAGACGTGCACGTTGCGTTCGAGCGCTCGTAAAGCTTGGGCGAAACGAGGGAACCGGGAACGAACCGCTGGTTGAAAGAGGTGAACATACAACGCCTAGCTGCTCCCTCCCTCCCTCCCCCCCCCCCCCCGTTTGCGATCCACGATGGAAGCGCCTCCCCCGAGGGAGGCACAATGAGACGCGTTTATAAGTGGAGTGAATGCATGCGAACAACGAAGGAACGACACTGAACGATCCGGCGCGGCGTGCCGTCGTGTTCTAACGGCGATATAGACGCGGGGGTATTGATTTCAGGGCATAAATAGACCGCGGTCTCTATTATTCAAAATGCTCTCTACCCCTGGCCAACCGACAGCGCCATCCCCCGATGGAAAATAATAGCGGTGGCAACGTTTCCGCCAGATCCTCTATTTTTACCCATCCTCTTCGACCGGATCTCGCCCGACTCGCTCTGCAGTTACTACGTATTTTGGGTTATTTTCGGGAGAGAAAGGATCTATTCAGATGGATTCACTGGGATTCTGTTGTATCCCTCGATATTTCATCCCTGTGTACCATTTTTCTGCTCATTCAGACGGTCCTTTTTGAAAGCTAAGATTCCTGTTCTTCAATTCTTGGGCTGTTGCTTCGAGCTGTTTGTATTTTTAGGATCTTCAGCTTCAGCCAGGGGGCATTCCTCTGTGGACGTTGCAAAATTCATCAATGTTCATGATTTTTTTTTAAGCGATACGTATGTCTAACGTTATGATTCTTTTTGTAGTTTATTTAGTTATTTCTTTGTTATGCATAAGAATTTCTTGGACCCTTTTAATTAATTGTTTCTTGGCTTTATAGCGGCCTTAATAGGCGCGTGTTTAAAAATCCTGACTCGCTGGCGTAGATTATTGGAGCTCTCGGGGTGGACAAAAATAATAAAATCAAGAAGATTCTTAATCAGTACGTGCATCGTTATCGCCCGGAGTAAAGTAAATAATTTATGACGCCAATTGGCAAAAATTGGCAAATTCCGAAATTTCATGTTTTTTTTCAAAAACAAAAAAAAACACAAAATTTTTTCTTAATCTACATGAGTGTGGCTATCGTGTGAATTGGAATGCAGTCACTATTGGCCAAATTCGAGTCTTGCAGCACAGAAAGCTAACAAATTCTTTTCCTAAAAACGAAAACTTTCATCTTTCTCTGCTACTATTTTTCTGTTCTTCAATATTTTTTTATCCATTCTCGTTCATACGATAACCACACTCATATACATTAAGAAACATTTTGCGTTTTTCGTTTTAGATGTTTACGACAGGCAGAATCATGTCTGCCAGCAATAAACATTTTTTCAAACCCCTCTTACTAGAACCACTGTAACTTTGAACAAACTCATTATTATTGCCTAAAAAAAATTGAGTACATTCTTCGAATGTCAATTAATAAACGTACGAAGTTTGGAATTATAATACTCAAAACATTCCTTTTAAAAAATTCCCGAGCGTCAAACTAGGTGGACCCCTTAACTTGTCTGACTCATACGGAAGTTTCTACTTGTTCCATTGCTACTCTGGGAGCTAGCCCTTTACCCAAGTGACTATCATTTTATTTATCGATCATCTGTCTCTCTAGAACGGAGAAAATTCGTGAACTTTCTCACAGTGATCAGAATCATGTGTCCATGGAACACCATGCCCGTAGTTTCCTCGAGTGGAGTGTGGGCTCGAGATTAATTTAACTGCGTTTTGCCTTGGCTTTTACACGACCCCATGCCACTCCCACCTCTCGCCGGCTGGTACCTTGTCCAGGCTCCTCTCTGGCTTTTATCGCTGCCAGCGTTACCAGCGATACCTTGAAACACAATCAGGCCTCTCTTCTTCTACTCCTTCCCATCCGCGCACCTCGAATTTCCGCGAATCCCCTATCGGTCGGGTTCGTTTCCTAATCGTTAATTCCGCCGGGGCTCGAATTTCAGGTCGCGAGCAGCCGATTGTTATTCGCGGGTGGCATTATCGTCGCCTCGTTTCTTCTTGTCCCCGAGAGTGAGTGATAAAATATCCGACTGCTGGGTGCCATTGTTTCGTTGAAACAGAGCGGACCAGAGAGACAGCGGCGATAAATTTAATCGAACCGATGTTTCTCGAGCTCGTTACGGCTTTTGAAAGAATTGCTTCGCTGCATAATGAGACTGCGCCGAAGAGAAATCGAGGCTCTGATAATTGTGTTTACTGCTGCTATTAAAAAAAATTCTGTGAAATGGAAAATGGATTTTTTTTCAGTGATTTTTGTATTGGCAATTTTTACGTGTAATAGTTAATTACTGAAGTATTGAACTGCGTGAAAGTTTTTGTTGATATACGAATTTTTGTCGAGTGTGTAGTTTTGGTTTCTGTGAAAGTAATTTGATGTATGTAGGTTTCAGTTCATTCGTTTTGCTAGGTAGAGTGCAGTACGCAATTAAAGTTACGCCAAATACCGTCTAAGTGCATCGATATTACCGATTAGAGGCAGAAATTACGGACAGGCAATTATGTTCTTTACCATTTCCTCGAACACGGTCTTTGCGCGGACCGACTAGGGCGTGTGAAACAACTAAGCGTTTGGAATTCACTAGGGAACGATATTATGTTGCCTCAATTTTTTTCACTGCACCTGCGCAGCTTTCTATTCGGCGCAGAAGGTATTCAGCATTGGTTTTCCAGCTGTAGTACATATTAGGTATTCCATAAATATCATTAGATAATTTCATAACCATGAAAATACTAAAATATCATTTAATAAAAGCACCACAAAAATACCAAAATATCATTTGTCCTCAATTGCCATTTTTTTTTTTTAAGGAATTAGGTGTGAAAATGTCATTCAAGTGACTTTTAGTACATATTCAATTATTCACGTTACCAAAATTCAAACACTACCGAAGTATTCCACATTTTCCACAATTTTAAAATGAAATTTTCTCCCAAACCAAAGCGTTGCACTCAACTGAATAGCAGACTTGTGTCATTTTTTTGGACGAAGAAAACTGTCCACTATTTGCCCCCCAATAATTTTCCCAACCGTGTCTCCTAAATTGAGAAATTCACTGAAATCAACCCTCCTGCACTAAAACAGTTTCACATTCGAATAATTTACCGCGAATCAGCGCAAACAACGAAATTTCAAAGGCCGATCATTTGCCCCAGCCGCTCTGTGGCTTTTCACCAGCCTTCCACGTGTGATTAGCGCCGATGCATAATTGGTATTAAACCCACGATGCACTGGGCTCAACTGCCTCCCCATTCCTCCCCATCCAATCTCGCTCAGCGCACTTCATAGAATATTATGCTAATGTCGCGTACGTTGTAATGAGCACGTACGATACTTTATCGTAATTACGCCATCGAGCACCGTAAACTTACAGGGAAACTCTTTACGGCGTGTTGTACGCCGTAATGGCGGCCGCAGGTTACCTCTGTAACGAAGAAATTCACCGCGCTGCTCTAACCGCAGACCCGCGGCCCCGTCTCGCCTGCGCTCCGCGCAGCGACGGTGTGCATACACGCGTTGAACAGGTTTGGATCGGGAATGTGGTTAGATGAGTGTGATTGTTTCGGTGGTCAGACTTTTTCCTTAGCCCCCTCTCTTTTCTTCTTCGCCTGGGCTGCAGCCATCCTTGTGGCGCTTTGTCGCGTCTGAGACCGTGGCAGCCGATTCCACTGACGACGTTACACGGCCACTTATCGGATGGCGGAAGGACGGCGCGGATTGAGAGATGTTGGGCAGGTCCAATTTGGGCTGAGCCTGTAAATTGAGGAAGACGAAGAAACTTGTCATTTTTGAACATTTCTCTGGATTGGGGAAGATGAGTTGGTTGATTGATTTGTGGAGGCAATGGTGTAGAAGCAGAGGTGTTGTGTGTTGTACCAAGCAGTGGGCGACGGACAACCTCCGAGGCCTATGTTGAGCCAGAAGTTAGAAATTAGCCTTCTTGACGTCACATTGAAATTTCAATTCGAAAATGCTACGGGGAGAGTGTTGAGAACTTTCGAGGTTTTTTATGTAGACGAAAAAATGGAACCTCGGGGCGACGGGATTCGAACCCAGGATCCCCATGGGTCCTCGGATTACTGGTCAGGCGCGTTACCAATTCCCCAAAGCCGCATCTCCGATATTAGTATTTTTCTAACTCTATAAATAAGGCTGCAATAAAACGGGGAGGATATTCAAGAAGAGTGGCCAGACGAGATTAGGGATATTTTTGAATTTTAAATAATAATAAAGTAAGTAAGGTTATCGGATTAGTTAATGTAATTAGGTATTACTTAATATAAGTAATGTTATCTGATTAATAAAGGACACTTCAACTTCATTAAAGAAAAAAGAAATATTACTTTATCTTCACTTGTTCAAAAGTTATAGATGTGCGCCGATTGCCTCCAGTTAGGCGATCTAGTATCGAAGCATTAGGAGTATGTAACCTGCATCCACAGACCTCGCTATTGCTCGCTTCATGTATGAGCAGTCTATTAAGTCGAGCGTTTCGTTTAGTGCGGCAAAAAGCTTTTAATAAATTAGGTTCGAGTTTAATTTGTGGTAATGAAATCGAGCAAACGACATTTCGGTATGCCGGGATTGTTGTGGACGTGGAAAATGTTGGAATATCGCTTCGTTCGGTTGGATATTGGAATATATTGAAGTTGCGAGGTGACTGCTCGTTCACTCGCGAACGATAGCACCGGCAACGGGCATTATGTAACCATATTAATACGTTTGATAATGGTGGTAATTTATTTTGCGGTATAATTATTCCATCAACGTTCCTCGCGCTGCTGCCACGATACGATCGGTCAGGGTTATCGATTACTGGGGAAGGTCCTCTTCGATTTCGTATTGGTTGCCACCGAAGCTGCAACTAGACTTCCAATATTATTTGTAATAAATTCTGTTTCAGGACTCCGAGTCAATATTGGACATATTGTTTTACGTCTGTTCAGCCATTTCCGGACGCACACACACACACACACACTCACATTGCTGCATGAAATTAATCGCGTGCCTCTAACATTATTACTTTCCGGAAATATGCAAATATGGATGTCATTTCAAAAGTGATGAATGTTGGTCGTCGTCGATTTTAAAGTCCCTTCGAAAAAAGTGTTGCAATGGGAAAGCTGATTGCATCTTTTTCCCACCCGCGACGCCACTAGCGCATGTGTCACTTGTCATCGGTGTTTTTAAATTATCTTATTTTAGTTCTTAATTTCTATAATTATTAATTATGCAGATATAAGAAATAAATTTGCATCTTTTAGGTTACAGAGACGTCAAACCTGGTAAGAAAAGAGATATAAGACGTCAACTTTAGCATAAAAAAATTTCAAACATTTTATAACATTTTATAACTTTCCCCTTTTGTTGTCAATTTAATTTTGAAATCAACAGTCAGCAAAGGTACATGCGCTGGTGGCGCCCTCTGCGCTGAGCGTTGCGTCAATTTTCCCACAAAATCAGGCACCACTCTGAAAGTAGTGGAATTAGAACTGTCACGAACAGATTTCGCTACTACAGGCAGTAGAATCGTCCATGACATCACAGACGTAGCCATGGTGCAACACGAAGGGTGTTCCACGATACCCAAAACATGAATTCAACCTTCCAAAAGTTCCCTTTTTTATTTCCCGTGCCATCGAAAGTCTGTTACAGTCCACTGTGACATTTTCATTGCCACGGCTGGCAACGGCGTGTTTTCACGCCGAGGCGAAGCTTCATGCACCATTTATTTTTCTACACTGATTCTTTTTGTTTTGTTACCTTATGCCGATCTAAATGTTCTTTGATGATTATTCAACAAATTCAGTAAGAATTTTCTTAGAAAATTCGAACAGATGAAAAGGCCTGCTAGATTGGGGATAGTGTTTCACTCGTCTCGTTGCTAGTCAAAGAGTTAATGGCAGAGATGCATTTCCCAAGTTGCGCCCTCGATCTATAGATCGAACACTTGCTCTTGTGCCCGTGGAACCTGCTGGCATATAGCGTCGCGACGCGACGTAATGCGCCCGTTACGGGCACCGTGGAAAACCAGTCCCTCTTTCTCTTTCGTCTCGCGAAAGCGCGAGTGGATCGAGGCTGCGAGAGCGAGTTATCGATCGCCCCTTAACAAGCCCACCTTCGAGAGGCTTTTTCGAGCACTTCCGCTCTGGCAGTTTCGCCAGCTTCTCGGGGATGAAGTTCTGCCCTGGATTCTCATCAATCAATCGCACTTTCCTTATTCAAAATTTCCCAAACAGAGAATTCTTTATTTCTTTCATAAAGAATGCCACAACACAAATTGTTTATGTATCAGCGGTTGAATCGTTTTTCCTGTTGACGGAATGACTAAACTTAATACAGGAATCGATTCGTCGTAAAAAAATGAGTCAGAAAGGTGCAATGGTCGTTTTTCCCCTGACCTTTCCTTTTCGAGCAAAACGACATTGAAAATGATCGCCGGCTGCAGCGCGCTGGTGCCACTAAATGGCCATTCACAGTGGTGCACCGGCGCTTGCGCGCTACACTTTCAGCGTCCATTATCTCGAAAAGGAGAGCACTTACAAAAAAAGTCCCCTCCTTCGATTTTACTTATTTTTTAAAGACGAATCAGATTCCGTGCTTGTTTCATCGAATTTCCGTTGTTTACTTAGTTTAAAAGCACCCCTAACTCTTGTGTTATTGAAACACCCTTTTATTCCTCATCCACTCTATTACAGAAATACCATACCCTCGTGCTTTTCTTCATCGATACCACAAGGATCCTCGTTTGTTCATCAAAAATTGAAAGAAACAATGCTATAGCGAGTCCCCCTTTCTATTCATCTGTGCATTCCTCGGGAAAATACAATCCGAAGGAAAGGTGCATCGCGTGCTGACGAGATCGATACCCCCCCCCCCCCCCCGAGTTCTCGTCGGCTCGTGACGACCGTACGCCGATATGTTTGCCATAATCCAGCTGCAAAGGTCACGGTGCATTCGGGGCGTCTGATTTCGGGGTCCAGTATTGCGTGCCTTTTTATCGCAAACGATCTCTCGGACGATTGCTAGCCATTAAATGCCGTTCAGCTAATTAATTACACGTCTGCAGTATTTACTGCAATAATCCACTGATTGTGAGATAACGGGCTGAACAGTGGCTCCAGGGCTCGTTGAGAGCGAGCACTGGAGTCGCCCGTAACATTTGCCATCGAGTAATTAGCCTTGCTGACATTTACCTTACGGTCGCACACGATGTTAATGTTTCCCGGCTCAAGAAAATGCTATCCTTTAAATTGTTGCAGGGAGGGAAGGGCTGATGGTTTCCCGAGTTTCCTCGGTTTGTCGTTCCGGGAATCAAACACGGTTCGTCGAATCCCTAATAAATTCCTCCGGGGCATTTACATGTTCATTTGGCGGAGCAGCAGATTTAACGAGCGATTTTCAATCGGCCCTCGAAAATCGTTCATTAATGTTCCAATTTGCTGGACAGGCCCACGAAATGAACGTCCGCGGTGGAATTTAATGCGGGCGAGCCCGATATTAATTGCTTTTCGCGCTGCCCATATATAATTCAGATTTTTTTTTATCGCTCGAGGTACTCGGATCGATTAGTCGTCGCTCAATTTATCGCCGCATTTTCTTCCCTCCGAATTAATGTAATTACTGCCGCGTTGTTGCAATTTCGTTGATGCAAGTGGAGTGCTTCTGTGATTAATTCGATCTCGATCTGGAGCGTTTCATTCGGAGGTGGTCGTTCATCATCGAATGATCGATTTTTAATTAAATAAATCGGAATGCTGGTAAGCATCCAGCGGACAGGGAGTGGTGGATGGTCTTGAATCTATGCTAGAAAAATGGAAGCTAAAGTGAAAGCGGTAATCTGTGAAACGTCGTGGAAACGAGCCACTCGAAATGACGGACAGAAAATGGGGGAAGAAAAGGGGCTTAAAAATCAGTCCCGAGACAGTCCCGTGATTTATGGGGCGATGTTACTGAATGATTTATTGATCGGTCGTAAGTGGGGTCGGAAAATGTGAAAATAACACGTTAGGCTTGTTGTGAGTGAGCTAGCACTCGATGTTAGCCTGCATAAACAGCCCAAAACGCTAATTGGGGTCCCCTTGTTTTTAAAAAAAATTAAATTTTTGAAACTTGAAGGAGAAAACTGGATTAAGAAAATGTTACAATCACAGTAACTATTCAGCACTAAAATATAAAACGAAAATGTAGTGTACACTTTTTCTCCACGGTGCTTTGTTTTTGAAAAAAAAAAACGGACGTAAAAAATTGTGGGACGTTGGTTTTCTTTATTTGTGAATGCCATTTATTAAACTTTTCATTTAACTATTACTGTTTACTGAGGATATTCACACTCAATCTCGATTCTCTCGAAAACAATGTGTCCTATAAAAAAATGTGTTCTTTTTAATCTATTTTTGAGCGCTGTAAACATTCTCCTTCAATTTTATAAAAACAATTTATTTTCAACTCCGTACGATTGAAAAAAAAAAAAACACTTCGTGCATATTCCTCTGTTTAAAATAATTTTATTACTTAACCCCACTGTATATAATGATTCCAAAAACACACACGTAACGAATAATCAGATTATTCAACAAGATAAAAGCAACAATCATCCCAAAGTTCCACGGATCTCCAGCACAGTAAATCCCTGAGAAATTCAATATCCCCTGAGTACCCTTGCAAAAAGCACGTCGTGCAATCCTTTCGTTTCCGTTCGCAAAGACGCTAGCCCGGAGGAAAATCAGGGAAACGGCGATCTCGAAAGGAAAAATTGTCGCTGCGTCGCCTCGGTAATCCGATAGCCAGCTCCTGCGCGAGGTAGCAAGGTCCTTTTAAGGGTAACCGGGTCACTCTCGATTCTCCTCCTTCCACGCCGTCTCCTCCTTCTCCTTCTTCTGCCTCAGCTGCTTCCACGGCCCGGAATTTCCCGCAAACTTCCCGGTCACGTTCCACGGCTTCTTCGCTGCATTCCGCCGGAGGAATTGGGTATAGAAATGCAGGTAGCCCGCTTATGATATCCCTCCGGTGCCCTCTAGCGCATCCTCCTGTGATCGACAGTCCAGCTGATCCGAATTGACGGGAAAATATCCTGAAGGACTAGGACATTTCCTTCCCGATGGCTTGCGAATTTTCTTCTAGACCTCTTCTAGCTCCGGTGTCAAAGTTTGGTCGATGGAGTTTGAACTTCAGTTGGCACTGGAGGGGTGCGTGGCATTTGCAAAGTTCAGAGGTTTATAATTACTTTACCTGCAGTGTATTAAGGCCTGCCAGTGGTAGAATACTGTTCGAAATTAACTTCAACTAATTGAATTATACAAAGCAATTTTTGAAAATTCTCCTAAAATCTTTAATTCAAGCGAGTCAAATTTTAAGGGATGATTCCCTAGAGCGTGGAAGACTTCAAATTTATTTGACCTGTTTGACCTGTCACTATTGGGACCTGTATGTCCAAGATTTGTTCCCACCCTGGTGCATCCAGAGTGGGTTAGGCTACGGTTAGGGCTAGGATTAGGCTAGGGCTATGAGCTACTCTCGCCCACAAATGGCACCGAGTGCATCCCACAGACTGCAAACCACCCACACGAGATTACCAGTTCCCTTCCACCAATACCACCCATCGATTCGCGTCCCGAAACCAAGTCGCCCGAATACCTTGAGCCGAGAACAGTTTCAGTGGGTCGTGCGTGCAGACCTCCCGTGATTAAACGGTTAACGAAACTGTCTGGCCCGAATTGCTGGTTTAATGGGTCGAGTCCGATTATTTTCGTCTTTATTATCGAGGTGTATCATTTACTGTTTCTGGC
The DNA here is from genome assembly GCA_029448645.1 of Andrena camellia. NCBI lineage: Eukaryota > Metazoa > Arthropoda > Insecta > Hymenoptera > Andrenidae > Andrena > Andrena camellia. The sequence continues at coordinate 2,120,418 of CM055681.1, read as the reverse complement.
ACAGCCGGTCATGGGTTCCAGCCTGACGTCCAATGATCCCTCGTCTTGGCAGAGGCGGTTGTTGGTCACGGTAGTCGTTAACCAACCGATTGCGACACACGAGACATCCTCTGTGCGCACGTGTAGCCGAGATAAATTCGCGCGGCCCTCCACCTGTATTTAAATTGGCAACCAGTCGTTTCTCTCGCAGCCAGTTGGAGGAAATGGTCCGCTTCTTCGTGCTTCTCGGCTAGCCTCCTGATGGATCCGACGATTAAATATCGATTTGGGCCTTTAACTCCGTCGTTAGGGGTGCACGGACTCGGGCTGTGGAATTGGGAATTTTTCTTTCGGATTGGTGGTGATTGAAGGGCCGTGGGCTGCATTAGATGGGGAACTGAGTTATAGGAATAGGTTTTGTAATTCCCTGCTTCGGGAGCCACGGAAAAAATAACCTCCGTGCGATGGGACTCGAACCCGCGACGCACGGATCCTCTGCGTGCTAGGCAGCCGCCTAACCAACTCCCTTTTTCCGGGATCCCTCTTATGGGGATTCCTGATCCCACAATATTGGCTAACTTAGAGTTACTGGGTTATTTGGGCTTGTGAGCTATCCACCTTATCATTTACTTTTTGGTGTCATATTTTAGCTAGAATACTACAGTACTTGGAGCACTATGCTATCTAGAACGCAATTAGCTTGCAAAAGAAACTTCACTTTTACAGCGTTCCCTCGTTATAAGCGCGTTGCTGGGCCCGCTATTGAGCTTATAAAGAGAGATCGCAGTCTATGCAGTATTATTTTATTTTAATTAGACACACTGTTGTCACGTCCCAGCCCCACCATGGGACCGCGACTATTAGTGCTCGCCAGCGCCACCAGAGGTCTAATCTTCCATACCCTTTCTCGCAAGTGGCAGGTCGTTCGTATATATACAAGTTCCAAGTTTATTCCTCTCGGTCCCCAGACGAGATGCACTGAACACTACAACGATTAAAACGCCAATCCACCCGCTCTGCACAAGTAGTACTCCATTGCGCTTAACCGGCCTCTTAGGGATTACGGTTACGCCGGAGTCGACGGGGCACAAGAGAGAAGAGAAGATTGATCCCCTTTCTCATCCAGGAACGGCGGATCCGGACGTTACCACTGCGTTTGAACGTGATTATGAGGAACATGTAAAAAGAAGATCCTCCTTCACTCTACCTGGTTAGACGACCATTGCGAAGAATAAAATATTGGAGAGGGGTGGTAGTGGCTTATAGCGAAGGGAGAATGCTCCTTATAATTTATATTTCTTACTTTACAGTGATTTTTGTTTACTATATCCCAATTCATTTATTGTACCCCTAATTTACGTTAATTTACAATGAAAAATAACAGGCTTCTTTTTAACTGAAAAGCCCCACAGCCCGATGTGTCCCCTTCTACTATCTTCAATGATAAATGTGATTCTATTGGAAGACTACTGGGCACCTCCACGATATATATAAGACAGTTTTATCAGCTGCTTTCGTTCCACGAAACACCTGATATCGTTTCGACAATAACATCGTTGCGCCAACCGTTTCTTGGCAACGGTGGATCACGAAGAGGGCGAAGACACTATGTCCAATGCACTCAGCGGCGAGTATTTCGGCGTTCAGGGTCCGTCGTGACCTGGACGTCGACTTTCAAAGCTTCTTCTATAAATAGGCTTGGCTAGAGTCGTCGGAGATAATGCAAGGCCGTGATTGCTGGGGAACAATAGCCAGGAGAAATGCGCTCGGTCGATATTCTCTATATCGACCCTGCGGCGCTCGCTTTTTGCACCAAATTTAATGGGGTACTCCCCGTGGGAACCAATCTAAATTAATTTGCTCCCCATTTTGGGATCACGCATACTTAACCGCACTTCTTTTGATTCGATATTTCTCACGTTTCTTGAGGTTATAAAATTTTCGGGGGAATAAATGTAAAAATTGATGCCTTCCTAAAATTATGATGATTAAAATGTTGGAGAGCTAAGGAGTTTCGTGCATTTTCGAAAAGGATGACGTAAATTATTCTCGTAAACACAAAGTGATCGCAGCAAACTCTCAGGAGGCTGCTCCAGTTCCCGTCTTTCCATCTTCTCGTTAATTTAGCGCCCGGGGAACAAATGGCCCACCCTCTTCTTCCTTTTGCCCGATCTCCGAGCAGGAAATATATGGTTCGTGACGAATCCTGGAAGCAACAGCGCTCTCGTGCCAAAAATCCTGATCGTTTTCACGAGACAGCGTGAAGTACAGTGAAAATATGCCCTCCCACTCATGGAAAAAGGTCCCTGTTTCGCGGTCCACCGACTGAAATCTTGCCAACTTTCGCTGTTCCTTCGCAAACATAGCTTAAATCGAGGCATTGTCTCGGGATGATCCAAATGAATGCGTTGTTTGCCGCGCGGAATTGGACGATTCGTTCAGTGGATCGTTGTATTTTGAGTTCCCAGTCAGCGATACATCTTTGAGAGGCTTTTAGGTCTTCAGGGGATCTTGATGGGCTATAGTTGTCCCAGTAGCTTGGTCTCGGTTTACGCGAAGGATTCTTGGATAGCTTTTGCTCTTCAACAGTGTTATCAGAATTTTAGTAGAACTGAGGATTTAGAATTTGAAATTCAAATGACCATTGGCAATTAAATATTCCACTAGGGTATTAAGTTGTTAGTTCCTAGTTAAAAAAATTCAAATTTCAATTTTTACTCATCGTTGGCCACTTCCATTTTTGGTCCTAACGACATACTGATTATTTAATTTTAGAGCTTATGCACAGTCCCTGAAGTTTATCCAAACATGAAGTTTCGTCTCATTGACAAACTCCAACACGTGCCATCTAGTGTAGCCCTGAGATTCACCTGCCTAACATCCCTGATACATAAACGAATTAAAGTGGGTGCTAGATGAAAGCAGGAATAATTTTTCCAGTTTCTTTTTTTTTCTGCATGAAAGCATGTCCAAGTCGTGTTGCGTTATCAGCACGTCTCGACGATCTGCGTCCTCGCTCGCCCCTGCCCCTCCCTCCACCCCTCTGACGTAGCTTTTCTCCTTGGTTCTCACCGATGTCGTCCGACAATGCACTCCCGTCTGCCCGGGTATAACCTCACCATTGTCCCCTCGACAGTTTCAGACACGTGAAAGTAAGAGAGAGGGAGGATGGCACGAAAGGAGAACCTTGTATGATATCCCGATGAGATACAGAGTGTCTGCCTTGACTCGCTGAGCATAATGCGGACATTCAGACGGCAAGCGTGGAACAACCGGCGCGAAATGGGCTCAGGGTAGTCTGGGGGGGGGGGGGGGGGGGCTTCTATGGTCCCTGATAATTCCCTACCTTTGACCACAATTTCGTTCCCTCGTGAAAGAATGTCAGGCTTCAATGCAGAGTAAATGATCGAATTTCTTGGCCTGTGGTAGGGCGAGATTGGAGCAATGGGGGTAATTGCTTCGGGGGTTGGGGGTGATTCTGTGAGATGTAGGTGAGAATTGAGGTGAGTGGAATATGGGTTTCTGTTAAGTTTCAATAGAGGGTCCTGGATGAATTATGGGTTGTGAGATGATGATTGGTTTGGTGGTTGAGGCGCGAGAGTATTTACAGTTGTCTAATTATATTGTTTGTCTTGTTTCAGGTGAGTCTGTGGCCACCATGTATTATTCTGGAGTCGAATTTGGGCATCGTGATAGTGAGTTGTATATAGTCTAATTCATAGTTTGTAAATTCCCTTCTCTTACCGTGGAAGAAGTTGGTCACAAATATGGGCGAAAGCCTGGGTATCTAGGGACTTTTATTTTAGGCTATTAAAGCTGATTTACACGGGACATTATTAAACACTAGGAAATGTATAATCAGACAGTTTCCCATAGAACCTAGCTGGCTTCTATTGCCCACGGCATTAAGTCCCATCTCCACTTGATATTAAGTCCCATCCCCACTTGGCATTTCTTCATAGTTGCAATATGGAGTCTCATAACTCCATCACGTACTCATTGTAATGTTGTGCCAAGAATAATTTCTCCCCATGAAAATCAGTACCACCTACGTCTTCGGGGCTTAAGCCCTTTTTCCACTTGAATTTTCGTCATCTTCAGAATCTTCTGAACCTCCTAATACACCGATGAACAGGACGTTCCCAAAAGAAAAAACAAAACATACAGTTTATTTCTAAGATTAAGCCCGTTTCACACTTGACTTTTTACTATCCCTCCCTTCCCCTGCTCGCGTCGCTCAAATCTTCTTTCCCTTCTTCACCCAGCACAAAGGGAAAAGTACATCCATTTATATCATCGTCAACAAAGCAGCCACAGGGTTTCGAGAGGACAGGCCCAAAGTTCTCGGAACGTCGCTGGCAATCGGAGAACTTGTCCCTGGTGACGGTGGGCCCTGCGCTGTTCGTTTTTTTTTCGCGAACGCCCACATCCTTTATCAGGATGCATTCACGGCGCCATGAGATCACCGATCCTGCCGGTCCGGGTTCAAGGCCGATTATGGAGGCCTCCTCTTCACTTTCGCTCCGGCCAAGGAGCATAGATTCCTGCGCGGCGTCGCTGATTTTTCTTATCTGGCCCGGCTGGCTCTCGTTTCTCTCACGGCCAACGACATTCCTTCGGGATCAAAACCGTGGCGCGCCTCTGTTTGCCAGCCTACCGCCGTGTTCCTTCTGCCTGCTGTACTTTTTTCTGCTGCCATGGTCCCTTTTCATCCGTGATTTTATGCTGACTCCTTCTGGCGGGCTCTGGCGTATTTTCTTGTTGGCCTTAATTGCCGATGTGGGCTGGGTGAGGTCCGGTAGGCGAAGTTAAGAATTTAGGGAGACTTGGGTAGTGGGACTTAATTGAGATGCTTTGGGACCAGTTGCGAAATTTGGGGACCAGTTGCGAATTTTTGGGACCAGTTGTGAGGTTTTGGGACCAATTGAAGTTTGCTCATGAAGATTTGAAACTAGTTCTGAAACTTTTGGTGCGGCTGTGTACCTTTGGGCCCAATTCTGCGTCTTTGGGCCCAATTCTGAATTTTCTCTTCGCATATGTTAGATATGTCCTAATTGAAAGCTCTTGGGCCTTATTGCCGGATTGTGGGACCTCCTTGAGAGCTTTTACGCCATATTTGAGATCCTTTGGGCCTCACTCACGTTCCATTGGGCCCACTTAAGAGCTTTTCTGGTCTAATTGTGAGATTCTCAGGTTCACTTGAGCATTTCTCTAACCGAGTTACAAGTTGTGCCTCAGTTGAGATATATGGGGGCCCACATGAGTCACTCTGGGCCCGCAACGGGCCCGCTAACCTGAACGAGATCGACAATTCTGATATCACCCACACAGAACACCAGAAGTGCTGTTTCACCCTAAACCATTGTGAACCTCGTACACAATACACCTATATACATTCCATAAGTATAACTGCGGCAGAATTTACCAAAAACCTCAACTTAAATTGCTGCTTGAACTCGAGATACGTCAAGCTACTTTTCCAAGCTGAAACAGATCCAGCAACAGCATTGTCGCCGACAAATGACCTGAATTCCCAGGATTATTGAAATTTTTCAAACCACAGGCATTAGTATGGTTTTTCAACAACCACGCTCGTTCGTTACGTCACGAAAACGTGGCGGACTCGATCGGGCTCGTTAGAAATGACATTAAGCCCGCGAAATGATCGATTAAAGGCGGCGGCACGTCAAAGGTCTCGTTCCATCGCGGCTAATTGCGTTCCCTTTTCGCGACTGTTTGGAGCTCAGGCAGTCCGTAAAGACCCAGCCAGACATAACGATGCGTTCTGCTCGATTCGGTAGCCGATACAACGCAGAAGAGGCGGCAAAGGCGAAGTCAGAGAACCCTGACGATGTAAACTGAAGAGGAGGGAAGAAACGAAGCCACTAGATTATGCGGAATGGTTATTTATTCGAGATCGCGAAATTGGTGGGGTTGCCTTTGAGCTTCCTGGTAATTAAAAGGGATCAGTCTTTTTCTTCTTCTTCTTCAATGAAAAGTTTCGAATTTCGAAACTTTTTTCACGCATATTAGTCCTGTGGATCAGTGCGGTGCCGTAGGTAGATGATAATGGCCATTTTTCATTAGAATTCGCGTCTCAATTAAATTTCTGCTCCTTTCCTGCCGCGAGTCATTAATTCCGCAGAGGTTTTGCTACACACTAGCATTGTCCCTTTTTTTAATCGCTCACTAGTAATACTTCGGAAAATTTTATGGCAGAATCCAGTTCCTCTACCTTTTCCTCGGTAACCCCACGCTCCAGCAGGGAAGCCTGAATTATCCCAGCTGTATTAAAAAATGCAACTTTCTCATCAGTTTTTAAGGTTTTACGGGGAACTATAAACTTCAACGGCGATACTCCTGGCAGAGTTATTAAGCTCGTTAGAGCAAAGCCGCATTAAAGAAGCGAATTTGCGACTGGTCGGGCAGAATTTATCGATTTCACGGAGGCTTACGTTGAAACGAGTCTCCCTTTGTCTGAGAGAGATTGAAGAGCAGTTGATTTTTTGAACGGAAGGAAATCAATCCGTTTTTAACAGGCTCTTTTTTTTTTTTAAATATTTCTTGCAACTGGCATGAATGATTGAATTAAAGTGTTTTTTTTTTTTAATCAAATGCTGCTTCTGTTAATTGCAAATTTATCTTCCTTCTTCCATTAAGAGAACTGGTCAGAAATTAATTTGTTTTTGTTACTGTGATTTTGGTATGCTGTTGGAAATTATTTTTCCACTAATTATTATCGAGCTAGAAATAATCTCTGCCGTTCAATCTGCATCCAGAAATTTTATACTTCAGTGCTCTTTATGATTTGCACAACTAGTTTGGAGCAGGTAGAAAAGTAGGAATTTTTTTCAGTTTGGAAATAACATTTTGAAAAAGGACGAGATATTAAAATGAAGTTTAGCCGTGCTGCTGGGTTGTAAAGCTATTTAAAGACACAGAGGACCAAATTCTCATCCATCTGCGAAGAAGCTGACGATGCGGTTGCGAAATTCAGCGTCCGATGAATCGATTCCGTGACGTCGATAAGTGTATCGAACTATAAATATCTTCTTCCGAATTTGTTCTGTCATCAGTCTCGAATTTAATCGACGTTCGCCTTACTTTTATGCCCGTGGTTCAAGGCTTCGTTTCGCCAAGTTCAAGGGTCTTCGCCAGGCTTCTCGTATCGATCGAAAAACAGTCTGATACGCGTTATCAGCTGGCAGTGATAAGGAAAAGAAACTTGAAGGAGAAAGTTCGTTGTTCGGTGAGTCAGTTTTCGAGGATCTTGAAACCGATTTCAGGGGAGAAGTTATATCTCCTTTCTTCCCACCTTTGTTGAAGTACTTTTCACTAATTGTATAATTATTTGCGATTGTTATGACTGCTTTGCACAGTTAGATGATCTTTTATGACAGTTAGCAGAAGTTTCTGAAGAAATTCTAATGATACTTTTTTCTTCTTATTGAGCAGAGCACGTTGATGTAAAAAAAACTTTATATTAATCTTCAATGTTATAAACAATTTTGCGGCAATTTTTTTTTTACAAATGTCCACCGATCCAGAGGCGTAGGCTCACCCCTGAAAGCAGTGATCATTCCTTTTTATACGCCCTGTACATCTAATTGTAAGTTTGTTTGAATCTGCTACAGGTAGAATAAAATGAAGCGGCACTGCAACGACATTGGTGGGCCCATCCCCACCACTCTACCACGCTCTCCCACTCTCGCCTCCCCGCGCATGCGCACTTGCTCTGTCTCTAAAGCAAGTTATTGCTTTGCATTTCTATTGTTCCAGATAATTGCTATCATATATTGCAATGAATTTTGCAGTGTAATCTTGTGGCAAGTTTCCTTCCTCTTCTAACAGAAAATCTGTTTTATTATATAAATCTTCTATTCTTCAGTAGGGTTTTTAAATATTCGTTTACTTTTCATCTTCTTCAATTTATTTTAATCTTCGCTGATCAGAAGATTAATGTCGTTTATTATTTACGATTTACGTGGGCTAGTATTTTCCCCGCATTTATATGCAGCCTCTTTTGGTGTCCCATTGCAAAAGTTTGCTCGAATAATTGCCAAGGCTTCGGACAATTATCCATCATTGCCGGACGTCCGTCTCCGATGCTCCATACGATAGAGGAAAAGAATTCTCACGAGATGCTCCCCTAGAGTATCCTTGGCCGTGATCTACGAATGGACCAATGATGTCGCGTCACCGAGTTATTTTAATATCAAAGACACTATTATTAGCGCGTGACCCGATAGACCAGCTCGTAGAAGAATGCTCTTTGCAGGTCAGTGAAGTACGACATCATGCGGCGCAGACTTGTTCTTGCAAGGACTCGAACTCGTCGCGCATGCAAATTCAATGCTGCATAGAATTTTAAGTTACGCTCCTCGCAACTCGATTTCGGATTTGAATTTTGAGATTATCACTTCACTGATTTATACATCAAATTTCATTTGGTCGTTATTTTACAATTATTTTTCGAAAAATTCTGGCCCATTTTTTCCCCAGAATTTCAATATTTGTTCTCCTGCTAAAATTAAAAGTTGTCAGAAATAATAAGAAACTTGAAACTTCAATATAAATAAATATTCCCGACAAAGTGGAAATGTTTATTCCACAGACTTCAAAAGTGCAGTGTGCGATCCTCTTCCACCAAATTTTCATGCAATCAAAAAGAAAATTATGCCAAAACCTTGAGTCCCTCAGACCCCTAATAAATTTTCAATTACCCAAAACTCACCCCCTTCCTATAAAAAGGCACCCGGAAATTTGATTGCCACCCTATTACGCACGCCCCAACGAGTCAGTAGAACATCCCAGTCACCCCGCAGTCAACTCAAACCGAAACCAAGGACCAGCATCGCAAACAATTTCCACAAACCTCTCTACATGCGACACGCCCCCCCCCCCCCCCTCTCACCCGTCAAGGTCCCCTACACTCCCCTCCCAGCCCCCCACCACGCGCGTTAACGCTTCGCAACGAAGCCTCTTCGTTCATGGTTCGTTCTTATCTCTCGAGCACGTCTCTCTCCCAGATCTGCCGTCTCTCGTGTCACGACCACAGTCGCGCTCGTGTGACTTGGCATTCAGCCTTGTTCTATGAACTAGGTCGACATGTGTGGTGCATCGACAGAGAGAGAGTGTGTTCGTTCATCTCTCTTCTTCCTTCCGCCTGCTCGTCTCCCGACCCACCCCCCACATCTGTCACAGCCTGCACTCCTTCAGCCATCATTTTTACCTTTTTCCCCAACCAACTCCACACTTGCTCCCATCTTTTTCTTCTCACACATTCTTTCGCACCTCGCCCAGCACCCCCTTCTTGCACTCACGGCGCTGCAAATATATCTCGACTTCTGTCTCAGCTCTAGGGCCTTTTTTCACAAAGCCTGATCTTGTTACGAAGCTTTTTTCCCATTATTTTTGTAGCGTTTTCCCAGCTTACTTTCTTTGCAGCAGGGCTCGAGTGCTTTCGCTCTCAGCGCTCTCCTGTCCCCTCTTCTTGCCCCTTCTTTACCCCGCTGCACGCGTGGCACTCTGCTTTTGGGTTCTATCGATTCGTGCCGTTTTTCTCTTCCTTTTTTTTTTCATTGTTTCGCGGGGTGGCTGTGGTCGCAGTTTTTTTTTTCACGCTGCCTGTGTTTCTTCACTCTTTTTTTCTGTTTCCGGTTTGCTGGCTTCACCTTCCGCTGTTATACTTTTTGAGATTATTCTGCTATTTGTTTTCTCTCCTCTCTGCTTTGATTTAATGATCTTGTCACTTCGTTTCGGTTTAATGGGCGTGCCATTCTGGCGCCGAGGATTTAACGGGAAAAATAACTTCGCTATTTCTTTCGTCATTTTGCTGTAATTATGGTTCTTTCGCTTCTTTTTGATAGTGACTTTTTGTTCATTTGCTGTGGATATTTTTTAATGCTTTTATCGATGTACCTATTCGTCTTTCTCGCTGCTTTAATTTTGTCTGCCTTCTCTTTATCACTGATACCATTAATTTCGCGACTAATATTGGTTCTCTTGAGGGAAGCCTCACTCTGCTTTGCACTTCCTGGCAATTTTCCTGCCTTACTTGGTGTACCTGATTAACCTTCTGCTTCCCACATTTTTTCCTCCCTTTTCTATGTAAATGAAGATTGCTTCTTGTGCTACTCCCTAGCAGAATGTTTTCCCTTCTTTAATACAGCTTCTTGCAGCGTGATATCCGGTTGCACTGTCTTTTTTTCTTTAAAAATTGTCCCTCGGCCCGTATATTTCAGCTTATTTTTTAAATTGAATTTTCAGTTGCACTAAAAATTGGAAAAATAATAAAATGGGAGAAATTTCTAATCACTTTAAAAAAAAGTCAATCTGTTTTTAAATCTCTTTTATACAAATTTTCTGAATAGAACTGCTAATAAAAAAGTTTAATATCCTATCTTCCCATGATTTTCTAAAAATATATTTTTGATATATTTTTCCATGTCACGTCGTTTTCTCATTCTCCGCGTCAGATACTCTTGAGTTTCCAATTTCCCATCACTTTATCGACCTCTTTTCCTCGGCCCTCCCTCATTAATCTCTCTCCAGCCCCCCACCCTCTCAACCCACCCCCATTTCCCATCGTTTTCCAACCCCATCCAGCTCATTTTCTCGTACGCGTTCCGACGGTGGCTGGCTGGTTGCGTCGAGCTCGCCCTTTCATCGTCCCAGACGTGTTCGTCGACGGTGTCGACGTCGACGTCGCCTCTGCCCTACTTGCAACGCGCATGCACGCGGCGTGCAGCGACGGAACAAGCGAGAAATCGATCTCGACCCCTTCCTCGCGGGCTCGACGAGCGGCTACGCTTCCATGGCCTGCCCTCGCCGATTTTCTGGGCGGAAAATCGCGAGGGACCTGCCTCTCGTTGCGATATTCAAGGGATTCTTAATTATCAATGATTTCCTTGGCGTGCAGACTTAACAGTTTAGTCGAACTTCTTCGTCTTTCGCTGGATATCGAGGTTTGGAACTTTGGAATTCTGGTTATTTTTGGGGGGAGGGGGTGGCTTCTCGTGGTTGAGAAATTTTTTGTATGGGAAGGTAGAAATATCGGCGGGGGGGGGGGGGGGTAAAAAGGGGTTGTGGGAAGCAGGGGAATGTGATAATGAGGAAATTGATGTGGGGAAGTGGGACTGCATTTAGGGAGTATGACGGGTGGGAAGGCGAAACGGAGTTTTATGGGGATTAGGAGCACAGCAAATTGGGGAGACTAGCAATAGGAATTGGGGAAGTATGAATAGAAGATGTTTGGGTAAGGTGGAAATGTGGAAATAGTGGATACAGAGGGGAAACCACGGAATAAACTGTGCAGAGTAGGAAAATAGGGATATAGATATGTGGGGAGAAGGAGATTAAGGCAATGGAGGTGTAGTAAGTAGAAGAATTGGAAACGAGGCATCTAGTAAGTAGGAGTATGGGAAAACGTATGTGTTCTGATTGGAAAAGTTGGGAAACTTTTTAGTAGTGGTCGCAGAAATAGGGAAATTGGCATGGAACAGTAGAGAAATAGTAATGTAGTGTGTGGAAAAGTAGGAAAATGGCAATGTAGAATGTGCAAAAGTAGGGAAACAGTAATGTAGTTTGTGGAAAAGTAGGAAAATGGTAATGTATAGTGCGGAAAAGCTGGAAAATGGTAATGTACAGTGTGGAAAAGTAGGAAAATTATAATGTAGTGTGTGGAAATGGTAACGTAGTTTGTGGAAAAGCAGGGAAATGGTAATGTGGAGTGTGGAAAAGTAGGAAAATGGCAATGTAGAATGTGCAAAAGCAGGGAAACAGTAATGTAGTTTGTGGAAAAGTAGGAAAATGGTAATGTATAGTGCGGAAAAGCTGGAAAATGGTAATGTACAGTGTGGAAAAGTAGGTAAATTATAATGTAGTGTGTGGAAATGGTAACGTAGTTTGTGGGAAAGCAGGGAAATGATAATGTGGAGTGTGGAAAAGTAGGAAAATGGCAATGTAGAATGTGCAAAAGTAGGGAAACAGTAATGTAGTTTGTGGAAAAGTAGGAAAATGGTAATGTATAGTGCGGAAAAGCTGGAAAATCGTAATGTACAGTTTGGAAAAGTAGGAAAATAATAATGTAGTGTGTGGAAATGGTAACGTAGTTTGTGGGAAAGTAGGGAAATGGTAATGTGGAGTGTGGAAAAGTAGGAAAATGGCAATGTAGAATGTGGAAAAGTAGGGAAACAGTAATGTAGTTTGTGGAAAAGTAGAAAAATGGTAATGTATAGTGCGGAAAAGCTGGAAAATCGTAATGTACAGTCTGGAAAAGTAGGAAAATAATAATGTAGTGTGTGGAAATGGTAACGTAGTTTGTGGGAAAGCAGGAAAATGGTAATGTGGAGTGTGGAAAAGCAGGAAAATGGCAATGTAGAATGTGGAAAAGTAGGGAAACAGTAATGTAGTTTGTGGAAAAGTAGGAAAATGGTAATGTATAGTGCGGAAAAGCTGGAAAATGGTAATGTACAGTCTGGAAAAGTAGGAAAATAATAATGTAGTGTGTGGAAATGGTAACGTAGTTTGTGGGAAAGCAGGAAAATGGTAATGTGGAGTGTGGAAAAGCAGGAAAATGGTAATGAAGTGTGTGGAAAAGTTGGGAAAAACTAGTGTAGTGTGTGGAAATATAGGGAAATAGTTTTGCAGTACTTGGAAATGTGGGGAAATGGTAATGTAGAATTTGGAAAATTATGGAAACACTAATGCAGTGTGTGGACATCTGAGGAAATAGTAAACTAGTGTATGGAAAAGTAGGAAAACAGTAATGTAGTGTGTGTAAAAAGTAAACCCATAGAACCTATGAAAAGCTTTTTCTCGAAATCTAAGAAACGAGTAAAGAAACTTGGTATTGGAAATCGAAGGATATTAACTAAAAATGCATAGTCTCGCTGCTTTCCATTTTCTCTTCTCCCTGCAGGCACCACGATTTCTGAAGAAATCGTCCAATGATCCTCTGATCTCCCGCGATTCCCCAGGAACATTCACGAAGCTCTGTTCGCGAGACTTCGATCGAGCCCCTTTCACGTTTAAAAGAAATCGAGTTACAGGCTGGCTTCGCTGGAGAGGCTCGTCCAGAGACAAAGTAAAGATCTCGAGTCAGCAGAGCGAGCTGCGAGTCTTCTCGGTGATAGCTGAGGAACATAACTCAGCAGTTTCTCTAAAACTCCTCTCCCTTCTCGTCCTTTCTTCGGCCCGCTACTGTTACAATCTCTGTCTCCATTCCCTTCCATTCTTTCCAAACTTGAAGACGAATCTCTGTTTGCCGAACTTCTTCCAACTAAGCCGGTTCATTCTTCAAAAATTCGTCTGAATAGTTTAAACGAATCTGACGACGTTCGCATTATAATTGCATAGTGACTATTTTCGTCAAATCACTAAATAATATGAATTACATGGCGAGCAGCTGATCTGAAATTCTGAACGAAATTTTCTAGCTCCCACGTTTGTTCCTGATTTCAGTTCGCAAGTCGAACGCCGCGTTTAATTAGAGAGCAGGTCTGGGCAGGAAACGCGAGCGGCCATGTTGAATGGAAAACAGACGTCTCTAAAAAAATTGTTTTCCATTCAATTAAAATCTTTCCGCTGTTCCCGACTCGCTCACTTTCCACATGAGTATTTGTTCCAGGCTGGTAACGAGTCTTCGCAAATATTAGATGATGTCTTCTTTGTTTTCGATGATGGAAAATGGAAACAGTGATTTAAATTGCGATTAATTAAATTGTTACCAATTCTACTTAAAGTTGTAATTACTCCAGTAGTTGTAAGCATAGTTGGGGAGATGAGTAGCATGTCTCGAGTGCTGCAGGCGATATAGCCAAGAGTGAGGGCCGCCTGGACCAACATGTGGGTCAGCAGACGGTGAACACGTTGACTTCAATTGTGGAAACACTAGACAGGCGATTTGGATCAATGTCGATTGGTATTGATCTCTTCAAAGTGCGTTGACTGTCTGAGGAAAGCAGTCATGTGCCAGTTTTTCACCCTGTCTTCGCTATCTTGGGACTATATTACAGTTTGCTTATTTTTCTGCTGCAAAGTAATTGTCTGCGAATTTTACAAAGTTCAATGAATGCTAAACAGCTTATTGCCTTCCTCGGTTACTACATGGACGAGTTAAATAATTAATCCAGGCCTAAAAATTTGGAATCCTCTTTCGATTTGTCTAGAGGTAAACTGGTAAGTGGGGTACATTTGCGGATACTTCTCTGGTCCGCTTAGAAACCTTCAAAGATGCACCACATTTTTCATATTTGAGCATCTCTAGGTCCACCTAGACATCGTAATAGACTGCCAAACTTCTGTACTTAAGATTCCTTCCTATAAAGTCTCATAAGACTCACTTGAGTCTGAACCACCAGCTCGTATCCCTACTTAGGTTCCTCTAGCAATGACACATAGACCAATTTTTACATGCTTTGAAACCTCCTGTAGGTCCAGCTAGATCCACTGAACAACTAGTCCTAATTTAACGATCCTCCTGCTAATCTGAATCACCTATAAAAAATTTGAAGAATACTAGAGAATGAGCCTCAGAATCCCAGGAACGTGAGTTGAAGTAAGCACGGTTAAGACAAAAGCCGATTAAATCTCGCACAGTGCAGCGAGACTGATGACCCAGCACGTTAATTCAAATTTCGTTGCCCGCGACCCCAAGATAAAGAGGTTCCTTTTAAACGTCCAGCTAGCGTAACAGTTACATAATGGCGGTGGTAGCGATCACGAAAAGGCTGGGTATCGCGTGTCGGCGCGATAATGTGCGCCTCTGTGCTGGGATCGAGGTCAACGATAGTCAGGATCATCGGTTTCTCCGCATAGGATGCAGTGGAAAAATTGACCAGGCTGTCTGGGTTCAAGTGTTGATGAATCTTGCATCCAGGTCAGATCGAGAGTTGCTCTTGTCTGGCTGATTGCGAGGCGTCATTACTGGCTTAATCAGACGAGATCGCTGCTCCATGGAACACTTGTTGGGGCGTGTAAAGTAGCACGTAATCATTCGTGTACTAGTGAGCACGCATTGTCAATTAGCTGACTTCTTCATTTGGATTCTTTGTTGACTATTCTATATGGGTTAGAAATCATCATAATACAGTAGTGGCTTCTTGGAATTTGTCCTCTTCATTCTTAAATGACTGTGTTATCTTTAGACAATGTGGCAATTTGAGTTGACAGCATAGTTGCAAGGCTGCATTGCCGGCTGTAAAGCCGGGTCCACATTTGTTAACGCATCTCGCTCTGTTGTAAACGATGTCGAGCGATTCCGAGACATTCATCGGAACGGCCGAACCAAGTAATCAGTCACAGTATGCAGTTACCATTGCCAGTTAGCTAGGTCGCGGTAACAAGTGTGGACCCGGCTGTAGTCACAGTTTAATGCTCACGTAACGTGCATATATCGAGGGACCAGTAACTCAAGAAATATAAACTCGATTTCCTCGCAATTTTGCGAGCCATTCATCCTGCCATTTTGACACATTATTATACATCCTCTGCCCCAAGTATGCGCAAAATTTGAACCAGATCCGCCACCGAAAATTTCAACACGCCCGAAATAAGTCCCCAAAGTCACTATGCCTCAATTCCTACGCGGGCTTTGCGCTCGAGCCGAACCAAGACACGTAGTATTGCTCTCCACCCATGAACGCCAGGGCCTCAAAACCTGGTGTATCACCTACACGGCTCAGCGGCACTCCATGTTCCATCGCCACGCACGGCGCACGTGATCAGAGGAGCACGTTTCCCGGGCTCAGCGACTCTTTCGCAGTCGCCTGCGCCCGGAATCCGAACTCTGGAGTGGCCTCCGGAGAGGATCTAACCCAGACGTAACCCAGACCAAGCCGGGGAAACTTGAGACGACCGTGTGGACGTGGTGGTGGGAAGGTGTTGCAGAGGTGTTGGTGCCGCTGCAGGATCGATCTGATGGCCTAGTTACCAGGAGAGAGTGAGAGGAGGCCGTGGACGAGAGGGAGAGACCCAGGCAGACGGGCGTACAGGGTGGGGCGAAAGTGGTGTAGCAAGTGGGGAAAGGGGTGACTCCTCGCCGAGGAACGCGGTGTCTGATTAATTGCAGCGCAATTTGTAGATATTCACGGTGTAATCCCGACTACGCTGGACTTCGTTTCGGGGAGATTTGTAATAGGACTTGCAGCGGGGCATGTTCCCCTAGCTGTTGTGCAGGGAATGCTCAGAATTTTAGTGACGTCTCTGTTCCAGCCCTGGACAGTTGCAGTGAGGTGAAGGGATTCGTGAGAGGCTCTTCAATCAGGGGAGTGGGTTAGTAGAGGAATTCGAGGAACAGTCAGGTGTACTTAACCTTTGCTGCACCCCCCCCCCCCCCCGCGGGTCGTTTTTGACCCAATTGTGTTCTCTTTTCTTTATCGCAGCAGCGTTTTAACGAAAACGCATTTTCCTTTCTCAAGAAAAGAGAACACAATCAGGAAAACAGAAACGAAATGTCTACATCGGGGCGATAATGTGCGCCTCTGGTCTATTTTGACCCAGTGGTTTTCTCATTTTGTTAAGGGTTCTCTGCATTTTGAGGAACATGGGAAGAAGTTGTTGCTGATAGAGTTCCATTTACTCAAGGAACCTATAGTCTCCATCAGTTAGGTCCATTCTTCATTAATCATTTCTCTGTCTTCAGTCTAATCAACACTGTTTCACCTAAAAAATATCACTCCACTACCCTCCCAGCATAGCACCACCCTCCTTGGAGCCTCTCTACTTGAATCAACCACTGAGAATACATTTATTTTACTGTGGCCATTTAGTTGCCATGGCCAGACCTGGCAGAACTTGTGTTTCTTTGGTGATACCAGGATTTCCGGCCTCACCCTGTATAGATCCAGCCATGGCGGCCTTCGCAGATACCCTGTACGCTGCTGGAGGCGTGGTGGCTGGTTACAGTCGCGACGTGGGAGGGTTGTAGGGTTGGGTGGTGTTGATCGGAGGTTGTAGCCGGGATGCGAACCCTGGAGCGAGGACAGGCATTGACCTAGATGTCCTCTCAGCTTTCTCCATCCTCGTTGGCCAGCTTTATCACTAGATCCTTCTTTCTCTTCCTGCAATTCTGCACTCCAGTATTCTGCTAAATTTCTTCCAGCCCCTTTCTCAAGAAGTTTCGAGAGGTTTGACTACTTCAGTGAGGAATTGTTTGAGGGCGGGGTTGGTGGACTGTTGTTGTGTTCTGACGAAGGAAGTGTTTGGAGGAAAGGAGCGATCAGTTTTGCTCTTGTATTGAGTTTCATTTTAATGCGATTTTGATGGTTTTATTGAACGAGGGTGCAAAATGTGACGTTTCTGTATTGATGCAAATTTTTTAATTTTTAGCTACTCGTTTTCTAGTTGTTGCTATTTTCTGTATTGTTCAAGGGAATTATTGAGCTGATAGATTTGTTTAACTCTCGGTTATCACACTGGGTTAAAATGACCTACAATTTGACTTTGAGGTAAAATATCTAGTACCTAATTTCATAAATTCTCTACAAGTAGAGACGCTTCCCGAGTGAGGGGAATTTTATATATATTATATATTTTTTATTTATTTTTATTAAAGTAGCACGTCTCAAGAGTACAACCGTAAATTTTTAGCTAAAAATATTACAAATTAAAGAAGTTATGATTTTTTAAGCAAAAGAACTTTTTCTCGGAACTTCTTTTCTTCCAAAAATTTTTTTACTTAAAAATAAGAAAGGAGAGCTCGAAACAGGTAAATACACTTTGTTAAAATCTAATTTTGTGGTCCAAGTTACCCCATTTGACGGTACTAGTACTCTATTCCCATTTTACACCCTCATCTTTCCACAATCATCCCCCTCCCCAAGCTCAAATAACACCAATTTAAAAAATGGCCCTTCCAATACATCAAATTTCATTTTACTAATCACATTCCTTTTTCTTCTTCGATTTTAGCACATAAATTAACTACAATTTTTTCACTCTGAAATCTACAAAACATACTCCACCCCCTGCCAAGGCTCCAATAACTCCAATTTAAAAAATGGTCTCTCCAATACACCAAACTTCATTTTACTAATCACATTTCACCTTCCTTCTTCGTTTTTAACAGATAATTTCATTATCTACTCCACCCCCCCCCCCCACCATTCCACCTTTCCACCACCTTTTTAACCTACTCCCAATACGTTTTCTCTTTAATTTCTACCTACCTTTTCTCTCAGCATCTTCATCTCCCTCGTTCAGCTCGAGATCCTCCTATCCAAGAGGGAGCGAGCTTCAAGGGCGTCGTTCTGCTCTTCGCTGAGTAACAGGATGCGACCTCCTGCATCCTCGAGCAGCTCCTGGCGAGTTCATGGCTCGTCTGGAGGGGGTTGGGGGCAAGCAGGGCGGAGGGTTTTGTTGCTCGGAGGTCGCAGCCGGGATTCGCATCCTAGAGCTAGGCCAGGCATTGACCTAGATGTCCTCTTTGCACCTCTCGCGTTATTTCCCCCGCTATTCTCGTCTGAGTTTAGCCTGACTTGAGCCCCCTGTTCCATCATCCCTCACTTTTCAATTTTAACACTCATTTCGTTTCTGTTTTCCTGATTTTAATGAAAGAGTGTTTGGGCCTCTGAATTTCCTTTCACTTTTCCATTTAACATTTTTTTTTTTTTTTTTTTTTTTTTGTTGAAAATATAGCTCCCCTGGATTTCTTATATTTTTCAAGAAAATACACCGAAGAAGTTTCCCTCCTGTCCTTTTATTTATTATTGGAACAGAGATGGAGCTTCGAATCCAATTTCATATCGAGAAACCAATATAGTACCCTCCACTTCTGTAAATTAAAAATAAATATAAAAGAAGAAGTCCTGACTGACTGACTGACTAATCAACGCTCAGCTGAAACGTGAAATTTGGAACGTACATTGTTTTTATGACGTAAGCACCCACTAATTGTAAGAAAAGATTTTTGGAAATTCCGTCACTAAGGGGGTGAAAAGGGGTAAAATTGGATATCGACTTGGTTTTTATTTACAAAGATTACTCACACAAACACTTAAAAACCAATTTCAGGATTTTGCCCTAATCAACCTAAGGGGGTGAAAAGGGGCGAAATATGTTTTCACAAAGCAGATATAAAAGTAATTCCTTTTAATTATTCTACCACAGCGAAACGCGGGAATAGTTTGCTAGTTAAAAATAAATGTACCTGCAGTCTAATCCTAATTCAATTTTCCAAAAAAGTTTCCCGGGGTAGTGGACCTAGTAGGGTGTCTATAAAAATCTTGGAGGGGCACGTTAGGAAGTAGGAGTATCCAGAGGAGGAGGAACTATATTGCCAAGGAATTTCCTACCCTCGTTTCGAGGGGTTGGGGGGTTTTGAAGGATCCCAAATTCATCGGCACAATCGTACCCTCCGCAGGAGGGTGGACGCTCCGAGCCCCTCCTGCTGGATCCCGCCGCTGGTTGGCCGGCCTCGATAGGAGGGATGAAAGGGGTGGGCAGTGGCGTCTGTGTCGTGCCAGGGATCCAGAAATGGAGGAAGCTTTTCACGGCTTTCCCGTGGGAAACCGCGTATTCCTCGGGAAACCTGGGAACTTGGGGGCGATGAGGAAGGGTAGTTTTATTGATCGACACTGAATACCAACGATCTGTCTGCCAGTCTTCATTATCAGGGTACCAGACTAGGATAACGTTCGCCTGATTCCAATAAAATATTTGTTCGCCGAACTTATTCATTCACTCTGTCGAGCTTTTTCCTCAACTGTCGCTGGATACTTAATTAATCGTCCATTTGGGGTTGTACCTTCGGCAGATATTAATAAAACTAGATAATGAAGTGGAACTTTAGTGCAGTCTGCTAAACTTTTTAGACGCAATTTTCGCTTAAATCAATTTATTGCTGCTCCAGGTAGCAGCAAAAATAGTTTATCTATCTGTATCTTAATATATAAAGCAGAAAGTTTATATGTTTGTGTGTTTGTTTGTCGCCTGTAAACTTTCGAAACGGTAAACTCTTAGATTGTTCAAATAAAGTTAACATGGGAATAATTTTTTTAACTTCTTCTTTAAAAATCTTCTTTTATAAATTTGTGAAATTCGAAAACCAGGTTTTTAAATTAAAAAAAAAGGGTTTATATACTAGAATTAATATGTAAAAATGAATGAATTATTTAATTGAAAACGTTAACATTTTTACTTGAAATCGCCTCGGGCACAAGCATGTTGTAGTAGGTAACAGTTTACTGTAAAACTAATCTTCGTGAGTCATATTTTCGGAAGAAAGATACTAAATGAAATAAATATTTATAATTTATATTTTGTACGGATTTTATATTTTAATTTTTTCATTTATTTGGTTCTGTATAGATTGAGTATATTTTATTTTGTTATATTTTTGTAATTTCATAAATATTAAAAAAAGACTGAAAATTTTTAAAATAAGTACAAATACTTATTTTCTATTTCAATGATATTTTTTATCAAAATTCGAGAACCGGTTGAACCAATTTTTGGGGAATAGTGGAAGTCGAAAACCGGTTTTTGTATAAACCCTACACGTGGCGAATAATTTGTTTTACTTTTTCCTAATTTTTCGAAATTTTTATTTAAATAAACCCATCTCTGATCCAGGGGCATTCAACGAACAGAAATATTACTTTTGACAAATTTACGAGGTAGATATAAATCTGATTTTCATAAAGAATAATTTCAAATTTCACAAAAACTGGACGTACAATAATTCCGCACTAAGCCATCGCTATGTCCTTCTTATCACTCACCTTCCACTGTCAAAACTCCTTCCCTCAGTGTACATAAATGGCACAAACCACTCTCAAATTTCTCCCGCATACACGCAAGCAGAGTGACGTCCCCTGCAACACAACATCCTCGTATTTCTCGCGACACCTCCCCTCCCCTCCGATGGTTACAGCATTCCATGCATTCCCGCGATAGGGGGACTGTTTAACGCGCGAATTGGGCCTCTGATAAGAGCCTTATCACCCGATCCGCGCGAGCAATTCACGCACAGGGCAGGAGGAATTGCTTATCTACGCATTAGCCGGCGTGACACGTCGCGCAGCGTAACCAAATGCTGGCAAACGAGCCGTTTTCGATTGATCGCCAAGGTTCGGAGTTAACCACCGGTCACGTCCCCATTTTGAGCAGCAAAATTTCATCGACGTCGGTGATCGATCTCACCCCCCCCCCCCCGTATAAGGGTTGCGAGGAAGTTTTAAGCACGCGCTGTTTACAGTGAATTCCGCGCGATTTAATATCGCTAACGCGACAAAATCCGTTTCGGACAACCTGTTGATACGTAATTTCGCGACGCCCGTCGGTTGTCGCGGCGCACGGAAAACTCGAAGGGCGATTCTGGTCAGTTTAATTTGCGATTCGACGTGCACGTCCAGCCTCGACATGAATTCAATATCCGTAATAATATCCGAACGCGCTCCGATATCGTTCGTGACGTTCCTATGCTTCGCGTTCGATTTTTGTAATTCGATGCCTTTTAAGGCTGCTTGGAGGAAACGCGTCACGAAGGGGTGGTTTGTTTTGCTTTAGGGTTGGAAGGTTGTGAAGGGATTAGTGCTTCTGCAGAATTGTGTGAAAATAATTATTGAGTTAAGATTCGGTGGTGGGGGTAACTCGAAAGGTATGGATTTTTTGATAATTATTTTTACGCAATTTTGTAGATATGAAAGGGAGATGCAGGTTTTGTTTAAACTTCTTTTTTATATCTCTTACTGTTCTCGAGATATTCCACTAAAAAGAAAAATATTCATTTTTCTAGTGGGTGAGTGCTGTCTTTAAGTTTTTTTTTTTTTTTTGTGAGAAAATGGTAGAGACAAAGAAAAATCTGTAACAGAGCAAATTTATTGTTCAATTATTGAAGTACACGAATTTTTTTTTCGAGCTGCAACCGGTCTCAAGTAAGCTTCTTTTTCGGAGCGCCTTAAATTGGTGTGTGAGATAACTGCAAAGTAGTTGGACTTTTTAGACTACAAAATCGAACATTTTTATTTTCTACATGATATTTACTAAAGAAATATGTAGCCGTTTTGCGATATATTAAAAAATAACCTTGCTGCGGACCGCTTTAAACTCAAACTCTTGTAAAAAATGACATCCTTTTTCAAATGTTCACCATTTCCACAAAAAACCATACTTTAGAAAATCCCTACATATTTCTTCATATGGGACCGAAAAATAACAACCTTATTTGGATAAAAAAAAATTTCGCGTACTTCAATAGTTGTAGCATAAATCCTTTGTTATAGATTTTTAATTTTCTTCATCTTTTAAAAAAAAATCTTAATGTTAGCGGCTTTTTTAGGCTCCAAAAAAAACCCTTAAAATTTATATTTCCTGCAAAAAGGAAATGCGTAGTGGGTTACATTGGCTGGGAGAAAGTAGGAAAGAGTGTCGCGAAGGGAAGGCAGAAATCGGTGGTCGACAACAGTGGGGTGGGTCAGGGTTAGTGTCGAAGGTTAGGCTACCTCCCCACCCGGAGTCCGTCCCATAGCCTGGGAGGGGTGTAGACGCCAGTCGAATCGATAATTCCGCTAGCTGTGCTATTCGTATGGCTTTCGTCCCCCTTGGTCGATTTCACCCCGAAGTTTCGCAACTTTCCGGCCCTGTTCTCGGCGCTGTCACTCGGGACTTGCCTACAATTCGATCGAATTTGCATTATACAGGACCACTCAGGATTCCTCCAGCCTCCCAAGGGGTTGGAAACAAGATTTCGGAGACGCTGGCTGGCGAGCACGGAGCTCGTTTGCCCGATAGGTGCTCGGTTTGCATTTGAATCTTGGTGGTGGTATAAGATGCTGGAAGTATTTGTTCGTGTTCCAGGCTCTGGATTTGAGAATGAAGAAGAAAATTTGGTGGACTATTTTGGTACTAGTTTGCAGGGAATTGGGCATGTAGGATCTTGCAGAATTTTTTATTGAGTTGAAATAAATAAAATTCATGACGTGTGAGATATCTTGAATTGAGTTTTTGAATATTTTTGGTATAATTGGAAATAGTTTTGGGCTTTTTTGGAGCAGTGATTCCCAACCTGTGGGTCGCGAAGTGTTTTCTGGGAGTGCGTCACGGTTTTTTAATATTGTTAAGTTATAATTATATTCTGAAATTCCTACTTTTAATGCGTTTTCTTGAACTTATTAAATTTACCTTACATGGGAGATCGCGGCTCAAAAAAGGTTGGGAAACACTGCTTGAGAGAAATGTACGAAGCAATGATCTTTTTCTTTTGTTTGGTGTGTGGTGTCGAAATTTTTGATAATTCTGTTTAGTAGTAATTTCGTTTCCCTTTAATTTGCTGTTGGAGTGAATCTTATTGTGACGTGTGTGGAGGGATTTATCAATGAGACACCCAATTGGTATGCACGATCAGGAAGCATCTACTATGAAGCTCGACCTTCCTGGCCGGAAGTGGCTATCGCGAATGCGCTATTTCATTCATCGTTGACGCCCATCAGCGTTGGAGTCACCAGAAATAGTTCTTTCTTTATTTGATATAGGGGGATGCAGTCAAATTTATCTTGGCTACATATCTACACAGTGCATTGAAGGAAACATTCTGTTAGGTCTTTGGAAATAGGTACTGTCTCCTCTTCTTTCGTTTCTTATTTTGCATTGAGTCGTTGAGTATTATAATTCCACCCATTAAATTAAAAGGAGCTTTCTAATTCTTCTAAATTCAGTACTTAAGAAACTTAGATTCTCCACTATTCTTGCTATCGACTGAAGAAACAGCAATTGAAGCTTCACTAAACACATCTCAGCTTCACCCCAACTAAAAAAGAAGCAATATTTTATTCTGTCTAAACTAATCTCCCAATACTAAATCACAAGCAAAGGCTCAGCTTCACCACTATTCCTCCTAACAACAAAAAAAAAAAAAACAATTATTCTACTCCTCATAAATTAATCCCCCAGTACCAAATCCCAAGCAAAAGCTCAGCTTCAGCAGTATTCTTCCCACCAAACAAGAAAACAATTATTCTACTCCTCATAAATTAATCCCCCCAGTACCAAATCCCAAGCAGAAGCTCAGCTTCACCACTATTCTTCCCACCAACAAGAAAATAATAATTCTACTCCTCCTAAATTAATCTCTCAGTGCTAAATCCTCAGCTTCACCTCAGCTCTTCTCCACTACTCCTTCCATCAGAAGACGGAACTACATTCTATTTCTTTTAAACTAACCCCCCCCCCAGTAGACACCAAAGTCCCAAGCAGAGGCTCAGCTTCGCCCGCAAACACCTCCCGACCCCATCCTGGAGCATCCGCCGCGGCCATCGCCGCAAATCGCTGCGCCGTGTCCAAATATTAAGATTACACGACACAGTGTCGTTAGGTCGCGTTGTCAGGGTTTAATAATCGATTAGTCGGCCGGCTGCGACGTGCAGAGCGGGCTGGTTTCTGTCGGTGACACACGAGGCCTGGCCCACGAGTCGCTGCTATTGTCAGAAGCCGGCCGTGCGTGTTCGAGATGACAACACAGAGCCGGGCGGTGATTAATAAATCGCCGTTTTCGGTGGGGACGGTCTTGATTGGGCCGACTGCAGAGCTTGAGGGGCCGGGGATCGATAGATCGATGCCGCGGATAAGGGAATCTCGACCCTCCGAGGGGTCTTTCGGAACGCGCCTCGAGACTTGCTTCGCTGTTTTTCAAGGTCCTCCTTTTTCTTCGCGTTAGGTCCCTAAGGCTGGTCTTAATTAGCTGCGACCGGCAGATGAATTTTGAGAACCTCGGAGATTGTTTTGTCGAGAAATTAGAACCTCGCGCTGATGGGTAGAGGGATTGGCGCTTTTGTTTTGATACGTCGAAGGTGTATTTATTCTGGGAACAGGTAGCTTGCTACTCTTGCAACTGGGTCTTCAGTTGATTGTTATAACAAGAGGATTTTTGAAACATTTAGGACCCGTTTTGTATGAGATATTTCTGAAAATTGGTATCTTTTTGGTGGATACTGAATGCTAGTTCTGAGGATTTCTTTTTTAAGGTAGCGTTAATACTGTAACTGTATTTTCGGGATTTCTTTTCAGACAAACGACGTGGTAGCTTGTTTTCACTAACCTGAATTCTGTTTTTAATCGTCGTTCTCGCGGAATGGAGGTTATGCGGATGCAGTGTCCCTAAGAGGTGCATTAGCTTGTTTACCCCGACAGTTTTGGAATCCTTCTTTTTCCAATACCCACCTGCAGTTCTTCGAACTGGTCCTCTTATTGCCTGTAATGAAGTCGTGATGCTGAAAATTCTTAAACCCAAGATAATGCCCCCGTCGATTTGGTCACTTCAGTGACGACGATCCGGCTGGAACTGGTTCTTTAATTAGCCACGATAAGAAGCTAAGTTCGATAAAACTTCGCCTCTATTTTCACAGAATTTCAGATACCCTGCGTAACCTTTCCTTTATTCCATTTATTTTCCCACTCTAATGACGCCTGTTTGAATAATCGTCAACATCAGCGCGTTTCCCTCGGCAAACCGTCAGCCACCTAGCCGGTTTCTTCATTTTCATTCCCCATACAAGCCTCCAATTACATTGTGCTCAAATCCCACATTACCTTTCATTCATTTCTCTCTGTCACAAGCGACAGCCTAAGCCACACAGCAATTTCCCCTCTGTTTTTATCCATCCCTTCTTTTCTGGCCTGGCTACCTTGGCCAACGGTGAAAGAACCCCAACGAGATTTGGTGGAGGTGCCTTTTTCTAGCCTGCTTTTGCTCCACAGCCATAGGATCCTTCTGTTAAGTGTACCGTAATGGCACCTGGACACTGATATATTTTTGGAACCAGTTTGAGTTTGATAATTTAATTTCTGGACAATCTAATCACTGATCTATCGATCATATCATTTCTTCGGTTATTATAGTAGACCCAGAGGCTGAAAAATTTGGAATGCTTTCTTTTCGAATAGAGGACAGCTTGGTACCACGATTTTATTTATATTTGCAAGTTCCAAGCGTTCCAAGTACTTTGAAATAATTTCATATTGAAGTCCAATGAAACTTTATTTCAAAAATCACTTGAAGATATCTTTAAAAAGAAAGGAGGGAGAGAGAGAGAAAGAGAGATATTCCTCTTTAGAAAAAGATACCCTTAACGAAACTTTATTTAAAAAATATTTTGAAGATATCTTTTTTTTTTAAAGAAGAGGAAAGAGAGATTCTTCATTAGGAAAAAATACCCTCCCACTCAGAAGCATCCCTAATATTTTCCCAAATTGCAAAATTCCAAAAGGACCAATTCCCTGCTATACCAAAAATTCACATCGTCATCGGCCACTTGTCCAGCTTAATTATTCCGGCCCAGCCCTGCAAAAAGAAATTCCATCGATACACTTTCGCATCCTTTTAATCGCCCTTCCCCTGTCTCGGCTCGTCTAAGGAAATTCCCGCGACCAGGGTCGAAAACAGAGCCGCAGGGAGGGGGCCCAGAAGATAAACAAAAGGCACAAAGGCCCCTGGTGGGGCTGGGGAGGAGGGCCGGTGTAAAAGCACGCCGACTCGTGCCGTCTCAGTGTTCGTTTTGGGGCCAAGCAGGCCGGAGCTGCGTAGAAAGTCGCGGGGCCCAGTCGGTCTGCCTTAGCTGTCCCACCACCGGGGACCGTCTCAAGGCCCATCGCCAGCGATGGCGGGGAGGCTCGGCCCGCAGTTTCGGCAACTGCGTCACGGTACGCGGCTGCTCTCCTCCAAACGTGCGTTCTCCCAGACAGTGAGTGCTCTTTCTCCTGTTCCTCGTGGGCGTTCCTTTCTCGGGGCCCACTCGGGGACATCGACTGTCAGCTTCGTGGGACTCAAGTGGTTTTTGACATCAATTGTTTTGAGGTAGTTGCCCAATGGGGCGAGATTCTTTTTTGAGGTTTTAACCCTGGTGTGACAGTTTTCATTCTGAGAACATGGGCAATTTCAGTTTTGATGGTAGACAGAGATCTGGCAATGTGGTAGTTTACTGGAGCACCTGGGGATAGATCGGTTCTTGTGTTGTGATTCTTTGGTGAACGTGTTGCTCATTTTAAGGTGTTACTTTTTTTTGGAAATTAGGTCATAAGTGTCGTTCTGTGCCTTTTGGGAGTATTGGTGGTTTGAGTGGAGGGGTCACGTAGCTTCTGTGGAGGAAGATTTGTATGGAAACGCGTGGTGACCTGTTGAGGTTCTTGATGCTTTTAGGGGTGCCTTCATGTGTAACACAAGGTTTGTACTGTGACGTTCTTTTTCTTTAAGAGTTTCTTTTTTGGTGGGAGTGGAATAGTTATGGGACCGTTATGAAAGATACAGTTATTTACCATTTGTAGATTATATAGGGGATGAAGGATGTCCTTCCTAGCTTCACCTAGTTGGGGTATAGATGTAGTAGAACTTAATCACTAGGGTGAGATATATTTCGTGTTTTCAGCCTGTAATTAATCATGTCAGTTCGTAGAGAAGTTCATTGCTGGCATATTTACAGATAGTGCTCTTGTGAAGACTTTCTTCTTTCACAAAGGAAATGAATTCTCAGTGTTCTCACGTATCTAAGAGGTGGATTATTGATCGACAGAGGATTTTACTACTTAATTCTCTTTTTGTATACACTGGTTCTCAAATTCTTTCTCTCAATTATTTCTGTGGGTATCAATTCCTGAGGAAATTCTTCGGTTTACCCCATCACCTTTGACCTCCTTCGACGAGTACGGATGAGGCGTGAATTGGCGCTCGTCATTCACGTAACTAACAACCACTTTCACTCCTCGGCGCTGATAAAAATGCATCCTACGATGCTCGGGCATCCTATCAATTTACGGTTGCATTGTTCCAAGCGTCCTCTCTTAAACGTAACTTCATTGTTGTCGTAAACCTGTTCTTACTCAACTACTCAATTACCACGTGACTTCATTACGTTCAGCATCGCCAAGCAAACACCGAAGACTATTTGCTTCCAGTCGCAACAGAGACACTTCGATTTATTCAATCCTTGCATCTGAATTTAATTTCACTTTTTGGGAATTTAATTTCCCTTCGGCCTTTTCTTAATTTGTCAGGTCCGTTCACTAGGTGGAAGCTACTGCAATTGCAAACAATTAGTGAGTTGTGGAACGCGGTAAACGAAGCGTGGGCGTCTATAGAAAAAGAAACTTCAGAATTTGGTTTTGTCAGTGCCGAAAAATGGCCAATTATACTATCAACCCTTTGTGGCCACGCGGGGTGTATCACACCCCAGGATATGTCTTTGCCAATATTTCTGAAAATTTTTAGACCTTAATAATAAAATTTGAAAATTTTGTGAATTTAAAAAAAATCTTTTATCCACAAATATTTTTTCAAGAACAAATTTCGTCACATCAAAATTTTTCATTTCTAGAAAAACTACAATAAATTAAAATTAAGAATTAAGAAGCTATAAAATCTACAATTATCACTGAAAAGTTAAAAGATTCAAATATACGAAAATGGTAACTCAACAATAACGCTGCGGTGCAGTGAACCCCATGTGACCAATTTGTGATTATAAGAAAATGTGTCCACGAAGGATTAAATATAAAAATAGAGAAGAAACTGTTTTTAATTTTGATATTATTTACCTAAAAAGTGTGGCTCTGTAAAAATTTCGCTGTGTTTCTTGTTAAATTTTATTTTTACTTTTTTTGTAAAATAAATACTTCTATTATTGCAACCGACCTATCCGCATTTTTCATTTTTCCCAAAATGGTATCATATAAAAACTTATCAATAGTATAGAATAAATATAAAATTTTACCAATAAACATAGTAGCTTTATATAAATTTGACGCAGTGTATTTCTAAATTCATATCAAACTTCTCATAATTTCACATACACTACCTCTCAAAAGTATTTGATTACTTATTAAGATAACAAAATAGAACAAAACGATTGTCATCAGCTAAAGAATACCCAAAGTGGTCCACTCACGTGTGGAAAATCGTAGCTGCCATTTTCTTTATTATCAAACGCACACCTACCAAGGGTTCGTAGCAGTCTAGACAAATAAAACTTAGGTACTTTGTTCCAAGCATATGTATTAGTACTTCAAATTGAACTTAGTCTCCCAGAAATTCGATCCAAATTGAATCCAGACTTGACTGAAATCTGACGCAGATTCCATCCGATTCCAAGCGAACTTTAACACAGATTTACCCCAGGCCAGTGATCACGAATTACTTGGCCACCGCGATATTGGTCGCCGCCGCGATCGTTGAAGAAGTTTTATTGGCTTCGGTGCGTGTTCCGAGCGACTGAAAGTTTAGATCAGAGCACCAAGAATATCCATGGGACTCCCGTTTCATCGGGGCGCTGTTCGTCCGATCGTTGAAGCGTATCATTACCCGAGATTTCTCCACGCAGAAGGAAATTGCGTAGCATCGGCGGGGAGCTGTCGTTCTGAAATTCCCTTTAGAAGTAATGGCGTGTCGTGTGGTCTCCGTTGAAACGGATTCGACGGAGGCTACACGAGTTCCATTAAAAGAATGCCCGCGAGGCAACAGCTCCGCGAGATTTTTCGAAAATCTTGATTACTAATCGCTGCTCCCTGCCTTTTTCTTCATTAAGTGGTTTGTGGGTTATTTCGTAATTTCCCTCACCACAGAATGGACATTTCCATCATTCTTCCGCGTACTCTCCTGTGTAAATACTTCCAGAAAAATTTATTTCTTATTCCTTGATTTGCGCGACGTTTGCGAATAATCCTGAATTTATGGCGAAATCAATTTAGAGAATCGAAAGTGGACTTTGCGAAAAGGTCGTAATGAGTCGAAAACCGCGTCTCGGGTCTAGTCACCTCTAAATTTAACTACTTTAATTTAAGGGGCCATTCTCATCAATTTGCTAAAAAAAATAGGTGACATTTAGGATTTTTTTTTTTAAAGTTACAAGTTGCAGTAACAAAACTTTATAATCTTTATTTATTCGTTATTACAGGATATGATAAATGTTTATTTTTCAAAGGAAACAAAATGACGATGTTTGGTACACGAGTGAACACAAAGATTCTAAAAAAGGAGTAATTTTACGCTTAAAAATGTTAATAACAAAAAACATGGCGTCCATGCATGCAATTACAAAGAAAATGGCACCAAGACTTCTGGAATCGGTTCATAATTTCTTTTGTTATATATTCGAAAATAACGCGTTTAAAGTTTTGTAGAATCTACACCGTTACGAATTTCGTCCTATAATTTTTACTGACTATTCTTAAGATACTGCATTATAGATATATTATGCAAAAAAAAATCGATTGTCTGAGAAATTTTACCTAGAATGTCCCCTTAACTACTGCAGCCAGGCGACCTAATCGTAACTAACAGGAATTGGAATTAAAAATAACTGGGCTTTTGTGATACCTTATCTAGATCCAGCCGATAAAACCCGGCAATCTTTCGCATTAAATGACATACGAATGACGATTACAACGCCAGCGCTGGGTACACTGAACCCTGACGTGTGGAGAGCTTTAATCTTATTACGACAATTTTTTAGATATGCAGAATCATCTTATCGATCACCGCGGTGATATAAATCTCGAGAACGGCAAATGGAATGATAGTCCTTGAAATGAATTGCTCCTCGATGCCGGTTTGTCGAATATAACGTTGGCTTTGCATGTGGGAGTGCCTCGCGTTGCGGACCGATATGCCGGAGCCCTCCGAACCAAGGTGCCGGGGCTATATTCGCATAATACCTCAAAGAATTCAAGACAGAGACTTAGAAAGGCGCAGATTTTCATAGAAATTAAAACAAGGCAAATTTAAATTACTTAGAATGAAAGAAAAATGTTATAAACATGTAATTTGCCGCAGATTTATTTTTCAAATTAGAATAAATTAAAAAAGATGATCGTTGCGTCGTATTTCACCAGCACCCTTGCTATTTTAACCCGATTATACTAATTTTGTAATATTGTCACTGTAAAGTGGAAATAAAAATTCCAAAACTCTGATTATTATATTAGTATTTGAAAAAAAAATCATCATACACTTCTGTTGAACCGTCATAACTCTGAACTTAATGCCTAAACATCGAACAGATGTCAGGCCTTTTTACTGTGACTTTGTTCCTCAGACAGACTTGCCCATGTGTCGCCGTGCAGCCACCTCAGACTTAACGATCCCTGGTACTAAAGCTAACAATTCCATCCTCTGTTGCAGATACCTCAATCCAGCAACGGGCGACGATTCGGTTCCAGCAGTATGCACCTGCAGTCGAGGTTCGAGGCGCGCGTCAAGATGCGGTAGAGGAAGTCCCTTGAACCGCGACGAAGGAAGCACTGGAGCAGCCTCGAAGAGAACGATAGAGCTTGGTGCAGCCCGGGTCGCGTCCGTTTGTGATACAAAGCATAATCGCGTGCAGCTTCCACGAGCGATTAAAGAACTGAGTGCAAGCACGACAGGTCAGAGTGCTAACTGTCCTTCCCTACAAGTGTGTGATCGCGCGAAGCAGGTTCAGGGCCAGGCTTTGCCAGCGGTAGTACCTCCTGATCCTTCGAGAAACCACTGCCTTCCTAACAAAACCAGAGGACCGGGGAAAGACACTTGGTCCCCAGCCAGCAGGTAGCCAGGACTTCGATC
Source organism: Andrena camellia (assembly GCA_029448645.1). NCBI lineage: Eukaryota > Metazoa > Arthropoda > Insecta > Hymenoptera > Andrenidae > Andrena > Andrena camellia. Next base: position 2,088,914 of record CM055681.1, on the reverse strand, counting down.
AGCCGCCTGAGGAACGGCCACAGTAGCCCCGGGAAGGTAGCCCGCAAGAGTGGCAAGAGAGCAATCGAAGTGAGCTTCGGAGGGAGGTGAACAGAGGTGAGCAGAGGACCCGTCACGGTGGCCAGCTTAGTGAGCGGCAACGTAGCGGTGCGTTACGATGAGGCGTCGGGAGTGGTTGGCACGGGGGGTGTCGTGTTGGCAGCCACTTCCAGGTTAGCCACGAGTGACCCGGCCGCGTCCAGCATGGACACAAGCGACTCCAGCATGGACACGACGAACGGGGTCCCGGCAGCCGGGGTAGCGGGCGTCGGCACCATAGCCTCTGTGGTGGCCGGAGCGGCGTCCCTGTCGCTGGTCAAGGCTGAAACGCCGGAGCTCCTGGCCGGGACGTCTACGACGCCCTCGTCGGTCACCGGCCCTGTCACCGCGGCCACAGGCCTCTTTGCCGGCATCGTCAGCGCTAACAAAACCTCGCGGCCCGACGACTGGCTGGCCGCGAACAGCCCCGGCTCGCCCTCCACGCTGCAGAACCAGCACGTCGTCTACACTACCCCTCAGCAGCAGCTGAGCGAGTCGCAGCAGCAGCAACCGTCGCTGGCGCACTCCAGCCCCCTGGCGCACCAGCAGCAGCAGCCCGCCAGCAACAATGGATACGCCAGCCCCATGAGCACCAGCAGCTACGATCCTTACAGTCCCAACAGTAAGATAGGTAGGTGGACCGGCGTTTAACATGTGCGGGAGCTTGTGTGGCTGAGGGGGTGGATGTGATTGAGAGCCTAGTGTTGCTTGGCGATGGCGCGTTGTCGTGTGGAGAGAGGTTAGGACCTCAGCTGATGAGATGTGAAGGAGTCTCTCGGGATGTAGAGGCGTTTCCGCGTGGTTCCTGATGCGTCTCGTAGATCCTGGAGTATGGGGGCTTGGGTTAGGGTTGCAGTAAAATTTTGGAAAGAAGCATTTGTATGCAGGTACTTTGATGGAGACTTTGCTATGGGAATACTAGCTTAACCTACCCAGCTTTGCCTGGGATATATATCTTTTCTCGGTGAAGGGGAGGGAGTTTTTTAAAAGGATTTCTTAGCGAGCACCTAGGCGCCTAGCCTAGGGGCTATGAGGAAACTACTTATCAAATTTCATAGTCATAGGATCGGTGGTTCCAGAGATTTCGTGATGAGTTAGTCAGTGGTATTTGGATTTTATATATATAGATTAAGGTGAAATCCCACGGTGCGTGGCTCAGCTTGGGCTTCCCGGTCTTCGTCGGCTCGCCGAGTCACGCGCCGTGGGATTTCACCTTTAGCAAGCTTCAGTGGTGCTTCGAACTTGACACTTTGAGTTCGCAACTATGGAAAGGCTCCCGGGGTGAAAACACCCCTACGCCATTCAAAGAGTTAATGTGCCTCCTATCGTTGTAGACGCGTTTCCACGTGGTCTGTGATCATGCTGCACATGCTAGAATCTTTCATAATCCCTATACCCGTAATTGCATCTCAATTTCAGAAAACTATCCCTCTTTTTGGAAAATTCGGTATAGCGATTCGTAATGCGTAGAACCTAATTTCGATTCTGTCGCTATAAGAACTCACCCGCCAGGATTTCTTTGACCTTCTCGGCTTGTGATTCATTGTGCCATCCTGCTGACACTTGATTTACAGAAAAGATTGCAATGTTTTGCATTCAGACGCGATGACGCCGGATTGCAGCGGGCGATCAGAAATTCACCACGCGTTCGCGTTTCCTTCTCTTCGGTCGCATGGTCGGCGAGAAAAAGAGAGTGAAACGTCGACGGGTAACCGGACGTGACGTCACCGGCCACGTTCTCTCTCGTGCCCCTCCGCCCTGCCCGCCCCCTTTGTCTCTCTTGTCCACTTCCGTCAATCCAAGTGATTGCTTGCACTACTGCCATACTGCACCGTTCTCGCGTGCTCCAACGGGGCACGTCTCGTCGAAAGCTCTCTTAATGAGTAACTCGATGGGCATATCTCCATTCAAATAACTTTCGCGGACGTCATGATTGCCTTTTACAAGCCGGAAAATCTTGGAATCTGGGGTGCCTAACAAGGGGACCCCTTACTCGCCGATTGGAACACAACTTTGTGGATTAATAAAGTGACTCGAGACAAGAATAATGATATGTTTCATTCGTGCTCATGTGGTCTTTAAGGGTGTGAAACTTAACCTCAAAATGAAATCGGTACTCCCGCTTTTTCGCGTATAATTCTTAAAGTACAAGCGACAGATCAAAAATTTTCAAACGAAACTTTAATGGTGCAATAAGCGCTGCAAACTTGCGTTAACAAAATTTTGAAAAAAGTTAAAAAAAAATACCTGACGAAACAAAACTTTTTTCATTATCCTTTAAGGGCTGTTTTCACCCTGAAGAACGGAAAAGTAGCAGAAAGAAAAAATTTTACTGAGGTCCCCTACCAACCTACAAAGTTTCCAAAAATTCGAAATTTTCGGGTCACCGAAATTCCCTTGTCAGTGCGTTTAAGGGTAGTTCAGAAGCAAGTGTTGAAGTCAAAATCGGTACGTCTAGAGATTTAGCGCACTCACGCAATTAGGAAAGTAGAATTTCCAACATCTTACATTTAAACAAATTCGTAAACATTTTTGAAAGGTGAAATATACTAAAGTACTAGAGAATTCAGCATATCTTGGGATACTTGAGTCTCACAATGGCCAAATCGCGAAATACTGTTGTATCTGTGGAGAATATAAAAAGCTGTACTGTGGAATCCGTACAATAGTTATCGGAAGTCGAAGAGTCAGCATTCATTGAAATCCCTTAAACATTGCTTCTTCGTTAGGATAATTACTGCTTTAGAAAATCACGGCTCTGTCAGATAGCTATGGGGGGGGGGACAGAAATTTTTAAGACTTTGCCATTCATCAGTTGAGGTAAAAAATAAAAGAGAAAGAAGACGCACAGATGAATACGAGATGCAGTTTTCAGAGAGATATTCAGCTGAGGTTTCAAATGAGGTCTTAATAAGACTGGGTTAACCGAGGCTCCCCCCTCCTTTTTTTTTTATTTTCATGGACGAACAAAATTCTCTGCGAGACAAACAGTCGGCGGGATACAAAGGACACGAAAGTATTATTTAACGGTAATGAAGGTTTTCAATAACTCGTGGACAAAGAGGGGGGAATTCATAAACAATTTCCGAGGTATTGGTTCCCTTGCAATCTTCGATGAATCGAATCCAAAGGCAAGTGATCTCTAGTATAATTCATTCTGGATTACACTCTTCTTTTTTTTTTTTAAATACTTGCATGGATTGATTTCGTATTTCTCTTTTGAGTATTAAAAAAAATGGCACTCGCAGAAATTGATGGAGCTTGCATCTTTTAACGATTTGAGAGTAGTATTAGAGCTCCACTGTTCTGCTTGACGACTTGTACTAATTGGCTGTTTTTATCGCGTGAGGTATTTTTCCCCTGGATTGTCGCGTTACTTGCGTTAAGCTGTCATTTTATTGGACTAAGTTATTGATTAGAACGCTTTCTCGTTGAACTGACACCTTGTACTTTTCTACTTTCCGTTAGTAGAAGTGTAGTGCTTATATGGAGTAACCAGAACTCACTTTTGCCATATAAATAAACCACACATGATTTTTTCCTGTTGGTAAATTATTCTCCACAAAATTTTTCTGTCAATTCCATTTTCGAGATTCAGTATCTTATTTTGAGTTCTTATGTGTGATGCTTTAAAACAAGGGATCTTTATTTGGAAAGTGTAGAATTCTATTTAATAAATATTCGTTCTAAAAATTCTCGTGCTCTAAATTATATTAAATAATAATTCAAGAGTCCTTGTAGAAAACACTGTTAGTGCCAAAAATCAAAATCTATACTATAGTATTAGATAAATTTTTGTTTTTATCTTTTATTAATTCAGCTTCAATTTTCCTAAGGTACGAATGTAATAACTGTGCTACAAATCCAAAACAGCAGAAATAGGAAATTTCTTAGAAGATTTTAATAAGGGAACAGTCCAGGGAATTTTCTTTTTGCCTACCATTCTCTGCACTTGCAGTACCACCCCCTGAACCTAATAACGAATTAACAGTGGTGTGTGTTTTAATGATTTCCACTGAAGGTGCGTTTCGTTTAGTCACTATTCTGTGGGCCGTGATATTAATTGTGAAATCGATTTCACCATGGAGATGGTCCCGAACGGTTTTTTAAGCGATATGGGTATTTTGTGTACTGGTGGTTGCGCGAATAGCGATTGAACCCGCATGCAGGTAACGGGCACGGGATGATAATGGACAGACTGAGCTGGGGAAAAAAATTCAAAACGATTTCCATAATATGGACGTTTCGATGAGGGTTGTGAATCTTTAATATCTTTGATCTCTATAAGGAATGGGTAAAACAGCAGATGGTACAGAGATGTGTCTTGATTATAGTCTTCCCTAAAATAACAATTTTTCAAAAAATTTTAAAATCTTTTTTTTTTTAAATTAGAAGCTATGAATAGTAGAGGTTATATGAAATAACTAGCGAGTTCAATTTCTGTTTAGAAGCCATTGTGCGCGCAACATTACCGCGTAAATAAATAAATCAAGTGTTCTAATTTTAGAAAAATTCTCTATTCCGGGTAAACAACAGAAATACTTTAAAAAAAAAAACACGTCAAGTATAGCTGAAAACAAGTATTTACCAAAACCTAGCAGAAGTACCCAAAATATTCCATAAAAAATTCCACAGACCTGAGAAATTTCAGAAAAACAAAATCCATGATCCTCCACATTTCATTTCACAAATGTGCCAACCACAACCCCACTTAAAGCACCTTCACTCCACTATCGAATTCCCAAATGGACCAAAAAATCGGTCAATAGACTTCCAAGTGTTAATAAAAAAAAAATGTTGCAGAACCAGGATAGATTACAAAATACCAGCGACGAGTTAAAATCTTGTTCGCAGAGACCTTTGTGGGAGAGGTTTCCCCTGCTAGGTTCAGGCAGCCACGTTAGCGCGCGCGAAACCCAGCCAAGGTTTAAAGCGTTTCCCTTTTTTTTTCCACGGCCCCGATGCGTCTGAGAACCCATCCAGTGGATTTTCCAGCGCTAATAGCGGGTGGTGCTGTGTGAATTACAGCAGGATGCAGATACGGCCTTGAGTGGCGATGCACGAACGTGTGCGTGCGCGATGCACACGGTTCGCGTGAGCGGTTCACTTGCACACGCGACGAACACTGGTAGCACGTGTGTGTGAGAGAGTATATTATGAGCTGCGGTGCACATGCTGTTGGTAGACACGAGGATAATACTACCAGACAGAACAGATAATATATCGTGGGTTGAAAACTAGTCATATATATAGTAGGTATATTCTTTTTGTTCATTCGCTTTTTTTTATCTGAAATAAATTTTGCAGAGTGAGTTTGAATTCGTAGCGGAATTGAAAGTGGAGTGTTTCTTGGTGTGTGTAAAAATAATTCCAAAATGTGGAATACAAATTTTGAGTGGGGGGGTTCTAGGAAATACTGTAAGACTTTATTTTTTTTTATTTTTTTATTTATTTATTTATTTAAGGGACGAGCTCTCTAATTACAAATAGAAAATTTTAATTAATAGTCATGCGCCGATTTTTACCGTTTTTAAATTGCAAAAAGGGGTTTATAGAAAATAGTGTAAGACTTTATTTTTTTTATTTATTTATTTATTTAAGGGACGAACCCTCTAATTACAAATAGAAAATTTTAATTAAGAGTCATGCGCCGATTTTTACCGATTTTAAATTACAAAAAATTACTTCTGCCCACTCATGTTCCTTTCTCTCCATGTGCCACGTTTTCAAAATTGAAGCTTCAGTCATCCTCCAGCTCCAAAGTGGATTTTTTTCCATTCCCCTTATCAATTTTGCCAACACGCCGTATTGACAGTTTATGAAAATTTTTCGAGCTACTTGTTATCCCCTAAAATATTCAGTAGCTCTCAATATATTCGATCTTCCAACGGTTTCTACCCCATTCAAGAAAGTTCCGACACGGCAAAGTCGTTGTAGGTTGGAATCCCAATACACGGGACCAGTAGTCACGTGATATCGATTCGCAAGGCGGATTAGTGCACTGGTTACGTAAATGCAGTCGCCTCTGTATCGTTTGTGCATGTTCAGCGCGTGAAACAGAGACGATGGGACGAGGTTAATGACAATATGTCAGGTCCCTCCCACGCATCAGCCACGCTGGCCCATATAATTATTATTCCGTCTCGCGCGCGCGCACGCGCGCCCGACCATTTAATTTTCCACCGCCGGGCGCGAGCGTTTTTTTGCGCGCAGAAAGGGTCTGGCTTCTGGTATCCGGTCATTTCGCCATGTTTACTTCTGCGGCGCAGTTTCTTCCTTCGCCATTTATGGGCCCCCTCGACGTGGCGTTTTGGCTTCTCTTTTTATCAAGGGACGGGTGGAACAAGCGGTCGTCTGTTGAATGGTTTATTTTGGGGCATTCCCTTTCCCCCCTTGCGATTTTTAGAGAAATAATTCGCGAGCCACTTCTGTGCCATAAAATGCGTAGATGAAGGAGTACTTGCGAGAGAGCGCGATCGGCCGAATGCCATCTAGCGGCGGAATCGGAAGTATCGCTATATATATTGATGGGTTTCTATTTAACGACGATGCTAGAAATGAGTTTACCTGTTTGCTGTTTGATATGAGAATTTCTCAGACTGTAAACGTCTACTGGTAAGATTTGTTGGAGGTGGAAAGTGCACATCAGGTTAGAGTAATGCCGCTTGATAACGCTCGAGAGATCGCCGAGCTATTCTAGGCGTTCACGCTATTTCAAGAGCCTGTGTTAACAGAATCAGCTGCTTAATTTATGAAGAAACGCGCGACACCGCGAAGCTCTCTCTCTCTCTCTCTCTCTCTCTCTCTCTCTCTCTCTGAAATGTGATTGGAGGTGCTGTCACGTCTACGGTGCAGCCTCGGGGAGAAAAAAACTACCTATGTACTCGGTATACGTAATGAAACATCGGAATGGGACTCCGTGCGTGCTGGAACCGACCTGCTTCCACATTTCAGTTGACGAAGCACTGTCCCTACTCTTATTATACACGATCAGAATGTGGAAGGCCCGTGAACAATCAAGTGAAGAACTGAAGTGAGAAAAAATAGGCAGACTTAAGAAAGCACTGAGCTGTAAACTGAACAAACACGTCTGCCAGAATCCACGTCACCGATTCCGCTAAAATTCTGCATATAGTTATTCCATGCCACGTACCATAACGTGTTATATATAGATAAGTGTGCAGAGAAAATTGCACAGAAAATTTTCTGAGAAAATGAAGTTCAAAGTGACAATTACAATTGAGTATAATTTATTTCTAATTCTTAATTGATGAGTCCTGGAAGTAAACACTGTAAGTGCCCAAATTAAAATAAAATATTCTATCGGAAAATATTCCACGGGCCAAAGTAAGACCCAATTAAACGATAAGGAAACAGTATTGGCAGTTACAGCACTGACAAATTTAAATAAATGGCATATTCAGTTTTCTCTACAACTAAGAACTTCTTTATTTCATGAATTTGGACTAATGCAAAAAGTAGAAATTTTTTTGATGTATTTGGGGTTTTCATACTTAAGCATATTTAGTAATCAAAACAAACCAAAATTAGTAAATAATGTAAAGTCAGGGAATTTTTTCTACAAGGACTCCTCAATTATTTATACATTCCTGTGGGGGACTCCATTCCATCTTGACCTCGGTTTAATGCTCACTTCAGATTGCATATACCGAGGGCGTGCAAGATCAGCACCGCAAACTTAATTTTCTCGGAAGCTTCTTAGTATTTCTCCACGTGCTTCTAAGACATTGTTATTTATGGCGTACACTGACTATATTCCAAATTTGAAGCAAATCTGAGACTATAACCCATGCACTCCTTTTCCGCGGTGAAACCAGTGGGACTTCATCTTCAGTCACTTCATAGTCAATGTTAGCCACTCCACTAATTTCCTTAAAAATTCCCCAGTGTATAACTTCGATGATATATAAATCCAGGTGTGACAAAGCCACGAAAAACTTAACCGGCTACCCGGAGGAGTAGGTGGCGCCCGGAGGAGCACGTGATCGCCGCGCAATTTCAATTGCTGATTGATGTAGGAGCATATCGTTGACATATCCGCGCACCGGGCGAACAGACATCGCGTCGATGTGCAACGTGACCGAGGAGAGCATCGGGACGTTCTATATTTACCGGGTCTGGCTTTATCAGCCGGTTATCAGCGAGACAAGAGGCGGAGGAGGCGACTCCTCTGCGCCACGGTTGGCAAACACAGGCCGCGCCGCTTTCTCTCTTCGCCTCCTGCACCTTTCCTCCGCTTATTTTTATCGTTCCCTTCTTCGCTCTCTTACGTAACCGCGGATCCGTCTTGCACGCCGTTTACGTCTCCTTGCCTACCATTTTCCTCTGCCCCGAGGAAAACCCAGGCTCCAGCCGAGGAGTTTTGGCTGCCACTCTGCAAGTGAAAGGCTGCTTAGCCTGCAGAGGAGATTGTGACTTGGTGCCACTTCGACGGTTTCGATTTTGGGCATTTGGTTCCTGTTTTGGTTAGTGGGCAGAGATGGTGCGCTCTTTTTCCTGTTGTTGCATATTTTGGGGGTTATTGTACTGCTGGCGGGGGTCTTCAGTGTTTTCGTTTGCCTGTAGCAGTGGTTCTCAATCTTTTTTGAATCGCGACCCCGTTTTATAATATTTTATTAAATTTAATAAGGCAAAGAAAACACATTAAATATAGGTATTTCAGAATGGAATTCTAATTTAATAATATTTAATTAATATATATATATATATATATTAAAAGTACCCGGGGCGACTCCCTAGAAAACACTTCGCGACCCACAGGTTGGGAACCACTGGTCTATAGTCCCTCCTTTTGTTTTTAGTTTCTTGAAGCATGCTTCAATGTGGACCTTTCTTTTCAACTTTAACCCCTTTTTGCACTGCACACAGTGTATTTTGTTAGATCCATCGCCAGATTAATGAAATTATTCCCCACTGTTTTTAGAGATAGTATAGTTGTGTTTATACCGAGTGAATCTTTAATTCCAAATAATAAAAAAGTGTTGTATGTATGGAGATTATCTGAGATTTACTTCGCGAGTTATAATGGATTCAAGAAGGTATCTGTGACGGTGGAGGTTACGTCTGTCCGCCATTTTGTTACAAGTGGGCTCCTTTGTAGTCCAAGTTACCATTCCTAACTAAAGCAGCGGAGGCTGGCAGTAGTCCACAGCAGAGTGTTCAATATTCTGATTAATTGGTGCTCGAAGCAGAAAGAAAAATAGCTTTAATTGTAGTCGAATCGCTTCGGAGAAATATTCGCCGTGGCAGCAGAGGAAAAATAAGAATCACAGCAGCCTTCTGTTGTATCGCGAAATTGCTGGGGGAAAAAAGATGTGTAAGAACTGGAGTACAGCAAAAGAAAAATATGAACTTATCGTTCCGTTGCACAAGAACGAAAGAAAGACGAAGCAAGGCGTTGATGTAGGTCGTCGGTACGTAATCAGTCAGTCGCTTCGCTTATCAGGAACGCTATCGGCGTATCATCTGTGCGGGCCATGCATGACCCACATCGCGAGGTTCTCGCAGCCAGTCGGAACTCTGAATTTCGCGAATGAATCACATTATTTGTGTCATCTCGTTCTATGTACGAGTCTCTAATTCTTTTTGGGGCGATAAACAATCTTTTTAATTCTTATTGGAATCTTTCGTTTCTGTACAAGTTTCTGTAATCGTTTTAGAGATCTCAGTGGCGTAGAAGATACAGGCGATAATTTACTGATTGATAGCAGCAAAGTGTTGAATGTTCCATGATCGGATGTAGCGCATCTACTTAAATGTCCTCATATTGAGAGACAGAGTCGAGCGATTCGAACTAGACCAATTGCAGCTGATTCCTTTTTCAAAAATGAATCGAAAAGGTGGAATGAATTTTTCTCCTACGATGCGCCACTTTCGAGTGAATCGCGGTTGAACGCGCGTGCTCCCTGTTCGGTTCGGAAGCGGTCGCGCGCGCCTCTGCTAGACGTTGTATTCAAGCTTGATTTTCTCGTAATCGGAGCTTCGTACGAAAAATACTTACTCTACATTTTCGACGTATTTTTTTTCGCTGATTCGTTTGACTATAATTTTTAATAAGAATTAGATTCTGTTAAGAAATAAATCGTCTCTTTTCTCCAAAATCGGTGTGAATATAGTGTTTTCTTCAGAGAATAATGATCTGTGACGAATTGTAAGGTAATGATTAACCGAGAGAAGGAGAATTTGGAGGTAATATTGGAATATATTAAGGAATAACGTCTCAGCAGGAATATGGTAAAAATGGTGGGAAATTTCCCGCTGCATTTCGACACTGTTCGTTCCCAAAGCGATACGCGCTCGGGGAACCAGTTTGCAGCAGGAACTCTGCCTATCGCCGCCTCCGAAGTACCCACTTCCGGTAGCACCGGGCCTCGCGTGTTTCCACGTAAACACGCTAGGAAATAGGGCGATCCTCCTCGAGTAGAGTATATTGGCGAACGAAGGAGGGAAGCCTGTCTCGTTTTCCAGATATCGATCGCGTTGCAGCCGCGATTTACGACCAAAATGGTGGCTCTCTGGTTGACGAAAACGCAACCAGAGCCATTCATTTCCATTTTTTTTTACCTACCACTAAAAACGGTCCAATTTATATCAAATTTTATTCATCATAAAAGGAGAAATTTCTCTTCATTACTAAAAATATAATATAGTTGCATAACATCTACAGTAACAGAGCGATAGATTTTTCTAAATTTTTTCAAATTGCATTTTCAAAAGGCGAATGCTTCAAAAAATTCTGCATTGTCGTGCGCGTGGTGAAAGGGGATTTTTATATCGGAAATAAGCGTTGCTCGTTCAGAGTTAGTTGATTTAAGTCGATGACCAACGGGAGGCGTGCGAATTTAGGTCGAGCGATATATCGAGCACGATGGTTTCGCGGTGCGGGCACCAGGACGTGCTTTACCTTACCTCACCTCCCCTTATCGCGTTATCACGGCCAGATAAGGGTACCTCGCGCTCGCGAACGACTACAGGCTCACCAGGTAGCAAATTGCACGTTGCACTTTCGACGACAGCGGCGCGCGCAGGATTTTTCTGTCTTCGGGCGCATTGCAGAGTGTTGCTGTTCTAATAGCGCAATTCTGTCTCGCTTTTGTGATTTTCTATGTAATATAGAGCACATCATAAATTGTCCATTTTGAGGATAAATTTTTTATCTGTCTTCACTCACAGTTCCAGTGTGAAAATAGCCTTTTTTTTTTCAATTTTTGGGAATGGTACTTCGATAGCCAGCTGCTAAATTGCCAGTGAAATGAAACATGATATATTAGGTGTAACCCGAATTACTCTCCTGAATTTTGACTAAAATCCAGCTCGTCATAAACTGTGGCGAGATTGCAATTAGAGGGATGGCCGCTATATCGTGACTGACATTTTGCCCTCGACCACAATTTAGTCTGGCGCAGTTGCGCTACAAACCCACAACTTCATTTACCACTGTAATTTCGTCCGCGACTTCGTGCGTTAACTTCACCTGCGAAATTTGCTGTAATTCTGTTTTTCAACCGCATTGTCATCCCTCCATGGCTTGCGCCCTTATCTGAGACGTCGATGGTGATTTTAATGATTGGAAAATTCAAATTCTATTTTTTTTTTGTTTCGCGGTCTATGAAGTGTGACTCGAAAATTTTGAGTTGCGTTATATTCTGAAATTGAAATTTACACCGATTTGTTCATTTCGGATAATGTAAAAATGAATTCAATTTTTTCGATGTGACTTTTGACAAAATTAAAATGATTGGAATTCATAAAATCTGATTTGGGTAGAACTATAAATTTGTCTACTATTCCCATGTCGGGTTTACGTTGGCTGGCAAAGAGAATCTGTAAATTGGACTGTAATGCACTTTTATTGAGACGAGGATGGATATTTTATGCACGATACTGCCAGCAATTTCCCCGCTGTTTATTGACGGTGACGCTCGTAAGTGAAACGATTGCTTTGATCGAGGGTTATCATATTTTCGTCTCTCGTCTGGAGTGCCACTTTCGATGCAAATACAAAGCTCCTTTTCTCGACTGTTTTCTTCTCGTTTTTCGCTGTTGCCACTTTATGAATGCATATTCTCTGAAAATGTGAATTTTTTATGAGCTCCAGTTTGTGAAGCTTTGAACACTGCCACACAATGCAAAGTGCAAATTTATTTACAAACAAAACGTGGTTCTTTTTGGTAAGTTTTGATGCATGGAATTTTTGTAAGTACTTCAAATTTTGAAATAGGAGAATTCCATCTGGCTTTAGGATAATGTAAGTTAAATCGCCATGAACATCTAGTTTTCTTTTATAAACACAAGTAGAAAATAAGCTATTAATTTGGGGCCCTTTAAATTTCCCGCCAATGTTGCACTATTGGCATCTTACATTCTTCAGCTTTTACTTCTGAATGCTAGGAACCACCAAGCGTGTTTATTTACAAAATTCTCCTCCGCATACTTCATTTATCAGTCTACTTTCTGAAATATTTACCATTTCGTAAACAATTGCACCCTTTAGCCAAGAAAATGAAAGAAAAGTTAAGTTCCTTTTCATTCTTTCGTAATAGCCGCCTAAGGGTGGCCTCTGTGGCGCCACCTGCGAATGTACTCAGAAAGTACTTGGAGTACCATGCTTGCACTTCAGGTGGCGCCAAGGTCTCGACTGGCGCGGTTGGAAAATTCGCGAGTGGAGTATTTGATTTGCAAAAAAACTGTGCAAAATAGCTAATTTATCGTTGATTAAGTGCATGAACTGTTGATTCATCGTTCGCCAACAACACTGCTACGGAACTAGGTAAAAAAAATCGCATCTACAATGTTTACATACAATCTTTGCCAGCGATCAGTGATCTTGACATTGACACCAAACTTTCTAACCTAACAAGCTGCATAGCAATTGCACAGCACGTGTATTGTTGCAAAGACATGTAATTAATACACTTGCTAGTCTTTAATAGTTCGAATAATTTTAAGGTTTTATGATAGTCTCTACATTGTAAAACTTTTTAAAAATCCACGGAATAATTAAACACAAGAAATAGTTCTAGTAGTTAAGATTCTATCTCAAGACAGAATTGGGATTAGCAAGGTGGCGCCATTTTTTACTTATGCAAGTAGCAACAGTCGAATTTTTCAAATTTCTATTAGAGCTTCGCGGCATTCTAAATTCTCCATAAATTCCATGATTTGTATATAAGGCGATCAAAGGCATTTGTGCAGAGGGAATACTGGCTTTTGATTGCCACTCAGTTGGATTTACGTTTGTGGATAGAAACGCAGATGAGCTCGCACGATGTCGATATTAAAAGCTCGTTGGAACGTTAGATGGTTAGGAACGGGAAGAGGCGTCCTCGGTTTACGAGGACACGAGAACGCTAGTAAGGAATGGCGTTTACTTGGCGCACTCGCTCGACCAGTTTTTACTGTCCGCGTTGGTCCGCCTCGCGGATTCAGCGGCAGTTCGACTACGCCATATCGAAGCTATAGAATATCGATTTTTGGGCTGTGCAAATAATTTCGTATTCTTTTCACGGAGCGTCCATCTATCTTTTTCAATAAGAGAATGGACACTTTCACTTGTTCGAAATCTGTGGGCTATAGTGACATACGTGGGCAGGATTTTTTAAGGTTGAGGGTTTTTGTAAGTACTTTAAATTTTGAAATAGGAGAATTCCGTGTGACTTTAGAATAAAGTAAGTGAAATCGCCATGACTAATCTAACCCTAACCTAGCAAGGTTATGTGTGGTAGTATGTTTGATATAATTCGATAGTCAGTAATTAATATTGAAGAATTGGAAATTGTTTTTTTAATGCTGGATATAATTAGTAAGTGGCATATAATGGTAACACTATTGATGGATATTTTACTGAAGAATACCAGTAGCATATATGCTAGTATTCAGTATTTAAATGTGATGTAGATACTACTCAGTATCTGGACAGTACTTTATCGAAGTATTCTAGTATTTCGAATTTTGTCCACCATCTACTATTCCCAATACTGAAATACTAGAAAAGGTTATCTCGTAGCCAGGTAGTACCTATTCCAACATTTACCATCCACTATCTTTGACAGTCTGTAATTATTAACCAGTGCAGTGGATTTGAGTGGAAATGTAGAGGTAGTTTACTAAAAACGGGCCAAGTGTAGTACGAAAAAAATGTAGTGTTTGGATATCTATACCTAATCATAATTTTTTTGATCATGGGGCCCTGCGGACCCTTCTGTGCAAGCCCTGTTAAATCCGCCACTGGTGGTATCCTAGTCAATACAGAATACTTTTAATCGTTCCTAATTCCTATACTACTATCAGACATTTAGTATTCAAGAAAACCTCCATGATTCTTAAGTTCCTTGTATTATTTACTTCAAACGATTTCCTCGATTATTAAAACAGCCTAAGTTCACCTGTCTAGCATCTCGTGGTCGTGCATAGCTATATAGTGATAAATGGCTGTACTTGCCATTACGAAACGGTTTCACTTTTCCACGGTGATGTTCGACGGGGGAAATGGCGGGTCACGGTAAAAACCTATCGTCTCATTGTGTGTGCGGGGGGCCATAAAACACGCGCTTTTCCTCTCGACTAGCGTGAAACTTCGAAAGTGTGTTAACGCTAACCTGTACTTCGCCGCAACGTCTACCATTGCGGTAACATGATTTTCCCCTAAATTCGAGGACAATGGAAACGTTGCGCCAAAGACGATGGTTTGTGAATCCTTCATTTTCTAATATTTATACGAAATTAAATTTTAGTTGAAAAATGTTTATGTAATTTATTCTTCAGTTATTTTTGTGTGCCAGAGAAACGCCCACAGATTGCACAATCTAGGCATAAAAATATTCACGTACATAAATGTAGAGAACACGAGTGAGTTTATAATCCTTTTTATTTCAGCTGTATGTTAGCGCGTCTTTACACCTGTCGCTTAAACAATTTCCAATGTATAACTTATTCCATTTTCCTTCTCCGAGGCGACGCATTTCCTGCGTCACGCGTAATTTGTCAGCTGGAAAAGTTGAACATCCTTAAAAAATTTAATTTTTAATTAAAAAGTAGGAATTTGTAACATTTTAATTACTTCTCCATTCATCCCTTTTAATTGAAAAGGAGAAGTATGTACGCTTCATTTTCCTCTAATTTTGAAACTTTTTAAAGCAAACAGTTCTCCGCGTTCTAGTAAAAGTGGGTGATGGGAGAAACCTTGCCAGCAAGGGGGACCCACAGGTTTCGACAATGAGCCGCCACGTCACATTGCGAAAGGCGCGGGCGCGAGCGTTCGTTACGAAATTCGAACGTGATCACGAAACGAGTCCACGATGTATTCCGACGCGATAATCGCGTGGATTGTCGGCTGTATTTACACCGTGGAGTCGCGTTTCCTCGTGGTCGACGACAACTGGCGGCGCTCGCTCGACGGTCGTCGAAGTCCTTGAGCACTTCCGCCTCCTTTTTTCTTCTCCTTCGTCCCTCTGACATTCACCGTTGCGAATTCGCTCCGCTGCGAAATACGCAATCGCCACTCGATTAGCTATTACGTTATTCCTTGTCCCTTGCTCTCGGCTCAGAGGGGCTTCCCAAAAAATTTCTTAAGGGACAGGGTGGATGTGCTAATTACTGCCAACGTCTCTATTACTACCGCTTTATTTATTTTATTTAATAACAAAGTGGCGTATAAGGAATAGTGTTTAAAAAATTTATTATTAAATCTGGACTGTTATTCTGCTTCTTTTTATTATTATTATGCGTTAAGTTGGTATCTATATTTTCTGAGCAATAAAGAGATTTAATTTACTGTTAATGGGAGTGGCACCCAATCCATCATCGCCGTAGAAAATTTAAATAAAATTCCCCGGTGCTCAGCGCGGAAACGTGGGGCACGAAAGGAAAAAAATTTCATGCCGCCGCCATTTCTATTCTCACGAAACAGTTTGCTGTCGCGAGCCTGGCGTAACGCTCTAGCGTGGTCGCGGTACAAGAGCGGCTAATTGCGTTTTTCTTGGCCCCTCGGCAGCCAAGCAGTTCCCTCGGAGTTTACAATTACTTGTAAACACGACTGGGAAACGAGGAATTAGCGTGAACGTGGCGCTAGTGTGCCTGGGGTTTCTTTACCGTTTAGCTTTTTTTCCCCTCCAGATGTAAGTATTCAGCCTCGTGTAAACGTGGCCTGAACGTAGAAGGTAGAATCGACGACAGATTCTGTTCTGAAATATTTTTATTTCAATGTTTCTCAACATTTTGTGCCTACGAGATGTTTTTTGTGCGTAGGTATTGTTAAATAAATGTAAATACTGTGTGGGATGATTTTTGGATGAGACACAAAGGAACTTCATTTTGGGCTGAAACGTTGGTTCGGGAATTTTTTTGAAAAATTTGAAGTGGTAGTAAGGTAGAGCATTAATGTCAGAATCTGATACCGTGGTTTCATTTTTAGTATCTCAGTAGTAAATCGGGAATATGAATTGTCAGTAAGGTGTGGTAACAAATTTATGGAATACAAGCTTTACCGGTCGGCTTCGCTCGAAATTTAGATTCGGATTTTATAAAAAAAAATTTTTTTTTGCGGAAATAGTCACATTCATCTGGATTAGCTAGGCATACTGAGCTGGGGCACATTGCGTGACCCCAGAGTTTACCGTTCGAAAGTTTTTAGGCGACAGACAAACACACAAACACTTTCTGCTTTATTTATGGAATATTAGGGTACTAGGCAATGCGATAGGAAATAATAATAATTCTTTCTTGCACCAATAGGTATTACGAAAATAACAAGAAGATTAAAAAACAAATACATATGAGAAAACATGAAAGAGAAAAATAGTAGAGTTAGAAATTATATATACAGTGAGTAACGAAAATATTCGGACACTTTTTAAAACCCCATAACTTTTTTTAAAATTAATCTAAAGAATTTGAGTTTTTTTTGAGAACCTGAGTGTGATGTCTAGTAGTTTTTAAATACTAGTATTAACAGGTGTGGAATATATTGCCCATCTTGTATTATACTAATACCTCGAACTCTAAAAAATACCTAGTGTTCTTAACACTAGATCGTAATGTCCACCCCTCTTGATACTAAACCCTAACCAGTACCTGCATAAACTGATGCTAATAATAATACTAGATACTCTATTGGACTATCCTCAGTGGCGGATTTAAGAAAAAAGGCCCAGGTGGCAAATGTTCTGAGGGGCCCATTTTTTCGGGAAAATGAAGTGGTAGTTTACTAAAACGGGATAACTGTACAGAAAAGTATAAAAGAAAAATATAGTGCTTGGTTAAAATCATAAGTTTTTTTTTAAGACAGGGCCCTAGGGGGCCTGTGCAGGGGCCCATTTTTTCGGAAAATAAAGCTGTAGTTTACTAAAAATGGGTTCAGTGTAATAATACAGAAAGAAAATATGCTTTAGATATAATCATACTTTTTTTTAAGGATGGGGCCCTGGGGGGCCTTCTGGGCAGAGGCCCATTTTTCGGGAAAATAAAGCTGTAGTTTATTAAAAACAGGCTTAGTGTAATAATATAGAAAAAAATATGCTTTGGATATAATGATAATTTTTTTTAAGAATGGGGCCCTGAGGGCCTTCTGTGCAGGGGCCCAGGTGGCAACTGCTCATCGGCCGCCCCGTTAAATCCGCCACTGACTATCCTAATATTTTCCATATCTAGTACTCAACATTTAATACCTAGTATTTCCCACAATATCAAGATACTATTTATTTACTCTGCTGTTGGCTACTAATTCTGTGTGAAAAATTTCAATCCAAAAATGTAATAATACCTACCAAACACAGTACTAAGTAGTTACACAATACCTACTACAAGCACTTGATCCTCCTCTTCCGAATCACTGACACCAAACACATTTCAAAAAGTAGTCCCCGACCGAAGTTAAAAGAGCTCACGCGAGTCACCGTTCTGCAAAATTCATTCCCCTCGTCAATCCCATTCCGTAGTATATCTCTTTGATCGAAACACAGCAGCTAGCATTTCTCTTTATATTTCTCCAATCCCGTCGCTCCTTCTGGAGAGTAGATATCCTTGAAGCGGAACATTGTCCCCGTCCATTTCTTGTCCGTTCCGCGATACTCAAACACGTTTTCTGACATTGACCGTTGACCAGCGGTATTCTGCTCCAAAAGACCCGCGAACTCGATCGTAGAAACCTCGTTCCTCTATTTGCAAAGTGTCTCGCGACGATGTATCGCCACGAACACATTCATTCCTGAGGATGCATTCAGGGTCGATCGTTTGATGGGCGTTTTTATCGATTTGGCGAAGATTAATCATTCTACTGCGAACTTTTTACGTGTCTGGAATTTCTTTTTCCTCTGTACACCCCAAAGTAGTATTCTTTTTAGTGAACACAAGTAAAGAATTTAATTTGTGACCGAAGTGCCAATGTTTTAGAAAACTTGACGAAACTAAATCCCCCAAAATATTCCCCAGAATGTTTGCCTCTAAATGCATTTTTTAATTAAAAATATTAAAAACACTTTGCTACGTCAAAGCAGCCTGAGGTAGCAATCCAGCCATCTTGGGGACTAAATCCTCTTTTAGGGAGAGTTTTGTGTTTGCCCTTAAGTTTCCCAGCTTTCGAGCAGTTCGATCTTTTCTGTGTTTTTTTTTCACTCTCTGGATGGTAATGGTTATTGTCGTGAAATCGCGGATTTTCACACGACCAGATCGGAATGCCGGCGTTCAACTCTGCCAAGAAAATAGCAGCGTCGATTCCGCTCTTAGTACGGTATCACGGAGCGCTACGACACTTATCGTGCGAATCTTTGGAATTCGCTGGATCCAGCCTGGCTGTTCCACCGCGGACGCTTTCTCACGCATTTCCCGTCGTTAGCACAATAGCAAAATGGAGTATAACGTTGTGCCGTGTTTCTGGATAAAAATAGTCCGCGCTGGGCACCTTCGTTCCCTTTGTTAACGATTGACGGGGGGGGGGGGGGTGAGGAAATGGAGACGAGTATCCCAGTCCTCCGTTTTCTTCGTAAACTGGCTGGGATAGAGTGTGGCGATGCTGACAATGACTGGAGTTAATGGTGGACCGCAGGTCTGTTTCACACTAGACACCTTTGTGGAGCACAAATCAGGTGTCCACTTGATGGGGACAGCTCTGATTGAAGGGTGATGGAGGGAGATGGAGAATTGAGTAACTGTATCTTAAGTGCTAGGTGTGGGGTACAAATGTTTTGTTTGGAGAGGTCCTTAGTGGTCTTAATTGTGTGCGTAAGAATTATTCTTATAGCTAAGTGCAAAATGGTTCTTTCGGCAGGGTGTAATAGAGGAAACTGGAGACACTTTTGTGCGTCTATATCTTGTTGTGGAAGTGATAAGCAAGGACGCTGAAAATTGGGGACTAGTATTGATCAACTGTCGTTAGGTTCCAGGGCTATTTGGAGCTGTGTTCCCAGTGTCCCAATTACCAATATCCCAAAGTTCAGAGTATCTAATTACCATTATTCCAAAGTTTAAAGTACCCAATTACTATTATCCCAAAGTTTAGAGTACCCAATTACCATTATCCCAAAGTTCAGAGCTCCAATTACCACTGCCCCAAAGCTCAGAGCTACAATTACAAATATCCCAAAGTTCAGAGCTCCAGTTACCAATATCCCAAAGTTCAGAGTATCTAATTATCATTATCCCAAAGTTTAAAGTACCCAATTACCATTATCCCAAAGTTCAGAGCTCCAATTACAAATATCCCAAAGCTCAGAGCTCCAATTACTAATATCCCAAAGTTCAGAGTCCCAATTATTACAATTATAAAGTTGAGTTAGTATCCAATTACCATTATCCCAAAGTTCAGAGCTCCAATTACCACTGTCCCAAAGCTCAGAACTCCAATTACAAATATCCCAAAGTTCAGAGCTCCAGTTACCAATATCCCAAAGTTCAGAGTATCTAATTACCATTATTCCAAAGTTTAAAATACCCAATTACCATTATCCCAAAGTTCAGAGCTCCAATTACAAATATCCCAGAGCTCCAATTACTAACATCCCAAAGTTCAGAGCCCCAATTATTACTATTCTAAAGTTGAGTTAGTATCCAATTACCATTATCCCAAAGTTCAGAGCTCCAATTATAAATATCCCAAAGTTCAGAGCTCCAATTACCACTGGCCCAAAGCTCAGAGCTCCAATTACAAATATCCCAAAGTTCAAAGTATCTAATTACCAATATCCCAAAGTTTAAAGTAGCCAATTACCATTATCCCAAAGTTGAGAGTACCCAATTACCATTATCCCAAAGTTCAGAGCTCCAGTTACCAATATCCCAAAGTTCAGAGTATCTAATTATCATTATCCCAAAGTTTAAAGTACCCAATTACCATTATCCCAAAGTTCAGAGCTCCAATTACAAATATCCCAAAGCTCAGAGCTCCAATTACTAATATCCCAAAGTTCAGAGTCCCAATTATTACAATTATAAAGTTGAGTTAGTATCCAATTACCATTATCCCAAAGTTCAGAGCTCCAATTACAAATATCCTAAAGTTCAGAGCTCCAATTACCACTGTCCCAAAGCTCAGAACTCCAATTACAAATATCCCAAAGTTCAGAGCTCCAGTTACCAATATCCCAAAGTTCAGAGTATCTAATTACCATTATTCCAAAGTTTAAAGTACCCAATTACCATTATCCCAAAGTTCAGAGCTCCAATTACAAATATCCTAAAGCTCAGAGCTCCAATTACTAATATCCCAAAGTTCAGAGCCCCAATTATTACTACTCTAAAGTTGAGTTAGTATCCAATTACCATTATCCCAAAGTTCAGAGCTCCAATTATAAATATCCCAAAGTTCAGAGCTCCAATTACCACTGGCCCAAAGCTCAGAGCTCCAATTACAAATATCCCAAAGTTCAAAGTATCTAATTACCAATATCCCAAAGTTTAAAGTAGCCAATTACCATTATCCCAAAGTTGAGAGTACCCAATTACCATTATCCCAAAGTTCAGAGCTCCAGTTACCAATATCCCAGAGCTCCAATTACTAATATCCCAAAGTTCAGAGCCCCAATTATTACTATTCTAAAGTTGAGTTAGTATCCAATTACCATTATCCCAAAGTTCAGAGCTCCAGTTACAAATATCCCAAAGTTCAGAGCTCCAATTACCACTGTCCCAAAGCTCAGAGCTCCAATTACAAATATCCCAAAGTTCAAAGTATCTAATTACCAATATCCCAAAGTTTAAAGTAGCCAATTACCATTATCCCAAAGTTGAGAGTACCCAATTACCATTATCCCAAAGTTCAGAGCTCCAGTTACCAATATCCCAGAGCTCCAATTACTAATATCCCAAAGTTCAGAGCCCCAATTATTACTATTCTAAAGTTGAGTTAGTATCCAATTACCATTATCCCAAAGTTCAGAGCTCCAGTTACAAATATCCCAAAGTTCAGAGCTCCAATTACCACTGTCCCAAAGCTCAGAGCTCCAATTACAAATATCCCAAAGTTCAGAGCTCCAATTACGAATACCCCAAAGTTCAGAGTCCCAATTACCGTATTCAAGATCCAAAATACCACTGCCCCCCTTCAAAGTCCCTATCTCTGCTCCTAACTTACAGTGTCTACCAACAAGTCATCGCACCAGGAATGGAATGAGATTTCGTTTTTCAATTCGACCACATATGGCTACACTCGCCATTAGAATGTTGCAGAAAGTTTGCTCGCGTTTCCCTCGCATAACTTGTGCAGGTGGTAGGCGCGCGTGTGCCGCGTTCGAGGCAGGAATGTAGGTGAGCCTGCGAGTGCAGCGAGCGCATTACGCGAGCCACGTAACACCAGCCACGAGTGTGGGAAAGTGAGGAAGCTGGCCTCGAACTCAGACCTCAACCTTCTCTTCTAGCTGCAACCTCGTTCCTCCTTTTCCGCCGTTCTGACTGGCCTGCCTGCCGGGCCCTCTCCTTTCGAGTTACCAAGCAGAACTGTCTACCCTATCGTAGTTACGTGGCACATGCTACGCTGGTGCATTAGCCTGACGCAGTTGCCACGAGCCACTTGGCCTGGAGTGCATCGATTTCTCTGCCTGGTGGCTTAAATCGAGGTTGAACTTCCCTTTCACCTTTTTCCTAATGCTACGTACTATGAAGACTTTTGGGTGGGGTGTTGATTTTGTGGGACTATAAGAGTTTCTAGATTTTTAACATTTTTTATTTTTAATGGTGGATACCACCGAGGCTTTTGTACGAGGGATTTTTTATTTTCATCTGCGGCTTGGAATACAAATTTCAAATTTCGTGTGACTATAAATGTGTTTGAAAATAAGATGGAGCTGTTCTTGTGGTTCAAATTTTCTGTACTTTTTGGACTTGTTAGAGGATTTTTTGATTTGGTGGTTTACAACAAATTTTCTGTGACTATAAGGTTCTCCATGTATACTCTATAGTCTGGACTTTTAAATAACTAATAAATTTATTTAATTTATTAATAAATAAATTTAACTCTGCGCGTTTGTAAAAATGTCCTAGCTTTCTAAATTTGCTGCAGATATCTCGTGACTATACACTTACACCTCTGTCTTTTATTTTTCTGAATTCTTGGAAGTCAAATCATTCGCTAATACGATTCGAAATTTCTTTACAAATTCCCATCCTCCATAGACTATCGAATAAAACCAAACATATGTTACGTTGTAAATTAGTAAGAAACGTATGCTAATAGTATCCCTAAGCGTTTCACTCGAGAATCCATCATTTATCATCTCGCAGCAGCATACGTTACATCATAAAAAGGGTTACAGAACGAATCACGATAATTCTCTTGTGTAACGAGGCATTTCTGGAATCAGCTTGATTTAAGATCGCCATTATCCAGGTAGGTATCCAGTAACAGATTTCTTACCATTAAACAAATGCACATGAATAAATAAGTCGTGACCAACTGACAATGAATTCCCTCCTATCGTATTTAATCAGCTATTTTTATATATTTTGCATTGGAATATCATTCTTCCGCTTTCCCTTCGTTTCTATCGAGTTTAATTTTTATTTTCAACCAGAAAAAAGTAAGCCAAGCACAGCTAGCAAAATTAGTAAATTTTTAATCACGTTATTGGAGAAAATTTATTCTGGAAAAAATGGGAAGTACTTCTATATATTGCAGACTATTTGCGAGATCAATAGAACGGTTAATTCGTATCGAATAGGGTCCAGCGACGATTTCATGGTTGGGAAGGGGCACCTGTAACCCAGTTTCCTTCGGTCTCGATGGAAACTGCACGTGCATTTTCACGTACGCGACCCTGACCCGGTACCTCGCGTCGCCTACATTTCCATAAAGCGAACTCGAAATGTGAAAATCCACGAACCGCGAATGGCTTCGATTTTTTTCAGTTGGAGGGACACTGGTTTATCGCTTTTGGCGGGAACAAAGGTCCCTTCTACGCTCTGCGGTTTATAGTGAATCCTTTCGAACGAAGTAACATGCAATTTGTCGCCCGAAATGGCAAACGAGAAGCGTGTAGTGGATGAAAAAGCATTCAACTTTTTATATTTTCGATATTTCTAACATTTTTTAATCCTATGATACTTGGTGAGGGTTCGCCAGAAGTGAAACACCAATTCGTTGATTATCTAGATCGGACTCGCCTGCGTTTATGTAGAGAAATAATGTCCTCGGCAACAGATTAAAAAGAGACGAGCGCCAGATCTGGTTTGCGTGGGCGGCTGTGCCCGAGGTCCTCGCAATTTTCTCAGCGAAGGACGCACAGCTTCTGCATTCAGATCATTTTCATCGAGTGCTTTTTTTTGCTAATTCAGCCTTCGCTCTTGTGTTTTTCCTTCCGTCTCTTTTCCATATGGTTATTCTCAATTAATCCGGAGACTCACCGGTCAGGGGATCACTGTCAATTTCCAACCCTGTCAAGGGAACACGTGCACGCGTTTCCTGGTAGCTGCACCCTAGATAGGCGTCTGCTTCGAAATGCCTAGTTAAGGTATTAATTTCGTTCCAACGGTGTCAGCAGTTCGCAAGTTTCACCCCCTCGAGCAAATTAGTTACGTTATAAATCGTGAGGACGTTAAATGCAATTGGGAGTAGTTCGGAATATGGAACTTTGTGAACATCCAGTAAGTACGGTTACATTTTCATCCGTCACATTTATTGCTATACTGAAACTGAACTGCCTGCTTGCTGTATAGTCACGAGGTACTTTCCCAGTTGCATCTCAACTAGCAAATGAGAGCTAATGTAGCCCAACGAGGAGCTAGAGGTCACATGAGAACCAAATCAGAGGTAAACACACGCAAGTTACATCTCAATTAACCATAGTTGCACCAATAGTAAAACTTATGTGAATAGTAATCTAGGTGGTGAATTAGTAATTGTACCAGGTGCTAGTATATATTATATCTTGAGCTAGTAGCTCTCTAGTCAGCCTCTACGTATAAGCAGGTGTCCAAGTATTTTCTGAACGCAGGTATGTATTTTGTGTGTTGTCAGTCAGTCGTTATTTAAAATAATAGGTATTGCTTGAAATCATATTATTTTAAATACTAGGTATTTTTTAAATATTATTGTTTGAGATACTAGGTATTATTTGAAATATTATTACTTGAAATACTATTTTCTTATATTTCACTAAAATTTTCATTTCACAATAGTATTTGTCTGAGTTACGATTAAAATATATATTTGAAATACTGTTCCTTTACGCAAGCACTATTTCATGGAAAAGTTTATTTATCAAATCCTGTACCTATCCCTCGAAAAAATAAAAATATTTATTTCTATTCATCTATTTCAAAAATCTATTTTCTCCAGCCCTGCGTATAAGTCCCTCAAGTTCACACTTAATGACTATTATACCAGTTTAGTTGATAGTCACACGATTATGACATCATACATAATTTAAAAATGATGGCCCTTTCCCAGCCAGCTGATCGCCAATTTTCCATGGAAGATTAAAAAATAGTGTCCCATTTTGTTCCGTTCCCTCCGCCAGGTCGACTTCGTCATCGCGCCACGACTTCCCGGGAAACTGGGATAACTGGGTCATAGCCAGATATCGACATATTTCTCTGTCCCGCACCTTTCAGCCCCCGCCACGCCTCTGTGGTTGCCCTCGACCCTCCCCCTGGGTCCATTCCACCCCCGAATTCGGTCTGAGAACCGACCTTGTCTCTCGCTGTTGAAGGGTGCTGGATTTATCGACGACGACATGGCTTCGTCTCGAAATTGCCGATCCATCTTCCAGTTACGGGGCAGGTTTCTTCCACAGATGGCTGCATAGTGGTCCTGGCTGGTGTTGCTCGCGGTTTCAACGACGTAATTTGATGAATGGGTGCGGTTTGGTGGTCTGGTGATTCGGGTAATTTGAATACGATTGGAGCTGGGTATTTTAGTGCCATAAACGCCCAGAGACTGCGCTCTGAATATGAGCACAGTTACAGAAATGGTTTTATTAGTGGTTCGGATATATGATAGCAGAAAGTGGGGTTGCAGCTTCCAACGTAAGTTTCGTAGGATTCATTCTTTATTATTATTGAATTGCTCGGTCAAATATTTCGAAGGCATTTGCAGGAAAAGATCACACACTGTTTCTGTTACAATGCCAGATCTTCTAATTACGAAAACAAAAAGAAAACGAAAAGAAACCATTGGCATTTCAAGAGTTTTCTAGGCTTGCTTCCGTTACACGTGCACTTTCCTGACGTAGTTTCTGTCGCCTTTTCGATTTTTGCACCTGTACGTCAATTTACGCGGTCATAGATTGTGTAACCTTTACGGAGAATCCGGTCGATTAGGATAATGAATTCATTGACGTTGCGCAAGGGTCAGGAAGTCTTAGAAGCGTAGTGACAATTACATTTTCTATTTTCTGCAGCCTCAGACTTTCTGTAACTGTGAAGCTTCTTCAAGGTATTATTAAGCGTATGGTGGAAAATGTTTCGAAAGATTTTTCGTGACTATAAGACTATTTCGAACCAGTAGCTTTCTCTAGATAATTCTATTATTCGATATCATTGCGGAGCATCCCAGAAAATACTGGATTTATTCATATACTATTGTTTTCCCGTGACTATAAGACTCGTCTAAGTTGTTATAGTCACCTCGATAATTCGGCACTCCTAAGAAGCTTTCCACTTCCGTGATATGTCTTCAATTTATGGATAACCTGTAGTTTTCCCGCGACTATAAGCCCATATCAAATTATTATCCCCCACTCAATAGTCACGCAAATGTCCATCACTAAAGAACTCTCTAAAAGTATCCTTAGTTTTTTTAGTAGTCTTTTGTTTTCTCGTGACTATAAGGCAATTTCGAAGTACTATCTACCTCTCATTACACTCAAAATTTTCTCCGACTATCAAGCTTTCTAGAAAAGTCCTCAGTTCATAAATAAGTCACAGGTTTCCCATGACTATAAGCTTTTCTAGAGTACTATAATCCAGAATTATAAAGTGGCAGAGGTTCAGAAGTCGCGTATAGGTTGCAGCAGGGAGGCTGCCGGCTCCAGCGAGAGCGTGGCCCTCTCGCTGTCGTCACTGCTGGCATTAACGTGTTGCTTTCGTCACCGGTGCCCTATTTTCCCCATTTCCCTCCGGTGGAAACTGCGAACGATCGTGAAGTATGCAACCTTGACCCGCTCCTCGGGATCTCGTGCACGCGTCATGGCTGGCCTTTACGCGTGACGTGTTAGGTCAGTGATGCTTCTAATGCCCCAGCTCCTCCCCTTTCCCCATCACTTGCAGCGAGAAAGCTTAATCTCCACAGACTCGTGAAGCAAGCTAAATGGACCTGGCACAATCCATCTGATTTATTAAAAAATCGGAGAAACCGCGGCTGCATCCTTTTTCTGACTCAAGTTTAGTACGCCCCCGAAATTGAATTTTTCTGATGCAAAGAGTGAATCGACTACGGTCGTTGGTTCGAAATGGGTCGAAGGCTCGGATTATTTATAATGCGGCTATTTTTGTTTGGAACTGGGGTGCTTTCTCTGCGCTTCTTGCTTTTTAAGATCCCTTCGGGAACTCTGCTTGCGTTTAGTGAGGAACTGCTTTCTTTTTGGGATCGTGGATTTGGTTCGGAGAATTTGTCCGCAATGATTTTGGAGTGATTTAGAATTTTATTAGATTTCAGGGATTATTTGAACGTGCGGAAAAAGGATACAAATTTGGGTTACTGGCTTTCTCCCGAATTTCGTAAATTTCATACTCTAGCTGGTTTCGTGTTCGTGCTCCTGCCATTTGTTGCGCCTCCGAGGTGGAATATCCGCTTTTCCTGGGCTGGGAGTCGTACTTGCAGGGCCAATGACCATGACCTGACCCAGCCTGATCACTGCTGACCGCCATTCCCTGGGTCTTGCATTCATTGCGCAGGTCGGAGCGCCGCTTCTCTATGATCGACTCCTTTCCTTTGTCCACTTCCTGCATCGTACCGTTTCCCGTGAATTTTTTATTGACACCGAAGGCAGCATAGGTGACTATATTTTTTGGCCAAAATTTTTTCCCCTGAATGAAGTTGGATTTAATTTTAGGGAAAACAGTTTTCCCAGTTTTCGTTTTCCTTTTTTTTGAAGAAAATAATATTTAAATAATATATTTTTTGGCCCCTGAACGAAGTTGGATTTAAATTTTAGGGAAAACAGTTTTCCCAGTTTTTCTTTTTCCTTTTTTTTTTTTGAAGAAAATATTTAAATAATATATTTTTTGGCCCCTGAATGAAGTTGGATTTAAATTTTAGGGAAAATAGTATTCCCAGTTTTTCTTTTTCCGTTCATTCGAAGAAAATAATATTTCTCGAACAAACAATTTCCCACGGCCATTTAACAAACAGAGATGCATAAGGAAGCAATCACTGAGCCATCGAAATCTCCGCCGACAGTTGTCATTAGAAAGCCAATGCGGTTTTTTCTGCAAAAATGAAACATGATGGAGGAATAACATTTCTAGGAAACAGTGTAATCACCACTATTATTGTTGTTTTATGGCTGGAGCTCTACTGAACGATCTTTAATAATCCCCCGCGATTCGTATCATTATTTTATTCGAGAACCCTTGTTATTGTTGCGGCCAGGAGTATAATAATGCCTTGTTCGACGATGATTATTTATCGGGTGTGATATAATAATCGCGAAAGAGTGCTTTGCTAAAAATACCCCCGTGTGTGAGGTTAGAGCCGTCTCGTGAGCTGCGTTATTAAGCGCGATAAAAATTGGCGGATGGAAAAATGTCGCGCGCGAAAAAGGAAAAATGGTCGTGACGTCATATTCATAGCGACGGACTTTGCTTTCTTTCGCACGTAGATTGTAAAAAACTTGTGTCCTTTGGCGTTAATGAAAGTTCAGAGAAAAACAATCCACAACGGCCACTTTCTGGTTGAAAATATTTTCCCCTTTTCTTTTCACCGTTTGGTTATGAATTTCTGTAGGAAAGCCTACTTTGTGCTATTTCTCAAACAAACCACGTGACGGCTTTATAATACAAATTACTTCTTTTTGCCATTTTTACGAGGAAAGAATTAAAATTTGAAGACTTCGAAATGTGAGACAGAAAATTAATACTGAATATGTTTAGAGGTGGATAATAAAATGTGGATAAAAATAGGTGGGGTCATTTTTTAAGAATTTAACAAATTACTCTCGTAAAAGAATAATCAAATCAATGAAACATTTTATCATTCGTCATTTTGCAAATAATCTCACTGTGGCCGCAAAATATAGTTTAAGATAAAGACGACTATTTCTGCAAATAAAGTGCAGAATGTTGTACGCTGTTGCCCAAAACGGTGAAATTAGCGTGAGTGGTCGGTTTACCAACTTTTCGTACCACTAGCCTCTCGTTATTATATTTTCAGAATCGTACGTAAGTTGAAAATTGCGTCGACTGAACTCCGCTACAGGATGGGAATAAATTCGTCATCTGATGTGGTCGTAGTACCGTCATCTTGAGCGCCCACATTCGACCTTCGAGTAAACGGTGCACAATTTATTCCCTCCTTTATGCGTGCATTGGCGTCGACTGCAGTTTTCGCAAGTAACTATGATTAATGAACTACCACGTTTAATTAATAAAGCCCCTCCGAGATGCTCAGTATAATTCTGTGGTGAAATCCACTACGTATAGTCACCCCCGAACCACATCTAATAAATAATCGTCCAGCAGAAAGATTTTAATTACCTTATTCTCTCAAAATTACGATAAAAATTTTAAACTCAACGTTCACTACTTCTAACACGAAAATGGATTCTGCGTGTGCTCTCAAAGAATATTCAGTCAATATTTCCAAAATTCAAACGTGCTCTCGGGAAACCTTAGTACTCCACATTTTCAAAGTATTTCTGGACGAGTATTCCATGATTCGTGAATTCCCACATTTTTAAAAAACGAAGCCTCCTTGCAAAAAAATCTTACTCCACATTTTCAACTTATTTTTGGACAAATATTCCATATTCGTAACTTGCTGTTGTAATTTTTTCATCCCTGGGAAGCAATTTCCATTTCTGTCGAAAAACGAAGCCTTCTTTCAAAAAATCTCACTCCGCATTTTCAATTTATATCTGGCCAAGTATCCCGTATCCGCGACTTCCTCTTCTAATTCCCTGATCCTTGGGAAGCAATTGCCACTTTTCGTCGCAAAGACGCGCAAAAGGGACCCCACGGTCGCGGCTCCCTCTGGCCCGATTAACACCTCGCCGCGGCGCTGTGTACACGGCTTTAACGAGCCACGTCATCCCGTCGATCGGCGATCAGGGTCGTGTATTAGCATGCTCGGGTGTGCCTTCCGCGCCCACTCCCGGCCTTGAGCGTTCTATCCGTGTGAAACGCGGCGAGGGATGAGGAGGAGCGACGAGATGTCAAGGAAGGAATGCTAAACGCGGAATGCAGGTCGTGTTGCAGCGCGAATCTTTCCCGCCACGTGCTCGATATAGCATGTCGTTGCTGGTTCGATCGCGAAAAGCCCCGGGAAACGGCGGAACTGGTCGGTCCCATTGGCACACCTGGTCACGTCCGTGGAGGTAACGCGTGAAACTCACCGTGTGATGTAATTATGATCATTGTTCCTTGGGTCATTCATTTCTTTCGCTACTCTTCAGTTAACTGGGATCGATTGTTTCTTTTGGGAAGATTTTATGCAGATTGAATATCTACGGTCCCATGGTTTTAGGGTCCGTGGTCTGTTAGTCTCATATAGCGAGGCACTTTTAGCTTTCAGTCCACTGTTGCGAGGGACAGGGTGGTATTTACTGTGACTATAAGGCTCTATGGAAGTATTCCCAGCTTCTCAATCAGCGTCTGATGCTCTACATTGATTAAGTTTGCCGAGGATATCGTCAGTTTTTGAATGGGTCATCGTTTTCCCGGGACTATAAGCCTTTCGAAAGGACTATAAGCCGCAGTTTAGTTTAAAAGATCTACGTATAAATTAAATGGTCTGTACTATTCCGAGAGTCTGAATGGTGCTGTTGGTTAATAGAGTCGGTTGTAGAGTACAGTGATGACTATAATTCAGTAGTCTAATATTAGATAGTAATCCTATGAGCAACAAGTGCCACTGCCACAGTCTTCTTGTCTGACTGTTCTACTTCACTAATCACAGTCGCGCAATACAATAGCCCTGTCTCGACAGTGCAATGACAATTGTAGTCGAGCAGGGTACTACTTTTAGTCATGCGATGAAGCTATTATAGTCCAGTGGATCTAAATCTAGAGCTTTCTACGGCTTTTTTTAATCCTATTTCTGTAGTCTACTGATCTTGGTGGTGTTTACAATCCCTTCGTGACTATATTTCTGTACGCCAGTAATTCAAACTGTGATGAATAACTCCAAGCCCAATAGTCTTCCCGCCGAACTGTCTAATGATCTGGCTAATAATTTGACAGTCCAATAGTCGCCGCTTTGGGGTCCAGTAGTCACTAGCCTACAGTCCAGTAGTCACTGCTCCACAGTCCAACTAGTCTATAGTTAAATAGTCACTGGTCTATAGTTTAATAGTCACTAGACTACAATTAAATAGTCACTAGACTACAATTAAATAATCTCTAGTTCACTAGTCACTAGTCTACAGTCAAATAGCCACTAGAGTACAATTAAATAGTCACTAATCCACAGTCAAATAGTCACGAGGTTACAATTAAATGGTCATTTGTTCACAGTTACATAGTCACTAGCCCACAGTTAAATAGTGAATATGCTACAATTAAATAGTCACCAGTCCACAGTTAAATAGTCACTAGGCCACAGTTCAATAGTCCCACCCCTATAGTCAACCAGTCAAATGGCATTCAACGAGGCAATTTACACAGGCGGAACTGCTTATACTGTTTTTTTTTTCAGATGATGTTTGTCAACGTGTTAGCGTAGAGAGGTGGAAAGTAAACCACCCAAAGTAGGTAAATTCGCAGGATGACCATTTTTGAGGCTTGCCTAGTATTTACCATGGAAACTGGTCGACGTTAAACCGGCTTTTCACTCGCACGTCACCACCCGTCGTACCGTTAGGCCGCCGATCTTCCTTTCTTCGATTTCGCCCTCCGTTTTTCCCTTTCGAGGACTGTCCCCACCTGCACCAGGTAGAGATTCCCCTTTTCTGATCCTCCACGAACACGTGGGAGGGTGTTGACCTGGCGCACGTTGCCCCCTGCCCACTTTCCATCAAAGGAAAGCCAACCCTCCTAGCTCGATTCTCAGAATCCGTTTCAAAGCTCTTCGCCCTTAGGAAATAGCAGCAAAAATGAAAATTTCACAGCGTTGCATTGTTAATATTACTGTCTATAGATCTACCTTTATTTCGCCCACTTTTAATCTCTGATGTTTTCCTGTTATATTATTTCTACCAGTGGACGTCGGATAAGGAAGCATTTAATTATCTCAGATTTGGCAGGTGATTAATGGTCCTTGTAAAATGCTGTAGAATATTAATAGCAAGCTGTTTCTTCGTCGACAAGGAATCCTTTTAAAACGTTGAAACAAGTCGACGCCAAACAGTCCCTTGCCAGGATTCCGTTCTTTCGTGGAACTGCTCGCATTTTTGCTCCCAGGGGGGTGGAAGTAATCTAATCTCCCATGGAATGCCACGGTTGTCCATCTTCCCAGCGGGCACGGGGTCAGTTCCAAGCCACCCTGCCTCTTCGGACAGAAATTCCTCACAGGTGGAATCCTTGAATATTCCACATTCACGCGCGGTTACGAAATCAAAAAAAAAAAAAAGCAGAAACTGTTCAACTCATTTTTTCATTTTAAAATTCCATGACTTGTAACAACAGTTCTGTTACTTCTAAAGGCAGCACATATCATTTTACCATTCCTATATTCTCCACCTGTGTAAAAAGGAGCTACTTTTTACGTCCAATAAGATGCAGAACTTTTCATGGGGTACGTGGTCGGCAGAATTCAGCCCCCCTTTTCTACCCTTTAGAGCGAGAATAAGCCCTCTCTGCTCCCCGGTCACGTCTAGAGAGAAGCTCTCCTCTGGAAGAAGGGGATGACTGACAAAGCAGAAATCCGCGTGAGAGACGCTACGCGAGCGTGAGAGAAATTACCAATTAACCTTCCGTGACGGCCAATTAAAAGCTGTATTTTTTATGGACACGCCTGGCGCGGCCAGCGATGGCACGGGAAGCGTGGCAGAAATTTATCTACATACCGATCAAAATAATTGGACGGATTCGTGTGGCTGCGGAATGACCCTAATACGAGGAATGAAAAAGAAACACCGTTTTTCTAATTTTAATTAAAATTAGAACAATTCCAGCCTTTGCTTTATAAAAGGGAAATACGTAACATTTATCACTCGGCAGTAGTTTCAATTTATAGAGGGTGAAATTAAATTTCTGGCTGCGTTAATATTAAGGTCGAAATTAAATATATGTCGGCGCAGTTAGCAGGGACTTTTCGAGGGACCAAATTCAATAAGTACCTATCAAAGTGTAAGTTCGAAAGGAATTGCAGCTTCCATGTCAATTGCCATTCGTGCAGGAGACAGAAAAAATTGGAAAAATTGGCTTTGTCGGTCCCTCTCGAAAGTGCTCGATAAAAACTAGCGAGGGGACGTTTGGTAATTAATCGATGCGTTCGATTCGACGAATGGGAGTACCTGTTCGCGTGCAGCTGGGTCGCCGGTGAAAAATGCAAGAGAGTGATGTTTTGTTGAGCCTCCCCCCTTCTCTGCGTTGTCCGTCTCGTTGGACTCGTTGCAGCAATCGGAACATTTTGTTATGGTAATCTCGAGTCGGCGTACGGCCGACGTGCGTTTTACAAAAGACGCAGTCGGCGATGTTGGTCGTGATCTTTGCGAATGCTACACCGTGTGAAATTTCTTCCTTTCAGCGACTGGAATCTAGCAACTCTATTTTAAAAATATTTATTTAAAAAATCGCTCTTTTCTTTTAAAAGATTTCAGTGCCTATATTGTAAGTTATAATCGTGATTTTCTTAAAATTGCGCGATAAAACTTGCTGGAAGAAATTGCATCACTTTGCGGCGCGAAATATTATCCTATTTCCCGACCTCATTCAATTTTGGAACAGGATTCGTGGAAAAATGGAGCGGGAGGCGATTACTCGCCGCAGAACGAGCAAGAACGGTGGAATAGATTTTTGTCGTGCGATCTTTCCTTTTCAAGGAAATCGAGTTTGAAGACGGTCGCTCGCGCGCGTGATGGACGAGTGGCGCCTCAGTGGCTATTCACGAGGATCATTGGTTTAGTTCAGTGAGATATTTGCTTTGGTACGTGTATTATAGTGATTTATTGCTTTAAGGCTTCTTAGTGTGAATTATTTACTTAAGTGTGAATCTCTGAACTTGTTAGTTTATGAATTTTTGAAAGAAATGGGATTTGTCACTTAGAAAATACTTGTAATTATGATTTAACATTTAAATACGATACGTTCCTAAATTTAATTAGAATTTATACCTTTCCTTTCAAAATTTATAAATTCATCGAAGATTAATAAAGCTTCAAATTTGTTCGTTTGAAAATATAATTGTGAAGGTCAATATGAAAAGAATTTCACGATAAAGTGTGACAAAATATTTCATGTTCAGATTCCTATTCGGTGCAATTCGAAATTCGATCGCTCCGAATATTTGAATACTCCTAATTATTCGAATATTCGAGTACCTGCTCCTAATTATTCGAATACTCGAATACTGCTAATTATTCGAATATTTCCACCTGCATTACATACACTACGTAGACCACTAGGGAGCTGATCGAACCGCATTAATCAGTGGCACGTGCTTTCAAAAATTTTGAACTGTTTTTTTTTCTTCTCGAAAACAGAAGTTCAGGGGAGAAAATATTATACCACATTTTCGATGTATTTTTGAACAAAGAATCAGCCTCCATATATTTTACCACTCATTTGCTCGTATTTTCATTAAAAAATCACGAAAAAAATCGAGGTTCAGCTGCATAGTGCCGTACACATGACCGTGGATTTCTGTATCAGTTTCTGAAGTAGGGCGAAGAGTTTCGGCCTGGTCAGGATTAGCTTCCGTAACAGTGGCAATTAAGTGGACACAGGGGTCGCGAAAGGAACAACAGGTGGCTGAGCACGCAACCCTCGAAACGTTTTCCGAAATAAATTCCTGTTCTTAGTATAAATCCTACGAACTTAATGCTGGCATTTAATTATAGAGGCTTAATTAATGGCCACTGTGAGCGGAATGTTTTATACTATATTATACTGAATATCGTTGATTCGACCGAGTGTTTTAACGAAATTAAGTATCGCGAGGTTCTTCGTGCCGAAGGGATGACACGGCGATTGGTAGTTAATTAATTATTGGCGGTTTATTGGGTTTTTTCTGAAAAATGTTCGAGGTTGTCTGTTGATTGGAATTTGATTAAATGAAAGCAGGAATTTTAATTAACGAATGTAATTGTCGCTGACTGGCTCCTGATAATTTTAAGTGTCGACTGATTTATGAATAGATCGGGTAGTTCGAGGTTTGATAACGAAACTAAATTTGACTGTTGATTATTCAATAAATAAACGTAAAATTCATAGGTTTCCAATAACACCTCAGTTATATATAATTAATCGAAGCCACCCATCGTGGCAATTATTTGTTTGCATATTTTAGTTAATTCGAGAATCTTATTCTATTTATAGATAGTTAAATAACAAATTAAAATCAAAATTAAACGAAGAATGTTTACACATTTCGAAAAGGAGTTTACTTCTAAATTAATACTAAATTCTTGCAATTTTTTTGAAAATCTTTTAATTTATAATACGAACTTTTAAAAAAAGGAAAATTACTAATCCTAATTTGAAGTTTACTTTTATTGTCGCCCAAACAAAAAGAGAAAGAATTGTACTCAGTTTTTGAGTTTTTAAGATCCTAGTTTTTATTCTTTTCAAAATTTCCGGTCTCGGTGGTCGTTTGTATTCTGGAAGTAGTTCACAGAGGCTTATCTCAGTAAAAAATGAGGTCGAACGATAGCGAGAAACCGAAATCCGCGAAAATGGACGCCGCGATATGCATTCTGATAGGATTGCTGGAATTTGTCGGCGAAAATTTCTCAGCAAAAGTTCACGAAATGAGGTTCGGTTAGAGGATTCTCTGGCTCCTGAGCTCCGCGAACGAGATTGCGAATTCCTGATTAACAAACGTCATTGGACATTCTGCGGAGACTTTTTCATTCATAAAACGAAAGGAAATCGACGTATTCAGATAAGACATTGTTGAAAAACTATTCCTCGTCGATTTCCTTTATCACTGGAATTAAAATGTGGGAATATAGGGGGTATATTTTAATTCAACTCAAAGTAGATAATTATTTCTTTCCTTTCACTTCGCAAAACATTTTTCATGATACAATAAAAATTACCGAGATTAGTGTAATTATAAATTATGGCAGTTTTATCATATTTCTAATTGTTTCTCGTTTTTCTGTTTCAGGTGAGTTGCATCGTCGACATACTTCCAGTGGAACGTCATACATTGTGGTTCGAGCGAATGGTATCTCTCAACACATTTTTCACTTTTTTCATTCCCAAGAAATTATCAAAAATCATCATTAATGCCCCTCGATGAAGATTCTGGTTCGTTATCGTCCTTTTCCTCTTGCTCGAAAATTCTGTAAATCAATCTACCAACATTCTCACATCTGCATTCAGAATTTTCAAAATTTTCAAAATTTCGATGTTACGTGTACACTCTTGATAATTTTCACGAATACCTCCACCTTCCCTCACCCATTTTGTATTCCCAATTATTCACTTCCGATTTACGTGTTACAAATCTTGCCTCCAAAAATTTCAAAATTTTCAAAAAAAAAAAAAAATTTCAATAAACAACTCTCCTCCTTTCTAATGTATCCTCATTAGAAATATCTTTCGCTCTCCCTTTGCATGCTCAAAAATCCAAATTCCCTGAATAAAAAAAAATTCGAAATTCGAAATGACGTATTTTGAAAAATAATACGACACAGAGCACTAGATTCGCCAAGAGAGCGAGCGCAGAAGTGGGTGAGCGAGTGGCAGGCAAAAATATAAATAAACAGAAGAAAAAAAATACAAGCTCGACAGAGCGAGGGTGGCGATAAAGAGCGACGAAAACAGAAGAAGGGAAGCCTTGATGCGTGGCGGAGACCTCGCGATGCTCAACGAAGCTTCACGCGGCTCTGTAATCATGTCCGGTTTCCTCTGTGTTTGCCAGCAGACATCAGAGACACCGACCAGGCCTCCATTAGAGCCGAGGATCATTAAAAACAGCAAAATAATAAACGGCAACGCAAGGGGGACCGTTTTACGGGACGGCGGGCGCGCGCCGATAGGAAAACGAAAAATTGTGCCACCTCTCTCGTGGCTGGAGGTAAATGAAGATGGTTGAGCCTCGCACGGTTGGATGCCGCGATTTTTCGAGATGCTTGTGTTTTTGTCATGGAGCGTGGAGAAAAAATGGCGCTTCGATTGTGGGAATAATTGGCTCATTGTATTATGTGCTCGAGGTCTGGTGCGTTTTCCTTTGGGATTCACGTAGAATTGCTTGAGGATTTATGGCGCTGCTGTTGGGCAGAGGTATTTGAAGGTTTTTTGGTTTCTTTGAGGGGAAAGTAGAAAATGTTTACTGTCGGCAGAATTATCGCGAGGTTTAGGAAATTCTTCTTTTTTTTTTTAGGGAGAGTTGGGATTTTTTAAGTACATTTTTGGAAGATTCAGGTTTTCAATCTGCCAGGGGTTGTCAAATGTTTTTGGTTGACAATGGTAACAGAGTGAAAAAGTTATTTTTTAGTGGGTTTTTGGTGACTTATATTATACTATTTTTTTTTAGTGAAAAGGCAATACTTTTAAAAGTATTTTTTTTAAAACTCTGTTCCCGATTTTGAATTATTTGCGGTCAAAGTTGCGGACAACTTGAAGCGCCGCATAATTCAGAAACCATAAACAATTTTAAAAAAGGTTGCTTCACAAAATCGTTTCATTTTTGACTGAAGAATTTTATTATTACAAGAGTAACCTGAAATGTTTGTAATAAACTTCAATCGCGGGCAACAGGACACCAAGAAAATCTTCCAAAAATTTTCCCTCGCACAGAATTTGAGTACAAAGAGGCACTGCAAATTTAAAATCCTCGCTCTCAACTTTGACAGAAAATTGTGGGGGAATAGCGTCGAATAATATCACATCATTTTTGTACTTTTGCCTGAAGAATCTCGCGGATCGAGTGCAAAGCGCAGAAGGGGTACTGGAACGTGAAGAAGTTCCACATACCCGCTGCCAATTTCCATCATTCATGAGTCGAAGAGAGGTAGAGACTTGGAGAGCAATTATTCTTTAAAATTGCCTCATTTTTCTCTCGTTATGTGCGTCATTCGATGCTGTAACCCGAGAGAAAAGGAATTTTACGTATGAAAGGAAAGAACTCCGTCGCCATCGAGCCACTTCAGTGTCCTACCGTTTCGCACGCAAGAAGAGGAGCGGCGGTTTCACTGGGAGGCGATTGTTCAAGGCCGTTCGGTGCATGTGCAACCGATCGGCTCACGTTTTCTTTTGTCACCGTGTTCCCTGATCCTCGGGCCCGCGGCTCTTCCATGGAATTGCTCACTCGACCGGTATTTTTACCAGTCATTGCAGGCCTCGTCGTGATCCGCCACTCGCATCGCGTGTTCTGCTTTACAACACTGGAGGGACAGTTCTCCCCTACTGCCTTTTAGCCTTCAGTTTTGCAGAAGTGCGTTGTTTGAATCTTTGAGGACAACCGAAGGACACTTAAAATTGATTAGTTATTTTATTATCATTTTTTTTTTTTTTTTAATTTAACTCGTATACTTCTATGTGAATATTTAAATTTGTATTTGCTGGCAGAAGTTAATTTCAAAACATTTAAATTTAAATTCAAAAAAAAATTTGACCCAAGGTGTACTAAATGTGTCTTGTTTATTAACCATATTTTTGGTAAAATGTGCACTTAGCAAACATTCATATCTCAGTTTCAAATTATTAATTTTCGTAACATGTCGTTATTGTTAGTTATGGAAATACAAGTTTTTGAAAATTTTCGAGTGAAAAGGTCGGCGACAAATGATGTCGGTGAATATTAAAGACTCGATGCTGCGGGGCAATAAATATGTACAATTAGAATCGTGTGCTTGGCGGCGTTGGTTTGGGTGATGATGAACGCCTTGATGACGGTGTTCTTTTGTGCG
This sequence comes from Andrena camellia, assembly GCA_029448645.1. Taxonomy (NCBI): domain Eukaryota; kingdom Metazoa; phylum Arthropoda; class Insecta; order Hymenoptera; family Andrenidae; genus Andrena; species Andrena camellia. Next base: position 2,050,215 of record CM055681.1, on the reverse strand, counting down.
AAGGAACACAATGCGTAATTGCGGAGGCACGAGGATGCGGTAGCCTCAGCGGTCAGGGACTCAAGTGTTACGAGCGAACAGATGTCATTCTTCTTGGATCCCCATTTCGGGGAACAGCTCAACTCGCCCAGCAAATTGTCGCTGCGTTCGGAGATCTTTCATCTATATTTTGCGCAGAGAATCGTGGAATAAGGATTTTCAATACTTCCTCAATATTCCGGGCGGTTAAATTAAATTACAAAATTAGAGAATAATGATATGTTTAATGTAGAACAATTTCGGCTCCCGGACCAACGTGCCGGCAGCCGCCAAACTCATATGCCTGGGGCGATCACTTCACCTTTCGTTTCGCGATTTCAGATGGTAATAGTGGACAGTATTTGTTTATAAAATGCCAAATATTTGATGTCTTCAACAATAGAAGAGGACTTTTGACATTAATAAATTCTTTTTGACTCGTTTTAACTTTCAACTTGAGAAAAACAGGTCTCAGGAAAAATTGCTCCCATTCTATCACTCCAATAATAGGTCATTTTTCGGAGTTTATTTAAAAAAAAAAGTAAACGGCATAGTGTTAAAATTTTTTTTTATGATGTATTTGTACATCATTGTAGATAATAAAAAAAAATTTCGTATTATCTGACTTCAAGAAAATTCTTAAAGTTTAGAAGATTGTTCATGGAATCATCTATGGGCATAGAAAAGAAATATTGTAATCCCGTGTTTTGGCAGACGTTTGAGCAACAAACTTAAAAAGAGGTTAATTTTATGCACAAAAATGTTTATAAAAAGAGGAAGATTGGTCGAAAAGTTATGATCGTAAATTCCGCAGATTTTTTTTGTATCACCAGGACAGTCACAGCCACCATTAGACCGCAGTATTAGATAAAATGTGCAAAACAAATTTGGTATTATCTTCGATGATGCACAAATACAGCCCAAAATTTTTTAAGACACTTTGACATTTACTTTCCTTTAAATAAAATCGTAAAAACGATCTATTCTGGGAGTGATTTGATAGAAGGGTGCCCTTGATACAACTTAGTTGTCATTTAATGATTTCCTATTTTACAAAAATCTACCAACGTATTCAGCAAATCATAGGTAAGCCAAACTTAAAATTTACATGTTTGTACAAATGCACTTATCATCTTCTTATTGTGAAGCCCGAATCCCCAAACCAGCTGAAAGCATCGACTCCTACAAAAACACCTCCCGCGTAATCCTATCCACGAGCCATCAAGAAGTCACCCAGAGAAACTCAAAGAAACCACCCCCCAGGGCACCAAAGAACCGTTCCACCCTCCCTAGCCCAAGAACACAAAAGCTGTTCCCATCGACTTCGGATACCCTTCGAACACTCCCCCTTTCCCTATCCCCAAAAACGCCGTAAGGCCCTGATTTCCTGATCTCGTGGGCAAGGAGGGGAAAAAAAGGATCGAGTTGCTGCGGAGGGCGTACCGCGAAGCAAGGAAGCCCGGCTGGGCCGCGTGCAGAAGCTACAGCCTTGAACTTGAACCCGAGAACAAGGCAGAAGCCGCACCGGCGGTCATCCTCGGTTTTCTGGGTTGATCCGGGTCAGGTGTGCCTCGCCAAGGTCCGCCGAATCGAGGTTAGGGCTGGATCTCTCTCGCCGCGACCCGGTCTACCTGCGATCCTTGGTCGAGTCCCTCGGACGACCCCCGAACGAGGGGGCGCGCACGCGCGCCTCGTGATTCTGGAAACGGGACAGCTGCCGTTCTGCATCCTGCCCCTCCCGCGCCGCTCTCGCCGGCTTCCTATCGTCCAGCTTCTCACCCTGGCAGCGACGACCTTGGCCCGACTTCAGGTGGCCCCCGTCCCAGAGCTTGCGAGCCGTCCGGGAGGTGGGAAGACGCCTTTGTCTCCTGCGCGACAGGATTTCGCTGTTTTTACGCTGGTCGCTTCGCGCTGGCACCCTTTTCAAAATCGCACACGTGTTTCTCCGTGGTTTTCGGTGATTATCGCCGGGGTTCAAAGGGATGTCGCGACGGGAAGGGATTTGGGGCGAAGGAATGGGGCTACTTCCTGGTCGCGTTCAAGGCTCTGCTGGAAATTAGGCTGTTTTTGGGTGAAGTGGAGCGGAACTCCCTTCTTCTCTTTTGTGGAGCGGTGTGGTGCTCGACCTGGGAACTTATTGCAGATTTAAATATGTTTTTTGGGGGGCGAAGGGGAGGATGCTTTTCGGTAGTGATTTGTAAAATTTGGGGATTAGCTTAAGAATACTAAAAAATATGGATTTTTGGAAAAAGAAATGGTCGGAGGCCTTTAAAAGTAGGTGAAACTCAATTTCAAACTCTGACACCTGTTATTGGATTTGAGGCATTGAGAGCAACAACGGACTAACCCACATTGAAAAAAATATTTTTATGATGATTTGTAGAGCCTTTGAAATACACTATAACTACTAACTCAATTTCGAAAAAAAAATGTGGGTTAGTCCATTGTTGCTCTCAATTCCTCAGTTATCAGTTTTACCTTCTGGTGCAACAGCTAATACAATGCAAATGAAAGTTAATAGTAGCATTTCACGTTGGCACTCATTGGTGTCATAAGTCTTGAGAATAATCGTAGAATCTAATGACCTTTGTCAAAATTGGCTCATCCATTTCTGAAATATAGGCAAGCCTCGTATAACGCGGTACTTAAACCACGCGGTTTTGAAATCGAGGTAATAACCCTCGCAGTTTTGACATTTTTAGACTTTTATGATTTGCACGTTAACTTATATGAATTACATACATGAATTAGATAAAAATATATTCTTATTTGTGACGTCAATGTAGCTTATATAATTTAAAAAAAAAAGCACCCCTATCGCACCCCAAGAATTTTTTTTGCCAATATTTCTGTAAATTTTTAGACTTTGATATTAAAATTCAAAAATTTTGCGAATTTTAACCAAGAAATCGTTTTTTTCAATTACAAATTTCGTCACATCAAAATTTACATTTCTAGAAAAACTACAATTGAAATTAAGGACTAAAAAGCTACAAAATCTACAATTATCACTCAAAAATTTAAGGTTCAAAAATTCGAAAATGGCACTGCTGGGGTGCAGTGGACCCCATGTGACCAATTTGTGATTATAAAGTTTCACTACGAAGTGTTAAAAAAATTTGAAAAAAAATTGAAACCTAACTCCGTTTTTTCTATTAAATCCGATTGTGAGTTTCGTATAACGGGATTTATGTAACGCGCCATTTTTATGGTTACCTGTACTCTATTCATACTTATATCCCCATCGACTTTACAGCAGAATTTGACTCATTATAGTTACCGCATACAATGCGCGCTGCCTTGCATCGAGAAGCCGAAGAGTACATTGGCACTAAAAATCGAAAACATGCATGCAGACAGCGTCTAAAAATAACGCTTGGCGCGGTATTAATTTGCCCGATGTCACGTTGTCAGAAGGATCGCGGGCTGGGGAGGGAGAGCGGGAAGGAAACGTTGCATTTTTTGCACATAGACGACCTGGATCGCCTATCGGCGCGCACGTGTGCAAACCGAGGGAATGCGAATGAACCTTAAGCCTCGTGCGCGTGTGTGCCGAAAGTGAGTCACCGCGGCTTCTTTCCAGAAATACGCGGCTCTGCTTGGCAATACCCGCCGATATACGAGTGAAGCTCATCGGATACCTGGAAACGTTCTGACACTGTCCAATACTCAGCTCCCGACCGTGGCAAAATGTTCCAGAAGCCTCAGTGAAAGCGCGGACCGTCGTTCTGTGAGGATTCCTTAAATCTGAACAAGTAACAGTAATTTTACAAACTGTGGAAAGTAGTTTGGCTGTAGGTGGAATAGAAAAGAACATCGCGCAGAGAATTATTTGAAGTTTAAAAAGCTTCTTTGGTGTGGTGAAGTTAATTTTAATGGCTTGACCCACTACAGTGCACACGGAAATTAAAATTAGTGTATAACAAGGCGGTTCCTAACCCAAATTTCAATTTTGAGGGAGGGGAAATCCAAATTTCAATTTTGAGGAAGGGGAAATCCAAATTTGGATCCTCCCCTTCCAAAATTCAAATTTGGATCCCCCTCAAAACTCAAAATTAGATTTCCCCCTCCCTCAAACCTCAAATTTGTGATTTCCCCTCCCCCGAAAAATTCAACTTTGGGATTTCCCCTCGTTCAGAACTCAAATTTCGATTTCCCCCTCCCCCAAAATTCAAATTTGGGATTTCCCCTCGTTCAAAACACAAAATTGGATTTCCTTTCCCTCAAAACTCAAATTTGGATTTCTTCCTCCCCCAAAACTCAAATTTGGGTTAGAAACCGCCTTGTTATACTACTAAAATTATGCCATTGCACACGTTGGGCCTCAGAGGCCCATATATCCACACCTAGGAATGCATGAAAATTTTAAGAAAAAAATATTTTTAGACTGCACCTAATTTACTACACTCAATTTTTATTAAGAAAAATATTTATAACGGAATGAAATACTGAACAAGTATCTCTTTGACACTACGGGTCATCGTTATCTGAATCTTTTTCAATATCGCGAGAACCACGAACTTGGGCCCTTCAGGCCCACGTGTGCACTGTAGGGTTAAGCTCCTGTTTTCTGGAAAAATTCTGTATAAAAATTCTCCTAACCAATAGCAGATATGCTAAGCACTATGAGCCATTCTAATTTGCCAAGGCTTCCTATTTACACACTAAAAACTGAACTAACAAGTTCTGATGTAGTAGGTCCACCATCATCACGAAGGAAGTATCAGTTATCACGTATCATACTTGCTATATCCAGGTATTCATGGCTTCCCTCGGCGCAGACAGGGGCCAATTATCACCAGTTCACTTTTATCTTCTCTGTCTGCCACGAGAAGTATCGACAAGCCGAGCAGCCTAAGACTTTCAGACAGTAATGCGTGTGTGGAATTAGTCTAGCCTTGCCTCCAACCTTGTCTAGTCTGAGCTAATCTAACCTAGCCTGCTCTAGCCAGCTCGCTCCTATTATTCTACTGTCTAAGCAGAGATATGCGAAGGAACTGGTTCAGGAATGGACGCAGAAGGATGTTTCAATACTAGATCTCCGATCAGAATGCAAATCCGAGGGAACGATTAGATCGTTCAGAGTCAATTAGCTGGGGAGGTTTAGCAAAAAGTGCGGCGCTCCCACGCTCTGGAAACCGAGCCAGAGGATAGAGCAAGGTGCAGAGGTGGTGATTGTGCAATAGCAAAGGGGGTGACCGAGTGTCAAGAGCACGGGAGGTGGCTTTTTAGCGAGAAGTATGCATATACTCACTTGGAGGTCTCGTTAGCAACATTACCATCGACTAACGATTATAATCCCCAAGGCCATCGCATTCTGCACGCACGATACATCATTCCGCCTGTTTTTCTGCTCCTGCGACAGGATTTGGATTCCGTTTCATCGATTGCTCAACGAATGCTCTTCTTTTCTATTGTATAAATCGATAATACTGATTTTTAGACGACTCGAGAGGCAGGTAGTGGCATAGCGTGGCATAGGCTGATTCCTCAGGATAAAATACGTCGAAAATGTGGAATAAATTTTTTTCATACAACCCTTTGTTTTCGAGATAATCGAGCTTGAATGCGGCTGCAGGGCCACGCGTCGAAACTTACCGATTGCCCACTTCGAAGACGACTGTGGCGCCACTTGTGTAGCCCCTGCTTGCAGCAACGGTTGAAGTCAATTTTCTCGAAAACGATGCTTCGTATGAAAAAACTGTACTCAACCATTTTGAATCACTTTTTATGGGCGAATCGTGTAGCACTCGTTTTTATAACAAATTACCTTGCAAACTAGAAAAAATAGAGAGATAAAGAAGGATTTTTAATTTCGCATCGTTTATGGTACTGTTTATCTGTCGAGAGCACTCTATTCTATCGCATTGTTGGATGCACACAACAAATACGGTTAATTCAGCGTCAGTGCACGCGGAACGAGCGAGGCTCGCCCGACGAAAGGTAAAATCGATGACGTAAAATGAGCGCCGTGACGAGTTGCAGCTCGTAAACAGTGGCACGAGGTCATCGTGATTAAGGCTCGCTCGTGAACGACGCTAAACGATCCGACGAGGTCGTAGAATCGTTGCAGTGCCGGTTCCTTGTCGCTCCACGCAAAAGCAGGGATCTTTGACCAGCGATACAGGTTTCACCGACCTCTCTGTTATTTAATAACTGGGCCAGGTGAAAATACTTAAATCAAAGAAACCGTCTCGCACATTTTTTTCTGTTATTTTTTTTTGTCGATTCGAAATATAGAAATTGGGAATTTTAGTTGTACTTTTGAATTTAAGACCGCCATTAGGAACATTTCCTGGAATCTTTTATTTTTCTCGTAACCCATTTACGTGGTCAGAAATTTAATGTCGCGTATAATTCCGCGTTTCTTCCACTCCCGTAGACTAATTCGTGGGAATTTCATGCGCCTGCCTCCCATTCGGTTTTCAATTAAACGCGTTTCGCATTTCTCGGCCATATACGGCGCGAGAAAAGCTTGCAACCAAGGAAGCATTGCGAAATTTTTTTTTTAAATTCCACCGGCAATTACGAGCTCCACGTGGGGCGTCTCTCCAGGCTTTCATACATAAATGACTTACAGAAATTTTAATACCCGCACTGCTTTATAAAAATTAAACAATCCTCCCTTTTTATTATTCAAACTTCGTCCAGTTTCTTATAAAGTTTCTTGGGGTGCAAAAATTCGATGCAATATGTAACTTGGATTAATTTTCATGGGAATAATATTCACATAGCGATTGCTGGTAATTTAATCGTGCAGTTTAATTAGCATACCTCGCTGCTATTTGTAGCTCGTGTGTAAGTCCGATTCACGTTATGCACTTTACGAGGGATATCAGTTTTAAGAGTCAGGCGAACGCGTAACACTTCCATGGAGCGAGTCCAGCCTGGAACCCTCCGCACGAAGTGAAATCGTTCAACATTTCGCGGTGTTAGTTATCGACCTTGGATCGGCTGTTATTAAAGCGCCATCGCGGCGCAGGCATAATGCGCTCGAGTTCTGTGAATGAATTCCTAGCATCTCGCGCGATTCTTTTTACGGCCGCCGCCATTAGTCTCGCACCGTGTGCTACGTATAACAACGCGTGTTCGCTTCGACGTCTTCCGTTCTTCTCGGTACATGTACCTCGTCTCACGAATCCAAGCAGATCGGCCGAGCCATTGCGTTAAGCTAATTTCCCACGTGCGAAATTCTGGTGGCAGAATACAAAAGATTGGGTAGGTACATTTTATTTGAGCATACGGTGAGGAACAGCAGGCTGCACGCTGCGCTTAAGTTTGTCCAACACCGCGTGTTCTGCACGTGGGGGCGCGCCTTAATCCGGCTATTTTCCGATTTTGTGTTATAACTCGCGAACTATAAGGGATAGAAAAAAAATTTTCAGACAAAAGTTACTTCTTTTAATTAGCATTATCGTTTGGTAAAAAAATTATCTTGCAGTTGGCGCAATAGCCAAATTTTCAGTGGTCAATTTCCCTCCCTTAGAGTGAATTTGGGCAGCGAAAACAAATTGAAAAAATTCTGCAATCCCGAAAGTTTCATAATTTTTTGAATTCTCGAGTTCAGGGATCTTCCCTCGTCATTGCAAATGATGACAAATTTTTTATAGTGCCCTATATTATACCTAGATATTTTTCTATTCACCAATTTCAATTACTAATCCAAAATCCCCAAAATATTACATCAGAATTTTACTATAACCGTGTATCTTTAAACGAAACTTAGAGCCGAACCCCCATCAATTCCAAGCACTCATGGCAATCATTAAATCCCCCGACTTAAACGAGAGTCGGACGCACGAAAAAGAATGTAAGGGACACCTGTTAATTCCCGCAAAATACGATCACTCCGAGGAAAATTCGCGCCGCAGTTCTTTCTGGTCGGTCGATACTCCCTCATTAACGTTTGCTGCCTCCTGGACGAAGGATTTCTGTCGTTGAACCCTGGTCGCTTGGCCACCAGTCTCCCCAGCCTTTCGGGTGCTATTTTTAGAAAGAGAAATCCTGGCGGATGTAACAGCTGACCAGAGGTGTTTCTCTCAGCCAGCGGCGGGGGCGGTTTAGAAATTCAGCCACTCTTCCAGGCTCGCCAGGGTGAGCTGAGGGTTGTCCTCGTTTCTCTGGCCATGACCCACCCTGGTAGCCCCGGCTGGGTAAAGCGACACCCACACACCCTCGAGACCCTGTGAACCGCCGACAGTGGCGCGCAAACCTCTCTCTTCTCCTCACCTATAAACGGAGATGATCGTTAGCATATTTTAATGACATGCCATTATTTTCTTCCTGCTTGGATAATGAATCGAAACCCATTCAAGAATTTTTATTCTATTGTTAAACATGGATCCTACGACTGTGTTAGCAGATTGTCCCTAACTGGGTCCTTTTGTTTAAGTAGGTGATCTTTGAATATTTTTGGGACTATTTTAGTGTTAATGAGGATTCTAGTAAAATGGTACTTGGGAAGACAATTATTTTTGAGAGAACGAATATTGAGCAACTCTTGGAATATTATTTTTCCTAATTTTCATATTGCTATTAATCTCGTTGCAATTTCCTAGAATTACATAATTATCTAAATCAAGTTTTGACATTCAGTTTTAATTTTTCCAAAAGCTTTTCCCAAATTTCTGACTAATTATTCTGCTTTATCAGACCAGCAGAGTACGTCCCAACAGTTCAACTCCATGTCAAACTCTCACCGCCTCTGTTACACTCTTCCTCGTCCCATCTGCCAAGCGAGTAAATATTGTGTAACAGAAAAATTTCATTCTCCGTCGAACTCTGTACCCCGTACTCGGAATAATCAATCGCGCGAGAAACGAGGCCTCGTTTTCATTCATCCGGCCGATCGCAAAATTCTGAATTACTGGAAAGGTGGCGGCTCTCCATTGAAAACGAGGTCACGGGCCACAGGTTGCGCATCACTGGCCCGCGACATTCACCGTGCTTCCCCGGTTGAGGCGTGTGCGTGTAGGCGTTCGTCGGTCGGCCGCGCAGGTGTTTATAGGTGTGCGTGCGCATGCGTTTGTGTGTATTTATTCAGGGTGTAACAGGTGGATGACGTCACGGCCAGGGTGGCAACCCCCCACCGGTTAAAAGGGTGCCCCTCCGTCTCCTCCGTTCCACGCTCCCCGAGGTGCAACTCCGCTCTGGAGTTCGATCTGGAGCTTGTGACTTTGACAGTCGCGCAAACCTCGCGATTTTCTTGATTTTCCCTTTGCAATCTTGTCGCTGATATTCATGAGAGGAACTGTAGATCTCTTCACGCTTGTAGTCTTCAAAAATGTTCTGATGACACTGCCCGGGGAGGGTGCGTGAAATATTAGGCCGTGTTCCCACTTGTGCGGTATGCAAATTATTTTTAAAGTGTGTGTGTGTGATATGATACACGCGTAAAACACTTCTTTTGATTGTTTTAAGACAAATTTTTTGAGTACTCTGCGTATTTTGTGTGTCAAGTTGCACAAGTGGGAACGTGGCTTAAGGTGTGCCTTTCTTGGAATGCTATATTTTTGGGGAGATTTTGGTAGGATGTTATGTCTGAAATTTGAGTCGTTATGTGGGGACGAAGTGTGTTTGATGCGATTTGCACCCGTGAGAATGTGGCTTAAGCTATCAGCGCATTTAATCTCACTTCTTTTAGTTGTATTAAGACAACATTTTTCAGTACTCTGCGTATTTTGTGTGTCAAGTTGCACAAGTGGGAACGTGGCTTAAGGTGTACCTTTTTTGTACTGGAATGCTATATTTTTTAAGAGAATTTGGTAGGTCTGAAATTTGGAGTCTTTATGTGGGAACGAGGGAACAAGTGTGTTCGCTGCGATTTGCGCTTGTGGGAATGTGGCTTAAGCTGTCAGTGCATTTAATCTCACTTCGTTTGATTGTATTAAGACAATTTTTTTTAGTACAATACGTTTTTTGTGTGCCACGTTGCACAAGTGGGAATGTGGCTTAAGGTGTGTCTTTCTTGTACTAGAATGCTATATTTTTGGGGGCGAATTTGAAAGGATTCCCGCGTCTGAAATTTTGAGTCTTTATGTGGGAACGAGGGTATAAATGAGTTCGCTGCGATTTGCACTTGTGGGAATGTGGCTTAATCTGTCGGCATATTTAATCTCGTATTTTTTACCTTGACTACATCGTACATTTCATTGTCGCACATCAATGTCAGCAGTTCTCGAATTTCAGTAATGCACTTTGGGGGTTCGTGTTTGTCAAACGGGATGAATTCATTGTTGATTGTCACCGGTGCCTCCCAGTTTGGAATATCGATTGCTGAGGGCCTCGAACCCTGACTACTTCCCCACGTAACAAACTACATGCGTCTGTATTGCCGCAGAATGTAACCGATTACGATGTTTTTCCGGATTATCGTCGTCGTAGATCGAGAATGCGTATTCCAATGATCCGTTTTTATCATTTCGTCTCAACGAGGTACCCAGGCGAGTCCGTGATAAAAACTCGAACAACAGAAAGCCGCGTCAAAGGTCATAACGATGACTGAGGTTCGACGACGATAATTCGGCGGGAAATGCTAGTTGATACGCGAGAAGAAAATTATTTTTCTTCGATGCAGAAAACTGTGGTTGTCAGCTTTTTCTATTTTTACAAATTTGAAATATCGGGAATGGGTTGCGATGCATTTTGAGGTGTTCCAAAAATAAACAAACAGTTTTTTGGGATCATTAATTTATTATTTTTGTGTTAGAAAAAATATCAAAGAATTTTTAATCCTCAAGAAATTACAAGCACTGCTGAAAATTGAACAACACTTCTAATTCGTTGAAATCCAAATTCTCTAACTGCAGTTGCAAGAAGTTGAAAATTAAGATTTTCCCCTACGGTAATCGAAATCTTGAAATGCCTCTCTCGAAGGATTAAACCTTCAGCTACAGAGAAATCGTTTCCTTGAACCGCAAAGCTGCCCTATGTGCCGATGGGAAAATCGTGGGCGGAGGCTGTTCAGCAAACCTGCAATCAACAGTAGAAAGCATCAACATTTGCATGTTCCTGCGGCAAATACGCGAGCGAGACAATCAAGTTTATCAGAAAAATTCTGAATCGATTATGCTTCTCTTTGCGCAATCAGCAGGTGATTGCTTTTGCATTTTCTTGCGGAAGGCATTAAAAACTCGTTAAGACATTACTCTTTCGAAGTGCTCAGAGATATTTTTAACTTCGCAAAAAATAGGCGCAGGAATATTCCACAAAAACCACGTGCATAATTCTCACAGAAGTAGAAAACAATTTACACTCGACTTTACCCATAACCATGAACACAGAAATATCCAATAAAAATACTAAAATAGTAAACGTAACAAAAAGTCGCAAAATTTGACCTTCGACATCATCGAAAAAACAAAGAGAGGCTATGTTATCTTTTTACTAGAATGTCAGTGAACTAAAATGGTACCCAGATCGTCAATGTTTCACCAAAAAAATCAGAACACTAAACGAAGCTGTATCGCTTTTGTCGATCGCCGCGGCGCGTTTTTCCAAAAAGACGTCGTAGGTGGAAAACCCCTCTGTACTCGTAGGATCGCAGAAAAGGGTGCGTCTGCGCAGCACGCAGGTATAGGGCCTCCCTACGGTGCAGGGTACGCGCGACAGTGAAAGTAGCGCGGAGTCGAGCGCTGATTGGTTGGCTGGCGGCCGCGGCGCAGTGGAGCCTGGCGGGTACCCTCGTGCCTGCACGGCCAGCTCGTACGCCTTCAGTCAGTGACGAACCGTCGACGGTGGAGCGTCGCTCCGTTGAATACGCGGGTGCATAACGTTCGCACTGTATTGCAGTGGGAAGTGGCGAAGAAGCAGCATTGACGATCTTGTGCACTGCTGCGGACTCGTGGCAACAGTCGTTCGATAATAATTAGTGTTGCTGCGACGGCGTGGCTGTCAGTGGTGATACATCGTGTGGGATACATCAGCCTGTGTTGTTCGGTATTTGCCGAGAAGACGCGCACGTGCGCGCGGACGGTCGCTCGACACGATGGAGGCGAGTGTCGAAGGACGACGCAGTTTCGTTTGTTGCCCGAGCGACGAGGACGGCCGATAGTCTCCTCGGCGCGAGTGCGTGAGTGTGTGCGCGGGACGAGGACGGACCGAGGGAGAGCGTGAAAGTAGAAAGAGAAAAGCAGACGGGAAACTCGAGCGCTTAGAGAGAGAGACGGGACGGAAAGGTGGAAAACGGCGAGAGCCAAGAGGCGTGAGAAGTGGACGTATCGGCGGCACGACGGAAAAGTGGAGCGTACAAGAAGGAGACTCGCTCGAGCGAACGTACACACGTCCCGGCGTGACCTCGATAGTTGCGTGCATCGTTCCCCTACGATCGTGCGCAGCCTCAGACACCACGCGAACCTCGCCAGTGAAAATCATGCATTTCCACCACGGCTACTCCGCTGGCTGACGTCCCTCGCTGTACGCACACCGAGCGCGCCGCGTCCAAGGCAGAGAGAGAGAGAGAGCCTGGCACCGGCGGCGTCCTCTCTTTCTCTCTCCCTCCCGCGCCCGCTGCGTTCCCTTTTGCGCGATCGTGACCCCGTTTCTTCGATGACCGACACTCCGCCGCCGCGGCTGCCTGGCCGCCATTAGCGGAGCCGCGAGCCACCGCGGGGGGACAGGAGAGAGAAAGAGAAACGAGAGCAAACCGAGGCGGGACGAAGACGATCGCAGTCTCCCCGTGGCGGAGGAGAGAGCCACGGACGCTGGGACTGACGCGGAGAGGGACAGAGACGAGGAAACGCTACGCGGCCAAGCGAGACGGGCAACGCGTGAGAGCTCGGAGGACCATGGACTCTTGACAGTGAATCGATCCTCGGCCGCCCTGACCTCGTATTCTTGCCGCAATTTCGGTCGACGAACGAATTATCGAGGTCAACGACTAGCGTAGTGTGCCTCTGATACTCTCCCTCTCTCTTTCTCTCTCTCGCTCTCTCGCTCGCGCTGCGTGTAAACAGTGCTCGCGAGCGTATCTTTTCGTTGCACCGCGGATAAAGTTCCTGTATCGTCTCGTGGGGCTTGACGGGGCCCAAGGACCCAGCACCGGTGGCCGAGGTTTTTTTCATCGGAAGTGACCGAGAAAATTGATACGGTGGAGTCCGAGGAACAGCGCACGCTGGTCCAGAAGGTGGAGCAGGCTGGCGAGATGCTGCAGACGGTGCCCCGTGTCCCCGTCGCCGGCGTTCGACGGCGATGGGGCAACAGGCACACCGGGAACCTGCAGGAGTCCAGCCCGGAAGTCTCCAGCAGCGGGGTCCTGTCACCGCCGCCCAACTTTCAGCCCTCCACGCCGGAGAGCGCGGCCGTCAGGAACGAGGAGCTACAGCTGTGGGACCTGGACCTCCATCGGGGACTGCAGACGAACGGGGATCACTACCGGGCCACCGTCACGGCCACGACCACTACGACGGTGCTGCCAACGGTCGGCGATCCTGCGTCGCCGTTCGCCACCCCTGTCGAAGGTTCGTCGTGTGGCTATACTGCCTGTGCATTTGTGGTTCTGTCTTTTTTCGCTGCTGGGTGGCAACTCGCTAGGTGCAACTGTCAGTTTGACAGTTTGGAGTGGAATGTTTCTTTTTTTTTTTTTAGACAGAGAAGGGTTTAGGGAGGAATGCTTTCTCTGGGATTTTTTGGGTCGTTGGTTTCTTGGATTAGGTAGTGTTGTGAAATTTGGAGATTTTGTTTTTGACGTACTTCGGTTGTGACAAGTGTTTGTGTTGTGATTTAATTTAGTAGCATTTGAAACTAGGTTGATTATACTGGATTGTGAGCTGTTTTCAGTTGCTGAAAGTGGTTACTTTTACTTTTTTTTAAACTTTCCTTACTTTCGTTTTTTCATATTTGCGATTTTACTTTTCTTAAATTAATAAACGCGATCTTTTTCTCGGCGGAGAACGTGTAATTACCCATGAACTGGTTGGGTCTTTAGTATAATTTCCAGAATGCTGAAAAGTAACTTAATCATTGTTGAAATCATATTATACGAGGTGAATTTTATTTCTCCTCAAGTTGGAAAGCTGTTATTTTGCAAAATTATATCGTGACACACGCTGTGGGTAGAAATAAGTTCCTGTCATCGTAAAATTATCAAAATGATGCCAAATAATACTTCTGCGACGGTTTTCAAAATTCATTAGATTTCTATTCTTTTTCAAAATGAACGTGGTGCCATAAATTAAATTTTCTTTCTCACATCGAGTTTCGTGAAAGCTCTTGCACAGATTGCGAGGAATTGTTTAAATTTTTTTTCACAATTTCAAAATATTTATTTATCTGCAGAACAACGTAGGATTTACGTTCCATTGTTATTCTTCCACTTCCTAGTTTGGCGTTGACTCGACAAACAATTAATTTGCATTGATTCAAACCGAATTCCAATAATTGTATTAAAATTATCGATACTTAAACAGGAATTAAACAGAATCTTCAATTACCGCAGTAATTTGGATTACAGAATCTCGCACCTATTCGAAAATTATTTACCGATGCAAACCAAATTCTCAAAATTGGTATAAACCAGCTTCTTAACCATTTGTTTTTAAATACTCGTTTGCAGAACGTGGCGTGCCAGTAAGGATTTTTATTTAAAGTTCCGCTTCATGTCCGACATTCGTATCCTTGGACGTAGATTTATAGACCGTCGAGGTATATACCGTTTCCTGGTGTAATATTTTTTAAAAATGTGCCACAGTCTGTCGAGCGTGTTTTTCAGGTACATTTCATAACCACGAGGCCGTGTCAGTTCCAAACTATAAAACTTGAAAAGTAGTCGAGTTGCTTTCACAGAACTTAAATTTTTTAAATATTCCTGTGTACTTTCAATTTTCCTTTTAACATTTAGAAATATATTTCTAAATTAATATACATGAAATTGAACAAGTTCCTCGACAGTACCCTCTCTCAATCTGGTTTCATATGTAATTTAATTAAATTCTTCAATTGAAAATCACTCCTATCCCAGCTTTACTCGTCCAAAGTTTTCCAAAATACCCACGAAACTGTACAAAAAGGTCCATCAACATACGCTCAGAAAGAAACGTCACAAAAACGTAATCCTCGCCAAGAGACTCCCAAGAGACAATAGTCTTTTATCAGAAATGATAATAGTGCCGTCCGAAAATAGTGACAACAAAAGAGGATAGACAGATGAAACGTGCAGGCAGATGAGGAAAGCACGCGACCGAGAAGAATAAGATATCAGTGAAAAAAAAAAGCTGCTCTATTAGCCGAGGCCCGTATGCGCGTTGGAAATGGTGGAATTGCGCAATCGGTGTCAGGTATGGTGCAACATGGCGCAATCGATGACGAATGCTTTTACGGGGTCCTATGAGGCTGGGTGTCGATTCTCCTCCGTCACCGAGATCGGCCTCGACCCGATTTCCTAACGTGAAAAAGAAACCCGCGGTGGTTTCGAAAAAGGAATTTCTGGCTGGGCTCGAGAGCAGCGAAATGTCGAGTGGGTACCTGAAGAGAGTAGGTCGATCACCTTTAAAGGTCGTTTATTGGCTCGTACGGAGTTGACCTTCTCGGCACTTGGAGATCTCTCGCCGGCTTCTCCCTTCCTGCTCGCGGCTTTTCGAGGCTTCTTTTCCAATTTTTTTCCATTTTCGTCTGGACCTTAGAATTTTATTTTTAAATCTGAATAGTTCTGCGTGGATTCTTTGAACTTGGATTTGAGTAGCTCTGATTTTAGTTTGGTTTATTTGATTTATTGTTGGACCCTTTTTAGTTCGAGCACGTGATTGTTAGAATAAACTGTTTGTGTTTGAATTATGTGATGTGTATGGAATTTTGAAAGAGTTGTACAATTTGAGGGAAAGTGTTCTTAAGGAAGTATCTACCATTTTTTACATTTAGTTATAAAATTCTTTTGTGTAAATGAATTTATTGCTCTTAATAAAAATCACTTGTGGTAGTCAAAAGTACATCGAATAATGGACAAGCTTTTGCAATGCTTTAAAATTGAATAAAAAATATACCGAATACTTGCAATATTTTCTTTCAACTTTGGAAATATTTATAAAGATAATTTGTATTCCACTATAATATATCCTCCATCGCTGTATAAAAAAAGAACATTTTACTATTCAAAATTTGAAATAAATTTTTGCCTCTTTTTTAAAAAAGTTTCAACAAAGCTGTTGCGATGTTTTCAATATTTAAATATTTGCTGACACTACGTTAGCAATCACTTTGGCACGTTCGAATTTGTTTTTGAAATTGATTAATTTTTTTTTTAAATTTTGAATAATTACAATTTTCGTCCCAAATGATAGCACTTTTATTAAAGCACTGCCTTCTTCCATTTTTTCCTCGTATTTGCAAATCCTAATTACTTTTTTTTTCTAAATTAGTTCAATAATAGGCGGTGAGTCGTAAACGAGTATCGGTAACGTCACATCTTCCTGTTCGTATCTCGATCTTTTAACGAGGAAAAGGTATTACGGTGAAGGTTGAACAACGTATTCCACATTTTTCCTCGTGCACGGGCAAAATCAGACTCACGCGAGGCGTGCAATTGCGACAAGGCGAGTTATTTCCCGCGATATTTAATTGTCGACCCCCGTGACCTCGTTATTTAATTACCGCAGACCATTGCGTCCGAGTCTTGGCGCGCATCGCGATGCTTTCGAGTCGAAACGTCGCTATTACTCCGTTATTCAAGCAGAAGAATTCATTTATTTTCCTTTTCATTCCTCTGGGGGCTATTCTTCCACGATAACGTCAAATTCTTGGCTGAGATATTTGCTAAAAATTCCCTTTTATTGAGTGATGAAAGGCGAATTAATAGGAATTCTTCTATATTTCTGGAAAACTGCGATACAGAAATTAATTTAGAATTATTCTAAATAGGTATTATATTTTTCAAACCATCTCTTGGAAATGCCACTTTGTTTGATTGGAACAATTCGTGACGTTGCAATGTTCTTAGACTAGTTTCAATTATTTAGCAAATTTGATTTTTGCAAACTACATTTTTTCTCTCTCTATTTTGATTTTTATTCCTTCAATTATGCGCGACGAGCTTGTTAACAATTATTCGGTTGTTTAGTCGTATCTGAACTTGCACATCCCAGGGAATAGTCAGCAATTATCGTAGATTAATTTTCCACTCTAAAGATAGATGGAAAAATCGTAATCTCTGAAAGTTCCTTCAGCTCCGTATTTGTTCCAAATGTTGCATTACGGCAGAAATTTATAATTCTGACCTCTCGTCTCAGATAGCCACAATATCTGTGCCTCCTATTTTAAATTCTGATCTCTATGCGGCATAGAAAATTCAAAAGTCTGACCTCCCCGGAACATGCCCCCCTTGGTATTTTAAATGCCCATGATCTGTATGCTAATCTTTTCCATTTTAAATTCTAATGCCCTTGGGTCTCAGAAGCAGTCCCAAATTCTGACCGCCTTTCGCTTCGTTATCACGATTTCTGTCTGCTTTAAAATTCCCAAGGCACTGCGTGAACAGCTCCTTATTCAAATACTGAAGATCGAGTTTCCACGATTTGAATATAAAACCAGTAACAATAATAACAATCACCAAGCTACTACCACTGACCACCACACCCTCCACTTTTCATCCAACCAACTCCATTCCATAAATCATACCCCTAACAACCCTGCGATCCGAACATTACCCAACGAACACTCGCCGCGTGCGGAAATCACAATCCACGTATCTCCAGCCGTGCTTTCCAAACGCCCATGGGCGTTCACCGCCCAGCCAATCACAATTATTCCGAACACCCACATTCCTACGTTCCACCGTTCCTGGAACCCCGACCGTCTAAATCTCATAGAAGCTAATCTCCTCGAAAATTGATTCCACTCTGATGAAATCGCGCGCTCTCTCCCTCCCTCCCTCCCTCCCTCCCTCGGTGTTATTTTCTCATCTTACGGTCTCGGGTTTATTGCATCGCGCGTGACGTCTGTCGGATGCAGGTACGTACATCGGCTTTAAATAACGCGATGCGTCACCTATATGTCGCCGACGGTGCGGTGAACCATTGTGTTTTCGTTTGGAGCGGCAGCAGCCGCGGTACCGATGACCCGGAAACTGGGTCACGGTCCTCTGGCTTTTTCCCCGCGAATGATTCACGGCTCACCGGGACGCTAGACACCTTATCTCGCGGCATTACGTATAACGAGCCCCCTGCAGCTTTCTAAATTTGATCAGGTCTCCTCGCAGCGACAAATTCATTTCTGGAGTCTCAATTTTCGTTGCTATGGGTATCCTTGGTTGGAAGGATGTTTTATTGAGTTTCGGGGGATTTGCTGCGGTCAAGATAATTTTTTAGGGACACCCTGGGCATTTAAGATGAAAGTTTTTTTTTATAGAACTTAAGGGGTTACGCTCAGTCAGGAGGCCGAGAAGGGTGTGATTTTTGGGAATTTTTTTCTCAGAAACTATAAACCTTTATTTATAAAACTTTTTTTTGTTTGGAAGGTAGTACATTTAGCTATGTCTCCGAATTTTGGCGTTTAAAAATATTTATTAATAACAAAGTTATTTACAATCTCCTAGGTGTCCTGTTCGAAAGAAGGGGTTGTGGTGACCACGTTTACTCGGAAGTGGATTATCTAAAATCGGAAATTGAACAAAATTTAGTTAATATATTAAATTATCTAGTCCTTGGGCGAAGGATTTTTGTTTCTGTTGTTTCTTTTGATAATTAACAAAAATTAAGTGGGATTCTGGCCGAAAATCGACATTTTACGTTTGAACATATGCCATTTTGTCTTGAATCAATATTTCAAAAAACCCTTTGTCCAAGGACTAGATAATTTCATATATTAACACATTTTTTGGAATTTTCGTTTTTAGGTAATCGACTTCCGAGTAATCGTGGTCTCCGCAAACCCCTCTTTCGAACAGGACATGTAGGAGATTGTAAATAACTTTGTTATTAATAAATATTTTTTATCGCCAAAATTCAGAGACGTAGCTAAGTGTACTATCTTTCAAGCAAAAAAAGTTTTTTGAATAAAGTTTTATAGTTTCTGAAAAAAAAATCCCAAACATCGCACCTTTTTCGGCCTCCTGACTGAGCGTGGGGGTTTTTGTATAAAATTTATTAACGTTTGTAATTTCGAATTATATCTGTTTCCCAACGTTTTTTGAATCTCGATCCCCTTTTATAATATCCAAATCACCAAAACACATTAAAAATAGGTATTTCAGAATATAATTTTATTTAAAAAAAAAAATACCCCCTTTGGAATCGCGACCCACCAGTTGAGAACCACTGGATTATATTTTCGTTCCTGAAGTAGCGTTTCAAACTTTAAATACAAAAATTGTTCACTGTTTTATGCTTTAGCACTACAAAAAGAAAAATAAAGTTCCTTTAAAAAAAAAAGGGGGATGGAAAACTTTACGGGTTAATTTCGCCCCTTCGTATTGAGTTTCTTCAAAAACCAAAAAATGGTCCTTACACACTTCAGTATCTATTCTCCCGAATTTTTATTAAAAAATCGGAATTCCCAGGTTTCCTAATCACTTCCGAACACCCCCACAATTATTTATTGCATAGTGTCGAATATGTCACTAGGGATACGAGTAATTTCTAAATCCTCGGAGCAAAGACGAGAACGTTCCCCGTCTGCCGATTTTAATCGACCAGTAATTGAGTGGAGCGTTGCACCCCGTGAGATCACCCTGCTCATCCATTTGTGAACACGATCGGCGGCTGCACGTGGTGGCACGATTCTCTGTGGCACCGTAATCGAGATGCCAGTAGCCTGGCATACAGAGGGACGACACGTGGTGTTCGCTCCTGTCGAAATGGGTCATCGAATTCCAGCCGGATGATAATATGGCCGCGTCCGCGGGGCCCTCGAACGTGCTAGATAGGCGATTCGTTAAATATATTCCGGTGCCAGGACACACGGTTTCGGCCGCGTGAACCGTTAGACGTGGCTCCGTGTAGAACTGGACGGACACACATCGAAAAAGAAACTATGTACTCGAAACTCGTTCCCGCGAGCCTCCGTGGCGTCTTACATCAGAGGAACTTCAGCTCAGGATACATACTTTGTCGTGTAAAATTATTTTTGTAAAACTCCACTCTTCTATTTTCTTAATTTTCAAACAAGTGGGATGACGTGAGTGAAGTTTGTGGAAGGTGGAGTAATTTGTTTTCCAGTTTTTTTTATATATATCTTTTTGGTAGTTGAGGTTTGGAAGTGTTGGAGAGTGTTTGTGCTTGGCAGTTGCCCCCCCCCCTGGCTTGAGAAAAAATCGCTTTATTTAAAAAAAATAATCTTTATTGGTGAATATTTTTAAATTTCAATTTTTAACTTTTAGTAAAATTTGCGCTACAAAATGGGTTCAACGGGTTTTCTTTCCCGTCACTGTTTCTCAAAATTACCCCCCTCCCCCTTCCACGCTCAGGAAAAAAATCTGGAGTGCCCCTGATGAGTAGATTCGAAGATGGTTTTTTGGTGGCGCGCGACAGTTTTTTTTTTTATGAATTATGTTTGCCAAGTTTTGTCACGTTCGTGATCTAATATTTAGTAAGATCCACAAGAGACAGAAGTTGTTTATTTCAGATAAAAGTCTCTGTTTGAGTCATTCCATTTAGCAAGATTGGAGAATCTGGCTACTCATCATCTCAATTTGCAACTCTGTGTACAACAGAGTTCTGAAAATTCACAGTTTGTAACTTCGTTCATTGTGGAATTCTGAAAGTTAATAATTCATGGTGCCACATGTCTCGCAGGCTTACGAAATCCTCCCATTTCGTTGCAGTCAGCTCGTGTAATCACAGCTTATTGACAGTCTTGAGCACTACCACGTGTTTCTGAGGTATTATAATAGTTCATTCCCCTCAGACGTCCAGACGTGCGAATTACACGATCAATCTCTGCGAGTAAATGAGTCTCCTCTTTATAACCACGTGAAACACACAAGAATTTTACGTACACCTTTGTCCTTTCACATTCCCCTTCCCACGAACTCGAAGAATTCTCCGAATGTTTCGCAATTACGCTCGGGGAATCGTGCTCGATACTTATGATCCACGAAACAGATCTACGAGTATGGCCCTGTTTCTATCACCCTTCATATTTTTAATCAAATTTACACCGGGGTTAAAAACCTTCTTTGTAATTAAAATTCACCCAAGACTAGACCCTCATTTTAAAGGGTGAACTAGCAGAGTTGGAAGCAGGAAAATTGTACGGAATTTGTCAAGTTACAAGGATAGGTAAATTTAGGTCAAAGTGATATTTACAAGAACCGAGCATACAAAAATAAAACTCAGTTTATTGAATTATTGTGGTGTAATATTTTAAGAACTTTTTAAATTTCTACAATAAAAAAAATTGCTATTTATTATTGGCGGTTATTAGTTATTTAAAGATATGAAGGAACTTCGGTTCAAATAATACATTAGTAAAGGAGGAATTTGTGGAAGATTTGTGACTCGATTCTTGGTCAAAATGGCCCAATTTCCTTAAAGGGTTAATTAATAACTTTTCTGCAAGGGACAAGTTTTTTGCTTTCACTTATTTGTAGAGGTGCGTGACATTACCGAAGAGAAAAGTGAGCAGTGGAGGATGAAAACAGTGGAAATGATATCTAAATATTTCTCTGATGTTGCCTCATAATTGAGTACTATTGCATTGGAAGAATTTAGACAAATGTAGTAGCAACGCGGCGTTACATTACGAGCCTGTGTAATTGTTGTACTCCGGGGTGCGATTTAGGGTGCAATTAACATCATTGAGGCCTCTGTTGGCATTACTGTGCAGTGATTACTGTCGTGCTACGTTTTTCCTCCGAAAATATGGAAATTGAGTTGTTGGGACACTGCTGCTCGTGATTGACCTTTCACAACAGCTGTTAACTGTTTGAAATTCCTTTCACAATAATTCGGTAACGTCATCAGAATACTTTACATATCAGCATGGATCTTCAAATCCTAAGTCCTAAAATCTAGGCAAAAAAAAAGACAAGAAAAGAAAAAGAAACTAAATTTTTATACAGGACCGATCAAATTTTTCCTTCAATTAACTTTGAACCTATTTTCTATTTGATTTTCTATATGCTTACTCAGTTATTAATTCATTTTAATTATACTGATTAGCAAAGAATTCCATTCTGAATATACAGTGTTTCAACTTCATCGCCTGAAATACTTATATATTTAAAATTTCATAAAAATATTTCCTACAAAAGTTGCAGAGTTTTGTGAGGATCGGCTTATGGTAACATAATATAGTAAAATCAGGGATCGAATGAAACTGTTAACTTTTATAAATAAAAGTTATTTATCGAACTTTTAACTTTGCAATCATTTTTTCCCCTCTTAAGTTAAATTTGTACATTAACACTTCAGCTCTGTTTGTAAAACTTCAGTTTTACCAGTGATTTTGTGTTCGAATAATAAAAATTCTGGAGGATCGTATACTTTTGAACAGATATTTCTGGATAAAATATGTAGAAGTTAGGAATAATTTCTTAGTTAGGAATAGTTTCACAACTTCTATTTTTTCAGAGCACAATAAATGTCCTCGTTTAACTAGAACTTCTTTCTACTTTCTAGAAAATCAAAGTTTCTTATTTACACAAAAATATATGCAATAAAAGTTTCAGTTAATTCACTGCATTTTATAACAGTTTAGACAATAGTCATAAAATTACAGTTACTTCATAATTAATTGAAAAATTTAAATTTCATTCGACCGCTGGTCAAAATCGAGCCTACACTCGCCAGGTCAGCGTTAAACGATTAAAAGCCAGGTACCATCCTCCGCGAGGAGTCTGTTACGTCATGGAGTGGCTGAAACTATTGGTATCTGACTCACCTGGCCCATTTTTCCACGTGTCAGTTCGAGGCGTGTATCGACAGGGTTTGTGAAAAGAGGAAAAAGGGCCAGGGGGGAGAACGAGACAGAGAGAAAGGCAGGAAGAGGTCAGTGGGTCACTCTCACTCGAGAAAGAAGAGACTCGATCGCGGTGGAAAGACCGTCTGGAAACGATAATCTGGCGTATCAGGTTGATCCTCGTAAGGTGGTCGAGTTTGATATAAATGGAGGATTCTGGGACTTCGATACGGGCACATGGTGCTCCGATTCGATCGAATGATCTCCTCTGCACTGAAGAGGAATATTTTGTGGCCTGAGTTTCACTTTAGAGTTCGTAGCTTTTGTATTTCTTTACTGAGGGAGGAGTTTGACTGTTTCAGGTGTGTTAGGTGCCAAAATAGTAATTAACTAAGCCTGTGGATTTTTTGGACCCACGATAGTCCATGTTTGTTTAAACTTTCCTCTTCAAACTGGCGATTATTCTTCGACTGAAACTTAAAATTATTATCTCTGGTATCTGAAAGGTATCCCCGAATTTGTATTCCTGGTTCTAGCGTAGTAACAATTATTCCATGTTCTGAGCTGATGATACTATTATAAGTAAACAGTATGAGATCACTGGATTCAAAGTTCTGTTTATGCAAATAGATAGACATAATAAAGTTAGATTTGCAACAGCTAGTGTTTGCTTCAGTTGTACCATTTAATGCCAGTGGCCATTCTTTGAGCATGTTTTATATATTGGGATAGAAATTCTTAAACCGCTTCTGCTCAGTTGAATATTCATAAGACTGTATTACCATTCAAAGCAGGTAGCCTTTGTATTCCAGTAGCCTTCCCAAAAGTAGAAAAGAGACGATCCAAAACTCCCACAGTTTAAGTCGAAACTCCAAATGGCTAGGCGAAAAGTTGAGCAGACGCTTTCTTTGCAATGTAGGGGTGGTTCGTGTTTTTCAGTCTTTGAATTAGTCCGGAATCCTTCATAAAAATATCAGTCTAGGTCACCAAATCTAGTTCCAACTGATTAGCAGAAAAATGTAAAAAAAATATCTATTAGGAATCTCAACTAACCTTCGTTTCAATACCCAAACTACCTCATAAAATTACTTCTGTCTTGCTAGATCCTCTGAAACGAAGTGTTTCACATGCACTAATTCCTGGTATCGACTCATAATCCACAGAATACTCCACAACACCTTTCAAAAAACGTTTCTGGGTAGCTAGGTTTTCTGTGAGCATTCGTAGACCTGGTCCCAAATTTTTTGCTGCGAAAGTCTTAAACCCGAGGAGTCGAAGGCACTGCAAGTGGCCTCGTCGATAGTCGAGGTTCGTCGCAGACGTTAAATCCGTCGCAAACTTTTCCTCGACGCGGGAAAACTACCTGGGGATTATGCGTCGACCAACAAAACGACCGGCCAAACAGGAGAAGTGGGTCGTCAAGTGGTGTGCCGTGTGTGTTGGTGGGCCGTGCGTGGAATGGTAACGAGGCACGTACACAGGGAACGATATCAGAAACCCGTGATACAGTGTTTCCCAACCTGAACATCACGAGGATGCTTAATTTTGAGCTCCAGAGATATTTTCAATTTTAAGAAATTTTTTCTGATTCAATCCCGTTAAATACGGCAACTTTCACCACTGGCGGTAACTCTGACCACTGGGGGGGGGGGGGGGGGTAACTTTGGTAACTGAGGGTATTATTATTATTGACGAGTTGGCGAGAAGGTGTAGCCACTGGGAGTAACTGTGATTACTGGGAGGTAACTTTGACCACTGGGTGTAACTTTGACTACTAGGGTAATTTTGGTCACTGGGGTAACTTTAACCACTGGAATACTTTGGTCACTGGGGCAACTTTGACCACTGGGTGTAACTTTGACTACTAGGGTACTTTTGGTCATTGGGGTAACTGGTCACTGGGAGTAATTTTGGTCACTGGGGTAACTTTGACCACTGGGTGTAACTTTGACCACTGAGTGTAACTTTGACTACTAGGGTACTTTTGGTCATTGGGGTAACTGGTCACTGGGAGTAATTTTGGTCACTAGTGTAACTTTGACCACTGAAATACTTTGGTCACTGAAATACTTTGGTCACTGGGGTAACTTTGACCACTGGGGTAACTGACCACTGGGGGTAACTCTGACCCCTGGGAGTTACTTTGGTCACAAAATTAGATTTTAAGACAAATTCCTCTAGCAGCCTCTATAGTCGATATAAGTTATTTCGATTATGTATAGATTCAATGGTTTGGGTCCTGAAATTGATATAAGTGGAGCTGGTAGAATGTTAATGAATCGTATTTGAGAAATTTTTTACTTTCCAGAGGGAGGAAATTATTGTGAAGTGTTCCAACAACTCAGCTCAATTACAGAAGTAATTTTAATGAATTCGGTAGTAGTATAGAGCTACTATGAGAGGGAAGATTAAACCGCAATTGTAGCTTTCTAGTTTTTACATATGTCACTTACGATATAATAACCGTTAACGTTGAGAAAACTTGTCGAGCTAATAATCAACAGCACGTGGCTAAAAGTGACTATATTACTATTCATTTTACGATAGATTGATCAGTTTTCTGTGACAAGTAAAGCAACAGCAGGAAGAAGCACGGTACGATCTGTTCGATGCGACTTGCAGTAAATTGAAGGTGAAAATAAATTGCGATTGGCTGGCTATCAAGCGAAAAGTAATTAAAGTACCGACGGTTAAAATACACCGGTCTATATTCAGAACGCGCTTACAGCATCTTTCGAATGCCATTCTGTGTGGATTGGCCTGTGTATGTCGTTTCCGACGGACAATGTATCAAGAGAATCACATTCCCCTCTGCATTTTATCAGAAATTTTTATTAGCAAAGTAGCTTCTTTACATCTGTTTTCTGTTGAAAATCACGATAAAGACATTGCGTGATTAATAAATCATGTTTCTAAGTATTTTATTTAGTCACTTAATTCCTTACCATTGTCAAGTGTAGCCACGCTGAAAATGTTTAATATATAGCCTGCACGCGATCAGTGGCTTCTCAAGGTCACCGCTATGGGGCTTCCCCCAACGTTGCACGTCTCCCCTCTTTGCTCCGCTCAGCGTGTTTGAAGCGTAGTGGGGGGAGCGCTAGCGCATCACTGCGGCTGTATTCACGCCGTTCAGTCCGCCACAAGAACCCTTGTTCCTACTTCTAATTAATTCTCTTTCTTTCTAAATGAAAATAAGAAAAATTGGATGACCATCGAGTTGAGAAACACTGGCGTGGAGTACTGCGCGCGAGTTTTCTCTGTGCTGGTACGAAGGTGGCATTCCCTCCGGTAAAAGTACCGTATCCGGTACGTCCGCGTGGCGACTTTCGCGTAACAGAGTTCCGACGATCCGCGACGGTACCTTGCAAATCAGAGTAATTGAAAAATTCACGAGGATGTGAGTCAGAGCCACCAGAGCCCTGCTTATAGCGTTCTTGGTTCGTCGTGAAAGTGTGATTGAAAATGAAGCTGCATCGCTGCCTCTCTTACCATTTTCTTATCCAACACATTCAGTACCAAAATTGAATTCCTCCTTAACATTGTTAATTACCCATATAATTTTTGGATTGCAACTGCTCTTCAATCAATTGCACCTTTCCTTCATCACCCTGACCTCTGAGATTGGAATACCGTGCAGTTTCTTGTTATCAAATGCACAGTCGACGTTCGAGTATGATTTTATTAGTTAGTCATCGTTCCTCCCCTTAAGCTTTGCGACGATTCTCTGCTATCTTCCCGTCAGACCTGTAAGCACAGTTGCCACTCCGGTTCAAGGATAAATCCTATCCGGTATTGCTGGTCAATGTCACGCTCAGCTGAATCGGCGGTTGCTCTTCGCGATAGAAACACTGGAAATCATCTTGTTCCATTAACTCACATCGTTCAGTGTCGAATTTTCTGAGAAAATTATCGTTTTATTAAGAGGCTAAATTACATATCGAAGAGTAAATTTGCAATCTACACCAAGTAAGATCGATTCACCATTCAAAAATGAATAAATAATGTATAGTGACATTTTCCCATACGAGGCTCCGTTTTCGAGAAAATCGATCTCGAAATCGTGTGCGCAGTCGGTGCCCAAGGAGTCACTTGCGCGCAGCACTTTTGAAATAGATTTTCTCGGAAACGGTGCTTTATATGGAAAAACTTCATTCTACATTTTCGATTCATTTTTGAATGGTGAATCTTATTTCGTGAATGTTTTTATTTTAATATTTTTCATTCTCGCCCAATAAACAAAAATGTGTATTTTAATGATCGAACACATTTGAACAGTATTGGAATCGAATTCAATTGTCATTTCGAATTAATTTGGATGTGGACCCATGTCGCGGTAAGGGGAATACAGGCAAAGTTTCGAAAGTGGAAATCGGAGTGTCGTTCGAACAGATATTTTCGACAGAATCTGGGAAGAAGACGAGGCGAATTAAAGCCTCGTCGGCGGGGTTGCAACATGCCGTCGCGAGCGGCCGACAAGGAATACGAAATGAGTTTTCGAGGCCTTCGAAGTCGTCCACGTTGCGTAGGATCGTTCCAACGAAAATAAATTCGTCGTCGGTGATTCATGGATTTCCTGTGCGCGTTTTGGCTTTCTTCTACTTCGTTTCTCCCTTGTCCCTCTCTGCGCATCCATTTTCAAACAGACAGGGAAGAAAAAGTCGATGGCGGCTCAATCATATTTAACGAATGGTGAATTTTTTGAATTTTATTATTCAGTTCTTATGATTTATTTATATTCTTTGGTGTTTTTTTTTAGAATTAAAGTAACATATTGAGTGGGAATTAAAAATTGAAGGTGAAAGTGTTCACACATTGTAGTGCAGATCATAGATATACCTATACAGGTGCAAAATGACACTGTAACTGCACAGTGTTTTTTGTGTATTAGATATATCTTCATGAAACCTAGGGGGATCGATTGAGGCTGAAAAAATGAACAAATAGTGTAGAATAACTTTTTTTCCTACGATGCCTCCTTTTTTAAGAAAATCGATTGGAAAACGTGTGCTCGACACGGTACCTATTTAGCCGCGAACGCGCATTCACTTTTGACATCAATTTTCTCGGATACGAAGCCTCGTCCAACGAAAGTGTATTCTACATTTTTTATGTAGTTTTCTATGCTGAATCGATCACGCTAAGCACTTTTTCAATTTGAAGATATATCCGCGTGTGGTACTATATTTTATGTACGCTTGTGTATGGAAACAGAAGAGTTTCCATTCTTATTAATCGTGAAAGTAATACTATTGTCTTTATCGTTACAGCCAGACATATTTAAAAAAAAATAGATAAATATTAAAAAAAAAAAACAACAATCATCGATGATGATGAAGCATTTTATCTCCATTCTATGTACGAGAAACGAATTATGAAAAATACCAAATTGTTCATCCTAAGAGAGCAGATGGAATTTTTCGCGTGCAACTGCACCCATGTGTATCTTCCGATTGCGACGATTGTTGTCGCGTGTTCGTCGTCGTCGTATTCTCTTCTTTTCCTTTTGTTGCCAGATCTTATCAGATCGCGTACCGTGACCGGATATGACATCCATTAGTTACGTATGCATCCGTGTATCGTGCAGACTGGAAAAAGAGATGGGTGCCGCTATTTAAAGGGACGTGTCAGGGTAGGGCAAGGTCGCGTGTCCTTGTTTCACGTGCTCCTTGTAACGTTGTTAAAAACTTGTAAATTATTGTGAACATATATGTCTTGTCATTCTTTAATTTACAGTACCACATCCTCTTCCCGAAACATTCTTAATCCTGAGTCAGACTGCTCTGACTGTGGTACTGAGATGTTCGCTATGACGTCTAAGGATTCCTAAAAACAGTGACTAATAAAAACCCAAATATGTTAATGAATAAAAATAAAGGTTAGTGCAATTAAATCTGATAATATATTCGTGGGAATAAAGAATGTTTTCGGAAATTTAGAATTAACGATACAGTAGTAGATATCCTTAAAAAAAAATAGTTGAACTTCAAAGAAAGTTTTGGCGTTGCACAAAAGAAGAAAAATTCATATTCTAATGGTAATACTTGCTTCAGTTCGAAAGTTACGTCCCGCAGTTCCCCGAAACCGTGCGCCGAGAGTGCCCACGATGCCGAAACAGCATTCCCCGTGGAATTTCAATTTCGGAAAGCGACGCAGTTCACGTGAAATGTGACGAGAATGAAAGAGAAGCCGGGTACGCGGCACGGATCGCAATATTTCGTGAGTTACGGCCGGGATTTCGCTCGAAGACTCGCAGAGACCTCAATGATAGTTAGAGCGATGTGCCGCTAGTCGTCCATCTTGTCCCAGCGTCGCAGTCACTCCGACCATGATCCTCCGCTGTGTTCTCCACGCAAATTTTGACCGTTAAGTCGATACTCAATTCGATTTCTTACACCTGCCTTAGTTTCCCATTTTTTTTTCCATTTTCTTCTTTATTCTTTTTAAAATATCACTGTATCTTTAGAACAGTATTGATACATTTCTTCATGGGATGTGTTACAATTTTCTGAATCAGAATTCTCGCTACGGATTTAAAATAGCGAGTAATATACGATGTCCAGGGACAGATTTCAATAGATTAGATGTATTTATTTTCTTAAAGAATTAGTTATTGGATATCATGTAGTGATGATACACTAGTAAGTGCTTAAAGAGGAACACGAAAATGTTAGAAAACCTTAGGAAAGTAGTACAAGCATAAGTCACACAGCGATAAAAATGGGAGGAATGGAAAGTACGCCAAAAACTGGACAAAATTGTGTAGTTACCTTTTTTTCCTACGAGCTTCCGTTTTCGAGAAAATAAATCTTGAAAATGTGTGCGGTGCGTGAGACCTAATTGCTTCCCTACCGAACACCCACATTCTGGCTCGATTTTGTCCGAAACGGTGCTCTTAACAAAAAAAGCGTATCCTACATTATCGATCCATTTTGTAACGTAGAATCCCCCTTCATAATTTTTTTCACGATTCAATCAATATGTCCCCTGAAATTTTCATTTTAAACTACTCCCATCCACCTATGTTTCCTCGTACAAGTGCGTGGTGCCTATATATTGACATCGCACGACCTCTATCCCCGCGATCCGAGGAACCATGCAAGCAAAAACGACAATTTATCGGCATGATGTTCCGAAAAGTTCGCGTGCCTCGCTCTATCCTGGCGACCCAATCTCTGTCCTCCCTCAGTCGCCGGCGAACTCTATCCCAGGCACGCCGTTCTCCTTTCCTCTCTCGTCTGCCCGCGAGAGGAAGCAAGGTTCGCCCGGCTCGGCGAGTAGCAGTGCTCATTGGCCCGTTTTAGCTTTCCTCTCTCGGCGAGGGGGGGCCCGGGTGAGGATCGCGGGGGGTGGGGGACAGAGACGCGCGCACGCGGCCAACAAAGAGGGAACCAGGCGAAAGGAGTGACGGGAGGAAGAGGCAGACGTGGCGAAGAGAGACGCGAGAGACTCGCTGTCTGTTGGCCGAGCTGCGGAGCGAACGAGAGGGAGCACATGTGTAGGTACCTGTGTTGGATACACAGGCATCCACCGAGCGAGCCAGAGTCAAGGCCGCTCACTGCTCCGCCGTGAGAGAGCTACTAACTAGCACGGAAACCTTGCCGCGCACCGAGTGTAGAAACAGCCCAGCCACGTCGAGCTGTTCTAGAGGCTCTCCGCGGGTTCTCGCACGCGCTGGGTGTTCCGTGGATTCTCGACGAACTCGATGGCGGCGATCATGATCGCCGATCCAATGTGTTTTTAGAGCTTTTGAATTTTGCAGAGGAATTTGGAGCGTTTCAGGTGCTTCAGGAGAATTTTGAATATGTGGAGACTAGTTACTCAGTTTCCAGGGAAATTGGGTGAAACCTTGGATGTGGTATAGGGTTTTGGAGGTACATAACTTAAAACTTTGGAAGTCTTATGGCCTGCTTCACACGATTCAGGCGAATTTTGCCTGTTTGGGGGCTGATTTTCCAAGTTTTAGGAAAGTGGGCTGGTATCTCAGATGTTTGATAGCGTTTTGAGATACTTTGAAACTTAGGAATGTTTACAGTCACTTTGGGGGATTTTTTAGAGCTCTGCTCCACATGGATATGATGAATCTTGATTTCGAATATACTGGAGGTTGGTTTTCCAGGTTTTAAACAAATGGGGGGAATACCTATGTCTTCATTGAATAACTGAATTTCCTGCTGATGTGTCACTGTTAAAAGGTGCCTCTAGTTATTTATAAGATGGTCGATAAGACGGAAATTATTCATTCGTGATTGACGATGGATACTTCCCTCCAGGGCAAATTCACTGCTACTCGAGTACTTAACGTTGTAACAATTTGTCACTATTTATGTTTTTTAATTAACCCTGACTTCCATCATTCTTCGTCACTCCCACATTGGAATTCTTAATCAAAACTGCTCAGCAAGAAAACTTCCGTCTTAAGTTCGCAGTGTTCCAAGTGCAGGGATAATAATAAGAATGGAAAAATTATTCAGAACGGTCGTAATTTGAAAGAACACATAAGCACACAAGTTCCGACAGCTTAAACGTTAGGAAAACAAAGCTACGGTACCTCGTATATTTCAAAGAAAGTAAAGAAAGGCCAGGAAAGGGATAAATTGAGCTGTCACGCGCGAAAATATTCCCAGTTTGTTCGCCTGGGCGTCGAAGAAGGGGTAATAACCGAGTGACCACCTAGCCTGGTCAGTGTCTCAGTGTTCCAGGCGGATGTTTTCACGGCGATCAGTACTTCCGGGTGATGCGGAGAACCCGTCTCCGAGCATCTCTTCGCGGAATCGCCGAGAAAGTACCTTAGCCATTCGCGATGACAGAAAATCGATGTCTGCCCTGAATCGAAAATTCAGCATTCCGCATAATGTGATCTGTGAATTTTGAATAAAATCTGATTTGCTGTTTCCTACACGCCATGCGAAATAAGCTGCTGGGAAGTTTTGGTTCATTTAATAGACCGGTAGTAACTGTATAATTGGAGACTTCTATCACCATAAATGGTGCAAGTGTCCTTGTATAATCAGAAATACGTTCAATACTAATATTTCAGCGATCCATAATGCAAATACTAGGGACTTTTATGATCAGTTCTGATAGAAAATTATCACACACAAATCCTTGTTACCACCGCTACTACATTTCTCCATCGCATGCATACTCTAAGATGTCTTGAAACTGAATTTTCCAGTGATTCATTCTCCACTGAATCAATAAAATCTCAAAGAAACATCTCACAGACAATTCCACTTTTCGAAAACCAATCTGAAGTTCCATTAAGAAAATTTATCCCCGCATTATTAGAGTAGGTTCCGTAAGAATCACCTGATCCCTCAAACCCTTGCACTTGATCGATCACACCAGCCCCAAAACTTTGCGTATCCCGCCGTCAGCCTGGCGTTAAACTTGAGACAAGCGGCAGGAGAACACCTAAACTGCTTCAGGCAAGTTAACCAAGCATTAAACTCAGGGTATCGTTCCATACTTAGTCCTATAAAGTCCGCCTTCCACTCGGCTTCTCGATGGATATCCCATTGATACCGCGCTTCTCCTAGTTGCGCAACATGTAGCCCCGCGCCATCGGAACATAGTTTGCCCGGGCAGATTCGTTTCCAACGATCGCCTCGCCAGGTTCTCGGTTCCACGGTGAGTGGGTTCCAGCGGCTCGATCCACGATATCTTCGATTCCGCACGGCTGAAGGAAGGCGCGTGCACCGCGGCCGTACTTTCACCGACCGTGACTTCTACGCCAGCGTTCCGTTCGACGAGTTTCCAGCAGATAAAGGGGGTAATAGAGGCGATGTCGCCACGTAGGTTACTGGAACCCGCTCTTCCTCGCGGCCGAGCGAGTCACGGGCGTTACACGCGTGCACACCGCGCCTCGTAATCCACCGGAAACCCCGCGAGGAACTCGCGCGAACAAATTGCCCCGCTTGGCCGCGGTGCGTTCCGCAGGCGGCGATCGCTTGCGAGGAACCGGATGCTTTTCCATTTTTTCGTCTCGCTAGAAGGCGGCTCTTGTTGGTGGTGGTGGCGGCTCTGGGGGGAATGGTACCAGTTGCATTCTGGGTCCTGTTAAGCTTGATGATAGCCGGAGTCAGAATAGTTGAAAAATCTAATAATTTATAGGCAAAAAAACGAACCTCGGACGACGGGGACTCGAACCCGCGCTCTGCGGGTCTTCTGCATACTGGGCAGCCACGTTACCGATTCCCCCAAAGTCCGATAGTACTCTTTTCTGACCTCTACTTAACGGGGCGCCACCTATTCTAAAGGTAACAGAAAGCCCACGTGGCAGGGCATATAATAATAATAATAATTCGACTTGGGGGCACCTGAGTGATAAAATGTGAAACAACAGGGCAACGACGTTACTGATGAGACAATGTGGACCCATAATCACTAGGACAGTCTGAATGTATGAGTTTCGATCACTAACACAGCCCAAATCACGCCATAACTGCCAACTTCACTCCTCTGCTTCTGGTTTCCTACGTCCTTTTGCACAGTAACTATCAGTTCCTCGAGTACACCCAGAATCTTCTCAAGCTCTGCCAAAGCTGACGTCAGTTACTCAAATCTGACACCTCCCGAAGCTATATTTAACGGAATTTTGTATTTCTGTTCGCAGGTAGGGACGAGTTGTCGCAGCCTGGCTCTTTGAACGGCTATGGAAGCGGCGGCGGCGGAGGTGGTGGTGGTGGCGGCGGAGGCGGCGGCGGCGTCGGTACCGACGGCTGCGACGCCAGGAAGAAGAAAGGGCCGACGCCGAGGCAGCAGGAGGAGCTGTGCTTGGTCTGCGGCGACCGCGCCTCCGGCTACCACTACAACGCGCTGACCTGCGAGGGCTGCAAGGGCTTCTTCCGGCGCAGCATCACGAAGAATGCGGTCTATCAGTGTAAATACGGGAACAATTGCGAGATCGACATGTACATGCGGCGCAAATGCCAGGAATGCAGGCTGAAGAAGTGTCTGACCGTGGGCATGAGGCCGGAGTGCGTTGTGCCGGAGTACCAGTGCGCTGTGAAGCGCAAGGAGAAGAAGGCGCAGAAGGTAACCACCTTGGTTAAGGGAATCTGACCGTGAGAGTAGCCCTGGAAGCTCTAATTCTGATGAAACTGTTGTGTCAAAGATTGGTTCAATCGGGAGGGGGTTGCTTTCGAGGGAGATAGATGAAGGAAGAGAGGTGGCTTAAGCGGCTACTTAGGTTTGATTAACGGGACATGGTAGGAAGAATAGTTATTCGTCTTTGAGATTTTATCTAAAATGTTTCATCCGAGTCTGCACTCCATGCTAGAGAAGGCAACTACTGCTCTAGGCCAAGATTTCATTTATCACTTGCTCAGGATGATTAAAGGATCGCGGGGCGAACGTGATCGTTTAATCACTCTAAGCAGAATTGTGTTTTCCATCAGCCTGCCTCATGAGAACCATTTACAAGCTACAGGTTCCATTGCAGGAGAAGGACAAACCGAACAGTACAACGATGAACGGTTCACCGGGCAGTGGTATACGCGGCGGCGACCAGGTGGGCGTGAAGATCGAGCCAGCGGAATCCGAACCCTTGACCACGTCTGGGAGCTGCGGAGTTCTAACGCCAGTCAGCCCCTTCGGCTATGTGAAGCCGATCAGCCCCGAGCAGGAGGAGCTGATACACAGGCTCGTGTACTTTCAGAACGAGTACGAGCAACCCAGTGAAGAGGATCTCAAGAGGATCACAGTAAGTAAACCTGAAGCTAACCTTACAGAGGAATATAAGCTAATGTTCAGTAAAAGTTAGCGCTAGCGACTACTTCGACCAGCCATCACCGCCTCGCGTTTTAACTCCTCTGTAGGCAAGGAGTGGAACTGGAAACAGTTACCCTAAACTGGTCCTTTGATTTGACTTTTAGAATCAGCCATCGGAAGGGGAGGATATCAGCGACTATAAGTTCAGGCACATCACCGAGATCACGATCTTGACGGTGCAGTTGATCGTGGAGTTCTCGAAGAGGCTACCAGGCTTCGACGAGCTGCTCCGCGAGGATCAGATCGCCCTGCTGAAGGCCTGCTCCAGCGAGGTGATGATGCTCCGTATGGCGAGGAAGTACGATGTGCAGTCGGACAGCATAATATTCGCCAACAACCAGCCGTACACGAGGGACAGTTACAACGTGGCGGGCATGGGCGAGACGATCGAGGATCTGCTGCACTTCTGCAGGCAGATGTACGCCATGAAAGTCAACAACGCGGAGTACGCGTTGCTAACAGCCATTGTCATATTCTCAGGTACGCAGAAACAATTTCTCGGAGTGTATGTGTCGGATCCTTCGATGGCAAAGAAACGCAACTTATTCGGGTAGCTTCTCTAGGTGTTTCTCGATTAAAATAAAGCCATGGAGGTAGCTAGTACACCCCAGAACTTTCCATCGAGGCTTTTCAGAAAGCTTCAGCTAATCGGAAAGTCCTGTTGGAGCTACGATCCAGCAGGCAAGGTATCTCGATGAGCTCCGTTTGCTTGCAGAGAGGCCAAACCTCGTAGAGGGCTGGAAGGTGGAGAAGATCCAGGAGATCTACCTGGAGGCGCTGAAGGCGTACGTGGACAACAGGCGCAGGCCCAAGTCTGGCACGATATTCGCGAAGCTGTTGTCAGTGCTGACGGAGCTGAGGACCCTCGGCAACCAGAACAGCGAGATGTGCTTCAGTCTGAAGTTCAAGAACAAAAAGCTGCCAGTTTTCCTCGCTGAGATCTGGGACGTGACGCCCTAGTTTCCCCGTAGCCGGTCACCGGCGCCCGCGCCGATCGGCTAAACAGTGTTTGATCAGTCCGCACGACGTCGAGTGATGACGACGCTTGGAGCGCAGCAGCGGCTATAGAGATAGATAGAGAGGAACGAGGGGAAACCCAGGAGGACGTGGACGCGCGACTCTTGCACTAGTGCACCACCCATGCCACTGCCTCAACGTCGCGAGTCGACCACGAGCCCCAGGAGGGTGGCCCCAGGTCGTTCTGCGGTCGCTTCTCTCCTTCTTCGAGGCTCTTCTGCGTGACCCCTCGACCCCGAGGGGCTTGCACGCGAGGGCGACACTGTCAGACAAGGCGTGCCCTCGGGCCCATGACGCGCGGCGGACGAAGCTCGAGGGGAATGGGGTAGGTGATGATGAAGGGAACCGAAGGCAGTGGCGAGGCACCCAGGCTGTGATACGTAGAGACAGTACAGAGACTGTAATAAGGAGCTACCTACAGTTATGTTATTACTATATCCTCTACCTGGCTACCCCCGGAATCGATATGTAAATGTCTACTGTATAATGTGTAAGGTACCGAGTTTAAGGCAGGCGCGTTGGACGGAGATGATTAAGCTGTACGAATCTAAGTAAGGAGCTAAGGACACGGGATGAAAGGGAGAGTATGCGCGTGTGTCTGTGTGTATTGTATGGCGTGCAATTGGGAGCGAGGAGGCAGAGTGGCGAGGGATGACAGAGGATTATCGCACTGGTAGCGTGTGCAGGCGAGGGAGGTAAAAGGGGTAGAAAGATTGGACCCCGGGCCCAGCTGTTGAGCAGCGAGCCTGGGGCTCGCCCAGGAATCGAGTGCGATGTAACAAATAAAAAGAAGAGTGACAAATGATACGATTATACATAATGATACCATAGAGTCTATATCACACACATAGCATAATAATATATTGCTAGCATGTACATTGTTTATACGAGATGGTGAGACGGGTGGGATAGAGGGAGGTCGCTGAGAGGTTTCGAGAAAATGGGGGAGAAAGGGTTACGTGTGCGTTTGAGATCGACGAGGCGGGGGTAAACTGTTTTCAGCGATGGAGAAGGTCGGAGACGAGGCTTTGGCATTTGCGCGCGTCAGGATTTTCTTTTTCGCGATAAAAATTGGCTGAGGATCGTGGCAGAGTGCGTTGAGGGATCGGGCGAGACGGGGATGGAGTAACGTAGTAGAAAACGTAGGAAGTAAGTAAAGTAAGTAAGCGAGGCTAGTTGGTAGTAGGTTGTAGTAAGTCAGTGAAGCTAGGCTAGGTGGACCGAGTTCAAGTGCAAAGCCTTGTGCCTTCAGCAGCGGACATCGGCTCACCGACAAACGAAACCATGGAATTTAACCGTCCGTTTTAATTTTTTAATAAAAAAAAAATCAACAAAATCAAGTAAAATATTGTAAATCTGTGCGGAGAGAGAAAGAGAGAGAGAGAGAGAGAGAGAGAGAGCGCGCGCGCGAAAGTGAGAGAGTGTGAGTAATCGTGGAGTTAATTATTTAGGCGGTGAGAAAAATGAGTG
This sequence comes from Andrena camellia, assembly GCA_029448645.1. Classification (NCBI taxonomy): domain Eukaryota; kingdom Metazoa; phylum Arthropoda; class Insecta; order Hymenoptera; family Andrenidae; genus Andrena; species Andrena camellia. The sequence continues at coordinate 2,013,114 of CM055681.1, read as the reverse complement.
AAAGGGGGGAGTAGAGAGTGAGTGAAAATTGATGGGACAGAAGGGGAGGGTTGGAAATTGGTTTCGCGAAAAACTGACAAGAACTGAATGCGAGGTGAGGAACAAGGAACAAAGATCTTTCTATGGAGAAACACGGAACAGGGTCGCGCAACATGAGGATACAATCGTGTTATAGGGTGATCCAGAGGGAGCCACTGATTAGGTGATCTAGAGGGAGCCACTGAATAGGTGATCTAGAGGGAGCCACTGAATAGGTGATCTAGAAGGGAGCCACTAGGTTAGGAGATCGATTGACGATTTGGGATTCTGAGACTCGCCAGGCCCTGTGACATACTATGCTAGCATAAAAACACTCGATCGTCGATAACAACTAGGAGGAGGGCACTGCAAACTCGGGCAAACATAACGCAACAGCCTCTGTAACCACTTTGCAGTCGGCCTCTTCGCGACACAGAAACTTGTACCCTAACTGGAGATTAACAAACAGGCACACAAAACACATGCACAGATACCGACATACTCGCGGGATTGGATGAAGGGGATATCATCTAGTAGGTTCGGAGATCATAGTCTGAAATTGCGACGGGGATTGGCACACACACATGTCGAACACAACACACAAGCGTCGTTACAGATACATGTACACTAAGATTCTCGATGTTGTAACACTGTAACTCTATGCTATTAACTGATTGTACGCAGTTTTATTCCGTAGTAAGTACCAAAACGCAAGTTAAACGAAAAAAAATAAGCATGTAACGTAATTCGTGTAACGTGTATAACGCGCGCGAGGGTGACGAGAAGGACGGGCGCGAAGGTGCGCACGGGTGATATGTTATTTTGCGTCGAGGAAGGGAGGGTCGACGATGTTAACTTCGGACGGGCGCGGATGCGAGGAAAGGGGCAGTCTGATGAGAGCGATAGTTTCATCCGGTGAACGTAGAGGGAGAAGGGAACGACTACTAGTACTTCGCTTAGGACGACTAGAAACATCGTACGTATCGTGTTTTACTATTGTAATGTTATACCTGTCACACGTTAAATCGAAGCAAAAGCAGGCAACATTAAGCCGCGCACACGTCCCTATACGCGTCTGAAGACGTTTTCTTCGGTCACGTCGGTCCTTGGCGCTCCACCAGGAAGAGCCTCCCATTCCGCGAAGAGCAGCGACGTGCATCAATCTGTCATCGAGAGAACAATCATCTTAGAACACCTTCGACGCCTCGGGACGACCTGGTATATCGACAGGGGACTATCGATACGCCCCGACAAAACAACCAAATAAGAACCTGTACACCACGTAAAACGCCGCCAGGCGGACACTGCCACACCGCAGAGTGTACACCCATGGATAGACAACGTTGTTAGAGGCATGGAACAGAACTATGGGATGTGAAGATGAAATTCTGGAGGAGAGATACCTGGAGGAAGAAAAGAATGTGACGCGAACCATCACCGCCATCGATCATCGACATGCTTGTCGCTTCCCTTTCAACGCGACACACATCGTTTTCTGAGCTCAGCGAAGATATACTCCTAGGAACACGGGCACCGTCTCCGAACGTTGTTGGGAGCAACATGGAATCGCAGGTTGCTGATAGTCTTTGGCTTTTGTTGAAAGAAAATATTTGAACGCAGGTACTGACCCAGCGCAAGTGCCAACGGCAGCACGCAAGAAAATGTTGTCGAAGAGAATACAATTGGTGTTAGTGTTTCTGAGACTTCTGTTTCTGATTTTGATGCGCTTGGAAGTTTGCTAAAAGAAAATGTATTATTTGTATCGTTACCGCGGACGATTAGGGAATTTCGTTCGAAGAGGAAAGTCAAGAAAAAGCAAAAGTCGAGGATCTCAGGCAAGCGGGGGAATCCATGGCTTGCCTGCCAGCAACACGTCGGGGCGCAGGAAACCTGTACAAAGCCAACACACAAAGAAACACTTGCACGCGCCCGTACTCTGCATTGTTGTACCACACACTCGCGCATCTACCATATTGAGTGCTTTCAGTATCGCCGTTTCTGCGAGAGCAACAGAGAGAAAGGGAGAGAGAATGGGATGGTGAATGGGTAGGGAGCAGGGAAAGAGTTTCTTAAAGACACGACACATTGCGACAACATTGCCTATTATATACACTTCTAAAGTAGCTGTGCATCGTCGGGCCATGGCAGCGAATGTCACTACAGCTCCCATGGGTCGACGACCATCGATGAAAACACGTTCGTTTGGACTCTATAATTCTTAAAGTGTAATGTTTAAGCGTGCTGCGCGCGAAGACAGCTTGTAAAATCGTCTACTCGTACTTGAAACCTCCTTTCGATTCGCTTTAGATAAAACACCATCTAAATATGTATATTTGTTAAATGAGGTGCAATCATTGTGGGTTTGTTCGCACTTTATCAAATTGCCCTAGCTTGGAGCAGAGGCTGACGTTCCCCTGAGACTTCGCTCAGCTTTCGCCTCGAAGGGTCAAGCTCTCTCCTTTCATGTCAATTTAATGTAATTATCGCTTCCCTCTTTTGTCAGACTTAATCTCTATAACATATTGAGTTTCAAAACGCTGTCCATGAATAGCAACGGGAAAGATCCCGAAGTTAGTAACATCATCATAATTATCCAATATTGTCCCGCTTCCCGTGGAAGCTAAAGAAAGTGATTCGAAAGTAATGTCCCCCATTAAAGGGTTAATAGAGTAAAACTCAACAAACTCGAGGCACGAAGTAAAACTTCTCGCAGGCAGAAAAGATTCCAGAGCTCGAGTCTTCGAATAAAGCGAAGCGTTGGGTACTCCCCTTTTTACGCTAAATCCAAAATCGTGCAATAAAAAGTTCTAGTGAGAGAGACGAGGCCCGAGGAGCGTCAGCTTTGCGCACAGGCAGGGCTGCCTAGAACGGCCAGCGAGAAACGACGATCCCTGCACCTTGAAGCGCGGAATACAAACTCCTCGCGCACCGTCGACGGCAGGTCGTCCCCGATACCGTTTCGTTTCGTAGAGCTCAGCACGGTCACATAACCGGGGTAGGCTTCCCCTTGGAGCGGTGGACCCGCCGGGCGCTGTCACGTGATTCCCCAACGCGAGCTGGTTCCCGCGCTAGGCGGCAGGTGGCGCTGACGGAGCAGCGCCGAAGCCTAACCGCCCGAAGCAGTTCCCTCTCCAGCGGCTCTGACGCTTAGAGATTCGCCTGGAGAGACGCTTGGGAATCAAGGTGAACCGCATCCTTCGTTAAATCAGAAACCGGTCACATGTTACTGCGCGCGCGCGAGGAGGAGAGAGGACGATGGAAGTGGCAATCAGAGGCAGATGGAGCGCAAGAGGGGACACGTTGCGTGGAGCGGAGCGCACTAGGGAATGCCAAGAGCTAAAAGGAAAAGGAGAAGCCGTACTCGCATGGGCACATAACACCGTACACACACACACACGCGTCAACAGGACAAGTTCATACGCAGAGACACGTTGAAAAAAAGAACACATGCGATTCTACGATCACTGCCAAGGGTGTTAACCGTTGACGTCGATTTCTCATTGTCTAAATGTCGTAGTCGTTTCTCCTCGCGATTCCAGCCGACGAGCGAAGCTGCTGCATAACGATTATTATACAAAAGAAAAAACAGACACTACCACGCGCGTCACTGGCGAAACATAGGGATATTAAGCGATTAAAAAAAAATGCGACGAAAAAAATACACAAAAAATATATAATAATATACGTATATATACACACACGTGCGCCCGCTCGATTTCGAATTGCCGTTTGACGAGGACGAGCGAGCGATTTGTTCATGATACTGCCAAGCGTAGACTCGAGTTTTCTCTGTTTTTTAAGGGACAACTATAATACTCCTTTTAAATGTGACGAGCTATACGTTGTACACGCAACACATGCATGCGCGCGCGCACACGTTCATACGCATACAGAGGACATCAAACACACACACACACACACACACACACACACGCTGATTATGTACCCACCATGTACGCGCAATCGTGCCGCAATCTCTCTTGTCTGCTGTTTGTCCGCCCGGGTACCCTGATCTGTCCGTTTCTCCTAGGTGTCTCTTTCGCTCTGTACATGTAGATAAAACTAGACGCAGATGTATTGTGTAAATAGTCGAGGTCGGCTTACGAGCACGGTGACGATCGCTCGACAGGAATTCGCGGTGGAAAGTCGCGAGAAGACGGTGCAGAATGGGGCCCACGAACCCCAACAGTGGTTGGGGCTGATGAGAGTGTGGAGTACTTGGGCTAGTCATATTTTTTTTTTTTTTAATTCACTTTGAAGAAAAAACTGTCTAACAATCTTTTTAGAAGATGAGAACTCTTTCTTGCATTTTTAATCAGTTTTTATCAGAATTTTAATTGTAAAAGGTGGAAACTCAGTGTCCTAGCTCAGAGGCTCATCCCTTTGGGACTGATCCTCTGGCTGGTTAGACATTTAAAGTGTTATGTCTTGGAGTCATGAATCCCGGATTCGTATTTTACGGAGTTTCCAGAGTTAGATTCGCTTTAGTAGAATGAAACAGAGCAATCTTCTGAAAAAAAAATAATAAAAGGTTTTCTTGATGCTAGTGAGAGTCTGAAGATTGACCTCTTGATGACTAGGTTACAGTATCTCCTTATTCGGGTGTAGTTTCTCAGTTATTTGCGGCTCTAAAGTCCAGGTATTCTGAATGTAGAATATCAGAGTCATCAGGAATAAAGCACAATATCGTTTCCCAGGGAATTTTGCACCCTCTTTCCGCTTTTGCCGTAAACATTGGCCGTTTGGCGCAGCAGTCGGCCATCGTTAGCGTAAGTCAAGAGTTTCGCGTCGAAACGGGAAGAATAAACGATTATTCGTACCTCGTTTCGTAAATTAGCCGACAGACGGCTGAGAATACGGTATTTTCTTATTGGAGGCAACGTTCGGCCCTGCGTGTGTGTGCGTGAGAGAGAGAGAGAGAGAGAGAGAGAGAGAGAGAGAGAGAGAGAGAGAGAGAGAGAGAGAGAGTGGGGGAGCAAGGAAAAGAGCGAGAGAGTGAAGAAGGTTCTTGTTGTGAATCGCGAGACAGAGGGAGAGTCGTTTTAATTTATTGGAAGCTGTTGAAAGATGGGGACAGAAGCAAGGAACGGAGGAAGCTTATGAGCTGAAGGTGATTATTATAAATAAAGTTAAATGATTATACTTTGTTATGGTAGTTTATATGTTATTTTCTTGGGTTAGACGCGAGAACGGTATGGTCGTCTCATCTTTTGCTTTTCTCTCGTTCGTGGAATAAGAATTCTACTATTGTACATATGCATAATTGTTTGTAACGAGAAGAAATGTAAGGAGCCCTGAGAATTTTAATCGAACCACGAAATTCGTGTTGTGTTCTTGCCCTCGCCCCAATCCGCACACTTTTCGGTATGCTGGATTTCTTGCGCCACTCTCACAAAGAATTTTTTCCATGGAAATTAAGTCTTAAAATTCTGTGTGAAGCTGGTCTCACTCTTACTACTTCTTGACTCACATTCTTCTGTTTCACCAGAAATAAAATTAATATAGTAGTCATCTTGGTTTTCATGTAAACAATTCACAATCGTTAAAGGCTACTATATCATCAACTAACAAGTCAAACACTCGTTTTAGTATTGAGAAAATTCCCCTGATTTTTTAAATTCGTTACCATTGAAGTTCTTGTGACATAGTAGTGGTCTTAATAAAATTATTTCGCAATTGTGACAAGTAATTCTTGAATATTAGTCATTCAGGTGGAATTTCACTCAACACTTGAGAACCATAAATAGCAAGCACTAACCTCATTGACTAACAAAATTTTCAGGGCTACCAATACTAACACGAAAGTACACAGCGTTCACGAGGAAAAAAACGTACAAAAATTTTAACATACTACCGATGAAACGTTCAACATTGATTTTATTATATAAAGTGAGATATTAGGACTAACATCGCTGCTAGGCACACATATAAGTCTGAGGATGCGAATGTTAGGGCTGCGAATGGCGGAGGAGAGGAAGGGAAATTAACGAAGTAACAAAGTTAACAAAGTGAAATGCCAGAGGTGATGCTGGCATCTTTAATCGTACAAAATGTCCCCTTGGTATTTAGTGTCCCAAGAAAAAACGCGACCGTCGTCGTTTGTCAGTTTAGGACCTGCCCTCGTCGGATGTGCACCCGATCGACTTACTACTACTACTATTACTACTATTATTACTATTACTGCTACTGTTACTGCTGCTATTACTACTACTAATATTTAAACACTCACGTTTGTACTTGCGACACACAGAGAGCGCAGTCACGCACGCACGCATGAAAAAAAAATTTGACGGACACATTGGTGTGAATTGTTTACACTCGTACACACACGACATACTTGTTCGATCGGTTGGAGGAAGGTATAGTTGATGGTTTATGGTTAATTATGTGGAATTTTAATTTGAAACTAGTGTCTGCAGTGCTTTGATCGTCACAAATGTGTCATTTAAGGTGAAGTATAGTTGCGTTTTAAAAGTATAGTTGGACTATAGTTGCAATATAATCAGAGGACATTTGACTCCCAAATTTGAAGTATAGTAACATTATAGTCCTTTATAATTGAACAATTATTCGGCTATAGTTGCTATATAGTTGCCCTCGCGTAATTGTCTTATAGTTGAAATTCAGTTTCGTTTTATTTATTATCTGATTTAGAATTATGTTGCATTGCGTTTTGCGTATAATTTTACCTTTTCTGAAATATATTCAAACTATCTGTAGTCTATAGTTGCATTATAGTTGAACTATAGTTGCAAGACTCTAAGTGAATTTCGTATCAACTGAAGTCTAATATTATTTCTATTGAGTCGATTGTGATCAGACAAAAATTTACAAATTCAACTATTGCTTGTATCGAACCTCTGTGGTGTGTTAACTATATTCAGTCATTTTTAATTTACTCTACTGCTGAGATTCGGTGCTATAAAGCCCCTGTCAATTTACTTTTCTTCCTCTAAGGCGCAGTAGTTGCAATACTTAAGTATAGTTGCCAACTATTCTAGCAACTATATCTACCGGAACCTTTCTGGAAACATAATCAACTGTCTGAGGGTAGAAGGAGTTATATCACACGTAAAAGAAACCGTCGCTATCCCTGCTACTGCTTTTATAGTTGTCGTGGCAGTGAGAGGTGCCAAAGAGAACTATTCCATCTGTTTCCGAAAGACGACGCCGCGACAGTGCCGACCGTAATTTATGGGTTGTGCTGTCAATCTCTTTTCAATCCCTCTCACTCGTAGAAAGGCAAACCGAATGGTGTATAGACTACCCGTCTTGACAAAACTGTACTTGCTATTTATGCAACTATACTTAACTTTTTTCCGAACTATACTACATTCTCCAAGTTATGGTACGTGCACAGAATATTCAGCATCTTATTTTATCTACAAATGAGTATCAAACAACATTTAATGGACCCCCGCTTTTTAATTCGACTATACAACTATTACAAGAACCAACCGATCGTTCGAGGCACACGATACACATAGCGTGCGCTTGTTCGAAGAAACACGAAATGCAACCCAAAAAGGCGTATTGTATCTTCTATTATAGAAACTATATATACATACTTACTATATATATTAATTGTAAAATATCGGAACTATTGTTAAACGAGAATTCGGTGTGAAATTACACGAAACGATCGTAAGATTTCGGCTCTTTTTTTAGACGTTAAGCAACATGTATCGGACTTTTGATCGCGGAAACGTAAGAAATTCTCGAGTAATTACCAGGCCCGAGCCCCGCATGGTCGGCCACATTGGAAAGGGAAAAAAGGGACTCTTTTTTAACGAATTGGTGCTTTTGGAATGTATTAGACTGAATTATTGTTGTAACGTTTTAGATGAAAACGAAAAAGAAAAAAATAATGGGAAAACGAGAAAATTCTTGGAACGGGCAGTTTTAGTCCCGCATTCGATTGATAATTGGTAAAATATTATTTCTATTTGGAGCGTTTTATATTATACAATATATTATATATTCGCTAGGTTGCACACTCACACGGACACACGTACACGAACACATACACGTACACGTACAAGTGATGGGAATCAAGTCGCCTTTGCGAATGGGAATGTTGTTTCTAAGGACGTTACCTTAAGCGGTTGGTTGTAAGGCAATGGGAACCTTTTTTCGCACGAGATTACGACGAGTGTCTTCGTATCGATAAGGAGCATTCAAAGGTCGATCGACTTTGCAGAGACTGCAGCATAAGACTTGTGATTCTAGTAGATTAGATTTGTTAAATTCGATTCGAAATTCTTTAGAGGCATTTGTTGAGGTCACTATAACCTATCGCGGCGTTGTTCCTCTTTTTCGGTATCGGCGGCGACTCGGTGACTGCTCTCGAATATTCGAATAGTTCATGCGCGAACGTTCTGCCAGCGGTTCTCAAGCTGGCCGGGCTTTCGGTCATCCTCGAGTGTAAAAATTTTCGTTAGGTAGTTTGTAGCTGAGGTACACCTTAAAACGGCTCACTTTTCGCTGAGTGTTCTCAACTTCTTTGCAATATACGCCATTGAGAACCGCTGGTTTGTAGATTAATTTCACGAAGACTGCTATTTCTAAATTCTCGTATCGTTGGCTATTGCTGCATGCTATTCGTGGTATTCGAAATGGAAGAAAAAAATGTTACGCCCGAACGTTTAAAAAGTAAAAAGTTAGCCTTCATCCTTTATTGGCAGGTGGGGTAGGTGAATTTATAATTAGTCGTAGTTTAAATTAAAATGTGAATTTCGATTGCTCGTTTATTCGTAGGTGAGAAAGGAAGATGGCAAGAAAATTCTCGAGGTGGTAAATGTTGTTTTGCGATTCCCAGCACTAAATTCACACGTGTGTATACAACATAAAGGCGCATGCGCGCGAATTTTAAACATGGCAACGGATACTTTGTATGTACAACAATTAGTTCTGTTCGAACGAAACTGAGAGCGTGTGTATGTGTCTTCTGTGTGTGGGTGTGGGTGTGTGTGTGTGTGAAAGGGAGTGACTCGGCGTGCACTCCGCCCTCAGTGTGGCGGTGGGGTGGCGGGGGGGGGGGGGGGGTGGTGAGAACTTCGTCGCGCAGGGGCAGGGAGTTTTTTGCAAATTGGCAATGCGGCGGTACGGTTCGACTTAATTCGCCCGTGTGCGTTTTAATAGAAGTTACATGACGTAGATATTCGTTAGGCAGGCGCGAATAGCGTCCCAGTCGACTTCGAAAACTAACCAATCGGCGGATAAAAAATTTTGGAAATTGGCAATTTAACGAATTGTGAATACCCTCGAAGACGAAGGTATTAGAAGTAGCCTAGGTGGCGACACAGGGAGTTGTAGAATCAGTTGCACTTGAAGGTACAAAATTCGTGGCATTTGAAATTGAAAATTTTGTAACGTTTGAAATTTCGAAATTTAGTCCACGTGAAATTTAAAATATCTAGAAGTGGAACTTCTAAATTACGTAGTCGTATCGGTATTAATCCTTCAGAGGATTAATATCAGTGCAACCGGTTTCACGATTCCAATATGTCAGAGCCCCAAAATCCCCGAATTCCTATCCAAATCCACCCTGAGAGAAGTATAGCTATACGTCGACTGGGGCTCTGAGAAACCTCTTCAAATACCCGGGAATACCAATTCAGTAAACCTAAAAACGAAAAAAAATTAAAAAAAAAAGTGAAAGTACACTAAATAAAAAGCATTGAATTACTGAAAATTTGCTCGTTAAAGAGTCTAGGCCTCCCGAGAGACCTGAAGGCATAACCTAATTCTCGGGAGGCCGCTCCGGGTATTCCCCCCAACCATATTCGCGCGTGCCTAGTAATTCACGTGTTCTCCGCAGTGGGCATGCGAGGAGCCACATGTACATCAACAATATTATATTCTAACGATTACTAATTAAATAATGTACAATAATTTTAACGATCGCTGAACGATGAAGCATATAAAACAGTGTTGCACGATGAGAGGAGGGTAAACTGAGGGACGGTGTGAGAGAGCGGGAGTGAGTGAGACGTAGAGGCGACGAAAATGAAGAATCCTGAGTGTACAGTAAAACTGAGTTAGGGAGGCGGAGGAAGAGCGAGAAAAAAAACCGGACGGAAGCTACGAGAGATATGTATTTGTCCTTTTAAAATCGATGTGTATTTTTTGCGAAGGAACGAGGCGAGAAATATATCGGGGAAAGGACGAAGACCGTTGTTCCCGGTTTTGTGTTTCACGGGGCTGACTCCTTTTTTCACGAGCTGCGAATTTATGTCGAGTCCTTTGGAATCCTTTTTGTTAAGCTGTTGGCGTTTCGAGGAATTTTTAGGTTTTAGTCTCAACCTTTGCTTTTTGCATATAGAGTCGGATTTTAATTTTTATACTTTTTAGGAGAACGTCAGGAAGATTCTAAGTCATTTGTTGCTATCTTAGTGTAGTGGGAGTTTTATTTTTGGGGAACATTTCGAGAGCTTGTGTGCAATTTTAAATTGGCGATTCGAATTTCGAATGCCCAAAAATTTGTAAAAAGATTTCTTTCACGAATTATAAAGTGAAGATGGAAAATTTACTATTGAAATTAAGAGTTTTGAGGTATCGCAGAACTGGTCTGTTAAAAAATCGTAGCGAAAGTTGCAGTTTAGTTATTTAAGTGCAATTCAAACTTTCAATATTTTTTAGAGATTGTGTAGTCAAAAGGAATATAAATTCACGTCCTTCACGAAGAAAAATAGATTTCGAAATACCATTCAAATCGAAAATTTAATGACTTTTAGATATAAAATTTATAGTTTCCAGTTGAATACTTTTCGCAACCATGCTTTGAGAGGTCGAAGACGTACGTACCCTGCTATTAAGTACAACAGAAAATAGAGAATGAATAATAATAGAGGGCGCTGAACAATTTCAACTCAAAAAGGAAAAAAGAGAACCAACAGAGTCTTTAAAGAAGAAAATCGTTGAAGTATTTATTTTCTCGACGATCCAAGAGACCGTTCAAAGTTTATTTTAATATCGACCAGAGGAAAACGAAAAAAAAAAGTATTTATTTTTCTTACACAGTATTGCAAGCCTTTCGATTAAGAGGTTGGGGAAGTTACATGTGGTGGGGGCTGTTAAACGAAATATCACTGATTGCCGAAGTACGAGATAAGTTCGCAGAAAAGTACGATTTTTGGATGGCAGAGGGACATAGGGTGGCATTAATTTTAAGTCGAGGAGCGATAATGAATATGTAATGCGTCTGGTGCGCTTGCGGGAGAGGGAGAAACCGAAGGAAACATGGAAGCCACAGAGTTCAAAGAGAGTGTATTGTGTACATAGAATCGCAGAGAAAAATGGTTGAGGGATGAAGGAAACGGGCCGTGAAATACAGAGGCTAACCGAACGACACCTTTGTAAATTAGCTTTGTACATTGTCCCTCCTTTTCTTTTTTGTTCGTTGTCGTTGGATGGGCAAGGGAGGAGGTCTGCAGACGATATTTTGTGTTCCTGGTTTCCGCAGGGATTTTTAGTCGACATCGTGGACTCGTGGGCAGAGTTAATATTTTGAATTAGAAATTTTTTAATTTCAGTTTTTACAGTTTTTTTTTCTAATTTCAGTTTTTACCGTTTAATAGATACTGAGTTTTATTTCAAGTGGGGCACTTGTTGTTTTAATTTTTTAAATACTCATTGTTTAAGTATTTAAATTTTGCACCCCGAATGTTTTTTTTTTTAGGAGTAAATCGATGACGTTTTCTTACTTCAATTTGCAAATTGCGAAAACAAATTTCTGACAGCTTTTAGAAGTTAAATATTTTGAGTTTTTTTTTGCACTTTTTTAAATGTTAGTTGAAAATCGTATCTATCGTCGATGTTTCCATTTTGAGGCTCTGTTATGTATATAAATATACATATGCATACAATATATACGTACATATATAAACATATATATTTTTCTGGGATAAAGTGTAACTACGAAGACGTATCCGACCTCGTGGACGCAATAAAAATTCGTGTAATCGATTATGCAAAGGAGCATCAGGGTGTAGTGTAATAGAGGAGGGGGGAGAGGGAGAGAGAGTAAGAGCAAGAGAGACATTATAATGAGATGACTATTTTTTTTAAAGAATCACGATGATGTAAAAAGAACGAGAGCTTCTTTTTTCCGAAACATCCGATGAAAATTTGATTTTTAGCCCGGGGCAAATTTATTTATTCCATTTTTATTTTTCCTTATTTATGAAATCTAATTTCCACTCTGCCCAGGTGTCCAAGTATACGAGAATATTATTTACATAAACAACCAATTTTCATGAATTATAGTTAAAGCTGAGTGCATAATTATACTTTATTGATTATTAATAACCGTGTTAGCTACACATAGTGTGTCCCATAATTCATGAAAATTTTCTGTAATGCATATTTTTCAATATTTTTAGAAAGAATCGCGTGACGGGGAAATAGGTTGCAGGAAATGAATAAGAAATTCTGACATGGTAGCGATTTTTTATTTTATGTATAAATACGACGTATAAATTAGGACAGCTAGAAAACTCAGTTCTTTCAATAAGGAAGTGTTGATTAATTATTCTATTTATACACAGTGAAGATTTCGTTTTTTTCCCAAAATGAAGGGAAAGAATGAAGAATATTGATGATATGGTATTAATAGAGACAACCACGTTTTCAGCTCTCCTCCCTGTTCAATCGTTCCACGGAGAAGAATAAGATTCACTCGCTGCATGTACATAGATCGGAAGACCGCTGGTAGCCATATTGTTATTCGCGACTACTAGGATGACTTTGTCGGGTCGACTGATGTCCTTTCTCTTCTTTCCTTTCTCTCGCTGGACAGATGAAGCATTTCGCATTGCGAGCGTTTTGTTTTTAAATTCTTCTGAAATTTCTACATTTTATAAACTGCTTTACTTTTCGTTGGATTTGTTAATTGCAATTGCATATTGTTTTATTCAACTATGGATGTTAAGTTGGGCATTTTATTCGTGGCCTGAAAGTACAGTTGAATTGTAAGGCGTGTTAATTAACAGTTTACTGATAATTGTTTACCATGATGTGAATTTTTTATTTTTTATTTTTGATTTTGCGCAAGTGCAAGAGGCGAATCCCACGCGATGGGGATATTCTGCAATGAAACAAGCAGTGCGGAAGCGAAAGAAAGAGAGGAAAGGGAGAGCCCCTCTGTCTGTTGTATAATTATCTTTATTTCCACCTTTTTTACATAAAACAAAAGCGAAATGTCGGTATTGACCGTGCTATGTATGGATGATATGTTCCAATACTAGAAATAAATCTTTCAACAAACAGTCTGTTGGTAATATATATTTTACCCGCCTCCACAATTTTTTTTTTAAGGATGTCTGTACTTTCATTGAATGGTTTGTAATAACAGAATTTCTCTATATCACATTTGCACCATTTGTATATCACACATTCATCGCTTCTACGTATGCACGACATTTCTACATGACGACCATGCCATTTCTACATCACATTTATACCATATCTACACCACTGCTACATCACACCTACCTCATTGGCACATCAAAGCCCATACATCATTCCCACTGTGTCACATATTCCACTTTACATATCACCATCACAACGTACACCTTATACATCACAGTTCACACTTCAAACATCACACAGTCCACACTTTAAACATCACATATCACAGTTCACACTTCAAACATCACACGCCACACTTCAAAAATCACACACTATGCTTTAAACATCACACAACACACACCACAGTTCACATATCATACTTCAAACATCACACAGTCCACACTTTAAACATCACATACCACAGTTCACACTTCTAACATCACACAGTCCACATTTTAAACATCACATACCGCAGTTCACACTTCAAACATCACACGCCACACTTCAAAAATCACACACTATGCTTTAAACATCACACAACACACACCACAGTTCACATATCATACTTCAAACATCACACAGTCCACACTTTAAACATCACATACCACAGTTCACACTTCTAACATCACACAGTCCACACTTTAAACATCGTACAAAACAGATCACATTTTACACTTCACACACTACACTTCACATATCACAATTACACTTCATACATCACACTCTCCACACATTGCACTTCACGCTTCACAATAGTCATACACTGCTCTTAACTTTGGAACTACGTAGTCGTCTTACGATATGGGCACAATGTGGTAAGTATTCAGGTAAGTTATTCAGCTTCCCGCGAAAACGCAACAAAGTTGCAAAGAACAAATTTTTTCAACAATGTTGCAAATGAAATTGGGGTGTTCGAGGCATAAAATTCCGGTTTGCAACTTTGTGCACTTTTCGCAGAAAGCAAAATTTCGGTTTGCAACTTTGTTGCGGCTCGCGAAAACGCAACAAAGTTGCAAAGGACAAATTTTTTTCCACAATGTTGCAAATGAAATTGGGGTGCTCGAGGCATAAAATTCCGGTTTGCAACTTTGTGCATTTTTCGCAGAAAGCAAAAATTTCGGTTTGCAACTTTGTTGCGGCCCGCGAAAACGCAACAAGGTTGCAAAGGACAAATTTTTTCAACAATGTTGCAAATGAAATTGGGGTGTTCGAGGCATAAAATTTCTGTTTGCAACTTTGTGTATTTTTCGTGGAAAGCAAAAATTTCGGTTTGCAACTTTGTTGCGGCTCGCGAAAACGCAACAAAGTTGCAAAGGACAAATTTTTTCAACAATGTTGCAAATGAAATTGGGGTGTTCGAGGCATAAAATTCCGGTTTGCAACTTTGTGCATTTTTCGCAGAAAGCAAAAATTTCGGTTTGCAACTTTGTTGCGGCTCGCGAAAACGCAACAAAGTTGCAAAGGACAAATTTTTTCAACAATGTTGCAAATGAAATTGGGGTGTTCGAGGCATAAAATTCCGGTTTGCAACTTTGTGCATTTTTCGCAGAAAGCAAAATTTCGGTTTGCAATTTTGTTGAGGCTCGTGGGAAGGCAACAATGTTGCATAGCGGGCCTTTGATTCGCGAACAGCCAAATTTTATTTGCAACATTGTTGAAAAAAATTTGCCCTTGCAACTTTGTTGGGTTTTCGCGGCAAGCTTAAAACTAGTATGCAAACTTATCAACTATTATGTGTGTTGTTTGTTGTGTGTTCTTTGTTATGTGTTCTTTGTTGTGTATTGTTTGTTGTCTGAAGTGTATGAACGGTGTTGAAGCAGTGTGTGAGTAGTGTAAGTATTATCACGGACGAGGTATAGATAAATAAACCGGAATAGGACAGTAAGGTTAAAAGACGAATGTGATATCTTTGTATTTTTACCCTCCTTTCTCTTCCGTTAAACGGAATATGTTCATAACACGATCTTTAAATTGTTACTCTAACAGAAACATTTGTAAATCGCGGGCTCCGACTCTCAAAAAATGACCTACTTTTACCTGTGCTGAATTCTAATTCCTACCACGCGTAGCGTTACAATCTGTTTCGGAAACTTCACCGGTAACGTTGCATGCGACACTAAAATGGTAAGGGGGTCTTAGGACCCCCCAAACCGGTGACAGAAAAATACATTGGTTGATAGGTCTATACTATACCTCGTCTGTGTTGTAAGAATAGTGTCGTTAACCCTTGGAAATGATGTTTTACAATTACATACAGGGTTACACACTTAACTCAGGCGGCGCTCGTGCGAGTAAAGATGAGATTGGCAACAGCGCTCCAAGTATTCTTATTACTACAATCATATGTCGATATATCCGCCATCTATGGGCTGTTGCTAAAAGTGTAGGGTCATGTAGATGCCAGTAGATGGCCCAAGATGCTTGTGGCTCTTCCCCCAGGGGACTTTACATTTGACGTAACCGACGGGGAACAAAACGGCAGCCGTTTCAACAGAGCTACGAGTATGTTGCAAAATAGGCACTCAATTCCTCGGGGTGTACTCGCCCATATTTCTAGAGCCGAGGTGATAAAAAATACAACGAATCTTCATATCTTTATTTTGATCGAAAAGTTTATTAATATCTTTCACGATGAGTTGAATCATACAGAAGCGATTGGAACGTAATGATTATAACGCATCGTATACACACACGTAATAGTTGTCCATGGGATCTTAAGCGGACACCTTAATCTTGATCTTCATTAATACCCAGTGGCACAAGCAGGCGGGTACACACTTGCACACAATCTGATACAATCCTTTCGTATTCCTCTACAACTATACGAACACGTATTTTCCAAATTCCAATGGATTTAAGATTCACGCCACTGAGAACCACGACGAAATGAAGCTGGTCTCGCGCGGTCCCATCGTGGTCCACAGTTGATGCAGGCTGAACAAATGCACCTCTTTAGATGATAGTTTCTTCAAGGTCCTCTGCACCTTCAGGCCCTGTGCACCTTAACTAGCATCTCCTTGCTTGTTCTGCATGTCTTCAACATTACCTGGAACAGTGTTGTAAGGAAGAACGGTTATCGAAAACAGTTTTAGTGTATCGATGTTGAAGACAGTAGCGCGCCCAGAGGGGGTGCCACAGGGCCCTAGCACCCCCCAAAAAAGAAAGAAAAAGGAGATTAATGTAACCACGATTGAAGTAATTCAAAAGCTTTGTAAAAAGAAAAAAAAACTGGAATTTATACTTTAATTAAATTTTTATAATCACCTAAGGAATTTTATTGAATTTGCATAAAAAATATTTGTATCCCTTCAATTCGGCTCCCCTCAAGATTAAATCGGAACATACCAAACGCTGCATTTGTGTGTGGGATTCATGGGCGAGCCTAGAGGGCAGTCGTAGGCCCTGGCGAAGTCCTCGCTGTTGGACAGTGGGCCTAGGACCCTTATTAGACCTGGCGAGTGGACGCTGCTTCGTATTTTCGTTAGGGCGTCTTCTGGTCTCATGGAACCACACCAAATCTGAGCGTAGTTCAGAAAAAACAGTTGATCGTGGGTGAGATTCACGCCAGGTAGCAGGGGCTCCTCTCCGTGTACCGACACCCATTTTTTGTACGCCTGTATCCCAACAGAAAAGGGAACGAAAATTGTCAGTGAGATTATTAGGTATGACGTTCGTTTTGAAAAAGTACTAATTGGTCTTTGAAGCTTTTGTCACATAATTCAAAGTGTTTTTAATATTCTGTATTTGTAATATAGTCTATGTTTAATACAGAGTGTTCCAGTATTGGTGGTATAATCGAGGAGGAGAGACGGGCAAAATTTTTATTTAAATAAAATTCCGAATAACGAAAAAAAGATAAAAAAATTATTCGTCATTTGTCGAATAAAGATAACTCGGGTTAACGAACGATTGACGAATAATTCTTTTAATTTTTATTCGTTATTCGGAATTCTATTTAAATAAAAATTTTGCTCATCTCTGGGTGATTCTACATGAAAAAATATTTCGAAAATATACAACAAGTTTTCTTCATTTGAGGCTTTATATCATATTTTCATTTATAAACCCACTCTAAGCAGACAGATACAGATAATAGCACACAATATTAATAAGGAATCAACATTGAAGGTCCCTTAATTAATAATAATAATATTAATAATATTCAAAGTCGATTTTCTCGAAAACAAAGCCTCGAATAAAAAAAAATTATTTTCCATTTTCGATTTATTTTTTCATGCAGAATCACCCCCTCCCCGGTTGTGCCACCAATACTGGGACACCCTGTATCATTCTGCACTTGGAAAATAAGGCGACTTACTCGAAATGATTGTTTGAGTCCTCCATTGTCAGCGATGTTCTCCCCCTGGGTCATCCTGCCATTGATGTAAAGGTTCACTTCCTGCAGTTTGTACCTGGAGTACTGATCCACGATGCACTGAGCCCTCTCTCGAAAGGCTCTGACTGTGGCTTCGTTCCACCACTGCATCATGTTCCCGTCCTTGTCGAACTGACGTCCCTTGTCATCGAAGCCGTGTGTGATTTCGTGGCCAATCACCACACCAATGCCGCCGTAGTTCAGTGATTTTGGGAAGTGCTGCGAGTAGAAGAGCGGCTGGAGAATCCCTGCTGGGAAGACTGAAATGGGAATGATAGTCTTAAAAATGGCCTTCTGCTTTTGGATCGCTTTGGTTTACTGAGCAGTTAAGAAAGAAGCCCAGGATCTCCTAATCTTAAAATTCCAGGAACCCAGAGCCTACAAATCCCATAGTCCCAAAATCCCAATACCTGAGTATTTAACGATCTTGAAATCCTAAAATCCCAATACCTGAGTATTTAAAGATATTGAAATCCCAATACCTAAGTATTTAAAGATCCTGAAATCCCAAATTTCCAATACCTGAGTATTTAAGGATCTGAAATCCCAGAATCCCAAAATCCCAATACCTGGGTATTTGAGGATCTTGAAATCCCAATATCCCAATACCCGAGTATTTAAAGATATTGAAATTCCAATACCTAAGTATTTAAAGATCCTGAAATCCCAAATTTCCAATACCTGAGTATTTAAGGATCTGAAATCCCAGAATCCCAAAATCCCAATACCTGGGTATTTGAGGATCTTGAAATCCCAATATCCCAATACCCGAGTATTTAAAGATATTGAAATCCCAATACCTAAGTATTTAAAGATCCTGAAATCCCAAATATCCAATACCTGAGTATTTAAGGATCTGAAATCCCAGAATCCCAAAATCCCAATACCTGGGTATTTGAGGATCTTGAAATCCCAATATCCCAATACCCGAGTATTTAAAGATATTGAAATTCCAATACCTAAGTATTTAAAGATCCTGAAATCCCAAATTTCCAATACCTGAGTATTTAAGGATCTGAAATCCCAGAATCCCAAAATCCCAATACCTGGGTATTTGAGGATCTTGAAATCCCAAAATCCCAATACCTGAGTATTTAACGATCTTGAAATCCCAAAATCCCAATACCTGAGTATTTAAGGATCTGTAATCCCAGAATCCCAAAATCCCAATACCTAAGTATTTAAGGATCTAAAATCCCAGAATCCCAAAACCCAATACCTGAGTATTTAAGAATCTTAATATCCCAAAATCCCAATACCTGAGTATTTAACAATCTTGAAATCCCAAAACCCTAGTACCTGAGTATTTAAAGATCTGAAATCCCAGAATCTCAAAATCTCAGTACCTGAGTATTTAAGGATCTGAAATCCCAGAATCCCAAAATCCCAATACCTGAATATGTAAGGATCTGAAATCCCAGAATCCTAAAATCCCAGTACCTGAGTATTTAAGAATCCGAAATCCCAGAATCCCAGAATCCAAAAACCCCAGAACTGTAGGACCTCAAGTCTCTTAAAAATTCAGGAGTTTCAGATCTCAGAATCTCAGAATCTCAGAATCTTTATATGTATCTCGTTATGAAAAATATCTAGATGTAGGTACCTATGTCGTTTTTGTTGGGACTGTAGAAGGCGTTCACGACAACTGGCTCCGTGGACCATTTATCCCTGTCGACTGGCTTTCGTAGTTTCTGTAGGTTGTTATAAGCGTCGTACTTCATCACTGCCAGCACGTTCTCCAGGAAGTAGTTTTCCGTAATATTTAGCTGGTGGAATTAAATATAGAGAACACCGTGTGTTTACGAATCCAATATGGAGTAATCTTATTTGCAGGGGCGAATTTGTATACATATAGGCTAACTAGGCTACACCCTAGAGCGGCAAATTTTGGAGCGAAAGAAATTGAAAAAGGCAGCACAAAGTATTTGCCTGTAACTTTTTATTTTTTGTAAAATAAAATGTCTATCTAATTTCCCCAACATCGAAAGTAAAGGGCGATCAGTAAACACGGAGGCTTGAGACAACGTTACAAACACTTCACTATTTTTCATGCAGCAAATTAGGAATAACTTATATTTGAGTTGACATATTAAATTAATTTTAAAATTGTCTCAACTCTTTTAAATATTTCACAGAAAGGGTGCCAAATCTCTAAATCCACCCCTGTTTATTTGTGTTCTAGATTTCATATAAGCCATAAATGATATTTTTCAGAATAGAAGCTTTTACAATTTCATATTCAAAAACTGTGATACTATCTCGGAAAATTTCTATAGAAGCTAAAATTTTTTAAATATTCTCAGTGTAATTAAAAGTTACTTACCATTACATACTCCCTTGTCAGTTCCACTGGGTCTTTTAAAAATTCAGGATACCCGATCCTCTCGTTCATAGAGTCAGCTTTGCTTTTAGCCACAGCCCTGGTCTCGTCGTCCATCCAATGATTTTCCGCCAACAATTCATTGAACGCCTCGCGTATCGTGTGAATCATCTCCAGTGCAGTTTCCTGAGAAGAAAATGGTCCTTTAAAATCATCAGTTACCCTTGATGGAAATAATATGGAAACTGGAAAAATCGGTTTCATTACGAGTCACCCTGTATAATGGTCGGATTTTTTAATTCATTCCTGATGTTGTTTGTCGAGTAACGAAATGTGTCGTATGTTAAAAAGAGAAAGGAGGTAGTCACCTTGCTGTCGTGATTGAAATTGTCACGAATAAAAAGGGCACCCACAGCCATGCCTAGCTTTTTGTTCGTCCACTCGACACACTGTGCCCACCTGTTCCTCTCGCTCAGTATTCCCTGAAGGATCTTCCGAAATTCGACCCTTCTCTGCTGGTAGTCGTCTATCATGTGAGGCATTATGGACATGACTAGTCGCCACAATATGTAATTGTGCAGCGTTCTGTAAAAGGCATTCATCACACTACCTAACAATATTAGCAGTATTATTGATAGCTGAATTCCTGTCTTTTTCAAGCTTTTTTTTTCCTAAATCGTGGTTTAATTGTGTGTAAAGGTTACGAGGTCTGAATCTACAGTACAAAAGACGAAAAAAAATTTATCAGAACTGTGACTATCTAAGTCGTGGTTTTCAAGTTATGGAGAGTTGAAGAGGAATGCTTGCTCAGTTACGATTCGAAGCAATTTAAGTAGTCACAGTATCTTTTTGGTATTAATGAAGTGAGGGTGATCAAGGGATTCATCGCTGATTAGCATCTATTGAATTGTAAGAAATATTAAATTATAGAAATACCTTTAATTATAAAAGATGTGATTATAGAAATTATAAAAATTATAGGAATACCTTTAATTATATAGAAATTGTAATTATAGAAATTATAGAAATTATAGAAATACCTTTAATTATAGGTATAATATATTTTTAAGAGATTTCGAAAAATCTTATATTTATACTGGAGTTCCATATTTTTGCGAGGGTATTGTGCTGAAAAATTAATACACGAACCTACTAAGTACTTACATTTCGATATCTTTCGCAGTTTATATTTCTCAAAAACATTTTTTTTCTTTAACTTCTAAAATATCTCATTACCTGCTATCTGTCCTCTGCACGATGCGACCCATTTGCGCGAAATAAGGCATAGCGTATACCACGATAGGCTCCTCTTCCGTTATTGGAGCATTGAGGAACGCCTGAAGGTAATCGCGCCACTTCAGCTGCGGTATTTCGTGCTGCAATTCGCGCAACGTCAGCTTCCGGTAAATGGCGGAGGTGTCATGCCTGTCCGCCTCTGGCAACGACGCCTAAAATTCATTTTCAAATGGTTTGGGGTGGCTAAGAATTCTAAACTTATTTTCTCCTGATTTTGGTGAAAAACTTTTGTATTTTTCTAGCCATAAATTTTTATATTTTTCTAGCCATAAATTTTTATATTTTTCTAGCCATAAATTTTTATATTTTTCTAGCCATAAATTTTTATATTTTTCTAGCCATAAATTTTTATATTTTTCTAGCCATAAATTTTTATATTTTTCTAGCTATAAATTTTTATATTCTCCTAGGAAGTTCCTATATTTTCCTATCAGGACATTTCAATTTTATACATGAGCGTTGAAAATGAACTAAAATGAAAGTGATCTATTAAAATAAAAATTATTCCGTACAAACAAAAATTTCAATTTGTACTCTCACATTGGCTAATTGTTTCTCAAACAGTATCACGCGATTGAACTCCTCAGCTGCAGTCAGAGGGTTCGCGCCAAGCAGTACGGACACGTTGGTCATGTAACGATGATACGCTTTTAATTCAGCTTCGCTGCTCTTCTTCAGGTAGTAGTCCCTGCTCGGCAACGCCAGCTGCATCTGATCCAGCTGCGAAAAATCTTTATTCATTCAACTGTTCCGCATCTGCGAACTGGATGAACTAATTATTTCTTCGCCTACACGAAACAATAATTCCTTAATGTGGAGGATTACGTCTTTGTTCACAAAGTTTATCGTATTAAAAGAAAATTTAATTTCGTCATAGCTAAAAAATTTTCTCCACATTCGTCTAATGTTTTCTGTTACGAAGTGTACGGCTTTTATAATCAATTACTCGATAATTATAGCTCATTGTCCAATGGTGTTCAAAGAACTGCATTCCTCGTAAAAAACTACGTCGAAAATATAGAATGACGTGTTTTGATTGAAGCGTTCGTTTTCGAGAAAATTAATGCTGAATTTACGCAGGCTGCACAGATTCTCGGATGAAACTCGTGCGCCCGTACTCCGTGAATTTTGGGACTGAATTTTTCCAGAAACGGTGACATATACGAGGAAATGTCATTCTACATTTCCGCTTGATTTCTTCATGTAGAATTACTGTGCATTATGCGAGCTACTTAAAAAGCTACCTGATATAACAACAATAAACTAAGAGTGTCGCTAGTTTCTTTTGGACCGATCGTCCTACCCTCTTTTCAACTGTGCATTCCAATTGTTATATTGTGCAGTCGTCGACCAAGGGGCCTTACTTTGCCGGCGCACCTGGAGGATGTTGGCTGAGGAGTTCTTGTCATCTGGACCGACCCACTGTTCCATTAGCACTCCCTCGTTGTACTCCCCACGAATTCGTCCCAAAAGAGCCTCGACCGGATAAGGAGGTGGCTTCCAGGACGGGCCAACCACTGCTGGCCAGCCACCGAGAATCTTTAGCGTCCTTTTAAGCGGAACATCACCGATCTCCCTGATATTGGCTATGAAAGACAAAAATAATCGGGAGCGCTTAAAATTTTACTATGTACCCACAGAAAGATTTAATTATTTTTTTATCGCAGTGTTTCAGATAATCAAAATGTTTTCAGGTTTCTAACAAGAGAAGTAAGTAAGAGAAAGGGAAGCACATTAATGATTAATGAGGTAAACGTGAATTTTTTTTAACAAAAGCACACGTTTGAAATTTTTTTCGTTGTACCCACGGATGTCCATGCACGATTTGTAGAACATCTTGGCCTTCAAAGTGGCGTTGTTGTCGCCTGAGTTCGATGGCTCCTCCAGGACACGTTTCAGGATCACCTGCAGCTGGTCCGCGAGCACCTCGAACGTACTTATGGAACTTTTGTCTTCCGGTATCACGTGCAGCCGATTCCAGGCGCCACAGGCGTATTGGAAGAAATTCACGCAGGGAGCTGCCGTTCGGTCCATCGCTGATAAGAGACTGGCCGCTGAAATGGATTTGGTGATAGGAAAGTTTCGACAGTGGAACATTTTTTTTTTGCATTTGGGATGTTGGCATATGGCACAGTAATTACAGCTGGATTTGAATTTTGTGTTTAGAGTTTTTATTACAGTGTGGGACAATGTGTGTTACATTGCCAAAATTCTTGAATAAGCTGAATACTCCATGGTCTTAGTATTCCAATTCTCCGATATGTATTTCGTTGACTACACAGTTCGACAGTCATCTGGACTTGGAACACTCAATAGCCGTATTTTATAGGTTTTCGTGCGCTGAAAACGAATCCGCAACCCGTTTGTCGCCATCGCCATCAGTTTCTGAGAAATTCAGTTTTGAAGAAAACTGCAAATTTTCAACTTTGGACATCTTTTGTGTCGAAGCAGTAATATTTATTCGGTTGCTTGTTGCGTCAAATTATTCTATGAAATTATTCTATTTAAATATGTTTAAATAATGATCAAATGAAAAAAAACACCCGAAATGCATCCATTTTGCAGGTATCTTTCAATTTATTTCCAAAACTAAGGGTATAGGAGAAAATCTGACTACCCCACGCGACGCAGCAGACATTTTTCCTTCGGAAAGCATCAACAGAAGTGGTAAGTCACGTTTTGTTTTCAATACAGAAGCGAAATAGTTTGGTAAAACGTGCGGCGCCGACAGTGGTAGTCACGCGCGTTAAGGGGAGGTTCCGGTCTAGAAGTCGATTTTTTTTTATTTCATTTTTCGATTGTTCAACCTTTTAGGAATACGTGATTAAAAGGATTTGTTGAAATTCGTAAAATTACCGAAGTTATAGGCATTTGAGTAGCGGCAAATGCATGGGCAACAACCGGCCCCACTCGGCGCTCACGTGAAACTTTAAACGCGTTTTTCTCGAATCAGTGATCTCAAAACGGTGGGACCTGTATCTCCAAAAGTTATTATCCGATTCGACTGAAACTTTTTTTATTTTGAAGAATATACTTCTGGCTAGGGGGGTAACCAGAAAAAATTACAAAAAATTGAGAATTGATAATTTTCGAAGGCGTTGAAAGGACGAAAAATATAGGGAAAAAGTGATTTCAAACTTTAAGTGTCGTTATTTTCTAAAAAATGTCATTTTTGTATTTTTTCTGGTTTCCCCCCTAGCCAGAAGTATATTCTTCAAAATAAAAAAAATTTCAGTCGAATCGGATAATAACTTTTGGAGATACAGGTCCCACCGATTTGGATGAATTTTTTGACGCCTTGACTTTAACGACTCCCCAGTGCCGTCTGCAATGATTAATTATAAAACAAAAAATATATTTCTATAATCCAAGACATCCTTAATACAACGCAAAAAGTCCCATTAAATTATATATAGTAGTTTTCCTTTAATTAATTCCTAAAGATCACCTATTTTTTGGGGCTCTAGACCGGAACCTCCCCTTAAGCGATTGTGTTACGCTGAGCGGCAGTGGACCGCGCGCCGCCGTTGACTACCACTGTCGACGCCGCACGTTTTGCCAAACTATTTCGCTTCTGTATTGAAAACAAAACGTGACTTACAACTTCTGTTGATGCTTTCCGAAGGAAAAATGTCTGCTGCATCGCGTGGAGTGGTCAGATTTTCTCCTAGACCCTTAGTTTTGGAAATAAATTCCAAAATGTTGTCGAACAGTGTTATTGGCGAAGACACTAGTCCTGTATCAATTCATATTTCAAAAATACAGCCTGCCATGCACACTACACCTGAAAGTCTTGTATGATGTATGGGAGGTATTACTAAAATGATAGTTCTATTTAATTGATTCCTGAATTTATTTCTTCCCCTCTATTTCGAAATATATCATGAAAAAGTGCTTGACATTTTAAAAGTCGATCAGATTGAAGTCTAATTACTCAGCGTAATTTTGTAGCGAACTAATATCACAGGAACCTAATCGAGTAAGGTAGCTTTAACGAGTATCGCCACGACCTCAGGATGAATTACCCCCCAGATAAATTATATTTTACGGATAATAAGGTTCCTCTGGGATATCGTGGGAACTCGCTCCCAGATCTTATTATCCTCAGCGGTTTAGAAAAATGGGGTTGAGAGTGTACCTCGAAATTCTTTACGCGTTATTTTACCATTTCAGTTCCAACCAAAATGGAATGATCGTGTATTATAAAGTACCTATAGTTAGTGGAACATGTTATTTCTTATTACGCAGCGAAATCTTCATTTTTAATTTCAATCTTTAAAAATGGTGAAGCTGCTTTCATTTTGTATTTGTTGTACCCGGTGAAGTGACTGGTACTTCGCCGTAATTTTAAATTCAGGTCGAGTGTTCATTTCTCATCTCCTTTTTCCGCGTAGAACGCGAGTTTAATTACTGCTCTTTATTTTCAACTCTCGTGGAAAAACGACAATAATACGGTTTAAAACAGGATTCAATTTACCCCACGGCAGAAATGTAATTTCCGCAGAACATTTAATTAAGCGCAAAACAGATGCGTTGATTAAAAACCTTGGATCTCTAAGTTTTGGAAATGAAAAAAGGTAGCATTCGACCCCTCAATTATTTCTGATGATGTATTCATAGTCTGAACAAAATCGACTAGCTGTTCCAGGTTACCATCCCCCAAAATTCTACAGCAAGCTTCAAAATACAACCCACAAGACTTACTATTCCTCGAACTGCTAAAAATAACCAAATCAATAATGTCAGAAAATTAAATAAGTACAGCAGAATACATAAATGCCTAAACCAGTCGTCACCGAATTATCAAAAACTAAAAAAAGAGAGACAGCTGCAGCAGCCACTGAATTTCCCCAAATGCCTCTCACGCCCAAATCAATTTCACCCCTCAATTATTCGCCACATCAGAGCAACCGAATTGAACGAAAAAAAATCGGGGAAGAACGACGAATAAATATCCCGCATCCCCAAGAGTTAATGCAACTCGGTGCAACGAACCAAATTGCTAGCGCTCGATTCGTCTGCCTCCATTAAATAAACAATCGAAAATTCAGCCCCGATATTCCCGCGCTAATTATGCATTGGCTGGGCGTCCACGGTGGTGGAGCAATTAAGCCGCGCGATGGGGGATCCTCAGCCGTTTCAGCGACGAATTTCGCGAGAAATGAAAATGAAATTTGGTTACGCCTGGTCAACAAGCAATCCCACGGGAGGGATCGGTTAATCGGATCCCAGAGGCGTGCATGAAGCACGCGTTTGTCATGGGACAAACGCAATTCCACGCGGACCGCCAATCAGTTTCCGCTGATCTGATTGCGTTTCCGCCCTCGGCAGCCTCGAATATCGGACTCCGCGATACCCTGTGAATATTTTGGCTTCCGCGTGACGAGCCAATTCTCGCGGTTTACAGAGTGATCGATGGTAATTTCGCCAACTATCCGTCATTTTTCGTCGCTTTTTATCGAATAATCGTGGCCACGCATGAAGAGCGGTTATTGAGTGCTACGTTAAAAAGAAATGGTGCGTAATATTTCTTTATTGAATTAGCCTGAGAATTTAGGCGTTGTTCTTAATAAGGAGTCGTTCTTAAATTACGTAAGGCTTTTTGGGGGTGGAGAAGATCGCCAATTTCTTACATTTTCTTACGGGGGGGGGTTCAGGTAGTGTTTTGTGTAATATTTTTTAAACCTAATTTTAGTATTTTTAATATTAAAAAACGATATTTTATCGCACACACGAAACTGAGTTAAATTAATTACATAAACCTTTAAAAGAATTTTAATAACTGAAAAAATGCAATGTACAAATTACATAAGGAAGGAAGGAGGAATCTAAAATCTTACGAATTCTTATAGTGGGGGAGGGTGGGGGAAAGAAATCGACAAAATTATCTTTACGCAGAGATGGGCAAAAAATTATTTTAAATAAATATTTCATACAGAAATTTTTATTTAAAATAATTTTTTTCCCATTTCGGCCCTTACGTAATTTAAGAATGGCCCCTAATTTCGGGAGCATAGCTAGCAGGGGCGGATTAAAAGTTTTGTCACCCGGGGCTATCAAACCTTGGGGAGCCAGATTTGTTAAAAAGCGAGGGGGGATGTAAAAAATATTTGTAATCAAAAAATACAATAAAAAAAAGTAAATCTTCAAAATATAAAATTTATTCTAAATAAAAGTAAATAATGATTTGCAAATGAATAATATTTAAAGACAATTATTAGAGATAATTTTTTCAAAAGGGAAGCAGTGAACACTATTTCATTCAATTATTTTTTTACATAAATTAGAACGTTTCTCCTCTGGAAAGAGCACTTCCGGTTTTAGAATTCCTACTTCTGGGAGCTTGTTGAGAAGCACAAAGTTTATGTGAATGTGGCTTTCAAAATGTTTGGTTTTTGCGATATAAAAGTTTTACTTTGTTGTTCGGTTAGTGGCTATATGACTTTCTTACCTAAACGGAAGCTAATTGCTAGTTTGACTGATGCTCTGTGTTTAGAAACTATTTCTATGCACTGAGAATATGAGGCAACCGTCTGTACGAATGGCGGTTTTTGTGAAAGTAGTGTGATGCTTGCAATTAACTTTCTAATGCTACATCTCGAGAACTACTTAAGCGATTTCAGACTTATGTTTATATAAACTTTTTTCCGTATTTTATAAGTCTCTACACGCTCCTGGAAGTTTGGTCACTAAAATTAATAACTTCAAAAGTTCTCGTCTGTTTTACTCATTTGAGAGATGAAAATGTTTTTTAATAATTAATTTCGCAGTTACCTGTTCTGATGCATTCCTCTGTCATACAAACGTTTGGACCTGAAACAAAATTTGTTTTTGCGATTTTAAAATTATTCCCCCGCTGTCAATAAACTTAACTACGTGTAGGGTGTCAAAGAAGTTGAATAGATAATAGAAAAAATAAAGAAACATTTGTCTTATGAACGTATCTCCACGCACCATTTTCTGCAAGAACAAAAAGTAATTTTCTGTGCCACTAATATGGGCGTCATGCTTTCAATCGTAACACCTGCTGCTAGGACAAAGCAGTATCGTCATCTTTTATATTTTTACAAGTGGCTTTTCATCTTTACACTTGCGAAAGGTGTGTCATTTGTCCCTTTAATTAAAAAGAAGCAAACAATTCACTTTCACGGAAGTGAAACTCAATACATATTCTTGTTCAACTATAATTGCCACGTGAGCCTATGATTGTCTCAATGAATTTTTTTTAAAATTTTCTTTTGATATATATAGTGCCATTTTCACGTGTGTTTATAAATATGGATGTGGCAGCAGCGTGTAATAGCAATTAGCTTGCAAAACGTTATAATTGCTTTTTAATTTTGTGGCGAGCATTTATGGATGCCAGTAAATTGATTAATTCAGCCATTGGCTACGAGGTAACACAGCAAAGCGGCCTCTTCAAGTGGAACTTGATAGCCTCGACTCAATTCGATTCGATTCGGCTGATCGATGTTCGTTTCTGATACGACCAGCACACGCCGCTCGACATCGAAAGCCTATTCATTCAATTTTCCATCGTTCCCTAAGTAATATGTACTCGGCACTTTGATATCGATAAAAAAAAATTAACAAAGTCACGTGAATGAAGTTCAATACTCCTTTTTCATAATTCTTGCATAATATTTTTTTCATTGAAGATCTTTCGAGAATTGCTATTACATAAATTGCATTTATCACCTCCTGTTTATTCAAAATTGCGATATTTATTGCCCTATTTTTCACAGACTAATTTACAATTTTCTGACACACAGTACAAGTCTGCTTTGAACTACTAGTGTCTAAATATTAAAAAAAAAAGGGTGTTTGCAAACTTTTATTTACACGTGTTTATGCAAACCAGCTCGAAGAATTTACATTTTGCAAAACACGTTGCCGCAGTCTAGGCCCCAGGCGATAGTCGCGTCAAATCGAAAGCCCACCAGGGTGATAAATTTCACGTGTCCCCGATTCGCGTGAATTTCAATCAACGACCTCTCAATCCCCTTCAATGTCGAATTCAAATCCGCCGATTTCCATTATTACCCAACTTCTCGTGCCCCGCTAATTGCCAGTGGCCAGGTACAAATTGTTACACCACGGACACGATTTCGTATAAATTTATTCGCAAAAGCGCTCACCCATCAAATGTGCTGGTGATTATGAAAGTGGTGTAAGTCAGCAATCTAAAAAAAAAATTGAATTCTTCAAAAATTCGATTTTTTTTTAAATTTCTGATTTACGCCACATCACCGTCACAAATATTCCTGGCTCATCTTTTTAGCAAGCCCATCCCGATCAAATTCCCGCAATATGAATAGGCCCCTAATTGTGCCAAAAGGATGACTGCTAGGCGCCATTAAAAGGGCCATTGAGTCACCGTAGCAAATAATTCTTCAGGCACGATTCGACTTCCTCGGGATTAATTGAATTCGAGCTACACAGTGCCCTGATATCTATCTCCGTGCCACTACAGTTGAATGGTTACGTTTAATCCCATATCACGCCGCCAATTTCTATTCTAGCCTAGCGCTAGTCTAAACGCCTAATTCTATGCCAGGACGCTCGAATACATAGGCGTGCTTAAGTCGATCGTCGCCCACCGCTCAATTAAACGGGATCGTCCGACGTAACCGGGGGCCGTTTAGGGGTAATTCAACTTACGGGGCTCTTGGATGCACTCGCGGCTCGTGTTCAACGCCAACAGCAGAAGAATAAAAAGGCAAGTGGCGAGGAGAGTGACAGCCAGCACACCGAGCAATTGCTGCCTGTCCGTCGGCCCTCTTCGCCTGCGCGTGATCGACGTGGCCCTGGTTATACCGCCGATCGGCCTTCGACTGCTTCCAGGATGATGGAGGACCGTGGTCGTCGTATTTCCACGGGGACCGTAGCTCACCTGCGCAAAAAAGAAGTAGCCGTTTCCATGGGTAATCGAAAAGGCACCCGCTCATGAGCTCTAGCGGCCTGTGGGCTGATAGCGATGGGTCAGGGACCGAAACGCCTCTATGATTGAACATTCGGAAAAGTTTTCAGAATCTGAAAGGCCCCACGGGTGTTATAATTAAGTATTTGGGTCCATTTTAGAAAGGAAAATTCATTTTCCGTTGTTTATTGCTTATTATTCGATTATTATACGCTCTAGGTGAATAAGACTTATGGGGTCTGATTCTGCGTTAAAAAATACGTCGAAAATGTAGAATAACTTTTTTTTGTAGGAGTCAGTGTTTCTGAGTAAATCTATTTAAAAAATTTAAGCACCAGATGCGAGTTTCTGTCGCTCTATTGGGCGTGCGATACGCGCGTTTTGAATTCGATTTTTTCGAAAACGGGGGCTCGTACGAGGAAATACTACTTTACATTTTTTATTTGGTTTTTCGTGCTGAATCACGCCCTGCTTCTGGAATTTTTGTATATATACAGTGTCCTGAATTAACATGCAAAATTAGTGAAAATATCAACTGAATTTATGAATTATAATTTCGGATGACATTTTTTTGCATGTGTGTGATTTGTTTCTCCGTTATTGGTGCATAGCAATCGATTTTGGTATTTGTTATTTAGTTATTGCCACAGATTTTCATTCGTGCAATATTAGGTTTTCAAGAGCTTCTCTTCTTCGAACTTCATTCTACGATTGTTTGCGAAGCAAACACTTATGAATTTTGTCATGGTGGAGGCGAAGAGAAGTTAAATGAAGAAACTTCTCTGCAATATTGGAGAGTGGAAACTTTAAGCGATAAAGACTGACGGTCGTGCAAATGAAGGCCGTGGAACGGCGATAAAATAAATATTCGTTTGAGTTGAGAAAGTTTACTCGTGATCGATAATCATCAGCGAAACTTAATAGTTGCCACTGTATTGGTAATCGACTAATGGTATAGCAATTATTAATTATTAATTATTCTGAAATTCGTGTCGAAATTAGAAATCGAGTATGGTAAATTTACATCTGAATATTATTAAGAATAGCTCAACAAGCTTACAGGTGTGTCTATGGAACAATAAATAATATTTCCAGCTACTCCATGACCATTTCCATCGTCACATTTGTTACTAAATATGAAAAAACAGGGTACAATTTGCAGCACAGACAAAATGCAAATGCCCCATTCGATTCACCTTCAAAAACTGCGTAAAAAGTCTAC
Organism: Andrena camellia; assembly: GCA_029448645.1. NCBI lineage: Eukaryota > Metazoa > Arthropoda > Insecta > Hymenoptera > Andrenidae > Andrena > Andrena camellia. The sequence continues at coordinate 1,981,613 of CM055681.1, read as the reverse complement.
AACAAAATTTTCCATACGACGCTTCGTTTTCGAGTAAATCGCATTCCAAAATCCATGTCGGCGTCCTCGACAGACTTTTGAAACTCGATTTACTCGGAAACGGAGCCGCGCACGAAAAACCCTCACTCCACATTTTCGCTTCATTTTTGAGCGTAGAATCACCTCCAGCTTCATCTGACCACCAATTAGACCCCACCTTGTATAGTCAACTCATCCAATTCAATTTACATCTACACCTACAACGTCATCCTCGCCGCAATCATCATTCCCAGCAATTGCTTCACAAATAACCTCTCCCAAACACATCACGCATTCAAGCGACCAAAAATGAATCGACTAAACATAAAAATCTACAATGAGAAACCCATCTCAGCGAACCCCGGCTGGAATTCTCTCTCACCTGAAGGGGGTTCGTCGCAGGTGGATCCTGACCGGAACCAGCCGATATCTCGCTCTGCTCGTTGATGACAGCCGCCCTGAGGTATCCGTTGTTGCCCTCGGACTTCATCCTCGATTGAACGAGTCCGCGTCCGTAACCTGGATCAACTGGAGCAGCGGAAAGGTCCGATTTTCAACCCGGGAACTGTGTCAACGACCGGTGTAACGTTGACATCGCGGCCGCTCTCGATCGGGCAGGACGCGCGAACACCACTCCGGCCGTCGGATCAATCGATCCTCGCACCAGGTTAAACCTTTCAGGCAATCTCAATCACGAATCCTCCACACCACGATCATCAAAAGTTACTATTTAGGGGGGTCGTTTTTGGGGTCCAAGGGAGCACACTGGGGGTTTCCGTTTTTTTTTTTTGGTCCCTCGCGCTTTTTCGGTGGCTCTTAATCCCTGCGGGTGATTGATTGGAGGATGATACGATCCTGGGTCATCCTGTCGATGAAGGAATGTGGAAGAAACTCGCTAACGAGGCGATCAGACAGCTTTTCAGTTCCGAAAGGATCTGTGACCGCCGTGCTACTGACGACCACCACGGACACCTCGCAGTCTCGCACCACCACGAGCTCCCTTCCCCCTCCACTTCTGCCGTCCTCACCCTCAGGCAACCCTCGATTTTGTTTACAACGCGAGTCAGACCGATGGAAGGGGGGTGGTTGGTGGGGCATTGTCTCTGCCGCGTTTCCTGATGGATTTTCTCTTTTTTATTGGCCCTTATATGTTGTGCCTTTTTCCTGTTATTTTTTTTGGGGGGGGGGGGGGGTATTGTTGGGTGCTTTTGTACTTTTTTACGCTATTACCCTTTTATTCTGACGCTCTCCAGTTTTACCGTGTTGTACTGTAGAATTTTCTATAGAAGATTTTATTTTTTATTTTGGAAAACAATGGGCGCTTTGCGATTCGAAAATTGAAAAATGTCACTAGCATTGTGCTGGAATATTGCTTCCCTTTTCCAACAGTTTTCTGAGTGTTTCAATACTGCGTATAAATTGAATATGCAGAATTTTATTTTTGAAAGCTTTTATAGTTTTTAAAAAACCACTGTATTTAAATGCCAATATTCAGGCCCTTGCCGCTAACAATTTAATGGTACATTTGTGTAATTGTAAACGGTAATTTACAGTTTTGAAATTCAATTAATAAATTCAATTTTCCTCTCAATAGGAGATCAAAAAATTTTGCATGCAGTTTTTGGAATGGTGTCTGTAGGAACGTGCCCCGATATACCTGAAATGTACATAACTGTTTTACCTGGGGTGGCACGGTTCGTTGATCAGAGGGGTGCGTGCATCGACATCGTCGTTCACTTGCTCCACAAACTCACCCTCCTCGACGTTCCACCTCCCTTCGCTTGCCAGCTCCCGGGACATTGTGTTCTTGCCAATTCTTTCTGTCTCCTATAGGAAATCATGTTTGCCTCTAGAGACAGTACCTACGATACAAAAAACTATCGAATTTGTTAATGGAAGTCTATTTTAATTAAAGTTAACCTACGGAAAAAATTTCTATTTTCTTAAATTTGTGAATTGAGTTCTGTATGGTGTGCTTGAGTTTCGTGTTTGGCTATTTCGTACGATTTGTGCTGTATTTTTGACATTTTTGTTGCCAATAGCAAGTCTGAAAATATGGCTGGAAATTTCTGCCACGCTTTGGTATCGATCGATCTCTCGGTTTTTCTATTAATAATATCCATTTTGTATCAATTTATGTAATACAGAGGGTGGGGATATTTTTTATTTGTTTTTTCGAATTTTCTTTCATCTGAGGAGTTGCTATTGTTAAGAACAATTTACAATCGATTGAAATTGCAAAATTAATTTTACTAATGTCCTAGTTACTTGAAATTTTCCTAATTGATATTCGCCCTTATTCTACCCCAGTTCGAAATTCAGTTTTTGGGGTCAAACTACGCCGGGAAATTACACGAAGATAATTGGATAATAATTAATAATGGTGTATATAGGATGAAACTAATATTAATTAAATAGCAAATCAATGCAAATTGTATTTACCCCTTCCCCACATGCACACACATCACATCAGAAAAAGAGCGCACCAAACACAAATCGAATCTATCTTATTTCAGTCCTTTAAGTTATTAAAATAATTTTTTTAATCTTTCCCACCTTTTTTTACAACTAAATCATTTAAAATTCTACACTAAAAGTAACCAATTTGATTCAATGTACTCCCCACCTTCCCCATTAATTAAAAATAGAAGTCAAAAGCACTGATGTTGTTAACTATCATTTACAATGTCTCCTCTAACGTTTCTACATGATTCTACTAATACTCCACCTGGCTTAGAAATTCACCCAAGTGTTAAACCCTTTCAACCCTGCACTCCTCTTTCTTTAATGTCGCTTCAAGTATCTCCTCATTAATCCCCACCCCTTTCACTCGCCATATTTACCCCACTAAACCTGTATTCAGCAAATACATGCTTTCGTTACGTGGAAAATGGTGATTTCATTTGGAAAATGGTCCTTCGTGATATTTTTTATTCAGATGTTCAAAACTCCGCGATGTAGTTCGGCAACCACCCCTATTTAGCACCCAGAAGTTCTTGCACTTTGGGACGCAAGGGTTGTTGGACATTAAACAGGGTCCAAGGCTGCTTGTTTACGCTGGCTGCATGCAACAAGCGGTTGATCAGGCGAACGCCGTTATTGATGAATATTTGCAATGCACTTTACTGGATCAAAATAGAGGGTTGGATCGGGGAGGGCGCGTTGTAGAACATCCCGCTCATTTTATGAAACTTTCGCTTAGGATTTTGTTTTTAGTCATTTTTAAATATTGTATCAGTTTAAATTTCATTCAAATTCAAAGCTTATTTATTTAAGGGACGTTTTTCGGTTTTGGAATTGGTAGTGAGGGGTGGGAATAGACAACTTTAAATTTGATAAAAAAATGGAGTGGTAGAAAATTATTACATAAAATAGTTATTTGCTAAATTATTAAGGGTTGTTTTCTCACATTATTTATCACATCTAGAATATAAATGGTCAGAGATATTTTAAGTAACAATATGTCGAAATATTATTTCCACGGTGAAATTCATGTCGCCTATCAGAAGCATGACACGAACAAAACCACCCCTTCGAGCAACCCAAATAGCTTACACAATATCACAGATGCAACAAGCGGCGTCACGTTTGCGCAACCACTGCTGACAAATTTATCGCGTTATTTCAACAGACTCCATTCAGGCAAAACTCAAAATTAAACAACTGCCTCGCGCTTGTAATTAAATATCGTAGAATAATTTTTTCGTTCATAATTTTCCGAAGTGATTCGTAAAAAAAACTATTGTCGAATTTGGCGTTAGCAATTCGTAGAAACTTAACAAAATAACACGAGAAGTTGTTTAAAAAATACCACTTTTGCAAGTAGTGCAAAATTGGTAAAATCTGCGAAATTTGACCAAATTTGTAAAATTTGCAAAATTTCAAGCATCCTGAGAATCACATTGTTGTTTTATCAGAAAATAGAAGTGTCTTGACGACAGGTGTTGGAATTCATATTCAATTTAGAATTCCAAGCGTTTTTGTTTTCCTTTTTTCTTTGTATTTGAAATATGCGATTGATAGTGGAAAGCGACGTGTTTATTTTCCGAGGGAGCATGGAAAGCTGACAATCACGGACACGGGCCATGGTCAATGCCGGACTGAAGAATGATTTCGGCGCGGCTGCGCCTCTAGCGCCAATGGAAAGCGTCAGCGCTTTTTTTCTTATTAACCATGACACATTTTTCGAACTGCTTGAAAGGGTGGAATTTGCCTTGAATTCTCACGACTTTCTGAGATTTTTCTCGTGACCTAGTTCTAATTTCTTCAACAGGATTCGCGCAGTCGTTTAGAGGGGTGGTTTAATGGGGTTGTAAAATTTATAGGAAGACTGAAAGTGACCAGTTGTACGTTTTATGGTATTGAAAGGTACTATAAATTTCCGTATTGTTCACTGGAATAGCTAAAAGTGTAAAACGTGTCTTTTATTTATAAAAATGTTATTACAAAATGAAGGTAAGTCCAAAATTAATAATTGAGGTTTTAAACGAACTATTGTAATGTAACTCTAAAACAAATAAAAAATAGAAATTTGGAACTTAAGTTAAAAATGTCTGAAACCCGAGAATTTACGAAACTAAATTTTAAAAGTTAATTTGATTGAATTATACAGGATTTATTAATAAATTTTATATTAATTTTGTAAAATCAATTTGAAATTTGATATTTGAAATAATAAGATAATAAATTCCAAATTGTAATTTCTATTACAAAATGTAATAATCCATCATTTGAAATAAATTTGTTATTTATAAAATGCGGGTGTCAAAGTGTCAAGGAAGCAAAAGTAAAAATTCTATATGTTGCAGATTTTTAAGTTCAGAATTTCAAGTTCGAAGGAATCGAATAGCAATAAAAAAACATTTTACGTCTCTCTTACCAATAAAACCGATTCCGTTTACCGTCATTCTCTGTTGCTGTTAATGTTGCTGCTGCGGCTCCGACTGCGTTTCACGAGGCTGTTGCTGCTACAAGTCGATACCAAGCATGCGCCTTCATTGTGAATCGCGTCATTATCGTAATCACGAAAATGTAATGCGAGGAATTGGACAAACTTGCAGCACTAACGGTACAATTACCCAAAAATCGATTTCGACTTTAACTTAACGGGAAGAAAATTACTAGACTCGCCCATTTTGACCAAAATATTCCATTACTCAACCTTCCTAAATTTCCAAAAATATTTCCCAAAGTATTTTGTGTCCATTTAATACAATTGAAAATACTATGGTGGCGTTTTTCTTTTGGACCACCCTATAAAAATACATGAAAATTTTTAGATTCTCTCGAAATTTGGGCTTGAAATTTCGACTGCATAAGAAGTTTTAAGTTTTCCGAATAATTTCCATTTTGAACTAGAGCGTTTTAAGCAATTAAGCAAAATGGCCCGTGAGAGATTCTTGGGATTAGCTCGAGGCTATTAACGAATGCTCGATGCGAGTAAAAAGGGTGCGTAACGTGTGCTAGATTTCTTTTAAAAAATACACGTGCAACCAGATTCAAGGGGACCATTTTTATATAACGTTCAACCGTGGAAAATCAAATTTGCGACATTGTATTTGGGTTTTTGAATTAATGAACAGAGTGATGCAACGACGTCTCGATGAGACGCGCAATGAATTCATTATGAGGCAGAGAAGGCGTTCGAACGGCGATATTAACATGCGTGAGAGCATTCTGCGCGATGTGGGTGACATAATAATTATAATTATCAACCAACGTAATTATCGTTGTTGGCATTCAGGGCTGCCATGCGCCGGATCTGCAGTCGAAGAATTAATTGAAATTGTTTTCTCTGCACCTCATGTGTAAACACTCGACGCGTGCAAATGCAATTGGAGCCAACAGGAAGTTCAAAATATACAAATATCACTACATTTTGTTTATTAATATACACTGCCCTTCGAAATAAATAGCAACAGAACATGTTTTTATCGGTTTTTGAACTTACTGTTTGCTGTTAACGAAAAAAACATTTTTTACCAAGCTTTTCTTTCTTAAACTTACTTTGTATTTTTTTTTTTTTTTAAATATACTATATTTTTTTACTATCATAGAAGTGCACTGTAAAACGAATGGAAGAAGTTCGCGTGAATAATTGTTTAATTACTGAACGGTGATATTTTTTAGACACCCTGTATGTTGCATACCACTGCACCGGCTATACATTTCACGGATTGCGTGTCTCCAGTTTATGACGTCTGAGATGATTATTGAGGAATTCTGCACTTTGGTATTGATAAATTTCTTATCTGTACGTGATGAATACATATAGTATTTCATTTGGAAGTACCCGTTCATAAAAGTATCCATACTGAAGTTATAGTAATAGTGGAATTTCCACCACAGTGAGATATTGCTGTCATTTTTGATACAGTAAATAGTTCGTAATATCAAAATACTTAAATTAGTGCAAGTGATATTTCTAGGAATTTGAAACCACGCCTAAGGTAAACAAGGAAAAATATAGAACAAGCTAGTAGTATGTATAAATCACACTTCATGCAGAAGTATTAATGTTTTATGCAAAGTCTTAATCTATTTTTGTATTTTGAATTTTTCTTTAATGTGAATTATGTATATTTTCGATACGTTTTGAGAAAGAATGACACTATTTCATGATTAAGTTACTAGTTTAGAAAGATTTTTTTACCTAGATTAGAGTTCTCCCACGTAATTTAATCGTATTGATAAGAAGAAGCATGCAATTGAAAAAGAAATATGAATATGAAAGGGAAAAGGGATGTATCTAGTATACCGCATTCTGCACGTCTATTTGAATATTCCCGCGAACTTTAATTCTCCAGAGTAACGGCAGAAGAATGCCCTATTCTAGGGACTTTTACCTTAACTACGGAAAAATGATTAATTCGCCTAAATAACGCGTCTATTTTTTCAAATATTAAAAGAAATCACTCAAAATGTCATATCTCAGTAAACAATACAAAAATCACTTTCAATCAAATCAAACTCCCCTGGTCCATCGAACTTCAAGACACGAATAATGAGAAACGCTTAAAATAAACCATCAAAAATTCGCACTCCCAACTTTCTTCCCACAAAATATTTAATCCTGAAACCATATAAACCTGAACCGCCCAAAAAAAACCACCCCAATTCACATAAAGCATACACATTCAACAATCAACATTCAAACCTTCCCGCGCTCCTCGATCCTCAGCCAATTGCATCCAGAAAATGGCCTCCTTCTAGGGACAATCTCCCGAATCCACAAGAACCTCCTCCACCTTCCAAAATCCCACCTCTCCACCGCCCAATTTCTCCAATAAAACAAAAAGAATTCGCCCGAACCTGCCATCCACTGATCCAACAGTAAACGTCGCCGAAAAATCTGCTCGCTTCGAATCGCGATCGATATGTGCAGCGTGCAAGATGGCGCCATGTATTCGAAGCGAGCATTCAGCTGCATCCCGTGCATGGTCTGTGGCAGTAGCAAAACAGAGTCTGGATCGGTTGGGTGGGTTTTTTGTTTGCATCCGAGGGCTCGCGTGAAATCCACTGAAAGTGCGACGAGAAATTAAGAGAACGGAAAGAGAAGCGAGCAATCGACGCGAAAATGCAACGATCGCCCCGCGCGCTAGGCTACCCGCTGGATAGCCGTGGATGGGAGTGCAGCGACTGGTCGCGCGCGTTTTAGGTTAAACGAGCCCAGCCGATGCGTTCTCGGGCGCGTAACAATGCGCTGTGTGAGAAATTCGTACGGTGAAAGTCCCTCGAGCTCCGTGCAACTGGAACTCCGACGCGAAGGTTGTCGCGACACGCTCGCTTCCCCGTTCGCGCGGCTCTGCTAAGCTCCCCTCGCTTTTCCGTCACCCCGTCGCCGCAGTTCTGCGCCTTCTGCACACTATCGTGTCCGCGTGCATCGTGTGCCCTGCGAGCGACAGTACAGAAGGGGGGAAAAAGGAGGAAAAGGAAGATGCAGAGGCTCCAATGGCGATGATTCCGCTCGAATTTCGTCGCGCCGAACCTCGGATAGAGTTTCTCGACGCCGAGCGCTCCCATCGGACGATAAACAGCCTCCCGCAGGCAGAATGGAAACGTAACTGGCTCCTCGAGTCTGCTTCGTCCGTTAAAAGGTAACGTCCCCTTGGCGGCTGGGTCGCTTCTCGTCCGGTTTCAACGCTGGATGGTCCGTTCCGTGGGCAAAGTCAATGGTTTCTGGCCGTCTGACAGGATGCTCGTTTGGCAATTGACGCGTGACGCGCGATGCTTTCTTCGTGATCGATGTGCGAAGCCTTTCGGTGTTGTTTTCGACGGGGAGCGGACGCCGTGTGCGGGATGACCGCGGGCACGTTTGTCGACCGTGTGGTTCGGACGCCTATAGGCGTTTCACGCACGGGCTGCGCAGATGTTAGCGTTTGTAAACGTTCGCAACACTGAAAGGTTTAATTAAGTGATTGCATTTGAAGTACAACTCTGACTTTCGTTTCCAAATTTCTTTGTTTAAAATTTTTATTTTTTATTTTTGTGGTACTTCCTTTCCTTTTTAATTGTTTCAAGAGCATGGATTTTCGACTGTTGTTGTTGAAAGTGCTTATAATAACACTTATTAATAAGTGTTACGTAAATTCTTTTTCAATCCTGCATTAAAGTGAAGAAGGAGTCACTGTGTGGTTGAGTGGTATGAGCGCAATTTATTGCCCGGCTTTTTCTGCACGCACAAAGCAATGCATGGCATGGTATGTGCCAGCAGTACTTCTCCTCATGGTTGAACATTATTTCATTTCCTGTTCAGGGGGAGACAGGGCCGTACGATAAATACCAGATTTGTATCTTTCTATACACCCACGCCGTACTTTGACATTATTTCTTTCATGCCTGATAACAGTTCATAGAAACTGAATAGACAAAACTTTATAATACATTAATCAGAACTCTGGTAATATTATTTTGGATGCATGCGCAATGTTTTTGTAATTGTCCGTGAAAAACTAATATTTCTTATGTAAATGTGCCCTAATAACACCCTAAAATTGAAATAAATATATTTTATATTGCCAAGCTGTGTATTTATTTACTCCGTTCTGCAGAAAGTGATTGTGTTGAAGAGGATTTTTGTGCATTGCGTCTGAGCGAAAGTAATTGCATGAAATAAGCATTGTAACACCTGATTTGCGGCTGGCATCATTCATCTTATCACTTTTAATGGTATTCTTCTTCCAGGATACTAGAATAACTGAACATGGCTGACGATGAGGGTACCGAGTGGCTGCAAGAACTGTTGCACGATGTTCAGCTTTCTCAGTTTTTCACGAGAATACGGGACGACTTACAGGTCACTCGATTGCACCATTTTGACTATGTACAATCGGAAGATCTCGAGAAAATTGGTTTAGGAAAACCAGGGATTAGGAGGCTTTTGGACGCTGTCAAGAAAAAGAGGAATACCCAATGGAAGAAGAGTCTGATCACGAAAATTCGGCCTGGTAGTAGCACGAAAAGTAACAAGAGATCTTCCCAGCCAGTGGAAGGTTCATCGGTGCTGACATGTCTGATTCAAGACAAGGATGTCACGTTATCGACGAAATTAGGTGACGGCAGTTTCGGTGTCGTTAGACGCGGAGAATGGACGTCTCCGTCCGGAAGAACCTTGCCAGTCGCCGTGAAAGTGCTCAAAGCCGATGCTCTGACGCAGCCGAGCGTTATAGAAGACTTCGTCTCGGAAGTCCAAGCGATGCATATTCTGGATCATCATAACCTTATCAGGTACGCACTGTGGCAAAAGTAGCGCGGATCTCACGCTTATTAATACATCGACGATTATTTTTTTTATAGGTTATACGGTGTCGTGCTATCGCAGCCGATGATGATGGTGACAGAGCTCGCACCTCTTGGGGCCTTGTTGGACTACCTGCGGCAGCAGTGTGGTCGTATTTCAGTATTAACCCTCTGCAACTATGCTTTGCAAGTCGCCACAGGAATGGCGTACTTGGAGGCGAAACGTTTCCTCCACCGTGATCTGGCCTGCAGGAACGTGCTCCTGAGCACGGTGGACAAAGTGAAGATAGGCGATTTCGGGCTAATGAGGGCACTACCTCAGCAAGAGGACTGTTACGTTATGACCGAGCACAAAAAGGTACCGTTCCCTTGGTGTGCCCCCGAATCGCTGAAGGCGCGCCAGTTCAGCCACGCGTCCGACGTTTGGATGTTTGGGGTGACGTTGTGGGAGATGCTGACGTTCGGCGAGGAGCCGTGGGTGGGTCTGAACGGGTCAGAAATTCTGAGAAAGATCGACAGGGAAGGAGAGCGATTGCACGAGCCAGAAGCAACGCCGCCAGTCATGTACCAACTGTTGTTGCGTTGCTGGTCAGGGGAACCTTCGGAGAGACCCAGTTTCGCTGATCTACGTACGTCCCTGACCGGGATGGTGCCCACAGTGATGAAGGCAGTGAGTCACTTTGAAGAGGCTGACAAAATGAGCATTGAGCAGGGCGATCAGATAGTTATTCTGGACGGGCGGCCTGAGAATTACTGGTGGAAGGGTCAGAACCAGCGCACCTTCCAAATAGGGCCGTTCCCACGCTGCTTGGTCGACCCCATGCGGCGCAAGCAACCGGAGGACATAAGTAAGCCCCTGGAGAATTCCTTTATCCACACTGGCCACGGTGCACCCTTTGGGAAAAGCTGGGGTAGTCCTATTTACATAGACGACGTTTACCTGCGAAACCCTATGGAGCCCCCTGATGTGGTGGGGGTTGCAACCGCTCCGGACAGCCACCTGAAGAAGAAATTCTTTTGTGGCACGCCTCGATCGCGGAAGCAGTTTAATTACACGAAACTTCAGAACGACATTCGAGCTAGTCCCATAAAATCGACGAACACGTCTGCTCCTAGCAGCAGCCAAGAGGGTAGCCTGATAGACCTGTCTCCTGAGGAGATGGTGAACACGAACGCCACCGAGCCTGAGACTGCCTGTCGACGAGTAGTCAATATTCTCGACGAGCCTATAGACGACATGGAGAGGTCACAGCAGACGACCTGGCAGGACGACGATCCTAGGACTTACGCCAATTTTCCTGGAAACGTTGATCCAGCCTACTCGGACCCCTTTGACACGTCCTCAGTATTCATGAAGCTCCCTCATTCGAGGTACTACAGTCAGGTCCCTTCTGACGTGAGCAGCCGATACTTTAAGACACAGACCTATGGTAACGTGCAGAACCAGGACGCTGGTACCAGTCAAGACAGTACAAATTACTTCGCGGCCGAGCCCGGCGCAGACGTGAACCATTATTCCATAAATCTGACCAAGGAGAGCAGGAACGACAGTATTAATTTGAACGTGAACGTAGAAACGGAGGAGAGCAGTGTATACGCTGAGAATCACTACAGCGAAATCGACAAACCTAGTCCCCCCATTACGAATTGGTCCAACTGGCCTGAGGACCTGCAGAACGACACGCAGACGTACGTGAACGTCGCTAGTCGAACCGTGCAGAACTCTGACGTGCCACCTCCGCCACCTGTCGCCCCGAATGAGAGCCCTCCGAAGCCAAAATCGAATCACGATCTTGCACAGAGCATGAACGAACTGACTATCAACACACGCAACGTGTCCCCCAAGAAACTGGACTCAGCCTTCTTGGCAGAGTTGGAGAAGCACCTTGGGGAGAAGGAGGCGAGCAAGAACATGAACGCTACACAAGAGAATCCGGGTTCCTCTGATCCCTACTCCTCAGTGAACAAGCTTCCAGAGAATACCATTCCTACGTTAAGACCGCCCCCTCAGTCCGCCAAGCCGAAATCACCTCAGACCGATCACAGATCCAGCAACCTCCCCAGCAAGGTGCAGAACTCCTGGCAGTCGAAGACTACGAACATACAGCAGCCTCGTACACAGCCAGAGCAGCGAGTCTTAGAGACCGCGACCGATCAAATGGTGTGCCAAATCTGGCAGCAGTCGCAGGCGTCTCAGCAGACCACCTACCCCAACGAACCAAGCGTGAATCGCGCTCCCATGAATACTCAATCGAACCTGAACCTGCTACAGATCGCACCCAGCAACCTCATCAGCCAGAGTAACGTCTCAAGGTCAACCTTCAATCACGCACAGAACTCATTGCCCCTCAATCAAGCCACCCACTTCCAGAGCCCTACACTGCCAACAACGGGCCATGGAATAACCCAGATACAGAACGACCTTCATCAAGCACACTCGAGCAACGTAGCCTCCAAGCCACCTAGTGCGTCGTTCTCGGAGCAGGTGTACGCAGAACTAAAGCAAACAGTGCCAAATCTCGATCAGCTGTCCCAGAACGAGTTCAACACGTTGTACAACAAGACCGTCCAGCAGAATATCCTTAGGAATTATTACGCTGCGAGCACATCCACTGCCCCCGACTCCAGCAATCTAAGTCATAGTCATTACCCGGAGGGGACTGCTGGTAGCGCACAGTACCGTGGCCAGGCGAGGAACTTCTCTGCGCAGGGCCACCCCTGTGACTTTAGCGCCCACTTGAAGCAGCCCCCTGTATATAATCCGCCTCCTCCAGCCTGGAGCCCAATGAAGTTTGTGCAGAACGGCCTGGTGCAAGGCCAGTGTCCAGTAATGAAGTCCAATTTAGCTGGTACCCTGGGGAACGGTCCCAATCTGTTGCAACCAGTGCACACGACCTTGCCTCAGGAGGGCACAATGATGCCACAGGCGTCTTCGTTGCGCCCCATGCCTCCTCAAATGAACGAAACTGTTGTTAATACTCAATTAGCCCCCTCCACGTCGGCGTACCCCTCTGGAGTGAGCCCCCCATTGACAGCCGCCTCTCAACAGTTAGTTATGTCCCTCAACGACGAGTTTCGTGCAAACAAAGTGATGAAAGTGCAAAGGGAGGCGGCCGATGCATCACAGCAGGAAATACTGACCGCGCTGCAGGCCACCGGTTGGGACACCAATCAGGCTGCCAAGCAGATCCTGAAGGACAGGCAGGCGAAGATAGAGTCCCTTGTCAGGTAAGGTTGTTTGTGACGTTCTTATTCTCTATGTGGGTGCCTTGAATTCTTTGTTAAAAGCTGTCTTAAATTTAACACTTGTAAAAATTAATTGGGAATTAATTCGTTGCTTGAAAATGAGAGTGGAATAATTTCAATCGATTTGAATCGTGTTCCTTTCTATTCTCTGGTTCAGCAAATTTATGTTTGAGGATACGAGATATTCAATTTTATGGGTGCTAATGAAGCTTAAGGTGAAGGTGTGAATATGTTCGAAATAGACTTGGGATGTTATGTAAGGAAGTCAGACATGGTAGAAGTTATGTAACCGAATGTTGCAATTTCAGATTGGGCTTGGCAGACAGACAGCAGTGCGAGGGTGCTCTGAAGCAGACTGCATACGACGTAGACTTAGCGGCTTCCCTGTTGTTAGATCAGGTCAGATGAAGACAGATTTAAGCAGGGCGTCACGATGTTGTTGGAGATGTAAAATAATTGTACCGATATACGTATAGGGATGTATTTATAATTGATAGCCATACACGCGTAAACGAGGCTACGGGCTGCGATCAAACGGTGTCTCCCTAGAAATATGTTTCTTTTAACTCGATGATAAGTATTTTTTATCCAAGTCGTTCATTTAAAAATAAAAATAAAATAACGCAAACGTTCTAGCAGAAGACACTGAATTCTATCTTTTTTCATACAGAAAATTTTAATTTCTTCCGTTTTTATTCTTATTTTTTTTTGGTAATATAATTTGACGACTTAGGGAGCACTGAAGTGAAAAAGGTTCTCAAAGGAAACGTTGCATTCCAGATGTGAAAAAAGTGAATAGTCCCGCAAGCTTCCGTAGCAAATCGTCACGAATGTGTAGAAAATGAACACTGCTTTTGCCAGCGTGTAACTGCGACATCGACGCGGAAAGATTTTAATGTGGGGGGATTGGGGTGCAAATGATGCAATTTTGAGAGTTTGTGTTATTTTTTTAGGGATCGCATATAGTCTTTCATTGTGTCGGACGCATACTTCTTGCAGAGTGAAAATCGAAATTTACTTTTGCCGTTTTATTCTGTACGATTATTGTTAGACAGTAGTTCTTTAATTGGGTGGTTAACTTTTTTTGTGTGTGAAATTGAAAAATTCTGCGTTTTTTGTATTTCGAGTTAGAAAATTTAGCTCCGTTTCTCCATAAACGAGAAGAATTGACCTTCTTTTCTATTTGACATTGAAAAATCTCGAACCCTCCTTGTTTCAATTAGGAAAATTTAGCTCCCTCACCATTTTAAATTCGAAAATTTGGGTCCATCATTTAGAAATTGAAAATTTAGCTCATTCTCAAATTCAGGTTAGAAAATTTAGCTTCTTTTAGATTTCAAAATGAAAAATTTATCCCCTTTCCGATTTTAAATTGAAAAATTCAGTACCTTTTTAATTTGAAATTGAAAATTTATTTCCATTTCGATTTCAAATTAGAAAATTTAATTTTTCTGTTTAAAATTGGAAAATTTAGTAGCTTCTTCTTTATTTCAAATCGGAATATTTAGCTTTTACTTAGCTCAAATTGGAAATTTCTAATTAACCTAGTTTTTCAAATCGCATAACCGTTAGGAATTCAGTCTAGAAAGATATGTTTTCCTCATCTTACCCAGTTAAAGGATTCTACATCCCTTTATCTTCATCCATGGTGCATGGCGACTGCACATCCATTCACCTCGATACCAAATTACTGACTTGAACTTTCAAACGAACAAACCATCGCTTTAATTAACTTAGTCTTTTGATGAAACTTGAACAAACGAATCTGCAGGTTAGCTGAAGGCAATATCTGGGACATCCAACAGGAATGAGCATAATTTTTAAAAGTATTGAGTACCCACTGTAGATACAAATACAAAAACTTCTCTTCCTAAATCAAATTTAATTTCTCAACGGACACAATGAAGCATTCCATCTATCGATATACTTTCACCTCTAGATTCGTTCTTCCAGTTTTCATCAAAACCTCGCTTACCAATATTTGCAATCAACGCTTCGAACAGATCAAGTCTTCCTGAAACGATTCAGCGATAAAAGAAAGTAACGTTTTCAAATTCACTGCACACAAATGAAAGGCTCTACTGGCCGAGCAATTTTTCTATGCATTTACACGTAGTCGTTCGCCTATTGGCTGGAACCTGAAGCGCTCCGCGTCGATAATTACCATCTATAATTAGCCCCGCGTGACCGGAAGTGAAAGGGGTCATCGAATATTCGCCAAGTCCCATTTAACCCTCTGGAATCTTCATTGAAAGCGAGAAATCTTCTCTGTTTACGAGTCGAACGTGTCTCATGCATATTTATGAGACAGAATTCCTGTGAAAGTGCTCGTAGAAGTCACATGGCTGAAGGAATTTTTAGCCATATTCTGTCCCATGTTTTGTTATGGAATTTTTTGGGAAAGTGAATGCCAACACTACAACTCGAGGACTATACGTCTTCTCCATTCTTACTTAATTCAAATTTCCCTCTCTTTTCACTTTTGAAATCTTCTATCGCTAGACCAAAATGGAAGGTATAGCTTAGCAAAAATAAGTCCCAGAAGACCAGTCACTTTCACTGTCCCAGAAATCTCACTGATTCTACTTTGATCCAGGCATCAAAGCCTGAGGGCTTCAGGTTCAGATACCAGCGAAAGCAAGTCAAGTGTTTTTCCATTAAAAACTTGCTCTTGTTAAGTACAGCTGTACAGCTAATGTTGGAAGCCTCTTCAGCTTCGAGTGCATGTGAGCTTTGCTAGTTCCAGCCTGGAACATCTCAGCTCCCAGCTGCGCGTGGCTTCAGGCAAGGGCTGTGCAGTGGGGATGCCACGAGAGTAAACACCCAGTTCTAGATAAAACGGCACAGCGAACAAAGGAAAAGGGAACGATTGAATTGCACAGAGGGAGAAAATTGCGTTGTGAGAAATGTTGAATTTGTAACTGTGATATGCGTTACTAAAGGCTCTAGCAGTACTGTTCAGAGGCATAGAGAGGCGCAGAGAAGCTTCCTTCTCTTTGTGTCCGTGTTTTTAGGGATAGAACCACGTATAGATTGTATCCATGTAATACGAGGAGTGTACATAGGCGTCTAGCGACTGAATTAAGCTTGCGTTCTCGATTCTATTCTGTCCTTTATCACTTTCTAGCCAATTGCGTGGCCAATAGCGTTCAAGTAGGCGGCAATTGGAGTGTGCATGAGAGGTCAGCTGTGTTATGCAGAAAGGAAAGAGTGCTTGAGAAGCTGATGTAAAGCTGGTTGAGTCTGGAACGTCTGTTGGAATGATGAAGTTGGACTCTGTCGTGTAATTAGAAGACGATGAAAGATTGTTAGTTTATTGAGGTTAGGATGCGCACGACGGAGTCCAATGTTAAATATGAACTTGGAAAGTTTGGTTAGGAAAATTGAGGTTCTTTTGGGAAAATCTGACTCTACGATTGGAGTTTTATCACGCACAGAGTTGTTGGGACGTTGTGTTCCTTCGTGGAGTGTTATAATGAATTTGGTGATAAGCCCTTTTTGGACCTTGCTTCACAGATATATTTTAAGCTTCTGTTTCGTAGAGTTGTTTTGAATTTTGAATGCATGCTAACATGTCTTAACCCTCTGAATACGAAGAATTCCAGCCAGTGGACCTAGCACGCACGGGATACTCCTATAGGCGTTCATCGAGCATAGCCACCTAACGGGGCTGATGCACTTCCGCACACGGTGGACGCTTCAGCGTTCCAATCTTCGTTATCAAAGGGTTGATGTAATGGATTGAGCAATGGTCACGAGTCCTTTCTGTATAATGTCGATCATTCGGAATGGAAACAGGAGACACTGACTGTCAAGCAGGCACCGAGATCCTATTTTTTCACGAATTATCAAAGACACTATTTTTTAAGCAACTATTTTGAGCGGAGGGGAGCGAAAATAAAGGAACAGGCATAGAGACAGTGCACAGTCAGTGATTCCTATCTCCAGTCCGCGCGGGTCCCTTGCTTAATCGATTCATTTGTTAGTTAAATAGAACAATATAATTAAACCGTGCAGCGTCCATGAAGAAAAACAGCACCACACTATGCCGTTGCAAAACGCGGCACCGTGGCAAGAAAGACGGCGAGCTGAGTTCAGGTGGGATAGTCTGCGCTCCAATGCCTTGTGACGAGCAAAACGAAGCGAACAAAGCGATCTGCTCTCTATACTCCTAATTTATTCCCCCGGAAGTCAGACTATTTCTTCACCTCTCCCCTTATGTTCCAAGATGCGTATCGGGGCGACGGGTCACGTGTATTATCTCGGTGGCCGTCGTCGGCCGAGGAAATGTTCGATATTCACAAATAAAACACACCTGTAGGTGACCAGACCATGGAGTTTCTTTCACTTCCCCAGGAGCATCCTTTCCCTGGCAGTGTTAATTCTCGATGGCCAAATCGGGGTCTTCCTTTGCTCAATCAGGGACTATTTACATTGAACACATGAGTGGCAGTTGGGGAATGAAAAGAAGGAAAAGGATGGTGAATGTATGAGCATGATAAAAACAACATTTTAGCCTTTTTAGATATATGAACTTGAAGATGGAATTGTAAAAGTTTCAAAGCTGTCTCAATACTATATACTTGGTTAAGAAGTATTGCTCCAACTACTACAAATTCATTTGGTGAAATACTTCTACAATACTTCATGAATGTTAAATATTGTATAAGTGTTCTTGAAGCACATAACCCTGCGAAGTTCGACCACTGTGCAACTAGTAGTAGCTTGAGTAATATTTTTTAGCCTTCACGTCTTTTCATTTCTGAAAATCATCCTTCTGAATTGTTTCCAACCAACTGGTCCCTGAATTACAATAACCTCTACACTTGTTCCTAAAAGAAGAACAAGCACCTTAGGCGTAGTAGACTTCAGTAGAATAAAAGTCTTCAAGCGTCTCTTCATACATGGACCAACCTGCACTCTATCATTTCAGTTAATTTTATTCAGAAGAATACTCTCAGTCAGTCATTAATACCAATTCCATCTTAAGACCAGGAACCAATGTCCGAAGAAAGGAAGAAGTAGCACAAAACTAACTGTCAGAGTCTGATATTGCAATGCTGTACAAGACTTTTAGCGTTCACATTGATGAATCAGGAACAGATCAGATCAGGCTATTGACTTTCACAGTGAGGTAGAAACGTCCACTTAGACCGCAGACTGTTAAGTCAACCTGATCTAAGAAGAAACAGACAGAGATGGCGTAGGTATGTCTGACTGAACGCATTGTGCACGGAGATTGAAGAAAGTGCAGGACGATTCTGGCTTTCTATGCAGTTTCAGTTTTCAATAGAGCGAATCGCAGAGCCTTCAGCCTCGTGAACATTCACGAGTGCAAACGGAAGGCAAAATCGATGAATCAGTATTTTTATAAGAATCGGTATCTGCGATTGGGTTTAAAACGCGTCCCCGTGATATGTAAGGCGAAATAATATTGACTTGATGATAGAGGTATGTTAGAGTGTTGTTTTAACCTCAGAATATTGGTCCAGGTTGTTTATTTGTGATTATCGAAACGATTTGTGGAGGTTAGCTGAATTTTTTTCGAATTTGGTCTCATTTTTGTATTCGTAATTATTTGTAGTGGAATGCAGTGATGGTCGAAGGATGGTTAGTTATTGTTTAATGACAATTGTGTCTTCTATGCTGCATAGAATGAGTGATACAATATATACGTTGAGCAAAGTTTACTAATGTTGCTTATTAGTAAACTTCAGCTTCCTTCTGATCACCACTGAATATGATATTATTTCGTTAAGTTATGATTTAAGTGACTTGTGATCGTAACATTATTACTTTGCAACTGAATTGTGATTACTTCATTGTATCTGATTGATCATACTTTGCGTATTGGTTTCATTATGCCTGTATTTTCAATAGTTTGCTATTAACGTCTGATTTACTGTTGTCTATTTTTAATAAACCAGTAGATGTTTACTTAAATAAATGTGTAGTGTCCCTCTATAAAATAAACTTAAATATTGAACCACAAAACGTTGGGTTCCATCACTTCAGTATTAAATAATTTTCTGTGAAAGCATTTTTATCCAAACATAGTGAAATAATTAAGAAAAATTTAAAATACTAACATTTAAATTGAATAAAATACCGAGTGAAATCAATTTGAGAGCACTACCGTGGCTTCAAAATCTAGTGGCGACCTGGAAGGGCTTCCCCCTCCATTCTGCTCGGCCACGCCCAGTCCACGACGAGGTTGAGAGTGGGGGAAGTGGACTACAGGCTCCTCTTGATTTTGTTCCCACTACAAGGCTTTTTTTTTTCAATTTTTTTCAAATCTTAAAGTTTGACTTCCCTTACCTCTCTGTTTACTTTCCATGAAAGTTTCCTTATAACCTAATTCCGTGTTGTCCTTATAGGACCAATAGTTTCATAATTCAATAAGGTAATTAACAAGACTGGTTTCCCCAGTGAAAATTGTTCGCCAGTTACGCTAACTCGCAGCAAGTAGCGAGATATTTCTTGCAGCAGTGACCCGCCAGCGCAATTTAATTGATTTGCCCGAGGTATTATTCGGTCCAGCAAAGTGAACGACGGCGACAGTTCACGTACGGCCGATATAATTACACGGGATCGGGTTGACGATCGTTTCTTCAAAAGGCCAATGAAAGTTCATTGCGCAATTATTTATCTGGCGCGCATGGGAGCTAGAGTGGTTAAAAGAAATAACGAGCAGTTGGAGGAATGTCGCCTCGACGATTATTTCGTTGCAGGAATTTTAAGGAATTATTAGAGATTTTATTAACTGCTGTTAGCCATTGCATTGAATGTTGCAATCTTTAAAGCGAACAATTTCTGATGTACCGAAACTATACAAAATTCTGCGCAATTGGAGTTGAGGTGAGGATGAATTTGAAAATAATTATTAAGGTTGAAAAGAATTCCACCTCCCTAATTAGGAGATATAGCCTCCAGAACACAGTAATCTGAATATTTTATTTAAATAAAATTTCGAATATTGAATAAAAGTTAAAATAAAATTATTTATCATGTGTCGAATAAAGTTGACCCGGGTTAACTTTATTCGTCAAATAATCTAAACTTAAAGTAACTTTGATTTGATCCGTTATTTAAATAATTTTTTATTTAGTTAATGCCCAACTCTGATCTCACCTTAATAGTGTTCGTGGAATCAAATTGTAAATAACTTCATGGAATTCTTAAAACAAAATTGAAAGTCGACACTCCCCTCCAAACGCACCAATAGCACTCAAGAGTCCTACTATACTGAAGCTGTACAAAATTCTGTGATCTTACAAATAAAATTAAATCAAAAAGTGTTTCTCGTTTTTTGAAAAATCTGAAGCTACATTCCCCACAAAACACTGATATCACCCCACCTCAGTCTCTATAATCAAACTCTACAATATCGTATTGTGGAATCAGGAACCGCCATAAGAGGGAGCCCGAAAATTGGTTAGGCGGCTGACCAGAACGCAGAGAATCCCCAAGATCGTGAGTTCGAATCCCCGTCGCCCAAGTTTTTTTTTCCATGACTCCCGAACACATATTAATTACAAAACCTATCCCTACAGTATGCAGAATTCTAAACTAAAAAAAAAATGAAGGTACTGTTCTGCTTAATTAATAAAAGCTACAGTTAACTCCTGTTCCTCCATCAAAAGGCACTGAATGTCACCCATTTCTAGCATTAGTGTCCCCGCAACGAGACTACACATTTCTATGCAGTTCTTCGGAGCAAAACTGAAGGATTGATATTCTTGCACCCTCCACTGGGAGACGTACGTCTAACCCACTCCCTTGAAACAGCAAATGCAACCCCAGAAATAGGATGTCTGGCGGTGACGCGTGAAGAATTACAGGTGCAGCATGCAACACCGCGGTGCACCAGCTCCAGAAGGTGGGGCAGACGGTGGCGCAGGCGTGAAAGTCTTCGGTTTCACTTGTCTTCCAAGAGATCGGCGCCCACCTGTCCGGTAGTAGGAGAGGAAAACAGTGAACCGAGTTCGAGGCTGCTCGAACGTGTCCAGAAGCGAAATCGTGGTCCCGCGGTGCGCACGATGCGCCTCGATTGACCGGAAACAGGGCAAGCGAGCTCCCGTTGCGAATGCTTCGCGAACGAAGTAGAGTGAGGGCTTTAAGAATTCGCTGAACGCGTAGACCCGTTTTTTTTCTGTGTTTTTACGGTGTGAAAGATCTTCCCAATCTTTTTGATGTCTAACACTTGGGTTTGACGTAGTCTTCACTGTAAGTGGAACAGAAAAGATTGTGGATCATAGGAAGATGTAAGGAAATGCCTTTTTCAACGAGGGACAATGGAGTAGTGTCGTTAGTGAAATAAATTAATGGAGAAATATGCACGTTTGCTTCTTTACCGAGGGAAACATTTTTGAGTGGCACGGTCTATTAGCTTTTCCATTTTGGTCAGCCCATTGGTGTATGTCACTGTTTCACGTGGCGGGAAATTTGAACAGTGTAGACAGTATTAGAATACCAACCAACTAAGATACTGTAATTATTCGCGTGACAATGAGTATTTTCTTATAATAACGCAATAATTAAAAACTGCTAAAAAAAATTGTACCAACACTGAAATCCAAGGAGCTTCTCAAGATCCCCTAACCTCAAAGAAGATCAGACAGCAGTTTACAAACATCCGGTTCGCCTAGTTTTCAAGTCACAAGAAGAAAGGAGCCAATAGAACAATCGCGGTTTGCCTGGAATTTGCATAAGGAATCCAGTTCCTCGGGAAAGAAGCTAGGAAAAGTCCGCGAAGAAAGCGAGCCGGAAGGAGCAGGCGTCATGAAAATGCCAGCAGAGTCCTCGATATATTGGGACTCGGTGGGTTCCCAGCGCTCCACATCCGGTGGCAGCTCTGGAGACGCTTACAGCTCTGGAAGTGCCAGCAGACACTACGTCGATCCGTGGGACTTGGAGAACTATGCGTACCTACGGCGGCACAGTGTCGCTGGCTTGACGCAACAGGCGTCGCGGCGACATCGACGCCCAGAGTATCGTATTTCGCAAGAAGCACGTGCTCACTCTGAATATTGGTGAGTAACGGGACTGATACGAGATTAATTAGCAACAATAATGAGGATGTTTCTTGGTATTCATTGTGATTATTACCTGCATCGCCTTCGTTACGCGAAATCAGGAAGCTATAGAATGCATGCGTGCAATTAGGGAGGTGCTTGGAAAGCTGACTGTAATAATTAATAATTGTTATGCAGCGTGGTGTGAAGTGAATGCTCAGGTCTGCATGGTGTTCTGGCTGATTTGGAGTTTTTCTCTGGTTTGTTTGTTTATACAGGGTGGAAACGTAGAAGTGGTGGTGATTCTACATGAAAAAATAAGTAAATTATGTGGAATAAAATTTTAACGTAACTTGCTTAGTTTTTTAGAAAATTGACTTTGAATCTGAAAGTAACTATTTTAATAAAAGATTAAATTAGGAGTAAAAATTGTTAAGTTTTAAAGGGGAGATAAGATAATGGCGAGATTCAACGCTTTTGAGTTTCTAAAGTAACCTGTTTAGGAAGTCGTTTTTGTCGAAAATGAAGCATTTCTTTTTTAATTAATTGCAAAAAATAAATTGGAGCTCAGACTTGTTCTTTGACACAATGTTTATTCACGCCATAAGCTTTAATAAAATATGTTTGCTTCGCCAGAAATATGCATTATAGATGACGCTGCAAATGGATCATTAAAGAGGCTTTTTAAAAAATGTTCTTTTATTTTGATCTGTTGGAACCAATCTATAAAATGATGTTTCCTAGTATTAGTGTTAGAAAGAACGAAGGAAATATAAAACAGGAGCATTTTGTAATTAAGAATTAGTAGAAAAAATTACGTAAGCAACAATTTGACTAGAGTTCGCAAAAGATTAAATATTCCATTCCCTTAGTTTCACCTAATTGCAGGGTACAGTTTAAGAACACCAACTTCCTTGGATACAAAATATTGAAATAGCTTCTAACTATCACGCAAACTAATTTGTATGAATAATTTAACAGCTGAGAATCAACGAGAAACCCGAGTAAAAAAGTACCTCAAAATATTCCTGAATCGATACATAAACAAAACGAGACTTTCAAATGAAAGAAATATAAGAGAGATTTGAGCAATTTCAAATGTTCACTTTCCCAATTAAAATGCACAAGCAGCAGCTCGAAAAATAGACGTCCGTATTTCCATGAAGCACCTGATAATCGATCTGCACGAGGTTGCATAAAGAAACGCGTATTGTTTGCCAGCGTAATAATTTTTCGTTCACAGTCTGTTTAACCCAATATATTTTTTATGCCTCGCAATCTGCTCGCCAAAGATCGTATCAGTGGGTGCAAAGTAGGGCGCAGTGTTCTTGAGCGTGGCTGCGAGTGTGGTGGTGCTTATTAAGCTGCACACCTTCACTGCATAGTGCTTTTCCAGGGAGGCCCCGTTCTCGAAACAATTTTTGTTCGAATCATCAGGGAACATAAGATGTAACTGTGCCGGAGAAATGATGGAAGATAGAAAGCAATTCTACAGTGAGAGGAATAATGATTTCTTCGAAAATAAACAGAAACGCGAATAAAATATCTCTCTGCATTCACACGAAGTTTCATTAAGATCAGAATTTTAATAGGAGCAATAAAAAACGTATCCAAGTTCAAATGAGCCAAATTATGCAGAAGCCTACCAGCGGCAAAATGAAAACACCCTCAAAATGACAAAAAGTTATTTTAACACAGTACAGATCCCTTAATTATGTCATCTTTATTTTGCAAAAAATTACCGATAGAACAACTCATATTATACAATTATTATTAAAACTACCAAGCCATAGTTCTATTTTAGGCTTAAAAAACAAAAACTGCAGAAAATTTAAAATAATATTAATTATACTACTCACTATTAAATAACTCATTAAAAAACATTATAAGACAATAATAAGAAATAAAATATACCCAATAGAAATAAAGCTACTTTTCTTTAACAATTAAAATCTTCAAACTAAATTTACTCAATTTCAGATCATTAAGGGTTGGTATTTTTCTGCATAACTGGGCCCAAATACGAACTGATCAATATTAAGTACCTATAGAGCGCTACAAAGCTACACCACTATCAGGATGCACCACAAGATTCTTAAAAAAAAAACGGTCCTTCTTTAGTACCTCCCCCAATATTTTTCAAGATGTCTGCAAAATGACACACAACTGAAAATATCCCTGACAGGTTACATAACGAAGCTCGCCAGCAGGACACAATTACAGGGTTATTTAATTGCCGGAAAGAGACACTTCCTTTAATCGTAATAGGCATCCATCAGCGATAAAACGGCACAGTGCATTGAACCCCCCTGTGTAACGGCGCTTAAATCGATGATTCTGATCGACCCAGTGAAAGGCGAGGTCCCTTGAGTGGTTTTGAGTCGCGAGCCAGGCAATTTACCGATTTCCAGCGAGTGAAAAACTCGAGGAATGCCTCGCGCAGCCTTCTGTTTCGCTCCGGGAGAACCGAACGCGAATGATAATAAATGGAGATCGGCGAGGAGATTGCTAGAATGCTGAACAAGAACTGGGGCTCGAGGTTCGGCGTGGTATTGTCGCTTTGAAAGGCGTGGGACTTTTAGTTTCTACGCCATAAATACTGTTTAACAGTGAATTTAGTTAATTATACTGTTCTCGTTGGGATTAAGACTGACATTTGTTATGAAGTATGAGAGCTACAAATGAAGAGTGAAATATTGAAAATGTGTTAGTAAAGTCTGGAGTTATTTGGGACCCTTGTTTAGTTTCAATGTTCTTCAGTTTTCTAGATATCACAGTTTTTAAGTTCGATGTCCTAATTGTATAGGGCCCCAAATTTAATGTCCCAATTAATATTTTTTTTATGGTTGAAGTTCTTATTACTACTGCCCTAAGCTAGAAGTTCAAATGACCACTGTCCTTAAATTCAAAGTCCCAATTTATGACTGAACCTCAGTTGGAAGTCCCAATTTCTCATATCCAGATGTTTTAAGTTCCAGTTTCCAAAATCTAAAAGTTGCAAGTCCCAGTTTTCAATATCCCGAAGTTGTAAGTCCCAATATCCAATATCTAAATTTAAATGTCCCACTATCCAGGAGTTGTAAGTCCCAAATCCCAATAGCTCCATGTTTCAAGTCCCAATTACTATTGTTTTCGTCGTTGAAGTCCTTATTACCACCGCTCTAACCTAGAAGTTCCAATGACTACTGTCGCTAAATTTAAAGTCCCAATTTATTACTGAACCTCAGTTGGAAGTCCCAATTTCTCATATCCAGAAGTGGTAAGTCCCAGTTTCCAAAATCCAGAAGTTGCAAGTCCCAGTTTCCAAATCCCGAAGTTGTAAGTCCCAATATCCAGAAGTTAGAAGTCCCAATTTCCAATATCTAAATTTAAATGTCCCACTATCCTGGAGTTGTAAGTCCCAAATCCCAATAGGTTTATGTTTCAAGTCCCAATTCCCAATATCCCCATGTTTCAAGTCCGAATTACTTCTATCCTTGACTTCAAAGTCCAAACTACTCTTAGCCCTAAGACTGCAGTTCAGATTACCACTGTCCCTAAGTCCCAGAGTCCCTAGAACCAGTGGCCTCCGGTTCTGAACCCTAGCAGCAGGGCTCTCCACGAGCAACCTCAGCCTCCCTCGTGTTAAACAGCAACGACTCAGCGAGCAACTGGTAGGAAACACTGGCAAACGTTGCAGGTATTCATCCTCGGCGAGGGAACCTGGCTACCACGCGCCTGCTTTCGTGGAAGACTTGTATTGTGGACCACCTAGGCCAGCGAACAATAGTTACCACTATCACCGTCCAATCTACGAGGACGAGGTACCGGATTACGCCGCCCCGTTTCCGGTGTATGCGCCTCTCTCTGGTAAGATTAATTGCTTCTTCCCTGACAGCGCCTTCCATGTTCATCGAATCAGGCTCCTGCACCACGAATTAGAGCCTCTCGAGGGCTAACTTTATTATAGAGACACTTCTCAAAGCAAAACTCTTGGGAGTGGTGGTGGGGGGGGGGGGGGGGGTGTGACCATTGTAGTGGTTCAGGAAATAAGGTCAAATGAGATTCTCAACCCACAGCTAAATTCTAAAGTTAAACCTTACTTTCCGAACTGGCACAACTGTTATCTCCTTTCATGGTAGTTAACTTCGTCATTAGCGGAGAATTACCTCGCGGCACTTACTGCTAAGGAGAAATTCAAGAGCTGTACTCAAGGACTGCGCAAGTATTTCGAGCCTATACGTGATCAGAAGACCGTGGATATGGATTTTCTCCTATCGCGCTTTCACCTAGTCAATATTCAGCCCGTCGAATTTTCCGGGTGCTCCGTCCAGCTTTTCCTGGTGAAAAGCCATCGCGATGACGCGTCTCAGGAAGAAGCTTCTTATCATGCATCTGCTGTTACTATCTAAGTGTCTCGTCAAGTTTCTCTCGGCCAAAATCCTATCCTTCGCGCGTTTTACATCGAACGCCAATTAAATGGGAGGAATAACTGCAGTCTGATCACCATTGTTGTTCCCCCTTGCTGATTTCACCTGCTCCAATTCACGAGTTTATGGGAGATGTATAGAAGAAATTGTTTCGGTGATATTTCTACTTGAATTCGCATTGGATATTCCTAAGATCCTCCTTAGTCTTCCTCGAATCCCCTCGATCATCCTCAATATCCTTCTAAGACAGCTTCGCGTGCTGAATCCCGCAACAGCAACCAGGAAATCGATCTTCCAGATGAAGTGGCAGCTGATGCAGCGACAGCTCATGCGGCTGAAATCTCCAGTGACGAAGAACAGCTCGTAATCCTAGACGTCCTATAGTGGCGCGACCAGTTCGTTGGTTTTTCGTGATGAGAAGCCACATCGTCGCGGTCGAGTGCGTTTTCTCCTCAGCACCGGAGCCGCGTTAATTGATATTCTTGCACGCAGCGACACGATTACGCGCCGCACACCGGTGCATCGCATGGGAACGACTCGCGATTCCAAAACATTATGCAACTCGTTGCATCGTCGATCGCGCAGCCTGCTGCACGTGCCGACTCTGATTTTGTCGAGGAATGTGCTTCCGTTCCGGAACCAGTTTGGGAATGTTGCTTGGAATCGCAGGTGTAACTGCACATGACGCAGCTTCGTGTAGACGGTCTGGGAAAATCGATTGCCCAATGAGTCGCTGGGAAGGGTGACATTCTTTAGGACACGATCCTCAGCTGATGAGTAGAAATTACTTTTAAGGGGCAATCCTATTTTCGGGGGCTAAAAACGTAGGAAAGTTTGGGAATTTTTATTTAAGAAACTAGCCATTCGATTCATCTGAAACTTGCACCATGATTTCATGCATCTTCAAAGCTTTAATTTGCTTTCTTTGGTGGTTGAGATAAATTTGTGGAGGGTAGATGATTTATAGGTAATTTATTCAAGGAAGAATTATAAAAGAAGAAGTCTCGCTAATCAATCCCAAGCGAAATTAAATAAAATTGTCTGACTATAGTTACAGGCGAACGAGTTGTGATTACATAGCTAATTGAGTAATAATGCTTTCCATAAATAATTGTACCATGAAGTGACTACAAGCTTTTTCATCCTTCAGACTATCCAGAATTATTACTGCCATTTAGTCTGCCCTTCTTTTTAAGCAGTATATTCATTCCCCCGATCGTTTCGTCAACATAAAATTTTTTCCTCGACATTGCTACTGTAGAAACGATAAGAACAGTCACGCAGTGACGAATGGGAACGAATCGATTTCGCGGAAAATTGTCCGTTCGAGGGGAATGTCGCAAGAGTTTGCTGTTCGTCGCGCAATAACTCGACCGATTTCTATCGTGTCCTAGAAAGTCCGTGTCGCCGCGACGAATCGTCTATCTTTTATGCCTGTGTCGCGATCACGCTCGATGCATCGCGCGATTTGACGTTCGACGCGTAATTATTATTTCCAGCGGCTTTCGAACGCCTCTGCTTTCTCTTGGACGTCGAAGCGCACGGCGACTTGTAATTGCTGGAATAATTCACTTTTTAATTTATTGCACGGCTACGACAGTTCTGTCCAAGGTCATTTAAATTGCAACTGTGGCATTTCGTGTTGTAGTTGTCAGGAGATTTTGCATTGCATTGCAATTTTTATAATGGAATTATTAAAATTGGAGAATTTTAAATTTTGACGGGATATTATAGAACTTTTAACCATTTTTTGGTATAAAATTCGACTGAAATTATTTTGCACATTTTTTTACGTAAATAACGCGAAGCTGCGATCTATTTCTGGAAGCTTTTAATTCAAAGTAATTAATATTCAGAATATCAAGTATCCTATCAAAACTTCCCTACTTAAGCCGAAACGTTATCAGAGGAAAATGTAAAACGCCAGCTGGAGACCGCTGCCAAATAAAATTCCCCTCCGTTATCGTAACAATTTGCTCGTCCTCGTTCCGAATCGTGAACGCGACCCTCCAAGGTTTACGACGCTAAAGAGCGAAGGCGTCGGTGGGCGTCCGATCTGCCGACAGATTAGAGTCAAGCCTATTAAACGCGAAGACCTCGACGTTGCTTCTGTTAATCAGGGGATTACTCAAGCGAACATCGTTACAGAGGGAGCCAATGATGGAGGCTCTTCAACGACCGAGGAGAGACTAAGATCTTCGGCGTGCTGCAGTAACAATCGTGCTCCTTCCGTGGTGTTTCCGAGGGTCCTTTATAGAAAGACACTTGGTAACTATAAAACTGCATCATCAAACGTGTTCCTTCAACTTTTCTGTCAGCATTCCATGGTGTCTCAGTCATGGTGTATTCAGTTCTGGGTATTTTGAAGAGTGGTAGACGCAATTGACAGTATCTTTGACAGTTATTTTAAGAAGGAATGATCTTGAAATGTTTTGCAGTAGTGCACCCTTCGATCTCCATATCGTTAAGCGGTACATGGTTCCTATGTTTCCGTTCTTCAAAGATTTACGAACTTGTCTGATTACTCAAGTAATTTTGAGGAAGACAATATACATATGTATAATTCCAAGGAAAATTCTGAAGTTTGAACTCCAAGGGAAGGGAATTACTCAGATCTCTTGGGCTTTTGCGTGAAGAGGATTCCCCAGATCTCTTGGAATTCCAAGTTATGATTTCTCAGATCTCTTAGAATTCCAATTAAGTGAGGCGGATTCCTCAGATCTCTTGGAATTCTAAGGGTAGAGAATTCCTCAGATTTCTTGGAATTCTAAGGGTAGAGAATTCCTCAGATTTCTTGGAATTCTAAGGGTAGAGAATTCCTCAGATTTCTTGGAATTCTAAGGGTAGAGAATTCCTCAGATCTCTTGGAATTCTAAGGGTAGAGAATTCCTCAGATCTCTTGGAATTCTAAGGGTAGAGAATTCCTCAGATTTCTTGGAATTCTAAGGGTAGAGAATTCCTCAGATCTCTTGGAATTCTAAGAGTTGAGAATTCCTGAGATCTCTTGGAATTCTAGGTTAAGGTTTCTCAGATCTTTTGGAATTCCATATGAAGAGGATTCCTCAGATCTCTTGGAATTCCAAATGAGGAGGATTCCTTAGATCTCTTGGAGTTCCAAGTGAAGGTTTCTCAGATCTTTTGGAATTCCAAATGAAGAGGCTTCCTCAGATCTCTTGGAGTTCTAAGGATAGAGAATTCCTCAGATCTCTTGGAATTCTAAGGGTAGAGAATTCCTCAGATCTCTTGGAATTCTAAGGATAGAGAATTCCTCAGATCTCTTGGAATTCCAAATGAGGATACTTGTTCACTTGCCAAATCTCAAATCTAGTCATCCTTATCTCCACAGAAATCGAGTGGTGGAGTTATCTCCTACATGTGCATGCGCATTGAATACATCATTATTGCTCGGTATACCTATACTTGGATGGAAACTGATCCAAGTGTTCTCACCGTGTCCAATGCAGTTTAACTTCTTGTTCTAGCTTTTCCTACAAATTGTAGCTAAATAGTTGCCGGATAAAGGGCGTAAAAGTTTATGAAGGTGTCGAGGTATGTGTAATCTTCGCGAAAATAGATTTGGTACATACTAGGTATGTGGTGTTTTGATGGTCCTTTTACACTAGAAGCTCACTTGACCATGACGAACATCATATCGAACGAATGAAAGAGAGAATTCAACGGTCGATGAGAAAGTGGACGCTTTGGCTGGCCACGCACATACCATTACTACTTTCTCTGGAAGATGTCATTTTCTTTTATTAGGCAGGCATACGGTGAAGTTTTGACACAAAAAACATATTAGCGTACAATTTTTCTTCACTTCTTCTTCTCTCCTCAAGGTCGTTATTTTTTAAACTATTTTTATTTATTTTCTGTTCGTGTTATAGAAGTAAGACAGAGTGAGTTGGTGGAGGACCATAGAAGACCGAGGCATAATGGTAAATCTACATCAATGAGAAACCATCAGAGGTATTTTCTATTTTAAAATATATCTAAGTTCTATAATTTGATATGAATAATAATGATACAAATTTTTTTCTCAAGGCCTGGTTACGTCGACCTCCACCGACCACCTGTGGATGTCGCGGATTTAGGTAAGGTTCAGCTTCCAGTTTCAAATTTAACACAAGAAAATAATTTATATTTTCTAAATTATATTTTCACAACCCTTTGTACACTTAGATAAACCTTAACTACTTAAAAAACCCAAATATACATAGAGTCGTTTAACCCGCCTAAGTTTACAAATATTTACAGTGAAATAATCCTAAC
This sequence comes from Andrena camellia, assembly GCA_029448645.1. Lineage (NCBI taxonomy): Eukaryota > Metazoa > Arthropoda > Insecta > Hymenoptera > Andrenidae > Andrena > Andrena camellia. The sequence continues at coordinate 1,950,916 of CM055681.1, read as the reverse complement.
CAAAAACCTATTGTGCTTGTATTCCAGAAAAAATGGAATTTCAATGAGCTGAAGTATTTCGTTCAAAGAGGGGTGTGGTGTTTTTTCAATAATTTTTTAATAATATTATTCGTAATATTAAAGAATTTATGTTCACAGATATTCCTCGGGATCCCTCAAGGGCAAACTATCGTTCGATGGAAACCAAATCAGAAAGAGAAGACTACATGGTCCAAATTGTACCACCCCCTCATCTCGATCTGAACACCTACGGGCACCTCAAGATCGATTACACGAACAGTTGGAATTCACTGAACCGCAAGATCAGTAAATAGCTCCATTACATTCCACCCCTCTTCGTCCTGGCGCACAAAAAACTCAGCAATTGTAAGAATAAATATTTCTTTAACTGTGGTCGATATATTTCGATACCTAAACGCGTCATTAATCATTTATGTAATATATATGTGTATTCTATCTAAGAACGTCAGAAATGAACCAAAAAATGTACCTAGTTTAAGTTTCTCGATGAATGGATATTAGAAACTAATTGTCTATGAAATTATACTATGTAAATTAATTATTTTAGATATATCTTATATAATTTGCTATGTGTATCAATACTACTGTTGTCCTTCTCTCAGACCTGCTAAACCGTAGATTGTTTAAGGAATGTTGACTACAGCATCCCTGTCTTCGCGAAACAATTTCCTCTTCTTGTTTCCATTGTTATTTTCGGATCCGTTGTTGTCTGTGGGGGCGCTGCCTACTATTTCTACGTCTAGTTCTGGCCATCTTGAGTGGTCGTATATTGTTGAATAGTATAATTTAATATTGATTTGCGCAGTTGTTATGTTTAAGTAAAAAAATACCAAACAATTTTATATTGAGGATTATAAGTACTATGATTGAATTTTATAATAAACAGTGTTTAACTATCGAATTCATTCTGAATTTTTAATGAACACTTCAGACGTATAAAGTAATGAATATAGTAATTTTATAATTAAGTTTCATTATTGAAATCCCCAGTAATATATATTTTTTCACTTTTTGACTAAACAAATTTCAGTTGCAACTAAATCTGTTACGAGATGTCTTGAATACTATAACGAATATTTATCTATCCCCATGGTATTATTATAAATTTTCAGGGAGCAATAATTTTTGTTCTTTTGTAAAGAAAAAAATAGTACCTGAAGAGGGATGTATTTTTCTTATTTTGGCTCGCGCTCGGTGGCCGCCCCGTTTTCTTATTCGGCGTTTTCTGTTTGGCATTTTGCAGCAACATTTTGTATTTTTGTATCTCATCAGAGTGTTGTTGCTTCAACGTCGTGACGGTCTTGTCATATTTTTCTTTTTGCAGCTGCAGCTGGATATTCTGAACTTCGATCTCATCATGCAGCCTATTTACTATGTTAAAAGCAACGTCACCGTTAATAAATAATAAAAAAAGAATGATAAATTCTGAACTGGTAGTCGATAATTAATATTATTTTAAATTTTCTGTAGTTTTTGTTTTTTAACCCTAAAATGGAACCATGGCTTGGTAGTTTTAATTATTGTATTATGTAAGAGTTGATCTAAGGATTGGTAATTTTTTCCAAAATAAAGATCACAAAGGGCGAATTTCACTACGCCCAAATCGCCCGTGATTTTCATTAAGGTAGGTTTTTCTATACGCGACTGGACGCAACGTCAAGAATTTCTAAGTCGATTTTCTCGCAAATAAAGCGCAATATCAAAAAATTGTATTCCTTTTACTCGATTTATTTAATTGTTATAAGTCGAAACGAAACAGTAACTTTTTTTGATATCGCGCTTCATTTTCGAGAAAATCGACTTTGAAATTCTTGACGTTGCATCCAGTCGCGTACAAGGAAACCTACCTTAATGAAAATCACGGACGTTGCGGGACATTTGGTCGTAAGTGGAATTCGCCCAAAATTATGATAAATTTTTTGTCATTTTGAGGGTTAGGAAAAATTGTAACATTGTTTTTTAAGAGAACGGTTGACGACACTTTCTATCCTCTCGACGAGTAGAACACGCCACAAAAAAAATTTAACCTTGAAAACCTGCGTCAAGCACAGTTTTGCTGCCCAGTTTTTTAACAGTATAATTTTTATACATCCTGTACATAATATAAAAAAAAACACATTTCGATTATCAATTACTTTGGTCGTCATTTCCATTGCGATCACTGTTGATCAGACGCAAATGATCGCACTCTTCTTTCAATTCATCGATCGTTTGTTGAAGATTCACTTTTTCCGTTCGCAATTCATCCAGGGTCGATATATATCGTTTTTCGAGGAGCAGGTACATCCTCGACAGCTTTTCCAAGTTTTCCTTCATTCTCTCAGATCGTTCCTTTTCCATCGTCAAAGTATCGTCCTGGGCGTCGCTATAAGCTTTCAATGCTACGTATGCCTGTCGATTATTCCCAAAATTGTAAACACGATTTCGCAAATACTTTTAGGCGCATGTATAGAGTGTTGAGAGTTTAAAGTACATCTCGAATTCTCGTAAATTCTTGGATGATTCCTTGGAACTGGGGCGTCACGTACTCTGCGTCCGTCATGTTCAATGTTTTGGAACAGCCTAGGGACTTTTTTTTTGGAGAATAGTTTTTCAGATAGGAACTACTTGCTCGGTTCTAATTTCGAGAAGAAGCTTCGTCCGTTTGAACAATTTCTATGATTCTAATGTAAGTATTATTGGAAAGAGAGTAATTCTCAGATTAAGATTTGTAGGTTAGGTGAAATAACTTGGTGTTGTAGGAAAGTAAAACCACACTTGTCTGTGGTAAAACGTTTTATTTCGACAAGTCGGTAAGGAAGTTTACTGTAATTTAGAATGTACGAGAACCGTAGGGTTCGAGTCTGAGTGTTAAAGGTTTATGCATTTACATTGTATAATTTCCTTAAATCATATTATTTTATACATTTCTTATCAAATCTTCTTGTGCATTTGCCCTTTTCATGTGAAAATTCTATTAATCTGTGTTTAATAATGTCTCTTTCAGTAATTTCAGTGTAATAAACTTCTTTAAACTTTAAACTTTAAATTCGAATTAGTAGTTTCTTTTTATTCTGAAAGTAATTGTTACTGCGAAGGGGTGGCTTGATGTACTTAAATAAAAAAATAAAAATAATACACCAAAAAATGAATTAATATATAGCACACTACTGTCTAAAAGTTATTGAAAATCGTCTTTTACGAATAAGATGAAACGGTGATCCTGACGTATTATTCAAAAAAGAAAGAAAATAAGTGAAGTTCAATATAAAGTATGGAATTTTCATGGAACTATGAAAAATTACGAATGCCGCTTATTTTTCAAAAATCCCTCAGAAGTTGCCCGTAAAATGAAACGTCACGAATCAGGCGAACATTTTTTGTTTCTGTACCCCCTTGTCGACCTTACGTTTAATGCAAAATGAGGTTCCGTTGCATCTGAAAATGCGCGATGCAATCTGAATCGACGACCATCGTCAGCAACGAGGAGGACGTCGACCAATCGATGGAAGAGTCTGTGTTCGAGCAGATATGCGACACGATATTCGTCCTGATCCCTGAAGGTGGGTCGACTGAGAAAGTCTATCACGAAATTTGTAAATAAATGTTCCGTCAACGAAATCATATTTTTTTATATGCATGTCTTAACGATTTTTTTCATTGCCTATTAATAACACGTGAGAAATAAATTTAGATCGATAATCACCGACTGATAACATATAAATGAGTTGATTACTGATAACCAAACATTCCGATCAAATCTGATGAGTGTGAACATTGGATTGCAAACTTCGAACTGATAAATGATAACAATATTGATTTAATAAGTCGGTAATAGATAATGTGTCTTCGGTATTCTGAATTCTGTACTTTAGACTGATAACAGAAGTCTGCGATTTAGTATCTTATAACAAACAACTTTGCATTGATGATTGATGAGTGTAAATCGCGGATTGGTTATCAGCTCGCGATAGTGATCGGCTTCAAGATGTTGCGAATCGTATCGAACACGTGAATTGCTTTCTTTTGAACTGCTTCCTACAATATTCAAGTTTGAAAAATGATTGAAGTGTTAATGGGTCTTGACAGCATTATCGAGTTTTCTGTTGACAATAGAAAGAGCTTTTAATATGTATATGCACTCTTGCAGAATGAAAGACGTCTAAGTCCTATCAAGACTGTTAACATTTTTCAAATACGAATATTTTTCGAAGTAACTCGTAATGGGACAGTTTAATTCCCATCATTAATTCATGATTATTAGCTCGATTTTACACGGCCATGTAACGCCATATTTCATTGGACTGACTATAGATACGTAGATTTACGATGAGATTCTGTGACAGCGCCACGATTGAAACAGCTGTTCCTGAGCTGGAGCCAGCTGGGCACAGAGGATAGGGTGCAACTGGATGCCAAAGTTGCGAACTGGTGTTGCCCCAACAGAAGACAGCTCTACAAACCCCTGCAGGAGGCCCTGGTTCGTTGGGAGACTGTGCAGGATACCCAAGGTTGGTATATTCCGTTCTCCAAAGATTTACGAACTTCTTTGACTACTTAAGTATTTTTGAGAAGGATGATAAATGTATAATTCCAAGGAAAATTCTGTAAAGTTTGAACTCCAAGTGAAGAGAATTACTCAGATCTTTTGGACTTTCGTGTGAACAGGATTCCCCAGATCTCTTGGAATTCCAGATTTCGCAGATCTTTTGGAATTCCAATTGAAGAAGATTCTTCGGATCTCTTGGAATTCTAAAGATAGAGAATTCCTCAGATCTTTTGGAATTCCAAATGAGGAGGATTCCTCAAATCTCTTGGAATTCCAAGTGAAGATTTCTCAGATCTCTTGGAATTCTAAGGGTAGAGAATTCCTCAGGTCTCTTGGAATTCTAAGGGTAGAGAATTCCGCAGATCTCTTGGAATTCTAATGGTCGAGAATTCCTCAGATCTCTTGGATTTCTAAGGGTAGAGAATTCCTCAGATCTCTCAGAATTCTAAAGGTAGAGAATTCCGCAGATCTCTTTGAATTCTAAGGGTAGAGAATTCCTCAGATCTCTTGGAATTCCAGGTTAAGGTTTTTCAGATCTTTTGGAATTCCATGTGAAGAGAATTCCCCAGATCTCTTGAAATTCCATGTGAACAGAACTCCCTAGATCTCTTGAAATTCCAAGTGAAGAGAATTCCTCAGATCGCGTGAAATTTCAAGGAAAGAGAATTTCTCAGATATCTCGGAATTCCAAGGAAAGAGAATTCCCCAGACCTTTTGGAATTCCAGGTGAAGAGTATTCCCCAAATCTATTAGAATTCGGAGTGAAATTTTCTGAAATCGTTTGTAATTCCAAGTGAAGAAAATATTCAATTAATTTTCAGAGTCCTTTACAAATATATTCTACTCTACTATTTCCGCGTATATTGATGCATGGAATATACTTTTCTTCAATTACTCCATGTACCCCAATCCTTTCGGTACAATCCACTTCTATACTAAATATTTAGAAATTCTTCTTCGATTTCAATCCCTGTCTGTAAGCCACCCCTCTCTCCCAACCGCGAAATACAAAGAGGATTACAGAAGTGCACTATAAACTCGTGTCCCTGGCGAATCACCCACGCAGCCTCAATGAATTATTGATCAGAGCCTAGCCAAAGTCGGCCATCTCCCCCCGCGGTCCCCATTAACACACAATTATTCATCGATTCAATAGGCGCCCCCGGGTGCGAGCCAGGTATGGTCTCCTTTTCCTGCGACCCACAACTGGAGGAGGAGCTGGTCAGCGTGATCTGCAGCTTGGAGCTGCTGTTCTCCAAGAACCTGAGGGCCAGGGAGGTCGACGTGGACTACGAGGTCGGTCGTTGCACGGACATCATGAGGGAGATGTCCTTAAACCTGAGCTGCGAGAGCAATCTGAGGTCCCTCCTCAGCCCCAAAGACAGCACACCACACTCCGTGCATAGCTGCGGCTACATCGCCGACTTCAAAAGGTCCGACGAAGAGCTCAGCGGATACTTGACCAACTAAAAATCGGATCGAACTGTTTGCGATAGTATGGAGTCTCTTCTGGGAGAGATGTGACTCGAAAATTCTGAGAAATTCCTGGAGATGGGTTGTTCATGATTCTCGTGTGTTTGAATATACTTCTGCTGGGTTGAGGATGTTTGTTGCAGGGAAGTGGCTACTTTGGAGCTGTGAAATTGCGGCGCGGTAAATGTGAAATGAAGTAGAGTGGAATAAAATTTTTTTGGAAATTGTTGTGTTGGTTTGATGATATTTGTGATGATCTGTCCATTTTTTTTTTAACTATTCCTGCCTTTTACAGTGAATCAGTTATCATAAGAAACCTTCAGACAATGTTGTGATTATTGAATTGACAATTTACAATTTCGTATGTCCTCATACGTATATCAAGTTATCAGTGTGCTCAAACTCATACCCCTTCAAAAAATGTTCTTATTTTATTTGTAATAAATTATTACGTTTAAATTCGAGTGCACAGTAAAATTTAAATATGTATAAATAGAAGATGATGACGAGTGCTATATAGCTTTTATCTTCACTCTGTTATCAATCATATCAATTTTTAATCTTTCCCTGTGTCCCATATAACCCATATAAACAACCCCCTCAAACCTTCTTCACCTATCCATTGTAAAATCCAACTCGTTCCTCCATTTCCCAGGGATCACGTGAGGAGATGATGAAAGAAAACGATCTTACGTTTGCATCGTGGTCACCGAACGCCTCCACACAGTTAGTGACATAAAATATTTTATTAATCATCGTTATAGGGCCAAGGTGTACGAGAGCATACATTTCAAATAATACAGTCGCTCGTTACAACAGAAATCAAATGATACGAGAACGAAAGGTCTGTGATCACAATATCGACTCCATTCCTTCGCGCGAGAAAGAACGTTCTCTCGTCATTTATCCATCTCCACGCGTCGCGCGTGGCCCTCTAAAGTTAATTATTACGCGGCAATAATAAGTTCCGGACGAACGTTGCTCCTTACGAGAGAAAGGTAGTGGTTATACAATTACGCGTACGAGCAAGAAACACCTCACAATCTCGCCACTTTCATCCCTCATTCAACTATAGTTTTGTGCAGCTTGGCAACTCCCCACGCTCCGATCGGAGCGTGGCCCCCGTCGCCTAACCTCATTTTCCCTTCGTATTATTATTTACACAAATCGGTTCGATTTTGAATTACCCGCCACGCTCGATTTCGCCAGAGTTGCTCCTTTGCGATCATCCGACCTCGGCGTCCCCAAAACACCCCTCCACCTATTTCTACGCCGAGAAGTTTGCTAAGCGGGCAGGTGGGCAGGACCTCCATTAGCTCCGATTGGCTAAGATCGTTAAGAACTAGTAGGACTACTCGAGGGTGGTTGAAAAGCGTTTGAAGGCAGACGTTGCAAGGAAAGTCGAGGAATAGAGGTCCTGCCACTGTTCCCTTTTGGGAGGCCCGTCGAGATCGCAAAGGGCGAACGTTTCCTGACATGAAACACGAATAGAAATCCTCCTTGCGGAGGAGGGGATCGTCCTAGGACTCTGGAACACACGTCGAATTCAGTTTGAATCACAGGAGCTTGAACGCGCTACCGTCCAACCAGGATTTGGACGTTTCTATTGCTACTATCCTCGGACGATGTCCTGTTTAGAGGCAGCTGGGTGGAGTAAGTTTCGAGATGAAACGTCCCTAAAACACTCTAATCGAGTACCGTCGATGGTACGTAGAAATAACTTGGAGGGAACTGTATCCAAAGCGATTCCTCGGGGAGCTTTCAACGAAATAGGCCTATGAAAGCGCTTCATCTCTGGAGGTTGAAGAGAAATCGACGAATTTTGCAGCACACCGACTGGATGCAATATATTTCGAATTTCTTTCCTTTGGAAATGTACCCTGAGCCCAGAATCAAAGAGAAAGAGAGGGAAAGAGAGACGGTTAATCCCCGTTTTCTTCACAGAAGAAATCACCGTTGCACGATTTGTACCCCGCGCCTAGGCGGTTGCGATGCTATCAGCACATCGCGAGAATTCTTAGAGTAATATGAAAATCGAAGCTGGCGGGTCTCTATTGGGACCACTAAACGTCGCTGCACGCGACGGAGACATCGATTTCTCTGCAACCTCACCGAAACCTCCACCCGCCTCAGCTGCACCGCTCTAGGTAGCCATTAATGGCCGCCTGGGTCGAAGAGTCTTTTGAAACGAAATCGCGGCGTGTCGACGAGATAACGGATTCGTTGACCAAAGAAACGGGTCCCCAGGTGGGGGCAAGCTTGCACTATTCCTCTTCCACGCAACCCGCGAATACTTTGAAACTTGGACGCGCTACAACGCGCGTCAACAATATAGAAACCGATTCTCCAGCTGGAATCTTGTCAGAGCCCTGCGCCCCCTCGCTCGATCCAAGGACCCAACGGCTCTCTGTATGCGGCGACAGCTGCGCGATAATGTCTCGCAGGAGCTGTAGAACCAACTAGGCTTCTGTTGGATCGAGCAGAGGGAGAGCGAGCTTCGCTACTTTTGTATTTGCTTTTCTGGCGTCTGTGGCCACGCATCGTGGATACCTCACGACGGGATTCCGGTAAGTGTGCTAAAATGTCCTTTCGTTCTACGCGAAGCTGGACGCGACGCAGCTTCATGACGCCCGGCAGGAGCGTCCCTGCTGCGCCCTCGTGGTGGCTTACTACGATAGCGGTCGATATCGATCGATATTACGTACAACGTGTCGCTAAATAAATATTTATTCGGACACCCATTAATAGACGTTACATTGCAGTGTCTGAGCGATCGCCTTACTGCTTGGAGCCTACACCCTGACTGACCGTTTCGTTTGGGACTGGTCCAGCCGGCGCTGGTTTCGAGAAACGTCGGGCTTGGAGTCGCTTCTCCAACTAACATAACCTATATTAACGACCTCTCGGGATGCCACGGGCGATTATTCGGGTGTACAATCAAGTGTTCACGCCTGGAACGTGTCTGTTCGCTTTGCGCCCTCGACTACGTCACGGTAGTCCAACGCGAGTCTGAAAGCCGTGGTCCTGATGCGCATGTCGCGTCTCGTGTGTCGTTTCTCGGCGAACCAGCCCCGAAAGGTCCCAGGTCCGTTTGTCTAGTATGATACGCGTCAGGGGTTAGGAGGTGGATGAAAGAAAACAGAGGATTACGCTAAGTTCTGTCCGCTACGGGGATAGGGGCGAACGTCTTAAATAAAACTAAACGTTAACGAGTATGAGTAGAAACACAGTTGCCCATATTAAATGGAGGCTAAAAATATACACGCGGTTAAAGAGAGTACCATAGACGTGACCCGTGCGCTTCTGGGGTAACCTGCGCCCTCGTCGCGAACGAAGCCGCGCGTTTTTTTCTTCTCGACAGTTTATCAGGAGGGAGTTTGCAACCTGTGTGAACGTATTTTGGGCCCAAGATAAACTATTTTTGTGGAAAGTGGCTTTGAATATTAATGCTCGAGTAGTCTGATGGAATTCGTTAGAATTTTTAAGTGGTTTTTAAGTAGTTTCAGCTGGTTTCAACCGTGGAAGATCAGGGTTTCAGTTTTGTAAGTACTTTTCTTATTTATTTTACTGCGTATCACTTTGCATATGTATTGTATCGCAGATTTAGAAGTTGACGGAACACCACCTTCGTGTGGTTATTTACAATGTTTCTGTTTTAAACGTCCTCCCCTTATAAAACATAAAAAATCCCCAATTGATATTCTTGTATATCTTGTTAGAGTCGTCTTCCAAAATCTTGAATTGTGCACAAAGCGATACGAGCTCAAAGACCAAAAACTGTCTTTCACCCTAAACCTGGTCTCCCCTATTGTAGCCCAGACCCCGCGCCTATTGTCCTGTTTGGAGACGATTTCAACCATCTTGGAAATTCGTCAGACCACTTAGAAAGTTTACCTTAAAATCCAGTTGTAACAAAACGGAGCATCTATTAAGACCTAATATTCAAAGTACCAACTGACTGATCCATTTTAATATTCTGGGCCCAAAAACACTCGCCCAGTTCGTGGTTTCTGCCCGTCAGACGCTCCCGTCATCTCTCCTCCCGATTTGTAAGTAAACTGGTCGCTCTTTAACATGTTTTAGGACATTTTACATGTCATGCGAGCCGTGGCAGTTCTCATGAGTTGTATAAGGTACTTATACCTCGTCCTTTCGACCAATGACGTTTGAGAAAGAGAGTTGCATTTCTTTCTGACGTTGAGTAAATAAAAATATCCACTTTCGGATACGAGAGAGCGATTCAACTAAAGATAGATGGTATGTTCGCGTGATGAGGGCGCAGAGGGTACCCCGGATGTCAATGGTTATTCGTCAGAACACGTTTCGGCGCTTTTAGTTTGCGCGTGTCCACGTGATTCTCGGGTTTCGTAGCGTCTGATTGATCGTCGCGACACGTGACAACGAGCATGAACGCGTTACGGGGTTAGAACTGATTAGCTTCGCATCAGATTGTTTCGTTATGTTGTTTCTGCTCCTTTCTTGCGTGTCTTCATACGTGTATCTAGGTTTATGTGTGTTGTTTTTTTTTCGTTTTTTTTTCTTTGCTTTAGGAAGAAGGTACTTGAGTACACCTTGGCCTGAGATCGAATGACTAGCAGCATTTCCGGTTGTTGTTTACGCCACTGTTCTGGATACGCAAGCGGTCTTGGCGGCGTGGCCGCTTGCCTCTTACGCTGAACACCTCGCACAGCTTGTTGCTCCTCTCCAGGTGGTTTCTCTTCAGCAACTGGGTTGACCTCTTCTCGAGAACCTGGACAAATATCGTTCAGATACGTTAGAAACATATAAACAAACTGGACAAGTTAATTGTAAAAGTAACTGCCTAGGAAGCTAGGCTTCGAGGACTTCTGGTTTCACTATGCACCTATCTCTCTTGATCAAACTTTAAGGGGCTAGGCAACTGAAGAATGAGAAAGCTTTCCTTATGAATTTCCAGCCCCAATACCCTACCAAACCCAATCAAATACTAGTGGGCTTCGCAAATACAAAGCAGATGGGCTAATGATCACTGTCTACCAAGTTCCCGAATTGGGGAGATGACTTATACCTTTAGTTAACTATACAGCCAAGAATAGTCCACATACTTTTAGTTTCTCATCACATCCAAGTGTAAGTGGACCTAGCAAAACTGAATGTAGCAAGCAAAAGAGAACTCAATTGGCTAAGGTCGAGTGTTCTCCAAATGGACGCACACTCCACCCTGTTTCCTCCACCTTCCCTACCTCCTTTGCTTGGTACATCCTAACCTACATCCCTGGGATCGTAATAAAGTGAAGACTAGAACCTTCTGCGCCGATCGAAGCTGGATTATCCTCTCCTCGGTGCGCACACGACCAACGGCGGGTCTCCCATCGTGGATGGCGGGTCTAGGGTTCTGTTGGTCGTTCTCGGTTCTTCCTGGGCTACGCTCCAGCGCGGCTGTAACGGCGCGGTTCGAGATGTGCTCCTTGACGTCCCGCTCTTTCGTCTTGGCAGACGCGACAGGAGTTCGAGCGCCCTCCTGAACGCGGCGCCCTTTCGTCTTGGCGAACGCGACAGGGGTTCGAACGTCCTCCTGGACCCGCCGCCCTTTCGTCTTGGCGGATACAGCGGGAATTACCGCGTCCTCCTCGGCATCCCTCGCTTCTGGCTCGTCGGGTGTTGGCGGTGGAGTGTCGGGGGCGACCGAAGACGCTGTGGCTCGGTACACGGACATGCTGGGGTGCTCGATCAGCAGGTCCTCCAGCGGTGACGTTTCCACGTTCACGGGACCTGCCCATGTGAAACATGCGGGTGGCGTTACGTACCACGACTCCTCCAGCGCCGTCGCGCCCTCAACTGTGGATTTCAAACAAACCCTCGTTAGTCCTTGGGCCTTTTGGCTGCCACTTCGCGCGGAATTTAGTGGTTATGGGTGTCACGAGCAAAGCTAAGGGTTCTGGACAAGTGGAAGTGTGAAAATTGGGGGAGCTGAGGGATATTCAGGTTATTATTGGCCCTTTCTGCTTTTTTTTAAGGCCCTTTATCTTTGCTCGTTAGAGTGGTAAAACTGTCAGGAGCATCTGGATGTGACTTTTTTTGAATGTGACAAAAAATATGTTTTTATATTATTATGAATATCTGCGAAACCGTGAAAGATATCGAAAAAATGTTTTCTGGCTTTTGATATCCTACATTAAGGCGATAAAGAAATTTCGAAAATAATTTTTTCAAAATTTATCTCCACGACCATTTTTCGAAAATTTTTTATCACCAAATTGTAGGATATCAAAAATCAGAAAACTTTGAACTAACCGTTTTATTGCCGAAACAAAAAAAGGTTACGTTATTAGCATAATTTTAACTACATTCCTGCAAAGGTACAAACTTTTCTGAATTTTCGTGATGCCGAATATCCATTGTTAGTAATACCAGTAACTTATTGTCAGTTCCGCCAGAGGTCTCTGATGGCACTGATACTGAATAATTGTCAGGTACCATGATTGGTACTTTGTTATTGCACTACCCAAATTTCTGATGTATCTGGCTGTAATGATCAATATATCTGGCTCGAAAGCTCAACGCCCACAATTCATAATTTCCAATAACAAAAAAAAAACAATAGAGCCCCCTAAAAGCATCCCCTCCCGCAAAGATCAATCTCCCAATTATTATCTCCCGTCCCACAAAGCACATTCGACAAATGCTTCCACTATCCTTCGCCGTGCAGCATCACGTTATCGAGCGATAGTGTCAGCCCCGTTTGCCGTGCAAAGACGCGTCTCGTTTTACACCTCCCCGACGTGAAAAGCAGTCAAGCTGGAAAGGGTTGGCGGGCGATTTTTCGAGTTTCTCGGAGGGCTCCTTTGAGAAGGGTACCCCTCCCAGACGTACCAGCGGGGTCAATGAGGATCCAGTCATCGCCCTCGACCTCCACCTGACTGAGCCTCGCCATCACTGCAAGGGACTCCGGGCTTTCGTTATTGGACCCTTCCCGTGCATCCTGCGCGCTGGAGATATTACCTCCGAGTAAGTAGTTTGCCAAGTTGCTCAGCATCCTGACCTTTCTTCTTCTTCTTCTTGCTCTTCAGCGCCTGAAACGCCAATGCGAGAACGGGCTAGGTCAAACAAAATATCCCAACGACGGGGAGCTTAGTATTCAATGCGTCTCCCTGTGTCAAAGAGATTCTCAGGATCTCTCTGTTTAGGAGCCTTGGTGGAGGAGCTCTTAGAATGCAAACTGTGGGACAAGAGAAGGGGAGCATGGGCGAGGAATTATTAATGCAAGAGTAATGGTGTTTCTGTATCGTGAGTGGAATCCAAATTCTGGCTTGTGGTAGAGGAAGTACTACTAAGAGGTCAGTACAGAAGCTTAGAGCTTAGAGCTAGCTTCCTGAGGAAGGTATTGGAATATGAGAGTGTAACGAAGATACTCACTGATATTATACTGCGTCCCCAAGATAAGCGACTAAGGGGAGACCTACTCAAGTGGTGTGCAATGGATACTATTGAGACTAAAGCCGCCAAATATCTCCTTGCTACTTGTTACAGGGCTGTACTTATTTGGTTACGTGTGCTTCCTTGCACTGATACCCAAAGAGTAGACTAAACACGTCCCTGGGCGTTAAACTTGCATTAAGGACCCGAGTCCCTGCTGCGTTTACAAAGCCGCTTATCTCGGGACGCACTGTACAATTCCCTGACCTGGGAATTGTGTTCCAGGTCAGGCTAGACGAGGGTAGTGTCAAGTTTCATTCATTCTACTGTCGCACTTAGGAGTCACAGCAACAGGACACCAAGACCAACACTGCGGGGAAGATCGCTGGAAGGATGAAGGCTGCCGCTGACAGAGAGAGGTCCCCATTTGTAAGCCTGACATTTAGTGCGCTCTTGCACTAGGATACTTGGCGTACTGAGGCTACTGAAGCTACGTGGTGTTAGGCAAATCTTTGTCTCTTCTCAAGTCCCATCACTGTGCAGAACTTGATTAAAAAGTCAGCGCCCTGGAGACCCTAGTAGCTCCTACTGTGCAAAATGTGTCTGACCTCCACAGAATAGTGTGTCGCGATAGAGAAGAAAGGGAAGATCTTCCATGAAGCGCGCTTTGTCGCGGGAAATGTATCTCAGCGCGCGCGGAAAGTGCGCAGCCCGGTTATCTGGTCCATGGTCACCATGTTATAATTACTTCAGGCCCGTTACATATCGAACAACCGCATCGCACGTCGAGAATCTGCATCCGATTGCGCAAGATAACGTCACGCGTGCTATCTGCCAGCGAGTGTCAGATTATTGGATGATAATCGACGATTTTGTAAATATTTCGAAGCAGCGTCTGGGGATCGCGGGTAATGGCGAGCGTAGAGGGAGCCTGGCAATTATTTCACGACCGTTGCGCAATGAGAAGCGCTGCGCGTGAGAACGCCTCGCTGAGAAACGACGATTACCGCAAATGGGACACCGATGTCTCGTTATTTATTGAGAGTCTCTCGTTATTGCATCGCGCATTTCATCATTCCTTGCCCATGCTGTGTATTACTCAGCAAAAGACTTGCAAATCTTCCTTTCTTTTTGCCTTTAATTACAGGTGCGAAGCTACCGGTGACTTGCGATATTGAAGTGTATTCGTGTGATCTTAAATTTGCTAATTTCTTTAAACAGTGTTCCCCAGAGTAGTTCCAAGAAATCTCACTTCAATTGGGAAAATACTGTTTCTTAAAATACAGGGGGTATGTTAGAAATGTGGAAACAAATGTATCGCTAAAGCCAGAAGGAATCGCAAAGCTAAATCGAATCAAAAAGTCCTTTACCGTTTTTCAATCAAGGGCTCCGTTCTGGAGATACAGAGTATTCTATTTTCGGGGCCCGCGACTTCCTGCGCGCGATATTCAAACGTCACATCACACCACTTTCGGTTATTCCCTCGCTGTTCGATTGTTATTACAGTGGCAAATGAACGGCGAAGAAAATGATGATGAATTACCAGAGGTGATTAGATTCACTGTGAAAACAGTCCGCAATATTTCAGCGTGTGCTCACGTACCTACTGATAGTGCTGGGGACTCGATAGCCGGCCGCGTGAACAAGACGTGGTGTCTCGCGGGAGAGCACGTCCCCGTTCGTGGACAGCGCGCAAATGAATCGTAAATAGTGAAAACAGAAACGTGGAACGATTGATGCTTAATCGTATCGGGGTTAAACATCTGTTTCGCTAATTTCATTCGGCAAAGATAACGGGCCTTATCGCCTGGCGAAGCGTCGTTTGGATGCTCGACCTTTCGGCCACGACTGGATTCTAATTAAAGAACGGAAAATGAAAAATATTGCGCCGATACGTTGATTAGCATACACAGGGGCGGGGGGGATTTAATTGAATTTTCCAAATGAACGGTCACTGGCTCGCAAACACGCGTCCGATTGCGCAGAACGGTTTATTCCATGACACATCGAAACCAGCGAGGATTTCGTGTTTTCGGGTGGTACTGATGTAGACTATACTGGGGAGCAATCAGTACCTTCTTTCAGGGTACAGTTTTTATCGAGGGCCATGATTTTGTGTTTGTATAGCCCTATATTTCTAGGTGCGAGTTTGGTCATAGTGGTGTGTAGAAGTTGTACGATATTTGCCTTTTGGGGAACTGCGATGTATGTAGGGATTCCTAGTTTTTGAAGGAAAATTTAAACTGCAACTAGTTGTTGCTACAAGTAGCGATGGTCAAATCTAGTGATGGTCACAAATAGAGTTGGTCACAAGTAGTGATGGCTACAAATACTGATGGCTAAAAGTAGTGATGGCCACAATTAATGATACCTAAAACTAGAGATGGCCACAAGTAGTGAAGATCACAAGTATGTAGTATTTATCAATACATACTACTACTCTTAATTTCTGAAGGAAAATGTAATCAATCTTCCACTTATACCGATCCACTTGTACGGTAACCTAAGCAGGTGTATTCAACCTATTATACATCACTGTACTTCTACTCACCAAAAAATTCAATTCAACTAGACACACAAAGCCCTTAACCAAAGTGTAACCCCATTGGTGTGGTGGGGCACCTGTTTCATAACAGGTTCAACAGGGCCAGCATTCCTTGGCCAACAAATCACATGCAACCTAGACTTCCTCTACCTGCACCCAAACCATTACGCATACCCCAACCCTAGATTAACTTCCAATGTATCTAAAAACTGTAAGAACAACGTAAAAGACTGCCAACAAACAATAAACTCAACCCACCGTTATGATTAAATACGATTTATCTGAAGCAACAATCTGGATCTCCTTAACCCTCTACTGCATCACTGTTCCAGACGACAACAGTGTTTTGAATTATTTTTAGCTCCCCAATGGACCCCGCCCTGTCTCCTTTTAGACCAAAACAAAACTCCTATTCTTCTTGTATTTTTAAGCTAAAAGTATCTTGTTGTTCCCTCCGCCACGCAATCTGCACAGCGTTGGGAAGCGAACTGGGTCAATTTCGACCGCGATTCACGTAACTGCACGCTTTTTCCGCCGTCGAAACAAAGCCGTAAACGCGAGTTACGTGTCCGAAGTGCGCGTTTTTTTAAGCGCGTATAAATACTCAGCGGCCGAGGTTATACTTTTCTCTTCGCGACTCACGCTGCCTGTTTTCTACGCCATCGATTACGGTGCCGGCTGGAATACGTGCAAACCCCTCGCCGTTCAGCTGTCTCGCCGATGTTTAATTATGCTAAGTGTCGCGCGACGTAATTATGATAATGGACAACGGTTTAGTTTTTACGCAGCTCGCGTGGAGAGGCGAATCCTTGAGGCATGCTGCTTAGGAACGCAACGAAGTCGACAGCGATACTTTTTTCTTCGACAGTCACGTCCTAACTCACTCGAGTCGAGTTTAAATAGCCCCTATGTACCGTATCATTCGAGTGTCCCGTAATCAGTAACGGACTTTTGATTTTCAACTGATTTCAAAATCGATTCTAATGGATTAAATTGACGAAGTGAGATCGGATCACAAGGCTTTTTGCGACAGAAATAGCCTTGAAATGGCATGTAATTGAATTAACTTGCAAATTGCAACGCACTGCTTGGATAAACACAACTGTCCGAACAAAGGCCATTCTCTATTCTGGTTGGAACATTAGAAGTAAAGTAAAAGGTTGATTGGAATGCTTTCATGCATCCATCAACTAATTTCTTCTCTTTTTCGATACAGTATTTTTTACTACGTAATTATCTTATTTTCTTTCATACAGATAGCGTAAATGACGAATGCTACTAGTCGCTACACGTGAGCTTCAAGTTTGCTAGCTCGTCATGAATCATAATTAGACTAATCACGTTGGTTACTGTAACCCTTATCGTTGCGTCAGAAAAGTCACTGATTTCATCGCTGAAATTATAGCTCGCCGTTCTGATATTACGTCTGCGCGGGTATCGCTTCGACAAACAATCGCAAATGTGCTATACGAAGCGAACTATCGTTGCCAGGTACAATGCTCTTGGTATCAAGTGAAAACATTCACCACTTTGTTATCGGTTTAAGTCGATCGATAAACTTGGTTGCAATTTTTATAATAACGGTGATAAAGTTTAGTTTAAGTCAACGCAACTCAACACTGGCTTGCATTAGGCTACAATGAAATCGTAAATACCTTCAGTCTAGTTTTAGTTTAATTTTACTAATATCGAACTTCAGGGGAAGTTGAGTTTGTTGTTTTATAACACTCTTTTACGTTGATTCTTCCTGCTACTCATTCATAATGCCTTAATTTAGTATTAATATATGTACATTATGTAGATTATGTAGGTATAAGCACGCCATTACTTAGCTGAAGTAGTTAGATACAGTCTAGTTCCAAGAAAAGTGCCATTTTTGGTCCCCAATTTAGGTAACTGTAGAGGCCCATCAGAAGTGCCATTCTTGGTCCCTAATTTGGATCACTACAGAGTCCCGATAATCTTTTTATCCCTTCTATGTACCCAATTTGGATACTCGTTCGGTCCCCAAAAAGAATTGCCTGCCTGACCCCAATTAGGTCCCCCGTCTAGCCCCAACAGCATACCCATTTGTCCACCGGACATTACTCAGAGGGCCCCCTATTGCCCACCCAGCGGGCAAATCGTCCCACCAGTCGTGACGCGTGACTGGAGGAAGTATTCGAGGCGATTCTGTTGAATGAAAATCAGTTCCGAAACTAAATTTGGATCTGCCTCATCGCTGCACTAGACCTCCCCCCCCCCCCCCCCTGCATAGGAAGTTGCCACACAATCAGCCTAGAACCGCAAATTTATGTGGGCTTGACAGTGTAAGGTTGCTCGGACGTGGAGTGAAGCAGGCAGAAGTGAGCGCCTATAATCATGACTATAGTAGAGCGTGTATCGCGTGCACATGCACTCCGTCTGTCTGACTGTCTCCTCGTAATAATCTATATTCGACGTATTACCCCGTGACAAAGTATTTCCGCGGCGCAGCAACGGGCGCGTTAATAACTTAACTACCACTCCGTTAACTGGACACTCTGTAACGCTAATTTACAGACAGGCTCGCAGTAGCCCCGACGAAGCCTAGCCTGCAGATGGGAAAGTACAGCTTTGAAACAGAAATTGCTGGCGAGGGACAGCAGAGCAGGGGAAGCGGTTAATCGACGCGATGGATCGCGCGAGTGGATCACGATTACCGCACGATTACCTATGAAAAGGCGAATTGGGTGATTCAGCGTGGTGTTCCGAGAAAAAAAGTGATTGACGCGATAGCAGGCTGTCCGAGGAAGATTTTCCTGCGATTTAACGGGAACGAAGTGTCTACCTTGGTCGCTGGACACGGTGCGGGGTTTTCGGTGTCGCAGTGAGAAAAATTCTCGACGTCCTATACGCGCCTCGCAGACCTGACTGCCGCGCAAAATGCAATGGACTCACGTGAGTCATCGACTCTGCGATTCGAGAGGCGATTAGATGACGCGTTGAATTTTTACGGAAGCTTAAATAGAACCATTGTTACACAGCGATTTTCAGTATTGCGTTTCGTCTGTGAGGCCTAGATTACTTCACAAACGTCGCAATTAAATATTTGTTATCACACGATAGATGGTCCAATATGGTGCAATGCGATTCTACAGTAAAAAGTGTAGAGAACAATTTCTTCGTTCCCGAGAAAATCGAGTTTGAAAAGTCTGTAGAAGATCGATTTTCTCAAAAATGAAACAGAATATTCCACATTTTTTATTCACTTTTTAATGCTGAATTATCATGCACTGAATTATAAGACAAAAGTATTAACCTTCAAGTATTTTAATAAGATAAACAATTTACACTGTTCTAAGACTTGTAGCAGAATTTTGGACTAGCAATAAGAATCCTCGATGATTCCAGTAGCTGAAGAAAATGAGGGCATTAGAATTCCTCACTGAAACAAATCGCCCCACACTTTGGAGAGTATTCTACAATCCACATCGTTGTTTTCTATGACCTAAATTTTTTCTCTAGGAGTGGACTCTCCCGATCACCGATTCAGCTCTAACGGTATCCACACAAACGAACGATGGTATGTATAAGTACTTCGCGTGTCAGGCTGGCAGGCCTGGCGTGAACTCTACAGGAAGGTCTCTCGAATAGACACTCTTTCTAGCAGGCTATCGTGCAGAAGGAATTATCGCGCGCTCCCCCCATCGCAGGATCAACAGACCCGTCCATTGGCGATACGGTAGGTTTCCGTGGAGTGTTCGAACGCGTGCTGAATCAGTGAATGCAATTGACTGCGCAGAGGCGCGGGTTCATCGCTGGTGCACGCGTGCCAAACGAAACATTTCCGTTTTTATCTCGAAAATTATGTAACGCTAGTTTACGATAGTTTACATAACACGGCACCAGCGACGTGCGTTGGCATCTGCCTGCGTGGACACGCGCGCGAGAAGTGACAGCGCGAGCGAAATTGGTGAGAAGCGATTAAACAGGGTCAATGTGTTGGTCGCTGGAAGCACCGTGTCGGTGAAATTGCTAAAAACCAGTTTGTTTGTCCGCTATGATGGGACGAGGGAAGGGAAGAGTTGGACGATGATGAAATCCTGCTCAAGTTTGCAGGGTTTCTAGTAATACGGCCGCTGATCGATGCAGACTTAAACAGAAGACCTGCGGGACAATCTATGGAAGAAGTTTAAAGACTGAGCTTCGACGTTATCGAGGTTTTCTGCTTGTCGTGTTTCAGGAGGATCTTGTGCTTGGGTGGGTGTCGATTAGGTGTGAGTTTGCTGTAAAGATTTGTTCTGAATCTGGGGAAAACCTGAGTGTGGGTTAAGCCTGTCTGAATATTTAGGTTAGGTCTGAAAAGTAGATCTGAATTTTGAGACATGTTAATTAAGAGCTGGATTTGTGTCTCGACGCGGTAGTCATTGTTTAAGTCTGTACTAAGCGTAAATTACGTCTTCAGAGGACTTGGGTCATATCTGTGTTAAGTGTGGGTGTAACAGCTGCAATTTAAACAACTGCAGTGCAATATCCTGGAGTTGTTAACCTACCCCAGATATGAAGGCACTTAGTCGAAGGCTAGCCTAGCTACTAGAAAAACATCTGAATTTTCGTTATGGAAAATAATTATGAAAAATAATCCATCAAACAGAATCACTTTAAAACTCCCGCTCGGCTGATATCTACTTAATTAAAAAATTCGTGTACATAAAAATATAATACAATTTTGAAGATTTGAAAAGGTAACCCTATGAGGTCAGTTAAGTAAAAAATCTTGGACAATTTGTATGTTTCGAACTGTATTAGTACAAAAAGCAGTACTCTAAAGTAGGCGAAAGACCCCACCTGGAACCATCGATCAGCGCCACGATCGTAACTCAAAATTCACTGCTTAGGAAGCGTAAACCCGATCAGCGTTTCCATTAAGCGGGCGATATTCTTACCGGCCCAGCCACAGTGTCGCCAATACACTACCGACTCAGAACAAAGAATATAGTTTCCGCGCAGAACGGGGTAACAGCCATCGCGGTGCTCCTCCCCCCTGCCGCCCTACCGCCCTACCGCGGTAGTTTCCCCGTCGGTTTACTACTCCGTTTGCGAGTAAACAGAGTCGTTCGACGAATCGCGAGGGAGCTAGATCCAGCGAGAAAGGAAGACGCACACCGGTGTGTATTCGGTGTCAGAGAAAGGGGTACCAACCGTGCGTGTATGTGTGTCCCCCCCACCCACGCAACGGCCTCTTGATCCGCAGATAAAAATGATGTGTATCGGGACGAGAATAGAAGCATTGGCTCAACGCACCATTTGCGAATCGGCGACATTGCACAATTGACGTTCGACGAGAACGCCCAAGTAACGTCGTCGCTGGTTCGTCTTCCCTGGTGTTCGCCTGTAACCGAGCGCCTTCGTGGAACGACGCGGGAAGACGATGCATCGGTGACAACCACTGCCATTGCCCTTGCACTTCTAACAATCCCCCGTGCGCGTCGATCAAGCGCGCGCGGCGGTTACCAAGCGCTCTCCACGGCACACTGCATTGTTTCGATCGAATTCCCCACTACTACACGCGGCGTAATATCTCTCTCTCTCTCACTCGCGCTCTCTCTCTCTCTCTCTCTCTCTCTCTCTCTTTCTCGCTCTTTCTCTCCCACTGAGCATCCTTCGTGCTCTATCGCATCGACGCGCACAACACAACGCACACATGCACACACACATCCCATGTGTGGGCTCTAAGTTCGCACTTCGATGCTGAACCCCGCGCGTTACAAGGCCGCTAAGCAGCGTGAGGTGGGTGTCTTTTCCTCCCAAGTGTCACTTCTTTCACAGACGCGTCACGAGAAAAGCTCCGGGGTTGCGGGGGACCCTCTTCCGGGCCAGGCTCGCGTGAACATCGTCCGCCGCGATCCGAAGGAATTACGTGCAGTGTGTGGCCTCTGTTTGTTTTTGTTAGCAACTTGGCATTCAAGGTTACCCGATGGTCATTGGAAAGCTCGGGGCCAAGCGATGCCAACGAACGGGACACCCGGAGTTTCCCTAGATGGTCACCCATCTAAGCCCCGGGACAAGGTCTTTAACTTCGACGATCGAGGGGACCGACGCTTTTTGCGTGCTACAGCGGTCGGGCGCGCAGTGGCACCACGAAAAAGCCAAGTTCCCCCGTGCACACATGCGAGAGAGCTGCCTGTGACAACGACCTTGATTTCGAATTCGCGCTCGTTCTCTTTCTCTGGCCGCGGTGAAGGACGAGGAACGAGTGGGCAGTTTCTAGTAGTTTTTCTTCGATGCACCACTGTAACGTAGCTAAACTAGCGAAACCCACACAGAGTGCACCCTGAATTGCGGGGCCATTCACGTAAACGCTCACGCACAGGGATAGACGCACTCTCGCAGTCGTACTTCTGGTAGGCGATTTAATCGTCCCGCGAGTTCCCTCCGATCTCCACTATCCCTAGTCTTGTCTCTTCGCACTCTCCTTCGTCTCGTTTTCTCTGCCTCGGTCTCGCTCTCTCGCCAAGCAACCCTTTGCTTCGCTGTCTCCACTCGCGGCTGTGTGCGCTTGGTAA
Source organism: Andrena camellia (assembly GCA_029448645.1). NCBI lineage: Eukaryota > Metazoa > Arthropoda > Insecta > Hymenoptera > Andrenidae > Andrena > Andrena camellia. Next base: position 1,928,427 of record CM055681.1, on the reverse strand, counting down.
ACCGCATACCGGCCAGGTAGAACGGGAAACGGGGCCCAAAACGTAGTGTAGAGGTGTACGTCAAACAGCGGGTGATGTTTTATCTCGGCTGACAAACGACGATTGTCGGTGGTGGTTCTGGATACGAGCGCGATGCAACACGGGGGTATCGTTGACCCCCCTCGCAACACGGCGGAAGAAACAGAAGCGGTGTGCGCGAAAGGGGGACGAGAGAGAGAGAGAGAGACCGGGTTTGTGTGTGTGTCTCTGTTTGTGTATGTTGGTGAGCGTGTGACAGAAAGAAGAACAGACAGAGGAGGAAGAATCGTAATGAAGAAAAGGATCCACTCGCCTGAACAGTGTTGCGTTTGAGGAGCCGTGGTAGCAACTGCCCGCAGTAATAGTCGTCAGCTGATTTGGACTGGCTGGCTGGGCAGTCCAGCCGTTGTCGTGGGGTGGGGAGCGGCGGCGCGGGACTATTGGTGGGGGAACGAGCCGCGTGGAGGGCTTTTAAAGCGATATCAGGGCCGTGTCGTTGGGTGGCCCCGGGGTACCCCATCTTGCATCGATCACCTCGGTGCACGGTGGCTCGCGCTTCAAATCGTCCATCACTTTGGCCTTCTATTTTTGCCCGTAAAATGTGATGTATAGGCGTGATACTTTTGCAATCAATGGAGGAACGTTTCAGCTCTGTTGGATCGCGGTAGGTAAGAGGAGATTTTGTGAAATATCGATGGAAGATTCTGGGAAACGTAGGCTGCGCGAAAGGTGGGGAATTGGCTGACTGTGAAGCCTGAAGATTTTGTGGATTAGAGTATCTATAATCGGCTATGTTAGACGTCAGTGGTGATCATTATCGTGGCAGCATTTCGTTTTTAGTAAAATGGAAGGTCGAAGGTTAACGTGGGAGATAGTATGCAGCAGGCATGATGACGAACTGAGTACTATTTAATATTGGTGGCTTAGGGGTGTGCGACAGCATTGTGACTCGGTGTTTCATCAGCTTTGAAGATTTGCTCGTCATTCTGAGGAAGGATATGAAATAAAATGTATTTAGTTACACGAAATTACTGTACATGCCACTACTCAGGAGGGAGTGAAACTCTTTCTGAATCACCAATTTTAATTATCGAAGAAAATTGCCATAAATTAGAAGTGAGAATATGCTGACATCACAATGTAAACAGGGAGCGACTCAAACGAGGAATTGTTTACAGAATGACTAAGAATATCCTCCAGTGTAAAATGGTGGACGATATCCCATCAATCATTAATTGGCTTCCAAATAAAAACAGATGAACACTGCAATGCGAGCATTGGCTGTTTTACAAATCTACCGCCGTTATCTGGGGAATTCCCTGATCCTCACTGATACAAGAAATCCTGATACCACATCATCATTACCTTGCGTTCAATTGCTTTCCCATTTACAGTGAATCCTTGATCACCCACTCTTTAATATCTCTTTTTACGTTGCTCCACATACGGGATGATCGAAGGAAGTCCATTTTTGGGACCTCCACGATAATTACGAACACAAAAAACTGCGGGAGGGGGTGGAAGTTCCGCGAAATCGCTGCAAATGCAGGAAGCGGAAAATCGATGCGGTGCTCCGGTGTCTTGGAGCTGGCGGTACAAGGCTCTCCCGTATAAAATATGTAGCGTGATAATGTGTCACTCGACTGTTATTTATATTACGCGACGATATAGATATCGGTTGCACCCCGGACAGGGGTGCACCAATAACTAGCATTATCGAAGGAAATCGTGGCGGTCTGCACGATTGCACGTTGCCTGAGCCGCCGTTCTCGCGAATCGCCTGCATTATTATTTCGTGTGATTTTTATTTTTACGTCCGACCTTCGATTCGGTCGCCCACGGCTTGCCGCGCGGTGGAACAACAGTTCTGGTGGCGTCACCGGGCGTAACGGCGATATTTCGCAATTTAACAAAGCGTTATTATTTTTACGAGCGTGTATATAAAGCTGATCGTGTCACGATCGAGAGGAAGGTGACCAGGGCCCCGGGGCACGTTGCTTCGGCGGTGAGCAGGAATCGCGGGGTGGGGGAACGCTCAGCTGGGCGAACAGCTGCTGGTGGCTGTTAATGCTGGGATACTTGGAAAACTTCCTTTTTACCTGCGTCCATTAAGTGTCCGTTATTTCGTGAAACGCCGTGCCGTTACAGTGGCCGCCGAATATCCCCAGCGTGGAACACAAAGGATCCATTGTCAGGGTTAGGCCTGCTTATTATCCCTCGCTGTTAGAATGCCTCGATACAAAGTAGTTTCGTTCGGCTCGCAGCGACATCGGTGCCCCGTGGTGGCAAGATGGCATCATATGTAGCAGTGTCTCTCAGTGTGAGACAACACTGCGAGGGGAGTCACTGAACCCTATCCCAGAGACGGTTTACAAAAATAAAGAAACTGCAGCATTGTCTTTGGAAATGGTGGTACTTGGTTACGTGTTCTGTAGGTAATGATGCACCATGGGGCAGATATCCAATGGACGATTCGATGGAAAGTCCTGTTAAATCCCTCTGTAATGGGAGCGTTGTTTATGAATGAGATTGAAGTGGTTGGGAAGAATACATGAAACTGTCGGCTTTGGAAATGTGTGGCCATGTTTGATAAGGGGAAGTTGGGGCTTGGGCGTGTGTGTGGGAGGATTTCACAGCCGATGAAGGGAAGGTTGGAAATACCACTGTTGAACAGTGGCATAGTGGCAGTGCGGCCAGCGGCTAGACGCCTGCGCGAGGCAGCCCTGTCAATACTGTTTGGGAGATCCCTCCATTTCCCTGTTTGATACGAGTCAATGCACGGCAGTAACCAAGCGTACCATGGGAAACTTTTTGTTTCCTGCGACCCAGTATCACGTACTCCACTTTTGGCATTGATTTGCGGAAAGAAACTCTTGTACGGCCCAATAATAAATCAGCACGGAAATTGCACTTCCTCGTGCGGGATGGATTTCGTTAGCAATTCCGTTCGAGATGTGAAAATCTATTCAGTACCGAGGAACATTGTGAACCACACGCTGCTATACCATTTACGGTCGATGGATACTTTGGGAATGTAGACTTAATGGATTTTAAATGGCTCGATACGCAGTGCGTGTTGAAAGAGATAATTGACTGGCAGGAAAACATGGAAACAGAGTGGCGATAAAAATATTCCGTACAAAGAGACTCCTTTCCGAATTGTTGCAAATAATTACGCTATGGCACAATTTGCTACTGCCGTCAATTTTCCCTTAATTGAAAAAAATGCCAAACATTTTGACATCGCTGTTCCACGGGAATTAAAAAAGTTTTTAATTTTTTTTACATTTGAAATAAAAAATTTCATCGTTTTAATGTACCATTTTCTCCCTATTTTTTCTCCCCATTTTCCCATTTCTCGTGAATAAATCATTTGTTTACGTACGCATTGTTTAATTTTATTGCAAACACGTTACGGAAGTGTATTGCGTATATTTGTCAACAATAAACGCGAGGTCCGAAATTGTATTTTCTGTTGGCATGTTCTCAGCATCACGAGTTCAGCGTCAACAATTGGCACATGCCGTGGAAAACGTGGAATCATTCATGCCAAGTCGCGATTTCTGTATGCACAAATGACATCACAATATTCGTGTACAGTCTGCACGAAAATAATTCTATTATTTTGAGGATAAATGCGCAAATATAAACAGAACCCTGCTGACCAAAAGTACGTCATTTTGTAAGATACCCAACCCTAAACTATGCGTGACTCATTTCCGAAAACATTTTTCACATTTTCAACTTCCTCCAAACCCACATCGACTATTTCACCCTATGAATTCTGAATCACCTACCCTGTATTCCCTCCCCCCCTCCCGTCTTCTGGCCCTAAAATCTTTCAAGCATTATATTATTCTCTCAGCTCAATTTTTCTAATATTTCCAACCAAATTTAAACTCAACATAATACTGGCTCAATTAAAATTCCTTCCATTTTCTATTCTACATCTCCAATTCGAAGTAGAGCTTTTGCCTACACTGCAGAACTATTATACTTGGTGTAATGAATATTTGTTAACCGAAGTGCTGCATTCTCCCGATGTGTCTATTACATATTCAAACATATCGACGATTGAAAATTATATAGTCTTCATGCTGACTAAGGAACTTTGAAGTCATTTCCTTCTTGACTTACAAATAGTGATGATGTAGTAATATTTTTTAGGACGATCACCTAGGGCGATAAAGAAACTCCTTGATAGAAAGTTTCGCTAATCATTCTCTCATGGCATGAGATAAAAATGAATTAATTATTTAATTAAAAACGTTAATATTTTGACTTGAAATCGCCTCGGACGCAAGCATATTTTCGTAGGTAACAGTTTACTGTAAAACTAATCTTCATGAGTTCATATTTTCGGAAGATAACTACTAAATGAAATAAAGATTTATAATTTATATTTTGTACGGATTTTAGTTATTTTAGTTTTTTCATTTGGTTTTGTATGCAGTGTATTTTATTGTGTTATATTTTTGTAGGCCCATAAATATTAAATGAGCTCAAAAATTTGATTTACTTTAATTTTTTTTTATTTATATAGTTTTGTATAGAGTATATTTTATTTTGTTATATTTTTGTAATTCCATAAATATTAAAAAAAAAACTGAAAATTTTTAAAATAAATACAGATATTTATTTTCTGTTTTAATTATATTTTTTGTGAAAATTCGAAAACCGGTTTTTTCATAAGTCGGTTTTTATATAAACCCTAGCGGTAGTCAAATGTCTGTATTCTTGCTGCTGTATGTGTGAACACCAAAGACAAGTTTTACGGAAACAGATTTATATTGTATATCAATTTCTGTAAAAACAACAAAACCACTGATTTTGGGGTTATGGTAGAACTTTTGTATAAAAATATTCCCGGGATGTGGCTTGTAGTTCTGTAGTAATAAATTCAATTTGGGGTCCGTGAGTTCCTACCCCACCATTAGGAGCCTATTCATACACTGTATAGGACAGGTTCCCTGAAACCGGTTGCGTGCATTTCCGCCGCACCACATAATTAATTTCTTCTGTCGTTACGATCGAATTCCCGATTATCGTCGATTATTGTAATGGCAAAGAATGTTCGATTAATAAAAACGAGGGGCAGTTAATGGTGTATAAGTGCGGTGTGTATTTGCAAACATGTATTTACGATAAGCCGGTATAAAATATATTCCAAACTTGCTATGTTTCTACGCTCTTCCGTAATTCTTCTATTTTCGTCATAAATTGAGTAACTTTCTCTTGATCCACTGTGTTCTGCCACAACCCGTCGACCTTAAAATGGGATCCAACAATCACTGCATCTGAGGATATGTAATCCTCAATGTTGTCTATCGTGACACCGGAACCAACAACCACAGGCCCTTTGGCAACGTTTTTAACCTCTGCAGAATACAATATTTTCTAGTAACTCACAGTAGAGAGTCATATTGTTAACACAATTAATATAAAACTGTTATTTCTTGCTACAATAAAATTACCTGCAAGCTCTTCTGCATCAACTGGGTAGCCCGTAGCAGTCCCTGTTACTATTACTCCATCGGCTAAGAAAAACTCTGCTGCTTTCGCTGTTTCTGACAAGCTGACGTCATAAGTGACCGCGTGTGAACTAGGGAGGAATAAAATAGAATTCTTAGATTAAAGTATCTTCCTCGCTCAAGCAGAACAAGTCACCTGTGTTTCTTTTTAATGTCAGCGAGAACAAGAACATTATCAGCGTTGATAAGTTTTCTGTATCGCAACAAAGGACCAGCGCACGCGTCAGTGAAGCCCTCGTCGGCAATATGAGAGAAGACAAATCCCTCGGCCCTAATAAACTGGAAATTGGAAGCTTGCGCTACAGCCATTGCTTCTCTATTACATCCTGCTAAAATCTGTTTTTACTTTTCTTAATGAAAGTGTTCGGTGACTGGTTCAACAGTTTTGGGTAGTATTCCCTAGTCTATACCTGTACACCACAGGGTACTTTTGGATGAAATTTCCTTCTAATGTGACCACAGATTCTGGTCATCATAGATATTGTTTCAGGGGATACGTCTTTGGATCGCACATAGGGAATATCATTCATGTTCTCCACTAGGATACCATCCTGAGGGTGAAACAGGAGAAGGGTATTACAGAATTTTTGATTCTGATAGTAGTCTGTAAACAGGGTTGCCAAATCTTTGGCATTCAGCCGGAGTCTCAGGTTTTGAACCATTGTCTATGGCCTCAGGCAGGGACAATAAAAATCTCAGGCAGATTAGAGAGTATTAGCGAATTCGGCAGGCATGCATTGGCACTGCATTGGTGCATAAAAACATAAAAAACTTAAAATCTGTAACAAATTATAATAAATATTCCTAATACTTATAAAGGATTGTTCCTCCTTTATAATTTTAGATGCCTGTTTTTTATTGGCCTTTTTTCCTCTCACTTTTCACCCCATCATCTTCTACAAAATTGAAATTCCCAGCAAAAGGTCAGGCCTAATCTGGCAACCCTGTCTGTAAAGCTTGCAACGAAACTCACAACTTTACAGTGTTTATAAATTTTAGCATCCTTAACTGCATCCTCTATAATTTTTATTGTATTACCAGCATACAAAGGTGTTCCTAAAACACATTCATTTCAGTAACTCAGAACATTCTAGAAGGGGGCATGATTCAATAAATGATATGAACTGTCCAGTTTAAAGAGTGTCTTTTATAAATAGCATGGTCTGTCAATATGCTGTTAGTTCATTGATTAAAAATGTGAAAAATATGCTGTTTTCAGCGAATCTGTTATTTACAACAGACATATTCTTTTGTATGAACAGGAGAGATAAACGTTATATTATTGGTACTTCAAGACCAATAATGATAAATGCAGCATTTAATAACTTATTGATGCAGCACATTTAACAGAAAAAGCTTTCATCGGATCATAGAGAATTAGGTCGACATTCTCTGTGGATTAGTAACAGAAAACTGGCATTGCACTTTCTTGGAAGCAATATTTGGTGCAGGGTTTGTCACGCCAAGCCGAACTTAACAGTGATTTTGTACCAGGCAATGCACCCACGTGCACCATCCCGATCACGGCACACTTTTTGTCACGGAAGAGCTTACGAAAACGCATCATTTTGTCGAAATACATAAGTTTCTGCAAGGCAAATTGCAATGGCGTTTAAAAATTACAAATCTGCACGAAAGTGTGCGTTCGAAATACACTTGCACATTTGAGTTCGCGATAACTGTACTGTGTGTTTGTTCTACAGAGCTCCGATTCAGCAATCAGCTGTTTCGTATCGACTAGATTGTTGCCTCTTATTTTCGGAATGAAGGTGGGAAGGAGAAAGAGGCAAAAAATCTGTCAGACGGCAGATTTGTACGAAAATTGTGCGAAAATTTGATTTCCAATAAAAGCCGCTAAATTATTACATATTTATTCATACAGTTTGCATACATATTTTATTTTATAATTCCTTTTTGCCTGGCCTAGGTTAGGCCATATAACATCTATTCGCTGCTACACGGATTATGTAATCTAAAATAATTGACGACGAGAGCAAGGGAAAAGGGAGTTCATTCAGAAATCTGCTTTTATTTTGTTTCACTTGTTTAACTATACAGCAGTGTTTATGAAATAAGTTAAACTTCTGTGGCCAGATGTGCGTAGTATACAGCAACTTCCGATGATAGTAAGTAGGGGGAGGAAATGTACCATCGATAGATAAGAATTTGAATAATTGGCTGCTTCATTAGAGGTATCTTAACAGTCAGCAATAAACTGACTTCGGCATGATAACAACTGGCTATTTTTAAATATTTATTGCAAATGGTTGCTTAGCGGGCAACTTAAATTATTCCGTAAGACTACTATGGCGCCATCTGAAACAGCGTTATGCGTTTCAAACGTAAGATAGACATTATAAGTGCATTCTTTGCTTGGAAAATAATGTTTTAATGCTTTCTTCTTTATTAACGTTTTTATCAGCGTTTAGTTGCGATTAGCATGAAGTGTATTTAATACTTAGTTGTCCAAATAAGTATTTTTGTGTACCTTCAATAGAGATATTGTAATCGTCCATTTTGCATGGTTTAAATTTCATTACTAGAGCCAGAAATTAAGGCAACTATATGGTACTTTTTGGGCGAAGTGAAAAAGTCACAAGATACTGGACAAAATAATATTATTACCTTGAAAAGTAAACTGCAGAGTGCCATTAGATATTCACAACTGTATCTACAGTAATAAGTAATGGAGGCTTCCATTTTTCACCCATAGGGGCGACACTATCTGGACGAAGACTTGAAGTTCAAAAAGTTTTTTGTTAGATTACGAGTTTTATCAGGGTGATGTAGTGATATCCAGAGGAATGATGTAACGTCATGGTTAATTCAGAAATATAATAAATCTATGAAATTTATATTTAGAGTCACTTTTATTTTTACATATTTGTGATTACAAATTTAAATCCTATGCAACATGAATTGATTCGTGGAAGATTTTTTGAAAAATTTAATAACAAATACAAAGATTTTTCATACATCAAAAGTATTTTTCTTGAAATTTATTATTTGGGAATGTAAAAGTTATCTTTTAGTTTTAGCGTTACTTGTATATATAAGATTTTCTTCGTCGTCAGTTAGTTTTATTTTTTTTCCTCGAGAATAATGGCCATCCACTTTATGAGAAAGTAGAATAGCTCAATTCCCGCGAGAATAATCTCGTTTTTTACTATCCATTCTGATGTTAAAGCATATACGTATTCATTGCGGCAATAATCCGTTAAATCTGCAACGTTGTTTGCCATTAAACTGATGAACATCCCTTTAATTTCTGACTAAATTTTCGATTATCTGACTATCACAAAATTTCTCTTTATCAGTGAATATCACTTTTTTTACATGGAAAATGTTTCTAACTGAATAAATTAATTTAAAACTTTTATCTTTGTAAAGCACTCGAAGAGTATTTGCATTAGGGTATAACTTCGATCTTAAGGTACTAATGTGTAGTTTAAAATTGGAAGTTTGAAACAAGAACCTTTCGAAGCACAAGTTAATAATAAAAGTTTATAAAGCAAGTGCTCAGCTTTAAATTTCAAAGCCATTTTATGCTCACACTGATCTTGACTACATTACAAATAAACTACCAAAATATAAATCCTCTGATTAATTAAAATTCCTCTTCTCAAAATTTTGATCATTAAAATATATTCCAATTAATAAAACCTGTTCGTTAGGCAACCCGGAAATTCAAAAAAATTATGCAACTTTGTGTGAAAATTATGCAACTATTTCTTGTTGGTGCCAAAGCGCTTTTCGGGGGCGAAATCAACCCTTGAAAAAAGCAGAATTTTCTTTTTCGTCGAATATCTCGAGAACGGTGAGAGATATCGAAAAGAAGTGTAGACAAAACTTGCATTTTTTTTATATCTACAAAACTGCGAAAAAGTAATTCTCGAATTTAGGATTGGTGGTGGGAGTAATTTGAAAAGTATGGATTTTTCGATAATTATTTTTACGCAGTTTTGTAGATATAAAAAAGAGATGCAACTTTTGTTTAAACTTCTTTTCAATATTTCCCACCGTTCTCGAGATATTCCACGAAAAAGAAAATTCTGCATTTCATTTAAGGGGTGAATTCACCTCCTAAAACAAAAAATAGGTTTGTCTTACGCATGAACTACTCTACTTGCATCCAAAGTTGCATAATTTTCTGAATTTCCGGGTTACCTAACTTCCCTCGTTAGTGTTGCCAACACATTTCCACTATTTCAATTTCAGTACACCAAATATCGAGTTAGGTGGAATTTTTCTGCATCAACTATTACCCCCAATTCTCAGCACATACATATTCCATTGAATAGCGCAATCTTGAAGAGCCATACGCCACGCATAGTTCGCTTCCATTTTTCATTTCCAATTTCGTCCAGCTCCATTCGCGCCCGCAAACCATCCCACGCCCTGCCGCATTACATTCCAATCTATATATCCCATTTCATTCACCTGTTAAACCGAGCCACTCAAAAAGGGTTGTGTACCAACCCCGTGGAATTCATTTTGACATGCGTTCCGCGTCCCCTACGAGTTCCCAAGCGGCACGCGCGCGTTTCTTCCGTCAGTGTCGCTCAGTCCTTCAGACGAGAGTGTTCCGTGGAGGTTCTGCGCCCAGAATCCCTTCGCCCGACCCCGTGACACCTGTTCGTGCTCGTCGCGTCTCAACAAAAAAATCCGATACACCGAAACCCAACACACCCACACCCAAGTGACCATTTCGCCCAAAACAGTGGCATTCCTCGATCATCCTAAAAAGTTCGACATCCTCGATCAGTGAGCATCGACGTCGTCATTTCCCGATCACTCAACACTTGGGGGCTAAAATTGCCCACCATGTCAGGCCAATCAGCGGATCCATGTGAGAAATTGTGGCTTCTTTGGGTGACCGTTTGTGCGCCGCTCGCGGGCTAGTGTCGATCAACAAGTAGCTGGTGTATATAGTAGGCAGCGCTTAGGGCCTCGCACATAGTGCACTGTTTAGCGCCATTGAAGTGTCGTGAAGCGGTGTAGGACTAGTGTACCCGTTCTCAATGTGGTGCGGAGTGACGGGAGCGTAATTACTCGTCAGCCAGGGCGAACAGTTGGATGTCTTCTTCCGTGAGTGATGCCCGGATGGTAGCGCGGGCGAATAACTGGCACTGACAATCGCGGGATGTCGATAATCATACGTTCCCGTGGTTGCGTAACCGACGTCGAGGATCGAACCGGATAATCCAATCAACTGATCGTACGCCTTAGGGTACTCTACTGGAGCCTAAATCTCATAGATTCCACCTTCAAGTTACCTATAGCTTCCGAGCTGAGTGCATAATCCAAAGGAGCAGCTGTGATCCTCCACATACTTCTCATCCCCTAGATGATCCTTCATCTATACTCTTTGAAAGACAGACTACTATTCCAAGTGATTAGACAGTACAGTGGAACGCGGTTTAGAACTTCGACAAAGTGGACGTGCGTTTCGTGGCGGGAGGTCGAAGAGCAGTGCAAGCTTCTAAGAACGCTGGATACCCAGTGAACCTGGTGTTAACGCTTCCTAGAGCTTTGCTCTTTCACTTTAATCACAGTTTCTTGAAGCGCAATTACTGGGGCAAGTAATTGGAGTGCAAAGATGAATGCCTCTTTAGGACCTCAGCAGAGTGGACGTTGCTTTTGTGATTGGAGGTCGGACAACGAGTAGCCTGGTCTTCAAAGACAGCTAAGAACCCAGGGAATCGCCTGGCTACCTGTAGCTTTGTTCTTGCGGCTCGAGTCAAGGGCCTGCAAGGACTGCGCTCGAAGGAACGCGGGCTTGGAACTGGTTGCCGGGGCAAGCTATTCTCCCAGGAAATCCTGTTAGTCGTAGTGGAGCGGTCCAAGGAGTTTGAGATGCAGGGGGAAGGAAGATTGAAGGCGCTCGAGGGAGGATGTAGCATGGATTACGGGAAAACATGAGCCGATGACAGTCGTGCGGAATCAGTGGTCCCAGTCGGAAGTTTGCGCTACCTTTTGACGGATGATGAGGCTTAGGCACGGCTCAGGCGAGGAGTTCGCGAGGAGGACGGCAGTGTAGCTCCTTTACTGGGTGGTCCTGGTGCCGTGAACGCTTGGAGGAAGATTTACACCCTGATAGTGACGCCTATGCACATTTGCACGCGGATCTTCGCGTGGGTATGGGACTTCTTCATCGGTAGCGCCACGATGCAGCGTGTGAGTAGCTTCGTCTTAAGCACAGTGTTTGCCTGAAGCTTCTAATAGCAGGGCCGACGTGAGGCGGGCTCAGCGTGTTCCCTGGAACCCGGCCCCACGCTTTAAAAGGCTCCCTGGTCCATGAAAAGCCCTATGCATAGATATTTATTATTATAAAATTTAGAGGTGCACATAAATGGCTCCATTTGGCTCCATACAATTCTGGAATCTGGCTCCGGAAACGTTCACCCCGGCCCTGTCTAGTAGAACAGGGTTTCGCCAGATGGTCACGTAATCTTGACTGTTTGACGCCATGAGATTCTCTTCGCTGGAAATTGGAGGAGGTGGCTTGACCTTGGGTTCGGAGTAGCTTTCTAATTAGGGTGTGGATCGATTCAAGAATGGTTCAAGTTTTTATTTTAGGCTTCCCTGGTGTTTTAAATTTGTATGGTTGAGGTGTCTCTGATGGGCAAGATGTTGAGAGGGCCCAAAGAACCCATCCTACCCAGAAGGATGTAGAAACCAAAGTCAATTTTTAAAAATATTATTCGATGAACAGTGCATGAGTATCTGTTTTCCTCCACGCCTTATTCTCATTGTGTCCATAGCGTTAAGGTACACGATAACGTTCCACGTTCATGGCAGCATTTACGGGCTCGCAACATGGGCGTTCGAAAACCGATGATGGCCTCTAAAATTAATTGTGCTCGTTAAAACTTTCGTTGCCAGCGTGAGCATCCCCTGTTTAGTAGGAAATTGTTGCCTTCGACTTGCAGGAGTTGCGATCAATGCAGCAGTCTTACTTTCGCAAGGGCCTATTATTAAACAGAAAAAGAAACGACGGTCGAAGAGGGAATGGCGCGACGCTTGTTTTATCGAGTAGCGGGCAAAGTAAACAGCCGATCGATGGATTCTTCGCTTGTTTTTTCTTATTCCACGCCAGTCAGCTGGCCTGCTTTATACATTTCGTGCCGCGTCATATCATTTCGTTCAAACTTTTCTACCCCTTCGGCGGCGGTAACTTCATGTACAATCTGTTGCTCGCGCGTTTACACGCAGGAGTTGGAATAACGTCGAATCAAATCGGGTTTGTTTCGATTGAACGAGCTCCACGCGAGTTTTGCAACGCGTAACGCTTGAGTTTCACCGCGAATGCCTCGGGACACGGGAAAATTAAAAAATGGCAGCCACCCTTTTACGAGCGATAGAGCCCAAATTAATTAGAAATTATTCTCCACTTTTGTTTCTGTCCTATCAGATTTGTTGTTTAGGTAAAAGGGTTACAGTTTTGATATAATTATTCCATTGTGGACGGTGGGGATGGTTGAAATTAATAGTTCTAATGTGGATTTATATTTGGATAGGATGAGAACTGAATTAGGTGGTTTTTGGTTTTGTTGTTAGAAATGTGCGAAAATGTTTGGAGAGGTTTAAAGTGATTTTTTCGAGGAAATGTATTTTTTAGCAATTCGGGGTGATATTTTTGAAAATTTGGGGTTGTATGGGAAATGTGTTCATTTAAAAGAACTTAACTGTTAACCTTGCGATACGCAAAATGTAAACTCCACTTCCTCCTCTCTCCGATTTACTTTCCGTCATTGCTTTTTCCATACTTCTTGCTTACTTACTTTCATATTCGATTAATTCAAATAAATTAGAATTAAATATTAAATGGCATTGGTTAACACAGGATACTTATGCTAATTAACTTCGTTGTTTATTAATGAAATGTTAAAACCTTCAATTCTGGAGATAGAAAATAAAAAAAATTTAATATCCTTGAATAACGAATAAATAAAAGCCATCAAGTTTTTTTATTGCAAGTGGTATACTTTCTTAAAAAAAATCCGTACGGTCACCTCGTTATTGAGCAGTTTGATGAGAATGGTCACTTAAAGACGAATCTAGCGATATAGGACATAAATTTTTCAGTAATTTTTCAATAATTATGATTATATAATAATGGATGTTGTTTCAATGCAAACGAAATAAGCGGTGATATATATGTAAGCTGTGATGTATACTATTGTATCTTTGTTTGAATAAATATCCAGTTTCATGTTAAAATAAATATTCGAATTGTTGTCTTCGGTATTGATTTAATTTGGTGTTTGTTCCGCGCAGATCGGGTTCGCATTGTCCGCTAAGAATTATTATCGCTGCTATACGGCTATACTGGAGAATTAATTTTATGGGCATTACCATTGCAAAAATTATTACTGCCGAACATAATAAAAGGGAATAATTCAGCAATAAAATACCTACACCTCAGAAATCGCTTTAAAAATACCCTCAAATTAATTCACAAAAATACTCCCCTTTGGAAAAAGACATCGTTAGCTGGGATTATTCTGAATAAAATCACTTTTGAAAAATATTCTTTCCCCCCTCGGCACCAGAGAAGCGTTCGAATCTTTGTTATTTTCCCTTCACATTTTCCGCATCGCAAGAGATAATTAGGTTAATTATCGCAACCGGTGGACCATCCTGTTACAGCAATGCACCGTCTTCAAAACGGGTTTCAAATTATCGCACGATTTACAGCTTCACACGCGCACAGTTCCAATTTGGCTTACTACCATTCATCTCCAGAAATTTCCTCTGAAAACTCTCCCACCAGTTTCGCGATTTAACCCCCCCCCCCCTCCCCCTTCCGGAATCCACCCTAGCAGTACTTCGTCCCGCCTTCATTCAGCTCAATAATTTCAAAACCCCACCCGTCTATTTCCAGGGGAGCTACGCGATTAGACCGACTATAATTTCCCCCGGCGAGTATAAAAATAGGATTAAAACAATCCCAAAATACATCCACCCTCGGCTTCCCCGCGTCACCCCCATCGCCGTTCATGAATAACTCACGGCTGATCTCGAAACGTCCCCTAACGACAATACAAGGATCAGCGACTGGCAGGGTCAGCGAATGCCCAATTTCGGGGTATCGAACTTCCCGCCTGCTCCCGGAGCAGTGAGTCCAGCGTTCCCGTGGCCCCTGGATGGTGTTATCCCCCGGTTCCACGTGAGTGGCGGCGATGTAACTCGAGTTCACGTAGGGGCCATAAAACTGTATTACTCGGGTAGCGAGCCGCGGTTTCGTCTCATAAATTTCTATATAAATTTCAATGGACGCCAAAGATAGACTCTCAATGGGTAGTTTCTGGGAAGTAACGCTGCTCCGCGCGGCACGAGGAGTAGCCTCTGGATTGCCAGTTCGAAAAATGAAAAGGGGACAATGTAGTCCGAAATCGTTTGAAAAGGAGGACGTTGTAAAATAAAACCAAATTTTGCAGATCTACTTCCATTATGTGAGAAAACATTTATGCTTACATTACATTAGAATAATCTTGTAGCTACTACATATTCAGGCCCGAAATAAAGTATTTATATTTACGACATTAGGGTGGCCCTTATTTATACGTATCGATTTTTTGTATTTCTTTGCTCTCACCCCCTAGAACGGTGCCATTTCATAAAAAAATAGTCCCTGAAAAAGTTTATTGCAATTTATTGCGAATTTCTCAGAAATGGTAGGTTTTATCGAAATTTTGTTCAAATAATATTGAAAGAACATTCAATTTTCTACAATTACTGTATATATCATTTTTTCGTGCTTCCAACCATTTTTTAGATAATAGCGTTTGAATGTAGAGTGATCGGCGCCACGCGCGTATAGACAATACGTCACGCCGTACAGGTGGGACGCGCGAAGTGCCGACCTCTCTATATTCCAACGCTATTATCTGAAAAATGGTCGGAAGCACGAAAAAATTATATATACAATTATTGTAGAAAATTGAATGCTCTTTTAATATTATTTGAACAAAATTTCGATAAGGCTTACCATTTTTGAGAAATTCTTCAAATTCAAACCACTGATGAATTTTAAACTTTAAGGCCTGGTCGGCACCTTTTCCTGTTATCCGATTGAAATAATCTTTTTCGGGGACTATTTTTTTATGAAATGGAACCATATTAGGGGGTGAGAGCAAAAGAAATCACAGGCTGAAAATAAGGGCCACCCTATTACTACATATTTAGGGCCTGAATATGTAATAGCTACAAGTTTATTCTAATGTAATGTGAACATTAATGTTTTATTCGATAATAAAAGTAGATATATATTTCGTTTTATTTTAAAATGTCCTCCTTTTCAAACGATTTCAGACTAATAGATTGTCCTTCCTTTTCGTTTTTGGATCTGCTAAATAGTGATGGAATTTTTCCAGGGCGAATAGATCGCTTGAGTTGTGGATAAAACAGAAAAGGACATTTTTAGGTGACGGGACATTGAATTTCTGTCAAAATGTCCTTTTCGATACAATGTAGTATCCCTACTTCTGGGTCGTTCGAGAATTCTTAATTGCATCGGGTCTCAGTAATTGGTGCAATCTTCGCGTGGCGAGGAAAAAGGCTTCTCGCGCGTTTGTGTACTTCATTCATGATGTTAAACGACGTCGCGCTCGTAGGTCCATTTGATGACCCCTGGAGGCTCTGTGCGATCGCCCGAGACCGAGGGAATTGCGCGTTTTGTGTGCAAATAATGAGTCCCTTAATCAAGATTTCAACCCTCTTTCCCGCCTCTGGTTCCGCCCTTGCTGTTCTCTAAGCCCGTGTAATTTTGTTTCTTACCCTCCGCTTTGTGTACCCGTGCATTCCGGGCTGAATATGAAATTTATGGGACCTTTCTACACTCTAAACAGTTCAATTTAGTAGCTTTGTCTTTAGCAGTGGTTTCTCAAAAAGAGACTGTTTGTTTTGGGGCGTATTTTTTAAATTTTGTTAAGTATTTTGCATTGGAAATTGTGCCTTGATTTTTGGAGTATAATTTCCTATTCACTTGTCACTAAAGAGAGTAAGTGGAGAAATGGTAATTTTTATTAAATTGGTACTGAGTTAATTCATTCTTTTTTTGTTTTTCTTTTAAGTGGAAAGTTTGTGTAAAAAGGACGGGTAATTAAGATGTTAAAAATGCACGGACGATTTGGTGATCACATTTTTCTGTTTTGGACGAGGGCTGCATTATTAAAAGTTTCTTAAATTATTTAACGCGTCACCTCGCTCGTTCCAATTGCCGTTATGGCGAAATGCGAAAGTTTAAGCTCGCCGCTTTGTTCAAAGTTAATGGTCTCCTGAAAATTTCAGAGTTAATACTGTGCGAGGGGAGTGTTTACTTGAAGGCTATTGCGTTGGTTCCGCCAAAAGAGGACCGATGATATAAATTTGAATTAAATATATATTCAGATAAAAGAAACCCTTGAAAAATTATATATTTCATTTTAGTTCTAAAGTATCAGATTCCCAGCTGTTCGTTTCTGCCATTTTCGACAGAATAAAAATCGTAAATAACAAAAAAAGGAATATGAAAGCAAAGAATTTTTCGATTTTTAAAATCGATGCTTTTCTATAAACACTACAGTCTGTACGAAATCATCTGGTTCCTCGGGGCCATTGAAAGGTTATCCCCACCCTAGTCTGCCCAGCCACGCGCGCCATCTGTCGTCTTCCCGCCTAAACACCTAAAATCCCGCCATTGCCCTTCCTAACCTCAATTTATTTAAGAAAACTCACTTTAATCGACGTGTTGAGAGCTCCGTGGATCTCATTCAGGCGTTACACGTGCACATCACTTCACGCAGCCCATTCTGTTAGCACGTGAACGCGACCGAAATGGTGACCACAACGAACCGATGGACCATAATGTTTGGCCAAGTTTATGGGAAAGGGAGCCAGAGGCACCGTAATTAGATTGCCAACTAATGGGCAACGTCGGATGAAAATAATTGCGCTACCGTGCACCGTGGCACCGATACGCTTGGCCACGGAACACATTGGCTCCATTACACGTGCAAAATACATTATCTGTTCCTTGAAAACATCCGCTCGGAACTGTCTCAAACGGTGACCTTAAAGGGTGTATCGATTGGGTTGCATGAAACATTGTGTACAGGAAGGTATGCGTAATTCTAATCCACGTTTCCATCTTTAAATGGTTTCCTCTTGGTGGACCAATATTTGAAAGGGAAAGTGTGATTGGTCGTAGATTTCTATAGGCTGGGCCATGACTTTTTTGTTGAAGATGGGGCACATAATTTTTTGCTCCTTTCTGTGGTCACTTGAGTGTACCAAATAAAAATTCCCAAATAAATGTTACCTCGATATTGTTAAATATTTCAGAAATGCTGGCGCCCTTTTTATTGTAATATTTTTCACTGGCTCCCGCCCATAACAGTTGATCGGGGAAAAAGAAATGAAAAAAATATAAATATTAAAAATGGCTCAGTTTATTTTAAAATTACAAAATGGATTTTTACTACAAAATAATTATAAGATACGTACTTATATGCGTATATTCATTTCTAAATACTTTATTTAGTCATTAAAGTGACCATTTCCTTATTAAACTTACTTTTGTATTTTATGTCGATATAACATTTTTATGAATTTATATTTCTGTAATAATTTAATTATTGAATTTTAATCGTTTCCATATAATTTTAATATATTATTCTGACAAGATTTAATGCTACGAAATAAATTTTTGAAGATAGAAGGCCAGAAATTTGAATAAATTATTGGGTGCAATTATTCTCCCTTAAATTTAAAAATTTACAAGTTCACCTTACATTCCTTCCAAATTTCCCCAAATACTTAAATCCAAATTTCAGATTTGAATTTTATCAAATTAAATGTTTTCAATCAATAAATGTTAATATGTTGTGCGTCTTCAATTTATTTTTGATGTTAACGATTATTTTTTAAAGATTCTGCTAAAACGCAAACGAGATTTGTTTTATATAACGAGAATCTCGTCAGATGATGTTTACATCGTTCGTCGTAAATTTGAGGATTACGTGTAATTTTCTTCGCCGAATGTTTGGGGGAGTTCAAAAGCTTTTGAACAATAAGGCCCCTGGGAAGGCTGGCCGTGTAATAATAACCCGCAGCATCCTATCGAACTTAATTCGCTGGAGGTCGATACGCGTTCATGATAAACTCGCGCTGGAATTTCGATTAAAGAGTTTCTGAACGCCTCACGCATCTACTTTGATCACGATACTGTTAAATGTTTCAGGAATTGCAAGGCTAAAAAACGATAAAAGCAAACAGCTGTCTTTTTCATCGTTTTGTTTACATGTGTCCTAATCAAGGCCGAGGAAGTAGACTTTTGTTTTTCGTTGCTCGTCATTTTGCTATAGTCTGAATAATTACAACGCCATTTTCCCCTGCTGGCGTACTACAACGCCGAATATTGAAAAGGAAAAATATTCTATCATTCCTACTATAATTCCAAATATGAGAAACTGTGATTGATTGTACCTTTTAAAGCAGTTGTATATATTTTTGCAGATTTAAAAGTTTAATAAACGTTTCTCATATAATCAAATTTATTTCCATATTTAATAAAAATATTTTTCAGCATTATAATATAAATATGAAAATTGTCATGGAAATATTTAAAGCAACATGATCCTTATTCCGTTGAACTTTTTTATTTAACTGAGATATTTTACCAAATATCGTCACATTTTTGTGAACATAAATTTTTATATTTGGAAACTTTAGCAATATCTATCGAACATCGTGGAGAATTAATTACTATGTCTTTGCTTAAGGGTAGCTTGAAACAGTTCAAAGGGTTGTGTTGGGTTCTAATTGTAAGAAAATAATTGAATATTAATACAGAAATAATTTACATAACCGGTTGCACAAATTTGCAGGTCTACTTAGTTGTCACCCTGAGTACTTGGACGATCAATAAACACCAATAACATTAACAAATAAATACCAGGAAGACATAGAATTCGATGCTTGCCCATAAGGAGAACGAAGTACATACCGAGGCTGACCAAATACTGACTCGTTTCACTTGTTTTGCAGTTTCTGCAGGTATCCTGTCTTTTGATCGATGTGACTTCGCCAAAGTTCACTCTACTTAATTAAAGGGCGTGTTTTTTTATAATTTAGCAGAAAATAGCGTGTACCTTCTGCAAAGTATACACTTCCCTGCCCTTTTATCGAACTTTTATAAAGCTTTAAACGAATACATAAATTGGTAATGAAACAGTTTACTCCGAACCACGGTGGAAAAGATTCCGTTGCTAGTTCCTGACGTGAGTCCGGCATTATAAAGAATTTCATATCTTGAAGAAACCTTCAGTGGTCCGAAGTTCTCGGTCTGAGCGAACTAAAGAAATCTTATTCAATCAGTCTCGTACTTTATCGAATAATTAAAGTAGGAGAATTAATTTTTCTTTCTTCGTCTTTGGAAAACATTTCACAATGAGCTGCGTACAATTTCTACGAAATAGGTAATAAATAAAGTAGGCAAATATAGGTACAGGGTGTCTAAGAAACAGTGGTATAATTCAAAAGAAAATAAATAATAATTCGAATGCATAAAATTGAACTGTGTCTATATGCGTTCTGCAAAACGAAAGCCCACATAAAAAAGTTTATTCTATATTTTCGATTTATATTTTCGAACACAACGACCCAGTTCAATATTTATACAATTTTTCTTAGTTACATACACCGGTTTACATTTTTTATAACAACGTTGATTTAACCACAAAAATAACTGAAAAAGGTTACCATTTTTTAGAGTGACATCGGCAAGGGCAACAGTTCAATATATCGAATTTACGTTAATAACTCGCGTAGGAAAACTTTTTTCTCAAATGCCTCCACGTGACGTTAAAAAAGCCATCTGTCGATACTTCTTTTTATCTTTCGGTTGTTTTGATTATATTCGTCCGTCGACGTTCCCTCTTTATGACTACGACCTTTCTCAAACAGGTTATGGTCACGACCTTTCCTCCCTGATTTTGTCTCATGCCACGTGACCTCCCCTCGCTCAGAATGGCGCCCTTCCTTAAAGACCATATTATCCTGATAAAAAGCTTGAGAGGGGGATGTTTCTAGACTTTTTGTCTATGTGTTATGTTAACCGCTACCCCGATTATGCTCGTCTTTCGCGATCGAAAGGCACGTGCGCCGAGGTCATAAGTGGAAAGGTCAAACATCGATTGGCCACCCGCGTCGCGATAATTAAAGACGAAAATAATTTACGGTAAACAGGTTGCTGCACGCGGAAGAGCTGCCCCTGAATTTCAAAGGTCGCGATAGAGCACCTGGAAGTCTCGGTGGAAACTAATTTTGAAAAACTTGGGGGTTGAGTCCTGTGATCAACAGGTCCTTCTTCTGATTCAAAGTTCCTCAGTACAAAGTGTTTGATATCTGCCACCTATCGCGTTCGTGATACTTTGCTCTATAATTCGAATAATTAAGAATAATTAAGAATTTTTTATTCACGTTCTTTGTGACGATTGAAATTTTTTCTTCACTGACATTTTTGAATTATGATATTTCAATCGCTTCGATATTTTGTAGTATTTGAAATTTGATGTGCGAGGAAATTCCGACAGTTTCTAAATTACAAATTTCAGTTTCAATTATATTTACACATCGAGTAATTTTAATGGCCAAAGACCAGTGCCAGCACCAATTAAGCGTACTTTTTTTCGGAGCCTGCTAAACTGGTACCCTCTTATACTTTACGACTGGCGTAAACTTAATGTTCCCCACAAAAAGAGAACCATCAAGGTCTCCATTTTCATTGTTCCACCGACCACCATCTGGGGAATGTCTTTATGCATAAAAAATGAAGTGTTTCATAAAATAGGATCCACCGCAATTGTTAAAAGGGAAAGTCAGAACTGACATAGTTTTCATCGAAATCTGTATCCTCTCTGCCCCAAGGGGAGTCCAAGTTTTTCAATAAACCCTCCACGAATCCTTAGAGATCCTGCCTTTCCTTCTCTCGACTCTGAGCTTGCATTATTAAACAATTATAGACGTTTTTCTCCAACTTCCATCCCTCGAAAATAATCCCAGAAAATACTACGCGAATCAATACTAGCTACTGCCGCTACCACTGAAATTCCAGGAAGTCCTGCAATTAATTCGCCGACTACGAATATCCCTTCGTATCGCATCCTGGTGCAATACTGGCTGTTCTCTGGGCTGCTTTAATCACGTTGATTACGAATCAAATGTCAAAGACCGCTCTTCTGGTTAATATGGCAGTGTTTCGTGGGATTAATTTGTGCTCTATCGGGACCATTTTTTAGAAACACTCGCGTTCCCATTAGGACGATGTGTCGCGCTTGACGCTTGGGGAAAATTTAACGCAATTCCCATGCTGTGCCACATTTCTAACAGGAAATTAGCTGGCGAGACTTTAATCGAGCACCTTTCGTGCTGGAAGCGTTGGTAATTTCAAGTTGAAGGTTATTAATTGTCTTTTTCTCCAAAATATTTTACAATAGGGTAAACGGCCCAGAGTTCGTCCCCCATTTATAGTTGGCCCTGTAGAGGGTGTACAAAATATTAGAATCATCTGGCAATTGGCACGAATTTTCTTTGAACGGTACTCTATCTACCCACGAATCGCAAAATTTAATTATGTCGTGTCAATGCGAGATAATAAACAAAATGTGAAAATGTGCAAATTGTGAACAAGATTTAGGATCGTTGCAATTATAGTGACTTGTATTTGTGACGGTGCGTAATTTTGAGCACAATTGGATGGGATTTGATTCGATATTAAAAACTGCAATCAAATTACGGGATACAGTTGCAATAAATAGTGAAACTGAATTTAGAATTTTTGTACGCGGTTAGGAGTGAATATAACCTGGGTTTATTTTAATTTATTTTTATTTTGTAATAAATTAATTTAATTCTGGACGAACGACTAAGTTATTTTTTTTTTGTTTGCCTGTGCCAAGGGGGTGACAAACATCCACCCCTGCCCCACCTTCGCTACGCCCACGTTACAGAAAGACATTTATGAATCACTGCTTCACAATATGCAAGTTAAATCTTCTCAAATTCTCGCTGACATTAAATTGCTTGGTCGCAGGGAAAATGGAATTTTCTCCAAGAGCATCCTGTATCTCAGAGCAACTTCAAATTGCCATAAGCGATTCACAGTTAAAGCCCCTCCTACCCAACCAGAGTAGTGTGTTTGTTCTTTAGCAGGACAAACAAAAGGAAAAGGAAAGCGGGGATGGGATCCGCATAGCTCAGCGTTCCAGGAACGGTTCCATTTTCATGATACACTTTATGACACGTACGAACGCTCGTCTTCGTTTCAAGCGCGACTTTTCATCGCCGGCTCCACTTCTCGCGGTAATCAAACACGCTGCACCGAGTTTTTTTTTCGCGCGTGCACGTAGCATTCGCGTTTTGTTCCTGTCTCCCGAATAAATGCCAAGGACGATCCCAGACTGCGACGAATTTTCTTCAGCGTTCGCAACGCGTTAGAGGCACGCAATTTTACATTCATATGAAACATTCGAAATAAAAGTGTCCCCTTCGTAACAGCGCGCAGAGGTGAACATTTTCGTGGAAAATGGTCGGGGGCTACCCAGACGCGGTGTTTGCTAATTTCATGATATTGCGGCTACCAATCGATCATGCGCGATTGGGAAAAACACAAGGTATACAACTTCCATTTAATAACGTGGACTGCGGAATTTTTAGAAACATCTGCAATTTTTAGAGGAGACACGCATTAATGAAAACTTTTAGGCTTGTCTCTTTCTTTGATTAGGTATGCTTCGTGATTTATTAAATCTCATGTGATGGTGGTGAAGTTTTGAGACTTGGGTTCGAAAAAATTGGCGAGATTTTTTTTATTTATTTAGAGGGATTTTCAGATGGGTGGTATAGTACCTACTCACCTGTGTTTTATAGATCAGAATTGGAATGGGGGTCTGAAATCAGGTTTAAAAATTTAGTAGTAAAAATGATTTCTTTCTGCTCACTGCTCTAAGGCTACTCCATTGCTGTAAAGTTGCGAATCCGTGATTAGATTTTACACGAGACTTTTCTATCACGAGACAAAAACCTCAGCAACAATTAAATGTGAATAGTGGAAAGTCGAATGGAAACTCACGAGAGACTAGTTTCATGAAAAAATTAAAATTTGCCAATTAGTGGTAACACATCGTGAAATAATTGTATCATGTGAGATACAATATTTTTGTTTCATCGTGGATTTGCATCTTAAGGCGTCCCACCTGTGTTTGACAATCGAATCAACGGCGTCCGCAGATTTTTTCCAGTGGAGGGACGTTGCAAAACAGCCAAGTTGACAGGCGACGATTGGTAGCTCGTTTGAACCCATTTTGTAGGGCCAATTTAATTAAAAATTTAAAAATATTCACTTTTTTAGTGTAAACTTAATAAAAATTCATTTTTAAAAGTAAACGATTTTTTGCCTCCCTGCGGACTCCATGAACCGAATAAATTTGGAAAACTAAATTACAATTTGTAGAATGTCATTTTGAGTAAAATAATTCATTAGCAACTCTCAATTCCAACTCTTTAATTTCAAACTTTCAATGATCCACAATTTTTCTTGTTTTATGCCACTCGTTTATTTATTCTCTCTTTATTAATTACTACAATGTTACGTTGTAAACATGCTGTGACGTTCGTACAATGCGGGAATGAAGCCGGAGAAGTTTCTTAAGTCGAACACACACTGTCGATATTGCCCTTTGCTATATGTCAGGGAGCATATGTCGCGTCTCGCTTTGTTCCATTCCTTGCATCCCGTTTTTTTTTCCCTTCTCCAACGACGACAATACACATTTCCTCCGTATAGCCATAAAACACCCAGCGCGGGTTAGCTTTTATTTCGCGAAACCGCAGCTCGAATGAAACGAAGCTTTCAATGCTGCGTCGCTCGCGTTGCCGAGTGAAAAAGTTGGATATTATGTTACTATAATCGCTTATAATAGCTGGCATTCCATTTAGAAGGGCCTCGATCTAGCGATCCCCAATTCGATTAACAGAGCCATCAATATCCCCTAAAATCTGGCTCAGCGTATCGATTAATGAGAATCGGTTTCATTAATAAACAATATTATTTCAGTAACTGTTATTCTAATATGCTATTATTCCATCAATGTCCTAGCGACCAATATTACCACAGTATTATTCCACAATTCAATGAATATCTGCAAAATTAAATTTTGAATTCAAACCAAAATTTGGATTTGTTTTTTTTTATCAATACAGTAATATCTATCTCGTGTTTTTTTTTACACAGTGTAACACATTTATCACGAATATTCCTGGAATATTTCCACGATGTTTATAAGATTTTTTTAATGGTAAATATGTCTACTCTTATACTTCTTTTATTCAATTTATTCTTCCCGAAATGATATCACGTTTCTCCGGTATCGGCTACAGAATAATCTCCCACAATTTATCGTGCACATATATCTCTGGAATCCCTTTTAGGATCTCAAACAAAATGAATATAAAATATTGATCGTTATTTTAGCCGTTCGTTACGTAGATATATCGTCGCTTTCGGGGTAAGTATTCATCTGGTCGATGAGAAACGACACACCCCGGCTGCGACGACAAGGAAGTATTGCTGCCATTTCTGGAAGTCTCCGAGCCTCTCTAATTTCGATCCTAAGAGCTGAGGAAGATCCTACGGCGAATCGTCACGTTACAGCTTTCGTTCGAAATTATCTCTTGCTTGTGCCTGTGTGTAATAATTGAAAGTAATTAATCACGTTCACTGGTGGAATTAAATTCAATTAGCCAATGTATCGCGGCACGCGGAGTCGCTGCAGTGGCGACTGTATGGTGGTCAAAGGGGAAATTTAATGAGGTTTCGCTGTTAATGAAACACGTGGACTATCGTCTTCGCGAATCTGGAGCCTGGGTTTCGGGTAAAATTCCTATTATCAGGGTTCTTGTAACTGCTCTCTGTGCCAGCTAGACTAAAATTTGCATTAACCCATTCGCGGCCACACGGGGTGTATTGTACCCCAAAAATAATTTTTGAGTTAAAATATCGCGCCTTTACGACTTCCAAAGAGGATTTATCGCAAGAAAAAAAATAAAAAAAAAATTAAAAAATCGTTTTTTCCCCCACAACCGTGGAAAATCGCTCATTTTCGACTACGAATTTTATCATATCAAAATTTACATTTCTAGAAAAAGACTATTAGACCATGATTGTATACGTATTACGAATGTAAAATTATCACTGAAAAGTTAAAAGATTCAAAAATACGAAAATGGTAACTCAAAAAATGACGCTGGGGTACAGTGAACCCGCGCGTGACCAACTTGTGATCATAAGAAGGTGTGACGCTGGGGTGATGGGTAACGCGAATAGCGATGTTATTTTTTTTTTTATTTTTGGAGGTGAATGTATTGTGATCGATTTGAATATTCGAATTTTGCACCTTTTGGAATTGAAAATCCCCTTTCATTATTTTCCCCTCCCGTCCACCTCCATCCTGCTATCGTTCGACGATAGCCCCGACGAGGTCTTGCTTTCCGCTTTGGTACTCACGCGATCGAAGATCCCGGGGCTACGGAATGCAATGTTTATTATTCGTCCCTTTTCTTCCGCCGGCATCTCGATCTGTGCTCGTCAGCCAATTCTGTTTTCATCAGCCAGCGAGGTGTCAGGGTCGTTGGTACGGAATTCTGCCAAGCGTACGGTTCAATTTGTCTTCGTCGACAGGTCGCAAGCATAACGGTGCTCGTGTCTGGCCGGATATTAGGATCCCACCGCGTCCTTTTGGGACTCCTGCGAGCGAGAATAGCCGCACTGTTGCGTCCTCATCAAGTGTTTGCCAGCTTGGACCACCACTTGTCCGAGGGGAAAGGTTTCGCTGAATAAACTACGAGCCAAGTGGAGACTTCTCCCCCAGTTAGGTAGCAAAACTTTTGACGCCACTTTATTGGGGTCATCGTGACCGGTCGTTTCAAAATTCAAATTTCGCGCGTTTCCTTAATTACCACGTGCTCTGAGCAACCCTCGGTATTTTTTAGGAAGAAGCTCCGCTGCGTCCTGAGATAACAAAATTACTGTTTCCCAGGGGAGAAATCTCGCCTCTTATTACCCATTTAGATTCCTAACGCATAAATCACGATACCAATTTATGGACCCTTAAGCGGAAATGCCTTTGTAGCGAGGGGCATTCCTTCCATCCTCGACTTCACTTTCCAATTCCCGCGGGCCAGTAATTTCCCTTCCATCGCTGAACCTGTGCACATATATTTTACCTTATTTTTCACAGAATCTGTATTGCTCTCTGCCGGTTGAAGTTACAGGACGCCTTACCGTCGCCATTTTCCTGCTCCTCACTAAGGTATCCCGTTAATGGCAGCTCAATTAACAGGCGTCGATATCTTAGAAGTAATTTTCACGTCGATAATTATACCCATGCGAAGTTGCAATTAAGATATCTCTTTCCTCGATACCTCTTCGCGTGCAGACCTTCCGGGTCATTCTTAATTAAAGGAAAAATCCATTCTCGCCTGAGTAGTTCGAGCAGCTCCTACATTTTCTTATTTCGGTTTACCTCTTACTGTTGAATAGTCAAAATACACACGAGATTGAAACCATACAATTAACAATTTCTTAAAATTAATTCCTTCCTTTATCGCCACCCAGCAGTACAATAATTAAATGAAAAAATATTCTTTGAATCTTAACAGTGTTAAAATTATTACTTACCAATTTTTATAATAATTCCTCACCTCTTATCCGACAATTCATATCTCTATTGGCACAGCGATACGGTGCACCCCGTTTTGTGTACGCTCGAATGGAAATTCTTGATAGCTCCGAGGGAGTACTCGATCGAATGCAGCTACACGACGCCCAGATGCACCCATATTTAGCTCGGGGAAAATTCGTGGGTTATATAAATGCAAATTCTGCCGCTTGAAACAATGCATTTCTCTTTGTGCATAAGATGGCAAAGTCTGCGTTCGTTGGACGTGGTGCATTTGTCTTTGGGATCGAAATCTTTTGATCCTGGGGGCTGGCGAACGAGCTTTGACGGATAAATTAGATCAATTTTGACTATTTTATGCTTGGAACTCCACTTCTATGTGGTTACTGAATATTTCACTTGGCAATGCTATTGTTATACTTGAAACACTAGCAAGAAGCACTGTGTTAGCACAGTTTTTGGTTTACAGCTTCATTATACCTTGCAATATATAATTTCACTAAACAGCAGATGATTCTACGATATAAAATACGTCGAAAATGTACTATAAAGTTTTATCGTACGATCCACAGTTTTCGAGATAATCGAGTTTGAAAATGTTGCACGTGACTGAAAACAAATCTCAGCGTTATATTGCTGAACCGTTTTCATTTTATAATACTTTGCTAAAAATAAACAACTTTCGTTCATAACATTTCATTTCGAAACATGACTTACTCAAGAACGAAGCCACGGGAGGGGGGGGGGGGGAACTTGATATTATATTTTTAATTTATTTCTCGTTATGGATTCATATATCAAGCAATTTTATCTCTCTCGTCGACTCGGTTCCAGTTATATCACAGCTCCCTTCCTTTCTTCCCGCACACAACACCTCAAGACTTTTTTTTCCAAAAACTTGATTCGCCAGTTCTCTATTTTCCCCACCGGACACGGATAGATGTAGTATTCGGGAACCTCAATCCCCCGAGATTCGGCCGGCGACAAACAGCCCCGAGCGTAGAATAAATTATCCGAAAACGTGAGGGGAGATTTCGCATTCATCCTTCGTTAGCTCTATCTCTGTCGTGTCCCTTGGGACGTTCTTGGAGACACGCAGCGTATAAGCGGGTTTCTTTCCACTGATTAAACTCGCCCGTCGAATTTTCACCTAATAAGCCACGAATCTCCTCGATGGAATGAAGCAATAGACGGGGGTGAGATTAAAAGAGACTTCATGGCGTGGAACGTGACTTTTTTTTGTCTCGACTTTGCTATCCGAACTGCGTTACTTTATGCTTGCTCCTTTGATCAACGTTTGAGAATAAAAATATGTAAAATATGTAAATGAAAAATAATTGTTCTACGCTGTTGGAAATTGTAAAATGTTTCTGTTCTTAAAGCTGAATTTTGTTTTATTTGCAGTTGAAGAATTTTAGGATAGAGGGTGATAAAAGAAGTCGAAATTGTGGTATAGAGCTTTTTTCGTATGGGCCTTCGTTTCGCGGACAATTGAGTTTGAACACAAATTGAACACAAGCTTGATTTACTCTAAAATTTATTTCTAAATATTGTGATATTTTTATATATTTATTATTTCTATTTTAATATTATTATTAGTAATATTTAATACTATTCCAATATTTTAATATTTAATAGTATTTTTTTTAAACTTTCGTGTAAAATTGTTTCCATTTGCTCTTTCGTTTCGCGGACAATTGAGTTTGAACACAAATTGAACACAAGCTTGATTTACTCAAAAATTTATTTCTAAATATTGTGATATTTTTATATATTTATTATTTCTATTTTAATATTATTATTAGGAATATTTAATACTATTCCAATATTTTAATATTTAATAGTATTTTTTTTAAACTTTCGTGTAAAATTGTTTCCATTTGCTCTAATACCCACCCTACTTTGCTCCCAGTCCAGCTCCAAAAAATTCCATATACTTTGAAAATATAGCAGAAACAAAAACGTGTAGGTGCTAGTCCATTGATCAGTACAAATATGATAAAACATTTGAAAAATGATTTTGTGAGCCAGTCGACTTAAAAAATCATAGTTTTAATTTTCCATTTTTTTTCAATTTGTCCCATTAAATGTTATGTAAAAAAGTATGATCAACTGATCTAATTACGTTCTGAAAGTCTTCGTTAATTGTTGCGTAGATTGCAAACTACTAGAAGACATGCCGCGTGCCTCGAAGCTGCGTTCACTGGCGATTAGTTGAATAAATATTGAACATGGAGATCCTAGGCATGTCGTTATTGGGATTCTCCACGGGAAGAGATCAGAAACCCCGTTGTGAAGAAGAGAATACAGCTGGTAGACTAGCCTCGATCGATACGCAATTAACGTTGGAGGCCCGTGGAACAATAGAGCAGTCTCGCGTCAGGGACAAATATTTGTCGCCAAAGAGAAACATGTGTTGCGTAAACGAGGCCGATAATATTTTTATTCATCTCCGACGGGAAAGCTCGGATCATCGATGCTACATTTTCGATTTTGATGATTAAAAGAATTTTCAATTCTGGGGCTTCGACTTGAATCCCACATCTACTAAAACGAAGACGTTTCGTAGCACCCATGGTTTATTTAGTGAATTATATTCCTGCAAAGTGATTCCGACTTGAGAATCTTGAATTAATCAACTGTTTGACTTGTAAAACTTTGACGGTTGAGTTGGTCTAATTTATCTGGTCCAAGGAGTTGAATGATTTAACCAACGGCGCAAGCTAATTTCCTTCCCGCGGGGAAACGAATAATTTAGATTACAGGGGGTGAAATAAAATCAATCGTCTTGGAGGAAGAGGGTTCATGTTGTGCTTCTCTCGGCTGAATTCATGATTTCAGGTTGCATTGAAGAGGATTTTCAAAAATCTGAATTAGATTTCTGGCGGGCAGTTGTTAGTATTTCCAAATTGTTATGGTTCAGAATAGTTCGGTCTAGGTCCCAAGTTTCAGTCCTCAAATGCTTAAAGTAACAGTCCCAAAGAGTTCAATGTTTCAATCACAAAGTATTAAAAGTTTTAGCTCCAAATACTTCGAAGTTTTCGACCCAAATAGTGCAAAGCTTCGTTCTCAAAGTGTCCAAAGTTTCAGGCCCAAAGTGTCCAAAGCTTCAGTCCCAGAGTGTCTAAGAGTGCAGTTCCAAAGTGTCTAAAGCGTCAGGCCCAAAGTGTCCAAAGCTTCGGTCCTAATGTGTCCAGTGCAGTCCCAAAGCGTCCAAGACTTCAGTCCCAAAGTGTTAAAGCTTCAGTCTCAAAGTGTCCAAAGTTTCAGGCCCAAAGTATCCAAGGCTTTAGTCCCAAAGAGTCCAAAGCTTGAGTCTTTAAGTCCCCAAAGCTTCAGTTCCAAAGTGTCCAAAGTTTCAGTCTCAAAGTGTCCAAAGTTTCAGGCCCAAAGTATCCAAGGCTTTAGTCCCAAAGAGTCCAAAGCTTGAGTCTTTAAGTCCCCAAAGCTTCAGTCCCAAAGTTTCCAAAGCTTCAGTCCCAAAGTGTCCAAGTACATCAAGGCTGTAGTCCCAAAGAGTCCAAAGCTCCAATCCCAATGTGTCCAAAGTTTCAGTCCCAAACAGTTCTCACAATAAGTCTAAGGTGCTAAAGTGTTATTGAATTAAAATATCCAGTTACTAACGGATTCAAGGATTCAAAAATCCAATTACGTAATTGCAATTGAAATTTCAAGTACTGAGTTCATAGATTGTAAGTGTAAATGTTGGGACATCACACCAACACCGCAAGTGTAGGAAACTTTAACTTACCTGAATCAGACTTCGCCCCATTCCACTTCTACCACTAGACGCAAACAATCTAAAGTACATACGCGTCTAAGTAACTTTGCATTGAAACTTCTTGCCAGCGTCTTCCACCTATACAGTTTAATATCATAACGCTGCCGTAGTCTAGACTTTGTAATCAGCTTATTGAGACAATTTCCATATTTGTATTCTCAGTGTAGGAACAAACGATCCTAACTAACGATAACTGCTGACATGATTTACATCCATCCCCAATATTCACTTCCTCTACCTGTATGCCTTTCAGACACACGCTCGTGCTGATTATTTTTACTGCCATTCACTGTCACCATAACGTACATACAGGAGTTCCTTGCTTACACATGCTTCGATAATATGATTCTGAAACGTCGCCAACGTGGAGCTCAAGAATTCCATTTCTACAGACTCGTATAAAATGGAATAGTCCGTTACATAGCAGGCAGCAGAGATGAAAAAGATCGTCTGTTCCAGACGCGTATGGAGTTCGAGCGGAAGCGCTGGCTACCTGTTGACTGAACTCATGGAATCAATACGTATTTGTGTGGGTGGACAGAAGAATGTGAAAATTCTCGAATGAAATACAGAACGCCGCTCTGTGACCCATAAATTTCACTGCATGAAGGCGAGACCTCCATGTTTCCGGATTTTTTTTTGTGGTTAAAGTGCAATTTGGTGTAGGACTAGCTTCACTGCTGTGACGCCAACTGTGAATAATTCGCTGCGATACAAATATGTAAGAAGCATGCAAAAGTATGGTTGCAATGTAGCACTTCTGCTTCAGTTTTTAAAAAAAAATTCTATCTGTGTGATATATTATACAGCTATAGTGAGACTAAAATCATTTGTCTGCTCAAGACCACTTCCCCCACCCTTCCTCCATGCTTGCGTGAAGAAACAATAAGTAGAGTGGTGGGGGGAGGCTCTCCTCCGTAGCCTCCAACAGCCAACTGACTTTGTCCCCACTATAGCAGACAAATGCTATCCAAAAACTACTTTGCCCTCTGAATCTATCTAGAATCTAGATTCTTTAAGTTATTTCTAGCCTCGCGTTATTGAATTCTTTTCCCTCACATTTTCGCTTTTTACAACGTTTCTTTCTCACACTAGCAAATACAGGGAAACTAATTGCAACAAAATGTTGAAAATAATTAGGTGCACATGGTTGATCGATCGATGACCTTTGACACAATTAGAGAGTTGAAGAAAGGGCCCTCAGCCGTAACTTTCAATTATTTATTTAGAGAGCTGTAAGGTGAAGTTATTAATATCACGGGAGATCTCGTTATCGAACGACGAAAGAAGATTGTTCTAGAAAGTCCTCTGAAGTCGTGTTCTGCTCTTAAAGCATCACCTTGCCTGGCTTTTTTCTTAGCTCGGACCGAGGCCTTGACCGTATCTGCTCGTGACCCTTCTTTTACACCAATGATTCCCTTAGAACAAGGGAAGAATCGGGTTCTCGATGACTGAGGATGTTGGAGGCTTCCAAGGGTTTTTATCGATAGTAGTATCCTCGAGTATCCAAGCGTGACCCTTTAGTGTCACATGCTATGGTAATTGCCGCATAATTAACGCTGAATTTAGTGCCATTATTCCCCGCACCACTTGGTGCTTCTATTACATAAGGGAAAATCGACCTTGCTGGTTATTTAATTGGCTGTAATTGGAATTTCATGAAATACAATTCAGTTGATTTTGGATTCTGAGTGCATGTTGCAAAATTCAATGATTAAGTAACTGCGCAACAGTGTCCTAGTAACCCTTGAACTAATTTGGGTGACTCTATCACCTCTTTCTGCTCTTAATAGAAGCAGAATGTACTTAGGCATAAACTCCAACTGGTACGAAAGACTTGCACACGTGTTTTTTTTTTTTTTATTATAATAATGTTTGGATGGAAGAGGAAGGAATTGTTAAATAGATTGGGGACAATGGGAAATTGTGTTCATTAGACTTGAACCCAGAAGAAATTAGTGTAGCACTTGAGAAAATGTGCTACTAAGGTCTTCAGGTTGAGGTACTTAAAGTTAAAATGAAGATCGAGTGTTTAGTGATAATTGGGGGTTGTTAATTCATTGTGCATTTTTCCTTTTTGTAACAGTCTGTGGGAATAGAAGTACGGGTAACCAATGAGGTGCCCACCTTCACAGCGGAGGAAGACATCGCGAAAGATGCAGCGCCGCCTTGGACGACCATGGCGGTGCCCAGCAGTCGCACCACCCCGCCAACCCCGACGAATCCGCACCCCCAGTACTTGTCGCCGCATGTTTTCCAAGGGCGGAACTCCCTCTGCTCGGCAAACGGTAAAAATGAATTTTAATTTCACCTTCTCTGGCGCACAACAGTACGGAATACCAGAAAGGGGACTGTTTTCATCTTCATAGAGATTAGTTGACAAATTCTGTTAACAGAATATTTTTTGTTTATGTCTCGATTATTATTGCTTCCAAATTTTCTTTCCTTTTAATTATTACTTTTTACACTTCTACTGTATTTTTTTAGGTGTTTCTAGTGGGCAGGGTATCGTTTTGATTCCAAGAATGTCCTCATAAGAGATTCAGAAGAAAAGTGAACAGATATTGCGCAATGACAAATTTGAATTTCCCATAATTTTCATCCGATTTTTTCGAAAGCAGTACGAATTGATTGGCGAGATTCTTCCGAGGAGAATGAGTCCAAACACGACATAAATCGGACTATTTAGAATTATTGAAAAGTAAAGTCGAATGTACTATATCGACGTATACAATTCTAAAAATAATCCGATTTGTGTCGTGTTTGTACTCATTTTCATCGGGAGAACCTCAGCAATCAATTCATACTATTTTCATAAAGATAGGATGAACATTGTGGAAAGTGATATTTGTAACGCGCGCGGAATTCGTTTGAAGTACGTTTATCTCTTATCGCTTGCTCTCGCTGTAATTATTCACTTTCCTTGCCAATTTGATATGTTTTGCTGAGTCCCAGATAATGAAGGGTGGGTGTGAGCCCAGTCGCGAAAAAGAAATGGTAGTGAGCATGGTTCTTCTGAATTTAATCAGGCAGATTTCGTGCGAATTTAATCCGGCACCACTGTATTAAGAATTTTCATTTTACTTCCTCAAGGAAAATGGACACGCAAGTGTGCGTGATTTGTATGGTGAGATAAAAAGGCATTTCATTCGATGGTAGGTTAAGAATAGTAGTTCTGCCTCCAGAATAAATGGCAGCTTGAGTTTAAATTCGTTCCGAACACATTTAAACGGGCTCGATTCGCAACCATTCACAATGGGGCTATTATATCCAGGAAATCATCGATTCATTTTGTTTAAAGAAGGGACCCCTAGCTTGCTCAGTCAATCTCATTACACCGTTATTAATTGCTACCGGCGTGTCTTATTAATACCCTTTTTACCGACTAGCTTCAGTATTTAACGGGGAAAAATTTAATTCGTAAACTTCTAATTGGTCTGTGGAGAATTTTTACGTAAGGAACTTTCGCTGTTTAAGCAGCGGAATTATACTTTTCTTTAAGGGGCCTACTTTAAGGCTAAAGTTGCGCTGGTAGAGTAAAGTAGATGGAGAAACTTACTGCAAAAAATTGACATGGAGAAAAGATGAAACGTATTTTCTGCGCATTTCATTTTACAGTACACGGTTCTGTTTTATCTATCGTTTGTATTTTTCAAATTCGAATTAAAAAATCTAATAATTTTTTCCATTATAGTAAAGGTATTAAAAAACAGTGATATTTTCGTCAATAATATCCTCTGCCATATTTGCTCCAGCTGCTTGTAACATTCAGATATTTCAAATAATCCTTTTCTGAATCGCTTCACCCCAACTACAAAATTAATCGAAACCTATCAGCCATCAAATATTATTCTGTTATTACGTTAGCTAAACTGCCCCAGGGTTGACCAACTCGAAAGGTCAAAGCTTTTTGTCACTGATTAAATCGCACGTTTGGAAATCATGCTGCGTCATTCCAGCGAGCGGGATAGTAAACGAAGGAATAAATACGCGGATAAAATCCGTGACAAACCCGTTTCACGTGAAACCACCCATCGGGATTCACTCAGATTGCAATTCGTCGCCGGCGCCCACCCCTCATTGGCAATCTTTCCAATTTGCTTCATCTCCTGCCGCGCGATCAGTCTTTCTAGCGTTACCTAATTTCTGAAAATCGCTCGGCGCCGTTCGGATTCGTGGGAAACCTTTTATTCTATCGTGGTTACAGATTACACGTTGCGCAGGAGGCGTCCAATGACGCTTCGCATCGGGCCACGTTTGAGTCTTCCAAATAAGAGCACCTCTGCCCCAACCACCACCACTGATGGGGAGTGGCCATCACTCGGGTAAGTGATGATCTTTCACCAGTCCGTTTTGTCAAAAATTTGTGTTGCGGTCAAAGTGATTTATTCTAATTCGGGGAGTCCAGGGTTGGTAAGTTTGCTGGATTGAATTTTTCGAAAACGAAAGGCGCTTGCTTATTTGCAGCCTCATGGATGGTGATCTACTGGGTGTGGGTATTGTGGCTTTGGCGACAGCACTGTAGATGTTTTTTTTTTATTTACAATCACTATATAGGTAAATATTTAGGAGTTTGGTGTTTTAGTGTGTTGAAAGGGAGGAAGTGTTATTTGACTTGGTAGAATCACCACGGGTTAATTGGTTTATACTGTTTGTCCATTTTAGTAGCCCGAGTTTAGAAATTCTGTGGCACAGGTAGCTAGAAAGTAGTTTTTTAAGTGTAGATCAAGCGTGCTTATGTTGGGGGCCATCTCTGTTGACGTTTGGACACGTGACTTGGTTATGAAATGGCAGTCAGAATCCTATGTCAACCTGGATGGTCTACTGTTTTCATCGAAAAATGAATTTTGTGTACTGAAATTTTAAGTAATAGCGAATTAAAGTATTTATAAATATGCCTCCTTCATAAAGGCATCTACTGGAAATTGCGGAAATTTGTAAAATTCGGGGATTAATCAAGTTGAAGTTTAAAAACAGGAATTTCTTTTCTTCGAATAAAGAAAGTGAATTTCTTTAAAGCTCAAAGCTTTTGTTGGCTTCGAAGTCTGTACTCTCGAAAAATTTTAAATTAACTGAAAGACATATTTTTCCAATTTCCGAACAAAGTATAGAAACCGTAAGAAATTGAAGATTTCTACTTTATCACTCTCTGAACAGTTTTTTTTTCAAGCTGGATGAGTATCTGTATTTTACCTTGGATTTCCTACAATATCAACGGAACTCCGAGTCATCACAGACGAGGTATAGGATAGACCTATCACCTTATGGATGTTCGTGTCGCCACCCAAACTGTCTTACCGACCCATAATTTGAGGACTGAATGTAGTGGCATCTGCTCATGAACAGCGTCCATCTCAGCAACTACTTTGAAATGTGTTGAAATGCTGAAAGGTGTGTGCGTGCTTGGATACGTGTGACTTGTTTAGAGTGAGAAAGTTTGACATAGAAGGCAGGCTTTTGCTACGCTATGCTTTAGCTCTGTTTCTCAACGACTCACGGGGATTTCTCTCCGAAAATCCATTTCGGGGATCAAGACACTACGGTGCTCAAAAATGATATTTCTTCAAAGCTCGTGCGAGCTATAAATTGCAAGATGACATTATTTATTAGTACTTTGCGTGTAGTAGAACCCTTTCACGTATCGTACCTGGGAAAGTATTAAAAATTGACGCTGTTACTGACATTCCCGAAAGTTTCTAATGCACTGTTTAATTATTCTAGTGAAGTAATAATAATTGGATTCTATTTGTAATTCTTAAAAGCCTCGCAGAAAGTTGCATGATGCATGAGTGTCGTGGGGTGCTTAGATGCAACTGCAAATCGAGTTACTTTTCAAACACGCATTGTGAAATAAAATTTTGTCTAGCAATGGACATTGCTATATAATATTATTTCTGGCCTTGACGAATTTCAAGTTAGCTGGGAGTCGGCCGAGCGCGATAAAAACATCAACAACCTCTACCAAAGTCACTACATCGCCGAACGGTGTGCCCTAACAGTTCGACGTTGTCCGCGACGGTGATCGGATCATTGAATATCTGTGGACGTTACAGTGCATACTATTTCCTGATTTCTCGATTCCTACATCAATTCGTTCGACTACTGGACTAAATAGAAGACCGTTTAACAAGATTTCACTAGAATATACCTATCATCTAGTAGACTTTTTGACAGAGTTGCCTAGTGTTTGATTACATCTCGCAGTGATAAAAATACGTGTATAAGGTGCGGGGTGCACGACTGTAGTTGTGAAAAGTGAAAATTTTGCAATGGACATTGCTATATAATATTATTTCTGGCCTTTACGAATTTCAAGTTAGCTGGGAGTCGGCCGAGCGCGACAAAAACATCAACAACCTCTATCAAAGTCACTACATCGCCGAACGGTGTGCCCTAACAGTTCGACTTTGTCCGCGACGGTGATCGGATCGCTGAATATCTGTGCAGTCACAGTGGATATCATTTCGTCATTTCACGATTCCTGCATCAATTCCATCAATTACTGGACTATGTGGAAGGCCCTTTAACAAAATTCTACTACAGTCGGAACATATCTTCCCACTGTTGAGAGATGTTTAAAAGCGTAAAGTGCTTTTGTAATCGTGTACAATGCAATTGTAGAGTCAGTGCTTATTTCGCGATAAAGTATTTTGGAGTGTACAGTGGCCCTGCGTGTTAGTAACGTGAACGCGACCGTAGAATCAGTGTTTTAACGCATTTAGAATTAATTCAGAGCACCGGTGCTCTTATTGCTTTTTCATCGCGAACTTAATGCGACATATTTGTGAGTGTGACACGTTCTATTCGGTACTGATCCTGCAGCTGCGGGACATTGGCCTGCGGATCGAATAGCTACTGCTGAAGGGGGATGCTCGTCTGCATGGATAGCAGTAAGACTGTTTGCAACGAACGGTGAGTGATACCTACTTTTTCATTCTTTCAATCTTTCTGCATGCTATCGAACAAAATGATTGCTGTAGCGAGCATAGTGACCACGAATACATACTTAGTACTCGTGAATAGTAACATCAATGCGTGTGCTTTCAGATGTTTAATACGCGTAGAAACATACAATAAATAAATTTTAAATTCGCGATAGAAGTTTTAATATCGCGTTTCAAACATTCTAAACTGGATTTCTTAATTATCCAATCATTCGGGATGCTTAATGTATCGAATACGAGTTAAATTTCTGAAGTTGAACTCTTCCGTGTGAGATCTTTCGAATCTTCTCTCTTAACAGTAATTACATTCGAGTCATTAGATTCTCTTAATAAGGCGCGAATAGAAAGCATTAGTTTGGTACAATAACTAACAATGACAGTCATTGTTGGTACTACCTGTTCAATATGCTCGCTACTTTTGCTTGACCGTTGCATCTGGTAAATATAAAGCGACACTAGTGGCAATATTACGAGAAATCAAAAATGCCACATTTACCATATAATAATAAATGACAGCTGCCAATGTGGCTGCTATATAGACTTAAATTTCTTTCCCCCTTGCATTAAAATAATTTTAAGCTACTAAACCTAAAATTTTATACATCGCGGAAGAACTTGCACGCGTGCTTAGTTTTAACTAGTCCTAGCAATAAGTCTTAGTTTAAGAACTTTAGTCGTAAGACTTTTCCCAAATTTTTCAAAATGCACAAAGTATTAGTCAAACATGGACCAGAAATATTTCGTAGAAATAGGTCACTTTCGTAGGTATCTCCATGTTGGTGTGCTCGGTTAATTGGCAATGTCTCCCGAGCATTGCGACTTGCAAAACGGTAACTAGCTGAAGCCTAAATGGCCAACCATTGTACTCTTTACTCTAGCATTGTAATCTTATTTTAGACTGAGTCGATAACGTTGGATGTGACACGAAAATGGTAAGGGGGCTCGCGAGCCCCTCGAGCGTGCGACACAAAATTACATTGGATTATGTTACCCGAGAAAATCAGAAATTATCTTCGTTCACCACAGACGAGGTACATAGGATAGACCGTTACCGGTTTGGGGGGTCGTAGGACCCCCTTACCATTTTAGTGTCGCATGCAACGTTATCGGCGAAGTCTCGAAACAGATTGTAACGCTACCCGTGGCATGAATTAGAATTCAACAGGTGTAAAACTAGGTCATTCGAAACCCGCGATTTACAAATGATTCTGTTACAGTAACAATTTAAAGATCGTTTTATAAATGTATTCCGTGCAACAACAGAGAAAGAACCATCACAACAAAACAAGATCACATATGCCTTTTAATCTTGCTGTCCTATTCGAGTTTACTTAACGCAAAACTAATTTATTTAACATAAACATTTATATAAACAACAACATTATTTGTGGCAGACATGCTTTCATGATGTAACGTGGAATACCTCGCCAAGGAATTGTAACTTTGTATATTTCAATAAGGTGCTGAAACAGAGAGGACATCAAAAATTGTCCACAACCAATCAGTTCCAGTATCTCGCCGAAATATTGCAACTTGCACTCATCCCTCTATCTTAACACTATACTCGTGTTCTGGGGTCCGGTAGGAACAATCGAACAACATTTGAAGTTACATATTTCATTCTTACATTCTATCATAGTATCGTAAGTTAGAGAAATTCTTATATTCGACTAGAATATTTGACAATCGCAGCTATCGGCTCGGTTTCCACCGATTACCAGGTCTCACCGCGTGGAGGTTGCTGCGTTTCGAGACCCGTAGAGAGATAGATGGAATCAAAGTTCCATCGATCTCCCTGTACATGAAACCCTTAGCCTAGTAAACCAACGAGATGGATGGAAACAAAGTTCCATCGATCGCTTCGGTTCAGATATCGAATCTAGAGAACTGTCAAGCAATCACTCGATTGAAATAAATTCAGCAAAGAAGGGAAGACTACGGGTGTGCATGAAAGGAGTATTGGATGGCGCAGTTCCTACCACCCTGCTGTCCGAGTCGAAAGGGAAAAGCGCTCGGCGTCTCCCTGGCAACGCCTGTTCCTCCGATGCGACTCGTCAGGAGCAACACTATGTGTGACCTGACACAAGCCGTCTAACACGGAGATAGGGTACCGGGTTATTTACGCAGGCAGTATACCAAAAGGTACACCCCCTACGCCCGAAACTTTTCCCCTTCGACAAGAACACCAGGGGACGAAACTGATCCACACATACTAATTCCATGCTCAGTCGCTTGCTTCCGGAAATGGAAGCAGCGGCGACCTCCTCATCAGAGATGAGGAGCCAGCAAACGAGCAACAAAGCTAATAAAATTCTGTGACTGCTTGGCAATTTTACATGGGGCCTTAAGTACTTCATGGTATAATAAATTAACCTAGGCTTCCTTAGATGTCTTCTTCCACTACCACTTTTTCACTATCACTTTTCACTCTTTTATTTATATATATATATTATTTTATTAACTCCCTTCCCTGCGAAACGGTGAACCTGAAAATCTGAAACAGTCAACTACGTTATGTTAGTAATGGTGTGGTCGGCCTGGAAGGAAATTAAGAAAAAATTTATTGGGTTGGTGCCGATCGAGATGATTTTGACCGAGAGCGGAGCATGCACGTGCATGCAAAACC
Organism: Andrena camellia; assembly: GCA_029448645.1. Lineage (NCBI taxonomy): Eukaryota > Metazoa > Arthropoda > Insecta > Hymenoptera > Andrenidae > Andrena > Andrena camellia. Next base: position 1,887,805 of record CM055681.1, on the reverse strand, counting down.
ATCGTAGAGATACATGAAGTAGAGAGCTGAGAATTTAGACCCATCGATGAGATGCATGACACAGTAGACACAAAATATACAAAACCATCACACAAATCCATGAAATAAAATAAATCATGCAATACCATCGACGAAATGCATAAAATAGAATAATGCATGCAATCCCAACGTATCAAAGTATCAAGCTTTGATTATAAAATTCAGGAAAAATAATTTGGAATATTTAAAACGCGTTATTAAAACTTTGACCTCGAATTGGAAATTTATTTATTGCTTTTGTCTGTATTAAACATTTGGAAGCACGCGCGTTAATGTTACTGTTCACGAGTACCAAGTATGGTCACTGTGCTCGCTACAGTAATCATTTGTTCAATAGCATGCAAAAAAATTGAAAAAATTAAAATGTACCACTCACCGATCGTTGAACACGGTCTCACTGCTATCCATGCAGACAGGCAGCCTCTTCAACAGTTTCACAGACCAAGGTCAATAGTACCAAATAAACTGTATCACACTCACAAATATGTCACTTCAATTTCACGATCAAAAAGCAATTTGAGCGCCGGTGCTTAATCTTAAATAGTTCTACATGCGTAAAAACACTGACTCTACACTCGCGTTGACACTACTAACACGCACAGCCATCTCATGTTTTTAAACACAAAGCACTGTACGTTTTTAAATGTCCCTAAGCAATGGTCGCCCGTGATAACACCCGAGAAAAGTGTTACCCCAAGAAGTCTTCTAGATGCTGCGTGAATTGCAGTAGAATCTTGTTAAGCGACCTCCCACATGGTCCAGTAATCGACGAAATTAATCCGCGAATCGAGATATCACGAAATAATATGCACACGCGTTCACTGAGGTCCGACCACGATCACAAATAGAGTTCAACTGTCAGGTTACATCGTTCGACGACGGTGCGACTTTGATAGAGGTTGTTGACGTTCTGTCTCGCTCCAACGACTCCCAGCTAACTTGAAATTCGTCAAGGCCGGAAATAATTTTATCTAGCAGCTCTGATTGCACGATTTGCACTTTTCGCAGCTGCAGTTATGCAAACTGCACTTTCCGTATGTCTTCCAATCCTGGGGACCCATGATAGAACCCGAGAGAAGTGTTAGGACCCGTGATAGGTCCCGAAAAAAGTGTTGCCTCAAGAAGTCTTCAACATACTGGATGAATTATACTAGAATCTTGTTAAGCGACCTCCCACATGGTCCAGTAATCGACGAAATTAATCCACGAATCGAGATATCACGAAATAATATGCACACGCGTTCACTGAGATCCGATCACTGTCGCTGGTAAAGTTAAACTGACAACATCGCTCTTCGATGTTGTCACATTGGTAGAGGTTGTCGTCAACCTCGACTGTTTCCCACGATCACTCACGTTCAAATTTCGCAGCCCCCGGAATAATTTTACGTAGCAATGCTGATTGCAGAATTTGCACCTTTCGCAACTGCAGCTATTCATCCCACGCATTCTAGGTACACGTGTCTCAGCAGGGGGTGTGTTCTAACCCTCGGATAGATACATGTAGTTTCAGGGCCCGATCCAGCTCTTCCGCCGCTTTGGGCAAAATTGATTTTTGCTGCCCTTTATATTTAATTGTAAATAATTATTTTAAAATATAATTGTTGCCAGTAAGTGAAATTTGTTGAATGGCATAAGCCTTTTCTGTTTCATATAAAAATTTAATATTCATAAATTACCAATTCACCAATTTTGCCGCTTTGGGCAGTTTGCAACTCTTCTATGATGTAATATTTCAAGGGAATATCTAGGGGGGGAATATGAAGGAGGGTGTATAAAGTAGTAGCTCCTTCCCACAGAATTTTTTTTTTATTTAGTGCTATGTACATAATTTTCAATCCTACTTTAGAAGTTTCTTCTTTCTACTGAATACATTCTACAGTGTAACTCTTCCAGGCGCGTCTACTGTGCACTCTTTCTCTAATCTTCTAGCTTTCCCTAATCTTCTAGCTTTCCCTTCCTATTCCCGAGCAGCGAAGACTAAAAATTGCAGCTTCCAAGCAACAAATCATATTTCCTCCCACTTTCTAAGCACACATTTCTTACAAAATCCAATTCCTTGACTTTAAAACTGAAACGAGAGTTCAGGCTCGTGCGAGGAACTTCCTGATCGACTGCTGCTAAAATCATCTTCCCGTGTGTACTTCTTTACCATCCGAGGTTACCGGCGGCGCTATTTCGCAGCGTTGTCGCGCGAGGACGCCCCCCGGTGGTGGCGCCGCGTCGCCGCCGCCCCTCGTGGTTCCCCCGTTTCGCAGGTTTTGTTGTGACCGCGACGGCTTTGTCGACAGTCGCGCGTGATTGCGGCCGAGCAGTGCGGATTTAAGATCGCTCGTGTTTCCCTTCCGCGGGGGTTGTATCGCGTGTGCCGCGTCTTCGATCGTCGCTACACCCCCGGTGGTTCAACACACGTTCGCCAACCCATTTCACTTCGGTTTAGCTGACACACTTAGCCAGGACCAATTTCGACCTCCATCCCGAAAGGATTTTGACATCACCTCCACGGGAACATCGCCTGCTTCGAGACCGTTTCTGCGGACGTGACGCGCGTTTAGGAGCGCAAGGGGGTGAAACTTCGCGCGTTTGTCTCGCCGAATATTCGGCGAACACGTGTGCGCCAGAGGTATCGCGCGATTGGGTGACAAGCGTGGTGGTAGCTGAGGATTCCGGGGTTCGGTGAACTTCGACAGCTGTTCTTCAGAGGATGAGACGATTATCTGTGTCGCGACGGTGTGGTCGAGTGGAGCTTAGTAGTGGTCGTATATTTGGCGTGGAACTTAGGAACTATTATGGCTGGATTTAGGCATGCTGCCTACCACTCTGCTGAAGTGTAGACTATGACATCAGGTGTACTATGAAGACTAATAGTGTCCATAAAGATATCTCCACGTGAGACCAGACTCCGCAGCAGATCATTTGATAGAACAAGCCTCGTCTGTGATGGAATCTCTATTTCTTGTGAGGGTTTTCAATGACACTGGGTCATCGTGGGTGCTATCGTGTTCATCTACGTGGTGATCAAAGATTCACGATCGTGATTGGATCAGTTTCATCGAGAGAAGAGTGCGGGTGAAAATGCGGCAAGGGAGACGTGAGTGTCGCCAGTGAAGTCGACCATGGGATAAAGAAGATTATCGTGCTTGATTAATTAGGAGACATGATAGATGAAAGGAACAGTATATAGGTAAAGAGTCACTTTCCTTTTTAAGAAGGAAATTTCGATGTCCCTCAGCCAAGTTGCAGCAATTCTTAGAAAATTCCTTCTGATAGTGCACGTGGCTTTTCTTCCTACCGAAGCTCGAAAATGAATTATTGATGACGACGTCCCCAACAGGAGGAAGTCTGAGGCAGAAGTCCGTCACGTCCTATTCGAGCAATAATCCCCAGCACAGTTCCAAAATCCACCCATAGATTGCCAGACCCATTCTTTTTAATTTCCCAAGAAGCTTGATCCAAAACCTGATCCCCGAACGTCATCGAACTGCCATCAGACTACCTGTTGAGAATGTCAAGTGGAACAGCAGCCAAGTTGCCTCGGCAAATTGAAGTTAGATGTGTTTTTAAATGCAGGACTCTTCACAGTTTGTTGGTGTTCGAAGCGTGACAGAATTCGTCGATTAGGGCGACTACTCTTGAGGGGCATCGAAATTTCTCGGCATTTCCAAGTGTCTCGAGGCAATCTCGATGTCCTCGATGGACTTGTCGATGCCTCGAAGACCTGCAGTAGACGTGGAGAGAACTCGACTGTGCGTTTACAAAGCACGTCATGTTATGAAATCTGCATTTGTCGGGCTTTCGGCCGGTCGGCTGTCACGAGGAGCAGCTAAACAGCGGACAAAATAGCATCGGGCAGCGTCTAAACTCTCTTTTGATGATCGTGCAGGTGGTTACGTACGCCGTGCAAGTGAAATTCAACGGAGCAGAACTTTCCATGCATGCTGTCCGAATGGGGTCCCCTATTTAAAAGTCAGAGATTGCATTAGAAGCTTCTGAAGTCTTTTGAATGTCCATCCACCCCATTCGGATTGGATGAATTTATTCATTTCATGCGTGGACTTATCTGGATGAATGGAGAAGTTTGATCAGGTTTAAAGTTGCAGATGTCTGCGTGGGTCTCTCTTTAAATGCTTCGGGCAAGTGTAATTGCCAATTTGTGAGTGCTGTGTACCGCGAACCTAGTTTATATGCAATGTAAACTTCGCATATAGATATTGCGGAGCTAACACAGGCGCTTTGAGGTAAAATTAGGAAGATACTTGTTGCAGTTGACACAAAGGGTTGCATATTTAACCATTGCGAATTGATAGCGCTGTGTTAGAACAGTTTTAACGTGCTGGGGGGTTGTATTTACCCTGTGGTATTTATGGTTCGGAGTTGGTCTCTCACAAATCGATTTTGTGGCACTGTGACGTTTTTAAGTGTTATAGAGGCTGTAATGTCAAACTTTTAGAACTTTAGCCTGACAGAATGTAGAGTATTATTATTATTATTATTATTCAAATCAACGGATGTGAATCTTTAGTACATGGAATACATTGTAGATAAAATTAAATTAACTATGTAATTGTGTAGTTTTTACATTTTTATGCAGAATTGTTGGCTCCTACTTTTTTCGGAGACTGTTTTATCAGTGCCACGCTTCGTGATAGGCACTTTGGAGGTTTTTCAAATTGTCCACTTGTCTTTCTTTAGTGTCTTTAGTGTCAAGAGTAAACAACAAAATTGATGTTAAATTTGTTGTCATAATTAGTATTCTAAGGTGTCCTAATGAAGGCTCTCTATCTCCAAATAATTAAGTCTTGATAGGCCATCAAAAAAATTTCTCTATTTACTGTAGTCAATACTACAGAATGGTTAATCTAACCCACCCCTAATTAATGCAACCTAAATCTTGTTCTAATTCTTCTCTAAACTTCTGTAATACATTACATGTGCATTTCCTCTTATAGATCTGTGTTCCACACTCAACATATCGAAGTGTCTTATATCTACGTAGATTTATCAGTTCCTTTTACGATTAATATAATTCATGCTGCTTTGTACGTTGGCATTGCTCGGAGAGACCAAAAAATGGTAACTGTAGAGGCGTTGAAGATCGCTCACTTAACTGATCAAAGCAGGGGGAGGCAATGGTTGGAACTATCGAGGACTTTATATTGCGCTCGACATCATGCTCTTAAAATTTATCGAGCCGTCAGGTGGCACAGCACAAAGCTTGTCGCGTTCCACTAACCGTGAGTTTCGTTCGACGAGCTTTCGACCAGCGGGTGCTCTTTCCTCCTTTCTCTGCTTGCATCGCAGAAAAATAGAACCCTCAAAGACGCTGTCGATCATTATGTCGACCTTGCTGCACAGAGATTCGATTATATTATTCTTTTGAAGTTGGAGCCTCTGATTCTGCTTTGATTTTGATGTTTTAGTAAACTTTTAGCCGAGAAAAGATGAGTCCAGTATTAAGTGTACTCTTTTAGGTGATTCCACAGCTTTTGATTGAGATCTAATGAAGTTCCTAAACAATTTTCTGAATTAAGGCCCTCTGAGTCTCAAGAAGTTGTTGGTGATTGGAGTGGAAATCACTTTGGAAACAGTATCGCAATGAATTTATAATACATTAAGAATTGTTTGTTTAGAGAAATCGTTTATTGTGACCAAAGCAATTGTTTATTACAGTAAAGCAATTCAGGAAATGGTTCTCCATTAAAAAATAAGTAAAATTCATAAAATACATTTTTCCCGTACGACACTTCGTTTTCGAGAAAATTGACTGCGAAACTGTTGCATGTGCGTATATTCTATTTCTACTGAGAACTGCTGAGAGTACACCATTGCGCCTCCACTTTCAATATTGATTTTCTCGAATACGATCAGTTGCACGAAAAAAGTTTATTCAACATTTCCGACGTATTTTTTCGCGGTGAATATGTTAGCATTGTTTTCTGTCATATTGTTTATTGAGGTATGTACCTGAAATTAAAAATAAAGACAGGTAAAGTCCGAAGAATTCGAAAATTCTGCGAATCTAAAATTAATTGGGAAAAAGTAGCAGAAGAAATAAATGTCAAGCGTAGTGTTTTCCTATGCATGCGGGGCAATAATTTTTCTTTAGCAAAATGCTGAATATTTTCTCTTTAATCTCACCAAGTTATCCCGCTTTTCTTGTACTTAAATTATAGGTGGGAGCTTAGTCGTTCTTTGGAAAGAAGATATTATTGTACTGACCCTTCACAATTTACTGTAGTCTTAGGCCACATCTTCACATCTTCCTCTTTTCTACTTTTTTATGAGTCTACTTTACCGTTCCTTTGGATCTCAGTGTTTCTTTTTTGCAAAATCAGTTGGTTTTCCCGCGTGGTTTTGAAAAGAATGGAGAATAGTTTAAATGTTTGCCGACATTCAGTTGCAGTTCATTATAATTTATAGCACTGATCTAATTTGGATTGCAAAAGGAAAGTTTGTTTCCCGTTTAATGGAGTTGCCTCGTGACCTGGTTTGTTTAGTAGTAGTTGTTCCTGCTGTTTAGTATTGGACTAAATTAACAGCGAATATTGCGATATGAAAATCTAAGTAGGTACATCAAAAATACATATTATATTCGAATCAAATCTTTAAATAAGTATGTGTTGAGTCTCCTGAATTCGTTTTTAATTCCCTACCCTTCAAATTCCTGAAATTTTAAGCTCGCAAGTTCCCAAATTTCTAAATCTCAAATTTACCAAATTTCTATGTCCGTAAATATTCAAGTTCACAAAATTCCAACTTTTCAAATCCCTGAATCCATAAATCCTGGAATTTCGTAACTTTGCAACTATGTAATTTTCAAAATTTCTAGTTCATTCAACTTCGCAACTTTCAAATTTCAATTTCTAATCTTAATTTCCAAATTTCCTAGTTTACCCCACTTCACAATTTTCAAATTTCCTGATTTATCCTAGTCCCTAAATTCCACATTTCGTTTTTCCTTAATTTCTCATGTCCCAAATCCTTGAAAGTCTCAAGTTTCCATATTTCCGAAAATTTGTACCACTTCAGCGTAGACGATATTTCAAAAACGAAGAATGAGACATCGGAGAACTCAACATTCAATTAATCTCACTTCCAAATTGCTCCCGTCTGTCGTACGTTGCAAACATTTGCCAGCGCTGCTACAATTTGCTGGATTTTCCTGAATTGCACCCTCGCGTAGTTCGAAAATCGTTTCTGCGAGGCCACAGAGACTAGCTGGATTTAGGAATTAGAATCTACCAATGAATACCAGCCGAGTTTTAGCACAGTGAATAGCGCTTAAACCACGGCCATTCCGTAAACCGGATCCTAGTTGTAAATCAGGCCTAAAGATAGCCTCGTGAATTCTTGTTCACGCTATGGCCACACGTTTTGTTCCTAAAAATGTTTCTATTATCTTCTTCTTGCTATCGCGTGTCCGCTTCTTAATGAACACCCCTGCGTATTGCCCAGATAAACCTGAAAATCGCAATGAAACGGACGTGCTGGAAATAGAATCGCCATTCTTTCATCTTTTTTTAACTGCACACCCCCAATGGCAGGTTTTGGGTTTAGCTAATTTAAAACTAGCGGCGAGGATTTTTCTATTGATTTATCGTGTCATATGAACCATTTTCGTCCTTTTTTGAACATGCTAATTAGTGAAGAATTTCAAACGGGAAATTTGAATAATTACAGTGCATCTGTAATAGCTTTTAAGAGGGCTATTTTTTTGGTCCCCTTAAATTTTGCAAATTGCAAAGCAAATTTTGAATAATTGTATAATAGTCATCGCGATTGCACACAGTTGTAAAAATGTAAAATTTTGTATGAGATGATATGATTATAGAGCCTTTTGTTTGTTCATAAAAATTTCTATAAAATTTTGAATGGTTGCCTAATAGTCATCACGATTGCACAAAGTTGCGAAAATGCAAAATTTTGTATGGAATGACATGGTTAAAAATAATTTTCATTTGGATTAAATTACTCTTTATGCGGTACTTGAAAAGGGATGAATCGGTGCAATGGGTTTTGTTTTTAATTAAAAATTTTTCACGAAGCCGATATCATTGGCAGGAGCAACGTCGCATTTATTCTGTAATGTTATCTACTGAATAGACTGCTTTTCATCGCTGGAGCCACGGGTCTTGTTTCACCATTACCTATTCATTCAATTCCGAAAGACATCGATATTCATACTTTTTCCTGTAATAAAATTTCAGGAGAAACTTTTAGCGAGTTCGTGCAATTCGCCTGCCTTGGAAAATCGAGTTTCTCCAATTGTGACGGTCTCCTTAAGCAAACCGCGATATGCATATCGATTTTCAGCTTTCGTTCGCAGAAACTTTCGTGTGCTTGTTTTTTTTTTTTAATACAGATTACGCGTTCGAGGCTCGTAGAGAACTGGTTCAACAAAATTCTGGACGGAGGCACTTAAACTTAGAGATTCCGCAGAATACATGAATTAAATATTATACTTAAGTGTCCTAGTGAATATATCTTTCTAAAGGAGTTTGAAGGAGTCTAGTACAGTAGATTTGCCAACTACTGTATTAGAATATATGAATGTTACGGATGAATTTGAATTTGCAATTTGAAATACAATCTACGTTGCAGATTTGTTTTCAATCTCTATAAAGATTTCAATCAAATTTTGTTTTCAATAAACAATAAAAAAGTAAAAAAAATTAGTATCGAGAAAGTGTCAGGTTTGCCTTAGGCAACTGAAAATGGGAATGCAATCTCCCTGCTCCAATTTTGATTTTTAAACTAAACCACCAAGTGCTTACTATAGAAATCTTTCATACTTTTTATGATCACTTGATAAGAAATTTTTTTATAGTAAAAAATTCATGGTCTTAGATTTCAGTAGGCATGCCAGTGGGAGAATTAGAATTTTACCAGGTGGTGGGAGAGTTTCAAGATTTGAATAATTTTGATAAATGCCTGCAAAAAATGTTTCACAATAGAAGTGGAATCTCTCCTAATAATTATTAAACCATAATTGCTTCCTAAAATATAAGGGCGTACCAAAATGTGTACTAAATGGAACCTTATGAAAAAACGAATCGAAAATGTGCAATAAAGTTTTTCCACGTGTGCCTTCATTTTTGAGAAAATCTCCTTCAAAAAATGGCGTGAGACATATTTCAAAAACAAAATATCGCAGTTGTACGGTGATTTACAATAGCATCACGGTTTCACGGACAAGGGAGCATGGCAAAGTAAGTAGTTACTGAGAGATCGCGTGTCCGCAGTCCATTCGTCGACGGTTTCGCGGTCCTGGCCACGTTAGAATTCGAAAACACGCGGAATTGCGCCGCGTTGAAACCCAACCAAGGACGTTTCCGGCCAGTGAATGTCGATTTTATGCGCGTCATAACGGGAAAACGACGTGTAATTTGGAATTCGCCCATTACCCCTACATAGCATTACATGAATAACAATAATTCTTCCTTTTTGAGCGTCATTAATTCACGAGAGGTGCTTCCATTGCAATAGAATTATACAGCGCGATAAAATGTTTCGAAAATGTAGAATAAACTTTTTTCGTGCGACGTATAGTTTCTGAGAAAATCGAGTTCGAAAACACATCCCGGACGCACGCTTTTCTGCGTCGCGCGCTGCACGCGAATTCAACGTCGATTATCTCGGAGCCGAAGAGTGCTAGGAAAAAAACCTATTCCACACTTTCTGTTCATTTTTGAAAAGGGAATGGCATCACTTCGGAGTTTTTCAGAAATTTCTTGCAAACATGCTAGTTTATTTACATTTTTCTCCCTCGTCTGAATTATGGATGAGTAAACTGCGACCAGCAGGGGATTAAAGTGCAGCAGCAATTACTGTGAAAAGAACTACATCCAAGTTCCATTTCCTTACATACTTTTCGAAGCAGAATAATCGATCGCAAATTAGGTAATTCCGCGATTTCCAGGTACGCGGCGATCGTGCTCGCTTAACGCATTCTCGGAAAGTTTATTTCGAGGCCGAGGCTCCCCCTCCACTCATTACCAAGTTCAATTAAAACGTGACAGTACGGCAAGCACGAATATCGACTCGGAAAACGAAAGACCGTTGTGCCGTGCCTCGGGAAAGCGCTTCTCTCGCTCCGCCGAGTATGTATCGATCCATCCCGAAGAAAAGTGATCTGATTTCGGCTTTATTGCGCCGCCTTTGCCGACCTGCATTTAATTGCGAATGAACTCCGACGTGATACGAGCGGATTAAGACTTGGTTGGGGGATCTGTTACGGCCGAATGAGATTACTTTTGCCCACCACCCCTGCTTCGATATCACGACAATGCAATTTCCAGCTGGGGAATTTCGATGTAGACAGGGTCAGGGCTGCCACCTCGGTTGGTACTATCGTGGAACTAATAGTACTGCGAGATAAAAGTCGAATCTCGTAATTTTGTTTCCCTAGTAGTGATACTTGTAAAGATAGTAACTCGAGGAACCCACAAAGCTGCGATTTCTTTCGAATCTTCCACTTTTATTTCATCCTTGACAATAGTATTAAGAACGATAGTACACTCGCGAGCTCATGGACCCTGTAATATCTGTTCACTTGAACCCAATCACATCACTCATTTCTCTCTTATCCTTCCTAGTCATACCACCCAATAAAGATCAATCCTCCCATTTCCCTTTCACCCCTAGTAGTAATGCCACCAAAGATAGTACTGTCACGAACTCACGAATCCCCAATTCGTTTCCAACTAGTGACAATCGATATTCCCATGTTCCGTTCATCCCTGATACTAATAGTAGCACAAAGATGGAGCTCCGAAGACTCGCTTCCAGCTGCGAACAGTCGAATCACTTATTCTTCACCCCTCACGTCGATATCGGACAGAAATTAATACCGTCGAATAAAAATCAAATCCCCATTTCCCTTACACCCCTAACGCTTGTACCGCCGAAGATACGGCCCCCGCAAAATCACGAATCTCCAATTCGTTTCCAACCGACGCCACTCGATCCTTCCATTCTTCTTTCGTCCCCAAATGATAGCGTCGTACAAGAACCGAAGCTTCCTTTTTCTCTCCCGTCAGCGGTACTAATGAAAATAGACCCCTCGAGCCCTCGCGAGCCGTTCCACTCCGAGAAATCATGATCTCTCAGCCAGCTCTTTCGGCAGGCCACTCGAGGGTCGGCCGAACGCGTTTGCGGGTGAAATGGGGTGAGAGGGATTGAAAAAAAGCCAGCGTTGGCATCCGTCGGTTTGATATCGACATGGCGGGCCGGGAATAATTTAAGAGACTATTTTCCAGCGATCGCAGGAATCCGGGGATCGATCGCGTTAATTGGTTTCCATCGCGTGCCCCTCGGCAACTCGGCCATTCCCACGTTTTAATCCTTTGCCCCGTGGCATCGCCGGAAATGAGATTGAAATCAATCCCCGCCGTCCCCTCTCTCTCTACTTGTTCCGCCGTATTTACAGGGCTGGGAACGTCTTCGCGTTTGATGTACAATTTCGCGGCTCGTTGTCATGCGAGAGGTCGCGTTTCCATGACGATCCATGTTTGCTCCAGCTTTTCGTTCCCTCGCTGTCGTTGGGTCACGTGGCCTGGAGGGGTGTTCCCGTTGCGTGTCGCGGTGAGGAACTGATACATCATTATTCGCGGGGTGGTGGTGGGAGGAGGAGGTTGCTTACATTGGCTGAATAGAATCGGGGTTTCGTTTTCATTTTTTGGTCGTGGGTGTTGATAAGTGGGAGTAAATCGATCTCTGCGAGGTCGGATGTACAAATTATACAGGGGTGCGACACTGAGGGTCGTAGAAGCTTTTCTAAAAATGTATGCTTCTTTTGTAGGAACTTGAACTTTGAAATGCAAAATTAACCTCAGATTTGCTTCAAAATGTATAGGTTTTTTTTTAAAACTTGATTTGACATTTTTATGTTGTAATGTGTGTTTGAAGGAAATTAGTAGTGAAAAATTACTAATTGTAAGCTTACAAGTAACTGATGTGGATTGGTGACCCAGTATTTACAGTTAGTAGTTAGTATACGGGGGATTCAAACACGAATTTGAGTTTTGGAGGCAAGGGGAAACCCAAATTTTAGTTTGGGAGGCGAAGGAAAACCCACATTTGAGTTTGGGAGGTGTGTGAAAATCCAAATTTAATTTTGGAGAGGGGGAAACGTAAATTTGAGTTTGGGAAGATAGAAGAACCCTCTTCAAACTCAAATTTCGATTTGAATAAAAATTTCTATTAAGTTCTAATATTTACTTGTAACAACAATTATTGCAACCCTAAAGCCATCGGTACTCCTGACTCGGTATGAAATTTTTATTGTGTTTTCGAGTTCAGCTCTCCAAAATATATTATAACGGCTAAAATATTGAGCAAAGCATTTTCATCGCAGGCCTGTGTTATTTATGACCCGGTGCTTTTTTGCATTGCTATAGTGGCGACCATGTCTGAGGAATTTTATATCTTTCAAGTGAAATTGATTGTCCAATTTTTTACCCTAAACCACTTTTCTGAGTAGCTTCCACTGTTTTCGACAAGACATTTGTGCCTACCACAAAATTGCCACTTTTAGAATTTTGCAAATTCTTCTTTAGTACCTTGATATCGTAATGCTTTATACCACCAGCGAGCTTTCTAGTATTTGCAAAGTGCCAATCGCAGAATTCTCAGATCCTTCCTCAGCGTCCCACCTCGGACGAGATTTCCAACCCTTCCAGCGACCTTGAACGCTCAATTACTTTCGTCCCAAGCCCATTCCCACCACCGACCGCACACCGCAGGCAAACACCTCACACTACGAAGCTCCTTTCCACAAAAGAAGATAAAATAGCCAGTCTTTCGTACCACAAAAGGCAGTCCCTCGCTCGGGCAGACAAAAATTGTCACCGCCGTCCATAATCCACCAACCCCCAACACACCCTGAGGCTATCATGCGTGGTCGCGCAAGTCTCTGGAGCATACCATGCTCTTCTTACACGCGCCAAGGGTGACAGCGGACAAAGGAAGGGACATTTTGCGGAACACACGAAGCAGACGGTCGTTTCATCAGGCGATGTTTTTAAGCTACATACACACGTGCCGCTTGAAGAAGAGGCCCCGGGGGTGGCACCAATGTCACGGCTACACCAGACTTAGGCTGGCTCTGCAGGAGCCATAAAGGGCGATCGACGACTGGCGAGGGAATGATGGCTCGCGTCCCATGAACAGAGGATAGATGCCAGATGTTTCCACTCTTGCGTAGCTTTCTACCCGTTTAACGACTCTCACCCAGTTTCCTTTTCGCTGGAGGACCGCGGCGCTCCTGGCCAACGTCTATCGAGCGGATCCATCGTTTCGTGGAATCCCTCTGGCAAATGGATGCACGAACGTCTGCCAAGGAACCGTGAAGCGTCTCAGGACCTCGACCCTGCCTCTGAAGATCCTTGAGTTACCATTTATAGGCATTAATCCGTTTCTAGGAGTGTTGGCGAGTCGTGTTCTTGGCTCTAGGCTAATTTCATGTGGCTGTGGTGTTACTGAGGTAGAACTGTGGCCTTTGCAGCTCCGAGGACCTGGGGTTTGAATACATGGGTGTTTTTAGCCACAGAAGCAAAGCGTCAGGAAGAAATTGGTGATCCCTGGGTCCAGAGCTGGCTGACCAGTGCTGAGAGCTCGTAAAACGCTCAACTCTGAGCGTTCGGAGTATATGATAACCCTATCTGGGCTTAATGGGGAGTTAGGGTGACCAGAATTAGGGATTCGATGAAGGGTATCCTCTTGTTACCTTGTAGGGAACCGGTCCTGTGTTCGAGCGTTTGTATTCCATGTCAGGCTGAGTCAGGTAGGAGTTAGTGGCAGTCATCAGCTGCGAGTTGATCGGCTGATATTGGATTTCGAATCTTGTGAGCAGCGGTTATGCCTGAAATATAGGTGGGGTGGTGGTCTGATAAATAAGGGACGGAGGCAGGGGCTCCCACCCCCTGTTACCAAATTGGATTTTCAGGGGTATAGATAAAGCTCTGGGTGGTCTAATCTTCTCAAATAATCTTCTCAAAGTGTCTTTAATTAGATAGAGTAGCTGAGAAAAAAGAAATAAATATTAATTGAGGGAGATTGATATTGCTTTTTGATACACTGAAGTATAATGGACATGTATGTAGTCAGACATATGTACTTGTCGAATGTGCTTGATTTAAGTAGTTTGACCCGCGTTTTGTCAGACACGTTGAAATAGTTTTAGACTCTTACAACCTCAATCATTGGAGCTTTTCCATGCTGGAGCAAATTAGCCAATATGGTAGGGAGCTAATGACTGAGGAAAGAAACTGGATTCATTCCAGTAGATTTAATCTGTCTGTAGTCAGACAAGTGGGGACCTTGTTAAATGGTACTTCTGTCTTTGCTCTTTTATTCTGTTCCAATCAGACAAACTGGATGTGAAGAAAGATGACACTATTATAATAAGGAACTATTAACTAAGGAACACGAGTGTAGTTTTCAGTAGTACGAACCAATCTGTAAGCAGACATATTACGCTCTTGTGATTTCCTACTATTATTTCACTCAAAACTTAACTTTGTAGTATTTAATACGTACCTTGATGCACAATCTTCGCATTTTTAAGTATCTCTAAATAACAATTGATAAATTTTCCATTTTCCCACTTTTTACAATTTTTATACGTTGCCAACTATTTTTTGGTAAAGTTGTTGTTCGCTTCAACTACAAAGAAATGAGAAGTATCGTGATTATATAAATAGTAATACCTCTGCAACACTGTAATTAATTATTCGCGATCACATGCATCGCTTTCCACGTGGGAGCAAATGGTATAACTCCGACGATAGGTATTACGTCTTATTGTAAACAACAATTAATTCTACGGCAGAGGAATGAATTCAACGGTTGTGTAATATCAAATTAGCGGCTAATTAAGAGTAACGGAGGTCGAGGAAGAAAGGTGAATGTTGACAATCAGATACCTAGACTATGGGGGAGCTCTCGGTTATTGTAATTTATTTAAATCAATGGCCCCGCTTTACTCATCGAAGCTCGCATTTCGCGTTGATATCTTTAATTAACGTCATCCGCTGGTGATATCGCTAATTGCATCCAGTCACGTTGTCATCGTCGTTCGATGTTGTTCACGATATTGAATCTCGATATTCGATTTCTCTCGCTGAAACGAATTGCCGGTCATCTGTGTTCTGCGCTCCGCTGTATTTGCGTTCTGGCGAAATTTTTGGGATTCGACGAAAACAACGTTTCCCATTTCACGTCTGCAATTCCATCGAAAATTGAGAAAGGTGGGCTTAGCTGACCCTTTTTTGTTATTCGTGATCAAATTCGAGGTTTCCGGATTCTTTTCAGTGCAAACTTTAAAAGTGTTTTAATAAATGGGAACGTTTGGGATAACTCAGTTAAAAAATAATGTGATGGTGAACTAAATTTTAAGTAGCAAATCTATTTCGTGTAAAGCTTGTTAATTTCACTGTGCAATTACGATTGTGAAATTAGCAAAAATTTTCATACACTTTCAGATAATATTAAACACCTTGAAACGCATTTCTAATTTTTTTTTTAAAACACATTACAATATTATCAAAATCTCACAAAGGTTTCCAGACGATTTCAAATGGTTTTAGAGGGTTTCATACAATTTTAAACGGTTCCAAACGATTTTTCAAAGGTGTGTGACAATTTTCAATGGTATTTAAATTCTTACGAATATTGTTAAAAGCTTTCATCATTTCTGAACACTATGCAGCATTTGTAGATGTCTCCGAACGCTCTTAAACGTTTTAAAACACCCCCAACCATCGTCAAATTTTTTTAGCTGCCACCAAAAAGTGGCCATTCCTTTGCTATTATCTACTCCAAACACAATTTTTTACCCTCCCACTATAATCACAGCCTCTACGTACACTGAAACCGAATTCTACTTAAAATGCCGCAGCAACCACTCACTCTGACAGAGAATGGAACAACTATATATCAAAAGCAGATACCCACCAAGGGATGTAACATAAACTTCACAGTGCCCCACCGAAATCCGAGAAACATATTCCACAGGAAGCCGCAAACAACGTTTCCGAGAGGCCGATGTCGCCCTCCTTCTTTTTTTTCGGAAATTGAAAAACGCACCGCGGCGACGCGTTTGATTTCCCGAGGGTTGGTCGCTTCTGAGGTTTCGCGGGTGGAATTTTGGCCCCCCCCCCTTGCCTCGTAGGGGAGCAAATGTCCCGTGAAAGGGCGGGAAGGTACATCGAACCGATGTCGCCTGTCGAAATTTCTATTCAGAATACAAATAAACGTTTACCGTGCTCGAAGTCACTCTTGCGTGACACGAATATGGTCATTGCTTACCCCCGAAGGCATGGAAGGCACCGTATAAAATTATAAAAAATACTTTTAATACTTTTAAGATACTTACAAACTTTTTTTTATATATATTTATTTAATGTTGCATGTGGTTGTTATTATGTAAACTTCTGATGATTAAAGACTACAGCTTTCATACTTATACACATTTTTATTCGTCCCCTATTTATTCGTGGATGCTTCAGTGATGCTTGAAATGAGTATTCCTGTTTTCGATATTTCTGTGCCCCATCTTTCTTTGACTTTTTCGCTTTCCATGGCTTCCTGTACCCTTTTAAAAAGTGTTTGATATTTCTTGAATAACGGATAGAGGTTTCTGGATTTTCTCCTTTGCGCTTTCACAGAGCCGACATTTAAATTCCGCCAGTGATTTATTTCACCTCTGCATCAACGGCGCGGCGCGCAAAAAATAATTCCCGCCGGTATCCTGCAACACGTTTCGCCCATTCGTACCTGTTAGTGGAACGTGTTACCTAATGCGACGCGGTTATTCAGTCGTTATTACGCATTATTATGTATACCGATCGTTTATCAGACCGCGGAGTGCATTAACGAGGTGTAAATCAGGTTGGCTGCACGCTCTGAGATTCGGTGTTACGTAAATCCTATTTTAATGTGTCCGTTTCCGGTTTCCATGGAATTATCCGTCACGTTGTCGATGCGCTTATACAATGAATGGGTGCCCCGCTGTGGAAATTTTCATGGATCTTTGATTAAATTCTTTATCGGGTGGAAATGTTGGATTTGAAACAATTTGCTTTTTAATTTACAATTTGGATAATTTTTTAACGGCACTTGAAGTCAACAATCTCGAGTGAAAATTATAAAACCACCTCATGCATGTCGCTATGAAAGGAATCGAAAACTATTTTACGGTTTTTCAATCTGAGGCTTCGTTTTTGAGATATAAAGGATCGAATGTGGAGGTAGGAAAAGGGGCGTGGCTTCTTGCGCGCGCTATTTGAACGTAAGACGATGTAGTGCGCTTAATCCACGTCGGATAATGTATTTGGCCATTGGGATGTGTGTAAAACGTATAGTATTGTTGAAGAATTTAAAAAAAATGTGTTTTAGGTATTATAAATTCTTTAAAAGTCAAGTGTCTTTGTGACCATTTCACAAGTAATTTTATCGAAGTGTGTAAACTTCAAATAGGAAATAAAAATGTCAAATGGTTATAGTATTACCACTGGAAATTTTAATATTGTAATTTAGTATTCAGTTGATTTAAATTAAAAGTATCATTTTTTAAGAATCGAGATTTACAAAAATTTTGAGTGACCTCCGTTTAACTATTTAATTGAAAAATTTAAACTCCAGTATCGACATAGGGATTTTCCATTTGCATCGGACCGTCTGATAGGAAAACCTTGGTAACACTGATTGACAGCATCACGAGCAAGTCGAAGTGAAATGGACGTGGGCGGAAACACGAGTGTAGTCGACACTGGAATAAAGCACGAAGTTTAAACCATAGTTGCGAACTTTCCGATCGTAATTCAGGGTGAAGGTCCACTGGTAACTTTACTTTGGATGGCCGAGTCCTTCACGGATTGTAAATCCTTGAACTTTCTTCTGTCTAAATCTACTGGGAGCTCCAGTCAACTAAAAAATTTGAATCTGTTTCTGTTCGAGCCTTTGCTACTTACATAACCTATTATTTTAGCTAGCGTATTAAGATTTATTTAATTTTGTTCCTATGCACTTTTGTGAACTTTTTAAACACTATAGTTTTGAGAATCTTTGGACAAAAAAAAAATATATAAAATTTTTTTTTTTATGTTAAACGATTTTATTAAAAATGCACTAAAAACTAAAAAGAAAATTGATATAAACCTACAATGATAGTTTTATATTCTATTTAGTTAAAACTAGTGGCAATCATGAAGCAAATTGATGAGGAACAGGCACTGAAAGTAACTAGAAAGTGAGGTTAGGTGATGAGAACTCTCACTGAAAAACAAACACAAACACAAACTTGAAATACCTTTCACTGTACAAATATAGGCTTTTGGAAAATAACGCTATATAATACCAGCTAATGGAAATAATCGACGAAAGTAACTAGCAAAGTGTACTAACCAATCCTAATCTAAAATCTTGAAGACTATATCCTAGAGACTTATTAAACTACACAGTTAAATTAATTCCTCCACGTGCACCAGCTTAGATATACCTCTTTTAGAGAATACATCAGAATCCTGCAGGCGAAAATAGATCTTCAAGGATAGAAATCGTTTCCCCTTACCAACTGCACGATGCAAGAATA
This sequence comes from Andrena camellia, assembly GCA_029448645.1. Taxonomy (NCBI): domain Eukaryota; kingdom Metazoa; phylum Arthropoda; class Insecta; order Hymenoptera; family Andrenidae; genus Andrena; species Andrena camellia. The sequence continues at coordinate 1,869,174 of CM055681.1, read as the reverse complement.
GCCAAGCATCTTCAGTGTTCGCGCCAGGATGCCTTCCCTTTGGTGATCGACGTTCATTAAATTCCTAATACTTCTCAAATGGTTCCGTGATAATATTATCCGGCGTAGTTAGCGAAATAGCCTCCCCAGTAGGCCATTTCCTTCCAATAGATTGTCATCAACAGATATACGTGGAAATATCAAATGTAGCAGGGGCTGACGTAAGGAGTTTCGTCGCATCGCCGAATAACGAGCTTTCCACGGTTATCTTCGAGGCGAAGGCAATGATGACTTCCCTCATATCCAGGATTGATGCAAAAAGTATTACACATCTAGTTATCTGGGACAATCTTGTTAAGTGATGTCTTCAACTCCCATGAGAAAACCCGAAGAAAGACGCGCGGGATAAATAGGGAATACTTCTCACGGTGTTCGGGGAAAGCATTGTGCTTCCAGATCCATGGGGACTCGTCAATAAAGTCTGTCGTCGAATTCGAAATCATATTTCTGGGTTCTGTTCCTATGTATTCTACTCAACGTAATAATAAAAAATTAAAGTGTATTGTGTGTCACAAATGAACCGTTTTCTCACGAAAGTTTGTTAAAGCTTGGCTCAGCGTCGTTCGCAGGATGAAGCTCTTCCAAGCAGGGTAACTGCCCAGAGCGGTAAATTTTGGGGTGGCAAAATTGGTTAATTGGTGATTTATGAATATTACATTTTTTATAAAACAAAAGACTTCTGTTATTCAACAAATATCTGCAAACAATTTCACTCATTGTCAAAAATGATATTTTAAAATAATTATTTATAATTAAATATAAAGGGCGGCAAAAATCAGTTTTGCCCAGAGCGGCGGAAGAGCTAGAGCGAGCCCTGCTTCGACCCCCTCCATACGTCGTACCGGGACGCAAGGTGGGGGAAACGCTCCGCCTCCAGAAGCGATTCTGCGCGATGCTACTGGTCTAAACTTTAGAAATCTTTTGCGGGAGTCTTGTTCGTTTGCGACATATAGTTCCTATTGATATTTTTATCCCCCCACCAAATGGAACACATAGGAATAAAAAAATTGTATTTTTGATCACAGTAAGTTTCAAGACAAGTGTGTGAAAGTTTTCATAATTACATATCTGGTACTTTGATGAATATTGAATAAATGAACAAAGTACTTATTACCTATTCTCCATACATAATTATTGTATTTTTGCTAAATTTACTTTTCCTGCAACAGAGATGCATAATTATTCCACTAAAAATTCAATTGAATTCGAAGTCATCGATTTTCTTTTTTATTTCTTAATTGGTGGATCCCTCTGTGCTATCTATGCAAGATTGTATCGTTGTCAGAGTCGCTCCGCTAGTAAAACATGCGCTGTCGAATGTAGCCCACCAATCGCGCCGGAATTCTGTTTCACGTAGCAGTTCCTTGCTTTGACGCATCGCGGAATCAAGTTTACACTGACGTCGCCCATGATTTACGAGAGCAGAGTCGTATTCTAGTTGGCCCATAACTCTATTTCTCGCTGCGGTTTCGTTATGCTCCTCCATTGTTAACCGCGCGGCTGTATTACGCGTCGCCGGAAGTTGTCCGAGTTCCCCCTAAAAACGGGGCAAATGATCTGATCAAAAGTTTCTCCGCTCTCCGAAATGCACCTGTTCTATGTCCACCTCTGTGACATATTTCCACTCCGCGTTGTCCACCACTGTCATTACTGAAAAGCTGCAAACATTCATCTCATAGTTTCCTTTCAAACGATTGCAATTCTTTTTCTTTTTATAATAATTACGTTCGACTAATTACGATTATGTAGCTGCTCCTCTTTTGTCAGTGGGTGCGTCAGTTTTTTGCTCAGCGAGTGCCAGCTTTTGTTCCCGTTTAATTAAACTCCAAAGCGTTGAATGACGCTTTTTAAGCGCGAACGATTCGCGATTTTCGCCTGAGAAATAATCTCAAAAAGTTGCCGCTTGGATGGATGCGACCAGCTTAATTACGAGCCACGCGCAGCCTATTACGTGGCATTTAAAATATTTCCGCCTGTCGACCTCGCATTTAAATTCCGCAGCGTGATGAAAATTCAAACGAAAAACGAGGTAGGAAGGAAGGGTTGCTGGGTCGAAGCACCTACGCCAGTCGGACGCGACGATTTTTCATTCCTATTCCAAGTTGTCAATTTTCGAGCGTTCGAGGAGTAGAGCAGTGATCGATGCTCGAGTGAAATTGAAAATAATAGAGGGTGGCTGCGGAACCATCGTTTAGTACAAAACAATTAACTTGTTTTGTACGGTCGGTGGGTCTGGTAACTGTTTGCTGTACAGGTCGATTCATTATAGCATATTCAGAATTACTTATCGATATTTTAGATTATGAATTTAGAGTACAAAATAAGAAAAATGTGTTATATTGACCTATGGTATTTAGATTGTATTTTTTGCGTTACAAGGAGTTAAACAGAAACACGTTCTGCGCGCGCAACTCCTGCGTTCAGACATAACCTAACATTTTTAGAATAGTATTTCATTCAGAATTTCGCGTTAAAGAGTAGTTATATAGAATTTACTGTATTAGTAAAGGCTGTTTGAGGTATTTTTTAAAAAATTAGGGTATAGTTGTTCTTTCATACGTGACAGAAAAATTTTCGAAGATGATTTCTCTTATCCCTGACTCCTGAGGTAGGTATTTTATTTTCTGTTGCTGTGGAAAGACGTTGATAATTTTATAGCGATCCATGTTAAGACCCCCATAGTTTGCTGATCCACCATAATATCTTCTCCTCACTTCGTGATCCAGATTTATCGTCTTAATTAACAGATTACTCTGTACAAAGCCAATACTAAGTAAATTAGAAACTTCAGCTCCCAAATGCTACAAACAGCCAGGTATGACACCCGTCAGCTATCTCATTGACAAGTGCTTAACAGGAGGCGAGCGATCATGAACCATCCACGATGATGATCAGGAAGTTCGCGAAGCGACGCGGTCGAATTTCCTCGAGAGGATTACTCGCCCAGGAGTTGCCAGCCCTGCAGTGACTTTCGTAGTCAGGCCACTTCCTCCGACCTTCAAAACTAGGCATAAGCTACACGTTCTCGTTTGCAACTTCCGAAAAGCTTTGAATTTCATGTTCTAACTTGCGAGCTGGCTGGCACATTTGGAATAGTAAAAGCAGAAACTAACCGGGTAACTTGATACTCATTCTTAGGGTGTTACATCATCTTTTAAGTCTCGAATAATGATTCAATAGCCTATGAAATTGTTAATGCTTCCCAGGGCCGGGCGTCTCTATGAAGGGGCCTGGATGCAAGAAATATTTTGGGACCACAAACCATTTCTTAACCGTAACATCTTTTCATGAAAAAGGAATAATAATAAAAATAATTTAAAACAAAATAAAAGAATAAAAAAATATCATTATATTAGAAATAATATTCTAATTTCTTTTTTAAAATCTCCGCATACCATAGTATGGTTACCACAATCACAATTGTGGTGTGTCCGTAGTATTGCCAGTTCTGTGTTTGGAGCGTGAAATTCAAGACGGTTTAGGAAATTAAATTAATTTTAATCAAATAAAAAATATCGTTCTGATTTTTAAATTTTTTTTATTTTCTCTTTTCTTCTTTTCTCCTTTTTCTGGGACCCCTGTGCAGTCCGGGGCCCCAGGAAGCCCATATTTTCCGTCCATATAGTCCGGCCCTGATGTTTCCGAAAAACAGGTGTAGCTATTCCAACAAGATTGCACTACCAATTCTACAGCAGTTACTTATTTAAACGTGTTAACTTCCTTTTCTAACAGAGAATCAATTCCCAATATAGCTGCCCTCTATAGGGTGCAGTGGTCTGTGAAGAATTAAAAAATCTTGAATGAAAAGTTTCAATAATTGCGCCAATTTGTGATTCACTAAGCTCTTCCAGTGTCTGAGAAGCTCTCGTTCTCGTTGAAACGGTCGTTTTATCCGTAGAACCCGATATTCCGCCGTCTAATTCCTCAGATAGGAAATCGAGCCGATGTACTCGACCGAGAAACCCCAGCCGCGGTGTCCTCCGATCGATTCGCGACCAGTCGATGCGGAAGTCACTTCGGAATTGTTAATTAACGCTAGGGCCGCGACCTGTGCAATGGTAGGAAAACTGCTGAGGGGGTTTGTTGCGAGAGGGGCAAAGAGAGGCTCGAGCGAGGAAAACGGGGGGATGAAGGTCGCTGCGGGGGTGTGTACGAGAGAAAAAGTCCGCAACCGCGTTTAACCTCGCGTTCCGACGGAAAGAAGGTCGCCCGATATTTAGAAACTCGAATATGCAAAGTGATCGCTGGAGGTTCGAGGCTGAAATTATCGGAGGACTCGAGAATCTCCGAGAGGGTATCGGGTTTACTTCCTTCGTGACCGAAAAATTTCCAGTGGCGATTAAGTTTCACGCTTTTTGGGGAGCTTTATGGTTATTTTATTGGGAACTTCTTGTTTCCTACTGTTGCGGGAAGCTGATCGCAGTTTTATAGCGTTTTGCAGGAGGACTAGTGTACTTTGCTAACCCACATTTAGGTTAGAATGGTGTTGAATCATTTAGGTTAGAATGCTTTTGAAGTATTTAGGTTAGAATAGTTTTGAATCGTTCAGGTTAGAATGATTTTACATTGTTTAGGTTAGAATGGTTTTCAATCGTTAGGATTTTTTTTAGTTGTATGAAATGAAGTACTATGTACATAGCATCTTAAAATATTTCCCACTGTGGTGCTCAGAAATTAAAAACTGTATTTGATAGCAAAGAAAAAAGTGCTAATAAACCTAGTTCCACAAGTAGGTTTCTCCTGAGATGCAACCATTTTATGTTACCGCATGACGTCACAGTAGCTTCTCAAAATGGTCACCATTGATGGCCACTGCACGGGCGTTGCGCCATATTCGTGACGGTTCAAGCCTCAAATTTTTAAAGTTTAGAATTTGCTCGAGCTCCTAGTATTTTCTATGCATCTTCAAAACTTTTGACAAACTTATACTAACCATTTCAAAATTATTGCCTATAACCTACACCGTAACCTAAAGTGCTTCTACTTTCGCGCAGAAAAGTTTCAAGATCCCCATATACTGATTTCTTCTCAACTAAACCAAGTACAATATTCCTACGAATTTCAGTACACCACTATGGAGTCACTATGCATACAAGAACAGTCCAAGTATTTCCTAAAATCAGTGGCAAATTTAACGGGTGGCCGATGTTAAAAAAAATTATGATTTTATCTAAACACTATATTTTTTTTTGATTCCCATAATTTTCATACTACACGCGCATAAATTTATTTGTAATTCTGTTATGTACATAGGATGTCCCAGAACGTTTACCACCTGGGCCTATTTCCTTAAATCCGCCACTGCCTAAAATCCCCATGTATGACATCGGAATTTACTAGATAGCCCGTCCGTTGAGCTTAACAGTAAGCCGTAGCCGAAATTGCCCTCCTTTTCCTTCCTAGTAGTCCAATTATTAATTATTGCGTTGCCATAGTAACCACTGGGAACTTGTCCACGCTTGAGGGTGGCGAACAGTGCCTGTGTCAACGAGTTCAATAGTTACAAGCTTCTCATTACGTGACGAAGTCACGGTGGGACCTTTCCAAGCGAGGCGCTTAATAACGTCACCTGATTAATAGGGCGGGCAACACGCATTTTCCAGAGAAAGTTGATGGAACTTTTGGAAGCAGTGGAGCATAAGTTGCCTGTAGGGTCGAACGTAGTACAGGTTCAGGTAATTAATTCAGACATTTCGGGGTGAATGGTGGTCGATGATACACGCACACTCCGGCGGCCCAACGAGCTACTTCCGAGCTCAGAGTGTCCAGGAACACGATCTGGTCTTCATAGTTCCCTCGTCACGAAATTTTCGCGGTGGAGCCGGGTTAATTGAATACCAAGGAACTCTGGGAAATTAACATCAGTTTGCCCTAGCTAAATTTCATTTTCCCCACGCGCTTCGTTTCTCCCTCCGAAGTTTCGGAGTTTCCGGTTGGATAAAGGAAGTCCGAAATAGTAGTAATTCTGCGGGTGGGCCAATTTCGGGATTGGAGAAGTGGGGAAGTTGAATCAGAGCCCAGATATTAACCTGAAACTGAGTATTTCAGTTGCAGCGGGGATAGTGGAACGCTTAGAAAAGGTAGGACTAAAGTGTTTCATCGGTGAAACTGACTCATCAGTAAGCAGGGTTGCCAGAAGAAGGGAAAACATGGTCTCAGTGACGTAGCAAGGAGTGATAGAGGGGGAACAGCTATTGGACGTTGGACGTGGTGGAACTCCGTGACGTAGTAGGGAGTAGTAGAGGGGGAATTCTCGCACGGCGTGCACATGTCGTATTAGTGTATATAGGTCTATGTGACGTCATCACCTTCTCCCGCCGAGAGGGAATTATAGAGCTGAGTAGGATCGCCAGACAACATTATGCAGGACCACTTATTTAGTGGAGGGGAACACCTACAGGAGTGGTGGTAACGTGGCGACGTCAGCGCCAAGTGACGCCAACGCGAAGCCAACCAGCGTCGACAACCTATTTCCCAGCGACGCACAGTGGTCTGGGGATATCTACATTTAGCGGCCAAAATTCTGATCATTCTGAAACTTGGTGATTAAGGGTTTCTGCAGTCGCTGATAACGAATTTGGCACCAAAAATTTAAAATCAAAATGGCGGATTCAATATGGTGCGCATTGTGATCTGGAAAGCGGTATTTTATAGCCAAAATTAAAAATCATAGCCGTACTAGAGAAAGAAAGAGAAAAAAGAATCAGACCTAACATTATCTTTGACTTAAAAAAAATATATTAAAAATTATTATACATATAAAATATATACAATACCTCGAGCGTCATTTCTAAAAGTCTGCATAAAATTGAAGATTGCAGGAGATTGCACTTGAAATTTACATGCTCTTGTTAACAATTGTGTAAGCTTTCATGTAAAAAAAGTCCGATGTTAATCTGGCTTAATCCTTTTTTTATAAGCCTTCTCAAACTTTAAATTCATATAAACATTGCGCTATTTGTTCATGGACTAAAAAATGCCTATGACACATATAAATAACTGAAATATACTTCCTTACTTATATACCTGTATGATATAAACACGTATTTTGATGTTCTATAATGAGTAATTAAAACAATTAGATTCACATAAAATTTGATGAATTTGTCTTTGTAATATTATATCTAATCAAAGAGTCATCTTGAAAGAGAGAGCTATGCGGATTTAGAAGCTCTGGAGGGTTGTCAATTCATAAAAAAAAAATGACATTGTAAAGTTGAAGTTGAGAAATTGAATTTTGGCCACCATCCAGACCACTGTGCGACGCTGGGTCACCGTGGTTGGCTTCGCGTTGGCTTGGCTTGGCGCTGGCGTCGCTGCCAGCTCCTTCCTAGTGGCTCTCAGCGGCCAGTTGAATTTGTTCCGAGAATCTCCACTAATTCCTTTAAAATGGAGAGCCTCTTTAATGGACACATTCAAGTTCCCTTTTTTTTTTTTTGAAATTTTAATACGAAAGCTACTTACCGAGTATTAAGGCAACTTCATTAAACTACCGCTGCCTTGAAGAGATCTTATGAGTTTAATTCCGACGAGTTCTGCCTTTCTTTTTGGCTTAATTAATAGAATTTGTCTTATTCAAACTGAAATTTTGCTTTAAAAGAGAGGAACTTCAAATGCTGTCTAATTTATTTCACTTGTCTTGCTCGTGCTGAACTGAAAGGGTAAATCCTTCGTTAGCAGTGCGCCCGGGAGTCCCGCAGACTATTCGACGAGAATGTTGAATCTTGAAATACCTGGCATTGGCAGATAGAATTATTAGCGGTCTCGATTTTGTGACGAATATGACGTTCAAATAGCTGAAAACCACTTTTGAATTCTATCAAGCTGGCGATCGTGAAAATGGAACTGTTCTACGGGAAATAAAAGAATTAGGACATTTAAATGGTTTCAGAGGTTTTGAAAGCACAGAATATTTTAAAAACTAAATTTAAAAAAAAAACTGAATAAAAATTAACTAAGTAGTTTTAAATTATTATTCTGACAACTGCTCAAGAATACTTATTCTTTTTTCAAATCAGTAACTTTGGTGTATAAAGTATTGTTTCTCAAGTATAATCGTATACAGATTCGTTGAAACATTGCTCCCATTTTCGTTCTTACACTCGTGTCAGTGGTACGAATGTAAATGGCGAAAACGGAGTATAACAAACAATACGTAGAACGCAGCGTACATATGCGAACTTCGCACGATTGCATGAAGTTTACTTCGCTAGTTATGAGGTTTAAATCGTTAGGCTGGAACTCTTGACTCAAACGCGAGACTCGGAGACAAAGGTTAGGCGCATCTGCGTTGCCAGGAATTGACATTCCCTTGGAAGGATAAAGGAGTATTAAACGTAGGGTGTAATATGAAAGACTAATTAATTTAGAGAACTCGAAGAATCCCAAAAATGACAGATCTTCGCAAACCAGTGGACTGAAAATAATAACAGATTCTACAACACTGACACAATTTTAAAAATGGCAGACACCCGAAAATCAATGGCACATTTAAAAAATCTGGAAGACTAAAAAGTGCACTAATTCCAAAATCGAGAACTATAATAAAAATACAGACTATAGGCACTGAGGAACTCAAAAAGGGGATTACTAATTTCGAAACGACTCTGTATATTTTTATTCTCCCTCGTTAATTATTATAGACTGCCTCTTACTTACTTAGCTATATGCTTCGTTGTAATTAAAGGATACTCCCTGGTAAATAAATAAATAAATAAGTAAATGTGAGAAATGTTGAACTCGACAAGTTTTGGGAAAGGAAATAATTTTTTCTATCCCCCTCATTTTCTAACAGAACGACGCGTGATTCTCCTCTGCCAGGGGTGAAAGGGACTCTCAACAAGGCAGAGAAAAAGGATATACAGAAGGAATGCAATAAAACACGCCACAAATTTCCTTTATGTATCCTCGAACGTATCTAGCGTTTGAGACAGCAAGCCTAAGGGGATAGTTCGTCGAAATCGTCCCTTCGTGTAGGAGTCGAGCCCCTTTCTTTTCTTCCACTGAACGTCCAAACTCTCTCTTGCCCAGTTTAGAAATGCAAGGGAGGTTTCCTCCTTTTTCGATCAAAGGACAGAATGCCCCCAAGTAATGTAGTGGAAATAGTGAGCAACGTGGCTTTGGTCAAACCTTTGAGTATCACGAGGAAGAAAAGAATAAAAAAGGGAAGAAGAAAAGACGTTTTAATAACAGACGTTTGAAGATTCATTCATTTTGTTCGTGCTCCTTAATAAAGATTTCTGCCATTTTCCTTTTCATCAAACACAAACTTTGAGAATGTGAGAGAATTGGAGACAATGGACACAGATTGAAAAGTTCATTTCGCCTCTGAGCCGTGTGTACCTGCAGAAGCAGCGTCCAGGGAGGGTAATTCGTGAATGCCTTGCATTGAGTAATTAATTCTCTGTGTAATACGAACGGACATTAATTACTCAAGACATTGTATAATATTTACTTCATCTTCTGCAGATGAACTTACTCGATTGTGAATTCATACAGATTTCTTTAGAGGGGGATTTTCCAGCTGGTAGATGGAAAAGGATTTCTGGAGTCCTTATGTATTTTTAGTTTTTTTTTTATTCGTAGAAAATCTGTGAATTTTAGTTCATTTTTTGATTCCTTAAATTTTTGGAAATTTCTCTTTCTAGAATTTTTACAAATTTTTCTTCGTTTCCTAAAGCATCAAAATGAAGTAGCAAAATTTTTATACACGTTTTCTAGAATTTCTGTAAATTTTTCGTATATTCTTTCATTTCTAGAATTTTTGCAACTGTATCGCTTATTTTTTAACGCAAAATTTGTATACGTGTCTTTTTCATTTTTATTCATAGACTTTCTGTGAATTTCTCGTTCATTTTCTGATGCAAAATTTTTACACATTTTTATTTCATTTTTATTCGCTATTTTTTCTTCTGATCCAATGCTACCTATACCATTCTCTGCAGTTCAGTATATCACTTTTTTCTACTCCATAAATTTTAGCTTTTAAAAATTTTTAAGTCCGTCAGGATCAAATAAAAATGAACTACCCTCGTTACAGAAAAAACTTTCTTCCCCGTTCTGCAACTCCCCAATGAAAAATTGATTCGCAAGGGATGGCTTGCTACTCCTAATGCAACATTAATTCTCATCCCGCATTAAATTCTTAAAAAAATTGCCCTTCTATCTGGAAAAGCCAAGATGTCGACGTGCCCAAGTTCGTAAAGGGTGGCTGGAAGCTAGCTAAATCGTTGCTCAGGTTACACACCGAACAGCACACGTCATTTATCCACCGTAATGAAGAGAAACTCGCGTGGAAGCATGTAAACATTGTAAACACGTAGCAAAGAAAGAAAAATAGAGGAACGAGGCACAAGTTTTTAGAATCTAGACCATCCGACTTGCTTTATCACTTTCCTACGTACCAGCGAAGCGAAGAAACTGACGCGGCAAACGGTGCTTGCGTTAATCTGCCGCGAATCTTTCGGTACGAACAACTAAACTTATAAAGGGAACTTTATGGATCCGTGTAGCGAAAGTTTTAAACTTTACTGGGTCCCTTATTAGCAAAGCAATAAGAGAGTTCCCAATGGTATCAAGCTACTGCCTTCCTTATCAGAATTGGATGCAATAACAGTGAAATACAGAAAAGTTAAAGGTTGAAGGAACTAGTTTCTATGGTAGTAATCGGTACTCAAAGTCTGAAAGGGTTGTGGACTTATTTGAGACTTTGGGACTTTGAATAAATAATCAGACTTCAATATAAATCTTCTTACGTAAGGTTAAACCACTTTTACTTCTCATGTTTTGCTCTCTTGGATATCACCAAAATTGTAAAATTGGAAAAAAATTGATTGTTTGTACCAAGTCTGATTCCAGAAATTGGAAAGATTATTTAAAATTTGTAGTAGAATATTTAACTCTGTACATGGAATGTTTGTAAATTCAAACTATCGCTATCTTTCGCTAACAATTAACATTATTTTGAAGAAAATCATTTAAAAAAGTTGATGTAGTCTGTACAATGGGGAAGCTGGCGCAAAACTCAGCGCAGAGAGCGCCACCAACGCACGTACCCAACTAAGATCTTATACATAATATTAGAAGGTGTATTTATTTACATTTTTTCGTTATTTGTTGACTGGCGATTTTAAAATTAAATTGACAGCAAAAGACTTTGATACTGCCCATGGACCAATTAGGAATTTCAGGAATTCGAAAGACCACTTCAGTTTTCATCCACTCAATTCATACCCATCAGTCTCTCACGCGAAAAAGTGCTTCTTCCAATTTGGACCCACCTCAACCACCTTTCACTGTGTCTCATTCCTCTTCTCCGTCGTTCATCAACGTTGTTCCAACTGAAGCAAACACGAGGCAAAACGACCACTTTCCCTCTTCTTCTGCCCCTCGAAGCACATCCCAAGTCGTTGGAGGAGGTGGAAAGCTGCACTCGAGGCACGAGGAAGGGAGAGTGGCGATTGAAGGGTTCGTCGAACCGCACAGGTGCGGTCAAGGGACCGTCGAAGAAACGGGAAAAGTTAGACAGCTATCGATCTCTGATAGGTGTCGAAAGCCGACCTGTGTGTGGCGGGATCAGCCATCTTTCAGCCTATTTTCGTCGGTCGAGTTTAATAAAAGCAACCCCTTGGGTTCGATGCAGCGCCGCGAATATTGTTCGATCATCGGCGTGCTTTCTGCAGTGATGGCTTTGAGAGAGTGGGAATTATAGAAAAAGGTCGGTGGAAATTATTCAGCAAACTTTGAGGTTAGGTGTACTGATAGTTCAGCATTGATTCGTAGTTGTGTGTTGTTACTTCAGGGGGTGAATCTAGGATCAAATTTGAGAAGAAAGTGTTATATGAATATGGAACGTTCAAGCTTTACTTTTCGAGTTATGGGAGATTAGAGAAAATTGCGTTCTGCGCGCGCATGTGGAACTCTAACCTAACTTAATGAATAAATGTTGCATAAATTGGAATATTAGGCATGTAAAGCTGAATGCCACTCGTTACGTCCATTTGAAGTACTATATTGGGGAAATAAGTGAATAATAATGATTCTGGAATGATAATAAAACTCCAGGTGGAAGACCACTGTAGTATCTGTTCTACTGGCGCACTAGCTCCACATTCAAACTCAAATTTCTCTAAAAAGGAAACGTCTTATAAAAAATTGTATTCCATAATTTCGATTTATTTTTTTCATGGCGAATCCCATCCTCATATTTTAAAAAATTGTTCGCTTTCACAAATTTGAAAAGACACCTCGATTCACCTATCGTCACGCGTTTGTCCCTTTTTCCACGAACAACATGAATGTATACTTCTACCAGAGACTTCTATCGATCGGTTGAATATTAAGGCGTTATCGATACGATACAGTAGGAAGTCTCGTCTCACGGAATTTCGAATCGTGACGCCGTCTACCTCAGAAGCTTATTGTCGAAGGCACAACCAACCCATACATGCAAATGTCTGTTTGCATTGTAAATTTTCTTCCTGCATGTGCTCACTTCCTGTGTCACCCTCCCTCTGAGGTGAATTCACGTTCCTTAGCGGACCTGGACTTACACAGGGGATTTTCACTCCCCCATTGGAGAAGGGGCTTTCGAGAAATCCTTCCGATCCTGCGATAAAGTGGAGCTTCTTCCGATGGTTGCGAAATATCCCTCGAACCAGAGAAAAATTGCCCATAAAATAGGCTCCGTATAAGTGGCGCCCAAATGATGTGCTTGCTGGAGTTTTCGCCAATTGTTCAACCCTCTACGGCATGCTATCTTTCACTTTTCTCCACGCTTTATCTATAATCAATAGTCAACCGCCACCGCGAATATTCTTGCCAACCTAGATCCAGGGCAATAAGGTCATCCATCTCCGGTCGTCTCTCATTCCAATTATCTCACGCGGCTCGCTTCTAACCAGCTCGTTCATGAATAATCCCGACTCCATCTCAACGCGTTTCACTGGTGCCCGCCGTGAATCGCGCAAATTGTCCCCCTGTATCCGGTTAAAGTTGGAACTACTCGAGTTCCTAGCATTCCCACGGAGAAAATGCTCTTCATCCCTGTCTCAGTTTTATTTCGAGGCTCTCGACGTTGCGGTACTCCGACGTTTCTTCGTTTAACGAATACATCCAGCTAATTACCAGAAGCTCGCGTGACCCAACCCGGGATAAATGCGTTTTTCGTTATAACGTACGTTTTTGGATTTTGTATATCCCCTTTATGGGGAGTTTGCAACGGAATACACCTGCGGAACATGATACTCCTCTTTGAATACCCGAAGTATCCCATGACGAAAAAAATTCTTGACGGTCTATTGTGATTAAGCGAAGTTTGTAGTGCGCAGTAGAAATTGGGAGGAAATTATTCTACGTTTAAAAATACGTCGATATTCTGGGATACGTTTTTTTTATACGAGGCTTCGTTTTCGAGGAAATTGAAGTTAAAGGTACGGTAGTTGTGCGCGCGCATGGGACAATGGCGGCGCAGGGGTTCTCAGCGCAGCGCTTTAGCAAGACTGCCATTTGAAGACGCGTTCGCCGATTTTTGGGCACAGATAGGGAATATTAATATTATCGCCACTGGGGTGTTCGATTTTTAAGGACTGCGCGGTATTAGGTCACTAGTTTATTATTTACATGGTTATTGTTGCGAGGTAGTGCAGCACTGCATCATATTTTGGCATTCATGATGATGCGACGGCTTTGTCAGCATCCTTCATGAATTTCCCTCTATCTTATCAAGGCCTAGAGTGCCGTTATAGTGTATGTAAGATCACGCATCGTCAGCCATGTAGAATTCCGGCCCCACTGCTGCTTCTCTATAGGGTGTGCCTGAAGCACAGCACAAAGTTCAAAGATTAGCGAGGAAATGAGTGATTTAATTTTTTTTTAGGATTTTTATTCCTAGTGTCATAGTGGTCTCTAAATTATTTTGTGAAGATGGCATGGTCTCTTTTACACGAATATTTATTTTATAAAATAAAAACATGAAAATTTTGCAAAGAGAGAAAATATAAAGAGGACTTTAAACTGGGAAACTGGAACCACATTTTCTCAAATTTACATCCTCCGTTTGATTTTTATGCCACTGTCATAGGACCCTAAATGCTTGCAAATTTTTTGAAAGTGTTTTGGGTGCATCCTGTATATGTGGGTCATTATTATTCGACCCCCCTTCTCGGTGTTCTCGAACACGTTAAAGAGAACAGAACGAAGCAGCGAAGAACCTTCATGAACTACTTGAACACCCTGCGATTAAAACGTTTCCTTTGATCCGAGTTTGCAAGGAACAAATTAATTTGGAATTCCGCCAGTGTCTCAGGTTGTCAAAGGAATTATTTTTGCATTTTATTTCCGCGGAATTTCGGCTGGTACGAACATCGAGGATATCGCTAACAGAGTTTTAAACTCGAATTGCTGCAACTTGATGAGTAAACTGTGCATATTTGCGCCAAAGCATGTGTGCTAATTTGTTTGTTTGATACTCTAATATTTCAAGCGTAAAATAGTCAATATTCATAAAAGCAATTTCTTAAAATTTAAATCTGATTCCAGATATTACAAAACACTATGTACTTGAAAAGAAAATTAATAATTCGTTATTTTTCTGGCTTAAATGGTTGCAGAAAAAATTAAAAAGTGTTATCATTTCGATTCTATTAAATTTTACAATTAAGGCATACGTCGAATAGGAACTACATCCACGTTCTTCAATTTCTTTCGAATTACACGTGCACGATAAAAATTTGGCTCTGCATCTGCTCATTGCGATAAAAGGATGTTGATAATTTTCTAGTGAAAACGCGAAGAGGTGTTTCCGCCGAGCCCTAGCGGGAGCGTATTTTTCATGCAAACGGGTCGCAACAAAAGTAATGCAAATTTTCTTTCACGGGGAACGCCGGCACGCTTCATCCCCAGAAAAATATTCCCCAGTTTCGCCTGTCGCTCCTTTTCTTACGCATAATTATATCGCGTAATTAAGAAACTTCGGTATTCGACTCTTTCGTATCGTCGTCCTCGATTTTCCTGACGAAATTAAGTATTTCCCAGTTCCCCCTTCCTTTCTTCGTGTAATTGCATCTTCCAGTTGTCAAAAGCAAGCTAGAAAATTCGTTCGCCGGGATGAAGGGATTAATTTATTCCGCGAGATGACAAGGAGATGGAACTTCATTTTTCAAGTGGAACTTTGTCGTTGAAAAGCTGTTTTGAGAGGAGGTACTTTCATAAAAAGAAACGTGGGACGGTGAATTTTGCTTGTAGGGTCTGAGTATTTAGGTGTTTGACTGTGCTTTTAGTGAATGATTAGTGGGAAACTGTTGGAGGTTGAATGGATACGACTTGATAGTTACTTTGGCGCTGGAAATATTTATTGCATCACTTGAATAAACACGTTGTCACTTATACCTCTCCTATTAGTATTCGGAAAATATTATTCCAAAATTTATTTAGTGCAAAAATGTGGAGCTCAATATGTTTGCTAAAATAAGTTGAATTTGAATCATTTAATAATAATTTATTCTTTGAGGGTGGTTTTTGCAAACAACCCTTTGAGTGACACCCAGCAAAAAAAATCGGGGATAATTAGTTGTATTCGAATTATTTGAAGAATTTATTCGAATGTTTACAGCTTTAGGGCTGTTGCACAGAGGTATACATTTTTGAAACACCTGCGTTTCAGCTATTACATGTATGTTAATACATGTTCGAATATATTTTCTTCGATTCCAAAGTTGTATAAGCTTCTAGATCTCTACATCTACAGTTTCAAAGACACTCTAGCCTCAATATATAGAGCACCAAAGTCCCCCCAGCCCTCCAAGTTTACCTCCACAACCCTACCTATACATTCACTGCGATATCCTGCACTAAAAGCCAGAAGTCAGCTCCTGTGTCACCATGTCTCATAGATCACTTGCGTTGACGTCTACTAGCCATCGCTTTAACAAAACACAATTTACCTGAGATAACTTCACAGCTAAAGTGGATCACATCCAGTGGAAGCTAAACTACTCTGACTTCTCAATCCATAAAACCCACCCCCTAGAATAGGAATTCCAACAAAACTCTCTCTCTCTCTCAGATTACAAAATTCTCTCTAACCTGCCCTGATTTATTCAAATCATCTCAAACGAATCACTGTAAAAGAAATAAAAAATAAAAATAAATTTCAGCGTCCGAAGACTTCAAAGCTAATTAAATTTCCCTTTACTCCAGGAATACCTGTATCTAAAGAATCTCGAATGGCTGGGAGCATGGCAGCGAGAGGGGTTAGGGAAATAAATATGATGAAAATTCGTCAGCGTTGACCAACGTGGTTTCGCTGCTAATTGTGTTTGCAGCTGGTGAGCCGAGAATGGGCAAACAGAGGGGGTGGGAAAATTCGGGGCATTGTTCGAAACGAGGATATTGACGACGTGCTATGCATGGATCGGCCCCCCAGCACGGATGCTGAAATGAACAAAAACGTTTGTCCGTTCATTCGTGTCCAGAATTCTGATCCGTTCGCGTTCGATTGGGCCAGATCGTTCCACGGCTCGCCTGGATTCACACGATTTTTCGCGGAGTGATTCCGCGACGATTGCAATCAGCCGCTACACCGAGCGATCTGCCTTCCCTTCCTTATTGCCGACAGGAAATCCTCCAGCAACTCGAGAGGATCCTTTTCTTGACGATCTGGTTCCCTCTGATATTTTATTCCCTGGTGTCAACTACTAGGGAAAACATGGATGGCCTAAAATATGGTAATGTTTCATACTTGGAGCTTTGGAATATTTCAACCCTCTACACTAGGGTAGAACGAGAAAATCAAAATTGTGGTGAAAAACGCTTGCTTTTAATCTTCCAGATTAAGCCTACAAAAGTTAGTTTCTGTAAAAAAAATTCAGGTGAAGTTTTAATTTTTTGTTCTGTTAAACATATTTTTTAAAATTTTGTATCTCATACAAAACCAAAAGTGAATTATGAAACTGATAAAATCAATAAAAATAATACTTTTTAGTGGCTTGTGGCACCTGAAAAAATTTGTTGATCAAGTTCAGATTTTGATGGCTTAAGTACCATAAAAAAGGCAATTTCTGCAACCTATTAGAAGTCACGAGTAATAAAAAAACATTCTGCCCGTATATTTCGTGCCACCCAATACTCTACACTTGAATGCTTGCCCCCAATTAACAGTTGCAGGAGTTAAAAGTCTACGTACTGTCAAATCTTTGCGAATGCAATAATATTTTAATACTATTATATTTGTATAAAGTATTTTAATATTTTATATTCAGGGCATAAAGTATTTCAATATTGTCTATATTGGGGCCGTAAAATGGTTTAAGGGTTGATACTGGGGGGTTTAATAGAACTGAACGGGCTACTTGCGAGGGGGAGGAAGATTTTTGATTCGGGGGTTAATTCGATTTGGTGGAAAAATTCGAGGACCTTGTGTGTTTCGGGAGAGGATGAAAGGGCGACCGGGGAACATGTCTTTCCTCGCGAAATGCCATTGTGGAATGAGGCTGAGGCCGTAGGCCACCGCGAGAACTGTATCTCGAGGACGTGGAGAGAAAAAAGAGGTCTCCTGGCGAGGGGATAAACAAGGGAGGAAAGATCCTCCAGCTCGTAAACCCTGGGTTTTATGGAGGCGCTGCACAAAGGACGTCATGGGGGTGTGGGTGGACCTTTATTGCCACGTTTCATCGGTGGTGATTCATTACTGGAATAATAGTTTCAGAGATGGGAAGGTTGGTTCTGGTCACGAGCAAATTAACAGGGTGAAAAAAAGGGGAAAACGATGTTGGCACTGTGAGATAGCAGGGCTGGCACGTGACCGTTCAGGTTTTCGAAACGAGGAATAAGATCATTAATGGTAATTATAGATCAAACTACATGTCCATTTGCAACGAGCAGGCAGAAGTCTTTGGAACTTGATATCTGGAAATCTAGGATGCTTCAGAACTCTGAATGTGGACTCTTAAATTTTGGGTTCGATTGTGAGGAGAACTGAAAATGGCACCTAAATCTAGTTCTTGGAATTTTAAAATTGTCTTCAAAATTGTTAGCCTACGCTTCAGACCTGTATCTCTCGAATTCAGGACCATATTGCACTCTTTGCTGAGAAGTTAGGAGTCATCAGGAGTGTGTCTTTAGATCTTCATCCCTTGAAGTTAGGGTCTCTTAAACCTCCTTGCCTAGAAGTAAGTGTCTCGTGCCTGTAAATCCACAGATCATAAAGCCCTTTGCCCCTTAAATTCACTGGTGTAGAAGTTCCTAGTGCTCTACCTATGCCTAGTTATCTAGGTGCCTGTAGAATATTAGATCTTCGGGTCAATGAGCTTCTACAAGTTGAAAGCTCCAAGAGTTTCTGCGTAGGAGTCCTCAGCTGTGCAAATTAGGTCTCTGAAACTAAATACAGTAGTTGTTCAGAAACATGAGTATCAACCAGGGACCAGTAAGTATAGATGCCTCCTCAGAATAAATCTTGAAACACATTCAGTAACAGTAAGAGAATAACACAACTGCTTATAAAGGTGAGCATCAAGCGATGATGACTAAATTCTGTAGAGGCAATAAAAAGGAGGAGAGGAAGGCCACATCAATTGAAGAGCGTTGAAGGATACAGAGCAAATAACAGAGAGAAGAGCGGCAGATCAAGTCAGGTGTTTGCCATTAAATTGCATTCAATCAAGGATTCTTTACAATTTTCTTAGCAGCTCCATCTTCCTAGAGTACATCGAGGAGCACTCGAAAGCCCTTTGCAATTCCAGTCTGGTTATAAAAATAAGCACGAAGCAGTCGATTGAAATGGCTAACAAAGTTCTCGGCCGAGAATGCTGGATTTTACTTTAAACAAATTACCCCGGCAATTGCAAAACTTCATTTCCCCTGCGGCACGATTCTGTGGCAAAGTGTTCGTATTCATTCTACCGATTACAATGTCTCTAATTGTAATTATATTCCACTGGTGCTTCATTGTAGTTGCACTTTGATTAATTCTGAGGATAATGCTTGGTGTAATAATATTTTGAAGTAACACTTTGAGCAACAATTTTATCTGTTTTCGCCGTTCGTTGAGTCAAATATGATTAATGTGGTAATTATGCTGGTCTGGTACACATAGACAAATCTACGTCTTTCTTACTGTCAGATTAAGGTTCAGAATTAAGTTACTATAGTCTCAGATCTAAGTTCGAGTTCGTGGAAAGATGTATGAGACCTAATCGAGGTCTAACTTGGAATTAGAATATATCATGGTTAGATTTCGCGTACATGAGGCATACATTTAGGGTAGTTGTAGCCCGGATATAGTTTAGATCTGGGCTAGATCTTCTCTAGATCTAGTCCAGGCTGGGTTTAATAAAATATTTATTAAAAATTCGATTATAATAAAATCATGAAAATCCACAATTTCATTCTACTTATTACCAATAATTTAATTCATATATTAATACATTAATTTCTAAATTTTGATTATATTTAAATTTGCAATTTAATATTTTTAATAAACTATAGAAATATATTTGACTCCTAAAATTTAAATTAGTATTAGCAAAATTATTTTCATAATTAAATTTACAATTTATTTTTTTAGCAGGCATAACAATTAAAATTTAAAGTTAAAAATACTATTAATATTCAATACATGAACTCAGCTTATACTTACCCAAAATTTGCGTTAGATCTAGCATAGCCGTGTTATCCTAGCTCACACTCAACGTATACCTAGCTAAGCCTGGCTTACTTCTTACTTACGTCTGTATAAACATGGCTCACACTTTGCTTAGATCCGACCAACCCTTAACCTGATCGCATCTTACACCTACTCTAGACTCTGCTCACGTTCAACTCTGACCCAGCAGCCTCATAAATTAAGAAAAAGCTCCATTGAAAAAGGTCCTCAAATCCCAGCCACTGAAATCGCCATATACAAAGCAGCCTCTGGTCCCAGATCCACCACCGTCACTTTCAAAGCAAATCCTTTCACCAACAAAGAAAGGAGTTGGACCAAATAGGCAGGCCAACGTCCTAAGCTGGCCAAATACGTCCGGCTGATGTACAAATGCCCCTGTAACGGGGTTAAGTTCACGTCGGCCACTGTGCCGACGTTCATTTTAAATTCACGAGACGCCCGGAGGGCAAAAAGTAAGGAAATAAATCTCCAGCTCCTCCTGCTCGGCTGTCCGCAGTGCGCCTTCTTACAGCACTGCAGGAGCCGAGTGCAGTGCGTGCATCCTGCGTTTTTTCATATCCGTGCTGGCGGCTGGAATTATCCTTGCACGGGTCGCGTGAGTTGCAGCAGTAGATAACCTTTAACTTTGGACACCACTAATTCGAGAAGCCTGCGAGTTTAAGCTGCGCCCCCAAGAGAGGAATTTTATTGTAGAATGCGCGACTAGAACTGTAATTATTCGAATAGTTTCGAATACGAAGAATTTCTTCGAATATTCGAATCTTAAATTCGAATACTCTGGTATTTGAATATTCGAATATTTGAATATTTGAATTCTCTGGTATTCGAATATTTGAATTCTCTGGTATTCGAATATTTGAATTCTCTGGTATTCGAATATTTGAATTCTCTGATATTCGAATATTTGAATTCTTGGGTATTCGAATATTTGAATTCTCTGGTATTCGAATATTTGAATTCTCTGGTATTCGAATATTTGAATTCTCTGGTATTCGAATATTTGAATTCTTGGGTATTAGAATATTTGAATCTTCTGGTATTCAAATATTTGAATCTTCTGGTATTCGAATATTTGAATTCTTGGGTATTCGAATATTTGAATCTTCTGGTATTCAAATATTTGAATCTTCTGGTATTCGAATATTTGAATTCTCTGATATTCGAATATTTGAATTATCTGGTATCCGAATATTTGTATCCACTGGTATTCAAATATTTGAATTCTCTGGTATTCGAATATTTGAATATTTGAATTCTCTGGTATTCGAATATTTGAATATTTGAATTCTCTGGTATTCGAATATTTGAATTCTCTGGTATTCGAATATTTGAATTCTCTGGTATTCGAATATTTGAATTCTCTGGTATTCGAATATTTGAATTCTTGGGTATTCGAATATTTGAATCTTCTGGTATTCAAATATTTGAATCTTCTGGTATTCAAATATTTGAATCTTCTGGTATTCGAATAATTGAATTCTCTGATATTCGAATATTTGAATTATCTGGTATCCGAATATTTGTATCCACTGGTATTCAAATATTTGAATTCTCTGGTATTCGAATATTTGAATATTTGAATTCTCTGGTATTCGAATATTTGAATATTTGAATTCTCTGGTATTCGAATATTTGAATATTTGAATTCTCTGGTATTCGAATATTTGAATTCTCTGGTATTCGAATATTTGAATTCTCTGGTATTCGAATATTTGAATTCTCTGGTATTCGAATATTTGAATTCTCTGGTATTCGAATATTTGAATTCTCTGGTATTCAAATATTTGGATATTTGAATTCTCTGGTATTCGAATATTTGAATATTTGAATTCTCTTGTATTCGAATATTTGAATTCTCTGGTATTGGAACATTTGAATTCTCTGGTATTCGAATATTTGAATTCTCTGATATTCGAATATTTGAATTCTCTGGTATTCGAATATTTGAATTCTCTGGTATTCGAATATTCGAATACTTAGATTATTCGAATATTCGTTACAGCCCTATGCACGACCCAGCGGGCTAATTGCTAAATAATTGGATTCTAATTATGAAAAGGAAAAGTTTGTTTTAAATTGCTAATGCAGAAGTAAGAAGATAAATAGGCACATTTTTATTCAAAGAGGAATCGCTGTTACACTGCCCCTGTGTAAAATTACAGGTAATGGCATGTACTTAATTATGAACGAATCTTTAAAATTAAATTATAAAAAATTGGAACTTAGTTCCTTTGATGGTAACGTCCACTCTGGAATTATTCTCCAGCTGCTAGAACTGAATAGAGTAGAAATGATTAAGTTCTTATTTCTGGTGCTTCGAGGCTGAATCCTTCTTTTAAGGAGCTAAGTATTTCTAAGTATAATCGCAGGAAGCCTTGATTGATGTCTGCCGATGAAAAGAAGTGTTGGTTTTGCTCCATTCGAGCAAGGTAGAGTCTGCTCGGATTCATCAATGTTTGCAGGCAATCAGTATTGCGTCGGCAGAAATTTTGCTGTGAGAATTTTACTGTGATTGCTTCTGGAGGATACTTCGAAGGAATTCAACCACTTGTTGAGGTGTAGAGTATCCTGCCGTGCCCGCGAGTGCAGGGAAATTGATTGGGTCGCTCGAAGCTGAGGTCGTTTTCTTGTACGCGCCGTCGGCCAGCCTTGTTTGGAAGAAGATGGGTCCAAGATCTTCGACAGACACTTTAGATAACAAGGGGTCGGGGCGCGTCTGCAAGATCGAACGCGCATTAGCATAAAAGCTTCTATCCACTTGGCGGAGTCTTTAAAGTCGCGTGGAGAGTGGCGGTGTAACTTTCGTGAAGCTTACTCGTGCATAAAGAGACACCGCCATCTTTATGGAATTTTTTATATGCCACAGGAGCGTATGGGGATGAGGGTGCTGCCTTGTACTTGGGGGAATATCGCCACTGTCGATGATTAATACATTTAATTCTACGGAGACGTCTGTGTTGAGTCATGGTCGATTTATTGTTAGTGAAATTCTTTAATATTGCAACTTGGAAACCTGCTTTGGCGAATTGAAGATTTCTAGATTCTACTAGATTTCTAGGAGTCTTGAAGGTACCTGAAACTCTAAATTGCCGAATTTTGAGTATTCAACCAATATAGTGAAAAGCTTCTTGTTCACTTATTCTTTTCCCCGGCCGTACAAACCTAACAGGTAGAATAATTAAAAGTTTTTAGGAAAGTAAAGTGACCTAAAACGGATCTAACTGTAGAATTAATAGCCGCAGCAGCCCAATACGTGTTTCGAAATAAAGAAATGCAGATTTCGTAACACATCGAGTTCCTCCACTTTTATACCAGGTGCAAAGCCTCAAAGCTTGGAAATTATTCACGGAGAGTTCGATTCTACGATTTCAGATGGAACTACCGGACGTCGAGGAAGAAAGTGACCCAGCAAAAATTTACCCGCCATCATCGAACTAACGAGTGATAAGAAACTTGCACTTTTTGATGAACGTCGAATTTCACGTTGCATTTATACGTGTAACAGTGGCGCACAATAAACATTGCGAGTGAACAGTGTCGGGATTAAAACCATTAATATAAAATCTTCAAATTTTACCGTCTAACTTTAAGATATTTTTAAAATCGGTGTCGTGTTGATAGAGAAGGCGTTTACAAAGATCTATACAATTCTTAAATCTTAGCATCCTCAACGTTAATTCCTAGATTATAAAAATCAATAATCAATTAAGAAGAGAGTTCGACAGGTATATCAATCACCTTTTTTCGCAAGTGTTATTACGAATTGTCCCCTTTACAATTTTTCACAAATATTCTAATCTCGTGGACCAACACTTTGTCTTTTCTACTCCTCAGCATTTTTCGAACTCTGGGATCGCTAGATTTTTTACGAAAACCGTTAGGACAAGCACTATCCAGGGGAAAGTGTGGCTGTAGGCTTCCAATAATCCACACTCTCTTTCACTTCAGGAACTCATAAAATGCTTTGTCTCCAGCCCCCGAATTTACGACCAAACTGAGTTTATCATAATATCTCGACACCTGGGGTGGAAATAAAAATAAAACTCTGTCAACCCCCCGGAGGAAACAAGGAGAAATTCTGAATCCAGGCGGCTAAAAAGCAGCGAGAGAAGAATCACACTTACGGTGGCGCCGCCTGGCGGTGTCGAAATCAGGCTCGACTTTGGCTCTAAGTTTCTAGTATTAAAATCCCTCTAGTTTTTTCAACTTTGTAATAAACTCCTTGCGCCAATTGCAAGTTTATAAATTCCAGAAAACAAATATATAAAAGAAAAATTCTAAACAATACGAAAATTTCTCCAGCGAGCAAAAAACACAAAGAATCCACTCAGGACAAAAGTGCAAAGAGATTAGACGTGACTTGAAGCCTGAACGCTGAATTGCAGAGGCTCATACAGAGAAATAGGGAGCAGGAGAAGTAAAAGAAGAATCGAAATCACCCCAAACCACCAACTTGGGCGCCAAAGCGAATTGATCAAAGAAAAAGTTTCTCAGCGGTGCAGAGGCGAGGAGGAGGAAGAATAGCGCGCCGTTCGTCAGTATGACTGTTACATCGTTCGACCAGATCCCCGAGGGAGCGGGGGGGAAAGTCCTAACGTACCTTGCTTCCACGCGGAAAGTCCGTTGAGAGGAGGAAGTTGTTCGTTGAAGCGTTAGGAATTAGATTCTCGGTGGGCGTCTGACGCCCGTTTCCCCGCGGCGGTTTTTCTTGCGGATCCCTTCGGAGTGGCGTTTGTTCCTGCTCGGGTAAGAGGAGCAAGGGCGATCTCGGCTGGAGGGTGACGCTAAGAAGAAGATGATGAAGTGCGACGACAGGAAACGCGAGATGTTTTCGAGGCGGGCGTGCAGCGAGAGCGGACCGCATCCTGGCATCCCAGGGGGCGGCCCGGTCGGCGGCGGTGGTCATCTCTGGGGAAAAAGGAACCAGGGACGTACCTCGGCGCCGGTCGTCGGGCACGCCAGGACGCCTGCGATTATTCTCAGGACCAGGAGGAGCTGGCCTGTCGCGCCGATGCACTGCAGAAGGTAGGTGCTTTGTTCCTTCTTTCGTGGAATATTTTCTTCTGGCCACCTTGGTACCACCTCCTTGGTATATACAAGGTGCATTACTTGAAAATAGAGCCTTGATGGTTGATAATATTTGGTAGGGTTGAAGGAATGTGTGACAGGCTGGATTATTTAACCCTTCGTCGACACACCTTTTTTTCGATCAACTTTGACATACCTGGGTGGCTCACACCCAGAGCAATTTTTGAACGACTGCCATTCTCATCTAAAGAATCCAATCGTTATGAAAAAAATCATGGGTCATTTCCAACGTCTCTAGAATGTCTCTCAACGTCTCTATAATATTTTGAAAAAAAAAAAATAGTTTATAAGTCGGTTTTGGAGAATAGGTATTTATTTTGCATATAGAATATACACAGCGTCAAAATCAGCTTATGGGTGGTTCACACCCAGAGTGTCAACGAAGGTTTAATCTCGTCGGTTTACTGGTTTTTCAAAAACCGAAATACATTCTTGTGGAGGCCCTTTAGAAAATCGTTTATTTTTAGGATTTTTTTTAATGAAAATTGTAACACATAGGGTAAAAAGTCTTTTTGGTATTTATTTATACATATTTTGAGATAAAAACATTTTTTTATCGATACTGTGTTGAATAAATAGTTATACCTCTGACGGTGGTAAAAATAGAGGTCCACATCTGAAATAAATAATCGAAAATATGTTATCGTGCGAAGTGATGTTATTGTAAAACAATTAATATTCGAGGATCGGTAGGTACATGTTCTGATTTACCGGTTTTCGGGGCACTTTTATTAAAACATGTAGCAATTATTAAATTTTCATTATTTTGCAATAACGTTACTTCATACGATAACCATACTCATATATTTTCGATTTGTGATTTCAGATGCGTTTATCATGAAATAACGTGTACACCGTGTGGACCTTTGTTTTTATAATCGCCAGAGTTATAGCTATTTATTCAAGACTACAACAGTTAAAACAATAAAAAATTTATTATCTTAAAATATGTATAAAGAAATATCAAAAAGACTTTTTACCCCTGTGTGTTACATTTTTCTTTAATAAAAATCCTACAAAAATACGATTTTCTGAAGGGCTTACATAAGATTTAATTTAGTACGAAAAGCCTTTAGTTCATATGTGGTGGCTTCCAACTGCAAACAATTTATACATTTGTAAAAATTTATCCTAATACCTTCGACTAACACGAATAGTTACAATTAAACGCCAATTTTTACCTAGAATTCATTACACAATAAGTTTTTATCCCTGTCTGACTATATACGATCTTGTTCCACTTAATTTCTGTCATATCGTTTCTTTTTAGTTTCCTTTACCTTCTTATGTATATTTAACCTTGAAAATTGTTTCAAATTTAAATCGTACGGTCTACTAACATCTTAAAAAATAACATATGCTCAAATTCAAGAGCAATTTCATTTATAATTCCCCCTTAAATTCAGTTTCCTTTAAGTGATGTTTAAATGCAATCAGCTTGCATCGCGATGATTGCGATAAAATTTATTTTCAACATTTATACGCCGCTGAAAATTATACACGATTTGTAGACCCTTCACATAAAACATAACTGGAAATATCTGGAATAAATTCGTCGGTGTCAATATTTTTTACCCCCTTCAGGCCACACTCTACACTCAGTACCCAATTCCACCGATACATCGGGCCAGATCCACCATTATCCGCTAAATTATTAAAATTCGATAACAGGCAACAGGTTCGGTGCGTGCAAAATATAATTTCGTTTAGCAAACGAGATCCATACTTCAGCAGACAAGCCGTGCGAGGCTGGTGGCTCGTTTGAGCTTCAATTAAGCATTCGAAATCGAGCTGGAACTCGCCTGGCAGCCCCTGAAATTCAGTCAGCGAACAAATCGTGAAAGTACGTCTGCCTTTTTCAGCTGGATAGGGTAATCAGAATAGGTTGAAATGGCGGATTATGCCGGTGTGTGGCGTCCTGTTCAGCGAAATCCTCGAATACTGAACGTCGAGTAATCGGAATAATGAAACGCAAGCGACCCCGCGATTTTCACACCCTCGCGTGCACCGCCAGTCATATTTCGTAATTTCTCGACGAATCGATGGGATCGTTAGGTGTACTGTGCGAGCACCCTCGCCAGCCACACCCCCATACGGATTATGGGGATCAGGCTGGCGTGAATAGGAGCCGTTGGCAGGCAAGATTTCTCGCGCAATTATTCGTCTTTTTTGCGCGACCGAAGGGGTCTGCCTCTCGCTGACACGCGAAAGCGACATTTGTGATGGGGAAAGAATTTTTTCTTTCATTAATTTCGGGCCAATTTTAGGATAATGGAATTGGGTCGTCTGACGGATTTATCCCTAAATGTCTGATACTCTGATGATATTAAATTTTATTTTTGAAATCTCTTGGGGGACTTATTGAAGGAGGTATGTGTTGTTAATTTTTTATTATGAGTTGGCACGCGGATGGGAAGTGCAGAAAAGATTGTTTATTTTTGGGGATTAAATTTTTTGGAGTACTTTCTGTTGGCAAGAAGTTGAGTCAGTTTTTTTGGTAATGACAGAAATATATAATTTTGGTGTTTAGATCTTGAGCTCTCATGGCTTTCTGCGTTTTTTTATTAGAAGGAGAACAACTTTCCCTAGTTTCCTTAAATTAGTATAATTTTTTTTTAAGCTTTAATACTGATATTTAATGGATTGTTTCAAATTTCTTTAAAAAGTTGGAAATTGTATACGCCAAATCAATGTGTTCCAATTTTACCCGAAACTCTACTAGAATTACACATCTTAATAAAAGTCTCAATAAACATATTTCTGTTTCGAGATTAAAGAATAAGAATACCAAAAAAGGAAAAACAATTTTCTATTCCTCTGTCCTCGACCTCCAAACAGAACCAAATCCATCCCCTTCAATTCGCAAGCCCTCTTACTTCGTCCCCCAATTTATGACACCCTCCAGGAATTTCACAAAGTATTTCATGTAATTTCTACTTCCTAGATTTTCTGACGGACGTAGCATCCTAAAAGATCCATTTCATTACGATTCCGTCCAACCTGGCTGTATTAAAGCCTCCTCCAAGCGAATCCCTCGCTGGAGTTGCATACAGAAACGCAGCTTCTCGCCAGCGATTCATCCACGTTTTTCATCCCCTGGGTGAAAACCCATCGAGACGAGGAGAAGTGCGGCATGTTGTTGCCGTGCACAGTTCGTTCCTTTGGTCTCGTTACTTTTTAATAAATAACCGGTTACATCGCAGTAAGTGCTCCTTCTTTAAAACGAGGGGGCGCGCTTTCTGAAGCGCGTGTAAAGAATTTTCGACGGGGTTGTTGTTTTGTATATGTTTTTTTTAGTATTTAAATAATGTAATGAGGTTAATTTAAACCTTATTTTTTATCCACTTTAAGGCAAATTTTCCCACCTATTCAGATATGGTAGGGTCACTGCTTTTGAAACACACTGTACTCATTGGTGTTACATTTTAGAGCATCTTGCTGGTCGAAAGTTTATAAAATGTTTGAGTTTTGCTGCTTTAAAATGCGATCCTTTTCGCCTGTCTCTAATATAGCGATTTAATTCCATAGACTTGTGTTCAGCAAACTAGTTCGTGTTAAACTTTCTAATTATGTGCGGGTATTGAATAAATTGCTTACAGGGGGTTGTATGAAAGCCGTTCATTATATTGCAATTAACCTGCCCACGGGAAATTGGATTCTGTTGAAAATAATAATATCGTTAAACTGTTGTAAGTTAATACACATGCAGATACTATGAATGGTGCAGCGATGCTGACCCAACTGCGGGCATTTGTGCAAGTAAACAATTTATAGTTACATTCTACGGAATTATTTAAAACCTTCCATTTTAGTCTTCTGTGTTTCGTGAAATTTTTATAAATTTTCAAAGTTATGACAATAGATGACTACATTTTTCATGTAAAAAAGTAACCAATTTTTTAATTTGTGGATAATTTCAAACGTTATCTACCTTTTGGATTTGATTTCAGTTTTGCTGTAAGAGTTTTCTACTAACAGGTTGAAAAGATGCACATTTTTGATCATCTTATGTTGTTTGTCCCTTATTTCTGTTTCTTACACTCACATTTCACATTTTATTTCATCCAGTGGTAGGAGGTCATCCGTTTTCCCTGACAAATTTAGATGCCTGTGTCGCCCATAAACTTAACTAATCTTTTTGCAAATCAAAAAATTTCCAAGCTGTCGCTATCAGTATAAACGTGACATTATCTGCAATCAGTTAACTCCGATGGAAATAAAAATAAAATTGATGCTATATTCTGAAACATCCCGTAAATTTATTTTACTGCCTCTAATATTGCATTGTGGGGCATTAAATGGCGTTTTAAAAATATCCCATAACAGTTTTGATGGTTATTAAAGCACTTTCCAATGAAATCGAATTTTCCTTCGTGCTGTTATTTCAACTTAATTTCCAGTAGAACGTGATGATCGAGGCTCCGATATTTTTACAGCCTCGACTTAAAACAATTTTAAAGAAATATCGTTGCAGGAAAGAATTTCTCTTAAAATGACAAGTGCTGAAAGGTTGCTTAATTTCTTTCCGAGATATTAAATTTTGATATAATTTATATTTCATATTTGACTTGGATATTTTAAATTTTGAAACACCAAAAGTTAAACATGAAATATAAATTAATAGTAATAACTTTTACTTCAAATTTGATTTTCATTTTATATTTACTTCGTATTTAACAGTGTTCAGTAAATAAAAAATAAAGTGTATAAATTTATTAAATCTCTGCTTTCACATTTTCAAACTCCACAGTAACAATTCATTTAAATCTGAATTTTAATGCGTCGTAAATCTACGAACAAAAATAAATTCGGGGACAATCGCATTCTGGAAGCTCGTCTAATTTTTTGCGAAATATTCCGAATATTAATTCACCCCTTTTTGCTACTTTTAAACTGCAAGTACTGTCGTCTGTAAAAACGAAACTAAGCTGCTCAGGGGTGTCCACTAATTAATTCAATTGAAATTTCGTATCTCGAATAAAAAGGTTGGGGGTGTCTACCGCTGATGGAGGCTCGTTACTTCCATTGTAACGAAAACAATGGCCAAAGATATTTAAACGCGGGGTAAACGTACAAAGTTTGTACTCTCGTCACGCGCGTAAAACCGACACGCGGTAAATTTAATTTGCCTCTCATCCTGCCAACGAGATCCAATTCTGTTTGTACACCCTTAGATTGGCTCGTGACCCACTTCGTCGATATTTAGACAAGCGTCAAGGAAGCTCCTTCTTCGACGAGTTGGAAAACGAAATAACTCTACTTCTCGGTGAACGATGGAGATCATTGACATAGCACTTGATCCTTGAAAAATGAAAATGCTACAATTTTTCGATTTCCACGATTAAACTTAAGAATCGAGTATCTGCAGTCTTTAATAAATAGGAAGTCAATAAGCTTTATAAGCTGAAAAGTCATTTTGTCTGACGAGGTTCAATTATAGGTTAGGAATATGGTTTTAATTCCACCTTTAATTTAGTGCCCGCCATTTTTGGGTCCCTTCTTCATGCCTGTGGTGCCATCTACTTGCACTTAGGCGCAAGCAATGTTCCCCTCTTGGGAATACACATATTTCTTCGTTTGATGCCACCTTTCTCTTTAGGAGCCCTGAATTACAAAAGCATTTACTAGATTGATAAAGCAGGAGAAGGTCTTAAGAGACGAAGAACGGTGCGTGTGTCTAACTTAAAGCAGATAGCGTTAGAGGCAAAGAGAGTAGAAGCAATATGGCTGACTGATGTTTTGTATTGTTTTTTCTTCCACGTGTCTGTTTTAAGAAATTATTTTTTACTTTCGTCTTATTTCAATCGTATTTGTAGGAGGATATTCACATTCAAATTTACATATTTAATAGGTTATTCACTCCTACACTCCTATTTTTATTAAATACGGGATACAAGTTTCAAATTCCATGAATGGGTCCACGACTTCAAAACTCAAAAATGTAAATTTCTTTCCCATTTGTCTGTTTCCTCACAGATATTTATATTCATCGCTTCACAGTTTTCTTAATTATTAAACATATGTATTTTTAATAAAAAACATATCAAGGGACCAAAATCTAAGCCTTCTGCGTTTAATATTCGAATTCAGTAACCTCCTAATTTCTTAAAAAAATCCAGAAGCGAACAATCTACAAATATTCTTTTATTTTCTTTCTTTTTGGCGAAGTGTAATTATTAGCGTGCGCAAACTTTTTTCAAGTGGTGGGGGATAGGGGGAAACTTTGAGAAACAGTGACGGTAAAAAAAACATTGAACTCATTTTGCAGCGCCAATTTAATTAAAAATTTAAAACTAAAATTTACAAATATTCCCTTTCTTAGTATAAACTGAATAAAAATTACTTTTTAAAAATAAGCGATTTTTTCTCAAGCCAGGAGGGAATTGATCTCCAATTTATTCTATTAATTATAAATTCATCCCCTTTTCGTTACGTATTGAATGATCAGATGAAAAAATAACACCGGATATTCAGGCTCGAAGCCGCTGTTACTGTCCCAACGTTATTGTTCGACGTGTTTATGGGAAAAACTCGATATGTCGCAGGCCGTTATTCCAGCGTATATATCTACAGCAGACGTACTTTGCGAAATTTATTTCACGAAAGGCAGTAAAATTGTCTGGCTGCATGAAATTGTAAACGTAGAACGGTAATCATTGTAGTCGTGGGCTTCCGTTTTTCAAATTGTAGGCAAAAGGATGACGAAGTTTCCGCTACTATTCTTTTACTAATTTGTTTACTATTATTAATACTTAGGTACACTGTAATATTTTTTATTTCTAATATTTCTGTATTGTTAATTTATTGAATAAATTATTGCGAATGAGAGAGAATTTATATTACTTCGTGTATTAATTTTTTTTATGGCATCATCACTTTGCATTCTATAAAATTACTCATTTGCTTTTCTTTTTATCATTATATTGTGATAATTTTTAACAATAGTCTCTAACATAAATTCTACGTAATAAATTATGGTCTATTTTTGTAATTTTTAATTTCGACTCGACCTCGTTTATTATAAGGGCTTGAAAAATATTTTACAAAAACATTTTAACCCTCCCATAACAAGCGTCCTATATAATTAAAATTCGTATGCTGAAATATTATTTCCTGCTAGTCAAGTTGAAAATAGAAATTATTATGAATTTTCATCTGAAATCTCTCGACTGAAAAATTGATTCTGTAATCTCGACAGTGAATTTTAGGCAGCGAATTATTTCCAAGCGTTCCTGAATTATTTGAATATTGGGGAAGTAAGTAGCTTTTTCGTGTCGCGAAAAATTGGGACGAGAAGATTGACAACGAAAGCACAAGCATGAAGCTCATTTGGCCCCGAAATGGAGCTGCGGTTCTCCATTTTCTATGCACTCGAGCAACTACATTGGACCCTTAATTTCACCGCTGGCTGCTCTCGACCTAATCACGATTCAATTCAAATCTCACGTCGCAAATATTATTTAAATGTGCCCCTAGAACTCTGAAACGCATAAAAACCAAAAAAATTGAACTTTTTTGGAAGCTGAAATGCTCATAAAATTTTTCAGTTCAAAATCCTGCTGTTTATATTCTAAACTTTCCATTATAATAAATTGGGTACACTAAGAAAAAGTGTCAATTTGAATATTTTCATAATCCATTCCATCGCCATTTAAAATTTCAAACTGTATTTTTCTATTCGAGCTGAATCTCTCTCCCATCTTCCCACGGCTAAATAAGGGAAACAGAATTCAATGAATTCCTCCTTTTAAGCTTCCGAAGCTTAGTTACCTTTTGCAGTGTTTTTTTTAATAATTCACAGACGAAGAGAAAGCTTTGCCTCACGACTTAAAATAGAATTGTGAATTAAATTATTCGACGCCTCGTCCACGTAGACACTTAACTGTCGCCCGGGATCTCGTTACTTTTAATGTCGACAAATTTCCTCTGGATTTATTGCGTTCGAAGACGTGTTTCGCTATCATGGATCGTTTACCACACATTTCTCGAACGCAAGTGAGTCTGCGAGATAAAAATTCACCGGCCCTTACTGCTCGCTCCCCATGCAGCTCGAGTGCCCCATAAAAAATTTACAGTGCCCCCTGCCACGTATCTTATCTTAAACGGCGTCGCGATTCTGGGAAAACTATCATTTTTTTTCTGGAAGACTGTGCGCGGGGAATATTTAATTATCGTCGCTGTCGGGGGGAAATTAATTAACGCTCGTAAGAGATTCAGTTTATACGTCGTTTAAATTTCGAAGCGACGTGTCAGGCAAGGGATTTTATATTTTATCATTTTCCCCCGTTTTGTTGCGCGATTTGGATTTAATTTTTAAAGTATTTTGCTTGAAACGGAGATTTATTCATTCGTCGTTGGAGAAAAAGAAGTTTTGGAAATCAATTTTTGAATGGTGATTTGTATTTTACATTGTATGGTGTTCAAATTTTAATTTCAAGAGTTTGGGGGTTTCTAGTGAAATGGTGTTATAGATGGTTTCATTTTCTTTGCACCTCTTTTTGCAACGAAATTGACCGGCTAAAATTAGGGGCGAGGAAACTCGAGGAATTTAATTATAGTCGTGCTATATTAAATCAATTGGCAGCTTAAGGTCACTGAATTGCTGTTCCCTCCTATTACACCCCCTTCTCTATCTCTCTCCTTTCATTTCTACATGTGAGACTCCACTTGCATTTAATTTTCAGTGAAATCAGACGATCAAAGTATTTAAAAGCAGTGAATTGAGAAATGTAATTTAATGCGAGTGCAGAATTTGATTTATCTAATTTTTTCATCAGTTTAATTTCTACCTCGTTAAACTTTCGTCTAAATTGCTGTCTCTGTTTTTCTTTGCTCCTTGAATTCTTCATAATGGAGATGGAAAGAATCGAAGAAATGGTTTGGGAATATTTAAAATATTAATTAATATCTCATAGTGTTCCAGTTTTTTATTTTATAGTATCTATATTAGTTACTATTTTTTCTGTTGCTGTTGATAAAACTGAAGCATTATTTCTTATTTGCCGGCTAATTATTTCTCGTAATTCTAGAGATCACTATGATGATAAACAAATATCGTTTCGCTTCAGGAAATGCGCCGTTGCGGTGAATACAACAAAGTGTAGCATTCTAATTGGAGTTTTTGCTTGAACGTAGTAAACGGAACGCTACATTCTAATTTCCGGTGTGCCTTATTGTAGCCGACATTTCATTTTTCAAGCAGTTCATGAAACTTTACTTATCCTTCCATTCTCATAATGACCAACTACGTATCTGGAGGACTTCCTTGTGGACCTTGAAGCTGAAAGAAGATAGAAATACAGAAATGCATTTTTCTTCAAACTTTTTCAAGTACTGGGCGACTCAAAGAATTACTAGGAAGCCTCCACAAACATCGATAAACCCGATTAAACGTCAGTATACCTCTAGTAGGTTTCACAAACTTTTATATCATGCACACTCATCGGCGAGCATTCAGAGGTATATGCAAGTATCTCCAAGCCTCAATAAATCACCAGAAATACATGTGTCAAAGTCTCTGTAAATATCTAAAAATATTTAAAACATTCACAAGATTTCACAAGCTACTAGAACTACTAGAAGTATCTTCAGAAGACACTACGTACCCAGTGGCGAATTTAACGGGCAGCCGATGAGCAATTTTCGCCTGGGCCCAGTCCAGAATGGCCCCAGGGCCCCATTTTCAATTAGAAAAAAAAAGTTATAACTTTATCCAAACACTATACTTTTTTTTGCACTACTACACTTCGCCCGTTTTTAGTAAACTACTTTTCATTAAACCTCGTCAAACCTCGTCACATTTCATCAAACCTCGTCAAATTCTCTTTAATTTTCAAACAAGCCCAATACTCTCGCCGTCAAGAATCCAAACGAGCCACTTTCTCGATTCCACCCCTAAATAACAATAAATTCCTATCCAGCAAATTTCCCAAACATTTCTCCTTAACCCTGGATTTCCTCTGACTGCTGAATTCTCCGTTTACGCGTCCCGCAAGCCTAATCCGCATCGCTGGATGCAGAGCGACAGACGTCTGGCCAGATATCGACTCGCACCACTTCCACTTTCCAGGTACGTGCTCGCGGAAAAGAGCATTTTCAGCAGCCAGCAGCGGTATTGCTCTTTCCCCTGGCACCATCTGCATCATCACCCGGGGTAACACTTCCTCCCCCTCTGTCGCGGAGGTTAATACACGGTGAAGTGGCAGCGAGCTTCTTCCACCGAGCACTGACTAAAAAGCGCGCGTAATGACACGCTGCGCAGACGGACGATGGCACCATCGCCTGTATCAGACATGCAGTCGCAATTTCATTACGACGGCGGCTCGGGTGGGCTTGAGAAGACGTTTGGTAGGGTATTGTTGGATAGAGGAAACGCAGGAAGCAGTGGAATATTGGTAGATATGCGGGATGACGCATTGTGTAGCCTCGATAGTGAACACCTGCAACATCAATTTCGATGGTATCAATAAATTGCGTGAGCCATGGCTGGAATGCGGGGGGAAATAGTGTTGAACGATGGTTGTCCCTTAATTTGTCTCTTGGAAAAAGTAATTGCTAGCTTTCACAAATGTCTCTCCTGGAACAGTTTAATGTGTTAAGTGGTTAGACCACCAGGTTGAGAAATACCGCATCATTGGGAAATTATTTCCAAGTGGAAAAACACTTTTTTGGATTAAAATTTTTAAATAATATATATTACTTTTTCTAAGTTTTCTATAAAAACAAATATGGCGTTCGAGAGAGGAACAGATTTCTGAAACAAAAATTTTAACAAAAGAATGTTAAATAAATCTAACAAGGGAAGATCCCGAACCCGAAAATTCAAAAAATTCTGAAACTTTGTGAGTATGTAGGGGATTTCCTCCTGATTACAAGGCAATTTTTGTTTGCCGCCCAGATTCACTCTAAGGGGGTGCAATTAACCCCTGAAATTTCGGATATTTTTCGATTTTATTTTTTACCTCGCAATTTATAAGAGATAGAAAACAAGTTTCAAGACAAAAGTTACTTCTTTTCATTAAATCTATCAAATGGTAAATGTTGTATCAATTGTTTAAACAATTAGAACAAGTTGTAAACAAAAATATCAATGTTTTCTAAAATTCGTTTTTTTACGTGAAATCTGAATTGCTTTAAATAATTCAGAAACAGCATTATCTTTTTTTTTACGCAAATGCAACCTTTGTTGTATTGCTAAATTGTGTTCCTCGGCAATCGAATGACTTCTGGATCCCATTGTAACGTAGGTGTCTTGACCTGGCCAAAGTGGTCTCACCCCTTAATAACACTTGTAAATGAAGCATTCGTTATTATCTTTCCCCGTTTCACGCAGCGCTGCACTGAAGGGTAGTTTCATTAAGGAAGATTGACTGAACATCGTACTCCTGCTATTCTTCATTAACACCACCCTCAATATCACGCGTATAACATGCAATCAATAACACCGCAAACGCGTTCCCGCCGATATGAACAATTCCTCTTTCCCCGAACAACCCTAACGCCACTTCCGTGTACGGGTAGGTACATTAATCAATTTCCCCCATCCCGCCTAACGATACGAATCACGAGCAACAATCTAAACGTAATTAGAACGCCCACCCTTTAGATGAAGAGTTGGTGTTTATCTTTCATCGGGGGCCGGTTGTTCGTCGATTTTCTTCAACTTGGCCCCGCGTGACTGATGCGTTCCATCGATTCCGTCACGTTAATTGCACCCGGCCGACCGAGGGCGATACAGAAAACACGGCGCCAAAACTGTGGCCTGCTCGGAACAGAAATTAATTGATCCCGCGGTGGGGATCTCTGACTGCCGAGGCCAAGTTCGTTTAGCTTCACGCGTCTGCCGTGGCGATTGCATTTTCCGCTCGATTTAACCCTTTGGCAACGGTGACGCTGGTGCATCCGCTTCGAGCGCTGGAATTCGGGGAACCTGATATAAGGGATTGTGAACAATAATGAGCTGGGAATAGATCTATGGGGGAGACGTCTATGTGTCTATTAAACCTGCACGAGTTTAGAGTTGCAATAACTCTAGATTCGATCTGTGTTAGTATCATGATGGGCTTAGAGAAGATTTGCATTAGGATTTCAGTGGCTTCTGGGTAGATCTAGGATAGAAGTAGAGTCAGGTGTAAATTAAAATTACAACAGGTGTAGGTTAGATCCAGATTGCGATCACTAAAACCTTAGGTTAGGTCTAGATTAGGATTTCAATGGGTCTAGATTAGATCTAGAGTAGCAGTAGAGTATGTCTAGGTCAGATGTAAATTAACATTGTAACAGGTCTAGGTTAGATCCAGATTACGATCACAATGACCTTAGCTTAGCTCTGGATTGGGGTTTCAATGGGTCCAGGTTGGATTTATATTAAAATATGATGAGGATGGGAGAAGCTTCATATGCGTCAACTTTATATTAAGTCTTCAGTGGGATTGGAAAATGCCTGGATTATATTTAGGGAACCAGTCCAGGGTAAACTTAGAGTAGGCCTAGCTTAAATTAGCCAAAACATTAGATTGTTCCTATACTAGTTCAGGGCTAGACTCTAGTGCACGAGTAAAGTTAGGTATACACATATTAAGTCTAGGTGAGTCAATTGTTTAATTTCAGTCAGCTCAGAAGACCGCAAATTTCCATATTCATATTCACCAGGTAATCCCCGGATTGTCGTCAACTTTCTCTTGCGTCAACTCTCTACCACCATCATCTCGCCCACCAGTACAGTTAAACAATTGCATTCTATTTGTACACTAGTCACAGCTTCCCCCATTTCGCCACTAGTTATTCTATCCTCGTTAACCAGCCGCCGGTTTTCGAAGCAGTGCATGTTGAACGGCATCTAATGACTACGAAATCCAATGGACACCAACGCCATCTGGTCCTCTATTGGCTGTAATTTGCGGTTGTTGTAATAACGAAGGGTGATTGAACGACGCGGAATGAGCGCTGATTAAACATTTAGCCTGAACCTCTGACCAGCGCATCGCTAAATCGTCGGCTCGAGTATGGGCCTATCAGCCTGTTTCAGCGTCAAATATCAGTGTTGATGGTGGACCTCGATAACAACCAGTCGAATCCATTTAGTAAATTAATCCGCGCCATCTGCGCCTGCCATAGACGCAAGCACCGTCGCCTCGATTATGGATCAAGAAGATAAAACGATTTATGCATGTCGACAAGTGCTTCTTATGGCTGATCTTCAACAGGTGTGACAAAGTATTGATCAGTGGACACATTGGTGGCTAACGATGTCTTTAAAATTCTTTCAAAGACGGGGTCTGTGAATATATGTTTCAAGGAATATTTGCGGTCCTGGATGTTTGCTAGTGGCAGGGGATATCAGTGTGTAGCTTTTAATTGAGCCTGAGAATATCTAATTACGTTTATGAAGTACTCCAAACGGCATTGATGTTTGGCTCATTAGCTAGATCAAGTGGAAGACACAGGAATTAGAGTACTTACAAATAGCAGTACAACAGGGGCCAAAGTAACGTCAGGCATAGAGATTGGAGGACTTAGCTATGGGAGCATGATGATCAGCATTATGCAGCCTCTGTGTTCTCACAGACCCTCTGGGACCTCGCCCTTAGTCTAACAAAGCTTCCAACCCTCGCCATTTCAACCACCTCAGGTACTTTTAGGGACACCCATTGCAGATTCTTTTCTAGCAGATCTAAACAAAGATCAGTGA
Organism: Andrena camellia; assembly: GCA_029448645.1. Taxonomy (NCBI): domain Eukaryota; kingdom Metazoa; phylum Arthropoda; class Insecta; order Hymenoptera; family Andrenidae; genus Andrena; species Andrena camellia. The sequence goes on along the minus strand of CM055681.1, from coordinate 1,830,697 downwards.
AGCTACTCAGTTGTGGGGGTAGACTTAGTATCAAATGTCCCACTTAAAAAGCTGATCACCCTGTTAGTTGGACTGCCCTCACAATTTTCTATCCCCTTTATTGATCCCTCTATTTCCTGACTTATGACCCACTTAACTCCTAGCCACCGTACTATCTACGCGTTCTACTTGTTAGCAATGTCACCCTAGTTAAACCTTTCCCCAGTTTGTACCAACTCATTTTCTACAGATCCCATCTGGCCATAAACACTCCTACCTCGGTCGACATAGATTCAAGGCAGTGTAGGGCAGCCACAGTAGGGTCAGCGGGCATTCCGCAAACAAACCCTTCAGCAGTGCAAACTGACGAGAAACTTTCGACCGAAAAAGACCCTCCTAGAGACCTAATAACACACCCTCCCTCTGCTCCTCTTCTCGCCTCACCCCGACTCGGCTGGAGTTCCATGCCCATTCCAAGCGACAGGTTTTATTCGCTGTACACGTATAGCAGTGTACTCTCTGCCCTAAACGATCTTCCCAGTGGGTGGTAGCATGACGGTCCCCGCTTTCCTGCAATGCGTGCTATTCGCAAATTGTCCATTCCCCGCGGTCGTAGTCCCTCCGCGTGGCCCACTCTATCCCACTTTACGCGTTCTTTTAATATTCTCGTTTACGACCTAATCGTCCATTCATTCGGCGGCCGTTACCCCCGTCACTCTTCCTGCGCCAGTTAGTCTCACTGGGCCAGCGTAGAGATCTGCTAGCTCTGTTGGAGAACGAATGACTATGTCCTCGGTGATCTGAGGAGTTTCATGGCCACTGGGAATTCATTGGCCCCAATAGGCTGAGAGATTTTAGGCGGCTTTGCGGGGTTTAGTGTAACAGTATCAGCAACTTTGGGGGCTACAGGTCGTAGAACGTCTATTTTATGGAACACTTGAAAAAGGTGGAACATGGGTGAATCCTCGCGGTTTCAGAAGCTTGATGGTATCAGTGGCTTAGGTAGGTTTAGTTGTCGTAGCGGTGTGAACGATTTTCGTGGTCTTGGGAGCTACAGCTGCTAGACTCGTCAAGCGTCAGTAATTGGAGTAGTTTGTGATGTCAGGCAAACTGCGCGAGTTTATTTGTTAATTAACTTATCCTGCGCGTGTTGGGGAGTTCTGGGAGTACGGGTCGAGGTATATCTGGCAAATCTGCGCGGAGCAGGGAAGAACAGTACGTACAAGCTGGCTGGTAATGAGCAGGAAGGCTTTCGTTCGACTTGTCGAATAGGTTGGCCGGTGTGTCTGCAATGCAGTTACGGCTTCGTATCGACCTGTTATACGGCAGTCATCCACCTGCCAGCAGGTGAGCGTGTACACACAGGTGTATCGTAAACGCTTGGTGAAGAATTGATCGTCGGGGAGGCTCCGGTCGCGTGAAATTTCCTCGATTCCCATCCTGGGGGTTCATTCTGAGCTATTGTATTACTTTTCATTTGTATTAATGCGCAAAAGACGAACCAACTGCTGAACTGTTTTGCAGTGTGTTTCTAAAAAGCTTGGTGAATTTTTGTGAGATTGTATTCTAGTATCCTGGTACTTCATAGTACAAGTATATGTATGTATACTTTCAGTGTATTGTATATCTTATTGCATTTTAATAATATTCCTCTACAACCTATAGTGATATTTCTGTGAAGTCTAGGGTTTTTGCCTGCGGTGATATTCTTGTATCTTTTTTAGGTTGGGTCGGAAAACAGTCTTTAGACTGAACCTCGCATTTGTGATACTCTTAGTCTTCTTTTCTTTTCTCTTGCTTATTTTGTTTGTGCAATAAAGACGCTTAATAATAATAATAATATTATTATTTTTCATGTATCTTTCCGAATTTTAGTATCTTCTACTAATCTTCTCTAGTATATCCTAGTATACTACAGTCCATCCAAATATATTCTGGTACAATAGAGTGCATTTTAGTATATTCTAGTATAACAAAGTATACTCTAGTATATCCTAGTATACTACAGTCTATCCAACTATATCCTAGTACAGCAAACTGCATTCTAGAATATTCTAGTATAGTAAAGTATATCCAAGAGTACTGTGATATCGCAAAGTATATCCTGAGAGAGTACATGATGGCCTAATATGGCGTACTATGACGCCTAACAATTTGACTTATTGTTAGTATAGCCCGGTTGGCTTTAGTATTAGGTATACCCTAGTACAACCAAGATGCACAATATTCTAGAAAAGTCTAATACGGTCTCGTATTTCTCAGCCCATCCTAGTACAACCTAGTATATCACAGAATACCTTAGTATATCTTACAAAGACCTAGCATGTCCCAATATTGGCGCTCAAAGTAATCCTCAAGCATGAAAAATTTGCAGCAATCTCCTCCGTCGCTTTTCTTACTCGTCATAGATTGTTCTCTGTCGTAATTTTATCACATGGCAAGTTGCTGTCCCGCGGCATGTAACTTCCGTGAATGGTAATGCAATTTTCTTAACAATCGGCATGCAGTTGCAATTTCTTCGCTTCTAGTTTAATTACGTTCGCGTGACTTGTGGGATGCAAATGCGACTATTTTATAAAGCGAAGCGTAATTGCTGTGGAATAAGAAGTTAAGTTTTAAAACAGCCTTTTATTTCGGCGGTGTAAGTCGTATACGCAAAAAAGGCGTTTATAAAGATTTCTTGACAGACGCCCTATCATCGAAGAAAATTTTAGTTGGTTCTATTCCCTTCGCTTTATTAAAAATTTTAATTTTCATCATTCATTATTATATTTAAAAAAAATTGTGTTTTTATATTACACACTGAGGGCTTCGTATTTATTATTAAATGTATTTTTAATTCTCCATCCGTTTTAATAGTTCTTGCGTTTTTCATTTAATTAAGAAAAAAATTATGACGCAATATCACAGCTGGCAGTGAGATAAGTGGAATCAGCTCAACTGCCGCGAAAAATGCAAACATTGGACATGTTTGCTTAAAAAGGTCATTGGAGTAACATAAATCTCAAGAATCCATTCTCATTTTATTTGGTACAATTCTGGAACTTCAACAGAACCCATGTTTCAATTAATTCAAGCCACGTTGCTGCCTCAGATTTCAGATTCAATTAACCCAAACCAGCGCTGTAGTTACTGGTAAGTCAATCGGGGCGGTTAGCTAGCAAGAACAACAAACTATAGTGCTTAAATATCAAATCTACCGCGTCTTCATCTCTACCACATCGACTCGTTCCTCGAGCTTCCAGTCCCTTGTACGCCATGCGTGAACCCCGTTTCCAGTCGTGCCAACATTTCCCAGTGGCATTAGTGTGACTACTCTTCGGAGCTTTGAGACTCGACCAGAAACTTTTCCGTGGTGTTAGCGCGAAATTGCAACTCAGAGGCTTGTCGAAACCGTGCTGCTCAATTTCTGAATAGAGTTTCGCCAACAATTCTGAGACCGTCCAAATGACAGATTAATGTTTGGCAGCCTGGTGTAACGTGTTGCTTTAATCGAACACCCATGTTCTCAGCGGATCCCTTTGCTATTTCGTGTTCGGGGGTTAGGCGAGCACAGTAAAGAGCAGACTATCCCTTGATAATTCGCAGAAAATAATTGTGTGACGGCGAGAATGCACAGGTACAGGAACGCAGAACTGTATCAAATCATTAGTACATGGGTTGGTTGAAATGTGTTTGAGAAAATGGGTAGATGTATGTAACAATATAAATGTGATTGCGGGAGAAGCTTCTGATGGATTCAGTAGGTTCAGTAGGACCGGAAGCTACATGATATTTCTGATTTTTAAGAAACAATGCAAACAAAGCAGTGATAGGTTAGGAGTTTCAAAAGCTTCACGAGAGTTTAGAAGGCGTAATAGCCTACAGTTTCATGTGTTATCTCGAACGTCAGTGGCTTCTTTAGTAACAGTGTTCTCGAAAGCTTCAACAGTTTCATGGGATACTTCTGAAATTGCAATAGGTGTGATATCAAAGAAAACAAATATCAAAGAAAATCTCTCAGATCCTGATCTCCAAAAGTCCTCGCTGGTCCAAGCAGAAATATCTTCGTGCTGCGCTCTGGTGTCGGCGTGGTGTGTAAGCTTCGATTGAAGCTCGAGGGTATAGGAGCTTCACAGAGTTCGTCTTTACCGACAGATCGGTATAGAAGATTTCGTAGAGCTTTCTTATCAATGATTGATGAGAATGCCGCAAGCTCGAGCCACAGACGAGGTGGAGAATAGACCTTACATCCTATGTAAGCTTTCGCCACAGGGTCAGGAGAGGGGCTCTACCGCCGTCTTACCATTTTTATGTCGCATGCAACGTTATCGACTGAGAGTGGAATTCGATCGTAATCCTACTAGCGGTTAGAGTTGAAACTAAATATGGTGAAAATTGCTACTGTAACGTCCGGAACTGCCACCTGGTGGATCGAAAGCTGAGATCTTGCCTCATCTCCGGTCCACTGGCCTGAAAGGGCCAGGCTTCACCTTCTCAGAGAGTGAAGGGGCTGCCAGGATACAGGAAAAGGAAGGGTGAGCGTTTCGTTTCAGGGTTGTCTGGAAACTTGTCAGTGGACCTGACGCAGACGGACGCTGTTAGACGCTTAGCATAAGGGAATGTCGTTTGGGAGTTGTACGCTTCAGTCATTGAGTCAGCTTGTAAGAATTAGTAGGAGTTAGGCCACCAATGGTGGCGCTACCTGCGCACTACCGCGGAAGACCCAAGAGGGGCGCGACGGGAACGTCTCACAATCCAATCTGCACTTTCTCTCGAGCATGCAACAAAGTTGTAAATGGGTTTTCGGTCTAGCTCGCAAGTACAACGAAGTTGCAAATTCAATTTTGATTTCTCCTGCAGCTGTATGGGAGTGAGAAGCGTTCTGGAATGATATAAGTGATGTAGAAATGATAAAATACTTGCGCAGGATCGACGTAAGATGACTCTGTGAACAATATAGAAGTGATGTAGGAAAAAAACATCATTGCGAATTCCATTGCGTCCCTCATTGCAAGCAATGAGAGGAACGGTGATTTAACTCTACTATTAATGACAACCGTGAACGCGGAATATAGACCGAGGATTTTCGTCGATACATCTTTACAATATTATCTTACTTCAATTTAAACGCACACGTCCCTTGGCGACTTCCCCGATGAGTCACTAAAAATTTGGCGGGAATATATCAACCCTATGAACTCCGATTGCAATATTAGACAAAAAGGCTGCATTGAGATTCTTCCAGAAGATTTTAATTTCAAGTCCAAAGGGTCAACATGTACATGCACACCGCGGGGTAGATGGGGTGACTCTATTTGGACGACGAGCAGCACATTTTGGCGCCCCTATTTTTTGCAAGTTTTAAAATTTTCAATTATTTCACATTCCTTAGTTTTGGAATGGATTTGCTGGGTAAGGTTTTTTACGTGCATTATTTAGAATGCTCATCCTACCAAAATGCATTGCGTGTATTATGTAGGATGCTTATCCTTGTAAAGTGCATTACGTGCATTATGTATGATACTCATCCATCCTAAATGCAGGGACAAAGATTACGACCCATTAATGCAATGTACTCGTGTCTACTATGATTGCTACACACGTTCTATGGCATAAGTACCAAATATGATTCACTGGTCAGCGAATACAGTCCATTACAGCCAGCTGCCCAGCTAGCATAATCCTAGGTTCTCTATAGGATCTAGAATCCCAAGGGCAAAGCTGCGCTGAAAATTGAAGCTACCCGAAAAGACTCTACTTTCGAGATCGAAAAGCAATTAGAGCGCCGGTGCTCTGGACAAACTTTAGATACGCAAAAAGTTGATTCTACTTTCGCGACTATTTACTAAGTCCGTAATTTAATTAAATCGTTCTACTCTGAGGGAAGGTATAAATAGTTACCTCGCTAGATTCGAAATTGTTAAAAAAATACAGGACATCGAAGCTTCTGTACCTCGTCTGTGGCATAGAATATACCGAACATCCAATGCACTTTTATATCTCGCATTTGTGGTGATAAGTCTATCCTCTACCTAGTCTGTGATATTACTCTTTTTGTTTCAGGTAAGTCTGGCAATAATTACCAACGATTTGGTGGGTCCTTTTCATATACGAAATACGGTAAGTTTGCATGATTGAACTTGTTGCAACTCGTTACTTATTCTCTGTCTTCGGGAAAGATTCACTTCCTCAGCGAAAGTGATGAAGAACGAAGCCCAGGGAATTTATTGGAAACCATTCTTTTGAGTGTGTGCTGGCTTTTTGCTACTATTTAGCAGAGGAAGATTGAAAGTTTGCACCAGGGAAGCACCGAGGTGTGAAATTGAACGCATCTTCTTAGTTGCACTAGCATTTATTTCTTATCCTGGTAATTGGACAAAATTCCTTCCACCGTATATGCTACAGGAGGTACTATTAAATGCAGTGCCACGAGTTCACTGCATTGTAGAGCCATGGTAACAATTACGAGTGGCAATTTACTCTGGAACTATTCTAACGACTGCGAAAGCAATTTTCCATCAGTGTAGGTGGAAAAAGTATCTTGATGGCATGCATGTGAAATTCAGAAATTCTGCGATTTCGAATGGCAGATAACATGCAAAATTATTCGTGTCCACGCGATATCAGAATAACAGAAAACAATTATTTGAAAACAAACACAAGAGTCAGGATAATAATTAGATCCTTAAAATGATGCGTTCTTCGTTAATAATGTTATATGTAAGTAAACAAATAGTGAGAAGGATTTTTTAATTCTACTCGGTCTAAAGGGCTGAGGTAATAATTTCAGTTCAGCATTTTTTTGATGCTACAAATTGTTGGGGCGTAGAAGATTAGTAATTCTAGTTCCAGTTTGAGTCAAGTTGTATTCAAGTTGAAGTGAATTTTCACTCAAGTTGGACTCAAGTTGAAGTCAAGCTCGACTCAAGTGGATTTAGGTGGGAGTCAAGTTGAACTCAAGTTGTTGATAAATTTGATTCAACTTGGAGTCAACTTCGACTCAAATTGGACTTAAGCTCCAGTTACACTTGTCTCTAAATCGACTTGGTATCATCACTGAATCAAATTAAAACACCATCCAAATCAATTCTTCAACACCTAATTCAAATACCGCTGTTCAATACCGTCACAGATCAAATGAGGTGTTTGTCGCCGGCATTTAAAATGTTCCCACCGTCGTGCTTGTTAAAACCCCCAGTGCTGCATCATTCCTAGAAAATTGTATCGGCTATCGGTAAATCTATTTCTCCATAAATAACGGAAACGCTCGTCTAGAAGCAGTTTCGAGCGCGCCACGCCAAGCAAATTTATATTGGACGCGTCTCGTTGCGCACGGTACGAAAATCGATAGCTCGACGGCCATGCCATCGAGTCCCGATCGCCGAGTTTCCAGTCGAAATACGAGACACGTAATTTGCCCTGGCCTCGAAATCGACGCGCGTCACCACCCCCAAGGCGAGTTTAATGAACTTTCTTAATTGCACGTCCCATGGGCGCGTGTACTTCACTATCTCTTCCCCCGTGCAACTTTAACTGCGCCATCCATGCACGCTTCAACAGCAGGTACGGCTATTATCTGGTCCTTTGATTGGGTATTCTGTATAGCCTACAATGGAGGTGTAAATTAAGGGATTGTAGAGGCGCTTTGGGAGGTGCGTGGAACGAAGAGGCATTGTCAATTGAGTGGAAGGATTCTGTGTAGGTATTTGAAAATTGTTTGAATAATTTTAGGTGATATTAAATTAACCCATAGGTGGGGTCTGTTTTTCTGCATGGCAGGTGTAAATAAATAATCTTCTGTTAGTGATCAATTATTAACGATATAGGTATATTTTATTTTCCCTCATCTTCTATAAGCATTTCACATCTTTCTGTCCAATTCCAATTTTATTTCATAAAATTCTTCAATTTCATTTTCAACTTCATCTGATTTTACTTTTTCACGTTTTTTATCACTGAAATTTCAGCGTTGTTTTTTTAAACGGGTAACATGACACACTCGATATGCTGCTTCGTCACGTCCACCTTGAAATATTCGATCTACCTGCTACTTATGATATAAGATTTTCGGAAGACCCCTAAGTAATCCAGTATTTGCCCCAAATGTACAAGTAAGTTATTAGAAGCTCAGTTATCAGAAAAATGACACCACTTCTGTAACAGAAGGATCAATGTGTGTTTTATAATGTTTTGGTAAAAAGAAAGTCCACTTGGAAGTAGGTGGATAATTTAAAGTGAAGTCTTATAGGAAACCACTTTATTCTTTGCCTCTCATCTGATGAATATGTATTCTAACTCCACAGAATTTAATTACAAATTCAACGGGGTTCCAAGAATCACTCCATTTATCTAGTTTAGAAGGATTAATAAGAGAAACAAAGTGGCTTCAGTTGCAATGCAAGCGAGGATGATGTTTCAAATTCCTACTCAAGTGTCTAGGTACCCTTCTAATACCAAGCAACTGCAAGCTACCTGTACCAAAAACCTTTATAACAAACATAAATTAATCTCCCTCTAACCCAACTCCTCCAATACTTCTTTCGAAAACCTACCCTCCCACAATGCTCTCCCCAATCAACCCTCGGTCCACGACCATGAACAACAAATTTTACACAATTCTCATGGTTAAAACCCCCATGCTGCGCGTCGTGAAGATCGCGAAGTCGTAGTCCAGGCAAAAGGTCGGTTATTGATTGGCTGCCTGTTGCTTTTAACCCTGGCACCGCTGTGGTTATGCACCCCCCTCATTCTACCCCTCCAGACAGCCTCTGTTCCTCGACCTTTCCATCGTCCACCGACTAATGGATATCCTGTCATTCGCCAACGATTTAGATACACTTTCCTTCCATTTTTCAGCGTGTCTTCTCTCCCCCGAGGCCACCCCCCATGGCTGACGGCGAACAAACAGCCGTGCGAGGTTTACCCTCGGCACCCGCCCGCTCCCCTAGGGTGTTCGATTCTCGGGGTGACCGAGTTGTTTGCATTTGGCAGATTGTCTCGGTAACATTGCTGCCCCGATTGTTTGAATTGCTGTTTGTCACGAGACTCGTGGTTGGAGGTTTCTTGGTTCTATTGGGGGAATGCTTGCGGGGGGTTGTTTCTGGTTGTAAACTGTTACCGTGACGTAACCGGGTTTTTAGTGAGGGGAAAGTGATCTTGCTTGGTTTTTAAAATAGTGATTTTATAGTGTATCGTGGAAATTTGTGATTTTTAAGTTTAGGGAAATTCAAATTTTATTCGTCATTCGTCATTCGTCATTCGTCATTCGCCATTCGTCATTCGTCATTCGTCATTCGTCATTCGTCATTCGTCATTCGTCATTCGTCATTCGTCTTTCGTTATTCGTTATTAACGGGATATAACCCTCGTGGAACATTATAGTAAGATAAGAAGATCTAGATACTAACTTACTACTTGGCTTTAAGTATTACGTTTAACGTTGATTACGCATTGAGACATATAAACAAATTTTGATTCGGGGAATTATTTATTTAGAATTCTAAGTTATGCCTAATGTTTCTAATCCATACGATTTATTTTGAAATTTACAATTTTCTGCTTCCTTTGGGAACCTCTTTCGGTTTATTGAAGTTTCCTTTTTTTTTAAAAAATTAGTTTCTGAAATGATGTTCAGGGAATTGCTTGTAAGAGTTCCCTTGTTGACTCTGTTTCACGAGGGCCGCAGAAATTTCAGTAATTCGCCGGTGTTTCCTTCAAAGGAGCCTTTCTTCACTGAATATTACGTACTAAAGTGATGCCACGGTGGATATAGTCAGACGTGACTCCTCGAGCGTACAGCTCTTCTACTTGGATTCTCGTTCAGCCGAAAGCCTGGTCTAATAATCTCGCGTGGTCGAGACGATAAAGAGAGTTGGCTCGAGCATCGTATGCACTCTCCAAAGACAACTTAATTACAATGTTGCAGGTGCAGGACTTCAACTTCTCTACCCTTCTGACCCGACTTCTTTCCATTCATTAACTGTTTCTTTCAATACACAAGTGGCGAAAGCAGGGAATACCATTTATAAATCATAACTCCAAATTTGTTGAATATTGAAAACGAAATTTCTGATAAAAAACGGTTTTTGCGATTAATGAAAAAAGTGTTCGAAAAATATACAAGTGTAATAATAATTATGTGAAATGAGTTTGAAGAAAGTTAGCGAACTTTCTGTTCTTAAGTGATCTGTTTCTATAATGTAAGGAAGTTCCAAATAATTGAGCAATTAAATAGAAGGTAGGTAAGTAGTTATTAATATACTTCTATCGCTAAGCGACACCTATTGAATCTAGTTTCAGTGAATTTAATATAATAGAAGGTTCGACCTCGTTTTAAGAAATTGCGGAAAATCGATTCGACAATTTCCACGAATGACTGTCCTCTTTTTCCCATCCTTTAACCGTAAAAGGAAGTCTCTGAAAGCGATCCACTGACGACGAAATAGCTGCGAAATTCCTGTTCCGCGCGAAGAGTAACGTCTCCCTGTCTGAATTACGGACAAATCTCAGCTGGGAATCCTGCGAAGGGGATGTATTTCGCTCTGACGCCTCGGAAAAGCATCTCCCCCCACCCACCCCCGCTGACATTGGAGGCTTTTTTCTTGTCGAATAGATATCTACCCTTACACCCCCCGTAACGTCAGATAATACTTCTGCCCGCGAAGGTCTGCTGGCGAAAGTCATTAAGGTTTTCACGAGGTGAGGCTGGTATCAGTAAGCAACACTGATAAGGGATGAAATGGGGAAGAGTCTGTGAAGGTAACTGAAGCCCTTTTCGAAGTCGGGTTCATTGTTCGCGAGCGCAAAGTTATTGAGGCGTTCCGCCTCATTGGGATGAGGCTTTTGATGGGATGGTATCAGGAAATATTTATAGTGTAATAAGTAGTGGCGCTAAGAATATGAGGTAATTCACAAATTTGGTGGGGAATTTTACAGTATTTAAATGTTGACAGGTCTTTTTCAGAGTATGCGCTCTGTTACTTAAGGTATAGTTCAGGATCTTCTAGTTTTGTAGATCATTCGCAGTGTCCATGCTTGTAAGGTCTGAGGCTCCTTGACACCTCAAGGCACTGCAAAATTTCAGGACCTCAAGAGCTCATGCCCCCAAAAGCTCAAGGTCCCAGGAAGCCAAAACTCTAAGATTCTGGGACACCAAAATCCCTCGATTCTAGGACCCCAAAACCCCAAGATCATAGGATCTCTGGCCCCCATGATATTAAAACCCTGAAAGCCTAGGAGCTCAGAACCCAAAAACCCCAAAATCCTAGGAATTCCAGACCATAAGGTACCTGGAATAATCCTTAAAAATTCTGGGTCCCAGAAGTCTATCATCCCTAGACCCTAAAGTCCCAGGATCCTAAGATCTTAGAATCCCCAGGCTCGCAGACCTCCGGAAACCAAGACCTGATGTTTCCAGGACCTGAGGATCTCAGGATTCCATGACTCGAAACCTTCATATCCTCAAGTCTCCCCTCCCCCAAATATCAAAATAAATCAAATTCCAAAATTCCTTGTTTTCAATTTCCTAGTCGAAAAATACCTAGTTGTTTCATTAACTCACACTTCAGAGAAGGTCCGCCCACATGCTTTGTGCACTTGACAGTGTTTAAGTGCATCCGCACCGGCAATCGCTGGAAATTCATTATCGTTACAGGCGATAAGTTATTTACGGTGCACTGCGCTCTGATTAAATCGCTGAACTGCATTCTGCAATCGCGCACACGGCCGCACGGACACACCGCAAGAATTGTTATGCCGCAAATGAACCACCGGATATAGGAGGATGTTGGTCCTATCGCCGCCAACATTCCCAAACGTAACACCCGAGGCTATTTTCGAAAGCTTCCCTGTCGAAATCGCGTTGATTGAATCATGGCAATAATTCACCCGTGTTATCGACTGCCGGTAAGGTCTGTGGTTTTAATTTGTAGAATTCTATATTTCCTGCGTGCCATTCGCTCAATTTTTGGGGGGTCTCTGAGTTCCTAGGGACTTTTCAATTAATAAATATTTTTACGTATTATATTTATCCAAGTGCTTGTTAACAATAAGTACGACATAAAACTGGATTTGCGATCAGAAAGTATTTTTTTTTGTTCAGATTTGTATTGTGTAACCATTGGTTGGTTACATGTAAATAGGTTACTTTACTTTAGGTCACTAGGTGTTATTTTAGGTTAGGTTCCAGAGCAGCAGTTACGCTGAACCTCGCCTTTTCGCCATTATTATTATATTTGTAATTGCAATGATGCAATAAAGATATTTAATAATAATAATAATAATAATAATAATAATAATGTATATTTTAATAATTTTTTTAAAAGTAATGGCTGTGCTTGTCTCCTAATGTTCAACCTTAATATGTTCATTTTATATGAAAATATTTTACGCATGTGGTCTTTAATCCATTTTCTGGATATAGTCTCCAAAAATGTCAAGTCATTAGGACATAGTGGCGCAATTGTTGTCTCCACCAACAACACTTTCTCCTTCCCTTCTAATTTCTACTGCTTCTTAAAGCAGCCCTGTGTCTTCAATCTCGGAATTAATTGGAGCACCAGTTGGAGCACCTACAACCTGCAAAAAAGCAATCCCTTAATCCTCTTCGAAAGAGCAACCACTGAAATGTACTAAATCTGAACAGCACACATTCCCTTCCAGAATCTAAGGATCATCAAGCAGGAACTTTTCACAAAGTTGTTCGTATTTGAGATTCCATCAGTGTGTCTTTGGGATTAGCCAGAGGGTCCAGCCAAACCAGGAAATATCGTGCGAGCAGTGCAGCTCCCAAAGTTCGACTATAATGATCCCTGCCCTAGAGGTTAATTCTAACTCTCTCAATAGCAATTGATCGCTCATAAAGCCACGTTCGAGCATAATCAGAGGTCTTACTGGCTCTCCACGAAGCCAGGGCTCGGTTTTCCCGAACCACTCATGAATCATGCACCATGCTCGACCCATTCAGCCTCAAATCTCCCCAGAAGGTGATACCTCCACCACTGATATTAACAGTCTGATCCCTCTCACCCTGGCTTCTGATTCCACAACATTAATTCACCGCGCAATTAAATCGTCAAACTCGTGAAAACAACTGCGGCCTTCAACTGGGGAGGATACTTGAAAAAAAAAACACTCGGTTGGAGCAGAGGCCCACATTAAAATTTGCTTTCCCTCGAACGTTTTCGAACCATTACCTCGAGCAAAGTATTCCCAAGGCGCGTAGCCGGGGGCGAAGTTAAATTAACTTCAGCTCAGTGCCCCACACTTTCCAAACTACCTATTTTTAATTAATGCTCTTTGTCCTGCAGTTGTCGTTGCTTACGTAAACTATTACATTAGCCCAAACACAGTGGTAGTCTAACTTTCTGACTACTTTACATCGAATTCAGAATTTTCAACAACAATTCTCTGAAGCTTACAATGTTGTAAAAAAAAAAAATAGTACAACTGTCTACCAGGACCTGCAGAGTTCCAAATTTACCACGTCAGTAAAGTGCTTTCAAAAATGAAATTTGTAAAAAATTTTCACAAGTAAAACAATTTTATATCTTGATAGTCTGTGAAGAATCAATGCCACCAAGATTTATTTCAAGTTTGACGATATTTTGGATAGTGTTTTCGACTCAAGCAATCGCGTCAGGTTTTAAGGGATGAAATGACGTGGTTTGCAAAGTGGAAAGGAGAGGCCGCGTCATTAGGGGGTAAAAATGGCGGAGGATAGTATCAGGAGCAAAGTTAATTGGAAGAAGTGATAAATCGACCTTGCAAACAATTTCTCGCGCTTCCTGCAGCCAGGCTGACGATTTTACTCGAGCTGGCTGCGCAAATTTGCGAAACTCTCGCTGTCTCGAGATAACTGTAAATAGCAGGGCGAACGCGATTCACCTGTGTACGCCTCGACGAGAAATATTCTCTTCTGCGATTAGCGAAATTGGTTAAGCCTTGGGGCAATGGCGCTTCCTTCGCGTGGGGGGCTCCCGTAAGGGGTCACTACTCTCTTTGAGCGATCATCGACTGCTACGAAGCAGGATAAACACATTCACCGGCTGCTTGTGGATTAATTCACGTCTACCCTTGCGGACAAGGAACTCTCCTGCTGCAGAATATTCGCATGAGAATAAGGAGCTCGATTCAGAAATACTGAACTTGAGGCAGGGGTCTTTGAGTTTGGACGGAAGTTTCTATTCACTTCTGGTAACTGAATTATGGGTTTGACCTTCGTGAGTGTTCTAAGTTTCATGCTTTATCGTCATTCAGTACTTGCTAGCACTCTTTTAATAGGATTACATACAAGAATATTTGGAAATATCTATTTATTATAATATATGAATTGAGATTATTAATTCAAATAATATTTTTTGTAGCATGTATTAGAAATAATTATTCTTATATACTCCTCAAGAAATGTTATTTGAATTAATAATCTCAATTCATATATAATACAGATATTTTCAAACATTCTTGTATGTAAAACTAAGAAATAAAATATATCTTGAAATACTATCTTATTTAAATAAAACTATATCAATTATTATTTTCAATACTTTTTATTTGAAATATACCCAGCTCTGAGCACGAGTAACAGTAAAGATAATTACTAAAAAATTACACTTTGTCTTCGCGAAACATACCCAAACATAAAATCCAAAATAGTAAGTTTCTTGGTCTATAATAATCTGATAATTCTTTGTCCCAAAAATCCCCTAAAATCGACGCCTTCAAAGGAGAATACCCCTTAATCTACTTTTCACTTCAATGCTTCATCCTCTCGAATTGTAAGTGCTCCAACGAGTCAACTGTCAATGCCTAGAAAGTCCTAGGAAAAGGAAGTTCGCAAAACATGTTGAACCGCGTCGTCCTGGGCACGTTTAGAGTACAGTTCGCCCTTAACGAGCGATAACTCGTGATATTAGCGCGGAACAGAGGACGAAAGGCAGACCGCGCAAGCGTTCCTTCGGTATATCGACCCCCGACTGTCTCTACGAGCCGCACTTTCACGGTTGGGAGGCTCGTCGAGGCTCGATTGTACGATTTACCAACGACCATGCACCGTTCCGGTAACAGGAGTACGCGTCTACGACTATTTTCCACGGGCAAATGCTTCTGGTAAACATCGATGATCAAATCGTCTCTATAACTTCGTGATTATGATACACAGAAGGAGTGGCCATTCAGGAATAGCGACACTAGCCAAACTAATTAATTATTTCGACAAGAAACTGATTACTTTGTGGAAAAGAAATGGATAAAATAAAATAATTTTTTTGTTTTTGAGAAAATCGATTTTTGAAAACTTTTGTGGCTAAACGTACATTAGATTTTCAGAGTCCTCTTATCGAATTTATACAGTAATTAAATCCCAATATTGATCGTAATCGATGTTAGAAGTCAATTGAATCGAAGAAGAATCGTATTAAAAATAATGTTTCTTCGGTGCAGTATAATCCAGCGGGGCATTGGGATAGGGTGATTTTGATAAGATTGTTAGAAGCGGGGAAGCTTCCCCTTTAAAATGGTTTTCGTTTCACGATAATACGATTATCCGTTCCCGAGATATCATCGTTTGAAGCGATCCCTAATTTTTAGTGGTCACTATCTCTGTCCTTCTCGCGCAACCGGACCTCTCTTTCCTGCACCGTCACTGACTTATCCCAAGTTCGGCCGCGTTGAGTGTCGTCAGTGACGGACGCTGTGCCAATCTTTTTTCTAACTTGTACTACTAGCGATGTATTTCGGCTGACACTTATCATTCGTAACTACTGCGTCTCAAGTGCTACACTTTGAAGCCTTATATCTGAGGAACCAATTGAGACATCGGTTTGAAAAAAAATACGTTGTTAAGGGCACACTTTCCTTTACCACATGAGTAGATTGTTCATTAAAATTGCGCGGTTCTTCTGGGTGTATTATCGACCCAAAGGTTGGCCTATGTTGAACGAGTTTTTGACGAGGTTTGTTAGTTTTGAAATTTTTAATTGGATAGATAGACTTTTGTCTGTGAACAATTATGTTTATCGAAGGATTTGCTGCAGTCATTAATTGCACAATTTTGAAGAGCATTCGTGCATTAAATGGGGGGCTGAGAGTTATAGTGGTGTAAGTCCAAATTTTGATAATTTGAGATAATAACAATCTTTACGTCTTAATCAAAATCCCACTGCATTCATTTTAATTAAAAGCACCCAGTCTCTTTCGTGGCTCACTGTGGTGCCGCAACTGAAATTATTTTCCAACAGGATGATCGAGTGAAAAGGTTTATTTAGCATTTATTCCATATTTATCTCTCTCCGTTTTAAAAGCAGTTTTCAGAATTCTCCACTCTGTACATTCATTTTCAATTTTTCATTCTCCAGCAATCTGTTTCATTATGCTTCAGCAATGTTTGCACAAGGATTCCTGCGAAATTGTTCTGATTTCACGAGTAAATATTTGTGTAAATGTGTTCCACCAACGCAACGCGGAGGATTCTACCAGAATCGAAGAACATACTTTCCACTTCTGTGGGTCGTTAGCCGGCGCGGAGGTAATTGCGATTCCGTGTCCCTTTTCCTCGCAACTCGCGTAAACGAGATAGATCTTGTTCTCCGTGACACATGGAGCTTCGGTAATAATGGACGATGCTGCGTTCTTTTCTTCTCCCGTTACACGCCATTACGGTCGGTCTATTTGTACAACGATTTTATGACGCGTGAGTTTTCCACGCCGCCTGACGCTAACATGCGCGGTGATAATCGCGGAAGAATTTATGGAAATGAATTATGGATCCAAGAAATGGGGTACGTCGTGAGACGAATGTTTATTCGCTTTACTTTTTTACCACTGTATTTCTCGAGTAATTGATCCTCGTAGCTTTTCTTGTAGTTACCTACTTCGCTGTTTGTTTTGGACGATGAGGGGATGTAAAAAAGTGGATGGGAATTTAGTGACAGCGGGATTAACGATTTTTTTCAACAGTTTTAACGAAATGAGGAATTAATAAACATCAAAATTGGAAACTAAGAAAGTTGTTATGAGAATCATTAAATTCATAAAAACAGTATTTGAAATATTTGACGAATCCAAATGGCTTCATAAAATATCGATTCTCAGAATTCGTGAATTTATTTTAAAATTTTATTCTGGAGCTTTTCACATAAGCTGTTTCTTTTATTCCCATGCTGCATTCGCAGAAATATTAATCTAAGAGATTTAAACAAAAATATCAGAAACATATTGTTTCAGTAGTATTTCATCATTCAAAATACAATATTTGAATTCGTGCCTCATATTTTCCATGCATATATATTATTTTAGTGTATTATGGTATGGTGGACAGATGTATCCCCATTCTCAAAAATCGATTAAATCGCAATAGTTATGATTGTGTGTTAACAAAAATGTCGTACAATTATGAGTAATTGTTTCGCGTAGCATGGAGTGCTTTCGCCCGTTGTTAGATTATAACACCGCGCCGGATCGTTCTATTACACTCGAAAGCATTTCCATTCGTGGCCGAATCGATTTTGTGCATATCGTCGGAGCAATTTGCAAGTGTTATTACAATATTCATGCTGGTTTGAATATTAATATGCACGTTCAGTGTTGTATAATCAGGAAGCTATGAAATGCTGTTAAAAACAGTTGTATTTAAATGTTTGTTCTGCTAGTGCAACATTTCTTTATGGTTTTATTGTTCTGTTCATTAGCGACGTAAATCTGAGGCCCTTTCCAAGGTCAAGGCAATACAGTATCAGGATCTCAAGGCACCAAGCTTTTAAGTGGCAATGGCAATGACTCCCCGATCCTCTAACACCCAGACCACTTATGGGGTCTTAACCCCAAGGTCTCATAATATCAATCTCCAAAGACCCATAACCCCTAAACTCCAGAATCTCAAGATCTTAAACACTCAGGGCCTCAACACCTAAGAACAGAGGGCCCTAAGACCCCAACGAACTAGGGCCTTACAATCTCAAGATCCCGGAGCCTTAAGACCTCCAGAATCTAGGGTCCTAAGGCTCCAAGAATCCAGGCCCCTGTGACTCAAAGGGTCCTAGGACCCCAAGAACCGACGCCCCTAAGACTTCAAAAACATAGGTTCCTAGAACCCTAAGAATCCAACCCCGTAAGGCCCCAAAAATTCAGCACCTTAAAATTTCAAGAGTCTAGGGCCTTAAGACCCCAAGAATACAAGTTCCTAGGGCCCTCAGAATCCAACATCTTAAGGCCCCAAAAATTCAGGCCCCTGGAATCTCTAAAGCCTAGGGCCCTAAGACCCCAAGAAACCAACCTAAGACCTGCAGAACCCTGGGCCCAAGGACCCCAAGCACTCAGTGTTCTAGGACCCTAAGTCGCTAAGGACCCAAGACCACAGAGGCCCAAGATCACAAGATCTCAGGACCCGAAAAACGAATGGCCCTAAGACCCCATGACCTCTAAACCTTAAAATTTCACTACTCCAAGACCTTAGGACTCCCACAAGTCCAAGATTCCTACACCCAAGTCACAAATATTTCAGAGCACTGAGGTCCTAGGTCTCCAAAATTCCAAGACCCCAAGACGTTAATACCCCAGGGCACCAGGATTCCAAAGATGCCAACCTGCATTCCATTTCATTCCTTCATCAAAGTATACCGACATTCATCTCCTATTTGTCGATCCTTTCCACCGTTCTTCACACTCATTACACAACCCACTCACCAGAACACTTCTGTATAACATTCAGAAACCCTCCCAATCATATTTCCCCAATTCCTCTTCCAATAAACTTCCATTCTCTGCGAAAATAAATACCCAGGATGCTTCGACGAATGTTTCCCCAGCCGCGGATCGTACATCTGATAACTTCTTCCCTGCACGTTGTAATAATTTTGTCCAGAAAGTCGCTCTACCGTGCGCGCGTACTCTGATCGAACAAAAGAGAGAGAGAGAAAAAAAACACGTTTGTCACAGTTAATCCGCCCTTCGAGCATATAGCTCTCCCCTTGATAGGGCTCGCATCCACCTCATCTATTTTTGCCTTTATTTACTGTTTATCATCGGCCGGCTTGGCGCGTTCGTATCGGCGAATCGCACGCGGAAACCGAGTTGCCTCTATTTCTGAATGGGTCAGCGGATAACACGCGACACCGGAAAAGGTTTCGCCCTATTCGAACCGTCTGGGCGTTTGGTGCCACGTCTACGATATTGCTCTATATATCTGGATGATATTTCGTAGATCCTGAATGTTTTACTCGATCGCGATTCGCCCAGATGTTGGCGACATGCAACATGGGATTGGTTCAAGTCCGGAGGGCTGAAATCTTCCCTTGGAAAAGATTTATTTTTGCTTCCGTTTTGAATCTTTCGGCAGTGGGTGAAAATTTCATATGGAGGTGCGACTATCAGTTTCTTTAAAATAGTGGCAGTTTGTGTATTCTGTGTGGGAGTTGGATTCTTGCTACATTTGGTCGTAGTTTATGGAGTTTGAGGATTATCTGTATAGCTTGGGTTGTGTTTTATATTCTACGGTGTAGAATATTGTTGGATTATATTTCTTATTTCATATAATATTTTTCAGTTATTTTCTATTATACTCTACATATATAATATTCTATATCTTATGTAGCAGAATGGTTAATCTATGGTATATTAAGTTTCTCAATTTAGTGTAGTGGAATTTTAAATGCTATAATTTTTTTTTAAATAAGTTGCAAAATTCTAAACATTTTTTAATATTTCAAAACTTTGAATATGAAGTTTCTCAGATGTCCTTGTTAAGTAGAAGGACATCTGCTACTTAATATTAAGTAAAACAAATTTACCTATAAAGGGACAATTTCTTTTATAGTCTTAAGTTAATTCTTACACATTCACCTATGTTGAATCACAACATAATAACATTTCAAGCTTCTCTCATAATCCTGCCACCTACTGATACCTCAGTCCATCCTACATCAAATTTCTTCTCTTTGTCACTTCACCAATAAACTAAAAAAAAGTGATTCCCAGTGGGTATAAAAACGAAATCACTTTGGCCGCTATGCATAATGAAGCATCGGAAAGGGGAGCCTCCCAGGCATCTTTCTAATTGCTATTTACCGAGCTTCCATGCCCTCCCCTCGCTGCCACCGTATTCAAAGTGTGTCCCGAAGCACGTCCTCCAGCAGAAGCGATTTTCATACAGCATTTGTGTACCTGTTTACTCCGCTGTCTCCCCCCTTCTTTCGTTTCGTCGATTTCCTCTGTAATCATCACCCCCAAAGGCAATGATACACACAAGTTTCAGAATAAAAAAACCGACCTTTAACATTAATTTGTTTAGATTCTACACTCTAGATGCAAGAAACAGAATGCTAAAAAAGCTGTAGAACATTGGCACCTATATACCTTATTAACTAATACCTAGAAGCCCAAAATTATTAAAAAAAGTTATACACAGCAGAGCCCAGGGTCCATGATACGTCAACTTGATCACATTTTGCACTTGGTATCACGGATTTCGATGAAGCTGAAATATGACGTAGTCCACGTGAAATTAGGGGGGGTTTAAGTCATCATTTACCTGGTTTCAAAATTGTTTAAAAAATACAAGCTATGGTACTAAGTCTGCGACCAGAGTAGGAGCCCAACTTCCAAGACCCAAACGAGTGGAGAACTGAATATCCATGAATCCGTGCATGAGTTCCAGGGCTCACCCAAAGTGGGTTTCATTGAAATCCATATTCCTTGATTGAACTCCAAACACCTATAGGTGTTCGTTTAAAAAATCCTCCTCTGCCCTACGGCTGCCTACCACATTCAAGTGGCACTGAACACTTCGTGTCCTCCCTTCCCATCCTCGATCAACGTGACCCTCAGTTGGACAAAGACAGAAAGGAGCGTGTCCATTCACAATGGGCATGTTGCGTAAGGAAAACAGCGTCCTTCGAGGCAGTCGGTTTACAGAGGGGGTCAAGAGAGGAAATAACGCGGACACCTCGCAAATTGTGCCAATCTTTCGCAGCGGATAGCCGGTGGCTATCATTCCCCGCGTTGCACAAGTGGCTAATGGCTGGCAGACCGTCCATTAAGTCTGTCAGTTCTACTTAAGGCAAGACACGATCGTCACATGATGAGGATTGTGGGACACGCGAGTGCCCGTGCACGCGAGTCCTCTGCTCGCCTCTTCTCCGCCCGGCGGATGGAGAAAGCGACGCGGCCGGAAATTGAGACAAACGACGTGGCAGAGGGTCAGGGATGCTCGAGGGTGCCGCGTGGTGTGGGTATGAGGTTCGGAAGGTGGTCAGACGTGGTCGAAAGGGTGGTGGAAGGAACGATACCCTTGCGGGATGACTGAATGCTGATGTGAAGATTTGCACGAATTTGTTATATCGGAATTTTTATGCCAACTGCTTAACATACCTAGATGCGGTTACTCAGGGACCCCAGTATATGTTTTTTAGTGCCTCTAAACACAGTGCCAGCATTTTTCTATGTGCTTCGTTATTAAGTTCGGGACGTAGGAATAAAGTGGAAAGAAAAACAGATAAATTGAGTTTTGCAAAAAAATTGGAAACCTCCTGGGTGTCATCCAAGCTATCGTTCCCTGCTTTTTGCTTCGTTCAGTGACTGATGAGTTGATATTATGGAGTATCGATATCGACTTATCATCGGAAGTATCAGTGTGTGGACGATAATTATTTTTGCCTGAATGAATGAGCTCGTCTTCAGTTTTTCTCGATTTTTTAAATGCCAAAGAAGGAAGATCATAATAGTGGAACTTAAATGATAAATGTTTATTTTTAGCAAATGAAACCCACGATGCTATTGCAACAATAAAAAAACCATGGGGTCGTTTGAGGGTTAATAAAGGGTCAGTATTTTGTAGGTTAGATACTACATAGGTATTTAAAAAATTGACTAGGGTGTACTTACAGGAAGTAATTACACATTTCTAATTATTTCTTCTTACCCTTACGATTAATTAAATACCTACATGTAATCGGTCTGTACATAAAAACGAAATGAATATAACTAATTAATCGCCAGTATAATTAAAAATATAGGTATACCATTTTTTACACACTAACATTTTTTGACACCTTGTATAAAATATTAAATGGAAAATAGTATATGTTGCTGGGATAAAGTTTGCCAATATACACAATTTTTTGGTGCATTTGTTAACCAAATAGAGCTTTCGAAAATTTTCCTTTCGGAGATAATAACATGTAATAAATTTCAGTAGTAGATTAAATTTTCTGTTCCTTTTTCATATCATTGTCCGTGCAATTTGTCGAAAACGTCATGTTATTTCGCTGCCGTTGAAAGGTCTCTGTTCATGGAAAATTGATTGCATACACGATATTGTTGCAGCAATTTGTAACTATAGCTACGGTCCTCGCTTTGCTTCAAATATCGATAGGTTGCACACGTGGAATAGGGTTTGGAAAATATCGTTGAAAGGTCTATTGTCGGTCTTCAAAATCGACTTTTAAGAGCAAATACTGAAATTAATGACATTTCATGTTCCACACATCTCCTTTTTAATTTCATAAATGAAATTCAGTTGCTTGTATAATTAGAAGGGTATAGTAAATTCGTAGAATTCTAATTCTTACGTATGTCCCACCATTTAAGGTTCTAAAATTTAAAAACTTCAAATATTCCGCCTTTATAAATTTATGGAATTTTAATAGTGAAAAATATCAGTTGCTACTCACACGATAAAAACTCAAGCCTTAGAAATTTTTCTGTACTCCAAAAAATAGCATATTTAATCCCCAAGTTTTTGAAAGACAGAAAATCTAAAAATGTACTGTTTTAAAAATTCTGTCGTTAACTATTTTAGTGTTATAATTAAAAAATGATCTAATTCGGATGTAATATAATTAAAATAGTGAACGACAGAATTTTTAAAACAGTACATTTTTAGATTTTCTGTCTTTCAAAAGTAGGAGCATTAAATATGCTATTTTTTGGAGAACAGAAAAATTTCTAAGACTTGAGTTTTTATTTCGTGAGTAATCACTGATATTTTTCACTTTTATAATTCTATAAATTCTGCAATTGTAATAAGTGCAGAAAGTTTTGAATGTGTTTAAAACTAAGAATTTCAAATTCTCAGCAATTCCTAGTGAAATAATAATTAATGGCTGTTTAACAAGCACCAGTTGGCAAAGCTTTATTTCCCTCGTCAAGTCTTCCCCTTGGTTCCTTCTTGCCACCCTCCCATTTCTCTTAATCCTCGTCGTCGACCAGAAAACAACGATCCCCGGGTCCACAGGGCAGATACAGCCTTTCCACCCCTTCCTGGAGTCGCAGTCAGCGTTGAAAATTTAAAGGATGAAACGAGGTCGTCGTCTACGCTCTTATTCTACGACAACAACGGGACGGGGGTGTCGTGATTTACGGTGCCTGCTATTGCTTCAGGATCGATTCTCAGTGGAAAGGAGCAGTGTATGGAAAAACGCTTCTACGCGTTTAAAAGGCTTCCATTGCAATTCTACCTTCTCATCAAAGGGGCAGAAAAGAATTCCCTTTCTTAACCCAGTTCAACGGTATTTAATCCTTTGAAAGCCTAAGTAGCTAATTCTATAAGAATGCAAAAAAAAAGGAAAGACATATAATTTTTCTGAGAAACTGTTGTTATTGACTTCAAACCTGACGCTCCATTGTCAATTTCAGTCCCAGAAAGTGTGAAATTTGATACTCCATTTTCTCTTTGATTGGGTATAAAATGTTGAATAAAAATAATTGATAATTAAGAGAATAATTGAGAATTATAACAAGAAGATAAAAAAACAGAAATACAAATAAGAAAGAAAAAAAATAGTAGAGTTAGAGGTTATATAATATATGTAAAAATAGTCGGCCATTTGTGAAACACGAAATGGTTGGTGAAGACACTCGCCAAGATGAAAATGTGTATTCGAATGAAGGATTTCAAATTTTTTTGTAAGACTAGTTTAAGTTTAAGCTACTATATAATAATTTCGTTTTTGAATACTGAAATATAATTTTGCGTAATGAAATACATATACCGGTTAATCAGTTAATTAGATCCAGTGACGGCATTAATTAACTGGGTTCCCTATCGGTTTTCAAACTCCGTAATTATTTAACGATGCGCGCTGCACCAGCACAATTGTTGAATTTTCTATGGATTCCTGGACGGTTCGTGGAAAAAAATGGAAACACACGTATGCTGTGTTTGGCTTCCTTTTCATCTCCTCGACTCCAATTTCTTTTCTAGTTTTTGAAAAAATTTCAGTACTCGAATATCATACGACCAGCACTGTTTTCGTTTAATTTACGTATCTGAAGTTATCTCTTATTCGCAAATTTTATAGCACTCGTCTTCTACAGTATATAGAAATTTTTAATTCCAATTTTTCAACGTCGAAAATTTAAATTATTGAAATAATTTTCAATCGCCAAGTCAATACCTCAGGAAGTCCAAATTAACAATTTTCAAGCATTTACATATACAGAAATTGGAGAACACTTGTACACTGGCGCGACTAATATTTAGAAGTAATTTTTTTTTAATTAAACAAGATACTTTACTGAGAATTCTATTGTTCAGGATTACAGGTATTTATTTATCTTCCAATTTCTATACATTTAGCATGCGTAGTTGATATCTCACAAAACTTTATCTTTCACTGTCGAAGCTTTTATAAACCTGCCGTAAATATTATAAATAATCTTTAAATTCTGGAACTCTGTAAAATGAAGATGTGAATCCAGGCAGTTAATCTCTTGATACGGCCCTAGAGTGCACAAGACTTGCGCGTTAATTCGTTCCGCTTCCAGGCAAAAATTCCTGAATCTATAACACAACAACTGACTATGTAAAATTATTTTACACTTTTTACGTAATTATATCAATAAAATGCACTGTACACTATAAAATCTAAATTAAAAAAAAACTAAAAGCAGTCTCGCCAAAACAAAGTTATACAAAACTTCCCTTAAATGCAAAAAGTCAAGAAATTTGAAAAGAAAACAAAAGGAGAAGAGAAATGGATTTTGAATGAAAACCAAAGGTGGAGGCGGAAGGAGGGATTGAAACAACCAGAAAAGGGGCAATAGGAAGGAAGAATATAAAGAAACAGAATACCAAAGGGAACAAGAAAGGCACTTCGAACCGCCCCCGTCTTTTTTATCCCCCCCCCCTCTTCTTTCAATCGATCTTCCCCACTTTTTTATTTTGAACATCCGTCGGAGAGGAGGCAGAAGTCTCTGTCTGCATTCTCGCGTTGCAATGATCCAGGAACATCGTGTCAGGGAAAAAACAGTTGGAATGCACGAGGCGCGTGCAACCACTGGCCGGATGTATTTGAATGGGAACTATAAACTGCGTTAAGCGGGAAGAAAAGGGAAGGAATGTGCCTGGCTAACCGTGGCAGCATCTGCTAGGACGCATCTGGAGGCAAGTGTCGCAAGGCTCTGGGCGGACCAGCTGGGTAAAAAGGAGGCAACGCAGCGGGGGTGGATAACGAGGGGCGCACGAGAGGGAAGGGTAGAAAATCGGTGAAAATGCGCGTGCAAAAGTGGAACATGTGTCCGTGAATGGAGGCACAAGGATGCAAGGTATTGTAAATAAAGATGTAAGGAATGGGGGCGAGGATCGAATAAAAGGGCAGGAAAGAAGGCGAGGGGGTGGAAATGTGTGGGCGAAAATTGAAAGCATAGAGGGAATGAAAGGCTTTTTCGAGGACAGTGAATCTTAGTGCAATATTGTGTAATATTGGAATAATAATGAGGGCTTTATTACACAACACAGTAAATTTTAATAGCTGGCTAATTATCATGGCTGGCTTGTTAATGAATTCAGAGCATAAAAGTGAATATTAGAACTTTGTTCGTCTTCCTTTTCACAATGGGATGTAGATAATGCGAGTAGTAGTGGAATCTTGGATTATTATTAAATTTTGCTCTTAATGTTGCAGTTAAGTTGCTGTATATTAATAAAAGGTATGATAAATTATTTATTAATAATCGAAGACTGTCTTGCCTCATTCGTCAGAAAACTCTGACGGTCCTCATAAGAATCGAGTGACAATTACTTCATTATTTTTTAATTATATTGTCATTAGCTTCATGAAACTAGACTCTCATCAGACAAATTTTGTGATAAATTTTCAAAAATCTCGCGACTATTTCCATTATTTACAATTAATTGTTGCTGAGATTTTTGTCTCGTGACAGAAAAGTCTCATGTAAAATCTCATCGCGGATTCGCACCTTTAGGTCAGTGCAAGAATTCGTTCACTCACTATCACAGTGGTTCCCAACCTGTGGGTCGCTTCTCAAGGGTGTCGCGAAGTGTTTTCTCGGGGGTCACCGCGGTTATTTTTAATTGACGATTCTTATCAGTTATTTATTTTAATCTTCTATTAATAATGTGATACTAATTTTTCATAAATGAAAAGAAAAAAAAAGCTGGTTACCCAAGCACAACTATCACACTAAATAAGATAATTAAATATATTAAATATCTTTAAGTCTTTAATATATGTATTTAGATCATAAAGCAGAAAGTTTCTATGTTTGTGTGTTTGTCTGTCGCCTAGAAACTTTCGGAAGATGAACTCTGGGATCACGAAATGTGCCTCAGCTCATTATGCCTGACTAATCCAGATGAATATGATCATTTTCACAAAAAAAATTTTTATAAGCTCAGAATCTAAATTTCGGGCGAAGCCGAGTAGTAAAGCTAGTAATGAAATATTACCAAGGTAGAATTATATTCTGATATACCTATTTTTAATGTGTTTTCTTTACCTTATTAAATTTAACTTGCCACATATGGGGAGGGGTCGCAGATTATTTGAATATTACAAACGGGTGTCGCGACTTTTAAGGTTGGGAAACACTGCACTATGAGGCGAGGCTACCTGAACTTTTACCAGAAACGTGACAAAAGGTCATAGACCGCCACGAAAAATACTTAGATTAAAAAACATGTAATATATTCTCGCTTTTAATAACGACTCTGGCTCAACAAAGCGACCGAACTTTTGCCCCGAACTAATATAAAGAAGCACCCATCCCTTGCCACAGCCCGATCCATTAGCCCGCAAAGTCCCATTAAAATGGGCGCTGAATGCTTCATCAATATTTCCTGTCGGGCGAACGCCGCGAAAATTCGGAGAAGACCTGCCGCTGGCGGCGTCGCGGGGGTGCGACGGGGTCACGGGAAACCCTCCAGTTTCCCCGGATGCTACGTTACTGTGCCACGGCGACGCCAGAGAGAGAATCGTTCCGTCAGTCGGGTCTCGGCCGCCGTCAACGTCAATACGACGGCGCACGAGCTCATCGTCTCGGCTCGGAGGCACCGAGCCACCTCGCGGTACCAGCACTCTCGAAACACCACTCTGCTCTCCTCCACGAACCTCTGCCCGCCCCGCGCACCCCTCCGCGACAGTGTTTTTCAATTCCCCAGCTTCCCAACGTCCCCAATGCCTGAGCTGTCGCCTGTGCCACCAAACAAACCCAAGTTTCGTGTCGTTCCGTTGCTGGGTCGGTGTCTGTGTGTCGGTTGCACCCTTTGGGAGCCAGCTTCCTCATCCTGGACTAGGGCTCTTGTCTGTGGGTCAGTTCTAAGTGGACGGCAGGGTGAAGGGACGCTGCAGACGGCGCGTAGGGACTTGGTTGTCGTCCTGGCCTAGTCTGAGAGGCAGGTTCTACCTGCTGGATGCTGGGTTCCTGCTTTCGCAGAGGTCGTGGAGAGTTGTTGCCTCCTCTAAGTGTGATCCGGGTGGCTGGGAAAGAGCTGCTTAGCTGAAATCGTCGAGTGAGCGTTGTGCTTGATCAGTTTAGGAGTGTCAGGCTTCGAGGGGTGTGTTGGGTCAGTGTGGTGGCTAGGGAGCGAATTCTTGTGTTGCGTGTATGGTTTATTGTTGGTGTTTGTATGCTGCGTGTTAGATGGGAGTTGATTTTTTATGGGTGTCTTTTCTTACCCGAGGAATGCTTTGGTGGTTTTGAGTGGGTGAGGCAGAGGGTTTTTTTTTTATTGTCTAAGGAGGGTTTTTTTTTGGCAGCAGTAGCGTAGAAATCAGGTGGCCCTGCTAGAGAAGCCTGCACGTGGTGCCGGTGTTCTTTATTTTTCTTGTGGAACGTGTCTTGATGTCTGCTGGTGTTTGACGATGTTGGCGTTGATGAGAAAAGTAGATTTGGAGAGGTTTCGTGGAAAGTGACTGGACAGTTGGCTGGCTTGATTTCTTGGAAAGTGATGTCGAGCACAATGATGCCAATTGGCGATAGAAAACTTGAATTGGCGACCGAAATTTCATTCTGAATCCAGTGCCCCTTTGTACGTTGACATTTTCGATTTTTCTTCCCAAAGGGGAAATAAACCGAATTCAATTTTCTTCCCAGACGATTCTACAGAGAAATCAATTCTTTTAACAAAAATAGCAACATTATTTCAACAAACGAACGCTCCCAATTCCTCTCAACTAATCGAATAATCTGTGTTCAATATTCCAGTAGCAGAAACGTCAACTTTTCCAGCCAGTCAGTTCGTACCCAATACCCGGCGAACGCCCTTGGGCGTTCAGCGTACACAGTAACCAATACCCACCTAGGTGCTTCCGCACACGTTATACTGCTCAAGTCAGATATCAAATTGCAACCACTAATATCCCTCTAAACATAAAATTGCTCATGCAATTACACATCAGGTATGCAAACAGCTCCCAGCAGACCGCTCTACCCCCTTTAGCAACCACCCCTTCCCACTTATACCCCTGCTCTTCTCTATCCCCTTTATTCTACGATGTTTCTTTCAACCGCCTTTGTTCCCAGTGCGTAACGTGACGAAAGTGCCGTTCGTGTCGTGCGTCAGTGTGAATTTCTGTGACTAGATCGGGGGGATATGCAGCGGGCACGCCCGCGTTCAATGGACTCGTGCTTCCCCGTGCCCCGGGTGAATGTTCAGCGGCCAGTGGGACCCTGGGCCCGACTCTAGCCGTCCAGCGAGCATCCAGTAAGCGATTAGAGCCACCACCGGCTCGCTATAATCGAGCCCCCCCCCCCCTCCCCTCCCCTCCCCTCAAGGCGAACAGGTCGCGTGTTGATATGCTACCTGTTGTCCGTTGCCCCCCTAGCACGGAAACTTGCCGACGCAGATGCGCCACCCGTTGCGTGGACTGCTCTCTTCCGTTTGGGGGGACGATCGTGATCGCCTCATTGATAGCGGGGATAGGATTTTATCGACGCGTCGCGAGGGGTTTAACGTTTGGTAGAGGCAAGGGGCTGGGCGTAATGTTGTGCAACACCTGCTCGTTGTTTACTTGTCAGGAGCTTGTGAGCTGAGGTGGGGGATGAATGGTGTGATCAGGGGGACTGAAAAATGTCGGTGGTAGTTCAGTGTGACGATGGCGTGGGGGGGGGGGGAGGGGGGGGGGAAAGAGTGGAGTCTGATTTTGGGGAACTTTGGGATTCGTGACTTTTGGGGTTGTATTGTATTTGATTTTGGTATATGGAAAGGTGGATTATATAGGGTGAGTAGGGCTGTAGTCGGGTGAATAAGCAGGGGGTAGTTCCTTACAGCTAGGGATTTTATTTTCTCAAAAATAAAATTCATGAATTTTGAGTAGTTATTTAAGTTTGGGGTTGTATTGTATTTGATTTTGGTATATGGAAAGGTGGATTATATAGGGTGAGTAGGGCTGTAGTCGGGTGAATAAGCAGGGGATAGTTTCTTACAACCAGGGATTTTATTAATTTTTTTATTCTGATGACATTGAGATTCATGATTTTTGGCTGGCAATTTTGGTTTCGGGTTGTATGGTGTTTGATTGTGGTATATGGAAACGTGGGTTATACAGGGTGAGCAGGACTGCACTCAGGTGAATGAGCAGGGGACAGTTTCTTACAGCTGGGGCTTTTATTTTTTCAAAAATAAAATTCATGATTTTTGGGTGATTATTTAGGTTTGTGGTTGTATGGTGTTTGATTTTGATCTGGACTGTAGTCAGGTGAATGGGCAGGACCAGTTTTTACAGCTGGGGATTTTATTTCTTTATTCTGATGAGATTGGGATTCATAATTTTTTAAGGTACTGCTGAGATTATGATTTCATAGAGTTCGATAGTAACTTGAAAATGAACTTTCCTGTAATATTTTTCAAAGAAGGTAAAGTTAGAAACGATGATCCAAAGAGATTTACTAAAACAATAAGCGAATGAAATTCCTCTGCCGAGTGTTCACACGTCACTTTTAACGGCCTATTATTCCAAGTGAGGCCTGTATTTACCTACTATGTCCTCTGCTGTAACAGAAATTTATAGCTGTAAGTTAAGTGGTCATGGCTTGTTTATAGCTAGCCGGGGTTACATAAGAATTGTTAGCTTGTACTAGGGACAAGATTATACAAGGTGACCAGAGTGAAGAAATTAGGAGTACAGCGTAGAATAGTGCTCCAATAAAAGAATGACAAGAAACGTCTAATCGACGTAGTCTCTACAATCAACCCCCAAGGATTATTAAAATCTTGAATACCCTTTTCAAAGTGAGATTACGTTGCCTGAAGTTTTATAAACGAACCTGCAATCCGCAGCAGAGTTTCCCTTGGAATGGAGCTAATAAAGTTGTTTGCGACAAGTGAGCACAAAAGAACTCGAGCAACTCGTAAAGTAAAGTAATACAAATTCACGGAGAAAAAACAGTCAACCATCGACCCTTTGTAACCACAATAAAAGAGTCCTTTGAATCACCAGATGAGTTAGAATCAACAGATTCCAACATCGCAGGAATTAATTATAAAAAAGGTGGAAAAGCACTCTACTTTTTAAAGAGTAGTGAATTTTTCACCCTTAAAATTTCGAGCCGTGAAATCTGCTTTGGAAGGGGCTTCAAAATTCGAAATAAAACAATGAGTTATTTGGGATTGCATGTGGACTGAAAATTAGGAACAAATAAATTTGGGGAAAAAGATGAATAGTGTTCACGTTTTGAGTCCACCACCCGTACTCGAAGTATGCGGGGAATTGATTCGCTGACGCAGTGAAATAAAAGCGTGCCTAGTCAGCCGTATCCTCGGGGAATCGAGTGAAGTTTGTAGTCAGACTGAAAGCGGGGGAATTGTGCGGGGAAACTTTTTCGCGAATCCAGTAGCCAGGGGTAAAATTTAATTACAGTTCGATAGAAAAGAAATGCTTTTCTGACTTCATACAGTTTCGAAGCAAAGAATTTTTCAACCCTTCTATACACCACTTACTGTCATTTATCTAGAAATCTCAAGGTGTCGAGTGGCTAGTTACTTCTTTACTTGAGCTTGATCGGTGAAAATTAATATCCAATATAACTCCCATTAAAATATTTCCCTTTTCATTTATTAGTTATTGAAATAAATATGAATGCAACTACAAACAAATATGGTAGTTACAAAAATTCATCAAAATTCATTGCAATATATTTTAAAAGAGCTATCTGTTACTTTGTCGTAGCCTTCGCTTAACAGTTTAAAAGTAACAAGAATTTTAAAGGGCTAATTTATAATTCTTTGTAAAAGGGCAGTAGGCATTTTTTTCCTTCGAAATTGCTCCACAATTTTCAAGAATTTGGTGATTGGGTTGTGTGTATTGATTTCGCAGGGGCGTTCTTATTTAGTAGTCTTCGATTTGTCACAGTCAGTGTCGTTGCACAGCATTTTCCCAGCTCCATCCGTCGGGAAGCGTCTTCCCCGTGGCGGAAAACTGTCACCGAATCAATTAATTGATCCACAACACGATCGCGGCGACATTGTCCCGCCACTCGTTCCGCCAAACGTCGGGGAAGAGAGCACAAAGGCGGAAGCTCGACAATGCATCCCCTTCCGCCAGCATTCTGGCAACGATGAAAGCGAAAAACCCTCTGTTTCTTCGCGTTTAAGCGCGCATTGTCGAAGGCCAGCGTGGCGAAAAATTAGATTTGGTCGGGTTTCGAAATCGCGACACACGCCACTCAACTTATCATACGATTTTCGTGTCGCGGAAAAGAGACAAAGGGTGAACGAGGGAGAGAGAGACTTGCATCACTTGGCACTCCATTCAGTGGTCATTTTTTGTTGTTTTTGAGTGAGGAAAATAATAATTAAGTTATTTTGCTGGAGGTTTGTCCAATATTAATCCATTCGGTTGCATGAATTGAATGAACCTTACGTTACATCAGATGACAGAATAATTACGGTTGATTAGTGAAGATTCTGCTGACAAAAGGATTGCGAAGAACCGAGTTGATGAGTAATATGACGTTCCAGACACTGGTATTGTTCTTTTATCTCAGTAATATTCAGTTTCTTTCAAGCACAGTATTTATACGATAGTTTAACATTGTACGTTAAATAAAAAATTAACAAAATTCACTTTCCTGTGCTTGGGCATATAGATTGTTGTAATTTGGATAAATGTTACTCCACACAATTCTTAAAATAATGCACGTACAAGAAGTTACAGGCGGATATAGCTCCCGGCACATTGGTCCGGCGAGCAAAATTTGAATCCGCCTATGTACATATCAATGGCTACTTCTGATTGTATTATTCCCGTAAATAAATCTACCCAACAGCATAAACGGTCTTTTTGCGACCCCATAGCCACCCTTTGAATCCACTCAACGATTTTTCCAAAATGAACAACCAAGTC
Organism: Andrena camellia; assembly: GCA_029448645.1. Classification (NCBI taxonomy): domain Eukaryota; kingdom Metazoa; phylum Arthropoda; class Insecta; order Hymenoptera; family Andrenidae; genus Andrena; species Andrena camellia. The sequence goes on along the minus strand of CM055681.1, from coordinate 1,798,160 downwards.
CTCTGGTCCAAAAAGATCACCCAGTAGGTCCAACAGAAACGTCATGATGATGGGAAAGAAACTCGGATGAATTGCCACGAATCCACCCCCAAAGGGAGGGTCACCTCACCTCACCACTTATCACCTCTAATCTTCTGTGAAGAAAGCTTTAATTTTAGATATGAGTACGTCCAGATTCGTTCGTGATTGTTGTTGCCGCATTTTCTCTTTGCGTTACTTCCGCGAAGAGGGCATGTGGGAGGGGTGGGGGCGGGGATGGAAGAAGCTGATAAAAGGGTGATTCCTATTCAGACTCGCTTAATTAAGGCTGCTCGGTTCGCGAGCGTTCCGCGTCGAAAGAGGCACTCGCAATTAAGCCTGCAATGCGCAATGTTTTCGTGTCGAGCCCGGGAAGTGCTGTTGATAAATTTAACCGGGAAACGAGGCGTTCCTCGTAGCCCCGCTGCGGCTTGTTCTTCTTATCTCTTGATCGAGAAAATGGTGGAGAATGTTCCTGAAAATCTGCAGATTAAAGTGCTATTTAATTTGCAGATTAAAGTGTATTTTATTTTTAATACACTACCCACCCTTCGAGCCAGGCACAACTTTAGGAAATATGAACGTTGCTGATACCTTCACGCCAAGCTGCTTGCATGACGTTTCACAATTTTCCAATATGCTGTGCTTCGTTAATTTTCACTTGGAGTTTGACAAAAGGTTTAGAAATTTCGAAATTTCGAAATTTCGAAATTTGGAAATTTGGAAATATAGAATTTTGAAAAATAAGAAATTTAGAAAAAAGATTTCAGTCCAGAATATTATGTTTTGCAAATTTTTATTGAGATTTTGAAACAATTTACATGGGCTCGTTTGGTATCGAATATTACTCTGAAATTGTTCTCATGTAATTACCTACAATATTGGATTTGAGCAATTTGTGTGCAATCATTTAACAATTTAGAACAGTTTGGCAGGCTTCGTTTATTATAGGATATTATATCTTGTTCGATATTGCAAAATATAATTGCTTTTTTTTCGAACTCAATTTTAGTAGCGTAACATGCTACGGTAGATATTGTCTGACTGCAGACGGCACATACCACTTTATTGAATAAAAGTTCTCTTCAAAGTTCATTTAATTTTACGTTCAATTTCATTTCCGATTTCCTCGACATACAAAAATATTTTATCCATTTCTATGTTACTTCAAGAGCATTCGACGGCAGCCCCGTATGGCATAAAATATTGTATTTCATTGTATATTCTGAAATACTATTGCTTTTTACAAAGACTAATTTTTGTTATCGCAATATGCTGTGGCACTTATTATCCGATTACAAATGACACATTCCGCTTTACTAAATCCTCCCTCTTATATGAACTGTTTTTTGTTACGAAACGTTGCATTTGGTAATCAGTTATGCAATTGTGCACGTCATTCAGGACGCTTCTCTTATTGTGCAGTAATGCGTAGCACTAGATTTCACGTAATAACATTTTCAATAGCATTTTCAGTCTCCTCGCAATCACTTTATGGTAAAATATACAATTCGTCCAAGTTCTCTTGCTACAAAGCATTCGAAGCTGTTGAAGATTTTGGAAATATCTGTTACCAAAAAATGTCCTCAAAACCTGATTTCTTTTCCCCATACACCATTATATTTCGTAATTATTTTTAATTTTTAAAATTTAATACCTCTGTTACTATAAAGATATGTAACCTCGTGAAACATCACTCGATTTTATCCTCTAAAATTTGTGATACGTTTGATTATAAAAATTTTGCAATTTATTAAATTTTTTCACAAACTATAGCATTTTGTTAAACGATTTTTAGATTCGATAGTATTCTACTTGAATCTGGTTCCTCGCGGTAATTAAACTATAGTTCTCCTCGGCTGACAAATAACGCTGCACTCCCCTTACAAGAACCCCAAAGGAATTTTCACAAAATTCCCTCGTCCCAAAATTCAATACCTTCTACAAGTTTGCACAGTATCCTCCCCAATTCCCCGCATTCTTCCCATTAAAGAACCACAAAAGCTCCACAAATTTCGCCTAATTTAATTTCCGAACGCCAGCAACCCTTTCAAATAAGAACATTTTGCCATCCTATAAATTCCTCTTCTGCCATTTCGTTCGTAATAAGATCACTCTTACACAATTTTCCTTTCGCTGACGTAACATGACACAAGTAACATTGTCCGACCATCGGCAGGCACATTCCCCTCGGCGGTATCAAGTTCCACGGTTCGAGAAAGCCGTGACCCGCCCCCACTTATGTAATCGCAAAAATAAAGGGTGACTGGGGTTCATTGTAAGCAGCCTTTGACTTCCGCGTTCAGAGACCACGGATAATTTTATTCCGCAGCGCGTTATTAACCGACAGGTTCGATTAATTGACACACATCGGGAGAGGCCAGGGGGGGGGGCGGGGGAGAGCTCGGACAATCGATGATTGCGCCCACGGAGCAATCATCGATCGCGCACACGCACCCGCGTAACTGATGACAGGGGCCACGTCCGATAATGAAGTCGCACAGCGGAAACGTCAGCGTCGATAACGTTCCAGCGCTTCCCAACGAACTTTCCCTTTATCCTCGAGCACGGCTGGAGAGGATGTTGGAAGTTCGATGAAAAATTGAACATTTTCTGCTGGGCTGATTGTGCGAGGTATTTGAAGAGGAGTGACGGAAATTTGTTTGAACTCTAATTTGGAAATGGTTCCGATCTAGGTTATGGGTATGTGAAATTTAACGCAATTGGAAATTATTGGGGTATGAAATTTCGTAGTTTGTGTATTCTACTGCTACGAAATTTCCTATTTTAGTAGCTGCGCAGATATCGTGGAAGTTAATTTGCACGTTAGCAAACTTTCATTTGTGAATTAGCTCGCATTAGTTTTTCTTTAATTTGCGGAATTAGCTCTACCGGAGTTTCTTAATTTGCAAATTAGTCCCCACTGATTCATTGATTTGCGAATCAGCTTCTGATCGAGTTTCTTTATTTGCAAATTAATATGCGTCCAATTTACCTAATTTGCGAATTAGCCCGCCCTAGGGATTCTTAATTTCCCAATTAGCTCACATTAGAGTTCCTTTTTAATTTGTGGAATTAGTTTCTACCGGAGTTTCTTAGTTTGCAAATTAGCCCCCACTATTTCATTGAATTGCGAATCAGCTTCTCATTGAGTATCTTGATTTTCAAATTAATATGCCCCTAATTTACTTAATTTGCGAATTAGTCCGCCCTTGGGTGCCATAATTTACGAATTAGTCCGGCCTTGGGTTCCATAATTTGCGAATTAGTCCGCCCTTGGGTTCCATAATTTGCGAATTAGCTCACAGTAGACTTTCTCTTTAATTTGTAGAATTAGCTTGTACCAGAGTTTCTTAATTCGCAAATTAGTCCCTTCGAGTTTCTTGATTTGTAAATTAATATGCCCTCAAGTTACTTCATTTGCGAATTAGTCTGCCCCTGAAGTTTCTTAATTTGTAAATTCCTCTGTTCTGAACTTTTGTAAATCTTCGATCCGGACTATTTTATAATGTCCATTTCTATCAATTCTATAATCCTCTCCTTCTTGGTTTCGTATTTTGCTATCCTGCAATTTTATTTTGCGAAGTTTAAGTCAGATAAAACCAGGCTCACCCTGACCGTAGTCTAGCTCACAGTTACCCCCTGCCCTTCAGAACATCCTACTTTGTCAAAGGTTTGATAAATTCCGTAAACTAAGTCGCTAATGAAATAAAAGGAAATTTTAAATACAGACGAAGCTCGACGGAAGCTTACGAAAACACTCGGTCTTCTGTTGCAGCGTTTTCCTATATGGAAATTTCATTCGGTTTATCAGAAATGCGATTATGCCGTCTACATCGAATTTCTGCTATTTCAATCTCTGCTCTCTGCTTTACTAATATTTCTCTTCCATTTTCCATCCTCAAAGCAGGAGCTCGAAAATATTTCCACTAAAAAAATGCCGGTCCAACGTGCATCTGTCAGGACCAACACACACGAAATTAATTTAACTTAAATTATTATTATTACTATATAATATTACAACTCAAACACCCTTATGTCCAATTTGACCGATAAAATAAATTGTCCCCCCTAACATTGTTGACAGTAGTACCTGTCACGTACTTCAACGTCCAGATGGAAGAATCAATTTTTATTTATTTCCCACGCGACAGCTTCAAACATTGAAAAAAAAACCGAGTTGAATTGAAAAGCTTCGGGAACAATCGGACGACAGTTGCTAACAGTGATCGTGTTTACGGTTATATCAGTGATTAACCCGGTTATCGATATCGAGAGACAAGGGTGGATGGATCGATCGTTATTTACTGGTGGAGTGGCAGCTGGGCCACGAGCTTTCGTTTAAAGAGGAATTAATCGGCAAGCCAGCTTGGATAGAGGATTATTAGCTTCGAAAGGGGTAGTTGCGGGGGGTAAAGAAAGTGTCACCTAATGACGTAACCTAATTTCCTGTTTATTCGATACGCGGAAGCGTTTAATCGGATTTCCAAGAAAATGGAATGTCCTCTTCAGTGAGGGAAAGTGGCTTTCCCTTCCATCGTAAAGAGAATCAGTTTCTCCTCTCCCTGTGGAAAATCTGATACGCAGTAAACCTTGTACTCCGCCAAGCTCGACGGGTGATACGTTTTACAATATGCAGGAGAGTAGCTGCGGTAGGCCTGAGGGGCTTTACTTGACTCTATTAAGGGTTTGTTGAGATTCTTCTAAATTTTTATCCATTATAAGGGTGATAGTAATTTATTTTTTTATTTGTAGATGACATGGCACCTGGATTTTCTAATTTGCACAATTTACTGTGCTAACATCGCCTCATTTGCAAATTTGCCTGCTGGATAACTTTCTAACTTGCAAATGCTTCTGCTGTCCACTCTCCTAATTCGCAAATACTTCTGGTACCAGGTTTTATAATTTACAAATTGCATTGCTATCTAGTATCATAATTCGTAAATTCTTGGGCTACCTAGTCTACTAATTTGCAAATTCCTCTAGTCTGTAGATTCTTTACGCGAGAATCCTTTTGCCATCCAGTTTCCTAATTCATAAATCCATTTGCTACCCAGCTTCACAACTCGCATATTCCTTTGCCACCTCAGTGTCCTAATTCGCAAATTTCTCTGCTGCCCAGTTTTCCAATCTATAAACTTTTCTGCTGCTCTATTTTCCAATCTACAAACTGTTCTGCTGCTCTGCATTCCAATTTACAAATTCTTCTGCTGCAATGTGTCCTGATTTAAAGATTCCGCTGCTACCCTGTTCCTTTATTTGCAGTTTCATCCCCAGCCAACTTTCCCAGTTTTCAAATTACCTTCCCCTGAATTATTTAATTGCACAAACCCTCTATCCTCAAATTAATCGTCTAGAAGCTTGTTCCACTTTGGAGCTCCCTTCTGTACAACTTTTATTGTTCCCTGGTCAGTTCCCCAATTTCCAAATTCATTGTCTCTTTCCTTAAAAGCATTCGTTAAAGTATCAACTAATTCTCAGCGGCAGCCTTTATCTCACTCATCCGGAGCTCAAGTTTTTTGCGAATTTCGCGAGTCTGGATCGCATATTCCAAGGCCAGAGCTCGTTGTCGCGAGTGCGCCTCTTAGCGACCGATCCTTTGTGGATCCAATTTCCTGGCGGCTGGAGTCCCTTTCCCCTGCCACAAAATTGAAGAACTTCCACGAGAGTGGAAAAATAGGAAACGAGAAGCTGCAACCAATCCTGGATCCGGAAAGAACATCCACGAAGACGTGGTCGCGCTTCCCAGGCAATTTACGAGCTAATGGTTAATAAAAACTGGCGTGGATTGCGAGAAAATGAAAAATTCCAGCCTCGTCCTGGCCACCCTTTAATTACATCGGTTCGCAGTGACCAGGGTGCGTCATTTCGCGGGCGAACCTGGCGTGACATTTATTTATTCAAATGCGTATTCATTCTTATTACAAACGTAATAATCAATTAAAAGAGAAAATGTACTCTACAGTCCAAATTTAGGAATTCTAGGGGATGATATTATTTTTAAAAGAGATATGATTTTTTTCACTAAACACACAAATGTAAGGGACATTTACAGTAAGACATCGAAGTTTATTTTTATTATTTATCTAATGTAACATTTATCTAAGGTATGCAATAAAAGCGAAAAGCTTGATCGATACTGAATAGCCTTACGACATCGTTATATGCTCGTCAATATGACGGACTAGTATCACGTGACATAACCTCAAAGATGCACTGAAGGATTTGTGGAATATTTAAAATCTTTGTGTATAATTTGAAGAAGTAACTTAAGAAGAAGGAACTTTTTCGATGAAATCACATGCAAATTTAATAAAACTCTTAAAATTTTGTCTTGTTTTTGTTGCAAATACACGAAAGAACAGCGCTGTTTCTATTCTACTATGATAGATTAAATAGTTGACTGGTTTTAAGAGTAATATGATAAAATGGCAACGCGTAGTCCTTCAGCTTTCGAGGATTAATGGATCCAATTGGACAGTAACTTATTCAGAAGTGAGGGCTTAAATCTTGATGGAAATCACCTCAGTTAATCCCAATTTCGTTTTTTAATCAGACGAAACGATTTTATGAGATGTGACAATCTCGGGGAATCGGTGTTAATTATGAAATTACGCGACGAGATCGCCGCGAATTTAATTCACTTTGACTCGTCGTCCGTTTGGCAAAAAAAAAAAAAAAAAAAACGGAGCGATAAAATAGATCCTTGTGGCGGAGACGCGGGAATATTTCGCTGAGAAATGTCAAGTGGCTGCTTGTAATTGAACGTCGCGACGTAACGATTAGTTTCATGACATTTTAGATAGCCAGCAAATGAGACCCGTTCCTCCTAATTTATTTATAAAGTTGGATGCGGGGGCTGTGGTTATTGGACGTCGTGAATGATTTACGTTCCATCGCAAAATAGCGTCTAAGCTTCCTTTCAATTTGTCACGATTAAATAAGAATTAGGTTCTCGCTTGATTGGTTGAATTTTAAATTACTTTATTTGCAAATTGTACAGTCATCTTGTTTCTCCGTTTAAGAGTTATTTCTTTTGTTGTTAATTTGCAAATAATTCTGCTTCCAAATTTTTTTATTTACTCCTGATAACGTTAATTTGCAAACTTAGCTGCCTCAGAGACTTTTAGTTTGGTACACTTCAACCCTCAAAATTCTAAATGCACGTGTGAATGCTGTGACTTCGAAGTGAATAAAAAATTAAACTAGTTTACTGCATTACCTCCCGCATTATATCTGTGTAATTTGCAGCACATGGAAGCCCATTATTAATCCTATGCTTAACAAGAGTCCCTAATCCTTGCTGTGACAAAGTACTCATTAATATTGCATCTCTGATCGAATTTTACGTTTATCAAAGCGCAGTGGGTGGGAAAAGCTAGCAGGATGCTTTAATCAATGAAAATTAGAAGCTGTGTACGTAAATCTTTGCAACGCATATTGCTAGGTAAAAATAACTAATACAAAAAGATCGCGTTCCAGATCGAGTGTTGGCTATCAGAGTTTCTATTCGTTTCCCAAGGATAACCGCTCTCGAATATCGATTTCTACCAGACTAATATCGAACAGTCGAACGGCACAACTCGATTTCCTACTCGAACAGACGTCGAATATTATAGGAGAATCGATGAATGCTTGATATTTCGAGGATAGGAGCTATCAGAGTGTCATAAATGGCATAACGCTGTCATATCCTATACATTTCGCGTTTCATCGAATGGAAATTGAAGGACTTGCCTTCCAAGCGTATATAAAAAAATAAAAATTTTATTATTATAAAACAAATTCATTAAAAAAATTCTACATATTTGGCAGTGCGTGGTCCGTGTAGTTAACTAATTACAAAACAATTTAAAATACTTATTTGTTGGCCCATACGTTTGATATAATAAAGTATATGAGGGTCCTACACTATGGAGTCCAATCAAGGCCGGATCAAAGGGGGGCTGCAGCCTCGGGCCCCGCTTTTCAGAAGGGCCCTGTTCTAAGCCTTCCATTTATGTAAAAAACTAATTGAATGAAATTTTGTTTACTGCTTCCCTTTTAATTGTAATTAGAAATCGCACTAAGAGTTTATTTTAAAATATCTTTTCGATTATTTTAATATTATTTATTTGTAAATCACTACTTTTCGTTATGAATAAATATCATTTAATCGTTGAATTGTTGAAGATTAACATTTTTATCCTATGTTTTATTACAAAAAAATTGACATCCCCCCCCCCTACTTTTCAGTTAATGGGGCCCTGAAAGGTTTTATAGCCCCGGGCTCCAAATATCTTAATCCGACCCTGAGTTCAATAGTGTAGTGTTCCATATTATAACGTCCTACAGTGTGGTGCCCCATAATATGGCGTCCTACAGTATGACATACCATGATATAGCCATCCCCCAAATAGTTAATAGTCTGATGCAACATAAAAATGAATACGATACAACACAATACTAAATTACAATTACTATCCTTGTATCCATATGCCACATTGCATTCCCCCTTACGCGAAAAAACTCACCAGGTGATGCAATTCGTCTCTCTCTATCGCTCTGCCTCGCCAATATAAACGGATTTGCGAGCTGACCGGACATATCTTACAGAGAATCGATGCGAAAGCATCGTTAGCGGCGAACCAGATCACCGCGCGGCTGTACGGCCCCTTCACCATCGACAATCAGTTTTGTGTTCCGCTCAACGCTGGCACCAGCACACTGCTCCGCAAAAAGGGACGCGGGATTATTCCTGAGGACCTAGAGTCATCGTCGCGCGGACTATCCCACGGCAGCAGCCGCTTTCTATGCACCTTTTCTACGCAGCCCTGTGCCAAACTACCTCTTCAAACGGCCCTGTTTGTGGCTGGGAGTCTAAAACAGCTTGGAGAAGCTTCACTGTCCTGGCAAACCTGCATTGACTCTGCTTGGCCATTTTCTTCCCTCGTTGGGAGGTCGACGCAAGCCGTCTCTGACGAGAAGCGCTTATTGGAGGCTACACTCCAGTTTCCTCGCTTCTCAGTGGGCTTATACGGCGAACGTCAAGGCAAGGAAGCTTTGGCTACGGAGGACAGAAGAGAAAGCAGTGGTAAAATGTCCTGGTATCTTCACACCACTGCTTCAAACTTCGTCAAACGCGTTTAAACTGACTCAAACTTCTTCAAACGCGATCAAACAGGCTCAAATTCGCCCCATCGCGAACTGCTGGTGTGTTTACTCGCTGAGGAAGTGACTGGCTCTTGTGAATCGTGGTTTAAGGAACTCTAATCGCGTCCAGGTGCAACCAGTGAGCAATTGGTGTTTGTTGACGAGAAGACTGCTACAAGTGTGAAGGTTCCTTTACCGAATCCTGTCCACGTTTGTGCAATCGGAGAACCAGGTAGAAGCTAGATAAGTCTCTGTCGTGATAGTGTGTTTCTAAAAGCAGTAGCGTTAAGGACTTTCAGTAACCTGGTAGATCTCTGTGTGTAATCAGTGTCCTAGTTGATGTGCGAGAGCTAGCTCGAAGATCTGCGATTTTTCCACGGTTTACAGTCTCTTCAGGGTAATCATTAGACGATTAGTCAATGTTTGTATGTAGAAATTGACTGGCACCACCCTTCAAAGTTCTCGGAGGGACATATTCGTGACTATTTTGGGGACAGCGAGCCTCTGAAAGTGAAGCTTATTCGTCGGAACCGAATAGAAACGATCTTGAATGAGATTCAGAGAAATCTTCGAACATGTTAGAACGACCTAGAACTTTCCTCAACTTCTAAGAACTGTCAAGAGTATTCGCCATGTGGCTACAGCATTAAAGTACCTTTTACAAATTCGCAGGCTTCTTTGATATCCCGTTTCATGACACTCTCATCGAACTTTGATAATCACTAAAATTTTATACGTGAACAGAAGAAAAGGCCTATAACGTCATCGGGTAATTAGAACTTCACTTTCGACACTTTGTACTTGGAGCTATCAGCTAATGATTCAAGAGGAATTGGGAGCTTCCGTGTTTTAATAATACAAGTATTATACGAGACCTTGTCAAGAGAATCTATCATATAAAATATAAAGCTGGTGCATTTTTCAGCTAGAAGTTTATCAAGTACAGCGACCTATGGATAAAGCTTGAAGGCATCAAAGACGACTCCACGAACCAGACAGAATCAAGCAAGTGTAAAAGACGCTTGAGATCTCCTTCAAGGTATCTTAACCAGCCCCAGAGGCACGAACATTGTTTTAGAGATAAAGGGAACGTCTGTTATGGTTCATTAACCCTAGACCGGAGCAATAAGGAACAAGGGATGTAGGCAGGAACGAGTTTCCTAGTTTATGAAGTCACTTGGAAGAGTTCTCAATTATGTGAGCTGGAGGCACGTTGAAATTTGTATTCATAGGAAGGACAGGAGAAGATAAGGAGACTGTTCCACGAAATTTGATGCTCTGCAGAGTCAAGAGCAGCCTGAAGGGGTATCGAATCATTTCAAAAAGTTTTCAGGTCCTCGTGTGCTGGATCTCGTTAGAGTCTACGAGCTTAACTATCTATATTACAAGATTTTAAAGAGACACTATTCAGATTGGAACATTAGAACGTTTGAAGGGATTTGCCAAGTAACTTGAAAGTTATATGTACGAAAGTACAGTAATCCCCTGGCTCAGATTATATCTTGGAGAAGCAAAAGAAGCTGAAGATTCAAGGAAGATAGTACCTTCCAAGCAAACTGAATCCAATAAGGGTACAACGGGGGAAGATCTCTGAGTAGACCAGTGTAATCCCACAGCACCTCAAAGAGATTAGTGCCAAGGAATCTGAACAATGTTTGACTAAAGCAGATACCACTGAAGAGACCATAGGACAGTCCAGAGAACCTCAAGTTAACGTCACGAACCCTTGTGTAGTTAGGTCCCCATACCTAATCTCAGTGTGTTTGATGACAGAGGCCCTCTGAACGGAGTAAAACACCTGCTACAAACCACTTGTGAAGGCCCTCGTCGAACAAAAACCAGATCACGTCAGCAAACCTTAGATTATCCTCTGGTAGAGAGTTTGCAGACTTGGACCAGGTCCAAGCTCACTGCACCTGCTGGCGGAAGCTCCTCAACAGAGCAACACCATAATACCAAGCCGAATTTAAGACCCTAGTCTAAGAGGAAGCTAGGATACACTACTTCAATCTCAGAAATTTCAGAACACCTCAAGGAACAAGGGGTCGGACAACCTAGACCATAGCTAATCCCATTCTTGAAGCCAAGAACTCCTAAAGAGTGCAATGCAATTGACCTGGACTGAGGGCCCTCCTTCGAAAGGGAGCTAATACTCGTCAGAAAACCCCAGTGCAACCCCAGGAATCCCAGAACACTCGAAGGAAGAGGGTGTCGGGTACCCCGGACCAGGTCTAACCCCATTCACCGCGAAAACAGGGTAATGTAGCCCAGGAAGAGCGTCCCCAACGAGGCTGGGAGCAACTCGTGGTGGTGCAGAAGGGTTTGTGGAGAGCCTGGTGCAGCCGGCCCTGGATGTTTTGACGTTGAGTGGCGCTAGGGTGTCGAGGTGGGGGGCGCGTGGTCTTGCTGCCTGCCGTGCGCCGGTGGCGGCGGGGGTGGGGGTGGTGCAGCTGTCTCGGGGGCCACCCCCGAGGCCAAGAAGGGCTCCATCGGCCGCAAGTACCAGCAACAACATCAGCCCAGCCAGCCGCAACAGCAACATCCGCAGCAGAAGGAGCAACAGCAGCAACAGAAGCTGCCTGTGGTGCTTGCCAAAGAGTTGGCACCTGTGAGCATCCTCGACGAGGACCTGGACGACCTTGACGAGAAGGTGGTCGAGCAGATCCGACCGGAGAAGGAGGATTTCTCGAAGGAGGGTGGCACCCAGCACCGACTCAGCCCCAGGCTGCACGATATCGAGGAAGAGGATGATGAGGACGGCCGAAACACCAAGGAAAGGTCAGTGAATCATTATTTTCTCGTTACAGGGGCTGACAGTGGCGGTCCCTTTGGTCCTTCGTGCATTGCTCCGCACAAACGATGTTGGTTTCGCGGTTTTGGGGGGGGCGAGGGTGGAACGCTGAACGGGGAAATAGGTTCTTCGTTTATTTTGGGTGGGGAAATATTCTGGTTTTAGGCTATTTGCGTGTTATAACCACGTTTCAAGCAGAAACCAACATGCCTGTTAGCGAATAAATATAGGAACAGTTTGAAAATGGAAATTGACTTTGGGTAACTTTGAAATTGATGGAAATTGGTCTCTGCCGGTTGGTTTTCTTTAATTGGGATACTGTAATTCAATTCGGCTTTGCTGCAGTTGTTATTTTTATTTAAGGGTTTAGTAGGCGCTTGGAAATACGTGATGGAGTTGAAATGTTGGAAAATTGGATTGGTGATCAATACGACTCTGCACTCTTGTTACTGGTACTCTTGTTACTGCGAATTAAAAATATACCCCAATTCACACAGCTTGCATAAACCTCTAAATCTTCCGAGGAATTAGTGGCTAATTTTGGTGGTGCCTTAAAGGTATCATTATAATACATATTGTATCTGCTTGTAAAACTTCAAGTCGGGGAACAAGAAAGTGTTCCAGCTTCCCCGAAAAGTTCGGGACATCTGTTGCTGCGATAAGAGTGTTTAGGTGGACGAACTTTCCCTGTTGGGTCACATGTGCCTGGAAGCTACTTTCGAGTTCTCTTATTCCCCCGACCTGACGCCAAAGAATAAAAGCTGTGCCTCGGGATGCCCGTTTTCACGTTTCCAGACAGACCCTCCATACAGTACATCCATGTGACTGATGAGTGCTTCTCATGAATCCGTATTAACTCAGTTCAGGAGTGACAATGATCCGAAGATCCAATTTGTTAAATTTCTTGGAAATAGAAGAAAATATTGAACATAAATAATATTTAGTAATGGTCTAACTAAGAATGTCACCAGGTTGCAAATTAGATTTGTTGCTCCGTTCAAAGTTGTCTAGGTCCAAGTTTCAAGCATAGATAGCTTCAGTTTGCTTTAACTTAGTTAAGACTTATCTATTCTTCCGGGAATAGCTGAGATTATATAGGGATGAGTTAGGTACCCACAGTTTCCCTGAAGGGTAACACTTCACCTATTTCTGTACGACACTGTATAATTTCTAATAGCAACCACAGAAGCTGCATATCCAATTGAAGATCTTATTCTTATATTTCCCAAATAATTCTGTAAATCTGAAGCCCAACTATGGCAATTAACTCCTACCCCCAATTCTGATCCCTGGTACCTTGGTACCTAGCTACGAAAGCAGCTCCATGCTGGGGCCATTAGCTCCAGCGATATCGTAGATACGAAGATGGTTCGACGTCCGCGAGATCGTTGGGAAAAGCTCAAACTTCGCAGTAGCTGGGTCCCATGAGCTGCACCATCAATAAACGACAGCCAGCTGAAAAAACTTCACTACTATCAGCTCTCACGGTGTCTGACTCGACGTGGAACGCTTGCTACTAGCTGTTTTCGTCGATGTCGTGTATTTTCGCCCTCCAGCCCCGCCGTGCTTGCACTCCGAAAGCAATAAAGGGGGCTGCGTGCGGGCATAGTACGAAAATGGATGAGAAAACGGAGCGTGTCGAATTACGAGAGGAATGAAAGCCCAGCGAAACTGAGAGGGGGATGAATGATAGATGGAACCCGCCCCCGTAAATTAGATGTTGCGGCATAAAAAATACCCCGAGACTGGGGAACGTCTCCAAGATGGCCTCCACTCGAATGTCGTCGATCTTGGACGAAGTGGTACTATTTTTTCCTGCTTCTCGACATCAGGCAGGTTCCTTCTTGTGATAGTCGAGTTTTACGGGGTGGTATTCGCTCGGGGATGCTTGATGCCACGCGTTTGACATTGGATTTTATATTCAATGAATTATTTAGTGCGTCGAGATAATGGCCAGCGTCTGGTGAATTAATGCTCCACGGGGTTGAAAGGGATTTCTAAATGTGAAGGGTGTTTTATTGGTCGAGGGGACGAGAGATTCTTTCCCTTTATGCGGAGGCGTTTTTATGGAGTTTTGCTGACTATAGGAACTAATAAGGGGAGGAACGAAGCGTGAGAGTAGACAAAGAGGGGTGCAATAGAAAATCGTTACCTTGAAAGGAATCTACTGGAGAATTCTACTGAAGAGAAAATCGAATTCAGAGACGAATAAATGAAAATAGAAGTGGAGTGGAAAAATAGAAGTGGAAAGGAAGGGCACGGGTGACAAAAGGAGACTCCTTCGAGACAAAGTGTAGAGTGAAAGAAGGGAAAAGATAAAAGAAAAAGGGTAGGAAGCTTCATGGAGTTAAAGGAAAATTTGAAGAGGTGGTCCAATATGTTCCTTGGCTATTGTAAATTGTACCGCAGTCCTGTCTCCGCATTTGCGACTGCACGCTTCACACGTGCACTTGCAGTGCACCGATTGAATGTCAAATATGCAAAGCGCACCCTCGACGAGACCAGGGCAGATGAAGGAAATAAAAGAGAAGTGAATTTATCTGCGTAGACAGGTCCATTTTAACGAGACCTTCGTTAAAACAAATCCTGCACCAAGGGGATGTTTCCATACAGGGTGCTTCAGAAAAAGAATATTCCACTGGTTTACAGATTGCAGGAGGGGTGGCTGTCAAACTGTCACATGGGAGTTTTGAATTCCCTAAAATTGTGTGTTGGTGCTTTTGTGGTGGATGAAAGAAAATTATGGGGTAGTAAATTCTGAGTAATTTTTATAATAAGAATTTGTGGGGATGAAGTAATTTTTTCCCCGGGAGAAGATGATATTGTAGGGTAATTCGATGAGAAGGTCGAGGGAAGAATAATTATGGTGCATTAAGAAAGAGGTAATTTTTTAAATGAATAAATTTTTTTTTTAGAAGATAAAATTGTAGAGTAATGTTATGAGAAGACCGACGAAAAAATTATGGTGCACTAAGTGGGTGATTTCTGTAATGAAATTTGTTGGAAGTGAATAAATATATTTGATAATAAATTACACCACTTTCTCCTCGAATGACAGCGCAATCGATCAAATTGTAATTAAACGAAGGCAATTCCTTTTCATTTGACGTTTTCATCCCGCTCCCGTGTCCCTAGTTGTGCCACTAGTGATCTACATGTGTACACACACGCGTGAATCCAAGAGGAAATGGCTTGTTCGATATTGCTGCTTGCTTAGCCCTGATTATGGTGTTCCTCCTGTAGTTGCCGTGGCCCTGACGGTAATGATGATCCCGTATCGGTTTTGCGTTAATGGTTATCGACATCGGATATCCAATAAAACGTATTGGATTACCGAGACATCTCAGATACAGGGGCTACTAGGGTGCTGCGCCCAACCGAGTCGTGCGTTTTATTAAATGTTTCTCCTAATTGAATTTTTAGAGAAAGTATTTTGCCGATAGTAACGCCATTCAATTAGAATTTTTTAAACATTCCATCATTGCTTCATGACTTTAATTGTTCCATACAGCTGCGGAAGTTCTAGGATTCCGTGTCGAGAGTATTAAAAATCGTGAGAAAAGGTATTTATCCAGAATTCTTTAGAAATTCTTCTATCCGACGTTTCAGTTGATTGAAATTTTTCCATCAGAGTGTGAGATGAGAAAAATATTGCTGGCTTGTGGAATTCCCTAGGAGTTATTTTTTGTCTTTCAAGTATGTGTTAGAAGAGGAATTTTGGAATGGAATTTTCTATCGAATATTATGAATGTATTGAGTGTCTTTTTATTTAAATTTTTTTTAGGAATTATCTTGTACGAAATTCGTTTGGAACGTATTTTTCGTTGCCTCGTTCTGCTTTTAGAATTTAAGGAAGATACTCGACAAGAAGGTGCACGCCTTCAACGACGTTATGCGCACTGTCGAGACCGTTCCAAGTATAAATCTGTTTCCAAGCGTGGTATTGATACCATTGCGAGCTACAATAAGTGCTTTTAGACGTTTATTGAGAACTCTGCAATACGATGCTGAAGAGGTTTGAGGAGATGCTATGCATGCGGCTCTCGAGGACAGAATCCACTCGCCGTTTCTACACAAGCAACGCACTTCGGATTCGACGTCTGAAAGCGATCCAGCATTTCAGAGCTGTCATTCGTTGAACGATGAATATTTTCCATGTTTCTTCGTTGAAAATGGTTAGACATTCTATCCTTGAAGGAAAGTTATTGTTTAAAAAAATTCTTAGAAGCGGTGCTGATTGTATTCCAAATGAAACAGAGGTACCCTTTTTAGGCACAACTCTGACATTCGATGTAAAATTAATTTAATATCCCATTAGCGCTGTAAAAATAGTAGTTAATGAGATAGATTGGTAATTAGACTACTACGTAGTTCAATAGTTGGGTAATTAGACTACTAGGTAGTTCAATAGTTGGATAATTAGACTACTAGGCAGTTCAATAGTTGAGTACTTCGGTATTTAAATAGTTGTGTAGTTTCATGAGTAAATGGGTAATTGAATAGTTGGGTATTTCGATGTTTGTACTGTTAGGTATTTACATATTTAGGTAGTTGAATGTTTGTTAATACAATAGTGGAATAGTAGCATAGTTGACTAATTGGGTGCTAGAGTACTTGGACAGATGGGTGACTGGATACTTTAGTAGTTAAGTAGCTGGATATTTGGGTACGTCTGTAGATTCCTAGATCGAAAATTCAGTAGTTCAAAATTTGAATAATTCAATAGTTGGGTACTTGTATAGTTCACTAGTAGGTTACTACATAGTCCAAAGTTAGATACCTCAATACTTGACTATTTATGTGCTTTGGTAGCAAAGCAAATAATCTACCAAAAAGTGAAATATTCCATAAATAATTTCATATTACATTCCATAGTAAGTTCCAGTAGTATTTGTGTTCTCACTAAAATTGAAATATCGAAAATAGTAGCCACGTCAAAGAAGTGCATATTCTGCCTAAGGCGACCCAAAAACTTCCTGCATCGATTCACTTCGACGTTAACTCCTTCAGAGTGTCGTGGCCTCCGCTGAAAAGCCAGGAGAAAGTTGTAAATGTGCCCGAGTGAACGAGCGTCGTATTGGGTCGTATCAACTTTGCCCTTTCGAATTTTTCCAACTTCCAAATTCCATTTTCCTTGCTCGCTGAAAACTCCCAAGACAGTGAATAGGGCATTTCCGCCAAGTCGCCGCGATTCACTCAGCTGTCCGTTAAATAAAAGTTCGAACGTTACTCCACGCTTACACAATAACTTCCATTCTGCGGTAGAAGAAACATCTTGTTCTACATCGTCCACTTCTGCTGCAAAACTTTGTCGCGTTACCAGTTTCTTTCCTCTACAGTCACCATTCAAGAGTTCAAATTTGTACTGTAGAATTAATTTCTATCTCATGCCCAATCGGGACGAAAGGGTTTCACGAAGTAACCAGAAAATTCAAGAGTTCTGCAAACTTTGAAGTCGACGCTACCATCGATTCTGGTTTCGAGAGCTACCAGCTCGAGATCTTTTTCCGTCATTATTGACTTTGAAACATTACAACTGACAATCGCGTAATGTGCTCTGTAAAATGGCGACATGTGCGCGCATTGTGATTTCAGGAATAGGAATAGGAAACAGAAGGGGAAAACTGCTGATAATCCTAAGGACTGGACCAAGTTTGACGTACTAAATATACAAAGCATAACTTTGCAGAGAGTTGTACATTGGAATTGACAATCTCTCATGGTAGTAGAATAAAGTTTCTTCACACATTGCTACGTGAAAGTGTTCAACCTGTACCTCCTCAATTCTGAACATTTTGTGATGAAGGAATGTTTGGGAAGCTTTCATTAATGGATTAAATGTTTCTGTGAGTTACTGATTCTTGAATATTGCTGAGTTGGTTTTATAAACTAAGTCGAGACCTAGTGTGAACCTAGTCAGGAACCAGTGTGGGTATAATGGGGACCTATTGGGACCTAAGGGGACCTAAAGGGACCTAAGGGGATCTAAGGGAACCTAATGGAGCCTAATGGGGCTTAATGGGACCTAATGGGACCTAAAGGGACCTAAGAAGACCTAATCTACTAGCCTCGTTCTAGCCTAGCCCGTACCATAGACCGTGCTTGAGTGTACCCCAGGGCTAGCTCAGGCGTAGCCCTGTCATATAAACATGACCACGTTTACCCAATCAGTCAACATTAATTACGTAATCAACCTAAGGCACAATCAATATCTCATCCACACAGAGGCACTTCAATAGACATTAAAGACGATAGTACTCGGCAACGTACTCATCACAAATAACCCTCACGTATCGGCCGATAATTGGTCGAAAGCTGTGCACGAGGGGTTAGCAATTTTTCACGGGAACTCCGTGCCCGCGCATTAATGAATCGCGCTGAACGGCCACCGATAATTAAAGAACTGTTGACATTCCATCCGAGGCTGCCCCATAATTGGAGGCTTGCGTCGATACGACATAACTTTCGCGGGAAACAATAGGTTCGCCATGTGCGGCGTCGTGTGTTCTACCCGCCGGCCTCCCCTGGTAATTAAACGTCAGTGCACGGTTTTATTGCCCCCGAAAATTTCCCGTCCCGTTTGCCGACGACAAAAGGGAGCTTCAGGGGGAAGCCGTCGGACAGTAGCTGCCCACGCGTGCATTGTTCCGACCGCGGTGCGCAAGCAAATTCCCGCGTGAACGCACGGGAGCTCTCGATTGCTGAATATTTTCTGCTTAGAGAAACCCCCTTTTTACGGGAACAATGAGCACAGCAGTCCGAAAATGTTCTGCTCTGTACAAAGTTGCGGAGCGATGGTTGCACCTTTTGTGATGTAAATTTGGGATATTTTGCTACTATGGCCTAGTTATTGGCGGAGTTCGTGGAAAAGAAACGAAAATTGATAACCAACGTGTGGCAGAGAACGAGGGCAAAGAGTTAGGCGGTTGATCGATAAGGGGACAGGTGGCTAGATGCCTAGTAGTTAAGTGATCAGGTGCTTAGGTATTAGGAAAATGATCAGGCGATCAGGTGGTTCGATATTAGGAAAATTATCAGGTGATCAGGTGGTTACATATCAGGAAACTGATCAGGTGATCAGGTGGCTATCTCAGCAGTTCAGTGTTTAATCAGTTTGCTGTTAGATCAATGTGGTTATCTGATCAGGTGACACGAAATCAGTCACGTAACCAGATAGTGAAGTTAGCAGTACGTCGAATGAATAGGTAACTAGTAGTTCAAGCGATCAGATGACTAGGTATTCGTCTAGTTAGATATCTAGCTGCCTGCTTTCATTTCACGTGGCTAGAACACCTCGAAGCTTCCAAGCGCACGAACGTTTCGAATTTCTTTCTACCTGATTCGAAGCATCTCGATCCCCATCACTGCCTACCAGTCTTTAATCGGCATTGCTATAAATAATGACGCCTATTATTAGTCCCACGTTGGGTCACTTTCCTTTCCCGCTATAAATGCTGGCCGCCTGTCTAATTTTGAAACGGACCACGGTATAATTAGAGCGCCGAGGAAATCGCTCATCGAACTGGTAACAGCGTCGCATATTTCCTGGATGGATGGGTCAGGTCCAAACAAAATTCTGGTCGTGCTGTCGACGGACGAACGGGGCTTAAAGTGACCATTTCCTTCGCCGTTACGCCAGGCTTATGCCTTCAGCCACCAGCATGCAGAATCCAAGCTATTCTGTCTCAAAGCATTTCGTCCGGGAGGGTGCTTGCGAAATTCTTCCTAGAAATTATTTGCTGACGGCTTTATGGGTCGTATGACAGCTTTAGAAGGAAAAGTTAGTGCACCTGCTTCTAGTTCGTTCTTAATTACGACTAATTTGATTCTAATAATATCCATCCCCATTCCTCATCGACATAAACGCTCCTAGCTTCTGTCGCACTATCCCCGAATCTAGAGCTGTCCCTCAATAAGTATTTTAATACATGATTCATAATTTTAATGGGCAGTCGTCTATCAGTTTAACACCAGCTGCCTCTGATTCAGGCTTTGGATCCCTAAATGAGGACCTCCGCGATGCTACAATATTTTTTGCATCCTCCTACAGGTTTTTCTACTTTCCCTCGTCTTGGAACATCACGCGTAGGAAAATGTATCAAGACTTCGATATATAGGACACTAAATATTATATATTGGATTAGAACTCAGAGGTTTCATTCCATCAGGCTCGTAGAATTTCAGCTCAGCTATCTCTGCCGATTGTGGACTCAGAGGTATCGCGCGGCCCCTTTTCCTTCTCTGACACCTTATGATGGAAGTGCTGTAAGGATCGCGGTATTTAAGTGGCGCTCAGCCGCGGGATCCACCCGGATCCCAGCGATAGCGTCCCATCGTCGATCTAATAAACCTTTCGCGTCACATCTGACGCCAGTCGTCCGCACGAAGTTCGTGTTGGCGAACTGTCGCAGTCTTGTTTCACGTCGCGGGGCAACCTGTTGATGTTGGTTCACTGGCGAATTCGTGTCAGAAACACCGCCAGGGAAGATCGATCGTCGAGATAAGGGGAATGCTTTCGCGGGGTCTGCAATTCGCCAATTGTGTCTGCGCCTTCTCGCGATGATAATCTGGGGAAATAGTTACTCCGCGGGGCGAGACTGTTTGCTGCGACCATCGTGACTGAGCATAAAGGGCGATAATTGGTGGCAGAATTGCGCATCGATTGTTACACAGCCGATCAATTTGCAATTTGTGGCGCACGCCTAATTGACGTGAAAATTTCCCTTTATCTCGAATCCCGGTTCAGTTGCCTGTGTTTACCTAATTCAGGTGAGCTGCCTTTGTAATCCGGATTAGTTCGATCATTTTGACACCTTTTAGGTTCTTCCGGAATTTAATCAACTTGTTTAAGGGGTCAACAGTTTGACAAAATCGTTTTTCAGACTTTCTTACTTCTGTCACTGTAACTATGAACAAAATTATTATTATTGCATAAGAAAATTTGGGCACATCCTCCAAATGGCAATTAATAAACGTGCAAAGTTTAGAATTCTAATTCACAACACTTTTCTTTTAAAAAAATCCCAAATATTGCCTTATTTTCAGAGCGTCACACTAGGGTGGCCCCTTAATTTAGGCAGGGAGGGACAAAATTTTTATTTGAATCAAATTTCGAATAACGAATAAAAGTTAACTGGGGATAACGAACGAATGACGAATAATTTTTTTAACTTCTATTCGTTACTCGAAATTTTATTTAAATAAAAATTTTGCCTATCTCTGCCCTTAAGTACTCGACAATTTGGTAAACTAAAGCGACTGTCTACCAAAAACAAAATTAGAAAATTGTCAGTGACTTTTCTTCTTTTCTTTACAGCTTCCACGTTTCTGCAAAATTTAAATCTTAGTCTGTGGTACCAACACCTTCATCCAATTCCTGTTTCCACAACTTATGGTCAGAACGGCCCTCTAATTATGATCTGATAGTTCCACTAGATCAGAAAAGTATTTATTTAATTCTCAGGAATGTTGCTTCTTCGAAATTTTAACTCCAATGTCTGGCTAAACGTGCAAGTGTTCCCTCGTACTAACTTGCAGCACATGGCTGCTTGGATCTGGCTTCGATTTCATCCCATTGCCACCTAAGTACGTCATCGTCAGCTTCAAGGAGATGGAGCACGTCGTGTGCAACCGGCCGATAATGGCGTCGAAAAGCGTCGCCCAACCCAAGATAACTCACTCCCTGCCAGTGTTGAACGCACCTACGACGTAGAGGCGTCGTTATACTCCCGAGTTGATGGATACGACCGTGTTCGCCATTCAAGGAAGACTCCTTAGAGCAGGGAAGCTTAGGAACTAACGATCCAAATTTCCCAGGCGAGGTTGAACGCGTTAAGCTGCAGGTTCTGTGACCTGCTAGCCTCTATTACATGCACCTGACACGTAGACAGAGGGCTGCCATTAATCACGTGGCAGAAAAGCTTCCTTCCATCGTTTTTAACTCTGCAAAAAACTATGGCCAATGTAATCTTCTTTCATTTCAGTTGAATAAAATTCCAAGTAGATGAGAAGGAATAATTCATTTCCTTTGTTACTTTGAGGCATTATCTCTGTGTTAATTGAGGCAAACTTAGGTATTGGTGCATACTTTGCGAAGTATGGATCACAGAATAATGTTTACGTTGAAATTGGAGTAGAAAAATCGTAAGTTGGAATTTTTTTGCGAATCCCACTTGCTATTTTCTCTCATTGTTGAGGGACGTTCCAGATCAATGGTACCTGGACTCGTGAATTACTTCTCCAGCTGCTGATTTCGTGGATTTTCGATCACGGTAGAGAATGCCTGCTATTGATACGCGGCTCGCTCGAAAAAGCCACGTTTACCCGGCAGTGTAGCTCCGTTTTCATTTTCGAGGCAATCACTGTGCACGCTGATGCATGTGTATTTATCCCGTCGAGGCATCGCGCCATTCCCATTTGCTATTCAATTGGAGGATTTGCGCAAGTACTGCGTTGCGAGAGGAAAAAGGGGCGAGCTTGACGTGGGTTTAATTTGAAAACACGCTTTCCTTGATCCGCTACTATATAATTGGTATTGTATTTGCGTTGCTAGGGGTAGTTAGGGGCTGGGAGTTGTGGCTAATTATGAGTGACTACTTCGCTTCTGTGGTGTTTGGTACCGCGAATTTCTAATTCTGCGGTTCAATTGGATGGGAAAGTAAATAGGAATTGATAATGATTTTTGGATTGAGAAGGGTGAATGAGGAAGAAGTCTTTCTAAATATGACTGAGGAGAATATCCCAGATATTAAGAATAATTCCTAGCTATGCTTCAGAAGGCCTGTCTACCTATAGCTGGAAAGGTCTGCACAATTATGACTGAGAAGACCTGATGAAAGTTTGACAGAGGACTCAAGTGTTAGCACCTCACGTTTTGCCCTCGTCTGTCAAATGCACCCATCAACAGGTCTAAACTGAAAGCAGTTTCCAGATGACTCAATTGCTATCCATTTTGTCATTGCCTGTCAGGCACAGCTTCACCACTGCCTAATTCCCACTACCCAACCAGCATTCATTTAACCTATGACGTCTAGGATACTGTTACCCAAGCAACAGCCACTTGAACCATGAAAGAAGCTACAGGGGTCTGGTTGATCTCCAAGTCAATCGTGGCCT
Source organism: Andrena camellia (assembly GCA_029448645.1). NCBI lineage: Eukaryota > Metazoa > Arthropoda > Insecta > Hymenoptera > Andrenidae > Andrena > Andrena camellia. Next base: position 1,775,101 of record CM055681.1, on the reverse strand, counting down.
GTTGGCCGGTCGCCAGCTGTTCCCAACGACTCATTAGATCTCTGTTTTCCATTGTGTACACCATACGTTTAAGAGAGAACAGGATGTAATGAAAATATTTATCCTCGTCCCGTCTGTGTTTACTTAATACAAAGCATGGAAGTGCTTGCTCGTCGAATTCAACTCCAGTCTGGAGCATTCTCGTGTTATTAATACAGCATTCGCCATCTCGCTGCTACTCAATGCTTGCTCAATGCTCGATGCATTGTTAGAATTGCCAGGTCACGAGCATAATATTATTCCTTCCGCTTACCGGGAGATTTTTTGTTACATTAACACTGGAGGATAGAAAATTAGCTGTCTATCCGCATGTAGGCAGGAATCATAGTAGGCTGTTACTGTATTCCCAAGATGTAGGTACACACTTTATACGAAATCACTATATTCAGCAGGAGGATAGACCCACTGCTACTAGTAGCTTGGCTCCTAACACTGAGCTTTGACTCGTAGAATTGTGACTTTGGGTGACGTATTTCACCACAGCTCTGATCGATGTTGACTAACCCCTTTTGGCCCTTTTCCACTAGTAAGACGTATTTTAGTATGTTTATTTGGCTATATTAGATCGAACCATAAAACTGTTAAGTCTGAGCTTCCATGACTTGTCAGGTCCATAAGTAGAGGTAGACGGGAATTTTGATGCACATGGTGTCGTGTAGACCTAGATGGATTATATCATTTTCGTACGAAGTTCCGTTATACACTACGTGGCAGTCTGTTTATACCATATTGCTGTATAACACGCGCAACAGCGTTAGAGTGGTGTCAGACGGTGCTACTTCGACCTCATGAATATTTAATACGAGTGCAGTGCTCATTGGTGCATCCTGGAACAGGATCCTTCATTCGAAGGAGGAGTTGGTTTTATTAACATCGAGTTGACTGCCTTAGTTGGTATTCGCTGGGCAAATGCGCGATAGTTTGTTTGCGAATTACTTTCACGGCTGCTCTTGCTTCCTCCTGCTTTATTCGCGTTAAGAGTTGACACGTTTCTTGGGCTTCATCGAGGGGGGAAAGAAATCTGATAAAGTTACAACAGTCACAGTGAAGCGACTTATCTAGTCAAGCTTGCTTGTGCGAATCTCTGTTATCTTACTGCTCCTCTGGGATACTTTCTTCTTAACCACTTCTGTCATATTTTGTTGACGAAATTGGAGGGTGGGGATGAAGATAAGGTAAGAGTTTATACTTAATCAGATCTTGGATATTGAGTGCTTACACATGGGGCACACTATAGGCCCCCAAAAGTATTTGACTTGGAACTGAAGTGTATAGGCTCTCACGGTATTCAACATGGGATACTAGGGTCTATGGGACACTACGGGCCCCTAAAGTATGTAACAAGGGACACGACGGGCCTCTAAATTATTTCACGTGGGACACTACAGGTCCCTATAATATTTCATGTGGGACATTAAGGCCCCTATAGTATTTAACGTAGCACACTGCAGTTCCCAATAGTATTTAACATGGAACACTAAGGCCCCTATAGTGTTTAACATGGGACACCAGGGTGGCCCTTATTTTTAACCTGCGATTTCTTTTGCTCTCACCTCCTAATATGATTCCATTTCATAAAAAAATAGACCCTGAAAAGGATTATTGCAATCGAACAACAGGAAAGGGTGCCGACCAGACCTTAAAGTTTAGAATTCCGAAGTTCCCTCAATTCCTCATCATCTCCTTGAAACACCACCTACATCAGATCTGACAGGAAACGCGTGTTCCCACCTCCGATAGACGTTGTCGCGGAGCAAAGAAACGAAGGACAAGGGGACCAGTCACGACAGTTGAAGCACCTACGCGGCCGAATATAAAATTGGACCGCGTTGGCGGCGACTGAATTTTGCAGGCCGTACCAGAAGAAATCGCCGACACCAAGTGGCGGCGGCGGCAGCAGGACGGGTTGGCGATCGCGCAGAAGTATCACGACGTCAGGCGCGCCTGGACATCAGCACCACGTGATCGCCACTGCAGCTGCGACTGCACAGGCCAAGATGCAGGCCGAACAGGGGAGCATCGGCGAGCTGCGCGGCTACCACAATCTGAAGTCCCGCAGGCACACCTTAGCCAACGTTCGGTGAGTGGATGAAACCCTTTTCTGATTTCCAAAGAGTCCAGGCCTTGGGAAATCGATTCTGCAGCTTCTAAGCTACGGAAACACTTGCGACATTCTTGCAAGTCTGTAGGCTTGCAGCATTGGCTACTCGATCAAACAGTTATTTGAATGTCCTGTGTCAGAAGATAGTTAATTAAGCATTTAACAATGCCCGTTTATTGCTTTAAGACTTATTGGGTTTCTATTATTAAGTTTTACATACTTGGGATGATTTTTGGGGAAATGTCTCTATCTTCATCTTCTGAGGGCGAAATATGACTAACAAGGGACCATATCAAAGTGAATGAAATAAGTGAGTGAATTTTTTGGAATCTGTTTATACAGCTGCATTCCTTATTAGAAAGTCAACAATTTTGTAATTCACACCATGCTCCTAGCTCTACTAGTTTCCAAGATATTCTACCGAACATGTTTCTCACCCTCAGCTTTCAGGGCTGTTTTCACCCCTTCAACATGAATGTCAGCCGATAAAAAAATAAGTGACAAATATTTTGTAATAACTACTTTCTACCAAAGTCGCATTGAAATCGACGATTGTCACTTTGATATGTTCCCCTGTAAGTATAATTATCAAAGTGGTTGGAAATAGAACCAGGGCTAAAATAAATGAGTATGAGTCACGACAGAGCCTAACGTCTACATTCTCGTCGAACAATCCGATTATTTCAGGACTGCTTTCAAAGCCGACTTAGTGCGACGTCTATTTGGACCTGTTTCACATCGATTTGGCGACAAATTGTTATCGCCTCGTGCCAAACGCATCGCGCAGCTGATCTATGCACCAGCGAAATGTCGTGAATCATCGAGACGCGGGAGTTTGTGCAAGGCTTCCTTTAATATCCGTGCTCCTATTAATATGCAAATGCCTGGGGCTGCTTTAGGAAGACAATATTCCAGAACATCCGTATCGAACAAGCAGAAACCCAGCTGAGACACAAAGCATTCCCAATAGAAGCATTTCCATGACTATCTGTCGATATCCACTGCAAATCTTTACTTTAAATATAACGTATTTAAGCTGGGAATAAAAATGGCATGAATAGTCAAACATGTTCTCACAGTTTATTACAAGTGGACATTCGATTTTACAGAGAAGTGTACATGTGCTGAAGCACCCTATAAAATACATTTAGGATACTCTTTCATTGGTCAGCCAAATCCCGAGTTTAATTTCATGCCAGTGGTTGATCCTATTAGGAATCCAGCAGATGAAAGGGTCGCCATTCCACGGTACAATGGCTCCCTGCCATTGATTTTAAAAGTGTACCACCGAGAAGCCACCATTATTGGAAATTACATACCATTTCCTTTGTCCCATCCATCTTCGATTCCACCTTCGTGCGCGCTCAGCCAGATGCTTTTCGCTGAAACCGCTCTGTCGCGTCGTGGCTGGTGGCTTCATTCATGTTCTGAATGCGTTCCACCCACGAATCGTCTCTTTGAACGGAAACCAGGGTGTCCAGATCACGCAGTATGTATCAGGACATGACGAGCGTTATTTGAGGCGCCATTGTGGCTGGAGGATTATAGAAGATGCTACATTCAACTTTGCGGGGACCTCCAGTCGCTAAAACACGTTGTTTGGGGTTCTCTAGGAAATGCTGAAAAATGATACCTGTCTTCAAATGCTCTTCTAAATCTTTCCTCCAGACTGGTATGCCTCAATTTTTTATAATACACAGTTTTCTGGATGAGGTAAAGAAAAGACGGGATTCACCACGTGCCACTGGGAGTATAACATAGGAAAGCATAGCTTTCATTTTATTGGAACAAAGTCCCTGGTGTAACGTTTTAGTGTCCTTCCTTATCCCAGCATCACCGTTCCTCCCCTACGAGATTGATTATGCAGATCAGTCAGGGTCCCCGCAGGCGCAGCGCACTTTCTTCACCACTCCAGGCTCATCAGTCTCTACTGTTGTGCTGCACATGCATTCTACAGAGTCCTCGGCCTGATCCTTTGGGACTGGCACCTTCTTCTGCGCATCCTTCTCCCGCGAATCTTTCTCCCGCGAATCCTTCTCCCGCGAATCCTTCTCCTGCGCACCCTTTTCCTCAATCACTTTTTCGACCAAGAGCTCCTTCCTCACAGTTCGTTCGACCCTGAGTCTGGATATCTTCACCATGCAGCTCTGGTCTATTTTCTGCTTGGGCTCCTGAAGGGACGGCCTCTTGCAGCAAGATGATGAACAGGCATACACTTGCTGGTCACGCATAGGCTTCCTGGGCACCTTGTTCTGTTGTTTCGGTGGGAGCTGGTTACGCAGATGCTCCCCAAACCTCCTCAGCTTGCACTCCGGGCAGACGGCTTCGTGCTGCACTGCTCGGTCAATTCCAGGGCTCTCCCCCGTGCTAAATACCGGCAGGGTTGATAGGATCCCCATGATGGGGGAGGGTATGTCTTCTGCAGGGGACCTTGTCTTCGACGAGGGACTGGTCACCATCTTCCCACACATGCAGCAGTCACACTCAGCTTGCTCAGACTCGTCTGTTCTTCTGCCATAGCTGACGGATCTGAGCTCCTGCTCTGGGTCATGTGTTGAGGAAGTTCCTTCGGCTCTGAGGGATTGGAGAATTCGTAGGATGCTTGACTTCACTGTCTGGGAGCCAATGGTGGACGTTGAGACTGTGGAGGATTCCCTGTGAGGCTTCTTCAAGCGAGTCAGTCGTCCTAGAAGCTCTGATTCTGGGTCCACTGTTCTAGTGATGGTTATGAACTTTGGTGGATGGACGCGCTTTACTATTCTGTGTGGTGGGAATGTCTGGGTATCCACGTCAGTGGCCGTTTGCGTTACCCCTTGGATTGTACCGCTTTGAATGAACTCCATTTGTGTGATCTCCAGTTGCGTAATCTCTGTTTGGGTGACTTCGATCTTCTTTGAAGGTTCCTGTGTGGAAATGTGGTGTGAATTGTTGTTGGAAGAGAATTGAAGGAATAGAGTAGTTGAGGATACTATACTTTACTATGAAAGTGTGGAGATTTTGCAAGAATTTCAAAGAGTCAGTATAGAATGGCTTGAAAATGCAAGATTTAGGGGAAGGTGTGCTTTGATGTTTGATACTAACAACAAGACCGTCACGTTTGCACGTGCAGGAAATAAATTCTTCCACGATTGGAGGCTTAACCGCGACTGGGATCTCTGGAATATGTACTGCTGGCTCTCCTGGAATTGGCATTTCTGGTATTTCCATTACAGGTATTGTTGTTACTTCTTCCTCCAAATAGGGGGGTACTTCTTCTGTAGGAACTTTGGCTACCTCTTCTTCAGTTGGCACTATGTCTTCTAATTCAGGTTCTTCCTCTGGTAACACTTCCACTTCTACCTCCACTTTCTCTTCTTCTGGTAACACCTCCACTTCTACCTCCACTTTCTCTTTTTCTGGTAACACCTCCACTTCTACCTCCACTTTCTCTTCTTCTGGTAACACCTCCACTTCTACCTCCACTTTCTCTTCTTCTGGTAACACCTCTTCTTCTACCTCCACTTCCTCTTCCTCTGGTAACGTCTCCACTTCTACTTCCACTTCCTCTTCCGCTGGTAACGTCTCCACTTCCACTTCCACTTCCTCTTCTTCTGGTACTTCTTCTTCAATCCCTATTTCTTCCTCCTTTTCTGGGAGTACCTCTACATCAACATCCACTTCTTCTTCTGCTGGTGGTGGAATTTCTTCCACCATTGATACTTCTACTTCTGTAATCTCTTCTTTTTCTTCTTCTGGTGGTACTACTTCTATTTCAACTTCAACTTCCTCCTTCTCTGGTACTTCTGCTTCAACATCTTCTAGTTCTGGCACCTTTTCTCTTTCAACTGGTAATGCTTCTACCTCAACTTCAACTTCCTCCTTCTCTGGTGCTGCTACTTCAACATCTTCTAGTTCTGGCACCTTTTCTCTTTCAACTGGTAATGCTTCTACCTCAACTTCAGCTTCCTTTTTCTCTGGTGCTGCTACTTCAACATCTTCTAGTTCTGGTACCTTTTCTTTTTCGACTGGTAATACTTCTACCTCAACTTCAGCTTCCTTTTTCTCTGGTGCTGCTACTTCAACATCTTCTAGTTCTGGTACCTTTTCTTTTTCGACTGGTAATACTTCTACCTCAACTTCAGCTTCCTTTTTCTCTGGTGCTGCTACTTCAACATCTTCTAGTTCTGGTACCTTTTCTTTTTCGACTGGTAATACTTCCACCTCAACTTCTACTTCCTCTTTTTGTGGTTCTGGTATCTTTGGTTCTGTCTCTTCCTCTGGTGAGGGGACTTGTTCATGAGTCTCCACCCTGTCTTCCTTTGGTGGTCGGACTGTCACGTCTACTTCCACTTTTTCTTCTACTTCCTGTACTTCTTTTACCACTTTCCCAGTTGGTGACATTTCTTCCGTTACACCTGCTTTCACTGTCTCCTCAGCTCTGGCTTCTCTCACCTCACTTGATACACGCTCCTCTTGTACCTTAATTTCCTCCACCTCTTCCGCCACTGGAGGCACTTCATCTACGTCTTCTTCAACGAACGGTGTTCTTTCTGGTTCTCTGACGTATTCAGGTTCTTTTGTAACGACTGCTGGTGGCACATCATCCTCCGCTTCCTCAATTGGTACCACTGGTATCTCCTTCACCTCTTCCGGCAATGTTTCTACCTCAGGCACCTCTTCGTCGATAACTCGAACTGGTATCTTTTCCTCTGCAGCTTCTATCGGAGCTCGGTCAACTTCCTCGACTACCTCGCCCTCTAATTCTTCCGTGGGTGGTTCTGGCTCATAGTCAACCTCAATTTTTTCATCAACCTCTTCTACCTCGACTGCTGACCGTTCATCTTGCACAACTGGTGTCACTTCCTCTTCTTCCATTCCTGCTAACTCGATTTCAGGCACCGCCGCGACAACTTCCTCCGCTGCCGGCGTCGCCTCCTCTTCTACCATATAGCTCACCTCCTTTGCTATTACGATTTGGCTTACTTCTGGCGGTAGCACTTCTGCTGCAGTTACCTCGGCTTCCTCAATTTCTGCCGCCCCTTCCTCCCGGTCGACTTCTACTTCACTTTCTGTCGGTTTTTCTGGAACTATTTCCCTTTCGAGGTCTACCTCTTTTTCTCGGGGTATGTACTCATCCACCACTTCCTTTGCTTCCGTCTGAAAACGAATGGTCATTCATGTTTCATGTGAAACAACCTTTGATCGATTGTGGCCCTGTCGGGACACTTTGTTCTACACGATTTAAAGCATCCTGCCCCATGAGTACTAATTCGCCGAAGTTGTTTCAGTTTTTATGGTTTTTGGGGGGTAAGTTATTGAATTATCGTCACGAAAGTAAGTTATGTGTTGCCGAATTTTGTGAACTATTGTAGGTACTATTGTAGGATAATGGTTTTGTGTGTAGTGTAGAAATTACTGAAGTGACAACTAGATTCATACTGAACCCTGTGTATAACTTATTGTACTCCAGAATGTGGTACTGGACGTAGAGCTTCGGGGATTGTAAATTCCAATATACCTACAGACCTGGGACCTTGGAAAGAGACGTTTTATATACTATAACAATTAACCCAGACTCGGCAACTGCACATATACTCACATCAGTGTATTGCGCAATGGTCTCAGCTAACTTATCGGCATCCTTCTTCACAACAACACAGTCTGGACATTTCTGAATGCGAAAACAATCAGTCACGTTAATTACCTCGCCCCTAAAGAAGCGTTCTTTGACAACCAATCATTATTTTAAAGCAGTACCGCTATGGTCACACGGATTAAGTCGATATCCTGCTGCCACTTCAACATTTCGGCCCGTGACACTAGGATGTTATTCTCATAGAGTTCAGACACTGGGGGAGGGCTTTCAGTCTGTATCTCAGTTGCGATTAGATCTTCTCTTCCAAGTTTCTCATCAAAAATTGCTGTATCAGCCATGTCTTCTCTTAAATCTGGAGGTCCTACCTCAGTAGGTCTAATATCCTCACCCAGACCAATCTCTTCAACAGCATACACCATAGATGGCGTATCTTCGCCAGGAGTCCTTGTCTCAAATTCTTGCGCCACAGATTCTCCAACCTGGGCAGTGCTCATCACCACTCTTTGTGTTTCTTCCACAAGCGCCCCAGCAGCTTCTCCAAGCAACATTTCCGCTGTGACACGCCCCTCTTTTAAAGCAGTCATTTCCTCCTCAGTTAACCCAGTTTCAGTGAACACCAAGTCATTGCAGGCGAAGTCGGGCGGGCAGATATAATCCTCATGACCCTCCAGCGCCGATAGGGAGCCTATTCTAGCCAGATATGCCCTGGCTTCATTCAGCCTCCTCTCTTCAAGGGTAAAGTCGTCTGGGCCGACACCAGTTGTTAAATTAGAAACATCTGGATGCGCTTCCAAGCCAGCTTCAGCCCAGTCTGGTCTGGCTAGGGAGTCCTTGTCCGCCATCTCGTCCTTAGCCATCATCGTCATGTCAGAAACGATCGGCTCCACTCCTATGCTAACCTCAAACAAGTCCGGCCTAGCCATCATATCTTTCTCCGACATTTCTCCCCTCATCAAGCTGTCCTTATCCTCAACGTCAGCGAAGTCGTCCTCCCTGCCTGCCATACGGTACTTCATTCTGACACCAGCCGCTGCACCTCGGTCAGTGACCTCGGCAAAGTCGTCGTCCCTGCCTATCAGAGCTTCGATCTTCCCTATGCTCATGTATTTTTCTAACTCGGTCCTACAGGTGGCCATCCTAGCCCTCAGCAGCTCCAGTTCCTCCTGCAGCTGTTGATTCGCGGCTGTCTTCGCGTCCAGCTGCTCCTGCATAGCACTCATCGTGCTGGCAGCGTCGCTCTCGATTTTCAACCACATCTCGTCCGCCTGCTGGAGAGTTCTCATGTAGGCCTCCTCTCTGCGTTCCAGATCGGCGATCTGTCTTTTCATGCACAGCTCAGTTTCTGCCAGCTGCTGCAGCTTGTCCAGACACTCGAGGTCCGTCGATTTGATGGACGCGCTGCTGGGGACCTTCTCCAGCCACTTCTTCTTGCACTCTATGACCGCACATTCCCCTACACCCAACAGATATCCAGATAGTACGCATTCTCCATTGTCAGCCTGTATTTGCTTTTTAGTATCACCTCACCAGTCTCACAGGATCCATCGTCCTCCGCTGCGCTGGCGGCTTCCTTCAGCTTCTTGGCCTCCGCGGTCAGCTGCTGGATCCTCACTTTTTGCTCTTCCTGTATCTTCCTGGCTTCCGCCAGCTTCTTCTCCCGCTCCTCCAAGGTGGCCAGCTTCTCAGCCCAAAGCGTCTGCGCCTCCTCGACCCTCTTCTGCGCCTGCTTCCTCTCTGCCTCCACTTCCCTCACCCTACAGTCGAAGTGGCGACTGGGGGTGCTGGGGCAGTACACCTCTCCCGAGGCTGGACCTTGGAATTGTTTCTCCAGTACGCGCTGAAGACTGGGCCCTGAACCGCACTGTGTCATCCGCCAGATGTTCCACACCATGACAGCTGGCATGGAACATTCCAGTATATTGAGCCTCTGGCGAAGATCGCCTTCTTGCTTCTCCAGTTCCTCGTTCTTCAGCTCCCTTTTGCCAATTATCTCGCGGAAACGACGTTGACACTGACGATGCAGCCGGGCGGGCCTCGTTTTTAAACTTTGCTGAGGCTTGTCCGTCCCCAGTTGATCCAGGGACGGCTTCTTGTCATTTAGCTGAAGTTCCTGTGATTTCCTTAGCCCCTCTTTGCTCCTCGCTGCTTTCTCCAACACCATTTGGTCTCTACTGGCATTTTGAACAGTCGAGCCACTCGTCTGGCTGTTACGTTTTATGGTTACACCACTTGGATCCTCCGAATTCAAAGTTGTTGTGCCTGTTAAGGAAGCAGACTGGGTCCTGGAGGTCATCCTTGAGGATACCATTGACGGGGGCACGATCAGGGCACCCGACTGGCCAGGTAAGTCTGGAATCTCGAACTCTGAAGGGTCAGCCGTCGGGGCCTCCTCCATATTCTCGTCGTCCGCCATGACGACCCGCTGGGTGACGAGATTCGTCGAGTTCTGCGATACAGTCTCCTGATTTGATAGGGTCTGGTTTAGGAAACCCTTGGGGTTCTATTTTCAAGTTGATTCTCACCTAGTTACGGGACACGTGATGTATTTCTTGTCAAGGAGCATTACTTTGCATGAGACAGGAATATTTGCGTCCTAAAATGCAAGTCTTCTTGGTTCAGAAGCATCAATCGCATGCTGTCAGTAATTACAGTACCCACATTTAAAGAAATGAATTTTGGTATTACATTTCCTAATCCTCTTCAAGTATTGCCAATGTATCCTGTCATATCACCATTATTTGTCAACTCTATAAAAAGAGCCCAATTGAATCCTGTTTACTCCATCAATTTTGCAATTCAACGTGAACCTGGCTGCGCATGTGTCAATATTCGAGGTACATCGACGTGTATCGATTCATTATGTTCTATTCAGTCTCAAAACAAGGCTGTTTTGATTTACCATGGAAGGAACTCAACCCTTTGGGATCTGACAGTTTGCATGCTGATCGTACGCCCCGTGCGGAACTTCCGTACTCGCATCTCTTTACCACAGTCGCTGGACGCCTATAGGCGTCACTCGCTCACACTACGTACAACTAACGAATACTTACACATATGCGATCATAATACCCAAAGGGTTAATACCACTTTAGCTTGTTAAAAGTTTATATAAAGAAAACATGAAACCCATTTGCAATAATATGTCGAGCCCTCAAGAACATCCATCTTTCGAATTCCCACTTAAGTAAGACTTTCCCGAAACAAATTGTTCACCACCTGGTGTCGCGATTCGTCAACCTCTCACTCGATTTATTTCGCCAGTATGCAAGTCTGAATGCAAAGCAGCCGTGCCCCACGCCGGTAACGTGTGCTTTCGACCAATTTCACGCGGGATCATGTAAACGAACACAATTTCCCGTCGTAATCCAGCGTGGCATTTATCATGAATGAAGCCTGAAATCGAGTCACCTCCATGGAAAACGGTTAAAACAAGCCTGCACCCGTGCCGCGGGTAAACGTAATATACTTCGCTCGGGGGAAATGCAATCACGCGACGTCGTTCCTCTATGCACGTTCGACGTGGCTGTCACCGTTCCTTATTGCGAAACGATGGAGGCTGACGTTTACTCGCTACGCCTCTCTCACTGGTAAATCATTTCGCTCTGCATAGTAATTGCACGCGTATCGCCAAGGAAGCGAACGATCGAGGAAGAAAATTTATTGTCGCGGTAGTAACAGTGGCGTCGAATTCACCTGCTCCTGTGACGAGAAAATACACACTATACAGGGTATTTGGTAACTGATGGTGTAATCGGAAAGGTGATGAAAAAATAAGTCGAAACGTAGAATCGTATTTTTCCATGCAATGCTTGGTTTTCGAGAAAATCGACGTTAAATATTCACAGAGGTTATGTTGCAGGCCGTGGTGGCATGGATTCGAATGGTTTCGGTAATAATGGGCACTCATGATATTTCAGTGACGCACTCAGGATTTAATCTTGGTGAGAGCCGAGTTGACGGATAAAAATATTTTTAATGCAAATTCAATAAAATTCATTAGGTATTTTTTTCTTCTTACAACACCACTTCTTTGAAGGATACCAGGGCCCCTTGGCCCCCCTCGATGCGCGCCACTGTGTTATTTATAATTTATTACTGTGCCAAAATATATATGATAACAATAGTAGAATAAAAACATGTGTTGGACACGAAGCCACGAACGCGTGACAGAGTGTGTGAAAGAAAGAGAGGAAACTGCCGACGAGGGCGCGAGTGTCGCCGCGCTACGATCAACCGATGTACAACGTCGCGAACGCGCCATTTGCGAATACAAATAAGTCATTTATGGAGCCACATTAAATTAATTGTGTATTCTGAAGAATTACAAGTTTCGAGCTACTGGATGAAAAAATTAATTGAGCGTTTGATAATTTAAAACAGCAGAACACGCTAGAAAGCGTTCATAGAAATTTAGTTCAATGTTCAAGGTTTCTATTTTGCTTAGGTTACATTGCACAAATGTTCCAAAAAATGGCACTTGAAGTAATACAACTTTAGAGACACTATACAACTTATATAGTCCAACAAACTAGTCTTTCAGAAATTTAATTCGATGAGCAGAAATGTGTATTCGGCAAAATGGACAAAATTTTCAACAATTTCTGTAATAATAAAATTTATGCTACGCAATTAAATTATTGATAGATTCTTTAACAAAAGAAGTTGTTTATTAACGTACAACTGACCTGAAAAATCTGAACTCCAAGCAAATAAAAGCAGCGTTAAGCACACCTTCCATTGAAATAACTTTCCTCATCCCCACCTTATACTCCCCACAGATTACTTTTAATTCCACCAGTAACAGAACTTTTCCCTCGCCGTGTCTCGAAATACGCGTCTCGAAGTTTGTCTCGCTAAAGCCCGTGGAAAAATATTGAAGCACATGTAATACTGGAACATTCAACAAATTAGAGCCGCGGACAAACGCAAATATTGACATCAAACGAGCTGTCTTCATTGCTCTCGATAATTAAAGCTGGAATAATAAAAACGGTCGTGGAAAATGTCGCGGAACGTCCATGTCTTCCGACGTTTAAGGACAAACCCTGTGCAAGCTCGGAAAACCCCTGTTTAACGCGAGCCCGCCAGGGGGTTGACCTCACCCACCCTCCACTTTCTCCGCCGCCCTTCTTTCTGCACCCCGTCGCAAAATCAATAGTATCGGTGTACCGAGTTTATCCCGCGTTTGACCCGAGTCGAGGGCCGAAAGTGCACGCGCCAGAGGTATGTGGGAAGCCGCGGGGTCGCCGGAAGCGAGCTCACAGGGACTTCCTCTTTGGCTGAGCGTCGCAGGCTACTTGACTGGAAACCACACAGCTCAAAATAATTAGAGACTCGGCTGCTCAAACGACTGTATAGCTTGGCGAATGATGCGAGACTTCAACGCTGTTGTGGGCTACTTGTGATTGGCGAAAATAAAGAATTTTTATTTTAGTTCTCATATGAGGCAGTTAGAGAAAAAATTCTCCAAAACTCACACCAATTTTGAGTAAGTATCTCAAAAATTCTCAAACTACTTTCGAGCTCACTACACCCTCTTATCGACCCACTTTTTAATCCCACTGCCATGGATTTTAGAAGTAATTTTGAGCCTCAGATAGTGTATTTCACGAATACTACTAGGTATTATAAATTTAGCCATAGCACAGGTATAATAAATAAATTAGAAAGGGTGACTTTTCTCACTATTTTCCAACCTAGCTGTAGGTATCGCTGGCGCACAATTTCGTAGGAAGTGGAATTGGCTCGGTTTTCCTCGTTGAGCCGGAAGTCGAGACGGAAGAAAAATGTTCCCATGGGCGGGTAGTGGATCGTTAAAAATTGTTCGTAGGGTTCTCTGGGAGGAAACTCGTTAAGAAGTTTCGGAACGCCCGACACCTTCCGCGTTGTAGTGTAATACGAATCAGATGGACTCATTTGAATAATTAAATCTCCGTTTTGCATCAGCGTCGATGCCCTACCCACGCAAATGAGTGTCCTTTTCTTCTTTTTAAACGTCCAAGATGAACTCAGAGAAATTTGCCGTTGTATTAATTTATAAAATTGAAACGTAGCCATTCAAAATTTTGACAAATTAAATGGCTTAATACCAAGTTAATATTTGCAGCTACTGTAGATTAATTATTCTGAAATGGATCAAGTCATTAATAATAACAGATGTTTCCTGCTACCTCGTTTGTTTATTTTCATTCTCTGATTTAAATGGATTTTAGTATGATGTGTTAATGACATTGCAAGGTGCAATAATTTATATTATGTGAAAATCACGTTTCAATATTTTTGTAATTAATTAAGTAAAAAATTCCTCACTGTTATATGTATTCAGATATATTTATGATTTATTATGTCTGAAATTTTTGTTTAAAAGAGAGATTAATATCTGTTGAAAACTCTTCGACTCAGTATTTCCACAAATAAACAATTCGCTTGATTCATATCCTTTTTCTTCGAAATGAGAAATACAAGTCCGTTAATTGCGATCATCCTTAATTGCTCAGCAACTTCGATACCTTATTAATTGGCTGCATTCAACCCCTGAAGGGAAGCGAAATTTTCAATTCGAAATTAAATAAGTTAACTCAACAAAGGGACGAGGCTTCCACTTTACACAAATAATTATGTTCGAATCTCGGGTTCAGCTTTGCAAGCGCCTCTCCCGGATACTTTAAGCTTTCCTTCACCCCAGAACCTCAAAATTCTCCCCCAGAATCAAGACAAACCTCCTCAAACCCTTTCAAACTGAATCAAACACAGATAAACTAGACGATCTCATAAATTTGTTAAATTACACATATTTTCTACACCCCCTCCCCCCCCCCTCATACAGGGCGAGTAATATAACATGTAACATTTAAACCTAAAATATTTTCGCTGTTTTTAATGATACGAGAAAATGTCTAAAGAAAAATATGTTTGCATTAAAGAGGCAATTATTGGGATGGAGAAGCTTTTCTTTTCAGCGTCATATTTTCCGAAATTACAAGGTCGTTGACGGTTGTTTCAAATAGGATTACGTATTTTTATTAGTGTAACGTTATAGCCAATAAAAAGACAAATTCAATCTTGTATAATGCGTTGACTTTCAAATGACCTGATGACTTCATCGATTTTCAGAAAAATTTTGGAGGGAATGTCCCCTTAAATGTTACGTGGCTCACCCTGTATACCCTCCCCTGTGTGTATTTGAAAAACGACGGAAATCGAGGTGCAAAGAGCCATAAAATAAACAACACCAAACAAGCTTTAACGCACTTGCACGTACGCTGAGATGGAATTGCAATTTTCACTCGCATTCAGCGGTTTTATTATGCATCCACTGTTTTATTATGCGATCAATAGTGCTCCAGGCAGGAGTGGATTTCTCTCTTTCTCCATCCTTTCAATACGACCCGGCACGCTTAGGCGCTTTAATGGAATGCTCATATAATTTTTAATACGCCTCTGTGCACGCAGTTGGGTGGCCGGTCTCGTTAAAGTTCCAGCAGGCTTCCTGGTTTCGCTGTTTGAAGGCTCACTGGCGTCCAATTTATTGATATATTCCTGGGGCTCCTATTAGGAGATTGTCTCGCGGGCTTTTTGCCGATCCTCGCCAACATTAAGGACGTTATTATTGCGCTCTAATTGAAGAGGGTAGGGTGGGGCACGATGTTTGCTAGAAATAATTGTCGCTGGGGATTGTTCGCTTTCACAAGGATGCACAGAGGTGCATGGAATTGAAAATTATAGTAAATTAGTAGAATTAGATGGGAGATGGTGTTTCGATGTGCGAAGACTTTGTTTTGTTGGGTTGACCAAGCATGGAGGTTTGTTAACAATTTTATTACATTTTTGTAAACTTTTAATTCAAATTTTTAAAATTTACCTGCCAATCATTTTGAATATACTTTTCTGCGTGGCTGAATACGAATTAGCTTCATTAGGGAAATGGATCCTCCAGCAAAATTTTGTGATTATAATTCCATCTGCACAGTTTCAATTAAATCAAATTAGCACGTTTTAATGACTTTTTAACGATGCAGATGAAGAACGCGAGTTTCATTCAGGTTAGAGCAATGTTCTTTTCATTTCAATGTGCTTTATCTACCTCTTACCAACTTTAATTAGAATAAATTTTTCATTTAATTATCGTTTATTAATATCCTAACTGAATTGATAATCTCAGTACTTTAAAACTAAGTAAGATGGAAAAGTTCAATTTGTTCAATTTATAATGTTAGAAGAAAATACAACGAAGTCAAATCATTTTTTATAACTCTGCGTAGAATAGCAATTTATTGTATTCGGTGTATAGTCCTCGAAATAAGTGCACCTTTTATTCACTCTGCATCCTTTAGATCCTGAAACTGATATGTAGATGAGAGATAAAATTGTTCAACGGTAGTTCGAACGGTTTCAGAATTTCTTTTACAAACTTGTCACTCCATTGCTCTCGCAGATATCGTCGAAAGATACCCCGATTTCCATAGAAAATGTCGGAGGCATTAAGGAAAGGTCACAAGATGCATCTTTTTTTAAATGCAAAGCGCAAGGACCTGCTACATCTGATCCTGCTTACGGTTTAAGTAAACCTAGACACACGTATCTTCCTTAGAAAACAATAAAAAATGAACGAGAACTAAATTGAAAATTTACAAATAAGAAATAGAATTAAAAGTTACTGCAAATATATCCATAATTTTGTAAAAATTCAGTAGCAAAATTGGGAATACTAAAAAATTAGAGGAAAAAGTCTATAACTTCAAATTTGAAGATAGCAACCTGCAATATATAATTTTGGAGATCTTTGCGACTTAATTAAAAAAAAAACAGCACTACCACAAGAGTTTTGAAAATTTTTACAAACTGAAGAAAATGGTGCTGAAATTGAAATCCGAAAATCTCTCATCTCAAATTTTCCATACCAAAATTTAAAAAATGCTGACGCAGAAGTACAGCAAAACCAAGATTCTTAGATACCACAGAAAAATAAAAAATGAAAGCAATTTTCTATCCTCCTTTTATTCCCAAAATCAAAAAATGATGGGGGAAAGAAATGACCCTTTTGTCCTCGCCCCTTCGTTTAAAATACAATATCCTCTTTAAAGCAGCTTTTGTTTACCCAACACTTTAAGTCCCAGGGAGGGGGGTAACTTCGCGCGCACTTCCGTAACCTGGGAACGAGTGCAGCGTACGTGTTCAGAGACATAAAATGCATCCGCGGTTAACGTGGCCGCCTCGGCGTATATTTTACAGAGCAAGGGGCTTCGACGGTCACGGCAGCATCGGAATCGTGCCTACCCTTAAAGTATGTAGGTTACCAGTGACGTCAGCGGCCGCCTTGTGACGTGTACCGAGTGAAATATGCAATGGTGCAGCGGAGCAGGTCATTGACGTCGATGCACCGCGTTCTACACCCTCTGGAATCAATTCCTAGAGGATCGATAGCTGAGTTCTTGATCCACGCGGAATGTCTAATAACTTAATAGCTGAATGTTCTTAAAATTGGACAAATTGTTACATAGATCCTGCTTCAGTTCTGAGATCGTGTGAGCAAAGAAGAATAATTGTGCGGAATGCATTAGGCTTGGGACTGGTGGTAAGGGATTTGTCAGCCTCAGCTGAATTATGTGAAGCACTGTGTTCAAATCTGGGAGTAGCCGTTCCCATCAGCGAAATGGGAATGTAGGTTTCCTCCGAGGGAATCAATTTAGACACACCCTGGGTCTAATCCTGGGTTAACGTAGACATGATCCTGCTTTAACTGAGACCTGAGATCCCTCACCTGTAGCTTTGATCAGGGAGATAGGACACTTACTATCAGGGAGGTTTTAAGCGCTAAGGGAATTTCAAACGCAACCAACCTAGCCTGTGTACCTTTAAGCTGGCAATTAAAATCGTAGGATCAGCTTTGGTTAAAAAAATTCTAAGAAGTCTGACAGACCTAACCTGAGAAATCTCCCAAGGCTGTTTCATCGCTTGCAATATCCAAAGTGCAGAAGTAAAATGCCTAAACAAATGCTTCCTAGGAGATTCCTAGAAGATTCGTTCAAGAGGCTACCAGCAGACTTGCACACCCAGTAAGACCTAGCAACTCAGCACATTAGATCGCAATCTCTATTCCCTGCTGGGCAGTCCAGCAGTCAGCCTTCTAACCTACAGCAGACCATGGAAGGAATCGAATTAAAGGGATTTGATACACGTTTTCTCAAAGATTCATATTCCAGAGGCTACCAGCTGATTTGGACAC
Organism: Andrena camellia; assembly: GCA_029448645.1. Classification (NCBI taxonomy): domain Eukaryota; kingdom Metazoa; phylum Arthropoda; class Insecta; order Hymenoptera; family Andrenidae; genus Andrena; species Andrena camellia. Next base: position 1,757,161 of record CM055681.1, on the reverse strand, counting down.
TAGTTTTCCCACCGACTCGGCAGCTTATCCCGGATCCTCTATTCCCAGCAGTCCAATTTAACAGTGAGCTCCTCATTCACGTCTCTTTTGTCTGAAGCACCGGAGACCCAGGTGGATTAAAGAGCAGCAGTAGCTACAGCCTCGACCATTCACAACCCACGAGCTACCAGCACGCTTCGATATGGCTCGTTTCTTGTGTCCATCAACTCATTAGCATAAACGTCTCTTTGAATGCACGTGAGTGCGGCCCGACACGACGTGTTCGCGATCAAGCTTGCATTGCAAATGGGATCGAATCCCAGGACGCCGGGAGAATGCACGTTCCGGCGAGCTTAATACCCATAACTTTTCCTGATGCCACGCCTGTGTGGAAGTGTGTGCACATGTGAGGTACCGACACGAAGCTCGGGACAGCAATAGTTGATACCACCAGTCAAACTAATAGTACTTAGGTGCATTGCGAGCGTCGCTCTGTCGCCGGGCGAAACGTGTTGGGATTATTTATGAACCATCGACTCTGGGTCCCTGGAGTTGCTTGTTCGGCGATGCTCCGTGGGATGAAAGATGATTTGGAAGATCTGTGATGGAGAGCGACAGGGTGGCTTGATATGTGATGAGATAGTCGACGACTTTGAGCTGGGAATGCCAGTGGTTGGGACTGTTTTGGGATTTTTGGGTGGGAGTAGTTGTGTTTTGAGAGGGTGCTGTACCTAGGGGGAGTGTGGAGGGCTTGAAGAAGTTTGAGGGAGTTAGAGTATGGAGAATATGAGACTTAATGCAGGACTAGTATTTATCTAGGTCTCGATAGAGCCTGTTATAAATATGGCTGACGTTATTAGATGAAGTTGACTTGGGTCCAAGTCAGATGTAACTCAAAACCAGTATGATCTCAATTTAGATTTGATTCTGAATTAAGCTCTTGCCTTAAAATGACGTCTCCGAGACATCATGGATTTTTTATTTTGATTTTTTTTTCAGTATATTTTGGTCAACAACTTCGGGATTAAATTGTAAAGCAAGAGGTTAATACCAACCTGGACCTAACTTAAAAATATTCAAACACATTTATTTCTACTAAAATGCAAAAAATAAAAATTCTAATTTATCCACATTTTTTACTTTGGTTTGCAGTTAACGCAAGCAAATTTTCATGAAAACTTGTTAGTTTTTAACCGACTTCAAAAAGGAGGAGGCTACAGATTCGACCCGTATGTATTCTATTTTTAATTTATTTTTTAAGCGGATGAATTTTTAAAACTCTTTACACAGCAAAATTCATCGTTTAGGAATACATAAATTTGAAATTTATACTTTTTGTATGTATTGAATTGTTTTCGAGATATTCAAGAAAATATGGCTCAACTTTGAGGGCTGTTTTCACCCCTTCAACATGAACGATGGCCAATAAAAAAGTATTTGCCAATTATTTTTACGAAGACTACTAATATAATTACTGAATAATTACTGCATAATTACTGAAGTTTCATCAAAATCGGTGACCTACAGCTGACTGTGGAGATCTACAGACTTGGCATTCCGGAGAGTCTCATGTTGCACAAATTTTCAAATCGATTCTTTTTACAAAGAATTATTTTCCCTCGAGTTGTTCCACGATGTGTCGCCGTCCATATACACAGCAATACGATCTCGCGTGATTAAATTCGTAGCTGAGAAGTCTAAAAAGGGACTTCGAAAGCGTATATCCCGCACGTTACAAGTTTGTAAACGATTCCAGTAAACTCCCGCGTCTAGTACAGGCAAACGAAGTTTCCCTACGTGATTGGTCGTTTAATCCTGTTTGGAAGTTCATTTCGGTAGCTGGGAGGAAGTTCGGTCGAAATTTGCAGTTCAACACGTGATTGAGACGTTAATTTTTGATTAACGAGATGATATGGTTACACGAGGCTGATCCAGTTCCTTCAAGTTTTCACCCGAGGTTTCGTTTCGAAAATGTTCAAGGTTCACACGATTATTTCCGCAACCCTATGTTTTCTGCTTCTGTCATCCATCACGAGAAGAAATGTTCCCCGTGATTTTTCTTCTCAACGCTTTATGAAACGTGTGTCGCGTCATAAATCGTGGCGAAGCGATACCATGAAGCAGGGTAAGTCCTATTTTCTCCCTGGCAATTAGAGTAAACTGCCTCTGGGGTGATAAATCGGAGCACGAATCGATAAAGGCGTGAAGCTTCGGACGTGCAGGTCATGTACCACATAAATCCTGGATCGAAAATGCGATTAATTCGGATGTTTTTTCCTGGTCTGCGCAGACTCCTTATGCGTCAACCGCGGAAGTACAGATCGATGAAAGTAGAATTAAATTTAACTCTAATTTCGTTCATATTGGTAGGAATATATTGTTAAGAAGTCAATGTGAGGAATAGAAAGTTGATTCTAGTGAATAGTAGTATGAATTATTTACCTGTACTACTGAGTGATGACCAGGGATGAAATTACTGTTAATTAACAATATTCCATTGCCTCGTGAAAACTCCAGAAGTGATTAAAAGAATCGAACGTAATTAGTTTTTGCATTTGTGAAAGATCAGTTTAGGGCTTGGTTTAATTTATTTTAATTGCCGAGGAAGTAATCGAGATTAATCGTCTGTGTGCTGTTCATGTTTGACGCGTTGAACAGATTACATTGAACGAGGATCGGTGTGAATTGGAAAATACTCATCTTTTGAAACGTGTGAGAAATTGTTTACGGTATATGTGGGCTGAATTGTTTATCAACACTACTCAGGCAGTGTTGAATTATTCATTCGTACTACTGAAGCAGGGCTGAACTATTTACATACATCACTCGGGCACTGTTCATTTATTTACATGCTCTACTAAAGTACACACATATACTACTAACACACTATTCAGTTATTGCCTACACTACTGAACGGACTGTATTTGTGCAAAGTATTTTTATGGGCTATTGAAGTTATTGTGTACTACTGAAACACAGTCAAAGTATTGTCCTCTCCTGGAACACTACGCAATTATCAACATTATTCAAACACTAATGTGGTATTTACTTGCACCACTGGAAGTCAGCTATGTTATTTACCTATACTACTGAAATACACTTATATTATTTACTTGCGCTACCGAATGACAAAAATATTATTTATATACCTAAACTACTTTAGTATACAACATATTAGATGGCAACTACAGTATTTACTTGCACTACTGAAAGTAGCTGCACTATTTACTTGTACTACTGAAAGGCGATTGTACCATTCACTTGTACTACTGCAAGACAGCTATACGATTTACCCCGACTACTGAAATTCATCCATGTACTTTCTTTACCTTCATTGCTGAATGACTGATATATCATTTACAGGCACTACTTTCTCCTGACAGCTATATCATTTACATTCACTATTGAAATACCATTCAACCATTTACCCACTTGACTAAAACAATGCACAGCTGTTTTCTCGCACCCTTTATGATACTCTCTGGCTTTTCAGAGCCCCGAATCGCGTATAAATGGCTCAGGAATGGTACACAATAGAACCTCCCCTATAATAGAAAAGAAACCCTCCAAATAGAAGCCCTCGTGTAATCGCGCGAAATCACGCGACGAGGAGTCGGAACGAAATTATATATGCAGGGAGCCAGTGCCCGTTATTAATAGCCAGAGCGTGGATCCGGTGTTTGAGAGATCTCGCGCGGAATTCGTAATTTCCTGGCTTGTTGCTGGCGCAGATAAAACTAATAATGTACAAACTGCGGCTCCGGCTATCTTCCCACGATCGATCACGAGTTTTATTCCACCCTCCCCGCGCTTTCACGTGCCGAGAGTTTAACCACGGTTCCTCAAAAATTGAATTTTTCTCTTAAACGTCGTTCCCCGCGGGTACCGCGATTCGCACTTAACTGGAACGAAAACGGAGAAAAAAGGAGGAGAAGCGTTTCACGATAAAAATTCCAGCGCTTGAATTTTCTTGCATGAAATTCGGGGACAAACATTTAGATGGGAATTTTTTCAAGTATCAGTGAATTAAAATTCAGTCGCCAACTGGGAAGATAAAAATTTGTAAAATGAATTTATAGCGAAATTTGAGAAATTAAAGTGATTTCGTGGAAATTAATTTTTTCTCTCGGTAAGGAAGATTATAGCCTGTCTTTACGTCTGGAAGTAAAGTTAGTCCTCTTGAATTATGTTCATGTTCAACTTATCGCTATAACAAGCGTACTCAATAAAATATACGGCTCGTTTAATTTTCCCTTGGGGAAGGGAGGCTCGTTCATGAGGGCTCTGTAATCTTGAATGTAATTGGATACTCGGAGTAATAAAATGCCGTCATGCTTCTCTTTCTCGCGAAACAATAAAAAATTCACCTGGTCGAAGGGGCGTGCAATCATCGTAACAAGAAATGAACGCTGGTAACGACGGTACATCTCGTCCGCTATTAAAGAGATCAAGAACTGCTTCCTGGGCCCTTCAATTATTCCACGTTCGACTATCAAAGTCGTGCATTATAAGAATTTTATAATGTCGAATGAAAAATTCATCCTTTACGATGGAAAACTCGTAATACTGATAGCTGAAGTAATCTGGTTCATCATTTTCTTCCACTCTTAAAACATGGTACATATTATTGAACTTTTTAGTAGAATAATAATTACGATATATTCTTATTCCTCTACACATATTCAATTTTCAAATATTTACATTTTCGAGATCTTGAAATGAAAGAAAGTGAAAGAAGAAAATTTTTCTAACGTCTAAAATAAAACAGCAGTTTTTCAACTTCAGAGTTAATTTCGTTTTAAAATAAAAGATCATTTTTATTTATTAACATTATCGTGTTAATTTAATAAGTGATGTGAATACTTCCATGCGCAAATCAATCGAGTGCAAGGACGATTTCGCTCCAATATTTCACTCTCAAAGGAGACTTCTAAGTAGTACAAGTCAATCAATAGCGGCACCTAATCGAGTTGAACTCTCCTGTCTAATCCGCCAAGGGATAAAGCAGGGACAACAGAGTCACTATCAGGCTGTCACGCTCACCCCAACGTTCCAATTACCGAAAAAGTTGCAAGTGGAACGAACCAACCAATGATCAGGCATTCCCCTTGACATTCCAATTGTCCCCTGATCCTTGACGGAATGAAAGAAAAGCAAGGACGTAGCCACCCTCGAATCCACTGTGACCTTCCACACGTGACGGACTAGTAGGTAGACACAAAACCGTATATAAAAAAATGTAGCTTCATTTGAAACATTTATTACCACCCTGACATTCTTGAAAGCATAAAGTTTTGCATTTATTTTGCCAGGCGTTTGAAAAACACAACTTTGAATTTCGTAGAGACTTTTCCTTCAGTTTCCACCCTCATTGGATTGGATCGAAAGAGTTGGAGGAACTCATTTCTGCAACCCTTGTAAATAGGTGAACTACGGGGTGAATTTGCTTCGAGTAGTAACGTTGTCGAATCAGTAACTGTTGGCAGTAAAATTCGATGTCAAATTGGGGGTAGTTATAAAATTCTGGACCCTCTTCGACAGATGTATAACATTCGTCGTAAACCGAGGGCTTTCAGTGCACTGCGAAAAATAAAAGTGGATGATCTTCTTTTATGGGGCTGCCCTAAGTAATCAGGATGGTCGATATTGGTCCTGGATGGAATCTATCATCGGAATATATGATCTTGCATATATTATAAATATATAGGACAGGAAATAAGATGGTAGTAATAAATATTCTGATCGTTTCTTCGTGTGTAATGAGACAGTGAAAGCACACTTGACTAAGTGATATCTTCGCGGTGTGATAATATTAAACCAGTGACGAATAAATAAAATAGAACAATGAAAAATTTACAAATTTTTGAATAAGAACTTATATTAAAATTTGGTTTGACACTATTTAAAAAATACTATGCAAATTTGAAGGCTGAGTTGATGTATGTAATGGAAATTCTGTGTAATGAAAGTTCCCATCACGTTATGAACTCTCTGCTTCTCCTGTAACATCCATCTCGCCGTGCAGGCGTGGATTATACTTTTAAATACGCCTTGAAGAAAATTCTGTCCCTTCATTGCGAAACACCCGTGTCGCCACGGACCTCTGTGATGTAAATGTCTTCGTTCAACGCATCCAGGAAACCCTTCCAACTGTATTTTATACATTTAAATAAATCCTTTCAGATTCATGAAGCATTGAGAGATAGGCATGTATTTTATCGCCATCAGAAGTGAAGCTAATGCTATTGAAAGTACTTCAAACATCCTAACTCCGATCAGTCTACAATGCAAGGACTTCGCACGCTTCTGCAGTCAAAATTATTTTCTTGGATTTAATTAATTTGAATCTACAAGTCATCTATTTAATTTTCGTAAAGATCGATGTGATTTTAAGGGAGAAATTGTTTAATTTGGAGGCGTGAATGTTTAATTTGGAGGCGTGAACACACATTCACTCGTTAACACTTTGCTTTACTAACTGACTCCTGGAATGCTAATTTATATTGCAATTTAATGCAAATAATTACAAAAGCTCTCACCCTCATATTACCGCACCGCGCGCCGCAAACTTCAAAGCCAATTTCCCCGAAAGTGAAGTCTCGTACAGAAAAAGTCCATACCACATTTTCGACGTATTTTGTAGCGAGGAATCATAACCCACACAAAGAGCAACGCACAAAACTCATCTTGGTACAAAAAAGGTCCAATATTTTTTATTAACTCTCAAAATTCCGTCGATATCGTTTCTGGTACATCCTCCAATAACAGAAACCGAAACACCTTTCCATTCCTCAGTAACGGAACACCCCGAGTCCACCAGAAGTACCCATAAAATCCCACCCCCTTGACATTAAAGCACACCCCAGCGTTCTGGGAGCGAAATACCGAGAACCACCCCTCCAAATTACATGTTGCAAGCCTCTTGGCACCTGCTCGCGAATTAGCGTCCGAAACAAGGGAAAATCCTACCCCGTCCCTTCATCCCCCTGTGACGAGGGAGCCAATTGGTCAAAAATCCCTGTGGTGTAAGTGCAGGGGGCAGCAACGTGCACGTAGAAGGCGCGTTCACGCCGCGGTTAATGTTTATCACCTGACGTCACTCACCTCCGCCGGTTCTGGGGGGTGGATAGGGGTGGGAACGGGGGTCATGGTTCCTTGGATGTGACGGAGGGGGCAGCTGGTCGCCATGGCTACGGGTGGTGGGGTAGATTGGGGGATCGATGTCGCAGTGGCGTAGCATCAGGTGGCCGGTGCCCCCGTCTTCATCCCCTTTCAGTGTCCAACAAGTGGGGCGCTGGGAAACGAGCCCTTCGCACCCTCGACACGTCGAAACGCTTCGGGGGAGCTTCCTGGCGCTTTGCGTAGCCGCTCGAGGGTGACCAAGGGAAAAATGGGGATGAACGGGGCTGGCGCTTTCCACCTCGAAGATTCGGATAGGGGTGGTTCGATTTGAGGATTCATAAGTTACTTCTGGCAGTACAATACGACAGGATTAGGGGCAGTTTGTTTGAGGGTTGGTGGCGAGGGTTGATTGGGTTCTGCACAATGGGGGATTTAACGTGTATATAGGGTTTGGGATTTTTGAAAACAGGCTTTGGAATACATTTTGGAGGTTCGTTAGTGCTTCCTGGATTTTGAGGGCGATTGAGAGCTTTTAGGATTTTGGGATTTGATTCCATGGGCGCTTCGACTGTTGGATAGTATTGTTTTTATTTGTTGCGTTCTAAATTTTTTATTCGAGTATCAGTCTTTCAGGGAATTATTTTTACACTCATTCGTTTTGACATTTCCCTCAACTTTGATTAATTCTCCCTCGTCTAGCAAGAATCTTTACGAATAAATTTTTATGCAAACGTTAGCAATGAATGTACTAATATTTTCTTGCAGAAGTATCACATTACACAAAACCTGAAACTGGTATCATTTTAATACAGAATGATTCTTAATATTACATGAAATTTTGTATTAAAAGTACACTCAAATTTGTAGTACTTTCAATTTCCACCTAACTTTCAACAGCTTTCCCAGCTGCTGATTCCCAGTAACCTCCCTCCCACAGACTTACTAGATATATTTAGACTAAACTTCATCCATAGATCCACAGAACAGTAAGGTGACAGAATATGCTTCCAGTTTTATGGATGGATCACATCCCACATCCAAGATGGATCACGTCGAATGTACATAGAAATCAGAAAGATCAAATTCGCCTTGGAAAACGCTGGACCTCTAATGGAAAGGCAAAGAAAGTGTGGATTTCAGAGAATACCGATTTTTGTCATTGGTTGGTGTGTAGAGTGGTTCAAGAAGGATGTATTCGAAATTAATGTACTCCAAATGGTTGTCACTCTTCTATGGCAAGTACAATAAATCATAATAATTAAAATATAATAATTAATAATACCTAAAGGTGTAGTGTACAAGTATTGTTAGACAATATAGCCAGGCAGAGTATGTTACGATTGATTTCAAAAGCTAGCAACAGGAAGGACGAGAAAAAATGAAGCGGCAAGTGGAGTAGATCTGACAATGGTCAGACGTGCCTCGCGAACCAATATGCCGGAAACTGTATCTCACTGTAACTTCTCACACGAACGTTATCTTGAAAAGTCATTCAAGTAAAAGTTGTGCAGAGGAACCAGTACTTTATAAATATTCAAGGGGGTGAAGCTTTGAGTTCCACACAAAACGAAATTATTATTCCACAAATTTTAAAAAGATGATTATATTAATATTTTTAATACCATTATGGAGACACAAAAATGATACTTAAAAAAAAGACTTTATTTGTTAAATTGTTTATTAAATTGATTTTTAGGAGTACAAAGATTTGGCAATTTGTAAACCAGTTTTCAGGGTATCGATTCATCGTTTAAGTCGATTACTTGTTCAAGATGGAATTCAGCACGTCCCCCTTATTTTCAAAATGGCGGTGCCCGGGAACATAGCGAGCCGACAAGTTATAGTGGAGCGTTTTACATAATTCCGTGAAAGTTCCACACAGTTTCTGATGTTGACCAGAAAACTTCCCTCTACAGACAACGATGCTCGACAACAATGCACCGCAACAAACTCCCGCGAACTTCAGCTATGTAACGCAAATGCATTCAGGGGCGCGCGCGCGAGGTGAAACATGGTCGGCGATGGTTTTCCATCGACGATCGAGTTGAAATGTTCCAGAGTTGTCTTTTGTTCAACTACTGCGCCAGGCGATAACAAACTTCGTAGCCGTCGTTGCTCCTGGATTTTATGAAAAACGCCCTTAATTGAAAAGCGATGTCTTGGAACATTCACTCAGGTACCAGTGGGATTTCTGAATTGAAAGTTTTGATTACCTTGTAATCGAGTCTTTCGATTGAATTCGTGGCAACTCACCTTCCCCTTTCAAGAAACGAAGGTGTCTGTGGCAAGACCTGACTTTTTCACTTTAAAAAAAAAATTTGGGCACACGCCGATTTTGATGAGACTCGGCATATTTGCAGAATGGTAAAAAATATTTGACACGTACTTTTTGTTATCGGTAATCGTCCATGTTGAAGGGGTGAAAAAAGCCCCTAAAGTTGGGGTCGAAACACATTTTTTGGAATATCTTGGGAACTATTAGGCGTAGGACAATTTTTTTTTTAAAGTGTCAGTTTTTGAAAGACGAATCCAGCCGCCTGCGCAATTTTAGAAAATTTCAAATTTTCAATAGCTAAAAATGTAAAAATTGTGCGAAGACAGATTGATTCTGAAAATTTTATGCTGGTGCAAAGTCAGGTTTTCGAGAAAAACGTCACGAAGAAATGAAACAGAGTCAGGAGACGCGTTCAATGTATCACAGCAGAGCTTATGATAATCGAAAAGCAGCTTGCACCTTCGTCTCGATGGGTACAGATGCCGGGATGTAAATAATGTATAAACGTCTGCATGATCCCCAGTGGAGGAGTGATGCACGTGCGAACGGATAAATAAATATGCAAGTCTGCAGCGTGACGAAGCAGTATCCGTCGATTAGGACAATTTGGATTTGAATGGAAGTATCACTGGGGTGAATTCATTGAGTATCAATTCATTGAGATGGGATTGAATTTATAAATTACTCCTTTGGGTTTCAAAAGTAATTAAAATTGACGGAAGCGTAAATGTATTAATGGGGTGGGATACGAATGGACGTTTCACTTAGGGATTAAATTAAATAAGGGCTAATTCAACGAGTGGCAGCAGCAATGATTAAAATGAAATTTCCAATTCATTTTTCTGAATTTAAAAATTATTAAGGTTGGTGGAAGCTTAAATATGTAATTTACAAATGACGTGAAATCAAAAAGAAATATAGGAGTTAATTTAACACCAAAAATCAAGATTAAAATACATTCACCAATTAATCTTCTTAATTTGGGGAACAATTGAAATTTCGAAGAACCTAAATAAATATACTAAAAATATAAAAAAAAATTTTAATGTAAATGGTGCTTTGAAGTATTCCAAATTTCCAAAACTTTAACCAGAACCAGTATTATTGAATGTATTATAGAAATTAAATACACAAACCAATAAAATCGGATGTGGGTCACTGAAACTGAAAAATCGGGCAATTTTGTGATCGAGTCGGAGGATTTTGTGCTTTAATCGACGATCCATGACAGGAACAGATTTACCACAGATACTGGGGCGGAAGAGCTTTCCGATTAATTTGAAAATCTACGGACGTTAAACGATTACGTGAAAAAACCCGCAGCGTTTTTATCACGTTTTCTTTCACGTGAGATTAAAGGCACTCTCCGGCGGTGGAAAGGGGGCCGGAAAAATTCTGGGCGGAGCTTTATTAAATTCTGGGAAACTTCCAGGGAAATTGCGAATTACATAGCGGCACGTTGAAATTCGTGGGTGAAATGGAAATCGAAATTGAGGACGGCTAGGATGGAAATCCAGGTGTCGCGTCTGATCGAAGACGTTTGCCGACGATTTCCATTCGCGCACGCTTGAAATAACATCGATATCCTGTATGTAGCGACAGTGGAGTATCTATGTTAATATTTTTGGAAGTAAATATTACTTTCGAGCAACCAAATTTCTTTATTAGAATATATTTATTTTACTGCAAATTGATGGCAGAATGTGAGGTATTTAATTCTAAATTTCAATTTTATTATTTGTGCCGTTTTGAGAAGTAATAGTAATAATATAGATGAGTAATAGTAAAAGTAAATCTTAGAGTTAAACGCAAGGCTACAGTAACAATGCTGTCGATAAGTCTAACCAAAAAGTAGCGAAAACTAAGAACTAAACTAAAACAAATACAAATAAAAATAACAAAAGTTTCTCCTGAAAGATGGATAAAGTAGAAAAAGTGACGTATTTTGGAAATTTAAATTGAAATTTTTTAAAAGTTTTAGATATTTGTGTAGGTCATTTTAAAATAAACAACTTTTGTTCGACCCAATTTTCAATATAATGTGTGGATTAAAAGTTATAGCGAGATACAAACTGTACTCGTCCGCGCGACAGAATAGTATAGAAGGAGAACAATCAATTGTAGGGCAGACAGAGCGCGCAAGTGGAAGTGGACTCTGCATGGTCAGACGCGCACAGCGCTCGAAATAGTAGAAAATAAACCTCCATAACTTTTGATGCGTACGTTATTTCCAAAAATGTTTCAGGAGAAAGTTGTTCAGATTTTCGCACATTTTAACGGTATGCGAAAATATTAACAATTATTAAATTTACAACTTCGTTTGAGGCCCTCAAAGTACTCTCCAACGGCGTGTCAACAGTTTTATCTTCCATCTGATGTAAAATTACAATTCGTTCGAAAAGCTTCATTATTTTTCTGAACAACAATTAATTTTTCTACCCCTTAGCCCTCCAAATATCCAAGTATAAATATCTAGCTCCTCCAAAACTCTCATACCATAATTCAGTATTGACTTGTTTGGATCAGACTGATAGAACAAAATCTATCATATCCAATGCATCTTATGATTGTCGTACGCTAGCAAATTTCTCGAGGATTTAGATTTCCCAGGAGACTACGACATGAATAAGTTTTTAGCTAAATCATAGTCGCCGAGAGCAAGGAAGGAAGCTGAGTGGTTCCACAGAAAACTTAGGCGAAACTCGTAAAACATGGGATAGATACGCTATTTCGGGGCAGTTTTTCAATAAACCAGGTGGAAGAATGCGTGGACAGAGATTTCCTTCGGGAATCGATGGCTCGAACTTTGATATTAAAGCAAAACGCGTCGACACTGCCAAGTGATTTGTGGAGTGAAGTGCAAAAATGATTTCGTTTCTCCAACTTTCCTCTCTACAGTGACACTCTTTGATACACCATTTGATATATTTCATCATTTTTAACACGTATGGGAAGCAATCAAAAAATCGATTTATTCTTTATTGCATTTTTTTTAAAGTACCTACTATCCTTTCGGAATAAAATGCCATTTGGTTTATATTAGAATTCGCTCACCAAGCGAGTTACTTATATATAAGTAAAGGTATTTTAAAATGTACAAAAAGCTTTAAACGACTTTTCTCGAAATTTATCCCTCATTAAAAATTACAGGACGTATAAAACACGTGGCATTTCCCGCGTAACCTTTGATATACTCCGTAAAAACTCCAGATTTTCACCAGAAAATTAAAAACTCACGGTTTCTTAGTAGCGCACAATCAAGAACAATTTTTTTCGAAGAAACCGCCGTATTTCGGCCACCAGTTTAAAAATTTTGTTTCAATTTTTAATGAATTTTCTTTAACTATTAAAGAATTTTTTTCAATCTGTATTACAGTAATAAACATTGGGTAAAACGATACATCTGGATTTGCTTTCATTTTTTAACAAATCAATGAAAGAGAAAGTTTTTTTCACGAAAAACGGAGTTTTTTTTAAAGAAATATATATTATTAAAACAATTAGGCTGACCAACATAATACAGATTTTCTTTAACTTAAACTTAAAAGAAAGAGAAAAATGTTGTTCAAAGTTCCATGCGAAAATTTCACGACAGAAACCGCGACTTTGTCGGCGACTAACGATTCCACAGCTTAATTGGACTCGATTAATGAGTCACGCGCTAGCTTTTGCCTGTTTTCGAAGCGGGGGTGCAAAAAGTCGCCAAAGGGGTCTCGCTAATCTTCTCGGATCTCGTCGACGCGTGAAGTTCGTGGGGTGTTGTAAATTTGCATTGCAAATCCCTAAAGTTGGTGTTCGTTTATCGTCACGCGTCGCTGAACCCACGTCAGATGAGAATTACGCTGGAGCAGCCACGCGAAAGGGGAAACAACCCTCGCGGTTTAGAGTCCCAGAAATGGTCGCCGGTCTGAAGTGTCCATTTCTGTCTCCCTTTTCCCTTAAAATGTCTGTGGAACGAGTTACATGAACCCACACAGCTTCTTCGCCCTTCTATTCTCAGAATTTATACTAGTTGATCTTCTGACTGAAACTTGGAGCCTGTGAAACTTGCTCCCCCAACTGTTCACGTAATCCCTAAAGAATTAATTTGTTGGACTTGTATAATGAGAGCGAACGGATAGCAGCGTGAAAATGTTAGAAAATGGGGGAGAATAATTTCGCTGCAAATGTCCATTTTAAAGTAGTAAAACAAAGGACTAATGCAACGTGGCAGAAGTGCAGTTTTCTGTCATATTAATTCACTGTTTCCTCAGCACACAACTGTAAATCCTACCCACCTTTTACGAACTCTATTTTTGCTTTCTTTCCTCCCCTTTTTTTATCCTCCCCTGCCCATTCTTCTTAACTTTCCTTCCTCTCCACCAGACATCCATTATTCTCCCTTTCAAACTTTCTTCTCTCTTCTTCAATCTATTTGCCTCATTTTTTATGATCCACCCGTTACATCCCTTGCCTTTCATTCCTCCCTCCTGTATCATTTCTAACTCAATTTTCCTCCCCAGTCCTCGATTATTCTGTCTTTCCTCGTCTTCCTTACATTTCATCCCCCATCACCCTTAACCAAACTATTCTTCTCTCCTTTCGATTTCTCCTAAATTTATTCACCTCCTTCTTCAAATTCTCTCAAGCCCCTCGTCTCCCGACACCCTTCCCTAAATTTTTCATACTTATCGTCCTAGTCACCCTGCACTTTTTTCCTACCCCTCCATTGTGTTCTCCTTCGTTTCTTACCCCTTCGTCGTCTTTGACCAGTTTCACTCGAACCCCACACGCGAGCGCATAAAACACTCCCCTCGTCTGTGTGTGCATCGATATCGAGGATGTTACGTGGTGCCACGGGCTAGGATGAAATGGTTGACTGCTGCACACGGGGAAAATAGTGTTCCAGGGTTCATCAGCCGTGGCTGATTGAGCTTGCTTGTTGGACACTCTTTTAAATCCACGGACGGTGCCACTGACACACGTCAACACGGTCGGCCCCATGCACTGGGTGTCTCGGTATTGGACCTGATTGGAGAGTTCCTTCTTTTTTCGCTGGGGCTAATTAAGCTGCCAAGGCGAAGGTTGCAAGCGAATAGTCCAGACACTGGATTATCGGAGACGTGAGTTTAGGTATTTTTCCAATGGAATTTGCTGCATGATTGACGGAAGGGTTGCTTTTCTTCTTCCGGATGAGGGGTGAATGAATTAAAGTGAGGGTCCCCTGGGTGGGGATTCTTGGGGAAGGATCGATTCAAGAAAATTCAGTGGAACTAATTAAGGAATACTTTCAGTTTTCAAGCTTCTTGGATTGCTAATGAGACATTCCAGGGGAGGTTCTCTAAAATTCTTATATTTTAATGTGGGAGTTTTATGGGACATTTATTATTCTACCAAGGACTTCTATTATTGGACTTAAGAAACCCTAATTATTACGGTTTAATGAGAAATAAGATAATTAAATTTTCTTAATAATTGGTTTCGCAGTTAATAGTAATTTGTCTTCCAGTAATTAATTATTCCTGCAGCAGTTGTTGCAAAGGCTCCTAGCTTTTGTTCTCGAAGCACCAGGTATGTATGGCGTTGGACAATCTGCACTCGTGCACTGTTATGCAGACAAGAAGTGGGAGGGGGAAGGGGCAGTAAAGTACTCGAAGTAAACCGCCCCTACTCTTGTTTAACATGTGCACACAGTACTATGTAATACTGTGATACGCCATGCGATAAATTGATATCAGTATAGTCGGAGTTACGTTCGCGCCTATATAGGTTGATCCTAGCTCCGCGACACCACTTCGTTTCATTTTCTTTCGTATACATCACTGGACTTATCTCTTTGGAATAGCTTCCGAGACTTCCGACAGAGATGCATTGAAAGTCTGAGGAGTTTGCAATGCCATTGCGAAGTTCGGTCAGCTTAAGTGGGTAACTTCGCATGTACGTCTTCATGTCTTCGAGGCTAAGAGCATCGGTGGCCTGGTGATCACGTTGACCCAATTTCTTGGGAAGCCAGTTTCGTAGAACCTAAAAGCCCTAGTTCTCTATTTTTGCAGGACACAAGTTTCAGGATCCCACATCGAATCACGATTCTCGACGCCCTCGTTCCCATTAAACATATTTGGGGCTGTGACTATCGCGGAACATTCCTAGTTGACCATCCGACATGGTCTTAATACTGACGTACCAGCTGAGAACCTTGGGATCACCATTTTTCATTTGGGGACATACTTTGAGGGATTAAAACACCCAGAAAGCAATCTCCAGGTCCTGGGGGCTCTCAGGAAACCTCAGTATCACAGATCCTCCACAGCCCAACACGGTGGAATCGTAATGCACCAATTCTCCGAGATCCTAATAAGTCCAGATTCGTGATACACATATCAGGAAGGAGTTCGGTATCTTAGAAGAGTAATTTTTCACTGTTCCGATACACCAGGAAATGAATTCCCCAGTTTTCTAATATTCCGTGTAACCAGTTCCTCAGCATTCAAATACGCCAGGACACTAATTCCCTAGCATTCCAATAAATTACGAAACTAGTTCCATAGTATTCGAATATCCCATGAAACCAGTTATATAGTTTTATAATACCCCATGTTGCTCAGCATTCGAATACTCCAGGAGACTAATTCCCTAGCATTCCAATACCACAGGAAACCATTTCCCTGGTATTTCAATACCTCAGGAGATTAATTCCCTAGTATTTCAATACTCCAGAAAATTAATTCCCTAGTATTTATTCCAATACCACCACGAAGCGGATTCCCTAGTATTTCAATACTCTAGAAAACTAATTCCCGAGTATTCCAATACTCCGGGAAACTAATTCCCTAGTATTCCAATAATCCGGGAAACTAATTCCGCAGCATTCGAATACTCCAGGAAACTAATTCACTAATATTTCAATACTCCAGGAAACTAATTCCCTAGTATTTCAATACTTCGGGAAACTAATTCCTCAGCATGCGAATACTCTAGGAAACTAATTCCCTAATATTCTAATACTCCAGGAAACTAATTCCCCAGCATTCAATATCACAGGATACCAATTCCCTGGTATTTTAATACTTCGGGAAACTAAGTCCCTTGTATTTCAATACTCCAGAAAATTATTTCCCTAGTATTCCAATACTCCGGGAAACTAATTCCCTAGTATTCCAATACCACCACGAAGCGGATTCCCTAGTATTTCAATACTCTAGAAAACTAATTCCCGAGTATTCCAATACTCCGGGAAACTAATTCCCTAGTATTCCAATAATCCGGGAAACTAATTCCGCAGCATTCGAATACTCCAGGAAACTAATTCACTAATATTTCAATACTCCAGGAAACTAATTCCCTAGTATTTCAATACTTCGGGAAACTAATTCCTCAGCATGCGAATACTCTAGGAAACTAATTCCCTAATATTCTAATACTCCAGGAAACTAATTCCCCAGCATTCAATATCACAGGATACCAATTCCCTGGTATTTTAATACTTCGGGAAACTAAGTCCCTTGTATTTCAATACTCCAGAAAATTATTTCCCTAGTATTCCAATACTCCGGGAAACTAATTCCCTAGTATTCTAATACGCTGGGAAAGAAATTCCCTAGTATTCCAATACCCTACGAAATTATTTCTCTAGTATCCCAGTACCCCCTGAAACTAATTCCCTACCATTTCAGTACCCCACAAAACAAAACTCCCCACTTTTCCAATCTCCATGCAACCAGTTTCCAAGTATTCTAATATTCCACGAAACTAATTCACCAGCACTTCAATAACCCCCGAAACCTGTCCCCCAGCAGTCCAATAACACACGATATTAGTACCACAAACTTCCAATATCCCAGTTCTACGGACTAATACTTCCTTAAAAACCCATACTTGGTAAGTCATACCACAGCCCAGCCCTTCCACATCCTCACACCCTTATACCTTCCCTATATCCTTACCCCCCCCCCCCCCCTGGCGGAACTTAACTTTCATACATAATTCTGACGACAACCAAACAATAATTCAATTACTCAGAATAGATTTCCGACGATCCAGGACAGTAAGAGGAACGTTCCAATAACAATTTACAATCAAGACAATCATAATCCAGGAAATTTACTGCAATCCTTTTTTTTACACCGAAGCGTAATGCACGACCCACTTTGCACAGAATTCCCCGCGTCTGTCCCCTGTCACTTTGATTCTTTGTCATCGATTTTACGTTTGAATCGAACGGATCCACCAGGCCGCGGTTGGTTCGTAGCCAGAGGGAGGGAGGGAGGGGGGGGGGGGGGGGACAGACATGGAAGACGCGGAATTTATTGGACAAAAGAGAGCGCGAAGTTATACCGTCGGCGACATGCAACCGCTGACAATAAATTCTGCGGGCTATTCCTAGGGGGTAGCATTTATGTCACGGAATAATCGCGAGCACAGAAAGCTGTCGTCGCGTGTGCCGTCGACGCCTCGTTATTGCAAAATCTACGAGACAACAGGCCGGACGTCACCGGCGTACGCGTGTCCCCGAGCAGATATTAATTTCCTCTTTGATACGGGCAGCTCGATGCCGCTGTTTTCGACGGCCTTGTTCTCTGCCCACGAGGAAACGCCACAATCACTTTTCACTGGACTCCCCCGGCGGGTCACCGAGGGGATACTTTTATTCCATTATGAGAAACGGATATGGGAATGGAAGTTACTCGAACTTCCGGATGCAGATGGGAGGTAAAAGGAGGGAGGTACCAACCGATGAACAGATTTCGGTGGTTATTTTAGGGGCACTTTGATCACTGGAACACGAAAAGTTCCAAAGTGACGCTCCTTTGTCGCGCAGTCACGACGCCGTCACACGTGCTCGGGCTTGCATCGGCGGCGGTTTTTCAGTTAGGACCGGTAGCAATTGACCGGAACTATGTAGCTAAAGTTCCCGCGGGCGTCATTCAGGAAATCGTGGAAGGGGGGGGGGATGATCCGTTCGTCCGTCATTAGTTGCAGGGAGCATCTCGAATGAAGTTGTGCAGAACGAGGAACGTGCAAGCTGGCGCGACACGCAGATCCAGGTAATCGAGAAAGTTGTTATTATGAAGGTAAACTGAGCTCTATCGAACGCATACGTGCTGATACATGCGAAGGAAACTTTGTAGGCACTAATTAGTGTGTTTTTAATCAATTCAAAGTGATTACCTGAAATAACTTCAGTGTACTTAATCGCTGTGGCTCTATATCTCTGCACTTATGCTCCTCTGTTTCTCTGTGTGTACGATTCAGTCCTTCTACATTTATGATTTATATTTATTATTATTTTGTGTAGTATTATTATTCTAATTATTTTCCAATCGTTATTCGAACGAATTATTCAAGTAAATAATGATGAATTATTCGGATAAATAGAAGAAATAATTTGTCGCGAAGAGTAAATATTTATTATTTAAATGAAATATTGTACTAAAAAGAATTTATTCCCATAATTACGTTGCACACGTATACATTTACTCGAAACAATTGGAATAATGCACAATTCTGTTTCGCAGTCGATCCACGCGACTTAATTTTCAACACAAAGTTTGAAACATTAGTATAAGCAGACATTTTTGTATGAAGCCAAAAATTTATCAAAGATTAATATAGTTCCAAATTTATCAATAATTTTGGAATATTCGAATTCTCCTAATTATTCGAATATTTACCGCCCTACTCTAGATTAATTTGCGACGAAGTAAGTAGGGATAATGAAATGTGGCTTATCACTAATGAAGCTACAGTATGGCCTTAATTTTTTTACATAGCTAAACCTAAGTACTGACTATGAAAAAAATATTAAATTTTCGACTTCTAATTTTACTCCATAAAATTATGTATTGAGTTCCTACCTTGAATTTCTAAAATGTTCTCCAACTTCAGACTGTTAGCAAATTGGCAGAATCAGAATTTGAATTCCAGAAACGCTTTGTAAAAGTGCCCAGCAATTCGTACAGCGAGGTAATGGTTTATCATTCAACTTTTCCAGCTCAATTTTATGCTCGATTAAAGGTTTCAAAGGTACTTTAACAAACAGCTTCCTCGTTCGCTGGAGCACCCGTTGCCTGCTGCATGAAATGCTCGAAACAAATAATGCATTCAGAGGGAACATAGTTACATCATAATACGTCGAATCACCGGGAAGTGTAATGAAAATGTTACTTCGTAATATTCCATTATACGCTTAACATTCAGAAGGGAGCAGAATTATTCGCTGGTACAATTTGGAACAATTGTTTCAAGTGTGTAGACATTATGAAATAGTTTGCTCGCGATGTGAAGTAAAGTTCCCGTTGAAATGACTGCTCAAATGGTTCGCTAATTGAAAAGTTGTACAATTTTGTGAATTAAATTAACGAAAGGTGTATAGACGCCGCTTCCCGCGGTAATATTCTTTCGAAAACTGAATGATTATTCAGTTACTAAGCATACTAAAGGAAGGAAGAGGTTCTCGATACTCGTTTTATCCTTGGAAGAACTAGACGAACGATCTAGAAGTATTAATTAAACCCTCTCGCCGATCGACGTGCGATAAGGGAAGAAACAATCTCCTTCACGTTTCAACTTCCAACGTAATTCATTGTTACTTCCACTTAGTTATTATCGCCGAGGTTTACAGACTTCAAGCGTTGTGCTACTGTATATTTCACAATGAATAAACGTTACTAAGGCTTCATAAAGTAATTCAAAGGTTGCACAGCATTGAATTAAGCATAATTCTTTAAGAAATCATAATTTTCTATAGTTCCCATAACAAAAAAAAGACTTTTCTACTGTATTCATATGTATCCATAAATTTTGAAATAAAGAAATCAATTTTGAAATAAAGGAATAAATTTTGAAATAAAGAAATAAATTTTGAAATAAAGAAATACATTTTTAAATGAAATTTGGAATAAAGTTTGAAATGAAATTTGAAAAAACTTTTTAAATGGAAATAAATTTTGAAACGAAATTTAAAATAAATTTTGAAATAAATTTTCAAGAAAACTAGTTTTTTAAAATAAAAATCTTAGTTTCTATATATTAAACTTGAAATTTGAAATTACAATGGTTGAACTATTTCTTAACATCTTTAAGAAAATTTTTAGGGGTAGAGCTCTTCATACTTGGAAATGGAAAATTTACAAGAAATTCATCATTGGCTGCTTTACGGTGTTACTCAGCTATCAGATAAATTGCAGACCAGATGATAACTGATTTCTCCTCCACTTCGCGGCGAACCCCTTTCATTTCGTGAAATTGGAACCGCTCGGCTCGATACTCGATTTCGCTTCTGGGAAAATTAATGCATCCGACGCCAGATAACGATAAATAATCGACGAGGTTGCTAATGATCGCTGCGTGAACGAGTTACATTAATAATACGTGATGCCGCTGCGACTGGATGGTGAGTCTTTGAACGTGTGATTAATTAATTACCCGCAGGTTCGTTCGCGTGATCGAATAATGGCCGCGGAAGGGGCTGAATGAGCCGCTGGGATGGATTTATAAACACAGTAGTCTGGGATAAAAAAGTGAGGGAATAATATTATATTACAAACTTTTGTTGGCAAAGAATTACATAATTTTTGTGGAACAATCGGAGTGTTCTTTTTAGAAAAATACAGAAATATTTCAGTTTGGAGTAAATTTTCGTTACAAGCTCATTTTGACTATGCGTTGTAAGCTCGCAGAAAAAATTACTCTAATTCAATATTATAATAGCGTAGATAAAATCTAGAGTTTGGTGAATTAGATACCTTCGGTACGTTGGAAATGAAATTTTGTGTTTTTATGCCACTGACATCAATATTTTTCCATCCTATCAGATGGAAATGTCAATACTGTGCCAGAAATTTATGCAGGGCTCGTACACGAGCTTTCGTAAGCGTAACAAGGTATAAAATATGCAAATCCATCGACCGACACTTCCCGCAGTCGACTTCACGTCGCAAACGCAATAAAGTAAGGCTCGACTTTGTATCGATAGAGGCAAGGCTGCATGTTCTTCGACGCCTGAGCCGTATTTCTTCGATCTTCATGTAGCAATTTTTAAGCTAAAATAGTAGGAAGATGTTGAATTATGGAACCACTTCTGCCGGGATATCTGTAAAATCTAAAAAACTAATAGAAAAATCTAACTTTGCAAAGTGAATTTTTCTCAACTGAAGTAAACATTCATCATTAAAAATATTATTAGGAAAGGTAAAACTAATTAAAGAATACTGTTAAAGAATTGAAAAAGAGGTGGAAGCAGGAAGTAGTCGAGAAAGCCATAAGCAGTGACGTGGAAATATACTTCAAAATGTTTAACAATATTATAGAATTTGTAGGAAATTTTAATGTTCCCATTAAGCTGAACAACTTTCACTCGAAACTATTTTCAAAACAATGCACGTGTACAAAGTTATACGCAGATAAAGCCCCAGGCATATCAGTTTCTAACTGCGTCTGACCATAGACAGACCTGTACCCCTTACTCTTGCATTCTATCCCCTCGCTCGCATTCTAATCGCACGACTGACCAGGAGTTCATATCTCATCATAACGTGGTATGATTGGGCTACTTTGAATATTTCCAGAAACAGAAAGTGCTCTGATGTAAAATTGTTGAGGTTCATCTCAACAGAAACTATTTAGAATATTCTTTTTGTAGGTATTCTGCCACGTTCCGCGTATTTAAAAAGTTTTCATTATCACTAAGTACTGTAGCATTATGAAATTCTGAAAGAACATCTGGCTCCTCTTTGGAAAAAAATATGAGGTTGGCTGGGCGAGCATGAGCCGCAGTTTTCCGTATTATTAGTAACGAGATGGCTGCTGAGAACTTCCTTCAGAAAGGTAACGATGCCTTTTGCAGTAATTAACGAGCCAACAAGGTCTGAGAAAGAAGATTACAGAACTTTATGCGTCCTCCTTTGTGTGGAGGATTGAGCAACAGTTCGTTCTGTAGCTTCAACATCTTTTAAGAGGTGTATATGGGGTGATAGCAGGTGTATAAAGTGGAAGCAATACCTTCCTTCGTACTTTAAGGAACGGAAACTTTGTCATGTACAACTTCCCCGTGAAACTGTGATCACAGAGTAGAAAGCAACTTGTATTTTAATGGAACATGCAAAGATACTTTATGGAAATAGCATGAGAACTAACTAGCCATTTTTTTTTGTTTCAGGTGAGTGTACATTCAGTCCTCTGTACTAACTACTACTTGAAAATTCGTAAGTTTTTAAATACTTAATTTGTAATCAAATTGCATGACTAGGAATAGATTGTTCAGCTGTGACGATCGATACTGACATTTCATCCCCCTTGAGTTTTGTTTTAATATTATTTGTGGTATTTACTTCTACCATTCATGTGCAGGGATATATAAGGACGAAAATTTATCGTATTGAACGCTGCCGAATACTTTTTGTAATATACCTTTTAGCATTGCTACGATATTTTTATTCTGCACACCGGCTGCCAGTTGTGCAGGAACCGTTCCTTGCACCTACCGTAGCAAAACTAGGAAACTGCATAATTGGATGCAGTTCCCGATTGTATCTGTTGCGAGCATTACAGGAATCTGTCATTACCTGCATCCAATAAGGTAGAAAGATACCTTGCCGACCATTGTACGGTCATTTTATATGACAGCACATAAGTTGTATGATCCTGGGTGGCAACGAACTGAAGCTGTAGTAGATGATATAAAGTTGTGAAGGTAGATTTGTAGATAATCATTGTGCACGAAGTTTGATGAGTTACCGATAGAGTTCTCCAGGGTATGCTTCATCCAACAAATGGATAGGAAGCATGCCTACTATAACAACACTTCGAATTTCGTTAAACCGTAGATGTCGTAGGAAGTTGCAATTTTTCTTCCTTATCAATACCGAGGGAGAAGCTCAGTTTCAATGTGTTGGCCTGATTCGCATGATAGCTTTGAATTCTTATATGACCTGGAAGGATCTTAGCTGATAACTTGATGTAGGCAACTTGAAGGACTGCTGTTGCCTGCGGTTGTACGCACACATGTTTCAGTGTAGAATACCCCTACACAGTTTTGATATTCAAACTGCATTAACGCTTTCATCAAGGCACTACTCAGACGTCTATATCTTAATGTATTGTACAAAAATATAATTTTATTAAAGTATAAAAAGTGGGGTGATTATCATAACATTACAAAAAGGGCCTTACATGGATATATCCATCTATACAAGATATTCTTCGACTTATACTGGTCCAACAAGTCACCACTTCCCTGATGATAGTCCACCGGACCCTCCAAGGGAACCAGACGAGTACCCATACCCAGATCCGTATCCAGAACCAAGGCTGGAGCTCGATCCAGACCCAAGGCTTGAACCAAGCCCGGAGCTCAGACCAGAGCCCTGTCCAGACCCAGAAGAGGCAATTTTGATAATGGTGATGCCAGAACCACCACCAGAGCTCAGGCCGCTTCCAGAGCCTAAGCTGAGACCTGAAGAGCCGGAGCTGGATCCCAGTCCTGAACCGTAGCTGGAGCTTGAACCTGAGCCATAACTGGATCCCAGGCTGGATCCAAGTCCAGAGCTGAGCCCAGAACTGAGGCCAGAGCTGAGACCAGAGCTGAGGCCAGAGCTGAGGCCAGAGCTGAGGCCAGAACTGAGGCCAGAGCTGAAACCAGAGCTGAGGCCAGAGCTGAAGCCACCGCCAAGTCCACCGCCAAGTCCACCGCCGAGTCCACCACCGTGTCCACCGCCGAGTCCACCGCTCAGTCCACCGCCCAGTCCACCGCCGAGTCCACCGCCGAGCCCACCGCCGACTCCACCGCTGGCTCCACCGCCGAGCCCACCGCCGACTCCACCGCTGGCTCCACCGCCGAATCCACCGCCAAGTCCACCGCCGACTCCACCGCCGGCTCCACCGCCGAATCCACCGCCAAGTCCTGAACCCAGGCCAGAAGAGCCACCAGATCCACCAGCTCCTCCAGCCGATATTGCCGAGACAGTGACGAGAATAGGTACAGGTTGAGGCACTGGCACAGCGACTGGGCTAGGAACAGGCACTGCTTGAGGGACTGGCACTGGCACTCTCACGGTTTGAGGGACGACAACTGGTTTCTCAACGGTGACAGGCACTGGATGAGGCACACGGACTGGCACTTCCTTGATAACGGGGACTGCTTGCCTCACGTAGTATGGGACTGCCACAGGTTTCGAGACGGGATATGGTTGAGGTATGAGAATTGGGACTTGTTGAGTAATGGTATGCACTCTGGTTCCACCACTTCCGTCTCCACCGCCTCCGCTACCCAGTCCTCCACCAAGTCCTCCTCCAAGTCCTCCACCAAATCCTCCACCAAGTCCTCCACCAAGTCCTCCACCAAGTCCTCCTCCCAATCCTCCACCATGTCCTCCACCCAATCCTCCACCAAGTCCTCCACCAAGTCCTCCACCAAGTCCTCCTCCCAATCCTCCACCATGTCCTCCACCCAATCCTCCACCCCCTCCAAGTGAAATTCCGCTGGAGAGCCCACCAGACAGTCCTCCTGAAAGGCCTCCAGAAAGTCCCCCAGATTGACCGCCAGAGAGCCCACTGGATTCTAAGCCACCGCCATAGCTAGAGCCTGAACTGAGATCCCATCCTCCAGATGATCCTCCCAGTCCACCAGAGGAGCCACCCAGTCCCCCAGTGCCCAGGAGAATACCTCTCTTGGTCTTCTCAGACTTTCCTTGTTCCGCTTGGGCGGCGCAGGCCGCGGTGGCCAAAAGGCAGATCTGCATGAAAATTGGATGGTTATTTTTAAGAATTGATCACTTAATAACTTTTAAAGACGTGAAGTCTAGCTGTTCTCTTGTCTCAGAATTATTTTCAACTGTGATCAATACCGAATACATTGTAGCTTTCGATAAATCCATTTGTGAAATGGCTTTAAGAACCAAGATCTAAATTAATAATTATAATTAGATTTTTTCAAAAGATTTCAAATGGATCTACTGTGCCCTTCTGAATTTCACTTCAAAGGAATAGAACTGTTGCAAATTCTATTAATTTGTCGACAAGTTCTTTGTCCTACGAAGCTTTCAAATTGCAATATTACTGTGCATAATTGTAATTAAAACTTCAAACTCAAATGTGCTTATCCCACTTACTTACGAAATTCGACAATTTTACAAAATTTCCAAAGTGTAATTATATCCCCCACCCCGAAGAAGAGAAATTTATTTAAAATGGCCACCGAATTTTCTAACTCGAATAATAATATTTCTCTCCGGTTTACCAATTTCTTCCCCCTAAAATTTTCAAAGAACACTTTTTCTCTCGCCCCAAAATATTTAGTCCTTATGTCCACCACACTCTTAAATCCTAATCTCAAATTTTTCACTGCTCCACTAATTTCCTCAAGTGACAGATGTCTTGCCTCCACAAAATGTTCAGACTACAATTTCCCTTCGAAATTTCTGCTGTGATCACCACACTCCCCAACCCCCGATCCCAAATTCCTCGATCCGCTACCAATTCCCTCGAATCCCTTACAATGCCCCCCAAAATGTCCGAAACACAATTCCCCTCGCCAGAAGAGTCTCGTAATCCTCAAAGCGCAAATCCCGAAAAATCGACCACTGTGCCGAAGCTCGCTGACGTTCTACTTACTACGAAGCACCTCATTGTTGCTTGTCCTCGGAGCTGGAGCTTGATGTGTGCCATCCTCGAGTCCACGCCCTGGTTTTATACAAGTTGCCGGTGCAATCACTTTCACTGAATGGACGGAGGTGCACGCCTTCGGCGGAGATACTCTCCTTCTAATTTTTCTCCGACTGCTTCATCCGATCCCCCCCGTGATGTAACCGCAATAACTGAAAACAGACCGATTCCGCGTTGCGGGACACGCACACAATTCCATGCGTGCATCTAATCGCAGCCCGCCTATTCTATTTTTCTCCACAGACATTCAGATCGAAAGGATCATTCCGCGATGCTGGCCTTTCTACACCGTATCGCGTATCCATCACGCGTAATGACCGCGTTTTTGCGGCTCCAGCGCGATCTGGTGACTTTTGCAATCAGGAAACGTGACGACGATTTTTTTGAGCAGGTACGCTCGTTCCCCTGGCCGCTTCAGAGGGAAAGGGAGTGTCTGATAGACTCGGATTGGCAAAAAATTGTTTATGGTACAAAATGCATTTTTGTTTGTGTTCCTTGGGCAAGAGGTGTGAGGCTTTCAAGAGAAGGGAGGTTAATTGCTTGGTGAGCTTGCTGGGATACATGCTCAGTTCTATACTGAGGCTGAGTTTTGCTATTTTAGATAAGGAGACGAGATGTTGAATCAACACGATATTTATCGATAACTGTATATATCGATATGTGCCTGTCGATATATCGATATTTTTATCGATATTTTCCTGTCGATATACCGATATTTTCATCGATATTTGTTCGTCGATATATCGATACTTTTTATCGATATTTGCCTGTCGATATATCGATATTTTTTATCGATATTTGCCTGTCGATATATCGATATTTCAAACACTAATAATTTCTGTTCCGAGTCCTTCCTCTCACTTTCCTTCGCACGTTTCATAAAGGTTCCTTAATTCGACGCAATATCCAACATTCCGCAGAATTCCACGTTCCTGGCAAATCCTCTGTCAAAACGGCATCGAATCCTCGGTGCAACGAACCATTGCATCTTCCGCAATCGATGGCATCTTATTTGCGTTAATTATCAGCCGTAAAATTGGCGCATACCGGTTCCGGTAAAAGGCACCGCTCGTATAACGTTTAATAATAACGACGAAAGGCGTAGCCATCGAAATAAGAGGACAATCGGCGATGCCGCGCCTCGAGTGAGATATCGAAGTGGACGAGTTCGAAAGGCGCGGAAGTGACGATGGCAAAAAGCACTTTCGGTGTTCACTGCGCCTGGGCACAAACTAACAAATCGACGGCCTCGATTTTGAAAGGTACCGCGGCGAACAAAAAAGAGATTCGTGCGCCAGCTTCCGCGTTCGAAATCAGGAACTTCTGTTTCTTGCTGGCCGACAGATACCCGATTGCAGTTTAATTGGCTCAAAATTCATTAAAAGTTGCCGCCATGTTTCTGTTTATCTGTTTACTAGCACGGCGAACCTTATCTTGGTCGGGACTTTGTTGCACATAGCACGGTGCTTCAGGCGTTTCGATTTCAATCTGATTCTGAATGAATGTTTGGGGAAGAATAGACTGAATTCCATTTAGGAAAGTTACTCGATTCAGTTGCTCTTACCAAACCACCTTTATAACTTTCCAAAATGTCGATATCCTACAATTTTTCAAAAACTATTACTGCACCGTCGCAATTTCCATCCTTTGAAGGATGCGGCTGGCAAAGCTAGGCCAAGGAAACCCTTGACTTCAAAGGATAACTAAAGTCTCCTCAGGGAGGAGGCAGAGAAATTTGCAGCAGCCTGGGCCATTCTTCATATAGAAAACGGTTCCTCGAAGAAGCAAATCCTGCCCCCTCGTCGAATTTCACGGATGTTAACAGGGCCAATTTATATTCACGGCCCATACTCCCCAGAAAGTGTGTTTTATTATATTCAAAATGTGTATGTGAAAGTGTGTATATTCAAATCACTGGACGAACGCCCTGCTACGAAGCCCCTAACAGTGTTACTGGCTCGACTTTATCTAAACCTTCTAGGGGACCGGAACCCTTTAGCCTTGAGAGGGATGAAACGGCTGTGGGAGGCACGAAATGGGTGAATACTCGTGGAGAATTTCAGATTCAGTTGATCGTTTTAACTGGCACTGAATGTAGTGAAGGGTTTGGGTGATCCTTGGAATTGGAGAATTGGAAGCTCGGTTAGTTTTGTGGATGGTGAAATATTTTGCTTGTGTTTGAAGTGTGGGAGAGGGGGGTGATGGGAGATGAAGGAAAATAGAAAAGTGTTTGTGCAGGATTTGTTGTTGTACGTTTAGGATTGTATCATGAATGACGTTTTAGTTAGACTCTTCAGTGGAGAAGAACTGTGCATCCCAGGGACAGGAGAACGAACGAAAATGGAAATATATAGGCGCGTAGAATATTCTAACGAAGGAAGTAACTGAATGCAGATAATCGAAATTTCCTGCTGGAACTGGAAAATTATTCATACTGTACTTACAATATTACAATTAGAAAGAATTTTATTACCTGACCCTATAAAGGGCCAAGGGTAACCACCGTGGAAAATATGCTGCCACATACGTCCATATACAATAAGAAATACACGATGTATCGAAAAGGGAACAAACCGAATGGTTATATCATTCGGTAGCAATTGCCAATCTGCTGACACATAATCCAATAAATGTAACTCTATCGCGCGTGGTGTTGCGTTACGCGTAATGACTTCCTGCCGATGTCGTTAACATTGTATCGTGATTTGGAAAATGATACCAGCCGACTATAGTATATTCTCTGAACTATACTTAGTTCATTTAACTATTTTTACAGCCAATCGAACACTAGAAACATTAGACTAGAAGCTTACAGCTACACTGTTCTGGTCTTTAGGGACTTTCGTGGAACAAAATAAGCTTGATCTTCGACAAATTTATTATTATTCGTGTTTGATATTACAATATTTAAAAATAATAATCCCGAGGGGGTGAATAAATTGTTGGTATTGCTATTTCTATTGCCACAGCCATGGCTATTACTATTGCTATTGCTTTTATTTACGAAGTTTCAGATCCACCTCGAAATCTTTAAGAACTTGAAGTCACATAAAAATGTAATTTCGTCGTGACATTCTGATGAATATAATCCAATACGTAGGAATTATTTCGGCTGCTGTTTCACAGCAACCACGCCTCTCTGTTTCGCGGTGCTCAAATTTACGAACACGTCATGATTAGCAATCAGATTGACCATCAGACCGACGACGCAATTTCGCGTTCGCAGTATTCGTTCGATGCCCATTTTCCAAGGTATGCACCCGGCGGTGGGATCTGCTTTTGTTAGCCCGCGAAAATGTAATTTCGAACACGTCGGTCAACTCAATGCGACGTGCACGCGCCTGGAATGATGGAAATGGTGGGCCTATTATCCTGTGCCAACTTCGATTATTCGATAGCGTAGGGCTGGTACGTTTTCGTTAACCTCTGACGGTGAAACGAGCTTAATACCGTTTGAATGAAACCTATTAGTAACGATTCGCTTTAGGTGCCTTTGACGTGCTAGAGTTTGATGTTTGTGGCATATTTGCCAATGGATCGTTTCAATTATTTGTTTTCCATTTCTGTGTTTTCTTTCTAGAGACATTTTAATAACAATAATAAATTGAATTTCTGTGCTTTATGGGATGCTAATGCCCTGAGCATGCCACCCCCCACCACCCGTGAAAGGTCGTCGAAAAACCGTACGACAGAGAAAGTACGGAAACAGAAAATCCACTGAAATGCAGAAAAATAGGCGAGCTATCGTAATCTACGGTGAAGAATGAATAGAAAGTATATGCACACATGCAACTGTTCACAATATATTCATAACAATGCGATTACTATCATTAGTCGGGCTGCTCCTAGTGATGCTAGAAGATAAAAGAAAGGATAGCTTTCAATTCTGACGTTAGGCGATCTTGATTAGTAACAATGTCGAATCACTAGGTCAGATTGTCGAAAGAGAATGGGAAAGTGATGTCCAGGGAAAGTGATTGGTATCGAAGTCGAACTGTTTACTGGATTATCGATGAAAGGATTGAATGGTGGCGGTTCAAGGATTTTACCCTCTGTCGCTTTTTCTGCAGATATGTGATTATTGTAGTAACACGTATGGTTTGAGAACTTTTCTTCTGTAGTTCCCTTTCCTGATTTGTTCGTTTTGCAAAGTAATTGGACATTTGTGTGTATTTTATTAGTGACAACACACGTGCACGGTTTCTTATTAACTTTTTATGTGATAGGTATGCAGTTTCTAGCATGGGAGAAGTGGAAGCGGGGGAAATATGAAAGATGCAGAACACAGTTCCTTAATGATATATTGGTTTAATGGGTATTTGACTGGAGTAATAATTTCAGTTGTGAAACTTCGAATTTCAGTCAGGAATTTATTTTTATATGCAATATTAATGTAGCTAATAGCTAATGAAATTCTGTAAATATTATAATAATGTGTTATATTCTAATATTATAATCCCTAGAATATTTTATACAAATATTATATTATTAATCCCTAGTATATTATATACTAATTAATATTATATTAGTATGTAAGGGTAATATTATAATATTTACAGAATTTCATTAGCTATTAGCTACGTTAATATTTTGTATGAAAATAATTTCTTAAGTATATAATATACCGCTATAATATTATATAATAATATTATGTTCTTTATGCCCTTGCGGGATTTTTGGAATCTAAAAAATAAAATATTTGGTAGATTCAAAAATGGATGTATTCATGAAATCAAAAAATACAAAAAATAAAATATTTGGTAGATCCAAAAAAAAAGAAAGTATTCGTGAAATCAAAAAATAAAAAATATCAAATATTTGGTACCTCGAAAAGAGGAAGTATTCACGAAATCAAAAAATCAAATATTTAGTAGATCCAAAAAAGGAAGTATTCATGAAATCTTTGACCCATAAAATCTTAAATAATTTTTAAAAAATTTCAAGTCTGTAGCTTCCATCACAAACAATTAGTAAACGAAAGATAAACAAAGCCTTCGACTTTAGAAATAATCTAATAACCTTATTCAACCAGAATTTTCATGTTGCTTTTAAATTATACTGACTCTGCAAGCATATTTATTACACTCCCAACTGTGTCGACAAAATATGTAATTCTAAATAATATAAACTTTTTAAACGATGTTACTGTTATCACTGCCTTTTTACCTTCCCTCTGCACCACGTTACAGCCTCGACTACTGTAATTCCTACCTGTCCAGCTGGAGAATTTATTCCTGCAAAGAAGATCAATGACTCCGACGATTGTCAAATGTCTCGGGACAGAAAGCAGCACGAAAAAGCTGTCGTGGCGCCCATACATCGTATCGACTCGATTCCCGTGACTTCTGATAATTTTTTCTACAGGCAGCCTTGATCGATTTATTCGCTCCACTCCCACCACTTTTAAAAGGAAACCTGCAATTTCACAGACCCTGAAGATCGTGAGTTATTGGTCTGCGAGTTCCGAAGATAGCAAGTAGAAAATGCAGACTTCTTTTCTGATCTGCAATGAAGACATTTCATTCGTTCCATTCGTACGATATTTATCAGTTGAGGCTCCCAGTTGCGCAAACAGGCCTTCTCGAGATTATTTTGGGCAAGCTATACGACAAAATAATTCACGATATCGCGATCATCGCTCACACTTCTGATAGCCAATGCACTTCCAGCGACATCCTTGGTGGACATCTGCCAACTTGGTCTACCAAGATAGCTGATGTGTATTTACGCTAGTAGTTACTATGAGCTAGAAGTTGCATCCAAAAATAATAAGGTATGAAATATCTTCAATTCAATTTACCCCATGTTCCACGTAACATCTGGACCATAAAACTGTTTTATGGGAGGAATTTCAGTTCCTCAGTGGGTCTTCAAAATCTGCTCAAAAGGTTGAATTACAATGCTCATTTACAGGAAACTTGGATTCGCATTAAATCCTATAAACTTCCAAATTTTTCTCTTATCCTGTTTTATTTGTTAGAGACAAAAACAAAGGCTAAGGAAAAATCACATATTTTGTAGGACGAAACTCACAGTGTGTCCATATTGTCCATCCAGTTACGACTTTAAATTCCCAAAATTTATTTCGATTGGTGGATGACATTTATGGCAGAAATTCGTAATAAACGCCAGCTGCGAATTTACGACGTCGACGGGATTATATTTCTCTTTTAACTCATCCAGGTGTTAAAACCCGCGACGCTTTTGTCGTTATCGGTGCACCGATTTTCCAGTGCGACCGGTTATGCGTTTCGATCCTGCATCACAGGACACAGCGAGATCTTGAAGCGATTGAAAGCATGGCCGGCAATTTTCAGCTGGAAACGCAGCCAGAAAATGGACGGAATAAAACGATTCGACCTGCCTCGATGACTATTTCGTTCGACGCAATTGAATTGAGAGCCTGGCATATTTGAATTTCCTTCGAAGCTTCTAGTGCACCATATTTATTCAAATCTAACTGCAATCGCTTGGTAATTTTCTTTTACATTAAATAAATGACGTATTTTTTACATTTTAATCCACCTCCGTAATATTACGCTCGCTAGAATAAATAAAAAATATATAAAAAATGTTATGTTAAACGATTTTATTAAAAATCACGACGAATCATTTTTTAACTTTTATTCGTTATTCGAAATTTGATTTAAATAAAAACTTTGCCCAACTCTGGTTAAGGGTTTAATATACTTTTCGTTAATACCATCTACCAAAGAAATTTTACGACTAAAATGGACAAGATAAACCCGAATTTCACAGGAAATTAGTGGAATCTATGCATAGTAGATTAAAGCTTGTAATAGAACCGCAGAAATATTCAAAGAATATTAGATTATTGCAAAAATTAAATATTGATAACAATTTTTCAAATAAACTGTGTACAATTTTTCAACTAAATGCACTCAAAATAAACGTAGGTATATTAGTTAAGATTTTTATTAATCTGAATTAGAATTGTAAATTTTTACTTTGAAGTCGATTTAATGTATAAAATATGATACATACAGGAATACTTTTGTTGTAACTGTATGCATTTTTGCAAGTGTGTAAAATCCACGAATTTTTCTTTAAAAATCCCACTTAAATGCTTCTTTTTTTTAATTAAAGATATCGTTTAAAATTCTTCACGTTGCAACTGCAGATCAAATTTCACCCTGAGACCTAGGTTAGCCCCTATTATTTATCGCAAATTATTCAAATCTCCGCGTCTACTCCTCTTGAACCCATCAACCATCTCGCGCGATTGTACTCGAAAAGACAATCGTTCGTAGCCTCGATTCACCGCGACTTCCGATCCAGCAACGCTCGAATGTCACTGTCCTCGTCGATTCTACGAAAGATCTTGTTTGACCGTCGAGGAATTTCGCGTTTCAGCCGCGATTTCGTTGAATTATGCTACCGGAGAGCCACGCAGCAGAGTATCTCCCTTGTCGACGGCATTAGAGGGGCGGTGAGAGGAAGGGAACAACCGAGATGCAGGAATATCGATAACTAACCTTCTCGAACGTGATGTCAGTCGAGGCCAGAGCCAGCTCTACGACCACTTGCGCTTCGGAGACCGATGGTTGGTGCTCTTTACGTGCTTATCGCGCTGCTTTTTCAGTAGATTAGCTCCTCGAGCGCGGGTGTCTCGATCGAGGAGTATCCTCAGTCAGAAGTGTCCTGAAATTCAATGGAATTTTATTTCACACCGAATCTGGAGCAAACAAAAGACTCTACTAATTTTGACTCCCATTAATCCCGCAAAATACAGACGGGGACTACGAGACGTCCAGCGAGGGGCCAATTCGTGCTGCCCAGGAGAAGAGAGCTACCGAAGGGCTGAATGACAACAACGTCCCTGCCAAAAGTTTTATTACATTAACTCCGGAGAGTGTGGACGAAGCAGTGGGCTCCAGCTCGAAGGAGGACAAACTGTCGGAGGATTCCTCCGAAAATGAGCAGTCTGTTTGCCTGTCGAATGTCCTGACGAAGTCGGAGTCCATGCCTCTGCTGAAGAGCACGTCGTCGAAGGAAGGGAACAGCGATGAGGGGGACGTCACCTTGGGTTCCGAGTCCTCGCTGGCTCGTGAGAGGAAAATGAAGATGATCGTGGCTCGAATGGGTCCTCTGCTGTCCTCGGAGTCCGATCAGACTGTGGGGACTCTGACGGACCCATCCAGGGCCAATTTAACGGACGAAAACTACGAGGCCAAGAAGCTGGAGTCGAGAACCGTGCTACCTGTGCTCCAGGTGATTATGTGGTTAACAGGCTAATGAGGTGGACTTGATCTCCGACATTGCTTCTGGTGCTCTGTGCAAGCGTCCTTAACCTTTAGCCTGATCTCGTTTTAATTGGCTACCACTTTGACGTCGCCGTTTTTCATGCGGCTACTAATTAGGGGGCCGAAGCCAGGTTGTTAGTGAAACGACGGGGACTTTTGGTTCGTCTAACTGTAGGAGCTGATCAACCCTACTGTGCTTCGTGTTCAAGTCAAGGAGGATTTGATACGCTTTGATTGTGACGTTTTTGGTGATTTTTAACTTCGATATAAAGGGTCTCATTATATTCGTGAATCGGTTCGATTTGTGAATTTATAAATTGGAAACTGAGGGGAGATGGTTTTGAAGTGATTTGAATACTTCTCTGGGGTCAGGGGCGGGTCCAGAATTTTTGTGAGGAGGGCGTAGGTCTGGGGAATAAATCAGAGACCTTTCCGATATTTTCCCGTTGAATGGGAAAGTGTTTTTTTACAGGGGTAGAATGAAACTGTTAACTTTTATAAATAAAAGTTTTTTATCGAGTCTTTAACTTTTAAATCATTCCTTTTTTGTTTTTAGTTAACTTTGTGTGTTAACACTTTAAGTCTGTTGGAAGAGTTCAGTTTTAACAGCTATTTTATGTTTTGGAGGATCTTGTACTTTTGAACAGATGTTTAAGGGTAAAATATAAAGGTTAGGAATATTTTTTTTAATTCGAGTTACTTACGGAATTGGAAGCAGGTTGAATATAGAAGAGCACATTGAGATTTTTATTAAAGAATTTCACCCAATGGTTTAAGGTTTCAACATGAGATCTATCTACTTCTCAACATTTTCAGGAAATCTGCTTGTCACAACTTGCACTTTTTCAGAGCTGAATAAATGTTCCTGTTTAAATAGAACTTTTTTCTACTTTCAAGAAAATAAATGTTTTTTATTTAAAGAAAAGTGTATGGAATAATAGTTTCAGTTAATACACTGTATTTCTAGTTTTCTCGGAACTGAAAAGATAATAGTCATAAACTTACAGTGATTTCATAATTAATTGAAAATTTTAACAGTTTCATTCGACCCTGTAATCTCTTGTGTGTCCAACTATGCAAGCTAGGTAGTGTCACCCAGAACACTGACAATAGGAATAATGACCTTCCATCTGTGCACACACTGACTGAGTCCTTAGCTAGAACAAGAAACCCAAATTCCCAATTCTTCTCCAGGCCAGGAAGAACGACCCGCCCAGCTACTCCAAAGAAGTGACCTTCCTCGGGATATCAGAAGACAGAGAGCCTACGAGAGCGAGGCAACGGTCGCTAGAAAGAAAGAGGTCACTTTGCAGCACCATGATGATCGCTGAAAATTCCCAAGGATCGCAGGCAGGCGATGATCTGATAGATATCGCAGAGAATCCTCACCCGTCCATCAAGTCCTTCTACTTCCCACCCACCCCGCAGGAGAAGGAGAGCTTCTCGACGTACTTGAGGAAGCAGCCCCGGGTTCCAAAGGACCTAGAGGCTCTTCTGAGGATCGATGGAGAACTAGGCCCCCTTCAGCATAAACTGAACGAGATCACTGGCAAGTTTAAAGCCCTGAGCCTCGCAATCCCGCCTGTGCTGAGCCAGAGACATTACTCCGGCAGGGGTGCACCGTCTTCAAACATGTCCGGGTACTACCTTCACAGGACAGAGACTTTTGGCCGTGACTCCAGCGTTAGCAACGTCGTCCACGTCCTTAGCAAAGAGATACCAGCGCTCACGACGATCGACAGGCCAGGGGAAGGTAGGAGCACCGAGTGCATGGGGGCTCTATCCTATAGCGCCAATATTGGCAACGAGAACTACTACTCAGCCAAGTGTGCTGGCAGAAGTGTGTCGAATAGGACGAGCAACTGGCTGATCGGGGAGGAAAACAATTGTCTAACACCGAACAATTCCTTCGTTCACATTGGAGGACGCTTTGGCAGGGATCCCTCGGGTTCTCTGATCCCTTCCGTCAGTAGCTCGTGTTTCAGGAGCTTCAACAGTAAAACGGTGGATCCTTATATGCCGAATACCTCCTTATATTTTGACCGGCTGGAGGCTGCGAGATCCAACTGCAGCTTCACTAAACGAAGCGCAGTTGCAGCTTCTATGGATCACCCAGGGCCTAGTAGACAGATCGAATCCATGTATACTTCTGGTGGAGCTCATGTTCAAAGAAGTTCTAGCAGATTCCAGGTTGCCGATGAATACACCAAAGCTGACCAGAGGTCACACTTTGGGTCAGACGTTTATGGCTGCTCGTCCAGTATCTACTCTGACAACCAGCTGCAGCGGAAAGTAGCTCCACAGAATGTGCCCGAGTCCTTGTACCCGCCCTCTACAAGCGCAGATCCTGGTATACGCGTTATCAGTGTGAACACACAGCTTTGTACCACGGTGGAGAAGCATTACACCGGTCGAATGGTTGCTGGCGCGAATTCCTGCTTCGAAGGGGCGAGTGGAGTGCATCAGGGGTCTGTGAAGAATCCGGAATACCTTGAAAGTGATGAAACCAGTTCCCACTGTCCTCGGGACCGGAGTGTCTCGACTTCTTTGACAGTAATCGGGACAGACGACGGTAACAAGACCCACTACGTCAACTACACACGTGTGGACAGTCAGACGTCTCTGATAATATCGAAGACAAGTCAGAATGTGGGGACGTCGAGCCTCGAGCAGTCACAGAACAAGCTGACACAGTCTTCAACACACGTGGTCGCAAAGAAGAAAAGTTCGGATAAGGGAACGAAGAAGGAGCTTCGTAGCCTGGAGGTGCAGTGCTCGGGATCCAAGCTGGATTGTCACCGGAACGAAACGGTTCTTCGACGATCCGTGGCAAGTCTATTGAAGTCTTCAGAGTCTGAAGAAAGCGTCACGTCAATGTCCAGCACTGGAATGACGAGGTGCATACAGGCACCCAGAACTGACGAGAAGGTGATCATCGTCCCGATCCTGTTCACTGACGGGATACCAGAGCCTTCGAAGGTTCCCCTGTTCCACTTCACTAAGTCGAGGTGTTGCCTTCCTAACACAAGTCACCGTGTGGTGAAGCTGGAGAAAGGGGCATCTTCTTTGACCCAGAGCAGCATGTTTTCAGGGAGCAGTGGCGAGTCGTACGCAATGGATCCCTATCTCAGCCAGAAGCTGACGAACAGGGGACACTGGAACAGTGGGATGTCAGTCTCCTGCGTCAGTCGCAACGCGTCCCTGCATGGAAAGTCTCCCTCCCAGTTGTCCAACACCGTCAAGACACTCTCAGACCGCTGCCAGAGGAGTGGTAAAAGCAGAAAACCCGGCAGCATGATCTCTGGTAGCAGTAACGCCAACAGGACGTACTCCGAGCCAACTAGGCGACCAGCGAAGAAGGTGATACGAGGGATGAGGAGCACGCCAGAGGACTTTCTATGCGACACTTGAATGTTCCATTTGGCTGAGTTTAAGAACATGCTATCCGTGACGCCTCTACGGGTGCTCGTTGAAGATTACGACCGGGACGAATCGTTTTGGGAATCACTCGAGTGACCCACTAGTGGGGGACGAAGTAATTTAACAACTAGGTCTGAGGGTTTAGGTCCTTGCTGGCGTGGGCATGCCTGCCGTCATGTTTTTTGTAGAATTTACTCGGCCACATTCTTGAGAGGAAAGGTGTTACATTAACACCTAGTCGTGCAGACTTTGTATACTTTTATAGAATTTGAGAAACCAGGTTGAAGGCACTTGCTGGAGTCATAGTTGCATGCAGCTGTTGTAGCTTCGACTATAGTTTTTATACCCGCTATTATAAGTAAGGATATGATGTCCCTTGTACACGGTTTTCCTTCAAATAAATATGAACTATATTCATCGAAATGAACAGAACATGAACGCCCCGTGAGTTACAGTGGACTCTCGCTATGGGCTCGCGGCGAGCGTTTAACGAATAGTTCAGGTGAGCCGTTAGCGAGAGTTGACTGTACCACATCTATCAGCTTACAGCTCTGAAACATATTGTAGCTCCCAGTATACTCCCAAGGAGCTAATCATCGAGCAACATTGAAAACCATTCGTGGCGTGTGTCCCGAACAAATCTGTGGCTCCAATGAGCCTCTGTTTGCGCGCTTGCACCCGCGTTCCTTCTCCTATTACGAGCAACCACGGGGACGCTAAAACGAATCTTATTATATCACCGGTGCCACTGACGTAGGTGTCTCAGAGTGATAAGTGGCCGCGGGTAGTCAGCAGCTAGATCACCGCTCCTGATTCCGCATTCGTAAACCGATTCTCCTGTCCAAGGGAATCTGTTTGAACGGCGTTTCACGATTTGCTGCTAACTCGCGCATAATATGAAACTGCGTTTGCTTCATCATAAATCGAGCTTGATCCCAGATTGACCAATTGTTGAATAGCTCTAGGAGGCCGCTAACCTGCAGCATCGTGTCTACTTGATATTGTGGATCTGTTTGAAGTGGCTTTCTAGCCAAGACCTGTCAGCCTTGGGCGAATAGATGGCTTTTAATCGTCCTTGGAATTTATTGCCTGCTGTTGCACGATATTTTTTGGGATTGTCTACTTTCTGGTTTAGGCAGCACAGGTACCATGTGACTTCAGTTCTAGCAACTTTCAGATTGCTGAATTTTTTCATGTAGAAGGGTTGGAAATGATGTGTTTGAAATGTTATATACATTCCAGCGCTGGCCATGACATTCTTGCAATTAGATTGTCTGAGGTGATCCAGGTTTAGGAAGGAGAATTTTGGGTATACTGGAATCTTGTGTTTTTGATGGTGGAGGTAAACACTGGATTGAAAAAGCAGACTGAATTACTTGCTAGGATGACGGCACTGGACCAATGTACACTCAGCTTGAGGTATGCACTACCTTATTTAGCATTAAGACAATCATTCAATTTCCTAAGCCCACTCATTTTTTTTTTGAATTTTGAATTTCGCATCCTCTTCTAGAAGATGACACTCCTACTCACAAATCCTTGAATTCTTTTTGGCGAAATGTCCTACCCGATTTTTTCTGGCCACCAGCCTTGTTGAATAATTGAAAGCCCACAGATGTACTGATCTCTGGTTCGCACAGATCGTTAGCCAGCCTCTGTTCAAGCAAAATAACCCACTCGAGGTGGGAATATTAAAGAGGCCGTGGTCCCAGCAAACTGGCCTTCTGTCCTCTCGGTTTGCCTCCTTCGTTACTCACCTCTTAATGGAAAGCTTCAGCTCGTCTTATTAAGATCCACGTCTGGATACGCTTAAAGAGACGCCTGCTGAAGGGGGCTCCAGCGAGATGAGGAACGAGAGCGTAATTAATGGAAATGCGATCCCTCAAGCTGCCGTGTAAATTGCCTGATAAATCACCTTCTGCGTCTTGTATTACTTCCGCTTTTGCGGTGACAGTTTCGATTAATTCTGTGTTTCAGGGTGGTTACTTCAAGCATTTTGTGGATAGGAAAGGCAACGAAAACTCTGTTCCACGAGAAGTGTAGGGCTACAACATAACCGTAACGCCCGATAACATAAATATTACTACGTACTGTAGAAAATTGTGGCCGTTGCTAAAAGTACTATAACTTTATTCGCTTTAGTGGCACATGGAGTAACGATTGTTGCCAAAGAATGTTTCAGAATATGCATTAGAGGTTCACTTTAATTGACAGCAAAATATGTATTAGCGTCAACCTGTGTCCGTTTGATGCCCGATAGTCCCACAATAGTTTGTACGCGATAACCGTGCTCCTGGCCACATTCCAAATAATTCGTCTTGTCACTGCCACTTTCCACGGTATTTACAATGCTAAAGCAGTCATTGTCCGGTTGTTCACTGCGCCACGTGTAAATGCCCCTCAATCACCGACAGGTCCCCCTGTCGAGAGGCTGAACGCGATGACAATGACACTCGCCTGGCTCTGGCCTGCCTCGCAGTGCAAATTCTTCAACTGATTTTCACCTTTACCTTTATCTTATTTCGTCTTTATCCTCGCACATTCCGCAGGTCAGTGACATTCTTCTGTGAGAGCAGATATTATTTAACATAGTTCTTATTTATGCATTCTTATCTGTAATTGGATACTTGAGGTGTCGAGTTCAATAATGAAAGGGGAAATCGAATTAATTGGTGCAAGGTGTTGAGGAGATTTAATTTTCTCTCCGCTGGAATCTCGTTTAAAGGAATCAGATTAAGGAAATTAAATTCAACCGAACTGATTGCTTGGGATCTTCAAATTTTACAGCTCCACTGTTGAGTAAGTTTAGAATCTTAATAACAATTTTGTTTGATCTCTGCGTGGCTATAGATGAGACATTATTTATTACTTCCCTTATATTTTGATATACTCTTCTCGTGAAAATTGGGATCGCATTCCAATTTACCTGCGTGTGTTGTACAGATGATAAATTGGTGTGTTTATATATGAGGAAAAACTATTTCGACGTCGCAGACGGGATCGCAAAACGATGGACGAATGCGAAAATTTCCAATAAGGGAGAGAAACTGGCGCCTCCATCTACTTTTCTTACTCGTTCCCTCCTGATCCGATAATTCCTCCATTAGGCTGGAAGTTCCGACGAGGGTAAAGGAGGAATTATGTCAGCAACTTCTGTTCTCTCGAGTGAGCTGAATTTTTTGCCAGTTTCGATTGCAACTTTTTTCACAAGTAAAAAAATGTGAAATCACTCGTCGTTTTCTGCGAGATATTATAAAGATAATGATCTTGACGTTAGTGTAAAAGTTTATAACATCTTTAATATAGTGTTTAAGAAATTCGTCAGAGAATAATTCGCTAGAGAAAATATACTCTATCTATACAAAACTAAATAAATAAAAAAACTAAAATTACTAGAATCTAGTAATTTCTAAAAAATTTCATATCATTTAATATTTATAGAACTACAAAAATATAACAAAATAAAATATACTCCATACAAAACCAAATTTAAAAAAAAAAAAACTAAAATCCGTACATATTATAAAGTATAAATCTTTATTTCATTTAGTATTTTTCTTTTTTCTTATACAGTAAACTTTTACTAGAATATACTTCTGTCCGAGGCAATTTCAAGTCAAATTGTTAACGTTTATCATTAAATAAGTAATTCAATTTTACATATTAATCCTGGTACCTGAAACCAGTTTTGTAATTTTGAAACCCAGTTTTCTAATTTTACAAATATGTAAAAAGAAACGTCTTTTAAACCCGGTTTTCAAAAACCGACAAACCCTGCAGAAGCACTGAAGCGTAAATCATTATCTCTTCATCCCTAGTTAGTGCTCTACATGTTTGCTTTTCATCCCCTTGCTATCAAACATTCCACCTTCATACCACATCCAACACAGGCTGATCCACCGATGGTCACGAAAGACAAGAAACGACACGGAGTATTAATCCACCCTGATTCTTCCTCAGAGAAAAATTCATCACTTCTCAAATTATTAAAACAAAGAATGGAACGAAATATCCTGCAACCAAGCTTGGCCCGAAAATTTAAAAGAGAAGTAATTCCCTAGTGAGATCCCAACTACCCTTCTCGTCTTGTCCAACAAGAGCAAAGGAACAAATAAATTCTCATCCCAAAGGAATGAAGGTACACGAACCACCCTAATTTGACCACTTCACCCAGAAATGTTCATCGGACGAATTCCAGTTCCCTCCACGAAACGACTGATCCAATGTAATTCCTCTCTCCTTGTACCTCTGCTCATCGTTTCGAAGAAAGTATTTACAGTTTTTGGCCGTGCCAAAGAAGGCAACAATTGCAGTTCCCCAAAAAAATATGGTTTTATCGAAACAATAATTTTCTTGGTTTCCCATAATTTTCATACCACACGCGCGCAGATTTATTTGCAATTTTCTTCTGTTACGTATACAGGGTGTTCCAGAACGTTTGCCAACTGGGCCATTTCCCTCAAATCCGCCACTGGTTTTTGGGCGAACATGCGCATGCACCCAGTCCACGGTGGACTCCTCGTCGATTCGACAGCTCGACATGTCGATAGTCGAAACATAAAGCGTCTGCGACAGGAATGGCGAAGTTGAACACCCTGTTTACTGAGGAGCTCTCAAATGAACTTCACCACTGTACAGACGAATTTTTCTTATTTTTCTCTGTTTCCTTTGGAACCGTTTATTATGTAAATAGCTCGCTATTAGAAGATTGCAAAAGAATCGAGTAGCTTCTTCGAGACAGAGGCGTGATTGCGTAAACAACGCGAGGGTGGGAAATGGAGGACGCTGAGGACAAAGGAACTGGATGAAGTTCCTTCGAAGCAGAGTTTGCCGAGAGGTCTTTGATCTCGTTGCTTTGAAGCGAATTATTTAGAGACAAGAAGTACATTGTTAAAACTTAGGTCATTGAGTTCTCTGGATCGCAGAATTTATATGCCTGAAAAGTCATGAATAATTTAAACGTCAGGAGATTGACTTGATTTTCTTTAATTCTGTTGTTCTCGGTTTTGGTTTGATTCATTTGGATTTTCTTGGTGGATGATTTCAGCATGTTTGAACAGGCTTAAAACAATATTCAGTGTTTTCGAGCAGATAAAATTTGAACAGGAAGGGGTAGGTGAATAGGCAGAAAGCAATTTTAACTTAAACGAATTTAGTAAATCAATGAACTAATATTTTTGACCAACCTCCAAATTGAAATTAAAAATAAAACCGCTTTTACATAGGCTGGTTCAAAAATATTGGTCCCCAAAAAACACTAAACAAATATACATTTCTAACTTCTAGAATCCTTTTTGCAAAAAGTCTCTGTTACTTACATTTCCCCTAATTTCCCAACTTTTCACCAAATAATAAAAACCATAAAAAAAAATTATCTTCAAACCTAATTTAAACAGCAAACTATGTACCTTAAGTGGTGCCATTATTCTCAGACCACCCTATACATGCATCACTCATAAACGAAGCAGATTTAGACACACCCTCACAATTTTGCCAATAATTAAAAAATGGCCTCACGAAAGACGTTCGAGGGAGAGAAAATTAGGAGGCTTGGACAAACTCGCCAATTCCAGGGCTATTTTCTATCGTCCTGTCTCAAAGAAGATGGCGTCCTCATTATCCCCCACGCGTCGACACTGGAAACGACGAGATGCCCCCGATTTTAACGAGACACCGCAATCATAGAGACGTCCGTCCGCTGGAAATCCAAAGCACTGTCTATCGAGTGAATCATTAAAGTCCATTGTCGAGCGGTGCAGGAGCGAGGGAACATTTCTGCGGGATCTTACGCCGCTGCTTATGAAAGGACGAGCTCGCTGTCGCGGTTATTCACGATTCAATTTCCTTGCACTCTTCTTTTGTGTTTGCTTTTCCAGCAACGCGAGTGACGAGGGACCATTGAGATGGCCCCGTGAAATTTTAAAGATTCGCCGAGTGCGAAATTCAAAATTGGTGCTCGTGGCTTTCTTGATGAAAGGAATTGCGGAAAATGGTACCACTAGTTCCATTAATAATAGGTGGAATGTGTTTTGGACTTCGGAGCTTGAAATGTGAGTGGTGCCATTTTGGGAGTCGATAGTTGCAAATTTGAGAATATTCTTGTCAGGTTCTGATTGTACTGTGGTATTCTCAAATTTTATATGGGCTGGTCTAAAGAAATTCACAACATGTTGAAGGGGAATTTTAATATTCATGTTTTTTAAAATTGGCAGGGAAATGCCATATTCCAAAAAATATAGCAAATATTTTTGGAAAATATTGCAAAATTTTTTGGAAAGTATTGCAAACATTTTTGAAAAATATTGCAAAATTTTTTGGAAAATGTT
This sequence comes from Andrena camellia, assembly GCA_029448645.1. Taxonomy (NCBI): domain Eukaryota; kingdom Metazoa; phylum Arthropoda; class Insecta; order Hymenoptera; family Andrenidae; genus Andrena; species Andrena camellia. The sequence goes on along the minus strand of CM055681.1, from coordinate 1,713,137 downwards.
GCAAATATTTTTGGAAAATGTTGCAAATATTTTTGGGAAATATTCCAAATACTCCAACTGTGATGAAGATATAGGAAACCACAGCCACTAATTTAATTCTTTCACGTTAAAGCATCTAGCACTTTGAAAACTCAGATTTGTTTCTTTACAATTTTTGGACAAAAAAATAGTAGGTACCTGCAGAATTCCATTTGACAGAATTGACAAAAGTTAATAATTACGAAATACTGTAATACGGTGAATTTTTCGGAAATCATAAATCTGTTATTAGTGCGAACGGTAATAGAACTTACATCGGGTATTTATAGAATACTGAATTTGTTCGATCACCTCTGTTGCCAACTGCAAGGTATTCATAGAAATTAGTCGGAGCGACGTGCGTCGTTTGTCATCACCTACGAAGGCACGTTGAAGCGCATCGTCACGGCTCTTATGAGTAAAGTTTTGCATAAATTTCCGAGATAAACGGGAATAAACGCAGCTCAAATATAACTTCCAAACCTTCCATTAAAATTTCGAAACCTTGAAATTATTAGTAGACCCAAGCAAATAATTTAAGAATAAAAAGATAAGAAGGAAATCTTAGAGAAACACTTCTCACTGCAAAATTTAAAAAGTTGAAGAATTTTTAAAAATCCTGTTGATGCAAAATTGTAAAAAAAGGATTAATATTTTCAAGAAAAGGGGATTACATAGTTCAAAAAATTTTGCTGAGCCCCTAATTCAAATCTCAACTACCATTCAAAACTTGTTTAATTTTTTACATTTTGACTCGATTCCCAGATTATTCGGAAAGTCACACTTTTCAGAAAATTAATTCGACACCTCAAGTAAATGAAAATGAAAATTGAAGATTTTTGTAAAAGATAAATACTTGAATCAAAATTCATCGAAACTTCTTCAGAATTGGAATCAGACAAATTTCGATAATTTTCTTGATAAGTACCTTATCATCCACCGATAATCGTTCAAAAGCAAACTCCTCTTAATTAATACATTCGCAACTCAAAACTCGCGTCCGTATTTTGCGGCAGGCGTGTCGGTGCGCGTTATTTTCACAGAAATGAATCGACGCGTGTCGACAAGTTATTGGTTTGAAGCGTTGCCAATCGCGGAATTTCGCGGTCGCCATGTTTATCGCTTTTGCAACCGTCCCGCCGTTGCAAATTTCCACGTCGCCCAGCAATCACGGAAAACCTGGCAAAATTCGCGCGACAGATGTGCATTGTATGATCAACGCGATTTGCAAGATCGCGGAAATAATAACGTCGCGCGCACGAACGATTGCCCTCGAATTTTCAGAGACGGAATTTTAAAAATAAATTTCAATATGTGTAAGTCTTCAAAAGAGGAGGTACTTCCCCGGCGTTATGTAAAAAAAAACAGGAATATATTTTTTATGTAGCTTTTATATTTGTTTTGTGGTGAATTTTTAATTTGCTTTTTCACAATTTTATTCTGGAGAACTAATTGCAAGTAAATTTGTGAAAATTCAAAGTTAAAAGATAAAAACGTAACGAGGGAATCGAGTCGATGGTAAAATCCCAACTGTAATTAAGTTCCAGCGGATTACAAAATTCTGATATGTAATCTGATTGGATAAATGTGAAATATAATTGCGGTTCGCTGGAAGTGTTTCTGATATTGCGCAATAAATGCACGTTACGGACGAAGTTAATAAATAAAACGAAGATTTACAGTGCCTTCGGTGGAGAAAATTACAATTTCAAATGTATTCAGCAGCAGTAATTTGATTTTCAGTGGAAGCTTTCGTCTTTGAGAAAAGTTCCCTTCAATTTACTTAAAACTCCTTAATTTCATGCGTAATTCATGAAATATTCGACAGAAAATAGACGCAGGGAATTGCTCTTAAAAAACTGCATCGAAAGTGTGAAATAAAGTTTTTCCGATCGAACCTTTGTTTCCGAGGTAATCGAGTTTGAAGCTGGACGCGCACTGAGGCTAATTTTTTGCGCAATCAAGTACGCGCATGCTGCATCCACTTTCAAATTTAATTTCCTGGAAAACCAAGGCTCGTGCGAAAAAATCTCACTCTACATTTTCGGTCTGTTTTTTAAAACCGTATCGACTTCACATGGTCTTCTCACATATTTTACAAACATAGCGATAAGCAATATATAAAACTGTATATTTCTGAAGAATTGCATTAAAATAATCCTGCAAAATCCTCAGTCAATTTTTAATTAAAATCCACAGCTATAATACAAATAATAATAATAATATTTAAATAACATAAATAATTGAATAAATAATGAAAACCAACTTTTTCAACATCTCTGTCTGGGCTACCACAAACTTAACTACTTTCCTATATTTTTATTGTTAAATAAACACCTCGTTCTCTTTTATAATAAAATTCAATCCCCTCGATTCTTACATGCAAAAAGCGAGTAGTACGTGACAAGTTTCGTGCACGTCGGCAGAGGAAGTGTAAAATTTCGTCCCGTTCCAGCTCGTGGACGCAAATATTGGATTAACATTGTCTGCCACGTGTGCATAATGCAATTAATGCGGCGCAGACTGGGAAAACAGTCGATCCCTCGGCAGGTGTCAGTAACATCAATTTCCCCTTCATGTTGGCGCTTACATGTACGTGTGTGAGTGGCAACGCGTTCAAGATTCGTGTGTCTCTCTACTTAGCAGCTGTTGCTACGTGTGCTTCGACAGCGACATCACCCAACTAATTATTTCACATTCGCCTCGATATTCCAATGTTACAATGCCTCGATAGGCAAAATTAAATGACACGTTGAAAATGGGGCAAAAATATAAGTCGATATTAATTATCCATTGCGAAGGAAAATTGGTTGCCCTTAATTTGGGGATAATTAACATTACTGCGATTAAAAAATTCGTGGGGTGTGATACAGGGGGGACAAAATTTAATGAAAATAAATTAAGATAGGAAGTTTTTGCACGAGATACTTTCGCGACTCACAACTAGTATTCCGGATATATTGACAGAGCTGGTGTTAATTGGAAAAACAAATGCCAAAAGATAGAAAATTAATGGACTTGGTACTGAAGCTGCGTCGAAATTTTTTTAGAAAAAAGTCACCATTATGGTTTTTATTTACTACAGTAGTAGTCACATTCGATAAATCAGAAGCGTTTGGAAGAAGATTTGACAGAGGCCATTAAAGATTCAATCGACGGTGACAGAGATAATGAAAATGTGCGAGGCGAGAATTATGTGACGCAGGTTACAAATACTTACCAGCGATGCATGGAAGTGGCACTCTTTGGAGCGTGACGCCGAATTTACCGGCGTGACTCCTGTGCCTCGTAATTATCATCACGCCGCTTGAACGTGGCCGCTAATCACTACGATAATGCCTCTCCCGCGATAAATTTGCATACCATTAGTCCTAGCGATACTCGTGGAGAGTCTCCTCAAGGCATTGTACCTGTCTTCCTGTAAATTGAAACATCATCCTTGCATGATCGTGTCTTCATTTGATAAGAAAAGTTCAATAGAAGTATCCTAAACTCTGTAGTTAGTGTGTTTGATCTTTGAAACAATAAATTAGAAGAATGAGGATTTTTGTTTAAGTGAAGTTTCAGGTCTCGACCCTCTTGTTTAAGGATAAGATGGGGGTAAAATCCCTTAAATTTAAATTTTTTTCTCGGTTACTACTTAAGAGGGGATCCCACCCTTAAGCCACTAACAAAAAACTTTTTAGTACCTACAATTATTTTAGAATTTTAATTTTGGAATTATTTTGAATATTTAGAAGCCCAATTTTGTCACAATGATAGAATTTATGGATCAATTTTTTTATAACTACAGGATACCACGGATCTCAAGAATATATTGTATTAATTTTTATAACAATCTGTTTCACACGATTAAATAAAAATCACTTCTCTAAAGTGCATCATTTAAGTTTTGAAACTGCTTCATGCTATTGACATTACGTAGATATTATTTTATTATTTTTATACAGGTATTTCAATTTATTAATGAAATTACTATATTTCACATTAATAAATTTCACATACTTCGAGATGACCATATGAGATTTATTCGCTCGCATCTCTTCCAGAGATGAGTGGAGAAAGATCTTAAACTCTGGCCACCAATTTCACTTACGGCCAATAGAAAAAGCAATTCGCAAGTCATCGAAAACGGGGAGGAGCTGGGAATCGGATTTGGAGGGGGAGGGGGGGACGCGAAAAGGGTTGGGAGAGAGACAAGAAAGAAGGGCTTAATAATTCTCAGGGTTCGTCGAAAGCGGCGGAATTGCGTTTGCAAATATTTTACAGGCGCATGCGAGTAAGGTGTACGGCCGCGCCGCCAGAAGTGTTTAATTAATGCCACCAGCTACAGCACTGCAGACAGTAGCGGTATGAATTACGTTTCTCGCTGGTCCGTGACTAACGCGTTACGCAATTAAACGTGTATAGGGCCGTTGGTGCGAGACTTTCCCAGATATTTCGCACCGTGTCTCGAATGCCCAAAACAATTATTCCTCCTGGCGATTGTAATTATGCAGCGCGCGATAATAATTGTGCAACTCGCGACAGATTATCGGTGATACCGCGACTCGTTGCGAATAAAGTATGCTGTGCATATGGAATTGTTGGTGCAGCGCAGTATTGAGATCCCTAGTGCGCATGCTCGAGCAGGGGGGCGGGGCAGTGGGCGGGACAGAGGGCGGAGCAATCGACCCGTCTTTTTTAAATGTCTTGTATCATTCTTATTCCATAGAAACATGGGAGAAAGTTACATCTGCTTAAAAATTCATCTTGGTATTACTCTCTCCAAATTCAGGCAATTTCGTTATCCTAAGCATCTGTTTATTCCAGTGGTTTCCAACCCAAGAGGGTCGCCGCGATTATTTTTAGCTGACGAATCATAGCCCTTATTTATTTTAATATGGTTACACTGCCATATTTTATTAATGATGTAACACTGATTTTTCAATTATGAAAAAAAGAAAAAGCTGGTTGGCACCCAGCATCACACTAAATAGGCTAATTAAATATATTAAACATCTTCACGTATATTTAATATATGTATTAAGATAATTAGATACTATTAAATTGGAATTATATTCTCTATAGTGTTATAGTCTCTAATTTACATTACTTTATGGGGGGGGGGGGGGCAGATTATTTGAATATTATAAAAGGAGGTCGGGACTCAAAAAAGATTAGGAAACACTGGTTTATCCATTTACTAATCTTCCAACAGAAAGTACTAAAAATTAATAAACACATTTCACAAAGAAATATACTTTTCGTGCTTCCTCACAGATTGAATCGTCCTAAAAATTAGAAACGGTAGTTGCACTTTCCTCCCACGAAACACAATTTCAAATGCTGCATTCTGCTTCTTATTTCACCGGAAAATAGCACCATGCCCTTTCTAACCGGACGATCAGCGACAATCGTTTTCCTCAAGATAAAAGACGGTGGACTCGCGTAAAATGCCAGGTCGCGTTCCATAATTCCATCTCGACGGAGCGACGCTTATATTTGGTTCTACAACGGTGCAGAACCTGCTCCCAAAAGATAGTAGACGAAATTATGCATCAGCCCGAGAAATTTCGCGGCTTTTATCCGCAGACATTAGAATGACGAAGAATCATATAGTTGCGCGATTGCTGATGGGCAAACTTGGTCCAGCCACCTAGAATGCGGATGCATTATCGTTAAAACGAATTTTCATGGGGAGCTAGATTGAAGCCGGGCAATTTTGATCGTTTTTGAATGAAATAGCGTTACTTTTACTTTTGTTACTTATTATTTTTGCTACTATTCAAAGTCAAAGCGTTAATTCAGCGAATGCATAAATTCAGTAACACCCATGCTATATAGCTAACCATCCCAAAACCAAAAATAATTTTTTTTTAGAAAAAGTAGGAAGAGGGTGGGGATTTAAGGGGCGCATTGTTATTTTAAACAAGGACCTTTAAAAAGAACCTTAACTAACAGTTTTTTTCTTAACGAGAGGAATTTTTCAATTTTTAGGAATTGAAGAGTCCTTGGCAGAAAACACTCTAAGTGTCAAAAATCAAATTTTCAGCAGAGGGAAAAATCTTCCCTGACTTTATGTTAGTTATGAAATTTTATTTGTTTTGATTGCTAAATATGCTTAATTACACAATAACCCAAATGCATTACAATTTTTTTTATTTTTTTTCATTAATATAGTCCAAATTTACGATAAAAAGAATTGTATTTAGTTGTAGAGAAAACTGAATGTGCGATTTATTTAAATTTGCAAAAGGCTCCTCGATTGCTTTTCACAAAATTTCCCTAATTTTTCTACCAAATTTTTTATATTTCAATAAATAAAATTTCACAAATTCTGTGGATGATTTCTCAATACTTCCTCGATATTCTAACTACAGCAAGGATTCTAATCGCAGCCTGCCAATTGCTTGTATCTAGTAAATACCAATTTCTCATTATGGATCATCTAATATGCAGCTATAAACACATCAAACATCCGTGATTAATCTTCATCGCCATAACAGCTTAATCACCATCTTTCATATCACGCAGTATAATTCATACTTCATAGATCAAACTACCCACCACAGAACCTACACCTATGACCTCTGACCTCTTTTTCTTAAAAAAGCCAGGCCTCACATTTTTATGATTCTACTCTATGATTTTAATTGCCCTAGGACACAAAAAAGAAGCAGTATTCCCACAAGCTAAAAACAAATATCGTAAACATTTATGAATGTGGGAAACATTAACAGATACTAATATTTTCGATTGGGTTGCCCTTGGAAATGCATTACGTGCGAATACTTGGCCGATTGACAGGATTGTGGATAAAAGAAAATCATGTCTGTTTGGCAAATGGAGGGGGAAGGGGACAGCGAGAATATCGAGAGAATCTTTGCTTCCGATTTGTGGAAAGTATTCAACTTTTTTGCTCGAGAAAAGCCTGGGGCTAAATCGCGAGTTTCGGTCCAGATTTACCTCGACTGAAAAGTTTCGTCCTGGAGTTCGAGATCTACTTATTCCACAAGTTTTTTGCACTGGTCCTCCTGTGATACCCGCATTTTTTTTAATAAAATAGAAGTGGAATTGCGGCATTGTGCTCGAGGAATCTCGTGCTGCATTCAAAATTATCGTCAGCCTTTATTTTATATATTTCTCGAAATTGTACTCGAAAGATAAAGTTCTGGGTTGTAGTTCTCTAACAGGAATTATGTTGAAGGAAATGTAGGAACGTGGTAGATTGATAAATAATTGCATTCCACTGTTTGATTTGATTAAATGAATCTTGGTGTATTTAGACCTGCAATTCAATTAGAGTTGATTTGTTGAGGTATTGAGTAATTAATATTGATACATATGCGGTAAGTAGATATAATAATCGAGGCTGTAGCAGATTTGCATAATTTATTTGCGACCATTAAAATACAGCTGCATCGTTTGCTCCATTTGGTATCGAAATAAATATTCCAATATGCATTCTGTGTCTACAAACCCTTTTATCTAGAAATATGGAACAGAAGCTACTTTAGGTTGCTCAAATTTTTAGTAATAATACAGTACACCACGAAATCAATTTTTAATGCATTATAAACACAGATCCAAAATAAGTTATTTTAAAAAAAATTTAGAAATAAGTCATTAAGTAAAAATTACATTTTATTTAAATGGAAGTCAGTTGTCCTTTAATCTCAATGAAATTTCTCAAAAAATGAAAGCATTAAAAAGTACTAATTTTTAATTGTTCTGATTACAAATAAAAAGGTATGAAAATATATGAAACACAGGATAGGATAAAAGATATTGACTATAATTTAAATTTTCGCTGACGATAATTGTTATCTGTAATCAAAAAAAATTCTGTCATTTGGTTACTGGTAGCCGAAATTAAATTTCCGTCATCGATAATAGTTGCTGGTAGCCAAAAAAAAAATGTAATCATTCATAATGGTTATACGTAACCAAAATGATTTAATTAAAGATAGTAACTCTCATACCATAACTTTTAAAATTTGTCTTATAACAGTTTTGATGTCTGATTACAAGCAATTTATTATTCATCGTCATCCACCATTTAAATCTCTTTTATTGCATCATATTAGGCTTTTAGATTCCTATTATTGCATACATTTCTAGTAACCCTGAAGTGTTTTACAACTTTATTTAAAACGATATAATTTTTTTTACGTCTATGAATAGGAAATCACGAAACATTCCGCGACACTTCCTCATCGAACTGCGCAGGTACCTAATCTATCGCTGTTATCTAGGTTTCTAATGATACATTGGCATAATTGCTATGTAATAAACGATAAATGTGCTACGCCAATTATTGGATCGCAAGGAATGCCCAAGGCATTACAATCACGTGTTTCTCATTAGACGTCGATGCTGGCCCCGTTGAACGGAGACGAATATCAAGAAGCAATAATGCTGCATGGCATAGTCAGTAATGGCCCATTACTAATGGGACACCTCGGAATATCATTGCATAGTCTCTAACTTGATGCAAATCGAAGAACAGTAAATAGGCTCTAAAGAAAGTAATTAGAGATTTACCTAATTGCACGAGGTGTTAAATGTTTCACCAGGGACGATAACCGAAAAGAACGAAATATTTTTCCGGGACAGAGACAGAAACGAAAATGAAATTCGTAATCCTATTGCAGGAGTGAAAACGAAATAACCGAAATAAAAATTCCGGATAATAACGATATTATTTTTTTTTCGAAGCACACTTTATGTTGAAATTTTAAATTGAGCGCGCCCCTTATTTACATCATGAATCTATTTGTGCCTGCATATGCACAGTAAATACATTCCGTGATTTTGGTTCCGACTATTTTTTATAATAATATTAATACATAATATGTAATCAAAATATATAATATTTTATAATATAACTACCAAATGAAATCAAATTGTTAAAAATAAGAGTTATATGAGCTTTTTTATAAATATGAAATAACCGGTTCGGAACAAAATTTGTTTTTCGTTCCAATGGGAACGAAATATTTTTCAGCAGGAACGATATTAACCCAAACAAAAAAACATTTCGTTCCAGGTCCCTGTATTTTATACTGATTAATTCAATTTGGGGTCCTTTGCTTGGAGGGGAATTAAATTTTAGAATTTGAAAAAAGGAGTCAAATATTTTGTAGGTATTTTTCAATGTGTTTTTGAGACTATTAAATTTTCAAATATGTGTAGTTTGAGTAGGTACGAAAATGTTAAATATTTGTAATATGAAAAATTCGATGAGTATAATACCATTTTTTGATTTTGTATGTCTTTCATTTTCTAAATTCGGGTGCTCAGTTTACTGACTCTAAATAAAACATGTGAAAGTCTCTATTCACCTGGTATTACATTCGAGATAAATAAATATTGAACAGCATGCGAGCGAACCTAGAACTCAATCGTTTTTCTGCGATTAAAAGTAAAAATGAAGATAATTAGAATTTTGTAGAAAAACAAAAGTGTTTATTCATCTCATCGTGAACACACGTACGTAAGAAATTATTCGTTGTATTGTAGGCGAGCCACAGTTGTAATTATTCATTTTTGCAATAGGAATTTGATAAACAGAACATATTTCTACTGTTTTCGAAAGCCTCGTATTTTTGCCGGACTACGTCGCGTTGGACAATATTAAGAAGTCAGCCGTAACGCGCGCTATTTCCTTTCTTAACTAATTTAAAAACGGCAGGAACCGCGTTAAAACGGAATATGTTTACATATCTACAAGGACAGCAGAGTCACTTCGTTCCATTTTCTACTTTTCGATATTTACTTCGAAGTTCCTTTTGTTAGAATCATTTCCCTTCTGAATATAACGACAAACAAATCCACTTACGATTATAATATAATCACAATATAAGAACATTAAATATAAAATATACAAGTATCTCTAAATCCATTTAAAAAATAAGACAAGCATAAAAAAGTTCCCTCGGTATTACTGTGATTAAAATTATCAAAATTTCTTACGAAAATAAAACTGAAATTCATTATTCAAAACACAATTCATTATCCAAAACAGTTCCAGAGAAAATAATTCTTTGAATTGCACAGTCTGTATACAATTTTCTCCTTTCCTTTCATTTTTTGCATTTTTATTGACCATTTTTGTTAATTTTCGATATCTAAATTTCCAAAACGATTGTACTATATGGTACAAGTGTTTGACGATTGAAAACATTCACAAGGCAGTAAAATTTAATCGCCCTTTGCCTTTCTCTATCAAAAAAGCTGAGATGCACTTTACTTCCTTCAGATGTATCTAATAATAAGATAAGGGACATGAAAGTATTTTTTCTGGGCTTTGTTGATGGTTGGTATGAAATGGAAAACGTGTTTTTGCTTCTCTGCATGCTTTATTTTTCTTCTCCTATTTCATTGGTGGATGCTCAAAGATTCATAAATGTTTACTGTACGTTATATGAGCCTCTTGAAAAAGTGGCAATGGAGGGACAGAAATAAAATCTGTCAGAATATTGTGGGAACTCTGAACTTTACGGATCTCTTTCAGTGTCCATATGTGCAATTTTTCCAATAACTATCATCATAGAAATTACAATAGAAAAACATTAGCAAATTAATTCATTGTATAAGAAGTTCTGGGAATATATTTCATTTGAATTTAAGAAAATGGTAAATATTATTAGATACCTGTACACATTATCAATTAGTTCAGAGGAAGAAATTCGTTTGCCACGAGCTTTCCATAACTGTATTTAAGTAAATATACATATTACTCTGTTTTGCAAATCTTTTCAAACCAATTCCTACTTCTGTAAAAATAGTTTAACTGTATTCTGTTAGGTTATATGCCACTTTACAAATAAAATGAAGGATAAATTCTATTTAAAAGCTATATTATCATCTAATCTCAATATCGCGAAAGAAAATTTGAATTCGAATGCGTTATGGAAAGTAACGTGAAACCTAACCTCATCATACATTCCCAGCGACAAACATCTAATGTTCCAAACATTTCAAAAACAAAATCTCCTATGAAAGAATAACCTATAAAAGACACGAACCCTCGTTCCTCTCCCACTTTCCTCCAGCACCCATCGCTTCCGCCTCTCCAAACACTTGCAGGCACACTGGAAAACAAAACGCACGCCCAAGCGCGATAATTCAATTATTCGACGTCTTACAAGCGATCGCGTTAAGGGTTGACGCGCGCCCGATAAATTGAAAGCTTTGGGCTCGCAACATTAGTCCTCGTGCGTTCCCGTGGCCGGTCGGGGGCGCTCGGCAGCGGCCCCGCGCGAGCCAGCAGCGCCGCAGCGCGGGTAGTTATCGTGCCTCCTCGACCCGGCGGCTCGTCCTCCGCGTCTTCGTCCTCGCAGCCGTCGAGATCGTCTTCCGCGGCCACCTCGATCGTTGTCTTCTAGCGGGCGAACACGCGCGAAAAGCACGCGCCCCGAAGGACGTGCGGCAGCGGCTTCATTCATCCACGGTCGGCCGTTGCCGCCTCGCCGATCCGTCGTCGTCCCTCGTTTTTCCCTCTCTTTCCCGTGCCCCCTGCTCGGCCAGTCGGCCAGTCAGTCGCGTACAGTGCCGGCTGGTGCGCGCATCGCGCGATTCGTCGTCGATCGTCGCGTCCTGCGGCCGAAAAAAAGGAAAAGCACCGTGCAGTCGTGCACGGAAGTGATGCCCGTTCTTCTTAAGTGAACCGTGCGTCGTTCCCCCGCGAATCGAGGAGACCCGGATTCTTCTCGCTTCCCTTTAGGTCTGTCCCCCTTTTTCAGTTTCTGTTCCGCTTGGTTTTATTGTGCGGTGGTGAGCCTGGATTCGCCGCGGCTCTAGTGTGCCTGTGGTCTGTGTCGTGTCGCGAGGAGCACATAACCTGTCGGTTTAACACCGGCTGCTCCGTTCGCCGGCGAATGCACGGCGCGCGAGTTTAATTAGGAGCGAAGGTGGCCAGCGTGGATCACGTGAGTGCAACGAATTACGTATGGTTTTATTGGGAGAGACGGGCTGACGCACGAGACTCCGCGTTCGTAAAATTTAAGTAGCTCGGAGCGGTGGGTGGGAGTGGGATCATTATAATAGCAGCGTACCTCGTGACGTTTCCTTCCTGTTGTCGGGACCCTCGTCCTTTCTCGACCCGACACATTTCTCATTGTTCGAGACGGTCTTTTTTGCTGGTGTTATGAATAACGAGGGGTATGAAGAATCGTGACGGAATGTATGCCTCAAATGTATCGCGCAGGGGAAGTGTTTATGCTGACACGGTTTTTGAATGCGTGGTCTAGGTTGAGAAATTTTTGTCCATTATTGGAGCTTGGTATATTTGTAGGTCGAGCGAGCAATTTTTTTAGGTTAGGGAATTGAATATAAAATACGTTTGCGAAATTAAACTAAATATTGACGAGGTTTCTTATTTCTCTAGTAATTAAATAACAAAATTTTCCTTGCCCTGGAGGGGAATAAAAAAGTGCATAACGGCATGCTATGTTATTGTCATTTAATAAACTGGGCAATTGCTCAAGCTGAAATGGTTTTTACATGTTCGTTTGATCTTGTATAATTGAGACGTTTAATTAACTTCTTTACTCTTGGCATTCTTTCCATTACAAATGCAGCAGGTGTTAAATGAGACACTCCTTCCTGGTGTTTATTTATTTATTTAGTTAAACGGAAGTCCTTTGATAAATACAAGAAATAATAATATATATACTGAGCAATGAAGGGCACATTAGAGAAAGAACTATCAATGTACCTGATACGTAAATACAGTAGAAGCAAAAAACACATAAAGGCGCAAACACACAACCAAAATAAAGAAAATAGCAGCTATGTACTTACAAGGGAACACCGCGAACTTATATTCATCGATTAGAACGTAACTTTGTAGGCTTATAGAGTACCTCAAGCAAGAGCAACGGTATATGCCATTCCTGTCCAATCGCCTTTTAAGGGTGTGAAAACTAACCTTAAAGTCAAATAGGCACTCCCACTTTGTCGCGTATAATTCCTAAAGTACAAGCGACAGAAAAAAAAATTTCAAACGAAAGTTTAATGGTACAATAAGCGCTTCAAATTTGCGTCAACAAAATTTTGAAATTTTTTTTAAAAAAAAAATGCCAACCGAAAAAATTTTGTTTTCAAAATTTTGTTAACCCAAGTTTGCAGGGCATAGTGTACCATTAAACATTTGTTTGAAACATTTCTTTCCGTCTCTTGTACTTTAGGAGTTATAGGTGAAAAAGTGGGAGTGCCTATTTGACTTTGAGGTTAGTTTTCTCAATCTTAAAGGGCGATTGGGCACGAATGAAGCATACCGTTGTTCTTGTCTTGAGTCGCTCTATAAACCCACAAAGTTGCGTTCCAATTGGTGAGTAAGGGTTCGCAGTGTTGCCTTGTTAGTTACAAATACGATTGAGAGCTCTAGATCTAAATGTATGAAAAGAGCAGTCGAAGAAATATCTGAGTAACGAAAGGACGAATAATCCTAATGAATAGAGCTGTTCTTTCAATTATATAAGTACAGTAACTATTTATTCTGTCACGATCCCCAAGTATCCTCTGAATTTCCTCTATTTAATCTCTCTATTGACACTGTCGCGTGCCCATCATCCCCACTCCTTCACCTGACGCGCAACGGACGCTGGGTAAATTATTGCGAATTATAGCGCTAGTAAATGTCTCGTGCGTGAGTCGTTCTCTAAAAGAAAGCTCAATGAAAATTCTCTTTTATCGACCTGCGTTTTAGTAGTAAATGTTAATTAAATAAGAACACACTAAAAAATAAGAGAGTATCAGTGCTGTGTGAGGCGTCAGCGTAAGTTTCTGTGGCTGGCAGCTTTTGGAAAATGTTTATGGTAGAAATAGGGAGGAAAACTTCACGATGCTGTCTTTATCTATCCTCGAAGCGAGGGATTCACGGTAACGCGTTAAATTATGCAAGGGCTTGTACAACCGTGACAAGGTAAACGTAATGTTTCTTTTCCCTCCTCGTTTATCTTTGTGCACGGTGTCCAGTAAAGCGCGGCACAGTCGACTGGGCGATTCTCCAACAAGCAACTAGCAACAAAATGTACGACAATTGTTTTTTATTGGTCGAGTAATTTATTCTTGAGGGTAATAATCTTTAATATGAAACTACTTTGCGTTTAATTGACTTCTTAAGTGTGAGCTTAATTATTTAGTTTCCTAACGATTTTTATTTGATACCCACAAGGTAACAAAATAATTAAGTGGGTAATAATGTAGTGGGAAGAGAGTAATTTGTGGTACATTTTCACACGCCCGTAATATTACGTTTTTTTTGCGAACAGTCTCAAAATTCTACTTCCGTAATATTACGTTCGATAGAATAAACAATAAACCCTTCTTTCGAAAAATAGTGCTTCATCCCAGTTTATAAACATTTATATAGTAAAATAGGAACATAAAAAAGGGTGCAATTTTTTAAAGTTTTTCTAAAATTCAGGGTGTGGATGAGTTCTTTGATAATCCAAAAATAATACTGCATATTTTTTATTTTTATTATTGATTATGCAGTGATTTATTTAGACATCACGTGTGCACTTCTCCCCGTTACCTACCTTTCCTCAAGCTTTCGAGTCCCCTTTTATTCACTCGGCACGAGAAATATATTCGGAGCACTGTTAGCTGCAAAATGGGAGTAATTAATTATTAACCCATTTCAGTAGTTATAATTGTACGAGGTAGCGGAACCTTGCTGTTGCAGCCGCGCGAGAACTTTCGTGTCGGGGTTTGTTTAGAATTATAAAGTGGAAGCTTATCGCGGAAGTCTTTTCGACGAGTTCCCCTCGTTATACTTACTTCCACTCTCATCGGCTCATTTATACAAAACCAGTAGCATTTTCGGAATATACAGTGGGTGGCCAAATTATTATACTCAAACAAAAAAAGTTTATATTTTATAAGCATAAGCGATGGAATAAAATAGACGTCGCGTTTTTAATGTTATGATATTTTTTTTTTAATACTAGTATGTATTTAAGAATACAAAGTAAATAAATTTATATAGGTTTAAGATTATATTGTTCGAGAAATACAATTACTCAATATTTGGTGACTCCGCTTTTAGCATTTTCACAGATTGTGATGAAAATGTTTTGGGTACAATAATTTGGCCACTCACGGTATAACATTTTTATGGAGCATACAGTGTTTTGACAGGTATTTAGAAAATTGTAAAAATATTATCGCAAGTTTGTTTTTATTTCTGCTATTTTAGGGGCGAATAGAAGGGAAACAGTGGCAACGAGAATAATCATAGCAAATCGAGCCTTGCGGAAATATTTTTACTATTTCCTGAACCTCTGAAATACTATCATGATTTACTAAATATCTCCATGAGCATTAAAATACCACAGGCGTCCTGTGTAAAGTAATCAGTGGAACCAGAAGTAGCTACAACGAAAGGAACTTTGGGTGAATGTTTTCACGATTACGGAATTTATGTTACGTCGGAGTTAAACAGAATTCTTACGTAATTTACAGTATCTCAATTAGAACAACGATATTTAAGAAATCGTGATAATATTTTCAGATTTTCTTTCATCGTGACTACTTCTGAGTGCACTTATTAATTTTTGCAGAACTCGTGTTATTTTGTACATAAGTAATGATAATTACAGTAATAACTACTTTAATGACCGTGATTCAGCAAAAGTTTCTGTTATGAAATGAAAATTCCTTTAGCATAGTCATCGTCTATAAATTGCAAAGATATTTACGCAACTTTTTGAATTTTAACCTTTGAACAGTTTCGGTAACATAGTCCAATGGTTATGACAGATTTCGATTATTTTGGTTTGGTTCCGCATCTCCTTTTCGCCCCGCGTTATTAACAAAATTTCGTCCCGCGCCTCTATTTCCGTTTCGCAGTCTCGTTCTATTTTATTTGCTTAAATTTTAACGAGTCAGCAGCATGGTTTCATTGAACTCCGCGGCGTTAAAAATAGACGATTTTTTTTCTCTCCGCGGAAACGCGCGACCCGCTGTCGTGTTCGCTCGTTATCCTCTGTTGAACGCGGGAAACACGGCACCATGAACTGCTCCCATGCGAAATTTCATAGATAACGTTGCTCAGTTTGTGTCTGCGCGAAACCCGCGTTTTCTAATGGTGGAAAGTCACCAGCTACGTGTCTGAAAAGAGTTTGGGGTCAGAGTTGGAGGTATTCGAAAATTGAATAATTCGAATACTTCATAGGTACTCGAATATTTCTCGAATATTAGAAATATTCGAACACACCATTAGTATCAGGGCTGTGTTTGAATATTAAATTTTGATTAAGAGTGTATTTGAAGATTTTGAATGTTGCATTCAAATTTGGGCTGAATTCGAATATTACACTGAAATTTTGATAAGTATTTCACCCCTCCCCCCTCACCATTTAGTAGCAGAAACACAAAACACATTTCTAGTACTCTTTTATGCTCCACAAATTTATGGAGACCAATATTCGAATTTTGCATTGAGTTGTGTGAAGATTGGAATCATATTCGAGAATTTGAATAATCATCCATTCGAATACGACTGTAAATCGAGTGTTCAGATATTCAACTACAGCTCTAATTCGACTATTCAAATATTCGAATACAACTCTAATCCAAGTATTCAGATATCTAATAGACTCTAATCCAATGCAGCTCTAATTCGACTATTCAATAATTCGAATACAACTCCAATCCAAGTATTCTGATACTCGAATACAGCTCTAATTCGACTATTCAAATATTCGAATACAACTCTAATCCAAGTATTCAGATATCTAATAGACTCTAATCCAATGCAGCTCTAATTCGACTATTCAATAATTCGAATACAACTCCAATCCAAGTATTCTGATACTCGAATACAGCTCTAATTCGACTATTCAAATATTCGAATACAACTCTAATCCAAGTATTCAGATATCTAATAGACTCTAATCCAATGCAGCTCTAATTCGACTATTCAATAATTCGAATACAACTCCAATCCAAGTATTCTGATACTCGAATACAGCTCTAATTCGACTATTCAAATATTCGAATACAACTCTAATCCAAGTATTCAGATATCTAATAGACTCTGATCCAATGCAGCTCTAATTCGACTATTCAATAATTCGAATACAACTCCAATCCAAGTATTCTGATACTCGAATACAGCTCTAATTCGACTATTCAAATATTCGAATACAACTCTAATCCAAGTATTCAGATATCTAATAGACTCTGATCCAATGCAGCTCTAATTCGACTATTCAATAATTCGAATACAACTCTAATGCAAGTATTTAGATATTCGACTGCAGCTCTAATTCGACTATTCAAATATTCGAATACAACTCTAATCCAAGTATTCAGATATCTAATAGACTCTAATCGAATGCAGCTCTAATTCGACTATTCAATAATTCGAATACAACTCCAATCCAAGTATTCTGATACTCGAATACAGCTCTAATTCGACTATTCAAATATTCGAATACAACTCTAATCCAAGTATTCAGATATCTAATAGACTCTAATCCAATGCAGCTCTAATTCGACTATTCAATAATTCGAATACAACTCCAATCCAAGTATTCTGATACTCGAATACAGCTCTAATTCGACTATTCAAATATTCGAATACAACTCTAACCCAAGTATTCATATATTCGACTACAGCTCTAATTGAATTATTCAAGTACTCGAATACACTCCTAATCTACATATAATATTCCACATTCAGTCACTACAAATTTCAACACTCATCTGTTCAAATGATGGAAGAAACTTCACGAGGTTCGCCATTCTAACAAAACCTTCATCCCAGCAATACAATTCTGCACAGTGTACACCAATTACCGAGCCCGATTACCTCGAGGCAGTTGTTCCGTAAATTCCATCACAGACGTTCCTCCTGAACAAACGCTGGATTTATCTGGACTCAGATCGATCGCCGAGGTTTCGCACGCCGTTGAACAACGAAAGAAGGAAAGCTTTGAAGGCGTTTCTAAACGAGCACCAGTCGAAACGGTGGAACAAGTGCGATTCAAAGGCGCCGCCGAGCAATGCCGAGCGGTCCTCTTCCCACTTGGCAACTGTTGAGAATATCCTCTTTCGTTCAACCGGTTGTTTGCGACTTCTTGAAGCGACCGTGGCATCCAGATCGAAGCTGTCTGTCAGTAAGGCTGACAAGCGTCTCGGTGTAACCGAGCGAAGCGTGTCTCCCGCACGCGACGAGAAGTCTACCCTTTGCAAAATAAATCTCGGCGTCTGCCGGGACAAATTGTTCACGGTCTCCTCTGTCCTTTGCAGCGCTGTCGATCCATACTGAGGTTGCATGGAAATTAAGTGGGAACGTCGAAAACCGCGGTGTCATAGCTTCTCAGTTGCATGTTGTTGGGTAAACATGAAGAATTAAATTGGATTGATAGACTTCTGTGGCAAGATATCGTTGTTTTCTCAATTTCTGTAAATGTAATTGCTGGGACTGGTTGGCAGCATAGAGAAGCTCTGTCTTTGAAGGTGTGTTGCAGAAGTTGAAGGGGAAATAATAATATTACTGCCGTTTTGTAACCTAATCCTATTACAAGAAAATCTAGTCTTCTTGAAAAGAAGCCTTTGGTGAGGGGTGGTTCTTAGAGTTAACACTTCGTGGTCACAGCGGCTTATCATCACAAATTGGTCGCATGGGGTCAGAGATGGGCAAAATTTTTAGTTAAATAAAATTTCGAATAACAAATAAAAGTTAAAAAAAATTATTCCTCATTCGTTCGTTAACCCGAGGTAACTTTATTTGACACATGACGAATCATTTTTTTTTTAACTTTTATTCGTTATTCGAAATTTTATTTAATGAAAAAAAAATTGCCCATCTCTGCATGGGGTTCGCTGCACCCCAGCGTCACTTTTGAGTTACCATTTTCGTATTTTTGAATCTTTTAACTTTTCAGTGATAATTGTACATTCGTAATACTCATACAATCATGCTTTAATAGTGTTTTTTAGAAATGTAAATTTTGATGTGATGAAATTTGTAGTTGAAAAAATAGTTTTGGAAAAGAGCGATTTTTTGGTTAAAATTCACCGAATTTTTAAATTATAATAATAATTTACATATTATAAAAAATTTAATATTAAGGTCTAAATATTTATAGAAATATTGGCAAAGAAAAAAATTGCCTGAAGGGTTAAGACTCTTTTTTTTATATTGTAATTATTGGTAGGATATTGATAGGCAGCAATTACATTTGAAGTGGTGTATGTTGCCTTTTCATTGAAGGGTAACTTTTGGGGGTTTGAGAAGGATTGAGAGTGTTGGTAGTGAAATATCTAATAGGAATTTGTGACGATGAATTTTTAACCATCGAGGATATCGTTAATCACGCGCGAATGATAAAGCACATCGTAGTTTTATGAAATTGCTGTTGTAAAATTATTGTCCCCATTCACAACTTTGCTGTGATTATTGGCCTGCAGAAAAGGGGAAGGAAATACCTTGTTAAAAGTTGGAAGCATTCGCTTAGCTGCGAGCTTTGAAATTTAAATCGTTTAGAATTCCACGTATATAGCTCCAGACAACATGGTTCTCATGACATACCCGTTTCTCGTCGACATTTCGCATTTTAAGTGAGCGTTCTCCTCATGACAAATGGGAGCGCGAATGAATATGGAAAGCACGAACTGCACCGAAGCCTAGCGTGCAACATTTTATCGACGTAAAGTGTGAAAATGGAAATACCATTAGTGTTTTTAATGTTCACTTTTAATGAGGTGTCGTTCGCCGAGCTTTCGCCGCGAGCGCAGTTAGGTTTTAATGGCATAGTTGCCAAAATCCATCTTTATCAATGCAGGTAGCTAGAATTTCATCAGCAAAGTTTGGGGAATTTAATACACCGGAGGATACTCGAAACTCTACTATTGAGACGTCAATATCTGATGGTATTTCTGCTCAAGTCCACCAGGTTTCGCCACTTTTTAGAAATTAAATAGTAATCCAATAATGAGGTGTACTTGAATCTCTGCTGCCAAGGCCTAATTACTAGGCAGTCAATCTCTCGGAAATTAAGTTATTTGCGAATTAATTACATCAAAATTTCAAACCTATGTAACTTCGATAATATTTCGAATTTTTAAAAAAAAATTAAACAGGATTCTCAATAACCTTCACACCAATAGAATATATATATAAAAAAATCAATTTTTCGAACAAATACCCCCTTAATGCCACTGCTTCTGAGACCATTCTGCCTGTGCTACTTTTGAATAATTTGCATAATTAGAAAGTTTATTTGTAAGTCTTGGAAGCTTGAACACTTAGACCCTCCCGACTGTCCTCCCTGCATTAGCTAATAACGAGGATAAATTCTTCAGCTTCTGCTATTGAGACCTACTTGTGTGGTGCTACTCTTGCCAGAGCCCATCTTTCTGTGCCATTATCTATAATATTCTAGAAGGCTAAAATACTACTGACAAAGGGTACTAAAAATATTTGCTACTAAAACACTATTATCTGACAGTATATCTTCTGGAACCCTTCTTTCCTTCATTGTCCACCGATTTATTCACTCAAAACATCATCCCTAGCACCTGGAGGCTCGAACACTCAGCTCCCACTTGAGTGTCTTCGCATCGCCTAGCAACGAAGGACACATGTACCTTTCCTACTAAAACACACTTAGCCATCGCCATTCTTGCTGGCATCCACCTCTTCGTCTCCTGCTTTGTCGACTTACACCCATCGGCTATCCCCATCAGATCTTGAAAATCTTCATACCCCACTTGCCTCCTGCCATCGACGCATCACCTAGCAACAGCACTCGGCTGAAAAGAAATCGGCACTTGGACCACTGTTGTCCAACTCGTCACTAACGATAAACCGTAGACGGGGCCATTTACCATCGCCTTAACGACTCTGTCTGCTCGCTGGGAATTAGGGGACCACCGGATCGATGGAACGACGACGAAAGCCTTCCGAGGATCTCTGGGGGGACTTCGCACGGCGCAAGATTGATTTCCTGCTTCTGGCGGAAGCCCTCCGCGAGTACTTTCCGCTGGTGTATCGCCCAGGGATTTCCATGTCAAAGGAGTCGCCGCGTAAATCTTGTATGAGGCAACTTTGCACTCGTTCTGGACGTTGTTTGCGCTCGCGTGTTCCGCGGGACCGGGTGCCGCTGCCGCTTTGTCGGTGACAAACGCTTGACAGAGACCCACTTCGCGTGTTAAGTTCGCAATAAATATTAATGCGGCTTCTACGGGGAGCACAATCGAAATTACATGCCTTTGGCTTCTTGGGGCCCAGCGCGAAGAGCTGAACATTCCCAACTCGAAAATTCTGATTTTTGGACGCCAGAGACATTCACTCTGAAGGGGTGAAATCAACCCTTAAAGTTATCGCGTCTTTTCGTTTTCTCGTTTTAAGGTGGAACGAAACTTTAAATACAGGAAGTTTTCAGTTTTGGATGCTCTATCACACCACCCAGAAGAAAAATAAAGAGTATCTAATCTAATATTGAGCTGAGTGTGTTACAGATGGGGTTGCCAACTCTTTTTCGAGAAAATTTAATACTTTGCGGCCAAATGTGATAAGAAATATAGTACATTGTGAACAAATATAAGAGTTTTCAGAGGAAACTGGTGCAAAATCAAACTACATTAAAACAACCACGTCGTATTTTTTAAATGTATATTTAGGGGGACACCCTGTGTATTATAGTACACAGTTTTGGCGATTTCGTACCCCCTCCCACCCACATTATAAAAATTTGCAAGATTTTATATTCCAACCCCCTCCCTTCCTTACATAATATTTCTTACCTTGCATTTTTACAGTTATTAAAACTCTTTTAAATGTTTATATAGTTCATTTAACTCATATTGAAAATTAGGTTAAAAAAATATTACGTAAGACGCTGCCTGACACCCTCTCTCCTTTCTTAGAAAATTTCTTAATTTAAGGACGACCCCCAAAGCAAAAATATAGAAAAATTTATAATCCTTCTGTTTTGGAGGATTTAACAACGTCGAAAGGGGACGTTTTCGACCTTGAACACAGCTAGATTCGAGACTGAACTTACATTTTTATTCCCCCGACACAAACTGCTTACGCGATCACAGTGTTAAAAAGTTTGGCAGGTTGAACTGAGTTTGAGTGGCAAAGGAGTAGCATATATTTAGCGCAGCACCATCTGCACCCAAGCTACAGCGGTTAAAGTCTCGCGTACTTTATGGAGGGACAAACTCCAAGGACTAACACCTGTCGTAGGAGTTCCCCGCGCAGCGTCCCTGTAAAAAACTCCGCGGAGCGTGGCTTCGATCCTCTGAATACCACTGACTCGGCAAACATCGCAAGAAAGAGCACCCCAATAAAACATTGAACGATTCTTTCGAGGCTTCAGCGGCACGGAAGCTCAGGAATACTTGAACCTGCAGCAGCACACCGGGAACAACATTGTATCGTTGCGTATTATGTTTCCTATCGATTGAATGCTACCCCCGTCCCTGAACTATGGACTTTTGCAGCAAGTTCGAAGCGATCGGCGGCAGTAAACTTTTACACGGCACAAAGTAGATATTTTTATGTGTGCCAGCCCTCTGTGCAAAACAAACTGCGAGCCCATGCACCAGCCATTAGTTTCGAAGGCTCGGGAGAAGTTTGCGGCCCCTTTGACCCGCAAGCGGCACGCGGTGTCCTCTATTTATTTCCAGGCAGCAGACTTTGTTGGCACAAAGGTTTATCGGTGCCCCCGAACCGCGGCGACGGTTCTACTAACCCCCAGGTCAGTTAGCAAACGCGCGTCTCATTTCTTAAACAGCGCCTGGGCTTCGAGGATCCCGTTCGAGGGTGACTGTTCATTTTCCACCCCCCCCCCCCCACCCCCCCCCCCCGGTGAATATATTTCTCGTCCGGCTGGTCGTTTGAGAGGAACTTCAACGCTGCACTCGGGTGCATAATCGGACGGTTTAGCTTTGCAGCGAGCACTCTTTCTGCCTCCTCGTTAAGAGTTCTTCCTAGTTCGACGGAGTGCTTCCTCTCCCGCGTTATTAAGGAATTGGATCAGAGTTTACTGTGCGCTCCAAGTTTCGTAACAAAGCGGTGTCAGGTGGAGTTTCACGGAACCCAGGCGTGTACCGGATGAAAGCCAGATGTAGATTCAAACCTGAACTTAAAGCAAACTATCTCGAACGTGTGGGATGTCCGCATTTGGATGGATGGAAGTAAGAAGTTTCTGGTATTAGCGGCGAATTTATTGAAGTGTTTGGAATTGTATATATTGGGTTACTGTTGGTATTATTTTACCGAAGGTTCTGTGCTCGGTCTGTGCCATCACCTTACTAAAATATTCTATGCCCTGCGTAGCCTCACATCCTGATGAAATATTCCAAGTCCCATCTAGCCCTCGATCACAACCGAATTTCCCAAGCTGCACGCATCCTGAATTACTAGCGAATGCTGACCTAATCCAAACTATTTGGAACGTGTGTAATTTGAGTAGTTTCACCTTCTGGTGACAATTTTTTTTACTTTGAGTAAATATTGGAAATTTTGGGTTGGGGGGGGGGGGATTGACTCAGCAGTCCCAATTTTAGATCTACCCAGACCATTTGAAACGTGTGAAATTTGAGTATCTTCACCTTCTACTAAATAATTTTGTACTTTGCATAATTATTAGAATTTTTTAATAAAGGGGGGAGGACTGACCCATAAGTCCCAATTTTAGATCTATGCAGACCATTCGAAACGTGTGTTAATTTGAGTATCTTCACCTTCTAGCAAATAATTTTCTACTTTGAGTGCCTAATCATAGAGAATTTTGAATTGGAGGGGGGGAGGAGGTGTCTGAGCGAGCACTCTTAGTTTCCCCCTGAAAATGGGACTTTTAAGGTCCCTGCTCAGGAATAATCCCCTCAGAATTCCGAGGTGCAATCCGGAAAGTGCAGAGGGGATAAAGTCTCGTTGATGCTCCATAAAAATCGGGAACGGAATTGTGCCGCTGAAAGAGTACCCCTGTTCGTCGCGTGCCGGTCTCCGCGCAAGAAAGGAGACGTCTTCCACTAGGCTCGAAGCCGTAAAGGTAGCACGTATCGTGTCGCCGTTTGATCGATAACCAAGTGGCAAGGGTGACGCGTGGTTCACCGATACAATAGCTGGACGTAACGTGGCTCCAACACTGTCCGGCGTACGGATAATGCAAGGCTGCGCGTAGATGCATGCATACTGTGTTGATGGGAGCACATTATTCTGGACCATTTGTCGTGTAATTGGGGGAAGACGGCTTTGTCCGTGGGTTCTTTAAAGTTCTGCTTGGCGCTGTGGTTATAACTATGGCCGCTGCTCATCATTATGAAGACCGGAATAATTTCGAGTTTGAAATTGGGGATGATTATTGGAGCGACGGTGGGTTTTAGAGCGGCGGGTCACTGGGGGAAAGCTGTGAATTTGAATGGTAAATTTGTGCCTCGAGCTTAAAAGTGGACTGACAATGGAGTTCTACAACTCGAAAATTCAAAAAAATTTTAAACTCTGCAGAAATGTAGCTCGAGTGATGCTAATAATGTAACTGTCTTTTTATTCGGCAATAAAACGGTAGTGAGGGTGAAAACAACCCCTCGAAGAAATTATGGGTTTTTATATTATCGTGAATATCTACGAAATTGTAAAAATCGTCACAACCAAATTCCCCAAATTCCAGGCATTCCCACAAGAATTTCCAAACACCCGATCACCCCAACACCACACCGAAAATTTTCAATTTCCCCCCAAAAAATATATTACTATCCCCCTGTTGGTGATGGAAGCCTTCCAAAAATTTTACATCGACCATGTCACGCTGTTCGTGTTCAAATTTTGCTTCCAAAATTTATGCCCAATCAGTGTCTAACTCTTGGAAGACTGCAGCTAGAACCCGCAAGCAGCAAGCATAAATTTCGGATATTAGAGTTCGTCGAGAGCCATTGTCGCGTATATTTAGACCATTTTGTCACTTTGGCAGGTGGTTTTTCGTGAAACGGTGTAAACACCTTCGCGGACAAGACCGATTGGCCGTGAGCTATTTAGTCCACGGGCCGCGGAGCGACCAGTGGAAAGTGTAAACTGCGAGCATCGGAGATTTCATAAGTACGAATTATCTGATCGTTTTACGCTGGCTGAACGTAACCGAGCGAAATGCATACGCGATCGCAACACGATACCCATGGCAGGCTGTAAATTAATGCAGACCGGTTTTAGACCGCTTCCAACACGCTCGCGATTACGCGGTGGCCACCGTTCCGTCGCGGGGATACGGGCTGTACATTTGTCATTACTGGCGGCTCGCTAAAATAAATGAAATTCAGCGGGCTCCTATCACGCGAGTGGCGAAACTCGATTTCGCTTGGAAGAGTCACTCAAGGGATTTTTTTTTGTGTTCAAACAAGCATGAATTTGTGGAGAATTAGAAAGTGGTGGAGATACGTCATTCTGTTTTAGGGGTGAACACTCAAAAGTGGTGGGACATGCCTTCAAAGTTGGTCAACTGATGGGGAAACAGGGTTCGATGGCTTATGGGGCAGACAGTGTTCGTTAAACTGAGTGAACAGTGCCTGGTTAACGTGGATTGAGAAATTAACACTATCAGATTTATAATTGAAGCAATTTCCGAATGTCTTAACAAGGGAGGGGGTGTGAGGCAGAGATGGGCAAAGTTTTTATTTAAATAAAATTTCCAATAACAAATAAAAGTTCAAAAAATTATTCCTCATTCCGTCGTTAAACCGAGGTAACATTATTCGAGACATGACGAATAATTTTTTTGCTTTTACTCGTTCGAAATTTTATTAAAATAAAAAATTTTCCCATCTCTGGTGTGAGGTTGACATCACCGATTTGGTTCAAACCAAATTGATTGATTGTAAACACCTGATTTCAAAGGTTGCCAAAAGTAGGGGTTTTTTTTTTTTAATAAAACCGACATGAGGGGTCATAGGAACTACAATAATGGAGAATCATATACATAATATCGTATTACCTATCTTTACCCTACACATTTTTATTAATTTGCACACCAGAAATTTTGGAAAAATTTGTCTACTCCTCCACTGTGTTTCCAAAATGGGAGAAAATTAATTTGCACTCGAGTGCACTGACCTTTACATTCTCCTAGTATATAAACACACTTTTCTAAAAAATAGTAGCTGCCCGTAACAAAAAGATGTCAATACTATAATCATTTATCATCACCTGTGGCCATTTTTGCTAGCTACTAAATAATTTCTTACACTCTGTTCGAGGGAAGGAAATTCCAACTGGCACGTAGCAACGATAAATGGTGTGCATAAATTACTGATTAACACGGAGTCAACTTGTCCGAGTTAAACGATAACTGAGACAGTTGTATAATTATCTGGGGTACGACACTAGTCATTAGTCGACAGTCATTATCGCCTTGATAGACTTCCGTAACACTATTCTGTACACAGAAACGCGTTAATTTTCATATCATCCGCAAAACCGTTCGCATAAATCCATTTTCGTCGTGATCGTTTGTTTGTCCGTTTCCAAAGGTATGTTTCCTACCTCGCTTCTACCACGATAACGTGTAATCGAGTTTATAAATTAGTGGGAGCAGTAATCGAAAGCGAGGTTCCATCTGCCTGAGTGTTTCTATCGTCTCAATTCGTCTGGCGTTGCTTGCGCAGCTGTGCCAAGGTCTTTCGATACAATTTTTCCATCTGCTTGTTATTGTTATTAATTAATATATTACTGTGTGGACTGTCGGTGAGATCTGGATAAAACAGTGTCTGCCATCGATGACATAAGTTGTACGAATTCGGTTCGAAGAAGATTGAAACACGAGGGGAATATGTTGTTGGACTTTGCTTTTGACTTTGTTTTTTAAAAAATTTTGAGCTGCGAAATTTTCGAACACTGACTGTACCTGCAAGATCATTTGATTGATCTTTGAGCCTGCTTGAAGTGGAGCAGTGCCTCGTCACTTTTAGTCCTTTTCTACTTGCTGTGTCTGGCCAGTGGACAATTCTACTTAAAGAATAGCTGACGCTTCACTGTGAAATCAGCAATAAACTTGCTGCGATGAAAATTTGCGGAGAGTGTAGTAGTGTAGAAACTGCAGAATATGGAAGTAATAAATATTTCAATGAAAAAAGAATTTATAAAATAAAAATTGGGATTTAAGTGAAATTCAGGTGTAAAGTGTAGAAAATCTAAAAAATTATATTGTGCATTTTCTACTAGCCTTTTGACGAAAATAATAAATAATATTAAGTTCGTAACTCACTGATTCTACTTAGCTTATTTAAATTTAATAGAAACTTACACTTCGGTATAAATATGTTATGGAAGATAATATTGCACGTGGCATTAATATTAATAAGTTCATCAAATTGTTATGCAAAATGTACACCGTTGGACAAAACTAATTTGCAAGAGAATAATAATTAGAATTACGAAAGGAAAACATTAGTTTAATTCTAAAATGAAAAATCTGAATACTTCACTGAAAATAAGATTTTCGCAATCTGTAGTATGTTTTCGATCAGGTAATTAATTTAAGTGTCTCGTATATTGCATAAATGGCTTTCAGCGTTTAACTGCAAATCCGTGCACTTTCTTTTCCTTCGATGTCTCAATTAGACGCACCGCGATTGTGACGTGGTAATTCTTTAAATCCCCTCTTGAAATTACATTCTCCTTGCTTGAGGGATATCGAAGTCGACGATCGGCCATATAATGCAATTAACACGTCGACGATTTACGCATTCAGTATTCTGGAAACAGCTGCCCAGCTTGAATTAAATTTCCAGGTACGAAGCAAGCGAGAATAATTTATTTTACATATTCCTCATTACACTCTTCCCTACCTGGGTCAAATTTCGAGCGATTAAAATTTAACTACGACTAATTGCAATGACGTTTTTAATTAATTACGACGCAATTAACATATTTGGTATCAGTATCATAACACTGAAAATTGATATTGTTATTCTAGGTAGTTGTTGACGTTTAATGGTAAAATTGGGGAACTTTATAAATCATTATTTAAAAATCCAGTGTTTTTCCTTTACACAATTCGCTAAATTTTTTATATTTATTTAATTTTCGTAACTGATAGTCTAAAAATATTCGCAGGAGACTGTTTTCTAATTTCCACGAATAGTTTGAATTGTAAATTATTTTATGTACTTAGAGAAAAATTGAATGGTTTTTAAAATAAAGATAAGGTAGAAAACGCAGAACGAAATTTAATCAATGTGACTGCGAAATGTCGACTTGTAATGCACCTAAACCATCCTGCAGTTTTACAAAAGATCTCGCTCTTCTGAAAGCTGAAAAGCGTTCTTGTTATCGGGAATGCTTCCATGGCATTTCAGACACTCGAGCCACACACCTTGAATTCCAATGAAAGGAAAAACAACGAGATCGGACTGGATAAATGATAGTTGTGCCATTCGTGGCAATGAGTGATCATTAACACCTCGACGCATATTTCTAGGGAATAAATTTCTGTCACAAAGCAAAACTAGATTTCTCAACATTAAGCAACTGTGTTCTGGAGTTTCCCTCGTTTGTAGCAGCTGGACCAATTTTCATTTCATTTTCTAGATCTCTGGTAGATATTTTATACTTCAGTTATATTATAAAAAACAGGTTGAACAGGATATCGTCACATTTACTTAATTAGAATACCCATAAATTTTAAAAAGAGAGGGACACAGATAAGAGGGGTTTTATTTCGCCTCTATTCATGTTTCTTTAAATTTTTGTGAAAAGGGGATGATAATTTTTACGAGGTGGGATTTCAGATAGCAACTGTAGAATGTAGGATAACAGTTTTTTAAAAAAAATTCATTACTGGGAGGTTTTATCAAGTTAATCATGAAGGTTGAAAGGAATGTGAGAAAGATTATATGATGAATGGAGTCAGTAGCAACGTCATGGTCTGAATAGAAATTCAAAGAAAGCCCAGGTTTAATTTTAACCTGAAAATTCCTAGCACATCATTTTCAGCGGGATGTATAAATTATAAATAGCAACAATGCTATCATAGTTCAAGAAGAAGGAACTATACCCCACAAGCTATATCAAATACATAGAGGGCATTACTCGGAATAGGTCAGTGATGCCAACATGGCAAGTAAAGTCTAACATTAAAGTGAATCACACATGTATGGAAATGTCAGCTGTAAACTTTCTTCGACTGCCACTATGTGAGGCCAACCACCTCATTCTCCATATACGCTTCCAAGTACTCGTCTTTCTTCTTAACAATTCGCCACTTATGTAGCCAACAAAAAATTACAGAGCAGGGAAACGTGCTTAATGTCAGATTAGTCTAGAGCCTATGGTTAAGTATTTCAGGAATAAAGGATAGTTTAAACACTGTGATCTTGAATAACAAAATTACAATCAAAATTCAATTTTGAATAATTTGACATTGTCAAGACTTAATTTATTTTTATCATATACAGGAGTTATTAGTGACTTTATTAAATATTTGAAAAGATACTTTTGCATGTTTTGTTGAAGACCACTGACAGTTGTTTTCATGACAAGACATATTGTAAATTTCTGGATTTATAGGCTATGAAAGGGAAATTGGGGTTACATTTAACCTCTTTTGTCAAACAACGATGTACAGAATCGTATTTAAAATATACTTCTAAGTTTATTTTCGTTTAATATTTGAGATAATAAGATAGTAGAGATATTGAGGGGCAATGCAGCCAAAGTATTTGGCCATATTAACTCTTCCTCTCAAAACTAACGAGAAGACCATCTCCCGCTGCAGAAAGGAGAGATGGTCGAGTTATGATTTTTTTATTATTTCTGTTAATTTTTTATTTTTGTATCATAATTTTATTATTATTTTTATTTAATTATTTTATTTATTCACTTTTGTATTCATTTGCCTTGCTAATCGCCGGTA
This sequence comes from Andrena camellia, assembly GCA_029448645.1. NCBI lineage: Eukaryota > Metazoa > Arthropoda > Insecta > Hymenoptera > Andrenidae > Andrena > Andrena camellia. The sequence goes on along the minus strand of CM055681.1, from coordinate 1,683,261 downwards.
GGTAGTTCACTTTTTCTTTGATGTATTCTTTACTTGTTTAGCGTAAACAAATTAAATATCAATGAATCTGTAGTTGTATTCACTCAGAAATAATTTTGCTTTCTTCTTTGTTATTTTTCCATGAATAATTATGTGAGTGGTCTCTGCTAACGACGAAAACCATTTCTCCCGGCACCTCGGGAGAGGTGGTCAGATGTTACGACTTCAGTTTTCAACCTGATTTACAGTAAATACTGTCTTAAAGCAAATATCGACCAGTTTTTCTGAATCAGCATAAAATTCTGAACATATTAGGTTTGTTCTGATAAAATAAGTAATGTCTGTATTAGTTTTAATAGCCACTTTATATTAGGTCGACCGCGTCTCCCGGATTTACCCTAGGAAAAATAATTCTGCAGAAGTTTTCCAGACTCCACAGACTCCAAGTGTTAAGGTCCAAACAGACTTTTTTGCCACACATCTTCCTCCTCATACTGCAAATGCACCGTCGAAGACACAGACCCCAGAAATTAGCGAGCCACTTCGTGCAAAGCCCAACAGCATGTTTCCCATAATGATTCCCCAAGTCGGTCCCTGTCACCATTAACCCCAGAGTTCCTTCGCCTTCGACCGCGCAGATTAAAGGCTACCGCGGTCCAGCAGTGAGATAATCCGCTGGAAACTCGTTTCGCATTCGCTCGTATCCCAGCTCGGAATGGCAGCCAGCTTCGTTCCATTATTCATCCCGCGGCATATCTTCCGATCCGGGAGGCCGTTACCGGTCTTCCGAGACATTTCTGCCGGTTATGGTACCTCCCGTTCCCTCGTTTCGCGGAATCCCACGTGGCCACGAAATTTTTGCGCCAGCGGCAGTGATTCCGCGACCTCCTCCAGGCGAGCGCTGGACGTGTTTTCGTTTTGCTTACTTGCAAGCGCGCAGAAGACAGGCTTTCTCTTCTATTATTCATGACTGACTCTCTGGAATCGAGGAAAATTATGCACGGCTGGGTTACACGCCTTCACAGGCAGCAATGCCACCCGCTGCCTTCCTTTTCCCGAATTGTTTACCTGGCATTAAAATGCTACTCTTCTGAGATTTCAATGTCACCTGCTTTTGTTTAAAATAGAACCTTATACTTTGCGCGAGGTAAACGATCCGCGCTTTTCCAATTAGGGGGAGAGTGAATCGGGTGTCAGATTTGCTTTGAATTCTGCGTGTAGTTAGCGCATACAGTGGAGAATAATATGGAAGCCTGAGAATCATAGCGGTGTGAAAGCTTCAGCTGTTAGTTTCATAGTGAATTAAGGTGTAACTTCATTCTTGACTGAGAAAAAAAAAGGATATTTCTCTTTAGCACTTAAGGGTACTAGGCAGCACTGATGGGCAAAAAATTATTTGTGTACGAAATTTTTATTTCAAATATTTCTTTGCCCATCTGTGCTAAGCACTCGTATTTGTCGAAAACGGTGCACTTCTTTTTCAATTAATTCTAAAGAAATAAATTGAAGCTGAGACGTGTTCTCTGACACAATGTTTATCAACATCGTAATCTTTAAAAACACTTATTTGCTTCGCCAAAAATATGGGTATACCATGTGCACAAAATAATTCAGACTTGGGTGGTAATATATACGGAAGCAGAATTAATAATGATATGAAATTACTCTGGCAAGACTATGTTGCACAGTGTAACATGTACCGGAGATGACGTGGAAGAACCTTCCCTTAGCACATTTGTGTATTATACGTAACAGCACGTATTACATGCAATTATGATACATCGCACTTAAGCGACCCGTAATTAACGTGATTATATTAATTGCGTGGGTTTGCATACTGCACACTCATCGAATGTTATTAAGCAGTGCTGACTTTTTAGATACAATATTGTATCTTACGTAAATGGTGAGGCGATAGCAAGAAACTGTGAGAGAACTTTTCCAAGCCATTGATTACCCTTGGAAAATCGAGTTATATTTGCGTGTGCAGTGGGGTCGAATCAATCCAGCCCGCTCGTCAGGAGGGAACGAGGTTTGGTTTGCTGACAAATCAACCGGATTATCTACACAGACTTTTATCGAAATCGAATGAACTTAAGTAATTGGAACTTCCATGCGATGGGATTAAAAGGTCTGCGATTCGAAGGCTTTTTGATCACGGGAGGAGATGTCGTTAGTACAGAAATTCAATAGCTTCTCCTTTTTGGAACTATTCAAGCCATTATCGTGACAAAAAGAGTATGTTTCGTTGCAATGGTAAGGTTATCCACTGTTAAAATTGTGGTGGCTCTGTAGTTTATTAGAAGCTTTCAGTGGAATGTACATGCAATTTTGGAAAAATTATGTCCTTCAAGTAGCGAGGGATTGTGGGGCAGAGGAAAATGATTTGTGCATTAGACTATTTGTGGAATTTAGTAAATATGATTTATGTTGCCTTAGTTTATCCTCGGATCCTCGTTGACTTGGATCCCTGTTTACTTGAGTTCTCAGTGAGTCGGGTCCTCGTTGATTTGGGTTCTCACAGATTTAGGCCCTCGCAGATTTAGGTAATCACTGATTTAGGCGCTCGCTCATTTAGGTCCTCGCCGATTTGAGTCCTCGCAAATTTGGGTTCTCACAGATTTAGGCCATCACTGATTTAAGTCCCCGTTAATTTAGGTCCTCGTTGATTTGGACCTCGCAGATTTAGGCCATCACTGATTTAAGTCGCCGTTAATTTAAGTCCTCGTTGATTTAGGCTTTAGTTGCCTTGGGTCCTCGTTGATTTGAGTCCTCGTTAACGGAAGTCGTCGTTGATGGGGGTCTTCATTCACTTGGGTTCCTGCTCGGATAATCACTCAGATCTGCCTTCCCTCAACTTTCTTCATATATCAGCCTGAAACAGCCAGAAAACATTCCAAGTTCCCCAAACCCGACACCCAATGTGCAGTTTCCCAACTTGCACGCGAGTAAGATAAAAGATATCAAGATTATCGTCCAACTCACGTCCCCGTTATAAATCCCAGTCCGCCGCGCCTACGCGAATCACCACTTGAAGCGAGAATTGATAACGCACCGTTTACCCGCCGCGAGGGAATCTCTCTGAAAGCAAGAAGACCTCTCCAAGATCAAAGTTCCCCGAGTGTTCCTCCTCTCGTCCCCCCCGCCAGCCTCCGCCCGTTCGCGGGCAAATTACACAAAAGGTAAACGATCCCCCGATCGATCATCAGTTCCCAGGCGGCGTGTGCCGTTTTTAAGGGAAAAGAGTCCATTGTAGTCCGCCCCTCGGAGCTCTCGCCCAAACCTGTGTCCCCGAACCGGGCCTCGACGATTCACGAGCAGTGCAGTCGACAGAAATTGAAGAAGGAAGGAGCCCGCTCCGATTGGCCGCGGTCACCGTCCGAGGAGAAACGATGCAACCGATGTCCCTCGTGCCTGCGGCCGACCGTTCGCGTCACGGCAACTCGAATACCGGAAGATTTCAGTTTCTAAACGGGATTCCCCAATAATTAGGACTGCTGGGAATTCCAAATCTGTCGTGGGAACGATTGGAATCCGTGCATTGCCGGATGCCACGTTCTGTCGAATGCACTCGATACTGCATCGGCGGATCAGCATCTGGAAATTATTGGCTTTTGCACGCCCCTCCCCACCTTCCTCGCTTCATTTCGTACATACTTTACTAGTCCAGTTTCCACTCGCTGGAAATTTCTGAACTACGTTGTAGAAGAAACAATGTGCGGGTCTGCTCGAGGTTCGTAAGCATTAAAAATGGCCCTAGAACACTCGCCATAGGAGTAATTCTTGCTGTGATCGATGAATCCTCCATTTGTCAGTAGGTGACTGTGTTGTTTTGCGATCGACCCAACGAATCAGGTCCTTCATCATAATTGATAAAGGTTTAGAAATTGATTTAATTTTGTTTCTATCTTGGCATCGACTTGAAAAAAATTATTTTATTCTTTTTAAAAAAGTGTATTATTTTTTAATTTTTAGTTACCTTCGTTTTAGCTTCGTTACCTATTTTCCAGAAGAAAATGTTATAAAGAAAATTTAATTTTATTTATGCTGTACAAAACTACGTAATCGAATTACTTATAATTTGTGGTGGGGAATATTTTCCTGTTTAATTTACAAATTTTAAACAATTTGATTACACAGTTTTATGGGGCATAACAAGCCGTTAAATTTTCATTGTAATAATTTTTTTATACATATTTTCAAGATATACAGGAAAGTAGCAAACCACATATTAACCTTCAAGGGGTTATGCCTAGTCGATTTTCGCGAATTTTTTGCGCGATATCTACTCTATATTTTTTTACAACTATTCGTTTATTTCAACAGTACATGTATGCAGCAACTCTCAGTAATTTTGTTATAGATAAACGTTAAAAAATGAACGAAAAACATTTAATTTTTTCAAAAATGGACGAATAACATTTCATTTTTTTAAAAATAAACGAACAACTTTTCATTTGTTAACGTTTTTCTATAACAAAATTACTGAGAGTTGCTGCATATATGCACTTTTAAAATAAACGAATAGTTGTAAAAAAATATTCAGTAGATATTCCACAAAAAATTCCCGAAAATCGCGTTCTTTTTCGCCAGCTGACTAAGCATAACCCCTTAAGGGGTGTTTTCACCCTGAAGAACCGAAAATGATACTTCTACCGAGGTCCTCTACAAACCTGCACAGTTTCAAAAAATTCGGTTCCTCCACAACCTTGTCAGTATCCTCCACAAGTAATCGAACATTCAATTATATCTCATCGTTGCATCAAAAGCATGCATCATCCGAAACAACACGGTCCAGTAAAAAAAGTACAACGTCACCGGTATCCTTGTCTCATATTTCCATCGAACTCATTCAAAAAGTGCTCCTCGGTGGCCATTCGTCGTCTTTAAATCCTGATATTCAGGTCGTTCCATGGTCGCCAGTAATTATCGGGCATCGTATTGTCTCGCAGATAGTCGCGTACCACTCTGGCGAAGCTGGCTCCTCGGCAGAAAAATATAAAAAAGGAAAGTCGGCAAGGGGTGGGCGTGGAGGGGACGAAGAAAAAAGTAATTACGCCGACACTATGACTTTCTTTTTTGTCGCCACTGTGAGGGAAAGATGTCAAGGGAACGAATACGTTTCTATGACAGAAGAAACGTACACAGCTAAGCATTTTTTGAATAGACAAGGCGAGCCTCTCCTGCGATTAGCGGCAACGTTGGCCTCGGCCAGAGAAACTTTTCTCTCGGTTGAACTTGAGGCCGCTTTATGTTTCGCTGGAACTTCGGCATCTTGACATTTACTGTGCTATGAATGCTGCGTGTGTACGCTTTCGGGTTGACATTTCGATTCAATTTTCCATCACGTGTCTCCTAACAATTGAAAATAGTATTCTAGGCCTGTTTACTCCAAGAGTTCTTTCGCACGAGACAATTCTGTGGCTAGTGATTGGTTTTCTAATATATTCATGAAAATGTATGAATATGTCATAAATATTAATGGCGAGCCACAAAAGTGTATTGTGTGGCAGATCGCGAACCCTTGCTCACCGATTGGAACGTTACATTGTGGGTTAATAGAGTGACTCAAGACAAGAACAACGGTACGTTTCATTCCTACCCAATCGCTCTTTAAGGATGTGAAAACTAACCTCAAAGTCAGATAGGCACTCTCACTTTTTCGAATGTAACTCCTAAAGTACAATAGACAGAAAAAAAACTGTCAAACAAAAGTTTAATGGTAAAATAAGGGCTCCAATCTTGCGTTGACAAAATTTTGAAAAGAGTTTAAAAAAAAATACCTGACCAAAAAAAACTTTTTTTTCAAAATTTTGTCAACGCAAGATTGGAGCACTTATTTTACCATTAAACTTTTGTTTGACAGTTTTTTTCCTGTCTATTGTACTTTAGGAGTTACATTCGAAAAAGTGGGAGTGCCAATTTGACTTTGAGGTTAGTTTTTACATCCTTAAAGGGCGATTTAGAAGGACTAGTTTGTAACACTTTAACCAGATTCTCAAGTGTGATTCGTGCTACAGTAAGGAATAGTCTCGTGCAGTTTCTAAAAAATTTGTAGAACTGTTGAAAGGGTTATGTTACATGATTCTAGTGGTGTTGAATAAATGAAAATGGAGGAAACACGATGACAACTATTCCCTTGGTGCAGGAAGAATCGCCATGCCTTGGAAACGGAATTGCCAGCAGTCACGGTCGAATTCACCTGACAAGCTTATTACACGTGAAATTCAGTTATACGCTATGTCCTTTATAAATAAATAAATAAATAAAATATTTCCCATCGTGTGAAAATCGAAAGGGTTGGACCCAACACGTGGTTTAAAAAACACGACAAAATTGATTTCTTGTTACTTTTCAACGCGAACCTGCAGATTTAAGTAATTAAATTATACTCAACTTTAACAGTAATAAAAATTATATTACCTATATAAAATTTAATTCTTCCCTATTACACGAATTTCCATTATCATCATAGGATTTCGTTCCCCTCTAATTTTGCCACTAACTTTCGAAAATAATTTTATCAAGTATTATTTATACAGTTTTTAACAGTCACAAGAAATTTTATTTGCGTGCAGAAAAATCGTCAGGTCGATACCTACATGGTTTGATTAGAGTTTTTCGTTGTCCTTCTTTGATCGATAATTCGATGACACGGCCGTCGTTGTTCGACCTAAGTTCCGTGGTTCGCGTTTAATTAATGTTCGTTACCGCAGAAATGGGAATGTCATACCACTGTCCCCGCGATTTGATAGGAGTGTGCGATCTATCCGCAGCGAAACCTCATTCCCCCCCCCCCCCCCCCCCTGGAGAATTCGTGGCGTCCCGCGCTTAATAAATACGTCGAGGTCTCCGAGAGCAATGTGAATATTCAATTTTTTTTTCTCTGCCCTCGAGATAAATCGCTGGAATAAATATTGTATTGCGAGCATTGAAATTTTGAAACATAGCACGCGTCCGCGTATATGTTTCCATACATGTTGCTTTCATGGGAAAACAGAATACGTTAGACCGATGTGTATCCATAAATTTGTATTCGTTATTATTTAAACTTTGCGTTTTGGGAAACAGTGCTGCTCGGGAATACCCAGAATAATAAGTCAAAAGTAACTGCATTCAAATGTGAACACAGAGAAATTTGTATTCAGGGATATCCTTATTCAGAAGTATCTATATTCAGGGATACTCCTATTCACAAGTATTCATACTCAGGGATACTTCTATTCACAAGTATCCATATTCAGGAATATATGTAGCTATTCAGAATTCTTCAGATTGAGATGTACTGTTCAGAAATATCCCTATTCAGATTTACCCATACTCCAAGCTACCCCTATTCAGAAGTGATACTCATACTCAAAAGTATTTACGTCCATACTCTTTATTTCTCACCATAATATATAATACTCAGAAATAGAACCATCAAAATATCCAAATACTACAATAATACTCGTGATATGCTATTAATACTTTACCCCTCGTCAGTTAACTCCAAGGTGCTACTCATTGAAACTTCCATAACCATATATTTTTTAATCCCTACCCTCACCCTAGCTAGATAGTATCATTTCTTTTCCAACCAGACACGGATCATCGAGACCGCGTTATCGCCGATCACTGGAGAGACCCTCGTCAGCTTTGATGCGCTTTAAGGCGGAGCCCTAAGGGTTTAATCACCACACTTTGTGCTCGGTCGTAATTTCATTAGATCTGGCGCGAAACCTGGTAACGACAAGGCCGGCATTGGTTTCCCTCGCAAGGGTCGACATCGTTCGTAGATCGGTGATCCTTTCCTTAAGTCAGGTCGGTCGCTGTTGTCAAGAAGCCCTCTCGGGTTTCATCAATGAGTCTTCTTCGTTAACGTGTTGGTAATTACACGGTAAACACTCGCGTCGGCCCAGGCCGCCCTCCATTTTCATTAAACACAGCCTCCTGTAATTTTCACGGCGACTTTGATCGAGGGCCGCATCCAACGATTACTGAGCTGGTTCGTTAATGAAGAATTAGCGTGGTCCATGGTGAAACTCGATGCGAAAGCCATTTTGTGACGTCTCTATTCGAAAGATGTAATTTACTGTGCAAACTGATTCCCATTTTTCAATGAATTGTATTTTTTTACTGAACGTATTATATTTTATAAAATTTGTGACAAAAATGATTTCTAAATAAACATAAATATTTCATCTGAAAATTTGTCACTAATTGGAACTATCACCAAAGCAGCATTGCATATTGAAAAATCAGTGGTGGCAACATCGGTGCGAGTTTGTTATCGTTAGGTATTAATAAACGCGTGATTTGTTTTCATTGAACCACACGATGATTCCTAGTCGGGTCGCACGGTGGCTGCAAAGGGTCAAAGAAAGGCTCGCGCTTGTGTGATTAAATTGCATCGTGTTGCACAACGATGCAGCTGCACACCCGACCCTTATTATGTTATTATTAATAAGCAACCGCGTGCCGCCTATCAGCGGGAGTCAAAGGGAGCATCGACAATCGATAATCGATTATGGTACGATTGCCCTTCTTCTTAGACGCTCGTCGATACATCCTCAATCGAATTAGATCAATATTTTAACAATAAAGATTTCAGCTGTGCAATTTCTCATTTTAGTTTTGCTACGAGACTTAAAGTAATTGGAGGACCACCCACCCCGTAATATTTCCAATATTTTCGGGTTTTAATTTAGAGGGAGGGAAAATTCGTGGTTTGATTCAGTAGGAAGTGATTCTTCGTTAAAAAATGAATCAAAAGTGTAGAATACGTTTTTTTATACGAGGCTTCCTTCCCGAGAAAATTGGCTTTGGAAATGGTTGCACGCGCGTGCATCAAAGAGGGCGCCTCAGTGATTCTCAGTGTCGTCTTAACGACCTTTGCACGTGGCGCGCAGGATGCACATTCAGAGCGATTTTTCTCGAGAACGGTGGCTCCTCCGAGAAAATGTTATTCCACACTTTCGATTCAGTTTATGACGAAGAATTCCCCGGTAGCCTTCTTCTTTTCTTGAGTTGCACAAAACAGATAATTTTCTTATAAAAATATGTCCAATATTGAACATACAAAGTAGCAGGCCAGCCTGCTGATTTATTCAAGAATATCTTCTTCGAAATACTTCGAATTTTTTTGTAAACTTGTGGTAGATTTCTTTTCATGAATAAATTTAGAAATGCATTATTTCTTGGCAGCCTTTGAAGTAACATAACTCAACAGCATTGGGTGGCGATGCATTCCCAGAAAGAATCCAGATAAATAAATAGAAGGAGCTTGCTTGGAAAAACATCGTCATAATTAACGCAAATTTGACACGGATCTTGAACGAGCCGAATTACGGGATGACCTACTTACGGTGCACCTTGCGAAGGTGCCGTTCGGTGTCACGGTCGATCAAATGTTTCTAGATGACTTGTACTTTCGGTTAAGCATAGTCGACATTATCTTCTGACGTGTGTGATTTTCTGACTGTGAAATTAAACATACAGAATCAAGGGCACTACGTCATCCCTCTTATTTCTCAAGCATAACGATTATTTGTTTCTATTTCTGAGTGGTAGCTATCCCTTCCACCCCTTCACATTTTCCAACGACTTAAAATACTGTTTACCTCTTGTTACATTTGTCTATCTTATTCAAGCGGGGGAAAAGCAGTTAGGTTAGGAAACAGTCTTTAGACTGAACCTCGCCTTTACGATTGTCTTGTTCTTCTTTTTTCCTCCTGCTTGCTTATATGTATATTCGTTAATAATCAAAAAGAAGAAGAGGTCAATTTTTTCGTGTCGTTTTCAAATAATGTCTATAGAATTAATAAAAAGCGTTAGCTTCAATGACAAAGAAAGGGCCACGGACGTTTATTATGTTAGGAGACTTGCACGGTTTCTTCAATTTTAATGTTCCTTGGCGATAAAAAAGTAACGACAAATAATAACAATAAATCAAGAATAATGAATGCAGTATGAATTAAATTTCTCGCGTTTTATGTGCATCGTTAAGATCGCCAGCCAAGGATCATGCTCCATTGCGATCACGTGTAGCACTCTTATGTAAACGTTGCATGCTCAGGGACAGGATTGACGTTTTATCATCGACAAAAAGTGTTCTGCTCGATGGGGAGGGATTAGAGGGGGAGTTGATTGATGAGAAGAATCGAAGTTCTTTCGTTAGGGAACCTTTGACATCGTTCCATGATTTAACAAACAATCGCTTGTGGGATATGACGTTGAGGATGCTTCGAGCTGCTATTTAATAGTTGTTCTCCGGTTTAACGAAGCTTGTAGCTTCATGTTGGTGATCCCCATGAGTTACAACGACTTCTTGCTCGATGCCTTCAGCTACGTCTTTCAGATAAAGTGACTGTCTTGGATGACAGCAAACTATACTTCAAATAAGTTTTTGAATAGGGAAATAATTAAAAATTAAATATATTGGGGGGTGGAATCATGTTTTAGAAAGATTTAGGAGATTTTGTGTTGGAATTTTTAAAGAGACTGAGAGAAAGGTGGTAACTTGGCAAATGTTAAAATAGGGGGATGAAGAGATTTCAAGAGACAAATAAAGGGGATTGTGATAAAAAATTAAATTTATAATGAAAGCAGGTGGTAATTAAAAATATACATTAGAAGATCTGACAAAGCTGCAAGGTATGCCATAAAAACCATATAACTTGTGTACTGAGCGCAATTAGTAGTACACCCCAATGGCAGATCATTCCCCATCTAAAAGTGAAGGGAAACTGTGGAATACAATTTTTTCATACGACGTTTCCTTTCCGAGAAAGTTGACTCTGATGTCTGCTGCTAGCACGCGTTCTCGACGGTGGCGCCTCTGCACCACTGCAACTGTACTGTCAGCTACCTGCACTCGCAGCTACATTTAAAGTTAATTTTCTCGAAAATGGTGGCTCGAACAAACAAATAGTATTGCACATTTTCGGTATATTTTATGATAAAGAATCTATCTGCGTTTGGTAGAAAGATTGAAAATTCTCACAATTCACATAGCACTGATACCAGCAGGAAGGAAGGATTCGCATAAATGTGTGCGAAGTAAGCTCGCGAATTAAAAGAGAATTTTCTTCAGCCCTTTGTAAGATGGCAGCACAGCAGTAAATTATTAAAATTAAGAAATGTAGCGGCTTTATGCTTTATTTAGAAGAATTTGTGTTTTAATTAATCGATGAACCACAATGGGAATTATTACAAATAATTTTATGTATTGCTGTTTGAAGAGTTTATTGAATAATTTTTAAAAAATTTAATTTAAATAAAAATCCAAGTCAAAACGTAGATTCTTATAGATTGTACGAGTTACAATAAATTGAGTTTTTGGATAAATTATTTCAAAATAATTTTGAAATTAGATTTAAAAGTAACTGTATTCAATTAAGTTTATTGAAGATATTTTTATTTAGTGTACAAATCGCCTGTCATTCTCATTATAAGTGAGGAAAGTTATAACACAGTAACTGTAGTAAAAAATAAAGTCGATAAAAGACTGCCATCAGCCGCCATCTTCTTACAAAGAGTTACCCCAATTCTCTACAGCCACGTCGCGTTTACCATTCGTAGTCCCTACACCGGATGCTAAAGCGAGCACCATCCACTTCACGAACACGCGTGAAGAATGCCGGCTCCCTAATCCTCGAGGAGGAGTCCCTGGCATGCCGGACGCCCGAGTCCGATGCCACGATTGTTGCGATTTCGGTGAAAGCTGGCAGACAAGTCAGTGATGGGTAATCGACGAGACAGCCACGAGGAGGACGCCCTGGAGGTGTCGTTTTGGTGACCGAAAGCGTGACCCGGTGGAAGATGAGCAGCCTTCAGGTACCGGAGCTACGGCTTCCCGCCGGCGACGGCGGTGGAAGCGGCGGAAGTGGCGGTAGCACGAAGGGCACCGCGCCATTGTTGCTTGTCCCGCAGAGCAACGTGCCCAGGAGAAGGCATTCCTGGATCTGTGGGTGAGTTTCTTTGCACTTCGTTCATCTGCAGTTTCTGGGGAATTTGTCGAGTTGTGGATGGCTCTAGTCCCTAGGGATTTTTGGTCAGCGAATTCGTAGGGAATTCCTGGATATGCTACTGAGTTTTTTTTGCGTTTCGTTGACGCGGAGTGTTTGGGGAACCCCAGGAAGGATCAGGAAAATTGTAAATTATTTTAAAGGGGAGTAGTTATTTTAAGTGAAAAGATTTCCAGAGTCCTTGTAAAAGACTTAATTAAAGAACTTAATCTTAAGAAATTTTAAGAGATCTCAGAAAACTTAAAAAAAAAATAAAAAAATTTTAGAAATAAAAATTAAAAAAAAATAAAACAATTATCTGACAATAGTCTACGTGTCAATGGCAAGACTATAGTACAAAATTTTATTTTTGGCGTTTACAATGTTTTCTACAAGGACTCTTCGATTTTATTCTTTTGAATTATAAGTGTCCCCTGAAAAATATAAACAGTGGAGACAAGGAAACATGTGCCTGGGGAATATAAAAGAAGGGGACCATAAAACCTATACAACATTAAAAAAAAAAATTTGTTGATAAAGGTTAAGAGCAATTAGTAATTAAAGAAGTGAAATAATTCAATACAATCGACACTGTGTTATAAAGAAAGGGATAAAAACATAAACATTTAAGGAGCAAATAACCCCTGTAAACCTTTCTAAAAGTTGTATACATTTTAAACGCTCCAGTTTGATACCACGAGTTTTGCAGAACACGAAACTTTAAACGATGGGATAGAAAATCTTTCCGATTGAAACCGGAGCACACTGAAACCGTTTAAATATGCGAATGAGCAAGTATGGACAATAGACGAGAAAAGGAAAAACTACGGAGACTGAAGAAAGGAAATGATTTCATGCAACTGCTCGAGAGTAAACTTTCTGCGATTCATTCGACCACGACCCATCGAAACCACTCCGCGGTTTCAATTTCGAAATTTAATTAAACCCCCGAAAGATCTATCAGCCCGCGACCGAAAACGTTCTTCGGAGAGTAATTCTGAAATGGAATAAATTCTCGCGGTCGACCGTTACACGGTGACAGTTTCCTGAACACTCGATCAGACTGATGAAAAAGTATTTTCTTTCCATCTTCGTTACAATTGATTCCTTCGAATAATATTTGGGACGTCCTTTTTTTTGTAAAACGTGGAATATTTTTCTCTGAAATTAATTCCGGATATACGAGTAACTGTTTCATCTCCAATTGACTCGAAGACTTATTTTTATTCCATCTACGTTCCAATAAACTTTACATATTCCTTCAATTTTTAAATAAATATTCATGCGAAGCATCGAACAATTCTCATGTAGGTAGAATTTAATCTGGGGAAACGAATATATAGGGTGCCTCTAAAAAAAATATTCTCTTGTGTATTACACAGTTACATATTAATCGTAATTTGTAATTTGTAATTAGATTACATTTTGCCCCACTCTGGTTGTGATACACTTCTGCAAGTGTATTACAATTTACAACAGACGTGTCCATCACTTTCGTATTGAATTGAACTCTGTATAAAAGAAAATGGTCACACTGAAAATTGGATATAACGTTTATTTGATTAAATAACATTTTTCCCTTCGTTTCACCGTGTATCGCGCACCGAGATTACAGTCTTCCTAATTCGTCACGAAAAAGAAAGGATGGCGTCAGGCAGGAAATCAATTTTACTTCTAAAAGCCCAGTATACTTCGTAATTGCAGAGGGAGACCGATTAAAAACTTCTCCCATTAGAGCGTTAACTGCTTCATCCCGACGCTTCCGAGGAAACTTTATTCTTTTTTTGCTCCTGCCACAGCATCTGTGGAACGTGATAACGCTTCTTGTCGCGTCGTAATCCCCTCCTGTTCACTTTCCCTGCCTTCACGGTACTTCCTCGCCAGTGGAAAGGCGAGAAAGTCCCTGAACATGGCGATTAAAGTTCCTACGGCACAGGGACCGGGGCTCCTCTCCTGTTTCGCGAGGAAAAGGAAACGAGGCGAAAAGAGTAGGTGGGGGGAAAATGTCGATGGCGTTCTAGCCAGACCTGAACGAGCAGTTCAGGAAACGGAATCACTCCAGATTCGACGGCAGTATCATTAAATTTAATGTTTCGTCGCGCGCTCGCTATTCCCTCGCGAATTTCCTAGCGGTGACGATTTGTGACGAGGGAGCTCGATAAAATCGCGATGTTATTGGAGTGACTAGCTCCTCGAGACGACGTGCAATCACTGCTCGGAGGGAACTGTCTATTTGTAAAGGTCCAAATCCAGGATGAGTTTGTTTCCATTATTTACATTTAGTTGTTGCTGAGATTTTTGTCTCGTGATAGAAAAATCTCGTCGTGGATTTGGACCTTAGTGATTTTCTGTTGCACAAGCGTTTGAAAGAGATTCTTGGCGCGAGAAGGATGCATTTTCTTGTGAGAAAGTATTTACTGCAAGAAATGTTTGATTTTTTATTATTTTTTTTTAAAGATAATAGAAATACTTTGATAAATATTTAATGGATATTTGATTTTAGGGGATCATTTTCGTTTCCATGATTGATATTCCCGTTTTAATGGTTAATCAACCGTTTACTGTTTAATCGACGTTGCATTAGTATGTAATTAACATCCTGCACTTAATTCATTTCAATCATCGTTTCATAGTAATTGGATAATTGTGGTAAAGGTTTATGAATATCTACTTACAATTAGTAGTTGTAATTTTGTCTGAAAATGAAAATATTTGGCATTATCGAGTAACCATTCTCAACGAAGCTGCTCCATTATACTGCCTCCATGATCTTAACAATCTGAATTTGAAACTTTTTTCAATTCTAACTACCAGATCACCGCTATACACATATCCTTAAACAAGTCACTTCTCAACTCCAACTTTTCAGTGATCCACATTTTCTATAATTTTAATTATTTTAAAGTTCTGAATTTGTAACTTTCTCCAGTTCCAACTGGCAGATCACCCATCATCATATTCTTAAACAAATCACTTCTCGAATCCAACTTTTCAGTGATCCACATTTTTCGGAATTTTAATTATTTTGAGAAGTTCTGAATTTGAAATGTTTTTCCATATCATCTGCGAAATAACTACCACGACTCCATTTTCCCCACTCAATCAATCGCATTTATTACATCCTCACACTAGCCTCAAAACCATTTCGAAAACGCTAATTCGAAAGTTCCTTTTCTCAATTTTTATCAACCTCCATATTCCCACAAACCACTTCCCCCACCGATTTCCCCGATAAACCATGTCCACCTTAGCAAACTGGTTGTTGAAAAAAAATCCTGGGGCGATGGGGACTCGAACCCGCGACCTGCGGTTCCTCAGCGTAGTCGCGTTACCAATTCCCCCAACGTCGACTTCCCTCAGTTACTCTTCTTCGAACTCTACAAATACCCAAATTAACGGGGCGCCACCTATGTGCCAATAGCACGATCGCTATGCTCCCCACAAATCATCACACTTCCTAAATATCATCCAATCCTCGATCACATTTCGCTCCAACATTCCAGCCACGATCGACTCGTTCTCTCCAAAGCCGCGACGATCGTCCGGCAAAGATCGGAATCGCCTGTTGCTTGCTTATTCAAACGCGCTTCCGTCGCCCGGCGATCGTGATTCGCAAGCTTATCATTGACGATGAGCCCTCGCCGCGACGCTCGCCGATAAATAATACGATTGGCCGTCGGTTCTAATGAAATATCACTCGTCCCGCCAGCGATCGCGTGCAGTGGGATAAAAGAAAGGGAATCGGCGATATTAATTCACCGCTCGTCCCGTCTGGATCAGTGTAGATCCGCGGGAGCACCGAGGAAGGACGACGTGGCTCCGATACACGTGACTGGAATTACTCGCGTGGCGTCGCGAAAAAGGGGATCGTGCCACCTCAGAGTTATCGTGCCAGGCGCGTGTAAATACGCGTCTGCAACAATTGGGCATTAATATACGACGCACGCGTGGATACGTCGCGTTCTGGTGCCTAGGGACCGGTTTAAATGGCGGGCAACAAACGCCGCATGGGAAGAACGGCGGAGGAAGCGACCTCGAAGTCTGCGGGTGGTCCTGGACCACGGCTGGGCGAATTTTATTTGGGATCGAGACGAGGAATAACGATTTCCAATCACATTGTCGCCTTCTCTTTGGAGTGATAGCACGGGAATTGGACCCGATGCCCGTTTAGTTGACTTGGAGGGTAGGGTGTGTCGATTTTGTGGGTGAATTTAAAATTTCTGAAAATTTTAAAATGACTAGTGACAAAGTAATGCTGGTTTTAATCCTGAATCTGTAACTATCCTCAGAAATTGATTTGAGTGAGGTTTAGCTACTTTAAATCACAGTTGAAGAAAGTGAAAATTGAGTAAGATTTAACTACAAATTATATATTCATATATTGCTTAAAGTCAGTCATGCTTATATAAAAGCATGAAAATGAAAATAAAAATATGTGGAAATTAGTATTTATTACAAAATGAAAATATATTTAACTTTAGCAACAGATCTAGGAATTTTTCCAAATCCACGAAAACACATTCTGCTTTATTTGTGAACAGAATTGAAGCACTGGTTACTAGAACGTTAAACAGTTGAACCCTTTTGTAGTGAAAAAGTGAGGTCGACGAGTATCCAAGGAAGCTTAATTGTGGAATAGAGATTTATGTCACTGGCTTTATGTTAAATGTGATTAGACCGCAGTGAAATGCAACTAGCGTCTACAGCAGTTCACTCTACTCCCTGAGACGAATTGATTAACAGTTTTAATTCTATTAAACTGCTCGGGCGTCTTGAACAACCAACTTCAACAGCAAAGTTTATTCGATACTTACTGCTGAACTTGGGTAGTAAGGTTTATGAGTCTCTGCCATGTTCACTGTTCATTTCTTCCACTATCATTTAACCGTTTATTAGCAGAGGAAATCATTCTCCCGAGCATAAAAATAATATGCCTGTACATTGTAAAAGTTGAATCGAGGCATTTAAACCTTAGAATTTTTTTTACAATAAAAATATATTTTTCCAGGATTAAATATATTATGTAAGTAAGAAGTATTGTTTATAATAAACAGGCTCGCATCTGTTTCCTCTTTCTCGCCTTTAGCTTTAGATTATAACAGGCGTTTTTAATTAACTTTTTCCTTTTCAATTTATTTCACACAAACTTTTGAACATCACAAATTATTTATGGGAATTCGTTGGCAGAGAAAGATGCTGGTGGCTTTGACAGCGGTCTATACGTACCAGAAGATTATTTCTGAGATCGGTGTGTGACACCAAAGCTGGCTTTATTAAATCCTTTTCATCCCGCACGAGCATGCGAATTAATCCCGAACTCGTCATACGTTCGATTCATCGAGGCTAATGGAATTACCTGCAAATCTCTCGTAGCCTGCACAGCCACGTCAAAATCTCCGCAGGGATTAATGGACGGGGTCGATATGTGAGGAAACAAAATAGGTTATTGGCGAGATTTCATTGTTGACGGATAATAAAGTGATCCATGTCGATTAGCGTATTACTCGAATTGTATGGTTCCATATTTTATTTTTCACCAGGTTGGCATTAAAGGGTACATTATTGTGCATTGGATAATTAATTTAATTATTTTACTGGGAAGCAAATATTCTTCTATAAATGAATGGTAATATTAATTAGTTGGCCCATTTTATATTCATATGAAACTTTATCTAAAGAGATACGTTGTTACTTGTGAAGTTTTCTTAAGTATGCTATTTGCAAAATTAAAAAAAAAAGGTACAGAAAATCGATACCCCTATTGTTGACAGTAAAAGAACGGACGCGGAAAATCTGCTGCATTTCTTCCATAAAAGGAACCACAGTGACGCCATTACTTTCTTTTTACTTCTTTTGAAATTTGAAACAGATAATTTTCCAGAAATATTCAACGCAACAAGTAACGTCCTATAATAAATAGCATGATAAAAAATAGAGTCTTTTATATAAGATATTTTTATAGTCTCAGGTCTACCTGAAATATTTAAATATTTTGTTGCTCGCAACGTAATAATAAATTCTTGATGCAAAAAATTTACAGCTTGGTTTTAGAATTTATTATTTTATTACAAAGCAATTCATAACCTGACAACTTGCTAAGAATTGTTCCTTATATTGAATCAAATACTTTTATTCAGTCAAATATAAGAACTCTCGGCTTTTCTAATCCAGCCAGTTTCAGCTAATCGAAAACCCAGACTGCTCGCATATATGTGGGAAAAAAAATACAGCAGTTTAAAAACTGCTGGGATTTATTACACTCCACATGGTTCGCGGAAGTTTAAAACAGCAACAACATTAGTTCACAAATGAAACTCTAAAAATCAATTATCCAAGACAAAAATCTAGATCATTTATTTACAGCAAACTCTGATCACCGCGTGGCACCTGGACCTAACAGTATTGGAAAAGGTGAACTACAATCACTTACCCCGCAAGTCCTCCAGTACGTAGTTCCATGCAGCTGCTACGTTGATTCCTTTCCCATAAGGGGCATTTTCAATAGAAAGCAACTGAAAACACTGTAAGTGCCAAAATTAAAAAAACATTTTATCGGAAAATGTTCTACGTGCCAATGGTAATACTATAGTATAGAATTTTATTTTTGGCACTTGATATGTTTTTTACAATGCCTCTTCAATTATTCTTGAATGATGTATGGACGTTATTTACCCTTTCTCTTTGTCAGACCAGAACCCATTATCGTCGTCAATGAGCTGGGAATGAAGTGTCTATTTACAACACCTCTGCCTGGCCCACCCATCCTCTGTTTACCTACACTCCCAGGAGGTAATACTCAGGATCAAAGCGCAAAGTTCTACATCACAGGAATGTAACAATAATTTCCCTCGCAGAGTAATCGACGCTATGCAAATCACCAATTCCCGAATCCTCTATTTCGCCTATCAGAATGAAGACCCAAAGGAGAACTTCTCGTGGGCTAATCGTGCACGAAAACGCGCTCGGTTCCCATATTGGAGGGCAATCGAGGGCGTTCAACAGACGCTTGGGAGTAGCCCTGGGAGCGGAAGACGAGAGGGCTTTGAAACACTCGCGAACGACCGAAAATAGAAGGACACACTTGTCCCCAATCCTTCCTCTTAAATGAAGACAGAGAACTCGTCCCTCTAGATCTGTTTCGACCTGTTTATCCGCCTCGTATCTTCGCGGTGGCTTCGGTACGGAGCCACAATCCAGAAACACCAGGCTTTCGAGGTGAAGCGTCGTTTATTATCCTGTCTTCCAGATGAAAAACGTTTGTTCTTCGTCCTGCTGGTTCAAGTGAACAAAAACTGGGCGTACAGTAAACTGCTGCCACGTGAACATCACGATGGATGTAAAATGTGACGGGATGTCGACTTTTGGTTTAGTTTTATTGGACCACTGTTTTCGGGGAACTTTGGTGAACTGTTTTCTGAGAGAATTGTGTCATGAATGGTCTAAGAGGGTTTTATATTTGGAAAGCTGAGAGGGATGGAGTTGAACGCGGGTTTAGGGTATTTATGGGAGAGACGCCGCACTTTTGGTATTTCAGGGTTGTCGGTAATAAAATACAGCACCGTCGATTTTGTTCGGTTAGGCTAGGTTAGTAAGCGAGAACGTGTTTTCCTTATTACTTTTAAAGATTACCATTTTTTTTATTTAAAAAAATTAACGGGTCTAAATGGAAAATTAAAAGAGTTTCGCAATGTGGCATCACGCCCGGAAGTGCAGCGCCTCTCGCAAAAAGGGTTGCTTTTAGTTTCAATTTTTTAAGGAGGACAAATTTTAAAATTTTGATTTTCTTCAGTGGAAGTACTTAGTAGTACAAGTTGTTCAACTAATAATGACTATCCTTGGAGTAATTTTCCATCGGAAAAATTAGAAAAGGTGACAATTTTGCGTAAGGTGTGGCAGCTCTCCCATAATTACCCTAAGTGGATCAAAAATTGTTTTTCTTTTGTGCTACATTCTTTTTTTTAATATTAACATTTGACATTTTTTTCTTCCTGCTTGGTATTAATCGAAGGAATTTGTAGTGGTGACTGAAGGAATCAGTGTAGATTCAATTGGAAAATTGGTTTGCATTTATAGAAATTGGTTAGTAACTAAATAATTTTCGGGGTGGAATTACTGTATTGCAGTCAAGTGCAACGAAGTTTTATATAAATAAGAAGAATTCTGTATTAACGATAATGGAGTTTCGAGGTTAAGAAGAATAAAGCGCTGTTTCTGCGTGAGTAACGCGCCTGCGCAGGACGTGAGTGACGCGCTTGCGCAGTATACGCGGAACGTAACTTCGCTCACGCCATCTTGATGCGTTGTGCTTTCGAAAAGCAATTCTTCTCAAGCGCTTGAAATGTGAGAATATAGCTTTGTTTTTGAATATAATTCTAATAAGCATAAAAAATCGAAAGCACAAATTATTTTCCTCGTACCAAAGGGAAACTTTATATAACTTTCATCTACCAGAAAATCTAGAATTAAAAGGAAATCATCCACCCTGTAGAATTTAGTAACTATAAAAATACAATATTAATGCAAAAATTTGAGGATTCAAGTCGAAATTCGGAACTTATTCTAAGGACAAAGCACAATAAGAGGAGATGAAAACAGAATCGAGGGCGCCATTATTTTTTCACATGGCTAGGCTTCTGCGAGATGAGCACAAGCTTTAGAATTGGGCGTCCTTAAGGCGCGATGATGAAATCCGGGAATATCGATTTCGCCTCCTACTTCCAGCTGTATTTTCCTCTTCTATTTACCCTGCACCCACTAGACGTCTCGGAAATCAGCGTGGTTTCCTGTTCAAGGCTTTTCTGTCATGCGAACCGAGTGCCTCGGCCTTTGAAAAGGCTTTGTCAGGGAGACAAAGGCTGGGGTCGTCAAAGAAAACTGATTTTTATTTCTCTTCCGCAGCGAACAAGGTTTAAGATCATAGAAATGAAGTTTGCCTGGATTTTTGGTGACAAGGCTTTCACATTTTAATTTGCCAGACAATTATGGCAACCATTTCCTCAATAGAAATATTTTTTATAAAATAATGCACAAAAGTGGTACCCAGCTGGATTTGAAACAAATTTTAGCTTCACTGTTAAAAATCCACGAACAAGTGGAATGCATCAAATGCGGGTTCTCGATTTAATTGAAATTTTGTTAAAAGCACAGGACGCAGCAGTGAAAAGTTTGCACGAAAATCGAGTTTAATGTTTTGCTTTCACCAGAACCTCGGTTATGTGCAACGTGAACACGATTTTGTAATAACTGAAACATTGTGCTCCTCCTCTGTTAATTATTTAACCAAATATGGCCACTGAAATTCTCAACTTTTGAATTTTAAATTTCCTCAGTTTTAAGCGATGATTTCTATTTAGAACACGAACGTTGCGTCAGGCTATATGTAATTTAATGTCAAATAAGTTTATTTGCATTTTACGAGATTTATGCGAAATGTACGCGCAGAAAAAGTCGTAAACCGCGGCTGAACTAATTCTAATGAGAATCTCCTTTTCTGTTTCAGGTGAGTGGACATTTTATTACACGTGTTGGCGTCACCGTTGCCGTGAGTAAAGCGGTATAATTCACGCTTCTCGTTTTTAATATCTCAGCGGTTTTAAGCTCCCCTGGCAGCCAAACGAATTTACAAAGGGCGCATATCCCTCCTCTTGTCTAGGGAGAAAGAATTGGACCACTTTCTACGTTACATCTCACGCGTGGAATGCGGGAAGCCTTAGGTGTGAAAATAATTTCTGCCTCGTGAATTTTCCATTTATAAAAATCCACGTATCATCGACGCAAGTAACAGAAATTTAATTTCGCCCCTGTAAAAATATTTGCTTCGCTACTCGATTATTTCTTACAAACATCTATTCGTTTTATTAACCTGTAACAGAGTTGGGTAAATTTTATTTCGAATGACGAATAAATCCCCAAGATTTAATGTTAATTAAATTTTTCTAACTGTTAGGAAAGGTTAGAAAAATATCGATTCTTTGGAAAATTTTAATGGGAGGGTACCCTTAATATTAACAGATTCTTCCCTTCGCAATAAAACTACCCCTTAATTAACGAAACAGATGAATAAACTTAACAATCCCCATAAAAGAAATTTTCCGCAATTTCTTATTTTCTCCTTTGTTCGTATCGAAAGCTACAACTCGATGACAATAGAGACACCTCGTATACACGATTACTCACTCTTCGGATGTCCCCTGACACGTTCCACAGGTCAAGAACATTGAATCGTTGTATTAACTTCTTATTTATAGTCGTTCGTGGCTCGTTCTATCCTTCCCTCCTTCTTCAGTCTGCACTCGACCCACCCCCGACTCTCGTTTCCCGAGATAGGACGAGGACGTCCTGGCACGAGAGTCGCGCTCCCTCGAATTTAATTCACGTACACGGATGGAAATAACGGATGGCAGCAGCGATAATGCGAATTCCTCAACGTCGGGACGGGAAAATCGACTTTTTCCTGGCCCGTTACACTCGAATTTCGTGCCTTCCTTTTCCCTCGTGGATGGATAGATCTGGAATCGCTCGAAATTGAGTCATTTCTCTCGGATATTTGGAAGTGTATCATTTTCTCTTGGGTTAAAAGGAAGACGGAAAGGATTCGCTTGCGGTATATTGAATTTTTATAATGGGACCTTTTTGATGGATAATTAACCCTTGTACGGAAATTGGGCCATTTTCACCCAAAATCGTGTCACAAATTTACTAATGTATTATTTCGGCTGAAACTCCTTCAAACCTTTAAATAACTAATAACCCTCAAGAATCAATGTTTTGTAATTTTTTTAATTGTGGAATTTTAAGAAGTTAAATTAAATGAATAAATTTACTTATCTGCGTAACTTTAACAAATTACGTACAAGGGTTAATGGCATCATTTCTTAAGACATCAAATTCCTTTTTGAAGGGAAGACAGCTTAATTTATGCGCAAAAATTGTATGTCCTGATTTTCCAAATATATCGTTTTCTATATATGTAAAAACAAAAAATTCATAAAGATAACCCAATTTTCCGACCTGTCAAAGGTATGCAACCTCTCAGTCCTTAATTCGAGACAGTACTGTAGCTAAACGATCCCCCGAAAATTTGATAAAAGAGGATTCCCATGAACAATAGCGAGAGATCCAGGGTGAGATTAGATGGGGGCGCGTCGAAAATACATGGACTCGAATTGTAGCCACCTTCTAGGCGAAAACTGAATGCAAGGCTGCCGGGGGAGAGGGCACATAGTCCTGAGGGATCGATACGAACCCGTTGCCTGCCGCTGCTGCACAGGGTTGCAGGTTCACCAATGGGCGAAAGCTCAGTTCCGTCGGTTACAAAGTCTGTGGAAACCTGGCTCATATGGGCATGCACCTTGGGACCTGGACGAATCCTCAGGTCCACCAGACATTGTTTTTTTAAATTATTAGGCAACGACTGGCACTCGCATTGCACCTTGGGACCCTGGACGAATCCTCAGGTCCACCAGACATTGTTTTTTTAAATTATTAGGCAACGACTGGCAGGAAGCAAGGCAGTGACTTTCATGATTACTTATTCGTTTTAATTTATGTGAACAAATCTGTGTGTCACTGTATGTTGTTGCTCTGCAATCTAGGAATTGTTGTGAGCGAGAGATTTGGTCCTTTCGGGTGGTCGCACAGTGGTTCCAAAGTGACTTTTTGTGGTTAAAATTCGGTACCTCATTGCCAGCGAATTTTTAACTGATTTATTTTTATCTTTTCTACTGGTTTTGTCGAGGACTAGATTTGCTAAAATGTCAAATCGCCAAAATGTGTTTCTTCCAAAAAGAATTTCTGACAAAGTTTGATGAAAACATTAGTAGAACAATCGTTGGGACTATTTTGAAAAGATTTTTCTTATCTAAGTAATTCAATTCTCTTAATAATACTAAAAAATAAAATAATAAAAAAATCGTGGCGACCACCCAGAAAACGCTTCGCTACCCACAAGTTGGGAATCACTGAAGTAGGGATTTAGTAATCTTTGAAAAGGTGGAGGAAATAGAAATATTTGATTGATGGTTCTTTTTGGTCCAAGCTTATGTTATAGTATTTTTATGTATGTTCCCTTTTTAATTTTTGTAAATTTACAGAATATTCTTTATAAGATTTTGCTTGTGTTCTTTTGTTGTGATGGTTCCTAGTGATTCCATTGATTAACAGAGCTGAAGTTGATTTCATTTCTGGAATTCATTTAATTTGCACCGATGAAACGGCGTTTTGAGACACGGGAGGGAAGATTCGTTTTAAGGGAACGAATGAGGCGGATAATTTGTAAAGTTTATTAGCAATCAGTCTTGTCTGTTCGGAGGCGGGACAGCTTCGCAGCGCAATTTCTCCATTTCGGCCTGCAATTTGTCAAGAATGGAAGGGATTACGTAGACCGAGCGGAGGGTGGGCAATTTTCGAAATGAATGGTCGATCGCGCCTCTCCAACTGAAACCTAATTTGTATTACTCGTCCGAAACTATCGCCGCTCTATTTAAACTTCTTCGACGATGAAAAATCGAATAAGTGCCATTAAACGTCACCAGTTACTTACAGGCATATAAAAACTGAAAACTGAAAACTGAAAAAAAAAATCAATCTCTCCATTTCATATAATTTTCCCCGGTTCTTCGAAAAAGTGCCACTTTTGTAAAAAATCGTTTTTCCAAAATTTAAGTAAAATTCCGACTTCTCATTTTTCGCGCGAAACGAGGAAATCTGAATTATTGTGACTCTGTGAAGGCTGAAATGTCCGCAGATCGTTTTGTTTTCGTTTTCACAGCCAATTAAGTCGAAGGCTGGTGACGAAACCGCAAGCGCAACGTTGCAACGAGTGCAACACGAGCGCGGCGTCGAGCGACACGTAATTTTACACTGCCGAGCTTGGCGAAACCTCTCTCTTCATGTGTATCGGCATAATTTCGCGGCTATGAACACAGGTCTACCGATACTTAGGCACCTGCGTCACCAATCTGAAAAGCGCATCTCTGTAATGACGATTGCAGTTCGGTGCATCTATGTCGCAGCGTCGATACCTCTGAAGGGGTGGCGAATTTTCCAAATGTTTACAAACAAACGATGATTGCAAGTTCCACAAAACTGGAAAACAGAAATGGTCACTAGACACGAGGGTTGAAATTTTCATTAAATCGTCACGTAGATCATTTAAAACTCATATGTATGAAATATGGATGCAGCATTTTGAAATTTATTAATAGTAATGCATAATAAAGAAATTTGAATAAATATGAGAAGAGCATAAATATTATTGAATAATGAATAATGCTCGGGATTTCTTTTGGAAGTTGGCAGTTCTTGTATTTGCTACTGCCAAGTCCTATCAGTAATGCAAAATTGGTAAAAGGAATTCTAAGCATTTTCCAAATTGTATGAAAGGGTGCCCCAGCACCAATTTTAGTACTTATGTGTACCAAATTATGCTCTTTCCCTAAAAAAACACTGAGAGAAATTTCAGATCTCTACCCCCTCTTGTTAGGGCGATATGGTGATGACAACCCCAAACTTTATCATCATTTTTCTCAGCAACTACTTAAGGTATTTGAATGTTTCAAAATGCACGTAGTAGGTACTTTTTATCTCTACCACATATATTTTCTTCGAAATTGCAGATCAATTATTAAGGGTGGAAATAGAGGAATTAATTTTTTGGGGGTAGTTTTTGCAAACAACCGGGTCGCATGACCAGTAGGGAGGTCAAAAAATCGTGCATGTTTAGGATTTTTTTTAGGAAAGCTTAGGAAAATGTATATTCATAAATGTTATTACATTGTAAAAATTACATTAGCATGTTTCAGCAATTTCTTATCCAAGTGTTTTGCGATGACCGCTGTTGCTTGCAAATGGATCATCTGAAATAAAAAGTTCGGAAATTCTTAGATAATATGTTAAATATTTTAAAAGAAGAACGCGTTTAAAGTTTTGTGTGTAGTTTACTAATGTAACTGCTGGCATTGATGGAGACAGTAACGAAGATTGGGTCAAGGGACTCGAGGACATTGGACAGGAGTCGATATTGTACCTAAGTTAAAAAATTATTTTTTTATTAAGGTGTAACCTACACCCGGCTAGACCGTTTATTAAAAAGTCATCTGATACTTTAATCGTATACAAAGGGTCTTCCACTTGAGCACAATAATTGTGGAAACCTAAAATCTGCTTGTTTCATGTTAAGAGTTCCTTCAATCCCCAAAATTTGCACCAGCAAATTACGCCTTGGATAAAAAAAAACACTCACACATGAATATGAATCTTTTCCACCCAACACTAGTCTTCCTTTTTATCGACTCGCTGTTTGTACAACTGCACCCATCTCTCCAACCACTCCAAGCTGCAGTAACTAAACACTGCTGGATCAATAACAAAAACTTCGATCGAGCAACACCACGTAATCTATCAGCCGTAAAATCGATCGCGCACGCTTTTTGTGATCCTCGTCGGGAAGCGGAAAACCACAAAGGCAGAGAGGTTTTTCTCGATCTTTTTCTCCTTCCGTGATAATCCGGATTAATTTACCGATAGCTCACGCTGATAACGCTGTCCAGCGTGTAGTTAACGGTCGAGACACGGTGACAAATTACGATCGGCAACTTCAGGCGCCGATCGCATTAGCATCATAATAGACGCCTGTTCCCCGATGTGCGTGGAAATGTATGCATCACGTGCGACCGCCCGCGAGGACCGAGGAGCGGGGGGGGGGGGGGGGGGGGTGGCGTTGCGTCGGATCGTCAGACACATCGTCCGGTATTCATCATCGCTGATTTACATCGGCGAATGGCGTGGAAGAAATCGTGGATAGCTCGTGTTATTATTACGTGATCGTTTTCGCGTGCTCGTTGCCAGTGCAATTAACCTAAATGAGGGTCTGTTTGGAGGATGTTGCTTCAGTTCTTTCCCACCGAATTTCTCCTCGCGGAGACATTAATTGCCCCACAAAAATTGGAGTAGGGGAAAGTGGGGCGAAACCGGGTGCCTAATGTCAGCGGCGGATTTAACGGGGAACACCACTGTGACGGGCGGAAAAGTAAGCGGTTTTTAAGAATTTTTTTCAGGAATAATTTACAGTTTTCGTAGAAAAAGTTTATTACCCACCTTTAGTACAGGGTCTTAAGAGACTATAAAAAAAAAATAAACAGAAAAACATGCATAAATTTTAATGTATTAATTAATCTTCTAGACCCCCACGCGCGTTTGTCGAATGTGTAACTATGTTACAGCAGGCCCGAAATCAAATTTCATTTTTTTTTTTTGAATAAGAAAGAAATTTAATGTGTAGCTTCTGATTTGATTGATCAAGGTGGTGTTAAATTTGTCTTTATAATTAAAATTTATAATTGCTTCGTAAAAATAGTACGCTTCCAATAAGTTACAACGAGTCGTTCTGGAATGCTCATTGGTGACGTTTTATTCATTTTTTTATGAGCAATTTGTATAGTAATGAATCCTGCATGAATATTGTATACATACAGCGTTAAACGACAGCACGTGTCAGGTTTATTCAAGCAGGAGACATCCGTTTTGATTAATCGAGTCCTTCGGGATTGTAATGAATTTTGCATGAGTTGTTCCGAGCGATATGACTTTTCAATTTGTAGAACAGAAGGAGACAGAATGAATACAATGTTTCACATAATTGAAGAATCTTTGTAGAAAACACTGTAAGTGCCAAAATTAGAAAAAAGAATGTATCGGAATATTTTCTACGTGCCAATGGTAAGAATAGAATTTGAAATTTGGCACTTACAGTGTCTTCTATAGGGATTATTCAATTGCTGAATTATCGTAGCCAAATTTCTTTACAATTGAGAAACAGAGGGAGAGTGAAAACTTATTTTTGAAAAACGAAATTCCAAGAATGCTCCTTTGGCTGTGCAAACACCACCATTCAGCTGAAAAATTGATGCACTTGAAATGAAGTTTAAGTATAGCACACTTCTACTTCCCGATTTACCTTTGGAATATTAAATCATCTCTGCTTTCAAACGTATCCCCTGTCTTGCTGTTAATTAACAACCTAGAGTACGAGAGATGTGCTTGATTAACGTCGCTCTTTGCACGAGTTAACGTGGTTTAATTTTCTCGTCCATCTTTAACATTCATCGCCATCTTCTGGTTTCTTTAAAAATATCGATGGCAATATTTTTAGCACCTGTCTTTTGATCCTCCAATCTCGCACGAGTTTAACGTGCATCTTCAGATTGAAGGAAAATAAATGCCTCGAAAAATAGCGAAGATTGAAATTTTAAACTGGACTGAAAGTTTGGGAATTAAAAATTCTGTGTGAGGCAGAAGGAAACAGAGTTTCTTCACTGTAAATAGTAATGTAGAAGGATCTTCCTCCCATTTCTACGTATTTTCTTATCTTATTTTTTGGTATAAAAACATAGCAATTTGGGATTTTTTTTAAGAAACTAGCCATTCGATTCATCTGAAATTTGGACCATGTTTTTATGCGTCTCTAAAGAAGTTGCAGATTTTTTTGTATAATTTTTTAATAATAAATATAGGAGTTATGCATGGTCCCAAAAAATGCCCAAATTTTGCTACGATTTTAGCCAAAAAAATCAAGACTTTCCCAATTTGTGGGAACAATTTTGTCTAACTACATTATGGAACTGGTCGCTTTTTCACTTGTTCATTTTAGCTGATCGATTTCTGTGATAGGAAACCAGAGCAAGAAAATTAGATGGGATTAAGGGAAAAAAGGTCAAGAGGCTATAATTGCGACACGCGTTGCTAGGGAAATTTGATTTTCGGTTTCCCCTGCCGCTTCCAATCAGAGCTACATTCACTTCGCTCAATCGGGAACTTGTGCGGCTGGATTTTTACGCCCCCCTCAGGCTGAGTCATAATATCTCGTATTGCAACAATTTTGCCCCTTTCAAACATTCAAAATAATTCGAACTTCTGCAAAGCTACGAAACACTTGCAAAATTAGATCGTCTGCAAATCGACGATTTCCATCGAAAGATAACGCACCGCACGTTTCCAGAGCGAGACAGTTACAAAACAATGCAGAAATGATGTTACTTCCAGCGTTGTCCAAATTTGTGGAAAGATAATAAGGGTAATGTTATTTCAAACCAAAAGAATGGGACGCGAAACGCAAGAAGCGTGTCACCAGTTTATCTTTCATAGCCAGACAGGGCACACAATGACTGTAGGCACACGACACAATGATACCGGAGACAATGGTGACACGAAACAAAAGAGGGATTGCTGGTTGCTTAAGAAAAGCGTTAAAAATAACCAAGAAGCGACCGTAACGCGAAAGGAGTTGATGTTTACACGGGAAGAACAAAAGGTTACGAATGCGCTAAACAGTTCTAACGCTACAGGCGGAACAAAATCTGCTGGACACTCGAGAACATTTTATTATTCGTGAATTGCGTCGGTCGCGGTGCCTACTTTTACAAAATGATAGTTCGTGTCGTTATTTAAAATGTAGAGAGAGAGTTTGTTACCAGATTTGGGCGAAGGAAGGACAGAAACAGTGGTAAAATGATTAAACGGGACGGTGTGGGAGGAGCCAGGCAACGTGGTGGGGATGGCACAGCCCACAGTGAACTTAGTGGCCAGTTCATTTTGTTAGGACTATAATTGCAGACCTTTTAGTAGCTTGGAAATATAATAGCAGTTCCAATATTATTACTGTATGTAACTAAAATTTACGCTGTATTGCTATTTTAAATAAAAAAATTTAATAAAATAATTTTTCGAGGATACTATATACAGTGCGTGTCTTAAATATACCGATCCCATAAAATTTGAATGATCTGATGTTTTGGAAGTAAATTGCGCTATAATATT
This sequence comes from Andrena camellia, assembly GCA_029448645.1. NCBI lineage: Eukaryota > Metazoa > Arthropoda > Insecta > Hymenoptera > Andrenidae > Andrena > Andrena camellia. Next base: position 1,653,481 of record CM055681.1, on the reverse strand, counting down.
GCTAAATAGGGCCATGAAAATGAATATTAAACAAAACAGTCCCATGAATTTATTGAACGTAGAAACATTTTAACGCTTGAAGTTTCTAGTTTTTAATCAAGGCCTCAACAATTTTTTTCCATTCATTATGAGGGACTGGATATTTATGACACGCACTATATTTGGAAATATAAGTAATTAATAATTCTGATTCGGGTTACGCGAGGCCGACGTATTCGTTATTAGGCTCGGATAGCCTTATAGCAGAGATGGACAAAATTGTTATTTAAATAAAAACTTCGAATAACGAATAGAAGTTTAAAAAATGTTAAATATTTGGCTATTAGGGGAAGCACGCTAATTGTAAATAGTTCTCGTTCTGAAAATATTGCAGCACAGCGTGGTACTCCTTCTCCCATATTTTCTTAAACAAATACCACTGAAATAAATAAAAATAGTGTCCATTGAATCCTATTGTATGGTACTAAAGAGTTGTATAATTAAATACCAACTAAAGAAAGACTAAAGCACTAATATTTTCAATCGAACATAACGGAAACAGTGTTGTGAAACCCTTCCCTTTTATTCCCCCCGAAATGTCGTATCTTAATTAAAGGGATCATCAAAGCGCGCCAGCAGCAAATGTCCTGTACAGGGAATCGCGTTACTGGGGCTTAATTTCTCGGAGGTCTCAGCCACTGGCACAATGGCGAAGTGATCATTATTTTTCGAGCGGATAGGAAGGGTCTGACGGGGGTGGGGGCAGGCGCTTCCGCTCGAAAACAAACGAAGGTAATTTCCTTCGGCAAATCGAATCTCGCTTTACCAGCCGGATCGACTAGAAACGATGCACTAATGGGTAAAGGGTGCATCGTCCTTCCTCCCTTCTTGCACCTCGATTGCTATTTCCGGATTCCAGAGAAAACCTTATTATCGCTCACTACAAATATACATTTATGGCAGAGGGTTGAGAAAATGAGTACAGGAGTGGCAGAAAGGAATTAGGCTCGTTTAGTGGCAGGAACAGTCCCACAGGCTGAATTTCAACAAAACCGTAATCTATTTGAAACGAGCGACGCTAGGTGGCGCCACTGTAGAGGCGACGGTCCTGGCGTAACGTGGAGTGGGGGAAGTGACCCTGAGGGCCTAATGTTTCGTGCTGAGTATAATACAGGCTGGGTCTAGGCCTAGGCCAAGTCGAGCCCCATTAACCAACACACAGAAGCGAGCTTTGAGCTTCCAATCTCACGCCGCGCCTCCCACGGCGAGACGTAGCGAGAACTTGACCTATAAAAGCTCAACGATGCGCCTTCGTGCCCTCCGTGCACGCGATACCGCGATATTAGGTAAGGATCGGGGCAGCGTGGTTGATTCGCACAGTAATGCTCGTGATCGATTATCTGCGAGGTGAAAATGGCATCTGAACTATTTTGCTGAGGGAATCTCGGTGTGCGAGTGCCTTAAAGAGGCGTTCGCTACGTGTTACCGTGAAACGCGAAGTAGGAAAATGTTTCATGATTTTTCATGCGACCATTTTTTGTCAATGTTTTTGCATAAATGTGTGTGGCATTAAGGGGGCATTTTATCGTGACATTCGATTTTTTAAACTTTTCGTCAGGATTTCTTTTTGTGGGATTAATGAAAGATTTTTATGCTGAATTTTTTACTGCATGTTTATCACATCTTAAACTATGAATAAAAATTTTCTTTGGCTGAAAATATGAAATATAGAGGGCGCTGCAGTCAATGAAAGCCGACCACCTTGAAAATGTTCGATTTGTTGCTATGGTTCGGGTCGTTCTGTTCGTCCGAAATAAAAAAACTAAAAAGATTCTTAAATTATTCGAGCATGAGTATCGTTGGTAGCAGATTTGGATTGAGATTTTAAAAATTCTTAAAGTGGCTGCAATTTGAACATTAAGTGTAGACTTTCACAATTTTTCTTCGCCTTTTACGGGTTATAAAATTAAAATAAAATTAGGAATCAAAAATATTTTGGCCTAATAAATTCTGCTAGGGACGATAGCGACAGATCTGTTGAAGATGTTTGCGCAAGATGGGCCAAATCGGTCAAGTAGAATTGGAGATATCGTGGTAACCAGTTTCTAAAATACCGTTTTTAGAAAAACGCGTTTAATGTTTTGCAAACAGTTCCAGCGAAGAAAACTCTACTTACACCTAATCTGCCACATCTGGTCCGTAATAAAAATCTTTCATTAAGTCCATAAAAAAAATTCCTGTGAAAAGTTAAAAAAAATTGGATATCCCTTTAAGATAAAATGTGGAAATTATCGAGTTCGTTCGTATGCATAAAGCAATAAATTGATTTTTCAGTTCATGCTGACTTACTTTTGTCCGAATGAAAATTCTTTTTTTTACATTCTGTATATATAGTAAATTATTGTAACATTTATTCCATTAGTTAAATCGTCAAAAGAAAGTACAATTGCAATACAAATTGAGAATAATCGACGTCATATGAAAGCAATCAATCTCCTTTATATGGGACATTTAAACTTGCAGAGGAAGTCGAGTGAATTTTGTTAATGGTTTAAAATGTGATTTAGCCCGATGGAAATGTAAGATAATCGAAAGGGGAAATTGATTTCATTGGAGGGAAACTATTTAATGGTAAATTTTCACTCACAATTAGAATTCTTTAATCTACACAATTCTGTTAAAATTCGCAAATATTAAAACTCGGTAGTTAAATGACAAATTACCCAAAGGCTGTGTAATACCATTACACAAGTGTTTATGCAAAATAGGGAAGTTTTAAGAGACGACGAACGAAAAAGAGATTCTTAAAAATTAATAACAATCTTGTCGAAGTGAAAATTAATCCCGAGGGTTCGACGCTCCTTTATCATGAAAATGAGCGTCACGCCGCAGCGTAAAATTAATCCCAGAGTTTCCAAACTTGCTTTTTCGTCCCCATTGAAAAGTGTCTCGTGGCTAGATCGAAGTTTTTTTGTTGGGGAGACATCAAAGGACCAGAGATGGCCTTTTACAGCACCTTATTGAATCAAAGAACCTTCTCGTGTTAAGAATTGCCACCCCAATATATAAACAATATTTCTGCAGCATTACGTCCATTTTCAGATTAAACCTTTGCTGCAGAAGAATGTTTAATTATACTCTAAAAAATTCATATACCAAGAAATACGATCTACCTTCAGTTTTGTTTCGAAATAGGAAATTTTAGAGAGGAAGTGCAAAGAGTGAAAGTTAAAATATCAAAGAGTAAAATACTGAAATTATTTTAAATTTAATTATCAAGCATATTTTAATTTTGTAATTTTTCTACTTCCAAATAAAATGGTCCTCTGCTTTCAGAGGGTCAATTCGCATAATAAAGCACTGCTACCTTCTAAAATCATGTCAACCGATGTTTAAGTGCTCCATAATCACGATTCGTTGAATTATTTTCATCCCCCATGGGCGTTATCCCCATTCTCCACGAAAAATGGAATCATCGTTTCGCAGGATGGACTGCAGGCATTGATTGGGAATCAAAATGCAATTCTAACAGGGTGAAATTTGATTGTGTACCACTGCGCGGTGGCGCTTTGACGACCAGGGATATCGACCGCCCCCGAAACCTGTCCTACCCCCAGGCCCCCTCTCGTCCCGACGAATAACTACAGCCCCCTTGGTCGACCATCTCCCACTACTGTTATCTCAGCTTTAAACCGACATTTTTTTCAGTTCAGTTGCAAGGTTTGTCAAATACAATGTGTCTGCATCCCGTCGAGTGTAAATAATGCCACAAAAGTATAGAAATAACCGGTGGCTTAACAGAGAACGATAAAATTAAGTAATTTGTAGATGGGGGTGCCATTCGGTTTGGTTCATCTTGGAGAACTTGGTTTAATAATTATAATATATAGTATATGTAATAATAAAATTTTAATATGTAATCCCATAATTTAGTAGTGTTTGCTCGTGTGAACTTGTATTATTGATACTTTGTGAATCGAATCAGAAAGCAGTAATTGCTTCATAAATTATGTATGAGCTTATCTCGTTTTCAATTTGTTCTTCCAATCGAATAATAACGCGGGCTCGCTCCATGTTTTCATGCTAAAGATCCTTGATGAGATGTAGGTGTGGTATTTGCATATTTCCTATAAAGCATTGTAAACGATATCGCCTACTCGCCTTGAAAATTTTATAATCGACCTGTCGATGTACATATTCGCTATCAGCTGTGTTAACGTCATCGATGATCGATGATGTTCGACATGGTTGGTGATGGAAAAATCAGTTACATCATACGATGTAGGCTTTCTGAGAAAAACGTTTCTGGAATATTCATTCGTGCTACTCATTTCAGGAACGGTTTTCAAATCTGTCGAGGAAATTTTATCATTTCCTTTCCTGAGGAGAAAATTGGTGATTAGATCTCTGACGATTGCTCAATATCCGGTACCCCAAGTCCCCAGGAACTCGGGTGAATGATGTGTCCCTATGGGGGAATTTAGGGAGGAGAAACACTGCTTTCCTTATGGCGGGGGTTTAAATAAGCACGCGTGAGCCGTGAATCTGGATTTCTACTCTGCTTTTGTTCGATTTCTAGATGTGATTTTTTAACCTTTTGAATCCGGCCAACGCATATATACGTTCTGGATATTTTGATTGAGTCCGGGCGACGTGTAACTTCCAAATTATATCAAATTAATAAATATTGATGTGAAACACGGTTTTGGGATATTTTTGTTTTCAAATTCCCCGGATTAGAAGGGTTAAGGGAGCACAAGGTGCACACATTTGTAAAAGTTTGCAGTTGTTGGTTTACGTTTGATACGTAAATGTAACTAAATGCTGAAGTTTTGGATACCAAATTGTTGTATATGGCTTGTACTAGTTGAGAAGTTGAAAATTGGAATACAAAAATACTTACCACAGATTTGAAGGAAATTGGAACTTCGGATATGTTACTATTTGGAAATTTAGAAATTATGAGGTTGGGAGTTTAGGAATTAGGAATGTTTGTATTTGGAAAGTAAAATATACAGGTGGGGAATTAGATATCTAAAAATTAGAAATTTAGTGATTAGGAATGTAAAGAATTTAGGCACCGCAAATGTAGAAATACAGAAATTCTGGAGCAATTAATGTGGAAATCTAGGTATTCAGAACGTAGAAATCTGGAAATTTAAATATTCGGAAATTAGACATTTGGCAATTTAGGTATTCAGAAATTGGGAATTTGGCAATCTGGATTTTCCGAAATCAGAAATTTCGAAATTTAAATATTCAGAAATTAGGAATTTGAAAATTCTGATATTCAGAAATTTACGTATTCAGAACTTGTGAATTTGGAAAATCTGGATATTCAAAAATCAGAAATTTGGAAATTTAGATATTCAGAACTTGTGAATTTGCGCATATTGATTTTCAGAAATTAAAGATTTAGACATCTAGATATTCAGAAATCGGAAATTCGGAAGTGCAGCAGTAGAAACCTCAGAAACGCAAGAACTGGGAACTCGTAAATTTAGAAAGTCGAAGTTCCAAGGCATGAAGTAAAATACTGTTAAACTAAATAATCCCTACAGAGATGTATATACACCGAACTACGACATTTACGTTCACAACAGAAAGATTTAGGAAGAAGAATAGTCCTTGCTCCCTAAACTTACAGATCTATTTACCTTCCCCGCGAATTGCACGCGAGCTAAAACAAAGGAAAGCTCGTTAAACGACCGAAGGGTCGCCGAAAAAGCCGCACAAGATAAATTCATTCGAACAGCGGACTTCTATTACCCTGTTTTTCAACGGGACACCATTTAGCGACCATTTCTCTGTTCCCTGTTCGTGACACGTGAAATGAGTTCCCCTAAACTCCATCAGGAACATTTGCCAATCCCAGACGAGAACGAAGCATTTATCTGCGAGAATTTAACAGCATTATGCGCCTAGGCTTCTGTCAAAGTGGGAAGGAAAAGGGAGTTCTTCATTGGGCGAATTACTGCACTTTTATCGATATACATTACGCTCCCTAATCCATTTAGGGAAGTGCCTGAAAGTCACTTCCAGCAGCATCTTATTCCATTATAAGTTTTAATTCTTGCCGAGGAACTTTAAAAGTCACGACAGGAGACAAGCTTTTGACGTCAAAGTGTCTTCTTAACGATATAACGTCATACACTTTTCAATTCTCAATTCATTTTCAACCCTTCTTCATGCCTCGCAATTGCATTCATACAGGCGTATAGTCCCGCTAAAAGTTCCTACCAACTATTACAAATTTCGAGTATTTGAGAGAAAATTCGTTAGGAGTTTGAATGACAGAATAATTTTCTCCGGAATAGGTCCATCAAAGTGAAACACTTGAATGTGGGAGTGCTTAGACCTTCAAGCGCCAAGGTAGAATTGAAGCGCAGCGCCATCTGCCACAATTGTCGCCGCCAGAGCAATGGTCCCCGGTTCCTTTTAACGTCAAATGCAATTTCTTCCAATAAAACGTTGGTCACTTGTTCGTTTCGACGAAGAAGGTCGGTTCCCTTCGTTCCAGCTCGCAACTCGAGCGACATTGCGACCAATTTCGTAGCCAGGGGGACGTTAAAGCCCAGCAGCCACCCCTTATCAGCGATGCATTTGAATGCAATGGAGCTGAAGAAGTCAACTCTGACCGGCCACCCTCTCTATTCCGTAGAAATTTCCATGGATCGTCGAGTAGGCGGGGTTCAACGAATCGCTTTACACGAAAAGCCACTTGGTCCCCGGGCCATTATGCAAATTATGCCTACTGACGAAACCAGTGCATTCTCCGCGGTGTCGTAACGAAACCGGGTTGCATACGAAGCATTATCCTGCGGCTGGTGGGCGTTTAACATCGTTTCGAAGTGTATTCGGATGTTGCAGGAGGCGCATCGGATTCATGCTTCACAAAGAAAATGCGCATTAGGTAGCCATTGATTGTTCTTGGCGGTCCATGCTGGAGTAAGGTTATGTTCCTTCTTGAGACCCTCATAGACAAGCTTTTGCACTATCTGAATCCTTATGCTTTAGCTTTTATAGTTCTTCAATTTATCAGGCACTTGGACCAGGTCGGTTTGTCTGTTCTGTAGCCTTTACCAATGTTCAGTTCGTTGAAACTCATAAAGATCACCTATCACTGGTCTGAAATATCTCAAATAGAGGTTGAATACCTTCAAACACCTGAATACCAGCTGCCATCGAATTAGAATGCTTCCAAACACTTAACCATCAGGCCCAGCGATCCCCAATCCCCTTCAGAATTCCTGATCTTCGACTTCCACGAAATTAGGGTTCCTCCAGACCCTCCACGATTAACTCAATACTCTTCACATCCCTAAACCTCACTTCCTATGTAATCAAAACACCTCCCAACACTTAACCATCGCTGCATCAACCACCCAAAACGCCTAATCATCAGCCCCCACAAACTTGGGACATAACCAAAGACTCAGCCATCATCCACCGCCAACTCAAAATCCTTCATCTGCTTGATCCTCAGCTCCTACCAGTCTGCTGCAACCAACAAGCACAGAAATGCCAGAACTTCGATCCCCAATTCGAATACTGACACGTAATTGCCCAAATCCCTAGCGCTTGTCCCTGGATCCTCGAAATTGCAGTTCCCCCTAAACCCCGGCGCAATTACGCGGCTGCCGCAGATCTAGCTGCGCGCCGTTGGTCCCTATTGCACGCCCCATGTATTTGTTTATCGTGTTAGCGACGCTTCGCTCGTTCGTGGAAACGAATCGCCGAGTAAACCGAAGTCTCTTCGTGGGCAAACACAGCTAGCCCTTCCTACAGCGTCGCCTGGCGGCCTTCATTTCCATTTTAATGTTCGCGAGCAATCGCAAAGTGCTTAAGCCGCCGCGGTTTGCTTTTCTCCTTGGCGCCGACGTGCATCCTGAACTGGTCTAATTCTTGCCGGGTCCGAAGGCGAGGAAAATCGACGCCGTTGAGGAAATTTCCTGCCTCTGACGAGGTGTCCAGGCCTCCTCTCACGTGGCCTTTCTTGTGGCGCCGGATTACCGCAGCGGCTTTGGGGGACACTCCTATTAGGGGTTAGGTGTTCCTAAAAAAAGTAGGTCTTTATCTTGTGGTTGCCTGCTGGCTAGGTTGAACGAGGTTGGGGGAACGTTTGTAGGGTAGAAATGAATTGTTGAAAGACTGTTTTAAATGAAAGAGTAGAATTGAGCTTTTATTGTGAAATTATTAATATTATTATTATTGGCCGTCATTATTGTACAATGAAAAAATAGGAATAAGAAGGAAAGAGCAAGAAATAAAAATAAAAAAATAGTGCAAAGGTGGGGATCTGTCGTGAGACTGGTTTGCAACCTAACCTTAAAAAAGAAATTGTAGTTGGTTAGAAAATTGAGGATCTGAAATAAGAATTCGTGTAATATTTCACGGTGTATACTGTATAGTATGCAAAGTGCAAATACATGTGAAGGGATTGGGGTTTGTTTGTATTGCTTCGAAAATGCCACTTTGAATCTTGGAGATTACAAATAGCTATGCTCTATCTCCCTGGTCCATTTTCTATGACAGGTGCTTCATCATAAAAGAGAAACTGTATTATTTATGATTATTTACATTGACTACCTATTTTTCGAAACTTCAGTCCTTTTCCTCAGTAACAAGTGTATGCAATAGAAATAACTAAACATGCGGTGCATCATAAAAATGTTGTAACATTTGATATGGTTCTTATGTTAAGAAAAATACTCTGGTTTTATTGATATTTTACGTCCCGAATCGTACTTACCGCTGCAGCAGTAGTATGACCCCGTGCCTGGTCAGACAGCTTCGATCGGAATCTACTGATGGCGCCACAATGTGGCAACCGACTTCGAGTATCTGATAACGAAGGCAGATATTTCAAAGCACTATTTTTTAATACAGTTCAATTTACCATTTTTTTTTTCATACATTATACAAATTGCTCTGAAGAAGATAATGTATTCGATTAACAGTCAAAATTTTTGTGTGTATGGAAAATATAAAATGCAGGGGTATACTCTCATTTTCTTTTTATGTTAGATTTACAACAACAGTTAAACCTATATTTTTTTATATAGTGATTATATTGTTCCTTTGCAATTAAAGTTCATTTAATTTTAATTAAGAGTCCTGTCAGACTCAGGGTGTCGTCAGAGCTGACGTTGATGAATGTCGAGGAAAATTCAATTTTCAGACAGATCACTCTCATTCGTCAAGTATAATCACTTGAAATCTTATTTTTAATCAGTCTTCATTTATTTTATAAACATGACTTCCTATCCTGCTTCTATTTTTATTTATCTTCGTTTTATCGTGCTACAAAATACGAAGTTCTTTGGCAAAGTTCTCGAAATTGAAAGTGATCATGATATTTAAAAATCATTTTTAGTTTCTTACACTCAGGAATGTCTGATTACTTACTTCCTAAGTCATCTACTGTTTATATTTCAACGGTTCGATATTTTTCGGCACGTCAAATGCAAATTGCTAAGGGGGGTGTTACTTGCAAACTCCGCGTTACAAAAAAATGTGAAATAAAAAATTCGGTAGCAGCTTAATTTTAACATCGGTTTCATTGTCATTTCGAAAATGAGGTCATTCCTTAACGGATACATCGATGTACCTTGCGATTGCAAAGCTACACCACAAAATAACAGTCGCGAATTTTGTGACAAGGTTGCGGCCCACATACCGCTCCCCCAGACACTCAGAATTGCAGTTTTTCGGCCTGGTTCACATTCGAAAATCCTTCTTCGCGAAATATAATTATAGAATCCCTCCATCAAAAGTAACGCGACAAGTTGTCATTCTATAACGTAATCGGTCTTTTAAAACCACTTTACTTGTCCATTAAAGTCAACAATATTTAATTAAAATTTAAAATGCTTGGAAATTCAAATATTAGAAATTCAATCAATTTTTATTCTAGTCGCTACGAAAGAGGAAATAATCGAAAGAAATCATCAATAATCATTTCAGAAATTGGGAATTTGGAAATCTGGATACTCAGAAATCAAAAGCTTGGAAATTTAAATATTTCGAAATTGGAAATTGGAAAATATTGATATTCAGAAATTCGGAATTTGGAAATCGGGATACTCAGAAATCAGAAATCAGAAATTTGAATATTCAGAAAGTGGAAATTTGAAAATTTTGATATTCAGAAATTGAGAATTTGAAAATTTAAATATTCAGAAATTCGGAATATTAAAAATCCAATCAATGTTTACTATAACCACTGCGGAAGCAGAAATAATCAAAGGAACTTCAACGTCGCATCGCACCTAAACTCTACCAAACACTAAAATTCAGCATTTAAGAAATGGAATTGCTCCCAGTTGCTGGTAGTGAAAAATAAGTGGTGGAAAAGAAATGTACCATGGGACGTTCTACCAATGGCTCCGATTAATGAAACGAACCATTAAGCATCGAGTAACATTTCGCTTGCCATGGCAAGAAAAGGGTGGCGGAAAACAAACAATTAAAAATGTATTCGTGTAGAACACGAGTTTGAGTCGAATGGATATCGATTATACAGTTTTTCCCTCGTCGATGCCTTAATCCACCTCGCGATTAAACGCCGTTGAAATTGAGCGATAATCCACAAGCTTCCTCGTTCTGTTGCAGCCCCCAATAAAATTATTATTATTATTAACGAGAACTCCTTTAGTATACAAAAATTTGGCAGAATGACTAGAGTCTGAAAATTTTAATTTGCACCATATTATAATGTGCCAAAGGGTTGTTATCTCGTAATAAATAAATAAAATAAATAAACTATATCCTGACCATCTGGAATCAAATAAAGGACGAGCCCGTAGGTGTCTTTATAGCTGATTGAAGTTAATTTGTGCTACAAAACCAGAACAGTTAATTTCATTCGGAGAGTTAATTTTTATAAGTTTAAACAAAGTCGTCTCCGCGATAAACCTACGTTCTGCGAGCGTAGTAAGCTCGAAAAATATGATCGTAATCATGGTTGGTAAAATCCGCGGCCCTTAATATCCAAAATGACACTTTAATCAATTTTTTAACCGCGAGCCAATCGGAAAGTAATTTTTTATCCGAGATTTGATGGACTAGGCTGACAGCCAGGTGCGCGTCCCTTTTTCCGCGGAATGTCGCGGACGACACGCGACTTCCTGCGATTTGGCGCGCAGCCTGCGCGCCCAGATTATAACAGCTTATGATTCACGTCGCGGCTCTTGCGACACGAGTCGGCCCCGCGGGGCTTCTGCCAAATTTTCGCGCGGGTGCGAGAAAAATCGAGTCGACGCGCGCACCAAGTTGGCCACCGTCAGCTACGGGACTCTTGGATCCCGAAATACGGTCCATTATAACGCGGACCACCCCGTGACTCCCTCCGATTTATACCCGCGACGTGGAATTTCTTGTTCGCGATAAATAATCGGCGACCTTCCCGACTTGCGATCAACGCGAGGCGTCTAAACATAACTTGTTATCCGCTGATTTTTGTCGCTTGGAGATATTCCTTTCACATTTCACATTGCTGCCGGCGAATATTACTAGCTCATCATTTAATAGTAGAATCTTTTCTGTGATTCTTAAATTGTTTTTAGCGTTTTGGTAATCGAATGTTTTTCGGCTGTTTTTTTGGATTCCAAAAACCCCTGAATTTGATATAATTAATCCCTAGAATTTCGGGATTTTTTAAAAATGTGTATTACTTTATGAACACCTGAAAAATATAAAAATAAACAGAATAAATAAACATAGTCATTTCATAACAATGACAATAGTAATAATAATGATTTATTTAAATAATAATATTAAGTCGCATATAACTAACTAAACTATATTTATTTTTACAATGATATTCTCACTTTCCGCTATTTCGAAATCGCGCGAGTTGCAAATCGCAGCTTGTCTGAACACGTAAAGTCGAAACATTGTAGACGTGTACTTTAGCTGCTTTGCTGTTTCTTCATTCGCATTTCCAAAAATCTTCATAATCGTTTACTGATGTTTTCTACTTATTCAGACTTTATTATTCTTCATTGTTCTACTGTTTTTATTGTTAAAAATGATTTTAACATATGTGTCAGACTAATCATAGAAAGTAAGTTTGTTTACTTTAAATAAAGATTTAGAATTTTAATACATCGTAAATCATTTCAATTACTGAAATTTTCTGTTACCCAATCCCGGGATAGCAAATAATTACCGGGTTTGTATTCCCTATATGGGAGTCTAGTTCCATGTTTGCTGAGTGATTTCTGGGTTTATAGTCAGGGCAAGCATGAGTGGGACTCAAGGCTACCGAGCGAGAGTCCTCCCCACCACATCATTTGGCTACCCTCGCTCCATTTTACTTTTTATTCGACTCCTGTCTAAGCTCCTCCCATTTTCCGATCACCACTGTGCTGCAAATGTTCTTAAAAAATTCCATATGGATTCTCAACCTTTCCCATTATTTTTCACCAGAATTTCCATTCTCGAAAGCACGTGTTGAATCACAAATGAAGAAATTAGAACGTGCACACGACTGGTTCATTGAATCGCAAGCTTTGGCACCAGTCTTCCCTTATATTAATCATCGTTTGACACGCTATTGGCAATTACTTTGTAAACGTCCCTTCTTCGTTGAGCCATGAAATTCGGAAACTTCTGTGCTTCTTTCGACCAAGAATTATTCCACGACGTTGAATCCTCCCGGTATTGCGCGGAAATGAATTTTCCACGTGCTCGGACTATACGTATGATCATGTGCTTTCAAAGAAAATTGAAATGGCAATTCAGCGGCAGCTCTTGCATCCTTGCCAAAGGAAACCTCTTGGGGGTGGCCACTTCTATTCGCAGTTACTGCTTTCACGGTTGGATTTGTTTTAATTTTTTAAGGAATTTTTACTGATCGTAGATAGAAATTGTATTCTAGAATCTGAATTTTGGTGAAACTGTTCACGAAACTTTGAAATATACGTTTACACAGAGATTGTCTTTGTATCAAGTCATTCTTGACTTCTTTTTGTGTATCAGATTCTTCTATTGAATATGAAACATTACACATCAATATACAGTCCTGTTATGTACACTTTTTTTTGTTAAAAACTTCACTAAACATTTCAATTTATGAACTCTTTTAAGCGACGAATAGTTAAATAATATAAAAAACTGTTTTCCTTCAAATGTTTTGTATGAAATTTGTTTGTTATGTTGCATATTTTCAATTTTTATTAAATATCTCTCACTATAGATAATTTTTAAGTAACAATTATCTCAACATTCTTTCAATGCTATTGATATCTATTAATAACGAACCTTTGTCTTGTAATCCGTGTGTGTGGATTGGAATTCAGTTGGGCAGACACAAATTCACAAAGATCGACATTTGTTCAACTATCCCCGGCAGCCTGGACGATATGTCGGGTGAAAAATTCATTGCTGTGACGTTGGTGCGACTAATAAAATGTGACATGGACTTCGTGCCAAAGAGATTATATAAAAAATGTCTCGACACGATTCTGTCGCCAGTGGTGCTCATTCTTGAACTCTGAAGCAGCTTGAAGGATACAGGAGTGCTGTTAAAAATTTAAAATTTTCAAATTTTTCGAAAATTCGAAAAAATTTGATCCTTTTCAGAAGTACACTTCAGGTACTCCCAACACAACATAAACCATGATAGTAAAGAATTTGCAAAAGAAGAACGTTTTTCCAAAATTCATCCCCACCAAAAATTTCTTCAGCTAAACTCGTTAGTTGAGTAATCGAGTGGTCCAGGTTCGAACATAAGCCCACACCCACCCAGGAAGCCATCCTCTCTCTATATTTGAAGACACTTTTTCGGTGTGCCAACAAGCTAGAAAGCTCCGAACGCAGAAATAACAACAGGAACGACGCATTTGTGGTCAAGGTCGACCCCCATCACAAAAGGAGTCACAAGCAGTCTTAGCGAGAATCCTCATAGGCAGCGGAAAGGGGGTTTCCACGAAAGACAGCGAAGCATCGTTGGTACGGGAGGGACTCGGAACAAACGACGTGTACGTGAGAAAAGCGACGCCGTTCAAAATAATCCAACTGGCTCTATAAATACAATACGGCATTCAGTGCTGTGCGAAGCGTCGCGAAGTTCAGATGCTTATCCGATGCGTGCCCGTTCTCCGTGTGACGATCCTGGCCGATAAGAGGATCACAGTATCAGGAACCCGGGTCTGCCTTGCTGATGCCCCTCGATTCCGGTTTCGAGTCAGAGATATCTGCGAATAACCACCTGGTGATGTTTGTTTAATCCCCAACGCTGAACCCAGTTGGTCAGTAGACAGTTGGGTCCAAGTTGGCTGGGTGTCCCGCAGTGCCATTCATGAAGCTGGGTGTATAGAGTGCTCAGATGGGAATCTAAAGGTTGACTGTGGCAGTGGAGCTTCTGGGATTCTTGTTAGGTGGTTTGTGAGGTTATAGAGGTGTCGTGAGATTTCCGAGTGGACCAGTGTTGCTGAGGCACCTAGGTCAGTTGGGACTGCAGATAGCAGTGGCTGATGGTCTTGTGGATGGGTGATGGTACTTAATTCACTGTGGTGGCTAATTGATGAGGATATCATCGAGGTACTGATCAGTTTACGTGATTATGTGGGGTAGTTGAGTGCTTGAAGGCGTTTCCGGTGAATGTATCCTGGACAGGTTAGTTATCTAGACCTCAGTGATTGTGAAAACACCTTGCAAGTGTAATGATTGTTGCCTTTCTGGGTCACTAATTCTTGACTGGGATTGTTTTTACCTGAACACATCTTAAGGCTCAAATTGATCGATGACCTGAGGTGTCACAATGTTTGTAACTGTACAATTCAACTGGAAGCTTCTTGCATCCTGTACCCTTTACACATACCTATGACAGTGCATCTCGATTCAGTCATGACTAGGAAAATGTAACGCTGAAACCTTCGGGACATCCAGTTCAAAGGGCCACTTCGGAAAGACTTCAAAAGACTTAGCTACCTTGTGGCAAGTGAACTGCAGCGGAAGCGCAATATCCTGAGCCCCGGGGGTTCCAGCAGATCAACTGCTTTCCAGAGACATACATCCAGCTGGGAGATATCAAAAAGTCAAGCCCAACGGTCCTATCTTCGCTTCCGCGAGATCTAGCGTCAGGAATCTTCAACAATAGGGGATATCGAAGTTCGTTAAACTCCGCCGTTAAGCTTTTTCTTCGTGGCCGTCTACCATGAGGCGCACTGGCCGAACTGCGGGCGGGAGGAAAGTTAGCGAGGCGAGGCCGGTTTAATAGCAGCCTGGAAGATTTGTTGGGGACACGTGTCGCGCGATGGAGAGGCTCAGTGTCGCGGAAATATTGCGGCGGAAAGATAAGAGGAGACGCAGGGGTTGGACGGTGGTGGTCGGCCATGAAGTTCGGTGAGTATAAATCACGTGTACTGCACGCTGGATGAAACGTCCCTTATCAGAAAGGAGTGGGTTTGGGGGTCGTGAGGGCTGAATTGTGCTGTTGCCGCGAAGGGATGATTCAGAGTGTGCAGTATATATTTTTGAGATTGTCTGCCTGTGCTTGATGGCGTTATTGTGAGCTCTTAGTGACCACCTAGCTGCTAATCATAACTATGGTAGTACTTGTAACTGGTAGCACCTCTTCAACCGCAACTTTGAGATTCTACTGATTTGGAGACTCTAATGGAGTAGTTTGTTTGAATTTTGTGTGGTAACTATGGTGCTGTTGTTGTGGGGACCTAGTTATTTCCTAGTTGGTTTTGACCATTTTGGGGGTACTTGTAACTGGTAACACACCTTCTGAATAGACAATTTTTAGTTTCATTTTATTTTAAAATTATTATTAATATATAAAATTATTATGAATTTTATTTTAAAAATTATTATTAATATTATTTTAAAATTAGAATTAATATTATTTTAACATTATTATTAATATATAAAATTATGATTAATTTTATTTTCCTGTTATTTGTATCAGTTTTATGTAAAAATTATTCCACTACATTTAAGGGGTCGATCGCTTAACCTAAACAGAACACTTTTTGCGATAGATCTCAAAATTAAAAAAAAAGAACGAACAAAAATTTGAAAAAAATTCAATTTCATGTGTAAAGACACATCCCCATTTTTTTAATATTTTCATAATTTTTTCGAGCCATTTTTTTTTAATTTTGAGGTCATCGCAGAACAAGTGTTCTATTTAGATTGACCCATCGATGAAATAGTAGGGTTCAGAGTCCTCGCACGTCGGTAACGTGATTTCAAGCTCCGTTCGTTGGTAAATTTTTGAGTACGTACGGTGCTGCCACCTTCGGTTGCATTTCGAAAGCTCTTTATAATGCAGCGATCTCGTTCAGTAAAGCTTTGATCAATATCGCGCAGGACGATCCGCCATTTTTCTCACATTCTTCTTTAAACGATATTTCTTTGACAAATAAAACCGATTTTCATACATTTACAAACTTAGTTAATCAATAATTTGTAGTAATAACAATTGAATGCCATCTGACTAATATACAATACAAAATGAAAGATACAAGCAAAAGATATTTCAGAAGAATACTTTTTCTCATTTTTTTTTCGTTTCTTTTAGCACTAATAACTTTAAAATGACATATTTTTTGTATCCGTGCTAATCATCGCCTTTACTTGTACCTACTGTTGTATCATAAAGTATCCAATTTTTTTTATTGTGCTACATTTTTTGGACGGAAGTTTTTAATCCGCCGAAGTAGTATGTGACCATGTCTAGCCAGACACATTGATTTATGAGATATTCAGTTCAACTGACTCTAATTTTATTATTCCCTTACGTCCAGCATTTTCATTTGCCAGAACGAAGAAGTTTGTGCTTAGAAGATCTACTCCCTTCAAAAGAGATCACTGTCGAGACTTCAAAGTTCACTTTTTTTAAATCCCTTTTCCCTCTCTTTATTTCTCATCCTCGTGAACCTTGCTGCCAAGATTGGCATTCTCCCTTCCCATCATCAAAGGGATCACAAATTAGCAATTCTGCGAGTTACTGAAGCCCCCAGAGTCTGCTTGAAACATTTTTGACGTTAAACGAAAAATTCTGAATCCTTCAGATTTGAAAATAAACCAGCTACAATAGTAAATACTGTCATCTACCATCCTCAAATGCATTTCAAAAATATTTTCTGCACGACACAAGGAAATTTTGGCTTTCCAAAATTTCCAAAATTGAAAGCTTATTTTTAATTGCTTTTAATTCCTCCTACACGCTGAATTAAATATCCTTATATCCCAATTAAAGCAGGAATTGAAAACACATTTTACACAGCAAAGCAATTTCGGAAGAGTTTCTCAAATACCAGTTGCACTTTTATAAAAATTTAAAATAAATTCTCACAAGTATCATCATTATTAACGAAAGAAGAGAAAAGAAGTATTAAGCGATTAGAGTGATAATGCTATCACGTACAGTGTCGTCGCGACTTTCCTAAAATTTGCGCGGTCACGTTATTTTAGTGGAACATAAATTTCACCAGGAATTCAGGTCGACTAAAAGCCGGCCGGAACATTGAGCGAATTTAAAACGCAAATTAATAGTAGTCCTGTAATCCTTTATTAAAGCGACGCCATTAAGTGTGGCATAAGCACTTGATATCTCTGTCCCTTGATTGAAAATAGATTTAACGGGTGTCAGTTTTCTATTGAAGATGGTATTATCAAAATTTAAGTTTCATATCTAGTTCGATTTTTATTTTTGAATTATTTGGAATTTGGGGAAATAATAATTTTGGGTATTCTTGTGTTATTTATAAATTCTTCCTTAATTGTGAAAATTATCAATACTGATCGCTGTTTATTACGTCTTGTTTCGTTTTTATTTTTTTTATTATTGGGAAAATTTCATTAGAAGCATGTGAGAATTGAAAATTGACGAATTACAATTTAAAATGAAATTTTTAGTCAAATTTCAATTACTTTTATGATTCAAAAAAATTAATAAATCTTGATGTAATTTTGGAGTTTCCCTTTTCTTGAGTAATTGAAGTACATAGTAATTAATAAATCGAAAGTGGTCTTTGCAAAGGTCCAGTCAGCTTTTTAAATAATAAACATGGACATTTTCATCGAATTTTTTTTAAAGTGCACATTAAATAAAACATTAACTACGACATTTTCTGGAAGTAGGGCTCCCTAAATGTTTCAGCCACTGTAAATGTGCAGTCAGTTGACGCGAAGCTTTTCACCATTCGTTTAACGAAAGTTTCAAGCGTTAGCAGTCTCGGTTTTACTTTTCCTCGAACTCCACATCGCTGAGATCCACTTAAAAGTCGGCGTGCAGCTAAAGTTCATGAGAATCCACAGTCCTGTCGTTCGGAGATAAGAAATTTTAAGTTACCGTTGAGTTATCGAGCTGAAAAGTTTGGTGCTTCTTCTAATATCACTTTTTATTTCAAAATTCAGAGTTTAAATCACGTTCCAGGTCATAAATCGCAAACTAGGTGAACAGTGATATTTCCTACCGTATAGTTTTGTAAATAATCATTTTAAAACTGAGATAAAATTTAGCAAATTTTTCATCAAAAAATTCTTAAAAAAAAAAAAAATTCAGCCTAATTAATGACTCAAACTTGGTTCACTCCCTTCATGTGATTTAGAAATGGTCCTGGGTGCCATTTTTGAGGGTCTAAAAAAAATATTCCGAGTATTCAAAAGACTTCAAATTTTATTCTGAAGTGTTCAGTTCTTTGCTCTCTGTGACGATACTTAGAGCCTGTAATTAAATTCCAAACACGGGGAAAAACAACGCTTGCGTATCACCGCGTGTCGCATTACGAATTTCATCCGACCAATATTTGCACTGGAGGGATTGCACCATTCGTTTGTCCAAATACTCGTGTCATTCTCAATATTTGCGGTTCTCATTCTCGCCGAGCTTCGACTGTTCGATCAATAAGTGGAGGGGAAACAAAAATTCGACGCCTGAAGCGTTCCATATCCCGTACATTCGTTGACGGTTGCTACCAACAACATGTGTCCCCCACTGATAACATCTGAGAGTCTAAGATCTTCGAGGACGTATCGATAGCAGAAGTGAATTAAAAAAAAGCAAATTCGAAAATTCCTGTCACTCGTTTATTTCGCAATTATTGATACGTTGATGTGTTCGGCATTTATTGAACCACATTTCTTTTTTTTACATCTCACAGTACAACTAGTTTCTATTGTTTTTTAATTGTACCCAAATGGAATGTAATGAAGGCATTATTATTATTAATATTATTATTATTCGTTAGCTCCTGTTCCACCATTGCAAATTATTTTTTGGAACTCAAGCGTTGTACCTGTCATAGAGTCCAGAAAACACAGCACTCAATTTAATCTTCCCCATTGGCATTGTATTTCCATTTTTACAACAGGTCTCATGCTACTTCTTTATTCCAAGGGTGGAATACTTGCTGTGTTAGCGCATTAGACGCGATGTAGTGGAATAAGTAGTATGGGAGAGTACGCAGTCAGGCACAGCTCCACTGTTCTGGAAACCCCATTGCAATCTTATCGTCCTATTATCTTCAACGTTGTTGCTAGCACAAAGAAAATCGTGTGTCCTCTTACATTCGCGCTTACTCGAAGAAAAATTCTCTTGTTCTTACTCTTTATTTCTTGTTGTTAACCATCTTCTGCCTTCAAGTAAAATTGCTATTTTTTTATCTCTTAATATGTCGAAAGCTCGATGACCGAATAAATTCTCAAAAATTCGATATACTTTTTTAGGCCCTGCGAACACACAAATTCTGTTTCCTTAGTTAAGGCACTCAACATTATTCTTCGCTAACGTTCTTCGCCACCCGTTTAAAGGAAAATTATTGCCCGCCCCAATTTCCACAACTGGCCCGAATATTTATGGATTACTATCACCATAATTCCAGCTTAACTTTACATTGCTCTGCGAGCGTTTGAATTTCACAGCAAGCGCTCACAAAATTTCGTGTTGCAGGGAAGAGTAATGAATGGCAGATGAATTAATCCGATTAATCAGGGAATATTTATTTAGCTCGACTCGTAATTATACTGACAGCAATCGACGGTTACTTTTCGCGATGATCCGTGCTGCAAATGAAATTCGACAGAAATTCCAATGCTGCCGCGTGATTAGTGTGCGTGTATTAATTTTCCAGGCAAAATTTATGGGCGTGTAGCCTTTCGTGGTTAAGGCTATCTCTCCTAATTTTCGAGAAGAACGTCCTCACCTGCCACTAGCGCCCTTAATAATCTATTGGCGATCGAATTGCTTTATCGATTGCTCGACATGACTGGTAAGGAAAATTCGAACCGCATTAGAGGATCCTGATTAATCTGATTCCCTGGCGATAACCTTAGTCACTCGTCGAGGCACTTAATTCGAGATATTTTGATTCGATTGAAAACTGAAGGGACTGGAATTTTGGATTCTTTTTATTTTTTAGTCGAGGTCTTCATTTTTGAGAAATAAAAATCAAAATTTCCTAGGGAAACCCTTGATGCTTCGATGTGTCTGACATATAACGTCTCGTTCTACTGAGAATAATTTTATTAGGAATAATACTGGCAGCAGAATGGTCTTTTTCATTCGTTAGTTGCTCTGACGTGAGTTATATCGCTATATTTGCACTGATTATCAACCATTAAGTCTGCAATTAAAATATAATATGAAAAAAGTGGTAAATAATATTTTGTAGGTCACTTGAAAACACAAGGAAAAGATTTTCTGCAATTTTTATCACTTTATCGTGCTTTCTAATGAAGGTAAATGGCTTATGTAACTCTTTTCCTTCTATTTTACTAAAAACAAATGGTTGACAATTGTTTGCTTGGATAAAAGGTGATTATTTAGCCCACAATTTATTTTATATTTAGTCAACTTCGATTTACTACTTTATTTTAAAAGGAAATAATGTTTGATACTTCCAAAGGTGATTTTATTATTATAATAGGCAATTTCAGACTTCTTATCGCTAAAATAACATTTGTTCCAGTGCCCTCCTTTGTGATAAATTTTCAATTTACCCAATCATATTTCCAAAAATTATTCATTTATTTATTTATTTTATTTCGTAGATTTATTTATTCTTTCGATTCTCGTTTTACCAGTAGCTTTGCAATAAATAACAATTCCCACTGTCTGAATATTGCAACTATAAAACAGCACAGAGAACAAACGAGTTTGCAATTTCTAAACGTTCCACGTTGATGGGGGGGGGGGGGGGGTACGAGCAGTGATTTAATTACTCTGAACGTTCGTGTTGAAACAGGGGGGAGTCAGTTAATTTTATTTTTGTTTATACTTGTCCAGGGAAAACAATTGGTTCTGTAACTGACTCGCTGTCTGCTTTTAGTTTAATTTCCTTGGAGTAAAACAATGGCTGTTGATTTTACGTTCAGTCGCGGAAGCTGGAGATATACGTTAAAGCATATTTACCCATTTAATTGCATCGATACTTTGGCCAAACATTTGTTGAAATCAGAGATAATTACTAGAAAAATAAAACTGATATCCGTCGTAGCAGTTTTTCATTATTAATGCCTTGGAGCACAGATTTCATGTTATAACTCAATTCTTCCTTTTCTTTCACTGATTATTATTAATAAGGTGCTAGTAGTCTTGATATTGTCCAATATTCAACTCTTTCACGAAGATTTTTCTCGCTAATTAGGAAGACAAAAGTTGTCAAAATCGAAGGAAATTTTTTATTATAAAAATTTAAACATAAATATAAATTTGGCAAAAATATATTTTATTTTTAATCGACATTCAAGGATTTCTTTCATTACATTAATTAGAAAATAGGGTTGTTTGAACTCTCGATATTTGCATCCAAATTGTAAACACTTAATTAAGTCACATTAAGTGATACCACATATACATTAAATTAATTTGCCCGATCGTTTTCTTTGAAAACTCCAATTTAGGTGGTTCTGGAGGACATCGTGACGTATTAATAGGAATCCTTGACACGCTGATTTTCGTGAGCGTGATTGCATGTTGTCTAGATCAAACACGCTAATTGCAACGAACTGAAAATCTGAACTGATCCCGACAGGTTGCGAAGCACGGATTAAGTTCAGAGGTAACGAGAGCGACTGGGATTTCAGGCTCTCGTAATGCCGATTTCACACGACATATTTGAACACCGATAATCAGCGCCTGCAATCCTGAATCCTGCGCCACTGAAAGTTCAGGATTCCAAGTATTACGTGACCGTAACATTTCAGTTAACGATCAATTCCGCGAGTATTCGAGTGCTGAATGAATGGCTAGTTTGCTTAATAACCAATGTAAACTCTATCACGTTTCTTGAGTTGGAAGTATTAAACTCTTCCATGGCTGTGTCGGGACATCGTGTAAAACTAGTACCACTAGGGAATTTTGATATCCAGTAGTAATAATTTGTTCAAGGGTAGTGATATTAAAAAATAGTATCACGTAAAAGCTCACGTATTTAAATAATAATATTGAAACGTATCCATGCTTAAAAATAGTAAAATTGAAACGATCGAAAGGCGTTAATATATAAAAAATAATCAAAGTATAAATATATTAATAATGCCTAAGCAATAACCCTGAAAACTGTAAAAAGTATGACGAATATCAAACCCGCGATTCGAGTACAATCCACGAGAACACGAACGCCAGAATGTACTTCTAAATGCGTACCATATCGCGCAAAATAGTTGCTCTCGGATAATTCTCCACTGCCGCGGGATCAGATCAGAACAAACTTACTTACGTCGATGTGAGCTTCGAAGTTAGACACAGTGAAGTGCATTGAGTCACCCCACGTCTTCAGAATGCTCGATCACGTTTTGCTTACCGTGGAGGCCGAGCTTACATTCCGTGCCAAACGATAGAGTAGGCAGCGAATTTAAGCCACAAAGCTGACTCCCGAGCGTAGGCCTTCATAAACGACGATTGTCTATAGAAGAAGAATCACTTTATCCCTTTATTACCCCACACGTCGTTATCTATGCGATTAGCTAGACCATAGTGTAGGTGATAAATTAATATTTACTATTACGATTTGAGGAATCGTCATAATAGTACCTACTTAAACTCTTGCGGTATCTTTGGAATGGATCTGGTGAGCGGACTGTGGCTGAGATTGTTGTAGTATAAATTTGAATAAATTTTGCGAATATTATTGAGTATATTCTAGTGCATAATTTAGAAAATATAAGTACGAGTTTATGTTATATTAATGTGAAAAGGTTTTATTTCATTGAGCATGTATGCCACCAATTTCTATTTCTTTTATTGCCCGTCTTTAGTACACCAATTTAGTTACATAGGCTGGTGAAAAAGCGAGACTCAGCTATAGCTGCTATTATGCCTAAGCTCTGTATGAAATGTCAGAGCACGACATTAGACAAGAAAACTAAACTAAACTGAACTAGAACTAGAACTAGTACTAATTGGCTGTAGAAGTAAAAATATCATTGGTAAACTTGACTCGCAACGAAAGTCGTGGTAAAAGTGTATGGAGGTGATTCACCATTAAAAAATGAGTCGAAATTGTGGAATACATTTATTCCGTACGACGCTTGGTGTTTGACAAAATTGAATTTGAATGCGTTGCTAGCAGACGCGTGCTCTGCTTACGTCTGCCAGTGGTTCTCAACGTGGGGATTACTATGTTTCAGTGAAACGTGGCGCTATATCACGCGTGTCAGAGTAATTTATCATTTTTCCGTGTGCTAACAGCCCCTTCTCTTCGTAAACTGGAACATCGTTGAATCCATAACTCACGTTGACGCATAGAAAATTGCGTTCTTTGAATCGGCATCGTTTATTCTAATTAAACACCTGTGACTTACAAGGAAAAGTTTCAATTTTCTCAAAATAGCCACAAATCAACTCTTAAATTAAATACGTACTTCAGTCTTATAATACTGAGGACACTACACAGAATCGCACTGAGAAGTAATTAGGTACATTTTTTAAGAACACAGCGCACCCATTTTGAAACTTTATTTTTTCGAAAAGGGAGCTTCGTACGAAAAAACTTTATTCCACATTTTGGATGTATTTTTCAACGACGAATCACATCCCTATCACACAAACTATAGATTACTTCTCATTGTTGACTAAATCCACTAAATTAACAAAAGATTGTCCTAGATTCTTTTAAATTCAATTTCGGAGTAAAACTACCCCCAAAGCTTTTTCCCTCGAGAGTTCCTAAATCCAGGAAAATATTTTCCAATCACTTTCGACGGGGTGAAGATCCCTTCATTTACTTAATCTGTTCTGTGGCTGGCATACCTGCCCCGTATTTACTCTCCTTAATGATTCAGGTCGGGGAATCGTGGTTTCCGCGTTTTATCTCGCTGGGGGTGATGCTACTCGCCGCGAAGTTATTTCGAAGAAAGGGGGCTGGAGTTCTTGCTGTAATTCTTCGATCGTTTCCAGGAAATGTTGTCAGCTGGAAAAGCTGCCACGACTTATGGAATCGTGTTGCCACAAAGTCAAGGAATCTGTCTGTTCCATTTGCGTCACGGGGGTGGGGGAGCAGCGATTATTCCGAACACTCCGAACGCGAATCACTGCACCAGAGGGAAGTAGTTAATTGTCGTGGCAATGCTTTTTCATTTTCTTTCTTCTCCTCCTTAAAATTTAAGTGATCAATTCCAGGTGATCCTAAGGGAGCACACACCTTTGACAGATCAGAAAATAGGGTTATCTTTATGAATTTTTTTTTCATATAAAAAATTTTATATTTGAAAATCAAGACATACACCTTTTTGTGTATAAGTTAAGTTGTATTCTTTTCAAAAAGAAATTTGATATCTTAAGAAATGGTACCATAGCAACCCCTTCGCCCCAGCTCTAGTAGATTTTTTTATTACCAAAAGAAGATGAAAACTTAGGTCGAAAATAGTACTTGATTATAGTCTTAAAAATATTCCTGCAAAATTGTATTCAAAGCCCGAATATTTCGGAAATTATTTTAGATGAAAAGTTATTCACAAATTACATGCAGAAGCTCCCAAAGGTGACAGCGGATTTCTTCTCTAAACCAAAGCACCCATTTCCTGCAGCAAAAATATCTTCCTGTCCATACCTTCCTCACAATATCGCGCCGACAATTAAGAGTCCGAGGGCGAGAAATCCCTGGGAAACTCTTTCTCAGCTGGAAGCAGTAATATCAAAAGCCCCCGTGGCGCAAGAATGTCAAAGTTACCATTCTCTGGCGGGCTCGTCTTTTGCACGCAAGCATCCGCATAGACGACACGGATGAGGTGCGTTCAAGGCTGACTAAGTCCTTTCAGAAACCAGCCAGCCTTTCTCGTGCAATGTCAGCCGCGCAAGGGGGCAAGCACCTGGGCTATATTAAGCAAGAAAGGGGCGGGCTGGCAAGGAGGAAGCGGAGCATGCCCGTCAGAGGCAGCTTCCTCAAAAGCAGGAAAGGCTGCGCCGCCTTTGTCGGTCCCCGTGTGGATGGGAATAGTGCGTCGTTAATCGTAGCTGGCCCGATCGAATTCACCGTCCCAAGGAGCCGCCACGTTCCGCTGTCCAGGGAATCGGGTTAACTCTTGTCCTGTGCAGCCTCGACAACCTCTCGCCGAGCTGCTGGACTCAGCCGCTGCGGCTGAGATCGGAGCACTAGACAGCAATCGCTGGTAGGTTAATTGGGGGTTTGTTTGGAGGAGAATCGTTGAGAGGTTAACTTCTTCCTCCTTGATGAGGGTCTGATGAGCTTTGGCAGCGACACCTTGCCACCTTTCTGTAACGAGTCGTTTCTGTGCTTTAGTGGATAAGTTGGGTGCAAGTTGGGATCGAGGAAGTAGTTAGTGGATGAAATTTGAAATTGGCAGTTAGGTGATTACTGCGGCAAAAAAAGTCCCCACGATTTTGAACTGATTTTGGGGCAACTTTGTGGGCTTATATGAAGGCAAGGACGTCGATATGTTTCATTCATGCCCAATCGCTCTTTAAGGGCGTCCGGAGACCTTTTTCCGCGGAGGGGGGGGGGGGGGGCAACTTTGGGATGATGGCAAAGAAAAATATACCCCTCTTTTTTAACCAATTTTGTAGTACCAATTAATTAAAAATTTAAAACTGAAAATGTTCGTTTTTAATTAAAAACATTCCCTTTTTTAGAATGAACTTAATAAAGATCAATTTTGAAAAATAAGCGATTTTTTTCTCAAAAGCCAGGGGCGGCAACTGCCCCTTTATCTCTGTGTGACTCCACGCGTTCACTTTTCATAAGAAACAATGAAGTTTTAATTACCGAACTCTTCAGTTAAGCTTCAGATTCAGTATTCTTTATTAAAGGAATAAGTTTCTTCTTCTTTACCTTGCTGATGAGGAAGCTGAAACTTTTACCAACTACTTCAGAATGGAAAGATTGTTTGCAGTTTCTTGTTCATTGGGTGGAAAACTGTTTACCATATCCTGCTTCTAAAAAGATATTAATGTTTTCAATATTAAAAAGCCTTGGGTGCTCCAGCTGGGTCTAATTTTGCTGGAGTATACCGGGTGAGAGTTTTTCAAAGAAAGTGCACAGTAGTTCAGTGCGAATTGTGAGTGGGGGCAGACTTGTGCAACGCTTGGTGCAAGTGTATATTTCTATCCAGGAAGTTTAGTGTCACGAATTGCACGCCATTTCCATGACTCTCCCCTCCAGGAGCCACGTGACTCAGCTATGGTTAAAATTGAGCCGATGGCTTGGCTCCAAAAACGAGCTTTTCACTTACGTAAATCGATTTGCTTACACGATCTGACTCGGAGGCAAATGTTTACGAGGACTGCAATATTTCCATGCGGCTTGTTTCTCGTGGTTGAATAATTTGAGTTACAGCGAGACTGATTCTACTGTTAACTTCTTGCTTCCGCGCAATTACTTTGCCCAACGTAATTAGAAGATCTTGTATAAAATAGTAAATGGCTCGTTCAGTACAACCCCTTATTCTGCTCTACTTAGTTAAAATGTCCTGTTTAGCATTTCGAAACATCCGAGGAAACTGAAGTTTTATCATCTTCCTTGTGTCGTCCTTGTTTTTCTTCCTGCAATTTAGAAAGTGTAGGCTTTATTTCTTAAAAGCTTGATATAATTTTTTGTAATAGGTGTACTGGCAAATAATGTATTATTAACGTGGCAATTAATTAAATGCTTCAGTTGGGATATTTTAAACAACAAAAAAGCTGTTGGGATAAATGGTTTAGACTGTTTCTAGATCTCGACGAAGCACGTGGGGTTTTCTAATTTTACTTAAAAGGTAAAGGACGTGTGGAATTTCAAATATTTCGAAAAAATGCTAGATAGGACATTTTAACTAAGGAGGGTAGTATTAATTATAGTAAAAATGTTATTATAATAAGTAGATAATATTTGTAAATTCCTCCATTGCCTCCACTTTCTTTTCCAAAATCATCATTTCAATTCCAAAAACCAATTTAGGAAGTTGTCCCTTCTTTACTATTCCCTTTTCTTCTGTCTGTTTCGTTTTCATTTCAATCGCGAGAACCTTATTTTCAAAATCAATTTCTTCGTTGCCTTTTCAAATTGCGAAAGACAATTCGTTTCCTTCAATTGTTTCCATCTCCCTTCTTTTCATTGCTCGAATATATCGCCGGAAATAGAATCTGGTACAGAGTTGCGGTTCGAATTTCGTAGTAATAATGGAAGTTTATCATTCTGTCCGTGAGAAGCTCCTACATTTCTCTTTACTATGATCTGTTTAGGTGTTCAGTTACCAGATCACCTTTGAATTTTGACAAGCACTGCTTCCCCTCGCAGTAAAAGAATTTAAAAATTTCGCGAATCTCTCTCAATTTTTGTTTGGAGGACACGGTACCAATTTAAAAAATGGTAATTTTCCTAATTGGGTTTATTACTCCGTCGTAATTGGTTGTTTAATACAGCAGTTCATAATTTCACATTTAGTTAGGTTCTAACTACAATGTAGTTAGGTTCATCTAAATACGCATTAGGCTCTCAAAACTACCACCACGTGGGCGTGGTACAGGCAAAGAAAAGTAGGTTAGAATTACAATGGTAAATGCAATGTTGACCTACATCAAATCAGAAATAGAAAACTCATCAGGGCTTTCGAGACCCTTCGAGGTTTCCAAAATTTCTCCTTAAATCATAATAATGATAATATGTACTGTGACGAAAGAGCAAATCCTGAAAATAATAATAATACGTCTTTATTACGTTCCCCCAAAACACGTAACGAGCAACACTCCTTGTCAGAAATTTGTTGCTTTTATGTCTAACCCGAAGCCCAATGATAAAGTGCAATAATAATAGAAAGAGAATAAATTACAAAATAAAATAAAATACAAAACAAAAACAAACAAAGAAAGGAAAAGAAGGCATGCAGAAAAAGGGAAACTTATAATTAGAGTTTTTCATCTTAGTTCTCTGAAATACTGTACAGTGCGGTGGTATACCCTGGAATGTACAGTGTAAAAGCAGAGTACAGCTGTAGACCGCTATTACCCTACTTTGAAATAACGTTCAAAGTGATTCCAATGATGATGGGACCTAGCCCCGACCTAACTCTGTATACCACTTTATCGCATTAAAAAAATAGTGCGCGATGCAGTACCAACCACTGCAATACACAATGAAAAACAGAAGGTGCAACTAAACTTTCCATTGCTCTTTTTAGTGAAAGTGATCTTACTGCCTTTCGGGGGTTAATTTATTATAAGATATTAATGATAGATTTTTCTCAACTCTGAGAAGACTCAAGACCTGGTTGAGATCAAGGATGACAGAAGATAGGTTAACTGATCTAATTAAAAGAAGTAACTTTGTCTTAAAACTTTTTCTCTCTCTCTCTCTCTCTCTCTCTCTTTTACAGTCCGCGAGTTATGACACAAAATCGGAAAATAGAAATCCCCCCCTTCGATCGAATTTGGGCAGCAAACAAAAATTGCGTTGTAATCAGGAGGAAATCCCCTACATATTCACAAAGTTTCAGAATTTCTTGAATCTCCGGGTTCGGGATCTTCCCATGTCAGCAATACGAGGGGAAACATGATAAACTGATACTAAAAAACACTTTTTCATTTAGCGGGAAAGTATCCTAGAGGTTTATTCCCCAGAGAAATTCCTTTATCCGCCCCTGACCCCAGAGTAGTGACCTCAAGAGCAGCTGCCATCAGTTTCCAATTCGTAAATTCACGAATCGAACCACCTCTGCCAAAAAGACCCCCACCTCACGCCCCAGCGCATTCACGGTTAACTGAACTCACGCACCGTCCTAACCCGAGCCACCGATAAACATGTCCACCTTGAGAGCCCTCAACATCTCGCCGGCCTCCCCCCCCCTCTCCGCCCCGAGCGACGGCAGTAGCCGAAAATCCCGACGTCCCCAGTCCAATCACGAAGGGACAGTCCCTGTCATCGGTGGAACTCCGTCGCCGCGCGCTAGAGGCGAGAGCGAGGCGGCGTCGAGCGGAAAGAAGACAGAGAGCATGCCCGCCGCCTGGCCTGGGTTCGCAGGAGGGCAGCCCCACGCCGCTCTTCTCTCAGTAGTCTCAGTACGACAGCACGCGCGACCTCGGGCGGATCACGGCAGCCCATCCGTGACTCTCACCGCCGTGGATCCTCGATCGTTCGGCTCCCTGGATTGTTAAACGCGCGCGGCAATGCGGGAGCCCAAGTGTCCTCATCGCCAGTGCACACCGAGGATGGATTCCTGACGGGACCAGCCTCGTTGTCCTCGCGGCAGGCTGGGGAGAGGCGTCTAGAGCGAGTGGAGGTGAGGATGCGCTATAGACAGGCGGAGAAGTGTGCCTCCAACGGCGGTCACTTGCATCGGGCAGTCGTTGAACTGTTTTTTGCTTTGAGGAAGCAAGGTGGCCGGGTGGTCTGTTTTGGTGGCGACGGGTTATGGTTTAATTTCGTGATGGTGGTTTGGTGTGACGGTGCAATGTTTGGCGCTGGGGGATGAGTGTTATGTAAGGTGGATTCACTTGTCCACTAGGAAGTTGGGGGTCTTATATTCCCTGGGCGATAATAGTTTAAGGAAGTTGGTAGCTGCTCTTGGGTCGGGTGTTTGCGGGTGGAGAGGCTTTCAATGACAGTTTTGAGGGGAAGTGAGTTAGTGTGACGGTTTCTGAGCTCGTTGGGCTGTAGTTGATCGGCTTTATTATTAACTCTGAGGAAGAGGAACAACGCGCCATGTGACACCTACTGGTTTTCCTATTTTTAATGTGATCGTACCAGCTCCCCATGTGTCTGATGTCTAAGAATGAGATTGCAAACGACCTTTTGACCGATATTTTATTATCAGATACCGGAGAGCTGAGCGAGTGTATTTGAATTTTCTGCAGCTTGTTCAGCTGCGTCGTATTAAAATTCTCTGTGACAGCAGAGGTGTAGCTATCAACAGCTTCGAGGAGTGGGGAAACTTTAGTAGAATGAAGTGCTTGAAGCGCCAGCACCTTAAGGAATTAATTCCAGATCTCATACGAGATAAATGGGACGAAAGTGTTCATGGCATTGCGAAGATAAGAGAAAATTCTTTTAGTAGAGGGGGCGTTCGAGTTAAAAACTGGATCAACTTCTTAATGGGGAGATTTTTGGCTGTTGAAACTTTGCCCTTCTCAACGTGAGAAATTTGAAAAATGCTTATGCACCGAGAAAGAAATTTCAAATCCTAGTTTAGAATTTTTGGGACTTGGGATTTTCAAAAATAACTAAAAATTCTTTGTATTTTATGCAGCAGAAAATTGCACACATAGTTAAACTTTGAACTCAAGAGCAATATAAGAGTTAGTCCCGCTTGCCAGTGTCAAGAATTATAATTCTAAAAATTCTGTGTTCTCAAAACAATCAAAGAATTAGAAATTAATAGAGATCAACTACCAACCATAAAGCGGTCCGATCATCAGAGCTCAGAAACCACAAAAAGTGTAAAAAAAGTTGACAATAAAAGTAAACAAGTGCATATCACTCATCTCCCCAAAAGCCACCCAGCTAGGTAATCCAAAATCAATAGAAAAACCAGCCCCATTTATCAACTCCAAAAATTCCTATCAATGCCAATTCACATCAAGGCTCAACCCCAAAAAACAATAAACAAATTGATAGTTACATTCGAATCGCTCTACATACCCAAAATCTCTAATCCCTAAATGCCCCAAACAAAAGCTTTGGATTACCTAGTAGTGTCCCTAGTTGCCACTTTAACGCAGAAAATTGTGAATTTTGGCAACGTCACGTTAAAACTCAACCCCCAAAAACCAATGAACAAATTAACCAATTATTTTCAAACCACCAAATACAAATATTAAATATCCCCAAAAGCCACCAGCTTTCGATCCACTAAGATAGCCTAAATAATTGTGTCCTGAGTTAAAATTATACTTTAATAAAGAAAATTGTGAATTTTGCAACGATGCAAGTGCTCGGCGGAAGGACTCTCCTCCGAACGATGTTCGTTTCACCCCGTGAACGATTCCCTTTCTTTTGGAGTACCCACGGTCACCGTATCGCCTCCAACGTGGGAAGGCCAAGAGCCCCTTGAGAGGCGCGTATAACACGATAAAACCGTCCGTTCGATTGTCATAAACGTTGACAGAGAATCGATTCTGCGAAGAGGGACGGCTCACGTTATTTCGCCAGGGTATGTGTTAAACGATTATGCCGAATCCTCAGTTCCGTGGGCCTTAAGCTCCTCGATATTGATCCTGAGAGTCACAGGAGCCCGAGTAGTTGTAGTGCGAGGTATTTCTGGAATAGTTTGAGGGAATTGCGGGAGGGGAAGCTTAGGAAGCCATAATAAATGTGGGCTAGTGCTGGATGGTCGATTTGCGTGCTTTGTTTCATGATTGCTAATGAGAAAAATCATGAAACTGTTACTTTGGTTTCGTGAATGTCAATGATCGTTTGAAAATGCAGTGGCAATCTGAATGTTGCTACCTCGGTGGGAAAATAAATTCTAAAGTTGCTCGAGCTTGGGTTACTAGTTTGCTAGATAGTTAGTAATTAAAAGTGTATTTGGATGGTTAGTTTGCAACTGGGAAGTAGATTGCTCGAACATTTAGTAAACAGTAATTTTAGCTATGTAGCTGAATTTTTCAGTGTGTCATATTTTTCTCTGTGTAATTGAGCTTCAGAGCTTTTCTGCCGTAGAAAACCAGTTGGCAGAAATGTTTGTTTTGTTTTGAGTATTACTTCAAATATTAAGTGTCTGTGACAGTCAGAATTATTGTCGTTAAACGAGCTCGTTTTGAAAAGATATGTTCGTCAGAAAGGCTGAATAGACTTGTTAAATTGTTAAAGGAGCTGGCAAGACACGTTTTACTTGTTATTCCACTCTTCTATAGAGCCATCGCGTCTTTCTTCTTCTCATTCCCGTCACACATGTCGTTACAAAGAAGTGTAGGACTGGTGATTGGATAAGTAAGACAAGTCAACCCACTTTCCAGAGACGCGTGCCAATTGTACAAACAAGATACGCGATAAAGAGCCACGCCAAGGCGTTTCTAGATGGTGGTAGCTACTACAACCGCCGCATTTTTCCTTCTTTTATGTCTGTGTACTTCAAACTTAAAAAAAGTCGGAGAAGTAGGTTCAGGGTGGAATTTAATAAATTTGAGGGTGGGCATTAGAAATAACCTTCGCACCCCTGTAATTCTCAACTCAAAGTTGAATCTGAGAACCTCTGACGTTCGTTGAATTTATAGAGCTTGAACCTATGAAGCTGTAATACAATTTCTGAGTCTTGGAAATCTCGAAGTGATCCTTGAATCTATGAAACTTTAATGTGATTTCTGAATCTATGACACTCTAACGTGATCCTTCAATTCACGAGGCTGCAAATTTATTTCCGAATCCTTAAACCTTCAAATTTCCGAATTGATATCTGAGTCCTTGAAGCTTTAAAATTACCCTTCCATTCGAAATATTCTGAAAATCGGTTTCTGAATTTGTAGGTCTTTTATGAAAAAGTACCTGAATCTGCGAGCCTCTGAATTATGGGTCTAAGTTTGCAGGCACCCTTTTATTTATAATCTTGAAAATTGATTTCTGAATTTGTCGGCCTTTAAATTTATGAAGAGGTACCTGAATCTGTGAACCTCTGAATTGATTTCTGAATCCCTGAACATTTAAAGGTATCCTTTCATTTATAATCCTGAAAGTTGATTTCTGAATCTGAAGATCTTTAAATTTACGAAGAACTATGAGCCTCTGAATTGCTCCCTGAATCTTTGAACCTTTCAGCTGACCCCTGATTGTATGAGCTTCTGAATGCCTGAAGCTTCAAACAGTCCAAAGATAACCTTCCATTCATAATCCTGAAAATTGATATCTGAATCTGTAGACCTTTAAACTTACCTATAGATCCTTGAATCTATGAATCCTGTATCTCTGAATATTTGAGCCTCTAGCTAACCTCTGAATTTATAAACTTTTGACTCGAGAGACTACGAGTCCCTGAACTGCTCTCTCAATCTCTAAACCTCTAAACGCATCTCTAAATCTCTGAAGCCCCGAAGTGAAGCCTGAAGCCGAGGAGATCCCAGTTCAATCAGACTCTCGATCAATTGCTTGCCAATTCAAGCCGTCCCCTAAATGCCAGGCTACACTTTCAGTCCAGACCGATTGTCTGGAACTCTATGCCACCGTTTCTGTAACTCTATGTCCCTCCATTTCGTTAAGCCATCTTCAGTTCCCACGAAGCTCACCCGGCGTTTCTTTCTTGGATACATTCACTTGGCAGAAAACACGGTGCTGGGGGTAGTTTTCGGATAAGAAGGACTGCAGGTAACGTTCCGTGATCTCCTTCAAACCGAGGATCTCGTGCAACGAGTTGACCCAGAAAATTTCTGGAGATGTGTGAAAAACGGCGTGTTCACGTAACGCTCCTTCCCACGTCGAGCGCAGTGCAAGTATTCTCTGCAGCGATTCTTTAAATTCAACTTGACGAGCATATTACAGGAACGATCCTAGAAATATCTGCGCGAATGGGGCTCTGAAACTTGCGTTTACAAACGAGCCTTCGCGTCAATGGATCCTCTGACAGGGTAGAGCACAATTTACTCTGCCATAAATCAATTAAAAAATAATTCATACAGATTAAGGTATCTTCAATATCCTGCTTTTCAATATCAGCTTCATGCACCCACTGGCAGTAATCCTAGAATCCCACAGCCAGCTCCAATATTGCCAAATGATGAAAACATAATTATACCACAAATGAGTAACGAAATTCGCATGAAATTATAAATAATAAATTCTCAAAGCTAAATTGCACTATGTCTCAAAAGTGCTTGGTCACTTGTTAGATGTAAGTTTCATCACAGAGAAAATAGAATAAAACATAATATAGTTTATTGTTTGTCTTTACCAAATCCCCAACCCAGAAATTAAAATAATTAGAAAACTTTGGGAATATGTAGAAGATATATAAGTATGTATTACGTAATTTCTTTTTGCTACCCAAATTCACTCTAAGGGGGTGATATTGACCCCCTGGAAATAATAATAAATCCGGCTATTTTCCGATTTTGTGTTATAACTAGTGAACTGTAAAAGGCAGAAAAAGAGTTTCCAGCCAAGGTTATTTCAAAAGAAAAAAAATAATTCAAAAAGTTAGGTACTTCAGAATGAAAAAATTAGAACTCTCATTTGGTAACTTACAATTTTTATCGTTTTCGAGTTGTAACACAAAATCGGAAAATTGCCAGATTTTCAGGGGCCAATTTCACCCCCTTAGAGTGAATTTGGGCAGCAAAAAAAATTGCATAGGTAATACACATTCCCAAAGTTTCATAATTTTTTGAATTTCCAAATTAGGAATCATCCCGCGTGGGTTTATGACGCGCACGTGACTTCTTCGCCTTTTTTCAGCTAAAGAAATCTCTCCGCACAATTACTGCGTCAACATCTGCCATCGAAAATAGAAGAAAACTGCAAATTCCAAAGAATTCTTCCCATTCCAACAACAGAGCTCCCTGAACGCGACTCTATTTCAGTCGAGCCATTTCCGTGGGCCTTGTCATCGCGATGACCAAAGCTCCAGCGATTCGAGCGATCCCTCGAAGTGGATACCATCGAGTGTTGGCCTGTTGGCCCTTTAGACGCCGTTCACCAGCGCTCGAACCCCGCTGACAGCTGTCGCCGTCGCGCGGCAACTCGACGAGCAACAGCTGCGCGGAGAAAACGAGCGCAATTGCCGATGGACGTGGAGT
Source organism: Andrena camellia (assembly GCA_029448645.1). Classification (NCBI taxonomy): domain Eukaryota; kingdom Metazoa; phylum Arthropoda; class Insecta; order Hymenoptera; family Andrenidae; genus Andrena; species Andrena camellia. Next base: position 1,618,389 of record CM055681.1, on the reverse strand, counting down.
AAATCGCGGGAGGTACGGCGGACTTGGCACGCAACCGCGATTTAACTCTCCCAGGGAGCTTTTCTGGGCATCGAGTGGGTCACAATTTTGGATCATTTGGGTAATGGGAGGTCGGCTGAGGCTGCCAAGTTCCGACGGCGTCGCTCGAGACAGTGAACTCTAAATTGTTTCTACTTTATATCCCTTTGTGATTCGACAGTTCTGTGGCCCCACTTGCTACCAACAAAATACGTTATACACGTCAGAATCACTAAAATGGTCATTCCCTGTTTTTCCCTTACCCTTCACGTGCTGTTAAATTTAATCAATTTTTAATGTAATCTGAACCTCGTTAGACAGTTCAAAGAGACAGTTCGTCGGACTAAACGTATGATTCTACTTACGCTGGTGCTAAAGAAACTTCTTGTGCCACTATGAACAGTAAAATCAACGTGCCAGGGCGACGATTGACAGTGAATTCAGTTTACCGTGTTTGATGTAAAAGTTTCTGGCACTTGCCCAGAATCCCACTGCTGACTGAGGATGCGGTTCACTGAAGTTGAAGTAGTTCGAATTTTCAATTAGCAAGCGCAATAAAGGGTTTCGATAAAGAACCTTGACTAGAGTTTGTTGGGCAATATAAGAAGTTTCTTGAAACGCCAGCTTTAGGAGCTTCTATGTTAGAGCATGTAAACCAAAGAAAAAAGTAAACCTAATAAAGAAACCTGCTCTCAAATATCAACACTTGAAATTGGAGATAAAAATTCTCCGAAATTCAAGCCCCAATAATTCTTAAAAAATTAAACACGATTCGTTTCTCCATACTATACATTTTTCATTCAAGAACATAAGGTTTCTGGTTACCAAATTTTTCTTCCAACATGCAGACGTAAGTTTTGTTACTTTACGTTTCAGTTTAATACTTCCTTAGTATCTCTCTCGAACACGTGCATAAAGAAACCTAACCCATCACCCAAAAACAATAAACAGTAATTGTAAGATATTCTCTCGCATAGAATTTTTATCATCCCCAACAAGAATTTTTATTTTTTGCTTAAATACTAACATTTGACGATACAAAATTTAATAATACCTACTGTCTTAATTTGTACAAGTGGAACTTGCACGTTAAACACTGCTGTGAAGTCGAAAACGAGGTCCTTTCATGCTTCTGAATAACTCATTGTACGGACAGTGTATCGTTCGCGCATTCCCATGGATAAAAGGATCGCTTTAATGATCCGGTTAACATGCTAATTCCATTTGAAAAACATTCCCCGTAGTCGCTGCGCACATGTGCAAACGTTTCTCTACGAGAATTTTGCCGATACCCCCGCGAGACGGAAATAAACAAAGTTTCCTCTGGCGCGGGAAACGAGTCGGTTTATTTTAAAAATAAATGCTTGCTCGCGGTTGGCCAGTTCGTGGTTTCTCTCTTGGTCGTGGTCCTTTTGACATTTCACTTGGAGATGGTGGACTGTCCGTGGTATTACTGAAGACCCGAGAGTGTGGTTAGTGTCGTTAAGAAGTTAGCATTAAATCGGTTATTGGTTATTATGGAATATCGATGAATCCGTGGGCGGCTTAATTCGTTGACAAGCTAATTTAAATTTCCATTAAAAGTCGGATTAAAGTGCTAACTAGGTTTTTTAATGAAAGCATTGGCAGGTTTGAGTTCGCTTCGTTTTTACTGGGAAAAGAGGAAATTAGTGTTGTTAAGGTAATTAAAGTATGGATTTATGGGATCGCAGTGCTTGGGGATAAGGTTTTGATGTAAAATAGATTGTGTGGGAAAATATGAAGAACAATTTTTTAGGCAGTTGAATATATTTACGTTCTTCCTATTTTGTACTTAGATTAGGGGAGGATGAATAGAAAATTAAGAATGAATATTTGAGATATCTAAACTTTTCTTCAGAAATAGTGTACAATAAAACCTGAAGCTGGAAAATTGATAGGATTAATGTACCTTGATACCTGAAGCTTGAAACTTGATATCTGATAACTGAAACTTGAAACCTGATATCTGATAACTGAAACTTGAAACCTGATACTTGGAGCTGAAAACTTGAAACCTGATATTTGATTACTGAAACTTGCAACCTGACACTTGAAGCTGCAAACTTGAAACCTGACACCTGAATCTGGAAACTTAAAACCTGATATCTGATTACTGAAACCTAAAGCCTAATATCTGATTACTGAAACTTGAAACCTGATATCTGCTGACTGAAACTTGAAACCTGATATTGTCATAGTTGATTACTAAAACTTGCAACCTGAGACTTGAAGCTGTAAAACTGAAACCTGATATCTGATTCCTAAAACTTGAAACCTCACACTTGAAGCTGTAAACCTGACATCTCTTCGCAGAACCGTGCAACCTGACAAGTTAAACTACTGCCCTATTACCCCGAGCTTGCAACCTGAAATCTCGAACTTCAAACCTTTCCAACTCAACTCTCATATTTCCACAAAATACGTGCAAGTACCAAACCATGGATTTATAGACCAATTGTTAAAAACATGATCCCTGCAACGTCTTCTGCCTGAAAATATCAGAACCGTGGCCCGAGTCTAAAGACGAACGATCATTTTGCAACATTTTCACTCCGAAGCCGCGCATGAGAGCCCAAAATTGCCTCGGCCATTCGCGTAAGGTCGCCTGAGTAATTATTCCACCCAATGACACAGCGGAATCCTTGACAGTAGTTGGCATTCGCTCGCATTTTCGAAACCATCCGGGCATCGCCAGTTGGCAAATGGACGGTCAGTGATTGGCTGCTCCTGACACAACATACAAGCGAGAAATTATCGTATGGTGCATCGGGGTGCATCGACGCCGCACTTTGAGCAGTCCAACCGAAGGGACCAAGCTACCACGAACTTTGCACCCCGAAGTTAATTATCTTCCCGCGTAATAGGGTAATGGTACACGGGTACATCCATTAATGAGCCCTCTTGAGGAACCATGCAACGATGCTGCTAAAGTGCAAACTTTGCGAAACCTAGCGTAATAAATTGTTCGTCCCGCTTTGCGAGGATGTTTAATCAGACTGGGCTAAATTTTGAATTTTATTAACAATTCCTAGGGAGAACGTGTCTACTACTTGTTGGCATTAGTAGTTGTAACTTTTGAAGTAAAAATTTGGGGATTTCCCCAAGTTGCTTGAAGAGGTTGAGCCCTTTTGGGGGACATTGCAGGGAATCTTATTGGCGACTTTGAGGAATAGTAGGTCGACGAGTGCAACTTCCCAAGTGCAAACACTGGGAGCTCTGACATGGGGTCTAGTTTGAGCTAGTTGGGAAATTCTTTGTGAAAGTTGAACAATGTTGCAGAGAGCCTGGAGTAATTTTATTGGCGAATTTGAGGGTCCACAAACGTTTGTAAAATTCTATTTTATTATTATTATTATTTTTGTGTATTATTTTATTATTATTTTTTTTGTGCATTATTTTATTATTATTATTATTATTGTGTATTATTTTATTATTATTATTATTATTAGTTACTTGGAGGACTGTTTGGCGAAGTTGAGCAATTTGTTTAGAGCACTCTAATTATTTTTTAGCGAACTGGGGCCCACTAGGGCCATAGCAAGTCTAAAGTGTTAGTTTGTAAAATGTGAATTTTGAGATTATGACATATAGAATTATTTAGATGGTTGGGATGCGTTTGATGAGGTTGGGCGAACTTTTTAGGGGCTATAAAGTGAATTTATTACCAACTTTCGGGGCCATTAGGATGGCGAATGTACCGTTTAAATATTTTACGACCAGCAAGTGGGTTTGAACTGTTCGTTGTCTGTTTAATGATATAACTTCAGTTTATAGAGTGAATATTTGAGCTGCAATGTGGTATATCATTTTAATGTGATGGGAGGGTGGTGTTCAATAGGCAAAATGAGGGATGTAGGAAAAGGGAAGGATAAGGTGACTGCAGTTTAAGGAACGCTATTTCAAAGTCCCCCTTTTTTTTCATTCCCTTTGTCACCCAACGTCTCCTCGCGAAAGTGTGCAACAAGCATTCCGGACTGAATTATTCAAGTATGCGAACACAGGAAGCAGTGCTTGCCCTGGAGGGACGTAAAGAGATTTCCCTCGACCCTTTTCTAATTCTGGGAAGAAATATATGCTTATTTCTCGCGGGGGATTCCAGTGAGAGTATAATTAATCTGGCTTTTGAGATAAAATTGTCGTATCCTTAATTTTTCTTAAATGCTAAAATCCCTCTGAAACAAAAATAAAAGAAATTTAAACTGGGAATTGTACTTTCATATTTCTGTTGTATTAAATTCTTTTTAAAACAATATTTCATGGAAAAGAGAAGAATTATATTTGAGGGTAGGATTTAATTTGAGGAATAGAGATTTCTTCATTTAAGCAATTTAAGAAAAATTCGAAGCGGCAAGAAAAGAAATTTAAGAAATTCTCGAGGTAAAGTGAGTTGAGTATGCGTCTACCAATATTCAGAATGTTAAGGCACGCTGAATTTTCAGCCTGCATGCATTTAAATGACTATGAAGTGGCGACGAGAATAATTGACAGGCGCAATGGTGAAAAGCGTCGCGAATGAAAAGGAAAATTCCGCGATGTGGCAATTCCACTCATGCGAATCCTAAGTCGATTAAGGCTGAATACATCTGTTCCTGCGAAACGAATCCGATTTCCCCGAAAATCGGTGGGACGCGAGCAGATAAGCCTGTTCTCCGCGGATGTCAGGAAACATCCGATATTCGGAAGGAAGAGAAATGTCAATAATGCAAAAATAATCTAAGTTAATCCCAGCTTAACTTTCGCTCCCCAAAAAATTCTATCCTCTTTTCGTTTCCTTGCAAAAGTTTCGGAAATAATCGACAAAACTTATAATAAAATAAAGTCACACAGAAAATAAAAATAATTCATCTAAGGATTTGTATATCCTTTATTAAAAAATCTGACGCGTAATTTTTTTTAAATAACTCGCGTTTGCCTTATGAAACATTCACCTTCATCCCTGTAGCAAAGCCTCAACTATGTATGCATCGAGCAAAGGAATGTGAGAGCCAGGTTTACGTGTGTTACATTATTAAATCGAGTTTTGAATGTGCTCGTTCGGTCGCTCGACGCGCCACAAGACGCTCTCAAGCATAAACCACCGTAGAAAAAGCTCGCGTGCTGGTTTCACGTATCTGTGCATCTGTGCAAGCTGCATAAATGGACGGCAATTTGTAGTTTCGTGCTTTCAGTGGTAATGGGATCAGGCTTATCACGAGCTATATCAAAGCCTGATGAAATGTGGAGAACGCCTGTATAAGCTACCCCAAAAAGTAGTGCTCATGGTTAGACTAGAATTAGTGGAAGTAGACCACAGTGTACAGTCGAAATAAAATCAACTGGCCGGTAAAGATTGCTCCCTCCACTCTTAGAGAACCTCGGATAGGCATGCGCAAACAAACGGGAGTTTCAGGGGCGGAGCTTAAGAGCGTGGTGGGGATAGCTCCTCCTCTCCGACCTCCTGATTTTGTTCCGACTATAGCGCAAAATATTAACGGTTACAGGAATCAATGCAGTTGTACAAGAATATATTATGATATTGATAGAAATGTGGAGAGGGAAATGTCGAGGAAACTCACTCTGTATAATGTTTATAATCACATTGTTATTTAGACTCACACCTGATGGATATAAATTCGTATGGCTATTGAACCTGTACCTATGACAATATTTTTAGGATATATTTGGAAAAAATACACGCTATGGTACCACTTTTATCAGTAATAAATATTATACTTAACCATTTGAATCCGGGCGACGTATATATACGTTTTGCATATTTTGGCTGAATCTAGGTGACGTATATATACGTTCTGTATATTTTGATTGAATCCGCGTGACGTATATATACGTTCTGTACATTTTCATTGAATCCGGGCGACGTATATATACGTTCTGTATATTCTGACTGAATCCGGGCGACGTATATATACGTTTTGTATATTTGTGATTGAATCCGGGCGACGTATATATACGTTTTGTATATTTTGATTGAATCCGGGTGACGTATATATACGTTCTGTTAATATTGATGCGAAAAAAATTGTTTTTGAAAATTATTGCTTTGAAATTCACCGGATACAGAGAATTAAGACAAACTAACTGAGAATGCCATTAGCTTTGAGTTTGGCGTGATTTTCTATTCCGGACCAATGTGCCGGGCGAGTTTTTTCGCATTTTCTCGAAAAATGACTCGGTGACATATTGTTTTCACCATTCATACGTGTTATCCTTAACTCCAGCTGATAATATATGGCATCGGTTTTATATTTGGAATAACTTCATTTCGGAAATCAATATGACTGGGACTTGAGCAGGTCTTGACACACTTTTTAATTACTTACATATACTCATCCTAGCTGATGATTCCAAGTAAGTGATGCCAAGTACTTCGCAAGTACAGTGAATGGAACATTTATGCATCATCTTAGGCATTAAATTGATTGATATTCGTGTGTATACGCTCGGTTCGACGCCGCGACTAGTTCAGTTCGTATCAAACGGACAAGCAGAGTGTAGAACTCATAGTCAGACGGGTAATTGCTGATTCCATTTGTGTCTGGCTGTAGTCCCTCCAACTGACGTCGAACAAGATAAGCCGATAAAGATCTAATTGTAAGTCTATGGAATATGCGACAATTTCCTACTGGAAGTAGGGCATCTTACGATTAACGTTGATTGATCGTTTCTGTGTTAGTGTGCTTGGGGGACTGAATAATGGCATTTAAACAGGTTCTTCTACTGTACATCAAACAGTAATTTACCTAGAACTTATTTCATTTATTTTTATTTTCCGCCTCTATTGGTCAGAGCATAACAGTAGAAAAGAAAAGATAGAGAAAAAACTAAACTAAAACTAACTCTATACATTACAACAAACTTATCAAATTTTATTTAACTTTGAAACAGTTTGAAACGTAATTTCATACTTTCTATTTACACGTGCGAGTACAGTGGTGCCGTGGAATCATTAAAGAGGCTTTTTAAAAAAGTTTCTTTTGTTTTGCAGATGTTTCAAAAATGCGACAAAGTGTTGTCCAAACTCTAAGAAAGATTGGAAAGTTAAATGTTGTTAAACAGAATTTTAAAAAATACAGTGTTGTAAAGCTCGTCACAACAGACATTTTTTCTATTTACACCTTTTTTTTATCCAATCTTTAGTTTTTGAGATACAAATTATAAACAAAAAATTTTTCTTCGACCAAAGTCAATACCATTTTAAACTTTATAACTTGAATAAATATTAACAGATCGTTGTGAGACTTAAAACATAACTTCATTAAATTAAATTTAAAAAATATAATAATACTTAATTAAAAAATAATACTGCGCAGAACCCATGTTTTTTAAAATTCGCCGATAAAAAGTATCCAGGCAATTTTGAGGTAAACATAACTTGCGGTGAAAATGTTTTTCCTTAATCTAGTAGGAAGATTTTCACAAATTTTCACACTGATTAATAAATAATTGCAGAAGATTTCTTCGCATTTCACCACTGCATATACAGGGTTTCAAATTCGCAGTTGCCCAAAAAATATCCCAAACCAAAAATTTGCCTCCCAGTCCATCGTGAGTATATTCCAGTCACCAGCACAGGTTTTTAATCACCGCCCTTTTCCGAACTCCCGCAATAACCACTTCACCGCCAGCTAGCCCGTAACGAACGTCACAGGGTGTCTCTCCTCCCCCCCCCCCTTTATTCGAAGTCAAAAGCGCGCAATTAGCGAGGGGTCGCCGAAATTGTGCCATCTACGCGGGCCAGAGGAAAACGTTTCGACGCCCTGGCCAGACACGATAATTTCTCTTCCGCGCGGTCGTCACTCGAACCAAACTGATGCCTGCGTGCACCGTGTTTGATTCCACCGGAGGATAACGCTCCGGGCTCTAATTGGGAGAGTCAATTCGACCTGTACAAACTTCCTCGTTGAATGACCGCCGCTCGCAGCTTAATTTACTTGGCTGCCCCTTGGAATATTCCGCGCGAAATTTCTACGAGGAATTGTTTTGACGAAGTTTGCCGCCACTTTTGGCGGAGTTAGCAACAGCTGGCGCTCGGGAGACTCCCGGCAATTCGTGGTACGTGTGATAATACAATTATGGTGACTTAATTGTCCCCTCTGGAGGGGGGTATACTTTACCTCGTCTTGGAGGACGTAGGGTAAACGTGTGTAATATGGAACAACTGGTTTTAAAAGCTTGTCAAAAGTAGGGGAATTTTTTTTTTAATAAACCTGACATGAGGGGACGTAGGAACTAATGCATAATCGTATTTACATAGTGAAATGTAAGAAAATTAAATGTTTGGAAATTGTACTAAGAATCTAAAAAGAGAGAAGCGAAGCAGACGTACTCGGTATTGCTTTTCTACTGGAAACATTTAATTACACTCCTCGGTTCAATGAGGTAACGTAAATGCTTGAGTAATATTAACGCTGATGAACTTCTTCGATGAGTTATCTCGTTAAACCTCTTTAACGGTTGCTCGTTACAGTGCTCGTGCTTAATTAGTAATCACCACTCGTTACCATTCCGATATTCTTCAAGTATCTCACTTTCCGTGCCCTTTTTATTCTGGAAATCTGCTCAACGCAGTCTTTCCGCGAGTAAATGCTGGTATGAAAAGAGGAGTAGTGGAAAATATGAAATAAAATTTGAAAACGGGGATTATTTGATTTTATATTATTCAGGAAGCTTTTCCATTTGCCCGGTCAAAAAATTCATTTTCTGTACTTTGAAGTATGAAGAGCATATTTTTAAAAGAATATTTTGAAATTCCGATATGCGCTGGAATACACTTTAAATATTAAACGTCATTTCCTCGAAACATTTTTCGAGTTGGCGGAAATCGTATCTCCCAAACGAACAGAGATATCGACTTGATATTTTAACAGCTTATGGCACACATATTTCTCTCAATCTGGTACCAGAATCAACGGAAAACACGAAATACCAGTTTTATCAATCAGCCAAAATCTACATTTTCCCTAAAATATCAGCTTTTTATTTTTTAAAGGGCTTCATGCTGAAAGTTTTCGACTTACAATTCTTATTTTGGTAGCAGACCTCATTATACTTATACTAAACAAGAATTTACTTGAAATTATTGATGCAGATGAAATGGGGGTGAGATTTTTAATTTACCATAAAATGGTGATTTTTTTCTATATTTATATTTTGAATTTCGACTAACTATCTTCTACGATCTTGTATCAATATAATAATTTAATCCCACTAATTTCTTTTCCTGCAAAGAAATTCTTGAAACCAGCTTCTTTTTCCACTTGCAAATGAGAACGCGCCCCTAAGGAAGCAGTTGGTGTTTTTTCGAGTCGATACGTGGACAGTGGAAAGAGTCCACATGCGTTTCCCTTGATTTATTGATCGCGAAAGTGCGCGATTACGACTTGCATGTGAATGTTCGACGTTCAACCTGGATTTCCAGGCGGTTCAACCTGGTTCAAGCAAATTTTTTCCCCGTTGTAATCGGTGATTTCGCATCGACGGCAATTTAATCAGGCAGCGAGTGCCAGCGCACACACTTTGTTATTATGAATCGATCAACGTAGCAGTAAATATTTTTCGCGTTCAATTTTTTTTTTTATTCGTTCTCGACCGTGCTCGTGCGTCAGATTGAAAAAGAAGGGGAGGGACAACGTGGTGTTCGAAATGGTAATAACAAAAACATTTTATTGAGAAAGCAATTTCAGATAAAAGTTTATGTCTCAAGTGTTGAAGTGAATTATGTTTTCATACTTTATTACCTATTTGCAGAAGCTAATTATTTGGATATGTCCATAGCCTGTACTTTATACAGGCCATTCCAAATGTCACTATGCATTTTTAACTCCCCAATTTTGAAGCCTCCCATCTACCGAGTCCACCTAATTCTCACTGCCCCCTCACTCATCGATCTTCCTTCTCAATACCTCTTTCGAGCCCCTCTCTACACAGGAAACTCCAACAAAGCGCAGCTGAGCTAGTTCAGTGATACGAGAAAGCCTCCCAGTTATTCGAAACGAAAGCCCCTGGTCACGTGCAACGAGGTTTCCTGCAATCCTAGCCGCGGCTTGTAATTACTTTTCCTCCCCTGAATTTTTCATGAACAGGAGGGAGAGGGGAGACAATAGGAACGAGAGCGCGAGAATGTCGCTTTCATCGTTTCTTGGCTCTGCCCCGCTGTCAGAGAATTTCAATCTCTTCGTGATCGTGAAACGAAGCCGTTTTTTTTTTCTCGCCGGCTGGAAGGAGGACATGGATGCAGTGCAAACATTCCCCTGCATGCAATATTTCCGAGAGATGCTTGCATCTCGAGTAGAGTAATCCTTTCATGCTGATTTCATTCCACAAAGAAAGATGAGTGGGGGGAATGGGTCCTCGAAATGAAAAAGAAGGATCCGAACTTAGGTTGACTCATATCAGCGAAACGTATGACGATCCAATCCACGTACAGGGTGCATGCACGAGCGGCTATACCCTTCTGCATAATTTAAACGCCACTCTTCCAGTTTCTGCCGCCTAACTTCGCTCCATTGTCCTCCTTTCGCTCTGCCCCATCTCAGACACATGCTTCTTTTTCGCTTCTACGTGGCCAATTTACGTTTCCTTCCCTCATTACCATAACGCCGACATTGGATAATACATGGTTGCTGGAATAAGGGTTTCGTTCTAACTAGCGCGCTGTGAGAAGGCACCTTTACGATATAGGGGGAACAGGGAATTATATTGGGCTTTAAATTCTAAGTATCTTGCTCCCTCTCTACGTCTACATTATAATTCATAGTCGCAATAATGATATTATCTATGCATAGGCAGTTAAATCGTGAACACAGCGAATTTCTTAATTTGTCGATTGTAGAGTGGCTGGGCAGTGGCTTTGATACAGTCAGGATAAAGTCAATTGACTGCTCATGGCCACTGAGGAGGCGTGCTCCCCACCGCGCCATCTAATTCAGCCACAACGCCATCTAGTTGCCCCACCGCGCCATCTAATTCAGCCACAACGCCATCTAGTTGCCCCACCGCGCCATCTAGTTCGACTACAACGCCATCTAGTTTGACCACCGCGCCATCTAGTTGCCCTACCGCAACGCCATCTAGTCTACCTACCCCCTCCCTCCATTTCTCATATTTTCATGCAAATCTACAGGCTAATTGTGTCCGTAACAGGAGGCGCATGGCAGTAAAACCAAACCTGTGACATAATATAATTCGTTCCACGAACGTGTGGGCTTCAATTAAGCGCTATAAAGAGCACTGAGACATAAATGGAAAATGAAGGGTTTGGAAACCCCCTTCTGCAATTTTTCAGTAGAATCTTGCGAATAGGACGTCCCGAAGGTCGACACAAGCGAAGCATGAGCAGCTGAATTCATTAACAGCGTCAACGGAGTGCTCATTAGGCGCTAAATAAATTCCCATTCAAGTCTCGCGTTAATTATCTACTTGGAGGACTATATTTCGCGCGGAGGGGCGAACTTTAGCCGAGAAAGACAGTCTTATGCAGCTGATTGAAGTTGACTCAACCTCCTCAAATTGTATTGATCCTTTTTTAAAAGAACTCATCAGGAATTTTGGCAATTCCCTGGTAATTCCATTTATCGTCACTGTAACTTAATTTAATTTAATCTTTGTTAATCTTAACCTTTTTTCAATCAGAATTATAATTATTCATAAATTGGCAATTCTTTATAACTTATACGAAAAACGTTTCATAGGTTACTTATTTTCATAATGTTCCTCAAACAGGGAGATTATTGACGTGTAGATTAAAGTGGAAGTTTTTGATTTCTCCTTGGGAAGCTCTCCTATATTAGGGATTCAATTTGAAGCAGTGACGGTTTCTAGGGAAACTGCAGCTGAGCTTTCAGTTAGTCTAGTGGTCAGAAAATTTAATAAGTTCAGCTGTAGTGGTGTGAATAATTGAGGTTAGGGTTAAGGTGTAAAGATGGTCTACATAATTCAGGTAGTCTAGTAGGCACTCCAAAGTTAATCTAATGAATAACATATTTCAATTTTTTCATCTAAAACTACTCTCGTGATAATTACTCTATTTACTTGCAATTAGTAATGAGTATACTTTGAAAATTACTACTGAGAAGCAGGAAGATGCTTCAATTACAGTTTGGTATGTTCCTTAACTATAACCTAGCAAACTAAAACTAAAGCAGGAAACTGCAGAAATATTCAAAGGTTAAGTCCCATAAGTAAAACAGAACTACCCTCCAAATCATAAATTCATTCTCCATTACTGTTCCTGACTCCGCTTTTAATATTAGATGATAAACAAGCAAGTTTCCAAGGCCACTCCTTCAACCAACTAACAATGATAATTTACCTAGTAGAAACTAAGAGAACAGAAATGAGAGACAAGCAGTTTACCCAGCTGAAGAAACAGGTAAATGGCTTCACATCTAAAATGCACCACTTGGAATGTGCAACTGTGTTTTCAAGCAGCAGTTATTTAAAACCTCGCCGCGCAAGTATTCTATTCTCTCTCCCAGAAACTGTTCATCATGGCAATCAAACTTTCTCCTCCAACTGAATTTGCATCGAAAATCAAGGGCCGCTCTTGCATCGAGTTGGAAAGCTCCACTTGGATCAGCTTCCAGTCGAAAAATTCCGTCCACCACCGCTTCACTGGCACAGCGGACCCTAAACCCGGCGGCTCGAGCCACCGAATCCGAAAGTTGTCCCTTCGCTCGATAATCGAATCGTGTCACAGGCCAGCCTGACCTTTCCCCGCTTCCTCGAAATGGTAAATAGCGTCGCGATGAACGGTCACGGTTGCACGGCCGACATCCAACCCGTATGAATTTCAAATTCCAACCCCGAGGCCGCGTCGTGCGCGACTCCTACGAGCTTTCTGGCCTCGTTTCCCGCCCTCCACAAATGCTGACTCTGCGCCAAACACGGCCTACGCTCGGTACGTTCCTCTGTGTCGCTCCATCCGGCGTCGTTTCCGGTTACCGAGCCTGCCTACTGTCAGGGATAATCCTGCCCCTTCGGTGTCCGCGTTGTTTCGGCGCTGGCCGCGAAAATGAATGGCTTACAAGGAGACATTACCAACTCGAGAATTCTGATTTTAATGAAACTTGGTGCGAATGTGGAGCATGTTGGGATATGCGAGGAGCACTTTCTTTCTCTGCGGGAGTTCACTATGGAGGGGTGAAATCAGCCCTTAAAGTTATCGAAATTTTTTCTATTAGAACCAAAATTTCTCCTAAATTTTCTATTCAAACTAAAATTTCTCCTAAGTTTTCTATTAGAATTAAAATTTCTCCTAAATTTTCTATTAGAACCAATATTTCTTCTAAATTTTCTACTTAGAAATTTTCTTCTAAATTTTCTATTAGAACTTAAATTTCTCCTAAATTTTTTATTAGAACTAATATCTTATAGAACTAAAATTTATACTTAGAAATTATTCAGTTTTTCAAACTCTATCACAGTTTCAAAACGAAAATAATTGTAGGGAAAAAATTGCCCGTTGCATACTCCAATATGTTCTACATTCACGCGACGTTTCATTGAAATCAGAATTTTCGGGTTGGGGAATGGCAAGCATTGTCGATTGTAACCGAAAATTCGGTTGGTTGAGGTTTTGCTTCGGTTTGTAGTTGGTTGTGAAAAATTGGATTTCCGTTGGACTTTGTTGAGAATTCTTTTCAGCGATGTCTATTAGGTTTGCTTAAAAATTAGTTTCCAGATTCTTGGAATTCTGAATGCTATTTGTTCTGCATTATTTCGATTAAAAATTCGATTGACTTCTGATCGAATTCCTTAGAATTCGGTTGCCTCAGATTCGTCAGAATTCGGTTAACATTGATTTCATCCAAAATTTCAATCCTCGACAATTCGTTAAAAATTCTGTTTATTTAGATTCCTGTTACTATAAAAATCAGGTTAGCTCCGAACAAAGTTACCTCAAAACTCAGTTGACCTAGCAATCGATTTCCTAAAAATTCGGTAGCCTATAAAAATTCTTTCTTTCAGAATTCGTAAAAAGTTTAAGCTTCTTACAAAATAGCTGATTGTACAAAAAATTGTCCTGTAACATACTACATCAAGCAACCCAATTAATCTTCGTGACGTTCCTCACAGACGATCACCACTATATCATCTACCTAATTAACCGAATCTAATCGCGCAAGTTCTTTCTCCTTCAAACCAGAGCAAAGTGCACCGTCCCTGTATCTGATCCAGCCAGTTCACCGGAGAAAGGGAAATCCTTGGTCCCGAGGAAATGCAATTTCTGCCAGGTCGCCGACATCTGCATTCGAACGGTACCCTAGAGAATTCGCGGCGATTCACTATTGCGATAAAGGAAAACTTCCCCCCGCTGGCGTGTGGGTCGTTTTCCATGCCACCCACGTTTCGTCGTGTCCCCTTTCCCTTGTTCGCGCGAGGATGCCGCATGGAACGGCGTTCAGAGGCGACGTTTTGGAAAATTAACGCTCCAGTGTTCGCGCCGTCTCGCTTTTGAAAGCGAGGCGTAGCTGCTGATGCAACCAAACAGCACAGACGATTTTCTGCGAATAGGAAGACTTAGGAACTCGGATTGACATGCCGCGGTGGCAGAATTTCGGCAAGATGGTGAAGCTTGCTTTTAAGCAAGATGAAACTTGGATGTTCGTCGGATATCTGCGCATAGCTACGTTCTTAGTGAGCTGATGCGGGTCGAAATAGGGGGACATCTTATCATATGGCGGTGTACAGTAGTGTAAATATGTATATATGTATGTGGAATATGATTAAATTAGTATTGGGCGTAAAATGATTGGAAGGGAGGGTTTAAAATTAAAAATATATACTATTAAATTGTAAAATATATAAATTTTAATAAAAAATGAAAAATGATTGATAATTATTTTGATTAATTTAATTATTGGAGGGTAATATTGAGATTATAAAAATGTATTTATTATGAACTGAAATGTTGACGGTGTGATTTAACGGTTTATTAAAAACATTTTGATTAATTTAATTATTGGAGGGTAAGTGAGTTTATAAAAATGCATTTATTATGAACTGAAATTATGAGGTTGTGATCTAATGGTTTATTAAAAATATTTTGATGAATATGTAGATAGGTACAATGTACATTGCAAATGTGGTAGCTACACGAAATTGTTTTAACGTGGTCTTTTAATAGATTCATCATCAAAGTCATTATATATGCATAAAAATAAAATAAAAAATAAAAATTCGTGTGTATGTTTAAAGTGTGCACGATTTAGAAATTTAGTGAAGGTGCATTTATTTTCAAGTATTTGTTGATTCATTGAAATAAATGATATTTTCTTTAATGCAAATCAAACCTTTGATCATTGCTTGGTCTTTAAGACCTGAAAGACAAGTTATGAACTGCTATGAACACGTTAAACCCTCTTGGGGAGGGGGGGGGGGGTAGCACGACTAACAGCCGTGCCCCCACTTTGACGAGGGTTACAGAAAAAGTCGCCGTTCTTGCTCTCGTCAGTTTAGTGGCAACTGCGGGAGGGATAAGTTGGGAATTCCGTAGAAAGTGAGTGATAGAGGTCGGTGACACGTGATACACATTATACACAAGTCTGGGGTTAGGGATTCTTCGAGGGAACCTGGACCAGTGGTGGCTTCATTCTACTTTTTTTTTTGTGAGTCACTATGTATAGTATACTGTTTTAAATTTTTTTGAAGCTGCATCATTAAAGTGCAGCTGTGGCCTCGTATATTTGTTACCTTATTTATTGCTCATAATCGTTTGAATATTTATTTTCAAAAATACATTTATGTTTTTTGGTAATTTATTTTGCAACTTGGGATCAGAATTTTCTTCGTTTCGTTGTTGGAAAAAGTACTTTTGTGACTTTTTACAAAAAATTAATACATTTAATTCCATTAGTTTGGAAATAAATTTAATTTAATTGTTCACTTTGACCATTTTTTTAAATCACTTGGATTTCTAAAAAGAAGTCTCTCGGATAAAAATATTTACAAGTTAATTTCACGGAAATTCACTTTCCTTCTTTCAATTACTATTTCCGAGTTTTGTTTTGATAAATATTTCTCGATCCCGCATTTCTGATTGGGAAGAATTATCCCACGAGAGCTTCAAATATAGTAACTGTAATTATGACAAATTAGAACCCCGGCAGGATGAAGTTCCTGGAAACTCCAGTTGCTTCAGTTTCCCTGGTAATTTAAAGCTTAATACAGCGGAAGCCTACAATTAATTACCAGCGTCGAGAGTTTACGCTATATCTGCATTTTGATTGGCTTTCTCAGAGATCAGGAATTTGCGAAGCAATTTAATATCAAATCGAAAATGAATCATATTCATTCTACCACTTTAACATTTTCCCCGAATCGAGAATTCTCAATAAACTGAAATTATTTCCGGTCAAATCTATTCCTGGAAAATATTCTTGATTTCGCAGAAATTTGGAATAGAAAGGATTCGAGTGAAAATTATTTTCCCAGAAAATGGGGAATAGTAAAATGGGCGAGGATGAAATTTTTTTATTTCAACAAAACTGGGACTAACAGAGGTTTCTTTGAATTTTTCTACCTCAAAAGAATTCGGCATAGACTGGGTTGGGTTGAAATTTCGGATTTGCACAAAACTGGGAATAGAAGAGGTTGCTTTGAAATTTTCTATTTCAAAAGAATTGGGAATAGAGAGGACTGGATTCCATATTTTCACTTCAAAGGAATTGGGAATAAGAAGGCATAAAAAATACAGGAAATAAAGAATGAATAGTACACGTTAATAATAATTATTTTAACGTGTAGCTTTTCCAACGGGGTACATAACAGAAAGAAATTGTAAAAGTTTCTCTGTTTGCGAAGGCAAAGCAAAAAACTTTGGAACCATCGCTCCATGGAACGAAAGGAGAAATAGTAATATTATTCTTCTGTAAGTAGAATATAAGAGTTGTGCAAGAAACCTTCGCTGCATCAACATGAAGTTATAAAACTCTGCTGGATGCAATGCAGGCATATTGTTACACTTTTTTAGTCCATACAGGAATTAAGAAACTTTCTCCAAAAGCAGTGTCTCCGAAACTTGAATTTCAAACTTATATTCAGTTATACTTATTACCCTCTTCTCCAAACAATCGATTTTTCCACTAAAGAATTCGCAGAAGCTACAACATCAAAGGAAGACTAATTCCATGGGCCCGGGATCAATTACTTTCCGTAAATTTAAAAACAAAAAATTATCTCAGTTTAACCTGTACCTTAAACTTTAAATCGCCACAGTTTTGTTTTATTCATTAAAAAACTGATGACGGGATTGAATTTAAGTTCACTCATATTTTTTTTAAAAATGAAAATTTTAAAAGTAGCGCATGATAAAGACTAGTTTCTTTTACCTTAAAGTATTTTAAGGGATATTTTTCTTTTTTCTTTTGGATGACACCCAGAGGATATTTTTTTGGCACCGCAAACTCTTTACGTGACGACCCTGCTTTGTTCAACAGCAGCTACACAACGAACAAGACGAATTACTATCGTTATTTTTTTAGTTGAAAATATTCTTTAAATTATAAGCTTTCAAGTGCATATTCCGATTTCTGATTAACAAAATTACTTACAGGTAAAAAAATTCGAAGGAAAGAAAAGACTTATTTATGAAACTAAAAATCGCAATGCTTTTTCAAGTAACCAATATATAAAAAAAAATTCAATTCGAACACTCATATCCACACATTTTAACTAAAGTTTCAATCTTCCTTACATTCTTTTTCTTAAAATCGCAAGAAACTTCATCTAATTATTAATTTAAGTACTTTGTTTGTAAAATTGTGGATACAAAATTCTATAAAAGAGACAGTTACCAATAATTTCCACTATCGTCTTCATCAGCCGCATGAAACGTTTGCGCCATCGAGTAAGTCACAATATCAATCTCTCTTTCCGAGTCTTTCTCATGGGGACCCTGCTGCATTCTTTTTCCAAGTGCCTGCGTTCCCCCACTGTAACACAATTCACGGTAACACCTGGGCGGGATTAAGGGGGATGAAAGAGGATGCCGGAAATGAGAAAAGAAAGCCGAAAGGAGCCTCGTATCTCTTAGAATCGTCCTGCTGGAAAATTTGCTAGCTACATAGTTCATCCTCTCTGTGCCACGTATTTCGAGTGTTTCAACAGGGGACTACATGAAGTGTTCCGCTCAAATTTTAATGTAACGTTGCGAGTAGGTAGAGCAGCATAAAATATATCAGCCAGGCTCGGTTTCATTGCTGTACACCTAATAGTTTATGAGATATTTAACAACGAAGATGTTGCGCCTCGTTACTTCATTAAATGCTCACGATTTCAATTATTATTGCCCATTACAGTTTCTCATTCGACAGAAAGTGTTGTTTAGACAAAGAATGACACTCAGGGCACATTCTTTCAGTGGACTTTTCCGAGAAACTTGACCCTTTAATTTATTTTGAACAAATTACTGTTAGTGGATGTTTGAGCAACTTGCAAGCTTTTAAGTCGCCGAAGGCTATTACTCTTCGAGAGCTCCTCCTTTTCTGTGGTCCAAGTAACGTCATCAGTCTTGTACTTATTTCCTGTCACGTAAAAATTTACTTTTGGCTTACCTTGGACAGTAATACATCGTTCTGAAGGGTTCAGATGGGAAAGAATAAGGTTGAAGAGCCTCGTGTTCGGGTCCGTGACGTAGATAAATTTGACTGTGGTGTAGGTGTGATTTGAACGTGTTTCACATCACTTTGTGCTAATCCTGACACGAGTCAAGCTCCTTTTTTTGATAAATCAGGGGTTCCCATTGATTTACAGCTTCTTTAGAGTTGCTAACTTCGTGGTGATTAATTAAAGCTACGTTATTTTTTGTAATCTCTTTATGAAAGTGTTAACTGACGGTTGGAATGCAACTTTGAAAGAATTTTGACGAGGATGGATTAAGGTACTAAAAATTTCATGAAACGTGACTGAAAGTTTTTTTTTAAAGTAAGCTTCAGTGTTGCTCAAAAGCTCTAAGTTTATTCAAAATGATTCGAAATATTGCTATAGAATTTTCTACAGACTCATAGAAAATTTGCTAAAATATTTTTCAAAGCTCAAACTTAGTCAAAATTGCTATAAAATTGGGCACACTTGCTCTAAATTTGATCTGTGTTGCCTCAAATGCGATGAGAGTTACTCAAAATTTACCCAGAGTAATCCAAAATTTACACTCTATCACTCTTTCACCCAGAGTTCGTTGAATTTTCAAAACAACCTGGAACCTTTTATTCTCTGCTTTCAGTTTCCTCAGAGGTGTTCCCAAGAAATTCCCTGGATCCTTTCTAAATCCCAGGAAATACAATTCTTCTATCTCCTGTTAGAAAATAGAAACAGCAAGAAGCTTATTTTCACCTCCATCTTCCTCCTTACACTCCTTCCCCCCAGAGCATACTTTAAATCTTCCCAGCAATAAACTTCTCCTTCAAAGATATTGTTTCCCTCCAGGATGTAGTCGACTTAATATGTTCAGTATATATTTAACAGGGGTCAGGTATGTCGTAGACAGGTCCTGAACTTTTCCAGAGGATTTCCTGGGTCTCCAGGAAAACTGTCACCAGAATCCTTCACTAATTCTAATAAATGACAGACTTTGGGGAATTTAAGCTGAACCATGCAACTGCTTAACCCATGTTTCCACCAGTTCCCCAGGGAGCAGGATTATTCATGACCAATAAATTCTTCGTCCCTGCAGAAAGCTCTTTCCACAAGAAAATGCAAAGTACTCTTTAAAATGCAAGCTTAAATACCACGTATTTTCATGTAGGTGTTCGTTACTTAAAATCCCTCTGAGCGCAATTTTAGTAGCTATGCGAAAAAAAAAACAGGAAATGCCCCAACTTGACTCCCACTTAACAGTAGATATTTCAATTGCCGATATTTTCCTATTTTTATTTCGGAGCTACGAGAAGAGTTTAAATTCGGTGGTTGAAAAATCGTCAGTTTATACTCGCCTGAATGGAGAAACCCGAAACGACCCAGCATTTTCTCTACTTGGCGCTCGAATTTCGTAGACCAAAGTACTGTGACATTTAACGAAACGTGAAAAGTGTTGGGAAACTTGATATCGAAGAGGTGTGCCT
Source organism: Andrena camellia (assembly GCA_029448645.1). Taxonomy (NCBI): domain Eukaryota; kingdom Metazoa; phylum Arthropoda; class Insecta; order Hymenoptera; family Andrenidae; genus Andrena; species Andrena camellia. Next base: position 1,598,290 of record CM055681.1, on the reverse strand, counting down.
GGAAATCCGAGACGACCTGGGCGTAGCAGATCTATCTCGGTGACAACGAGTCAGGGAGCTCCGTCCGTAATTTTAATAATTAACGCATTGTTCTCGGATATCGTGCAGGACTGGCGGGACCATCAAAAGCTACGCGCCTCGCTGATTTTAGCCGGCCGATTAAACGCGTAAGCGTGGCGCCGGTGGGCGACCATTCGCTGAAGGACGAGGTCGCTGGGAGTCTGAGAATCTGTGAACTCTGAACGGATGCACCGTTCCAAACTGTCACGCTGGTTAGGGGAGTGCATGGCCCATCGTTTATGGGGGTGTCTTAATTTAGTAATTGTTTTTGATTATAGAATAGTATTTTTATTGAATTTTTTAGTTATACGTTGTTTCTGGGCCAAGTGTTTGTATTCATAGTATTATTCGTTGTTTTTCTTAGCTGCATTTAATTAGAGACATCTTTTGCTCGCTAGTTTTGGGCATGTGTCTTAAATGCGAAAAGTTATCAAGCATATGGTTACAAACAAATATTCATAATTTCGCTATTGTTTTATCCCTTCCCCAGGGTTATTCAATCCTGCGTTAATTATTAATGGTCGCCGTCACAGTACGTCACAGAGGGCACAGCTTCAATTCCCCTATACGAAGCTTCAACACAAAGCATATCACTATTTCGACAATGCACTGTTTAATCCCCTACCACCTAGTGGCATTGCTCGTTCATTTACAAATTACTACGGTGGCACTGGAAATAAGCCACCGCATAGCTTGGGGAAGTTTCTTTACTTCATTAACGTAATGACTTAGTCGTACCATTAAACGAAGAATGTTGGTGAATTTCTGCAGTCCAATTATGTTCGAAGTTTCCACTGAATATAGAAATATAGAAATCACACAGATAGAAGCTGGCTTTGCACTCCATTCACATTTAAAGCATTCAGCTAGAGGGAATACAATTCCTTCCCATGTTCCTAAGGAAGCACTCCTCCCATTTAATTTTATTCTTCAGACCGCAGAAGAATTCTTTGCAGAATAGTGCATTAAATTTAGAATTTAAAATATGTAAGTTAACTTAAGGGAAAATAATTTTTTCAATAGTTATTTATTTTTTAATTTATTTTATATAATTATTTATATATTTCTTAACTTTCTTTGAACGAAAAATTCTAGAATACATTCAAGACTGTAATGGTTCTAATAAAGTAGGAATATTGGGGTTATTACAGGCTTTTAGCGATGTAGGTAATTAAATTATTATGAGTGCCAGCGGCTCATTTTCTTCAACTGAAAAGTAGGAAGTTAGGGAACCAAAGTTGTTCAGCTGTCTCTTCCGTCGAGTTTGAGAGCGCTCTGTCCAAGTTACTGTGAATTATTGAACGCCAATGATAGAGCTGTGCACGCAAACAAATTTCCAAAGGTTTGATCGATGCATGCAGTTGACTGCAGTCACGTAGCTGCATATTATCGTGACGATTCCAGTCCCGCGGAGTGGAACCATTGCCTGACCTAGAACTTTGGCAATCTAGGTGAGCCAGCTGGTGTGCTGGCATGGCCTCTGAAACCCCTAAATCATCCAGGAAACGGCTCCGAACAGAAGCTTCGCGTGGAAGCCGAATTCCGACGATAAAGTGTATCGAGTTCGTGACCTGTGATTATTCCTGAGGAAATAAAGGACCTGATCCCTGCTTTTCTCGGTATATTCATAGTAGACTTTTCGTGCCCCCCAAATCATTTCTATGGAGATCGTGAATTCTAATGCTTAAAATCTTTAAAAATTTTAGACATAATTATGTTTGCTTATTTAGTGATTTCGCCATAGCAAGAAGAATAATTAAGAATTTAAAATATACTGTCAGAAGAACTATGAATTTTCTCAGAATTTTATTATATTGGGTTGGGGATTGAAGAGCGCTTGTAGAAAATACTGTAAGTGCCAAAAATCAAATTCTATGATATAATATTACCATTGCCACTTGGAACATTTTTCGATAAAATTTTTTTTTTAATTTTATTTTGGTACTTACAGTTTTTTATTCAAGGACTCTTCAATTGTTGAGAATATGCCTTCTGCTGTAGAGCAAGATGAATTTTTTCATGAACGTGTGTTATATAGCAGAATTAAAAGCAGAATTACATCAGGTGGAAAATTATTCCATTATAATTACACGGCTAGGTGAGATTCGGGAATTTGATTTTGGGGCTGGTTTCGTCGTTGGATTAGGCATACCCTCTCCCCCGCTGCTCCTGGCAATTTTCCTAAAAGCCTCCCCGTAGCAGAGAATGGATAGGGCAAACTGTGAGTGAACCTAGATTCGAGAGTGCAATGGCGCGTGCTATCTCGAGTCCTGATCGCTATTTCATGGTTTCCAATACGGGAGAACGTTATCAGGTTGAATCCGATAAGCAGCTCCGAGTAACTTTATTCATGACGTTGGATTGCTATTATCGCTAAAGCAGCTTCTGGTAATGGCACTCTGATTTGCTTCGCTTCAACTGAGATGCACGACCATTCCGCATGACATACTTCCCTGACTTTGTACATCCTTTTCGTGGAGAGGGGGGTGGGTGAGTCACTTTATTTCATATTTGTAGCAGTCCAGATTCGTTTTTTGTTTTATGCTTATCGAATCATTGAAGTATTGTTAATTTTTTTAAATATTGTGGAAGGTGAAAAAAAACGAAACCTCGGGCGATGGGATTCGAACCCAAGCTCTGCGGACTGGCCAGCCACGTTATCCATTCCCCCAAAGCCGCATAGTGAAACAAACTGCACTTTTTTGTGTCAAAATCGTAGAACTTTTGATAGAAATAAGGTAGAGGGATGAATCTTTTTTTACGTTAAAGCTAAAATGTTGTAGAATAAGAGGAAATTATTGAAAAAGTATGACAAACAAGTCTTGACCTTGAATGTATATATCAAAGTTGACATTTTCGAAGAAAATTGTGGTTTTTCCTTGACTTGTTATGCATCATTTCGTATAGATTTTAATCCGCTAAATTTAAATCTGGGCGCATATTTTGTCTTGCCCTTCAGGATTCTTTGACACAGATTTTCAAAGTCAACATTTGTTTGTCATAGTTTTTCAATATTTTTCCCATATTCTGCAACATCTTAGCTTTAACCTCGAAAAAGATTCATCTCTCTATCTTATTTCTATCAAAAGCTCTACGATTTAGACGCAAGAAAGTGCAATTTGTCTCTCTTTGCCGATCTCTACTAACGGGGCGCCACCTATGTGCCAATCGCAGTATAGGCCGTTCCCCAACGCCGAATGCCTACAGTTATTTATTTGCATTAATAAGAGAAGAAATTATATCGACTTGAAAAACCGCAAATAACCCCTTAAAATGTATTTAGAGAATTTTTCAAAAAATTTTCAGAAATCCAACCTCTCAATTTTCTGCAACGTCCATGCGTCTCGTTTTTCCATTTCAATATTGCTTTTGCTGAATTCATTTACAGAGTAAAATCGGTCACCCTGTATGGAATAATTATTTTCACAAGCTCAAGCTTTCACCGTCGGGCCGACTGCGAGGGCGCTATAGCGGTATCTTCGTTCGAAAAGGGACGATAAATCGTCCCAGCAAAGTTAAATGGCGAGCGTAGGCGTCTTCTTGCTTCCTAAAGCGTTAAATCGGTAAATGTCGACTCCCAACCGAGTCCCTTTACGCCTGAAAGAAGGAATTCTTTCGGAATTCTGGCACGCTTTCCTGGCACACTTCATCGAAATTTATTGCTTCCCTGAAACGTTCTCGCTATTAATATGATCCTCATTTGTAAGCCATCTTCAGTCTTGATCTCATTAATTTAATCGTTCTTCGACTTTAGCGCTATATATTATCGTTACATCCTTTATACAAATTTATTTATAGCTGCAAACTTATGCTCCGAGTTCACTAGTAGCTGTCCAAGGCTGTGGAGGCGGGGCAATCCCCACTATATCACTTAGATACCCCCACCACATCGGTTAAGCACCTCCCACCTTAGCGTCAGGCCACGCCCACTGCTCATTCTCTTAAAAGTGGCCCTTGAATATCTTTAATCAACTATAGTTGTTCACTTTCTTTCAACATTAACCTGAAAAATTCAGTTTTCATGTTTTGTTGAATTACTTTGCAATTGTCAAATATGTAATTTTACTTTTTTCCTCTACAAATATTCGGTTATTCTATAATTTAAGCTTTCCGCGTCGTTTAAACCTTTATTGGGGTTCCTCGAATTCTCTTGACTGCTGGGTCTCTTTTTAATTATTAGTAATGCTCATAGACATTTATTTTAGAATTTCCTGCTGAAGGATAACTCCGCGTCATGTTTCCGTTTCCAGTTGGGGGGTATAATTTTACTCTATAATTTCGCAGAATTAAACCCTAAGGGTATATCAAAATGCACAGGGACGTCAAAGTATATTCCCTTTCCAATTAGTTGGAATTTTATGAAATTGTTATTCCCTGCATCTGCCGTTTTCTTGCTCGCAATGGATCAATAGTTTAAAAGGTCCGCCGATAATTAGCTGTCCCCGCAAATACATGCTGGGGAAATGTTAAATCAGCGCCGCGGGGTACATTTCCTTGGGGCTAACGAGCCTCGCTTCACGAGTTACACGGGCGCACTTAAAATAACAGATAAGATTGTGCCGCCCATTATAACCGAGAGGAATGAAAGCAGGTGCACTTTCTCTGTTACAACAGCCCAAGGGCGTGGCCAAGGTGGGGCAAGGGCAGGCGCTTGCCCTTTCCCCCTCTGGCACAGGAAAAAAATTAGTCATTCGTCCAAAATTAAATTAGTTTGTTACAAACTAAAAATAAATTAAATTGTGAATTCTAACTACGTACATAAATTCAAAATTCGGTTTCACTATTCATTGCCCATCCCTGAATGACATCCTGGCCACGCCCCTGGCATGAGAGAGAAAAATGAATGACTGCGCCAGAACCCTAGGATTGTAGTGTAGGCATTCGGCGTTTGGGGACGACCTATGTTCGGATAGGCACATAGGTGGCGCCCCGTTAGCTTCGGTATTTGTAGAGTTCGGAAGAGAGTAACGTCGGAGAGTCGGCATTGGGGGAATTGGTAACGCGGCTGGCCATTACGCAGAGGACCCGCAGAGCTTAGGTTCGAATCCCATCGCCCGAGATTCCCTTTTTCGCCCACAGTAGTAAAAAGAATAAAGCCATTAATCTTTCTCAAGCTTTTCTGAAATCTTCCATTACTCTTTACTCACTGCACAGCAGACAGTTACACGAACAAAGAGTATAATAAAATCACTGTTGAAGAATGAGAACATCTGTAAACTTGGCAGCCCAAATTCTGTGGCTCTCAAACGCGTTAGAATTAAAAAATAGGTCACTCTGATAAAAGAAAATTTTAAACTGAAGATGGAAAATGAATAAAAATGAATACATATGTGTGGGTTTACTATTTGAAGTACACAAGAGTGCCAAAAAAGCGAATACACGAACTTGATTTTCCTAATAACTTTCGAGAATGGCACCCTACAGGTTTACTACGTTATTCTACGTGTTGTGCCCCAATTATATGTGGAACTTGAACCAAATCGGTGACCTGAACCTCGTGCACTCCCCTTACTATATCAATGGTAAGAAGAGATATGTTAAAATCATCGAATTTGCCGAGAGGAATCTCTCACCTGAAAGTCCTTTGTTACCATTTAAACTCACGCCTATCCAAAAAAAAACAGTACTGCGCAGAGCGTGGTGAAATTGCATCGACGGCTATCAAACGGTTGGTATTTATTTGTCCAGAACAATCGAGTTGGTTCCCAAGTCCAGGACGATGCTACACAATAACATCGCCCCGCGAGTTGAATTAGAGCGTGAAGTAAATTTAGTTCGGGCCATCGGCAGTTAACGAAACCACTTGTTTTCCCTCTCTGACCCCGACCATCTCTTTGTTGGGATCCTTTTAACAAAGAAAACTTAGCCGGAGAGCCATGGCGGTGGAAAACAAACAAAGATGCTTGAGGAACGCTCGGGAGGCGGATGAAGCCGCCAGGCACGATGTAAAGCAAGCTTATAAATCGTACGCTGGGCGTGATTTACGGCCACTGTCGTGTATGAATTAGTATCTGTCTGCTGTACGCTCGAAAATACCTCTCCCTGTTTAGTACAGCTCACCATGTAATTGCTGTTTTATTGTTTAATTCGCGGTTGATTTCTATCGAGGGCATATAGCGCATTGGGAGCGCATCTTATACATTAACTGAAGCTGAGTTAAGCAGATAGATAATTGTGATAAAATTGTTACTTGCTTCGTCGGATTTTGTATTGGCATTCAGTCTTCCGGGTTTTTTTTTAAATCTGCGCTTCTTGAGTCTTGCAAAGATCAAGCTAATCTGAGGGACATTCTAATATCACTGAGGTTCAAGTCACTAAATGGGTTCCTTATCACTTATTTGATCACATTTCTATACATGCCCTAGGGCAGTAATATCTAGAAAGTGTACTGCATGTATCCCTGAATTCCTGATTAGCCAGTTGGACACTCAAGGGTCCCACCTACTTACTCCTACTTACTCCTTAATTTTGTCTATCGTTCTGTTTATTGCTTCTGCCCCACCTAGTACATCAACTGCATTACTGCCCCCATTTCTTCCAACAGCCTCAGCTGTTCAAGTGATTCCCACTTGCTCCGCCACATGTACCACATCTGTTACACTAATTCCGCCCATTCAGGTGTGACGTTTCGTACAAGCCTTCTGTTTCATCTGCTACTTGTTCCAACAGTCGCAACATTTGCTCTCCCAGTCTATCTATTCTTGAGTCTCGTCAGTTTCAAGAGTACCTGTTCAAACATCCCATCTGCTCCATCAGTGCTAGCTGCTCAGATGTTCCTATGTTGCTTGACTTCTATAATTTCATCCCATCGTTCCCATTCAGTAGCTACACTACTTGGCAAGTGCCGGCCAGTTCCATTAAAAAGACAAATTATATATAAAACTGTCTCCCATCCACATAGTGAATCCTTGATCTCATCACTACTCGCAGATAAGAGCCTCAACATGGGAGGCCAGGGCTTAAAAATAAACTTAGAAATGCAGTCCAGGAGATGGCCACCCATCAAGGTGTCGTAGAACATCCAGGAATACGACGGTGTCCCATAATACCAAATGCATTCCCATCTTTTGCTGGGCTGATCTATATTTAACCACCGATTTCAGCTGAAAGCTGCCAGGCGCTGGTACACGGGAGACGTTGACGTTATTGTCTTTGTTGTTTGTGGCAGAACCATGGTCCATCTGCGTTTAAATTACGCCCTAGGAAGCCGCAGAACCTGCCGAATTAGACAATCTTATTTGATGCGGGCAATTTGTCCCCTGATTTTAATCAAGGCTGGCATCATTATCCTCTACCCCTCTGGCACGTTTCGAGAGTCCAATTACATCGATCGAACGTATTCAAAGGCTTCGTATCTCGAGTCTCTTGACATGTGTCATAATGAGGAATAGGAAAGTGATTGAATGGATAGTATTCGAGATAAAGATTTTGTAATATACAAAACTGGACTAAGATTTGGCTCAATCATCAAATCGATTTTTTTTTTTTGAAAAACAAAGCCACGTTCCAAAAAAGTTATTCTACAGTTTCGACTCATTTTTAGATTATTCTAAACTATTCTACTCAATTCTTAGCCAAGTACTAAACAAGTTTCAAAAATCGATTTCCTCAAAATCAATTTTACTCTATTTTTTTACACCTTTTCGGTTGTACCGCCATTTCCAATACACCCAATATTCCTACTCAGATGCTAGGGGTATTATATTTAATATCGACGTAGGGGAAAATTAAATTACAAATTATAATCGTGTTTTCAGTGAAATTCGGTTTCATTTCGTTGTTCGGGCCTAGAGCAGGGTAAATTGAATGAAAACCTGCGAGATCGTTTGCTAGAAGCTGCAGAAAAACGGCCACAAAGTGAAACTCGCTCGCCGGGTGAATCAGTTGAAGTTTAAAATTCAATCGTGAAAATATCGGGTGCCCCGAATTTCTGCCAGAGTTGATTAAAAAGTGCCCGGACTAACGTCGGGCGGAAATTTTCATAAGCCACGCGGAGCTTGATAACATTTGTTCCCATGGGAAACTTATTTATCCGCCACGTTGACGAAACATTTATAATTACCGCGGGAATAAATCATTCAGCGGACCTGAAGCACAATAAAAATGCAAAATTCGACCGGAATCGGGAGGGTTTAATTAATCGTGCCACGTCGTACCCATAATTAAATTCAGCACGTTACATTCTGATCGAATTTGCATAGCTAATTTGCAGAATGTATCATGTTTACATAAATGTCTATATCTTTTTAATTGAACTTGATCACCTTTTGCATAAGTATTACGCAGGTTTTTCACCGCGTTGTACTTGTTTCTGGTTCCTGGAGACATCAGGTTAACGCTGCAGTCGTTAAAGACTTAAATCTCTACAGATCTCGTCTTTGGAGGTTATGTTTCCTTTTTGGGATAATGAGTATCTCTTATAAGCACAGTTGGGGTATAAAGATACCTGGACTTGTGTTTGAAAATTATATAGTCAAGCGCTATGATGGAGGAATAGCTTCGTAGTGTCTTTGAACACCTAGCTGAGCTTCTTTTCACTATACTCCTCGATCATAACCAAAGAGAAGCAAGTATTTTGCTAATGACTATGTTCCTCAGCAATTCTCCTGCATTTCAACGTCCAGATTTACACGAAGTTTCATTGCCACGTCTCATAATTAAGTATTAAGATCACTCTCATTCTATCAGATGCCCCTAGATACCCTTTGAGGATTGCACATTAAAGTTAGGTTATCACATGAGAAATCCAGGTCGTAGCAAGAATTTGGTTCTGCAGTAGAGTGTATTCTTGTAATATAGCTCATCTTTACGCCTCCTACCCAGATTCAGGCAACAAAGGTAGAGGTTTATTTGCTTAGAGCCTCGATAAACTGATGTTACGTGAGGCACATCTGTTTGCTTTACGTGAGAGGTCAGATAATGTGGTTGATAAGCTTCACACACATTCATTGCAGTTTCTGTGCCATTCCAACAGTTACCTTGCAAATAATTCACATTGCGCCCCCTTAAGCGTCTGTGGGTCGAGACTGAATGACCTATGGCGTCACATACAGGTTGTCTCATAATATGTAGGTATATTCATATACCACTTGAAGAATAGAATCAACACTAAAGAACAATAAAATAAGTCCAGTTTTGCTTTGTCACCAAGTTACAACCATTCCTGCTTCCTAGCAACCTCTGCGAGAGATGCTCAAAAAAATTGACCGATCTTCACCGACGGACGTGTAAAACATGGATTATTCCGCGTTGCACCGTAGCATGTGTTTGTCCCTCACTGTACAAAGAAACAATGAAGGGTACAGTAACATTGGTAGTAACAGGGTAGTCCCAATAGCTTCATCTAGGTTCAGCCTTTCTGTCAGTGGAATTAACTTTCCGTAAATCCTGCGGACGTTTCTCGAGCTCCGAAAGCTGGCGTTGTTCCAGTTCCATTAAACTATGAAAAATGACGCGCTCAACGCGAACCTTCAACCAGAACACCGACCCGTTCCGCATCAGTCGTCGGTCCAATCGTCGTTAGTATCGATTCCATTGGGTGTTCTCGCGGGTGGGTTAATGCAATTGCGGCATTCCTACGGTGACGACAATCTAATATCCGTCTGAATGATCGTCTGCTTCCTTGGACCGTTTAGCTCCTAAGAATTTCATTTAATCCTGAAGATTGAAGTGAATCCATCTTATTTCCTCGTGTTAGGTAGGCAGTTTGCATACGTTCCGCTTTGGGTGTTCACGAGATGCAGATTGAAATGATTTTTTCTGAAGGACGTGGCCCAAAATGTGTAGGGAGCTTAATAGTGTCCTTGAATACTGATCAGTTAAATATGGAATGAAGGAAAGCTTCCTTCGAATTTTAATCCCAGATAAAGTCAGAATTTGTTAAAGCTTCTATAGCATCTTTAAGTGATTCTCGGTTACCAGAGGTACTCCAAACGAAAGGTTCACGCGATTACAGCGGATCATTGTGAGAAAGTGGCATTAACTCTTTCAGCCTGCCAGCGTCTCAGTGGGGAACCTAGTGTAGCAGATTCCAGGCGGCGAGGAGACCGAAGTCGTGGAAGTTATTCGTATTCAGATGAGCCCAGAAATCCAGGAGGGATCAGGACTCGACTAACCCTAACAGAAGCTGCGAAGCTGCTCGAGAAATAACTTGAACCAGACCTCCCTCCTCGTTCTTCATCTGAATCCCCATAGCCCATTCATCCCCAACTTTCTCGCCGCCGGGAGAGACAGTCATCATCCTCGTTGACGGATTCTCCAGGAAATCCCCTTCTGCCCTGAGAAATTCACGCAAGATGGACGACGACGACACCGATGAGAAACGCGAGTCGGTGACGCTGGTGAACAAGGTGTCCCACAAGGAATCAAAGACCAGGACCGTGGTGTCCACCTCAAAATTCATGTCGAGGATCTCCAGAATCGAGACTCTTCATCGAAACTCCACAGATGACTCCGACACCATGGAATGCGCCTCCGAGAGCGAGGTAGAGAACATCCCGAAGGATGAGGAGACTCCTGAACCTCTGATAACTGATGAGAAGGGTAACAGGATCTCAGGGAGGGACCGTTACTCCCTGGACGTCCCCGAGGAAGCGGAGTCCCTGCTGATGAATCGCCAGCGCTCGCTGATAAAGACCCGCCTAAGGGTGAACGAAGAGGTGAAGTCCTCTGGCACACGTCTTGGGCTGTTCAACCGTAGCCCGCAGTCGTCATCCAGCCAGGAGGAGTACGAGCCAGAGGTGAAGAGCCTCTCCAAGTTGCAGGGGCAGCAACAACACCAACAACAACACTTGTTGACCACCGGGTCTGCCGGCCAGATCATGGCCAGGTCCATGGAGAGCCTGCGGACCTCGAGAAACTTCCTCAGCGCTGACGATCGCTACAGCGACGACTCCAAGTCGCTGGAGTCGCTGTCCCTGTCGTCGGAGACCCACGTGGCTAGGGCCAAGAGCCACTACAGGAGCTTCTTGACCTCATCCACCAAGGACATGAAGAGGATCGTCACTGTTGAGTCCAAGAGCAGCGAGAGCCTCCATAGAGAGGAGAGCCTGAACGCTGAGGTCAGGCGCGAACTGTTCGCAAGCACTGCTTTGGAGAGGAAACTACCGCAGCATCTAAGCCTGCCACCGCCGTCCAACGTCTTCTCGCTGACCAGTCCAGGTGGTAGCGACAGGAAGATTACCATACTCAGCCCCCATTCGCCAGTGCAATCGTCAGAGTTCCATTTCTCCGCGCAGACTCTGAAGACCAGGCGCAAGAAGGCTATAGTTCTGCCGAGGTTGGTGTTACCGAGAAGCGAATCCGAGGTGTTCTTAGAGTGAGTAGATAACATGATAGAGATACAGACCCTGATCGGTGTTGGATTCTGGAGGGATCGATTGATCTGGAGGACATAGACATGGGTTTCATGATTTTCGTCACCTGGCTGAGGTGATCTTTGGGGTCGGGTAGCGTTTGCGGTACTACGGAGGATTCTTTGATGGATTTACTGAGGACCTTAACATTTCGAAGTCTTTTAAGGGGTTAATTAGAAATGAAATTTTTAAAGTAAAAGGCAGGGAGACTTTTTTTAATTTTTATTTAAAAATTGCTGTTGAAAGATGTCAAGATCCTCTGACAGATTCTAGATACGTAATGTTACGTAGTACTATTGCAGTTAGCAAGTTAACTTCTCTGCTTTTAAAAGTTTTGTTGTTTCATAATTTTGTCTATCTTCCTCAATGTGACAATCACCAATTTTGATGAAAGGCACGTGAGTTGAGTTTTAGATAATATTCGACACACATTTTGTTTGTCAAATCATATTCATATTTATGAGATGGAAGCTACCCTAAGACTTGGGGATAGAAAACCTATTTTTCTCGCACACTAATGGAACTAGAAAAAAATATCTAATACGAAAAGTTTTAATAACAAGGCCTAACTACAAATTTGATCGATTTAACTAAATAGGTTTTCCGTTCCCAATTTTGACTACAGTTTTTATCTCTTGAACGTAAATAACAATACCTAAAATAATAATTATCGAATATTTTCTAACACTGTACTCGTGTACCAATTTTCACCAGAATCCGAGATTGCCAATTGAGTGATTTTTCTTTTAAATATTCTTCGGCAAAAAATAAATTCTGAAGATTAAGACGCAAATACAGCAATTGCTATTGAAGAATTAGTCCGATATTTTTTAAAATCAAGGGTAGGTATAGGAAAATAAGGAGAATAGATCCCTCTACACCGTAAGTTCATTTTACGTGAAACAATTTCTGCTTGATACTGCACCAACCAAGATAGACATAGCACATTCGTGCATGATAGCTGAGCACCAAATCCTCACTTTATCTGTCTTGCAATTTTACCAGTAGAAAAAGGTTACCATCAGTCTCTAGATTAATCCACAGGTGAGGTATTCAAAGGATTTTTATTTCACGAAGTCACGCAATCCTGAAAAGAAGCGTTACTGGTGTGGAGTATCATGTGTGACATTTCGCCTGGTAGGACTATTTTTGGAGGTTAAGTTGTAATTGTTCCGCCTGCAAAACGCGGAGTAGGTGCAGGTAACCCCAGGCAAATTCCTTTGAATATACAAACGGGCCTGTGTTTAGAATTAATTTGATTCTGCATAGCCGAAACTCTCAGTTCCGAAGTGAACTTGTTAGCCACTAATTACGTTTGTTGCTTGATGGAACATGGCAGGTTTGGAGCTTCAAGTAAGGGATCCTCAAGGATTACACTGGAATACTTTGTTCTTTTATTTTGAGTAGTACATGTTCCAGTTACAAGGGAGAAATGCTTGACAGTTTATGAACGCTTGAAATATCTACCAAGTCCACGCTAGTATCATCTTCATTCTCTGTGTTTCATTAAAAGGACACTTTCCTTCCGGTTCAGCGACTGCCTTTAGTGAATCTGATACGTGTGCTTCCACTTTTGCTTACAAAAGCGAAAGAATGCGATGGAGATAGCTTTGAAGAACGTCTAGTTAAGTTTGGCATAGTTAGGTGGGGTGGCTATTATATTAGGGTGGCCTTTATTTATACATGTCGAAGTTTTTTTTGTATTTCTTTGCTCTCACCTCCTAATATGGTTCCATTACTCCCATACCGTCCTTACTCACAGAAGGATTCGGCGATATTGATTGAGAGATTTTTGATCACAGTGCTGCCGCAGCATGCGTGCCAATCATGCATACTGCGCAGATCTCACGCACGGTTAAATTTCTGTTCGTGGCAGGCCCACCTGCCCAATGCATTCCCGCGGCTGTACGTTCCCGTGAACTGTGCAGCTTCGAGGATGGGACATGTTAATCAACTGATTTGATTCGACGATGTCGCTCGAATCTCCGTTTCGAAGTAACAATTTCCGTTCTGACTTCAGCGAATAATAGCCTTGGTGCTGAGAAGACGGTCAGAGAAAAATAATAAGATTTCAGTCGCAAGTAAATCGAAGTAGCACACTTTTTGGCCATTTTAGTGCCAATTTATAGTATTTATTTAGTTGGAATACACTCAATTACTATACTTTAAATTAACATTATTTATTAAGTAAAGAATATTCTTTTTTAATAATCTCCTCCTTGACAACGAACTATTAATTTATTAAAAAAAAAAACGACGTTGCTTAACTACTATATAGTCTAGGGGAAAAACTCTGGGAAATACTAACACGAGACTCTACATTTTGAAACTTGATGAGGTGCAAGGTTTTAATGATATTATGTGCTATGCAAATGTTACGACTAATTGCGTGCTACATGGGATGGAGATTCAATTTTGCAAAGATGTAAATTGTTGAGCTTAATTGCATTAGATATTAAAATGAACGCCAGTGTAATGGTTCTGCGCAATTATTTGGAAGTTAAGGGGAATTTATTAATCCACTGTAGGATAGTCAAAAACATTAAAAAATTTCCAGGTTTCAAATTAATTTTTAAATCTGGAATGAGATTTTTTGTACGAATGAAAATTCCTTTTATTAAAATGCATTTCAATGTGCTATAAACTGTTGGAATTTTCCATTGATATTTGGGAGAAATAAGCGTGGAAGAGAAGAAGAGTGAAAGAGGGAAGCAGAACAATGGGTGGAACGAGGTATTGTCGAAAATGGAATGACTCTCGAGTTAATAAATGCGTTTTAAAATTACGAGAGATCCTTTTAACGAAATGTCAGGAGATACACAATTTTTAAATATGTTTGTTAACATCAGACATTTTTAGAAATGGAATTCGAAAAAGAAATAATACGAAGGACATTTCAAAGCTGTGTTTCACCTGCATGGTATAAAAAAATATGGAGAAATTCTCTGTGGTAACGAATATATTTGTATTAATCTCTTTTTGCAAAAACGCAAACACAAAACTGACGACGCAGTTCTATAGTAGAAACAAGTTTTTGCCAAAAAGCACAAAATGTTTGTTTTACGTACATAGAATAAAAACAGAATGTATATTCTGTAAATGGACCATTTCAAAACACAACTCCATTCAAAAACACAATTTACTGTTATATCGATGGAACAGATAAACGTTTTTAACAGTTTTGTACTTTGAAAATTTCCTTGTTTTTAATGTTGAAAATATCTGACTTATTTTTCAATTATATAGAGCCTTTTCTAGGTTCCCTACGTTAGCTCGGGAAGAATTGTTTAATAAGATAAATTCCAGAAGTTTTTAACTGCAGGGCATCTTTATTAACGCTTTCTGTCGTTCAGTTATTGTAATCCCCAGCCTTTGTGAAATACACTTTTTCCTTCGTTTTTAATCAAATCGTCCGCGTCCTATTCAGTCGTGTTCCAGGTTAATCCGTCAAATGAAATTATTAGATTCTCCTCTCTGGCCTTCGCCCTGTTTTTCTCCCGCAACAGAAAAACTAAGAACGAGAGGTTTATTAAATATACTTCGTATATTTTGCTCGGTAATTTGTGCAATTGGAAAACAATGCTATAAAATCTTTATTTAGAATATCCTTTATATTTCTTCAGCTGTTTTTATTCTCTTTTATAAACGGATTATTGATTTACCTGCTGATAAAAGCAGTACGAATGATTGGTGGAGACTCGACAGAATTTTTTCAGCTGGCGTGACAAATGCAAGTTTTCCAAAGCAGGCCAACTGTTCTGTGCCTTTGCGTGAAGTACCCTGTATGCTTCCAATTTATTATAGTCGTCGAAATTATTCAGAGGAACTTTGCAATTAGTGGGTCTGTCTCTGGTTAATTAACTCTTCCCTTCTTCTTGCAAAATTTAAATCAGTATTCTAGTGATGTCATTTTATAGTGACTGTTTGTAAACCATAAAGAAACTTAGGTTTTTTGAGGCATTGTTCAAACTCAGTGGAGGATTGAAATTTGCTTCGCAAAAGCATTGAAGAAGCTCCTTCTGCAGCAACATTTTTAGAGAAATTTAATTAGGTAAATAATTTTATTCGCATTTGCAATAGGGAATTTGAAGTGAATTTTATTTTAGAGACACTTAATTAAAATGAAAATATGCTTATTACTGTCCTGGAAGGTATTAATTTACGTTATGTTCATCGGTAATTATGATGTGGTACAATGGTGTGTAATTACATTAATTATTGCCGTTTGAAGCGGCCGATGGATGTATTAATTATGGAATATTTCCGCAAAAGTTCAAAGTTTACGTAATGGTGATGTTAATATATGGTGTTTGCGAATGATATTAATGAGCAATATTTTTCATTAATGACGTGGAAATATTCACTTCGTTTCACCATGTAAGCATGAATTTCGCATAATATAAGAAAATTCGAGTTTGAAATTTGAAATGAAGAAGCACAACTTCAATTTTCCTTAAAATACGCAATTGCGTAACGCGCAAATAATTACACTACTTCTGATAATTGTCGAGGGAACGCGAAATAATTATTGAAACCTGGTTGATTTCTTAGTTTGCTGTCAAGTTTAAAAACAATGTAAATATTGGGAGATTTGACAATTTTTTTAAATAAACCTGTAGAGCATTTAGGGCAATGTATGTTCTTAACTATATGTAGTTTGGGAGACATTTTAAATCTCAAAAGTAAACCACCCAGATGGTAGAGAATAACGTACTCGAGATTTTCCATCTTCTGCGAGCGTGATAGCTGCCCTGGTTGCCGAGATATCGAGCTGCAAAGTTTGAGCGTTTGAAATTCGCGGGCGGAAGCCCCCCAAACTTCATTTGTAAGAGCCTGCGCGCGCCGCACATAGGGCTACTCAGAAAAAAGAGAGTAATACGCTGCATCCGTCTCTCTGTAAGCGCGTACCGCTTACGTGGTGAGCGAGAGGTCCGACTGTGCAAGCAGGACGGAGAGAGTGAAATATTAAAAAATAGGCTTCTCTTTAAACGACGATATTTTGGAACCAATAATAAATATTGGCGAGTACCTACAGCTATAATTTTAAATCTAGTAAATGCATGTTGAAATGCAGAATTATACAGACAGAAAAGTATAATGAAAGCACCACTGAAATCTCTGCAAGTATCAGTCTCCTAAAAAAATTAATTCCACTATCACATTTCTCTGTTTTAATGGAACAACTTTTCTGTACCTTCAAAATTTTAGAAATAATTGCATGTTCACAATGAAGACACTATATACCAAACAAACATTTGCCATAAAAAGGTACTAGTTTCTCAAATAATTATAATTCCACTAACTCCTCTGTAAGCTCCTATCCGATTTCCCGTTTTGCAGCGCAAATTTCATTTCCGTAATGACCTATATTTATTCCCTCTAATTCATTCACACGTATCGACAATTATTCGCAGTGCAATCCCGTCGCATTAAATAATAGATAATCATCGCCGATCCGGCTTTGGCTAATGCATACGCGCCGCTTGCTGTTTAATTAATCGTTTCGTTCTGAAACCGCCATTTTCTCCCGGCGATCCTGTAATTTCCGGTGACACCGATATCGCGCGACATAAACACGCTGCGAATCCACGCGACGGGTTGACGGAACAATCGATTCGCGTTTACAGCGCCCTTTACGTTTACGTCGTTAATGAGCTCTACGTACCTGTAGAATTAATTTGCACCATCGGAGAACGCTAATCATTTCATAATGGGTCGCCGTAGTATCGTTAATCGTCCTGTTCCGATGGAACTTCAATTGGAGGTTAAGTGAAGCGGGCTCCTTTCGTCCCTGGGACTCTACCGCGCTGTGCTATTCCTCTGTTCGAACGTTGCTTTGAATATTTGACATTTGTATGCATGCACCCCACGGCACGCATGCATCATGCAACTTTCTGCGAGGCTTTTAAGAATTAGATTTTACTGTAAATTTCAATGTCGACGGTACACTAATACTCGGGGCA
Organism: Andrena camellia; assembly: GCA_029448645.1. Lineage (NCBI taxonomy): Eukaryota > Metazoa > Arthropoda > Insecta > Hymenoptera > Andrenidae > Andrena > Andrena camellia. The sequence goes on along the minus strand of CM055681.1, from coordinate 1,580,913 downwards.
AATAGAATCCAATTATTATTACTTCACTAGAATGATTAAACAGTGCATTAGAAACTTGCGGGAATGTCAGTAACAGCTTCAATGTTTAATACTTTTCGGCGTACGATACGTGAAAGGGTTCGACTACACGCAAAGTACTAATAAACAATGTCATCTTGCAATTTATTGGGATTGGCAAAGCTGCGATACGCTACCTAGTGGCGACCTACTCTTTCAGGTTCTGATTTTCGCCGCCAGGTAGCATATCGGAGCTTAGCCAATCCCAATTGGATGCCCAATATTGGCATCCCAATATCGATATTTACGGTGTTGGCACCGTCGGCGATGGTGCCCACTTTTCAAGCACCGTTCCCAACACGTATACAAGCACGCACACACCTTTCAGCATTTCAACAGTTTTCAGAGTAGTTGCTGAGTTGTACGCTGTTCATGAGCAGATGCCACTACATTCAGTCCTCAAATTATGGGTCGGTAACACAGTTTGGGTGGCGACACGAACATCCATAAGGTGATAGGTCTATCCTATACCTCGTCTGTGGTTTCCTGTTGCTGTAGGTATCAGTGGCTATAAAATTTGATGCTACTGAGTAAGCAAGCACTGTGTTACTAGCAGATCCAAGTGACAGATAGATAGTGTCAGCTTTGATAAGGTCCAACAGACGCGCTACGCCTCAGAGTTTCCTCTATAGTAGCATTTAAGCTTAGCAAGATGGAGTGAGCTTGATACACCTCCAGTTAGCCACTGTGCAGGCCACAGGGCGGCCGGATTTCGGGGGAAGTCGAAGTACCACACTTGACTCTTTGCAAGGCACCGTAAGGAATTTTTCTGTTCGACCCTTCTTTAGGTCACGAACTAGAAATCGTTCGTGATCGACCAAAAGGTTCAAAAGATCCAAGTGACAGACAGTGTCAGCTTTGATAAGGTCCAACAGACGCGCTACGCCTCAGAGTTTCCTCTATAGTAGCATTTAAGCTTAGCAAGATGGAGTGAGCTTGATACACCTCCAGTTAGCCACTGTGCAGGCCACAGGGCGGCCGGATTTCGGGGGAAGTCGAAGTACCACACTTGACTCTTTGCAAGGCACCGTAAGGAATTTTTCTATTCGACCCTTCTTTAGGTCACGAACTAGATATCGTTCGTGATCGACCAAAAGGTTCGAAGATCCAAGTGACAGGCTCCATCTATCAGTTGCAACATTTACTGATCATTACGGAGTTCCCATTCCTACTTACCTAGAAATTATTTAATGGCAGAGGTCGCCACCGACTACTTTCAGCAGTACATTCACACTAGCCCTTCTGTGTCACCTACATACTGACGAAAATAACAGCTTTAGGAGCCACATTATTTTTTAAAGAGTCGCGTGACATCGTCACAATGCATGCAAGAGCACACTCAAATTGTGTCACGACTCGAACGAGTGGAAAAGGCGGGCGATAGAAGTTCGAAGGTGTGAACGTCGTCGAGGCGTTATTGATTCGAGTGCCGGTGCTCGAAAGCACACAAATGATAATTGTTTCCGACGTGATACGTGCTCCCTCACGCGACGCTGACAGCGTTCCGACGTTGTGATTGTAATTTTAAGAAGGGCTTCATCGATCGCCCTTGCCTTCCACTCTGTCGAATTCGTAGGAGAAACAGAGCAATATATTAAAAAATTATATGTGCGGAATATATTCCGGGAATTGTAAGTTGCAACGGTATTGCTGAAGAGCGGAAGGTGATTCTGGGGAACGAGATTTTGAACGAGATTAAGAAAGTACGCAATGAGAATCGTAGCGAGATTGAATGGGAAAATGCGAAGGTGCTGCTGGGAGTGTGGGTAGTGGGTACGGCGGGGAATTAAGAAATTGGAAGAATGTGAATTTTAAAACTGGGCGATGGAGACATTAGGGGATTAGGAGACTGAGATATGCAAATGGTTCAGAATTAGGAGCTGGGGAAATGGGCAAATTGAAAAGTTGGGTAATAAGGGAATTGGGTGATCGGGAAGCAGGGAAATAAGGAAATTGGGAATGGAAAATTTAGAAATCAGAGAATTAGGAATTAGAAAAGTAGGAATGGAAAACTTAGAAATCAGAGAATTAATAATTAGCAAATTGGTGAATTAGGAGTTTAAATAATAAGGGAAATCGAAAATTGAGAAATTGGGAAATTGGAAACCTGGGTAGATAAGATCCAAGGAAATTGCATATTCGACAAATTGGGCAATTTAAAATTTGAAAAATTGTCCAATTACGAAATGTGTAAGTTAGGAACTAAAAACTTTCCCACCCGGGGAATTAAATTTTATGGAATTGGCTAAACAAATTACAAACCTGGAGACATAAATACACATTCAGGAAAAGTAATAACTTCTTAAGCAGAAATTGAAGGAAAGGCTAATGGAATTTAAAAGGTTTCGGACACTTAAGAAGTGAAAGTACAAATTTTCGAAACCTGGAAAATAAGCTGAAAAGGTGTAGATCGTTTGTAAATGCTAATGGATGTTAACAGAGATTTAAGGCTCCTTTAATAGGTAATCTGTTAATTGTTTCTCACGTTGAACACGCTGTTCAATATTCCGACAGCCTTCCTGGTGTCATGTGTCTGGCGACCACAGCGTACTGTTTGTACCTGATTCGGAGTTTAGTGTGTGCCCCGACAGGGAGACAGATCTCGAATGCAAATGCGCTGAATGCAAATTGAGACAAATTTATTCCACGGTCCATTACTTTGAGTTGGATTGATTCAAATCGTCCCCGTTCTATATTAATGTGTTTTAATTAAACGTTCTGAATCATGGTGAATGGGCAGAATTAAATGTTCGAAAATGTTACCTCGTTTGAAAACTGAAATGTTAAAAATGTAATTAGCTTTAGAAATAAAAAATTGTAAATGTTCCGAATATTCTGGCAATTGAAATTTGAGAAATTTGTGTTCTTTTCGGAACCAGAACGTAGGAAATGTGGTTAGTCTGAAGAATTTAAATTGTTGAAAATTCGCATTCTTTGGCAGTTATTCAAGTTTTAATTCATACATATTCGCATTTGGTCTTTAGTTTACTTTCATTTTTGAAATTTTTTAGGTGTAACCCTTTTATAAAAATTTTTACACATAAAAGTCCCATTTTTTTTTAGAAATAAATATTTATTTCGTTATTCATGAAATATCAAATATATCTCAAATTTCACTGTGATTCAATTTATTGCGGGGTTACTTTAATTTCATTATACACACTGTTCGTATAAGTACAACAGAGCAACATTTGTTTCCATCCCCGTGAGCAAACTCTCCACTTCTCCCATTTCACTCGAAAATCACATCAAGCTGCCCTGCAAACATGCTCCAAGTAGATCAAGTGTACATTTCCATGTTCTGGCACGAAGTACAAGACGGCCGTTTCGCTGATAATTCGATTAGGCTGCGTTGTTTGTCAAACATGTGTATTCAGTTGCGCTGGGAACTGTGATCGACTATCGCTATCGGTTTCTCCCGCGCTAAGTGGATTTCGGCATTCATCCCGGTACTTCGCAAGTCAAATTCGACCCCGATTTAGTGACCATCAGGATTCTATTTCCACGGTGCATCCAGCAATATTGGGAAACCTTGTTAATTCCCTAACTCAGTGCACAGCATGATTACCTAGTAACTTTTGGTCTAAGTTTACTCGCCTGCCCATTTCTGATGAATTGTGTCTTTAAAAGGGGATTTTCGGTAGTCGAAATTGTAATATTTATACATTGATGCTCTAAAGAAAATTGAAAGGGTGAATTATATGAAAAGCAATGTCACTTCACAAACGTAAGTAAAAAAACTTTTGAAAATGAACTGGTTCCTAGATGGTATATTTATCTTCAAAAGTATTATTTTCTAACAGCAAGAAATTAGAAGTTTCTTCTGATTAAAAATTATGAAAAAAGATTTTTATACATCTATTAAAATTAATAGTGTTCTAAGTCTTAAAAGTACTTTCTTCGTTTGTTTTAAAATAATTTTAACATTGCTAGTGACTGCCACGTAGCGCCAGTGTCGAGTAATTCTTGTACTAAAGCAGTGGTTGAACAGGAAATCTTGAGCAACTGCAGGTATCCGGGAAAACTACTTTATCGACTCATAATTCTCTGGTACATCCACATTTCACCGAGTCTCCTGTCCATAAGTGCTGTGGCAGCACCGAAGCTTTTGTATCGAATCAATAACAAGGACCAGACTGACTTCACTTTACCTCTTCGGCGGTAAAGTAGTTCTATTTTGGTTTATTCTTCCTGTTCTCGTTACAGTTCGCTTGTTTCTAGATAGCCATGAACCAAAATGAAGTAAATTTATTTTTGGGAGTAGCATTAAAAATATTTAATCCTGCCAGAAATCTGCGACTTTATCTAACTTTACGTGTTTCTAATTAACTTAATTTCCGAGGTGGAGGTTTTGGAGTTAGTAAATCAAAAAATAATTGCACGTGCAGTAGCAATTATCTGGTGAACTGGATATTCAATACTGTGTTTAAGCTGGAAACATATAACCATTGGGGGATTCACCTCATAAAATTCCCTATATTCCTCGGAACCTAAAATATAAAATTTTAATAAAATTGTAGAAATATTCATTTGAATTGAAACCAAGACTTCGATTTCTCTATACACTCAAAATATCAAAGTATCACGTCAAAACCGCCTAAAAAAAATTCCCCAAATCTCCACCCCATCTTTAGGAATCTCAAAAATATCGACCCAATCGTCTTATTAAATAAAAAAAAAAATACCTTGCCTTGTCTTCCTGTGAATCAAGCTGATGAGAATTCAAACTGGAAGGACTTAGAAGCCTTTGCCTCATTTTCAATTACTTTCCTCTGCTAATGAACTTTATTTACCAGAAAAGGAGTGCCAGTTGTGGCAGACAGCTACGTCCCTATTGAATCACGTTGCAAAATGGCTTACGTTCGTTGTTACACAGCGTAGTTGAAAGCGATGCAGCTCGTTCTCTCTAGTCGAGAGAAGTTTCAGGGACATCTCGGACGCTTTCGCCAGAGCTAAGAACTTTCTCGAGGTTAAAAGCTTGGTTCGAGTGTGCGAGCTAGCTTCTGACGAGGAACTGAAACAGGACCTGGAAAATATAGATCCAATCGAACCTTTAAAGGCGTTTTAACACGATGGATGCAATTTAGGTTAAATTATCAGTGAGATAGGTTCAATTTGGCTCTTCCACCTTCATTGATTAGGGGTGGTTTCTGCTTGGTCCAGGCTGAGTAGTTGAATCCTGGCATTTATTCCAACAAAAGCAGCAATCACAGTTAGCTCATCAAAGATATAATATTTCTGAATGGCTCCACAATCTTCCCTTAAATAATACTTCTTTGTGGGGTCGCAAAATATTCAGAAAAATTAATATTAGAAAGACATATTGTGTTTAACAAATATATGGCACTGATCTTCCACTTTATACCATTTTTATTCTGTCTTCATGGATTGAGGATGCTTTTGGATGACCTGGGCTGAGTTGCTAAGAATCAGAATCATTCCGTAAAGGTGAGGTTTATTTTAAATGCCTAGTAGGATTGCAAACACTTGTTCTTTGCCATGTACCATACAAGGACACACCGTGCGTAATAAATACACGGTAGCAGTCGTAAATGATGAATAGTAATAGTAATTCCCGATGCAGAATACAGAGCTGCTTTATCGTCTTAAGCAGGATTCTGTTAACCTTTAGCTTTTTCTTCCGTGATGCTAACAGTGGCGTGCGTAGGGTCAATATTGCAAGGAAATCGTTGACGTAGGTCGTAGGTAACTCGCTACCCTCGCTGTCTACGGTGTTTATAACCCAGACTCTGCGTTCGTCGTGCTAGGTCATGGTTTCATTTCTATCACGAAGACGAAATGTGCCATTTTCTCACGTCCCGCTGATTCGTCTCTCGTTGGAATTTTTCGCCTGCTCTGCGCCCCTTTTCTCGCATTTTCAATGATGACCTGAAGAATGTCGACGAAATTCCTGATCCAGTTGCTTAGCAGAAAAACCTACCTTCTTCCAAATTAAGTGTATTTTTACAGTTAACTGGATCGATGCAGGCAAAGGTTAGAAGGTCTTCACACATTTAGATGATAAATATGAAATATTAAAAGTGAAAATAATAAGTCACTGAAGAGGGCACATGGCAATTAGTTATTTGCTGGGGATACTTTCTTTATATGGAATTAAGAATTCCGTTTTGTTTAATTCCACAAAGATGAAGAGTCTTTCTGAACTACTTCCACGATATTTTGCAACATCGCCATTCTTGAAACGATTGTCCCAGTCGATGGGTCACACTGTCCATTGGAATGAGGAAGGGGTCACGGCACTGTCGCTGCACCCAACTTTCCATTGATTTTGAGCGTAGTGGGCGTGTCACCGAGCACGTGGTTCCTAGGAGTACACGAGGAACTTTCAATTAACCCATTATTGCCAACAGTATTTCAATTCCATCAGCTTCACTAATTCTACCAAACCAGAAAAATTGTCTGAAGCTGCCTGGTGACACTGTTACCCCTTCTGGATGATAAACGGGGAATACAAGTATCGACGAACATTGTCAAACATTTTTATAAAGCTTCTGAAGACTGTACTTTAGCTCTCTATATGTTTCAAATGTGATTCACGAAATTTGGACCTGGTGAATTGAGTTTCGAAAATGAACCATGCTCTGAACCTCTGTTGCAGGCTGCAGATAATAATTTTTGAGGAATGCTGAAAGAATTCCAGTGTTTGCTTGCTGTTGCTCTTGGTTAGAATCTTAAATAGCAGCTCACAACATTTTGTATAATATTAAACGACTGTAACTTGTTTTGAAGGGGGACATTTTTGGGTTCCTCATGAAGTGTCTGTGAAGAAGTTAGCTTCTTCCAAGGAAGAACTCGTTAGAATATTCATTTAGATTACATACTAGTCATCCACCATATTCTTTTAACTTACAATTAGTACCATTGGGCTAGCAGCTGTTTTGGTTGTTGCAAAATTTTTAAGTGGCAAAACATTCAGTATTTATGAGGATGTGGTGGCAAACAGGCTCTCGTTGTTTCCTGTGAGGAAACTTCTACGTAAATATGGGTAGAGGAAGTGACTACAACATGGCGACCGGCTTTAGATAACAATAGACATTGTGCCATGAATTAATCTCGTTATTTGTTCGTGTTACAAGACCATGAAGTCGCGGCAAAGGAACTGAGTTCATCGAAACTTCCCCTTTTGAGCGTTGTGTTGTTCCTGGGTGCTCAACTACCCAACACGTGTTTCTAATTCTGTTTCGCGTTGTGTAATCATTACTGGTTACGCTGCAAGATTTTTGAGCTCGAAATGAACGCCAATACTAGAAGTCAATACAATAAAGTTGGAGATCAACACAATGAAGCTTGGCTGACAAAAGTGATGATGAATAGAAACGCTGATTTTTTAAAAAAAATTACAAAACTGGTGGAATAAAAGCTTCCAGTAAAATGCCTTGAATTATTACAAACGATTTTTGTAATTATTTTTAAGGCTGACTGGAGGGTTCCTTTGTTGTCTAGATAACACTTTTTTTTAGATGTTCAGATTCCACAACTTTAATTCAAACAGAAGAAGGGGAAAGCTCATGCTGTAATTTGCGAAAATGATTCTAGCCCACTGCAATTCAAGAAAGCAGTTAGCTCTTCGTTAGTAGGACTCTTTATGTCTTTGATAAAAGAGCTAGATCTGGTCTATAAAGCTGCGCTGCTATCTACACGAAATCCTCCTTAAAATCGTCAACTACCACAATACCAAAATTCGAGAACCCGTCAGCACGGAATGATTCAACTCACCCAAGTGGGAACTAGAACTTGTCAACGAAACGATATTGCCAGCTGCTCGTAATCCCTCTTAGAAACCTCAACTGCGGTGACCCAACTCAAGAAGGTTCTCAGACACTTACTACAAAATTCTATGACACGTTTGGACAAAGCCACCCTCTGGTAGCACCTACATCTGAGTCCTCAACTACCGCAACGTTAAAATTTAAGCAGCTATCTGATGCAGAAGATCTGGAGCCTCCAACGCAATTATTAACACTGACCCACAGAGCTACCCTCATCATGTACACAAAGTTCGTTTCAAAATCGTCAACTAGGACAACCCAAAAAGCTCAACCAATTATTCCCTACCGAATTCCACACTCCCAACGTAGAACTCCTCATGAAACCCCTTATCCACTCACAATCCACCTGGAAGCATCGTCAAAACTCAACCCAGTCGGAATACAGGTATTAAAAATATTAGAATTGTTTTTTTTTAGCGACGGAAATTCATGTTTGAGGGAAGAAATTACATTTCAAAGTTGGGGGTGGAAAACTATTTAGTCGAATAACTCGAAAGTATCTAGGAACAGAAAGAAATTATAAAGAAAAAAGTTGTATGGTTTTTTTTATGAGGAATAACATGACACAAGCAGAAAATTTGCAAAATCACAGATGACGGTGCTGTAGTGAAATAAAAAGTATTTTCACTTTTCCTTGTAGTCTTTTTTCACCACAGCGGCGCCATCTGTGATTTTGGAGAAATTCTACTTATATCATGTTATTCCTTATAACCAGCCATAAAACTTTCTTCTTTATAATTTCTCCCTATCCCTCGTCATTTTTGAGTTATTCGACTAAATAGTTTTCCAACCCCCAACTTTGAAATGTAATTTCACCCGCAAACATCCGTCGCTAAAAAAAATACATACTTAACATTTTTAGGCACCCTACCTCTATACCGAGTTTCACTAAAATCAGCGTGTACCAGTTGGGTGACGTTCCCTGTCAGTCCTCAGCACCAAAAGAAAATCACCCAGCACATGGTCGCGCGAAGAATTCTAAAAAAAACTCCTAACCAACCCATGGTTCACAGCCGAGTGGCCGAAAAGCCCCTAAAACAGCGGGAGAACGGTCAGGGGTACATCTACGTCTGAAGAAAAGAGGAGAAAGAGGAACGAGTACGCCGCTCCGCCACCCCCTCGAAAACAATTCCACTCCGCGCACCGACCCCTGCCCTCCCTTCCTCCCCCGGCCGCCCACGGCCGCCGCCCCTTCCAGGGGTCCCGGCGTCGTCGTTTTCGGCGCCGAAGCCTCGGCGAAGGAGGCGCTCGCGTCGATAGAGCCGCGAGAGGACGGCTCTCTCCCTCGTCTTGCTCCAACGTGGCTCCCGCGCCCTCCCCTCTCGCCCCCTGTGGGGAGCACATCCCTCGAAGAAGTTTACATTTTCCGCGGCCTCGTTGGAGCTCGTCACGTCCACGCCATCCTGCCCGCCCCTGACTTCGCCTGCCCTGTCAGGGGGAGAGCCTCCTTTGTGGTCAGGGACACCCTCGTATCTGGACGCCTCCGGCTCAGGCTTCCGGTTATCCGCCGGACAATTCCTGCCGCCTGGTCGACGCTGGAGCGTCCTCCTCGCGTGCCACGGTTCACGGTGGACACCCTGGACGAAACCCTAAGCCAACGCACCACTCTGTTTGTTGTGGAGGTGTTCTTCACTGAGCGAGTGCTTGACAAGGGTGCACGTGTTGTGGGGCTGGTGGGAGGGGGGGGGGGGCGGTAGGCGGTTTTGTGGAATCTAACCCGTGGGCCTAGTTGTGAGAGGACTATGTGCTAGATCATGGTGCTGGACCTGATTGTGCGTTGATTTGGGTGAATTTGTTGACGATGGGGTGTACCAGGGGGTTGGTACTGTGATTGGGTGTAAATTGGAACGCAGGCTGAGGGGGAGGTGGTGCGTGTCGAGTTTTGGCGGAGATTCGGTGGACAGAAATGCTGCCCGAGTATCCCCAGAGTGTTCTCCTGACTGGCAATTGAAGTGGCGCGGAGCGAAGGCTCCCCAAATTGATGCTAGACTGTTTTTAATTGGATTGCATCGATGGAGCCTCGTGACGTCCGCTGCTCGAGGAACTTTAATTAACACTGGAGCACAGAATTACTGGCTGCCCCGGAATCTTCGCGCGGCGGGGTACCAGCGGGGAACGTTTTTCTTGGGGAATTGAAGAGCACTGCAGTCACGTCGCCAGTAAATTGATCGAGAGCGTAACGCTGAAGTGGAGACGCTTCCTCCCCCGACCTTTCGAAGATCCATCTCGCTCGCACCTCAAGGATCTTCCTCCCGCGGAGGCCACGATCCTCTGAAGCGGGAGGATCGCCCGTAATCCCACAATTTTGCTGAAAGCTCCCGCGGGGGATCCACAAGGAATACTGATAGCGTCTTTATTCGCCTTCCCCTGGACAATTGCCTCGACCAGGAAGCGATGTATTCCGCGGCAATGTGAATTCCTCGGACTGCGAATTGCCGGGGAGCTGAGAAATTAGGAGATTAGAGGCCGGGACGTGCCCGCGGGCTCCCGTTTAATAAAGGAAGTTTCAGGCGAGTGGCGCAATTGGGAGGGATACCAGGTTTGGTGGTTGGAGTTGTGGTGATGTGTAGGGCAGATGCCACCTCCAGCGAGAAAATGCGTCCTCGGCGGCACCTCCAGAAACGAAATGGTATCTCGGCTAAGTGCTTGGTAGAGGTCTGGGGCCCTGGCCGTCGCTTGGATAATTCGAGGCGGTGAATTTGAAAGGATTGGCCGCGGAGGATGGGTCAGGACTGGTGTGCACGTAGGAGGAAACGATCGAGTAGCGGTTGCTGCCCCTGCGGACCACGTGTTCATCCCTCAAGTAGGTTAGTGACACGATGGGGTTGATTTTAATCCCGTGAATGTAGCGGTTCCAATTATTGTCTCTGGGTTTCCGAACGAGCAAGGTAATCGATTAGACGACAAAGTTCAAATTCTCAAGTCGTGAAGGTGTTTGAGATAGTGGATGAGTGTGGGAGAGGGGGTGCAAATGAAATACTTGCTTTCTAATGAATTTCCAATTTAATTTATTACCGGATTGGCGTCCAAGATTATTTTAAAGCACCTTCATAAGAACAATGAATTTTTTAAAATTAATTCATTTATTCACACTGGGTGTTGGGGTGTATAGAAATGGATTTTTAGGGAGGCAGAAGGATGCGTAAAATATTGTCTACTGTTGCAAAATATGCAAATTTTGGTCTGGAATATATTTTGCAGGGGTGGAAATTATTTCGTGTAGTTCACGATCTCCAATTAAAATTTTCCAAATGCATCTCACGCTCATTAATTGCACTCGCTAAGCAATAGCGAGGGAATAATGAAAGAATGTTTTCACCCACTGTGTAGCAGCTTGCAGCCCGTTTTTCGGAGAGAGTATTAATTATACGCATTCCGTGACTGTTTGCACCGTTTTTATTAATAATGTCATTTTCCTGTTCGATATTATCGCGGTGCGCGAGATGCACGAACGCGATAAATTGCTGAAGCTCAATCGGAATGAGCTCTGAAATGTGCATGAAAATGAAGTCCCTTCGCGAGGTAACTAAAGGGTGTATTTTAGTAACTCCTTTAAAAGAAATTCGGCAACAGCTTATTACTAATATTAATGAAACATTTTTATTCAATTTTGTGGCACGAATTGACTTCTTGTTCAAATGTAAATATTGTGCTACCACGGAGGGGGTAAATTGTGGGAAAATTCCAAAGGGGAGAAATTTCCAATTTCTCTAAAGTACTCATTAATCTGAATAATTCTTGCTCCAAGCAATTTTTAATATGACGCACGTACAAAAAGTGACAGACAGATATAGCTCCAGGCACATTGGTCCGGAATGCTCGTCTGACCATATACCATACATTTCCCCTTACTCTCATTCCCCATCTCTCTCGTACATCTAGTCATGGTAACTTAAATTCTCCTACACATTGCATCATCATTTAGTATCTACATCGGTTTTTTAAAAATTTGAAAATTTTAATAAAATCGTTGTTCAGGTTAAAAATATTTTATTCGGTATATTATAGAAATTTAAAGGGCTGTTCTATAATCGAGGACTATTAAATGCCAAAAGTTAATATTCTTCTTGTACTCTTTATCTACGAATGGATTCGTTCAAAGTTGCAAAATGGATTCGCGGAAGCATTAACACCCTTCCTGTCATTATCAGTATTCATTTTTTCCGTGCCACTCTTCGATCATTCAATTATTTATCGTCGAGAGAACAGTAAGATGTTTTTTAATAGCGAAGCTTCGTCGCTTAAGTTTCAATTAATCTGTTCTATGAAAGAAAGCCGCCCGGGTAACTTTTTCAACGCTGTAATCGAGTTCACCTCTGACCCATTCAAGTAAGCCCCACCCCCTCTGCGTCGTCCCTTTCTTAAAATTTACTTCCTTTCAGCGCAAATTACGCGTCAGCTAGTTCTTTCACTCTGGAAAATCAATCGCCGCTTGTCCATAAGAACTCCATTCTTGCAAAAATGGCGAAACGCTTAAGGTTCACGTGAAGCGCGAAAATACACTGGGTATTTAAAATCTCTGTACACATTTTCGTTTTATTATATGTCATCGAAATCTTGGAACCTTAAAACTGTCTCGTGTTACGGAAAAGTTTTCAATGTCACCTTTACGGTTTCAATGCAATTATTTTTAGGGCATATTTTACCACCTGGCGAGAAGACCAATTGGTCAATTCGCACTAAAATAAAAATTCAAATTAGTCTTCCAAAAATAAGAGATTCAGTTAGAAGACTAAATCGAGTGAATATTCCACTTGAATTCCAAGTTTCCTGGTGGCATAACGCGAGTAGTGCGTCTATCCCTTCGTTTCTCGCGCCCCCGCGCGACGTCATGCTCCCCAATTTCCGGGTCGACCGTCGACACGCGCGAACCATGATTCCGACGCGTTTACTTTCTGACAACCGCGACGGCGAACGCGTGACATCGACCGCGATGGGAATTCCGCGATCACGCGAACTTTTTCGTTGCCGTTTGCCACTCGCTTGACGAATGCTGAAAGTCCACCCCGTTCAACCCCGTCGTTTTCTGCCGAAAAAAGGCGCCCGGGTCTGTTCTTCTGTGATGGGACCTTGAATGATCCTCCAGAATTCAACGCATGAGGTATCGACGTTTTCGAAAGGGGTTGAACGTTCGAAGAATTACTTTTGACGCGTTATTTCGCGATGACGACGTTGTGTAATGGCCTTTCGGCGTTTTTGTGGGTCGTCGAGTCCGTCTCTTGACATGGTTGCGGTGCAATTAATTAGGCAACCGGGATTAACGAAGACGAAGGCATTCTTGAATTTCTTCTTTGGTCGTAGCTGTGGATGTTCGGGGATGATTTGTGAAAGCTGTGACGTCTTGAATTTGGTGGGGAGTTGTCGAAAATTTTTGGAGAAACTGAGGAAATTATTCTTCCACTAAGCAAAATATATTTTTATATATGACAAACGTTTTTGTGGCTTTTGTTCTGTGAAATTTTTGGAAAATTTTGCTCAATTTACAAAATGGAGCCTTTCAATGAGGTGTGTTGAAATTAGCTACCCCCCAAAAATTATTTTGGGATTTATTTCTAGATATTTTTCAGAATAGAAAATATGTAGCATTTTTGGAAATTCTTGAATTCTTAGGGAACTTGATATTTTTTCAAATTTCTAAAAATTTGTGATGAAGATATTTTTGTAGTAGATTTCATGTAAGAAGAATATTGATTTTGTTCTAGTAAAAGTCAACAAGTTAATTTCCATCTCGTTTAATTAAACGACAGCATGTCCTGAACGTAATTAGCTATTAACTGATAAGTTTGCGAAATTACCTCGACGACTGAGTAAAGAAGGCAATTTTGAACCCTGAAAGCAAAATTTATATGTACGTAGTTAATATTTTATGACCTGCAGTTCTGAAAATGGTATTTCATTACGTTAAATGCTTTTCCAAGATATTCTACAGGATGTAAAGTTTCCTTGAATGCTTTTGGAGCAAATTTTTCAAGCAAACTATTCTAGAAATAAGGAAAAGATAGTCAATAAAAGAAGTTATTGTTGGAAGAAAGTACGTTTTTCTTTTATTCCACTAAAGTCTATTCGAAGAGCTAAATTTAATTTTCAGTTCTTCTTGTAGCCTCTTAAAGAATTTCTTTGAAATTGTTATTATAATACTTTAATTTCAACCACTATCAAATATCACCTCGAATGCAATAAATATTATTTTTTGAATTTAATTAAAAAATTAACTATGTATTGAGATAACATTAAAATATTTATAATTAATAACTTAACATCCTTTCACAATGTTTGTATTTGTTCCACAGAATAAAGAAATAATTTAAATTAAATTATTGAAAGCTTTGAAAATTTACAATGTAATGTTATTTTGTAATTTTCTTGTCGTATTTACGAAATATATTTGATAATTATTTATTACTTAATTGTGTATGCGTGATGTTTTATTAATTGAATAAAATTACAATTTCCATCAAATTTTGTTTACTGTGAAGTTTCTGTTAAAATTCATTATGAGAAATGCTTTTCTTTATCAAAAATCAATTTAAGTTTAGTAATAGTTGAAGAGAAGCCAGAGTGATTGAAGTTAAATCATTACAACCCTTCGACAGACACTTTCTTAATTTAAGTTTCACCTCTTGGCGTAATTTTGGGGTGGTTAATTAACTTTGGACTATTATTTAGGGGTACAAACGTTATCTCTAATTATTCTCCAGCTTGTAAAAGCTTCGAAACTTCAATCCAATTTAGTTCGTACAAAATTTTTCACACTTTTCTACACTAAACACATTGAATATGAAATTTAGAATAAATTAAGTAACTAAGTAAAATTTAATATAATATTTAATGCATCATATCGCTTGTTTTTCCAATTTTCCAATTTCAAATTTATTAATCTCGAATCTAATCGTGAAAGATAAAATGCTGTCTACAAAAAAAATCATTTTCAAATATCAAAGTGATATATACCTACACAACAGAAAGAACACGGAATTGCGAAATTGCCTTTTGTGACAAGGATAAATTTGCGTAAAATTGTATTTCTCTATCGCACTTACTCTTCTGAAGTTGCCCCTCTTGAAATCTCCAAGGTACCATTAGTAACGTAAGGGGGCATAAGTTACCATTTCAACGGAGGAAATTCTATTTCAAAACAGAGCGAATGAATTCGCCTAGGAGCAAACTGTGGATCTTCCAAGATGGATGCAAGACGATTTTTGTTAAACTTTCACGAGTTCCAATAATTAACGGAGCCGGCTGAGGCAGCTTTCGCGTGTCAAGCGTCTATAAGAGGAGATTCTGAAATTTCGACTGGAACGTGAGAATTTTCTAGCTTCATATTTTGAGAGGTTTAAATGAAGTCGCAGTGATTCGTTTCGAAAATTTGAATCTAAAAAAGCTATTCGCGAGAAATTCATTGCATGTGGATTCAGTCATTATTCACCACTACAATTCTTTTAGGTTGAAGTAGTTGAAAATCGGTAGCATCATACAATAAATAGCCTGGACTATTATATGTATAGCCTCGATGGAAGCATATCAGTAGATATAGAATTTAATAGGGGTTGCATGTAATGTTGTCTAATAGCTGGTTTTCGTTTAATTTATTCGAAATATTTATATAATCGAGGGGCTCGGTGGAAAACAAGTACCATTAATTCCCTGCAATGTGTAAGAAAATGATAAGAAAACCATCATAATTTAGTGGCATGTGCCTGTTTTCCACTGGGCCCCACAATTCTTCCTTGACCCAATTGAAATTCGAAATCTTCTACTTTGAGGTTATGTCATGTGATACAAGGCGCCATATTGCTTAGGCACTTGTTATATAGTCAGATACATCAAATCTGTCGGTGTGACTTTTATTACAACAATGGAAACTAAAAATTAAATAACTAATCTCTGTTACTCTTAGCATTTTCCAATGACAGGTACACTGATAGTCCCTGCATTCTAATTTCCAAAATTCCATCAACTGCGTTCAAGCAAAAATATTTCACGTGACAGCCTAGCAAAACAAACATCCAGCGCATTTCAGCCCGTCGGCCTCCCTCTCAGACTCGAATGCAATGTGTGCAGCACGAAAAGAAAGTAAACATGCTGCCGAATATGTACTAGAACCACCAGCCCCTGTTAGTTTTTCCAAGAAAAATCGCCTTGGTTCACCCAGAAACTCCACATCTATTTTTCACTTTCCCAAAATCCCACCCCAACCCATGAAAAACAAAAAATCCATATAACGGTCATTATCGCAAAAGAAACATTTTTAATCAATCCTAAAATTATAACTAAAATTTCTTGAATGAAAAACGTTTAAACTGACGCCAATCGCCACCGAAGCACCGTCGACTAATTAAACATTTAATTCACGAACCGCGAGCCGATTATTAGTGATATTTCCTTGAACCACCCCCACCCACTTCGCTCCGCCCCTCGCCACAGCCACGCGATTCGAACTGATCGATGTTGTGGCGGTGGAGGCTGCCTGGGCTAGTGACGTAATCAAGAACCTCCACCTCCTAGCTTTGACGTCACTGATGCCCTCAAATGCGCGTGGCCAGGTGCGTATCAGGGAATCTCTGCAGCGCCCCTGCACCCTCTGCTTCTCGTCCACTTAACCCCCCCCCCCCCGGCTCCCGTCCACCCGCCCAACCCCCGACCCTGTAGCTCGTTTCTTTTTTCTTCCGTCAGCCTTGCCGCTGACTTCTCTTCCCTGACGTCGTGTGCACTGTATATGATTAGAAAAATGGAGCGCCGTCACGTTAACGCGGACGGGTCAAAGCGAGGGACGATTATTAGCTGCTACATGCTGCTCCCTCCCACAGGGAGGTTTTTCATGCCACGGGAAATAATCCGGTTAACTCGCAGGCATTAGCTGTCGGAACGGTTTGAAAGCGGGGAAATTGCAGTCGGAAATTGGAGGAAGGATATTTGTTAGCCTGATCCGCTTAAGATCGCTAATCTAGGGATTTTTCTTTTAGACTCGTACCGCGATCTTTCTGCGAAAGTCCTTCTGCGCCGCTGCTAACGATACTTTGATTTGCTGTTTGTTTATCCTTTATGTGTCAGAAACTGATTGTAAAAGGGTGTTTGTCTTTTACCCTCTGATGCAGGTAACAATCGCTAATCTAGGGACTTTTTTAATGGGGCATCCAAGTGTCCATTGAAATTTAATACGATACTTGTCGTCACTTTGTGATATTTTGTTGAGGTCATTATTAAATGCGCATTTCAATTTCAATCGCAAATGAAGCAAGTAATCTTCTGTTGTCCTTCGAAAGCATATCCGATACGTCATTTTAAATTGTAGACCGAGTTTTGGACTTTTGCACAGCAGTGTTCCTAAAAAAAATTTTCTCTAATAAAATCACACTGTCGCTTCATCATTCTGTATGCCATTTTCTGTGCAACTATCAATTCGACACGTTCATAATAATTTTCAATAGAGAGCATTCTCCAAAATTCAATTTTCCACCACGAATGCGAGCACTTCGGGAAGCACTAGATCCTGTTCTCGCTATTGAGTCGGTACGTGTATGCGGCAGAAATCTTCCTTATCAACATGCTTTCGTTTCCTGCCTTATCATTCCAGCGATATTGAAAATGCTTGCCTTATCAGGAGAGTATTAAATTCGTGAGCAGCTTCATAAAAGCTCCCGTCGTCTCTGCCTTCGTCCCTTGATGAATAATGTATATTTCGATCAATTTTACGAGACGTTTCTCGTGAAGTGCGTTTAAGCCGTCTATCAAACCAAATTTATTTAAAGTACCGTCCCTATTCTCAAAATTTTTATCCCCCTAAGTAGAAGCTATTGGTACCACCATTTAGTGTCATTGTTAGTATTTGCATTTTATACTAGTGTTTCTTATTGGAATTCCGTATTAGTGTCTAGAAGTCTATATTCTTTATACAGTATTAGTAAATCAGGAGTGCTTATTGTTTGACTCTAGTATCCAATATTGACACCAGTATGGGGCATTCAGTATTAGTACTAAGTAGTCAGAGTTGGCATTAAATAAATAAAAAATTATTTAAATAACGGATCAAATAACAGTTACTTTAAGTTTAGAATATTTGACGATTAATGTTTATTTTTTCATTGGACAATAATTTTTTTAACTGTTATTCGTTATTCGAAATTTTTATTTAAATAAAATTTTTGCCCATCTCTGGTACTAGTACTCCTATAGTAGTGAAAGTATTCCATAGTAATATTTAGCACCAATATTTAGTGCTAATATAACTATTCGATTTTACTATCGAGTATCATGCTAGTACTAGTATTTAGTACTATTATGGTCACTGTCTTCTAATATTAGTAACTATAAATAATACTTATTCAGCTCAGCAAAATTTGCATCTCAGAAATAACAATGGGAGCGAATGAAAAAAGTATTACGAGCTTTCCTTTATCTCGTGCCTCATTTACAAGCCCGTTAAGGGGAGACCTGCAACGGTCTCGAAGCCGCGACGCATGATTTATCATTTTGCGTGCGACGAATGTAGGTCGCCTGGCTCCTGGGAATTGATTTGCCATGGCTATGGGGCATCATTGTGCTCTTTCCTGCTAATGAAGTTCCCGATAACCAGCAGAGATCAAGGGGGCGAAGCCATTGGAACTTTATTAGAAAACTGCGATATCAGACACATGGACGCCTCATTTTCTTTGAAACAGAACTTCAGGCAAACTTCTATATAACGTCGTTTAAAAGAGAATTAGAATCGTTTCCTTTGTTGTCTTCTCAAATTTCAAGTAAAAGATGGGGTGGGAGAAGATAAAAGTGATGAGCATTTTAAATATTTCAAAAATTTACAGACGAGGCTCTGGAGAATTAATTTAGGAATTAACGAAAGAAAGTGAAAGTTTTTTTTCACTCAAGAAAATAGGAACTTAGTCATTAAGCTTTGCTTTATTCCAGTAATTGATGGCCCACTCCCAGAGCGACTCAATTAAAAAACAGTAAAAGGGAACAATTTATCGCGAACTTAATCAAGTTTCCCCGCATTTCTATTTTTTCACCGCGTGGCACAGTTTTCGCTCGGTAAAATATTGTTATTCGACATTTTGAAATATTTTCAGATGAGGGGTGGACGCTACCACGCGACACGTGAAATGAAATGGTAACGGAATGATAATTCCTTACGTGGAGCTTGTATAATGAACGTAACCCGCACGAACGATTATTTACGTTCACGTATGAATATTTTAGAAAACGAAACCTTTGTTGGCTAACTGGTGCTACAGTGGCGCCATCTACTTTTCCCTCGAGCCGCGAGCTCATACGGTTTTTGATATTCAAGCTTGGCACTGCGTGACATTTTCATACTTCGTGAAGAAAAATTACTGCGAAAGAAAGTTTTATTTCCTTTTTAGGAAATAAAAATATCTTTGGCCTTGAACTTCTTTGAGGCTTCTAGACGTGCTGACGTTGGGATAGAAAGTAAAGACTTTCTCTAAATGCGCATGTATTAAATTCAATCTAAAAAAATGTTAAAATCGAGACAACCACTTAGAATATTCAAAAAATTGGTTTTGGAAAGTTATTAAATTTATTTTAAAATGTGGAGCGACTGTCTCAATGTTGGCAATGGTGTAATGAAATCTGCACAGAAATTGCTTTTTCGTTATTATTAACTTTATAGTACTGATTTTATATCATGATGTACTAACAAAGTGTTTTACCCTTTTTGTTACAGGTAAGTCGCTGCTACAATTTTTCGCAGTTTAATCACCTGAGTATGGGCGTTAGGATGTTGCATAAGTTACGTAAGTTAATTTATTAAAGCCACGTTTCTACGTGTGCAAAGTTAAAGGACTTGAAATGATTCGTTTTTTAAAAGTAGCGCGCATGGGAGGACGCCATTATGCGTGCTCCGCGCAACACGTTGCGCATGGGAGCTTGCGGTTCAGTGGCGGCAAATTCAAACTTGTTTCTTTCTTTTCTGAAAACAGAAACAGGAAGAACTTATTTCTAATAATATTATATTATCAGAATTTTACAATTATAAGTTGAAGATATTCAGATATTAAACATATAAAACGTCTTTAACCAAAATGTTGTATTATACACATTTTGGTATAATTAAATTTCTGTCAGTCATTAAGAGGAATACTGTAGTTTCATTAGGGAAGTACAGTTTTTATTTCATTTATTTCTTTGGAGAAACAAATTGTTTCTAATTATTGTGAGTGAAGTGAGTAAAAAATACTGGACTAGGGAGCTCCACTAAAATATAAATGAAAGAAGTTACATTGATCATAAAATAGTAAAAATTATGGATTGTAGTTACAGTAATCCTTCGTATTATGTATCGAGAACAAAATAACAAATTCAAGATACGTGGGAATTTTATTTTTTGCCTGTCCATATTTAGTTAACGAAATACTGGATAAAATTTTCGTACCATTTAGAACGTGGTGCACAGCTGGTACACTCTTTGCCAAACTATCGTCGACCACGATCAAATCTGATCTGTACACACACGAGATATCGTGTGACTAGTCGGCGAGAGAAGTGTCATCCGTATGCAGCATACGTAATCCTGGTACTTTGGCTTGGTAACTCACGAATATGCAAATCTTTGCAATGAAACAATGCACAGGAAGAAGCTTTAATTAAAAAGAGCCGAGTCATATCAAGCTTTTATAACAGACATTCAAAATTCAAATAACCACCGTTTACAAAACGTAAGAAAACAGTTAATACTATTTTTTCTGTCTAATGAAATTTCAAACCAGAAATTTCGAGAACTATAGTAGATAGAATTTAATTATTTCTTCGGATATGAAGATTTAAATATGTCACATATCCCGTGCGGAGGGCATTGACTCCATATTGTTCTCTATATACGATAAACGCACATGGGCGTTTCCCACACGGTCCCTGTGAGCATCTACAATTACCAAAGGGTTAAATATCCCTAAACTCAAAAAGTGCAAAAAGTGCATTACCTCGTTCCACCATTACAGAATTTACTGAATCTTAACAAATTCGTCATCCATAACGAATGCACGAAATAATTCTCCAAATATTGTTAATTAAAAAAAGTAAACATTATTCAGGATGGATAAATGGTTGCCTGAAAAATGACATGTAGTTCTAATGAATGAGGAAAGAAAATTATATATTTATCACAATTATTATCTTTGAACCACTAAATATTTGCACGAGCTTAATAACTGATTGGATCTGGAGGGGCAGGGTTCCACGAGCGAATGGCACGGCCATGGTGGCTTGCATTTAAAGCGCGCGAAGATATCGCAAGACAATCGATTTCTTTCGTTCACGCTCTTGCTGACGGATTTTCAGCAGTTCCGCCTCGGCCGTTCTCTTAGTTTGTCCTCGCAACGAGAGCAGCTCGAAACGCGCGGATTGATCTACTTTCGTCTCGTGATCGATCCTGCACGGCTCTTGTGATCGATCGAATGTTAGAATTCTTTCGAAACCTCACCCCATTGATTCGTTCAACGTGCTCCATGATCATTTATTGGGCAACAGATGTCTGAATTTATTTAAATTTTTTAATTGTTCTATTTTATCTACCTGTTTGTGATCGATTGTGATCCCTGTCGAGACGAGAATCGTGATCGTTTTTC
Source organism: Andrena camellia (assembly GCA_029448645.1). Classification (NCBI taxonomy): domain Eukaryota; kingdom Metazoa; phylum Arthropoda; class Insecta; order Hymenoptera; family Andrenidae; genus Andrena; species Andrena camellia. Next base: position 1,559,486 of record CM055681.1, on the reverse strand, counting down.
GAGCAACGCGTGGCAAAACTCTTCCTTGGACAAATGGCTCTACTTTTCGATAATTTTAATTTTTTTTAGATACATTTGCTTCCGATTATATTTGAACTGTGTTTACAGGACAATTTGTGGTGTTTTTTTGTGCAAGGTGTCGTGGAATTAATTTTTAACCAATGGAGCTGCCTCGTCGTTCACTTTTTAAGCGTGAGTTTAATTTTTTGGTTCGATGAACCGGTTTGTGATCGAATATGGAGAGTCGGAGAAAGAATTGTGATGATTTTTGTACAAAGTGTAAAAGTACTGTTGTTAAGCAACGGGGTTATTTTTTTATCAATTGTTGAACTGTTTGTTGCGCTCTTCTTCCTGGTGAATTTATTTCTGATAAAATATGAGTCAATACAGAGATTGTGCTGGTGATATATCGGCTGCTTTCTCTGCAAATTCTGACGTGAATTTAAGGACATAAGTTATGGGACCATATTTGCATACGCGATAAAGTGAAAAGGGTAATAAATCACCGTGTTGAGTGTTGATACATCGCAAAAGACATTGTAATGTGAATATTGAATGTATTTTAAAGTTTAATTTCGAGCGCGGCGCCTTGCAATATTCATAAGAGCGACAGTTTCTGTGAAATTTGTATTCACAAGACTCACAGTTCTAAATTTTCAAAAAATTGTATTACATTTCATTAAAAATAAAATGTAAAAGTAAAATAATGTAACATATACAGAAAATTCCAATTTGGTGTTAAGAATATATTGTAAGGAATAATAAAGTTTTATTTCAATTTCACATCCAGAGTAGATTAAATAACTAAAACACAATCACAATAAATGTAAACAATTTTCAAAATTTTTCGAAAATATTTAAAAAGTCCCACATTTAAATTCAGAATAAATTGAAATATCACTAATGAATCATACAATAATTGCACTATCATTTATACAACAAATCATAAGAGTGCAAAATAACTCCTAAATATTTCCAAAATATTTTTACTATTACATCTTGAAATTCACAGTAGATTGAAAAATTAAGAATTTCATTAATAAAATAAATAATTACGCTACCGGTTACACGGCAGAAGTCCTTGATTATGTTTTAAAGCAGTATAAAACCAAATTTTTTAAATACAGCAACCAAAAATTAGACAAGTGGATTATCAGTTGCCTAGCAAAGGGGATCGATTATTTTGGAGAGGTATTTTAGTTGGAGGGGAAAGATAAGGCGGTTTTCGATGGGAAAAATAGTTCCTCGTGAACGTGTGATAGAAACCGTACTTGCGCCTGCGATCGGGTCGCGGCGCGGTGTTGCGTGGTCGTAAACGCGTGCACTGCGCTTAGTTCGCCTCGATTCACGTGGCGGAACGGTCGTGAAATTAGTACTCTTGCGATTCTTCGACATCTTCTGTCTTCCATTCCAAAATCTTCTATCTCGTGTAACTGTCAACATCACCATTTTTATAGATTCTAATTTTGAACAAATTCGAGCAATAATATTTCAAATTTGAGATCACGACGTCTCTCGCTAACAATAAGTGACATACTGTTTTGTCTGAGTTTCTAGTGCAGATGCTTGAAAATAAAGTGTGAAATTTTTTACCATTTTTAATCGCTTTCATATTGGACATAAAATTGTTTTTAAGTAATTATTTTTTACAAATGTGAAGTAAATGTATTTTTGTGACAAGAACATTTTTGTGATCTTGTGGAGGGAGCCTTTTTGATGTGAATAGTAATGTGAATTGAGGATATTGTGATGTCACAAAGGGAAATCTATATTTTTAATTGGCTGGTACGGTCCGGTGATTAAAAATTTAATGTTCGTTGCAATTTTGAGGAGAAAGTGATAGTGTACACCGGCGATTTTGTGACTCGTGGTTGCAAAACCTAGTTTGTCAAAATTTTCTGTTTTTTTCATTCTTCAAAAACATCTGTGGTCCTAATATTGATTCCCTTCGTAAAATTAAGTCTTTTAAAACTATCGAATGGTGTAACAAGGTGCCGAGCAAATGCCACAAAAACAAGAATTAAACAAGAACAGAACAAGGCTCTGTAACAAGCACGTCTTTCCATCGACGATTCGCAACGGGTCGCGATTTTATTGAATGTTTATTCCATTCGTGTTAATTCGTCGTTGCGGTTCACGTGAACAAGTGGAAGGCCATTTCGCGCGCGCGCTCCTTCGCGGCACACGGCACGTTTTATCAAACGCTCGTTAAGTTCATTGAAAATTCAGTGTTGTCATAGAGCTGGTTATATCATTGTCCCAGGGGCCGAGAACGAATTCGCATTTGTCTGCGAAGCGACTCTGATCGAGCCATATAGATACACGTTTTTATTGTGGGAGTATCAGAGTTCGAATACAGGGCGGTTCAAAAGTGGTCACGTAGAATGAATCCCAGAAGAAATCTCAACAAGAATGTTGTATTTTAGGTTGCGCTACTTATCGAACCGACGAGGTCATACATACTTTTGCGGTGGTGGTGTCAGTTTTCGTTTATAGGGCGTTTCAAATGTGGTATCTCATCTCAAAATTGGCAGAAATCTTAATGGGGGTTGCATTTCTGTGAGAGAATCACTTCGTTTTAGAATTAGTATTACTATCAAGCAGACTTAGATTACAGATCGTTTCAAATGTGGTATCACATTTCAAAATGGACAAAAATGGTACTGTTAATAGAGGTTCTATTTTTGTGGTAGCATTACTTTGTTTTGAAGTAATATTACAGTCAAGCTGATGGGGCCATAGAGATATGATAATAATACAGTTAAATTTCTCACGTCTCGTTATAATCGTAACTAGGTTATTATGAGAATACGGTTGCATCGCGACATCGGTAAAAAATTATTTTCACTCCGTGATATTGAATATTGTTAGATTTTACGAGAAATGGTCATTTTTATTTTTGTAATACACCACCAATTTTTAATTAAAATAATTAATTGAAAAAGCGATGAAAATAAAAATGGAGGCCAACAATCCGCCAAAGGGACACTTCTCCATTTTTTATCGCGCAGTATTAGTTGTGTGTTATTCAATTTCGCGCCGAATATCCGACAAACAGCTTTAACCGCCTTTATTTTTAATTCCTTTTTTCAATTAACCGTAACCCAGCTGGAAACGAATTTTCGAACTGCAATTCCAGGCGGCGATTTATCTACGGTGCATTAGCAATGCAGAATGACGTGGCTGCGAATGTTAAATCAGTTTTGTTTCGCGGTCGAGAAACGCGAGAATTCGTAATTGAATTGCCGAGAGGAAAAAATGTTTCCTGCTTGAAATAAAATTAACACGGCACGAACGTCGAGATAAAATTGTAATCACGCCTTGTCAATGATTAATTTCGCCTTTTTTGAAAGCTACTCAAGATCCAAGCTTTGAATACATCTCGTGACTACACAAAATGCAGAATTTCATTTTCTGAAATAAAACACTAAAATATTTCATTCTGATTTTCAAATAAAACCTTCAGTTTTTCAAACATGAAACTAGAAAAGTTAATGTACGATAAAAAAAATCTGGGCAACTAATATTAATAACCTGCATAAATACAAAAAATGAATAATCACGAAATTTACCATTTTCGAAATACGAAATTTTAATTCTTTATTGATATTAGTCATAACATCCGTTTTAGATATCTTTCTTTTGCTCAAGGTCTCTTTTCCCTTTATTATTCCAAATTAATTTCATAATTTTCTGAACCCCTATACGGAATTTTTAAAGTTGAACGGAGAAGTAGGTAAATTTTGGTCAAATTCACCCAAAATCATTATTATATATTTACAAAATAACAGCATACGAAAAGAAAACTCAGTTCATTTAATTATTACGGTTCAATATTTTAAGAACTTATTCAAAGGCTACAAAAAACTATAAAAAAAATTAAAAATAAAATTTAAAAAAAAGTATTATTATTATTTATTATTGACGGTTATTAGTTATTTAAACATATGCAGGAGTTTCAGTCCAAATAATACATTAAAGGAGGAATAAAAATTTGTGACTTGATTTTAGGTCAAAAGCACCCAATTTCCGTAAAAGGATTAATTTTGCCTGAACTTTTACATTTCTCATCCTTACAAGCATTTTATCCTTGACAAGTGGAAGGGCAGAGCTCCGTCTTACTGGGAACCGGAATCGATATCGAGTCAGTGAATCGAGAAATCGCGTTGCCTCCGACAGCCCGTCCACGGTGGAGCCTTTTACGCCGGAGACATTGTTCCACGAAGTGGCGGAGATCGGAGTAGTACTTGTTGAGTCCGCCGTGGCTGGGAATTTCAATTTTCGTAATGGACTCCATCGATTGTGCCGGCACAATCGCGGGGCGTGATACGTTCCATTGAAAAATCCTCGCTGCTAATGTTCAAAGTTGACCGCATCCCTGCGCGTTCCACTGATATGGCAGTCACGCGGAGCGTTAAACACTGATATCGACGAAACTTCGTATGCAGGTGGGGAATGGAAAATTGTTAGGCGTTTGTTCGATCGTTTGTTAGAGGACTCAACAGTTCAACGATAAAGATGAAGCTTTGCATGGGAATCAGTTGAGGATGCGGAATTTCAAAGTTCTTCAGAAGTGGTATAGCTCGGAAGAATTTAAGTTTTCAGGTATGTAGACCTGTAGGGGTCTCTGGATCATAAGACCTCTAGGCCTCTAGGTCGAAGGACGATACAGACCCCTATATCTTTAGGCTTTTAGACAACTAGGTCTCTACATCTCTGAGTCTTTATATCTTTGGGTCTCCACTTCTCTAGGTATCTACATCTATAGGTCACCACTTTACTAGGTCTTTATGTCTTTAAGTCTCCACTTCTCTAGGCCTCTACATCTCTGGGTCACCACTTCCCTAGGTTTCTACACCTTTGGGTCTCCACTTCCCCAGGTATTTAGACCTCTAGATCTTTATATATGTAGGCCTCTAGGTGTTTAGGGCACTCTGGGGCTCCATCTCCTTAGGTCTTTATATATATTATTTAGGTCTCCACTTGCCTAGGTCTCCCTATTTTTGGGTCTCCACTTCCCTAGATTTATACTTCTTTGGGTCTCCACTACCCTAAGTCTCTAGACCTTTAGATCTATTGACCTCCACATTTGTAGATCTTCATACCCCTATATCTCTACATCTCTGAGCCCTCTACTTCCCCAGGTTTCCACATTTCCAGATGTCTAAACCATAAGTGTCTAGTTCTCTGTATCTCCAGATTATTCAATTTTCTTAGCAAGGTCTGGAATCGTAGCCTAAGTGGTCACAGGATTAATAGCCCTGTTCGTCATCGTCACTTATTTTCCCTTGTCAAAAGTAGGCCACTTATTCAATAATATGCTGTTGAAGCAAGAAAAGTTGCGCTCGAAATTCGAAATTGATTAAATACTTAACGGTTTATCAACTGTTAACCGTTTCCTTCCACCACTGTTCATCAGCGGTCTTTCAAACCAGACGGTATTTCGCGCAATAAATCTATCTTTTAAACGCGAAGGCTGCCAAAAGCCCACATGTTTTCGAGCTTTTCTTCAGCCACTTACCTCCGACCACCGTATTCGAACCAAATATTTACGGGGCTTGTTGTAAACGTTCCAACATCGGGACATGAAGTGACACACGTGCACATGCCAAGCACCGATATCGACTTGGAATCCAATATGCGTGTCAAGTGCACCACGGGATTCCTATTAAATTCCTGAGGGAAAGTCTGAGTAAACGTGTTGTCTTGTCATTCGATAATCGGATTCCTCCTAAGCTGTTCGTTTTGCAAGTTCACTTTCTGCTCAGAAAGAAGAAATGAAAATAGGGAGTAGACGCTAGTAGAGGAACAGCAGGCAGTGGTCATTATAAAATTTTCTTTTCTAAACATTACTGGTTTTACAGAATAGTTTTTTTCACATAAACAAGTTATGATTTTTCAATGCAGAATTTCAAGGAAATCTCAGTTTTCATTCATGCAAGTTTTGGTTCTCTTCTCTGATAGCCATAATTAGATAAAAAGTAAGGAGTAGAGTCAATCATACTTCAAAAATAGACCACCCCAAGTACTTACACTTTTCTCTAATCTTCTTATCCTTGTACTTCGGCAGCAATTGACTCTAATCTCAGATTCTTATTTTCCTTCGTGAAAAATTCTTTTCTTTACTTACAGATGAAAATTAGTCGCATAATCCAACAATTTTGAATCAAAAAATTTCATTGAACAGACCACTATCCTCTACAACTACAACTCTAAGAAACACCAGTTACTATTTCCATATAAAATGCCCCTCTATTATTTACAGATAGAAATTACACATCTAATTAAACAATACACCCCTATCCTAGGGAAACCAAACAACATTAATTCCAAAAAATTAAAAAAAAATTCTGCTACCCTCAAACAAATAATCCACTTCAACAATATTGCATCAGAAACTTTCATTAACCACACAACTCATCTTATATTCCACCATCTTCCTCTTTACATCCCTGTATTTGCCCCTCTGGTCTATCAGAAGCAGGCAATTTTAATTCCAGGCTCTTGCTTCGCTCCATCAAAAGCGGCGCCGAGAGACATCCCCGCGTATTTGCTGAAAGTCCAACAAGTTCGATCGTCACCCTCCCGCAAGCTCTCCGAGTCTCTCGTCGTCAACGAAATCCCACTCACTGTTCTACGATTAAATTGCGTGCCGTTCGTTGTTTGCGGGACGAGGCGCAATTAACCTCGTCACCGTTGAGATTCTTTGTTCGATTCTCCGCGACCATGACTCGATCGCTAAATATTGACCGTAAGTATCGCGGGGGGAACATGCGACGAAGGCGTAATCTCGTGACGTCATGCCTTCGCCCAGGCGCTCGGAGGAGGACTCCGACAGGGATCCGTGGTTCCCCAGGATATCGCGAAAGTATTAATATTTGTGAAGCACTCGGGCCTGCCGGGGGATTAATTTTTCTCTCTGCTCCGCGCCCGAGCAATTGCGAAAAATTGCGCGACAGGAGGAGGTTTCTTTGAAGGAACAGGAGGGGTTCCTTTTCCTCTTGTTGCTTCTGGAGGCTCTGCCTCGCCGAACATTCTGTCAAAATTAATATTAGTGCGTGAGACTTTAGAGGCCACGGTTAATAATTTTTATCAATGAAAATTTTGATGATGGGTGGGGGTTCGAAAATTGGGACCACTAGGATTTTATTATTTTTCTAGGGAGAAAGAGTGTTCACGTTTTTCTGAAGCAGAAGAATTAGCTTGCCAGCAGTGGAATTTAATCGATTGCATTCATTAAACTTTCAACAGCTGTTTCAAAAGTGGGAGAGTTGAGGAAGGGAGCAAAAAAAGTCCAAGCACAGTGCAGTGAATATGGGTGGTGTTTTCGTCATTTCTGTTGGACGCATTATGTCGTGGGATCACCGAGTTTCGAAGAGACTTGCTCTCAGGATGGCTTTAGCGACCCAGGGGTGCCTGGGCTAAATTATTTACTTCTTTTAAAGAAATTTTTTAATCTTTCGTTGGACATCCTCTAATTTTGCATAAGACTAGAAGAATTGGATTCCATGCAGTACAATTAAATAGATAGAGAAATGGAGTGCCATCTATCTGAATGCAAGCAGCTTTGCGTCCTCCATAGTTTCCTGTGGATTTCAGTGAAAAAAAATCTCTGGCGCGGATACGTGTTTCCGGCGGTCGCTGTCGTCAGCCCGAGAACAATAAATATCGTTGTTGAATAATATCGAACGGCTCTTGCCCTAAATCCCGCGAATAATGGATCGGCGTTTTCTGTTATAGCCAGCTATCAAGTTGCTGGCGATTTCTGCTGAATGAGAACGGCCTGATTCCCTTGACTATGTCATCTTTCCCTATTTTTCTCGATAATCTAGCGGCGACGTGATTCCATGTTCAAGTTGCTCACAAAATAGTGAAATTATTTGAAATGAGAATAAATGATGATGTGAGTTAAATATATTTTTTAGAGCTCATTGTCAGTAGAGTATCCGCTTTGATGATTTTGATAGAGAAAATAGTTTTGCAATTAAAAAATGTTACAGCTCTGTCTAATGTGGTCTAGTCAGTATCATAACATAATGGATTTCAAAGGAGGAGCTCCTTAGGGCCCTCGAGCGACCACTTTATTTTGCTGCGCCTGTAGATACACAAAACAGTACCCACAAATCATCACGATAAAAGCTAATTCAATCTTTTACTCAAAAATGAGTCGAGAATACCAAATAAAATTATCTTCAAGGAAATCACCATTTCCAGTACATCGAATTCGAAGATTTTAGGTGTTCCTTCTTTAAAACAAAATTCCAAAAGAAAGAGATGCTTGCCAGCGTCCACCAAGGAATCGTAAAATATCGAGGGAAGTCTCGCTCCTTTGTTCGCGATACAGTGAGAAATCATGTCTCCTCAAAGAATTTATCGATGACCGCCATTCTGTGGGTTCCCCAGTGGGTTCCTCCTCTCTAGGAACATGAACCGTCGTTAAACGAGAACATCTATTACCAGCCCCGCGAAAATACATCGTTAATCATCGTCCACGGACCAGCCAATAAATAATAAACCTAATACCCCTGAGCTGCGGCCCTTAATTAATACGTTTCAGGGGGATTCCTGTGGGAGGCTACCCTGGTCTAGCGATATCGACAGTCGGGGGTTTCGCTTGGGCCGGAGTTTTCAGGAAATTACGCGTGACCCGAGGGAACCTGGCGAACGTGAGCCGCCACGGAAAATGTGTTCGTATTTTGAACGGATGTTTTCTTTTCATCTACGGGGATTTCCATAAGCAATCATAGGGCGGCAATGGCGGCGGTGTGTTTTCAGTAACGAACCGTGGAATCCTGCAACTGCAGAGTCGTCACGTTGTCCTAGGGTATTTTATTTAAGCGACGTCACGTTGGAGTCGTTTCCGTTGAATGTACCGGGTGTGGCACTGAAGATGAAGACTTGATATTGTGAAATTGAATGAAGGAATGACAGAGAGGAAGGGGGAATTTATTTGTCTGTTTTGAATTCGTCTAGAATTTTTCTGCAATGAGTTCCTTTGTCATGAAATACTTTGGAATTATAATTTGAACGTGGAAACAGTTGGCATCACTTGTTGATAGCGGAGACCTGGATAACGTCAGTCACCGAGGATTGCCAGTTAAAAATTCGAAGTCTCTTTTTCTTCTTCGTCTGTGAAATGAATTGGTCAGGATGATCGATGATGTGGTCTTTCGCCTCGAAATTCTGGTCCAGGAGTATTTAAAGTGCCTCAAGTCTTCAAGAGAAGCGGGATTGTTGGTCGTGGTGTACCACGGGAGAAAAGATTGCCGTGGAAACGGGTCGACGTTGATGTAGCAGGGCAGACATGTGTCGCGGAAAATCGAAGGGAAGAATGTTAACTTGTCGCGCGAAAGAAAAAGTTCGATACGAGTGTGCCGAGGGCAAACGGCACTGGGGAAATCGCGAATTGAAAAATTCAACGGAGCCGCTTTGGCCATTGTACGTACAAGCAATACTGCGAAAGTGATTTTGCTTATGGGATCAAGAGCGAGTTCAAAATATTATTTTTTACAGTGAAATAGAAATTCAAGATTTCCAGCTGTTACGCAGAAAAATGGGAATATAATAATAACAGGTGCTTGTGCCATAAAAAGGAGAATTATAGAGAAATTTTCAAAGATAGAGAGTTCTTCTAAATATTATGTTTTTTTTATTATTTAAGGGGGAAAACTCAGGTGAAAATAAATAAAAGCTTGTAATCAACGACCAGTTATTTTACAGATATTTTGAAAATATGTATTTTAATATAATTTTTCTCGCTGAACTGAATTATGTAAGAATTAATATGGTAACAAAATTTGTTTTCATTATTTAAAAAAAATCAAAAAGGTTATAAAAAAATGAATTAGTAATTTTCTTTATTAACAAAAGATGGAATAAAAGCCGACGCTAAACACTGTTTCGCTTTCCATAACAAAACTTCATACTTCTCACACCTAAACTTCTTCGAAAAAGGAACAGAAACTTAACAACACCCAAAGCTAAAAGACAAAAATTTCGAACCAACGTAATATTATAAAAAAAATCTTTTTCTGTCATAATATTATTATTATTATTATAATCGACAGGAAACCCTTTAGAATACCTACAGAGAAATGAAAAATTGTTCATCTCCATCTCTCACAATTGAACCTTCGACAGTGACTTAACACCAGACCCCATGCACCAAAAAAATAGCATCTTCGAGGAAACATGAACAACATCCACTAAACCATGTCTCCGCCTCCGCGATAAAAATTGCAATTACATGTGGCTGGACCCGATGAGGAGAGAGTAGTGTTCCCAATGCTCTCGTGAAGACAATTAAAGTGCGCCTGTGTCGAGCCTCGATTTGGAATATACATTAATGATCGATGCCTCGATCGATGGCCGAGTGGGACCGCGGCGATGATCGAAGACGCGACGATGATCGCGTTGTTGTTCTTCATCTGGACGATAGTCAGGCCGAAGGAGCAGCAGGAGCAGAAGCACGACTCGAGGAGGGGCTCTTTGGTCAGGGATAATCGAGATCGGAGCGATTCCAGACGGAACTCGAAGGAGACAGCGTCGATCGGGCTCCCTTACGTCGACAGACGTCGACATCGTCTTCGACGGCACTCCCGTCGTTATTACGTCGATCGTAACAAGAGGTGAGCCAGGGACGTTAATTATTTTTTAAAATGCCACTTTGTCACTAGAAACTTATTGTTGGATTCGGGGTGGCAAGATTGCTTTTCGTTCTAATTGCTTCGCGTGGTAAAGTATTCGAAGCATAAGGTTGCAAGGATGGAGGATCGAAGTTTTCAGGAAACGTGACTGCTCCGGTTGATTGACTTTTGGAATTTGCATTTTTCTGGAGTTTTTTGTTTTTGAGGTTCTTGGGGAATTGGTCAGAAATATGGTGCATACAGGCTGCTCCAAAGTTGAAGTTCACCTGATCATTTAACTTCGGAACACCCTGTATAATTTAATTTATTGAAAGGTTTCATGTGGGTATTCTATAGAAATGTAGAAATAGTAAATTAGAAATTGAGAATATTTAATTTGATGATTTTAGTGGGGTATTTTTTTTTTGGCAAACCTCAATGTTTATTCTGAAATAATGCTTTTATAATAAATGAGTATTGATTCTGGTAGCTTAAATTTTTTTAAAAATTCTTATTAAGTAATGTTTATCATGCTCTATATTTTGACACTTTTTGCGTCAAAAATATTACTATAATAAAACTAAATAATAACACTTTTGTCATAACTTATTCCATAAAATGCTTTTGAAGCTTTTTATTAGGATTTCAACAAATTCTTGACACTTTTTTCGGCAGTTATTTAAAATTTAAGTAGCAGATCTTTGCACTTGAATTTTCGCTACAAAACTTATCGAAATCTTGTGTCAGACTTTCCCCCAATTATCTCAACACACCACGTCGTAGTTCCCTCAAACTGTCCATCAAGATGTCCAAAATATCCTGTCAGTATTCTCTGCGAACGTCTGTCATCATTTCCAAAATCTTCCCTCGGTGTTTGCTCACGCTGTCCATCAAAATTTTGCTGAATCTTCAGTCACAACTTCTGAATATGAAGCTAACAGAAACTTGCACAATCTTCTCTCAGAGTTTACGCGAACGCCCCATCGTAAAACATGAGTTTAGCATCCAAATTTCAACGTACATTATTTAATTAACATTTCTCCATCCATTTCTCAGTTAAAACAATTAAATTTTTCACAATTACGAAAATAAAGAAAAATAAGGACATGTACTGTTAAACATTAAAATTATTAAAATATACTGAAACGTATTATCAAGCGATATGACAAAAATAAAAATTTCTATATTCGCCAAAATCCCTAAAAAATGAAAAAGGGAAGACACGAAAGTCGTCGTCAGCCAATAAAGAAGCACAAATCAATGACTGGCCTGGAATAAAAATAACACACGAATGTACCAAATGTCCTCGACCACCAATCCTACGTTTTCAACCTCAAATCGTCTCCACTGAAGGACGGAGAATATTTCGAGTACATAAACATCTTCGTGAGAATTGTTTAAACGACGCAAGTCTTAGGAGATGCAGACCAAGATTTTATAGAAATTAGTCAGACGTTAAAGCACTGCTAGAAGAGGTTTAATCGGTCTCTCTCACGTAATTACGCTGAGTAGATCGAAATTAAACAGTCCCACTAAACAGACCCGCAATAATCCCATCTGCGTTCTACCATCTTTATGAAGCAGCCTCGTGGAAATAAGCTGGGAACGCGTAATACCCCTTTAAGATTATACCCAGCCGGGTTTATTAAATCCGATCCACTTGCTGGCTCTAATGCTAATGTAATCGATGTGCAGCTTGCCAACCGCACGACGAAAATTCATTACCTGCCTTAGAGGTCGACGTTGGTCTCGAATGACTCCTGATCACGATTAGGTACTTCCAACCCCCGTGTAAATTTGATGCGATGATTCTTTGCCTGAAGATACCGATTTCTGTTAGTTCTTGGACATTAATGGAAATTGATTCTGAAATTTGGCAAGGGTTGGTCTGCTTCCAAAAGAAGGATTTCTTTGGAGTTATGCTGGTTGGAAAGGGGTATATAGATGGAATTGAATTTTATGTGAAAGTAGATTGGGGCGGTGGAGATATTATTGAGAGTTTTCTTTTTCTTAAATGTTTGAAGATACTTGAAAAAAAAATATTTTTGGGGGTGTGTTTCTGTGAATGTTAAGAGTCAATATTCAGTTATGGTTGAGTGTTTTTTTTAATGGAGTTTCCCATATTGTATCGCGTTTAAAAAAATGTTTTTATATTTCTTGAGCCTTCTTTTATAAATCTAATTTTCATGAACGTAGAGTTATGGTGTGAACATTTGAAAAAAAAAATTATTTTCGTGTACCATATTATTTAAGTAGGAAGAACTAAAAAATTCAGTATTTTTTACACGTTGTGCACAAAATTATATCACTTTAAAAAAAATATGTTGCTATTTGTCGATGCTTCCTTTACAAGCACAATTTTTATGAAGCTGGAGCTAACTAAAATCCATCATATTGTGCCTCTAATATTAAAATTGTAATATTTTTTGTACGTTATTCTCAGCACTGTGTCGTTTTCAAAAAATATCACTACATTCTTTGAACCTTCCTCTACAAATGCAGATTTTCAAAAGACGAGATTTTTGCAAGAATATTGCCCCAAAAAAGAAGATTAGCAAGACAGTTAAAGTAGCAGAGACTTTACTGTGAAAATATTTTTTTAAATAATTTCCTATGTTGTGTTACTTTAGAAAATGCACATTTCACAGAGGAAGGTTCCAGGAATGTGTTAGTAGTTTACGTTACCCAATAATGTACCTCTTCATTTCTAATTAATGTGGTAAACAGGATGCACGCTCATGTGACCGAGTCAATCAGGAATTGGTTTTGTTTGACCATTAAACTGGCCTCACACGCCCGATATCGTCAGTGTTCTGGATACGGGCGACAGTGGTGAGCGTGTGCGAAGCTTTTATCGACGTGTTGACGATATTGGGTATGGGAATCGAGGTATTGACAAGTAAAGCGTGGACAGCAGTGACTGGACGTTGTTTTTAGAAAATGAAATCCTTAAAATGATTATGGGAAAAACCAGTATACATATTAATTGAAAATTATTCTGCTCTGAAGTAGCAGTGCATAGTGGTTGGTCCTTAGACAATTATAAATCATGAACTATGTATCATAAAATGGTTAATTCAATTATAAATTGTAAATAGTTTTAGAAACACAGCAATTATTTGTGAAATAATTGAATTGAATCTTTATGTCAGTGTTAAAAATATAAAAAATAACGCACTGTGTCTTTTTTGAGTTAATAAACTTCTAGTTCCCCTCTTTTATTTAAAAAATTTTGTATTTGATGTGAATGACCATTAAATACGTTAGTAAAGTTACTTTAAAAAAACACCAAAACCAACTTCAGTGTCTACACTTATTAAGGAATACGAGATTCTACGAGAAATTAAACTCTACAGGCGGAACAAAATCGTGTGGCCCCTTCACTTTGTCTGGCCACTCCCACTTCAGTATTTCTCTGTGTTTCCTAATCTTTTGTGACAAAATATCTCCTGGAACCATACAAATAATTTTATCTCCCATCAATCTTCTGTCTTCGAGTTATTCTATTTAATATCATGTCTCAAAAAATATATTCCCTTTAAAAAATTTCTTTCACTTCATGTGTACTTATAAGTTACATATTATAACTAATTTTACTCCCACTTTTGCACCACATTAGTGACCTCTAGTAGCCAATTAATATAGTAACAACCATTATATAGAATTTCAAAGCATTTAGGCACTCAAATTACTCCCATCAACAATTAACATTACAACTAATACAAAAATAAAAAGCGATGAACACAATTAAATAAGGAATGGATATTTAAGGTCTCCAAGGTAGGAAACTCAATCCACAAATTTTATCTTTCCGGAATACTATTGCTTCAGAATGAATACACATTTAAGGGGCAACTCAAAACAGAGGGCACTGCAGTCTGGGCTCAAACGGTTCGCAGTAAGTGGAACGTTTGGCGTCCGTATGCTCTCGATCCCGATCTTTCCATAGATTCATCCTTGAAGATCGACGCTGAAAAGTGGACACGATGACTACGCCTTAAACGCCCGCCGTTTTGTGGCGTCGTAAATTCTTCCGCGTACGTTCGATGAGTTTCTTTTACGACTGCTGGCGGCCGCGTATCGCGCCCACCCGACAAGTGGAGGAAGGAGTTCTTGACACAAATCTGACGACCCTGAAGAGCGCGTAGGGTGATAAACACCCTTAACAACCGCCAGGCACGCCAACCCTTTCGTGATCGATACAGAGCTTTCGCCCTAACCCCGACCTTTTGGGGATGCGAGGCATTTCTAATAATTTCTGAAAAGTCCCAGAGTGGACGAAGGGGGCGTGGCGATCCTCAGCCTGCTTTGCATCGGTCTTCGCGAAGAAGCTCTGCCAACAAGATTTCGATATCCAAGCCAGGAGAATTGAAAGTTATTAGTGACCATTATCAACAGTTAATGTGACACTGTATAAGCATTTGAAAAACGAAAATATTAATGATACTTGGAAGGGGTAATCGTGCATATAGGGTGTTCCATTTTCAGGTATAAATAATTGCGCCAAGTTATGCAGAAATCTACCAATTCTCAAAATGACAAAAAATTAGTTCCGGTCTGGAGCCCACAAAAATAGGGGATCTTTAAGAATTAATTAATGGAAAACTACTACACAAAATTTAATGGGGCTTTTTGCGTTATATTAAGGATGTCTTAAACTATAGAAATAAATTTTTTGTTTTATAATTAATCATTGCAGACAGCACTGGGGAGGCGTTAAAGTCGAGGCGTCAAAAAATTCATCCAAAACTGTGGAACCCGTAGCACCTCCTAAACCATTGGTTTGAAATAAAAAACAATGCTGAATTTACTGAATTTCTGATCATTGGGGGTTGGTAGCTTTCTGCATAACTTGGCCCAATTGCACCTCTTGCTAAATAAACAGAAACAAAAGCAATTGATTGTGGGGGGGCGTTAAACGATTTCGAGGTATGTGGTCGTCGAGACCATTTTAAAAACATTGAGGTTGTTTTAAATGGCACATGGTGTACTACATCTTCATGCATGATGATGGAGCATTGCTTTATATGGGAGTGCGTGTGTTGTAATAAATCTGCCTTTAGCCTCATCATTTGTGACCTAATTTAAGAGCCTAATCGGGGTATCCATTCAGCCCGACTAATGGAAAATAATATCGACGGTGGCTGTGGACGTGCAGACGTCACGCCTCTGAACATTCATCGAGTATAAATCTCGACACCATTCGTCGTCTCCGCGAAATGGCTATCGATTACCGTAACCATTCCATCACGAGTATTTTGAGTCTGTTCTCACATGTTGTTCGTCGAGTAGCCTGATACCATTTCAACGTAATAGTCATTGTAAAATAGTTGGAATAATGATATTGAAGCAATTTTGTGTTAGGTAATCTTTTGGATGTCAGGGTTTGTACGATTAACACAGTCCACGTGCGGAATTGATAATCATATATCCCTGGGCACGTAAGTCGAACGCCCATAGGCGTTCACCGCACGGATGTACAATATTGATATGAAAACTTGAAAAAATTAATTCTTGTGTATACTTTTGTTCTTTAATTTGTGGACAATTTCATCTTCTATTTACTTTTTGCTGATAGCTGTCTTGGAACTGTATAAACTTTTTTATTTATATTTTCATTTTCTTTAGAAGTAGTTTGTTCATTTAATCGTAAAATGGAAATTTCCATGTTACTGATTGACAAACGGGGAATGTATACGCATATGCACAATTGCAAAGTCGCTGGAACATGTTTCGCTACTGCATTACCTATCGTGAATGCTGGTGACGTATCGTTAATACGGATTTATGTTACAAATGTGAACCCCAAAGGCAAATGGCATTTGAGCTATTCGCGGTATGTTTCATGCCGAATTTCTCAAATAATTATTTGTCACTTGTAAAACATATTTCCGTTAAAATGTTCCTGAAATATTTTCACGTTATTTCTAAAAATATTTGTAAATCTTATTGACCGCTTCAGAATTCCCTAAATAATTTAAAAGTATTCCCAAAAAATTTCTGAAATATTTTTGAAATATCTTTCAATAGCTTAGAATTTCTAAACCCTTCAGAAATTATTAAGATATTTTGAAAACAGCTGAAATTTCTACTACGCTGCTAAAGCATTACCAATATTACAAAATTTTTAGAAACTTTTCAGAAGCGGATACTTAATTCCCAGCAGAATGATTTTATCGCGCTTCCGCGTTGAGATTACGGCTTAGAAAAGTATAGGATGTTAGTGAGTTCATTGTAAACAGAATACTAAATTCGAAGTATTAACCGGATTGTAAAACGGATCTATTTCGAGTGCAAGGTAAATAAAAGATACATAGCCAACAGTCGCCTTGCTCGTTCTTATTGCGATTGCAAACTCTTTAGGCCTCGGTCGCGTTAGAATTATCTAACTCACAGGTCTAATTCACATATTTATCTAATTCACAGATACTTATTATTCAATGATTTTACTTATCTTCGATCCTTTGTATGTTTGTTTTTTTTTTGGTGTATGGTTCAAATCTGGCAACTCAATTTTCACCCACTTCCATCAGTCCAATTGTCTCGAAACTTTGTAGGCGTCCGTGGGGATGATGACAATACAATTTTTTATAAAAAAAAAAAGTGAAAATGAAAAGAAAAAATATATAAAAATCCACAAACACTAAAAACTAGAAAATAAAAAAATATACAATAAAAGATTATGTTAAACGATTTGGCTAAAAATGCACTAAAAACTAAAAAATAATTATTTTCTTCTACTACAATTTGGATGGTGATATGTGACTTTAAATAAAATCATACGACCTCTGTGATTATCATTTTTCTTTACAATTGATTTGAACAATTCTACAGGATAATCACAGAGTCTGCATGATTTTAAGATGAGCAAAGAATTAGAAGAGCTCTTCCACGACCAAAGAGACCCAGAAAATTTTCTTTCTAAAAATATTTCACGACCTGATCTACTCAACATTTAACCACTCAAGGATAACTTCAAGCGATACCATTCCTTTGCGACGAGAGAACTTAGGCAATTAGAATTTCGTCGAGGCGTTCGTTCCTCGAACGCTGAGCAGGATATTTTACGATCAGCGAGGAGAAATATACACAAAAGTTGGAGTATAAAGGCCCCATTGCGATTTACGGCGATCATAACGTCTCGTTATTTCGGCCAGTTATGCGAGCCCGTTGTAAACCTTGCCATCGATTTTTCCGACGATCGCCCGAGGGAACGCGTGAAGCTTCACTGTTGCAGTCGTTGACACTCCATCTCGATAATTGACGTGGCTTCGAACCGCGTTTGACCACTGATTAAAATGCCCCCAGCTTCAGAATCTTCCTTCAGCTTCCACATTAATTAGTTTGCATTTGCACCCCCTCCCCCCCCCCCTCCCCTAGTATATCGACACGCCCGATTTCGTCAGAATCAAACCACTCGCTGAGAAATGCTTGCCCTCTTCATTGTATTGCTTCGAAACTAATTACTGTGGGATTTCGCGAAATTTTATTAAATATCAAAGTTTCCAAATTACGTATGGGGATGAGATTTGGAATTAGTGGATTTGATTAAAATTATTATTGCTCAAGATTTGTTCGAGTGATACCTTGACTCAACCCTTTAACGTCCAGACTAGAGTCCAATTAGGAGTATTCGAATATTGTTTTTATTCAAAATTTATAAATTTACCAAAGATTAATGCAGTTCCAAATTCATCGTTTGAATAAAATAAGGAAGAGGTGCGACCATTTATCTGCAAAAGTGGATAGCCTTATATCTGCGCGAGGGGAAGTGGAATGGCACAGTGGAGGGGGTAGATAGACATGGTGGAGGGGATAGCCCCTCATCAGTGACCTCCAGCTGCCAGTTCTTTTCGTTGCGACTATACCCACTCTTTGTAGCCACAGGGCACTCAATTTTCTTCTTCTATTGATTAGTTTAGTTATTAATATTCATTCCGAATTCTTCTCCTATGCGAATCCCTCAAAGGATTTGACCAACCCTCGCCAGAATAATTATTAAAGTGAGCAACGTAATCTTAGGAGATAAGGGTGGCCATTTTTCTGCAGCAGCCATTCAAGCGTCCATCAATCCCGGGGGCTTAGGAAAATTTTTCTCTTCAACAATGGCCAGCCCGATCTTATAATTCTTGGCGTTATTAACTACTAAAAGGTTTCTAGACGCACGGCATGTTGTGTAATGAATTTCGTAATGCAAACACGAGGATCCACGACGCGCAATTAGGCGAGCGTGACGCGTCTGTTTTCTTCGCCTTTTCTGCCTCGCTTCCCACTTCCCTCAACTGGACCATTTGGATCCATAGATCGTTCCAATTAAAGGTTTGAAAATTTCAAATCTCGATTTTCATTTTTCTCGTTGTCCTTCGTGTTTAATTTCTGATTTCGAACGTTGACCCTGTATTGTACATATTTTTCTATCGAAAGTGAGTGAAATTTGGGATTTCGTATGTGACCATTTTAATCGTGAAGTTTAATAAAAGAATTTCTCACGAAGCAAACATCCCTTTTTCCATTTTTCTATTAATACATCTGAGTGCCAGAGATTTTAAAAAATTGGGGTGAGTGCTCGTAATTTTTATTAATGCAGTAGAATGTGTGAAGCTCTATAAAAATTTCGAGGGCAGAAAATGTAACGCATTAATGAACATTTTCTTCGATTTTTTTTTTAATAATATATTGGGATTTATAAGCTTTGTGAAATTTTCCACTGAAAGGGAGTTGATGAAAAAATGGAACTTTGCCTGTTATTTCTCATTAGGATGCTCACTCGTAAATTCCACAATGTTAGTTGGTGGCCTCAGTGCATGGAAATTGCCATAATCTTCACTGATGCATTTTATGTCTTCGGTCAATTTATGTCAACGATTTTAACCCGTGGGACGTAAATTACACGTTGTTCCTGCTTAAAGAAAACTTCTTGACGTCAGTCGTTCCACTATTCCGTTCCGCGAATCTTCGAGCTGATCTATTCGGAGATGAAACTTGGGTACCAATGCTCAAAGAAGCATCCAAAGGGATCTCTCAGGAAAATACTGGAAGTATCAATTTGTAATTCGAATTTGTATTGCAGTATTTCTTCATGAAATTTCTACAATTATTTCATTTGGTACAAAAAGAAAATAATTTTTATCAATTTTTGATTTTATAAATCACGTGTTCACTTTTACAATAAAATAGAAAATTGTTTTACTGTTCATTTTTTTTATAGATAAAGAGTATGATTTTTTTAATTCTCTTCTAAATGATTTCTTTATATTGTTGTTTTTACCTTTTTAAAATCTCCAATTATTTCTTCAGAGAGACCTTCTTTTCCGTTTCCATTGGAAAACACAAGGTTAGAAGTTCCTTTCTTTACATTCTTATTCTCGAGATACTGTTTCCACTGTGGAGCACACAACGAATGTTCTCGTTAGGAAACTTCCGCCATAAAAATATTTCTTCTACGTGTCTCTATAAAGGATACGAGTTTCTAGCTTTTGCGGTCTATTTTCAGTTTTGTCACAGTAAAAGGCACGCAGTCTATTCTTCACCTCTCAGTGTAGGTGCAGTCTACTCTTCTTTCTCTAAAAATACCTGGGGATACATTTCGAAAAAGGAATAACAATTACTAAATTCTCTCCTTGCACTTATCCAAGAGAACAAGGAGGTGTAACTATTACAACAAGTCACAAATTATGACCGATAATAGAAGTTGGGATAATTACAGTAAATTATATATTAAATTACTATAAATTAGGATCAATATGTTGTGAACTGGATTTGGAAACAAATTTCCAAATGAGATACTATGAAAGTCACGTCTAAAATGAAAGAAATGATAAAAAATTTCCTCTGACCATTTGTCCAGGTGGCGTGCAATAACTTATTGCTCTAACAAATTAAAAATTATAATTGTGAACAGCAGTAGTGACTCCTACAGTGGCGCAGTAGGTAACCTATACTCTGATTCAAACTTTCATAAAAAACTTTTGAAGAAATGGTACAAAACAAATAGGTATGGCCAAATTTCCTCTTGCTAAGTAGGTACACTAAGCACTCTATGAAGCTAAAAATTCTGATTGCACATTGTAGTTGTTTACAAGTGATTACGAAAATGGCAAAAGAATGAAGAAAGTGCCTTCTACCATTTAGGCAAACAGTTAAGGCTGATTTATCAGCCAGACAAGATAAGCATTACAGCTACAAGTAATTTGCCTACAATGATAATATTTAAACTCCTATAATTGTGACAATTGTTATCAATCATCCAGATTATCAAAGACATCTTCCACTCTATACATAATAGTAATAATCATTTCAATGAAACAAATATTAGAGTGGCAAGAAATACATGGATTACGAAATTTGGAATTGGGTGTCTTAAATGCCCTAAAATGGCCCCGAAAATGGCCCCAAAAAATGGCCCTAAAAAGGTAACTCTCTCCCAACAGCTCACCTACATAATCAAGTACCAGTTCCCACCAGAGAAAGTGACAAACTGCAACCATAGGTAGAAGTAATAATCACTTCCATCGAGCAGCCAGCTAATGTAGCCCAGCTTTAGACCCACATGTCCAGGCACAACCCCAATCTGATGACCCAACAATGAAGTCCCTCTTGCCACTCGCCTAGGTGGCCACCACTCTCCCATCCACTTAATCCCATGACCCCTTCCCGCTAAGCAAAGCGGTAGCACTTGCAATATTTACATGAAGGTGGTCTCGACCGCGACGGTGACACGCAGGTACACATACCTGTAGCTACGTATAAGCAACAGCCGCAAGCATAGCCGAAGCCAGTTCACAGCGGGCACGCGACCGACGAGGAACGGTTCTTCGCGGCGCGCGCGAGCAACGTGCCTGTGTCCTTGGTACAGGACACACGCCAGGACGAGGGACAGCTAGGAGTAGTGTTTACCGGCCTAGGCGAGCCATTCGCTGGCGCAGTTTGCGCTTGACTCGTGCCGAGCACGGTGCTTTGCTCATAACCAAGTGATCCTGAGGACGAAGAAGAAGAAGAGGTGCACCCTCCTTTCTGCTTCCTCTTTGCTTGGTGTTTTTTCCGTGCAAGGTGAAGAGTCTGGCGAGGACAGGCGGGTAGGGTGGTTCAGTGGTGATCTGTGCAGTGATTTTGTTTGGTGAATTGGTGGTGTCTTTCGTTGAGGAGCTCTGGAGGTACTTTGTAGTTTTGGGATTTTTTTAGGGGCTTTGGGATTTGGAAAGTGGGTGGAGTTAGGTGGGAAGTTTGAGATTTGATGATGTTAGATGGTGTGTGATGTCGTGAGTATTATTCAGAATTTGATGTTTGCCCTTTTGACGAACTTTCTGAGTTTCTTTGTAGGAAGATTCAAGCTAGAGAAATTTTATTCGATTCAATGAGAAGTGAGAGGAAAGGGTGCTATTCTGTTGAAAGATATTTCCAAGTGAAGGTTTCTCGATTATTTGAGGTTGCTGTGTCTTTAAAATTCTTAACGTTTTTAAATAAGAATTTTGTGCTAAATTTATGAAGGAATTATGAATCCCAGGATATATACTGAATATTTTGCAATGTAATGTTACATCAGTTTCTTGAATAATAGCACAAAGAGCTGACAAGCACAAAATTTCATTTTTGACTGTAAATAAACGAATTTCCAATTTTTCCATCGAGGAAACGGGAAAAATAATCCATTTGGATGTTCAATTATTTACTGGCGTCCAATAATTTGATCTCCAATCCCCTTGAATCTATCATAAACTGTAAATATTCAGAAATTCAGCCAAACTCAAAGTAGAGAACTTTAGTCACACGATTCTATTTCGAACTGCAGTAAAATTTTATGTCGTCGAGGTGGTTGCCATTATTCTGCACTAATAAAATGTAGAAAAGCGCACATTTATCATTGCAAAGCTCACATCGATGTTTCGAATTTTTTATCTTTAATCAGTAGCAGAGCATCAAGTCAGTATTCAGCATTGATAACAGAAGTCAACATTCAAAATTTAAAACGTGAATATAAACAGAAAACCTCAGTGAAAAAACGTATAAAAAAATTCTTCCCTTTTGTACATAATTTTGCTAGTATTTAACTTAACCCGAATCATTTTCGATTCCCTGCCATCCACAAAGCACAGCAATAATAACTAATAATTCCATGAATCGTTATATCGTGGTGGGGGAAGAAGAGATTAGTCAAATCAAAATAGTAAATCGAATACCAGAGGAGGGAGAGTATCGAGCGACCAAATATTTCTCTTTCACATCCTGTGGCGTCGAGTCAAACGACACTTTACTGTTGTTGTTGTCAGAACGGTGTCCACGACGATTCTCGCGTGCCTTAAACGAATTTTCGCGTGAAACCCAGTTCAACGATCCCCTCGTACAAATAAACAATTTCCCTGCCTCCAGCCAAGCTCACTGAAACGTTCAAACGCTACGAACTAAACTGAGAAAGACTGAACAAGGCTGATCGAAAATTTAGCTTCAGCTAGTGGCCCTTTTGAAACACAATTTTAGAAAATTTTAAAACAGTAGTAAAATATGTGTACAGTTAATTACAAAAGTTTACAAACCTTTATCTTTTTCAAAAGTACAGAAACTACCATATTTTTTAATACTAATTCAAATTTATGTGACGTACGTTGACTGTTGCGACTGTATCTGCGTAGGCTTTTGTATACTTTACTTAATCAGTAAGGAAACTCACGCGAGTTATTAGCTGAATGATATATTATTGACGAAATAGTTTTATCAGCTTTAGCCTATTTAATGGCTGCTCGTTAAAGAAAGAGGTTAATTTTGTTGGAACCTAGTCTTGGTCATAAATAAAACTATTCCACACTCTGATTACAATTGGGGAACTTCGAGTAAATTAAAAAAAAAAAACTGTTTATAAAATTATTGCTTTACATTAAAACGAGAACACTAATTGAAAAATATATATTTTCACACAATAAGTAGTAGTTATGAAGTTGATAGGTTTTTAATTCTATTTTTGGCGAATTTTTCTAAACAAAAATATTGCTCAAAACAGTTTCAAAATTTGCAATAAATCGCTCACTTGTTATCGGATTTGCGTCAAACGTGCAGCAAACGATGTAGAATTTTTTTATGTACCTATGTTACGCGTCATAACTCAAAAACTGTCGAAACTGGAGTTGCACCTCTCTGGCTGCAAGATGTTCAATTTTCATCTTATTGATTTTCGTAACTGTTAAAAAGTTCAAGTCGCTCGACATTTGCAATATTTCAGCGTGGAAAAGGTTTCCTCATTATCGTGACACTCGTGTCGATAGTAGATTGTGTCAGTAGATTTCCGTATCTATGCAAACATTGCTGGCAGATCAAGGTGTATCGTGCTAGGACGTATCAGTGCCGCGATTATCGATTATGTTTCTGCCATGATTTCCGATCCTCAGACGCCTGTCGACGCAGCACGCCGCTGTGGCAATTATTCCAAAGTCAATGATAGAAAAGCACTTGCAAACTTTAATTTAAAAAATTAATTGAGAAATTGTCCCACAGTTGAATATAAGCTTGAATGAATCTGTTGAAAATTTAATTTGCAATTTTCTTTTGAATTTCATTTTTTCCTCGTCGCTTTAATTGATGATTTATTTAATTGTAGCACTATATGGAACATTTTTTGAAATAATTTTGCTGGCTATATTATCCAGGAATGCTCGTCGTGTGATAATTATTCGCTGAGAATCGCGTTCGATGGTGATTAAACGACGTGCAATTAATTAAGCGGGATGAAATTTGAATCGTGATATTGCATTCGAATCATCGCTGTAAACAAGCAAACAGCATGTCGAACAACAAATAATTAAACGGGACAGAAATGAAACTAATATCAGATTCCTCGTTAAATATATTGTTACTTCGTGCAGGGTTTTTCGATACGGAAAATGAGAAATGCGTTTGATTGACAGTGCACGATAAATGTGAGGAATGGCAGGAAAAGTTGTTTCTGTTTTATGCACGAATGTAAATGTCGTGTGTGACTTTCTGTAGAAACACTGGGGCGCTTGGTCTGCTTTAAATTGCATTTGCAGATTTTAAATTGCTTATAGAATCTTCGACTTGCATCCAGTCAGAAAATATTTACGAAATTATTTTTGAATAAAATATTTCTGGCTCAAATTTAAGGTATTCATACTAATTCGAGAACTAGGATTTCTAGATTTAGAGGATATCCACCTGTTGCAGTAAAATAATCACTTGAACCCTAGAAAGACATTTTTCAATTTGCAGAAATATACTGATACTGAAATTACTCAGTTGGAAAGATAGCTACTTATACAAATAGTGGATAAGCTTGATGATATGCCTCACCCAGACACTCCTTTTTCAAGAATCTACGTGTTTACTTATGAAATTGAAGAACTTATCTTGGATCCTGGAAAAAAGTGCTTTAGTGCAATTTTTACAAATGGATCCATGGTGGAGTTAAGTCTTCTTTAGTAAGAAGGTCATCCTAGTGATTTAAGTGGTAAGGCTCTCTCACCCTTAGAGACTTACTAAGTCCTCACCTAATCAAAGTAAATGCTTTATCTCAGATCGTAAAAAACTGTTTGGTTGCTCCACATAAAAAAGGTGCCAAAGGGTCTTTTTCCATCCAATTAGTGGATTTACACTGGACCGAACATAAATTTCATCTATGACTATCTCTAATCAAAATGGAATCCAGCCTAAGTCATCCCTTTTACACAATGTTTTTAATAATTCTCTGAATTACATAATCTTCCCTTTTGCAAACATAGAAAACATCTACTTTCCAAGATAAATACAGAAGAATTTATTTATTTTCATTATTTGCATTCATCTCCTTGTAATTAATTGGCAAAAGAATACTTGATCTTCGAGCGACTGAACTGCTTTAATCATCCCTCTAGTGCATTCACCTGAAAGTCGAAGTCAAAATGGTTTTACAGTGTATTCCATACAGTTTCCAACAGTCTTCACTTTTACTCAGGCTGATCTTGCTTTCATCCTCGTAATCGCCAGCGAAGCTAACCCAAGCATTCTAATTTTAATACAACGTGTTGCGTATCTCGTCGGGCCTCCATTTGTCCGTCAAGGGTTCAGAGCTGTTAATCTTTCACGGGCCCCCATGACGCCGTTCCAAATTTACTTCGAGCGCGCCCCCTTCTCGCCGCAGATGCTCTCTAATCGAGCCCAAGCTCCAGTCACCTGAAACTTTTTCCATTTCCATGGAGATCTTTCTTCCTCCTTGGCACTTCTGCTTTGGCCATTTTCGCAGGAACTGAGGTTCCTTTCCTCAGTCTCAGCAACTTCCCTCCTTTTCACGATAAAAAGAAAAGAACGAGTCCCTCTCATCCGTTTGCATCACCAATTGTGTATTTGCTTAAAATAGAGGAAGTAGTAATTCAAAGTCCCAAGTTAATTTCCAAACTAAAAAATTTCACAAGGAAGGTGGAAAGCATTTTTCTTCATTTAGTCGTAAAATGTAATTCAAACTTCCCGCCAAGTTTCGAAGTAATGGTCGTCCGCTCTGGGAAGTAGATGGCGGGAAATTTTTTTTGAGGTTATGGGTATGCTTTAGTAGTTTCATTTAAATTACTTCGTATATAAATTTAAATTGTAATTTCATTGTTAAAAAGTGTGCGGACTCATAATATCCGCGTTTCCATGAAAAAGATGGCCTCGCGAAGTTTCCTTCTTACTTCGCAATTCACTTTACAGAGACTTTATATTCTGTAAATATTTAAAGAAGGAACCTGGACACTTTTTTCATCGATACACATTTTATTCGCTCCTGGGAACCATTCAATGTCGGATAATATTCCCTCTGGTACAGTAGGAATAGGAATAAGAAAGCATTAAAGCGTTATTGAACTACCTCCCTGCTGCTTTTCATTTCTATTCACGATATTTCCCTGCAGCGCGTTTCCATATTTTTTGAATCCTTCGTTTTTCAGAGTAATGAAGCGGTATGCAAGCGAGAACCAACAGTTTCTTGGAGACACGTTAATACAAGATATTCTGACGCAATAAAAAATATCTTTGGGCTATTATTCCTATATTTATTTATCATTAATTTTGTAGTTATATTTCTCAATATTGCGTTTTCCAATAAGAATAGGTACATGTTAAATTGAAAGTTAAATAATTTAAAAACTACCGAATCAATTTTTCCAAAATTTTGCAACGGGTTTTAAAATTCTTTTTAAACTGAAGTAGTGAGCTTATATCGAACACTGGGAGAATGTTATTTCAACAAAACGAATTCAATAGAATTTTTCAAAACAGGATAAGGAAAATATCACAACGAAGAGAAAATACAATTTTCTTGGAATTTCCACGAAACAATATGCGAAGTGTCGCTTGCAACTTGCAACCAATCTCATCCGACGTCTGGTTGTCCAGCTTATACGTTCCCTGAGAAATACGCAACGGTGCACAATTTGAATCCAAAATGAAAAACCTTTCCTTCGATCCTTCCATCCAGAATTGCTTCCCGCAATTTCCTCGCCCATCCCGGCCACAGACGCCTCCGCCGTAAAATTTATCAGGCCCCGTCACCTTCGTCTTCTCGAATTTTCTGCCCGAAAATAAATTCTTCTTAAACGCTGTTCCAAGAATCATTCGAAATTCTATTCGCGTTAGGTAACGGCGAAATAAATTTCCTCGTGGATGAGGCTATCGGCGTTATCAGCCTGCAGTTTTTTTATACCGCGCGATAAATAAGCGACCGCAGGCGTGAATACGCTATTAACTGACAAGGGAAGATCCCGAATTTAAAAATTCAAAAATTCTGAGACTTTGTGAATATGTAGGGGATTTTCTCTTGATTAGAACAAAATTTTTGGTTGCTACCCAAATTCACTCTAAAAGAGTGAAATAACCCCTGAAAATTCGGCTATTTTTCGATTTTATTTTGTAACTCGCAATCTGTAAGAGAGAGAAAAAAAGTTCCAAGACAGAAGTTACTTATTTTAATTTACAAGACTTTTACCATTTGATAGGTCTAATTAAAAGAGGTAACTTCTGTCTTGAAACTTTTTTCCATCTCTTACAAATAGCTAGTTACAAAATAAAATCTAAAAATGGCAAAATTTTCAGGGGTTAATTTCACTCCCTTAGAGTGAATTTGCACAGGAAACAAAAATTGCGTTGTAATCGGGAGGAAATCCCATACATATTCACAAAGTTTCAGGATTTTTTGAATTTCCGGGTTCGGGGTCTTCCCTTTTGTGGCATTTTGAATCTGAAGGCAAGGACAAGGCGTCGTAATAGCAGTTCCCGCTTCAATTCCGCGGTTGCTGTCGTCAATGATGAGTCTGGCAGCATGGCTTCCTCTCGATTTCCTTCAAACTTCCTCTTACATAGTCCAAGGACGGTTGGAGCAAGTTGTATCGTATATTTAATCGCACCTCCATCATTTCCAAATAATAGATTTCAAAACGCTTCGATTCACTTGGGACGTGTAACGAAGTACTTGGAATCGTATACAAGTATTAGGTATCAAAATCTGAGACATCTGACATTTTAATTTCAATAAATTGCAAATAAATATCCTGCTTCGTTATAAGCTCACCCTGACCGTTCACGAAAAAGGATGCATCCTTCAACGAGAATTTCATCTGAATAGCAGGCTACTCGAGACAGAATGTCGAGAGAAATGTCGTCGAAAGGGCAAACCGTAGACTAAGTAACACCTAAAAACTCATTAAAACAACCATACATAGGTATCGAACTTTCCAAATTAACTTCGGTGGCGAATAGAACTTCCGCTCTTACACGGAGCAGAGACAGGAATTCTAAACAAACTTCCTTGAATTCAGCACGAAAAGTAAATTCTGGCAACAAATAATAAGTAGCTAAAAATCGTTCAAAATCTACTGCAATTCCGCAAACAATATTTGAATAAAAGAAACAGTAGAAACCAGTTGGTTTTTGACAACTGAAGGATTGTTTAATTTTAACTAATGGATATAAAGAGAAGTTAGGAGCTTGAAGACGCAGAAAATCAGTGAAAAATTATTAATAGATTATTGGTTCCGTGGGAAAAGTGAACTTTCAACCTCAACATGAACGACTACGCTATTTTCGTGCCACACGAAGCGTCCTCGAGATTGGCACGCAGAGATTCCGGGACGATGAGAGTGACACTTCCGTTGACTTCGTTCCGGAGGCACAGCGGGTGTGTGTCGACGCTATCAAGAGTGAAGCCCCACCCGAAATTGGTCTACGTGGCCGTTCCGTAAGTCTCCAAAATCATTTCCAACGAGAAAACGAAGGATTTCCTAATTACTATCATCCTTGTGTATTTGTAATTTATTATAACAAATGATAGGGAACTGTGTTAGGTTCAGAGCGTTCTAATAGGAAATTATAATTTATCCATTGGCTCCCACCAACTTTAGATAAAAATATTACATTGGCACCTGTAGTCTAAGTATTTAAAAAATTGCATGTATGTAAAACTCAACCGATTTTTCATAGCTACGAAAAAAGGTGAGCAGGAAAAGATTGACAAAGGTTAAACGTGAGAAAAATGAAAAGGTTAGTGATTTCGCTTGAAAAAATAAAGAAATCACGCGGTCACCCATCTTTCCTTGGGTCCCGGGAGAGCGTCGCTTAACTTTTACCAACTTCAGTGAAGCTGTTCATAGCCGACGTTCTGCTAATCCTACTAAACATTTTTTTTTTTTTTTTTTTTTTTTTTTTTTTAACCGACTAACAACCTCTATCAACAAGTGTCCAATTTGTTTCCCAAAAGCTTTCACGCGTCATACCTCTTCCTCCAACACATTCATTCATAATTTTCATCCTGATAACAATATCCTTTGCTCTATGCAAAACGTACCAAACTTTTGAGTAGCCGCAAAATTATCTTTGAAGGAGAACTCTCGCATAGCAGTCCTCATTTGCAAGCCCGCGAAAAGTAGAGCGGGCTCGCAATTGAATTCCCAGCCTTCCGTTTCAGAATCGACCGCCAAAGGGTTCGAAGGAGGAGGAATTAATTATTAAGATTAAACGTACGCCGGGAAATTAATGTAAATGCTGTTTGCATTGCGTTCTGCTGGCCAGTTAGCCCTCTGCCATCCCAACTAAGCGGTGAAACGGGCCTTTACCGTAGCTGCTCGCGGAAGAATCCATTAGGATATGAGCTCGAAATAATGGCCCTCGCCGATGATTCCTTTTAATTAGCCGTCGGAGGTAGAGGAGCCTCGCTACAGCCGCGCGCAATTACCCTAATCACGACGGGACGATTCATGATCGAGGGAGATTTACAGTTCGCTAGAGAATCGTTGGGAGAAATGACTCTCTGGACATTTTACGAGGGCCGATTGTTAATTTTGACGATTAGTGGGCGGAAATCACCCCCCTTGAGACGCAACCCTGACCTTTTCTCCGATAAAACTACCACCGCTTCAAGACTTTGACAAAATTGCACGCTGGATGTCGTACTCTCAGTATTTTACGAATATTCGTGAATCTCTGAGCGCCACGATGGGATGACCATAAAATTGTGTGGGCAGATGCTTCTGTGTACTGTAGAGGAATTGCTTATTCTTCAATGTTGGATGTAGCTCTCTTAAATACCGAGGAAGATACTTTGAACCTTTGATCGACGGAACTTACCGAGTGTAATAGAAGTTTCGTTGCTTTCCCGCTGACTCAGGCAGTCTTTACATTGACAAAAATAAATTCTCCAATTAGACGGAATTAGTGGTCGCACTGATGAATCGTTGTGTGTAATTCGTGGCAATTTTTCCGCGGCTCTAACCTGTAATTTAGACGAGCCTCTTTCAATGTTCCTTTCTAGGTTATATACACTTGGTAGTACGATCACACACCATAAATGAAACTTGCGCACAACATACCGGTGCCTACATAAAAAATTGGTGAGGTATAAATTAGTGTTTAGAGTTTAAACTACATATTCCATTTGATTCGAAGGATCATTTAATTTTCACATCATTTTGTAAACATGAAATTACAGATTTTGCAAAATCGCTAATGAGAAATCTATTCGTAGAGATTCTAATCATCCCTGATTATAAAACTAAATATTTGGTGAAAGAAGAAATAAAAAATTTTGTTTTATTTTGAAATTTTTTTACTTCTTTATACTGCACTTAAGGGGGGTTTTCGTGTAACGGCCCCCGAAATTTATGAATTTTGTTTGAAAAAGCTATTGTTAATATTGCATTAAATTCTTTTGGGATATAAGGAGACATCTGTAAACTTGCAGAAAATATTTTTCTTATGTCGATCCTTCTTATTATTTATTAATTATTGTGGAATCTCTTCGACTCAAAAACTAATTTACTGATCAATTTCAAATAAAGCTCATTTTATTCGTTATACATTTCTCCAGGTACTGGACCAAAAATTTCATTTTAGTTTTTATTTATAATACTTTCTTCGGCGATATAAACAATAAAAATAAAAAAAATCCTCACCCACTTCATTTCGAGAAAGATAACTATTTCTGAGAAGAATGCGACCTTGTTATTGAGTCTGTCGCTTCTGCCCCCCAAAATTATTTTTTTTTTCCAACTTGTGTATTAATTTGCTTATTGAGAATGTTTCATTATTCTATCGCACAAAATATTTCCTCGAACAAGATGAATCGAGTTGCACCGATAATCGATCGTGTTAGTTTTAACCATTCCTCGATGCAGAACGGCGCTACTTTACGTAACGCGTACGAGGCGCGGCGGCCACGAAACGGAAGTGGCTTTTAATCACTTCTTTTATTATCGGTTCTGCTCGGCGACTAATATTAGCCGTTCAGGCTTGGCTCTGTGATAAACGTAACGATTGCACCCCGTATCATGTTCGTAAATTTACACTCTGAAATGGAACACTTGTTGCAATGACTGCTTAGATCTGCCGCGCCATCTGGTGGGATTTTTTCACACATACTTAAGTTTCACAATAATCCCAACCAATCTTCTCTTAATTATTTTACATTAGAAACTATCAATTATCACTACACTTTGAAAGATTAATAATCAGTTTGCGGAGCAAGAATTCAGGAAATTATAGCTTGCTCGATCGCATTAGATGATTAAATAACCTAAATTCACGAGATGGATCGTTCGAGCTCTAAAATGGCCGGGAATCTGATTAAATTAATGTAATTAAAAATTCCCTCCGATGCAATTTTCACTCCTCGATCTCCCCGCATAAAAATTCTCAAAGATCGTCCATCATTCTGTCAGCGGAGAGAAACTTGAACAGAGGCAAAGTTGATGAATAACGCTTGGGCGCTAGACTCAATATTCTGTTTCACGAAGCACCAGTTCCATTGTGCTTCAATCTCTGATTAAAAGTATTCAGAGTAACAGTCAGCATGGACTGGGCGAATTATACAACCTTTTTTTTTTATGAAAAACTAATTAATAACTTTCCAAGATTTTATAAGTAGCTCTGCGTTTGCCATCAGGCTTTCAGCAGAAATGGTCAATA
Organism: Andrena camellia; assembly: GCA_029448645.1. NCBI lineage: Eukaryota > Metazoa > Arthropoda > Insecta > Hymenoptera > Andrenidae > Andrena > Andrena camellia. The sequence continues at coordinate 1,527,453 of CM055681.1, read as the reverse complement.
CCTAAACTGGGCTGACATTCCAATGTGATCTCCAAGCTTTTGGAGAACATAAATATTCCTCCCCCCACTTTATGCAATTTCAATCCACGAAACCAACTGCGATACTTAATAACGATTATCTCGTAAATCAAATATGTATTTGAAAATGTTGATTAAATGGTGACGTTTGCTGGCGTTCTTTCTGTCCAGTCTCTGCCACAACGACAGAATTTAACTATTGAATGGCAAGGTCAGATCATTAATCGTGTCTTACGTAACTGCATGTCAAGATCTGTATCAGGAGCAGGAAAACGAACCGTGTTTCTGGTCAACATCGTCGTGACCATGCGAACGAAAGAATATTAATGAAGACAGGGGTAATTAGGTTCGCTTAACAACGGAATTGATCGAGATCTTGGCGATCATTACACTGGGTAATTGTTTCGAGTGGAATTAAAACGTAGCTCGAACTAAAACTCACTGCTTTCCACTTTGCTTTCCAATGGAGATTTCCGATTTGCAAATTTAACTGTTTGAAAAATTTAACGCAACTTCAGTTTTCAATTTTGAAATTGAAAAGGTACCACGTTTTCCTATATTTCATTATTTGCTGCTCGAATCATTCAACATTTCAGGTCGCCTACAGTTGAATATTTTAAAATTTAAAATGGTCCCGGGAAATTGTATAAGAATTCTAAGTATTAGGCACTTCGTTTCAGAATCTTTACTGCTCACTTGTGAACCTCGCCGCAAGTCACTTCAGGCAATTCCCACGTCGGCCATATTTGTTCCACGTTTCCCAATAATGAATTAAATCGGACGATATTGAAAACGGAGCGTTCAGTCACCGGGGAACTTATTAAATATGGAATGTCGGCTCGAATATCCTGCAGTGAACTGGCTTATTACGAAAAGTTTCGTCTCGGTTTCACCGGGGCTTAATTATGTATATTTATGATACACCGTGGGCCAGAAAAAGCATAATTTAAAGTTCCTTAACGGGGTGCAAGCAGACACCGTCGTTAACTATAACGAAGAAACTCAACTACTACATTTAGGGCATCATTTGCAGCGCCGAAAGTTACTTCAAGGATATTTAAACTTCATATTTCGTACTGGGTTACTGAAACTAATTATACACTGTCGTATAAATAAACCCAATTTCAGGAAAGGAAGCAATATCGTAATTTGTAGTAAAACTGAGTGGATAATTATTGTTTAAGGAGAATTGAGTCGAAAATGTAGAATGAAGTTTTTTCGTACGAAGCACAGGTTTCGGAAAATTCGAGGTCGAAAATTTGCGCAGCGTTACTCTAGCAGCTGGACTAAAGCCGGGTTCCCACGCGTGTAACATGAAGCGCAGAATACATTTAACATGCTTCTTTGATGCGCTTTTATAAATACTTTAATGGATTTCACGTAGTGTCATATATATTTGGCTGTTATAGTGCCAATTTTTAAAATTTATGTAGTTACAATAAACTCAATTACAATACTTCAAATTTGCGAACGCGCCTTAAGGACTCACAGAGTGTATTTATCTGAACCTGAGTTTCATCTATATTAATTACGCCTCTGAATTAATATTATAATGATCAAAATTTACATTTTCATCACTACGCAAAATAAAGCCACGTTCCCACTAGTGAAATTTTACTTTCCAAAAAAAAAGAATTAATAAATTTCTACTTTATCTTCCGAAATATATTAGAAAAATGTGATTAGTGAAGTTAGATCCAAAATTATGAAAAGTGTAAGCCGTCACTGAATCGCAAAATATGATTATTTCTGACCGTGCAGCGAAACTTTCACAATATAACAAAGATGGAGTAGGCAAGGTTTAATATAGACCAGCCAACGATCTATATAGGTTATGTTCCCCCGGTGTTACCATTCGTCAGTTAATGGAGCAGTTATTTCACAAACATTTCTCGCTTCTGTTTGCAGCTTCGATGTGGAAAATGGCGCCTCTACACTGGACACCGGCGCCGCAGGCGGCGGTGGCGCCTCGCCGAGCGCAGGCCTCGTTCTTCAAACTCTGCCACAGCGAAGGGAGAGCTTTCTCTATCGCAGTGACAGCGATTTCGAGATGTCGCCGAAATCGATGTCACGGAACAGCTCGATCGCCAGCGAAAGGTGAGATACGAGAATTTTCCTACTGCCCGAGTAGAATAACGAAATCTCGAAAAGCATCTTCTCCGTTATACTTCCATGTCAGAAAAGTGGGGCGTAAAAAAGTGTACGAGAAAGTTGACTTGTAAATAACGAGTTGAGGAAAATAGAATATTTTTTGAAAAATGGTCAAAAGTGGCCGGAGTTCCATACGTGACATTTTTACTTTGAGTTCGATTCGTAAAAGTATATGTGCCTGTGATACGTGTTAATTTTCAGTAGAATTGGTCAACCGTGGTCAGACATCCAGTGAAAATTTAGATTTATAATATTGCGAAAGAGAAAGCAGAGAAATGTTAGTGTACAGCTTTGATAAACTTAAAATTCTATTTATTGTAACTTTATACAACACTTTAATAACAAATTGAAATGGCAGAGCTTTAACCTCTAGAGTTCAATGAAAATCGTTCGTAGTGTCTTGCTTATTGTTAGTCTGGCTGAGCACGTTGCCGAAGTTTAAGCGTGTATTTATGCTGATTGGTTTATTGAAGTAGTTAGCCACTTCGTATAGCGTCGTGTGCTCACGAGGAATTCATAATTACTGGTTATTCAGCGCAAAACTATGGTTCGTAATTAGACTGGAGCCGGCTTGTAATTTACGCCTACGTAAATTACAGATTCCTCTTGACGTGGCGCCGCTGATGAACCTATTTGCACACAGGCTAATGATAATTGGTGTGTCGTAACGCAATATGCACGTGCTCATGAATAATTAAAAGGTAATTTGAAAGTAAACACACACTGTGTCTACCATCAGTTTATCAATTATTCGAAGTTAGCGCCTGAAACAATTACACACTGATAGTGCATTCTGTGGTTGCAACTTTTCGTCACCATTATTTCAGACTATAGACAGCTTTAATTTTATTTACCTACGTTACCGACTGTCAATAATGCACATTTTTACCAACCGCAGAATTCATTACCGGCGAATAACTTTGCATTAAATGCTACTTCAGAGAATTCCTACATTGTCGACGGTGGTAAGGTAGAAATCGTGAAAGTTGTTTGGACGCTTGCGTCCTCTGACGTGTGTTCAGAATACTTGCAGAGAACTTCAGCTAGTGTGTCGGTAAATTGGAGTATTTTTCGCAGTAGCAGAGCTGAGGAACGCTTCAGATGTCTGACTATGATCGTACTAATACTACTGAGAGCGCAAGAACGTTTCTGTTTTCCTAGAATTTTTATATTAGAGTATGAGTGACGCCATTGTAGATTTTTACGAATAAAAAGTGGGAGCGTAGTCGTTGACAAAACGAGATCTGTTTTCGTAAAACTTTGCTGTCGTAAGACACAATTTTTTCTAAAATTAGACAGTTATTATTTACATAGTTACGGAACGATTTTCTTTTTGCTTGGTCGCCAAGATGTTCACGCAGAGCTGCAAGTTGCACATGCAACAATTGTACAGTAAAATATCAGCTTCAGGACGTCTGGTCCAAGCAGTCCTGCCAATACCGTTCTGTTATCCAACAACTGTACGAAAACAGTCTTTGATCTGTCGTTTCTTTATGTGTTGCTTGAAGAATATCGTAGTTTCATTTCGTGGTGATGGTGATGCTTAACAAAACGTATTACTACATTTTATTATTTCATGTGTTCCGTGCAGTAAGGCGATGAAAAGAAGTGTATAGTGATTTGTATAAAATGTGCCACAGGAATGTTTTAATATTTACATGTTCCATATCCTTTGTGATAATAACACCTAACACTTCTTTGTACAACTCAACTTTTGTCACTTTCTTCATAAAGTCACATTTATTGTAATTTACCTACGGTCGATAAAAATCTGCCGGTACAGTAAATTTGCCTCCTCGTTTAAAGTGGAGGGGGCACGCGCCTGCGCATTTGTACAAAGGAGGGTCAGCATAATGCTGTAGTGGGGAGAGTCCTCGAGTAACCTAGAGATGCCATTTGATTTTACTCTCTACTATAGGCAGCTCTGATGGCTCCTAGTCTTCCAGATTCTGCAAAAAAAAATTGTGTTTGCTCTCTTCGATTATAGACAGCAATGCATTAATAATTTCGATTGGAATACACGCATCAATGGTTACACATTAGTTTGCAGAAATATAGTACAAGTTGAATGAACTTATCACTCTGGCCATCGGGCTATAGTTCTCACATTTGAGCTGTTTAGTATACAAAAGGAACAGAATTATTTCATGTGGGCATCTCAGTGAAATTTCGTCGCAATTTTCACGCCTTGCTGCATCGTCGAGACGATTTTACTTTTAAGCACGACCTGTGGGTGCGGGGTGTGACGATATCATGTATTTGTGATCCTTGGGTTGCAGGTTCAAAGAGACCGAGCTTCCTGTTGAGCGAGCGTATGTACTCGATCTCTATTATCTATTATCAATCTCGTTCTACTTCACGCATATATAGCCACAACACACTCACAGACTAATCAACACCCCTCGCCACGATAATTAATTGCTGTGATATCGATTCAACTCGCTGCCTGCTGATATCTATGCCCGGGTTTCTGTCACTTTTCCGTCACGCAGGCGGGTTATTCGAATTGCATGGGAGTGGTTGCTGTTCCTCACTTCGAAAGAGTGCCATTTTTCTGGCTGACGTTTCTTGAGCATAGTACGCCGCAGTTACGTTTTCAGTAATTCTTTTTGTTGGTCTTGTTGTAAATATTGGGCAATGTTGGAGGAGCTTTGTTTGCGAGTGAATTCGAAGACGAGTTTTTTTTATATTTATTTATCGAGTGCTGCTTGCGATTGTAAGATAGTGATTAGTTGAAGAAATATTCGGCTTACTGTATGTTGGAATATTTTTTATAGTTTCATTTATGCAGGTGGAGTTTTTGTTTTTAGTCATTCTTTTGTTTAATAAAAATTGGAAATTTAGAAATTAGTGATCTAAAAATGAAACCGATAGTAAATATAAAATGTGCAAGCGCTGTTTAACGTAGCCAGTAAAGTTTAGTTAGAAAATTCATGATAGGGACCAGAGTGCAGTTTTTGGTTAGATGTTCGCAGTACTTTTGCAACCGAATAGCCGTAACAGTTTGAATGGGGCTGATAGAAGTTTGTCGAAATAATTGACGACAAAGGCATGTGGCAGAGTTGCTGTGATGGAATCGATACTTGAACACGAACACGCACAATACAGTTGCACTGCTGTCTCTTCGAATTTCAACACTTTGCACCTCAATTGTGTTTCACGATCCTCGACGAATAAATATTGTACAGTATCCGTATATATCTGAATAATTGGTAAGGGAAGAAAAGAAAGCTTAGAGGAATGTCTAACAATAAGTGGAATTCTCTTTTATTCCTTATTCGTTTTTCAATAGCAAGGTGTCATTATTGGTGGGGCATACAGCGGGTAAAATATTCAGGAGCCAACTTTCGCGAAATCGTAGTCGTGAATATTACCTAGAGGAGCAAAGTACACGAGAATATGAACAAGACAACACTGACATGGCAGATACTTGCGCATAACGACAAAAATGTTTTTGGATTACGCGATACTTGTAAATAATTAACAGCATGAATATAGTGGAACGTGTTCGAATAAAACCGAATTCTTATTTTCAGGATATTTACCGATCAGTATAGGTAAGTCGAACATTTACATAATTTGGGTATGTTGCAAATTGCTATCATTGCAAACTGTACACCTTTTAATCGAAAATCTGTGACATTTTCATTGAAGGCGATTTTTCGTCAATTGAGCAAATAGAATTTATTACAGGTGGAGAAAATGAATTTGTAAGTGGTAACAGTGATTCTCAAAAGTGGCAAAAATGTTAATATATACCCTGAAACTTTTCTACAAAATGGGCATTCTTTCGATGTGGTATTTTTTTTTTTTTAAAAAGAAGTGTTTCTGAAGACCTATTTTTAAGCTCCACAATTTTAATATTTTGCAGGTGTTTATGATATTTTTTACCATAACCTGGTGTGTCGATTTATTTTTATATGATTGCTTTGGTACTCATTGATATGAATAATAACGAAGTTCCCTGAAAGCGGATATTCCGGCATGGAAATGGCCTACCTCATACTTAATCAAACTTTGAAAATTAGATTTCATACGCGAAACATGTGTCAACAATAATAATTCGTAACACGAAAATCATATGAAACGTTTAATTAACTCCTCAGATTGGATTTCTTATTTGAACAATATTAATCGCGCGGGGTTATACACCAGTGACGAAAGAAAGACAATTAATTCCTGAAATATCGTGTGCTTCGCGAAATCGATTCACGCAGCTGCGCTTTCTCACATGAACTTGCTAATTCAAGCACTCGATGGTGCAGAATAGATTCTGTCATAGTGCGCCTCTATTACCGCGAATTTACCTTGGAACACTGATAACAGGAGGTACCGTATATGCTAGTGAATACTAGCATATTGTAGCGAACATTAACAAACGCTGGTACACGTTGGGAAATACTAGTGAATAGTAGGTATCAATGGATACTGGCAGGTATTAGTTGATGCTGGTAGTAATTAATGAGTGGTTACACAATTCCGGAATTACTTAACTAAGGGATACTATTGAACCCTAGCGAGTAGTAGCGGATATTGCTGGATACTAGTTGATACCAGCAGGTATTTGTGGATATTCAGATAGGAGTTGATACTAACACGTATTAGGGGGTAGTATATCAGATGGTAGTGGACATTAGTAGATACTAGTAGGTTGTAGTAGATGTTGATGAGCTCTATTAAATACTGGCCGGTTCTAATGTTAGTGGACACGAGTAGATACTAGTAGGTTCTAATATAGTAAATACCCTCAGCCTCTAGTAAACGTTGGTGAACACTACTAGATACTACTTACTGTCAGTAACTTCTCCTAGAATTTGACGTATCCCACTATTGGTAGGCGCTACGATACTAGTACATTCTACTAGATGTTAATGGACACTAACAGCTGCTAGTGACTTCAAACAGTTAATAAAAGACGCTATAGGTCACTATTAGATACTGCTATCCAATGTGTTATAATATCAACATAATGCAATCCTTGTGTAACCGTGTAAATCTAGGATATAAATACTTCATAGAAAAGCCAGCAGACTGGTTTAAAAAAATCCCTTGCAACGCCTCTGCAACGCTCCTCGTGTCACTGTTAAAATCCAGACGAACCAGATCGAGGTTAATCGCCGGGCAGCTCCACAGATATCCGCTCGTCGCGGATCACCAGAATCACGAGCTGCAAAATGTGCCCGTAGCCCGGCGAATGCAACGTGAGTGCACGCTAGTGGAAGCGCAACGCGTGCAAATATTTTTATCTCGAGTAGAGCAAACACGGATGATACGTGGCCAGTGCATCGTATTCACTTTACTCCATATGTCGTGGCGGGATTATCGCGAATCCGCGGATCAGCTTGCACAGAGCTGCATCCAAGGAGTCAAATCTCAAACCTTAATATCTACTTTGCAATATTTTTTTCTGTCATCACATTACAATAGTGAGCAGGGTCAAATAAATTACAGTAAACCGGTGGGGGATGATCAAGAAGAAACTGCAAACGAGAAAAAATAGTTTTTTTTTTTGGTGCACTCGTATTTACACTTCCTCAAAATAGTGTTAGAAATTGTTAGATGTGGGTGCCTGGTTTTAGCAAAATTTGGCGGTAGAGGTATAAGTACAGTCTGAACAAAATCAGGTAGTCACACTAGATCATTATGTAGGGTTTATACAAAAATCGACTTTTGGAAAAACCGGTTTTTAAATTCCAGTATTCGAAAAAACCGGTTTTCGAATTTTGACAAAAAAATACGCGTAACGATTCTATTTAATACTTAAATATTTATTCTTGCAAAAATATAACAGAATAAAATATGCTCCATACAAAACCAAATAAAAAAAGAAACTAAAATAATTATCTTGCAGGTGGATTCCTGGCTTTAGCCTTCAGTGGCCAGCTGATTTTGTTGCAACTGTAGTATAGTGCACTCAGACTCATAAAATTTCGAAGCTGAATATCTCGATGAAGAGAAAAAAGTTGTCCCACATGCTCGACCTTGCTTATAAATGAGGATTCACATATTACCCTGCTGCACCACTAATTATGGAGCGACCTGTACAACCGTCCACGAGCTGGCAAGCGTGTTGCGTTCACGCGCGGCTGTTCCCGCGATAGTGAATCGTAATTAACGTGCCTAATGTTCTCCCATTGTCTCCAGAGACCCAATCTCAGCTGCATTATGGCAATATTCGTGCAATTTTGCAGTGCGAGTCTGTCGAACATTCGTGGTGAAACGATCCCAAGTGAACCTTGAAGCTAAAACTCCTTGATTTGTTATCAGTATTCTTTTCTTTGGTTTCGAATGGAAAAGAAAATAATTATCTCTAATCACACAAAAATTGGAGCATGCATATTCGCAATATCCGCAAAAGGATTGCCAAATTCCTAATTCATTTTCAGTTGACGATGTACTACAGTTACCAATCACTCTATGTTACTGCTTCTCCTTCGAGCCAGCAATTTATTTATTTACCAGAACGTCTTATAACTTGTGACTGGTAATAATGATACCAATCAGGCAGGAATGGCCTAGTTAATTACCTACTACGTTCCCCAGGATCTTGTGACTATTTAATTGAACTGTTGACAACGCTACCACATTTGTTATGACCAAGTCCACGGTCTGTGTCTATAAATAATATTGTTGTTATTGATATTCCATGTATTCTTATCTTCTTGAGTGTCAAACATTTTGCAGACTCACAGTTCACAAGTCAACTCTTTACTATTACTACAGGCTGAATCATTCATGACCACATCTAGCAACTCGCATTGAAATACCCCGGTACTTCACATAGTAGTCAATAGTTCTACCATTCCCTCTACATTCTTGCCCCAACACCCGCCACATTCACTTAAATAACTTGCAGTTGAAGATGTGAAAAACTCTTCGTCCCAAATCTCAAGCTACTGCACTCTTCAAACGTTGGGTTCCCTAGCTCCACCTGGACTAGGGAATTCTAGTTACATTCTTACTGCAGCTTTTGCGTTCTATCTACAGAACGGTCGCTATAGAACCCAGCACTCCTCGATCGAACCGTTCGAATGGCAATGTCAGTCTCAATGCGAGAAGCCTGCGCGTATGATGAGGCTATCGTTGAATTCCCAAGCGGAAAATCAATATTGACCGCTCGACTAGGGGAAAATAGTGGGCTGGACACGTTTACGCTACCGCCGGGTGGTCCAGCGTTTCTTTCCATGGCAAATTTGCGTAACAGGAGAAAACCCAGGCTGCCAGTGATCAACCAGAACCTGTCGATAATTGCTACCTAGTGGTGGAAGTGGTTGATGTGTATTACACAGTGGGGCGGGCTGAAAAACCCAAATTTTCGGAACTCGAAACCGCCTAGTGCGGAAAGGGTTCCTTTGCGGATGACAAATCGAGGCAAAAGACAAATTTTTAAATCGGTCAATATTTAACCCTCGCGCAAAGTTTTTAATTTTTTACCAAGTTTGACCACATACATATATCTTCATAAAATTTTGCATAAAATTTTTTCAGTGTTGAACATCAAAAAATTGGGCACATAAACACGTAAAATAGTGTTTTATGTATTATCGCGTATATTTACGTGTTTATGTACTCAAATAATATTCTCTGATGTCCAAGAGTGAAATACCCAAAATTTTATGAAAATATACGGAAGTGGCCAAACTTGGTAAAAAATTAAAAACATTGACCCCGATGCGCAAGAATCAAATATTGACCGATTTCAAAAAATTTCTTTTGCCTCGATTTGTCTTTCCCAAAGGCAACTTTCCCGCACTAGGCTATTTCGAGTTTCGAAAACTTCCATTTTTCGGCCACAGATGGACAAAATTTTTATTTAAATAAAACTTCGATTAACGAATAATAGTTAAAAAAAAATTATTCCTCGTGTGTCGAATAAAGTTAACTCAGGTTAACGAAGGAATGGCGAATAATTTTTTTCAACTTTTATTCGTCATTCGAAATTTTATTTAAATAAAAATTTTGCCCATCTCTGTTTTCGGCCCACCCCGTACGTAGAATCATTTTCCATTCCCAATCTGTCAGTCACCAAAGGAAGAGCAGTGACATTCGACGATCGTATAAATTTTCTAAAATTTTTCAAAACTTTTGAAAGCTTTTGAGGCTTGAATAATAGCCAATGCGTATTCTCGACTGTGCGAGTTAAGTGACAATCGTCCATCGCCGTCCTTGGCAGCGAACCTGAATTCCGCGGCCTCGCCGTTCCACGATCAACGTAGCATAGGTGCAGTTAAGGAATCCAGGGAATTAAGAGCGATTGGAGCGTTCATTAAAATAACTACCGACGTCAAGACAGTCATTTAGGAATAGAGAGATATTCGCACGATTCCCTGCACTGTTTCAGCGGTGCGTACGTGGCAATTGCGGTCCCTCGCGATGGTGCACGGCGATGATAGTAGTACCTTGGTCTCGTTGGAGCTGGCGAGTCGGTCGATCGTCGATAAGCGGTTCCACGTTGTCCGGATTATGATAATTGCATGCACGATACTTCAGGAGCATTAATTACGTCGGTCGAGGGTTAACTAATTTTCATTTAAATAGAACTTTCTGTTTAGATAGTTCGTGGTGGCGCGTTTTTTTTTTTTTAAAGAGTAGTTTAGTTTCTTGTTTATTGGACGAGGTTGTGGTAAATGTGTTTGTGTCTGTATTCATCAAATTTGGTGTTTTTTTTGTTGTGAAGAGACCATTGATGATGGATTTTGTGGATGTGTGTAGTGGACCATTCTTTTATTTTGGGAGGGAAAAACGGGATTTTGGCTCCTGGAAAAACGTGCTTCAACTCTCGCAGGTGACTTTTGCTGGTATTAAACACTATTTTCAGCCTCCCATCGAACGAACGATTCATGTTTATGAAACATTTAAACCGTTTTGTGTTAATCGGAGGCACTCACATAACGCGAGAGGTAGGACATTAAAGCTCATTGAATATTCATTGAACATTCTCCTGTGAATGCCATTCGACGCATAATGGCAACTTTGAATTTGACTTCTACATTAAATGGCGCGTACGGGGTTTATAAAGAAGCAGAATTTATTCGGGACTAATTTTATTGATTCGCGAATTAAATTTGACTAAATTTTATCCTAAAAATTTAATTAATGGTCAAAGAAACAATTGTTGAACTCGTTTAAAATTCCAAATACCATGATTTATTTTTTAACGATTCAATTTTCCCGCCAATTAACCTGATTCTTCTGTTATTTCAATTTTGCTTAAATAAGGCTAATAATAATTGAAATATGAAACACATTTTACATTCTCTTTCGATGCGGTGGGATAGAATTTTAATTTCACGAATGTTTAATTCCACGCAGACCTAACCTACAAATCAAAATATGCAACCGCAGCCTGTTTAAATTTACCCTCCGACCGATCTGAGAGTGGCAAACTGCTTGTTATCGCGTATAGAGTAGCAATTGCGAAGAATTTCAATGATCGTTTTGGACCATCAAAATACAGGGTGTTCCATTCAGTGTGGCATTTTGTGGAGCTACGGGAAGTGACGAGAATAGAAGAAAATGGCGGTTAAAGAGGAAAAATAGGCAGCTGGTGCAGAGTTTAATAATACGATTGGAAAAACCTTGGGAGGGAAACGTAAAAAATAACGACATAGTAAAAGGAGAAAGGCGTAGTAAAGGTTCCAGAGTGTGTGAAGAAAAGACGTTATGAAGAAACGGAGGGACGAGGGGGGGGGGGGGGGGGATTATGTGAAAAGAATGCAGAGTTGACAAAGTTATTTAGAAGCGTATAGGGAGTCATGAATAGGGGTATGAAGAAGGAAATGCAATATGAATGGAGAAATAGAATGGAGAATGGGAGTAATATGGAAGACAAAAGATTGCAATGTTCAGAGAGCGTTTTAGTTGCACAGATTTAGTAGCAGAAGAGGCAGGAATGGTGATGAAGAAATTCGCAAATTGTGTGTTATGAAATGGTCCTAATCAACTCGTAAATTGAGCTTATAAAGATCGATGGAAATGAGGTTTCAGCGAGGAGTCTACTTCTACTGAGGATTCGTGACCTGAACGAAGAGTAGGAGTGAGGGAGCAAGCAGAGACGGGGAAGTCAACTGGAGTATAAAAGACAAAAGAGAAAACAAAATTATTACATATGCTGAACGATGAAGTGAACGTTAGGACACAAAGGAATATATACGACATTTATAATTCAAAGTTGGTAGGTCGGAAATGGAGAGGAGAAACTGGAGGAGATCAGCAAAATGGAAGAGGAATATAGAGATGAATAAGCCAGAAAGAGGAAATTTAATCCAACTACAAAATACATAAAAAGAGAGATGCATGGATCTGCGAGGAAGCCACGAAGAAAAAGCAGAGTGGAAAAATAAAATAGTAGTGCACAAACAACAAGAACCCAAATCAACAAATCATCAAGGAACAGAAGAAACTCAGAGGTCTTCAATGCTGTAACAAATGCGCAACAGTTGACATTATCATGCATGAAAGAAACGAAGAAACAGAACACAGAAAAGATACGTGAAACACCGAATCAACAAGGACCAAACAAAGTGAAATACACCTATACAGGCCCAATAACAAAACACCAAAAATAAAAGAAAGTCAGAAAAAAGGGGGAAACAAAGAAAAGGGGGCATTTGCTGAGAGAAGCAGCTAGGGCCAAGCGAAAAGAAGAAAGAGCGAAGACGCGAACGGACAACGCGCAAGTTTCCCGCGCAAATCGCGCTCCGCCCCTCACTCCCCCCGCCGCACCAGCGCGCAAGCGAAATCTCCGCGAAACCAGAACACCCTGGCCAGTTGGACGTCGCGGCAAACACGAGGTGTCCGACGAAACGACGACGGTGAACGTCAGGCGCGTCGACCTTCTCGCGACGCGCAGTGGCTGCGTAGTTCCGGCCACGCTGACCCGCGTCCCAGTTCCTTCCCAATCCAGCCGCCCCGGTTTCGCCGTCAGTGACGCGACCTGTCTGATCAGCCGTCCGATCCCGATCGTGTGCGACGAACGATCCCGCGCGACACCCGTCACACAGCCGCGCGTCATTACGCATTCCTGGAGTCGGCTTGGCGCGAGCGAAGCCCCACGCGCGTCGCCCCGCTCGGCGGGACTCGGTGCTCCTCGATCTTGGCGGACGTGGTGTCGTCAGTTCCGTCGATTCCCGATGATCTGTCGCGGTGCTGGGTCAGTCGGGAACGGTTCAGCGGTCGGGACGCGGGGCTGGGAATGTTGACGGGTGTGCGTTGGTGTTGGTGAAAGAGGAAGTTGGGAGCGTGCGCTCGCTCGTGCCGCACTGGTGAAAGTAAGAGTGTGCTGTGCATTCGCGAGTGAAGTGCCCGGGTGGGAGGGGGGGGGGGCACGTTCGGGAGGTTCTTTCGCGTCATTGTTGTGGCCAGGAGGAAGGCTTCTTGTGGTGGGGCTGTGCGTGAAGTTCAGGGACTGATGAACAGGAGTGGAGTAGGAATGATTTTGTGACGTAATTGGGGGTGGTCGTTTCGTTTACTGGGAGTGTTGGGAGCACGTAGGGGTAGGTAGTTGAGAATAGTCTTTTTCCCCGTTTTTGGGTGGGATGCACAATAGGCTGTACGGATATTCCATAGGTGTGGTCGTTAAGCATGCTAGGCGAACGCCTATGGGCGTTCAACGCACGGAGGGTGCCCCTTGATATTAGCATTTGTGTGGTCAGCATGTGGTGGATTCGTCGAGTGAATGACGCGTGATTAGGTGATGCAACCGAGGATAGTTGCTTTGTTGATCGTTTGGATACTTATTTATCTAAAACAGGTGATGATTGACCCAAATTCTTTATTTCAAAACGAAGCAGGCGAAAGTAATGTAACATTTCTCAGACTGTCATATTTTTGCTTATGTTATTTTGTAAATTCTTTGCATTTTAAAGGGTTTCTCCTGGACAATAATAATAATAATAATTAAAAAAAAAATCGTGTTGTCCATTATTTCATTTTGAAGGTAAATTATTGAAGAATCCTCAGTAAAGCCCCATTGAAGGACAAAAGATTCTTCGTTTATGTATTTTTTAAAGCAGCCTTCAATAGGTTAAGAAAATAGAGAAATTTCGGTATCTGCTTTGGGTGCCATTTTTTTTTCTTCTACGTGGCTGTACTTGTAGATCTAATTGCACTTAAATCCAAGATAAGAAGCACTCGAGTTTGTTGACTTCAACGATATCCGAGTGTTGGCGAACTTTTTGCGGGCACCTTTTCCCGAGAGGAGTGATTAGACATGGCTGTTTAGAAGGGGAACAGGTTTCTCGCGGAACACGACCCGTTATTCCATTGTTGTTTTTTTTCCGCTCAAGCTGGACGCAATAAACGCGAACTGAATTCGAACGAGCGGCAGAATTTGTTGTACTATTTTCGCCGTAGTCCAAACGGGTTTCATAAATATGCAACGAACGTGATCTGAAAATCGCTGAATATTTATGAACTTTTTGTGTGTATCTCGTCGTTAGCATTTATAGTTATTGATCTATAAATATATATGAGGGCAGTGTCGACTAATTACAATCACATCATAGAAATAAAGTTACTTTTAATTCTCTAGGGGTATTCTGTCCTATAAGCTCACATAAAATGGAAATTATGCAGGCATGTAAAATATATTTTGCACAGTTTTCCACCTGAATAAAAATCAACATTGCCCTTTTCGAAACAACCAGGTGTCTGTCGTCCAAATTACTAGCAACTCTATTGAAATTTCTAAATATTCATAAAGCATTGGAGAAACAGATTCTGAATGAAGTTTTCCAAATTTTCCAACCTCGTTAGTTTCGCGAAGAATTTTTCGAGGAACATGATGGCCTATTTCCTTTCATCCGCGTCGAAGGGAAAACATTGAAAACTCGATTATCCTCGAACGGTAGGGGGCTTTTTCGCTCTTCGAAGAGGATCAAACTTCGAAGTTGCTTGGCCTGTCGAACCACTGCGAGGTGCAGTCTAAATTGGTCGAGAGAGCCGTAGCGAAAGCTCGAAATGCGTTCTGGTAACTTTGTTTGCGCGGGAAGGAGAGATTGAGCGGGCAAAGGGAACACGGTTATCGAGGAATCGGTTTGATGCACTCGGAAACACTGGTGGCCAATTTCGATAATTGCACTTTGGGATTTATTCACGATTGGTTTATCCTTAAGACGGTCTTGCCTCGATTGAGAAGAATTGGGTTCATTCAGGGAGATTATTAGTTGATCCAGTTACGAGTTTTCTTTTATAGTTTTTGAAAATGTAGTACATTAACTTGTTTAGAGTAACAAGTACCTTCCATGTATCTTTTAGAAAAGAAGTTGATTTTCTTAAAATTGTTCGTTGTAGATTTCTAGATAGGTGGTAGTCTATTGGTGCAGCAGCCGAGGTGTAGGCTGGGTGAATCATCCTTTCTTGATCAAATTCCTTCTGCAGTGTCTTCATCGCCTCATCTGGACGTGTGTTCTTCTCATGCAAGGGAACATCACCCTGTGCAAACTAAAACTGGCCATTTTGTTCCCAATGCGCTAGCATCAATCAGTACAATTGCTCAAACTGGCATTCTGCAGAGCTCATTTAATATTGAATCTAGTACTCTTAGCATGTCCCACAAATTTTGTAGGTATCTGTGACTGTCAGAAAGCCTCTCTGTCTTAACCCAATCTCCTAGACTTCGCATTCTGACGTATCAACTTCCCCTATTTTTCACAATTCGATTCAAAATTGTCTCACGCTTCAAATAAGACAGAAGTCTGAAGCAGACATTAGTTTTTGAATAGGATCATCCCCGTCAGGGACAAGTCTGGCCGCAGGAACTGTGGTCGATATTGAAGCTCGATCTGCTCGAACAATTATGAAAACAATCGTCAAGTAATCGGCTGCCTTTGAGAATCGAATTGCTCGTCCCCCGATTGTGCAGCAGCTTCGCCGTTCCCTGAAATAATGATGCTGGAATTGACGCGACCAGACGGAAATTGCAATCACCGGCGACTCGCGTTTCCTGTTTCACGATTTCGCCGCCTGGCGCCACTGTAGCGATGCAGCAGGCCACCTCGTTCCACTGGACGAGCGGTAATGAGAGCAAAAAACCGTCCAACGATCTGGAAATTCGAGAATGATAGCTGACGATCTTTAGCTACATTACACTCCAGTGTTTCCATTTGTGCTTTTATGAAAGGCGTGAATTTTGAATGATTAGGTTTTAATTTTCCGACGAGAATTAAGGAGTATTATAAGACATCTTTCAAGAAGGTGTACAGAATGAATTTTGTTAGAGCACTAAAGAGGTGAGTATGCGCATCCGCCATATTTGGTCCTCTGGAGAGAGAAGAATATTGAGTATCCGCCTTTATGAATATTGTCAAATTCACTTTGGAAACAGAATACAAACTCAAATGTAATAAAATACTCAAATAATGTGTTGTGCTACCAAGTATCAATATGAGCAACGCATATTCTGTTTATAAAGTGAATTTAACAATACTTAAAAAGCCGGATACTCAATACAGAGGACAAATATGGCGGATGCGCATACTCACCTCTTTAGTGCTCTAGTTTTGTCGATAGTAAAGAGTAATAATGTCGGTTTTGATATATTATTTGTATAATATGTCTGATAATGGTTATTATTTTTGCATACATGGATAAAAAAGTGATTTGAATGAGGGTAATCCTAGGATCTCAACAGTAGCAATTTGAGGTTAAGTCTCAAGTATTGAAATTTATTAATGGAAAAGTGCCTATTTATGTAGAAAAATTGGGAAAATAAAGAAGAGTAGCGTTGCTATCGTCAGAAGTATAAGAAAAGGGTGTTATTTATCTATTTAGAGGAAATGTGGACAACAGATCTTACCAGGATAGAAAAGAGTTCCTATACACATTAGTAGGTCCTTTTATTTCGCGAAAATTAAAGGGAAATCCATCAATTACGTCTTCTAAATTAAATTCCAAAATGCCATTTCCAATTACAACACCACGAATCGAAATTCCCATAATGCCCACCAGGTGGCAACCACAGCTGACTCCATTGTCCCGAGTAAAAGTTACCAGGATTGTCCAAAAACTTATCAGAGCAGAGGTGGGCAAAATTTTTATTTAAATAAAAATTTCGAGTTAAAAAAAAATATTCCCTGTAACTTAACTTTATTCGTCAAATAACCCAAAGTTAAAGTAACTTCTATTTGACCCGTTATTTAAATCATTTTTTATTTAGTTAATGCCCAACTCTGTACCAAAGCCTCTTACCTTTGCAACATGACATTCCGAGGTGAAATCAAAAATACCCAACGATCGTTTCATTACGCAAGAACATGAAGCAAAACAAACGAACTGCCCAACGCAAAGGACCAGTGCCAATGATTTAGTGTCTTCCTATATTTAATCGCAGTACCCTGCGCATACAAAACACCAGCAGTGCGCCAATTTCGCAAAAGACAAAGGAGTCCAAGAAGGTTATTCCCTCTGCGAAACAATGTCACGAGCATGGACGGCAGGTCCCACGGTATCATCATTGTTATCACTCTATATCGGTGGGTAGTCATTTCGGCACTCGAGTCCCCCTAATCTCTGGGTCCCTATCAAACTCGTTCCACGTAGATCGATGATTTGAGCCGGGGTTTATCATCGAACGGCGACAAGTGCCGGCGAACCTAATCAAGACGCCAAGTTTCGTCACGTTCGCAAGTATATACCTACGTCGTCACTCTCGCGAGCGTGTGACGAAAGCTGCCGGTGCTTATAGCCCTGTAATCGATCGTCAGCTTCAGTCGAACGCTCCCGTTTTCCCAGGACTATGATGAGTGGACGCAGTCTCAGCGAGCCCCGTTCCGGGAAACAATAAAACGATCGATGGATCTTGCTCGGCTTGCTGCGCGCCATTAAATTCGATTAGACGGTGATCAAGATTTAAGTGTCTTCTTGGTAGAAACTTGCAGCTTCGTGGAGAATTCTGGGTAACGATTTTCGAGGCATTCGATGACGTACCCCGCGGAAACTCCTTAATGCATTCATTAGGAAGGTTTTAGGGGGATTGTAACGGGACGAGTAAAATGCCGGGAGGTGAAGGATGATATCAGTGGTGGGAGGCATCTCTCGCTTCGCTGGAAATTAAATCTATGGGAATTTGTAATGGAAACGTCTGAGTTGAAGTCGAGTTAAATCTTCATATTGGCGAGGGGATTTGATTTAGACTTAACTTGTTAGGGGTAGTTTGAATTTCGTATATGTAGGACTTGGGAGCTGCGCAAATTCATTTTGCAAATAGTCCGCAAATGTACAGGTGCTTGAAGCAAGATTTAAATGTGTTTCAACCCGTTTTGGGATGTAACTCAGTTAGAATTATATAATAGTAGTGATTAAAATTCGGCTGAGATTGGGTTAGATTCAAAAGCTAACACGGCCAAACTAGATTTAGCCCAAATCCAGGAGTACACCTCGCCAATTTCAAGCAATTTCAGACCGGATTTAATAGTAACTTACACCTTTTTCAAATTTAACTTTGCCTCAGGTCTAACATAAAAATAGCAGGAACACGTTTCAAATTTTTTTCAAGTTGAACATGGAAATAGTCTTAGCAGCAGCGTTGCATAATAATTACATAAACTTTTATATAACTGCAATGTTGTGGAGTTGAAGGTCTCTTTTCACGGAGTCTAAAAATTTCTAAGTATCTGTACACAACAGCATGTTTGAAAAAGATAACAGTTAGTAATATTTAACCTCTGTTATTTATAATTGCCCGCCATTCCTTTTCACCTGGCGTCGCGAAATGTATTAGCGTTTACAGAAGTAAGTTTCTGGAGAATCTTGTGTGTCTACTATTTATAATTTCTTCGCTATGGAACTTAAACAATTCCACTATTTATATACCAGAAAAAGAAACCAATAATTCACAAAGTTTCTGAAACCCAACCTCTAAATACTATGTGTGTTGAGGAGGTTCGTTTCCCTTCAGATTGTCGAAATACGTCTCGGTCTATAATTGCTCACAATTTCCTAAATATCTGCAGCATTGTTTTCCTTAATACGATCCAGACACGCGTTCCCCTTAAGTAATTCATAATGACGAATTAATCGCCTTGATCACGAACCCTAGTAGCTTCTTCCAGCTGCACTTTAAGTCTATTTCCATGTAATAGGGTTAGGTTGCAAAACAGAAGGAATGCTGAACCTTGCCTATTCGTCACTTAATTAGCTCAATGTAGATTTTGTGATGCAGTAAAGACGAATTATTATTATTTATCTAGCAGGTAGTCCTGGTTTCATTCATTCGCAATCTGTTTAACGTCTAAGCGAAGTCTGCTTCGACGTGCCTGCCTCTTCTCACTGACCATCAATTAACAGTCGCAATTTCCCAGGAATTAAGGAATCTCTCGCGCAGACGTTATCAAGCTTCATGGAAAATGCGTGGTGATCCAGCGATAAGTGCCTTAATCCTTGTTTCTCCCGGAGTTCTAGTTAAAAACTCGCGTCCCTGTGTCGCCGCGAAAGAATCGAGGAACTTTTACGATTAAATATGGCGATTAAGGCCACTTTGCGGGAAACTTTGCGCCTCGTTTAAAATTACAAAGGAAGATGCTCTTTGTTCTGCGGACAGTTTTCTTTCAGCTGAAAGCCAAGTTTCGTCACTTTACCTTGACTGATGTAGGTGTTCGAGGCTTGTCAGGGGCGATAAAACGTTTTGTAGATAGTACACCCGTTTATCGTGCGGTAATACGGTGCTATCGAGTCGGCCTAGTCGATATTGGAGCAATTTTCGGGGCTTATCTGGCCACGACGCGTGGTTGATAGAAAATAGAGTCGTGTCGGAGCCTTGAACACGAGGTTCTAGCTACAGCTGTGTGTCTATATGGCTGATAAATGTTGTATAATAGTTCTTTAACGCGCTGATTGACATCGGCGTGAAAACACGCCGAGGCATATGAACTCTGCACGGTTTTGGCTACGGTTGGTTTGGCTTTGTTTATTCTTTTTTTTCGGTTTACATGTACTTTCATACAATGTTCCCACAGATGGCGGTTGAAGAAGCTTCTTATATTGCTCAAAGAACTCTAATCATGTCCGGTTTTGGCTGAAATTTGTCAGTTTTTAAAAACCGGGTTTAAAAATAAATGTTCAAAATAAAAATTAGTTTTAATTTTAAAAATCGGTTTTAGATACTAGAATTAATATGTAAAAATTAATTAATTATTTAATTAAAAACGTTAACATTTTGACTTTAAATCCCCTAAGGTACAAGCATATTGTAGTAAAACTAATCTTCATATTTCCTGAAAAAAAAATACTAAATAAAATGAAGATTTATAATTTATATTTTGTATGGATTTTAGTTATTTTATTTTTTTATATGTACTGTAATTCTATAAATATTAAATAAACTGAAAATTTTAAAATAAATATAAATATTTTTTACTGTTTTATTTATATTTTTTTTATTTGTAAATAATCGCAAACCGGTTCAACCATTTTTGTTTTTCGAATACTGGAATTCGAAAACCGGTTTTTTCAAAATTCGATTTTTGTATAAACTTTGGAAATTTTCTAAATTTTGGAGTGTGTTTGTTAAGCAAAACTTCGGAAGGCCTGGCAGCCTTGAAGAGCCGTTTTTCAAAATCTTGCGTCACTGAAACTGTTAATACCTTCTCGATTTCGAAGCAGGTGCCTTCAGTAAAGGAAGAAGTGGAACTTCCAGAGCTGGATCTAGTTTTATGATTGAAGTAACGATCTTGTAAGTCTGGAGTTACTGCTGATGTTTCGAGTTGAAAATTGTGAGAGGATGTTACGTTTGAGGAATAGCGAGCTGGATTTTTAGGAATTGAGTAGCCTGTTCCAACCTGTTAGGTAACTTCCTTCCTCTACGCCAGAGATTTACATTCATCAAGTAATTAGCATGAATTTACGTGACGTCTGATGAAGGGTTCCAATTTCTGGGAAGTGCGACTCACAAGCAAGGTGGGCTATGTTACAAAACGAATTTCTGACCCTAAAACACTGGTAGACGTCAATGGTTATATAAATACTACACTTGTGTAGTTTCATTTGGTTCTGCTGTGTGACACGTTTCACCAGAGAAGTTGATGAGCTTTAGCTATTGTTACATCATTTGGGCAGAGCTTCAAATGGGAAAATAAAAAACAGAACGTGAAAAAATAAATGGCTTTTATTTTTAGTCATATGAGGGAATTCTTCTAAGACAGTCATTTAGGCCAGTACCAAAATTATTTTTCCTTGTTTAATGCCTTTTAATAAAAGCTTGTTTTAAAAAATTTTATTCTATAAATTTCCTTTTCCTTTGGTGGTGGGTGATATTTCCTTTGGGCCCAAAGGATCCAGTCACCGCTATTCGAGAATCAAAGTCACAGAAAAGTGAGCCAGTTCACTGATAGAAAAATGGTTCATGGAGGATTTTAATTGAGACCTAACCCAGATCCCAGTACTAATCTGGATGCCCATCGAGCGTAAAAGAGGTAAAAACAACGTGGCTAGGTTGGGAGATGTAATCAAGAGTGTCACGTACCTTTCCACTGACCGGAAGGGATTTGAATGTATTTATAGGGCATCTCGGGACGATCGTGAAAAGAGTTGGAGAGAATTCCTTCTGGATTGCGTCAGTCCTCGGTGGCTGGAAAGGTCAACTCTCCAATGTTCCTTTGATGCATAAAGAAACGTGTTACGAGATGGTTTTGTAATCAAACTGGAGTCACGGTGGAAAAGTACTAGCAGAGGGAGTTTACTTAATCGAGAAGCTCCACTTGCTGCTTCTTTTTGTTCAACCTGGCTTCATTGGATGCGCAGCTCATTTTCTTTGTAATTAGTGGCTTGGGAACAAAAGACTAACAATAAAAATAATATAGACAAAGTGTTGAGATAAAATTGATTTCAGCTAAATGTACTCGGCTCTTCTTTCTTCAAAAAAAAATTAGAGTTTTACCAATTTCTTTTTAAGATGACTAGGCAGTCAACTTACTCGAAAATCAAGTATTTTTTGCGAATTAATTGCAAGGAAAAAAATTTTTTTTTTATTTGTTAATATGGTTAGATATTTTTCAAATCTACTTGCTGTTTTATTCGAATTGTCAGGCATTCTGTGGGAATGATGTAGTAGCCGCTTGTCGATTAAAGTTGTATTATTATGCTGCGTTTGTTAAGCACGGTGAGAATTTAACAAATGTCCGAAGATAATTGATTGCACGTTTCATGATGGATTAGATCACGTTCGCAGTATCTTTCATCGTTCGTTCTTCTTTTTTATTCCTGCTGAAGCCTGTCAGCCTATCGTCGAGAATGCACTTCGCGACGAGTGACGTTCTCGCATACCGGTTTTCCTTGAACATCCTTGTGCTCGTCAACTCTCCTACGATAATTCCATGGAAATTAGTTATCGATGTATTCCTATTTTTTTCATTGTTTAGTAACACCAACGACATCTTGGCATACAGATTACGTATTCCTAGAAAAATATTGATTGTTTGATTGATTTTTGTGGAAATAATGTACTTTGGAAAATAATATTTTTAGTAGTAGGCGGATGTTTGCCACTGAAAATCAATAAAGTGTTATATAGAATATAAGGAATTTCTTTCACCGCTTATTTAACTATTTACTTATGTATAAATATTGAAAATAAATACTTCGTTCCGTCTTTCTGCCAGAAATTCATTTCACAGAATTTATTTAAACAGTTCGTCGAATTATTTTCCATCTTTCAGAAATATTTCCACAAAAATCCATAATGAAATTCTGCTCTTCCACCTTCCAACTTCATTTATAGTCTCAACTTAAATTCAGCATCCTCTTATACCACATTACCATTTATCAATATTTGTCAAAAATATTTTAATATCCTTCCAAGGCAGTTCACACAATAATTACCACTTCCATAGAAACCTCCTACCATATTCACTTCTAAGTTACAAATTCAACGAAATCAGAATTAAATTACAATATTATCCTCCAGCCTTCCCATTCCCTTCTAAACAATAGTTCCCTTCACTATTCCTCTCCAAACAATAAATAACCTCACTAGTATTCCATTCCATCACTCTGCATAATAAAAACTAAAAACCCAGGCTTCCTCACCTAGAACAGCAAAAAAGAAACGGACAAACTTTGCATTCAAAAAATTCTTCCACTGTTCCACATTCTTTCAGTCTACCCTCCACGAGGACGTCCCTCCATTACGTTTCCCCTGCGAGTAGAATATTCCTTCTGTATTCCATGCACGTTCCTGCTTCACGTCCCTGGATACACAGGACATAAATTATGGAGGCTCTCGATATCCATCCCACGATATCACGATCTCATTATAATCGGCAGCCAGAGGTGAATTCTCGAGATCCAGGCTGCAGGAAGGTGACTTTCTATCTTGATTCAATACGAAGAATCCATCACCTGGTGTTCCACGGATTTCCCTGCGCGAGCTATTGACCCATGCCGATGTTGTCGAACCTTTCTTCGGATGTTTGTCGAGACGGGTTGATTCCACTTTTTATAGACTGTCTGATATTTGCTGCATTCTTCATCTAATAAGGGAACATATCGAAGTGACAATCGCCGATTTTGACGCAACTTTGGTAGAAAGTAGTTCTTACAAAAATATTTGACACGTATTTTTTCTTATTGGCTTATTAGACCTTCCGCTATTCTAACATAAATCAAGAAAAAAATTTAACTCGAACATGTATTAATTCTGTGGTATATATTTATTATTAATAATTTAATTCACGTCGGTTTAATTGACGAGCATGTGAGGAATACTCAGAAAAAAATTTGTTTACGTGTTCGCCAAATCTGGGCCCCATTGAGGAGACTGAATTTCAAAGGGATCGTTATGGCGTCCATTCCCTCGTCAGAAGTACGCGTGGGCGTCTCAATGCTCGTAGAAATCACATTAAACACTTAAAGCGACAGGGTGTTCCGTTATCGTTAGAAATTCTGGTGGTTGGTAAAATTGCTGTCATTTGGCAGCACAGCTGAATCGTTTGCTCGTCTTTTTCTCATGAGAACGAGGCAATTTGGATCCCTTGTCTCTCTAACAAGAGAATGATGGTCTTCTCAAATTACTGTGGAATTGTTTATAGTCATAGCTGCGAGAGTAGGTATTGCACTTTCTGTATACGTTACATTACCAATGAACAGGAGATTTCCATATAGTTTTTATTTTGTAGCAAGGGGAAGCCAAAGTTATTACCCGTGAAGCTGTGATCTTCAGTCATGAGCAGTTTAGAATGACATTAATGCTTTGAGGCATAAAGTTGTCGGGATATTAGCCAACTGTGGGAGAAGGGTTGCATAAAGTTTAGGGCCTAACTTAGGGCAAACCTAAATGTATTCAGTGCTAGTGTAGGGCAAGCTTAAATCTATTCATTCCTAATTTAAGGCACACATAGAATTATTCACTCCTAATTTAGGGTAAACCTAGATCTAGCTAGTCCCAACTTAGGGCAACCGGAGATCTATGCACACCTGACCTAGGGCACACTTAGACCCATGCACACCTCACCTAGAGCAAATCTGGATCTATTCAGACCCAAGTAACATATAAACTAAAACGAATCCAATCCTGAAGAATAGACCTAGTCAGACCTAATCCACATCTATCCTAAAGGAAACTTAGATCTAGTCAAACTCAACCCAACGTAATCCAGGTGTCATCATTAGCATCCTCTGCATCGACAGCATGGAGGAACAACGCGTTAGGAGGGAACAATGGGGGATCAATTTTGCTACGGCCTGTTGGGCAAACTGGGACAAGTACCAACTTGTCCAAATGAAACTAATTAGGCTAGATCCTCGGCACTTGTTGGCATCGTGTCTCTTTATCTTATTGTTAGAATTTAAACAGCCCAGTGGCACTAAATCTCAACATTAACTCTGGCCAGTTTCTAATGCCCAGACTTAACCAAGGATTTTGAAAATTAGCTCCAGAGTGCCGACAATGAAAATCACACAAATAGCTGTATTTAAACTGAGAGTTAGGAACCTTGCAGCATCTATAGCCTCTGCAGGGGAACTCTCGATGAAAGGATGAATTTTCTGTAGCATATTAAGATGTAGATAGCAAGCTTATTGGATTTAGGAATTCGAGCTTGGATCTCAATGTATTATAATAGTTGGAGAATGTTCAAAACCTTTGAAGTTCTTTATCTCTTTGCGCTGTACTGTCTCCCAATCCACACAACTAGGAGCTATTACTCGCAAAGTTCTAACGAACGTCGAAATTGTCTATCCCAGTGATATCCTTTAGAAATGTCTCGCGAAAGGCGTGTCCTTTGAAGTGCCACATAAAGAACAATCTCAGCGAGCGCTGTACCGTGAGTTACTGAACTTCCAAAGTGAGTTCGTGGAAGGCAAGAAGAAGGACAAAGGTGCCGAGTGTTCCTCAAGAATCAGTGGCAATAAGTGTCTTCCTTGTTAGCAACTTCCACAAAACTTTCCCGAAGGGAGTCGTTCTAAGAAAAAGGGATATCCGCGAATCTACCTCCCCGGTAACTTAAAAAACAAACCAGAGCTAATTGCAATTACCCCAAGCAAACTACCAACTAGATTTGCAGCTCCAACAATCCCTGAATCAGACACTGCATCCGTATTTACTTTTCCCCGGACTGGAGGACTATGGGAACCAACATATCCTTCATCAGCACCTAGCCAATCGGGCATGTGCCCCAGCGTCATGCTCCACCTACACTTTGCGCGGCTCCTTCAATGAGGCCAACTTCGAGGACAAACCTCGTCGCGTCTCCTGCTTGCCCAAGCGTCAGGTTCCACGTCCGCGAAGACCTAGATCCCGCGCTTTAACCGTGGACAGGATGCGGTAGAGGAAGAGGGGCTGTGTCCTCGATCAGAAATGTGCTGGAAAATGGTAGATCAGGGCGAGACCGAGATGGTGTGCCGAGGAAAGTGACGAACAGGACGGCCTAACGATGTCGGGATCCAGTGGCGGATTAATGGACTTCGCGGAGTCCTCGGTTGGCGGGCTGAAAAGATGCGGCGGTGGCATGAGTTCTCCATCCCTGGGCGCGGGAGGGGGCGCAGGAAGCTCGGGGGGGCTGCCACGAACCCTGTCCGCTTCCGCTCTGCGACTACGGCCGTCCAGGAAGGCTCTGTTCTGGGAGCAGTGTTTCGAGTCGCCGCCCAAGCAGAGAGACTTGTAAGTGGATGATGACTGTTGGAGGCGAGAGAGGGTGTTGAATCGAGGTCGACCATCAGTCGCGGAGCAGTTTAGATTGGGGCGCATTGGGACTTTTGAGGAGCAGGTGAATTAGGGCTGATGAGGGCTGCTGATTTTGGGAGCAGTTGAGTCTAGGGACTTCTTGGGGGAATTCATTTAGTTATTGGTGATGAGAGGTGTTTAGTTGATGGTAAGTGGATTTGTGTGGGCGCGTTTATGTTTTGCGAGGATTTTGTGGTTTTTAGCGTAATGTGTTGGGTGTTTATCGTTTATCGTCCGATTTGACGCTGACCAAATTCGAGTTTGATTGCATTTGCTCGATAAAAATTCGATAAACGATTTATGATGACTAATTAGTTGATAATGGCCGATAAGTTGTGAGTAATTAGGTGTCGAGTGTTGATGAGACTCGAGCAGCGATTAAAGTTGATAATAGCGTTTTGATCGACGATTTTTGGATAGTTAAGTCGATTATAATCGACAACAGTTTTTGATTAATTAAGTGCTGAACGATGATTATCCACGTGAGGTTTGTTTTGTTGAAGTTGATAACTTGTTGATGGTAAAGATTCAGTTAATATGTATTGATAAGAATTCGTGAAAATTTAGTACAAGATTTAATAATAATTCAATTTTGATCGCTAATCTAAGCGTAAATAGTCGGGCAATTTTTACGGGGTCTTTCTCAGAAAATATTTCCTACATTCTTTACCTCTCTCAATAAATTTTCTACAAAATTTCCTACAGCACTTTTTCTAGCAACTTCTATTTCAAACTTTTTACGCTACTGTCTAATAAATCTTCCACAAAATTTCCTGGATCTTCTTTTTAAATTTCCAAAGGGGCTTTTTTAAAGACAGTTCAGCAGTCATTAAAAAATAAATAATTTCTGACTGAGAAGAGAATTTAATTAGGCAGTGTAATATTTAGAAAGGTCCTCTTGTGTCACCATTGGCCTTCCATTAACGGAAGCAGTGATGATCGATCACTTCGGACTGACGCAAATCCGGACCGTTTTTTATGGACGAAAATACACCCATATAACTGAGTGCAAAAATATTTCGCAATTCAGCAGAACGACGTGTATAATTGGCCGACATTCAAGGGACTCATTCATGGATGGCTTTAACATTTATTACACGCATGTTTATCAGTTTGATGCATCTGCATAATGAATCAAGCAAATGACCGTCAGAGTAAAATAAATCCCGTGTATTGGAGAAAGGCCAGGAACTCATTTAGAGCATTCTAGGTACACTATTTCTGGGTTGCACGCCTGTTTTCACTTATTGCAACGTAAATGCGATCGAAGCATACAAATAATCGCGATTGTCCATAAAAAAAACGACCCTTTCTGTTTTTCACTCAGCTGCTGCAGTATTTTACAGTTGAAACTGTGGTATGAATATTTATGAATTGGAGGAATTTGAAAAAATCATTTGAAGAGTGAATTAAAAGGGTTAAACGATGACTTCGAAAAGTCGAGTGATAAAATCAAAAATGTGTATCAAAAAGGATTGGTTATTTGATTTCGGTGGACTGGAAGGGAAATTGCAATGAAACGGAATTTGGTTCCCTTTTTGGGTCCATGAAATTTTTGTTTCTCCTGAAAACACGGTTTCGAAATCGATACAGGCAATGAATTAATATTTCCCGTGGCTCGGATATTTTTAACTTTGATGAACATTCCAGTACTTGGATGCAAATAATAATTACGACCTAAAGGGAAATGTTGGGCCATTTTAGAGAAAAAAATTTAGAACACTTTTTTTTTATACGTTTTACACTGCGTGACATTTCTTCCTATATTTTAAAATATTTCAGATTCCTCATCTGCATTATTTTATATTATTCAAAATTCTTCTACATCAGGTTCACATTTATATTACATTTAATTTGGTTCCTGTTTATTTCCTACTTTTTCATATTTTAGAAAAGTTTTTCTATTTTCAAAAAATTTTATATCTCAAATATGAAATGATTTTTTAAAAACTTAAGGGATTTTGAAAGTAATATCTTTGATACGGTTCCAGTTTTATCCGGATTATAACTACGTATGTAGAAGACCAACGTCACGTTATTAAAATGTCGTTTTCATTTTGTGAATTATGTAGCTACTGGTATGGCATGTGAAATGCTTCTTCCATTTTCGTTGTCAAATTTCACTCGGCGAATATGAAAGTTTAACCATGCCTTGCGCAATTCAGTGACGTTGTACGTGCGTCAATCATATTTGAGCTTTTCCCTACTTTGAAATTGTACGTTTTTGCTGGCGTTCCACTGAGCCATTAATTTCGGGGATTTTCTGAACGAACTGGAAACAATTATAATAAATACACTGTCTGAATAAATAATAGAACAAAGGCAATTCGTGCAGAAAGAATCATGACACATAAAAATCTAAGAAAGGTACTTCATGCTATCTGTGAAAACGAAGTCCAAATTTTCAAATTCTTTTAAGAAAATTACAAACTTCCTTTTTTAAAAAAATGAATGAAAAACAATTAAATATTACATCCAAATTTCTCTTAAAATATGCTTGCTTGAGAACTCAATGTTTGAATAACAAATTTCAGTGAAAAATTTCCAAGGAATTTTAGTATATTAATATTGAATTTTGAACAATCTCTGGCACACTTTGAGCCATAAATTTATGAATAAAGTTTAAAGGGGAGAGCGTGGAAAGCGGTCCAAGGGTGAATTTCCTAGAGATAGCTCTCATATTTTCTTCAAAAGGGCTAATCTTTTAAAAGCTGGCCCACTTGGGGCTCCGTCAAAAAGGCTTTCCCTCTTCTAAACAGTTCCCTGCCTCTTTCTTATTTCGTCATTCTCTCCCCTATCTCTTATCTTCTGCCATGTCGTTGTATAAGTCTAAAACTTCAGCCTGAAGTATTGATCGTGGGGGAAAACCTCTGTGCTGACCATTTATCCACCCCGCGTGACGTGGAAGAAAATGATTTGGAGGTAGTTTGATGAATTCATTTTTTCACTTCATGCCTTCTTCAACACCCAAAATGGTACCTTTATTTTCACTTATAAATCTTCACGCGACATTATAACCCGAGTTTTCATTTTCAAAATTTCAAAAATCATTTTCACCCCAAATTTTAGGAGTAGAAAATTTTCTGTGCCACTAGCTTTCTCTGCACAGGCAAACTAGATGGGAATGTGAGTGGCTGAAATTGAAAGTGGCAGCTCCTTTGCCCCATTGTCAGTAAATGTATTGAAGGGTTTAAAGGGGTTGCGGAGCATGGAGGAAATTGCATTCACCGTTTATAACCTGCCAGTAACGCGCCGCGATCCTCTCCTCGTTTTACTTCCGATTCGTTTTCTCGGCAATTGAATCTGCATTTTCCACCTGTGGTTTTAATGGGACGTACGTGCTTCTGTTTCGACGGAAGCAATCGTGCGCTTCGATTGAGCACGATTATCGAGCTCGTAGGACGCTCTCGATATATCCTCATCAGAATTGCATAAGTAAATTATAGTAGAAGAATCTTGATATCTTGATACATATTCATGAGCTCTGTATAAAAACGTTGCGATTGAAAATGGGTTGAGCTTTGAATACATCGTACGAGGTTTATGGTAAATAGGGGTACTTATTGTGGGGGTTGATGGAATTTGTTGGATGGAGCAAAAAGTAATTGGGTTCAGGGATACTCAGTTTTTTATTGTGAAGACTTTTCTTTAGAACATGCTGTGCTTGAGAAACAACTAACTAATGGTAATAATGGTAATTGTGGAGAGACCCAGACAATTTTATTTACGCTAATTTAATAGTTATACCTGTTAATATTAAACCTGAATGATACCTTCTATTTACATATTCAATTTTACAAGCACACCCAAATAAATTAGGGGGAGTAATTAGGTTAATTATATCAAATTTAATTTGAATAATTCTACCTTTTACTAATATTTAATATGTAATATCAAGAAAATTCTACCAAACAAACCATATTATATTAATAATCTTATAACATCATTATTTATTTTACTAACTTGCATGCTATGTAATGCTTGAAGTCAATTACGTTTGAAAAGAAGTAATTTACTTATTCGTATCATATAGATAATATTCGTAGATTCCTGGCACTTGATGAAGTATTAAGTACTCCAAGTATAATCTACTCCGTAAGTTGTATAAGTGGGAAGGCGGCTTTAGGTAACTTTTAGGTTAGGTTCCCTTTTTCCAAGTTTAAACTGTTCATAACTTGAGCTATCATATCCAGGGATGAAAATTGATCAGTAATAAAGCCCAAGGTATCCGTAATTTTATGAATCGCAATGCATTGCCCTACTGAGAAGTCAGAAAAGCTCTGAGAAAGTTGAATTTTAAATTTGCCGCCAGATGGCGCCCCTGTAGCCCAATAATTACGAAAAAATTCCACATGCTCTAGCAGACGAACTAGCATGCATCCGCCTATTTGTTTAAATGGTGAACATTCTGCTGCTTCTATCATAATTCTATAATTTCGTTATCAGTCACCATTACACGACAACTGATAACGATTTCGTTACATGATGTACGGTTATTTTGAAGATTATCAATCATAATAACTTTTGCAGCGCGAGCAGATTGCCAGCTGGGGAGGCTAGGTTGATTAAAACGCGTTTATCAATGACAGTTTTAGAGGGACGCAGGAATTAATGGGCGCGCAGGTGATCTTTAAACACACATCGTGACCTCTGACCTAACGGAATGTTCGCTGGGAAAGCGTAAAATAATTTGTTGCGCACCGATGCTGATAGCGCATGAGCTAAATAATTAAAGTAAAATCCACGAGTAATCTCTAGAGCAAAATGATCGGGTTACAATATTTCACGAATTGCTACCGTAGCTTAAAATCAATGATTTTATTTTGAATAGGAAGCATATTTATTATTTTATACTCTCCAGTTTAATAAAATTAATGTCTTCAAGCAGAAATAATAACAAATTAAACAGAAAGGAGCAAAATAAAGTATTTCTGAAGTAGTATATAGTGGGAACAAAATCTTTGTTAGAAACTTTGACATATTAAATTTAATATAGAACCTTTCAATTATAGAGTTTAATTAAGTGTTAATTTCAATTAGTCAAAGCTTGTCCCTTACAGAATATCTGTCATACTAAAGTATGTTTGCTTGTTTCCTCAAAAGTGGCTTCCTTTACGAGGTGAATTCTGTAATTAAATTTAGTTAATTAAGGGGAACCATTCGCAGAGCGTTTTGTTAATTAGCACCCACGAGTCGAAATGTTTAATTTTGTTGATTTGTTCCTCAAAGGTACAATTCCCTTGACACATGGATTAAGTCTAAACAAAGCTCGCTCATTACGAACGGATTTCGTTAATATTAAATTCCGTTAATTAGGATTTCCTTGAATGTTGAATTTGCTACGTCGCATATATATCCCTTTGACGGTGCACCCTTTTGATTTACTAGTATCTGGTAATATTACAATTTGTACTTAGGTGTGTTGGGTTGACATTTCCCCAAGCATTTTCTGTCATATTAAACATTGTTAATTAATAATCTGATCGACGTCAAATCAACATTTCGTTAAATTCCTTTGTACCATTAAAATTCTTTAGATATCTTCTAATTTCCATAATATTAATTAATTTCCACCATTTACTATTTATTAATACACTTCGTCAATGGATATTATTAAAAATTCATGCATCGAGAATTCAAATAATAAATAATTTAACAACAGATTGCTTTAAAGAACGGGAAATTAAAACTTCGAGTAGAAATGATCAAAAATTCCTAATAAATTTTTGTGATAAAAAAATTATTGATACCAATACCGAATGTAAATATGTAAAATTATAATGTCCTTTCATTGTTTTGTGCATTTTTCAAGTCAATCAAGGGGCAATTTCTTTGAGCTGGTTTCCAAATAATTTAGTTAAATTATTATAATATATATTTACCTTGAGATGAATTTGAGATACTCATAAAGTGTTAAAGCATTAAGAAATATCGTGGGAATATTATACTTGGATCCCAAAAATTATTTTTCTCAAAATATTTCTCCCAAAAACATTTTCTCGTTCACAAAACGCAGTAACAGGCTGTTCCATTTATGGCGGACCACTTTTATACACAACCAATAAATCAAACCACAAAACACTTAAAAATGTTTAAAAAAAAGTCGTCCTGAAGTGTATAATCACTGCTTTCACTTGCAAATTCCTCTTCGCACCCATTTTACAATTTCATTATGTGTCCTTAAGAAGGCACAATGTGTACAAACTATTACAAGATTAAAGCATAAACAGCAAGTTGACTAATTGGAAAAGAAATGGTGTACAGTTTGTAAATTTCAAATGCCACGCTTGCATGGTGATGGAGTGCAACTTTTGGGAGCACGAAGTAAACGTCGAGCTCGTTGCGAGTTGAACATTCGTCCATTGCTCTTTCCTTTGTCATTTCCCCATTAACCTTTCCCCACAACGATCGGAATTCCCTTCACTGACTGTGACTTATTTCGTTTTTGCAGCCATGGCGAGGAGCTCATCGTCACGCCTTTCGCGCAGATCCTCGCGTCCCTGCGCTCTGTCAGGAACAACTTCCTGTCACTCACAAACATACCTGCGAACAAGTAAGTGTATTTTGGATAGACCTGTATTATTTTTTCATTACAATCTAATCCTGAGAAAGAAAAGCTTAGTTACTAAGGAAAATATTATGTAATGTTTTGGAAAAGTGTACGGTTAGTCGCATTTAAGGATCTCTATTTATATAGGGTGTTCCATTTTATGACGGCGATTAATACGAGTTCTTGTTGATGATTTTCGACTAATACGGGTCACTATTTTGCAGCAATTGGGAAATTCAACAATAAAAGTAAAAAAGCATTTTCAAATTTTAAAAAATGGTCTTAAAATGTTCATCAAAAATTTTTTTGTAATGAAGTTATGATCATTGTATGATGTTACTCTGGACATTCTTCAACATTCTTTGGAAACGTTTTTATTTAAATCGATAATAGTTTTGAAACAAATTGTGGCGGTTTGCTAAAATGGAACACCCTTAGAATTTTGTCAACAGTACAATTTAAATACTTAAATATTTCCTTTCGTGTGTGTATTTTTTTAAGTTATTCTCTATTTGTTCTTCTTATATTCTACAACTACTTAGGATTCGTATTAAAAAATATGCTTTATTTTTGTTTCTTTTTCAGATCACGAAGGAGTAGCGGCGCGCAGGGCAGCAGCACACCACAGCCACGAATTCTGGCACCAGGAGGTAAAAGATGGAATTTTTTTTATGAAAATTACTGCAGATTTTAGTTGAATTATTTTTTAAACTAATTTTCACGTGGAAATCAAAGTCATATTTCAGATTTCGAAAACAAAAGATGTCGATTAGGGTGCAATCTTTCGACGTGACGTTAAAAGAAAATTGTTTATTCTTAGCGGTTGCAAAATTAATTCAGATCACGTTTAGATTGAAGTCCGAATCAAATCGGTTTCTGTCCAAAATGAAATTTTGCATAATCCCAGTTTCTACGATCTCATTTTCGAGAATGAAATGTTCGACTTAATAATTGCGTATTTTCTGTTTTTCCCACGGAAAATTAATTTAAACCAGGTCCTTATCGAAATTTAAATGAAATTTATTAATGTGAACATGCATATTTCAGAAATTTAATTACTGTGACGTAATTTTCATAATATAATTGCGCACTTTCAGTCGATCCCATGGAAAACTTAATTTGGGCTTATGTTTCACATTGAGATTAAAACTGAATTCGTTTCAGTGTGGTAGTAGAATTTTGGAAGTTTCAGTTTATATAATTTTGATTTCGAGAAAGTACTGCATATTCTCTGTGCTCGTAAATTTAATTCTGGAAATTGATACTGAACTCCACTGTTTCGTCTTTCATTTAACGCGAAGCCACGTGCCTGAATATTTTGACGTCAATCCACCTTTCGCTTTTGTTTCCTGTTTGGAGATTGTCTCATTGCATTCATGCAGATTTTCTTCATCGGTCGGGCTTAATATTTCCATCAATTCATTTTCCCCGTCCTCCAGTTTTAATAATCTCCTTGAAACTTTAATGGCTGTCTACTTTCCTATAAAACATCCCACTGATGTTGTACTTTGAGTTGCTTTATTGCGATTCTCTCTCACATCTACATATTAAAACTGCTTTTCTAAAAATGGTACGCGGTATATTTCCGCAAAAACTGAAAAATTAAATTTTCATTTATACACCTCTTTTTGGGAAATAAATTTTTAATAATTTTGATGAAATTTGACATTTACGACCTTTGAAAATTAAATATTTTTTCTAACACAAAAGTATCAGGGAAATTTTATTTAGTCCCTTCAAAAGCATTTACAAACACTTTGCCTCCACTGCACTTACAATTAGCAATATGGCGCATCGTATCGCGCAATATAACCTCAAAAATGAATTTACCTACTCACATTCTAATATGATAATACGAGGCAGTCATCCTTGAAGCAACAACAAAACCATTAGACCTTCCAGTAGTACTTCTAAATAATAATACGTGAGCAAGTGAATAACTTAAATAACAGTAAACTTATATTAGATTCAATTTCAAAATTAAATTTTTTTACTGTCTTAATTTCTTATACCCAAAACAAACAAATTTACTGCAAAACTATAAATCTCCATTTAACACAAAAAAAAATAATTAGATGCATCGCCGATTTGTCTACCTGAACTATATTTAGAACACGCAGTCTGTCTTCCATTTTCCGCATTCGATAAGAGCCATCTTAAATCCTGTACTTTCTCCCGCTGTCTGAATCTAAGGATTTAATTAACGACACCTCTATCAGCGTATCTCTTTCGATTCCCCTCGAAAACGACCCACCAGTTCCATCAAGTTCTCCCTTTCGACGCCCGAGGATCCTCATCGTGGCACGATTGACTTCAACCAGCCGCGCAGTGCTCTCAGTCACTTCCCCTTTGACACGGAACGCGCCGTCTAACGTCTCCTTTCCTTCTGCCTTTCAGAAGAAAACTACATGAAACTGGCCGTGGAAACGATGGAAGAGCTGGAATGGTGCCTGGACCAGTTGGAAACCATTCAGACGCATCGATCCGTGTCCGACATGGCCTCCCTCAAGGTAGGTCCTAACCGTTCCCTCGTGCACGCCCATTTCCTTCCGCTTTCTGCACCTACGCTCGTTTTCCGGTGAATAGTCGGAGGCTCCAGTTCGATGTGTACTCAGGAACATGAATCTTCTTGGAGGTCTATGCGTCGTTTCAGTACGATGCTGGTGGAGCTAAATGCAGCAGAGTAGCCTGGGTATCGTGGAGGTGTCAATTTGGATTTGCTTGAGCAGAATCCTGATCTTTGACTGGGAAAAGATTCACGGGCATTTGCGATGAAAGTGTCTGTTTTGAGGGATCTGTTTAATGGATCTTGACAGTCTCTTTTGTTTTTACAGTGCTTCATACGTCGACACAGCTGGCCACCCAAGGCTTAGGGAGCTAAAAGGGGTTGATGGTTTTAGGAGAGCATAAATTCTAATGGTGTTGCAGCTGTGCTAGCATTGCTATCCTCGTATTAGCTATGTACTGACCAACACCTTCAAACAAGTGTGGTCTAATTGTTCATAGTATATATGAGAGTAAAGTTAGTGAGAGGGAGTCAGTTAATGATACTGAATCTGGGAGTGAACTTGGTCAATCTGATAAGGGACATCACTCAACTGTTACACGCTTATTTTGATGAGATTTACGTAGATTATAGTCCTCGAAAAAATATTTGACACGTATGTTTTTTATCGGCAAAGGTTCATATCTAGGGGGTGAAATTCGCCTTCAAAGTTGGGGTGCAAAATACGTTTGCTCCGATATCTCGGAAACTATGCACTATAGAGAAAAATCTTTTAGACGAAAATAGTGTATTTTTTTATAACAAAAAAAATTCTCTCTGCTTCACGGCAAGAAAAAAGTTCAAAAGAAACGATGTGCCGCAAACGCACCGTTGCGACTCAAAAAATTGTTAGTTTAGGCAAAGTTTACGCAAAAATTACAGTGTGTACAGCCACTCGCACAAGCAGGGGTAGATGTTTCGTTATCTCGGGAACCTCAAACAGTTTTCCTAGTCACTTCTGTTTCCTCTCACTCATACTCATATCGAAGTCCAGCTGTCTTTCCGCGGATCGATATATTGATCATGATTTCGCCTTTGTTTTCTTTTAAAGACGAGAAGGCAAGGATGTGAGTGTGAGCGGGAGGAAACTGGAGCCACTGCTTGTCGAGTGGCTCTGTTTTCGAGTACACTCTAATTTTTGTGTAAACTTTAATAATTTATTGCGTCGTTTGCGGCACATGGTTTCTTCTGAACTTTTTTCTTCTCGTTGAGAAAAACACATTGATGTAAAGAAACTTTAACATTAATTTCCAATATTATAAACAATTAATTTCGCGGCAAGATTTTTTTTACAAATGTCCACCGATCCAGAGGTGTAGATTCTCTTCTGAAATCAGTGACCATCACATTTTGTACATCCTGTACATAACAAAATACTTGAACAGAAAGTGATCCTTTGTTCGACAAAGAATCAAATACGTAGAATAATTTGCAAATTAATGTCTCTTAATATTTATCCAACTGAACTACCCGAATGTTTAATAAAGTTTGCTTAAATTACCCCAAGTGGATTTTAAAACTAAATCATGGGAGAGGAGAGTTGGGCATGTTCAGGAAGGCTTTGAGACTGTTAGTTGAAAAATTACGAAGGATATCTTGAATCTTGAGATGAGAGGGAAGAATCGCGTGTAAAGAACTTTCCATGGTAATCCTTTCGTGGACGAATAATTTCCTGACTGCTTTCATGTTCCGGTTACGAGAATTTCCAATTTCCTCGACCATAAAAATCGCAGGAAGAAGGGGAACGTCGACGAGCCAAGAGGCGATCTGTAATACTTTTTTTTATCTCGTACACTTTCAGTGACTTGATCTAGAGTGATTGAAATTCTCCGTCAGCGTTGCCTCTGAAATGCGCGCTTCACGAGCGTCACAAAGCTTCTCTCCATTCCATTCGAAGTTCCCTTATGTACAGCTACCCGGCAACGGTTCTCGAAATAATTGCATTGCTCTTTAATTTTGTTGGGAGTTAATTGAATTACTTGTATCACTTGTTTCTTTGGAGAGAACGAATACCTTTGGAGTTTAATCTGACGATTGTTACTGTTTCATTTAAACTTCTAATTTGTGTGGAAACTGAAAAAGCTTTCTTTATTTTTGTAAGAACGCGCAGATATTTTATTACCTTCGAATGAGTCGAAGAAATCCTCATTGTTTTTGTATAAGTCCTACTCATTTCTAAATTTGTACGCAAAAAAGGCACCTGAGGGGGCAGTTTAAATGGCTCACCCGGATTATATATAATCCTTTGAGACCAAAACTAAATTCCTCGAACTGGTGCTTTAGTCCTTTGCCCAATTGTTTTCTGATCAATAACTAGAAATGACACATATATTCAAAATGGCCATGTTGGTGGCTTCATTTTTAGGCCCCCCTGATTTGGACGAAGCGATATTTCAGTTTTGCTTTAGTTTCACAGCGTGTTGCAGTGGTCGTAGCCTGATTTGCATACGTGTTTACACAAATGTAGCGTTGTTTATTGGTAGTGGCATGATTTCAGTTCAAAGTTAGCTAAAGTTGGGTCAGGGGAGCTACCAAGCGCAAATTATTCTGCCCTAGTTTCGGTTAGCTAACTTTAGATTGGTTAACAGAAAAATATTATTTTACTCATAAAAACAATTGTTAACTTTTGTCGTAGGTATAATTGTGCAAAAGTCCATGGCATCCGTATAATAATTCATATTTGTTAATATAAACTACAAACGAGATTTTAGTTTCAGGATGAATAATATATGGTAATTGCTGACTATTTCAGCGTTGAATCATCAAAGATTTCTTACAAATTAATTGCGTTTCATTTTTTGTAAAATGACACATTGCTATATAGTCTAAATTCGTCACGTTGGCCTGTCGTCGGCCTGTCGTCGACACAGAAAAAGTTACGTATCGATAGTTTTTATTAACACCCCGGGGGTGCAAAAAATTTGAAATATGGTAATCGAACAAAAGTGTCGACTCTTTTATGTGGGGAATTTACACCGACTGCGATGACAAAAACGTCAGGAAATACCTATGTGTCAACTTGCAATTATATAATGATACATTTAATTGCGACAGTGCCTTTATGTTGGGAAAACGCTTTATCTGCTTTTCTATAAGTGTAATAAAAGGTTAGGTCGTATTTTTACATTTTGCAAAATGTACAAATACATTGTTGTTTTTAATAAGAAATTAACAATTTTAGGTACTTTCGTTGAAAAATTTTAAGCTCCAAAGAGGGTATTTTATTACTAAATAGGCAACAGTTTGATTATCTTTTTGTTTGTATAGTGATTCGCCAATATGGCGCCTCGTGTAATCATAACCTCAAAAATAAACTGAAATATATTCGATATAATAGTGTAAGGGAAGTATAACGTTGAGATAATGAGAAGTGTTTATCATTCTCTATTCATGAACAACATAAATGTCATTATCTCTAAGTTACAAACCATAATACCCTATTTCACAATTGTTTAAAAATAAATGTAACATTCTGTTACCATTACCTTTAAAGTAATCAATATTATTGTGCATTATAGTCGTTGAAATATTAATATAAAAATTTTCACTGCAGAGAGAAAGCATTTTAAACTCCTTAAAATAATAAAATGCGAATTTTTATTGACCACTAACCATAGAATTTATACCTAAGCATCAATCACTTTAAAATTCTCTGGTGGGAAATTACACTAATAATTAGAAGTAACGTTCAGATTGTAAACTAAGATTCATTAGCATTATATTCACACTAACTTCATTTTTTTTTAATTATACAACGTCGTTCATTTAATGAAGTATCTCAACCAATATTGTTTTACATGAAATTTAATAGAAAGCAATAAGAAATAATTACACGCAATCACAAAAAATATTTCAAGATAACAGTAGAATAATCCAAAATCCCGTGTCTGTAAATTCACCGTAGGTATACCTATTAATATAAATTTTACTAATATTTCTCGTCTAGCGTGCCCCAGTTCAGATTAATTAGTCCACCGACGCCATCTCGTCCCGTGACTTATGAATATTTATCACGGCGCCGATTAATGCGCCTGCTGAATCCTTGCGCGGAATTTCTCATGATTAATTTGTCGCGGCGGCCATCGCGATAAAAGTTTCATCAGCGCGTCAGCGGATCTTACATCAGCGCGCTTGAATTCCTGCCGGAAGACACGTCACGCTTTGATTAAAACTTTCGCGCACGTATCCTGCGAACGTCAGGACCTCTATATTGGCGCACACTGCGTGAATTGCTTCCAAAATCAAAATTGGTGCCACCGATAGTAATCAGCACGAGAACTATGATGACTCAACGTTAACAAAGTACAGCAACGACTATATTGACCGAAAATTCCCTTCCATTCTTATAGAATAAAATATTTACACCCCCTGAAAAGTTTTACTATTTTGGTGGGTCGTACCTTTTGTTTTTAAGGAAGCATATTTTTTGGCACATTGTTGGAGTGTCCCAAAAATATTGTTCGTTTTTCGAAGTCGAAATAAGCAACCACGCTAATAATAATAATAATAATTATTTGTTGACATTATGAATAATAGCAAGAAGATAAAAAACATAAAGATAATAAGAAAACAAGGAATAGAAAAATAGTAGAGTTAAAAAATTCTGACCTATTCGCCCATTAACGAGGGAAATCGACCTCGATAAAATCGATGAGCAGCCTCGAAGGGTTCCTGACGAACGTAATTTATCCCGCCAGCTGCGGGCCGGCAGCCTCGCGAATTCTTGGAAACGTGGCAGAATTTTGACCGGGCAGCCTCGACTTCCTTTTCCAGGAAACGGTCCTTCGACTACGTTTCCCTTGGGGACAGGGGAAATTCACATGATTTCGTGCGTTCTCACGTAGGGGGGTCAAGGCAGCGCGTTTCCGATTCCGGATCCACGAAATTTATTGACAGATTCGTCCATTTTGCAATTTTATGTAGGTAGCGTTCGAGGTACATATGGTTCGAAAGAAGACCAACTGTTGGAAATAGTTTTGTGACAGTAGGATGACATTCTGGGCATTTGTTTGGGCGGGAGTGATGGGTTTAAGTGTATTAAGAATATTTGTTTGAATGTAAGTCGAATAATTTTTTGTTAAATTTCATTTGAGTGGTGTTTGATGTATTTTAAATAATAGATGTTGCTATGAACATTCTTTTGGGTGAAAGTATTGGTCATCATTGCAAAATGTAATAAATAATAACGGTAATTACTGTTTAACTACATTTATTTATGGAATGGAATAAAAGTAGAAAGGAAAAGAGGAGAGTTATAAAGAGCGAGAAGAAAAGAAGTTAAGTGAAAAGAAGAGGTTAGGGAAAGTGGAAGAGGAAGTAGATGGCGCCACCTAGG
Organism: Andrena camellia; assembly: GCA_029448645.1. NCBI lineage: Eukaryota > Metazoa > Arthropoda > Insecta > Hymenoptera > Andrenidae > Andrena > Andrena camellia. The sequence goes on along the minus strand of CM055681.1, from coordinate 1,486,700 downwards.
GAAGCATGGATTAAATTAAAACGTGAACTGTATCATTGATTGAATCACCATAAGTGATATTCTTCCTTTTTCTTCTTCTGACAATAGTATTATTTAAATTTCCTCGGTTAAAAGCACATGGGTGCCCATAAAGATGAAAAAAATGACTGAAAGTCATGGTACAATTCTTACACGCGTTCCATAAAAAGACAGACGTTAATTTAAGAATCTCGTTTGGAACCAGAGCACAAGGAATTCATAACCTTACAGACGTTGTAACAACTTTTCCGAGAAACCTGTGTAGAAATCGATGAAAACTTCACTTTTTACTGACAGATGTTGCATTCAAATGTGAAGTTTATTTTTCGAGGTTGAAAGCTTATTTCTTTGCTTTAACCTCAAGTCAGGTTTCCACGAAATTCATTTTCGATACCAACGTCTAGCTTTTATTACATTAGCGTCGTGATTCCAAAATTGCATTAATATAACGAGTACTTCAAATATACATATTTAACGTACAAACATAAACTTTGCTCTTTGGAGCAAAGAGTAACACGAAGTAATTTATATGTCAATTCTAATTTTATTTCAATGAATGTCAGTGGCGATTTTAAGGAAAAGGGCCCAGGTGGCAAACGTTCCGAAGGTGCCATTTTTCGGGAAAATGAAGGAGTACTTTACTAAAACCGGACTAAGTGTAGTAGTACAGAAAAAAATATAGTGTTTGGATAAAATCATAACTTTTTTTTAAAAAATAGGGTTTTGGGGGTCCTTTTGGGGCCCAGGTGGCAATTGTTCATGGGCCGCCCGTTAAATCCGCCACTGAATGTCTCAACTACATGTTTCCTTGAAATCTCCCCAAAAAGAACCAAAATGCTCTCTACCGTCTTATCGCCCCGTCCGTATCACAAACATCACATTTCATCTCCACGTTCCTCGAGTCACGCGCTCGAACTTTGAACCATCCTCCTCGCGTTCCTCCAGCGAATTTCACGCTGACGCAGCGCTTTCGCCGAGCAAATTCCGAAAAGTCTAAGGAGAGCGAGCGAGAAGAGATTAATAGAAGCGAGATAGAATTTATAATCAGCGACGTACGAAGCGTGAGGTCGCGCGGATTGATTTGTGGGCCAATTTCGCGGCTTTGTTTATACGAGCTCGCTTGTTTTCCACCGTTTATTTATATGCATCAAGGGAATGTTTACGACTTGTTTTCGCTCCTCGCGTAACATCGCGATATTTGACCGGGAAATAGAAACATTCTGAAGGTTCTGCTCGACTTTGACCCAGCAATCTTTTACGTAATCGGCGGGCCGAGTCACGATCAAGGCGATTGATAAAGTTTCGATGTCGTTCATAAATGGTTCACGAAGCCTTCTGGGAAATATTAAACTCCTTGGACTTTGAAACAATTCAAGGCTAGACTTGAACTATGGAATTCTGTAACGCAGAACCTCGTTGCCACTGGGGAGAGTTTTGAAAAATTCTTTTGTAACTTTTGAAGAATAACAGTGGTTTAGGAGGAGCTTCTTTGAGGCAGCACTTTTGATATATTGGGTATTGAGAATATTGTTCCCAGAGGAATAAGGAAAGAGGAGGTTTAGGGAAACAATTGTGAAGGGCTTTAAAGCTACTCTATGCGAAAAGATGAATTCTATTTGTAAATTCATGTTGCGTTGTAAACATTTTTCCACTTTATTTACCTCTGGAAGTTTGTTCTGTAATTATTTTATTATCCCAAATTACCCTATGTGTAATAATAATAATAACAACAACAACAATAATAATAATAATAATAACAACAACAATAACACCCAGTTGAAGCTCGTGAAATTCCACAAATAATAATAATTTTTTATTACGCCAGTAGACATGAAGAATAATAAATAGAAGATAAGAAAACATAAATATAAATACATGTAAGAAAACAAGAAAGAGAAAAATAGTAGAGTTAGAAATTATATAATATATGTAAAAGTAGAAGTAGCGTGCAAAAGGCGAGATCCAGGCGTCAGCTGTTGTTCACCTAACCACCCTAACCCCTAATATTCCTTTAACTTGCTTCATGTTCCTTATGATTCCTTAGCATATGGTGCTTCTCCCTACGATTTTGATATCGTTGAAGTATTTTGATAGGTGATGTGCAGAAAAAAAGACAAGTTGAACGGCTGCGAGTGTTATAAATAAAGCCGGCAAGCTCTGCCACCTGCTCGGTTAAAAGGTATTCACGGTCCGTTCACGTGTACACCGACCTGCATGTCGACTCACCGTGCCTAATGATGAGGTCACGAGTCCTCGCCATCGATATGTAGGTCAATTAATTCAAACTATCGATTTCCTTTGAGAAAAAGCCGAAACAGACAAGGGCGGCCCTCGAGTCACGCGAGACACTCGTTCGGTTTTGTCAGAGCCAGCCAAATTTTACCGCCTAAGGCTGATCGACCTAACCCAGGCGGAGCCGAAGTGTAACCCAGACCTCACCTAGACTAAACCCAGAATCGATTCGACTGGTATGCATTCTGTGTTAAAGCAGATGGTGGCAAGTAAAGAAAAGGGCATAAGTTTTGTCCCTTAATGAGTACTCTGTTTAATTGTCGCTTTATGCAGTTATTTATTGAAATGAATTTGTAGATTAGTGTAGCTAGTACCTATTCAAGCTACTACTAGCATTCATTACTAATAACAAACAAAAATACGGTGTCTTGATGTTATACTTGCAACCGTTGTGACTGCAACCGCGCCAAAATTCAGTTCATGCGCATGGAATCCACGCGTACGGGGTCCACATGCACGGAGTCCACGCGTACGGGGTCCACACGCACGGAGTCCACGCGTACGGGGTTCCCCCGTCACGGAGTCCTCTTCTATGGGGTCCACACGCACGGAGTATAAGCCCACAATATATGAGCACTTTCACTTCACCCTTAAAGACCAACAATTACGTATCAGTTGCCATAAAAGCATCGTAAATAATCTTGTATATTATTTATATTTATTTTACCCTTCTACATTTTTGGTAACCAAATAAAATTTACCACAAACCACGGGCCGAATTTAGAAATGAATTTAAAAGGAAATTTTCCATACTTTTTTTCATTAGTTTCAGTGTAATTTCTTAACGAGGTGACGTTCCACGCGAAAGCCTCGGATTAGGGAATCAGTAGGGTACAAATAGCCGTCGACCACGTCTCTTCTTTCAATTAACGCTGCAAGATGCATTCCTCGTTCAATGGATACCGCGTAGGTAAAATCAATATATCCTTAAATACCTGTCAATTCAATGTTCGAGTCGCTTCCGCTGGTGTGCTTTCTCCTCGGGGGAAAATTAATTCTACTAACGGTGGAAAATATTTAAATCAATTTTATCTACTACCAGATATGATTTCGAGTAAGAACGAGGAGATCTCGTTCATAAAAGTACACTTTTGGACACTTAGATCGTTATATAACGCGGATCAATAAACACAGCGCGAAAGTCAAGCTGTTATTGACCTTTACTACTTGTCCGTCCGAAAGATTAGCTGCCGTCTGATTAATGTGACACTCGTGCTACTTCATATCTGCCTTCCGCCACTTGTCACAACGAATTTTGATATCTACTGTCACATTATACCTTTCCTAACTTCCAAGCCATTTTAAAAAAAAATTTTAAATTCTTGCCTTAAAAAATATAAATAATAATAATAATTTCATTTAGGACTGAAAAACGTCTTCAATAATCTTCCTAAAATTTCTTTCACTATCAAATAAAATTCAAAGACATCAATAGACGAGGAAATAGAAAGTTCTTCCTTTTTGTTTACAAAAGAAAAATTGTTTAAACGTTGTTGCAAGCCTGAAATTTTCTCGCTAAACAATTCCTTTGACGAGTGTCAATGAAACTGCCCGGCTGGTTGTGAAATTTGAAATTTACGTGAGCAGTCACTCGATCGTCAACCCGTCTTCAATTTGACCTTTAAAAGTTTCCGCGCGCCAGAGTGGCAATTGAGTTTTCACGGACCCTCCTCGATCTCACTCGTAGCCCGGATGTCGAGACCAATCGACATCGTCTGGATTTCCTCTTCGAGTCTTCGAGACGGTGATCTGGGATTTTTCTCTCCGGGGAAGTTTCTTTTTCCGATGATATTTAAAAAACGTCACGCGATGCGAGAAGACCATACCTGTACCGTCTGTGGAAAAGCCAACAAGCACGTCGTTTTGTTCGTAATTTACATCGCGAATTAGACTGGCGAACCGCCAGAGGACTGCCAATTTATCACTGTTTCGCAGATTCTGCAAATTCTTCGGCACTTAACGTGGCCATCATTTTACTCTGGTTGTGAAGATAGTTTAATTTTCTTGTAAGTAGTATGCTTGGTGTAGGGACAACCTAATTGTGTTTAATAATACAATAGTTGCGCCGGTAATTATTTTTAAAATATTGTGTAATATTTTGGATATTTTTCAATTACTTTTAGTGGTGAAATATTTAGCGATTCTTAGATTTTTGAATGATTTTGATGTATTATTTATATACCTTACAGATAACCAAACAGTATAATTTAATAGGTAAATAATTAATGCAAAATTATAAGGGTTCGCAGAATTTTCTAATTATTTTTCCCGCATTTATATTTTCAATAGTTGAATAATAATTTTACTTTATACAATGAAATATTGTTTTAAAAATTGTTTCGTCCGATAACAATCTTAAAAACTCTTACAAAATTTTCCTAAAGTACTTAAAAATTGATATGTTGAAAGGTTCTTGTGAAGTCACGCCATTTTTTTGCAAATATTTATAAACTATTGACTAGTTAAATTGAATATGGACGGTCAACATTGCTTATACTATTTACATTATGTGATGTTTGTGAATACTATTCTAACTAGTAATTATCTACCACTGGGAGGTCTATCGCATGAAAGATAAATATCAAACTACACTCCTACCCTCTGATTGCAATTTGCATTTAATTTAAATTAAACAACGTGATATTTCAACACCATAGAATAATACGTGTCTAACTAAATTCCAATGTCTATTCATTTCGTTGATATTGCAAATTGCATTTGCTGTAATTAAGCTAAAAATCAATGCAAAGCGAACGAAGCACGTTTCAATAACAGGATTGACTGTTATCGATCAGTTCCCTGTTTAATTGTCACACTGCTACAAAATGTAATTTCTTATACAAAATGTGCATCCACATTCACATTATATTCATCCACAAAACACCTAGTGTTACTTACATCTAATTTAATTTCATCACAATTGGCAAACTTCATGGAAACCTTCCACAAGGATGCCACTAACAAATTGTCCCTATATTCCTAGGGACTTCGAAGAATCCCTGTGTGTGCCATTACTTCATAGGTTATTTTCAGATCTAGCTTTTCTCAATATTCACCACACTCGTTCTCCAATCGTTTTCCAAGAACCAAATAATCTACCAAATCTCAAACACTGCTCTTCGAATTCTTCGAATCGGTTGTCACCGCCTTGTCAGTTACGCTACTTCCAGTTAGCCTGATTTCCATGGAAAACCAACGAAGAGGGACACGTTAGGCGAAATCTATTCTCTCGACGACCTAAATGAGACAAACGAGCGTGTTCGCTGAATTTGCCCGAAAATCCATAAATGGCGCCTGGCCAACAGCCGCCTGGCGTCGCGACGCTTCTCGGACAATCATTCTCATTTTTTGCTTTTCTATTTTCCGGTCCCTGCGCCTTTTTTCAACATCCCCTTGATTTGTCATGCTTCAAAAAGAAAGGTCCTACGTTTTTCTCTTCTCTTTTGGTTACATTTTTGTACCCTTTCATACTTTGTTTTAGCAAAAGTAGGTAGTTCTGTAAATCGTGGTTACTTTCAGTGCGCCATATCAGTCTATTGGTTAACCTCTTTATTTAGTTTCATTTACTAATCCTCCTTTCAATTCATGTGTTCAATATTTTACTGCGTAATCAGTGTTGCCAGGTTGTAGGAAACAGAAATCCCTTTCAAGTGAGTAATAAATCTCTCATAACCTCAAAAAATCCCTCACTCATAAACAGGGTTGCCACCTTTCCGGTTTTCGCCCGGAGACTTCGGGTTTTCAAGCAAATCTCCGGGCTCCCGTTTTACTGGAAAAATCTTCGGGTTGTATAAAAAAAGGAGATAATAAGAAACTGTGGTATTATACAATGGTATCAATTTTATATACAATAAAAGTTATTAATTAAAAAAACAGATACTTTTAAATTCTGAATTGTTTGAGCTTAAAAGAATTGCAGATTTATTTTCCGGATATTCGGGAAGAAAACTTTTTTTTCTCTCTTTCCATCTACCGGGTTTATATTCGAATCCCCAGGTTGGAATGTGTGGCACTCCGGAATTTATATGGTGATAAGGTGGCAACCCTGCTCATAAATGCAGACGGGATAGTGAATTTAATATGTAAACCAATCCACCAGAGGCGCTGGATCTCGACGGAATTGATATCTTAGGACCCATCTTTTTACGAATCAATTCGAGAAATCGGTTCTATGGGAAAAAATCGGCATCCCGACCAAAATCATGTTATGTTCTGCATTCTGCAGAGTTGCGCATCTTTATTCAAGGATTAGAAAAAAAATCTACGATTTGCATTTTTTTTTAAGAAAACCCTGGCACCACTGTCAGCATACTGTATTTGGTTACTAAATTCAAGTTTAATGGTAAAGTGGAAAGATGGGGTGGTGGGGGTGATGGAAGGGGAGGGTGGGTATAACCTTGTGCGGCCAATAGCCCTTGTCCTGATTGTATGAGTGTTCCTCAGCGTAATTTATGCTGCAACTTAAAGTAAATCGTATCTTGAGTGCGAAAAGTTGGCAGACCCTCAGCCAATATATCTTCTCTTTTCAGTTCTCTGCGTAGAGGAAGTAAATTTTGTAACACTACTTTTCAATTGCCCTATACTTTCAGAGCATAAAAGTGGAAAAGAATTTTCTCGATTTGATTTGCGTGGCAAATGAAAACAGTGGTGGTGTGACGAAGGGGATGGACGACATGGAATTATAGTATAGGCCTCAACTGCGAAATTTCAGCCTTTGATCACGTCGCCCACAGCCTGATCGATCGTACAATTAATTACAGAAACTCAATCATTCCGGCCTTGCTACTGACATCTGTATTTATCTTTCGATTAAACAAGGCACAATATCTGTTTCATTCATTCCGTTAATTAATCGCGATCTTGCTGACGTGTTGGGGAAGCATAATACATGATATAAGCTTCTGCTGATACAAGTTCTGCATCTTAATATATACAGCAGATAGCTTCTATACGTTTGTGTGTTTGTCTATCGCCTAAACACTTCGGAACGATAAACTCTGGGATCACGAAATGTGCCTCAGTTCATTATGCCTGACTAATCCAGATGAATGTGAACATTTTCACAAAAAAACTAAAAAAATTTTTTTTATAAAATCAAAATCTAAATTTCGGGCGAAGCCGAGTAGTAAAGCTAGTAATATTATAGACTGCTCTATAGGCTGGGTGTTTCTGTAAATTTCATAGACATGAGACAATAGAAACTAAATAGCAGGGTATAAAAGGTAACAATGTAAGATAAAAATTCTTTACAAACTTACTTCAAAGTTAAATCGTGGGCCATTTTGACTCACTGTGACAGCTAAGGGTTAATTTGAATACAAAAAAAATAGAACAATCTGCCAGCGCGCCATTCGCATGGCTTTTCTCAAACGTCGTCATTTAGGTATCTTCTAATTGAGTTTGCCCCCACCCCTTATAACACAATGCATCTCTTTGAACCCTGCAGCAGGCAACCTGTCAGAGAGTGATTACACGCACTGTTAGTCCGACGTAGCAGTTAATAAAAGTACGTTGAGCATTATGTAAGCCGTGGGCTATACGTCATTCTGTGTTGTTTCATCCCTCAACCGTCGCCATTTCTTTCACCCCCGACGCCGACATAGCTGGGTCTTTCCCGTGTTAACTGCGTCTTATTCATTGCGTCGCAGGTGCCGCATAATGAGGTGCCTTCCTCAACTTGCCACCTTTGTGCGTAATCACATCAATTGATGTAGGTAATCAATGTGACCACTTACTGCACGAAATATTGTACTGCTCGTGGTGAAGTGAAAGAGGGATGCAACCATTTGGAAATTGGGAATGCTTTGGGAATTGTGAGAGGTTAAGAACCTCTTTGAACGGTCTAAATATTAAAAAGAAAAAAGAAAGAAAAATTGTATTTCTTTGAAAAAGCGGTTTTTAATGTTGTGATTTTTTTTAAGAGGGGGATGATACAATAGTACACACTGGGGCACGTGTTACCTTCGTTGGCGTCGTATACCCCTAACACGAATTGATTTTAGGACAGTAATTTTCAAAAAGGCCTACAAAATGTAAAGCTCAACATTTTTTGGAAATTATAAAAACTCGTTCCCCTAATTTTATTAAAACAAAAAAAAGAAGTCAAGAAAAATTGAGGAAAATTTATGGGAAAAGTTAGTAAATTAGAAAGGTTGAAGTAACGGAATGTACGTACCTATAAAAAGTAAATTTGAAAATACTTGTAATATGACGTAAAATATGTTAATAGAAACAGTTTTGGGAATAGAGTCATCAATCATAATTGGAACCTAAATTCCCCTAAATTTATTTACCGCATAATTTCAAAGACTCTAAATATTTCACTTTTCACACAGAGATGTGTTCCTACACGTGTGTGGAAAAAAACGTTTACATGCCTAAAAGCAGCATTGGTTCTTGAAATACGTTCACCAAAGTATCATCGACACCCTGATCCTCGCACAAGTGGCGAGTGTCCGTTAGCAGCCGACAGAAGAATAAAGAAAATTTCGCGGAAACATTCGGCGGATGGCCCGATTCGACGAAAGAATTATTTTTAACGGGCGGAACGGATGTTGCCGTTCGATAACTTCGATTCGAAGCAGACGCCTTCAATTTTTACTCCAATCTCCAAACTTCCCGTGATACACAGAATTTATGGAAACCCCTGGAATTTTTAAAATTGTAAGATTCTCAGAAATATACGTCAAATATGAGTGAATTGAAATTCGTATTTTAGGTCAGCAATGTTAAAAAATTTATATTGCTTTCCCAAATAATACTTTATTTGGATATCTTGCTTTCGGTTTACATAAACCCCTCAGTTGATGAGTTAAAAATATGTTTAATTACTAATAGTCGTAGCGAGTAGTTTTGGGAACGCAAAGAAGTCCGTGCAGTTGCGCGGGTAGACCCCGTGCACCTAGTCCGTGCGTGTGGACCCCAACTGCCGTAGTTTTCACCGAGCAATGCCTCCAGATTTTCATCTGTTTAATTAACAATTATACAGCTCCTTGCAGTTATAAATTTATTCACCTGAATTTCTAATAATTATTTTCGTATTGAGCTACACATCCTTAGAATTATAATTTTTTACTTGACACACAATTATTGTCTATTAAAATTCTTGATACACTTGTTTCATATGTTTTAAAAAACATTTTCAGGTTTCGAACAGAGGTGAAGGTGGTTACACATCGTTCTAAGTGTGACTCAAGTATTCATATCAGTAATTTAATTTTCTGCCACATTTACTAAACACGGTACTATTTAAAATAGGTCTTACAGAACGCGCAGAATCGTTCCCACCTACTTAATCGCTCTGAGAGCGTCAGAACGGTATTTATAAATTACAAAAAGCTTCTTTGACTTCTATATAACACGTTTTTCCACTCATAATTCCTGATCAACCGCAAATCAACACTTTATTCTTCGTCATAGAACAGAAACATGATATGCAATTTAAATTATTTATAAATGATCCTCTTTTAATGATCACCGTGAAAGAAACTTGTGGTCTTCCCGAGTCTTATGCAGGGACAGGACGATTCGAACTGAGATATTTCTGCTCGATCAGTGCAACACGTGCAATTTTCAAATGCATACAAACAAGCAAAACAACTGTACACTGGAAGATGTTCTTGCTACACAGCGGTTGAAGAATTTAAAGGAAGAAAGTCTTGTTAAAGACCTACCTTTGTCCAGATGAAATGGTAAAATATTCGGCAAAAGATATGAATCGGAGAATATGAAGTAAATTATAAATTTGTGTCTTAATTAAAATTAAAGAAATTGTGGCATGGTGTTTTCGCGGAAGTTGGAAAACGAAATTTCGACTTTGGACCGTCAACTAATTCTTGTGTAAATGCAAAATCCACGCGCTCTCGGTAGCTACTGAACAGCACCTGAGCTGTGGGTGGATTTTGTAAGCGGCTGATAAGGATACTAGTAAATACACGATGTGACGCAAACGTTGTTTGACGTACTACACGAAGGTTTGCCTCCAGATAGGTTAATCGACGAGACAAATTACCTGCGATTACATTTATGGCAGCACGATTTACTGCTCCGTGTTTTCCACGCGGTGAACGACAGTATAGGTCAGCTGTGAAAAAAAGTTGAACGATTCACAGAGTGTGCTTGCTCGAACATCGCACGTTTCTGCGGTAATGCGTTAGATAAAGTACCCTTTCTTGTGCAAAATGTATCTCCCAAATAACGTAAAAAATAAAGTGTACAATTTTGTTAATGTTAAAAGTAAATTACCTAAAGTAAAACACATTTGAGACACTCAAAGCTTTTTAAACATGTGTTAATTGTCGAAAAAAATATTCAGAAGATTTTAAGGGAAATATAGTTTCTCTCAGAGTTTATTGACATTGATCTTAGGAAAAGTTTGAGAGGGGAGATTGAAGTTTGTATCGTTCTAATTGAATGTAAAATTTTCAGTGAAAATTGACAAATTTTTCAGTGTTCTCATAGCATAATTGTAGATTAGTGTCTATTAAAATGAGAAAAGAATTTGAAAGTATCAGTACGATAAGCGTATTTTGTGCCGTGTATTATACACGTGGGATCGCGGCTTAAGGCACCACTCTATTAATGTATCTATAACGTGAACTTCTTTTTAAAGATAACCAATCTTTATGATTAATATACAACCTGAGACACTTAATCATGTGTAAGTCATGTGTAAGTTACTTTAAGCCACGATACCACAAGTACGTTTTGGACGGCTCATAGCACCTAAGGCACCTTTCCCATCGAGACTGTCTTGACTTTGTGATCCCTTTAAAGTGTGTCAGTTGTATTTTGCACGCGTGGGCTCGTGGCTTAAGGCACCACTCTATTAATGTATCTATAACGTGAACTTCTTTTTAAAGATAAGCAATCTTTATCATTAATATTCAACCTGAGACACTTAATCACGTGCAAGTTTAGTGTTATGTACCTTAAGCCACGATCCCACAGATTTTACAAACCGTGCCAAATGTACTTAAGGCACCTTTTCCATTGAGACTGTCTTTGAAGCGTGATCCTGTTGAAGTGTGTCAGTTGCATTGTACACATGTGGGATGCTGGCTTTATGCACCTCATCTGTTCTTACAACACTTTACTGCGCAGGTAGCTTACACAACAGGCGTAGTTTAGCAAACTCGTAGATTGACACAGAAGGTTGTTTATCGTCAGTCGTAAACAAACGCCAGTAAACAAAATGTGTGGGTTTGGATTTTGGATAGGTGATGAGATGCACGGTAAGTCAGGTGAAACCATGTATAATGGTACAAGAAGTGAAATCGATGACGCGCAATTGACTGCGAGACAAATAAAAGAAGGCACTCGTTTATATACAGAGATCCTCGTTCCCGAATTTTTAAAGACCATTTCGTATCGCTCCTTCTCCCGATGCTCCTTTATTGCTACGTCGTTGTTGATGTCTGAAAGAGAATGAGAAAGGAGATACGTTTCGTTTAATCGATTGCCCTGCTTTTATGATATACACTTCCATGGATTCCTCTTGATGAAACGTTTATATCGGAATTCCGATGCTTGTTTGAATGAATAGAATGGTTTAGAAACTCTGGGAAACTAGAAAGTGGGTAAATTGCTGCAGAGAAAATCGAAACTATGAACGTTCAACATTTTGGGGAATAAAAATTCTAGTATTAAGGAAAATTAAAATTCGAAAGCTGGAGAAAATGAAAATTGAAGAATTTAGGAATACTTTGTCGGAAATAAAAATTTGAAAATTGGGAGAACTGGGAAATTATAAATTAGAAAAAATGGAGCGAGTGGAAAATTTGGAATCAGAAAAGAGGTACAACCACAATTACACAATACGTATAACTGAAAATCCAGAAAAATGAAATTGAAATTAAAATTAAAAATTAAATAAAATTTCTGCTTGAAATATTCATTATAAATGGTAATATTATACAATTATCTCGAAAGTAATATTACCGATTGAATGAATATTGTGAAGAATTTCTCGCGTTATTACCTGAAAGTATAATATAGATTTTGTTAAGTTTTTGCTCTACTTCCTCTTGATATTACTTAATTAATGCACTGATGCGAGGAACTGCGAATAGGTAATTGGCTTCTGTGCGATGGTAATTGCAGAGTATAAATTTAGTTCGACGTAATCTGGGCACAAAAACGGGAAGCTAATTAACACTTGTTTCCACCTAATTAAGTTTCAATTGCTTCAGTTCCTACGAACGATCCAGTGCCCGTTGCTCTAAATTTTACACTTCTTCCTTACATAATCTGTTGTATCTTTTTAGTGCTCCTGGTACAAATAAAACTTAATCGAATTCCATTAACCCTATCGAAATTATTTTAAGAAATATATTAAACTTTAACTTAAAAAAATTAATAAATTATAGAAATTATTTTGAAATTAAAAAATTATCCAAATACAAAACTGAGAATTAAGAAAGAAGGAATAGAGAATGGTTCAAAATCAATAAAACAATATACTAAATTTTTACATAAAGAAGTTATTAAATTATAAAAATTATTTTAAAATTAAAAAATTATAAAAATACGAAACTAGAATTAAGAAAAAAAGAAGTTAGGAAGGTTAACATAAATGTGTGACATAAAAAGGTATTAAATTATAAAAATTATTTTGAAATTAAAACTTATCAAAATACAAAACTGAGAATTAAGATAAAAAAAAGAATTAAAAGCGGTTCAAAATCAACAAAAAAAATTCCAAGCAAAACCTCTTAACATCTTCCAATATTAACACACGTGATCTAAAGTGATTGTTATTTAGGCTGAAATAACTAATTTCGTACGGCCAGCTGGCGCTACAGTCATAGAGCGTAATAAATCACATTGGGGGCACGCGAAAAATTCGAACGACAGGATCTGACATCATCGGTTATTTCACGTAACTCGAACTCATTGTGGATGCGCTTTGGTGCCTCGTGATAGGTACTTGTCTCTCTGTTACACTAAATAATCGATGTCAACAGCAATTCTTTAAACACGTGGTCGCCTCGTGAACAATCAGAACTAAACAATACACACTCTATTTATACTCATCTGCCTCGTTGTCTTATCGATTCATTAAACTTTACCAGCTAACAGATTCTAACTTACGCTCTACTTCTTCAACAGCTATAAATCTTGACTCCTGTAACGATAATTTCTCTTCATGTCTACCTTTTTCCTTGAAACAGCCAGTTTTTTTTATCTTCGTTAACCATGATGCAAGTTTCAATGTATTTGACTGGAAAATCACGATCCCACGTGTACAAGAAGCTACGCGGAGCATACGCAAAACATCTGCTCAAATGTATTCTGCGCAGCCCATTGCGAATGTGGGAACGTGCTTTAAGTCAGCGTTTCCACGTGTATAGTTTCCTTCGTTACGAATAAATGTAAATTTCTGGTTATGTAAAACACAAAATGTGTTAATCAGTATCGAGATTAGATGATTAATGGCACCTTTTTTTAGCTTTGATGTATTTACTTGTCAAAGTTGAACACCTTATCCGTGTAAATGTCTTCATTTTTATACATCTAAGATACGTTCGAAACGGCTCTCCATATTGAAAGATATTAATATTTTCAGCAATAGTTTTATTACACTCAAATTATATAATAATACATGAAATATAATTTCTGTGCTTAGCAATTTAAAGACAAAAATTATAAGAGCTTTAAGTAATGTACCATTTAAAAAATGTTACTTTAGATTTTACAATATTAACTATTTCACGCAGTCGAGTAGATGATACCAAAATAGGAAGATACATAAAAGAGGAAGTGTTCGTTCTATATCATATCGCGCTCCCAATTCCGATTTTCCTTCGATTGTAAAACATGTTTCCCACTGTTTCTTTAGATAGAATTGGACAGGCACGCGGTACCAAAGAAAACAGGATGCAAAATAAAGAAAATAACCGATTTGCAAGTCGATGAAACGCTGCACTTCGCTTACAGTCGCGGCCTTCCACCGTTGCCCGACGGAAGGAGGAAGAAAAGTTATTTCCGGCGGCGGCCCACATGCACCGACCGTCCGAGATCGATAATTTGTCATTGCAGGCCGTTCATTTTTTATCTCTCGTTCCCTTGTTTCCTTCGCGGCGACGTTCAAGTGCATCGATCCTACTCACCCAGCTGTTTGTTTGCTCGCGATCAAACAGGCTTATTATAAGCTACCTCCGAAAATGGCTATGCGCGCGCCATCTACTCAGAAGTCGATTTCCATTGAGAAACGGACGTTTCTTCTTGGTATTGGCTTTGTATTCTACACAAAGTATCGCTAAATTTAATCCACCGTCCAATAAATCAAATTAATTATATTTCAGCAAAATTCAACTTTTGACCACCCCCACTTAAGCATTAAACATTTCGATTCAAATAAATTTTGGAACTTCATTACCATGTTACGTTTTTAGCATCACTTGAGCTACATTTCTGCAAAGTTTCAAATTGTTTTGAATTTTCGAGTTGCCGAACTTTCCTTGTTAGGTACTTTACTTAACAAAGTTACTTTGGGACCATTAGATTGTATTGTAAAAGTAAATCAAAGAAAGATTAATCCTTCCTTCATTGAGAGAAGGTTATACATAACCTCACATGAATAAAGATAGAAGCTTTAAAAATAAATATATATTTTGAGACTCAATAGGAACCTGAATAACTCAAAGACACTTAACTTGCTACGAAAAATTGGAAAGCAAATGAATCTAC
Source organism: Andrena camellia (assembly GCA_029448645.1). Taxonomy (NCBI): domain Eukaryota; kingdom Metazoa; phylum Arthropoda; class Insecta; order Hymenoptera; family Andrenidae; genus Andrena; species Andrena camellia. The sequence goes on along the minus strand of CM055681.1, from coordinate 1,471,700 downwards.
CGGTGGGAGTGGCCAAAGAGAATAGTGGGAATAATCCTGCAGTAACCTTGAGTGACCACTTGCTCCTCTAGCGACTATAATCGCCTAAATTCCAATTAAATCAAAGAAAAACACTTCAATAAATTTTTTAACCACGCATATTGCATACTAATGAAACAAATCTTATGCTTTAACATTGAAGAGCGAATAAATGAGGCATTGCGAGCAAAAACGGACAAACCCACATTTTTTGCGAAATTAAGTTAGCAATAATGTATTCCAATAGGCTATAATAATTATACAAAATAGAAAAAAAATATTTTTTTCAGTGTGGGTTAGTCCGTTTTTGCTGTGAATGCCTTAAATAATCAACAAAAAATCAAGCTACGCTTATCAATCTTAAAATCAATTTCACTGTAATTATTATATTATTAAAAACAATTTATTTTTCATCCTTCATGTCAAGTATTCGATTCATCGTAAAGGCATTGGAATTAATTAAATTAATTAGTTAGAAGCTGGTAGTTACATTCACGATTATAATTGGTTAGTTAAGAAACTATAATCTAGAAGTCCGGACGGTTTCAATATTCTGCCGAACTGTGAAATGTGCAGCGCTTCTCGAGCTGAAGATGATTAGCGTGTAATCCCATTAGGAGCTTGATGGAGAACAGTATTCTGGAGCAGGATCCCTAAAATTGAGAGCTCGAGCTACACCCACGCTTTTGCATAAGCGTCACAGCCTCCTAGCGTTTCCCACTACGTCAAATAAACTTAAAGTTCCCTGTCGAGCATCTCCGAGAATTCCAATTCCCTCTGGGATCAAGAGCTCGGGAAATGATCCATTCTTGGATATTAAATCGGGCAACGATTATTGCTCCAATCGTTCCCACAACCATCAGTGACGGAAGTGTGGCATCTGTTGCGCACTTAACACCCATAAATCAACTGTGATTTCAGATCTGGCAACTTAAAAATTTCCTTTCCAGTGATCATTGACGTTGCTGACGTAAAAATCGTTTTTTAAGCGTGTAGAGTTGAAATAGCCTGGCCTTGAATTAATTTTGGCAAATGAGGTCAATTCTATGGAAATTATTCCTCCCTCTTTTATGAAATACTACTTTTTGTCTGTTTGGTAACGATACTAACGAACTATGTATTCTTAATGAGTTAATTCACTGCATTTCGTAAAATATTTTAAATCCGTTCGTGATTTATGCATGCGCCTGAGTTTTTTAATTTTGAAATTTTCAAAATGGCATTTCATAATTAAGGACCTTGCAGCAAGAGGGATGCAGCTTGATTTTTAGCAACTTCGAGTAAATTAGAATAAACTATTTATAAAATTATTGCTTTGACTTAAGATTGAAAAGAGAACACTAATTGGAAAATATATATTTTTACACAATACGTAGTAGTTATTGAGTTGATAAGTTTTTTTCTCTTTGGGAGGAAAAGTATTAAATAATAAAAATATTAATATTAATATTTCTATTTTTATTTATATATTTTTAAAAAATATTAATATTAATATTTCTATTTTTTATTCATACGCAATAAATCCCTCATTTGTTATCGGATTTACATAGATGAAACGTACACCAAACGATGTAGTTTCTTTTTACATATACATGACATGTCATAACTCAAAAACTGTCAAAAATGGAGATGCGCCATTTCTGTCCAAACCTTAAATAATTTTCCTCAAGATAAGGTGTTTTACTGTCAAAAATATTCCACGCTTTTACTGTTTACGAGAATATATATTAACAAATAACAAAAGTATTTCAGCAGAAGGAAATAAAATTCACAGTGTTTGCGTTAGAAGGTCTCAAAATGAATTCTTCACTTATTGCAATCGAAATTCATTATTCATGGTCGAGAAAAAACCTGTCACGTTTGCAGTTTCCGTGTGAAAACCACGTGACTCCGAGGGTCAGGAGCATCCTGTCGAAAGAAATTAGATGAGAGATAATTGACAGGAGTATTAACTGTGCTTATGATGCGTTGCCTGACATTTAACATTTCGAGATACTACGTGCTTGCGATTATATAGTTAACGTGTACGTGCAGAGTCGCACGTTCTCCCGCGGATTCTTGGCGCCAATTGGCAACTGTCGAAGCGATTCAAGTGGGAAATCCTTTTATTCGCTCAACTTTTTATTACCCAGAAACTCTGGCGTCCAGTTATTACACGGGTCGAAGCATAATTTCCGATCAATCGATTGGCTGCTCTTTTGTTAGCGGGCTTAAGTTCGAGGATGAGTTCGATGTAAACTCGGGGCTTATTTGAGTGCGCAGTTCAACGATGAAGCGGTGGCCAGTAATGATTATAGAATTATAGCTTCTGATTTTTGGTAGGGCGGTAGAATTTTAATTTCTAACTTCGTGATCGCAAATTTTTGTTTACCTTGGAAAGTTATTCACCAATTCGACTGAAACTTTTTTTAATTTTGAAAAATATACTTTTTGCAGTTGCCAAATCTCTAATATTTTCAAGTTTTTGGAAGTTTGTATTTTTTAAGGCGTTGAAAGGGCGAAAAACAGGGAAAAGTGATTTCAAATTTCAAGTGTCGTTATTTTGTCAAAAATTGTCATTTTTGTAATTTTTAAAGGTTTGCCCACTAGCAAACCATTTTCTACATTTCATGCCCTTTAATACTGCGGCATTGTTTTTTTTATTTAATGCCAATGGTTTAGGTACTATACGTCCCACCGTTGGATGAATTTGTTGACGCCTTGACTTTAACGACTCTCCAGCGCCATTTGCAATGATAAATTACAAGAAAAAAAATATATTTCTATAGTTTAAGACATCCTTAATATAATGCAACAAGTCCCATTAAATTATCTACGGTAGTTTTCCTTTAATTAATTCCTAAAACTCACCTATTTGTGTATGCTCCAGACTGGAACATCCCCTTAAGCCGCGTTCCCACGTGCGTAAAGTGCACCACATAAGAAACATGAAATATTTCAATAAATTATCATTTTCAAAGATAAATTGCATCGAAACCAAGCGTTATACGAGTTTTACTCCACGAATTATTCATTGTGAAATATGACTTGATACTCAACTCCATCATTTTTCATTACCCATTGCTACAACTTCACTTATATAATTTCCTGCTCACACTAAGTGATGAATGTACCCCCGGCATTACATTATTTTCAAGTGATATCTCCTCCATTCAGTTGGCTCGACAATTCTCGCATCAGAAGAATGGAAACACCCACGACGGTGGCTTTTTGGCTTGGAATGGACCCGTTGTGTGTTCTCGGGCTGCGAAACGGGGGACAATGGTCACGTTCGTCGAAGATACTTTGTTGACTCAGTTGACGAGGTAGCAGAATCTGACTCAATTTGTTCCTCTGCGAACGTTAGGCAGATTCGTCGCTGACGATATCAGGGCCAAGAAAGGTGGAGGCTCGTTTATGGAATTGGCTGCGGCTCCCTCGAACTCAAGTCTGAATTTTTTAGGCCTAGCTCGATGACTCAACTATTGAAAATGATGTCCCCCTCTTTTTATCTGCCTCTGCAGGCTCTGCTCGATAAAAATGCACTAATATAGTCCTACAGCAGCGTGACACCTGAAAATCAATTGTAATAAAATTACTTAATGCCAATTAAGTGTCACGTGTAAGTTTTCAATTCTAGTTTTGTCCCTTCTAAGTTGTCCATGAAATTTATTTCCATGAAATAAGATATGGAAATAATTTCCAGACATTAGCGGCCCATCCCAGGAAAATTGAATAATATATATTTAATATACTCAATGTCAGTTGTAAGCTTATTTATTTCAATTAAATTACTCAGATGATGTTCAATATTTTAAATAATTTTTACAAAATGACAATTAGAAACGACAAGTAACTAGGTGAAATTATTTAAGCAGAAACATTTTGAATGCTCAAACATGATACAGCATTTTCGTGATGTGCAGAAAAAATGCTGATGTAAAAGAAACACTGTTCCTATCGTGCCTAAATTTTCACAAAAATTATTTGGATAGCAGAAATTTTCAACAAAGGAATTGCGTTCGAGGTATCGCTCTTCTTGGATTCACCACCAATGACCAAGAATGATCCGAGTCTTATCGATATTCCCTCGAATAAATCCAGACCGTGAGAAATCTCCCTAAGAACAATATCTCAAAATATACGCTAGAACTGTCTGCTATTCTCCCGCCTATTATTATCTTCGCTTCTTGCTATCACTAATAATAGAGGCGAATTAGTTGTAGCAAGACGAAGTGGGAATGGACGTTAGCAAGGTTATGTCCATCTTAAAATAAATGAAAATGATCAAAAATAGATAAAAAGTTGAGTGTTCTTCTTATTTTGCCAGTGCCTTATCTGATTAGAAATTTTTCTTGCCTCCACTCTGATGGCGATGTTGATAACAACTAGTGCGTAGTATTAATCATAGAATATGTTGTGGGTGCATATTAGAGGGACAGTAATTTTACAGAGAGTGGCTAAATTGTTATACTCAAAACATTTACGTCAATTTTTGGAATCTATTTAAAATGTATTTAAAACGATTAAAAAAAATCTTAAACTGGAAACTAAAGGTTCTGAAACTTTCTTAGCTTTCTAAAACACTCATGAAAATTTGTCTTCGATAATGAGTTCGCAAGTTATAGGTGTTCAAAGTGAAAAGTACCTTTTTTGCTTTCATCGCGAATAACTCGGTCAATAAAAATCATACAACGAAACCAAAGAAACGAAATTAAAGGGAAATGTTTGCTCTATAAGAGCTCTTCATTGGATTTGCCGGAAAAAATTTTTTTGGCCCGTGCATACGTTCAAACTAGGAAAAAATTCTGAAACTTCATTTCCTGCGTTTGATCTTGATAAAACAGAATCATAATAGATGAACAAAATTTGAGTCCTTGGTTGAAAAACTAGAAACTTCAAGCGTTAAAATGCGTTTTTTTAAATATTTTTTGCCACCATTTTTCGCAGACATACAGCCATTTAATTGCGTAAACTTACAAAATCTCAAACCTTTTTGTTTGAGTATAAAAATTTGGCCACCCACTGTAGTGGTAGAAAAATGGAACACAATTTGTGGTATTTTTTACTCCACCAAATTGTGGAGTAGGAAGGATTTTCGAGTGGGAAAACAATGTTTGAAGGCTAGAAAATCCGCGAGGAAAAACTGTGACTATAAAGCGGTATTTCCCATTCGTACTTACGTTAGTTAACAGTGAATCCAGGTGAATACTGCTTCCGTCAGCAATTGAAAGCTGATGATTCTACAGAAGCTACAACTCTAACTAGAAATAAAATGAATCCTGATACAAAAATAAGTCGAAATAGCAAACTTGTTTGCAGATGTGGCTTTATTTTCGAAATGAGTTTTGAAAAGCCGCTGACTACGCGTGAATTTCACTAGATCTGGGTTCCATTCTCAGCACAGATTTTCTCAGAACCAAACCCTCGTCCGAAAAAGAGTTATTTCACGATTTCGCCTCATTGTTGCAAGCGTATCAATTTTACACTCCTGTACTATATTTACTGCCCCATTCTGAAAATTCTATATCAAGTACACGTGCGCCAAATACGTAACGTTATTTTTTAAACAAAAATGTTCCCAAATAAAAAAATATTATTCCACACTTTTGACTTCTTTTTCACGTACCTACCCTTCTTCTCGATTTGCGTCACTATTTCCAGGACACCCAGTATGATTGTACTTCAATCGTATTAAAGTGTGATTACGTACTAGAATTCTCCCCCACCCGAGAGGAAGTAGTTTTTCCCAAAGTAATCACGAGTTCGCCCTAATTGCCCGTTCCCGCCGCGGCGATTCGCGAAATCTCGATTCTCGCTCGAGCGATTCGCGTGTCAGCCCCCCCCACCACCGGTAGCGCGTTCGCGCGAAGCGCGTACGCGGCGCGAGCGCGAAACAGACGCCAGGCACGTTGGCCGCGATAAAAAGCAGGCCGTCGCGATTCCGGCACGTAGACCACGTTTAGCAGTCGAGTAACGTCCACGCGTCCTCAGAGGCCTAGTGAACCTCGGCGATCGATACCCAGTGAAACGGAAGTCTACTGTCTTCGTAAACAGCGGATTGCATCCTGTGCCGCCGCGTCAGTTTCACCAGTGCAACGCGGCGGGAACGTTGAGCGTCGTCAACGGTCCCAGTGTCTAACCGAAATTTAGGGGACAATAATCTCCGATTGGACGAGACGAGCTATAGTGGGGAGTTACAGTTAAAGGATTATCGCAGGTATCGGGAGGATAGAAAGTGTGCAGCGAGTAGAGTCGTTCGAGGACGGGTTCGCGAAGGTCGGTGAAAGTGAAGCGATCTTTCGTGAGCAGGGGAAACGATATCGATGAGAACGCTGTCGTTTCCCGTTGAGATCGATCGTGAAATCTTGCTGGCGATCGGGAGATCCTTTGCCGGAAGGACTCACACGAACGAGGAGCCAATAATCATGGTCCAGCAGATGGACGCGGAGATCGGGACCGGGAACGTGGACGAGTCCGCTAGGTACTTCAATTACTTGAGGACTCTGGCGGACCTCACGGCCATGGCCAGTATCATGGTGGTGCAGGTAATTGAATTTTCAAATTTATGCGATCAGATTTTTATTACGAAGTTAGGCGCAGGCTCATTGTTACTTTGGGATGTCTTATGACTACTGTTCTTGAAGATCTCAGGCTAAAACTATGAAAGGAAGTTGATCCTTCATGCAGGACACTGTTGTGGGGAGAAGTAGGCATTGTTGATGACCACTTAGGCTGAGAGTTTCATTCCAAAAGTAATTCAAGTTGACAGCTAGCTACTGCCAAATGGCATTCCTCAAATTGGGGTGATTTATGACTATGAATCCTCAGGATCTGATTTTAAATCTATGGGCGGTCGTTGAGCTACTGTGGAGGAGACTGCTTGGAGTAGAGGCAGGTACTGTGTTACGTGCGTAACGAATGGCCAGATCGGGGAAGGTTTTGGTGACAAAATCCGGATGCAGTCCCGAGTGTTGGCCGGGCATTTTAGAAAGTCAATCAAGGCGGAGACCTTCTTCGACCTCGCCGCGCTCATCTGGTGAGGGACAAGGCCGTAACCCTTGGGACACAAGAGCGGTCCTTAAGATCGTAAAGCCCAGGGATTTTCGGGGCCTAAGTTACAATGTTTTTCCGCCGATGCCAATGTCTGGATTTCGTCAGCGTTGTGCGTTGAATCGTGGGATGTTTGGGCCTAGCCTCCATCTTGGCCGTTCGAGGGACGAGGGTGAGGCCTCTCTAGTCAGTGGACAGTTTGGTCTCAAGCTAGCAAGTCATGCCTGTAGTATAATTCGTGCTACCGAAGTCCCAATCCCAGTTGTAAATGACTTAAATGTCATGACATAAAAAGGGACACTATTTTATTAATAAACAATTATATTACCAATAAACTTACTGTTAAAATTCGTAACAACTGTTTAGACACTAGGGTGGCCCTTATTTATACGTGTTGAATTTTTTTTGTATTTCTTTGCTTTCACCCCCTAATATGGTTCCCTTTCATAAAAAAAATAGTCCCTGAAAAAGTTTATTGCGATCGGACAACAGGAAAGGGTACCGACCAAGCTTTGACGTTTAGAACTCATCAATAGTTTGGATTTAAAGAATTTCTCAAAACTGGTAAGCCCTATCGAAATTTTCGTCAAATAATATTAAAAGAGCATTCAATTTTCTATAATTACTGTATATATAATTTTTTCGTTCTTCCAACCATTTTTTTGACAATACCGTTTGAATACAGAGAGATCAGCGCTACGCGCGTATAGACAATACGTCACGCCGTACAGGTGGACCGCGCGTAGCGCTGATCTCTCTATATTCAAACGCTATTATCTAAAAACTGGTTGGAAGCACGAAAAAATTATATATACAGTAATTGTAGAAAATTGAATGCTCATTCAATATTATTTGAACAAAATTTCGATAGGACTTACCATTTTTTAGAAATTCTTGAAATTCAAACCATTGATGAATTCTAAACTCTAAGGCCTGGTCGGCACCCTTTCCTGTTGTCCGATTGCAATAATCTTTATTAATAATATTAGGGGGTGAGAGCAAAAGAAATCGCAGGTTGAAAATAAGGGCCACCCTATTGGGACACCCTGGGATGAGATTTCCATTCCAAAAGTGGCGTTCTCGATTTTCTAGAACTTGGGGATTTAATTCTATACCTGTGGATTGGAATGACGTAGGTGGGAAGAAGTACTGTTGTGGCACTTTAAGCTTTCAAAACCACAAGAATTAAAGTTTCATTAGTGGTGTGCAATTGGATGCAGAGGTTTCCATTTCACATTTAGGAGGAATTGTCGATTTATTGGTTGGAGAGAGTTTGCTATCACTTACAATTAGACTCCCTTCTTGTCGCACATTCTGCATCTGTATTGAGATTCGTGAATCATTTTCGAGACACCAGAAATTGACTACCGCGAGTGAGTCTAATGTCAATTGGGCTGCCACTTGGCTGTCCTCGAGGATAGTGTTGTTCATCTCCTTCCAAATCTATTTGGCAGTCCTTGGTGAGTCGAACGCTGGCAGAATAGCTACTCTTGTGTCTGCAAAAGTGCCAGGATGGATCACGACTAAATTGCAGCCAGTTTAGTGAGAATTGTACCCATGGTCCAGTTCTTCTCGAGGGTCAAGATCACAATAATCATTTCTTCACATATGCCAGTGTGAAGAGAACTTCATTTTCTTTTGTTCGAAAATATATAATTTATTGAAAAAAAATTCTACTATCAGAGTCAGATTACACTTTTGTCTTCCTTTTTTTTTTGTAAAAAAATACTCGTTTGCAAAATGGAGGCAGAAAACCGCAATCGTGAAAGAGATACATTGAAACGACCTCGTAAAGAAACATTTGCACTGCGATTTCGCGACTTACTTTCTAAGATAAAAAAAGAAATATTGATCTTTGGAACGTGCGCTGTTGGACTTAGCTTAAATCGCATGATTCGCGAGCGCATCTCGATCCCGCTGCCATATGTGGCGCTGGAGCGAACAAACAGTAGTTTCATCGCGGCGATTTTGAAACCGATCGATATCGCGATAAGCCACAAGGCCCTTCGCTTCAACGAGGGCAGAGTGACGTTGAAAATCGGTCAGCAATCGATCGATCGACTGTACTTTCCATTTGGAAGAAACGATCTGGGACTTATTTGATCTTTCTAAACACTCATTTCCCGCGTTCATAAAAATATTGGACGTGTTGACGAAGATAATCCGTTGTTCGTTCGATATTTCATTGTGAGCCGTCATTGTATAAATATTAGATAAAAGATAATTTTGTGAAATATTTTAGGAACTCTTGGAAAATGGTTGGAACTTTTCTAGTTCTTCAAAACTTTTGGAAATTTTTCAGCATTTTCAGTGTGCTTTTATCAATTTTATGGGATTTACTGCGAACTTTTGTGAGTTACCAGAGATCGCTAGGGACTTTTAACAATTTTTTAAATTTTCAAATATCTTTGGAGATTTTTAGGTGATCAATATTATCACGAATGAATTACAAATGATTTTTAAGGCCTGATATGAAATTTAAACAAATAATTAAGGGAAAATTACTTCCTAAAAGTTCAGATGATCGTAAAATTGATAAATACTGATTGGTGTTTATCGCGTAACAATATTGGTACAAACTCCTATCTGTCTGTACAAAGGAATATCAGACAAAGAAAGGCAGTATTGTTGACGATTGTTACAAAAATCGTAATCAGAACGATAAGACGATGATCGAAGGTGATGTCAAAGTACGTCAAAAATGTTGTCATTAATTTAATTGGCCCGTCTATTTTTAGTCGAAATATTCACACCAGTACAGAAGTATTTCGAAAATGTCTCGATAATATACCTGATATATTTATTATCAATGGAGAATCTTTTATTCATATTTTTCAATCAGACATCGCGCTCCTTATCTCATTTGTTTACAACGTAAAGTGGAGTTTGACTATCTTAGCGGCCAATTTCGTATCCTTCTTTATCCGCTCATTTATATTTATTATCGGCCAATTTCGCGTTCGCGACACGCTTAGTTCTTTTCCACGAACTGCCGTTGAAAAAAATATATGTACTCTCTGGCATAAGATTAAGGTATCGACACTCGAGACGGTGATATCGAACCTTGCTAAATCCCAGGACACGCCGTTTTGATTGAATATTAAAATATCTGCGACAAAATTTCAGGCTGAAACAGGTTTCTCGAAATTCTTTGAGAGGACCTTGAAAGAAAAAATTCATATTCATTTATTTCTAAGTATCCGTATTTTATCATCTTTTTATTTAAAAAAAAAAATGTAACTCTGTGTTGCTTTTGGTTTTAAATGATTTGTGTAAAATATAATATGTCTATTGGCCAAAATGTCAAAATGATTTTCCTTTGATTGGAGTAAGGTTCATCTAAGTTAAAAATTAAGTTATATTAAAGTAGTTTATTAAAATTCGAGTAACTCAACACTTCCATTCCTGTAAGATTTATTCGAACCAATCCTTGAATTTAAAAAATAATTCAAGTAACGTAATATCTTATTTTTTATTTGAATCTCAAGTATATTGATATTTGAATTGAAACGAAACTGAAGTAACTTTATATTATAAAATATTCTTAATAAATGTAAAATTTATCTAAAATAACATTTGATGCACAAACGCAACTTGCACTACAGTCTGCATTTAATAATAATAAGTTCCACAGCTTTATTTCCACTGTGGTTGGCGAGGCAGAATCAATTCTCCCTCGCACAGCAGAGAGAAGCTGGAATACTTGGAGCAAAAGGGGAATTTCGTTGGCGTTTTATCAAAATGCTGTCCAACCTTGCCCCAGCTCTGCCCAAATACTGACTGTCTAGCTATCAAGCAGATGGTATCGAATTCGAGTTTTCGTGGAGGGCAAGATAAGCATTATCAATGGGCTCCGAGATCCAGGATGTTATCAATAAAAGTGTCGTAGGGTCGTGTAATCGCATCACTTAATTAGTGACGTTTCATTACGTAGCATATTCGATCGAAATTAATTCGTCAGATATCGAGAAATGTAATTGGAGAGCAATGAGCTCACCATTTCTTTTTAACCACGATAACTGTCCTGTTTTCTTACGTGCTTGCCAGAAGCACTCGAAGCAGAAAGAAATTGCTGAATTTGTTAAAGATTTTTAAATCAAAATAGCCCCTTCTGTTAAATATTCTGAACACAGTTAATTGTATTAGTTAATTGGTAGATGTTTATGAAAGTCGAAGGAAGAATGCTTCTCATCGTACAGTCGCGCCAAAATGAACTGTCCGCTCAAGACCACGCCCCCACCCCGCCACGATTGAAACAGTATACTTAGTAGTGCTACTGAAAAAGTGAAGGAAAGATTATTGGAAAACTTTCCTCCTGAAAACAGGTGATAAGAACGTACATCACGTGAGAATTTCTACTGAGTCACCCGGTACATAACACGACGTACGTTACCACTTTATATGTGCCTCTGATACATCAACAACTTATATAATGACTAACGCGCAACACCCTCACGATTTTCTTTCGTCTATCGACTTCAGCATTAAATGTCCCGTTACGTATTTATTTCTCTCAATATTCGCGGCCCTGGGATGAATTTCGCACGTTCGAGTGATCAGAATAATTGTCTCCCGCTTCGCCCAGCGATCCAGTATTTTTCCACGATCGTAAATCACGCTCCTAGATCCCCGTGAGTTTGCTTTGGGCTGGATTCGAGATACGAGAAAGCTAGCACAATCCGAGATACCGCGGTGATAAGAAACCTGCGTAGATCTGGGAATTCAGGATGATGTTTCCCGTGAACCCGATGCTCATCGTCTACCGGTGACATAATTCACATTGATTGAGACACATCATGGTAAACACGATTGCGTTAATGCCCTTTCTGCTTACCCCAACAATTAACCTGAAGTAAGCAAGTTCGTTCATGGAAGTTCAGGCGATAAGAAAGCTACGACGTCGATCCAATTAGCAGACAGTTTAGCTACCTTTCTTCCTGGAACGAATCATTCTGAAGTCTTGAGATGATTCAGGGAGTTACGAAAGGAGAGATTCTTCGGAAGCCAATGATTCTTTGCTCTCAACTTCCAGTAGGTAGATAAAGTGGGGAACGGTTTATTGTTGAAAAATAAAAGTGAATAATGATCGAAATAAAATGTACCATTTGTGACTCCACGTTAATAAGGAGCGAATTTCAATTAGTAAATAGGGAAAAGTTATTACATTGAATTTAGGGCGATTTTGGGTTCCGGACCAATGTGCCGGGACTTTATTTTCATATTTTCTCGAAAGGTTCGACAATGAGAGAATAATTGAGAGTGGTTTTTAATACATTTTTAATACATTAGGTACATTTGTTTAAATAACATAACAAATTCAAGTAAATATATTTACCGCTTAAATAAATAAATATTCGTCGTTTCAACGCCGAAGACTCCAAAATAACTAAGACAAACTAATTCTCCCTGGAAATAAATTTGCATTTCCCCCTTTATTAATTAATCCTCCAGGGCCATTTATAACAGAACATTTTTTTTCGTAATCCCACGTAGCTGTTCATATAATACCAAACTAATTCCGCGATTAAATGCGCCTACACTAATTAAGATTTTTTATCTGCAAAAATTCAAGGCACCAGAATTAAATTTCGCTTGACACAAAGGAGCACGAACGTGGCCATTCCAAAAGCTTTCCCCCCGATTTCTATCAAAATTTATTTCAAGCTTCGATTAAGCAACAGATTAAAACTGGTCCCCGACCTAGTCCAACGTTACATAAACAAACATTACGACGACTACATACAGAAAGAAAAGTCGTGTTTTATGTTACGATTAAATTATCAAAAACTGTTTGGCAAGGCCAGCGTCCGATCGATAAAGGTATCGGCGATAAGCCTCCCTATCGTAAAATCACTGTCCGCCTATCTCTTTAAACAGTCTAAGGAAAATTATCTGGTAAAGATAATTGACGATCTTATTGGTGATTTAACTGGCCACATTAAGCAAATCGTATAATTATCTAAACTTATGCAACTGGATTATTTATAAAGCTCCATGCACGGCCTCCAACTCCACAAAAAATTTTGAGCGAGATAGCAGTGTTGAATTCCGAGTATTTTGATGAATTTTTTGGCATAATTAAGAATTATTAGCTGATAAAGTGGTATTTGGACTGAGCTTCGGTAACTGCGACTTTGTAGTCTAATTTGTTTGTAATTATGGTGACGTTGATGAATGAGGGACAATTCTTTTCACTGGCTTCGGAGTAATACTGTGCTTTTCAGAAAGATGTCGGGGGTGACGTTTGTCTGAAGTTATCCTAGTTGACTAAAGCGCCATGGCGACCTATTTAGTTAAATTTTTTGGAGGTTATTTTGGTCGTTTTGTGTTATAAGTGAGGGAACGTGTGGGGAACAATGTATTTGATTAGCATTGGAATATAAAAAATATGGGCCTTTTTTGAGAAAGGAAATAACGCAATTTTGGAATCAGAAGATTGAAAAATTCAGTAGTTTGCGAATTAGGTTTTTGGAAAAGTGAAAAATGAGGATGCAGAATTTGGGGAGATTAGGAGTTAAAGAACTGGAGGATTCAAAGATTTGAAAATTAGAAAATTAAAATTGAGAAATTGGACCACTGAAAAATTGAAAATTGTGTGGATTTAGCAATTTGGGAATTAGGAAGTAGAGAAATTTGGACATTTAAGGATACCAGAATTCAGAAATTTTGAACGAAAATACTCAGAAACTTCTTTATCTCGAAACTCAGTCACAAAGCCATTCGACCTTCAGAAAAATCCAAAATTCAAGCTTTAAATATCAAAAACTCCCACAAGTGAAAACGTGAAAAATCCAAAATTCCTATCACCCAAATTTTCTAGAAAATAGAAAATGTAGAAACAGGAGACCCAAGAAAAATCCAAAACTCCAACAAAAACATTAATTCCCCAAAATTGAACAATAACACTTTATTCAACTTAAGGAAACTTTGAAGAAAAATATTTAATCGAATTTCCGAAACAATCGATTCGATATCAGGTCGGTTCACTCTCCTCGTCTCGCTAGAGCACAGCTGCATCGATATCCCTATAATCATAAGGGATAAAAAGAAATCCCTAGGTCAGCTGCTACGAGGCTGATAAGACTGAGAGAAGCTCAGACAACGGTTACACTCCAATCTGTTTGCAAATCTTGGTTTGCTCTGTGTATCTATGTGTCCCATCTGCGTCGAAATTTCATACACGACATCGCAGAGCGCAAATATCGTAAATTCGACGAGATAAGAGTTGCTCGACGAGTAGAAAACGAGCGTCTCCCTCTCTCTTCCTCCCGTCAGCCGTTGTCTCCATCTCGTTTCTGTTTGACGAGATTCCGCCTCCTTTCGAGGATTATGGCAACTTTTCCATTGCACTTAGGTGCCTTGTGCGTAAGTATATCTCCAGTTGGAAAGTACTCTGACGCGTCTTCGATGGTCGTCGACCCTTTCAATGTTGGTTTTGATACAGATAGACTGCACGACTTAGGATAGTTTTTAAGAGAGCACATAGCATCAAGAAAAATATATTTGCGCCTCTTTGATTCATTGATTAATTAATTGGGGTGCAACTGAATGGCAAATTGTAATTGGTCTGTTCTCCTTTCTGTTTACAGTTCAAACGAATGCTGAACAAAGAGCTCTCCCACTTCTCGGAGTCCTCCAAGTCTGGCAACCAGATCTCGGAGTACATCTGCAGCACTTTCCTTGGTAAGTTTGCAAAAATGCTTTGGGATGATGCCTTCAATTTTAATTTTTTTATCGATCGATATGCCGGTTGGATAAACGAGGTTTGTAATTCACTTTGCTGAATTGGCGAGCAACGACTTGGAAATGACATGGTTATTACTGAGGTATAATGTGTATTAATATTTGTAAGATTGTTATTAAAAATATTCAAGACTATGTCCACCGTCTTGGGCTAGCAGAGGTCTTTAAGGTAGGTTTTCGAAGTCGATTTTCTTGAAAATGAAGCGCAATATCAAAAAAGTTTATTCGTTTTTCTCGACTTATTTACCTGTTATAAGTCGAAAAGAAAGAGTAACTTTTTTTTATATCGCGTTTCATTTTCGAGAAAATCGACTTTGAAATTCTTGCCGTTGCGCCCAGTCGCGTATAGGAAAACCTACCTTTAGACTAGCTATAGTCGCGACAGCGTAAAGTGGTTACTCAAGGTCACTGAAAAGCTATTCCCCCATCACACCCTCTGGCTACCCCCACTACTCTGCCCTTACAGGAGACATAATAGCTTTATGGAATAAATAAAGAAAGTAAAAGCAAATAATTACTGAGGAAAACTTTGCGTTACTGTGCTTCGACAAATATTTATTATTATTATTATTATTATAAATGAGAATACCCATAGAATACAGAAATTATGTAAACAGCAAAACTTACAGAGTCTGAGACTTAATGAACTATTGAAAATTCTTTTGAATTTTGTATTTCGTTTGAATTGCTATTTCCTATTAGTTCTAAGATTCGAAAGGCATGGTACTAACGAAATCATTTTCGAAACCTTGCTTTCTTAAGACGTGGGTCGTAGACCCGAAGACATAAGAAGATAAAAGGAAGGAAGGATAATGGGTCAGCAACTCGTAGTCAAGATAATAATCGTCAGGGACAATGAAATCAGCATTAAACCGTCTCTTACGCATTAAGAGCCCTTGATGTTCCATCAGTGCACGCATAATTCTCGAGCATTCATCCCGTCTGACTAGTTGCGCCCCAAGGATTCCCTTTTTGCTCGCGGAATGAGGAAACGGACGGCCGTTTACGTAAACCGCCTTTTGTGCTGATCCAAAGACGGTCTCGAACGTTCTTTTATGGAGTTTCCGCGAATCGAGTGTTTAAGATTCCACGGAGGAAAGTTTCTCTTTTTTCAGTGGGGAAAATTAGCTATGAGAAGATTGGGAAAATAGACAATTTAGAAATATGGAAAGTGGGAAACTAAAACCAGCAGAAATCAGAAAATTGGAAAATTGAAAAGCATAAATATTAGAGCAGCAGATTTAAAAAAATTGAAAAATGACACGGATTCAGAAGTCTGGAATGTTCAAGAACTACAAGTATACACAATTGAAAAAAGTTAAAAATTTCCAAATTTGAAAGTTAGAAGAATAGAAACACAAACCATCTCAGAAATCAACAATCTAGAAATCAAAGAAATTTGGAATTCAAAGAATTGCAATCTTAAAAAATTCAAGAAACTTGAAATTAAAAAAATTGGAAAGTCGGGAAATTCAGATATTGAATGAACCGATATAGGATAAAATAAGAGTTTCGAGAAAAGAGAAAAGGAAGAAAAAGTTCAGCTGCATCTAATTCATTAATCGACGCACCAAATTACAAAATTAAATAAATTGTTAATCGCTAACATTTTTTTTTATAGTTAACAGAAGAGTCACTGTACACCTCGAAAATATACTTAGTATTATAATTCTTAAATCGCGAAAGGAATTTAGATTAAAGGAATATCAAAGTTGGAAAACAATGCAGGCGGAAGACAAGCTATGATTTATATTTAAACCGCAATGAATAACAGTTAAACAACATGTGTCACGTCGCGCGAGATTCTATCGTGGCACGTGTCCTTCCCAAACACCTGTCGCGATTACAATCGATTCATCGATTTAATCCGGATAAAGGGCTCACGAATTGCATCTGAACGTTTATCTCTTATCACTCGCGTAATACTTAGTGCATTGCGCATGGGGATTATGCAATGCACAGTAAAATTTCCGTTTCCTCGTCAAACTTTAATTCCACCTAATTAATGAATCGAGTGCTTTCTAATTAAATTCTGAATATACGAAGCAAACAGTCGAACTAGAAACGAAATTTTAATAATTGATAATTTTACTCTGGGATCTCAAAATGAAAATTTATAATGAATATGATATATGTAAATTCTAAAATCCTTCTACATTTATTAATTCAGGACCACATTAAATTTTCATGATTGATCATGTATTTTATTCGTAATTATACGTAGAATAACAGTGTGTTGAAAAAGGGGAGAGTTTTAACTTAATTAAAACTCATTTAACCGTAGGATATCGTGCATTTTATTCATTAGGGAATAAATTATTGCTCATACCGTAGAAGTTATGATTGTTACGCACGAAAGTTTCTACATGAAACACAATAAATTGGATACTACATTTGCGTTAAATATAAAAAATGTCCACATTGATATTAAGCTAACAAAACGTTGAAGTTTCATAAATTTTTATGTTGGCAATAACAATACACTTCAATTAAAAATCGAACGGAAAATTCTGATTCCATTGTTCAAGCTGTTCCTTTCTGAATTTTTTAAAAATTCAGATTCTCAAGCATCGATATACAAAACTCTGTATTCTAAATAAATCTCTGAAACGACTATACTTATAGTGATACTAAAACCGAAGACTTTGGTTTGGAAAAGGGGCTTTAACTCACGAAACAATTTTACATCGGATGCACTACATTCTCTGCCAAATTTTACAAATTAGTCGCTTGGAACCAAGTCACGTAACGAGAAATTCCTGGCATTACGTAATGAAATTACGACACACTTCCAGCCCATCATACTGTGAAATCATTTCCACACAGTGACGTAAAATAATATCTGTACATCGACTGCGTACTGATTAATTAGTTTCCTACACTTTAAATTAACCCTTTGTGATTCTTAATTGTATTCAATAAGTATTCTAAGACTAGATCCCAATTACGTTTGAACAAATTCCTAAATAATAAACATGTATCATGTTTCTGATAATAAGAATATAAAAATAGTTAAAAAAATATGCAACACTAATGCACTATTAAAAAATTATCGACATAGCACCACAAAGGGTTAAACACTCTCTTCTATGGATAGCCTTCTTTTGTATGTAGAAATTGAAACCGAATTCTCTATGTACCTACCAATGAATTATTTTTCTGTACTTACAGACAAGCAGCAGGAGCTGGACTTGCCCTCCTTGCGAATCGAGGATGCAGTTGCAGCTGCAGGTAGCGTCGATGTACGGGCTGCGAAGAAGAAGGATAGGGCCCAGAGGGGCCCAGCCGCGATGTCCCACATCAGCGGCGTCAAACGGCCACTCACCCATACCAACAGCTTTACAGGGGAGCGTGTGCCACATCACGGTGTGGAGACGGCTCATGAGGAGGACCTCGGCAAGGTAGCACCTAGTTTTTCAACCTTTAACACTTTGAGTGGCGTAAGATTTTGAGAAATGCCCCTTGAAGCCGGGACCTCCCGAGCGAGCGCCTCTGGCGGGAAAGTTTTGTACTACACAAAGCGTCGAAAGCGAACTCCTTCGTTGCTTTGTTTTTAAAGTAAACAAGAATGTATTAATTTAATAAATTCAATGAAAAACAGTGGCAGTTCTGCTCTGTGAATTAAAAAACAATAAACAGTGCAGGAAGGCTGGAAAGACTTTGAACAATTTTTTTTGACACTCAGCCAGCCTTTTTGAAGAAGCTGATACAACCTACTGCCAATTTCTAACCAATCTAATTACTCTTTTTACAGCTACTGTCTGACATCGACAAGTGGGGCATCGACATCTTCAGGATAGGCGAGCTGAGTAACAATAGGCCGCTGACATGCGTCGCCTATACAGCCTTCCAGACCCGAGACCTGCTCAAATCCCTGGCAATACCGCCGAAGACCTTTGTGACCTTCATGATGACCCTTGAGGATCACTACGTCAAGGACAATCCCTTCCACAATAGCCTTCACGCGGCCGACGTGACCCAATCCACCCACACTCTGCTCAACACGCCCGCACTCGAGGTTAATATGTATTCACTGTTGCTCGCCTGATAGTCCGTGCTTGCGAGAATTTCGCAACTCTACTGTGTCACGACACATGGAACCCGAAAACACTATCGTTTGACCTCCCCTTTCTTCTGCCCGAGAAATGTTTCCGCGAACGTGGACTGGAGTAGTAGATTCAGTGCCAGCAGTTGCTATTTAAAGCTTCTTAGGATATAATTGTGGCTAATTAGCAGCTTTTAATTAGTACTTCTTCATCTGGAATTGGCAGTAATTGTGGTCCCTTAGCCTCCAATTGCCACTCGTTTACCGCTGTTAATGTCTAATTGAAGGCAATTAGTAGTGGAGGCGTTAGGTGTCTCCATGGAATGCAAACTATCTATCTTTAACTAATTAGAGTGGTGTCTGTTTCTGCAGTCCGTGTTCACGCCATTGGAGATCACTGCAGCCCTGTTCGCTGCTACCATCCACGACGTGGACCATCCTGGTGTCACCAACCAGTTCCTCGTCAATTCGAGTAGGTATCTAGAGTTGTGCTCTACTAGCTCTACCTAGCTCGAAGAAATCCTGCTTAATATCCACTGTCCCGACTTTCAGGCTCTGAGCTCGCCCTGATGTACAATGACGAATCCGTTCTGGAGAACCACCATCTGGCGGTGGCGTTCAAGCTGCTTCAAAACGAGGGCTGCGATATATTCATCAACATGACGAAGAAGCAACGCCAGACCCTCCGCAAAATGGTCATCGACATGGTCCTGTCGACGGACATGTCCAAGCACATGTCCCTCTTGGCAGACCTGAAGACCATGGTAGAGACGAAAAAGGTAGCTGGGTCTGGCGTTCTCCTGCTGGACAACTACACAGACCGTATCCAGGTTCTGGAGAACCTGGTACACTGCGCTGATCTGTCCAACCCCACGAAACCATTGGCACTGTACCGGCAATGGGTAGCTCTACTGATGGAGGAGTTCTTCCTACAAGGGGACCGCGAACGTGAGCAGAACATGGACATCAGTCCGATGTGCGACCGGCACAGCGCGACAATCGAGAAGTCGCAGGTCGGCTTCATCGATTACATCGTGCACCCCCTGTGGGAGACCTGGGCAGACCTGGTGCACCCAGACGCGCAAGAAATATTGGTCACACTCGAGGATAATCGAGACTGGTACCTGTCGATGATCCCTCCGTCGCCACCGTCCGAAGAGCAGCAGCAACACCAACAGCAAGGGAACGAGCAGCAGTCTGAGAGGACACACTTCCAGGTAAACTTGAGCTACCACCCTCATTTCTCGAAACAGTTTAATGCTGGACAAATTAAGGGAGACTTTTTGCTCGGTCTCTCTGATGAATTCCTCTTACATGATAGCGCCCGTTGACTAGGCTCCACTCTTCAGTATGAAAAGTTTGTATCAACCGACTTATCTCGATTTAATTGTTTCAGGTGACACTGGAAGAGGGTGACGAGACTGGGGAAGCGACGGAGAGTGGGGACACGAGTGGAGCAGCCGAGACAACCCTGCCCAGCGTGGAAGGGGGCGGTGAGGCGGATGAGAGCTCCGCGGAGGCTGGGATGTGACGGAGGCTCGCGGGGATTTGCAGGAAGCTCCACGAGAAGGTGCAGCAGACCTGGTGGCGTGTGCGTCAGTGACAGCTGGCTCGCTGCCACCGGCTGAGTCTCTTTGTGTCGACCTACTGACCTTTGGCCAAGATCCACTCCCTGAAACGGTGGAAGTAGCCTTGTGGGAAAGAGAGGGCACGCGAGCGAAGGGGAACGTCTAGTCGCTGCTAGTTCAGACCTGGACGGTCGTGAAGGATCTTTTCTGACGCGTCAAGAAGATGATGAGTGGCGGGAAAGCCGTGACGGAAGGCAGTCGAAAGTGGCAGACACGAGGAGGACACCCTCGTACGTTTTGGCGGCCGTTTTCTTCTCACCGAGGCGGGCCTCGGGACGAGGAACGGTCCTCGTTCGCTGTGCTTCGGCTGGCTCGAAGCGTACCGAGAGCGTCGAGAGTGAATCCTCGCTTCGCGACGGAGAGGAGCATTGTCGTTGTTACCATTGTCGCTTTTTTCTTTTTTTCCCGCGTTGTCGTTCGATCGGCCCCGAGCCACTGCCAAGTGTCTCAAGCTCGAAGGAGGGGACGAATCTCTTCATGAAGTACCTGTGCAAGAAGCGGACCGGTGTGGCGTGTAACCGCGGAAGGAATGGGAGAAGTCTCTTTCCAGAGTCTCTTCCTACTGACACGACTTGAGGATGCAGGAAATCTCATTTCGAAGTAACAGGATCCTTATTGACATATCAATTACATGGTACAAGCTCTGCGACTGATGGCCGCGTTGTTCGAACAATTCGGAGGATCATCTGTGTAGCCAGCTGGCCCCTCGTCGAGCGTGAACTGAGAGGGAAATACTCGCATCTCGATTGACTGACTGCTGTAAATGGACTATGCCCCTGTTTGGATCCTCTTGGTGGGATTGAAAGGGAACGGTCAGGGTACGAAGGGGGCCAGAAGCTGAAAAGTACAAAGGGCGGATGGAAAAGGTTCCGTAGACTCGAGGAGGGGATCAGGGGGCGAGAAACTGAACAGAAGACTATAAAGGAACATTAGTATCGCGCTTCACGTTCATCCTTGGTTCTCCGATGATCACCTCGATAGCCAAGCAACCTAATCGTTAGAAGTACTAAGCCTATCCCTAATTGTAAGATTTCGTCATGCCCACTGACTAGTGCGTAGAGGAAGCCGTTAAGAACTTTGGAGGATTCGATGGAGAGCCAGAAGTAGCCACGACCATACCAGATGTCGCTGGGATCGTTAGAAGCGCGAGCTCGTGGCAGACTGCGGAACTAGGGGACGAACGATTAATTTTAATATAGAACTTCGCTGAAGGCTGGCCTTTTCCTTTTGGTTTATATTAAAATTATCGTAGCAGCGTTCTTCCCGACGGCGTTCATACACACTCATACACGCATACGTACACGTACATCGACACGCACACCTTTACACGCGACACGACGATTATTTTTAACCAAAGAGTAATGTTAGTCACTGTCGAGGGAGGAATAACGAGAGAACGATACGTCACTCGTCTGAGAATAAAGAAACGGGGGAAAGAATGAGGATACGAAACATGCATTTCTCACGAGGAATCATCGCATGTTCCGGCTTCTAGCGATGGTAGATTTAGGGGACATTAATCCGTGACAATGGAGAAAATTAAATTAGGTAGAACCTTGCAACTCGATGTGTTTAAGAGAAAAAAAAAACAGAAAAGATCTATCAAAAAAAAGAAGTATACAAAGTACTCTCGCTTGGATGTCTGTGAATCGCTCAAATTCGCGAGTCGACGCTCGAGGCTCACGGATCGAACTCGATTGAAAGTTATGCTTCTGGTATCGCGATTTTATCTCGAACGTCGATTTCTCGGGAACACAAACGCTCTCTTTCTCGTACAATGGGCCGCTCGCGTCTCACTTCCACTCTACGAACGTTAAGCGGCAGTTGAACCTGCGTTGAGTAAGCGCGAGAGTAGTGTGGGAACTCCCTATTCCTAGAACTGATGTGAAATTTCTTTCAGAGTCAATTGAATTGCTTTACCGTTCGTTCTGAAAATTGTCTGTATGTGCGAAGGAAGATAGGCTGATCGCTGCCTCAACCTAATTGCGTTCGAATTTCTGTAAAACGTCTTCCAATTAGTTTTGCGATGCCTGACGGTATTACGCCACGTTTCTGTGATTAAAGTTTCTTTTCCTATGATTTTTTATACATGCGTATTTACACGAGAATGAAACAAATAAAAACATATATATATATATATATACGATCAAGTCAGTGGACAGTTCCCGTCACTTCCTCATCAATCAAACGCCGCCGAGAATACTAAAGATTTTAATATCACGAGCTTAACAGATTGATGCGGCAAAATTACGTGCTTAACGGCTTCGAAGGCAAGTCGCGCGTTGCCCACTCGAGAAAGAAGCGTATCTGTATCTGTGTCGTAGGCAGTGAACCTAGTGAATGTTTTTTGGTGCTGGACACCGAGCTTAGGTAATAAGAGTAATTGCGTAAGCGTACACGACTAGATATTAAGCTGATGATTAACTTAAAGGAACTTCTTACGGCGTAAGCAAACGATAATTAACCGTATAACCGTAAAAAGGCGAAGAGAGAGACCGATTGTGACGCGGGGAGATTCAAATTTCCCGCGTGGGATCCTTTTGGTAATTGCGAGAATCCAGCTCGGCACGGATCAAAACCGCCAAAAATTGAACGAGAAAAGCCGCGATAGTACAGGGAAAGGAAATTCTGTTCGAGCTAGAACCGATCGAACGACGAACAACGTTCTCTTTTCACCCCCATTCTCCGATCCACCCCCTCATCGCTGTGACTTGAGTTCTGTTACCACTTA
The DNA here is from genome assembly GCA_029448645.1 of Andrena camellia. NCBI lineage: Eukaryota > Metazoa > Arthropoda > Insecta > Hymenoptera > Andrenidae > Andrena > Andrena camellia. The sequence goes on along the minus strand of CM055681.1, from coordinate 1,448,503 downwards.
GTCCCTTCTTACGTTCTCTGTTGACTCACCCTTTTCGAGATGCGCAGTAGCTTCGTGACTAATATGAATGCTGTTTTTAATCGCGTACGATGACGACGGCGATACGAATTCCCAACGATGTGTGCTTTATTGTGTTGATTGACAGATGACAATGGTGACGACGATGACGACACGATGCATGATCACGATGTGGTGGCGCTGATGATTGTGAGAGAAATATAGAGATAAAAAAATACAACGTGTTTGATTGCTGGACAGTTAAATGAACATGTATTAATATCGTGTAACCCTCGTACGAGATATATGTGTAATAAAACATATTTATTGTCGGAATACTATTGTATACTCATTCTTCTCTCGTGTCCTACTTGTTTACACCTTACATATCTCCGCATTTGTAGACAAATTCTGCTCAAAGAAAGATAAAAATTTGTACTAAGCCTTGCATCTATTAATCACGAATTAACATTTCCCACCCAGAAATTTCAATTCTCTGGTGTGCTCTGCTTGTCAAACTTGTAATTCAGGGTGCAAGATGCAAACAGAATTTATTTAGAGAATTTACCCAACAAATAGCAGCTTTACAACTAAGAAATAAAATAATACTATTAACGACATTAGACATAATTATCTGTGTACATGTGCAAAAGTAAAACGGGACCTAATTTTTCATGAAACCCGAAAAAGGACAAGGACTGGGTGTGCGGAAATGAAACCACCGCTCCCGCTTAATTATTTGTAAATATATTATTAAGTAACATCTATAATATAGTAATGAAAAACCATTTACATTAATAAGTATCGTCGTAATATCTTAATCCAGTAGTAAAACACTCAGTTTATGTATAAGACTTCGTAGCTTTCAAGCGTGGATCCATCTCTAGAATAGTAGTACCATCGGATCGAGTTTCGAGTGCAGAAAACGTGCGCGAGCCAATCGTGTCGTCATATCCTCTCCTGAGGTTGCCGTTCGCAGACACCGCCCCGAGGGAGAGGGATGCTCGAGAGGACTTTGGGGGTGGGGGGAAGTGGTTCCCACCCTCTCTCGCCCCGAACGCTATCGTAGTTCGCGAAATAAAGCCCATATCAATTCTCTCTTTTTCTCATTCGTACAAAAATGTGTCAGGCGCCCTGTACACGTGACTATTCCTTAATCTAGCATGGTTATTGCGGGTATATCGAGATGGCTCGAGTTTCACGCCGTGACTCCCGATCGATATTCGAATTTCCCGCGCTACGGAGGTCTCGATCGAAAGCCACGGGCCAGCGACTGCTCCTGATTTACAAATTCGAAATTACCATTTTAATCACTAAGACTAGAGACGGTAGTAGTCGTTGTGTTTCGTTCTACAGGCAGTGACGTGTGTGCGCAACGAGGGGAGGGAACGAATCACTTGAATATCGTTTTTCTTCGCCGATTCCAGGAGTTCCTGTACCGATTTCGCGGTTTGGTGATAGGAAACGGTTGCTTATAACTGGGGAACATTATTTATGATTTTTCTACGAAGAATAAAAGGGACGTTTCTCCTTACTTTGTAATAAAAATCGCCTTACGTTTGTTAGAACATGTTTGAGATAATTTGAAGTTGATCGAACTTTATGAGAACAGTTTCAAAGTTGATGGTGGTGATTTGAATTTTTGTGACGGAGTTGTTACAGCTTAATGGAATTGGGGAAAGTGAGTGCTTAATTGGAGGAAGAGTGCGTTTAAAATTCATTTTGAAAATGTATTCAATCAGGCATTTTCGAATCCAAAAAATTAATGTTTCAAGCCTTCTTGTTTGAGTCCATCACTTTCGAGTACCATTATTTCCGTTCGTTTTTAAAAATTGTTTATCCCACCACGCACCTTCAAACGTACCTGCCCCTTGAATTTTCAGTACGATATATGCAGGGAAGGATTTGTATATAGGCTAAGTAGGCTGCAGCGTAGGATGGCAAATTTTGGGGGAAAGAAATTGAAAAATGTTGAAACGCAGAGGCTTAAGACAACCTTAAAAACAATTCACTTTTCTTTTGTCTAGCAAATTCGAATTAACTCATATGTGAGTTGTCATATTAAATTAATTTTAAAATTGTCTCAACTCTTTTAAATTAAAATATTTGATAATATTTCACGAAAAATGCGGCAGATGCTTGTTAACCTAGGGCAGACATGGGCAAAAATGTATTTAAATAAAAATTTCGAATAACGAATAAGAGCTAAAAAAATTATTGTCGAATAAAAAATGAATTTTACTCGTCAAATAATCTAATTTAGCTAAATTATCTAATTTAATTAATTTATTAATCAAATAATCTTATTTAGTTAATATCCAAATCTGGCCTTGGGGTACCAAATCTCCAAATCCACCCCTGTATATATGTATAAACAATGTTTCACATGATCAAAGAAATGTGGCTACGTCTCTGTTACGTTTATCACGAAACATGCAAATTACGAAACGTAGGGAATAAAATCACGACGATTTTCAAACAATTTTCTCCACTGTTATTTTAGTTTTCGAAGAGCGCTTTCCTGGTTCCCCTAAAAATATGACGCGATAAATTCCACAGTTTCTACTTCAAATTAAATATTAAACTTCAAAGAATATTTCCAAATTGACTTAATTAACTGAAACCAAGGGACTAACTGGTTATTCATTATTTAAATAGTAGATATTTCAGAAGAATCGCCATATTAACGACAATCAACGACATTCAAAATCTAAGGTACACTCTATGGCACATCGTATCACGTTTCGGGAACGAGTATCTCTACTGAGGGGTGCATAGATCAAGCGTGTAGATAGTGGTAAATCATCCAACACATCTCCGCCACACAGCTGACTACGTGTGCATAAGAAACTGTCGACTGGAACACCGACCGAGGATTACATGGAGCGCAGAAATTTGTTCTCCACTTGAAAATCCGTGGCTCGAAACGCGAAATGAGGCTTCTGTGGAACTGCCACTCGAAATCTCAAACACTTGATGCCCCGAGGGCCAACGATATTTAAGAGCAATGTCCGACGTTGCCAGGAACACTTTGTTGGATTTAGTGGGATTCTTCAACTGGAAACTCTCGAAAATTCTAATCCGTTCAATTTCCAAAACACAGAAGGGAAAATCGACCACGACTTTCTTCATTACTGTTTTAGATATTAGGAAATAATAAACTATGAATCAAAGAAGTGGAAGGAAAAGAAAAGGTTAAGACTTTTACAACCGATTTCGTGAATACAGATTGGGGAAAGTTCATTAAGAAAACCTGCTGCAAACTTCGAGATAAATATTGGTTCTTTGCCTGTATATATTCTACAGGATATGAAGGTAAAAATTTTAAGAAGAACTATATACTGCAGGCTAACGGTTTCCTCACAAGAAACTGCTAAAGTTTAGCCCAATTAAATCGCGTACAGCTGCATCTGGGGCCGCAGCGCTTCCCCCACACTGCCTCCAGTTCCGCTAAAGGAGGAGCGCGACCGAGTAAACGCCTCCACTCATGGATAGCTTTAATCATTGGTCGAAACTTTAACAATCTTTTACAAGAAAACGGTTCGGTTTACGATACACGGTTCCTTTTGAAGTCATCACCATCTCGTTGAGTAGAGCACGCGGGAATAAAGAAAAAAATTGATCTCGTATTTCACGAACACGTATAAAGCAGCCGTTTTAAGTGAAGATCGTGACCACCACTTTTGTTACAACCCTGTATATTTCGCCCAGCCAAAGGTCACTTCTAGAACGTTTATAAGAAATAGCAACCATTGTGCGACACTACTTCGTATTTTACAGGGGTCGGTGTTCTATTCGGCACAGGTAAAGGCGAAATGAAAATTTCCCGCGCGAATTCGCGAAAAATTGCGACATTAATCAAAGGTACGCGAACAGCTACGACAGAATCACAAGAGTCCGTTCTTCGATGAAACACGAGTGCACCCTCACTGACGACACCGTCGTCTTCGGCCACTTCAGTAACTTCACAACAATAAAAACATAGTATATATATATATATATATAATATTTATATATAATATATTCTTCCATATTTATATTTATAATATAATTCATATATTTAAATATTTTTGTATATCTGTATAACTATTTAACCCTCGATATAAATACCCTGAAATCTACACTCTCGCGCTCTATAGAAAACCGAACTCTCTCCCCATCTCTGTTTCTCGCCCCCTTTCCGTCTTTTGCGCGCGTGCTCTTTCTCCCACTTTTTACAGGAAAGTTTGTTCAGCAACTGAACGCGCCACGCCTGAGGATCGTGGCACGGATTGATCGCGTCTCCCTTCTTTTCATATTTCGTTCTCCCCACACAGATATCGTTAAACCTACTATTTACAAATAGGTGGAGTTGCCGGTTCGTGGTTCCCCTCTCATTCTCGAAACGGAAAATGGTGATTAGAATTGTATCATTTTGTTTCTGGCTTCTGGAACAATGGAAGAAGCTATGAAAACCAGGTTAAGTTTTCATACTCAGTTTTATTTGGGACGATAATAACCACACCTCCATTTTGGAGGGTTCTAACTTAACAGTTGACAGTATGTCTGCCTGGAACGAAGGAAGAATGAGCTAGCTATTGTTGGATGTAAATGCTCTATTAAAGTGTACATAATGGATGTAAATGCTACATTAAAATGTAAGTGGGGAATAATGTTGTAAGGTTTCAGCATTACTGAGTCAGTTTGAGACCCTGGGATTGCTAGTTCCCATTTTGAGTTTGAAAGCTCAAGCTCTAAGGGGACTCAAGCCGGTTCAGGCCTCATGTCTGTAGCGTTAGATCCCAATTGGACAAAAGTTATTGTGGGTGATGTCTGAGTTAAATTCGAAATAGATTTGAGGTAGATTTCAAATAATCTGAATTGGTGCCTCATTTAGACAATGATAAACTGAATTGAGGTTAGATTTAAGAACAGAGGTTAGACTCTATTTATATAGAGATCAGTTGAGTCAGGTTGATGCAGACTGTTGAATGTTCATTCTCCCTGAATGAAAAATGAGCTATACTTTTTTCGCCTAAATTATGTGAAATTTATATTTAAGTTAGTCTATTTAAAGTGTAACTTAGCTGGATTAAGTTTGAGGCAGATTTCTGTCCACTTCCAGTTACATCTAGTACATTGTAAACTTTCTAAAGTAGTGCTAATCAATTCCAAGAAAGTAAACAACATTGTTGACTTATATACGCCAGTCCCCATTTTTTACAAAAAACAGCAGTGTTCAGAAAGACGTAAGGGCAAACTTATACCTCCCAATTTAAAAAAGAGACTAAGTAAGTCTGTTGTTGGTCAGAAATCAGAGAACAGTTCATGGGGTGCAATGTTAAGATAGCAATAAATGTCTTGAAAATCAATGTGGATCAGTTGATTCACCGACAACCCGTATGGATATACCATCCCCTCGTTCCCGACCCTCCATTTCCCTCTCCTTTTACCTAGTAGTGTACAGTTTATAGCCAACATCGAATTGTCCTCGTGTATTTATATACTTCTGTATATCATATATTCATATATTTATATTTCATATTTATATTCATATTTATATTATGTATATCCGACTAACCAAGTATGTATAAGTAATGACTATTACGCGACGAAGTACTGTCCCCTTTCTTCGTTCTTACAATCAGCATCCTTAATTAAAATAGTTCCAGTCAAAAATATGTGTACTTTGTCGAAGCTTTGGGTTTCTCCATTTGTTCTTTCCCCAAAAGGACCCTAGTATCCCTGAAGAATACTCGTTTACCCTCGTTGTTCCTCATCCCAATCCCTTTGCTCACTTTCGTTCCCTCAGCACAGTTCAGTGGGTGCATCGTTAATTATCTACCGCTACCGCATAGTCTAATTTTTCCGCCTAACAGTTTTTTTCTTACTTCTTTCCTCGATTCTTCGTGATATCGATATGTCGTGTTTATCAATAACCTTCTGGCCCATCGTCAATGAACAATTCAACCCTTTCCTTGCCCTGAGACCTTGGATAAGTGTGCTGGGATCTATGTTTAAATCGTTTTCACAAGTTTTTATGTGGACCCTTAGACTTAGACCCTTTTCTTCCCTTTAGCGGAATCTTCCACTGTTTAAGAGATGTAGTAACAACTTCTATGTCGATCGCAATAGTGGCATTCGGTACAGAACGAAATCTCCAACCTCAGACTTGCAAATCAGCGTACCTCAGAGCAAGGAAAGCATCGAATGGACATCCCAACCACTGCGACGACAGTAACGCTTCCTCGCAGGGAGGACTTCCCCGCCTCTCTTTTCCACGTCATTTCTCGCGGAACCGAGTCGATCTCTCGTACTAAAAACTTTCCAAATCGACCCTCAAATCAAGAAGCTGTCTGTCAAACGCATTTCAACTACGAAGCAGTCGCTTCGAACCCTTTGCCAGCCAACTTCTGTAACTGCGAAAGAAAGTTCTTCCTAGGTTTTCATGCTTTCTCTAAGGTTCTGCTCACTGTTACGCACCAAAGAGACCTACCTCACGCGGAGATATCTAAATTTAAGGGTCGATCTGGAGGCCGTCTCGCTCGGCCGGCGACTCTCAGAGAGATCGGATCGGGAAGCTTTCCTCTCCTAGTTATAAAACACAGTGTCGTGGTAGCTTTTAACGGTGGAACTTACAGGCTAACGCCGCCGCCCCGATCATCCCCCTCGGGGCACGCAAATGAAGGATGAAGGGTGGGAAGGTAAGAAAAACACGGGGGGAAAAGAAGAAGATGCAGAAGAAGGGAGAAGTCCATTTACACGCTCGTTCCTGCACGTACAATGATAGTTATAATAATAATCGTTCCATCGCCGTTGATACTCGTGGCGCACTGAGACTCTGGGGCACTTCATCCTACCCCCAATGCCCTCTCTCTTCTTTCTTTACACACATACACACACACGTGCGCGCACGCACACGCACATACACACACACTTGGCGTGCCGTTTCATTTTTTCTCCCACGACGCGAACGTGCCACGAAACATTAATGAAAACGTGTATAATTACAGCTGAAACGTTCCTCTGCCCGAATAAATACACGCTGCGTTCGACCCGGAAGCATTGACCGTACCCCCCTGCGGTTGTGGCGGACACCCGGCGGACTCTAAGCACTATAAGTTCCTTCCTCTCTATCTTCCTCTCGTTTTTGTCGTCATTCTTTCTCGTTCTCTTCTCTCCTTATTTCTTTCTTTCTCACTCTTTCTCTCTCTCTCTCTCTCTCTCTCTCTCTCTCTCACTCACTCACTCTCTCTCCCTCTCTCACACATATGGGCTACAGTCAACACTCAACGCATACAGTATTGGCCCCAGCACCCTTATTTTTGTTTTTCATCGTTTTTTTTGGTTTTCTGCTTTTTTATTATACACCGTTCTGTGTGGCATGCGATACGCTCGTGATGACCCTTGGGCCCAATCCCTGCCAGGTATTGAATCACTGACTTGAGGAGTATGAAGGAGATTGCGCTATGAAGATTGCAAAACGAAAAATTGAGTTTGACTTTGAAAAGGAGAGGATGTAGGTTTCTTGAGACTCCTAGGCTTCTTTTCGGCTTTGCCTTCACTTTACCACAATGAACTTCAAGGATAAGAGACCAAAACGTTCCTCCACATTTTCCAGTAGATTACTCTACCATGGGCTAGTTAGAAATGAGGTAAAATTTCACAGGCAATAGCTCGCTCCTATTTTCAAATCCCCTCTATTTATTTTAGGCATGTTCGTCATTTTCCAGGACACTGGCCGCTCAATATTCCTCGACCCAATCTCGTTTCCCCCTTTGATCTCTGCCCAATCAAGCGAAAAAGTCGGCGTCCAAGTCAAACACGCTGATCAACCAGGAAATACGTAAATATTGGTAAACTGGGCGAGGCTACTATTGCAGTATTCGTCACATTTCCGAGCACCTCTTAGCTAGTCCTATCGGCCCCCAGGCCTCTCCACCTGTGTGGATGAAAGCGAGCATGCAACGTGTCACACAGAAACGCGAAACCTCGCCAATTCTATCTACGTAGACAGCTACCAGACGCACGACACTTTCTTTCTACACGACCCTTCCCATTTCCCACAGGCGCTATCTAACGAAACGGAATCAGGTGTCCACAAAATGTACAGGGTCAGACACGTGGAATTATCATCTTAAGTTGTATCAATGCTACTAGAGAATGGTGGGTCAGACAAAAATTGTGTGTTCTCCAAAGGGACGTCAGGTGGATCAAAGGAACTTAGCTTCATATTTCTTGGAGTAGAAGTACAATAACTACTGACGGGTACATTAATCACATGTTCTCTTCTGTGCGAGCTCTGTGTCACTTTCTTCTGCCAAGAAATATTTAGCTTGATCTGTGTTTAGAGTCCATTTGATAGCAAACAGTTTTGATATGCCCAACTTTGCTGTAGAAATACTGTAGTGTGGGTTAAGGTGAAAACATCGAGTACCTCATCCACTTACCCCTTTTGACTGAAGGTAATTACTGTACAAAGCCATTGGCACGTATTACGATTAGCCTGCGGATGTTGATGCAGGTAGAGCGTTCTCGAATACACAGAGGATATGCCACGTGCGAAATTAATAGCTCTGTTATTTCCATTCGTTGTATCTTATGTGACCCTAGAGAATATCACCCATCAAAAACAATTAGTTCCTTAATACATTCAAATTCACTTCACTAGCAATCCTGAACGTCTCATAAACTTTGGATACCTAATTGAAATTTAGGCAAACTCCTCTAATCTCACCCAAGTTTTGCACTAATTTGTTAAAAATACTGTTAAATTGTATACGTAGATGAAACAGAAACTGCAACACCCTACTAGGTAGCAATGACCATACCCTTCCACCTGTTTCCCAGTACCCTAACATAAACATCCGCAGGCAACTCACAATAGAGCCAACACTGACCACAGATATATAACGAATTCTGACTTGCAGCCAACGAGAAACCGTTTCGGGATCCCAGAACACGGAGCATCCATATCGAACAAGACGCGCGTGTCTAGCGGAGGGACGTGGGTCCCAGGTAGGGAGGTGCCTTCTGTAAAGAAAAGGTTGCCTGGCAATATTTCCGGGGCGAGCAGTTGCAGCGAAGACGGGGCACGACCGCGAAGCAAACTTCCTGCCACATGGAGGGAAACGTGTTTGGTGAACGCGTCGCTACTTTATGTACAGACTCGTTGGGTCAGGGATCCGCCACGCCCGCAGCCGCGACGAAGAGCTCGCAGGACACGCTCTCATCGGCACTATCTCCTTGTCCTGTTCACTTCTCTGCACAACTCGCGCCTACGGTCACTTATCCACTAGGCTTGATTATTAGATTACTTTCTCCCCCGAAATCGGGCCTCTCTCCCCGCGAAAGTGTCCCGTTTAATACATATACATATAAATCTATAGATATATATACGCGTGCCTATATATATGTATAGATTTCTGCAGTGTTGCCGGTGTTGATGCTGTCTGCGTGGCTGTCCGCTGACTACACGGCCGTCTCTAGGTGGCCTGGTCTGTCCGCTCAGTGGCATCACCTCGCGATGTACCTGCCGAACAGGATGCCCAGCACGACGAGGATGTACATCGAGGCGGGCACGTGGTACGTCCACGACGTGGCCGTTGAGATGTCGCCGCATTGCGCTGAAATTGGGATTATTTCTGTCATTTGAGGAGTGACAGCTGGAGGGTAGATCCTAGCGGAAGCTGGTTCGTGATGTGATCTTATTGGGTAGCTGTCAGTGTGTTGATCCTAGTAAGAGCTGTTGGCGAGGTGGACCTACTCGAGGCCATTCACGAAGTGATCCGATTGGGAGTTATTAGTAGGACAATCCCTTTAAGAGCTGTTGTTGAGGTTAGGTGAAGCGTGGTACGATATTTTTTGTGAGTTGCAGTAGGTTTTAAACTCAATCGGCATCAAGTAGATGGGTGGTAAATTATTGCTATTGATGGCAAGGGAGCTTTTCTCGAAGTCAGATCAAGCAAATTAATTAGTTATTACTTGGGAATGGACGGGACAACAGCTCTGCTACTAGTGCTTCGTGCTCCATGTAATTAGAAATCTCGATTATCTTGTTGTGTCGTCAACAATGCTCACCATACGACGTGAGGTTGACCTGCCACGATACTAGATGACGATGAGGGGCTCTCGGACAGGATGCAAGATGACCCGTCACCGAGAGTTCACGACTTCCTGTCGCCGCGGCAGATGCACTGTAAACGAGACAGTAACGACCAACGTCTGTACTCGCGACCAAGTAAGCTGTGTCGTTCTCGATCCAGGTTCCGTGGCACCAGTATTCTGAAAACGATTGATCCAGTTAGTTGCGTTTGTAAACGATCTTTAGTTATTGTTAATAGAACTTGGTATTGTATGGCCGAATTCCATGAATTATTGAAAGAGAATCTGAAGGGTCACAGATAGTTTGTTGGAAGTTCGATTAACTCGGGTTAGGGTATACTATTTTCTGCCACGTTAATTGGAATAGTATTTTTTTAAATCTCGTTACAACAATTTTGGCAGAGGGAATGGAAAATACTCTGCAATTTATGCCGAAATGGGGGTACGTCGAATACCACACCCCGATATAATGTGACCCCGTTATCGGAAATCGAAGTATAAAGGTACAATTTCCGAGTAGTTTATCAGTATCAAGGAAAAATTACGGAAGCAATGGAGGAACGTTTATCGCCCTAACGAAAGCACTGAATGGGTAATCATCCATGCAACCATTTTAAGTGTTCGATTTCGCTCACTTTAAGAGTGGTTTTACGACCGAGTTACAGGGTAACTCGGGGTAGAAGGGGGTGAGGAAGACGTAAGGGGAAGGGAATTGGAGCAAATAGCGGAAAGAAAGAACTAGTTAACTACTGTGAATAAAAATTAAGTTATTGTCGACCTTTAAAGGTAAAAATGTTCCGACGGAGAAAATAATTGAAATTACACGGCACTTGTACATTATTTCTATGAATGTTTATATTTTTACAAACATTACACTATATTAGCTAAAATCAGCATTTATCTCTCATAAGGGCAGAAATCTTTTTAAAACTTTAATTTCTCTAATGTTGAACGATTACTTCTAGGAAGCATTAAATTACCTTGAACTTTTCTGTATTCTCACTTCTTGGATAGAAGCTATTTTCATTATTTCAATTATTTCAACGGTCCCTCCATTTGATTTTAATCGTTTATCAATTAACTTCTATCTAGAATCTTCGCTCGAGTCGAAGTAATCCTTGAAAAATGGTCCTCTCTCGCATAGACACTCTCAAGAGGTAGCTTTTAAAGAGAAAAGGTGGACCGCGTTTCGAGTTCGAGCAAGGTGCGAACGGGAACGAAATAAACGAAAGCCGTAAATCGCTTCGACACGTCGATATCTGGCGTGTTGTCTCGACTCGATACCTTATCGAAGCTGGAAGATAGAAAGATGAGAATTTACAGCGTCCGCGCGACAGTTCGCCGGGTGAAAGCGGAAATAAACAACAAAAATTCAACGGCAGAAGGAAGATAGACTTTCAACGAAATATGTTTCGAAGGGACAAAAATTCGAAACAGCAGTTGATTCCTCTTGCTCGACGAAGCCAGAGTACTGTAGATAAAGCCCCAATATCAATGAATACGTCTTTCAACTTTTACCTATCACTTAAACTAATGTCTATTTCATTTTCTAAAATTTTGCTGCAAATTTAAAAACACTCAATTCTATCAAAATCAGAATAACTTTGATGGTTGACGGAGTACCATTACGTAGCTAACGAAGATTGATAAAGCATCGGTTAATGGTACCAAAATGGCCTAAAAAATCAGTACAAAATACATCCAAAAAAGAGTTAGAAATATTTATTAATGAAACTCGCTCAGAAGATAGAGAACAGTGTGCAGAATATAATGCACGTGAGAGCATGTTGATTGGTCCATTGGTTCCCGAGATATAAAGCTTCAAAGGTGGAGTGTTTAAAAAGCGCGGGCAACCGAAAACGCCGGAAGCCACGAGATTACTTCTGTTTCCGCAGATGCGTACTACGTATGTGCAATAACGGTAAAAAGACGCCTGGGCCAGTGGCCTAGCGTCTCGAATTGCTGCGCGAGCGAGAGAGATATAGTAAAGAATTAAAAATTACGCTTCACTATACACGACGATATCTCAGCAATGGAAAGTCGGATCGACACGAAACCAAGTCTAATTTAAAGAAGAATCTTCCTCGCTTCTAATGGCGTCAGCCGCAACATTGTACGATAACGTATGATTATGTTATTCAACAAACAATTGACGGTATTTTTAATACGATTTTTCCTCGACCTCTTTCAGTTCCAATATGAATAATACTTTATATTGCTGTTAATAATGTATATAATCGTATTAAAATCAGTGTTGATAGACGGAATATACATGAAAACGAAAATTAATTTGCATTTTCATTGGACCAGACAGAAATAAGAATCAATTTTTCTCGAAAAGAGGGAATTTCTCTCCCACGGATAAACCCGCAGGAAGAGAGAAAGATCACGGCAGCAGGCCGATAGGAGCAAAAGGATGTCGTGTCAGCTGTATCGCGGAGCTCTCGTAATCCACAAAAACACGAGGGGATCCCTCGGCCAGGGCTAGAGCGTTTCGTATCCGGAATTATTTTAGCAGAGAGGAGCGTTGACATAACCGAGGATTTAGACGCTCGAGCCTCGTGTCTTACGGCTGTCGACAAGGGGATTGCGTTTCACTGGCGCGGCTTCCACCTTCTGTCGGCAGGGGTGAACGCGAATTGGTCATTAAGACTCCGTACAAACAGCGATCTTAGCTCGGCTGCTAGACCGTGAACATCTCGAAACGTCTCGAGCCGGCATCCCGCCAGTGATCGTTAATCACACCCAGTTTCACGGCTGATATTTGTCTACGCCTGGATTAAGATCGCACCAGGTAAGGCTTTGCAGGACGTTCTTTCCTGTATGAGTGTGCCTATTCCATGAAACAGTGCTTCAACTTTCACAATAATCTCTTCATGATATTCTAAATAGGAGACACAAAGAATGCTAGAATATAAATATTTTACTGTTCAAACAGACTTCGTTGGATCTAGGTAGACAGCCACAGGTCATTAATTGCATCCACTGGCAGAGGATGATAAAAAGCAACCCAGCCAGTGAGTGCGAGGTACACCGCAGAAGTTGGCAGAAGGAACAGAATCTCATATGAAGTCCTCAGGAAGTTGGTCCTTCAGCAGCAGAAGATGGCTCGTCGAAGAGTCGTGACAGAAAGGGAAAGAAACGACGGGACATCCGCAGCGTCCGTCCACGCCCGTATCCGTGCAAAGGAGCGGGCCAGTGCGCAAGCACGCGCCATAAACACGTACAACCGAATAAAGCCGCGAACTTTGCACATAAGCAAGCAGGCAGCCACGGCAACCGTCACGCCGCTGACTCTCCGCAAACTAACTATCGCCACTTGCGATAACTTTCCTGGTAGTGGGGAAGGTAAATGGGGAGCGAGAGGCGCATCCCTCGATGGGGGGATAACTCGGCTTGGTGCGGGTAATCCGATAAGATGTTCCCTGCCGGAGGTGCTCCACCCTTCGAGGATTCACTCGCCACCCCCGTCTGATTCTGCACCTTGCGCGTGCAGCTGATTCAGGAAGTAGGGAGAGGAACCGAACGAGATACAGGTAAGACGAATGACAATCGAGGGGCGAACTGGTGAAGAGATATGACGAGTATGCTTGGAAAATATTGTAGCTTCTTTAGCTTGGAACTGGAATGCTACAATGGTGTACTTTGATCTTTGTTAAATTCATAAGTGCAGCATTGGAACCTTCTGAATCCACCTGACACTGGTATGTGTCGCTTTGCGGGTCCCTTAGTGGCCCAAGTATGATAAATCTGGAACCTGGGATTTAGAGTCTAGAGTCAATATTATCAAAGAATGGTAGGACTGGCTAGCTTTTATTCCCATCAATATTATTCTCTCCACTGAAAGTATCTCAATAAACAGAGGTAAATGTTCACCCAAGAGGAAGTTATGTTGGAGTACAATTTGCATCGCTCATTGTTTGCACGAAGAATTCTTCCACTATATATTATATAACTTGTCAGTGGCAAGTCTAGCATCCCCCGACGTTAAAGAGGGGAAGCATCCCTCAAGGATGATAGTAGGAAAGACGTAGTTGACGACGAGTCGTGCCCGTCAAACGTCAGAACCCACATCCCGAAGCCATCTATGTTCTCAGGCACTTTCTGGGCGTCCGTCGTCTAGTTCGATGTCTGGAATTTTTATGTCTCTCTTTCCTTCATTGTAAAGAGGAAATACCAGGAGGAATGCCAATGATAGGATGGAGAAAGCGTCGAGGGAAAAGAGAGATTAATCATTCCTGGTATTAACTTATGACTCTGTGATATTTCCACTTCGTTGATTTTTGAAGACAGGAGGAAAGAGTATGGTGACTGTGATGAAGATCTATTAGTCCAATTGTCTTTCAGGAATTTGAATGATGGATTATTTCAAATATTCTATAGATCTTTATAGAATATGTAGATCCTTATAGAACTTCCTATATTCAAATTATTACAAAGTTGTTTGAAAAATTGAGAATATAGAATGATGGACCTACTATTAACGCTTTTTTAGCACTATTTCTCAGTTCATACTATGAACAATTTTCTATACAACTACCAGGCAATCACCTATTATACTCAAAACACAATCACTTGGCTACTCAATGGTGGGCATGTATCCCCACCACACCGTGCGGACACGCCTACTATGCCCCCTTCGACGCTGCCACGCCCATTTTGCCCCTCTTCGGCGCCTGCCACGCCTTCTTTTCCTATCTCCTCTCATACTCATTCTCCAATTAAGACGTTCTAAATATAATTAACAGAGTTTACTAACCCAATACCTCCCACCTTTCATTTTAAGTAGTCCCCTTGCAACCACCTTCATAAAAACAAATATATAATACAAAGGACATAACTAATGCAACCACAAAATACCACAAGCAATGAATAATATCAATAAAGAGTAAAATTTCACGTACATACTAACCCAAATGGTTTTCAACTATCACATAACTATGGACCTGCCCGACGCCACACAGTTTCCAACCGCGTCCAAGTTCCGATAAAAGAAGGAATTACTGAGAAATCTTACCCGAGGGTGTCTCGTCGCTGCAGGATGTAACGAACTCCATGCGATCCGGTATCTTGCAACCGATATCCAACCGGCGAACACTTCCGTAACGACATCGTCCCGGATAGGGTGTCGATGTAACCCTGATGTCTTGAACCTCGGCGACGTTGGCGATGTTCTGTTCCCCGTCGACGCCCAATGTGTCCTCCGCGCGGTCGCCCATGTGCGAATGTAGCACTGACACGATTTCGTAGCGACCCAAGTTGGGGCACTGCCTGGTCATGGGGTCTGATGCTAGAAGCATAACATCAGCACCATTAATATTATTTTTCTTTATCTGTAGCCCCTGTTTGTCACTAGACTCAAATGTTTGAAAGTAGGCTGTTTGAGTATCAGCTGTACAATGCAGTATTTTCTCTCTATAGGGGCGCGCTTCGGGCCCGGGGATGAAGCTATAGGCAGGTGTCGCCACAATTCTGAGGTAAAATATGCGAGAGTGTGAGAAAATGAGAGCGAGTGATAAGGAATGAATGTGAATTGGTGGGGATAAGGACTGAACTTATAGATAGTAGTGCCAGGTGGGTTTATAGACAGGAAATACTATGCTAGAGGAAGGCTAGAGGCAAAATCTTAGACTACTAAGTGTGCTAAAAAGATCTACAGGTACCTGCACAATTTTTAAAAATTTTGTTCAGTTAAAGATTCCCTGAAGTTTTAAAAGAACAACTTTTAAAATCTTAGTATGTAAATTTTCCACCCAATTTTCTAAAGATATACAACTTCCAAAATGTTGGTTCGTGAAAGAGTCACAGATGTTGAGAGTAGAGAGACTCGCGCCAACAGACAAAAGCGTAACAACGTTAGGATATTTGGAAACGCTAGAAGAATCCAAAACAGAATAAAGGGAAACGTTGGCAAACAATCTCTGGGAGTCTAAATTCTGCCAGAGACGCCGGAAGCCCGACTTCAATGGCGTCGCGATAAATTCAAGCTGGCGGAACGACTCTGTCTTCGTCACTATGGAATCGAGTAATCGGCTTAAACAGAAACTGCAAGAGTTGCATTGGGTCTGGAGGACTCAGTTTACGACGGATTTGCCATATGATCCTTTACGCGATCGTAAAGGAGCTCCTCGCGAATCGATTGTTAAACTCCGTCATTTGCAACCTCCTCTTTTAGCCCCGCTGCGCTTCTCTGTCTTCCCGCGTGTGTCGCTGCTGTTGTTCGTTTCCTTGTCCGTGACGTTCTTCCAGGAACGTCTGATTTTAAGCCCGTAACAACGACTTTTTTACTGTTTCGATTTTAGAATTGTAGTTATGATTATAGTATAGTATTATGGCGTAGCCAGGGGGGGCTTTGTAAAAAAAAGAAAACTGGATTTTATTCTCTAAATAAGTTTTTATAATCACCTAATGAATTTTATTGAATTTGTATTAAATAAATTTTTATTCAAAATATTTTTATCCGTTCCACTTGGCTCCCCCCAAGATTATAAAAGACGCAAGGGCTGCTTCGAAAAACGAGAATTAATATTCGACGGGTGGGAAAAAATCGTTCGTTCGCCGAATGGAACGTTCCCAGTGATCCTAAAGTGATCCGATAAGATTGAAACAAGCCAGAAACACGAATTCGATCGCGAAGGGGGAGGGGATGGAACCACCCCAATTGATTCCGAGACGCGATTCCACCGGGGGCGCAGGAAATCACTTTCGAGAGGTGTTCAGGCAAACCGGCCGCCTCTGATTCCGGTTTCCGGAATTCGGATTACAAAAGCGACTAGTATCGCGAAACTTCGCGGTATAAACTTGCCCTCGGTGAGTTTCCAGTGGCATAGTGAAATGGGGCCACTATTTTTTGGAGTTGAATATACTTTTTGCCTTGGAAAATAAGAATGACAAAAAAATGAAAGCAGAGTTACGAAAGATGTGAATCGTACTTAACCTCAAACTTGAGTTACTACATAGTAATTTTATGAAAGGACTGAAAATATTAAAATCGTCAATAAACAAATGATAGAGTACTCGATAACGCAGCAATTTGTCACTAATAAATTAATTGGCGCACTCGAGAATTAACGCGGTAATTTTAAATTGCATTGAAGCATGGGATATTTCTTGTCCACTCAGGCGGAAAAATCATGTAATATTAAAGTATCCCGAGTAACAATGCCGCGGATATAGTGTCAAACAAACGAGCCACGTATCGTAGATTTTCATCGGGCAATCGGAATAATTTTTAAACACCCTGTATATTTATTGTAACACGACACAAATGAGCGTATTGTGAAGACGTTATTTATCGATACACGCGTAAACGGTATCGCGAGCGTTGCTACAAATTTTCGCAAAATAATTTCATCGGGCTTCAAAGCACTCCGCTGGGGATACACTATCTTCGTATATGCCGTCATATTTTGTGCTCTCAGCTCCGTATCTTTTTTTTTAAACCCTGACAGTGAAGTATCACTTTTAATTCTGCCGCCTATCGATTTCGTTTTTCCCGGAGTTCAGTGACACGAAAAACTGTGAACGAATGAATGGCGCAGTTTTTTAATAAAGCGTGTTTATATCGGGAGATATTTCGGCCAGTCAGGGCACTGGCGTTCAATAGAATCACTAATTCATTTATTCATTCCCTGTATGTGCATAGGGGGACCAGAGAATGAGGTTATGTTTCAATTATGGCGTCATGGTTGCACTGTACCTGTTTATGCGATTGCATACAGTAACGATGAAAGGAAACAAAATTTCGAGTGAAAATGTGAACGACAGTAAAATATGGTCATTTAACGAAAAATAATTAAATTGTATGGGGAGGATGGAATTCGGTGACAGAAGGCTATTATCATTAAAATTATGGGTGTGTATAAAAATATCAGTTTTAAACTGTTCTTTGACCAAAATTCTATGGGTGAAAATATGTTACGCTGGATCTATCTTAATTTTGCATTAATATTTAATCAGAATTATAAGATCCCAATCTCAAGATAAATACAGAAATTTAAGTCTAGAGAAGGAGGAAGAGAGAGGAAAAATAAAAATTAGGTACACCGGTTTTGAAAAGAAAGCATATATTATAGCAGTATAAATGACTCCTTTCAAAATCATAATCATGTGACTACCCAAAATTATATTCCCTTTTTGGACCTAGTATAATGAGAAATCCGATCAATATTGAAGTTTAAAAATTCATACTGCGTTATAATCATCGTTTTTTCAAATTGCAACAAGCAAAAAGGAAAGAACCCCTCTGCTCTTGAATTATTCAGTCTTGAAAATTGAGAACACGCTTTCGTGCTTACACGATCCAGCGGCAAACGAGCGGTATCGCTGCGTTTAAAACAGCCCGTGGAACGTGTTCCCGTGTAAATATTGAAAGGCCTTCGCACGGCGAAGTGTTAATAAATGATCGTAATTGACTTACTAATGAACGTCGTGTACGGCGTCGAGTGGGAGTTGAACGTACTCGAGTTGCACACGTCGTCAGGCTGTTGGCTCCATTCCGATAGTTGCATCTCTATTACGTGGTCGTTCCTACGGTGCAACATCAGGCACACGTAACCGTTCTTGCTGAAAAGGAGAGCGAAACATGTGTTAAACGCTTCCTGTTAACCACTTACGTACCAAGAACAATAATTGCTCCGGAGGGGATGGAAATGTTTTGAAAAATATACTTGCAAAGTGACAGTTGACAATAATTACACTAAGGGTGGTATCAATGTTATGAAAAATATATTTCTAAAGTCATAAGTGATAAGAATTATTCCAGAGGGGGTAAACAAATTTTGAAAAATATATTTGCAAAATAACAGTTGACAACAATAACATTAAGGGTCGTATCAATTTTTTGAAAAATGTATTTTTAAACTCATAAGTGGCAAGAATTACTCCAGAAGGGTTTATGTCAATTGACATTTGAATATAATGATTACTCAGGCTTTGAAATATTACCTCTTCCTTCGAAGAGTTTTATTTTTCGCCGTTTTTTATCTAACTTAGCATTTTATGGTTTCATGTTCTGCTCTCCCTAGAACCGAGTTTAATACACTGGCCAGGGAAATTATGTTTGTAGGAGAATAATGTACGCTCAGATTGTTACAAATGATTTATATGAAATGAGGGGGAGGGGCTGACGCTTTCGTTAAAACGTCGTAGAAAATTAATCCTTCGACGCGAATAAAACTGGCATCAATTCTATTCCTGGAGATCCCCCTTTAACGATCCAACTTTTAAAAAATGTCTACCATTATTACAGGATATTTATTAGCCCTTGACACGTAATATGCTTTCTCGACCTAGGGGTGCCATTATTTTCCTCTTTATTCAAATTGGTGAACTTGCTCGCTCGATATTGTCTTAGGCCTGCATACTTTTTATCTGCTTCACTTTAAAGGGACGAAAAGATTGAGGGGACTTGGGAGAAACCTAGTAATATTTTACCATTCTTGATGTTCTCTTTGTGATGATAAAATTTTCAACTTTATCATTGTTTATGCTAATATTTTCATGTCTAATAGCCTTCCTGTATTGCAATGGGAAATTAATTACAGGGCAGCATGAGTTGATTTAGCAACAATGTTCTAGTTCATGTTGGTGAACGTTTGACTTTATCATTTTTCTAATAGCTTCCTGCAGACTGACATAGTTCCTCTCTGATCGATACAGCTCATATTACGTGGCTGCTATGAAACTTTTTTACGAGCTAGATTATAAACTTTGGTATAATAGTAAAGCGACGATTCTCAGACCTAAAATAGGACAATTTCAGAGAAATCTCAGCATTCTGTAATGCATTATTCATTGTCCTAGATATTTATTAATCTATAAACCTACACATGAACAATGACAAAAATTCAATTTCATAATTATATTTTAAAATTCGTTTCAATTTGACACATTTTAATATATAATTTCAAATTTCTTCTATTCTAAAATTTGTAAATACAAATTTCACTAAGAAAAATTCAAATAGTTTTACAAATCTTCGAAAGTAACCAGAAAAAAATTAAATCAATTCACAAGAGTTTCTTAAAGAAATAATGAAACTTAAATGTCCACAGATATGAAATGCATGGTGTTTTACTTCAATTTTTTAAATACACACTTCTTTTGGTTTAAGGAACAAAAACAGGCTTTTGGAGAGCAACAAACAATACCAAGAAATATTTCCCATGATGCCGCGGACCACTCTAATGCACATGCTGTCTCCCGTACAACACCCCACCTTCATAAAATCAATTTATCCAACTCGGCGCCTTAATTTGGCCCTAAATCCCTCGACAACTTTAAACAAAAAAAGAGCGTCATACCTTCCACCCCTGCCGCGTCGTATCGTCATAATACAATTACAAGTTAATACAACTTCGGACCACGAAAGGCCAACTAGCTGGTGGGGGGTCTGGAGGGGCAGAGGGAGGGGGGCACTTTTATGAAAACGAGACACGTCTAATAATCGAGCCGGTAAGCCGTAAAAAGCTGGCGGCCGCCGACAAAGGGGGAAAGAATGAAATAAAGGGGAGGGGCTCGACGCCTGGCCCGTCCAGGGGTGGAAAACAAGGGTAAAGGACCTTAAATCTTCGGTCGCTTCCGCGGTCGGGGCAGGATTAAGATTTTATTTTATCAGGACGTTTCTTAACGGCCGCGCGTTAACTTTAACGTAATCCTTTTACGACTCGGCCGCTTTTACGACGAATCTGGCCGGCTCGAAGCCGCGCGTGTACGCGACTTCATAACGCCCGCTGAGAATGTACACTATTTACCGACGCGTGTTTACGCTCTTTGCGGAGAGGGGGCCATTCTGCTGATACCTTCCATTGTATCGTTTTAAGGGATGGTTTATGAACTGGTGAAGCCACTGCGATATGTACTAGAGGGTCGACAGGAGTTGGTATTTATTTATGGTCCAGGTTTGCAAGCAACAGTGGGTCAAGAGGTTCGCCTCCTCAGTGCTGGCTGGAGATTGGGGGAAAGGTTAGGTAGCGCGTTGATAACAATCGAATGATTGAGAAAGAATCTAACCGGGTAAGCATAAGGAAAATGGCCCTAGCACCAATTTTAGTATTTATGTATACCAAATAATGCTCGTTGCCTGAAAAACTACTGACAAGGAGAGGTTCCCCAGGTGTCCACCTCCGATTGCTTCGGTTTTTGGATATGTTTTAGAGGACCGAAAAATAAGAAATACGTGAAAAACGCAGCGAAAGGGTTAAGATATTAGAATTGTTCAAAATGAATGTAATAGGTACTTTTTAGCTCTACTACATTTATTATTTTTGAGTTTGTATTTTCACTCTTAGGACCGTTTTATTGCCGAACCAAAAAATAGTTACGTTATCAGCATCACTAGAGCTACATTTCAACAAAGTTTCAGAATTTTTCGAATTTTCGCGTGGCCGAACTACCCGTGTTTCAAAATTACTCTCGCATAAGATGTAGTTATGACCATAGTGAAAAGATTGGTGAGAAATAAGTTCCTTTGACAAGAACTGTCTACACTCATCTACCCTCTGCATGAAGTAGGTGCCATGTCTGTCACCTAGTTGTCATGGGCGACGAGGGTTATGGGTTTCCTTCAAGAAGATTCAATCCCCAAGAAGTGGGACATCTCTAGGCAGGCCCACCTAACGTCCTTCCTTCCGTCGCGTAATAGATCGATTTCCTCCCACTTATACAGTCTTTTCACAGGTTTCAACAAAAATCCCAGCCTCCTACCACAGTTCGCACCCACTCCGCGCCCGATTTCCACTTTCCAATCGGTTATTTTATTCAAACCTTCGTCAAACACACTCAGTTTGTTACACGGAACGGGCGGATACTTGCTCGAGCAACTGTATTTTCCTTACGATCCTTTGCGCCATGAAAGCGATCATAAAGCCCCGGTGTATTACTTCCCGGTGGCTCGTGAAACCTGGTCTGGCGATCGGGAAACGCGTCTGGATTTTCGGGGTTTATAACCCGACATTCTTATGGACGCGTTTCGAGGATTATTGTTATGGCGACAGATCACCTTCCGTTTCAGAGAATGTTTTCGTGCTTATGCTGAACGGAACGAGGAAACTTTCGAGTCTGCAAAATTATTACGGTCGATTGATTTTTTTATTAACGCCCCTCCCCTCCGCGGATTTTTATCGGGAAACTTCACATTGTCGAAGATTGCGGAGTGGCGGGAATTTTCCACCACTCAGCAAATCTGTGCTTTACGAATGTTACCTTGCTTCCCTAGACTTTCCTAGTTTCTAGGGAATTTTGCCGCGTTTTTTTTTATTCTGGTAGACCTGCGATTCTATGGATATATTTTAATCAGGAATAAAGTTTTATTGTAGATGAAATTCGAATTTGGTGACGAGTAAAGTTAACCCAGATTTGGCTGAATGTATCCAAACAAAACGTAAAAAGCCGAAATCGAATTTAATCTATTGACGACTTTAGCAGAAATAAAATTTGCTGAAGGATTATTCAAATTAATAGGTCAAATCAATTAAACTAAACTTAACCCTACGTAAGCTAAATTCACACTAGATTTGGACTTAACCTTTCTCAAGGAAGCTAAAACTAATGCTGACTCAACCCATTTTGAAATGTCATAAGATCAAAAATCCTGTATCTGCAAAAAAGTTGTAAAGATTGAAGGACCTTCAACTCTAATCTCCATCAAGCGTATGCACTGACCACTTTCCAAAGAATTCTAGCTTTATTCACCCCTGAAAATGCTACAGCCTCTGAAAATCTTCCATCGTCTTACCACAACTCGTAATATAAGTTTAATGGTGGTGTAATAACGAGCTTCCATTACTGTGAAAAATGCAATTTTCTTTTCAAAAATAAATCCTATTTCATACTTCCCAGAGCTGGCCTTCATAGTTGGCAAGTCAATATCGAAACAGGAGGGCACGATGACGGAAGAAAAGGCAATTTAATTAATTGAGTTGCCGCGGCAGCCATTTACATTTGGCCTTCTGGAGTCTATCCAACGAAGTCTCGAACAGTGTTAGCACTCCCGAGGGTGCAATAGTGGCTTCTTACGGGGCTTGTGTACATTTTCAACCGTCTCCTTTCGAGGAGGCACAAGTGTAACCGGTGTAATCCCGTTCTCGTCACCTTTTCGCTGTTCTTCTGTAGTCTTGGACTATGGGGACTACTTATGCCGCTCAATTAAAATAACTAAATGAGAATGTTTATGGGATTCCTACGCACTGATGGACAGAGTAACGGGTCATGTAAAACCAGACTACCCTTTTGAATATTTTCCGCAAGACCTTGATAAGATTTCTTATGTTCCTTTTATTTTAGGTTATATGTACAATTTAAAAGGTCAACGTTACCAAGGATATCACAATTTCATAAAAAGAGGCCAAGGATTTTTTAGTATGTGGCAGTGATACCAATAAGATATGTAAAATCTGGAAATAAAATTTTTGAACTTCTTTTTGGACTAGTAGTAAATTATTATAATCTGGTATTTATTAAAATATTTAACAGTAGTTAATTCTGAACTTTGCAAATCACCTCAAACGAAGCAATAGCATTTGATTAGAGAGTATCTATCACTTCACTCCATTTAATAGCAGAAGACAAAACGAATATTTGCAAAAGTTAGGTTAGGGTGCTTCCTTAGATATTTGTAGAAGTTAGATCTAGAAGATATTCTGTTATTTTGGCATTTTAACAGTTTCAATATTGAAACAGGTATAACTAAAGCATGTAATAAGAGAATCTTTAATATTTTGAATACTAAATTAGGTTAGGTTCTTTGGCTCCTAATATTGTAGGTATCCCTGTGCTCATATAACAATTTTTCTTATTTTTTATGCTCTACATTCACCCCTTGAAATATTGGCAGGCGCTTTGAATCACCCTGCATATTGTCCATACAGTGAATAAAGTGCACGTAAAAACCCACCCCCTTTTGTGAAACCGTACGTGGTGAAAAGAACACAGTTCCTTTACCAAGAATTCCCGAGTAATTTTAAACGTTTCAATTACCAGTTAGCAACTTTAATTAATAAACTTGCACGCTGTAACCATCTCGCGTTACAACGACTTTACATCTACGCGAAAAATTGCAAGCCACGAGCTCCGGTTGCGACTTCATTTCCTACCCAACTCAACAAATCAAACCCTTCAGGAAATTAAAAAAAATCAATGAGAGAACAAAAAATTCTTTTGCCAACACTTGCACAGTGAAATTTAATATACACAGCCACTTCCTCGTATCAAATTCACGAACCGTTCCAATAAACTTCCCTCAATAAAAACACACTACTTCTGTTGCTTCATGTTAACACAATCGAATTGCGTGAATTAAATAGTGCTGGTGAAAAGGTGGAATTAATTAAATGAAATAAACAAAAAGTGTAGGTATCAAATGGATAGACTTCAAAAAGTAAAAAATTTTGAATACACAAAAATACACAAGAACACCAGAGAAAGAACTAAAATATTGAAATCAGCGAAAGCTTTGGTCAAGGTTCCCTGAAAATACATAAAAATTGATATTCGGTGACTTACTCATTCTTAACATTTTTGTAATGTTTTGTAAATATTTTGCAAATACGTTAGAGCGTCTGAATACTTTAGCAACTCTCCCAGGACCTATATGTACCCCTGTTAAGTGGCTAAACAAGAAATAAAATAAAATTCTTGAAACTGCATTGTACCCGTTTTCTGGACCGTTCTCCGAAGGTTACGAGATGCAGAAAATCGGTCGCGACTTTTCCACCGAGGCATCTCGAGTTTCCAATCTAATTTGTATCCGGTCGTTAGACGATTCAATGAAAGGAGCACGCTTATGCGGCCAATTTGACGTGCACCCTTTCCACCTGAGAGTCGACTACCTTCCTTCATCCCCCATTCCTTCAGAGTTCCCCTCTACCACTACAGCTGTCCCCCCATCCAACCTGCAGCATTTCTCTAACCTTTTTTCAGCTACTTTCTCTGGTTATTCTTTTCCCATTGCTCTCGTTTGCCCTGTGTTCTCATCCCTTCAGCTTCTACATTTCACCCTGCGTCCTTCTTATTGGTCTCCTTACATGATTTGATTTATTTATTGCACAGCCTTGGTCACGTCGTCTATTTTCTTTTCCCCACATGTCCCCCTTTCTTCGAGTTCTGCTTCTTTACTTCAATCTCTTTAGGTTGGGTCTTTGAAGCACTTCCTACTTAGTTGTGCACAGTTCCTTACTTCCTTCGGTTGCTACAAACTGCTATCGCTTGATTCACCGTAGTATATAGGTTGTTCAAGTTTTAATGGGGTCAACTGTCCATTCATTTTCACGAAGTCGAACTTAGAAGCGTCTTTTAATAAGAATGGCACGAGATAAGTAAGTGTATTCAATCGTTGAGGGAAATTTGACTGACACTGAAAAATTGAGAAATCGATTTTAGGATTTAAAAAAGGCTGCTAAGAGATTCAACAAAGACAGTGCTCAAAAATGCAAGTCCAAGGTCAAATAGAAACAATACTCAGGATCGTAAAAATCCACTAAAACTGAGAAGGGACCATTTCTATATTAATAAATGGTATACAAATTATTTTCCACGCTTGATTTCATGTAGATGATTAATTATTAAATTTATAAATAATATACAAATAAAAAATGTAAATAAAAAAATAAAAAATTTGTACATAAGTGAGTAAAAAATGAATCAGTTTTTATGGATAATTTTAATTCAAACTATCCAACAACATCTGACACCAATATAGGAAATACTACCAGCACACCATCACACCCCACTAATTTTCATTTTTCCCTTCCACAAAAAACTTACCCAAACCACCCACGTTCCATACAACAGTCCGCAATAACCTACCCTAGAAAACATATAATCCTAAACTTTTAAGCGGTAGATCCCACCCAAACGCCCACCCCATATTCCCAAAGTGCACCAACTGGTCCAGCATTTCAGGGAAGCACGAAACGATTTGTCTCCCCCCTCAACCCCATATCTCCGTGCACTTGTCTCTCTCTAACCCTCCGTCGTTCTTCGAGC
Organism: Andrena camellia; assembly: GCA_029448645.1. Lineage (NCBI taxonomy): Eukaryota > Metazoa > Arthropoda > Insecta > Hymenoptera > Andrenidae > Andrena > Andrena camellia. The sequence goes on along the minus strand of CM055681.1, from coordinate 1,422,439 downwards.
ACTCGAAACAATCCGGCGGTTGGTCGAAATCGGCGATCGTTCCCGTTCGATTCGAAAATGCCCGGCGCCAAAGGAACAGGCAGGGAGGAGTCCTGGCTACGTACGTCCGCTACAGGGACCATTTACGACCAGCAACCAAGGCTCCTCGACCCCAGCAACCCCTCTCCTCCATGTCAGCTATCTTTTCTGCGCCCTTTCGATTCCGTTTGGCTCCCCCTTCCTACCCCTCCCGTCGGTTAACTATCTTCGTGATGAAAGTACATCAGACGGCGTGCTCTCTGGAGCGTACTGCGTGCGATATCCGCCGGATGTTGCGGCTGCGACTGCGGCGGTGGAGCCGCTGATCGCCGCTCGTGATGCGGGAACATTGAATCAAATGAGTCGGGGCCGGGAAACGGGGCTGCGATAAGTGAGAATCGAGGGGGAAGCGCCTGGAGTCGATAGACGAGTGTCTTTTTGTTGCTGCGCTGGGTGCCTTTGATGGCGATGAAGGAGCAGCCTAGTGGCCACTTGGAGCACGATAGCTTCTATTCTTAGACAAATTCTAGGGTCGTCCAATACATTTAACGTAATTAGCGTGATGCTTCACTGAATTAATGGATGTCGACTAATCGCAGAGGCAGAATAGTGATTCCCAATAGGTGAAGGTTGCTTCCATGTCCCGTGGTCTTCAGATTTCTGCTTATCAGGTGTAGTTTTAGGATCTAGAATGGCACGAGATAAGGAAGTGTATTCAATCGTTGTATTCGAGCGTTAGCTAGGTCTAGTGACTTGACATTTTATGGTAAATTGGATTAGAACCAACAGTAGACTTGACCAATAGTTACCATGTCTTTTGAAGGGAAGAGGACTAACAGTGCAGGTAGCCATAATGGAGTGAGGAGTTGCTACTACGAGATGGCGCTTGTTTGAATGGTTGGAATGAACATAGAGTACTATTAGGAGCTGGAAAGAAGTCGCACTACCCACAAATGTCACAGGGCCAAGGGGAATCGTCCGCTCCCTCGCAGTACCTTACAAATAAGGAATGCTGTTATGAGTCAATCGCATCTTCTGGTGTTAAATGCGAGCTGAATATAAAAAACGTCACCTCCAAGTGACAAACGCAACGATATTCAAACCAGTCGAGTGCAAGCTCCTCCAAAGACAATTGTCCAACGTAGGAAGCAGATTTCGCGTGAACGAAAGGAATGGAACCGTGCATGTTTCATAAGCTTTATCTGCAGCATTCCACGAGCATCGTCGAGAGCCACCGTTCTCGTCCACGAGAATACTGATTTTTCTGTTTCGCCGTTTTTCCGTTTCTTTGATCCTTCGGTCCTTGGCCCTCTAGTGGCGCGCCATCGCCGCGATGAAAGCGTATCAGACACGGTGCTCCCTGAAGCGAATCGAGAGCGATACCCGAGCTCTCTAGACACACGTAGCTGCTGTGTGCTGGCAGGTGAGTCCGCGGATGCACTTTGTGTCCCTGGATGAACGGTATTGTGTCAGTCTGGCCACGACAACGTTATTGTCGAACAAACACCAGCTGGCTTTAAAGGGATTTGGCAACGGGAATCGTGAATACATAACACGATACAGCTATGGGAATTCTTTCTCGCGGAAGAATCGTGGACTCGGTGTCTTACTCTGTGAAGAAACTGTATTCCATCATTGGCTATACAGTGAAGATGACATCCATACCAATAAAAAAGTTTCAATCGCCACTGAATAGTGAGAATTTTGTCAAATGCATGTGTTTAACGAGATTGTTAATAAATGGGTGGCTTCTGGGTATCTGGTGACGCAGCCCTACTTTCTAATCTTATAGTTCAAGTAACTCGTAAATAATCTTCTTGCCATGAAAGAATCCAAATTGAATTTTAACGCGTTAAGTCAACTTGGCTGGGAACAGAAGCTGATCGAACAGGGGCAATATTATTTTTCATAAATCTCTCCGGGGCATATTTACGCTCTCCGTGCCTCCCTCTAATCTTCTTCCGCGCCCCGTTGTTTGTTATCATTATTCTCCCTTCCCTCGTCCAAGACTTTTTGCGTTCCCCCGGCCGAAGATTTATTTCGCTACTTACAATTAGTTTCGCCGGCGGAATCGCGGCCGTCTGGAAATGCATCGCGACGCTGCAGTTTGAGCAACGCTGTGCAGTTTGCCGTGATTTAACAAGCCGCGTTTCGCGCTGTGCGCGAGGTTTTTCCGCGTTTAAACACGGCGTTGCTCGAATTCTCACGGAATATTTACGACCGTCCTACTTGCCGAAATTTCACCGGGGCAAAGGACAAGAATAAATTTTCCGTTGAAAATGATAACTTAAGCATCATATCAATGTTACATTATATATAACTTCATCATATGTTTATGGAGCGTTCGCAAATTATTGGATTAATAGACGGATACGAACTCTTTGTCGCAAAACGAATCGAAAAGTTCTTTACCATTTTTCAATCCGACTATCCATTCTCCAGATATAAACGATTAAAGTGCAGAAACTTGGCGCACGGCGCACAGGCGCTGCGCGCTTGACGCTTGAATAGCGCGCAGGCCCCGCCCATTTGACATTTGAATAGCGCACGCTGAAAGTCGAACTTTAATCGCTTGTATCTCGGAAACGAAACGTCAGATTGCGAAACGGTAAAGGACTTTTCGATGCCTTTTGCTATAAAGAATTCCGGTACATAGACTTATATAGTCATTTTTGATATTCTGAACTTGGGATACATTTAAATATTATATTTAGGAAGACAGTAAGTCCCAGTTGGCGCACACAAAATTTTGAATGATTCCAAAATTTAGCTAATTAAATTCTTAAGTGACATGGTACAATTTGATACCTCAATAATTTAAAATGAGTCAGCTGAATAACGAAGTGTATTTCTACTATAAGCACGATCTCAAACATTTTTGGTTGGACCACGGTTTAAACATCATCAAAAGAAGAAATGCGCCATGTCACCAAAATTTCGAACGCGCATATATTCGTCCGGCTCCTCACATACATGCTAAAGAATCTGCGGTAAACTAATTAAAGTTCGTCCTGCAAAATTTCGCTCTAGTTAGGAAACTTTGGCCCGGGTTTACTTTATCCGAGGGTGCTTAACAGTATGTTTTTTCGGTTCTTTTCTTTCTCTATAGTTCCGAGTAATTCGTTTAGGATTCAATGGTGCATCGACTTGCTTTATAAGAATTTTAAAATGACTACTTCAATAATAAGAAAATTATAATGATTTTTAATTGCATATAATATATACCTAACTGCAGTATACCTGCACTTTTTCTATTTGGAAAATTCTCAACTTCCCCTTTCAATATCTCCTCATAAAACGAAAAACAATAAAAATCCAGTTATCAACAACCCCCACTTTTCAACCAAAAATCACGGTACAAGTCCAATTAAAAATAACCAACACCCTCCATAAACTCCATCCCTTGTAAATGTACCTCAAAATTCACCTCCAAACATGTTCCTTTACACCCTTTGTATGAACAAGAGGTCGCAATAAACCCTCTCTACCCGATTAAAAAAAAAAGAAAGGAATCCTTTAGCCATTGATTATTTTCAGCTTTAGAAACACACTACCACAGCTCGTCATCAAATTCTCCGGCCTCACAATCGAGTACCAGCACTGGTCCTCGTTCGATTCGAATCGTTTAAGCGCCAAGCGTCGCGAAAACTGATAAACCCGACCCCTCCATCCAAATTCCATTCAAGCCCCCTTCGGATCACCCTGGCCAGGAAGCGTGTGCGTTAAAAGGACGTCAATTAAACGGAACGTGCCGGCGGATCGGGGCCACGATTCGGCGATACACGCGCTGGATAATTTCGCCGGCAGCCGGTGCACCGGCTTGGATACGAGCGGTGCACTTCCGGTCGCTAGATCTCCGGTCAACGAGCAATTTTCCGGTCGATTGGCCGGTGAAACGTCCAACTTCCAGCCAAGTCGATCTCCGTCGACAGGAAGAGACACGCTTGTTTACCTCCTGCCGGAGGTGAAGCCCCTCACCATCGCGCTACATATGTTCGCTCCTTAGCCCTGCCGAGGACCACGGGGCCACCTTGCCGCGGGAAGGGACACGGCGGTGCCGGGGGGTGAACGTATCCTTCGTATATTACCGGCGAACTACGTGACTTGAATGCTCCGGAGGAGGAGTTTGGAGGGTTCCATGAACCATACAGGTGCATCCACCTGGTTCGTGCTAGGGAAACCCACAGTTTTTTGCACGGTCGCGTTCGGGGTTGGTGTGGATATCAATATGCTTGGGGGTTCTGGGTACTTGGGCAGGAGAAGCAGCGGGTTTATCTTGCGGAATTGGAAATGGAGTGGACGGAAGATGGTAAAATGATAAAAATCTTAATACCTTCATAAGATGATAAAAATCTTATACGAATTACACAATGCAGACTTTCGAACATCAAAGCATTTGACAATATAACTCGAGATAAATCACTTAAGGAAACCATGCGAGTCCCCAAAATTGCATTGAAAGAATAGCAGTGCGATGTCTGAAATCTGAATATCCGCTGGATATATCGCAAAAAGTCCCGGCCCCCTATCCCCCGCGCGAGTTCCCCCCAATTTTTCAATTTCCTTAAAAGAATCCCGCCGCCCAATTTCAGGGAATGCTGGAAACCACCGAAATCAATTCGCAGACACACGATAGAGACTCTGGCCCCAATCCCCCGGAACTGCATTTTCTGCGGCCAAATAATTTACGGTCTCGGATACAAGTTACGTCCTCGGTTTCGGTGCTATCCTAATAATTATAGGACGGCCTTTACATCCTTTCGTCCTCGGAACGATTGGAATAATTTTCGCTGGTTAACCGAGCAATTCGAAACGCGACCCTCGCATTTCCCGGGCCACGATACAGGGAGACGGGAAAATTCTCCAAACGTAGATGTAACCGAGACTCTTGATCTCCCACGAATGTCGAACATTCCGTCGGATATCCCCCCGGAACCGGCCAACAACATTACAAAAGTGGATCGTGGTAGAATGCTGGATATGGAAGGGGCGGGATTTGTGGTCATTGTTAAACTGAACCCCCCCAGATGGAAATCGATAATTTAATGGCGAACGTTATTTCGAACGTGGAACGTAATTTTCGCGAGATATTTCGAAATATACGGGGATATATGGCGGGATATCAGATTACCATATTTTCTTACCTCTCGCATGCTGCTAAAGTTCGAGCTAATTCGAATTATCTTCTGTTTAGTTAAAATTTGGGAGGAGCTTGATCTGATTATGCTGTTACGTGAGGGAAGTCACGTAATCGGGACGAGAATTTAAATACAATATGGCGCATCCTGACATAACCTCATCTTCTGTGTTTTAGCTGTGGTGTTAGCGTGTTCCCTGCGCTTATAATTTTCAAGGATTATGCGAAGAGCACAGTTATCAATTATTATAAAAAATATTGAGAAGTACAATGTGTGTATTTAATACATCATTATTACGTAATATGTGCGGTATATTTATGTGAACAATTCATCAGCTGATTGTGACGAAAATGGAGAACGCAAACGAAAGACGAAAAATGTTTTAAAAAAACAGAAAATTTAGACGCAGAAGGTAAAAGCTAGAAAAATTTGTAAACGAAAATCGGCGGAATGTAGAACGGGAGACCGAAAATGTCTAGAAATGGGGCGGAATATTCAAAACTGGAGCATACTAAAATAAATACGGAATTGACGACAGTAAAGTGGAAATACACAGGGGATGAGAAGTCCTATAAAACAGGAAACTATAAAACAAAAACTGGGAGGAAGAGAGTATCGAAAAGTTGAAAATATGGAAACAAAGATCAAAGGCAGAAAACATTGAGAACGAAAAAACCCTAAAACAAAATATAGTACACAGAAAACATTAAGTTATAAAAACCAAAAAATGCGAGACAAATCTAGGGGTTCAGAGAAATTTTCAAAATTAAAAAAATTTAATATCACTCCAACCAACTCATCTGCTGCTTGCCAAAATGGAAATCCTCTAGGGAATTTGAATTTCAAAATACCATCACACATCGACAACACATACCTAACCTAAAAACGAATCCCACCATCAATCAATACATCTTCATCTAGGGATTTTGCGTTGCGAAACACTTAACGACGTGCACACTTGCCGCGCCAATAAAAATCCCCCAGCGAGAAGTATAACGACTCCAAAGAGCACTGAGCGTCAGCTGCGACCGGTTCAAGTTAAACACATAAAATCGTCGCCCTGGATACTAAGCGCGCTTAAGCTCGCAGCTCTTCAGTCACGTTTACCTAAAAAACGACACCGCTAGCCGACAGCCACCCTTCAAATTCGTCTGATTTTTGCCCGGGCAGAAACCGGCTATTTTGGTGGCAGCTCGCGGGGATCCCAGCCGATCATCGTTATCCACGAGAATAGCTCAGCCGCGTCCCCGTCAAACGCGCCCTTTGAGGCGGAGCGGCACAATGACACCCTTCAGGGCTGTCGAGTGGTCGTCGCGATCTAATAACGAGCCGAGTTGTCAGTTTTTTAAAATGCTCCCGCGGCGGGTTCGACAGTTTCAAACGCAACGCCGACGGCGCGCGCTCGATCAAAGCTCGTTTTTATGCATTTCGCCCGGCCCATTGGATGAAAAACAAGCAGCGCGAGAAGGGGGAGAGGAAAAGAACGAGTTATGAGTCACCTGGCCCGTAAATAGTTCCTCTTTGTCAGGCCACACAAAATGTCTACGAAATTAAACGCGGATGCGCGCGCACGTGAAACAGACGGGGAGGCTTTTTAAGCATAATCGAACATGCACCCCGGGCAAATACGCGAGCGCGCAGACCAGCGAGCAACTTCTTCCATTTCCACGCCGATTCGCGTTTCACTTTGCTTCATGGTATACACGGTAAAACGTTTTTTGTTTCTCTTCCAATTCTTTTTTTTTTGTTTTTTTTTTTACCGATACATCCCGGGCTTTGTCCCTCTGCGAAGTATCCGCTCTGCTCGTGGCGTTCATCGATTTATGAATTCGTCCGCGACGCGGGGGCGAAGATGTTTTTTCACGGGCCGTGATACCGCCGGGGAAAATAATGTATGGCCGCGACGTTGTCACGGGGTGAGGGAAAAATTTCAGAAAATGTGTGAGGGATTTATGAAAATGTGAGGGCTTCTGGGTACGATCGGTTTGAAGAGTATAAATCACTGAATGTAGCGGTTTAATTGTAATATATGGGAAATGTTTCTTTGGGACTGCGCTTCCTCGGGAATTCTGGGAGAATTTCGCAAACTGGCGGGAAATTTAAATTCTCAAAAAGCGCACGCAGCGATTTCGAGGAAAAAAAGTAAGTTTCTTTCGGGGGATGAGGCATGACTGCAGAAATATGTCTTATGAGACAAATTTGGATTTAACGAAATGACATAGTAAAATGGTGGAAAAATTGTTTCATCTGAATAATATATTTATGATCCAAAAACTGTGAGAAGAGATGAAAATTAATTTGTTTCAGTAGACAAATATGAATTCCTGCATTATTCACGATTTCATTCGGCAAGTCGAGGGTAATTGAAAATCGGTCACTCAATTTTCCTTTTCAAATTTGTATTTTGCGAAAATCCAGTAAAATAAAAATTCCTAGAACCCCTATTTAAAAATTCGGTGAAGAATTACTGATCAACATTGGGCATAAAAAAATCAAAATTTGAATTTGACAATGGATTATTATGTGAAAAATAATTGCAATATTTCCTAAAGTCTCTACATTCCCTTTCATTGCCAATTCCTCAGAACCCTTTGAATACAGTGAATGAATTATCTGCCAGCAACTCCACCGCGATTGCAAATTTCTCAAAGGGATTTATTATCGCGGTTTCCGGTGCTTTCCGGTGTTCCTTTTTATTATTCTGTGTACGCGGCCTTAATGGCTCCGAGGGAGAACTTCTCATTGTGCGAAGTCAGCCTCCGTCTTGCTTATGGCGATGACATAAAGTACATTGCGACCATAAAAACATTCGTAAGAAATTCACGATTATCTGTTTACGAAAGGGACGGACATTGTGAGCGATTCGCGTAAACATTGAACGCCACTGAAGCATTCCTACCTGTTTTATTCGAAGGAAATGATTTTCTTCGTTATCAGGAAATCGGTCCGTCTCTGCAATTTCTTGGAAGACTAATTTTTCTTCGTTTCTATACAGGAAACTAAAAATTCGACTTGAAATCGAACGTTATCACCAGCATAAAATATTTTCAAAAAGGAAAACTCACTTTTGTTTCAAATGATAAGAGAGGCGCCTGAGATTTCAAATTTCCGTTTCACGATCTAAAATTTTAACAATTTAAAATTTGCAATATTTTATAAATTAATTTCCTATTTTTTCATTTCAATTCATACTTTTTCACGTGGACGCTTAAAGAATTTTCAGTTTAAAAGAATTCAAAAAAATTAAATTCTATAAATCAATTCTACATATATCAAATTTTGCACTGAAATTTTAGAAGTTCGGTTAGTTCTATCAATTACTCGCGTAACTTGTGGGTAAAAGCTTTTACCAGACATTGCAAAAATTAAAAATAAAAAAGGGTAAAAAGGAGGAAGATTTATATACATTGATCAGTCGAACATAAAATGGCGTAAAATTTAAAATCTCTGATTTGAAAAACACGTAGGTGCGCTGGTAGGGGCGGAAATAACTTCCAAACTGCCGTCGAAACTTACGAGCTGTAAATATTCGAGGGTCGGAGATGACTCGTTTTCCGGTCAACGTTCAAGCCGCGTATAACGATCTTCCGGTTTTATATCTGCGGACTGGAATTACGGGGGGTCCCTTGGCATGCTAGACGCCGCGGGAATAAAAATCGAGAAGGGACTGTTGACGGTTCAATCCACAAGAAAGTAACGCGATCGTAAAAGCTGGATGGGAAAGTGTGGCAATCAGGAGGAAGAGGAAGTCACGGCGCATAAAAGCTGCGTCGTCGCGCGAACGTCGAAGATTACGAACCAGTGGAATTCATTGGGGCTCTGGTTTTATCGGAACCTACCTACCTAATTATCACTTTCATGGCTCTGAAGAAAGTTACTTGAATTTGTCTATTTGTTTCAATAAACTTAACGTTTTAATTTACTTAACATTCCTGGTGTGTAATAATTTTTTTTAGTAACTGTTTTATTTGTAACTTGTTTGTGAAATATTTGACGAGATAAGCCATTTAATATTAGTTACTTGTAATTAGTAGAAGTGGGTAAATCGAATTTTTACTGAGAAAATTTTAAATACAACAGTGATTACGTTTATTGAAATTATTTAGTTCTTATTATTAGTATGTCTGTATGTATGTATTTTTAGTATTGTGAGTACGTACTTCTGCAAAATTTCAACTCGATTGGATTTGTGGAAGCGAGTTAAAATTGAGTTACAAGATTTGTACCAAACAAATAGACAGAGGAGTGACGTTAAATAAAATCGATTAACAATACCGAGAATAATTTAACGAAATACTAAATATATGCTCGCTCCGGCAGCCTCCAGCGGCCAAATGATTAAGTTGCAACTATATCGCTACCAATATGTCGCCAAAGATAGAGGGGACCAAGTAAACAGAATGCAAATTGTAATTGTTTTCCCACCTCTAGCAACTTACGCGAGTCGTGAGCGCAGTTAGAAGAACAACGCGGTGCGACGTACCATAAGGGGAACTCGGCGCGTTTATCTCGCTTTATCTCTGGTTGCAAGAGTACCGAAAGTCGAGGTAATACGCGTAACAATGTCGAGAGCGGGCCGCCACCAGGAAAATAGATTCGACGGGGCCGTTTCTAGTCCGCGGCCGCGTTGAATCGAACGAAAGTTTTATGCGGTACACGATGCTATTCGGTCCGATATATAGTCACGATAAGAACATTTCTCCCCGATAAGAACGCAGTTCCCTCCTGTTGCACCATTGGCGGGGAACTGGTGGCACGTATCCGATCGAAGAAGCCATATCGATATCTCGCGCCAGGAATATTTATGCAAGTTCTTTCTAATTCAATAACTTCGTATCGACACCGCCATAAGTTCCTTAATTCCTAGCGACGATAAACTTACACGAAATTGCAGAAATATACTTTCCTCTGGCCACTTAATCTATTTCAGTGCTTGCTGTTTCGTTTGGAGCTTGAAATTTGTTGGATTGAAAAGTGTGACATCTGAATTGGCCTTAAATGGAAAGGGATGGAATAATGGGGAATAAAATTGTTGGAATATCTTTTAATATTAACAAACCTATCAATTTGCACACTCGATGGCAAGGAATTTTGACAAAATTGAGATATAATGTGGTCCATGTTCTGTGTTTGTGTAAAAAATATAGAATTGCAAAATTTGCAATAAATGAATTTTTCCATCCAAAACTATCCATTATAGGAAGTTGATTGTGTCTTATTTTAATGAAAAAAGATGGGCCTCTTTGAGTAAATTTTGTTACGCAAAGAATATATAAATTTGTGGTTCATTAAAAGATTTACAGTGGTATAATTCTATAGCCCCAAAAATCAAATACACAGAAGCTAATTATTCATAAATGTCAAAAATGTTTTGTATTTACATTTATTTTTCCAGGGTGCCTATGCAAGCAGAATAATAAGATTTTAAATTCTTCAAATAAACCAACCGAAATAAGGTTCCTTAACCAATGATACAATGCAACCTATAAAAATTCCTTTTCCTAACCAGTAATTGGCCTTAAAATAACTTTGACTGTATCAAAGTAATGCAAACTCAAAACCGAAAGGATTCCACATGAATTGAGACTCTATGTTAAAACTTCGGTACCTATCGAAACGAAGTTCGTTTGTAAATTGAACAAAGAACTTATAGCCAGTTAAAACTTTTGTCCTCAGGAATTCGGCGACCTAATAAGAAATTTCTCTACTCTACAATTCTTGAAAAGCTAAAGGATTATTCACAAAGCCGAAGTCAGAACTTCGGTAATCACCGAAACGAAATTTCTTCCCGAATGTTGCACTCGCTTACATTCCATTAAAACTCCTTTCCTTTCGTGTCAAATCACCTTACCAACAACAGAAAACCCTGAATAACTTCTGACTCAAACACATTCTCATAATCTCGGTTCTTCTGACAAGAGTTTCGGTAGCCCTCAAAACGAAATTCGTTCGCGAACGTTGCAACGTACTCTTCAATAAAAATTCTCTTCATTGGTCACTAAATAGTCCCACAAACTATTTTAAACCCATTGAAATTGTTTCGACGTGATAACCAGGCCACGGTAACCCAAATCCATAAATTCGTGCATAAAGTTGCAGTCGCCCTAAGAGTTTCGGTACCCATAGAAACGGGTCTCCTTTGTGAGCGCTGCAAGGGAATTCTGTTCTGCTAGGAACGACGGAACAACAATCATAAATATGGCAGAGGAAGGAGCGCACGGTCGAATATCGATCGCGACCCGCACAATGGCTACCCGAATATTTATCAATGTACAGTAGTCGTTCTAGGTTATGTTGTACCAGCCATACAAGGGGCATGCGAGACCTTGCTCCGCTCGTTGCTCCGCCGCGATTGTGCTGCTAATAACAATTACACCCTGACACCGACGAAAGGTTAATCGTTTACACAGACTGTTACACTGTTTCTGGTTCGTAAACCGGCCGTTACGATCGCGGGGCACGAGCGCAAAAATAATCCTCTTGTCGAACATCGATTGGGTAATTGTGGTCTACTTTTTGCCCCCTGATGGGCTGGGAATCACGTTCCGCGGAGTCCGTGTTGTACAGAATGCATCCCATGACCTGATAATCATTGAAACCGCTAACATTTCGCGCAAGTGTTGCTGAAAAACCTGTTCGAAGCAATTTTACGCGATTCCTGAGAACATGTTTGCCTGGTGAATTATAGGATGACTTGGTGTACCAGGTGGGGCAGAGAAGTGTTTTCGCGGTTGAGTTCGACACGCTGGGCACCACAACCGAGCCGCCAGGTGTGCGCCAACAACATTACGAAAATTAGAAAGGATTAAAAGCCGACAAGCCACGTCCAAGTTGTCAAAGGAGCGATGGCTAAATACAGCGAGGCACCGTGAATGATGAAGCGGGACGTGCTCCATTATCGTCCAAGCGTTTTGCATAAATTATCCCTGAGGAAGCCATTAGGTGGGGGATCGATTGAGAGACGAGGAATCGATCGGCCAGCCGAAGCGAATTGATCGCGCGATAAATCTCGGAGAGCTTCGTTTCGACGTCCTGGCAAGATGAGGACAGGGGGTAGGTCGCGGACTCGGTATGGGTAGAGAAAAATGAATTTACAATGATTTACCACGAGGATACCGGCCCCGCCGCTGGTTATTATATACACCGCGGCGGGTTCCGTGACGGGAAGCCATTTTTCACGACGGCCACGAAGAATACTTACGGCTGGCTGACATTTTAATCGATCTGTAAATAGCAGGGCCGACCGCGGCCTCGTTCCGACCACGGACGTTGTAATAATTACGTGGAACAGCTAACGACCAAGACAGCTGTAACATCTGCGAGATACCGCGGAACGGTAGTACGTCGCGTGAACACGCTTTTCGAGGTGGCGCTGAATGAGGGGAAATAATGGGGAAAGTTTGCGCCCTGTGTGATCTGATCTGAGGTGGGCTGGGAGTGTTGGGTGTCTGAAGATTGGACTTGTCACAGAGGCGAAGGGAATACTGATATTCTCGAGATATACCCTGGGGGAAGGTGTTGTAAGTCAGGTGACTAGGATTTGAGGTTAGAAAGAGAGTCGAGGGGCTAAGAGTAGGCTAGTAGTTCTGGAGGAAAGTTGAGTTGTTAGTACTATAATCTTTCATCTTCCGTGGTGAAAGATGCATGATGTAGCAATGATATGTGCAATCAGTGGCTTTAATTGGTGGCATAGTCTTTGAGGTTAGTGTGATAGTACCTTCTGCATACTGCATAGTAGATAACGATAGATGGGATCACGAGTGTTAGTGCTCGCCAGCGCCACCAGAGGTCTAATCTTTCAAACTCTTTCTCGCAAGTGTCAGGTCTCAGTCTCCTTCGTATATATGCAAGTTCCAAGTTTATCCCTCTCGGTCCTCATGTGTTGTAACCCTACTGATGAGTCTGGCTGACAGTCCCAAGACGAAACGCTCCTCTCCTTTTCCTCCTTGATCCTTCTGGACGGTTACACCATATTCTTCTTAGACTAGAGTACCCGCCACCACTACAACTATCTTAACCTACCATACCTATGCTAATCACTCTGAAGGTAGCACAAAATGGTAGTCAGTGTTCCCCCTTAAGTCATAAGAAAACAATAAAATAATACTTCTCCTCGGACGGCCTGACAAGATGTCTCACTCTTTAAGCTGCCACTCCACTTTCACCACCCGTCTATCATCAGATGATCCAAATCACCAACCCATTAACTAATTTACTCCACTCCACACAACCAGAACTCGTACACCAGGAGTCCCCTTAGAATTCTTGCAGAAATACACAGACCCATCCGTCGTGCTCCAAGCAAGCTGCCATTGGAGGCAACCGATAGGTTCGAAATCCATCCCACTGTCGGGGTGTATCTCGTAAACCCGGCAAGGTACACGAGCTAACGACGCACGTGCATTATTCGAGGCCACAGAACCGGTCTCTGTACACGTGTACGTGGCCCAAGACCGGATCAGTGAAATTTCTTGAAACCGGATACCTCCGCAGAAGCGGACCGATGTACCGAGGGATATCAGGTCTTCTCATCCCCCTCGAAGCGAGGCGATGGGGGGATGAAAGTGGATCACTCGGGTTGAATAGACGCTGGCCCAGTGAATGGAAGGCCGCGCAGCGCAGTGTGTTTCAACAGAAAACCTCGGTGGCTGGCATTTAAATAGGAGCCCCGCTAAACAGGGTTAAGTGGGCTGCGATTAAACGGACCCAATGCGACTGCTCGTGTTATGAAACATTCTTGTTGCGACTTTTATAGGACGTGCGTCGGCTAGTCTTATTCCCGGGCTAATTACTTAAACGGACGACTTCTTTCTGGAGACAATTTTGTGATCCTTGTGCTCCTGGAGTTGAGGATAGCGGTGGGGTCTTCGAGAACCTTCGTAATGGGTGGTTCGGTTGCCGTAAAATTGCCAATTTTTATATTGAGTTGTCAGTTGAAGACATGGTGTATGCAGTTGGAATAAAATCAGTTGGTCACTCGAAGTTACTTTCGAGACTGTGAATCGGGTCATAAATGGGTTCTAATCTTATACTATGCCAATAAACAAAGAACAGTATAAATAATGCAAAGTATCTGTCCATATTTAAATTACTTAAAAATATCGACAGGATTTTTCAACAACACAAAAACGAAATGCAATAAATATTCATATAATATCCACTCAGGGAAATAGTCAAATATTTGTTCCAGAAAATTGATATACGTCCTCATCTTCATATCGATAATGATTTATTCGCTCGGCGAACTATTGTTCATTATACAATACAATTAATCCCCCTGTAACGCGTGCAATTAATTTAAATTCACGGACGAATGATTTTAAGTACTACAAACATCGTCGCAATAAATCGATCTCGCGGAATTAATTAAACGCCGTGCAGACCGTTCGGCTACTTAAAAATCTCTTCAACGTCCAATATACATACAGGAAAAGTTCCTTGCATTTCAAATTACAACGAGCCGTGGACGAAACTTCAGCTTCCCCCCACTTTCATCTAATTTTCATGAAATTAAGCGTTCTTTCACAAAGATTTACCCCCCTAAGCGATTCGAATTTCGAATCGCCTCCCCCTAATTTTCTCTTTGCAAGGTCCATGCATGCAAACATGTGACAACTTCCGGGGTCTAAAAATGCCAATGAGACTTCCAGCGATGCAGACAGCAAGATCTAACGAACAAAGTGCAGACTACCACTTTTCCGAAAAACTCAACCCCTCGGTTTCTCTTGCGTCGAGATTCCAATTGAGCTGCCCCATTGAAACGAAATTAAATTCAGTCACACCCTAATTACCACCGATTCCACTACAGTCGCTTCGATAAAAGACTTAATTTGATTCCACATCGCTTACAACGATGCCTCGTTGCACTCACCCCCACTCCACCCCACCCCCCCAGTCCCTGCCCGCCCTCCACCTGTCTCGTCGATCGCCCATTCCGATGGCCTTGTCATTTCCTGTGCACTTTCTCCCACTTAAAAAGCTCGAAACAAAAGGAGACGGATATTCAGCTCCCCCTCCTGCACGCGTCCACCCCTCACCCCATCATCTATCGTTCTCCCAGCTGCAAGGGTAGGGAAGTGTTATCCTCTTCTTATTTCGCGAAATCTTCCGGCTTGATCTCCTCGCGCTTTAATATACCCGCGATTACGCGCCAGCTAGCGACTTTATGAGAACCGCCATGCAAGAGTTTCCCCTCTGCACGCCACCCTCTCCTATTCTTTTATATCTTCTGCAGCAGGTTTCGCGGATTCATATTTTCGTGACGGATGTGGAGGGGGCAAGAAAATGGCACTACTGGAACTGAAGAAAATTGCGTGGTCTGGCTGGAAGGGTGGGCTTTAGGGTTTGTCGGTTTTTAAAAACCGGGTTTAGAAACCGGTTTTTATTTATAAATTTGTAAAATTCGAAAACCGGTTTTATGTTCCAGAATTAATATGCAGAAATCGGACACAAACATATTGTAGTAGGTAACAGTTTACTGTGAAACTAATCTTCATGAGTTCATATTTTCAGAAAAAAATACTAAATGGAATAAAAATTTATAATTTGGTACCACCTTTTAGAAGATTTATATTTTATACGAATTTTAGTTATGTTAATTTTTTTCATTTGGTTTGGTATAGATAGAGTACATTTTATTCTCTTATATTTTTGTACTTCCATAATATTAAGGAAACTGAATATTTTTAAAATAAGTACAAATATTTATTTACTATTTTAATTATATTTTTTTTGTGAAAATTCGAAAACCGGTTTAACCGGTTTTTGGGGAATAGTGGAATTCGAAAACCGGTTTTTTCAAAAGTCGGTTTTTGTATAAACCCTAGTGGGCTTCGATGGGATATTGGTACCATGGGGGGTGTATTAAGCGAGTTTTGATTTCGTCGATTATAGTGGACGCTTGGTGTGGCTGGTATGCCGAAAAAAATTCAAACAAAAGTGTAATGGTACAATAAGAGCTGCAAACTTGCGGTGACAAAATGTTGAAAATGAGTTTAAAAAAAAATACCTGACGAGAAAGAAACTTTTTTCAAAATTTTCTTAACGCAAGTTTGTAACGCTTAGTGAACCATTGAACTTCTGTTTCAAACATTTTAAGAGTTTATGACCGGGGGATGCTTTTGGGAGTGGTTTCTCTGAATAAAGGGGCAAACGTTGATTCAAACACTTGGAAGAATTCCCATCATTGAGTGTCTCACTCTGGGGAAGGGGAAATAAAACGTAATCGCAGAAAAACAGGAAAAGAGTTGCATCAGTTGTGTGGTGTGAAAACATGTTTCAGTGCTACCGATCACCTGTTAACATTCTCAAACGTGATCAGAAAGATGCCACGGTTCGATAACTCATTCTTCACAAATAATCTTTTCGAAATACCTCCAAATCCAGAAACTTGGAGGCTCGAGGTGAACATTTGCGAACACCGTGTATATTGGCATTCCAACGCGTCTGCCGGCGCAGGTCGAGCAGCCAAACTGCAGGATCCCCGCGTTTAATCCAGCGCGCGCTGTTTATTTACGCGAGCGCGAGTGTCTTCGGTATGCGATGAAAGGATTATCGCGGCATACCGTTATAATTACTCGCGGTGTATCTCACTCGAGCGCGCGCAAGCCCTGCTGGGTTGTTTGTTGTTTGGATCGGAACAATTTTCTCAGCAAATTTACGAGATTGAATAGTTTTTTCGTGCAAACGGCTGGCATATTTCAGGAGGGCTGGCATGCTACACTCTTAGTGCCTAGAGAACGTCTTTGAATAACTGACCCAACAAATTCCTGGAGAAACTTTCTGTCGAATTTTATCGAGTACTGTAGGGTCTATTTTTGATTCTTCGATCGAAGGAATGACACACTTGAATATGGAAATGTTTAAGGTTACTTGAGCTTCAGGATTTCAACTTACAAGTGATGAGGAGTTCGCCTGTTTCAGAACATCTATATACATGGAACTAGATTAATTTTTTATGGTATTAGAAATAAACCTAGGTCCGGGAAAGGGGTGGAATTTATTATATCTGGTCCAAGACTTGCATGTGTCAGATAATTTCGGGTTAGTAGACCTGTTCTAAACTTAGAATTGATGAAAGATTTCATCCTGCTAGTTAAACTTTGTGGACTAAAAATTGTCTATTTATATACTTCAGTACATGCACCTAACAATTACTCTCCTATTAAGCTCTGAGAAGCCGTCGCTTTGCAAGTTTTCAAGCCCCTATTAAATACTCCATAGAGATCAAGGCTGACTCTTGACTCATTCTTTCGTTTAGAATTGAGAGGTTCTTCAAGAGAGAATTGAAGTTTCTTGACTTACCAGTCGAGGGTAGCCTTCGCCACGTACATCACCTGGTTCTCCCTGTCAGGATTGAACGGGTGGTGATAATGACGATCGTTAATGGTGACCACGGAATGGCAAACCAGACGAGTTTCGTTCCGATCCAGTATCGTCAGATTGTTAGGCGACGCCTGGAGCCGAGACGCTATTTGATCCAAGGCCACCCACAATTTATTGGCTACCACCCATGATGGATAAGTGCAATGCTCTGCTGGACTTTCTGAAAAGGAAAATGCAATCAGTATATTATTACAACTTCTACATTATTATTATTATTAATATTATTCATAAACGGGTTTAAACCCATTAGAACTAATATAAACTTAATATAGTTTGTTATAAGTAATTTGTTAATAAAGGGATCATAACTCCTGTCACCAAGAAACTTGGAATAAAAATTGAATACTTCGAAAAAAAAAGACAGCTGAGACTTCACAATGCCCTGCGAAAAATGCAATGCATGCGAATAAAACGTGTGTCAGCTTTGTCGTTTGCGAGCAGTTATCGTGTCGATGGTCGGCTGCTCGCAGCTATCAATCATTGTACACGAATTAATGGACCGTTAAAAATGCATAGGCGTCGATGTATGCGGTGTACACCGCGACTTGCCGAAAAGCCCGATCGATAATTCGATTGGACACACGATACCGGCGATCCCCAAATGCCTGTTTGAGTTATGTTTAAAGCAGGCTAGTTTTGCCTTCTCCTGTCACCCATTTTTTACAATTTTCACTCGTTTTGCATTTTGAAAAATGTATACACTACGGACGAAAATTCTGATTAAGCTGGCAACATCGGTAAGAAGAATGAATATTTGAGAAGTGAGTTTTTACAAGTAGCTGAAATATTTCTTGAAAAAATTATAATTAATTTTTGCCGGTTAAGAATTGCGGACGAAGAGTATCCTAAGCTAAACCCATTGTAGGCTGCAGTATATGTAGAATTGATAATAGAAAACATCAAATGATATTGAAATGATACGGATGTCTGACTATGCGTTGACTAGTACTACTGAATGTATTATTCAAATGGCTAGGTACTCATATATTTCCTCGCAAATTCAATTTAATAAATAAAATAAGTAGCAAGATAATAGTAAATATCACTGTAAGCGTAATGAGTACAGATATCTGACCACATATCGACTAACACTACTGAACACTGTATACAAATCTATTGACACCCATTTACATCGCATCATATTTATTTCAGTCTACAAAATGAGTAGCAAGTAAATACTAAATACCATTAATAACATAATAAGTGTACATGACTGACCACACATTGACCAATACTACTAAATATAATACACAAATTCTTCGGAATACATTTATTTCGCCATAAACTTACTTTAATAAACCAAACGAACAGCAAATAATAATAAATAGCACATGAAACCTAGCGAGTGCAACTGTCTGACCACACGTTTACCAATACTACTGAATTCCTTAAGAACACCTCACATAAGCCACAAAATTCCTCGCTCGTTTTTTTTTCCACCCTCGGAACTCTTCTCAGTAAACAAGCTAACAAAGAATTAATAGCAAATAACTCTGATGTAACATGATAGACAACCCCGGCTGGCAATATATCGGACAGTACTACTGAATATCTTCACGAACGTTCTAACATCCAGTAGGAAGTTTTTCCATATTTTAATATTGCTCCATCGTATTCGTAGTTTCCTTTATTTCGCGTCGAATTTATCGCACCCGGTCCCCCCATCCTGTTTTCTCCTTCGAAAGGAATTGCATTCGCCGGCTCGATGCAAATCAAGCCGCCGCGCCGGAGTTCCGTGTTAAACGACGCTGGAACCGAAAGTATAAAACGCTGCGGTGCCGTAAAGTTCTGAACTCGAAGGCTCGAGAGCGACATATTTACAATATGATGGCCGCGTATAGTGTCCTATAAAAAAAAAAGAAAAAAAGAAGAATCCCTGCCGTTTTACGAGAAGCAAGTGGCGGGCCCGCCTGAATTCACTTTGTTCTGGGGTTTACGCGCCATGTCGGAAATACGGTGCCTCGCGTCGCGATACTCTTGCGATAAAAATATTAAATTCGTGCCAAGTGGATATGCCTGTATGATAATCCAACGAACACCCTGTCACCTTTTTCACCTGCAATATATCCTGGGCCATTTTAATTCCAATTCTCGTGGGGCATGAAAGGATTTTTGGAAATTCCATCCCCAAGGGGGTGAAAATGGGCAAAAAATATTTTATCGGACTCCCTAATATCTCTTAGGCCCGATTAAATATCACCTTGGTTTTTACTCACAAAGATTACCCACACAAACGCCTAAAAACAAATTTCAGGATTTTTCACTAATCAACCCCTAAGGGGGTGAAAAGGGGTGAAATGTATTTTCACGGATTGCTCAAAACCTCTTAGGCCCGATTAGATATCAACTTGGGTTTTACTTCGAAAGGTTATCCACATAAATGTCTAAAAACCAATTTCAGGATTTCGCCCTAATCAACCCCTAAGGGGGTGGTTAAAGTGGGTGAAATGTGTTTTCATGGACTCCTTAATATCTCTTAGGCCCGAAGCGAAGCGCGGGGGTATTTTGCTAGTTGATACATAAATCTAATAAAACAGTCTGAAACGCTATGTTTCCTACCACTCAATCACATTTACATTACGTACCTATCTACTAAATTTCTATTAGATCCCACTTACGTATCAATTAAGTTACTCTCAGATGCTCTATGCGTGCAGAAAGGAAGCATCTGCTCTACAAAAGTCTACATCTCCATACAGAATCCGAAAGTATGCAATTTCGCGAGATTCCAACTGAAACCACTCGCTGTGCGAACACTTTTTCACACTCGCCCCGTCTTGGTGAGCGTGTTCTCTTAGACGGGATCGCGGCGAAAGGACATTAGTGTGAGTAATGTTCTCTTCATCCGACCGAGGGGCCGGGAAGGGGGGAGGAGATTCCGAGATTCCGGGGCTAATCTGCCTCCTGGAAAGTTTAAATGGAAAGGCAGACCAGCGCTTGGGAACAGGGTTAACGAAACATCCGGCTCGATGCGGCAGTCGCTACGTTGAAATTTTTTTAAGCTGCTTAGCGCTCAGATCGAACCTAACTTCAAACACGTGTGCTGAAAATTTCTAAATTTTATCACCGTTATTGTCACTTTGCTAGATCATTAAGTTTTATTGTTTTATTCTTTTCATTAACACTGTTTCTCTGTTTTTATTAACTGTCTATTGTAAACTAAAGGATCTTCACCCGTTGACTAAATAATAATAATAATAATAATAATCACAGAAGTGACACACCCCTTTTCGTATTTAATTAATCTGTTCTATGCTGCATTCGCATGCTTCCACAGTGATTTATCATCGTTTCGTGATCCACTTGCGAGCAATAATTGAAATTTAACTCGCGACGATCTAACCACGATGGAAAGCACAATCACTGATACAATGCATCTCATCCAGCCCACTGCATTCTTAAATCCACCATCGACGAATATTACTTTGGGATTTAGGAAACGTGACGGAAAGCTGGCGCGAGCTGCGTATCGCGTGAAATAAATCTCGCCGTGCATCGTGCATCGCGCAATCAGTCATACATACCGGATACCCGGCAGAAATGCGGTTTACCGCGAAGCCGGCAACAAGATCATCTTCATCTGATACTATTGTCTATCTGTATTCACGCTCGCAGGTTTGCACAATGGGAGGAATGGAATTGAAGAACGCATTTAAACCGAGTCCCGAGTAATGAAAAGACTTCTGGATGAGGAAGGCGAATGAAAATGGGGGAGAGACGTGTCAACGCGAGTGAGAAGGACAGTGTGATCCTAAGAAGGGATCTATTACGCTATGTGAGATCATACCTAGTGAATCTATGTCCCCAATCCTTTCAAGTAGCACATCAATACCAAGAATAATTAGTGACAGAGCCGAGTGGAAGGTGGTTCTTCATTTAAAGAATGGAAGGATCCAGAAGACCCTAACTGTGAACCTAACAGAAATGGCGATCCGCTAAAATTCCAACCTAGGCCGACCAACCGACGGCCAAAGATTCAGCTCGAGTTTAACGTTCAATGAAATCAATGCCAAGAATGTCTGCCGCCGGTCCGACGGCTCGGGCCATCACCTCAATTTGGTTAACCGTGGCTGCAGCGCCAGAATCATCACAATCTGGTAAGGTTACGTGCAGCTATGCGATACCATGGAATACTCCAAGTACCTGACATCGGCCACCGCACGGGCCCGATAGCATGCGGGGCAAGAATCTGATCTGGTGTCCACAGACACCCTCATAGTTTACGTGCTCTCGTTCTTCAGGGCTGTTCCTATCACCGGCCGCGGTTTCCGTTATACCAAGACGTACGCTTATCAGTTAACGACGTGGCGCAGGGAGCCTGGCCCGAGTCTGCCCGCAGAGATGGTCGTTGCGGGTCTGATGGAACGCGTTGAGAGGGAGACGTTGGTGTCGGGTGAGTGTTAAGGTAGCAATGACGTTTTATTGAGTTGGAGATACATGGGGATTATATTACATGATGCAATGATGTTATACGGGGCTCTGATCGAGCGGAATGTAGTCTTTTAGCGGTGGTGTTGTGTAGATCCAGAGAGCAACACTGTGAAGACTCTGGAAATGATGGTGCCTAGACTCTTAATAGGGATGTTCTGTGAGAATAGGGGTACGTAAGGATTATGTGTAGTAACATGATCTTATATAGAGCTTTGCTGAAGTGCAATATGGTGTTTTAACTCTGGTGCTGTGCAGATCCAGGTAACAACATTGTAAAGAGTCTGGGAATGACGGTGCCTAGCCTGGTAGTAGTGATGTTTTATAGTGTTGGAAGTAAATGGAGATTATGTTTCGAGTAATGATGTTGTGCAGGGCTCTGTTGAAGTACTATATGGTATTTTATAGATTCGGAAATAGCCTTTCGGAAAGAAGGCTATGTAGAGCTATTTTGCGGTGTAATGTAGGCCTTTAACTATGATATTGTACAGATTCCGCAATTTATTGTAGACTGTAGCTAAGATGTGAAGCACATTCAAGTACCAAGAGCTTCAGCTAATTTGTGCCATATATCAAGAGGAAGAAAAGGTGAAAACTACTCACTTTGCTTCATTTTGAACGTCTTAGCAGCCTCGGTGACGCTGATCAAGCCTGCGCAAGCAGCATCAGCACTCTGCGCCAAGTTCCACGAGTTGTTCGAGGTTTGTTGATAGATGAAACATCGGTAGCGGTCCTCGTCCTTCGTTTTACGATTACTGTACAGTCGCGCTACCAAATTATGCGTGCTGCCATCTTTCCACGTGGCAAAGCACTCCAGCTCCACGTCTGAAAACAGACGCAACACCAAAATGTACATTATTCTTCCTTTCAATCAGATTTTAATTGCACAACACAAATTTTCTGCCCTAAATATTTTAATAACCCCTCAAATGTAAATTCTGCGAACAATTATTTGAACTATTTAAAGGTTAGGTAAAGGTAAATTATTTAAAAGTTTCATCCACAAGAACCATTCAAGTTGTTGAAGAAAACATCAATACCGTAATATTTTTATGAGAACCATTTATTTTGAACTCAATTTTGTTTCATAAGGGCTGAAGCCATCGATACCCCTCTTCGCCCCAGTATTTTCTTCTCAACATTACACCGTAATGCATAACGATACCAATTACGATAGACGCTAAATCGCCGGCGATCCAAGCCGAAAATTATGGACGGAAATATTCTAACCGTTAATAAACCGTGCACCGCCGCTGCGAATGAATTATACGCGCGTCCTCATCCCCGCCACGCTTGTCCAGTTATACGATCGCGTCTCTAATAATTGCGGAAAATCGTTTGGACAAGCCGAGCAACAAATGGTAATTGACAAGGCCATTAATCATTTACTGCAACGCCGCAAGCTTTATCGACCGTTACGGGTCTCCTGTGTCGTGTTAATCAACGTCGCAACTGAATATTATTAACAGGGAGGAAAATTACAGCGGCACGACTTGTTTACTTTGCTTCTCGTGATGCACTAGCTACTATACCCCTTTGTTCTGTAATGGTTAAGGAAGACTGCCAATCGGGTCTACAATACTGATGAAACCATCTTTTCTCATTGCGAGATCCAAAGTGGTATGGATCAGTATGACACGTAACTTTAAAACTTGATCTACTATATCATGAAAAGCACATATTGTTTATCATTAAATTCAAGGAAATACTTGCTTGTATTTCTAAGAAGTTTGAGGTTAGGTGTCATGGCGGTCGAAGATATAAAATCAAACCATTCTTGGGCCACCACGACACCTAACCTCAAATTTATTCGCACCACATGTGTTTAAAATACTAAACGTTACACTTCCGCTAGGCCCAGTCATTCTAAAGTAAACAATGAATAATTTATTGGAAGAAGCTACTCACCAACTCTTTCAGAGTTGTGTACGTTGGCGCAGGCCTGGTAGCGAAGAAGCAGCCGCGAGTCCTGGGTGCAGGTCTCAGCGGTGGACGACGGTGAATTGCACTCCTCTTCTCCGTGGCTGTACGTGAACTCCAGGGGCCCCTTGAAGGGACAGGGCATAGGAGCTGCGCTCGTGCGGAACAACGAAATAAGACTACCGTCGCTGGGCAGGTCGTTACACTTAGAGCGTAGGCTCGGCGCTGGCGAATCAATCGTGCAGAAGGCTGAAAGGAAATAAACACAAGTAGGGGGAGGATTAGCTCTGGGACGAGAGGCACCGAACGCGTTACATTTAACATTTTTACAGCTTTCTGTTTCCCGCCCAGACCCAGGAATATTGAAAGTTTTAATACCACTATGAGAATCACTGACTATAAACGATGACACTCACTTTCTTTATACTGAATGACATTTGAATGCTTCATGTGCATTACGATGCAGCGGTAACACTTCTCCCTCCTGAAACAAAAAGAAAGAATTTCTGTTGCAAGATACTGTAAAACGATTTAATCGATTAATTCGATTAATGTATCGATAGACGAGTGGAGTATCCCTAAAGTATCACCACAATAATATTCACATAGTTGAACAGAAACGCGAATCAAACAGTCTTCAACGTACTATACACCCCACCAAACTGTCAACCCAGCAAAAGCACATCTCCACAATCCATGAGGATCATTTAGTGGCAAACGTTACCAACCAAGAATCCCCCGTCTGTTAGGCCACCGACCTAGCCATCGTCGCACAAAAGTGTCCAAGGATTAACACACTTCATCCCCAAACTATTAAAGCAGAACGCTGCAGTAGTGGCGCCATTTTCCAGGGTAATCACAACGGTAGCCAAGAAGTATATCGCCCTGACGGACAGAAACAAAGGTAAACTTCGTCTCGAGCCAGCAGGAAGGGAGCTTCCAGGAGTGAAGAACATCCACAGGCTAAGGAAAAGAGAGGGGTAGGAGAAGCAGGACGAGGAGGAGGAGGAGAAGGAGAAGGAGGAGGGCTAGGAAGGAACAGAACCAGGAAGAGGAGACTAGAGGAAGGTTGAGAGTTGCAGACCGGAGCTAAGTAAGCAAGGTGCCAACTAGTAGGGACACAAGACAAGCTCCAAAAGTTTTAAGTAGCTACGCGATACTACTTGGACCCAGCCCCTGGTCCATTCATCCCTCTTCCACCCTCTGTAACCGCCGCTGTCTCTATTGCGCCTCGCAGTTTGTCTTTTCAACGTGTACAAGCGCCTCTGGTGTATGCACGTATGTGTATGTGTGCACGGCTGCGCCACTATGCCACACGGTTATTTGCGCATCCTTATGTTTAGTTGTTGATGGAACCTCCTCGAATGGAATACTTCGAAGCATTTGGATTTGTTTCCTTACGTAGGGGGATGCGGGAGGGGGAGGTTTCGAAGGAATTGAGGTTGAATGGAGGTTGCATCAGGGATGAACAACGTTCCTGACGACGCGCGATGAAAAGGAGCGCACTTTTTGGCTGAGTGCTCTGGGCTTTGAGAATACGTGCAGGGAAATTGTGGCGAGGCAACGTTTTATGAAATTGTCACCGCTGCATTATGATATTCCGCGTTCGATAGGTCCTCTCTTAAGGAAGGTGGTATTTTCGGAGATTAATATTTCTGAACATACTTTTGTGGGGATCACATTTTTCTGAGACCTTGCTTGAATTTAAGGAATGATTAGGGAGTTGTTGTAATTTGTCACTGTTTGAGGTTAGGTTGCCTTAGTGTCGCAGCAGACTTTCAATTAAATGCAGTGTACCTAATTAGTATTTTTTAGCGTTTGGAGTGCTGTGTTTAATGTTAAATACTGTGGTATTTAATGCTTAAGAAGATAGAGGCTAGTTACTAGCATTGGGTTATGTTGGTAGTACTCTACTCGTATATTGGTGGCGCTGCCAATATGGTGGTCTCTTTCCCTAGCACAGTGAATATGGCGCAAAACAGTGCTACCATATTTACAATATTTAAAAGTATATAGAAACTTGAGTAGTGTCATGTATACAGGGTGTCTCAGAATAAGTAGTAACATTATTTCCATTTCTCAGGTAAAACTTAGAACAAAAGTTATATTTTCCTTTTTTTCTTTAACGCGATTTAAATCAACTTGTGCCTTTTAAATGGAATAATGGTAGAAAAAGAACGAATTAAAAATATGTTGTTACCCTTACAAAATGAATATCTCATAGTTGCTTTTGAAAAGATTAGAAAAAATCAGAATTTTATTAATTCCTTTAGATATGTTGCAATTTAGCAATGGGAAAATATTTCAAATTCTACGTAAGGAAATTTATAACAATTCATATGCACCACTGCCCACCATACGCGGATTTATCCCAAACAATATGAGACTACAGACCTGTATATATGTACATCCTTTACGACCCAACTTTTACTGTAAACGACGCCAGTTGTCTTTCCACTGTGTTTATCTGGAGCCACTCATCATTTAAATGCACCACACGGTGAATTGGTTTCGAAGCACGAGATCGATACGAGAAGCATAAAAGTAGACTCGAAAGACAAATATATGCGTGGGGTAGGTATATGTGCTCGGGCAAACATCCATACACGCATCGACGAGTCGAGACATTCCACAACACACATACATCGCGTATATGCCCGATGGTTCATGGTTCGTAAAAGGAATACAGAGGGGGGTTGTTTGCCAATCTGTAACATTTACAAATCGCTTGCTTTATAGCGTATCTTCTGCATTTTACTGCCTCAATTTTTATACCAAAGGCGCACGAAAATCTTATTCTCCCGCGAAATACGGCAATACTATTTCTGCCGTTTCAGATACAGCGATAAAGAGTTATGCTTCAATGCGGAGTGAAATGTCACGATTAAAAAATTCCTTTGGAGTTTTTGAAGCTACTGTGTCTTGATGCTCGTGGCAATAGGAGTTCTAAAATAAATAAATAAGGTAGAAAATGGAGGATGTAAAATTTTCTGAAAAATCACCTTCTGAAGGTGATTTAAAGCAACCAAGTCAGAACGCGTTTCGTTTCTAAAGAATCGACTTCTAGGATCAATCATCGCCCCCCTTATAGCGAGGGGAACAAGAGCGAAGCGCGTGTCTCGATTTCTCGAAGGAACTTCCCCGACTGGAGTCACTTTTCGCGAGAAGAGGACACTTTCCTTTCAGCACTCCGTAGCTCGAGTACTTGAGGAATGATTCTTCCCTTTCAAGCTTCGACGAGCCGAGGACGCGTCAATTAACACGGTCGACATGGCTCGGGGTAGTTGGGCGGCCAATCAGCTGCGCATTTGCATCATCGACAATTATGAAAAATATTAAATAGCAGCTGCCTGCAGCAGTTTGCCCAGACGCAGGTCTTGGGTCTGCCTTCCACTGGAATCGTTAATTTCTTCGAGTCAATTAGAGCTAATTACCTCTCGCCAGGAGAGCGCGAGGAATACCGTTGGAACGACTGCTTTTCCACCTTTTATGGAGCTGAACTGTAATAATACTTGTCTGCTCGTGGATCCTTTTATGGTACCCCTGAACATCTCATGGGACAAGAGTAGGAACACGTTTGGGTGTTGAGTGTTAGCTAGATGTTGCTTAATAAAGAAACATGTAGCTGCTAGTAATCCTGTGATGAATAGTTGGGTGATCTAATGTGGGGAATCAGCCATCACCATAATGTGTTTAGGATATGAGGTTTGAAATTTCTTAAGGTTTTTGAACACATTTTAGGGAAACATGGTGACATTCGTTCGCTAAATTTTCACTTACAATAATAATTCTACTAATAATAATGGAAAGAAAATGTGAAACTGAGGATCAAACCGCAGCCATCAGAAATGCAATCTTTCTCGACTGAGATGCACAAGGTCTGAGCGGAATTTAACACGAGACATGGCTCGATATTTCTGGGGAACGTGTCTACGGCAGGACTATAACGAGGGAAATCGGGTCAACGAGGTTACACGAGGTTTCTCCATCGAATCGCGTCGCGATAACTTTGCCATCGAGTGCACTTCACTTCGCTATTTCTTCTCGCGTGTCCTCCGCCTCGAATTCCGCCCAGGCGGAAGGTGAAAGTGCCGAGGAACTTCCGGGAGCTTGAGAACACTTTTCGGTCGGGGGACTTTTTCTTCGGTAATTAAGTTCGCATCGACGAGAGCGAGCGTCTCGGGCGAGCGAATTTATTCTCACGCGAAACGAGTCAACTCGATGAAAAGGAGTTTTGATTAAAAAATCGAGTATTTTTTTCCCTTCGTGTTTCTATCTGAGTCGAGGAGCCCTGACGTGGCCGAGAAATTTATTTCGGTATAACGAGTTTCTCTGTTACGCGAAAATTGTTTCTCGCAGTCGAAGCGAAACTCGATGTAGGCGAACGAAACTAGCGGGCACGATATGCGTTATCGGTTTAAACAGAAAATTTTTTGCATCGGTTTAACAGCGGAAAAATTTTATGAATATTCCCTTCAAAGAAAATTAATGCCAGCTCCAAATAAAATAATAATACGTCTTTATTACATTCCCATCTGCTTACAATTAACAAAAAATAAACCACGCTAAAATAATATGAACAAAAAGAAAATAAGTTGTAGCAATTTGACAGAAAAATAACATAAATAATGCAGTGAGTATTCATTGAAATGTAGGTAAAATTATTTAAACTACACCTCCTTGCACTCCCAAACTTGCAATTAGTCTAAATTAAAACAACGAAGAATAAGTCAATTCAAATGAAAAAAAATTTACTAATAATCCTGAAAACCAATTTATCCAAATTCCCTTACTTTTTAAAATATTTCACCAGATCACCCCTTGCTACATAATTATCTCCCTCCCACTGGTATCACCCCATGTAGCAGGCTTGTTGCTAAGGGCAGACAATTAACACAAAAAACGAGATCTTGGAAACCTTCGTCAGCTTCCAAGACCCCCCCCCCCTCTAGCTTCCCCGACACTTCCACCCCAACAACCCCTGACGACCCTCGAAACCCTTTCTGCTTCGACAGCAGGACGAATGCGTGGGTCTTCGCTCCCCACAAGTCCCTGATCTGCAATTCGAAAGTTGTCGAAGTTCGTATGCATGTCAACGAAGCCACGGATAGGGCTGCACGATAATCGAGAACGGTTTCGAGAATCGCAGCCCCTGTAACCATCATCGAGACCCTCACCTCCCTCCGCCCTGGTTTTCTACCCGCTAGCCACAAACGGCTAGGGTAGTTAAACGCGAGAAAAGGACGCTTTTGCCGATACTCCCGTAAGAATTGCTTCGCTTTAAGGTTCCGCGACCTCTCCATTCGCCCTACTCGGCCATTTTCGGTTACCTTGGAGGAATCGGAAAAGGGCGTTCCACTGAACGCTGGCGTCCCCTCTCGTACAGGAATATTTCGTTCGGAAAAACAAAGAGAAGTGTGTTTAATTTGCCGGCTGTTTCAACAACCGGCACGAACATCCAATTCCTCCAGGCTCTATGAACAATTTTCGCTGAAAACACACCGTTCTGTTGCAATTTTCGCCCAACATTTTTATTTTTAAACATCACTCCTGCAGTGCAAACACCACGCTCCGCGTGGCGGCTTCTTTTTCCATCGTGCTGGACGGGAAAATGGGAAAAAAGTGAATTACAGGTCGTTTCATTTTTGGGGATTGGTTCGCAACAGGTTTAATTTGTGACTCACATTGTGACATTTTTCAAAAGGTTTGAATGTTTAGATTTGAAGCGGATAATTCATAAAATGTGGCCAAATGAAAACATTGCCCTTTATAAACGTTCTTGAAATGATTCAAAAAGACACTTCACCACTGCAGGACCGGTGTCAGTTGTGTGGAATGTGTGGAGTATTTCAAATTCGAGATTTTACTGTGTGTGGAATTCCCCATTCGAGAATTTGGAAGGCATTTTACCATTTTTTATTTTTTTTTTTTGCGTATGAGTGTTTTTTAGGCTGTTGAAATTTGATCTTTGAATTTGCACTTCCTCCACCCTCAATTCCACACTCCGGAAAAATTGACTCCTTCCTTCTTCAAACAAGTCATAATCTTTTTACCCGTTGATTTCAATAATAATATTAATTTTCTAAAATGAGATTCCTAACCTATAAACCGTTCCTAACCTAGAAATTGAAGAAGCCCAAGGTCCCATTTGATTCTTATATGTCTGACAACTTATATTTCCCCTACATTCGCTTGGCAGAAACAGTACTAACTGAAAAGAGTCACAGAAATATAAAAAATGTACGAATGTGTCCAAAATACCAATCACAGAAACCTTAAGAGGAATGATACGCTTCTAGGAATTCAGATGCATCGCAGTCTCTGAATCACGAAATTCGAGATGCTGCTGATTTGCCTGCGATCTAAACTGGTCTAAACAGCGGAATCATTTTAAGCTGAAACACTCATAAAGTGTCGGCTCCCTTCGAGCGACAGGAACCACTCGGATTCCCGAGGCGGGAACTCCGACGAAACAAAAATCCGTCTTATTATATCCGAAAGTTTCCCGACACCCAGCGCGAGCCATTGTTTCAGCAACACCGGCGCTCGTTTCTTCTTAAACTTCCATCGAATCATTCCGCCTCGCTTTTCCATTGTCACAGAGGACTCGCTCCCGTGAGGACCGGAAGCGGAGCCGTGGCGAGTGGAAACGCATTACTATAACTTTCGACGAGACGTGGCTATGGAAAACGGGGCTGATTCTTTAAAATAATTCTGTCACGAGACGATTTCGGATTACTTCTTACGGACTTCAATATGACACATCCGAAACACTCTCCCTCTACCCCTGTGCACCTATTAGTATGATACCCATACTGTTGAGGGCGCTGTTAACAGTTTCCCATTCTCCGAATCCTTATGGAAGTCTTACTTTCTTCTTTGTCTACTCGACACACTGAAAACAGGTGTCTTTGAGTTTCAGGTGCATTTTAACCCTTGCACGGAAATTGGGTCAAGAAATATCGTATCTTTGGGAATTTATTTCTAAGTGACAAAAACACTTTTATCGACGAAAATTTTTCAATGGAGATTTTTTACCGATATTTTAATTTTTACCTGACTTATGCGTAAATAAAGACCATTTTCTTAGACACGAAAATGAGCTTTTTGGTTCAAAGTGGAGCTATTTTGTTATTTTTCAACCAATCGAAAAAACTGACCCGTGCAAAATTGTATAAAAATCCATAGAGTTTTATTGAAATTACAGCGTACACCGTTTCGGAAAACGTGGTTTCCAGAAAAACGCATTTAAAGGTTTCAGTATGTTTCGATATTTGAAAAAAAAATTGTATATATTATTCAAAGATGTCTGTATCTTCATTGGAAAATTTTTATCGATAAAAGTATTTTTGTCACCTAGAAATAAATTCCCAAAGATGCGATATTTCTTGACCTGGCCAAGGTGGTTTAACCCCTTAAATAACTAATAGCCGTCAATAATAAATAATAATAATATTTTTTTAATTTTCCTTTTTGTAGAAATTTAATAAGCTCTTAAAATATTAAACCGTGATAACTAAATGAACTGAGTTTTATTTCTATATGCTTGTTTTTTTGTAAATATATAATACCTATTGAGTCAATCTGACCCAAATTTATTTATCCATGTATCTTTACAAATTCCGTACACGGGTTAAAGGAGCTTCAATTTCCCAGATCGAAGAAACATCGATGTATCCTGATTGCTACAAACTGATCCCCGTTTGATAGTTCTGATGTGTTTGGAATCGTCATAGAATCAGTCCAGCAATGATCGTGCAAGTCTCTCAGCTGTTGCAAGAGCGCCGAAGCGATCATCGCACCCTCGTCCCTGGATGATCCTGCAATGTCCAATTGCCCCGTTTCGCTGGCAACGGCGACTTTTACGAGCCTGACAATGGCTGCCAACGATAGTTGCTGCTATGCATTTTTATTTGCCTGCAGGGCATGATACTGAAACGAGACGTGAACGAGAAGATGTCGAGAAAGAATCTAATGCACACAGATCCTGCGGGGGAATTATAGTTATTTTTATTCTGATTTTAACCCTTCTCTACTGTAGGTAAGAGATTTTTCAATTCACAATTGCGATACTTACTAAGAATTTATTGAAAAAATGCACAGGTGTTGGTGAAAAGGAATTAAGATTTTTTGGAAATAAGCAAGGTTCGTTTTGAAATTAATTTTTGTGATTTTCGTTGAAGCTGATGATAAATAAACCAGTGTGTAGATACAATACAATTTTTGCCAAAGGAAATCTGATGCACATTAAAGTTTCAACCTACACAGGGGCCATTTTGATTCCACTACACTTTGGGCAAATATAGTTACTCAACAAATATCCCCTAATTTGTCTTACAAATTCCCTGATTTACTATTCCAAACGATTAATAAATATGAAATCACTTTCTCGTGGGCAACCAATGTTGTGGGTGTTCTTGAACAAAGGAGTGACTATTGGGTTCGAAAGAATTTATTCTCCCCTTGCTTTAAAAGAGTATATTGAATACCAAAAGCAAACTGTCAATTCAAACCTTCCTGAGGCCCTCTGAAACGGCTAGATGAATGCAAATCCTCATAGACGAAGTCCTGTTCTTGTAGGAGCTCTGACAAACGATCAAAAGTAAAATTTTAGGGTGGGACGACTATAATTAAACGCGAATTTCACGCGAGTACAAGCTTATCCAGGTCGATCTTAACTGGATCCAAATTAATTCACCCTCGTATTCAGGCTCTGAATGCCTCTTTTTACGACAGCACTTCGCTAACTACTTAACACTCTGATATATGTCTGCCCAAGAGTATGGAACAGTTATAAAGTCCACTGACGACTTGAACCAGAAACGGAATTCAGCGGACTGAAATACACCGTTAACGTTAAGATCGCGAATGGTTAATCTCAATGTAGAGCGAACAGAAAGCCCTTAATCCCGAAGCAAAAATAGGGCTGGCAAGATTCTTATCTCTCGGTTATTACGAGTGAAAATGGGGCAGCAAAATTTCCTCCTCATTGCATTAAAACGGAGAAGGAATACGTAAAATAAAGGACAATAATTAATTAAGAATCATCAAAATGACACGAATTCAAATAAACGTTCGATTTCGCGACAGTTTCAGCGAATGAAACCACCCCCGTGTTTTTTTATTTCGATGCGACGATATAAATAAATCACGACGATCGCGCTGAGACAGCTCATTTCTCTGGCGACTCGCGTTGCAATAGACGAGTAATGACAATAGCGTTATCGATGGTTTGGTAGTCATGAACTGGGGGATAGCTGCATTGCAAAAATTGTGGAATGAAAAATGCTCTTCTCGTCCTTTTATGAATAACCCTTCGATCAAATGGCCATTTTTTTTACTGAATCTTTTATACTATCTATAGAGCTTGTTTTCCTGCACTTATGTATTGCTTTAAAATATGGTGTCTGTAGAGGTCGATGTTTGTTTTCTCCTGATATTTTTCTACAGAATGTGTATCACACCCCAGGCAATTTTTCTTTTCTTAGCCATATTTTATTTTATTTATGTTTACTTGAAATTAGCCATATTTTATTATTTTATTTACTTTATTCTACTATTTATATTTATTTAAAAATAGCCATATTTTATTATTTTAGTTCTGTAAATTTTTAGACCTTAATATTAGAATTTAAAAATTTGGTAAATTTTAACCCCAAACAATCGACTTTTATCACAACTATTTTTCCAGCTACAAATTTCATCCTATCAAAATTTACATTTCTAGAAAAAGACTATTAGAGCATGATTCTACGAGTATTACGAATGTACAATTATCACTCAAAAGCTGAAAGATTCAAAAATGCGAAAATGGTACCTGAAACGATGACTTAAATATGATTAAAATAACGACGAGTTGTTGGAGTCTGAAGGCTAAATTGATTTTGAATATTCCTCTTCGTAAAAAAGTGTGGGAAAATTGTATTATAAAAATATTAGGTTTGAGGTTAGGTTTAACATGGCGTCTTCCCATTTCAAGCGTTTATACTTCCTCGAATTCGTTGAGCGATAAAGACGTTATGATTATTAATCGAAATTATTCATTATCATCCTCGCATCCTCATTTTCATTTACATTAAGCAAACATTAGTCAAAATATAATACACCGGCCAATATGCATTTCATGCAGATTACTGGGACTCGTTGCGTTCATCAATTAATTACAATCGCGAGTATTGCATGAATGCATGATAATGAAAGCAATGATAATAGTATACAGCGAACTATTTGCTCGTCAAAATGATCATTAATTCCCATATTTTCGTGTCACACGCCCCGCAGAGCGCTCACGGATGGCATAAATCTCCGTTCGCGTCCGTGATGCGTTTAAAAATGATTCATTTCGTTTCCTCCCCCGCGTCAGGGTGGCCGCAGTTGCAGCCTCGAAACAAGTACCATTTGTAAACGATGAAATATCTATTCTGGAAAAAAAAGCTTCGAGATACCCGGCATACCCAAATGCTTGAGATTTTCTTGTTATGTTTCTGTACGTGTCTGGGATTAATCGTTTATCCCCGTGCCTGTAAAATGAATTAAAACAAATGTGCACGAAATAAAAAATTGCAAAATTGGATTCAGACTCGGCATTTACCTGCGAAGGCCACATTCAATTTGCCTCAAGTAACAAACAGGGCATTGTAACACGCGTTACAGCCTCTAAAAGGATGACGAGTCACCCTTAATGGTAGAATGAAATGTGCAGAATAAAAGGTACCTCTGAACGTAAATTGAAATAACTGATATAGTGCTAGTAATTAAATAATGTACATATATTCTGAAGAGATTCTACCAATTAAAAATGGTATCATGACTTATAATAATGGTATGCAAGTATAATAGTTTGTCTGATAAATAATGTTTCCATGATTTATAAGAATAGGAAGAATTTGGGAGAAGAAACTTGCGATTAACATGAAATTTCATAGGAAATTTAAAATTGGGTAAACTGTAGTAATTAACTTGTGGTGGAGACCGTTTTCCTGTTTAAACTACAATTTTTAAACAATTTGATTACACAGTTTTATAGGACATAAAAAGCCGTTAAGATTTTATTGTAATATTGTTTTATATCTATTATAGTTTTCAAGATATACAGGAAAGTAGGAAATCACACATTGACATATGAAAATGGGAAAAAACAAAAAATTGCTTCACACTTCTATTGAGGTCCCCTACAACCCTGCGCAGTTTAAAAAAAAAAACGGCATGTTCGGATAACCGAAGTTCCCTTGTAAGATAATAATAAATTCACAAGGGTTTGAAGTTACATCTATGTTACTGGAGCGAACCGATTCAAGTGGATGAAGTGAATTATTCAGGTGTCTAATATTCTTCTCCGCGACAGCACTTCATTAACTGCTTTACTACGTTAAGCCGGAGGGTATAAAAACCGCTTAAAAAGCGCCCAAAGCCCGCTATCTCCGAAATAAAATGCTTTACAGCTCGCGAAAACAACTTCCCTCCTCAATTGCCTTTAAAATTCTACGAAATCCCCCGGGAGTTTTATTTTCTCGCAGAGAACAGCTGTGCGCGGTAAATCTCTTAAAGAAGTAAATTCGAAACTAAAGGAAAAGTATCCGAGAGCTAAACCTTCAGCTTTCGAAAGCGTGTCTGATTCTTAAGCGTGGCTTGAACATTTGTGCTGAGTAAAAATATAAAAATCCGCCGGGATCAGGCAGATGTTTTTTAATCACGAAACAAACAAGAAGGATTTAAAGTTCAAAGTGGCCCTAGAGTTCTTGAATAACGGTTTACGTATCAAGGGTTAGTTAGGTTAGGAGCATGCAACATGCATAATTCACCTCGCCTCTTGCACATTTATGCATGTTCTTATTGTAACATTTATGTTTATCGTATTTGTTGAATAATGCAGAGGTTTATTGAGTTATTAGACTTGAAATTTAAGAAGTTAATAAAAAGTTCCTTATAAGTGTTTTATTAACCCCAAGAATATTTTTGAGTAACAGCGTAGAGGTTATGTTACAAATTGAAACGACAGATGGCAGGCAGATCGTTTTGGACTTAAATAGAATCTAGTGGACACTTCGACTTTCAATTACTCAAATTACCCTAGCTTGTGAATTATATTAATTATAATTTCTTATATTGAAGTTAAGACTTTAGCAGTCAAAAGTTAAAAGTCTTCAAATTGTCAAGACTTCTACTGTTTAATAAATAATATTGTTCATTATTATGTGTCAAATAATCGAATTCAGCCCAAATATCTGGGAACCCCACAGAAGCCGCCATCTTAATACAAAGGGCCTCAAAGATACTCCTGAATAAAAATTAAAAAACTTATAATTTCCATGATACAATATAATAATCGCAACCTATACAATCTCCCAACAATTTATCACTCCGGAATTAAAGAGGACAGAAATCAAGAAATCTCGAGGAATATTAATGGCGGACGTCGTTTCCAGTCGATGCACGTCCCTCGTCGCGATTTCTTCGAGCCATCGAGCGCGGCGTATTTATTTCGCCGTTAAAACGCTTACGTTAAGTCGAGTATTCGCATTTTAACGAGAGGCCCCGTTAAAGTCAACTGGTCCGGGTCACTCGATAATTCCAATGCCTCGTCGAAGCACGTGGATTAATAACGCGACATGAGGTGGAAGAGCCGAGACTGGGCGAGAAATCGAGGAAAGATTGTTCCTCTGCGCCGTTCTCGA
This sequence comes from Andrena camellia, assembly GCA_029448645.1. Taxonomy (NCBI): domain Eukaryota; kingdom Metazoa; phylum Arthropoda; class Insecta; order Hymenoptera; family Andrenidae; genus Andrena; species Andrena camellia. The sequence goes on along the minus strand of CM055681.1, from coordinate 1,385,877 downwards.
GCTATGCTCCCATCGTTCTTCCTCTTAATTATTTCAATTATTTATAAAGTAGTATAAAGCACGACGGAGGTATAGCGGCAATACAGGACGTTTAAAAAATTAAGAGAAAAAATTGGACACGTAGATTCCTAGTCTGAAAAGGAACCGAAAAGCCCTTTACCGTTTCGCAATCTCTTCGGAGCTTCCTCCGTCCACGAGATATTACGCGCGCAAGCGGTTGCAGCTTCGGGCGTTCTACTTCCGGGGGCGCGCAATTTGAACATCAAGCGGTTTTTAAGCAGGCGAGCGGCCGGTCTACTAATTAGCTATCGGTGGTGATTGCCCCGAGGCAGGCGCATCTAAATAATTATTCAAACAGCAATTGTTACCTTCGTGAACACGTCGTCGCGGGGGCAATGTACTCAGGGCCGTTATTAATTTCAATTGATAATTGTGCAGCAGTTGATATGCCGTGCTCCTGATAATACGAGGCATTATGCATGCTGATAGAGCTCGTAAGGTGCGGACGCATCGAATCGCGTTTTTCGGTGGAAATTGTTGTGAACCCGCCATATGATTTATTATTATAATAACGAAGGGAATTAGAAAATAACTAAAATTCAGGTAGGTATTATAAATATTATCAACGCAATTGCAGTGGTCGAGTAAAGTGCCTGTGCAACAGTTAATTAAAATTTCAAATCATTCCAAACACCTTCAATCTTCAAGTACTCCAAATTATAATTGAAGACTCTTTGTAGAAAAGACTGTGGGTGCCAAAAATCAAATTCTATACTATAGTATTACATCTGTAGGTACTATAGTAGCATTTTCCGATAAATATTTTTTTAATTTTGTCACTTAGCCTTTTCCAGAAGGATTCTTCAATTCTTCGTTTGAAAAATAATAAAAATTCACGGATCATAAATAACATATTTGGAACAATGCCAAAAAAAAAGCAAATTCCCTGTACCTCACCAACCCAAATTTCACCTAACGCCAAAGCCCTAAAAAGGGAAAAGTCCTTCCCACGATACGACAGCGCGATAAACAGCAGACGGGGGTGAAAAAAAGTGTTCGACATGTTGTTAGGCAGCCACGATCAACGGTTCGCCGCTCCTGTTTGTATTGTCTAATAGCCGAATGGCGTGTAAGGGTGAGTTTCACCCTTCCGCGCCCTCTCCAATGGCGGCTGGCACCATCTCGCTCGGCTGAACCGGTTCTCGGACATGGTTTATTGATTCCTCTAGTGCGTAAATACGCACGCCACTCCGTGGCCCCTGCTAACGACGCCCACGAGGGCGTCGCGACGCATACACGCGCCGAACCGCGGCTAAAAGCGACGAATTATCGGTACGATCGCGTTTCCACGATCCACGACGTTCCTATTTTTTTTTCAACGGTCTCGTCCTGCCAACTGCTGTCCGCCGATCCCCCGGCGGACGTTTCAGCTGCGTAAAAAGCACCGTTCGAATTCCAGCTATGATGGAAACAGAAATTAGAAAAGTTTGGAAAATTGCGTTTGCCGGCGATATGAAAAATTCTGACTGCGGATGGGGAGGAAGTTTGGCTCAACTTTGATTGAGATAAATGCAGGAGAGATGGAAGAACGTTGGAGGTGGGCATTTTTTTTTTTAACGATTCGGTGGCTTTGAGGGAAGGTTTAAAAATTGAATTGATTTTTTGGTATTTTAGTAACTGGCGTTAGAACGTTTCTGGTGACTTTGCAGACTTTGAAGTGTGCATGGTTGCGGCTAGAAAAATATTGGAAACGTTTTCTTTTTAATTTGAGTAATTTTGAATAAAATATTTTGGAAATTTAAGGACCTACTAATTTTTTAAGATTAAATGCTTCGACTTTGGAAACTAATAAGACTTTTTCTAATATGAAGGAAAAAATTTGAAGTGGTGAATCTGAATCACAAATTCAATTCTAAATCACACATTCTGATCCTATTAACGTGAAGCAACTTCAACAACGAATATCTCGAAAACGGAGCGCCGTTCGGAAAACATTTATTCTTGCAAATTTTCTTGTTTCCGACGAGTGAATCTCCTGACGTCGATAAAGCCGCCATAGATCGACTGTTACGCGCATGATCGACGATCAAGCCCGTGGAAGGGCGCATAGTTACCCTCCAAGTTGAATTACGAGTATCGAGCAAAGCTGGTTTTACTGCACGCAGTGCCACGCACGCTCTTCGACGCTTAACTAAAGCCAGCTAGCTTAAACTCAGATGCCAACCAATCACGGCCGGCGAACTGTCACAAAGCCGAGGCGTTTCTGTGCTCGAATTAAATATTAAGGGAACGCGCGAAGCACGCAGAATCCGGTATCGTGGCGGGCGATCTCCGCGCTGATGGCTGAGAGCTGTACCAACAAAATGAATATAAAGTGCCAGCGATTGAAACAAACGTGGAGGATCGGTAGAAACGTTTCTTGCAACGAAGCTGCAGAAAATAATCGTCAAACGTCTATTTCCAAGAAACCCATGTAAAAGCAGGTTGAAAAAGCTCCGTGTAGTAGAGCACTTTCCGTAAAGGGTGCGGAAAATATTAAAATTGAGGGGTTGAGAGCAAAAACGGACTAACCCACATTGAAAAAAAATAATTTCTCCCATTTTATATGATTAGTACAGCCAATTGGAATACATTATTCCTACTAACTCAATTTCTTAAAAAAATGTGGCTTTATTATCTCAACACTTCACGAATAAAATACCACGTTTAAGTCTTCCTTGTATATATATAAAAAAAAACAAATTCAAAATGTAAATATAATTTGTTTCTGGCGCAGAGGATGTAATTTCGAGAGTAGAGTGAGGGTGGAGAGGTATATAAGGTAAAGATACGAGTGAGAAAAGTCGAGGAATATCGAGTGCGAGATCTAGCGAAGGCATTATCGGAGAAACTCACGAGAAGAAATAATCCAGTAACAAAATCGCGAATCTCTGACTTCCTTGGCGACTCCATCGTGCCGTTTTCGTTGGGAAGACGGGGGCATGGGGGCAGAAACTTTCGCGCGGGAGTTTACGATGTTATCGAAAGTTCCACGGATCCACTACGAGTTCGGAAACAGAATGTGAACCACGTCGATCAGCACCGAACGTGCAGACCAGACATTTTGCTTTCGCAGCGAACGTCGCGGATCGCGGGGCATCCTGTACCGCCAAACGATGGAAGAAAAATGATACGTTACTCGACTTGATCATGAACGGTATTCTATCAAGGATAGTTTTGAATTTAAGGATGAATTTCAGTGACCATTTTAGCCAAAAATTAATCCATTTCCAAGATGTTGATAACATTTGAAATTAGATTTCAGAGAAATTATGTTTAAATTTCTTTGTAGTATTTAACCATGAAGAAAACAAGAAATTTTGATAAAGCTTGCAAGAATTAGAGCTTAGGTTTAACCTTAAATTTTATAATTCTGTCACTCCTGCAAAGAATGTTGTTCATAATAACATTCGCGACTGATGTAAACGTTTGAGTCAAACTCAGTTTACTTAATCGAAAACTAAATCAATTATAGAACTGATTGAAAATATACTCCAATTTGCTAATTGTCCCAATTAAAGAGTCACGATCTAATTTCCAATCTCGCGACAATTATCGAAGATATTATTTCTTAATTATCGGCAACTCGCCGTTTCAACGTGACATTACCGAAATTATTAATAATTTTAATTTGGTGCTTTTACGAAGCACGAGGGTAGTTCGTATGCCAGTATTATATTATAACTGGACGCAGTTGGTAGCAGTGTAGAAAAGTGATTGTCGTAGGTTATGTTTGCGAGATCTCGCACGTTCGATGCATAATTCGCCAGGCTCCCCGCCTCGAGCGGCATTCCGGATGGCCAAACTCTATCTCGATATTGTATCGATACTCTCGCTTATGCATTACCTTTCCTGCCCCTCTGTTTATGGTAAACTGGAATATTTTACTAGAGGGGGGCGAACCGAAGACGCAGTGGAATTTCCTAGAAACTGTTGAATGAGAATTTTTGTTCGATATCTCGAGGATGAATTAAATTAGCTCGACAATACGCTTGCATATTATTAAGTACAAATGTATACAAAACAGGAATAAATATTATGATAATAAGAATACCAAAATAAATATTCCGAAAATACAGCTAAATATGCTTCGATGGATAAAAAAAAGATTGTAAAGTCAATAAAGAAATTCGAAATTTTAATCACTCCTAGATGCCTTAATTTGTTATTCCCAAATACTCTAATAATTTTCAAATCGAAATGTGAAGAAGAACCACACAAATTCCCAGGTCCCAAATTTTTGTAACTATTCAGCAAATTCTGCAGGCTCTTTTTGAGATCGTTAAAAATTATTCTCACAGCAAAAATTGTAAATACCCCATCGTGAACTCTCCATGCGAAAATAAATAATGTCGAGCAATGCTCGCCAGAAAATTCAAGGCATTAAAGTATATACGCTTCTCCACATCTGAGAGCTTGATAACGTCGAAGCTCCTCAATTTAATCCCAGCCGAAGTGGGTCAATCTGATTTGATCAAACCCAAAAGAGCGTAAGTTACCTGAATACGTTCTTCTATCTTTATGCCCTTTATTCTATCTTTTGGCTCCTCTTTTGAATCATACTCTGCTGGCTCATATTCCGATCAAAAATAACCCACGTCAGAAACAGACGTCATTTATAAAACATTCCCTGCCACCACGTAAATGGACTGACAAAACAACTTAAATATTCTATAAAATATTTTTTTTGCTACTACAATTAGCAAAAGTTCTCCAATATCACTAAAATATTAACTCACAATAAGCCACTCGACAAACCGTGTATTTACAAAATTCATAAAATGAATGTAAAACATTTTAAAGCGCTAGGTTTTGCTGAGAATAAAATGCTTAGCCGTCCCGATACACGATACGCTCGATTATCGTTCGATTTCTGCGCATTCCAGCGGCAGTAAAAGGCACTCCCAGGAAATTTAAGAACAAATTGCGCGCGGCACGTTTCAATTTATAGAGACGTTCGTGACGCGTTTAATACGAAGCGCAATAATTTGCACGACTGCGTGTGCAGCTCCAATCGAACGTTCCACAGCTATGTGCCCCCCCTTTCACTCCCCCTCTCGCTATCTGTCGCCCCCTCTCTGTATGCGCCGGTGAAATGCAGCGCGATTATATCCTCCGCAGGAAATTGTTGCTGAAATGATTTAGAGTAAAGCGCAATGGAACGTACGAACTGTTCCCAGCGATTATTCAATTTCTGAAATCTCACTTGGCTCTGAAGACTTCCCGCGTTTCGTTCTGGGAACGGTTATACGCAATATTCGTAATAGCTCTGAGCGTCAATAGTAATTTTCTAAACCCTTAATACAGCTTTAACGCCAATGAAGTGACAAGAAATTCTCTTTAATGCACAGAAATGTGAATTTCATAGCTCGTTATAAGTAACCCACTCTTGTCACTTAAACCTAATATAAAAATCAACCACAACTTCGTTTGAAGTGCGTATTCAATTTTGGTGCAATATTTTAGCTTCTCACAAGCTTCTGAAATATTTTAAGAAGGCTAGTAAGATGGAATTATAGTCTGAACAACATCTACTGGCTGCTGAAGGCTACCCCGGCGCGGTATCCCCTCCATACCGTCTCGCTACCCCCACCATACCTCCAGACTCTTCGAGTAAAGATGCAAGCGGAGGTTGCCTGCCTCTAGGAGCTATACCTGAGGTTATTCACACTGATCAAAGTGACTTTAAAGGAGCAATTCCTTTCATTTCAACTATATACGATCTTACTCCGAAAATTATATGCTACAATTGTAATTTGAAGTAGCGTTTACGCTACTCCACCCTTCTCGTGTGTCAATAATGGCCGCCGATAAAAATTTTCAGATTCGTCGGTGATTGCGGGAAATCTCGGCGAGCGCCCTTTGTGGATCGCGTTTCAACCATTCCCGCCTTGCTCTGATGGAAAAATCCGCCGGTGAAACGGGAGCAGGAGATTTTGCAGCCGCCTATGCAGGCCGGGCGCGATTTTATTTTGCGATCGAAAGGGGAAATCGCGCGGACGAAAACAGCGGGCTCGCGCGTTGAGAATTCGGAAACACGATGCCGCGGCCGCAGGCACCGGTGTAACATCGAAAACCTATCTCGTTACAAAGGCCGCTTCGTACGCTGAAATCGAAATAATTCGGATAGTTTCGCGCGGAGAGCGCGCAAATATGCAACACGCCCGCTTCGACCCCCGTGTTGCGCGATCTGAATTTTCCACCTCCTGATTGTTTCGCGAAGGAAAAATGATCGCGCTGCGCACCGTTTCCCCCGGGTTTTCGCTGGCCCAGCTCGGCTATTATATGTCTAGAGAGCCTTGTGTAACGAGTTACAGAACTCTGTATTCAAGAGGGTCGGGTGATTTTTTATCTTTTTTAGAAATTGTTTTGCTTTTGGAAATAAATACCCCTTGAAATTTCACCAAATTAGTATTGCACATGTCCATGAACATTTTTTCTAGAGTCTAGAGAATCCAAAAGTGACTCGATTTTTTAAGTTAGTAACGCTGAATATTGCCATTCAAATAGTGGACCTATTCTGTAAAAAAATTTCCTCTGAAAAAGTTGAATTCCCTTTACCAATAGAATTTTCCCCTTAAAAACTCAATACATCGAGGAAGCAATATGTCCCACAAAATTATGTTACTGAACTCCAAACAAGTCGAATTAAACAGTGAATTATTTCCACAGCAATGCAACAAATCGTAATCAAGGAAAGCCGTTATAAAAAAAGCAGTCAGCATCCAATGTTCATAAATTCGAAACACCCTTCAAAAGGAAATGCTCGATTCACAAGCACAGGAAAAAGGAGATACAGTTTGCAACGCGGTGGTAAGCTAAATGGCTGGCGATTTAAAACTCCTAAAGCAACAGAAAAAAGTTCGTTACGCGATATTTACATTCTTGCTGGAAAGCAGTGAGTAGAAGTCGGCTGGAAAAAAAACAGACAGCCAGGCATTTAAAAAATTTACGCCCGCGTAAAAACTGGCGTTCGCTTTGAATTATTTGGTTGCAAAATTTCCTACAGGCAATGGACAAGGGAGGTCCAATTCCGCGCGTGTGCGAAACACAGATATAAAGAGAAGGTAGCATTTCGCGCGGATGTAACGGCGAATTTTTGACGCCATTCGCGGGATCGATATAATTCGAATGGGACGGTGAGAACGTATTCCACGTATGCTCGATAATGCCCGTGGCATCGCGCGTGGAACGGGATTACACATCGGGGCAAGTGAAACTAAATACCGCGGCAAACAAGATTTAACGTTAAAGATTAAAGGTTTGCCGAATTGGAATTGCGCGCGATTTTTTGACGCGATATTTCCCAGCCGCGAAATCCGTTCGTTCCCGCGCGATGCATTATTGACGCGCTCGTAAGCCGACGAGAGAGATCGCTCACGCTTTCCGGGCAAGCTTTTCGAACTGTTAACAAATTGAACAACATGGAGTTTGGACCTTTTTGCATTTGTCTAACAGCCTTTTCTGGCGTAGTACAGCATCAGCCGTTGATGGAAATTCGCTTATTCGTTTGTTTAGTTACGGGTCAGTTACTTTGCGCTACTCCTATTACGTAATCACACTATACAGGACTTACCAATGATAATACTAACTTTATTTGGCATTAAATATAAACTGGAACAAGAAACTATTGTATTAAATGAACTGTTTTTTGTCTGTGTTATAACATCACCATAAATTGACACACAATGATATATTTAGTACAGCCGGAAGCGGAGAACCTTCCCCTTCAAAATGGTTTCCGTTTCACGCCGATACGACTTTCCGTTGCTGAGATATCGTCGTATAAAGTGACACGTAATTTATAATTCTTTACTGTACCTCTCTCGCTCGCGCACTCGGACAATTCACTCGCACGGCTACTCGAGACGCCAGGCCGCTACATCGGCCTCTTTTTACTGTTACTGCACATACGTAGTACGCATCGCCGGAAACGGAAGCAATCTCGCGGCTTCCGGCTGTTTCGACCGCCCGCGCGGTTTAAATGCTGCAACTTTGAAGCCTTATATCTCGAGAACCAATAAAGATATCCAGTTCGCCCTCACTGCATTACATTGTGTAAATATTTCTTTATCTCCTACGTGGGTTACCTTCACATAAGTTTCTCAATTCTTTTGGGTCCACTTTTCACTGAAGTTTTAAACTAGACCGATAAATACTAACTTTCAGGCGGCAAATTGCTTACCAGGTGACACTTTCTGCGCTAAACTTTTATATTTTGATCTTATTATTATTGCAAAATGTTTTCTGTTTAAGAAAGGGGATGCTGGTACGTAATAACTACGAGAAGAAGTATGCTTGCGAAATATGAACAAGTAACGCTTGATACTGATATAACTTGAGTCCATATTCGCCGGCGGCAGTTAATAAAAGTCTCATCAGTTTTGTTTAATTACGCAGCGTTGTTTTGGTACTTGACTAAATTTCTGCAGATTCGACGACAGCCTATTGTAAGCAGTCAGCTGTTTACTAACAAGCTCAACAATGTGTACGCTTGTAAATCAATCCCTGCGGCTTTACTTCGTTAACGCATTAAGAGGATTAAGCTTTTGCCTCAGAAATATAAATTTGAAAATAAAAAGCCGTTAATTCTTTTTCGAAATAAATAAATCTCTATTGTGGCGTTCTGAATTTACTATCATACCATTCTTTGAACTAATGTAACCAGCGGTGACGTTTGCGCAGCATTACGGTCCCTATGTAAATTTGGAAACGCCTCCTTCCGCGGCGTTGTTATCCCGTTATAAAGTTCGGCTGGGAAAAAGAATCTATTAACGAGGTCGAGCAGCTCCCGATGGGATTCTAATTAAAAAACTCCCTCTTTCTCCACCTTCGAGGGCTAATTTTGCCTCGAGTTTTATTATATCCTCTTGGCGCAACTCGTTACAAACCTTATAGCTGACCAGTCAAAATTGCAGAAAAGTTTCGAGGGAGGGAAGCAGTCGACGACCAATAATATTCTAATATAGACTGCACAACTATGATGCGCGAAGAATAAATAATGTTAATCTTTTTCCAAGCTACATTCTCAAAATTGAATAACTCTAGCAGAAAAATTTGCAAAATAATTGCGTACACATATGTGAAAGTAACTAGAATCATTCTTAAGGGACTATTATCTGCTAATGCAACGTAGCGGTTAATAAAATTTAAATAAATGCAGAAATAAGAGTACTCAATACAGCAGTAAAAAGTGGAATTCCGTTTCTCAGTCGATATTCCCTTGAAGGAAATGAAGCACAAGTTAATGCGCGAGGTGTTAATTAATATCGTTGCGGAACTGTCTAAGAATATTGAATGAAAGAAACTTTAATGCTTTGAAGAGGAGTTAAGTCAAAGTACAATATGATAAATGACCAGTACTAATGAAAAAAATTCTCTCAAGTCATTTAGCAGGAGAATTCAACGTTTCTGTGCCTTTTCCCACGTCACATTTTCTGTCAAATGTACAGCAAGCTAAATATAAACCTCCAACTGGTTGCAATTTCTCCTCTCCCTAGTGACTCCTTTTCTGATCATGCCTTGAATGATCTTTGAAGGGAACGAAAGTGCTACTGGAAGGCTCCGTGAACTCTTTCATTTCCAACTTCCTCAGAATCTGAACATTCAAAAATCACTCTAGTGCATCCAAATACCCTCTTTCAACCAAACTGATAAATTCGCTTCAAAAACTAAACCACAACGCAGAAGCGTAGGTCGAGAGCCAAATTGATGTATCATTTAGGCCAACTCGCTCGACGTGGAAGACGTGTATGCGCTGCGCGACGAGCAGAATGCAGGTTGCCTCGCGGCACGATCTCCCCGCGGGGCTTTATGGGATTCAAGACGCTCCGTGAGCCGGTCCAGCAACGGCTGAAGGGTTGGATGGCATTTGAAAGGGCAGGGACAGGACCTCCTCGGGGAACAACGTAGCCTAGACACGAATCGCGGCGTTCCCAGAATTCCTCGTGATTCGTAATCATTTAGAACGCGGCTGTATCAACGAGTCCTCCCCATCGTGTTTACTATGCACGGCGGTGCGGTGCATTCCTGCATATGCATCCGCGACGGCGAAATGCAAAACGTTCTGGGAGTGGATCTTTGTCCATGGGAGGCAGACCTGGGAGAGAAAATTTCTTTTCACGGGTGGATGCAGTATTTGATTGATAAACACTGAGGATTCACTTTTAGAGATACATGGGTCCAAGGTTGCATCTCCCCTTAAAAAAAAGGTACTCTTTCTTTTCGACTTATAACAAGTAAATAAGTCGAGAAAAAAAACGAATACAATTTTTTGGTATTGCGCTTCATTTTCAAAACAATCGAGTTCGAATTCTTGACGTTGCGTCCAGTCGCGTATAGGAAAACCTACCTTAAGGCATTCGCAAGTGGAGTGCAGACTTATATCCGGAGAAACATGCGAAATTTCGAAACTATGTGCAAATGAAAATTCTTCGTAATGTCCCATCCTACGATGAAAGAATTCTAGTTCATCCCCCACTCAACTTGTCCAAGCACTCCCACGACCCCCTCCCCCAACAACGGGTCTAAAATTCTCAGCGGAGTGCGTTCATAAAACCAGAGCCTCGCATTTACAGCAATTTTTCTTTCGAGCATTCGGAACCAGGCGTCGGTATAACGACGTTATCGGGAATACTTCTGACCAGTATGCACACCGATATTCGATTATCGATTTTTTTTAAGTGACGCACACGCTCGATCGTAATTCGTTTACTGGGAGGGGAGTGTTTCGTGGAAATTCGTCCTGGAACCAACGGTAGCGCGTTCACGGGAGAATTTTCTCGTTCTCCATCGAACGCTACGCGGCTATTTTTCGCGTGAAAAAGAGAGCGGAACGAAGGAACGTTCGAGACTAATGGAGAAACGTTCGAACGCAGCGGGAAAATAAGCAGCAAGGGATCCTTGCGGCGGGATGCTTTTGCATTGAAATGTCGGCGGATGGTCGCTTTTGCTCCTTTTTCTCGTTCTTGCCCGTGGAAACCCTCCCGAGATCGACACTGAGGGATGCTAGAGCTAGGGGGTGGCCAGCGAACGCGCGGCAAAGGTGAATGTTCCTAACGGGAGTTTGTCTATTTCGGAATTTGCACTTTCCTGCGCCAGCAGCACGGCGCTCTTTCAATCTTTCAAAGACGTTCATTCGTGGAGACTGTTTTTGCAGTTGTTAGGCGCGCTGTATCCGGGTGGCAAGAGTCTCTGGGAGTATTCAATGCATTTTCTTATATTTTCGAAAATGAGTATTTTTTTGTGATTTTTGACATTTTTTAACGTTTTATGATTCTACACTGTATAAAATATCTATGAAAAACTTCTTGCAAACAGGAGATCCATTGAATTAGAATGTTAAACGTCTTTTATACAAAGCAGTATTCAATTGTAAGTGGTTGCAGAATTTCATTATAGAGAAGAAAGAAAATGTGAAAGGTACTTTTCGTCCTCTGAATTTTCAGAATATTAAAACATGTAGAATCTTCTGTGCAAACTTAAATATTACATTTTATGTACCTAGCAATTTGCTATCTCTCGTTTTATGTAAATGTGGGGAAAGTACATTTCTAATGTGCACTTAAAGAAGATTAAGATACCGTTAACTCCTTTCTTGCACAAAAAATTGTTAATGATTTAATTCAACAACACAGTACATTACCGCAAAGTAGTTATCAAGAAACAGCAGCTTCCATAGAAAGCAAGTATTAAAGCACTTCAACTATTTTACCAGTATTAACATCTAACTTCTTAATAATCAAATACCTTCCCTCTTCCATAAAGAAAGAGAACTTTTCGATTAACATAAAGTACTTAATTTGAAACGTTGAATAGCAAAAAATGTATACCCTCCTCGAAATCTTATAAGTCACTAAACTACCAAGATGGAGCAAATTATAAAATCCATTACGAATAAATTCATCAAAATCCTCAAATAATATACCTTCCTCTCCCTGAAAGAATAATACTGCCATCCCCTGCAAATTTCATTAAACAACTTTAATTCCTAATAAAGAATAATTCGTCCACGAGAAGGGGATCGATGAATTAAATCCCCAGCCGCGATTTATACAATCCACCAAGACATTCGTCATAATTATTTCCCTCCCGACTTCGAACTTTCGCTCAGCCTCGTTTCATCCTCAACTTATTAATCAACTTTAATTCCATTATCCAGCGAGCCTGCAGACAGTCGCCCGGCATTAGACGCGCCTGCCATATTCTCCTAGAAAGAAATCTCGTAACGCGTGGAGGGCGGTGAAAAGAAAATCGGATATCCCTTTTCCAGTGCTGCCGGTAGCGAGCTGCAGCTTTTCCAAATAGACGCCAAAGGGGATCTGAAAGCCTCGGGACACCTTTTAATTCAGAAACACTCGTGATACTCGATTACCGTGGCAGCTACAGGAGCCTAGGCGGAACTCGTTTAATCCACGTTTGTCTCGCCGCGGAAGACGAAAAGGAAAATCATGTAGCGAGCGATAAGACACGTAAACGGAAAATCGGATGAACATTCGTTCTTGTTTTACGACGGGGAACTTCCTTCAAGGGATGCTGAGACCTCTGACGGAGCACATTAACCCCTTTCAAGGAAATAATTACAGAGATAAGATGGGGAGCTTTTGTGGGGAACTGTCATAGTTCTTCTTCTTTTTTCTTGAGTTGCTTGGTTCATGTGTTTTATGTGCGAAAGGTGTCTGGAGTTAGAAATCTGTTAGTTTCACACGTCCAGAAGGTGTTAATTTTTTGCTCTATTTCATAAAGAATTTGTTTCTTAATGATTCCATTCTGATATACCAATAATTTTCTGAAATCACTTTCTATAAAGCATTTATTTTACTTTTTATGAATTTTACCACCCATTTCCCTCTATGAAAACTGATTTTATTCCGATTATATACATTATTAATAGTAATGTCAAATATTATTCACGTGGAAATGAAATGGAACGAGAAAAATCGTATTAAAAATAGCAAAACTTTTTTGTTAAATAACATACATATACTTTAAGATACTGAGCTGTAGCTGATGCCGTTGGGAGCAGGGAATCTTCCTCTTTAAATCGCCGTTTGGATTGTGTCGATCCGATTCTCCGTTGCTGAGATATTGTCGTTTAAAGAGAAGAGTAATTTATTCGTAGTACCGTACTATGTCTGTCTGACTCACACGTCTACTCACGCGCTGACTGCTTCTACTTACTCACGGACTCACGCTTTTCCGGAACAAGAAATAAGCTCGCGAGTTCTAGCAGTTTCGGCTGCCCGCGCAATGCAAACGCCAGAACTTTAAACAATCATATCTCGAGAACCAGTAAAGATATACAGCTGCCCTCACTTGCATTCAATTCTATGCAACCTCCTCTATTGCCTGAACAGGTTTACTTAATAAACTTTCCAAACTTCTTTGACCGTAGTTTTTACTAAATTTTGATGCAATATTGGGTTTCATTACTTTCGTAACATTCCCCTGCTAACTGTAACTTTTGTCGATTCGACGAAATTGTTACAGGTACGTATAACGATCGATGCCACAGTTTACAGGTCAAGAAAATATTTTCCTTTTTTATCGAATTAACTTTTGCAACAGATATCGAAATTCCGAACGACCACGTATGCATTTTTATCTCCACGAAACGCGAACATTTGCGATCGTAAGTTAGATGCTCCACCCCTGCGTGTCTGCTCCGGCTCTTCCCAAATATCAATACAACGATTTCAATTAATCCACCCAAAAATATCTTCAATCAACGCTTTTCCAGTGGTGAAACCGAGACAAAAGATTCCATCACTAGGGGACCGACTAATTAAACAATCGACTGAAAAGGGGATACCTCGGGTTTGCCGATGCACCGCCATGCACAACAAATTCCCATCGCATGCTCTCAGGGCCCGGGGCGATGATATCATCGGCACTGATCGGGCTATGGTCCTGAGCGTGACTGAAACGGACAAATAACGAAGAGGAAAGACACGGGGAGAGGAGCAACCAGCTAAATCAACCGCCCGAAGGCGAAAAATTTTCAACTCCTCCTACCTTCCTCTGTCGGGGCCGCGCGAACATTTATGTTGGAATGAAATTGCCTGGGAATTGTTTAAAATGTCCTGACGGTAATTTGGATAAGAGAGGTTCAGTTAATTTTAAAGCAGAGAGAGTAAAGAAAAATTCAGCTGAATTTAAAGCTCAAAAGTTATTCGCTTTTTTATATTGGAGTGTTAAATTTTGAATGAGACACATGGATCATTCTCAGCCTTTCCACCCGTTTTTAGGAATTTGTCGAAGAAGGTTCTTGATTATTTAGGGGAAGAAATTATTGTAATTCTTTCAGAAATTACGTCTCAGTTTTATGCAGAAAATATCGAAGCACCGCACGGCAATGAATTTTTCCTCCGCTCCCACGAAACACAGGAATTTATACTGATAGGAATTTAAAGTTTGAAGACGCTTGAACTTGCAAAAAATTTCATAATGTCCATACTGCAATGAGACGGTCCTGTCAATGCGATAGGAAGTATAACGGGTTCTTTTTTCGCGCGCTATGACGAGAATAGAGGTATCAATAATTCAATAATTTACTACGCTGCAATATATTTAACGCGGCTGTTACGCTGTATTTACCTTGCATCGATTTGAATAGCGATTCGAACACGCTATTTGCCTTTTAAAATAATAATCGGGCTGAAACAGAGGTGCACGTGCACAATTATGCGTGCACCCTTCACAAAAGGAAATCACTTATACATAGGGCCACCATTTCTAACAAACTTAGTCAACTTTTTTGTGATCGAGAGACAAATGAATTCGCAATGCAACAATTATGTGTATTCATTCATCGCAGTTCCAACCCCAATCTCTTTGACGTACACTTTCTTTACTAATTACGTAATTTTGGAATTTAAAAGAGAATAACAAAAAAGTTTCAATTCCGATACAACCACAATAAATATTTCATTTACTTCAAATGTGAATTTCATGAAAAAATAAATCAAAAATGTAGAATCAAAGTTTCTTCTAAAATCCTCCAATTTTGACAAAGATGGACTTTCAAAAAAATGTGGTAAAACACACAAACACTGCTTTATCAATTGTGATTTTCTCGAAAATGGAAACTCGGAAGCAAACGTGTATCACACATTGTCGATTTATTTTTTCGAGATGAATCATCCGGTGTACTGCACACCCTCTGTACCCAAATTCCGAAAACCAATTTACCAAAAAAATTCCCATTAAGGGAAAAGCACCGTATGCTCTCCGACGAAAGCAATTGAATCCTCTTCCATTGAACTGAAAACACTGAGGACAACAATTTACAACTGCACGTGAAACGAAATAAACACTGATTCCCCGAATAAAAAAATGTCAAAGGTACAAAATGCAAACAATCCATCGAAAATCGGTATGAAAACTTATTACCCTATTACGGCAGCCGTAATAACGATGAATCACGGCCCACATGCTACAAACCCGCTTATTAAATCGTCGTCGACCAGTAAATAAATTCTCTACCCACGCGTTGTGTGTGTGGAGGGGGGGGGGGGGGGCGTATCATGCGACCACGGACGAGAAAACTGCCATCATTTCATTACGGTTCAACCGAGTTATTCAGAAACCAACGACCCGATCGAATTTGACGTCCAATCTCCAAACCACCCCTATTCCACCCCCGTCGCCCTCCCCCTTCCACTTTACAATCATCATAAGCAATTACCTCTGGCGCAAAAATACATTTAATGCCGTGGCTTTGTGTCTTCGATGAATACCTATTTTGCGGGCCGCGTGCACGCGCGGGAGGGTGGAGGGAGGGGGTTACGGGACAATATTCGCAACGTTATTTCACGCTTTCATTCGCCCGTTTAACGCAATTTCAGGAGCGTATGCGTGGTCACGATCATCTCTGGTCAAACTAGTCCCGGGATCATTTCGTTCCGCGACTCGCGTGTGTATACGGGGGTTGCTGGGGAGGGGTGCGTTCCGCGTGCGTTGTCGTCAATACTTTCATGAGTACAGTCTTACCCTTCGTTTCATGGGTTTGCACAGGGTGAGTACCTTTGTTATGTAACCTCATAAGCGGAATTGAAGAAGTATGATTGGTCAATGGTTTGGGGGTGTAACGTAACGATTATTGAGGAATTTTAGATCACGTTTTTGAATTATTTTTGTATGAGAAATGACCCACTTTGCAGTTGTGTGTGGACATTATAATGTGTTTTCAATACTATAGCAGATTTTGTGTGGGTTTAAGTATTATTTATTTATTTATTTATAATGTAGTTGATGGACTCTAAACGCCTAGGTTGAATATCAAACATCTTTGAGATAAATTTAAGAGAAAAGTGACGTCAAACGTACAATCCCAGATGAATTTACCTATAGGAATCATTTATTTTTGAAGAAATATACAATTCATGAATCTTGAAATCGAAACGATAGGGGACTTGAAGCTTGTGCGGACTGTAGCTGCAATATGGCGTGCGCATAGGCGATGAGGAAACGCGAGGGTAGAGGCTAGAGGGTATAACAGAAACGCGAGAGTGGCAGAGGGCGAGACGGGAAAGGGAAAAGCGGGAAATATAAAGCAAGAAATGAGAGATGGCGGAGGCAAAGGGAGATAGGGCAAGGGAACCGAAGAGACCCTGGGGACACCGACAAGGAAAAAATAGATTGAGAGGAACGTCACGAGAGATTAAAGCAAAGAGGAAGAAGGACGCGGAGCACAGAGACGTCAGTTTTTCAAAATAAAATCGAAAGATGCGTGAAGAACCGCCGGAAACGCAATTAAACATGCCAAGTCGAACTGCACAAAACTGGGCAAGGCTATCTGCATATAGCACACAACCCTGGAGATCCAGTAGATACAAAAGACACGCCAGTGAACGTCAGAATCCCCAAACTCTAATAATCAAATCTGAAACCGCGAAAAAGACAGAAAGCATAGCTTCCAAATAGGAGCACAGGGGTATGGAGCGAAATGAAGACCGCGGGGGCAAGACACGAAGGGACAGAGATCAAGAGAAGAAAGCAACGACGAGGGGCGCGGATGAGGGGTTAACAGGGACAGAGAGAGAGAGACACAAGGGGTGGCCTGAGTGGGTGGCTGTGGGTCGTGCATTGTTGGTTTTCCCCGGTGGTGTTTGCAGTGCCATAGCATTGTTGTGCACATCCCATCCCCAGCTACCCCAACCCCGCTTTCATCCACATACGTCCTGTATACTCGTGGGAGCGACGCACACGGCGGGGGCATCTCATATTAGCCGCTTAATTGTCTCTATTTGTCGAGGCCCACCATCCGACAATTCGCCATTGAGGGCGGCTATGCAGCTCTCGCTGGCCGTCGCTGCAAAGAGGCCTCGAGGCGAGAAGCTCACCAGGGGTTCGGTGCCGTTAACGTCGCGGAAATCGAGACATTATCGCGACAGGGGCAGAGAACTTTTCACCGAGCTGGAGATATCACCGCCCCGTTATACGTCGCTAGATAGCGCCCCTTGTTTGCTCGAGATCACTTGCTTTGAGCCAGACTGGTTGACCACTTTGCCTCGGCTACTTGGCGAATCCAACTGTGCCTCCAACAGAAGATTACTTACTATATAGATTGGCAATTTTGGTTAGCACAGGTTATGGATTATTGGTCACCAGCCAAATTTTTTAATTGACGAGGTGATTGAGTAAGAAAGTGGGAGGTGACTGTTGTAGGTGGCGCTCAAGTGGCGGTCCATGTCCCTATTGGTGTTGCTATGGTGCTTCAGTGTTGGATGGGTTTCTTGAAGCTTCTGGGAGAAATATCCCCTCGTTTTGGACCATCACTTCGGCTTACTAAAATGGTATTTGATGTCACGTAATTTTTTCAAGAGCACACGAGTCAAAGAACATGAGAAGTGCATCAGGTTAGGCTGTGCTATACGCGAGCTGCAGGAGGTGCTTCGAGTAAGCTTTGGGAGTACAAGTTTGGGAAAGGTAGAAGAAACTTCAACTGTGGAAGATAGAGTTAGGCTCGGTTGCTAAATAAATTTTGGAGACTTTTAACAAGTTTAATATATAAAATAAGTTTCTAACACAATCAAGAAAAAGGCGTATGTAAATTAAGCTGACCTGAAGAAAAGAAATGAGCAGTGTGAGGTATTTCTAAGTCAGAGGCAAGTGAAATTTTTGTAACAATTTAGATAATGTGACAAGATATGCAATAGTCTTGGGGTTCTAGAAATTGGGATATGTAAAGAGAAAAAACTTTGTAACTGCAAATACACAATGGCTGCAAAGGAATATGAGGAACTTAAAGGGAACAGGGTTCTACAGCAAGAGATTTTGGAAGCTGTGTATCGTTGAAATTCGCTATCGTTGTTTACTGTTTAATAATTAAGCTACTTATCAAGTTGGAATTACTAGCAACTACATCCCAAGTTTATACTGAGTGTTCCTCGTCACGGAAACAATTTCCATATCGAATCAGTAGAGACAATTTCAATCTCCACTCCATTCTCAATCAATAAATTCTACAGTAATTCAACAAGAAATTAACAACTGACAAAAAGGGCATTCAATATGTCCCAAGATTCTATATCAAAAAGAAAATTGAAAAAATGTCTCAAATTTTATCAAGTAAATTAAGAGCACCGTGAATTCCTTTTAGGAATTTAAATTATTTTTGCCCAAATTAACGGGTGCCTTTTTCATGAACGAAAATTTCCACAAATTTCAATGAACCATTGACGAGGAGAATGTATAAAACGCAAAAGAAACATCAGTAATAATTCCGTCACCGCGAAAATAATTGTTTCCACGTGTAACCGTGAAGAAACGTTCTTATTTCGATGGTCTTCTTGCAACGTCTTTCACCCGCCAGGAAAACGACGTTTAATCGCGCTTCACGTATTTCATTTCGCGCGCGCCTCTCGCGGCCTCGAGTCCAATTAACAATGAATTATTAACGCGAGTAATTCAGTTCCCGAAAGTGCTTTGCACTCGGCGAAAATCATAATTTTATTCATTTATTTCGTTCGTTGTTATCCCGTTTTTATTTTTTGGGCGATCTTTACCGCCGATTGAAGTAGAATTTTACATAATGGCATTTTGTAGCATAGAATTTGCGTTTCATTTATTTGAATTGCATGCGACAATGGTGAATATACACGGCAGAAATATTTGTACACGTGGCGGGGCAAAATATTACTTGGCCATCGCAATTAAAAGTTAATGAGTATTGTTTTTCTCGCCGACGAGTGTAAATTACGCTAATTGGTAGCCGCCCATTTGCATGACAAGGGATCTCCGAAATCGAATCGGCTCGTTGTTAATTTTAAACATCGGAATCGTTTCAGTTTCACGCTCCTGCAATTTGTATTAATTACTTGGACCCGTGTTCCACTTCTTTCTGTCTGTTTTAATGAAACTCTGAAATGGCCTCAACCCGCGAAAATATGCAGGGAGATTTACAATTTTATGTTTATGTTTCTCATACTACAATTTTCTTCCTATCATCGATAAAATAAAATAATAGAAATGCTGCACTTAAATATTGTTTATTTGAAACGATAGATAGGCACATAACCTATAATACACCAACCGCTTTCTATAATTCGTTCTGTTTTATAAGAAAACCTGAGAAAATTCTTTTATATATTTTTTTATACATTATATCTGATATATATAGATTCTAGTAGCTCCTGTGCGTGTATTAATTGGCATGGTGTAACTGCAAATTCTAACCTATAAAATACATAACCTACAACTACGAAAGTGTAAGTATATTTCAGTCCATTTAGATGCTTCTTTTTCCCCAATCTCCTTGCAGTAAAAATAATCATTTGTAACAGTAGACAGAGCATCCAAGATAATTCCTAGATCTTCCCTCCTCTGCGGCTTTTTCCTCCCGTCAATGATGAACCTCCCGCGAGTAGAAAACTACCTGTAATTAACCCCACCACTGAGCACATTTTTCCGCGCAGGAAGAGCAATATCTCTTCACCAGAAGAAATGTGTCACGGAGTTGGCAATAAATGCGGCTACTAAATTTTGCGAAGGTATTCGACCGTGTTCCTTCCACAGTTTGTAATTCAACTTGCAATTAGAGATTTTAAAAATATTTATGTACTTCCCAAGAGAGTTCTTGAATAATTAAAACGAATAGCAACAAATAAACAGTAGAATATGTAAAAGAAGAATAAATTTGAGGCAAAATGACCATCTTGAATTTCAGGTTGGAGCAGAAATTTAAAATAAGAATACATTTAAGAGGACTCCAGGATATCTCGTTCCACATTGCAACTAATTTTAATCACTCTTCCCTCAAAGAGCAACCTCCGCCGCTCAATTCGATTAATTCAAAATTCATAGTTCCTGGCAAACAAGAAGACATCTGAAAGGTGTCTCTCAGCCACGTCGAAGGGAGATCCACAGAACGCGTCGCTGCCAACGTTCTCAATCGAAAAGCACCAGGCATTCAAGCCGTGCATTCTAAACGGTCCGGGGCCAATCTGCGTTTTAATCGCCTCGTTCACCTCGCCGGAGACAAAGAGCGAGCAAAGACGAGCAAATTGTCAGGGCGTGGCGATTACCAGTGAAATAGTTGCGCGACGCTGTCTAGAAGATTATTTTCTTCTGGGACAGCCTTTCGCAGGGGCGCTGCGAAACGACGCGGCATCCAGTTTGCGAAACACGCCCGTAGGCTAAATTAAATGCAGTTAAGAACCCGCTTTGAAGTTCGTCGACTTTTTCCCGGGGCCACGCGGCGATACGAAAAGAGCACGAGTCGCTGGCCAGCTCCTCAGACTGGCTGGGTCCTTGCACTTCTGATTTGTTTCGTCGCTATTCATAGAGATGCTGACTCTGGGGACGTATTTAGATCTATTGTCTCAGGCTTCCATGGCATTGGGGGGCAATGTTTGCACTCAAATTTGATAATAGGGTCACTGATTCTTCAGCAACGTGGTGATGATGTTCAGACATCTAGAACAGGTCGACGATTTGGATAGTGTTTATTCAAAAGAAATTCTATTCCCAGTTGCATCGGGGCTAGCCCCCCATTCCCCGAGGAACTCCAGCCACGCGGGTGTCCCCGTTTAACCCAGGAAAATTCTAAACCCCCGGCCACGGTGCAGGCGCATAATTGGCAAAGTAACGCGCTTGCAAGTAAACTAGCTGCCGATCCGTTTACCCTCTGGGAAGCTGCGAGCTGCGAGAGCCTGAATGAGACAATAAACAATGAGACGAGCGAGGCGGCCGAAGAGATTCGCATAGCTGAACGCTTCTGAAGGATCCGGGAAAGATGGAATTCGAGGCGTTCGCTGGTAACTACAAAAGAGGAGCGGAAGAACAGCCGCGTAGCTATTTACCGGCAACGTCGCGAGGCATCTAACCGGCAAGAAACTATGAAGTTATAGACGTTCGTGGGAGAAGAAGGCCAGATAAGAAGCGAACGGAGAAATATAGAGTAACGACCGAGACGTTTCCACGGGAAGAAACGACGGGAAATCCTTTTCTGCTTCCTCCTTTCGTCCTCTCTGCGCGCCAGGCTCCTCCGTAATTTTTACTCGACACTCCAGTTTCCGTAGATCCTTTAACGACAGAGTTTTATGTTGCACGACAGTTGATAGCTACTGGGATAATTCCTGATTAGTGTCGCCGATAGTGGTCTGCTTGAGAGTGGCTGGTGTTTGTGTGATGTGAAAGGCTTCTTCCCAATTCTTGAGATTTTATGGGGAAGAGTTTCTGTGCACAGGTTTGGGCAGCAAATGATTTGTGAAAAGAGTAACAAAGGTATGTTACACAACTATTGACCAGACTACACTGTCCAATAAAATTGAACTTTTTTTCTGTTGTAAAGATGTACAAAGTTGAGAATTTGCATTTTTTTTTTCAAAATCGAATTTCTCGAAAACTGAGGGTGATGACGACAAACAGTTTGCGGATTTCTTCTCAGCGCACAAAAATCTATAAGAAACAGCTATTGAATGTTACAGACCAAAATGGCTGGATAGTGTTATTTGTGGCACAAGAATGGACAACTAAGAAGCTTCATCTAGCGTCTAGAAGGTAAGACTAAAGAAACACTTATTAAGTTACAAGCTACAGTAAATTAAAGAAGTGAAGGTTTCAGGATGAAATTGCTTTGGAAGCTCATGTTCTCCGATATTCTCAATTTGAGATCAGTTTCAGCTTCGGTACCAATTACCCCGTCCCAATCATCCCTTCACACCAACCACCTTCATTTTCTTCAAAATTTCTCACCGCGATAAAGCACTGAGCACATAACCTCAATTCTATAACCACTCACTTGAAATTCTAGTCAGAATCGATGGTTGCCTCGGACGTCGTCTGATTTGAAGCGAATCAACGGTTAGGAACTCGCGGAAACGCCAACCGCGATCCGAGTCGAAATAAAAATTAAGCTCGGGCCATTAAACGTGGAACATTAACCTGGGAGAAAGAAAGGAATAACCGGTTCGCCGGCTGATTAAAATAAATTGTCGGCGCGAGTCCCGCGACGTGAATAGGGTGAGATTAAAGAGCAGGTGGAAAATCGCGAGCCAGCTGAAACTTTGAACCACGGGTCACGGCCTTAATTTCTTCTCTAGCGCGTACTGTCGGCTCTTCTTTGTCCGCTTTCGACCCACGAAAATGGCCGGCGTGTGGTGCTGTATGTCGCCGGTAGGGAGCGAGGAGCCGGCATGAATAAATAAAAGACGAGCCGAGGATGGAAGAGAATATATCCCGGGAGGGAAAAGAGGGCCGGAGGAATCAAGGCTCGAATCGACCAACTATGCCACGCTACGGTGAAACTTATCTAATCAATCAGCCGGCTGATCAACCTTTCATTGATCGGTGTAATCCATCAAGATATTGGACCGATACAAACGGAGCTTGCTGGCTGACTACCCTCCGCACCAGTTCGAGCGTTAATTATTTTTCGTCAGGGGATTTCCGAGAATTTCAACTGACTTTTCTACTTTTCTGTCGATTATCCGAGTAATCCGATATTTAAATATACCATTGGTGTTGAAATATTGCGAATATTTATACATATAATCGATTTCCGTTTAAACCGAGCCGAGGAAAAAGGTTTGCCAGTTAATCTTTTAAGTATGAACACCTGTATGCGTTGAAGTTGCGAGGAACGCCCATAGGTGTGCGGTATGTGTTTGGATCTCAGGCCTTAGGGGGTTGAGAGCTTTTATATTTCTCATTCTTGGACACCGCACAATTATTCGCGACAATACGCGGAAAATGGACGAGGATGCGATCGAAATCTTAATCCTCGGTACGCTCTTCAGCAGCTTCGAGAGTTTCCACTCCCGATGCCATAGTTTCCTCGACGATGATGCCCGCCGCGACACGATTAACATTGAAATTGGAGCATCCGGCGCCCGCAGGAATATTTAACGAGCTAACCGGTGAATAACTGTGCGACCCAGGAATTGCGCCTCGGTAATTGCGCGCTCCTTGCCCCCCCCTTCCCCCGCGTGCCTGAAACTTGCACTCTCTTGACGCTGATAACCAGAAGCGGGACGACGTGTGGAAGTGCGATTGCGAAGACCCCGAAAGTTGCCCGTAATTAGGAGGGAATGACACGTCTCGCTCGATGTAATCGAATTGAATCCTTTACAGCAGATCCTGCCGCGGTACACTCCTCGAATTAACTTAATCGTCTTTGAGGCGGGGACCTGGGTCTACTGGATTCGGTTAACTCGCCATAATTTCGACTATCGGGGATAGTTTCATTAGTTGCACGACAGTTGCGTTAACAGGG
Organism: Andrena camellia; assembly: GCA_029448645.1. Lineage (NCBI taxonomy): Eukaryota > Metazoa > Arthropoda > Insecta > Hymenoptera > Andrenidae > Andrena > Andrena camellia. The sequence goes on along the minus strand of CM055681.1, from coordinate 1,362,122 downwards.
ACACGATTAGTGTTAGGCAAATTGGCGCGGGATGTTCTGGGAGAAAGTGTTGTTCCGTCGCAGTGCTTCTTGGGAAGGTTCCAGTTGCTCGGAAACGGGGTAACAACTGGTATGTCTGATAGATTCAAGATTTGCCTGACAAATGGCGCTTAATACCCGGCAAACGGCTTACGAATGGTGTTCAATAAAAGTGCTATTTAAGGGTATACACAAAATTCTTTTCGTAATGCGTGACAGAGCTTCACCGACGCCACCGTTAGAGGGCTACGAGAAGTTCCTAATAGCTCTAGAATCCCTTTATTTCAAAACACCTTTTTTATTATTCTTAAGCGCCTTTATTGCACAATACAAAATAGTAATAAGAAGGAAAAAAAATAGCGTAAAGACGAAGTTCAGTCGTAACACTGTTTTGGAACCTAACATATAATTACATACTTAAAAGACTCAAGGGTTCATTCTACTTTGCCGGTCGACGAAGAGGCCTATATTCATGATTTTTTTTGCAGGAACTATTGTACGGATTTTAATGGTTTTTTTTGTTAAATATTTAAAACGAACGTGTTTTCACCTACATCTAAGCACCCTAGTAAAATCCACCTAAAAAATCTAATTTCTATCCCACCCACCCATCTTAGCGATCAATTCCCCCCCACTATAAAAACGCACGCGCCGCAAAGCACTAAACAACCACGGCTTAATTCACCATAGTCCAACTTCGTCGAATCCCCGTCGCTGCCAAAATATCGAGCTCAATGTCATTATCCTTTCCATCCAGTGCCGAGCCGCGTCCAAGCTGAAATAATTCCCGGAAGTAACGCGCGTCGACGGAGAGATAAACTTTTCCGACCCAATTCGAATCCAATCAGCGGGTCCTCCGCCGAGAGGATCGTGCTGGAGGATCGGAAACGCACGCGTGATCGCACGTACTTCCGGCTCCTTCGTGTTGGTGAACGCGCCCGCGAATATCCCCCGTCTGTCCGCGGGATATTATTCATATGCTGGCGACATGTGGGCTCGTCACCACCCCGGACGCAAAGGCAATAATGATTTTTTTTTTTACACGGAGAACTCCATATTGTGCGTCCCCAGTCGGGCCTACCTCCAACCCTTTATCCCCGGTTCTGACCACTGTTCCCTCATCTCTGGCGACCGGTCCTTTATTTGGAGGGAAAGAAGGCGGACGGCGAAGGGACGCGGGGAGCTCCTATTTTCGTTTCGTATAATGAAGAAGAGGATTTCTACGACGAGAGCGGAGAATTCGAACCGCCCCGATGGAAAATTGCGATGTTCGTCGGGATGAGTTCCAAGTGATCGAGGTTGAAAGGCGTTCGGCGGAGTTTGATTTAAAGTTCTGTCGGCGGAGTTTTTTTTTAGATTAATGCTCCCTTCGATATGTTGCCAGGTTGTGGTAAGATTGTAGCTTTTAGTTCGATGGAACGTTCGGAGATTACCATCTTTAGTATTACCAACTGCGGTATTGTTATGTCATAAAGGGCCCTTTCATAAATTTCCCACGTGCGAGTATGTAGATTTATTCAAATATAAAACATGGAAATTTTGCGCTGCGCTTCATAATTTGTTCCTTGGAGTGGAATATTATTTGCATGAATCGCGGGGAGGTAGGGTTTTTTGGAAAACTACTTCCGGGTTGATTAATTTTAAGCCGCCGTGTAGAATATTTCCGCGAACTTCTTTTGCCTGATTGTGAACGGTTATCAGTGAAATGCTGCATGTATTCCGTGACGATTGGATTTTGATTATTTTTCCTCGTTTTTACACGCGCACGTGCTGCGAAGTATTTTCCACTTAAAATTTATCGAAACATTTATTCAGAGATTACCGGCGCAATAAAGTTTCAGAAGCTGTTGGAATGAATTTACTCGAAAACAATTGCTGCTGTAACGAATGACAATGTTCAGTTAAATGTTCTAAAATTTATTCAAAAAATATTTGCTAGCCATTTCGCGTTGTTGCTGAAGCACAATTGCGTCGATTAAAATGCATTGCCATGTAATAAAAGTGTATTGATTTGCACTGGTATTTGATTTTAATTTTTAAATATTCTTCGAACGAGAAAAGTGTAAAACGTGACAGTGACTCTTAATTTGAACTAATTTTATTCTACTGTGGCGACGATGATAAAATACTCTTGCTTGAAAAATCCAAATTTCTTTAATTTTTCCCGAGAATTTTTATCTTCAATAAAATGTAAATTATTTTTTAATTTGTTTGGTTGAAGTCTCTGGCAGTTAGTTCCGGTCTGAATTACACTAGAAACTTTGCAACGAAAGCCTGTTCGTTCCCTCAGGAACTTTCACCCGCTTTTCGTGAAATAAGCGTACTGACCTTTCGAAAATCTACTTTATTTTACAGGGCCATGTGCTGCGAAGGATTATCTGCAATAAGTAGAACAGCAAAACACGCGTCGTGCATATTCTCAATTTTTTTCCACATTTCTTGCGCAAAGTGTTTCACGCTAGATACTGAGTTCATTTTATTCGTATCCACCTTGCAAAACATTTTCAGTGAATTATTCAGAGCTTTACTACTACAGTGTTGCTTTAATATGAAAATCTTTCATTTTCATATGCCTGTATAAAGCTTCAGTTAAATAGCAAAGAAAATTTATTTTAGTAATAAAAATTTCCATAATTTCAGTTTCTTCCATTCAAAATAAATTTCGTAAAGCTACTTATTTCATTCCAAAATTAATAAATTATTTCCTTTCACACAGTTAGTATTGATATTTATTATTATATCTTGTTAATATAAATAGGTATTATATTGAGTGCACATTTTTGCTTGAATAATTTTTTCAGAAATCGCAGTCAAATTTGAAAAATTACACTGTAATAATTTTATCAAATCAAAATGTATGTCTCCATAGATCAGTCAAAAAGCATTGTTTGAATTTATATAAACATTTGTATACACTCCACATCTGGTAGTGTATCAATCAACATTGAAATCGCAGCTAAAGACTGCTCGTTCGAGTTTACATAATTCTTTATAGCGCAATGGAGTTATATTTTCAGAGGGGTATTAAAAAAAATAAAAATGAAATGGCATTCGACGCAATGGAACGTCCATTTTCGCCCATTGCAAAATTACATGTCACGCGCTCGACGTCAGTTGATAATTAAATCTGAAATAATTCAGACGATTGTCGCCCAACGAGATATTGATTTCCTGCCAATGGCAGCGGGACAACGCAAGGTTTTACACACGGAACAGTAATTTCCAGCGAAATCGACAATTAGGAAAAATTAAGTCTCGCCCGATTTCAATTTCTTATCGTTTGTAGCATTATTTTCCACACTGAAATTGGGTAATTAAACCTATCGATAATTTCGAGTACATTCCTTTATGAAAGAAAGCAGAAATTACATTGGAATTGTAAAAAAAAATAAAACTGAATTTATACTGTGGAATAATATTAATAACGAGGAAGTATTTGTGATTGGACAGCAGTTAATGTTGTGAACGAAAAAGGAAAAATTAAAATTTTCGCTTTTGGTAAATCGTAAAAGTTAAGATTAATATGAGTTTTGTCAAAGATACTGTAATTACTCGTTAATAATTTATTTCCTGTTTAAACTGTAGTACCTACTATAAAATGAATTTGATATTAGTCGTGTATACCAGTCAATCTAATTGGTATGGTTCCAATTATCGGTTTTCAATCATTTGTGTACGCTAATTAATAAACAATATACTGGTAACATTTCAAACATGTTCAGTTGGATCATAATTATTCTGAATGGGTCCGTCATTCGACAAGCAAATTAGAGGAAATTGTTAGTGGATTTAAAGCAAATACCAACGAAATTAAGAAAAAGTTCTAGAGCTGACAATTTACCTTCAGTAGTTTATTTACTGCAGTTTTAATTGCCTAATTTCTTCACCTTCTAATTCCCCAATCTCCCCCTTCTAAATCTCCCAATAATCCAACTAATAAATTCTTGACTCCCTGGGTTTTCGGAATTTCCTGATTGTGGGGATCAATTTCCCTAGAAATAAATGTGTGTGGAATAAAACCACCTAGGAACAATTTCGTATAGGGTTAAATTTGCCAAGCTCTACACCCCAGGAAAGCTCGAACGTGTGATGCCAGTTTTCAAATTCCCAATTTATCTAGGGACAAATCCGACCCATGTGTAAATTTGAACTCTATTTGAATTTGAAATCTGAATTGTGTATCTAGACACAAAAGTTATCTCACCCCACTTTATTCCACCCTAAAACGTATCGTTGGAATGTGCGTTGCAATTCCCACTTGAAACCGGAAACCAAGATGAATTAATTAAAAACCGTACAACTCTAGTAACAATTACAACCCCACTTAACCTAAAAACAACTACGAAACTAACTGAACGTCTCTCTCAAAATTTAAAACAGTCTCAATAATTCCGACCGTTCAAAAACTTCCACGTTCCAATTTCAATCTTGACCACACATCCAAACTCTTCAGAACCCATTTCTCCAATCACAGCGGTCCACTGCCATCAGAGTTGCCAACTAGTTGGCGCCAAAAATCCCTGCCCGCGATTCAATCGAAAATTCATGGTAAATTTTCTAAGCGTTCCCATGGCCACGGGTTCCACTCCAAAGTGCCCCCCACCCCCTGGATTCTAATTAACTCTCGGCCCGAGCACGATCAATTATCGAGCAGGCTAACAAATCACCGAGTTTCAAACTTTCGCTGCATTAAAATCTGATATTGAATCGATATCGTCAAACACACGCCCCTCTCCACTCAACCCCCCCCCCCCTTTCATTCAGCCCCCTTTAGACATTGTTAAAATCAATTGTTAGTCAGTAGAGGGGGGTGGTGGAGGAGGGTCGATGTATCTTGAATGCAACCTCGAAGGCTCCGGCCACGATCCGATGGGTTCTCTGTATAGGTTCATACAGGTAACTATCGATTATCTCATAGCGTCGTTAACGAGGCGTCGCGATGCTAAGGTACCGAGATTACGTTACACTTAGCCCTGTCCCTATATATAGCCACTGTCATCTAATAGAATAGGCGTAATTGTTCAGGAACAGGGATTTCTTCGCTCCACGGTTGACTGGGCGATCATCGAACATGTTACTCAATTAAGGGTGGGATTTGGCGCGACGGAACTCGATGGAATAATTTTGCGACTCCAAGGGGTGGTTTGCTATTGGTGGACGAAGTTTTAGGGATGAAATCGATGTAGTGAAATGGTAAAGGAATGGCTATATGAACGTGTTCTATTTTTTTGAGTCTCACTTTTGGATTTCTGGGGTTGCTGTTGTTGGGGGCAGACCGGGAAGAAATTTAACTTTTTATATAGAATTCATATTTTATTTATTATCGTAGTGTTATTAAAATTGACAGATACTTTTTTAATAAATAATGCAGCTTCCTATTTTTCGGCTAAAAATATAGCAAAAATTGGATTCTTTCTTAAGAAACTAGCGATTCACCTATATTTATTATTAAAAGTTAATAAAAATAAACCTGAAACTTCTTCAAAGATGCATAAACAGATACATGGTCCAAGTTTCAGATGAACCCAATTTGCTAGGTTCTTAAAAAAAATATTCCAAATTTTGCTATTTTTTAGCCCATAAAGTAGGATTCCACCCTAGAACGAGAAACAGGGAGAGAAATGGAAGAAATGAATATTCTTGAATTATGATGCTGTGGGAGATATCTTTTGCTTAATTAGAAAAGTAACTAGTAATTGTTGGACAAATGTTAAATTGCGAAGGGGAACTTACAGGGGACCCCTGCGGCGAGCACAGACGATTGCTTTTTATGCCACGATCCGTGCCGTCATCAAGTCATTGAAACAAGATTTTTTCCGGGGCAGGGTAATTGGAAAATAGCCACCTATTTCCCAATTAGCCCGTATCAGCTGAGCTCACGCTGAGCTGCATTAGAAGTAACGGGATTAGTATCATTAACGGGCTGATTGGATTAATGGGCACTCGAAGTCGTTTCTCCGGCTGCCTGTTTAAATGTTGATTGTTCGTTGAATGAGAATCACAATTTCACCGCGTGACTATGTACATACCAGAATCTTCAGGAAGAGGAAGCTTCATTAAGAAAAATCAGAACGACTTATGAACTTTGCTGCCTTTATACAGAAACTCAAAATTCAATGCGAACCTTCTTATCTGTGTTCTAAAAAAAGGTAAGAGTGAGAACAAATTTTTTAAAAATATCGTATATGCGAATGTGACAAAAAGAGTAAGAATCGATTCCATCTTGGAACTCAATTTCCTCAGACACGGAGAAGAAAAATTTCCGAAAAAACTAATTCAATAATTTCAAGTTTTTTTTTATAAAATGTTTGATAAAAAATTATAACAAATCAGATAATTTTTTTTAAAAATATCATGCTTTTATTCTCTTTCGTACTGTCGACTATACTTTTCCTCAGTGGCACCTTATAACCATGATAATTCTAATAATAATTCTGCACGCCTACTTAACAAATATTCAAATCACCTTTACCAAAAACGAAGCTTCAAAGCAGAAAAAGTTATTCCCCATTTCCCACTTATCTTTTTTTCCAACAGAATTTTTGAGTTCTATCTCCCATAATGGACCATCTTGTGCTGCGAAAGTTCCATTCATGGGCCAAAGAAGTGTCTCGTGCGAATGGGCTTTAACCTGAAATAATGGTGTCCCGTTAAGCCGGCGAAAATGAATTCCATTGGGGCAAATGAAGGCCCGAAAACAAATTGGAACTCGTCGCTGCGTAAACACCGGTCAACAGGAGCCACGGCCCCTTTTTAATCGATAAACAATTATTACGAGGCGTAAGCTCCAATCGGTCGCCATTACTTTGGATTATCGGTTACCGTTAATTGACGCTCGGGACGCTCTGTATTACGCATCCAGTTCCCGGCCGAAACTGTCCGATCGCGGGCGTCACGACGAGAAACAATAAAAGGCGGCCGAGAGGTTAATGGAGATGGAAAAACGGAGCTTCGGGGGATTAATAACGTCTGCCTGGGAATAAAGTGGAAACATCGATGGGACCGATTGATGGAATATTTTCAATATCGTGCAATTATAAGCGATTATTCGCCCGTTAACAGACCATACAATAAGAGGACACGTAATAAGCTGTGTCGTTGGAAAAGGTATGTACGAGTCTGATTGGTTCTGAACGATATTCTGCTTCGTTTGGTATTAATTTTCGGGTGAAAGATTAGCGTACATTGAGGGTGGATTCGAACAAATAGCAGCTTCATATAGTTTTCATCGTTCTAGTAATTTAGTTGAATATGTTTTATTATGATTGTTAAATGTGCTGGTGATTGTGATGTAAATAAAAAAAAATAAATAAATTTCTCTAAAAGTACATGACTACTTAGTTCATAATCACGCACAAATATATTAATTTTTGTGTGCCTCATTTTGTTTAATTCCCCAATGTTTATAGAAGACGATTTTAATGCAAAATTTCTACCGGAACTGTCTCCATTTAGAAATCCTCAATTTACTGTAGGTACTGAATTGACGTATTATTTTATTTATTACTTATGTTAATGACTTAATCTAGTGGAAACAGTTTTATCAAACACCCTAATTGTTTCAGCCTTAAATCAAATCGTACTGATGTCTCAAAGTACTCCTACATCCCCAATTAAATTTACACATAGAAACCAGCCCTAACCAACGTTAGGACATCGACAGAATGCAGCAGATCTTTCGTAGGATTTTTAAATTTTTCCAGAATATTTATCCACGAATTCGAAACAAAATTTAAATTTCAACTTCTTCGTTTACCAACACTCTCTGCCCTCGCTTCCATGAGCCCCCCTCTGCAGAACAGAGACTCCAGAGAAAAATGCCGCAAGGACAGCTGGAGGATCGAGAGGCGAGAAGGAGAGGGCACGAAATAACGAGCAGCATCTTCGAAACTGACGCAGCAAAGGGCTGCATTGATAAATCAATTAAAAAGAACGAAGGAACCCCTCCCTCTCCCACCCAGCTACCAAACACTCGATCCGAGTGGCTCGCGAATAATCCCGCTTGTCCCTGAATTCATTTGCCTGACCTCTTCTCATCACTTTTCGTCGTAGAATCAAAGAATCTTAATGGTAATGCTGTCGATTGGCCCATTTACCAGCTCTACCTCGGATTTCGCTTCACGAAAGGACATCGTACTCTGCCATCGTCCCTCTTCCTTTTTCTCGTCTCTTTCTTTTGCCTTCTCGCCGTGCCGCATCCTCGAAAAGAGGACCGTACTGATTGGAAGGCTAATCACGCGCTACTCTCCATTACATTAATTAAAACTTAACTCTCAACTTTGCCCGGCTACCACGGGCTGTCTTGTCCTCCACCAACTCCCCCCCCCCCCTGCCCCTGGCCACCCCTTCCGGGGTTGCTTGCTCGTTTTGTCACCGGCAGTTTCTACGTCAGTGGTTGTCAACTTTCTTTTCTCATTTGCATATCAACGAGGGACGTCAAGTCGCTGTTGGCTGGACCACGGAGCCGCGAGCGTTGTTTGATTGAGTTCGGGGGATGTTCGACATCGGGCAACTTTGATTTTTCACCTCTCAGTTCTAACTGCTTTAATCTTGCGACTTTTTGGTTCGGTTTCGATGTGATTTTCATGCTTCTCTGATTCGTGGAGCTTCCAGTTTTCTACTTTCTTGATGCACAGTTACCCAAAATTCTAGATTTCCTAATTCCAAAGTACGCACACAAAATTAGCAAATTCCTTATTTTCGAATACCGGAAATTCTCAATTTCTTAATCGTCCAATACTTCGAATTCCTAATTTGCTAATTTTTTAACAATTGGAATCCCCGATTTTCTAATTTTCGATTACTCAGAATTCCTAATTTCCTAATTTTCGAATACTCAGAATTTCTGATGCCTCATGCATCCAAATTTCTTATCTCCTAATTTACTACTTTTGCAGATTCCGAACTCCCAGTTTGCTAACTTTTCAAATTTCAATTCTTCAACTTCCATATTCCCTGGTACCCTGATATTCCAATTCCCAAACTTACTACCTTTCCAGTTCTCCAATTTTCAATTATTTATTCCTTCTACTCAATACCACTATCGCCACGATGTCATTCGAAACCCAAAAATGATACCCACGGAAATTCTGAACACGATTTCAATCTTCTCCACGCGATAAAAGTTAGTAACCGAATTAGACATGAATCCCAGTGACGTTCATGGAATTCGTCGATGAAAAGAGCACTCCGATAGAGGTTTCCGTGAAATCGACTTCGGGAATCGATCGAACCAAAGAGAATTTCGGCCACTGTGTGGTCTGCTCATCTGCTACGACGTTTTCAGTGCATTTATAACTTGCACATGTATTTTAAAGCAATTATGAAATCTGTAAGAGTGTAAAAATAGCAGAAAATATTGAAACATTAAAATTTTAATACTTGTGAAAATATGTGAGAACATTAAAATTTGAATATTTGTGAAAATATTAAAATTTGAATATTTGTCAAAATATTAAAATTGGAATATTTTGTGAAACACGAAACACAGTTCACACGAATAATTTATTGCTACTATTGCTAAAAAATCACTGTTGCAAGTATGTAAGTATTACATACTTAGTACATCTATTCATTAGTCATATTTTAAACAGAAAATTCGATGGGGCAAAATGAATTCTCGGTACGCAAGATATTCATTTTGGCTCGTTATTATCGCTTTATCTCGTGACCCGTCCTTCGGTCATTAGACCGTTATCTATTCCTTGCAGAAAGCAACGGTGCTACCGACAAAATAGAATTTTCGTAAAGTGCATAAGATGATCTCCTAACGTCTTCCCATTCGTCTTCACCTGGATATTAAGGCCACTCTGGAATATAAGAATCTCACGGAAGGAAGATAAAACGAAACGGAATAAAGGATCCTCATCTCGGTCGCGTCTTATCGTTGATTGTACTACTTTGCTCGAGTTTCATTCTACGACCGAAGGTTTCACGCGTCAAAGGAGCAAATAAATGGAAGTCTGATAATAAATAAGTTGGATGGTTCCTCATCGACTGACGTCTAAAAATTTCAATTATTTAGGTGGCCTCGTTTGGAAAACTTTCCAAAGTTGTCTTAAGATTATTTGAACTCTAATTGAATTCAACTCTCCTTTACAAATAAATGGAGATTGACGTGTTCCTTAACGGGGAATATAGAATTTATTCCCTAAAAATAGGAGGCATTCGTTAAATGTAAGGTTATGTCATAAAATATAAATGAAACTCTGTATCCCCTTTACTTAGGAAAACAAATTATAAATCGAAAAGTCACATACGGAGAGCCTCGACTCTAATAATGCCACTCTAATAACATTCACTCCATAAAAAAATGCATAGAATAATTATGCAAGAAACTCGGCATCCAATGTATAGAGACCAAGAAAAGCCAACCTGTAGCCCAGAAAAAAACATAACCTGTTCCTCAAAAAATTACAAACCGAAAACTAGCATCCTAACAACCAATCCCCCGAATGTGTCTCCCCCCACAGTTGCACCAGAAACTTTAATAAACAATCACTCACGAATCGCAACGCCCGAGGTAAAACAATTGCACACAGAGGCCCCTGCAACATGGCCACCAACCTTCCACAAAAACCTTCCTAGCTACCTGCTCTGTAGAATTCACCAGAATTCCTCGGAGCTTGAAAATGTGGAGGGTTCCCCAGCGTCTGCACGAGATTCCCGTGCCTAGGAGGGGGGAAGAAATTTCTGAGCGAGGCATTCTCATCGGGCAGGTCTCGGCTTATCGCTGATCGCGACGGCTTAGAGCGATTCTGAGCGTGGAACGCTTTAAGCTTCGTCACGATAGCTGGTCGGAACGAAAAGTAGCGATGTGCGTAGATACTGTCTCCTCGTACGACGTCGAGTGCTCTTTCTACGAAATTGGATCCCAGGCCGCGGCGTAAGTTGCGGATAACGAGTGCTCGGATTTAGAGATTTCGCGCGGCGACGACTCGCGGGATCCGCGTGGAATCGATGCCCGTCGAAACGTATTCTTCCCTGGGATCGAATCAGCCTCGGTCCTCAACCGAAGAATTCGTTTCCTGCCTCGCTGTAACGCTCGCTGCCTCCGATGTTGGCGGATCGTCGGGCGAAACGAAGACGAATTGGGTGGGTGTGTTTGCAAATGGCTGGGGAACGGGGACGTTAAAGAAAATTTGCATTGTCTCTGCCTAAAAGTGGCAGAGGTTGCTTTTGACCCTATTATGAATGTTTACGCACACCCATAATATGTAAAAGAGACATTTGCAAAAAGAAAAAAAGAACAAATTATTTACTCTTTGTACATTTATTTATTTCCTTAAAAAAACTGATAGTGGTGAAAAAAGATTCAATTTTGATCATAAATGACTCAGAGTCGGCCTCCCGCGTCGCTGCTAGACGAGGGTTAAGGTAGTGTTCGATAACTGTTCCTAATTTAGAAATTGTGTGGAGAATATGATGGAGAAAGTACTATAATTTCGGTAACCTTTTTTTTTGAAATTGCAGCTGTATCCGTTAACAAGACAATTGGGGTTGTGTTAAATTCAATTGCACAGGGAGTTTATTTTGATACATTTATTCGTATAATGAAAAAGTGGATCTGTTAGCCTAGAGCAAATGAAAGTTTCCGGACGAGAATGAAAAACCCTTTTTTTTCGAAGTTTGAATTTCGCTGATCAGGCTCACCCATCGCCCAAAGAATTATTGCTCGATTAAAAAGCGCGATCCTAAAAAAGCCTTTCCTGCGCTCTCCGTAGCTTTGTTGTAGCTCAATTCTCGAAACCCAATTAATTTTGTTTGAACGGTGCTTCTTCCAATTTAGCGCGGGTGGGCCACTCATCCCCCTGACCAACCCTACTGCCATTCGCGCGATCGTTGTGTACCCTATTGCAGGAAGTAAGATTAAACCGTGGCCTGGATATGCAGGGTGTTTCTGAGGCAGATGGCTGAACTCGAACTTTCTACTCTTTGGGATGAGGCAAAGTGCTAAGTTCGCATCGATTCTTTTCTAAACAATTTTCCTGAGGGCAGTCTTCTAAGAGCACCACTGAAATATTCTAACGACATCAGCACAAATGAAAATACAGACAGGTTCGACTTGGTTTATAAATAATAGAGCTACAGTATAACTGAAGTGCCTGTGAATCTCCAGCAACATGCCAATGGGATCAGGGATCGAGACTCTAGGGACTTTCAGGCTCTCCAGTTCAAGTTATACAGACTGCAGTAGCTACACATCCTTAAAGATTGTTGTTCATTGATGTTATAGTAAACTGAAAGTTGGGTTGCACCATACTGTAAGTTGCGCTTTACACGAGAATTGTAATAAATTTAACGTATTTGGATGGAAGTGTATGAATAGAAGTATTAGAGCACCAGGGGGTAGGAGTTTTAATGTGTTTGAGCGTATGTGGATAGGTTAGAATGGATTTGAACGAGTTTAGATAGGTTTTAATGGGTTGGAACCCCCTGTAGTCGTATGAATGTTACTATAAAATTAAGCTACTGATCTCGTTTGATTAATTGAGGTATGCATATCTATTTAATAAAGGATTAGATTCCTGTCTATTAGCTGCTATATAAACAATGAAGATACCTACACATTTTACATTACTTTTTATCGAAATAAAAATCTGCTTCGATTTTTGGAAACTTGTCTTGCTATGATTATAGAAGCTTCTGGTGATCGATCCACGTGAGGATAAAGAGCCTCCAAAACTCGACCACCTATTTTGCAAGCAGCCAGTATAAGATGCACGAGAGACACGTGTACGCGTGCATCGGCTGTCCGGCTTGAGTAACGGACACCCATAATCGTAACGGTTAACAACACGCTGTACCTGTTTTTCCCGCGGCCGTTATTGGCTCTTTTGGCAAGACGGATGTGGGAATAAGGAAAAATCGATACGCCCGCCGGAACGATCGGTTTCCGTTTACCCCGTGTTTTAATCGGCAGGTTAAAAAATTACCCAGTGTCGCTGCCAGCGCATCGACACCGGCTTTAACAGGCATCCCTGTGAAGGGTACATGAACCGATAAAGAGGCGATCGTCCCTCCTATTTGGATCAAGAACTTTTTACAAGCTGAAAGAAAGGCCAATACGCGTTTCGGGCCAATCGATTCTCGCTCACCGACGTCGAGGGTGTATCAACAGGACGGTTAAAAACAGAGGACAGTGTAGAGGTTCACGACGCGTCTGGAAACTTCGATCAGCATAATAAAGGTTAGAAATGGAAACTTCGAGACGACACGCGTAAACACTACTGGCACTCGTGACCGCGATCAACTGACGCTTTCGCGAAGAATCGAGAGCCGAACATTCCCGAAATCGGACGAACATAAATACGACCACTAGCGGCGCTGACCTCATCAGTCTTATTTCGTCGCCTCGCGAGTCGTTTTCGCATCAGGTGTTGTGGCGAAAATATAAATCAGAAATTACCATATTTATTTATAAAGAGTAGTCGTTAAGCCGTAGTGTGTAAGTTAGCGCAATAAATAGTTTGTAACGGTGCGTTTAGACCAAACGAACGTCAAGTCTAAAGATGTATTCGTTTAGTTGTCGAAGTGGGAGGCAAACGAGCATTCGTTTGTTCGGTCTAAACGCACCATAAGAGACACAGCAGTGGTTTCACCTGGCTAACTATCCCTACAACTGAAATCGAGATCATGCTCAGGTGTTGCATAAAGTGGAGATGAACAATTTACATTCCTACAATATAAGTATATTATTTCTCTTCGGCAGGTGTTCTCATTACAGACAAAGGGAAAAGTAAATGTTACTCGTGTTTCTGTCAGTAGCTTCCCTTCCCTCTGCCCCGCGAACTAAGAAACTCCATCTGCACCGCCCGAAGCAACAATTCCCCAAATCTCCAAACCAAAGCGCTCCACATACTTTACCCCCAGAGTCTTCCATCCTTGCGAAATTAAACCGTCCAAAAAACCGTCGAGCAGCTCCCGTCCTCAGAGCCGCCCCAAACCGAAATAACTCGAATTCCCTCGCAGGGAGCTATCAACATCCATCAGGATATCGCAACCGTGCGATACAGAATTTCTGACTCTAGGTACCCACGAATTCACTCCCTTGCGCGAATCGTCCTTGGCTCTCAAAGCCTCCCCCCTTCGTTCCCGTTCCCCGACCCCTGGAATTTCAGTGGAAACGTTTTATACACGCTGTTCACTCTCCTCAGTTGGCACGTCGCCCCAGGGCGCTTCGTCAGAGGGGTGACGGAGGACCCTAGAGGGGGGAGCAAGAAAGGAGAGAAGGGCTCAGTTAATTAATAAAAGCTTCGAAACGATCGGCCAGCGGCACGGCTAAAGAGATGAAACGCGATATCCGTTTGCGTCGCTTTATATCGCAACGGCCGTGCCGTTTTGTACGTTACGCACTGTATGTGTATATAGGGTGTTCGGCAACAGATAGTAGAAAATGGAATGGGCGATTCTACGTGACAAAATAATACGAAAATCAGAAGAAAAAGAACTCCGGTGGGGGCTTAGTTCATTGGCTACTGATGTTTAAGAGGTAAACATAAGGTAAACATAAGGTAATTTGTTCTCGATTTTCGGTAATAGTCCCCGACTCTGTATTTGTTCTTCAATGTTACAAAATAATCAATACCCATGAAACCGAAGCCACGAGTTTGCTATTAAAATTCTAAAACAGCGTAACCAAGTTCACAAGGAGTAGAGGTGGTCCCTAAAAAAAATATCTCATGTGTCCGGAAGCCCCCTGAAAAAAATGGTCACCTTACCCTAAGAAGACTAACGATGAGAAGTGAAGCCACCATCGCAATTTCGATATTTCCCATTTCATTTTTCTGCTGTATTTTACCGAACACCTTGTATGCGTCGCTCTTAAGTTGCAATTCAAACGAGGGACTCACTGGTCGTGAATGAGGAACAGGTCGTCTTGGGTCTCGATGCAGCGGCCCTTGCTGGTCATCATGGACCCGTTCACTGTCACCAGCTCCTGATTCCCCGATTGAAACCAACGGCCGTTCCACTCCCCAGGAAACTCGCAGCCTGCAACACAGAGCACACCAGAGAGGCCTTTCAGTCAGGGCAATTTTTACATATTTTTTTAATCTACCCCGGTCACGGTCGATAAATAAAGGCGCGGGCATATAATCCCGTCGATGGAGGAATATTCAAAGCACGGCGGGTGTGGTGGTCGGGGGGTTTAGGGGGAGGGTGTCGGTCCACGTAAAGACCGCTCGATCGGGTCTTTTGTGGCGTACGCGCAAAGTTTCGACGACAGTTGTGTGTTTCGTTACACTCCCGATATCTCTCTCTCTCTCTCTCTCTCTCTCTCTCTCTCTCTCTCTCTCTCTCTCTCTCTCTCTCTTACTCTTTTTTTTTTGTTCACAGTGACTGGCCTGTATCGATGAAAGCAGCTTTTTTTGTACTTCGTCCTTTTTGGGGGCAGATATTGAATGGTATTAAACTGTTTCGAATGTGTTATCTGGAGGTGATGGACTGATTTCTCTCTTCTAATTCTCTTTTTTTAGGGGTAGGATGATAGAGATGGAGGGGCATTATTTCCGTTGCGGATATTAGAAGGTGGTGAAGGGTAGGTATGTAGTTTTTATGATGAACGCTTTGAGTTTTAATTGAAAACTATGGCAGAGGAGATTACTTGTGGGAAATAGTATTTTGGTTTATTTTTGTGAATTTAGTAATTGTAAATGTTCAAATTCTCTTTTATGCTAAATGAAGGGAATGTGAGAAATGTGATCACGCTGTAAAATTACAACTTAAAACATTTTTAAAGAAGAAATTCGGTTCCCGAATCGCAAATCGAGTCCCGTTATTTCGGGTAGCAGCACACCCCTAACATCTACATCTTCAGTTTCCACAGCGATATAATATGTCACATGCCCCAAGAAACCCAGCGTACCTCAGACAGTCGATAGTTCAATCCGAAAGCACTCAATCCTGCCAGCGGTAACACGGGTCCTCTCCAAAAAATCTTGCGACTTCCATTTGTAAATCGCACGGAAACGAGCTGTTCCGCCCAACGAGCCACGCGTTCATCCGTTTATCCAGCGAAATGTCGGCGAGGGAGGAACAAGAGCCTTCCTTTCGTCTGGGCCGCAAATCATCTTAATGCACGCGAACCTCGGCGAAGCGGGGGCCTGGAGCAATAATATCCCGCCCCCCTCCCTCCCTCTCCGCCCCATCTGCACCACCACCAGCAATAACCCCTCCCACCCCGAAGTAATCGTGGAAACAAAAATACAGAGGATTACGCTCCTCCGCGGGCGTATCTCAGCCCCGTCGCCCAGAAATCGCGGGAGAAGATTCCGAAACACTCGGACTTATTAAATGCAAAATGCTTCCAACAAACAATGCTTAATCGTGACGTCTCTGCCCTGTAATCCTCGCCGCTACAGGTAGAAACCCGGATGGTTTCTCGAGGCGATGAAGCAAAACGGGAGGGCAAGGGGTCCGGGGCGAGGGGCGGGATCGACGTTCCTCGGGACGTTCGTTCCGAGCCACCTACCCTACCCCCCGCATGATAATCCGATCTCTCTAAGGGGATTCTCCATTTTTACAAGCTCGTTTCAGGCAGCGCGGCCGAGGGCATTCGAAATATTCGCGGAATCTCGGATTTCTGCTGCGAGGGCCAGCGATAGAAGGGGGGACCACCGAAGGGAAACATGGTTTAACGAGAGCCGGGGATGGGACCCTGTGGCTTTGTGCGGCCTGTAAATTCGTTGCAATTGTTTAAAAGTGCGAGCACGGACGGGCAAGACGCCGCTGTGTATATTGTACGTCTGAAGACGACTGTTCTCCCCGGCTCTTGGGCTCAGCGAACCATGCCACGCTCCCCGTCCGCCATTATTGTCATTACTTTATAACGTCGCGACCCCCTTCCAGCATGTATTTTCTTGAGAGCATCCCCCGCCCCCAGATCGACCCGCGGCCGTGTTTTACGTTCCTTGGATCGTGGTTTTCAATTTTCTTGGGACAACTTCATTGTTGCTCGGTCGATCTTGTGGCGATGATAGGGGGAGGGTTCGAAGGAGGACACACGTGTCCCTCCGTGTGCATCATCCAGGATCGTGGACCACCACCAGGTCGCGTTCTTCTCTCTTCATTCCAGAGAATGGGGACAGGGGTTTTTATCTTGTCGCTGGTTGTGACGTGTTTTCGTAGCGAGGAGTTTGAAGGCGGTTTTGGGAGATAGGTAGGAGGAGAGTTCGGAGCACAGAGGTGTTTAGGAACGTAACAGACGTGTATTGGATGTACCATCCCAGGAGTTGTGCCCAAGTTCGATGGATCCTCTCATGCAATTCAAGCTTAAACGCTGCATCCAAGTTAGTTTAATATATAGGATTCATGGGCTAACCAGTCAATAATATCACTAAACGCGAGTGTAACGTCCGGAACCGTCGTTCTTGGACGAGAAAGGGATCTACCTACCTTGGCCTCGTCGTCCCCGGCGTAACCGTGATCTCTAAAGGCCGGATACGCGCAGGTGGATTGGCGTTTTTAAGGATCAAGCAGAAAAAGAAAAAATGTGTTGTTTTCATCGTGGGATCGTCAAGCCAGATTCATCAAGTAGGGCTACATCCGACCGACCCTGCTGATATATACGAACGAGACTAGGACCTGTCACTTGTGAGAAAGAGTTTGAAAGATTAGACCTCTGGTGGTGCTGGCAAGCACTAACAGTCGCGATCCCATTGCGGGGCTTCGACGTTAAACGAGTAAAAATGAGAAACAAGATCCCTTCAATCATGCCCCTATCCTCCAAATCTTACCTAACAGAAGCTCCTCGATCACTCTGTACATCGCGACACGCCGACAAGCAGATAGAACTTTTCATTCCCGAGTGTAAAAAACAATAATAGGTAAGAATTATTCCACAAAGGAATCCCTTGGAACGCGAGGCGATGGCTCTTCTCCAACCCTCCGCTCCCTTCAACCCTAATTATTTCCTACTTCACCCCGAGATAAACGGACCGTACTTAGCCCACGGCGAGGAATCCCGAAAAAACAAAGAAAATCATCGTCTCTCGAGGTAATCCAAACCCTCCCCACCGTCTCCGCCAAGCCCTCCAGCTCTAAGTATGATATTCTCCACGCGCGCACATTCGACGCTGCTAGCGAGAAAAGTCGTGAAAAAGGGGTCGTTTGCCAAGGAGCAGGGGGTAGGGGCGTTTGGTCGGGAAGAAGGTCTCCACGATATAATTAGCAGAAATTGGAGTTAGGTCAGAAAGCAAAGTTATCGGAGGCTGGGGATGGGGGGCAGAGAGAGAGAGAGAGAGATAGAGAGTTTCGATGGTACACGGGCAGACTGGTGTTCCGCGCTGCTAGCTTGGCTTTTTCCCCGGCTGCTGCTGATATAATTACTAATTAATTACTGTTCCCCCAAACCCCCTCCCCCGGAGTCACCTCCTCGCCGTTTGGTGGCTTAAAAGGACACTGCGCGAACAGGGAAACCGGAGGTAAGGATAATTCCTCCTACCGTCCAGGGGAAAGTAATGCCTTCCGTTTTAATAACGCTGGTTGCTCGTACGTGGCGCACGCTCTTACGCCAATGGGAGCTACATTTCATCCCTAGCCCCGCATGTTTTCGAGCATCTGCGTTCGATTTCCCTTTGTATGTTTTTATCTTTTTATTGTTATATAGGAAGCTACGTTGTTTGCAAGCAGTGCAACATGAAGTATTTAAAGAATTTTTATGTTTATTGATGTCGTTGAGGTTATGTTCATCTATGGCATTATGGCTGTCTCTAGCTTCGTCCTCTTCTTTTATGAAATAAAATATTATTAGGTATTTAATATTGTAAATTATATGAAACTGTATGCGAAGTAAACATTTAATAAATTCTCTTTCATTTCTTCTGTATTATTTAGGTACTATTTTGAACCGTGATAATGAAACGTGATTCCCCTAATTGCTTTGTGTATTTTGTGGGGTTCGATAAGGGAGGGGTTGAGAAATTGTGCAGTAGTAAATAAGCTGACATTAATTTCTGTTTGATGTTCATCGCAGAAGATCAGAGGACTGGTATCAGTTAATTAACTGAAAGATGGAGTCTTGGAAGCCCTATAAATTTATTATCTTTGATGTCAATTATGGAGGAAGTAAGAGATATCCATGGCTTTCTTGAAGTCATATTTCAGATACGTTTCAATTTATGTTTGAGATAAAAAATTACCAGATTAAGTGAAAAATAAGACTTGGAGTGTTTCTTAAATTGATTGTTTGTTTGGTTTTGATTAGACCGGACTTATATCTACACTAGGTTACAGTTCAGTCTACATTAACTGAAAATGGAAACTCAAGAAATATTTGAAATTACAAATCCTTCCACCTGAAGTTACCACAAAAAATGATCTCAACCCTCAAGATCCCTCCTACATAAAGTCTCAAAAACGACTGACAATGAGTAGGACTTATTAAAGGATGTACCAGAAGCTCTCACTTAGAACTTGGTAACATTAGAACTTACCAAACCTCCCGACCTGTGCACTTAGTTAAACGTTTGAATCGTTTAGGAGTTCTTGGGCTTGGTTGCATATTAATACCTATATTCAGGCTGAGCTGTCCCTACAACTGTTCACTTTATACTTGAACAATCTTGACTACTGTTTTGCTTGAACACCTAAACCCCGAACTTCGGCCGCAGCGCTTTACCCCTACCAGGAAGACTACCCCACGCGATGCCTGAATTAAACAAAGAATCAATAAGCTAAGAGCAAACGATCACATCCCAATCGAGTCCCACTGATTAAAGAAGCAGCTCCGGCTGCTCCCTCTTCAAATAATAGCGCCAATTTCCGGGCGACGAACGACCGCATCACGTGCCGAAAATTACTAACTCGGACGCGACACCTTCCAGGAACGTCCAGACGCGGTGCTCCCCCTTGAAAGGGACACGAAGCGGATCACACGCATTGTCTACGGTTTTACGAGTCCACTGGGACCCGCAATTACGGGACACGCTCGATGTGTGCCGCTTCAACGGGGGCCGTTTCGTCCTAAAAACTGCGGAGCACGCACCGACCGCTTAATGTCCTTACACGTGTCGTGATCCCTGGTACGAGGATCGCACCGTGGGGAGGCGATTCCGGGAGAATAAAAGGAGATTAAAGAAACCTCGCCACGGGGCAAGATGGCCGCGGCTCTCAGGAACAGGTGGAACTTTTAGGAAACAAGAAACAGATCTCCCGCAAGAAGAGCAGCCGTGCTACTACGGATGGCTAAGGAACTCCTGCGAGCTGTTCCTGCAGGCCTCTGGCGGTGTCCAGTCATCCTGGCTGATCCCGAGGCGACAAAGACTGGGGGACGAGACCTTCTCGCGATAGCTCCGAACTTTTCGGGGATATTTTTGAATTTCATCCGGTTTCCTGATCTCTTCTTGATCGCTCCGCGGGATATTAAAGTGTGGCGGGCCTCCAGCCGACCGTAAATCACGCTCCGGATGGACGGGGAGCGACAAAGACGAACCCAATAAGTCGCCGGGGCCCGGGTGCACCGCCGCCAGACGAAATCAATCCCTCGTCAGGGGCCATTTAAAAAATGGATTATCGAAGATCGAAATTACCAATTTCCACTGGGTGCCCGGGAATTATTGAAAAAGCTTGGACACGCACCGACGATTTTCAGGTTAAGGCTCCATTTAGCCCGCCACTCTCCGACGGTTAATTCGATTTTTATGTATACCCCCGCGAACCCTACACATCCTCCGCCTACTGGCGTCTCCCACTCTCCCAACGTCCGCGAGGGGTATGATTGGGTTTCAGGCGGGAATAACTTGATTAAAATAATCTATCACCCGAGCAGTGACAAGGGTGATTGGCTATCTGAGTTAAATATGATGGAGCGGCCACTTTTCCATATGCACACCCACCCGCACTTCTCTCTGTCTGCGTCTCCGTCCAACCCCTTTCCCCAGACAGCCTCGTAGTCGATTTCATACACACACGTGTTCTCTCCCCCCCCCCCCCTCTTTCTCACTCTGTCTTTCTCTCGCTCTTTATATACCTGTCGTCTCTCAGTATCGACAGAGGCAAATTGATTGGTAATATGTGGTCACCGGCTGTCCGCCTATCTCCGTGACATTTACCAACGGAAATGCCTCGTTTTTCCAATATCCGAGCCCAAAAGAGCCGTTGAAAGGGCTTTTACTGGAGGAAATGAATATTACACCGGTAGGTACCGTAACCGGGCACCCGGGATCAGGTAATATTACACAGGGACAGGGGTTGCATGGACGCCGGGTGAAAGTCAACAGGGGCTCGACGGCGAATGTGTCGTATGGGATTTGAATCGGAACCTAGCGACGTGCCGTGCACGAGGTGTGCAGAGCTGTTGCTCAGGGGAAAAGATTCTCAGCGTTGATTTAGCCAGAGTTCTATTTAATCGCGGTGAAATGTGTGACGGTTATTTGATGGGTCTTGCTCTTTGGGACGCAGGCGTTGTTAAATTCTTCTGATTTTTTGGGGCGGGGAGGGAGAGGTGACTCATGGGGGGCCGCGAGGGGGGGGGGGGTCAAGAAGGAAGACTATCGCATGCCCAGGCTAGGGAAAGTAGAACTTATTCTTAAAAACTAAGTTACATTAAAAAAGTGAATATTTTTACATTTTTAATTAAATTGGCGTTACGTTTCTCAAAGTTGCCCCCTCCCCTGGGAAAAAGTCTGGAAACGATTCATATGGAACTGTAATCATTTCTTTTATTTCGATTTCAAAAAAGTTAATTTTAAAAAAAATCGCAGCATTAAATGAAAGGTTCAAATTTCGGAGAATCTTGCCTTTTTTCTCAATAAAAGAAAACTATGAATTATATAAAAAATCTGCCCTGTCAAAAACAGCATTTGTTAATATATTTTAAGAAACTAATTTGCTATATGCTTTCAGGTAAAATCTGTTTAACTGGGAGTGGGTACTGGGTACCGCAAGTCACTGCAGCGAATGACGCATTTTGAACTAACCTCCATAACTGTATTATACGACTAATATTTTTACATACAAAAATTACATATTATAGCCAAAAATGTGACATAATTAATAAAAAAAAAATACAGGTAATGTTAATACTGTCTTGAAAAAAGTTCTAAAAGAACGTCACTTTTTAGATCCCTCTAGGTGTATGTCCCCTCTTAAAATTTCATCAAAATCCGAGGGGGGTCGAATGCAGGGTCTCCTTGTTAGCCCGCGTCGTCACTCACGTGGCTGTTTTATGAAAAGCAAATACCCCGATCGATCGTCCGCGCCACGTCGATCAAATAGCGGCGCGCAGCATCCGGCTAGAGGGTCAACCGAATTCAAACAGTGTCACGAACATCTCCACCGGATGATTGGCACGCTCATCTTTGATACGTCTCGTCGGCCGATCGGATTCAGATACGGCCCCCCCCTAATTCCTACATACCTGCGCTCGACGTTGTCACTCATATTATTCCCCGCTTTCCATCGGCGCAACCGACTCGTTCGCGGTTCAGCATCCGCGCGTGTACACTCGACGTATGTGCGCGCGGGACGCTCACAATTAGCTAATGATCTCGCTCGTCCATTCATCACGCTCGCAAGCGCGCATTTTGAGATCCCGCGGAGACTTTTTCGCGGATAGAGGAATTGGCTCGCCTATTCCTCCCCACCTCTCTCTCTCTCGCTTTTTCGATAGAACATGGCGGAATGTAGGTCGCCAAAGGGGAGTGGAGGGGGTTTCCCTTTGTACCTCGATGATGGGATGGTTTTCGGATATGTTCTCTATGGTGCGATGTTTTAATTTTGAAGTCTCTTTTTGGGGACGGCGCAGGGAGTGTTTTTGGCGGTAGTTTCGCAGAGGCTGGGGTTTATAAAAATTCTTTTCAATTTTGGTCAAAGGTGATCGAACCACCCTTTTTTCTGCCCATTTTCACGATACCAACAGAGTGGCGAATTTTTCGTTCAATTACACCACTTGAGGTATTGGTATATCTCTATAATCGAGGGGAAATTTTTTATTGCCTGTACTTCGCCGCTGATTTTGCACATTGCGATCATTAGAACGTAAAAGGTGAAAACTGAATTCCTCTTTTGAGGGGGTATTTTCTTTCGGAAGCGTTGGCTTTAGGTGTTTTTGGGATAAAGAATTTTCAGACTGTTATTAATCAAGGAACTTACTATTTTGCGTACATGTTTGGGTATGTTTCAAGAAGACACAGTATAATTTTGCTATATCTTTGCGGCTATTTTCCACAATGGCTTAGATTAAGATTATCTTTGATTTTTGTGTTTTAGGTGAAAATGATAATGTGAGTCGTGAAAGCCATCATTGCGCGTCGAGGCGCGTTTTTGGACATTGAAGTCTGTTCAAGAGAAGAGGAATAAAATCTTCACTTCCCATTACTCAACGATATATCCATTAACACCTGTTTCCCTTTGCAAATGACTTGAGCAAAAAATTCCCATCCACCAGCCCCGTAAATCTCCGTTTAAGCCCTACAGATTGAATAAACGTTTCCCCTTTGAAACGAACGTGGCCATTCTTTCGTCGAGTTGTAGCATTCTGGGAAAAGGAGCAATGAGAAAAAAAGCGAAGAATCCCATGGAAATAGATCCTGGCGGACCTGTAGTACCCACACAGGGAGCGGCAGCGAAATTGCTGCAACAGGAACACGCGACAGTCGGAGGACAATCTTCCCTCGATAGAAAGGAACACGAACGAACTAATGTTTTATTCCGCATCATCGTGCCTCTTTTTCTCGTCCTCCCCCCTCTCGTTCTCCGCCCGTGATTCCTTCGGCATTGCAATGCAAAAGAGCCACGGCGCGCATGCATCAACGCAATATCCTTTTTCACGGGGAACCAGACGGCCCCGGGCACAAAAGGGTGCGCGAAGCTGCAAAAACATTCGAGCGTCGTTTGAAAAGACCGCCCGTCACAAAGTGGATATTTAATTAAATAGAAGAAATGTCGGGCCCTCGTGCTCCCTAACTCTCCCCACCCGTCCCCTCTAATGAAACGTTCACGCAGCGTGTGCCACGGGTGAATGCTTATTGACAGTTTTTGTTAGGAGTTTCATGCTGATTACGAAGCACGAGATGAGTTCAGGTAACGTGGCCACTTGTGGCTCGAGTTATTTTTGCGTTTCTTCAGTGGCTGAGGAATAGGGAATAAGGGAGGGATATGCTTATGTAGAAGGGTGATGGAAGTACTCGTAGCAAGATGTGGGGGATGTGTTTAACCCCAGGGCGACACTGGGGGGGTCGCGAGTGATCCTAGAAAATTTTAATGTTCTCTACAGAAATGTCACTGGACGCTAGAGTATCAAGCTCTCACTCCCCGATTCTCTTACTGTGAACGAAAATCATGTACTATGAATATCTTCTCTAAAGACACTTTAAAAGAAATACAAAAGAATTTTTTGGAACCGTTAAGGGGCAATATACTTACACCTAGGACTAGACAAAGCAGGGTGAATTTTTAGTATTTTTACCATTCTTTTGTCATGGAAAATATTTTTCAATTTAAAAATATTTATATGCATCTAAAAATACATACTTTAATGTAACAATTGTGCAAACTTAATTTGAAAACTAAGAAGATTAAATATGTAATTTATACAGATTTACTGAGTGTTGTAGGCATGTAATTCTTCGTGATCACACTTCTGTAAAGTTCCGCAGTGGTCACACTGGGTCCAATGGACCCAGCCGATTTTTAAACAGTTACTCTACGAACTGTATCAGCCCAATCGATTCCCAAAAATTATAATACACACTGTAGAGTTACTGGTACGGTAGAAATAATGGTGCGTGCTTGGTGGTAAAAACTATATTTATTTATTTGGAATAACGTTGTGATATCGTCGCTTGCTCTCGTGAGACTAACTAGCTGGGCCACGCTTTGCCCCTCCACGTCGATCTCGAACGGCTCTCCGCTAGGGCGAGGAAAGGTCGCGATTCCCGACCGTTTGTTTTGACGCGCTACGTTTCCTGGAACTTGCTGCGACGCGTTCCGCTCGCCACACACACTTTCAACATTGTAGAATATGGAATAGTCGCGGTTTAGTAAGAAATGAAATGAAAACATGTACCAAAAAAACTTACCGGTATCACGCTCCATAGTTAAAAAGCAGGTCTATTGGACCCAGTGTGACCGTGAAGGGTTAATATTCGATGAAATAGTCTGTTCATTCTTCGTTTTTTAATGATTTATTTTATATAACCTCGAATTTTACGGTGCCATGATTGTACTTTTATGCCTATTTTTATTTGCTTTGAATATTTTTAAAATAAAAGACTTAACAGGTACTCAAGATGTTTTATTTTAATGAGAATTCCATAACCATCGATAATAACTAGAAATTAAGACCATACAAAATCTTCACAAAAGAATATAGACATTCCAATTGGGATTTCCGCTTAGTACAATTTACCTTACATACATCGCAATGCGAAGCTGTGTTACAGAACCACCCCCCACCATCCCCCCAAAAAGAATACCGAACAGCCAACAGTTTCAATAAAAACGCATCTCGCGAAGGAATACAAACTTCGATGGAACCGCATGATCGATCCGTCAAAACGAGTACCCCGTGTAAGTCTACTCCGCGTCTCGGGCTCGCCCAGGAAAAACCATTTTCCGCTCGCGGAGATCTCGTACCGACTCGCGTGTGCAAGCACGCCGCATTATAAATTGAGATAGAGAAACGTATACACGTGAATAACCAATGCTGAAAGCTGTTGCGACGGGTAGGAGTCGGAAGGGGAAGAGATTCGACGCTCTCGAAAGCGATTGTGCAACTTTTCCTTCGTTTCCCCCTCGTCTCCTTTCACCCCCCTCCCACAAACCACCCCTCCCCCTCTGGCCTACCCCAAGCCTTGGAGGCTTTCTTCCCTCGTTCCTCTTCCCGATTTCTACGCTACCGATCCGATTCGTATCGTCGGAAATTAAATACACAAGCAATCCCCCACTCACCCTCCTCGCTCCCCTTCCAGTCGTTCGTACGTACTCACAGCAGAAACCACACCCACCTACTTGTTGAGGAAGAGTTAAGATGGAAACACTTATTTCGCGCTAGAGGGAGGACTTGACATAACTAAGAGGGTGGTGCTGGCGTAAATCTGCTGGCCACGTTGGGCGAGTGTTGCTACTAAACGGTTATTAGGACACCTG
This sequence comes from Andrena camellia, assembly GCA_029448645.1. Taxonomy (NCBI): domain Eukaryota; kingdom Metazoa; phylum Arthropoda; class Insecta; order Hymenoptera; family Andrenidae; genus Andrena; species Andrena camellia. The sequence goes on along the minus strand of CM055681.1, from coordinate 1,336,016 downwards.
AAACGCTGCGCTGGCATGTTCATGGCGCGTGGATGGAACGACGAGTTTCTATTTAGTTTCTACCACTAGCTGCTTCTGGGTGACTTGAAATGTGGGTAGCATTGAGTAGCATTGCGAGTTTAGGAGTAGGGAGAGTTTAGAATTTAGAGTAACAAGGGATTCACAGGGATGATCTCCGGGATTTTTCTTTATGTAGCTCAATATGTGGATCCTCTTAAACATCAGACAATATGTTAAAAATTTTAATGACCTTTTAGGTATGGTTTGTGGGTTTCTTTTTATACATTTGTAAAATTCGAAAATCGGCTTTTAAACTTGGAAATATAATAGAAGTTCCAATATTATTACCGCATGCAACAAAATTTTGCACTGCATTACGATTTTAAAATATTCAAAAATGTTGTGAAATGTTTAAAAATATTTAAAATTCAATTATAACAATTTGTATTTTCATTTTGTATCTAATGTATATTGCCAATAATATGTAAAATATATGTATACTGTAATCGCTAAAAATTATACATTTATTTCACAAAAATTTTAATTTTACTTTTTTGCTACTTATGTATTTTTTGCAAATTTGATTTATATCTTACAAAAATTAAACGATAGCCTTATAGTTATGGGTGGGCCTCCATCTTATGAATAGCAGAATCTTCTATTTTGCTTCTCCCTGTATCTTATTATACAAACAGCACACTCGTAGGCACTTTGTTTTTTAGATTCACCCCCCACTTGAATATTTAGATAGCGAAAAACAAGTAACCAAAATTGAGTGACAAATTATTAACGACAGTGATCAATTTGGAAAAACACACCCTTGCAATTTCCTCCCAGTTCCTTTCCCTAGAGAATTTTCCACCACGTGAGAATATTTTGAAGCCAATTGAAACACACGTTTCACAGAATTTATTTTATTATTTCATCTCTTATTGCCTGAATCAACGAAGGGACTCAAATTTGGCAAAATTGGAAACTCGAGGACGCAGTGTCTCCTCTAGATGCGACTTCCTTTTTATTCGATTCGAAAGGGGTTAATTTCGCGTGGATTACTTTAGAAGGAATTGAGAATCCAGGAGAGACGACTTACCCTCCACCTATAAACCCTTAATTTTGTGGAGGTGGTATTCGGAAAATTGGAAGTTTGAAGATACGTCACTTTCCTCCCAGCTCACTTCCTTTTGGCTCGAAACGGAGAAGAGGAAGATTAATTCAGCGAGGCTCTCGGGGATACCGGAAGTTTGAAGAGACATTTTCTTCTCGATTGACTTTCCTTTTGTTTGAATCCCGACGAGGGTTAATTTTACGAGGAAGCCTTGGCAGAAAAATAAAAAACCCCTAGTGCCTCCCTCCACCTTGAAAATGCAAACAAAGCATTTTCCAATTCTTCGAAACGAGAATACCTTTAAACAACCTGCACAACAAAATCTTCGCATAGATTAACAAAATTTCTACCTCAGCAAAGCATTCGCCCCATGGAAACGGGTACACGAGAGCTCTGCAATTAGCAGGCCATCGCGAGCAAATAACGCAACAAATTAAATTGGAAGCATTTCTGGGGAAGTGGGTGGTCCACATACCGATCACAAAACGGCAATCATTCGCTATTAATTAAAATACGGTACGCGCATAAAAACTGAAATACCAGCCTTTGATAAATAACATCCGAATACACCGCTGAAGTTCATTAAACGTCGCTTAGTGCTGATGCCGAGAAATTTATTAAATTCGTGGCCCAATTGGGTAACACGGCCTTTCAGTCGCTGAAAAATGAAAGTGTCTAATTATTTTCCCTCCCTCTGTCGATCGTGTCACGCGCGGGCCGCCCTCTTTAGCGACCCACCCCCCTCTTTTACGCGCGCGCGAGCACACAGGCAGACACGAATTTGTGGCATTAATAAGGCTCTAGGCGATTTTCGTTCCGCCGTCTGCCATATTGTGCGGCTGAAATTTTTTCCTACTACCTGGGTCGCCTCTATCGGGGAATGCCTAAACCCCACCCCCGAAAAGATACGGTGAATTGTAAAGAAGCGGGGTGGGGCATTTTCAATATCTGCTGTATTTCCGCCACCGTCGTTTCCACCCCTCTGGATATCCAGCAGGGGTAACATTGTACGCACCCCCCGTCACTACATTTTAATATTTCAGGATTCGATGATACCCCCACCCCTCGTGCCTCCGACCCCCCACCCCAGGAACGGGCAGATGTGCTCAACTCGCGATCGGGTAGTACTCGCGAATCGGATTCCCGTGCATTTTAATGGGATTAATTGGGCTGCTCTAATGGGAGTGGCTTTCGGGCAGCGCTGGCTCCTGGGAAACGAGGATAGGTACGCGGTTGAGTCGCGACCTGGAGTCCCGGGGTTATCGTAGGGAAGGGGAGGGGGGATTTTGGAGACGTGTGGAGTTGATAGGAGTAGATTTCGTGTGTGTGGAGGTTTTAGAAATTTTAGGGGCAAATTTATTTTTGATTGTAGTCCTTTTTTGTTATGTAGGGTAGGTTTATTTATAAGAATTTTATATAAATTTTTGTTCAGCTAAATGATTGAAGAATTCTTATAGCAACTTGGGTCGCAAAGAACTGAAGCATTACCCAAGACAGAGTGTATATTTTTTGGTAATTTAGTAGTGTATGTATACATTCAGGGCTGGATTAAGATTTTTGGGGCCCGGTGCTATCAAAGTTAAGAATATAAAATAAAAATAAGTATTCGAAAAATTATTTACTCTGAAATCATGAATAACCTTCCTATTCATCCTCATATTTTGAATATTTTAGACTTAAGCCTTCACCAACCCCTTTGATTTAACTTTCATAACTGTACAAATCTCCAGCAAAATTTAAATTCTCACATTAACACTGATCCAAAGCCCACATAATTAATCCCAACCAACGGAAACTAAATATCAATGGGTGCAGCACCTAAAACCTAGTGTTCCCTTTCCCTCTCCATCTCCTTATCTTCTCACCTCCCCCCCCCCCCCCCCCCCGCTTCGCCTTGCTCCAGAGACTCAAAACGCTATCCCGCGGGCAATTTGCACAGATCATTAATTCCAACTTTCCCAGAGTTCGTTTCACTGCAATCTCCATCGACGTGTAAAATATTAATTTCGGATTCGGCAAGTTCACGGCTCCCCCGACGATCCGCAAAATTGAAATTTCGTTAACGCGACTCGACCAAAATAGAAAAGGAAAAAACAGGCGAAAGTCGAAAATCGATTCCACGAAAGCCTCTATTCTATTCTTCTAGGAAACGATCCATAAACGGGATAGCATAATTTCCCCGGCAACGGAACGGTAACACTGTAGCAGGGGAGGGGGCGTTGTAACAGGACACGATAATCGCATTCGGTCGTTAATTCGTCGACGGTTTTGGAAATTTCGCTGTCCCCGGTTTCGACGTGAACGGTTGCGATACGAATCACAATGGATCGTATCAAAGGGAATTATCAAAGCGATGAGACAATCCGCGTGGCCGACAAGGCGAAATTAATTCCCTGGGCTCGCCTTTATTTACCGGAAGAGGAAGATGACGGGGCGCCGATCCGAATTGCTGCGGACCAAACCCGGAAGGAACGATGTTGTTTTAATAGTCACCTAGCATCTGTCTAATTTGATTTTAAGTGGACAATTGCAATTACTTTGGAGGGTGGGGGATGGATGTAAGTGTGACGTTGAGTGGACATGAAATTAAAATGAGTGATAGTTCTATTTAATGTTAAGTAGAAAAATCTATAGCCTTATATAAAAATGTTCGTGCTATGTAAATATATGTATGTATGTTTAAAGGCGCAAAACTCAAAAACTTCTGAACCGATTTCGATGAACCATGTACCAGAAGAATCTTTGTTTTAATAGGACTCCTGTAGGCTATAGAATAGTTCCAAAATTCGCGTGCAGAGGGCGCTACACTTACTTTTAAAATTAAATTTATTTTATTTTATTTTGCTAGTGTGATGTAATTTTGCAATGTGACAATTTAGGATTAAGCAATGTTACAATAGTGTCACGCGTGAAAAGGCTCTTGCACTTGCAAAGGGAGTGTATGTACATACAAAGTTGGGGTTTCCAATTTAGTTGAAATTTCGCAAATAGTGCACAACGTGTGTACCTAATAACATGTCAAACGCATAAGCTGCATTACTAAAACATTTACCAGAAAATGGGGTGCGAAGTTTTAGCTTTCCCACACCTCTCGATATATGCACTCGTACGTAAGCAGGAAACCGTAAATAATTGCAGTTTCAGTGGCTAGGCCATTGTTATTCACATTGTAATTTCAGATGCATGTATACGTATAAACAATTTTACCTATTTTTCATTATACTTGCAATTAGTTATTTATGTACAATATTACTAATTTATGTACAACATTTGATAAAGACGCAACGCTAAGCTTCATTTACTGTGCACAGCATGGACCCACTGTGTGCAACATTCTAGCTAAATCAGTGACCCGATCCTCGTGCACTCCCCTTGTCAGTCTAATAAACATTTGTTAAACGAACCAGCAGTTCTCTCTCCCTACATCCATTACACCGACTCCCAAACGGACTGACAATGAGATCCCTATTCCTCCAAAAGTGCCATTTCTCAAAACGCCTGCAGCGCCAACTATCCTCCACGCAAATAACTATTATTATTGTTATTATTAAGACTTTATTACTCATAGAAAATAAATGAAATAATAGATGAGTAATAGTAAAAGTAAATCTAGAGTAAAGGCGAGGCTGCAGTAGGAATACTGTTGATAAGCCTAACCATTAAGTACCTAAAACTAAGAACTAAGGCTAAAACTAATACAGATAAAAAGAACTAAAGTTATCTACGTACAGTTCAAGTAAAGTGCCTACACACGATTGAAGTGATCTCGACTACAAACATGGACTGAGACAGGAAGGAAAGAAATGGCAAATTAGAAATAACAAAATCAATGCACCCAACAAGATCATGCGAGGATCAGTCCCTGGACACGATCGATCAAAACGGAAGCCCATCGAATGTACGCTAGTCCCGACTAAATTAAACAACAAAGTCACCCCGCAGCGCGAAGGGGGGGCACGGTCGCGGAAATTGTCCGCGAAAGAAAGTTCCTCCATGTCGGGGGCGGAGTTTATAATTAACCCGACGTCTCCGATCCGTCAGATTTATCGGCGAAGAATCCCCGGTTCGAGTTTGAGTTACACTGGCGGCGGGTCGTTATAAAGTTTCAGCGGCGCAGAGAGAATTCGGAAAGGGAAAGGAAGCAGGAGAGGCCTGCCCTCGGCATATCCGACATCCACGCGCCCTCGAGTTTATAATGCACCCCCCGACACACCATCCCTCCCCATCCCGTCCCATAACTGTATATTTCACGGATTCACCGACTAACGCGGCCAGAGAATCCAGCCGGGGCCGTATTCAAATACCACCCTTCCCCCACGCCCTCGAATTGTGCGTTGAAACGTGAATTATACGCGTCTCGTGTGATGCTTCGACGAGATTTCCTGCGGATTCCTTGCGAATCTTCGTGGCGGGTACGCGAGAGCGCGTTCCTTGTGGTTACCGATAGCAATATCGTGTTGCGCTTTCGCCTGGCCGCGATGAAACGAGCATGCCCACCAGTAAATTTCTTTCAGCGAGAATGAAAACTGCGCGAGAGGAAACCGTTCTGAATGGCGGTTCGTGGAAATGGGCATTTATAACTGGCTGAGGTAGTAATTCTCCGTCAGTTGTGTTTACAAAAGTTAGGTTAGGTTACGTAGAAGAATTATTATCGCGAAGACGAACGGATTGAATAGTTTCGTTCATTTTAAATTCTGTTGGGGGATTTTCGATGATAAATTTTTTACCGATCGGTCACGCGGAAAGTTAAAAATAAATAATGCATCAGATAATACATAGATGGCATTGTTGTGAAGTATCAGTTATTAGAAGAAGATGGCGTATTATTTCAAATTTAGGAATCGGTAAACAAGTAACTATTCAAAGCGACAAACTTTAGGTATCGTCAAAAAAATGTGACGCAATAAATTAGCTTTCATTATAAGTTTTCTACAGATGTATGTAAATTTCGTGTATTCAAATTGTTTACGCTGTCTTATTTACTTCTTACATGATTTTGAAGAAGATTATATGTGCCTTTTCTTGGGCATTTATATTTCAATTAATGTAAAAAGTAGTGTCGAGGACTGTGACGAGGTAATACCGAAGACTGCACACCACTTCTCATCTGATTCCCTCTCAAAATATCTAAATTATCGTTATCCTTAAATCAACCTGCACTTTCCAAAAGGATCCGCTTCATTCTTTCCCTCTCCTGGTCTTCCAGGCTTTCCGCGGCGGAGAACCAAGCACAAATTCGCAGGATCCTCGTGTATCGAGGCACGAGATAGACCATGCCGGCAGCCCCCCACCTCCGGCTCTGCAAACAAAGCCGGGACGCGGGGAACCACCCTCGTACGTCACCCCCGTTGCTTCGATAACCGAACGTTCAAACACCGCGAACGTGATATTCCGACATAATACGTCGGGCGGCTCTCTTGGAAATCCATCCGCAACTTTCATTAAGCCGAACGTATTAGCGCCTCGCCACAGGGTACGGCCGTGGTTATAAATAACAATAAGGGCCAGCGCGGACGGCAAACATCGTAAAACCTTTCGTAAACACGTGGGGTGGCTAGAGGAGACCAGGACGTCGGGGGCGGCGAAGCCTGGTGGCCTGGGGAGTTGGAGGAGGGATGCGGGAGTAGTTGGGCCAGGAGGTCGACAGAGAAACGGAGAATATCGCTTCGTGGGTGGAATATACCGGTAGGACGGTGGGAAAAGCCGTGCACATGGTGAAATACGAATTGGGAAGCGTGCTCCGTCGCGACTCGTCGGGATATTCCGATTTAGGGGACCCTGGAAACCTTGTACGATCAAATATACGCCGTCAGGGGTGCGTACGTATCGACGTCTATGGCGGGGAGAAGCCACTGGGTGGTTTATAGTGACACTCTGGGCAAGCGTGTTCAATTGTCCAGGTCGTCTGGGGGTTAATGGACAAGGGAATTTTGAGATGAATGCAATGGGTCTGGGCTTCTTGTATGCACTTGAACTGGGCGTGCTAGCTGGGATATTATATAGCAGCTTTATTGGCGGATACGTTTAGGAAATGTGTGAGTTTTTGTAAATGTTTCAGTTAGGTCTGCTGGGTGGTTTGTTGTGAAATATTAAGTCAGAAATGCACCTCAACTGGCCAAGTAGCTCTGAAGGTAAAGGACCAGTCAGGTCTTTAAGAGTCAGTTAAAGGTTCGTGGAACTAATTGGATTTTTGTGAATAAGCTGGGTCTACTAGATGCTTTGTGGTGGATTTCTGAGGAAAGAACGTGTTTGGCTTCCTAGGTGACCTGAATATTGATGTACAACTGAATTTCTTAAAACTGATGCTGAGACTTCAGCAGCTGCTGTTAGTTTTTTCAGTGATCTAGTTGAACTAGGTAATTTGTGGCGGAATAGTAGACTACAAAGGTGTCTAATTGTCCACGTGACCTAGGTGTTAATAGATAAATTAATTACTCACTTAAATTTACCATCAGGCTTCCTACAAAACAGAAGTCCTTCAAATAATCCTATATACAGAACTTGAATAAATTCAGACACCCCCAAGGAAAGAAGTATGTATTATCAAACCTCTCGCTACACTAAGAAACCACCTAATAGAAACATCCTCAAGAAATTCCATAACCTTGACCCTCAACCACGGGCAGTGGCTCCCCCTGCAGCACAATCCCCCATCTAGAATCCCCTTTCATTCCCCATTGGCGCAACAGAAAATACTCGACCATTCCATATAGCAGCCACTGTGGCCCCTTAAAATTGTGAAAATCGCGAGGCAGACAAGGAAATACCTAACCCGTGCCCTAGCAATAAACGCGCGACAAAAGTGAACGCAATACCTTTAGCCGACCAAGATAGCTGTGTTTTTCCCGCGTTTTACGATACCCAAGATTACCAACCGTCAGAACTTAAAACCAATGTTGGCCGCCTCTCGCGATTTACCGGTTTCATCAGGCCGCGAAGATAACCGCGGATCCTCTTTATCGTGTATGCGCCGCTGCAAGCCCTCCTCGTAAAGAGTATCGACTATTCCCCGTAATTTATGTACAGGTTGCACGCACACGCGCGCACCGAACCGTGTTTACGGTAGTTGGCCCGACTCGGTAACTGGAAGCCGGAAACACAGCCAGGATTATCGATTAGACAGCGGTAAATATGAGGGGCCGCGGAGTTAAAGCAAGCCTCGGGGACAATTGAATGATCGCCGGGCGCGTGCTACCGTCGAAAAGGTAACGGCGAAACGAGTTTCGGGGCGAGTTGTGCCGGTGCGACGTACAGGGTAATATAGGATTATCTGCCGCGGAATATTCCATGAACACGTACAGAGGATGACTGGATGGATTTATTACGTATCCCATCTTCCTGCGTAATCCCCGCGTCAGCCTCCAAAGTGTCTTCATATTTCCCCTTTGTGTCCCCGTTGCTTCAAATTCGTCGTCTCTTGGAGTAAGGTCGTCATTACTTATGGATCCTTTTTGGGTCTCAAGTGGCGGCGTTCTTGGGGGCTTTTGGGGGGTGGGAACAGGGCCGGCGTGAACTTTTGCGGGTCGGGTTCCAAAATTGTGCGGGGCCAAAAAGAAACATATTTATACATACTTGTAAATTTTATAATATTTTTAATATTTATGCATAGGGTTCCCAAGAATTTACGATGAGATTTTCTTGGACCGCGGGGCCTTTTAAAGAAATTTTATAATAATAAATATCTATACATAGGGCCCCGCAATAAATTAACCTAACCACAAAATTCAATGATTATACTTCGCTGAGAAAACTATCAGTCAAAAAATTACAATTTAATATCGCGAGTAATTTAATCGACGTAAAGGTTGATAGTAAATCCACAGAGGTAATTAAATATTTTTAAAAATCACTTGGAAGACGACGAGGAACAGTAACACCTTAAGTTTCTGTGAACTGCGTGTAATCGTTTACAGCTGCACGCATAAAACTGGACCTGTACTTTGTCGTTGCACGAAATCAGATACTCTTGAACCTGCTTTCAGCAAGGACACGCTAAATTGTTCATTATTGTGTTCTAGACAAGTGTGTTGCATTTATATAAAAATAAATCAGCATCTGTCGTCTGTCTATCTCGAACTAACTTAAAATTTGCTTTCATTGGAAGGAAATGTTGAATTCACTTTAAATAAAAAATTGAAGTGTCGACACATCGATGTATATTGAATTATCGAAGAATATAAATATAAAAATAGCGAAGTATCGAATTATTTAAAAATATCGAGATATAAAAACGTGGAGCTATTAGAAGAATGAAAATATCGAAATATAGAAATATTGAATCATCGATACGCCGAAATATCGGAGCGTCAAAATACGTTATCGAATTCTCCAATTTTATTTCCGGAAAATAAATGCAAACATTTATTTCGCAAACATTCTAAATTCTTAGTGAAACGAATATCACTGATCTTTTATGCAGCCGCCGAATTGCATTACAAAATTACGTTTTAGGGCGCACAACGGTACTCCGACGAGATCGTTCGGTATTCCCGTCGCGATAACACGTGCAAGAACTTCTCGAATGCATACGTACGCGGCCGACATAAAGTGAATATTATAAATGTCGACCGCGTGCGAACAGTGAACTTAGTTTAACCGAATCAACGAACTAAATGTTGCAACGGAACCCTCACTTTCATCTTTTAACAAAAGAAAAGCACGTGTACTTTCAGAATTCGGAATATCAATTAGCAAAATTGACTTTATTAACTAAAATTAACGAAATTATTTAAATTTTTCAATGCACTAAAGTTTGCTTTAAAAAAATTATTTTTCCATCGTTCGTACAGAGTTATTTAAAAAAATTTCCTGAAGAAAATCGAAATCGAACAAAGATAAAAACCTGGTTAACAATTTTAACGACCAAAGAATCGCAAGAGTGCCATTTATTGCGTTATTAATCCCGCGGTATCGGTGCTATGGAGAAAGAAAGAAACAGTAATTAGTTGTTATATAGTGAAACGAGGTATTCGGTGAAACGTTTGCTGGGGCGCGCGAACGAATGTTTTTTCGCGGCGGTTCGGCGAGCGATTGTAAATTAATGCGCCTAAAATAGCGGCCGCTGGTAATTGAAACGCATGGAAAATTTCGTCTGGCCGCAAGTCGGCGAATGAATTAATTATTATCTCTGTAAAAACGTGGGGTTTCGGTAAACCCCTCTATCCCGCGATACTAAAATGTAACTGGCTACCGGTTGGGATGATCATTACTAGATAAATACGCCCGCAATTACTTTATTCCGCGTCCGAGCGGGAATAATTGTTGCTGTTTATTTTCGTGATGTTTACAAACTGGATAGAATTAAACGAAGAATAACTTACCGCCGGAGGGAAACAGTGAAACTATTGTGGTATTTGTGGTTAATGCAAATATTAATTTTCATTGAAGTTTCGATCAAAATTCGTATTAAACTTTTGTTAAAAAATAAGAGATTATTTTATATCACTGTTATTGTTATAACGAATATTTGCGTAAAAAGGAAAATTTTCTTCTGTAGGAAGTTGATATGATATATTTAAGAAAATTTAAATGAAGAAATGTTTGCAATAGAAAAATATGTAGTCATAGTGGAAAAAAATGTTTAAAAGCGAAGTGTAATAAAAATATCACTATTTGAGACGAAGTATCGTAATGTCAGGGGATTCCACAGAACAGATCAGTGACACCAACATGACAAGTACAGTATTAGAGTTCACTGCATACGTTTATAAGAATATCATTTCGTCTATATATACATAGGTAAGAATATGATTTTTAAAGTTTCTTTTTATTACCACTTCCCTTGGGACCTGGATAAAAATACTCTAAAAGGAAAGGAAAGAATACGAGGGAAACATATGCTACCCATCGTTGAACAAGATACATTCCTCCACTATTTCTGAAGTATTACTCGAAGTGATTCTCTATTGTACCCCCATATTTGAGGGAGTAAATCTATAGTGCAGGACCAGAAAACAATATTACATAAACATATTTCACTTTATTCTTTCATTTTCCGAAATTATTTTGCAAATTAATTTTTTGCTATATATTACTGTATAAAGTGAAATTGCAGTGCATTATTACTACAGCTTAAATTAGTACCCAGTTTATCCATTTCACTTCAATAATTAGCCACACATTGAAAAATAAAGCCTAAACCTTTAATAAAGCCAAAACCTCAAAAATAAAGCCTAATTTTTTTGTTATTTTCGCCGCAGATTGGGGTCCAATTAAGAACCTACTATTATATTCTAACAAAAACTTGCTTAACCATTGAGAAAGTCTTCTATTCCGAACATCTCTCACAGGATCAACGCATTGCAACGTAATGTGCCATTTCAATGGCCTTCATACTCGGCCACGAGCAAGGAAATGGCCCCGAGCGTCTCCAGGCCTTGCTGGAACGTGCGTTGCCCCCGTATCGGTGCTGCTATGGCGTCGCTAATAGATTAACGAGGTCGTTAAATCTGCCTTAATCTCACGAATATGAGGGGCATCGGCTATACGCGCGTACTTCATGCTGGGCCAACACGGTTATACCAAGAAACCCCCCGGATGTAATTGGTGATCGCGCCTCGCGTTACGTTTACGGTCCAATAAAGCGGTGTGGCCGAATTAAAAGGAAATCCTATGGGATATTAGCGCCACAGTGACGTCGCCAACATTAGCTCCCCCTCCATGCTTCTTGGATTGATTTAAATGGTTCAATTCTTGACAGAGAATTCTTGAGTTCTGGGGAATTATGGAGGTCCAAGAGTTTTCGGATTTGAAGAATACCTATGAAATCTTTTTGAAGGTCTTCATTGGGCGATTGTATGTGCTTGAAGGGGATTTTCTTAGAGGTACATCTTGCTTTATAAAACTCTTGTATTAAAGAGTTCAGAATGGTGAGGAGTTGAAGGAGATGTTTGATCTCATCAGAGCCTAATAGAAGTATTTTGCAGATTATGTTTATTTATCACCGACTCGTTAATATTCAATGCAATCCTTCGTGCCTGCTGCATACAACGAGAAATTCATCCATTACCAAAAACTCCAACCGCAACGAGACCTACCTACCACAATAAGCTCACTCCATCAGAACCTAACAATACCCGCAAAATCAAAACTATCACAAATTCAGCAGCCGGCATCCAATTCCTACGTTCGACCGGTTATTTCCATTCAAAATTCCCAAACGTCTAAGGGTTAAACCAACACCACTCCACCAGGACTCAACCCTCCAATGCTGAAAACAGGAGACCTTAGCAGAGCAACTGCCTTCGAGCGCGGTCTCTTCCTAGCAAACAGCCCAGCGCTCGTCCAGGTCGCCTAATGGATCGCGATTAGTTTCTGCCCTGTTTTTTTCACTGGCTGCTGCACACCAGGTCGACCGCAAATCGAGCGACCGATCGATCTGGCCGCAATAACGAGCAGCGGGCCACGCGTCTACAGGAAGGCCGCCCGTCGAACCCGCAGCATCGGAGTCACGCAAATCGTTCGATCCCGGTAACGAACTCCGGTTGGCAATCGCCTTAATCAAGTTTACAGGATAACGGGTAAACGCACGGTTAATCCCCGGCGGTCCCCATAAAACCCACGGCCCCGTGGGAGCACGTGTGCGCCGCGTACGTGCCCGCCATGGCCGCGGGCAGAGGCGATCTCCAGCTTCATCCGCGATGGCTCGCTTATGAAAAAAAGCGTATTACTCGGATAGACGACGAAAGTGAACGCGTTGCCGGCCTCAAATTCAAACGCTGGCCAGTCGACCGATGTCCATTTCCGCGGCTTCCGATTGACAGGCGACTAGGCCACTGTTCTTGCCGCGGTTAAAGAGTGTTTCGATGCTGTACCGGGAGAAGGATTTGCGTACAAGTGGAATAGAATTCCGGGGATGCGGTGCAGAGATGATTTTCACTCCGTTTGTTGGGTTTGCCATAAAACCACCTTATATGACGTAGTAGGGAGTAGTAGAGGGGGAAAAGTAGAGTCAGGAAAAGTCAGTTTGGAACCCGTCTAACAACGCACAACCAATAAATCTTTTATTCCTCTTAACACAGGTGTTCTCATTTACAGCCTGGACATCTCTCTGCCTCTATAACTACTTTTTCGTTCTTACAAGCTTGCCAAGTTAATATCACACTGACCTATGTATACCTAACCTAATTCTAAATCTACTTAAGCCTAGTTACCGCTGATGGCGCTGACGTGAAATGGAGAGTACCACCGCCACACAGCGGCACAGTAGACCCAAAATCTCTACGCGGACCCAGTTGCGTGCCGCTGTATCCACAACCACAACAGAAACAATCATTCAGCTGTTATTGCCCATAGATCAGCCTCCCCATCCACCCCAATTGATTCCTTTCCTGCTTCGTATCAACCACCAATCTCCCAATCCACGCGGGAGTCCCCGTACAAACAATCCGCGCCAACTCGCAGAGACTGTCTCAGTTTTCAAACAGAGCCAGTCGTAATTGAATGTCCACGGCTGGCTACGACTTGCACGAAGCATCCCCAACGCCCCCCTCAACATCCTTCCAGCTACTTCACGTAACTACCCTCTAGCCAGGCTTATCCTGTCCACCGGATGCTAGACAACCGTTTACAGCCACCCCCTCGCAGACTTTTTCCCAGCTGTGGGAAAAGACAATGGGGGCGATTTCACCTCGTTCCCGTGCGATTTCGAGGCATCGGGGCTGGACTCATATACGGGGTGGCCTGTGACAAACGACCCAACGGCGACGGTGATATATCCCCGTCAGGCGTAAGCACGTTCACGTGGCCGAAAATGCCAGGGGTGGTCATTAAATTTTTATTCCGCTTTCTGCGATTTGCGTGCTACAAGTGGGTGGGAGGGGGGATGGGGTGGAACTCATAATGATGATATATAGGGTTGACGAGCGAACGAGACGATGGGGTAGTTGCAGACGGGGGAACGCAACGTTGGAACCCCTATACAGGATGAAAAGGATGAAGTTTGAATGCAGGAATTTTTTGTTTTGTTGCGCGTTAGTTATTGGTATGTGGAACGCGGGGTGTTCTACCTTTGTTTTGGGGGTGGCTATGGGTATTAGCGAGACGGTTTCAGGAAATTCATTTATTGCTAGATATCATTGTTGAGTATTGTTATGCTTGATATCAAGTGAGCTTGAATATTATTATGTTGTAATTATATTATATTTTTCAATACCGCTATCTGGAACGTGATCATGTCGGATTATTATTAATTTCAATTAATGTATTTCTGATCGCTATTGTTTGTGAATATTGATATCTTTAGGCATTATTAACTATGAAAATTAGTAGTACTCTTGAATATTATTTTTTAATATTGTTGCTTTAGAATATTAACATTAACCCTTAATCTCTCATACAAGCTTTTCAGAATTATTTACAGGTACTCCTACGCACGAGTAAATAAAAAATTTAATGAAATAATAATAACAAAATATGAGGATCACTGTAAAAAGAAATGAGTGAATGTTAAAAAATTCAATCGCCAAAGATGCGACAGGGAATACTCTAAATTGGCGGTTTCTCGCGTAATTGTTGTAATCGGTTTGTATGTTTCGATGCATTTGCAAAATGTAATTTTGAAACGCACACGACAAAGTAAATAACCACCGCGAATTGGTAAGCGTGCTGTGTAAAAGGCACGCGCTCGCTAGTCACATTTAATTTCATTTAGTCGGTAGCTCCATTCGATTCGATTTAATTTGATGCGAAGGGGGGTAGGATTATTATTAGATGAAAATAAACGTGCAACCTGCAAGGGACTGATTTGACGTGAAAATTTCCAGGCCGTGATACGGTGAACGTGAAACATATTTCCCGTTGAACAAGATTTTTCAATAAGCAAGAAAAGCGGAGCGTAACTGAAAAATATAATTTAATGTAAAAAGTGTGCTACCCATTTAACTTGATCATTTCTTCATTTTAAAAACGAATTTGTAATATCTATGCTCTTTATCGCCGGAAAGTTTTTTAAAGAACGTTACTAGAAACCACTAACCGGCAAAAACTACCTAAAAAAATGTTAGTAGAAACAAAGTTCCTTCATTCATTCATTATCCTTTAAAATTTAAAACAAACTAGGGTTTGCCAGTTTTTGAAAATCCTTTTTTGTGAAAAATTTGTAAAATTCGAAAATCAGTTTTTAAATTTAAAATACCGGTTTTAGGTACTAGAAATAATATATAAAAATCAATTAATTATTTTAATGAATTTCCCAGAACTATTATTTCTCCTTAATTCTTCCATCAACGTTCACAGAAATTCTGTTCAAATTCACTAACGATAATCAGAATTCCAACTTAAATATCGTTAACACTCATCACAAACGTAATATAAAAAATTCTGTGCTTTATCTAACCAAAAAAACAATCTTTTTATATTTCCTTTTCTAAAGTTCCAATTTCCCTCGTTCATCACATTCACCAAAACTTAACCTCTTTGAAGCAACATGGCCGACAATCCTGCACCCACATCAAGATTCCATATACACAATTTATAAAGGAATTATATAGGAAGCAATCCTACGAAACATTGGCATTTTGATTAAACCAGGAAAGAGATCCTCGACGCCTTTTAACGCCAAGCTTCCAGACTGATAGGACGCATACGTTTCAGTCGCAACTCTAATCTCAACGGTATCCTTTTTCTCCATTTTCGCAACGTTATTTGCACATCCTTTTTTCTAGTTCCCGTGAACGCCGCGTGGCGCATGCGAGCCTTGCAATCCGGGTCAAATGTAAATGTGACCATTTATGAAACTTGACGGCTCTATTTCGCAAACGATTCTGCGTCAAGATTTCCGGGATTCCCCCGTTGACGTTTCAAAAGGTTTCCAGATTGCGGCGGTGTTTCTACCTCGTGAATTATAAACGCACGCAAATTATTACTTTCCTCGCCTTGTCCTTCTTTGTTGAACGAAGAGATCAAAGTCTCAGAAATAATTAAAGGAACTATATGAAAATTTGGAAATACAAAAGTTTTTGGAAAAAAGAAAATTTTGGACTTCTTTTGATTCATCAGAGTAAGTTTGCAATTTCAACTTTACAGCTAACTAAGAATAACAGTATTCGGCAGTAAATATGTTAAGATGGTGGATAATATGAATACTTTTGCAAACATAAGTCGAAATTTTAGTTTTAATTTTCTTTTCGAGAAAATCGATCTGGAAGGTGAGACGAATTTTTGGTGAAGTACATGTACACTCGAGAAATTTTCAAATATGATTTTCTCGAAAACAAATCGTTGGTCGATAAAGTTATTCCCCGATTTCGATTTGTTTTTGCACAAGGCACCATTTCGTTCGCGATTGCATCGCATATGTAGTTACTACTGTATTTTGCCAATTCTTCGAAACACATAGCTTAAAGACTTTGAAACTCGATTTGCCTGAAACTGAAGACTCGCATAAACAAATTTTATGCCACACTTTCGATTTATTTTTGCATGTAGAACCACCAATGCAGGCCAGCCTATAAACTTTTATAAAACTTGAAATTGTACATTTATTAAAAGAATTCAATTTTAACGATTGTATTTGTTAAGATTAATGATCTATCATGAAATTTTATTTGATTTTTTTGAGGAGCCATGATGAAACGTTCGATGGAAAAATTGATCAGCATTTGTTTTATATTACTGTACAGTTTTATCGTCATTACCATACGGTCTCTATTTGTACGCTTTCGTTTTACTAATTCAATCCTATCGAATTCTCCGATAAACCCACAAAGCCCTGCGTATTGGCGCTACTGAAAAATTAATTAAACCATCGAGATGCGATTAAATTTCACAATCCGCATTTAAATCCTGGCGCTTCTAAACTCCCTGTGTTCCTGGCAACGAAATACGTTTCCATTATTTTGAGCACCGCCACGAGGGAGTGCAGTATCAAATAAACAGAATGCTGAATGCGAAAAATGGAGGTGGGAAATACGAGGAACGAATCGGAATAGTTTTGGATTACGCCCGTCACTTGATAATGTTTAAACATGAAAAGAGAATTTTAAGTATAAGGATTATCATTTCGTTCTTTGCATTCGAAGGATTAAAAATTATTTTCATTTGGGGTGCCTAATTTAATATTATTATATAAAGAGTTATATTATTATTATTATAATTGCTCCCGAATTAATATTGTTTTATAAATTTTTTATTTGCAGAAATATGTAGATTAAAGGTATTGGAATTTGTGAATTTAAGAAATATTAAAATTTTGAAGTTTATGTTTTGGAAATTGATTAGGATTTTAGTACATTATATTAAAAAATTCTGTTACAGAATATACAAAGTTATTATTAGATCCCCTCCAATTTTTGTTCTAATTAAATATAATAATTTACAAGATATTTTACCAAACACTTTATTAAAACTTTTGCTTACTAAAAAAATTTATTTTTAAACAAATTTTTATGTTGAAATAACTATTTGGTGATACAATTTTAAGAATCTATGAATCATTAAGAATTAAATATTATTACCAAAAATCTTTTTATGGTATATATCCCAACAATATCTGTCTTTTTATGACAAAAATGTATTTGCGATGATAGTAACTGCTTCGAAAAACCGAGTTGAAATAGTTCTGCATTATAAACGCCACTCGACATTACTGAATCACCAAGGGCGCACTCCACCATTACCGATCCATCTGCGTCACAGGGCGATCAAATGAAATATTCAGTAATCACCAGAGCGCGTGAGCGTTTCACATTTTTGTCGTCCCTTCGGAAAATCATATATCGTTTGCGTTTGCACGCTGCTGACAAGTATTAAATAACATTTCAGAGGCACGTCCACGTGTTCCAAGGCTGCTGGGTTAATCAACCCAAACGAAATCGCGATTGGGGTTTGAAAATATGTTAACGCGAAGCATCTGCGGCTACAAAGTGTTTCAACAAATGAGAACACTGCCCCCGCTGTGTTTCTCTTAATAAAAATGACAAAGAATTCGAAAATACTTTTCAACACTTACTACCTTTCCCTAACTCCCAACATTTTACCATAATATGTGAACAATATCGGTAAATTGATATGTAAATGTCCACGTGTAAATCATGTTTTAAATGTTTAATAAAATTTCGCCCAACTTAAATTGACTAAAATAGAATTCTGCATATTTTTCCACCCGATAAGGGCATCAAAATTTTTAAAAATAAAGGTGGTGGGTTTTCTTTTTAATTTAAACAACAAATTTTACTACTCGTGGCAACCCTGTCTAGGTATCCAAATGCAAAACACTGCGCGTCTTTCCACATGAGAAAGTGAAACAGTCGCTACTAGCGCCATCTAGAAACGGGCCACTGGTGGCGCCACTCGCGTCTCACAAATCGGCCTACTGATCAAAGAAGAATTCTATCCTCATCCTCAGTGATCATCCAAAATGTTGTTCGTATCGTTCTTAAAGGTCCACCGCACAGAAATACTCAGCTCTACCGTCTAATCATCGACGAATCAAAAGAAAATAGATAGTAGGCTATGCAAAGTCCGCCCCAATTTTTAGAGAGTAATAAAAGCCCCGTTCGAAGACGAACAGAGCTCACGCGAGCGCAAGTGGTGGGGCGCGCTGGAAAGTGCATGGACATGATACGTGCGCTTTTAATTTTAATAATGGCAGCAAATTAATTGGATATCGACGGTGGAGCGGCGTGCCAATGACAGCTGGTACGCAATTTCCGCGTGTACGCGCCCCTCCGTCTCCCCTCGCCTGTCTTCGTGACCGTCCACCGCGTTCCACGACGTTCAGGATCTTGTATGCACGACAATTACATCATATTACAGGCCTCAATGGCCGGTGAAGCCGATGGTATTTCAGTCCGACGGGAGTTTCTATGATTTTCTTGTAACGAGAACGGTGGCGGCGGTAAAATTGCGTTTGTTCCAATTTTGGTCGCCAGCCAGAACTTCCACGACGATTACTGGTGGTATACACATTATTAATTCTGTTTGAATTGGTTTGTTAAGTTCGTACAGCGGGCACATCTAATTGTGTTGTGTTATTATTGTGTACTTCTACCCTTTGTGTGTTTACGAAAAATTATCTTAAGTTAATGAACTTATTTATGTATCCATTATGTTTTGTAACTGCTAATTTGTCTACTCGTAGATATTTCTACCTGCCCAATTTTCTATTCATCTACTTGTTTGTGTCTAATAAAATATACCATTTTATTGAATGGGAAACAAAGAATTAGTCACCAGCGCCACCTGGAACGGCTTTAACAGTGGAGTGACACGTGACTCTACGACATTTCTTTCAGTTCCTATTACGAGATCTCTAACGAAATACTGAATTACAGAACTCTAAATATTACTTAAATGACTAGGGAGTTTTAGGAACTAAAGGTCCCTATGACTAGGGAAATTTAGGAACTTGACAACGCAACGATGCATTTTCGTTTTGACAGGAAGAAAATATACAACCGCGGCCGATAGGTGGACAAAGAAAGTATATACATGGAGATTTTAACATGTATCAATAACGGATGAACGTGTTAACGGGTGGCGATATTTTCTGGATAAAATATTATCTGAGAGCTGGCCAGTCTCCGTGCAGTGTCTGTCGATAAACGACGGAAAGAGGAACTCCGTGAGCTCATATTTCGCTGTGCCCCCTCAGGAAATTACACTCCTTTCTACCAATTTCACCCCCCACCTCCGCCTCGTGTCCATTTGATTCGAGCACAGTTGCCAGAGAAAATAACATTGTCATCGTGTATCCGACTAACAATAGAAGTCAGGCGGCCCGAATAAATCATATTTCGGCAAACATTGAGAGCCGATAGGCTGCATTCGATTTGCGTGATTTGTAAGGGGGAATTCAACCGTAAGATGGTTTTCATTAATAGGGAAGTGAGGTTTGGAAATAGTCGCAAAAATTGAGGATTGATTTCCCCATTACCGAAAAGAAAATGTAGGTCAACGAAGGGCAAGTGGCACTCTGAATTTTTTATAAATTTTTAAAGTAATTTTTTAAAATAACCAAACCCAATTCCTGAAAATTGTAAAATTTAAATACGATGAAAAAAATGATAAGTAATGAATTTATCTAATTTTTTGTCTGGTAAATCGTTACCCCCACCAACGTAAACAGTAAAGAGAAGCTATAAAAAGGAGCAACTCCTATCCTAACCTAACAAAATTCAAGATCGATTTTCTTGACAAGCAGGCTTCTCACGAAAAAAGCTGCCGTACATTTCTGCCTCATTTATCGATGAAGATACACCTCCTGTTTGAATTTATCTTAACTCAAGCCTTTATCGCTCATAAGAACCTAAAATATGTATGAAACTTTTCAAATTACAACTGTTTACCACTCCTCAGAGATACTCTTTAGTCTACTATTTACAAGTATCGATAGTTCTCCGTGAACTCACAATATTTCTTTTAATAGCCTCCATGTGCAAGCACCTTTTTTAATTTTCGCCACTGAAGCAAGCGCAAGTATGATAGTTTCTGGAGCAAGATTTTTACTTAACGTTTTAATTGCTCGTTAATCTTTCGGTCTTCTTAGTTTCAGCGCGTAACAATTGCCTGAAATGTCCAGTTTCGAATTACCTCGTTACATGTCGGCGAGTCGACTTTTCAAATATTAACGAACTTGCCAGTTACGTAAGTACTGACGCGTACTCAGCGTCGAATTATAAGCTTCATCGAGTCCCCCGTGAAAAGAAGCAGTTTGCCCTACTTTCTGAAATTCTATCCATGCGAAATGTTTCCATTAAAATCAGCCATGAAAGAGGGCTGGGAACCACTCAAATGATAATATCGTTCTGAACTGAAAGCGGAAGGGCGTAGGCGGACTTGCGGCCTGTCCTCGCGGATGTAAAACCCTCCCAACATAAATGCGATTTCGCGATAATCGTAATTGAACCTGAAAACCTTGGATGAAGAAAGGAGGAAGGAAGAGCGCCAAAGTGGTCGCGCTCTTCATGAAAATTCTATATGCGAACTGAATTGCAAGGTACGACGTATGTTTCAGTAACGTTAATCGGTATACCATCACTGGCTGAACTTTTCCATTTGGAATGGATAATTTAAAAGCTCTAGCAGCAAATTTAATCGGCTTAAAAAGTTAATAACAAGATTCAGTGGATACTTGCAAAAAGGCTCAACGATTCTTCAAAACCCAGTTAATTTGTATTACGAAGTGAAATCGAAATTTAAGTTTCTGATAGTAAATGTAGTTTTTCTTTTTTATCAATAGCGAAAAGATTCAAATTCAATTACTTTTTAGCAACATTCAGTATCCAGAATAATTAATATAGTTAATATTATTTAATATAATCCAATAGAATTTAATTATACTTCATGAAATGCAGCTCCACTTTGTACATCGTTCTTATATTAGTTGCAACTGAGATGAACTTACAATTGGCCAATATATAAGGTGTACCAGAAAGATGGGAATTTAATGGGGATTAACTCGGAAGTATGAAGTTTTCGAAAAAAATTTTCAGACAAAAGTTTTAGGGTTTGGAAAGGGGCATCTCTTAACTCTGACCTAAGGGTCAAATTTGGAGGTCATTCTAAGGTCAACTTGATTTCTTTAAATGGGAACCCTTATTTTCCCATCCATTAAAATTTAACGGATGTTCGATTTCTATTTTTGACTACTACCCCTAGGTACCACATGGACAACGTCACCATCAGATGCCTCTTTGCAAACCCTAAAACATTTGCCTGAATCATTTTTTTTTAGAAAACTTCATACTTCCGAGTTAATTCGGGTTTCCCATCTTTCCCATCTCACCCCTGTATACTTTCGCATTAGGTTCAGTAAAAGCGTACATTAAAAACCGGAATTTCACTAACAGATATGAATTTAACGATCGGATTGGACACTCGCAATATGGTGCGCCACACCACGTGACATAACCTCAAATACAAAGCGTAAGCCTTTGCTCCCTCGGCGTAAATATCGACATATCAATAGTATATCAAGTTTCAAGGCGTCACGCAGAATTCTTTAAACACCAAACTGCACCCTATAAACACAATCAAGTTCAACGTCAACAAAGTATGAAACCGAGAACAAAAGAAAGAGCAGGAGAATCGATCCGTGCCGCGGGGGTCCACGCACGAAACGGTAATAAATAATTAAACCAAGCGCTGAAAGTGCCACTGTAAATAACCAGTCTCAAACGCAGCCACACATAAGCGCCAGTGACAGGGAGTGGGAAGGGGAGGGAAGGAGGGGGGGCATAATATAACGCACTGCCGTGAAAGAGCTTGCGGGATAGCAAACAATAGACAGAAGGGGGAGAGGCACGGTATGGCCGTAGAACGAAGGTGGGGAGAGAGGGGTGGAAACTATGGAAAATAGTGAACCTAAGGTATTCTCGGGATGCCACCCACGAACAGCCCCCAAAACAATACATCAAAAGTTCCGCATTAATTGTCCTTAAGTTACCAGCGTTAAATTCATTACGACCGTTGGGAGGGGGGATGGTGGTAATGGTGTTATCGTGTTTCCAGCCCCGTGGCCTCGGTAATACCGGCCGTTTCTGTCCACCCCCGCCGCAACGGCCCCGATTTTTCTTCTCCTTTTCAACGGGGGATCCCCCATTCACCGAGCATTCACGGCAGACGTCACTGCAACCTGGCTATCTCTCCCGGGTCCCGTTAAATGTACGCTTTAAGAGGGAAATTAAATTCATTCTATTTATTCATTCGACGGGGTTCCTCAGGTCCCGTGTCCCGCCCTTCCCCTCCACTCGCCCTTTCTTCTGCCTCATCGTCGACTGGCCGCGAAATGAAAACTCGACGCCACCGAGGAGAAGTTGCCCGTGGGGGAGGGGCTGAAGGGAGACGTCTGTCGGGAGACGAGCCTTGGATGGAACCTGTACCCGGCCATTCGTCAGGAGGGCCTTTTAAACTATTAGCGAAGATGACACGAGCGAAATGAACTTTCGAATCGCTGACGAGTTTTAGTAGGAGTGACGGTGCTCCTGTGTTCGATCCAGTCATGGGATTGGAGGCGGGGTGCTCAAAGAGAGATTTTTGGCAGGGTTTGATGCAAATGGTTCGTTGAGAATGTATTAATGACACTGGAGTAGTTTTTTTTTTAAATAAATTCTCTCGTGGCATGTAGTCTTTCGTATTGTAGAGTGAGTAGGATGGTGTCGATGACTTATTGCGCAAATATTGTATGTCCACTTTTAGCGTTTTCGAGAAAGACAGTTTTAAAAATGCAAGGGTACTCTATAATTAAAGAAATACACGATTTCACAATGTGAAAAAATAAGAGAGTCACTGCAGATTTAATAACTATGAACATTTTTACGTAATTCGAAAATAGTTCTTCCGGTAGAACATCTCTTTTGAAAAGGCACTCTATTTGATTCGAGAAAAGGATGCAACGTGAAGAACACTGTCACGGAGACATTCGATGACCCGTGCACGCGTGCCCAACACGTACTCCCCCCCCCCCCCCCAAACAGGAGGACACGCGACACTTGACGATAAAGTGCACACGGATCACGGATCAGAGGGCCAGCAGGGTCGATCGATACAGGTGGATGGATTTACCCCCGGCACACGTGGCGCGTGAAAGCGCCAAGGGTGTGAAGTGGAATCAAGTGGTATGAGGTCGAAAGTGGTCAGACAGAAAGGAGAAGCGGACCGTCAATGGTCCATCGCCAAGAATAGACTAGATGTCTTAAAACCGAAAATTAAAACCGTCCAATGAATCGACGGTTATAACACCTCGTACGATGTAAATAATTTTTTGCTTTAATGAGTAAATTAATGTACTAAAATAGGGGTACTAAAGAATGGGCTGACGTTGATTAACTGCTACTGAATTAAATTTCGCAATTTATTCTCTAATATGGGCTATTTAATGGATATATCCAGATTATGGAAGAGAAGAAAGGTAATACACAAAAGAAAAAAGCGGACGCGCTTGTCTATTAGGATGTAACATCATTTTAGCATAATCTTCTTTAGGGGTTTCGCCTTTTTATCATTACATATGAAAGTATAAAACGATATTTATTTAGAGAATGCTATACACTTTATTTAAATGACAGCCAAAGTGGGTATTTTTTTTTAATTGGTCGTTTCCTTCCATTTCTTTTTCAACGAAAGAGGTTAGGTTAATTTTCTAACAGAATTTGAAATTTTTCTCCAGAGGATCGTCATTTTATTATTTTTCCAATTTTTCAAAATCCCACCCGTCGTGCCATAGCCATGCAAATATAGTTTCTAAAACTTTTCAGTTTTTTTATTTTAGAAGAACCGTTTCGTGGGAAACCTGTCAACCAGATTTTTCGCAGCCTTAAATCCTGTACAGCTTATAAACCTGCTTCAAATAAATTTAAAAAAGAAATCGCGTAATTTAATATCCAATAAAAAGTCCTGAAAGTTTCAAAGGGATTCATTAAGTATTTTGCTTTTAATAAATTTCCAAAGCTACCTTTACCTTTAGGGCCATTACCCTATTGCCCTCCTTAACCCCCAACACAATTCCCCCAAAATACCTACAAACAGCTGCTTAAAAAACAATACCAATGAAACAGCACATTTCGCATAGACACATTACCTACACATTGATGCATTATCCTTTTCACAAGGACCGCGTGACCCAAAGCACAGCCACATTCTGCACTAAACCCGTCACTCGCCCCCTCCAAGCATCCCGCAAATGCAGGACGCTGGTCGCAGCGTTTTTCACGGTTAATAATTCACACGGACGTTCCGTTGGCCCCGTTAGTAACGGCGATACAAAGAAAAGAGGTAACTGATGGTAGCGGTTAACGAGCTGAAGAACAAGAACCGGGCGGATGCAAAGAAGAGCATGGGGGCAGCGGGCTGAAGGACGAAGCGAAGTCACGACCAAGATTTCTGCCCAGCCTGGGGACGGGTCCCATGAATAATTTTCGCCCGAGGGAAAATAATTTAGCAGCCCGGAGCCCCGAGGCTTCGCGGCTATTTCCCGAGCACACCCAGTTTTGTCATCCCGCTTTCGCTACGACGACGGCTGCGAGCCACGGGCAGCGCCACGTGCGGGGAGCCGCGTGGATGGCCGCGGGGCTTGCTCACTGATCCAATTATGGGGTCGAAAGCCGGGAGCTGACGGGCTCGATGCAGGCTGCCGCGAGAGGTTCGTTAAAATCCTGATGAAAGTTGTAATTTTTAATGATTCGCACGGGCGAAATTATATTGACGCGCGTGAACTAAGCGTTCGGGATTGTTGTAGGTGCCATGGCCGGGAATGTCGCGGGGGCGGGCGGGTAATGGTAATTGTAATGGTCCTGGGGCAGGTGTTCGCGAGAGAAAGGATTCGGTGAGCGATAGCCGAAACTAATCGCGAGCTTCAAGTGGTCATTTGGAGTGATTCTTTGTTTGGGAGGGAGGGCGATGGTAATTGGCCGCGTGGTGTTTGCGGAAGAGTTTACAGGTGGCTTTGACGTTAATAGATTTAACGAACCGAATGGGGATTTCACTTATCGGTGGTGGACGCTCGTTTTTATTCCTGGGACCAAGATTGCCCCTGCCTGTGGTTTGCATATCTATTGATAAATCCTTTGGATAACAAAATGAAAATAAAAATATGAGGGAAAAAGGGAAGTGGGAGAAATTACTCTTTTGTGTAGGTTGTTTCACGAACTATGTTGGCAAGGATTTATCTAGAATTTATTAATGATGTCTTTACTATTTTTTTATTAAATTTTGTGTGAGGAATAAGCCTTTTGTGAAGTAATATAACTAACATACACAGCTTCTATGCGATAAAATCATAAAAATTCATAAAAGTAAATTAAACCAACTCAGGAATACTCCAAGCAGAACTGTTTTGAAGCAAAATATAAAAGATTCCGAAATAATAGTTGTAATAGAAAGAAATTATTCCAATATCCCAATTTTATGAATGAATTTGAGAATTCAAGGCTACATATCCCGTGTTTAAGATTTAATCCTCGTAAACCTTCACCTCGTATTGCAATATTTGCATAAGTACAAGCATCCAGTATGCTTATTTTCCTTAATTATTTTGCATAATTAATTTACGTGTACCCGAAAACGCGCGGAGCAAAAATGTATCCCCATCAACCCCTCTTGCCTCGAGGACGAAACTTTCAGAATCGCCGCAGGAGTCACTGCCACTGTCAAACGCAAGTACCTATTCTCCCCCTCCTGCTCTTTTTGCCTCGGGAGTTTTAAAATACTACCCACGATGATACACCAAACTTCAGTCATTCCAAAATAAGTGAATATAATAAGGAAAAAGTGTACGTAAAATAAGTGAAAAAGTGGCTTCCTAAATCGGGGGAAGTGAATACTAAAAATTACGTGAAACAGGGATTTCAGTAGGTAGTGGAGAAGTGAGACAGGTCAAAGTGGAAACAAAAGGAATTTTACCTCTGCTATATCCAGCAATTATTGGAACAATATAAATGGCGAAAATATTTCCATCAAAATTTAATATTCGACTTTTACAGAAAAGTCAAATCCACCCAGAGGTTTTTATTTAAATTCAAATTTTTTGTAAAGCACAGTTAATTATGTACAAATAGTGGCATAACTCACCAGCGAACACTTCTATACTCTGACGATCTATCATGGCACATTATGAAGATAGCAACTTACCTAGAATCAAAAATATAAAAAACACATAAATACGTGGTTCAGGAACATAAAAAATAGCTAAATAGAAGGAGAAGAGTTAACCAATCTCCTTATGCTTAATTACACAAAGAAGGAAAACGTCATCAGCCATCACAAACTTCAGCTCCACCAAGCTTCAAAAATGTCTTCCTAACCTCTCTCCACACCATCCACCACAAAATATACCTAGCCACTGAACCTTCATCCAAAGCTATCCCCCCCCCCCCCCCCATCAGTTATCACCTAAAAATAACATTCGAAGCACCTCTCGTCACTGTTTGTTTCTATCCGACTGTTCCCTCGCTGAAATGGACAGAAAAAGAGAAGCCTTTCGGTGTGAATGTGGGCAGGGCGACAGGTGTTGATGGAGATTTTATCGGCCGTGCCTATCGATCGCGGATCAGCGTCGCAGAAAAGTTTAATGGGACTGGCCTATTAAAAACACGACAGGGAGGGGGGGGGCGGCAACTTCCGGTGGGGGTGTAGTACACGATAAAACGGGCATTCAATTATTACCGCGGCCCTGGCCGCTGTATTTCAGGGAAGCTTTCGAGGATTCGTGCTCACCGGGAATAGCTCTCGGCTTCCATTTGTAATCCCGGCTTTCGTGTCATGTAAACGTTCAAACCGGACATCGAGGCAGGCACGGCTTGTTACACCCATATTCGGTAGCCTGCCGGACGAAAAGCTTACCATTCCTGTTTCTGTGTGGAAAACGGGTTTGGAAACGGTCGAAAATGGGGAGAAAATGGCGGGAGATGCGAAAGAAGGGTGGAAACCGAGGGGGTGTAAGTGTAATTTGTCATAGATCCACCGATCTGCTATAGAGTGGGGTAGAAACTGAAACGGATGCGCGTCTAATTTGTCACCGATCCTTCTATGGTGAAGTCAAAATAGTATGCATGTGTGGATTTAGTAGTGTGGCAGAGAGCGTAAGCTGAACTTTGATTCTACTGGTATCTTCACTGGTGCCATCTACTGGCGTCACAAGGAATGGAAATATTGGAATGATTTGGAACAGAGAAACAATACTAAAACAATATTTTTAGACCCAGTCCGCCACTGTTGGTAAGTGTACTTAGTAAAGACTTCACTTAATTCTTCCAAAGCGCAAGCAAACTTTCAGAATCTTCATCTTCGTTAATAGATAATTTTTACACTTTTCCCTCCACAAAATTTAATCGAAGACACTTCAACCAAACATTTTAATCAGTATCCTCAAAACAGAAGTGCCTAGTATCTAGAGCCTCGCGAAAATGGGTATGCGACTTCAGAATTTATGAAATTTCCATAGCTTTCCACACCACATAATTCTGACAATACTCTCTCAAAAACCGCTCTTCTATCACTCCAAAATATTACAACCCACATTATTCATTAACACCGTCTCCACCTCTACCGCCGCGGAACAAAAGTCCCCAGCAACAGCTCCAACCGATGCTCCCGAGGATGCAAATCAAGCTTCAGAATTTTCACGTTTTTCACCCATAGACAAGGCGCCAGCTCCCCTTTCCCCAAAAAAGACAAAAACGGGCTGCGGCGGGAGATGAAGGTGGGGGAAGAAGGGTGATGGCGTCCGCCACGCAGATGCAATATCACGGAACAACGGTCCACAAACTGCGGCGGCTCGTTATTGTTTCATGCTGCAAAATATCGCATTCTATTTACGCGCGGCTGGCGGACCCATCCAAAATTCACGAGCCCAAGGGATAATACACGGCCGTGCATCGTGTCACGTCATCCATCTTACATCGTGCACGCCGTCACGCGGAATAATATTCGCGCGGCCACAAAGGGCTACGCTCAGGAAATATGACTGGCAACGGAATTATTGCGCGAACGTTGCGGATTAATCCTTTGACCACCCTTGGCGCCTGCCACCTCGCGAACCTTGCTCCCGTGACTATTTCCGAGGATCGAGCAACGTGCTTGGATTTTGGAAAGATTACCAACGTTTCGGAAACTGGGAGACTTGAGGCCAGTTTCGAAACATGGGCTGATCAGGTGCCAACTAGGGAGTCGTTGGTGGATGGTGTTGAGACTTCGGATATGGATCAGGATTTTGTTTTTAGAGAAATCGATTCAGAACTTTTTGAGTGTAGGATTTGTAGGCTGAAGAATTTCAGAGTGTAGTGGAAAATTTTGAGTTGAGGGATTTGGGTGTGGTCTTGAAGTTTGGACATCTGAATGTAGTTAAAAACTGGGAAGTAATTTTTTATAGGTTAGGAATTCGACAAATAAAACTAAGGATTTTTTTCTAATTTATGAAAATCGAGATTTTGGCAAAAAGCTGTTACTTTCTATCTTTTAATAGACTGCATTATCAACAGGATTTTCTCACTATCAAATTAATGTTCCAATTTTTTGTCGAAGAAGCAAAAATCGTAAAATGAATGTTAAGGGAATTGATTTTGTCCGATAACTTGGTACACCGTTATAAAATCCACTTTTTTTTACTTCACATCAGCAGCCATGCCAAATAAATCTGAACAGCTCCTGCGTCATATATCCCTCACTGTTCCCACAGCGAAATAACTGTCTAGCGCAAAAAAGTGTTTTTATCGCATAACTTCTAGATACATAAAATAATCATCAATTTCCACGTGGACGTCAGCCCAGCGTAAACTTTACAACGATAAGCGACAGTATCGAAAAGCAAACAAGAAATTAAATATTCCACTATGAAAATCGTTTTTTGCTCTTTACTAAATCTTCCCCCAAAACAGCGTTAAAGATTTTGTAATCAGAAACAGGAAAAAATCCCCCGTGAGAATATTAATCACGTGAATGTTTAATAAGATCGAAGGGCAACACGAGCATAAAATATTACCAAAAAAAAATTGTAAAAGGACCACTGAATCTTCTCTCTCAAATACAGTTGCGCCCAAAATTTTTCAAACTATTTTTTCTCCCAAAAAGGCTTCTTGGCTGTGAGGGAAAAATGTATTCCACATTTTCGATTAATTTTGGACCAAAGTAGCATTCCCTACATAAATTCTACCTCTAATTTCTCCCCTTACTTTTTTCCTCCAAAAAAATTTCCAATACTTCAAATGGGTATGCCCAACAATAGCTGAATCAAATAATAATTAAGTTTCCTCCAGCAGGCAAAAAAATGGCGACTATCAACCCCCTCAGCGCCCAAGACTGACGAGTTCCTTCGTCCCTGGTCAAATTATTGTGGGAATAAATAAACAGGCGGAGAAATAGGAACGACACGCGGCGAATCGCGAAAATAGCGTCGAAAGCGATCTTCGCTGGGGCACAAAAGTTCCCAAAGGAAGCTGGCTATTTATAAGACGGAAGTGGCACGGCCAATTTGAAGACAGGAGGAAAGCGTGGACCCGGAGTTGCTGGAAAGTTTTCGAGAAGTTTCGCCTCATAATTCAGGGGCTGGATATTCTTGCAGTCAAGACGTATTTTCAGCGGGTGCCAAATCGCCAAAATATAAATTCTCGAGCCAGTGCCGGGCTTCGACGAGGGGGTATAGTCGCTAGACGCGAGGGAACCTGTAGTAAATCTCAAGGCCCGACTTTTCGGGGGTAGCAATATCGAAATGGAGCTACTCGTGCACAAGAGTTGCAAGATTTTTGTGGTTTCAATGTAAATTCAAGCCAGTTAAGTGGTAAACACATTCGTAGATAAATGGAAAAGGTGAAAAAAAGAGGTTAGGATAGTCGAGTCGATTTTATTTAGGTTAGGAAAATTGAGCGTTTGAGGAACGTGAATAGAATTGATTCTGTGAAATTAAATGATTGTTACATTGTCAGAGAATGTAAAGAATATCCGATGTGCAACGTTATAGGTTTCACTGTCAGTGGAGTTGTACGAATGTAAGATGAGTGTCACTGAAGGTGCATAGAAATGGCGGGAAATTGGAACGGGAGTTATTCATTAAGATGAATATAAGGTAGAATTCTCGGAATATTTCGTGGGTAGACTTATGTTTTTCTTTCATTTTTACGGGAATGAAGAGTGATATTAATTATACAAAGATGGATGAGATGCACTATGTAGAGGTGCAGAGAAATGACGCGAAATTCGAAGAGTTACTTATTAAGGCTAATATGATAGAAGGACTCTTGGAATACTTGGTGGATGAAGAGTTGTGTTGTTCTTTCATTTTTGCAGCGATGAAAGAATATTAATTATGCGATGTTGTAAGATAAACTGGGGCGAAATAACATCTCCGGTATCTGGAGTTACTCGTTGCTTGAAGCACCGGTATAAAGTGGCCCAGTTAGTTGCTACAACGGTGTAGTGAACAATTAATGAATTCTTAAGGGTAACTTAGTCGTGTATTTAAAATATCATTCACCGGAGAGCAGAAAATTTAAAAATGAAAAACACTTCAAACAAAATGCTGTTAATATCATGCCAGCAGTCTACAATTAAGTCCAAGAATTTCTGCAATTTATTGGTACACATATTATTCTATGAAATCTGAAATCCAAAATGGTGTACCACTTTAGTATCCTTATAAATAAAATTCCACAGAAATTTCAGTTCGTAAAGTAATTCTTTACCTGAAACATAACCTCAATATTCTCATTAAAATCACCACCACCAACTATGATATCACGCATCTCAAGAACCGTCCTACATTATTAACTTTTCAATCTCTCAGAAATCAAACAGCGCTTAAATTAATCACTACGCTCATTTATTCACGAGCAATCCAAAATGTTTTCCCAGTAACACGTGATTTACAGTGTGGGAGCAGACATCAGATAAGAATATTTCATTTGGCGTGGTCCGGGGAATGGGAGACGCGTGGAAAAGTGGAGTAACTCGAAATAAAATATTCATAATTAGCATTCGTACGATGTCAGGGGGCGAGTAAACAAGCAAGGAGGCGGTGCTTGATCAAAAAATCCGTCTCTTTCCATTTTTCGAGAGGGTTGCCAGGGTATACGTCTCCCAGAGAAATACGAGGAGAAGCAAGGGCCTGCTATCGTTTGCTCATGTTAACGAGACCCTTAATTATGTTTACAATCTACGTAGAATAAACTGTTCGTTATTAATGGAGGTCAAACGGGGTCCAACAGTGGCGCCACCATCGCCGGCGTGTCGCAGGTTTGTACGACACACTCGCATAATATTTGCACTTTAAAGAACGACAGAACCAACCGCGGGTCTAGTTAACAATTTTCCCGTGGAAAAGCAATTTTTTCCTAGACTCCTCAAGGAAGTGCTCTTCAGGAAATTGAGTGCAGAAATTTTGCAAAATAATAACTAGGTACAATTATTCGGAATCTTTTAGGTAACAGTTCATAAATTTTCTAGCATAAGAATACCTATATGTTAAAACTTTCTCAAGTTTATGATTAGTTGCACCTTTTTTGAATATTTCATTGTTCATCATAAGTTTTGAAACTAATTATGAGGTAATTAAAATAGTTATTTAGTGTTTTAAGTCTGCCTCTGCCGAAAGTGTCGCTTTTTTCTTAACCAGGAATCTCAAAATTCAAATTAATTTGTGTATTTATTATCTTTTCAAAATTTTCCGCAAAAATCTTGCACTAACATTCGCAGCAGAGAAATTTCCTAAAAACTCGACGAAGATAATCCTTTATTGCGTGCTAACTTATT
Source organism: Andrena camellia (assembly GCA_029448645.1). Classification (NCBI taxonomy): domain Eukaryota; kingdom Metazoa; phylum Arthropoda; class Insecta; order Hymenoptera; family Andrenidae; genus Andrena; species Andrena camellia. The sequence goes on along the minus strand of CM055681.1, from coordinate 1,303,735 downwards.
AATTAAGCTGTCGCCTCTTAAGAATAAAATTCCCTAGTTGAAAGGTGAGAAAAAGGAAGAAAAAGAGTGACGCGGGGGGACGGTAATTAAAATGGCGAAACAATCGAACTCGAACGGGAAGCCATTTTTCTCGATCAACGTGGGAATCGTCCGCTATCTGTTAAGCAGTTTTCTCGCGCTTTGTAATTTCATTAAGTCCGCTTAAACGATCTTAATTCCAGCTTACACCGTACTTTGGGAAATTCGCGGAATTTCAAGAAAGATGTGGATGTTAATCGCCACTTTACACGTGAGACGAAAACGACAGATATTCTACCGACACTTCATGCTGTAATTAGTTTAACTCCCACGATAAATGGATATTATTTCCAATATTTTTCTTACAATTGACTGCAAGCAGATTTGCATAATTTTCTTTTGCCTCCAGCGACAGTTTACCCATCTTCGTATGAAATAAATGAACTAAAACGCAATTTAATTGTTATGTATCAATAAATTACGTAATTGGTTAAATGATTGTTGTGCATAATTTGATTAATCGTTGCGCGTTAATTGATCGCTTAATTAAATGAATGAATATTACTTACAACTTGGATTTATATCGGTTGATTTGATATTTGGATTAATTAAACTTATATGTGTTATTATGATTTGTAATATTAAATATTTTAATTCTTTCTGAAAACATTGTTATTCGGTTTTAACTATATTCCCCTTTGTCTTCTTTGTTAGAAGACACATCATTTTCTCTGAAAAGTGTAGCGGTAGGAATATTCCGTAATTTATAAATAAATTAATCCTTTGCGATCAGAACATTGCCCGCAGCACATTTTTCCCAGAAGAGAGTTCAGTATAAATTTAAATATTAATTTATAACTTCCTTTCGGGAAAATGAATGAAACATGAATTCTGTATAAATATTCCACTAACCTCATTTTCCTGAGAAAGCTTTCCACGTGTTAACGGTAAATAAGTAACAGTGTCACCTAATACACATTTCAATATTCTCCCAACTTAATTTTATCTTAGAAAAGATTTTAAGTCATATCTAATATATTTAATGTCATTTTTATTTGATCCAAAATATTATCCGAAAATTTAATGAAATAATCAGCTCCAACAAAAGCAACGTCAGAAGAGATACTAAAAATTTAGTAAGGTAGACTAAAAAAGAGCATAAACTCAAACAAATAAATCCTTACTGCACAACTTCAGAACTGAAACAGTGCTATGGAGATCCTAACCTCAAAACCATCACGTGATCAATATTTCAAGCCCACAAGAAACAATACTCAAACAGCATAAATAATAATTATCTGCTTAAATAAAATGTTCACACTTCTTTTTACCAAAAAGTCCCAACACATGCCAACGCATTAAACCCAACAGTAAGTAGGGAGACGCAGAAACATCGCAAGTGAAGAAAAAGGAAGAGAACAGACGCAGCACCGTTAAGGAGAAGAAAAAGTAAAACGAAAGAATATCAGAAACGAAGTTAAACATAAAGAGGAAGCTGAACCAAGGCCGGCCACAGAGGAAGAAGCTGTATTGGAGACAGAGGAACAGGAAGGGTTCGAAAGAAACCGAGAATGGACCGCAAAAGAGGAAGTCGAGAATCTGCTGCACGCGAAATCCGGTGGTTTGCGCACAAATTGGATGTTATCTCTCGGCAGCTGGGGACAGAGGCGTACACAAAGGCATCGGGACGTAGGTACAGAACCCATGGTTGGCACACGACCGCGATCACATATTCGAAAGCTCTTAAACGTAAGATGAGAAGCTCACCGATTCTGGCATCGGGGTCCTGGAGACTCGAGGTGGCCTCTTTGGTGACGTACTGTTAACCATTCGCTTGGGCTTTTGTTAAAACGAGATTGCGTGTTTAGTTGCTGGAATTGTTCGATTGCTGGCATTGCCGGCGCGTTTGCTCGAAATTTCATTGATTTTGGTAATGGTGTTTGGGAACGCAGTGTTAGCCAGTTGGTTGGGCTTTTGTTGAAACGACGTTGGATGTTGAGGTGCTCGGACTGGTCAATTTTAGGGATGATTGATGAATTTAGTGGAAATGTTTTTTAATTTTTTCTTTCCTTATTTTCTTCTATACGTATTAGTGATTATTTCATTATTATTCTTTTCCTCGATTGATGACGTAATGCAGTGATTCCCAACCTGCGGGTCGCAAAGTGTTTTCTGGGGGTTGCTTTTTAGTTGGCGATTTTTAGCACTTATTTATTCTAATTATTAAGATAGAATTAAATTCTCAAATACAAATTTTTAATGTGTTTTCTTTACCTTATTAAATTTACCGTAGCTTATATGGGGGGGGGGGCAGTAGTTTTGAGTATTATAAAAGGGGATTGCGACTCAACAAAGGTTGGGGAACACTGATATAATAATATGAGATATCATTACAGAGTGATGAAAAATTTTGTGGTAAAATTTTTTTGACGTATTCAAAATCTCAAAATTCAAAAACAAATACTAAAAGGATCAAAATTCTGCTTAGCGATTTTTAAACGGATATCATCCTACTAAAATACAGGGTGATTTAAAAGTGGATTTCAAAGTTTTGATACTGGAATACAAAAGCCCCCAAAATGATTCTACACATATAAGAATCTTGTACCACATGTTTCTTCAGAATACTAAATATATATTTCTTTACAAATTAAAATTATTTATTCCTCATAAACAATAGATTGAACAGCTTCTAAGTTACTGACCAATTTATCTATAAATTAACTTCAATCCAACACTTGTTTCTACTAACTTCAAGCTTTAATTCTTCAAGCTGATAAGAATTGAAGAGTTTACAGCAAGCTTCCATTCCCACCAGACCACGAGACAGCAGTCACAAATGCAAGCCCCTCGTTTAATCGGCTATGATCGCAGACAGTTTAATAAAGCCTCGCCGAGGCACGTTCGAACGTGAAATTAGGCGCGGAGGGGGGAGAGAAAAAAACGAACTGCACCGATCGCGGCATTATAGAACGCAGAAATTCGCGCCTCGTCGATTCGAATTACAGCTTACGGCCGATTTTAACGATCCGCCGAAGCAGCTGCAGCAAATCGAGCTTCCTCGTGCTACGGATTCTCCGTGGGGCTGGTATGTCCGAGGGGAACGCTCGAGAAGCAGGGAAAAACGGAAGGGTTGGGGTGCAAGCTCAAAGCTCACCCCCCCCCCCCTCCGTCTCCCCCAACTACGGTGCTGGAAGATTGGCGAGGTTGTTGTCACGAGTTCGATTGCAAAAAGTGCCTTGCAAAGGTACCTTCTAAGCTTGGTATAAGGTGATTTGAGAAACATTTAATTTCATGTGGAATTTAAGTCAGTATCAAATGTTATGATAATGTGCTATATTTTTAAAGTCATTTTTGTTTTGACTGTCTGTCTTTTTTTGTACTTTTTATGTGGTGTTATAAGGTAGAATGTATTATTAACCTCATCTAATACAGTAATAAGAATACGATATGAAACCCGAGGATTCAGAAAATTATGCAACTTTGTTTGCAAGTAGAGTAGTTCGTCCGTAACACAAACCTATTTTTTATTGGTGCCATAGTGCGGTTTTAGAGGGTGAAATCACCCCTTGAAAGTATGCAGAATTTTCTTGTTTGTGCAATACCTCGAGAACGGTGAACAATATCGAAAAGAAGTTTAAACAAAAGTTGCATTCCTTTTTTATATCTACAAAACTGCGTAAAAATAATTATCGAGAAATAAATACTTTTCAAGTTAGCCCCACCACTAATCCTTAATTCGATAATTATTTTTAAACTCTTTCAAACCTAAAGAGTCTCCATTTCACGAAATAGAGGAAAATGAATTTAATAAACCCAAGTGCTGTCGAATCCTCAATTGCAAAATCTCCAGTTTCCCCTATAAGGATCTCCTAACCTAACGAGGCAGCAGACCAAACACCCTAGATCACAGAAAATAAAACCAAATTCCCTCGAACACCAATAAACACGCTCGCCAATTGGCTGGCAACAAAGAGGGCACGGCGGGGCAAAGGGGGGAATGGGAACAAGGACGAAATTCAAATCGAATAAGAGGCGAAATTTCCGCAAAACCGGAGGCACCACGAAATGGAGGCAATAAAATCGTTCAAAGGGAGCCCCGTCTACGGAAAGGCAACGCCGAGACACGCTGCAGGGAATTCGACAATCTTGGAGACGTCGAGGGGGTATGGGGGAGCTGGCTAAATGAAATTATTTCTCGAGGACGATTTGTTTGTAGGCACAATAAAACGTGCGACCGATGAAGATAAAAGAGGAGCGTCGTTGCCTCGATTGGCGTCGGGACGTGGCTCCCGATGAATGGGACACCACTCTGGAGAGGCGTCCATCGAAGTCGAAAGACGAGTGGGTAATCCTGTGCATGGCCACGGGAACAGAGAGAAGTCCTGGAGGATATCGAGAGACGACGGCGACATCAAACAGAATTCCACTTACCATTGTATGGCCGTTTGCATTGTACATTTGTGTTCGAGGAGTAGGCCTTCAATATCGGGCGCACGCTCATATCGATAATGAAGCGTCGATTACATCGTTTGGGTTTCTTTATGATCGCCGGGACGTGATCTGATTTGACGGAGGCAAGGACGGTATTACACAGGCTATTGAGCAGGATTTTGGAAATTGAAGGTAACGTAAATGCAAGTGACATTTCATGTTGTACAGAGTTAACTTTTATTTGCATTCCTTTCGTAAATTCAACTTCACCTACCACATAAAGGTTAACCCTTGCAGAAATGAAACCAATCCAAGAGTACCTAAACCTGTAGGATTGCTTGCAGTGGTTATATATGCAAGAGAGTACGATCATTTTCTTACGTTTAGCAAAGCCACGGAACGCAAGAGCGGGCCAATCATGACTACGACTTTTCATCAGCCGCGGGAGCGTGGCGAATCATTTCCCGCATCTGGTCTACGAAACAAGCACAAAAGGGAGTATCGAGTGATCTCGAGCTGCATCGAAAGATATCGAGAGGGACCAAAGAGGATTCGCGTTTTCCATTGTATCGAGATGTAGCGTGCGCTCTCGTCGGTCCGTATATCCGTGAGGAGAGTTATCGAGATGTTTATCCGCTTATAAAGGTCGCTATCCGAATATTTATTCGTTCGCCAGGAGCACCGATGCCCCGTGACGATCAGTTTCAAATGGTGAAGCGTCGCGACGTCCACTCTGTATTTATTGCACTGACGAGAGTCTACCTTTGCGCACACCTTTTTACCAGAACGAAAAAATACTCCTTCCGATGTATGAGGGTATATTAAAGTTCATTGATTTCAGGATTCATTAAACCTGCAGGAACAATTTATTATATAATTGTTTAAACATGTGGCCCCCTAATATCTCCCAGAAGGTGCACACGGTTCCTACAGAAGGAAACCACCATAAACTGCCTTCCAGACTTCATTTAAGTTGTTTTCGAGAGTTAACTGCAAGAAAACGCGAAATTCGGTCGTGTGAAAGCAATTTCCAGGAACATCGTATTTAACCAGCCCGAGCGTCCTTCCCAGGACACCTCGCCATTTTTCTCGTTAAAAAGAAATTCGACGATAGCCGAAGCACTTTCTAGAACGATCTTTTAATTCAATCATGATGCTAATTGCCAGACTACCCGTCGCTTCGAACAGCCTTTTCTCCTATCTGATTAAATTTATTTCTTCACCTTCGAGACAAAATTGATTCCACAATGTATAACAAATAAAAGAACCCATCCAATAAACAATCCAAACGCAATAAATTCTCTATAACTTTCATTTCATCACCAAAAAAAAAATGAATTTCTGTTTAACAATCACATCAAGAAATATATTTTAATATTTACTTCGTACCAACACTATCCCACCTAATATTACTCTACCTAAATGTCTCTAAGCTTCGAGATACAAAAAATCTCGTAACCAATTTAAGAGTGATCAAACGTTATTGAAAGGAAATCCTCCGCCCTTCAGCCCTCTGCGAAACTCCCATTCATCACATACGGATAAAACGCTCTCGGGTTTAAATATGGGCGCAAGGATAGAAGGAAAACGAAAAAGTGAATCGCGGGAAGAAAAGGAGGAGCTGGGATCGAGCTAAATGGCGCAGGAATGGGAGCGTTTTTTACGAGGTTACCGACCACTCCAGCTTTGGAGTGGCTTTCGCTACGTTTTCGCCACCCTAGCGTTTATGATGGCTCATTCGAGTCCCTCCTGCGAGGCGTCCAACGGCGCTGAAGAAACGCTCGCGATAATAAAGCTGACGCGTGATGCAGTACGCCTCGTGTTCGCGAGTTCTCGAATGGGAATGCTTCATGGGTGGGCGAGATGAACGTCGAAGCTCGGTGCTCCTTGTTTTCGAGTGATGTCACCGAGACGGTTAAAATATTTCTGGCGAGAGCCTCGTTCTCTCCTTGAATTAAAACTCCACCCACCCTTTTGCGCGTTCTAGAGGGCTGTTGGTTAGCTTGGTCCGTGACTGTGAAGTGACTCGGGGTGGAATGGGAGTAGGAGCAGGTCCAATTAGGTGATTGAACACTGTGGAGATTTTAACGTTCTCTTTTTCCGAGTTTCTCAAGTATTCTTTAAGTAATTTCTGGCAGAGCTTGAGGCACGCATGCGGATTAAAGGCCCGGAGTGGGAAATGGCAGATTTGCTGGGCTGAGAGGAGTTGGGCTAGGTTGATTAAGTGAAAGCTGTTTATGAACTACTTCGTGTTCCTCATGAATAACGTTTCGTTTTAAATAATCAGTGAACAGCCCCCTGGCGTTCTCAACCGAGACGTCACAATAATAGATGTCACGGTACATGGGCAGAGGTAGGCCCTAAATTTCTGCTGCTTTCCAGTCACAATAGCGAAAAAGATGGTGTCAAACTTACAGCTGACATCCCCCATCGAATCAGTGAAACATTCTCCCAAACAGTCCTCAAGATAAACTATACAGTCGCGACATCGAGCGTCCACGCACGACTACCCTCGGCTCCAGGTCCTCACCCCCCTGTTTCTCCCTCCTTTTCCCGCTTCGCCGAGTGCAAAACCAAGAATCAGAGGGAGTACACGACGTCGAGGATCGGCCTGACCCTAGCCACGACCTTCCTCTACACGTCGTTCGGGGTCGTGTTTGTGGACGAGGAGGCACACGATCACGACCAGCGAAGAGAGCTCGCATAATTTTCCCCGCTCACCACCGTCGCTTCGGTAGATCAACTTTATCTGACCGTTCGCAGATACGCGGTCTGAAGATAAGGTGCAGCGAGGTGAAATTTTCGGGGATGCCCCAAGCACCCAGCTTCGCTTTATCTCCTTGGCTCCCTCCCTCTGCCCCTGGGAAGCTTCTCCTGGCGCTGCGGCCACGATAATCATCGGCCCCCTTTGTAATCCCGTGTATTTTTATGATTCACGGTCTTTAGGTGCGCCAAGGCGGCCCTCTAATCGGATTTCTTTTGCTCGACGAAACGGGACGCTTCGAAAGGAATTCAAAAAGAGAGATTAGGCATGGATGGGCAAGTGCTGTGATTCTGACTATAAATTTCGGTCGTATTCCCGCCGATTTCAATGGGCACGTGTATCTTCTATCAAAGCGAACTTTGGTTAACATAACCTCAAAATATGCGCGCAGAATTCACGCGTTTAGAAGAAGACAGTCATACCCTTTTAATAAAGTGTAAATAAGTACATCTTTTCCAAGGTTCTTCCGCGGAAGGTGACTTCGGGTTCCTAACCTAAAAGATCTCTGTGAACATTGGAAGCCTAACCTCCAAATACAGTCGAAAATTAATCAAATTGGCTCGTGAAGCACAGCAAGGTGCAAGCGACCAGTGAATTTTTTTGCAACGCGTCGCATGCACGTCACGACTGCATTTTACAGGGACACTTCCTGCTCCAGGGGTGAGAGCCACCTAGAAGGTTAATCAGAGTCGAGGTAAACAAGCAGAGGACCGCCCAGCTTGGTAATTAGTAAGGTCTGTTAAAGTGGATTCCGACACTGGCACACGGTGCCACAAAAAAAGAGCGCCGCGACGGGGATTAAAAGCCGTCTCGATTCCGCGACCCCTTTTTCACATTTCCCTTCCATTCTCGTCACTACGCAGCCCTCGCCTTCATTCGTTTCTCCTTATATTCATCTTCGTGCCCCTTCATAGATTTGTAGTAACAGGCAGACTAGAACACTACCTGTTCCTTCTTGGTCGCTAAGCCTATCTCTTCTTGCACCTCTTCCTACATCTTCCATAGTTGCAAAACATATTTTCCCATTTTTATTGCTACTAAAGCGTATCCTAAAACGCAATCCAAGTTCGTCAATGCAATAAAAAGCTTCTGAATATGATATAATAATCACTTAATCGCCTCCCAAACGTTCAGATTATGCCTCCCAAGGGGTCCCATAGGGTACAACAGACTCTTAACGATTCCCGAATATCCCAACGAGGTTCATAGCACGCTCATTTCAGGCGCATCCCCTGTTTCAATTACTCGCCTCCTGATCTATCACTAAACAGCCCGGTTTATTCCAGCGCGTTACGCGAGTTCCGCTCACTCGAGAATGCAACGAGGCCCCCGACGCGCGCGCCTCTAACGGTGGCGCCTCATACTCGCACGTCCTCTCGGAAAATGAATAATAATAATAACAGAGAGGAAAAAAAGGGGGCAGATCCGGATTCAACGATGCGAAATACCGTGCTGACGGTAGCTGGGCGCCGACCGAATTTTTCATCGGCATTACCGATTTATATTTTACGCCGGATTTACCGTCGAGTATGGACGGTCTTCGTATGTGCTTCGAGCGAAGCGGAGAACGCGCCGATGCACCTCGTCAAACGCTCCCTCGTACACACCAAAACCTGGACCATGTTTTTCACTGATTTCTTTTTACTCCTCTCTCTTCCCTCTTCCCTCTTCCCTCTATTCTTCTGTCGTGTCCCGCATTTTTATGCTTCGAAGTGTGGGCACAAGGACTTCGAATCTACGGGCTGATCCGGCAGCTGGTTCTATGTTAGGAAATAGATTTCGTTGAACGTTTCCACCTAACATAAAGAAACATTCAAATCCACTTCTAATAATTCTCAGAATCACATTGTCCTCCTTGAAATATGTTGTTAAGCACGAAATGCATTTCCAAAAAGTAGAAAAATTAGGAATTATATTAATGCTACTATTAAACACCTAAACACATCAGAACTGGACGAGCAGCTGAGGCCAATTGTACCGGGAAGGCAAGTTCCTAAATTTTTGGAAGCCTCTGCACTCTTCTCCAAACGCAAGTAACGTCAAACAAGAACGAAGCAACCAAGGAACTACTACGTCAGGTTATTCTTCTCACCAAGAATCACCCCAATTCCATCCCTCCTGCTTTCGAACGGCCCAACAAACACAACCACTCTTCACAACCACTTTCGTCCGCTGCTCCATGTACGCTTATATTTGCGCGCCCGCGCGTAGTCAAACGTGTTTTTGCGCGACTGCTAAGCGTCCACACGCGTGCACCGTCCCTCCTACGTGAACCGGGCTGCAGTTGTGTCCCCGTGCTCGCTGATAGGCGAGAGAAAGGGTGAGGCTGAGCAGGCGTCCCAGATAGTCGACGCTTTGTATTTGCCCATTAATAGTGAACTACCATCCTAGCCGGGTTGCCTAGTCGGCGCTGAGAAATTAGCGGAGGCGCTAATTGTGTTACGTAACCTAGTTAGCGATGTGTGCACTTGGAAATTTGCAGCGAAGATCCAGCTCCCGCGTTCTCTCCTCCGAACCATCCTCGGCACCTCCCCCCCCCCCCCGCATCTGCCCCGCAACCCCATATCGAATGAGCTTTTTCGTCCTAATTAATCGATCGTCGATGTTCCGACTGTTCTTCATGCCTGGTCTTTGGCTCTTTCGCAGCTGAAGGACCGTTTCCGCGTCGAGATTCCCGAGCGTCTTTTATGGGGCGAGTTCCAGGACTTGTTCGTTTTCGGGGCGGTTTTTGGGGCTGGAATTTCTGCGAAGTTGGGATTTCGCTGGGTAATTTTGTAGATCAGAGTTTTTGTGAAACCTGGCACGGGGTCGTTAACCTCTTCTGTAGAAATTGGGTCACTTTGACATGGTCGAGCGAGAAGCAATATCTTTATGCTCGTCGAGCTATGGGCAGTATCTTATTGGTAGAAGTGGTCCATGGTGCAACGAAGTTTTTATGAATTTTGTAGTTGAAATTCGGTGTAAGGTTTCTGGATAATATTTTACTGAATGCAATTTAGCTGATGTGATTTTATGGTACGTTAACTTAAGTCTGATTTAGTTAGTATATTTTTGTATCTCTTTCTTTAAAAAGATTCTTGTTTTATAGAGTGGAAAATCCTTTGATGTGATGGGATATAAAAGAAAGTATTGTAACAACATGAATGTAGTTTCTGTGGCATAAAGAATGAAAAAGTTCTTTGTAATAAATTATGCTTGGATAAAGTTGTTTTAAGTTGTATTGCTGTTTTTGGACACGATCTTTTGAACATGCTTATGAAGAGGAATTATGTAACGGTTTAGCAGAGAAATGAACATGTGGCGCCACCTGGAAGAGCTTCACCGCCAGAGGGCTACGATCAATTGTCCATTCTGACTATTGTTGATCAATATTAATAACTGCACTTCACACAACTATGCAACTTCTCATCAATGTTTTACAACAATTAGCGAACGAATACTCTTATAATATATTTTACAGTTTATTGTATAAAAGTCAAGAATAATTTCATTATATTATCAGTAAATTCATGGAATTCAAGCTCGAATTACTTTATTCAGCTGTCCAATTCAGGACTGCACGAGCCTGACAAATGACTAATAAATGCAGCAGCCTATTTCCTGCAGCCATAATAAACAATAAACATATTAAAAACCTCTCTAACGCTACCCCATCATCGGATTCGCAGTTAAACATCGTAATGGCGAAAAGTGTATTATGCTGACCACCCGTATTTTGACGAAAACATGTTCTATTGATTAAAGATCACAAAACACTGCAGATTGAATAATGCGAGAACCATTTATTATTTAAATTCCCACTAACACATATGCTTCTATATAAGGGAATACTCCCATAGTCAATTATTTATCGGTAGTAAAGGATATCTGATAGCAGTATAATTTAAAAAATACCAAATACCTTAATTTTTATAAAAATTAATTTCTAGTTCGTATGTCGAAAGACCACAAATTTCATCTCCTTTATTTATTAAAAAGATGGTCGTCTCTCAAAGCTTCAGAAGTTAGAGGTTCTTGCTCGTTTGCACTGCTCCATCGAAACTAAGAATTTCAGTGGATCTACCCTGTCCTTCTCAAGGGTTGAGAATTGTTAATATGTCAACCCCTTTGAGAGTCGCAAGTTGTTAATATTTCATTCTCCTTAAGGATTCAGAATGTTCAATGATTCGTTTTTGTGAGGGATTAAAGATTATACATGCCAATGGTTTAGCTCTTTTTAAAAATACTCTGAGGGGTTTCCTGCGACCTGGCTTTCCTCAGTGACCAAAGATGGAGTTCATGAATTTCGTCCAAACAGCAAAGGATATTGAAGCAGTGTATAAAATTTCGTCAGACGAGAGAAAATTCAGTTTACCATTTCGATAATGTGAAACTGGTTTATGGTCTGCCATTTAAATTTGCAGTGTACTAGTTAATAAAAATATATATTTTATTAACATATTTTAATATATTTTTTTATTATTTATTAATATATTTTTTTATTAACTTTTGTTTATGTAGCATTCTTTCACTATTAAGGTTATAGGTGCTATACATTTTTTAATCACTGTGTATATTATAGTAGCTTTGGCATACTACACGATGGTGCATAAATTCAACAAAATAGTAACCCATTTAAAAGTGTGTTTGAAACTCTTAGTAGTAAGAATTTTTCTTCTTAATGAAACTACGATTAATTTTCTACACAGCTTGCTATACGCGTTCAATTACCCTGAGTTAAGTTAGGTCTAAGTATCCACCGAGCATTGCTGCAATAAACGTTTGATTAAACATTATTACCCCCAACCACCACTAACACATTAACTTGTGCATTCTATGCAGCTTTCATCAGTAGCAATATCTCGTATGCGTTTCCACTATCTACCAGCCATTGTGGTATAGTGATCATTAAGTGCTTCAATGTAAGATAGTCACGAACACGACGTTAAGATAATCCAAGAATCCACTTTGGCGAAACAATTAATTTTTCTCATGCATAAATATGATTTTACTCGCACACAGTGTATTTAAAGCTATTATTTCCTAGTTATTTTTATCACGGTGTGTACTATATTGAAAACAAGCGATAATAACTGGTACAAGCAGTGAGCATCTTTATTTTAGTTACCCCCATACATTCTAGAAATTTAAAAATCAAGTGCCAATAGTTTATAGTCTTTTAGCTAAGGAAATCCCTAAGAACTACTTCTCACATAACCCACATTTCAGACTATGGTGGAGGTCACAGGTATTGGCCGGTCTGGACGGTCGCGGGGAAACGGCCCTCTCCGTGCATTTGTCACTTCGAGTTGCACTGCTCCCAAATAGTATGGTGAGGTAACAGGAACGCTACTCGGCTCTTTCTATCTATAGGTATAGATTCTATAGCGTAGCCCAGGAGAGAGAGAGAGGGAGAACGTTAAGAAAAGGAGCGCCGTGGCAGTTAAGTACCCCTCACTTGCTCTGCCCGTCCCATATATGTGACCGCACCATAGTCGTAACGATACTCAATACGTAATATACTTTCCTAACAGCATCCAGCGGTAGCAATATCCCAAAGAGCTCCGCCGAAAGCAAGCCCCGATCGTAGAGGAACGTAACACAGCCACGCAGCCAGCGTTAAGATAACCCACGAATCCTCGCGGATAAGTGACTTCCTAATATCAGGAGCTCTTAAACGACCACGGCTCGCATAAGTATTCGACGGCATACGCCGCAGCCGAGCGGAGTTTTAATCGCGCAGAGGGCGCACGTGTAGTCTGCTAGAGGGCTACAAGCGAACGTGCACGCTGGTCTCGATGTCCTTCCCATTTCCTACGTGTAAATATATAAATATGCATTGTGCAACGCGAGCTTGTCGTCGAGTTTGCCGCGCACGATCCTAAAATTTGCGAGTGCGAATGCGACCCAGTTAACTGGTGGTGCTTCAGCGGGGAATCTCGAAGTCCTCCGTGTTGTGTCGTTTGGGCTCAGAAAGTGTAAAGGCAGGTCTGTGGGACGTCTAACAGGAGATTGAAATGTGGATTGTGAATAAATGAACTGAATTATTTTGAGAATCATGGGTAAAGATGAGCTGAACTAACTACAGGGTCTTCTTTGCCTTAAAAGATTTTGAATTCAGAGCAGACACTTAAAATGTTACAGAATTCAGTTAGCGGAGCTCTGGGATTTTTTAAATGGTTCTCTATTGATTTATGGTACCTTACACTTTGGTAAATCTCATTGAAAAGAAGCTTCTGTCTAGAAAGGGTTTTACGTAATGGTTTAAGTCGTTTAAGATATGCAGCAACTGGAGGAGGTGCTTAGTGGTCAGATCCAATCACAATTGTGTACCAATAGATCAAAGATCAATATGGCATCCTTGGGATCTCATAGAATTTAAACAGATCTATTGTTCCTTCTTCCATTCAACAGCATAATGAAACATCCACAAGGAACACTTTCCCACCTGCTGTTATCTACATTCTGTAAGCCAGTTGGCGCCACGGTCGTTTAGAATCAGCAGGATAATCCCACTTGTAAAACCCATTTCCAATACCATTCTTAGTTTTTCTGAAATTACCAGGGAAAGGGTAAAAAATCTGCCGGATAATGAGTTCCAGGGAATCTCTTCAACCAAACAGTTCCGAAGTTTTCATAGAGGTCTTGAAGGGCAGGTTGCGATCGAAAGTTTCACAATGGATGGAATTCAGGTCGTTATGTCACTGATAACCTATAAGGTATCACTCAATAGATTGGAGTAGCGAGGATAAATAGGGCCAACAGTTGAGGATGCCCCATGGATGACCAATTATGTGATTGCTCGTTATTGTTTTACGATCCCCCCAAGTTATCCACTGGCACGAAGGGGAGTTAGTAGCACGAAGTTAAATAAACGGATGGTAATAAAATGGAAGTACCAACGGTGTCTTCAGTTTGGGTGATTCTTTCGCAGGGATGGGGGAAAAAGGGGACAGATGAAGTGGGGCATGGGTAGTTACGCGATGGACGTGTTAATTTCGGTGGCGTTACTGGCTTCTATGCTGTTTGGCGAGATGAGCAGTTGAACATTTTTAGGTTCTTAGTTTAGAGACACTTTGAAGATTCAGTATACAGGATGTTTCAGAACCATGGGCACAGGCTTCACTACTAGTTATAAAATAGAACTAATAGAACTTGTGAAAAGGAATGAAGCAATGCTCTAATAGCAGTGTATATCTAGCAGTTCCACTCCTAGCAGTGTTGGATGACCTGCCTTCTGAGTTCAACAAATCCTGAAACCACTACAACTATCACTCCGACATAATCAGCATTCACCAACACCACCTAAAAGAGGAAACTCGCCTTAGTCTCCCTCCGGAAAAATAAAAAATCCAAGTCAACAGCCACCAATCGACCTTGCTTCGACTCACAATGGAAATTCATTACATTTACTTGCGGTCCTCGCAATTCCTCCGCGGCACAGACATGACAAGGGTAAGGGGGAGAGGAATATTTGCTTTGAAGCAGTCTGCGGAGGGTAGTCGGGTTTACGCGTTCAGCCTTGATAGAAGTAAGCTTTTTCATCGGAAGGGAACTAATTTTGCGACGATGAAAATGCACGTTTACAGGCCGCGGCCTGGCAAAAAGGGAAGGACGTGCCGTAGGAAATGGGGGCTGAACGACGAGCACACGGGGCGATGGGCGGGGTAGTAGAAGGAGGATGAGGAGGAGGAGGATGGTGGTGGGGGAAGGAAAAAACCATGGACCGAAGCGGAACGGTGAATTCGTTCGTTTGTTCGTCCCTGGTCCTCGGTCGAGCGGTTTTGTAACTTTGTAACAAAAGTGCATTTCCCATTTCCGCGTGTGCCGCGCGTCGAAATTAACCTGACGCTGGGGCGAGCAATACTGTGGAGTTTCCGTTTAATGGACCGTAAGGTAACGGGATATCTCCGATAACGTATTGTTGGCGGAACAAGCCCTCCGCGTGCTGTCGTTGAAGGCATCCTCAGGGTCTGTCCACTTTTTCAACCTACCCCCACCTATGGCTCCCACTGTCTCTGCTCTGTGCAGAGGTGGTGGCTGATTGAATTCCGCGTGGAAACGGTACTCGTAATTGCGATTGGAGCCCCGCGGAACGTCGAGCAGCGTGAACTGCTCTGTCGACTAGGTGGTTCCCCATCGAATAAATAACGACGAATATTAAGAATAATCGGTATAAGCCGACTGCAGCCAGGTGTAGCTTCTCGCAGTCAAAGGAGCCATCGATCGCCAGTAAATCCTTCAAAGATCGAGCTATTTGCCAACGTTTCCTCTATAACAATAGGAGGCTGGGTGGGGGAGGACGGGTCAACAGTTTCGCCGGAACCCACGTCGTCGACGACGGTCTTTACGTCATTGTCCCACGAGATCCATGCCATTAACGAGTTTCGAGCTTCTTACTTTCCATCGAGAACTCTCTAAAGTGTCGCCCAGCTTCGGCCCACTTCAATCGACAAAGACGGGCTTTTGCGAGGCCCGAAGCTGCCAATTAGGGTAGTTATCAAATTCAACGGGTCAAAGGGAATCACTGATCGCGGGTCCGGAATTGAATGCCGTCGACGTGGCGCACACACACACGTGCACGCCCCTTAACTACTAACTTTTTCACGTCACCCTGGAATTCCTCCCCCCTCCCCCCTGGCTGGGGGAATCGATATAAGACTCTTCGAGCCTCTTCGACTTCGCCTAAGTCCGTACTTCCCGCTATCAAAACGTCCGTTGTGTCTAACGAAGTGTTTAAGATTATGTCTCGGGCTCAGATGACGCTTCTTATATTGTTGACTCGATGCTGAAGAGTGTAGGGGCTTGCACTGCTTGAGAGGTGGAGACGCACTCGCTGATTGGTTGGTGTATTGTGGAATTTAAAGTGGCTTGTTAGGTTAGGTTACTTTGAACATCTTCTTTGGGTGATTTAAAATTTATGTAGGATATTGGGAAGGAACGTCACTATGAGATATGAATCCTTGAGTGGTTCATTTTCTGTAGATGCTTTGAGCAATTTTTCTAAATTAAAAGTTCCTCATTGAGGGAAATAGGATTTTTTTTCCTGTTCAAGTTTCCGGTTCCCAGAGTCATTTTCCAATTTATTTGGAAGACAAGACCAGTTTTAAAATCATGGAGGCTAGAATCATGGAAACGACCGCCATTTTGTTGACTACGTTAGTTCATCGAATACAGTCAATTGAATTCCTGTTTATGAGTTTGGAACATCTATTAAAAAACACTGCAAAATTCCAAAATATATCTTGGATAGAGATCAAATTAAGGATAAGTGAGAATATTCCTCAATGTCACGATGCAGAGCATTTCTGAAATTTTTTACCAAATATTTAAGACCATATTATACTATTGAAAAGAATAGATGTTCATTTTCGTCACTAGCGTTGAATTTTTCAAGCGATATAATGTCCCACTGACACGTCAGAAAATATTCACGAGGTTTTAAGTGTCCCCACAATGGGCTTCCAGCAGAGCCAACAAGCCTCCACGTCATTGTTCTCGGACAGCCATTAACAAGTTCGTAGCTTCTTAGTGGACGTCCACGAGTTTGCGAAGCGATGGCACTTCAATCGACGAGGAACGTCCGACTTCTCGATGTCGCCAATTAACTCGAAAGTCGACGGACCGTCAAAAAGTAAATCATTAACGATGCAGCACGATGAGACATTGGATACATACCCCCCCCCCCCCCAGCGTACGCTTCATTTTTACGTTGCACCGTCGTTAAAAATATTTTCCCAATCTTCTTATACTTATATGCCACTATACTCAATATTCCCTTCCTCAGTTTTATAAAACTGTGGCTTTTAAATTGGCCATTTTAAATGATGCTTTTTTTCAGAGGCTTCACAAAGCCCAGCCAAGGAAGTTCCTCAGGATCTTTCCCTGTTCTGGATCATAATAGAACCGTCACTTCAACAATTTTTATTTTACTCCACCCGTGTGTATTCTGCTACTTTCTACCTCTAAACAGTGGCAGAGTGTATCTAAAAGTATGGATTGATAGGAGACAAGGGGGCCCACTCAAAACTATAAGGCTATCACTTTAATTTTTATTAGAAATAAATAAAATTTTCAAAAAATACATAAGTGGTAAAAAGTGCAGTTAAAATTTTTGTGAAATAAATGAATAATTTTTAGTCATTCCATGTTGGCAGTAGACAGTAGATACTAAATGTAAATACAGATTGTTATAATTGAATTCTTAAATTATTTTTTTAATTTTAAATGAATGGTGGATAATTTTAAATAATTCGAAATATTTTAAAATAGTAATACAACGTAAATTTTAGTTGCATACAGTAATAATATTGGAACTTCTATTATATTTTCAAGCTACTAGAAGGTCATTAACATTTTTAACATATTGTCTGATGTCTAAAGGGGCCCACTTATGAGTGAAAAAAATCATGACAGCGCCTCAAAAAGCCTCCCATTCACAGGTAATCCACCCCAAAAGATGCGCACATACTATGTCCCCAAAGAGATCCCACACACCTCAAATCAAACAACGTCCACACCACCTCCCCCCACCAATGCCCCTAAAAAAAACTATCGGGGACCTCTGTAAGAGACCTCCTTCAGTCGATCGATTGTTTCGCGAGAACCATTAACGAATTTCCAGCTTCTTAGTTCGCGTCCAGCCAAAGCGGCACTTCAATCGACGTAGACGCCTAGCGTCGTTAGTCTCGAAGCCGCCAATTAAGTCAAAAGGGGGAAAGTCTCGTCGAGTTGCCGGGCTCCTTCGCAGCGATGCGGTTCCTTTACTCCGTCGGGAAAGGAACAGGGGGTAGGGGAGAGTGCACTTTGGCCCTGAACAGCCACCTGACCCCCCACCCATCCAGCCCAATCCCGTGTATCCCGTGTGGGCCACCCCACCGCCACCCCCTCGAGATCGAACTTCAAGTTGACAGACCGGTGAACACGGAATTGTTCGTGGCTGCGACACAGGGCCGAGGAGGGAAGATTTGCCTCGATGGCATCAAACAAGTTGCACACCGCTGGACAAGGAGCGAATCGAGTGCCAGGGGTTTCGGGTACATGGACCGGAACGCGTGCCAGAACGCGAGAAAAGGAAGCTGACCCCATACTTGGCCGCGGGGACTGTAATTGTTTCGAACTGGGTTGCTTCTTTATGGCAGAACGGATTGCAAGAGGAATTTAGGTGTTTGAGAGATACGAGGGCACCAAATGTAGGGGAAGGTAGTTGATGGTTGAGCAGGGCTGACCTAAAACTTGTACTTTGCATGGGGTTTCCATAATAGCTTCTTGATAATTATTTAGGTGGTAGTGACCAATAAGGAAGCTCTGACGAAAAGTAAAGTGGAAGTAGGGCTTTGCTCAGATGTACAGAATTCTGTAGTATGCGGATAACAAATTACACATATACTACTGGAGCTGGAAGTGGACTATGTTGGACACCCATGGGGACATTTCTTGCTGGAGGAATTTATATTATTCTCGTAAACAATTTATCTCTACAGTTATGAATATTTTCTCAGATTACTGTACTTAAGAGTTAATGTGTTGCTTGCTTGCTTCTTCCTTTGTCATTTAATCTTCTACAATGAAATGTGGAATGAGAACCAACATATGTGGGCACTGAAATTCGTATTGTGAATGCCATTTGAAATTATGTTCCTTATATTATAGTACAGTTCAGACTGCATGAGACATCAATGCAAACTTTCTAAGCTTACGAGTAAACAAAATACCATATTTCAAGAAAAAGAGAAGTATACTGCGTCACTTATATCGTAGAAAATCTATTGCAAATTGCGGAAGAAGATATACCAAGTTTCCAGCAGAGTACAATGCCCAGTATTGAGGTTATGATCGATATCAGGACTAGTTGTTTCAAGATAATTTCGTCTACTCTAGGGTTAAGATCTCTTAAGCTGTTTATGACGATAGTTAGCTGCGCCAGGGAAATACTTAAGCGCATTCAGCTTATCGCAGAGGTTATGGCATCCACTCAATTCTTTCATGGCTCATTCACATGCAAATTAAATGCGCAATGTTAGGACACTTCATAGACTACAGAAGAGGCTGCAGAATATTATCCTTTCACACCGCTCATGTTTATTAAACTGTAGCTCGTTACACAGTGCAGTTCACTAATCAAAATCATCATAATACGAATTGCAATCGAATCCAGATCCTGCTACTGTATACACCTACTCCACTTGTGCATATATGCCAATACAAAAAAATACAGCGGGGAAACTTCAGGCAACGAAAATGGAGGTCCATCAATGGAGTAAAGTTATAGAACATCAAAGCAATCCTCTCATTTACAGGTAAATGAATATCATCCCAAGCCAAATGTACCCACTGTCATCGCCTCAACAGGCAAATTGAGGGGATGGACCCCTGCCAACAACAGACGCCGCAAATGAAAGACTGACTGCAAGATTCCCTGAAACTATCAATGCAGACGCTTCTATTCCTCAGCAAACGTGGTTCCCACACACCCAAACTTTAAACAACCCCCCAGCGTCACTCTCGCGTCCAACATCAACGAAATCCAACTATTTAATTACCCGTCCCATCTCAATTAGCCGCCCCAGGATGGCGGTTGACGGACAGTGATTAATCGCAACAAAAATAGAAACAGTAAGAGCGATATGTCCAGGTGGCGTGGCCTCGCTGCAGAAAAGGGAAGAAAAGGTAATTTGCCCGAGCATGGGGTGGGACTCGGAGCAGAGGACAGAGCCAGGGGTCTGCGGTTATGGGCCACGGTTCGCTGTGCATTACGTCCAGGGAATCATCCAGCCACCCTTGTCGGCGTTATTTCCGCGATGATCATAATCCAACCCCTCGGTGTTGTTTTCGCACGGGTTCACGCCAGATTCCGTGCGTCAGGGGGTGGATTAAGGATTTTGCGCCAGCCTGCCCCTCCACCTTGACGCAGGCCTGGCTAATGGAAAGAAGAAAGCGAACGCAACTCGGCGAGTTTTTCTCGGTTTAGATGCCCGTTTTCACAGCTCGTTGCGCGGGACCAAGGGGTGGCCTGGCTACCAGTTGCACCCTCACGCCCGCACCTCGCGATGTGTCGATCGAGGGAATGATTTATGACGCGATAATAGCGGGCAGGGAATCGTACCGTTGGTTTTATCGTCGATTTCAACCCTTTGAGAACGGTTGTTGCGGTGTCGAACATTTATTAACGAGTTACCGCTTGCTCGTGAATGTCTTGTTCGGGTTTTTCCGCCGGCTGCAGAGCGGTGGGGGAAGATTTATGGCTCCCAGCGAAGTGAATTGAACACGAATTTGGAAACTTGTATATTTTTTTACGTGTCGTCGAAAGGTACCTCTGCTGGACTGACTTTGACATTCGTTTAGATAGTTGAGGTTAGGTTTGATGGCGGTGTCATGGCGGTACCTTGTGCATACAGTGCATTACGGATGTTTATATTGTAAAGTGGAATTTTTCTGCGGGATGTGGTTAAACGGGAGTGAGATTTGTGTTGTAGTTTACGGTGGAAGGACTGATGGGTCGGTTTTGTATAAAGAGGGCTACCAATTGGTGCCGCGACGTTACAAGCAGGGTATTCATTGTCCTGTCACACGGTCGATACGCCGACTAACGAGACGATTGCGGACAATATAATTTATTCCACGATCACGGGGTAAGAAATTGCGGGGATAACCACTTACCGGCATGCGATTCACCTAGGATGCACGAATGCGGCAGCAAAAACCAAGTCAGCACCAACGACCACTTCATCTTCGAATCTGCAAGGATAAAAAGGGGAATAGTTAATTTCAAACCATCCTGCAGCACCAGATAAATTATCAATATCCATCAGTTTTTAATTAAAAACTTTTTTTTTGTTTTATTTTAATCTGATTTCGGATAATAAAGATTTCCTCAAATTCTGAAACTACAATCCTTAACTTCCTGGTGTACGAAATTACGGAATCTACACCTAAAAACTTATTTCAAAAAGTTAACTGCTTTCGTCCCCCACCCCCTGTTCCACGGAAACATCAATACTTAATTCTGAAATAGCATTTTGCAGCCTGCCACTAACACCAAATGACTTCCTCCGCTCCTCCCCCCAATAAAAAGTTTCCAAATTCCCTGTCCCAATTATGTCTTCCCAAGGAGCATATCCCAAACATTAACGTTCCCCATAAAAACCCTTCGAACAGGATTCTAACTACTTCCGCGAGTGGAGGGGGCCAGTGAAACCGGCTTAATCGACTCCAAATGGCCGAAAAGTAGAGTGGCTGAGCAAACGTCGGGCTAACATCGGCCGCAGACCCTATACTTATCCAGCTCGCATGGTTTATCCTGCGGACCCTCACGGAACACTGAGAAACAACGCACTCGCCACGAATTAATGCGGCCCGCAGTCGTTTCCAAACGGGCGACGGCCTGCAATTAGGGGAGGGCCCTTATGTGCAGCTTGTATTACGGGCAAAAGTGTTCTGCTAATCCTTCTTTCGCCTGGCCAGAAACGGATACTGATGGATATGCCCCGCGGCCACGTCGGCTGGCAGACGGATCGCTTTCGACGCGATGGAACCCCCGACGATCGATACCGTTCGAATTTTTAGGACATCCTAGCCTTCCCGGTACCCAAGGAACCAGGTTAAAGAAAATTCGGAGTTTGACCGAGGATAATTTTTCACGCAATAATTCTTTTATGCGAATCCCAGACTGGTGGGAGCTTGATAGGCTCTTGCCTAGATTGGTGTGAATGAGTGAATGAAGATAAAGAGGGTGAAATGTGTAAATAGCAGAATAACCTAGTAGGGGTACTCAATAATTTATAAGGGGATTGTATTTTCGTGAGAAATTTTGTGTAATGAGTCAACCCGAGGTAGTTTCCTCTCTACATCCCATTTTCAATCATGTCCTGGGTGGGAAAAGGGACGATCGACGCCCCTGGCACTCTAATTCAATGCAATCTACCAAACTAACGCGAAACAATTCGCGACGAGGGAAGATCAATGATTCACGAGATCGAAAGAGTCGAATATAAATTTCCTATCTGCGCGGGATCTTTGGAAACCGCCGCACGAACGAACAGTTTCGTCGCGTCCGAGGCAAACGATCGCCCCATTTCTACAGGGGCACAGAGGAAAGATGGGGAAACAGACACAGAAAGAGCCGAAGCTAATATCCGCGGAGCAGCTTTTATTTTTCTTTATTAGCCAGATGCTGTGACAATGGTGAGGCGCGGGGATGCAGTGTCAATGGTCTGGCTTTTTGCGAGCTTCATTCCTGGACTGTAGATTTTTTCCAGTGCACTGCCAGTGTTTTAGTGCATTGGAGGAGAAGGGCGTGTATTTGCTTGCTGAAGCAGTATTTGTGTAATAATGCTGAGTGTATTTGATTAACAGTTGTACAACAGCAGAAAGGAACAAATTATGTAAAAGTACAGCATATTTGCTTTGAAGAAAGAAGACATGGCAAGTAAAGAGATAGAGTATTCTGTGCATCCACTGACAAACAGTTCTAGAAAGTGGAAACCGAGTTTTCTGGAAATACTACGTGGAGCTGAGACTCTAGGTCTGAATGTAGTTAGACAACATATGCCACTTCGATTATAAACTAATACCTCATGGAACTAACCAGTAAACTTGTGTTCTGCAGAGACTAGTATCGTGGTTTGCATTATTCCCTGCACGTAATTTATTCTGCGAATCTAGAAGTTACTATATTTCATACAGAGTGTCACGTAAAACAAAGTCCCCAGCTAATCCTTAATAAAGACATCTCCCTCGCACCTCAAGATCCAACATCCACCAGATCGGGTGTTCTCGAGTTATCTATTACCAAACACCTCACTACTTCCACAAACACATACATCAACAGGAAAGCAATAAGAAAATTCTACAGATTAACAAGATGGGAACACACATCTCACACTCACAGCATTCCTCTAAACACACAACTATATAATACACCAGTGTTACAATACCCCTATACTGTACCAGCTGTTAATTTTAAACTCTCTTCTCATTACTACTGTACAGTCAGTAACCCAGCTAGAGAAGACGCGACAAACGACCCACACAGCCGCGGTTAAGTATCAGGGAGGCCAGTAATTTAATTTCACCAAGGGATAAATAGAAGCGTTCGTGATCGCCTGGACGGATTAAACAAGCCGTTGGTTTTCGAGGAACGAAGCAGCAATGCGGAAACCGGACGTCGGCCGCGTTTCCTTGGCCCTGCTCGGTCGGTAAGGAAGGCCGCGCTCGGGGGGGGGGGGTAGGAAAGAGCTAATATCCTGCAAGAAAGGGAGCCTTTATTTTTCTTTATTAGCCCGGTAACAATGGCGGGGCGAGCGCGCGCCAGTGTCAATGGTCTGGCTTTTCGCAAGCCCGAGCGAACCTGCAAACCAGCCGAGCGGATGGGACAGGGGCCGCATCTGCGGATTCACCATCGTTGTCTGTGTCCAGGAACGAGGAACGCGCTCCGTGGCTACGTATTCGGAAGAGTTATGAGGGGCTGAGGGAGGGAGACAAAGTAAAATGATATAAAAGAAAGATTTCGTTGCCATGGGTCGCGGTAACCGACGCGCGCGGATGCCAAATTGATGTTGTTTGGTAAGGACAGCTTGCATGGCGCGGGTTTATGGCGGAGACGTGACTTCTTTACCGTCTTTGGGATTGCACCCCTTTATTTTATTCAACTTCTTGGCCTGCAAAGCTCGAATTTTTAATTAGAGGCTGAGAGTGCGGAGGGAGTCCTTTTTAGGTTATGTTGACGGTTATGGGTTCGATATGGATTGGAGAAAGTGTTGCATATCGATTGAATATGAATTGAATGTGAATTAACTATGGGTTGAATGTGAGTTGAACTGCAGCTTGAATATTGGTTATAGGCAAAGCGTTGCAAGTCAAGATAGTCGACTGTGAATTATTATCGTTTTGTAATACTAAATTTGATTACGATTTCTCGAGGAAAGTGTTATTACACAAGCTGAATTGATGTCAGTTGGTTAATCAAGATGATAGTAGTAAGATAGAGTTGAGTGTACTTCCAGTACCTCTCCCATACAGAGTATTTATATGGCATGTAGTGTTGGAACTTAAAAATTACAAAGATACTTCATGAAACCTGCTGTACAGCTTGAATTGGCTTGCCCCAATCTCTAGGTTATAAACTTCCAGACTAGCAATATCGGTTGGAAGGCAGATTCTTTTCGGAATTTTCCCTTGACACCTTTGTGTATTTTATTGAGGTTATATAACGGTTCAGAAGATGAAACAAAGAAAATGCAGAAAAGGACAATTTGTAACAGAATCAGGGCAATGCAGTAGTTGAATTATAAATGAGTAAACTGAAAATGTATTAGACAAAATGAAAGGACAGATGAAACCATCAGAAGGAGGAGCAGACCAGGAAGGCACCACAAACGAAGACACCCAGTACCCCGTTGAAAGCTCAGAAACTGTTGAAATTCAGAAATACACTCCCCAGAAGTGTATTAGTTGCATTCACACAGCATTCGCTCCCTACACTCCCCCTACTCCTCCAGCACCCACTACCTGCAAGCAAAAGCGCGAGTGTACTTTGAAGTGTCAACTGCTGAGCTCCCAGTAGCGCAAAGGGAAACAAGAAAAAAGCCAGAACGTGTACACAAAATACGGGCAAAAAGGTGGCAGAAAGTGAAACGACGTGAGCAGAGGTAGAAGGACGAAGAATCCCGAAGAGCGACAGAGACGGAAATGGAGTCGGTGTAGAAAATAGAGCAGGGAAAAATGGGAGGAGACTTCGAAGAAAAACGAGGAAAAGAAGACGCCGAATGTACGTACGACAAAAAAGAAAGGGCCGGGAGGGGTGGCCAGGCGAGGGGGATAAGAAGAAAAAGAAGGCTGGTTAGAACAGAAACAGGCCAAAGAAGGGAGAGAGCATCGCCTCGAGCGTCTCTTCTTGCCTCTCCGTCTCTCCCAAGTACGGGTACGGGTCTCCCTTTACGGTGTCTTTCCAGAATTCTTTCCAGCTCCCCTCCAACCCGGACGCCGCGTGCTGCCACCTCTAAATAGCCATGTGACACTGCCAGCCACCGTATTACATTCCATAGACACTGAGTACGCGTCGCACACACCTACACGAATAACGCGCGCGCGCCTATGTAGTAGCGTTCCGTCCATAAGCGAATGTGCAGTGTTCCCGATCCTGACAACGTTCCCGAGTTGACTGAGGGCATTTAGGTTTTCACGCTATCCCCACGACCTAGGAACACTTTTTTTCTCCTTATTCTGTTCGTGGCACACATGCACTTGCGTCATGGTCACCGCCGAGGGACTGGATTCCCCCTTGGTGATTGGGATACAGGTTTTGTGGTGCGCGCATTTGCAGGTAGCTGCTGGCGCTCTGGAGTGGGGGGCGTTGGGTTCAGGGAGCTGACAGATGCGTATTTATAACCTCTACTGGGTATTTAATTGTTGTTTTGTGGTGGAGGTACCGGGAGAATTTCTCTGGGATGCCTGTGTCATTCTGGACTTTCAAACATAAGCTATAAAGTATCTATGAATCTTTCGTTTGTTTAAGTTTCAGTTGAAGTTCGTGGTCCGTGAAACTTTGCGAGACTATTAGGTGGTTAAATAGTTTCTTTACGGTAAAGGTATTTTGAGGCTTTCTCTGGAGACACTGTGTCATCTTAGACTAACAAAGCTGAACTATGCACTGAAGTACTCTTGAACCTAAGAGTGAGGCTTTCAGTTAATCTTTTTACTGGGATTTTGTTGAGCTTCTAATTGTCGATTTAAGTATTCTCCTCTAGAGTACACACACCTCAAGACACCGACCTTAGACTCCTAAATTCAAACCACGTGCTGAATTAAAAAAAATAAATAGAAAAACATGCATAAATTTAAATATATTAATTACTCTACGGAAACTACACTCATATAGTTTATAAAAAAAAATGAAATTTGATTTTGGACCTGCTGTTCCATAGTTACACATTCAACCAGCTCGCGTGGGGCGGGGTCTAGAAGATGAATTAATATATTAAAATTTATGCATGTTTTTCTATTTATTTTTTTTGTATAGTCTCTTAAGACAGCGTACTAAAGGTAGGTAATAAACATTTCCTATGAAAACTGTAAATTATTCCTGAAAACAAATTCTTAAAAATGGCTTACTTTTCCGGCCGTCACAATGGTGTTCCCCCTTAACCGCGCCATTTTCCAGCATCATTATCTAAGTACATATTAAGCAAACATGACAAAAGTGGAGCGACGAACTTGCCAGTGATATTTCCCGCTGCGAATGAAATTCCCTTACCTTGAGGTGGTTTAAAAGCCCCGTTCCCACGTTCCACGCAAAGCCACGCATTTACATGCATGTGCGCGGAAAGAAGTGCACCAGAATACGAATCTATTTGCACGGCATCCCTGGGGGACGCGATATCGAATAACGCGGCCTCCCGTGTCGCCAACCCCATAATCCAATGATACACCCCGTGCATCCCGTTCCCTTGCAGCCTACACTGTGACACGCGTCAGAGTATGCACGCGTTTTAATGCCCCGAGGGACGAACAGTGGATCGTTCTAACGACTCCGCGATTACGATCGCTGCTGGCTGTAAGAAAACAAGCGCGCATCCGGCGAATTACATACAGAAAAAGCTTGAATTCTTTCTCTACAAGTACTTCCCCCATCGTTCCTTTCACTGCTTCTGGTTCGGGAAATTCTCTTGCTAACAGCACATTTGCGGATGTTTGGGCGGCAGGTGTCTGTCAAGGATGCTCGGGAGGAACTGAAAATGCTTTATTAATGAATTTCTCGAGTTAATTTTATAAGGAATTTTATATGGAGTTGCATTGTTGGTGGCCTTTGTGGCGAACTATTCACTGAAATTGAAATTTGGCGAGCTGAATTCGCAGTGCTTTCTTTTCCGAGCTGGGGTATTGTACGAGGATCATTGTTCTACGTATATATGTACAACATAGAAGAATAACTGCATTTTTTTTAAAAATTTTATGTTTTTTTTAAGGTTTCAGAATGTAATTGTTTTTTTGAATCTAATGAATATTGAAAATGGTAAATGGAGATGTAATGTATAGTCAAGAATAATAAATTCGAATGCAATCAATGTAGGTATAACAATTCTTTAGAAGAAATTAAATTTATTTTATGATTTCAATGTGTTGATATATTTAATAGCGTCATCCAAAAGCTTTCTGTATTATTTTTGCCTTATTACCAACACAGATCTCAAATAATGGTAAATCTAATTTTGCAAATTTTTAATATGGTTGCAAGAGTGCAAGGAAAGTAGATACGAATATTCCTCGAAACATGAATGCTAATTTCGATTAAATTCGTATTAGGGGAAAATTATATCGATTGTCATCATTTATGTAAATTACACTAGCCAGTAAAGGGAATCCTTCGTATTGCGGATTTAATAATATCCATTTGATTGTTGCATTTATCCTTCGAGGTGCTCAATTTAGTTCCACTGACTGCACATTTAAAATTTATTACACCGGTCCAGAATTTCTGACTAAAGGGGGAACAGGCTCCAGGAATTTGTAATTTAAAACAGATTCCTCGTAAACACGAGTTCATAATTCCGAGTAACCCTCTCGCCCGCTTGCTACATTGTCGACGTTAATTTCTAAATGGAAGCTAATTAAAGGCATTCTCCTGCTGCATTCCAAACAATTTAATTTTTTACCTGACGCGATGAAAGTAAACAGCATAAAGAGAATAATGAACGAGACTAACCTAAAAGTCGAATAAAAATTCTTCAACAAATCCAAAAGATATAAACAATTTTTATTCCTCTTTTTCGATTTATATACATCATCCAAGGATTATGCAGATAGCTGTTATTTTTAACCTATAGGCGTTCAACAACTATGGTTCACAACTCAAAAGTCCTTGTAGAAAACACTGTAAGTGCAAAAATAAAAAAAAATATAGAGAAACAACAATGCTAAAAATGAAGTGTATATATAATATTACAATACAAAAAACCTACAAAATTACAAGATTCTAAATGAAGCAGAAAGCATAAAGGAAACGCCCCAATTTAAAAACAAAACTGTTGCAGATTCCAAAAATTCAGAAAATGCATTTCATCATCGTCACGTTTTTCGCCAGGTGGGCGATTGCTCGATCGACAAAACCCCGATTCGACGGGGAACGAGCTGCCTCCGCCTTGTCCGGTAATTACCCCAGGAATTAAACTCGACTCGTCTCGGGGTTCTCGACGCCGTCCACCCCCCCCCCCCCCAACACCCACCCCCAACCTTCGCCCGCTCTGCTCCCTCTCCTTCGTTCGCGTCGTATTTATCTGTTAAAGCGGCATTAGCGCGAATTACCGGTTAAACGTTGCACGAAAATTGCATGTAAACAGCGCACTTCATTCGATTACGAGTCATGAGACGGGGAGTGCCTCGCGAGTTCGAGCGATGCACGCCCGCGCCCCATATTAGACGTGATCGAATTAGTCGTTTGCAGTCCCCTCGTCGAACGAGTGCAGCCGGCGGCGGTGTAATTCGAACGCTTAATACCATTCTATCCGGCTGGCTATCGCAGAATTCCCGTAATGGTGCATTATACACCGAAAGAATTTTCGAACGACCCTGCTGGATTGGTTGGAAGAAAGGGCCTCGACTTCAGAAGGCAGTCATGGTTCTCGAACGGATCTGTGATCGTGGGTAGGACCTTCTTTGCTGTTTTCTATAGTAAAATATATAGTCCCTCTGAGTTTTTAGTCTGGTCCGTTTGTGAAGAGGGTATTATTGTTGATGTTCTGATAGATTTATTGAGAAGATTAATTAATCATGATGAATAGTTGAAGGTAGGACGGAAGGAGCGAAAGGAAGGTTGCGTACCCGACTTGGACCTGCTAGTGGACTCATCGGTAAAGCTTACAATTAGACGCGGGGATGTTAGGAAGTAGAACGAAATTGGTATATAAACGAATCGGTAGTGGAGCGAGCACTTGCGAGAGAGCGGGATCGGTCGACAGGCCATCTGGTGGCGTAGTCTACAATAGTGTTATACGTTTTGCAAAGTTCTAAACACAAACTAGTGATTTAGTGGAAATTTTGGTGGTTGGGAGTGAGATTTTCTTTCAGCTTCCTTGAAGAATTTATTATTCGAAAATTCCACTAGGGAATGGGGAAAGAAGTAGAGAACGAGAAGGTGGTTGTTTACTATTACCTAACTCAATTCATTCAGTTCCATTTTTTTTAGTTGGAAAATGGTTATCATTTTTTAATTTGCCTTCTAGTTTCTCGCGTTCCCTATGACACGTATCAGAATTACTAGTTTAGCTGGGTTATGGCAACTCATGGCCCACAGGTTCCACACGCTTAGATTTTCCTGCGGTCAGACCAGGGATAATTAGAATTTGTGGCTTGGATCCCCTCGTTGAATGGAATCGCTGCAAAATTCGAAGCACACTTCTAAAGCTTATATTAAATTGCATAACTTTTACTCGACATGATTTCCAAAACAATGCATGCGTGAGGAATTACGGAGGGGTATGTATAGCCCCAGTCATATTGGTCCGACAAACTCGTTTGACGATAGACAATGTGGCCATTACCTATTAAATAATATCTTACTATTTATATTGTTGAATATGGGTAAAATTTTAAAAATGATTTATTGAAGCAGCTAACCCGAAACTTTGAAACTACTTATAAATAATATAATAATATTCATTTGAGATTCCCAAAACACGCCAGTGTTTATTACTTTAAAAACGATTTAAAATTTGCTGCCCAATATTGAAAACAAAGCTGCCTCCATACGGTAAAATGAAAAAAATTTATTTGAAAGTTATAAACACATTTATTAAAATCCTCTTTAACGGTATTAATAGGATACCCAATGCCTGTAAAAGTTGCGAATTCAAAACATTAATGTCGACATGAAGCCAACGGCGGTTTGATGTAAAAAAATTTGTACAAAAATTACAAGCTAGGAGTGCACAATACCGTGGAGTACTCCAAATATTCAGATATGAAATAGTCTACTGCGCTGTTAATAATTAAAATTCTGCGTGAAGCGTGGGGAAGATTGAAAAGGGAGAGGTGTACAGCCGCGGAAATTTTGCAAAAATAATTACCAAAAAGCGAGGCTGTGAGCATGATCGTGATTAGTCACGTTCTGTCCCGTCATATGAAAAACAGCCGGACAGAAATTAATAACATTCGAATCGGTATTTATTCGATCGTCCATTCGCCATCACGGCTACGTCTCATTAACGTTCGAAATATATCTACCATTCACGCGCGGCTCGATAGAAGCGTCCATTAATTTTAACGATGACGAGCTGTAATGATTTCACGGTGACATCACGATTCAGCCGGTATACCCATCTGGTCTTTCACGAAATTTTCGCCCCAGATACAAAAATAGGTTACTAAAGTACGAAAAAGTTTAATTAAATGGACCATTAACTGTACTGAAGCGTATTTTTCCCGGGAGACAGCGCTTTTAAATCAAATGCGTTCGATTCTCTGAAAGAGCTTTGACAAAATATTTTAATTACAGAGATGTAATATGTGATGAAATGGAAAAATGATTGAATCTTTATGACGAAATGAGACTAAACTGTGGAATACAATTTTTTCATCGAACCCATCGTTTTGTCGGATAAAAGGATTCGAAAATGATTGTGTGAACTTGGTATTGGAAGAGGATTCTAGATGAGTATTTACCCAAATCATGTATATAGTTCGACAGAAAGTAAAGCATTATAGATACTGAAGTAATCGAATACATTTTTGTCTGTTGAGCACTTAGTTATCTTCTAAAATACTAAATTAACGATTTTGAACAGTTTATATGTCAGCGAGGAAAGCATCTACGATATTAATAACGTAAGAACACCATCTGCACATGAATCCATTGCGTTATTTCCTAGATACGTGTAGAGGCTGCAATGGTGCCCTCTACGATGCACATAACTGCTTCACAGCATTCAGAGTCAATTTCTTTCAAAGCACAGCCTTCTACGAAAAGAAAGTCCTCCACAATTTCGATTTACTTTTAGACGAGTTATTATTATAGAGAATATAGGTCAAACATTATGATTAATAACTTTATCACTTTATAACTTAATCACGAATAACAATTCCATTACTCGTACGCCACTTTGATATAAACACATTACTCAAAATAATTATACCACATTTGATCAAAATTATAAGATATTAAGCACACAGTATTTTCTCTTCTGTCCTTAATATTTATTTAAATAATTCTCTAGAAGCTGACATTTGACCAACTTTCCAGACATCAGACCCCAATTATGTTCAACTGTATATTGTCCAATTTCTTTCCTTCCTTTCCTTACTCGATTCTACTTTTAGAAACATAGATGAATTTCGAGAATCTGAGGGGAAGAAGGCGAGGTTTGCTGCAGCGCCAGCGGAAACAACGCGGCTAATTTTCTCCGGATGCACGTTCGGCTACGTCACAGGGTGTCATACCTGCAGGGCGTAGAGGAAAGGTGTACACAGATTGAAATCCGACCATCGATCGAGAGACACGACGAATTCCACGATACCAGGCCGATGGCACGCACGGAAAAGTCTGGTAGCTGCTACTGCGAGCAAAAATACCAGAGCGTCACGGGAATCTCGCATTTTTCCCATCCGATATGGATCACAGCGAACCTATATATCCAGATGGATATTCAATTAATTTTCGTTCGGGATCGATTCACACGATATCCCATGTCCAAGAGCACTTTTATCGCGAGGAATACCGAGTAGTGTACAAAAGCCTCAACTTCCTGACACACGATTAAGAAACTACTAAAAAATGTGACGCAACGAATATGGTCGTTAGCAAGGTTATCAGTAATAGCACACAATCATCGTTCCCCAATATGAGTCTTCATTCAAACCTGAATCAAAGAGGTGGAATAATTTTTTGTCGTAGGAAGCTCCTTTTCGAAGATAATTAACTTCGAAAGTAATCGGGTATCAGTTACGTGCGTTGTAGAGGGCGCCACTGCGGTCCCCAGCGTCGTCCATTACCACGTTGCCCCGTACACGCTGCATGCTACTTATTAACCTAACTTCATCCTCCACTTTTCTTATAAAAATGTCAATACTCATTTGAAGATTTGACGCCCCTAGGCTAACAAGAGTCTGCCGCACTTTCTGCGAAATATCGTCAAATATTTTCATTTTATAGAATCGAGAGAACTTCAAAATTAATTCAATATGGCAACTCACATGTGAGTCATTACTAATTCGCTACATAAAAAAGTGAATTGTTTTAAAGTAGTCTCAAGCTTCTGTGTTTAAACGTTTTCCAATTTTTATCGCTCAAAATTTGTTACTCTTCAAAATTGAGCGCTCCCAAAAATTTTCTCCTCCACAAAATTTGTCGCTCCGCAAAATTTACCCCTCCCCAAAAATTTTTCGCTTCCCAACTTTGTCGCTTCCCAAAGTTTTCCACTCCCTCAAATTTACCGCTCAACAAAATTTTTCGCTCCACCAAAATTTGCCGCTTCCCAAAATTTTTGGCTCCCCCAAAACTTTCCGCTCCCCTAAAATTGCTGCCTTCCAAATTTCCCGCCTTAGGCTGCAGCCTACTTAACCTATACCCAACTCCGCCCCTGTTAACTACAGACGTGTATCTTCCATGAAAACATACCTTTACCCCCACCCTCTGACCCCAGTTCCGGCGTGGAAACGCTCCCTGCGCTGTCACTCGTTGTTCGCCCGACTATTGTTTATCTGCGCGGTTATGCAGTTCGTTGTTATCGTTTCCGGATACCTTCGCCCGGGGCACAATGAAAATTCGCGTTTCCAGAAATTTCCGGCCCCGTAGAGGACAACCGAGGCCGGCTTTTTTTGAAGTCGTCCTCGCCGGCGTCGTTTTGTCGCGCATTAATTCGACGCCATTGTTGCCGAATGCTATCCGTTTGATCGTTACACGGGCTTTGAGGCTCCCTAGAGTGGCGTGCTTCGCCCTTAACTCGTGCCACTTTGTGAAATTTCTATCGTCCCTCTATTTTTTTTTAACGAAAAGAAGCAAAAGTGTAGATGCATTTATAGGACTTTACGCTTGGGAAACCGAATTCTTCTATGTCCGTGAAGCCTAGGGCGCGGCTCGCGGTGTAAACGAAACGTGAAAACGCGCCAGAAGTGTGAAACGAAATTGTTTTGTAGAATCTTTCGTTTTTGAGAAAATGGAGTCTGACTGCTTATAGGTTGCATGGGTAATTAAACGTGCTCTGGATAATGCATTTTTTTATAACTCCATTAGTTTTCGCGTTTTTCTTTTAATGCAAAGCTGTGGAAATGAGGTCACATAACAGCAGTAGAATAAAAAAAAATAGGAACGCATTTTATGTTATCCAGAAAGTGAGATATAGCAGGATATATCAAATAGATGTCCATGAAGTATTAAAAAAGAGAGCGTTTAACTTTTCATAAAAGTTTTTAATTCACGTCATGCAAAAAATAATACACAAAATATTATTAATAATAATGACAATAATAATAAAAATATAAAATAAAAATAAAAATTAAATAATAGTAGAAATAATAAAACTAATAATAATAATAATAATAATAATTCTTTATTGCACCAGTAGACATTAAAAATATTAACAAGGAGATAAAAAAGACAAGTACATATAAGAAAACAAGAAAGAGAAAAATAGTAGAGTTAGAAATTACATAATACATGTAAAAGTAGAAGTACCTAAGTACAGTGCAAAGGCAAAATACATGTAGTGTTAGAAAGGACACGTAGAAAGTGATTACCCTGCAACGGTGTGCCACTTGTACCTCGAACCTAATTTTCTCTCATCGAATTTGCGTTATTGTTCCATTCATAGTGCAATGACAAATATTGTTCAACGCATTGTGCAAGACTGGAAGCTGAAGGCAGCTATGCATTAGCTGATTCAGAGGCCACTGAATAATATTTGACTATCAATAAGCCAGAGAGATCGATGGCCCCTAAATCGAACTTCAAACTCGCAATCAACAACGTTCCAATAGCCACTGGTACACTTTGTTAGATACAAAACGTGGAAGTAAATATTGCAAAGTGACGGACATTCGATTCCTTGAGTCGAACTAAATATAATGAATTTTAGTGAAAGCAATTTCCAGTTCTTCCTTCTCAAGAGAATTCCATTTGATTAAACGGCTGCAAGCACAAAGCGTGGCCACTGTATTGTAAAATACAAAATACATAATCAGAACGGGAGACGTCACCGAAAGGTTATATTTCAAGCTCTCCAATCGACGTCATCATTCGACTTCCTATTCAAAGAGACCCGTTTACTTTTCCATTTCACGTAACGGTAACCAATGCAATTACGCTTCATTGGTCTTCGTATTTACGCGCTTCTTCAGAATCGATTGCAAAATGGCGAAAGCAATGCACGCTGGAACAAAACTGTAGGGAACGTAACAAGAAATGCGACCGGAAAGTGATTCAAAGGCCAATCGAGGAGAGATGTTCATTTTCATTCAATTTCCACAGAGATATTATTGAAATTCTCTTGGAAGTGACGCTTCAGAGGAGAGCTGAGATTCACCTGCTCGATTTTAAAAGTAATTTTCTCACAATATTGTCAACTCTTGAACATTATTGACTCTATTTGAAATCAGAATCTCCATAGGGATAAAAACAAGATTTTTTTATGGTAATTTTGAGATTGTATACTTGGGTCAGTTAAATTTTGTTTCGTAACTTGGCAAAATCAATATGGCGTGAGGCTACACCCAGTTCGCTAATAAAACACACTTTTTCATAGAAATTATTATCACCTTTCTGCGTACAGTTTAGAATTTCTAGATATGAGAAATGAAGAAAGTTATTCACAGCAATTAGAAAGTGGAAAAAATGCAATATGGTTATTTTGACCCTATTGTAGAAAACATAACCTCTTTCGCGACTTCCCAGAAGGTCCTATAGAGTAGTGAAATAAAAGATAGAATCCATTCATGATAGGAATCTAAAATAGCCATATTGCTCTTAAACTTTCAATAAAAATAATAATCTTATGTAAATGAAAATTATTGACTCTAATTATAATAATCATTTCCTAATTGCTGTAAATGCTGTCAGGTTGATTTTCAATTTAATTTAAAATTACTATATTCACCTGTATTTTTTACTACCCTTCTTATTTTACATCGGTGATCATATTTGATCCAGAAATTGAGAAACACTGTTCCCCTGTAGATTAAAATGGAGTCCAGATTCCAGGGGTCGGTGTTTCAGCAAGAATTCGCGGAGTTTAAGCCGAGATTAAACTAAGTTGAAAGAATCCGATATAACATTGAGATATCATCCGATCCTATTACCTTAATCCTTTCGGTTCTCTTATGCGGCTAATAGCTTGTCGATGGAATAGGCGGATGGTAATTTATTAAAACTCACTGGTTCAACACTTTCTGGGCGAAGAAACGTCTGTGACCGATAGTACTTCCTCCGACCTCCAATTTCAATTTCTGATAACTTCCCCTACCACTCTACTTGATCCAAATACACGAAAACTTCATCTATTCCAGCAAGGTTTCCAGATAGGCCAACTGTGACATCCCAAACTCTTATCTCCAACAAATTCTTCCGTACAAAGTGCGAAGTGGATTGCCCCAATTAATGAATACTACACTGGGAAATATAAACCACCCTAAATCTCAAAAGCTACTTCTTATGAAGCCGCACGAACCACTCCCACAGCTGAAAGACTACTATCCCTATTTCTGAAACTGAGCAAATATCAAATGATATCATTGAATACAGAGGCAGGCTAATTACTATCGAATTAGCCTTATCATTTGATATAGTGAGTGACAGTAACTCAGATGGAATCGCTCTTTCCCCTAGGGGCCTAGTGAATTTCAGCTCTACCTCCACGAGCACTGTACCCGTATGTGCCTCTCTATACGTCCGCCGCTTCGCCTCATTGTTACTCCGTTAAGGCCGCCAGCGCACTATGCAGCGATATTTAATGACAATTCACCATGGTTCACCCAGTCCCTGATGGCACGGCCCACTCTTCTCGCGCCGGAAGCTTATTCATTATGAACCAACGGCCGCTGTTGATTAAATCGAATACCCATAATGGAGCGTATAGGTGTAATCCCTCGGACGTGTACGAAAAAAAAAGAACACCGGGGCGTAGCTGGAGAAAACGAGGAAAAGCGTGCAGACTCGTTAACTGATAATCGATAATCCTCATCTGCCCCCACCTATTCCAACCTCTTTCCGCGCTGTACAACAGACAGAAAATATTGACGCGATCCAGCGACTACTGTGCAAGCGATATTAAACCTTTTCCACGGGACGAGTGAACTTTTCGCGACAAGCAGACTGTTGTAAATTGATGTAGGCTGGCCAATGGTGCAGAGGACAGGAGGGAGGGGAAGCAAATAGAACAAAGGGTATCGAACATAACGCGCGACAAAGCGGTCCTGAACGCTGCGAACCATTCACCTGGCTAATCATCAAGCGAAGAGACTCGATGATATTCGGTGGAGCGTGCTCCTCGTGAATGCTTATTCTTCTAAATTCGTGCTTTAGCGACTGCTTTAGTGGCATGGTTGGACGGGACTGTGAACCAATGTTGTGAAGACTGAGTTGGGGACACTTCAGTGGTGGGGGATATTTGCTGCTGAGAAGTGTTTTAGCAAATTTGCAGTAGAAGTTTGTTTAATGGTGACAAGTCAGGGTGTAAATGAGTCTTCTGAATATAGGATATTGGGGTACTTCGTGATTGTTGGGTATTTAGTATTTTTTGTGACAGTCGACCCCCTTCAGAATTTTTATTTTTTACCTGTTTTTACATTATGTATCATTCTATCAGTTGCAAAAGTTAATGTAATATATATGTTTACAGTTGTATTTATGCGTGTACTTAGTTATATTGTAAAAATAGGTTTGATATCGAATTTAAAAATTGCGATATATTTTTTAATAGACAAATTTATTAGTTATACATTTTTCAATAACATCTGACTTTAATATTTGCAAAATAGAAGTAAAACAATTAAAATTGTTCGAAATAGAAGTAGAAAAAAATAAATGTCTTGAGCGGATTCGAACTCGAGACCTTTGAGTGTTAAAATGATCTACAAAACGAGGAATTCCCAAAGATGTAAAAAAATCATAATCCTTCTCATTTCCTTAAAATGCACCATTGGTGTAAAACACAATGAGTAATAGTCGATGCATGAAAGTGCTGCCGTGGCGTCGATGCATTAGCTTTCCATATCATTTATTTGCAAAAGAAACGAGGGTGAAATGTCGATGGTTGGTACGACTGCAAGAGGTATTTTCGTTAAGTTCCACCTTCATTTCTGCAAAGCGTTCGCAGCACGTGAATAGTGGCTTTCAAGTGTACTATACAACTCTTAACCGCAACTAGGTCAGCGTAAACGTGTATGCAGGATACTTTAATCTTTTATGTGATTGTTACGGGAATTCTTGCGTTTCCCTGTGCACCTCTTCCGTGCATAGCTAACAACACCCAGCTGTTTTGTTTTGCATACAGGATTCTTTTAAAGGCGGGTGAATATTAATTGAAGTATGTTTGAATCAATGCATACTTCTTATATCACAATCTAATCACAAAAATGTGGAAACTAATATACAATGATTCAATTTACATTTTTTAATCAAAATTAACAAGTTTTTAAATGATCATTATAATATTCAAAGGTTCAAGGAGATTCGAAGAGGAAATTATGCATACTGTTTATTCACACTAAAATGAAGTCTATTAATTGAATACTGAAAATAAAGTCTCTAATAATTTCAAATTCTCAGGCTACAAAAAAACTGACTCCGAATAAACATTTCGTTCAGAGTAATCAAAGTCTTCCTCACAATTCCCAGATTCAAAGTACTTTCAAGCTCTCCTACAAATCCTAAGTGGAAATAAAATCAACCGGTCCCAGATTCAAAGTACTTTCAAGCTCTCCTACAAATCCTAAGTGGAAATAAAATCAACCGGTCGAATCAACCACTCAAATCCATATTCCTACTGCTAATTACGCCACCAAGAACCCACATTTGTATACTATACTCCTTTGTTTGGGAGGCAGACAGCGTATGTCTATAACTTCTCCCTTAACTGTCACTCAAACACGGACGGGGCGAAGCGCGCGAGAGAAGTGGCGGGGTTAGCGAAACGATGTGGTGGGGGCAGTTCCGCGCAATCCTTGAGTGGCCAGCGAATTTTATTGCAACTGTAGCGAGCAATTATCGCAAGCAGATGCAGTGATCCGCATTATAGCGCAACACCCTACCCCCAGACTAAATGAAACGATAACATTAATCACATTTACGAGACCACAGCCACTGTCGGGCTTCATTAATACTCCTCGGGATGAATCTTGCGCAGCTAACATAACTCCGCCATTCGTGACGAGCATCGTAACAATAATTACGTAGCGACTCCGAGATTTCTCATTGGCAAGCCTGCAGTGCGAAACAAGAAAGAAGAATCCGCCAGGTCTGGAGAATTCCGGGATATTCGGGGCAAGACCACGTAATCACGCCTCATCCGCTGGAATTACTCGTCTCTATCAGACATTCAACGGAATATGCAATGTTAGGACGGTGATTAAGCTCGCGAGGTGAAACGAAAATTTATAATGGCTCCCTTAAGAACGCTTGCTATGGAATGGGTCACGTGACTATTAAATAATTTTAAGCTTTACTATTTAGTTACCTATGTTACTAAGTAGGCTAGTTTTTCAACAAGTACCAGCTTCTGGCTGTAGAAGCACACGCAGTAGTAATTTTAATATTAAACGTATCATGTTGGTATGACTACACTGTTCTAGGGCCATTCCACGCGAAATCTGACTGGAGTAACATTTCTGATTTTGCTGAAACTTGGATATGTTGTAGTCTTTAGTGATATATAAACGTATCTCGAAGGAGTTTTCCAAATTTTAAAAATTGTGGACATTACAGCTCTTTGAAATATAGTTTTGACCTGTTTTCAATAAATTATAATTGTTGAACTAAGAAACTGATGAAAATGAGTTTTTGGGTGCAGTGAAGATATAAGAGTGCCTAATAAAAATTATTTCGTTTAAAAAAACAAATTTTTGACCATTTGTTTTGCAATTGTTCTAAACAAATAATTTTTATTTATCAGTTTTTTTCTAGCTACTATTTTGAAATACCTTATTGACGATCTCACATTGCTAAGCGTTACAATAGGAAAGCAGCCATCTTCATCCATCAAGTTTAAAACTGTTGCCAGGATTATGGGGATACTAATTTCTCTCAGGATAGTTTGCAAAGTAATCGTAGAGCATCACAGCGATTGTACATCAATGACAATTTGCTTTATTGCACCGGTGACGCTGATAACAGATCGCTCTCGTTCGAAGACCGTATCTACGCGAGGATGTATCGCTGCTTGTCAGCGCGTTGTTATCCACCATTGTACGATCACACAAGCTTAAAGCGCGAGATAGTTCGTGCGGATGTTCACATATGCTGGGAAATTATTTAAGCAAAGATAGGCTTTTGATCAGATAATGCCACGATAACAAATTGACACTTATTCCAGGGTCCCCATCGCTACTATGATGGTGAACAGTTCTGACAAATGCCTAGGGAGACGAAGTTGAAATTAGAAAACGGGAAGGGATTTAATTATAGCGAACAGTAGAATATAAGGAAGTGATAGTTTGTAAGAGGAGTGGGTTTGAATATAAATTATACGAATGGTACTATGGTTTCAGCATTCAGAAAGTAATGGCGATAGGACGTTGGGATGATAAAGTGGTATTATTTCGTGATTAGGGGGTTTACATTGGAGAGGCGTTAAAGAAGGAATTACAGTGAGTTATAGAGATCCGTAGATTGTATGAAGAATAGTGTTTGTGCTGAATGGATGCTGGTGAAAAGATTTAAAAAGTGATTACAATAGCAGTGTACAAATGATAATGGCACTGCTCGTATTTTGGGCAAACTACGGGTAATTTAGGGACATGGAAGAGAGTGAATAACAATGAGTCAGATGATTATTGTGCTGAATGGAGATAATACGTTTAGTGGTGATGTTTAAAGAATTTAGAAGGTGATGGTGCTTGTGTGATGGTAATGGCGTGCTTTGTAACTTGTAACGTACGAATTAGACAGATGGAAGTCTTATTACAGTGAATTACAAGGGATACAAATTGAATTTTATGAAGGGAATAATATGATTCTGAATATTTCTGGAGACTCATACAATGTATAAAAAAAGTTATATGATAGAAACAAAACTTGTAATGGGATTAATAGTAATTTGAATAATAATAACATAAAAAGTTAGTGATATTTTGAAAACATATTTTAAATGTAGTAGTTATTTTAATAATTATTATATTTTTTAAAACAACTATTACAAGGCTACTGATTTGACTGATAATAAAATATAATATGTATTTCTATTTTTACAGGGTTTGGATAATTTCAAATTTTAGAAATATAAAATTCATATTTCTAGCCCGTGAAGTTTAAACATATTTCAAAATAATTAATAATCTACTGCACCGCATATTTTCAATTTTCCTTTTCTACATTTTCTCACTGGCTCAGGTAGAAACAATATTTTCAAGAACATTATGTTTTAAACGCCACATTCTCCATAAAAGCCCAGCACATTTAAGACGCAGTAAGCGTAACGCGTGGAATTCATTACGTTCCCAAGCTCGATTCTCTTCTAAACGTGACTTACTTAAGCCACTTCAAAGACAACTGCCACAACCGGGCACGAAAGAGACGCGTTTAACCTTCTTGTACACAATTATACAACTTGAAATTAAAACTGCTCCTCCGACACACCTACCAGACAATTTTTCATTTAACTTTTCCTTACTCTAAAAAATGAAAAAGACCCAAAATTGTAACTTGGAAGAGGTGCAACGTGTCGTACAAGCGACTAAAGTAATTAAATTAAACTGATTCAAGTGTGTACGATAATGTAGGTACACCCAAGGCAAGAAAACAGTGTGCGACAAAATTCCTTGTCAACAAATGAGTCGAAAATTTGGAATAAAATTCTTTCCTCGGGGTTTCTGTTCTAGAGAAAAATGAGGTTCAGGATCGTTGAATGCGCGCGCAGCTACTGAAGCGCCCTCCGTGGTCATCGCGAAGAACTACTCAATGCCTCTAATAAACTTCGGAGTTAATTGCTTCAAAAAGGGTGCGTCGTATGAGAAAGTTCTATTCTACAATTTTGACTTATTTTTCAAAAAGGAATTGTTTTACCCGGGTTTCCTTATTTTACGCGAAACTGCATAGTAATTATGACTGATATTTTGATGGATGGTTCACTAGATTAAGCGATACTACGCGCAGAGATTGTAAATCCATCAGAAAAATTTAACTGACCACATCTCAAGCTGATAAATGTCGTTCGCGATGCGTCTTCATTGCCTGCAGAAGGGCGCGTCTGATCGATGCGAACTAATTTGCCGTTTCTCTCTTCCTTTCCCTCCCGCCCACTCTGTCTCGATGTGACAGATCCGAGA
This sequence comes from Andrena camellia, assembly GCA_029448645.1. NCBI lineage: Eukaryota > Metazoa > Arthropoda > Insecta > Hymenoptera > Andrenidae > Andrena > Andrena camellia. The sequence continues at coordinate 1,262,079 of CM055681.1, read as the reverse complement.
GTCTAGCTCCATTTCGTCTTCAAGTAATACCAGGATTAAGGATAAGTAACTTCAGCTGAAGTGCAATGGAATCTTTGCGGCCAACCTCACGCTCGCCAGGACTGATTCGAGAAAATATTCTGCGAGTGGATCTGGGAGATTTTAATTCGAAGTTTCGACGCTGGAAATTGTATGGAGATATTAAGGAGATATAATTCGAATGGCATATAATATATTCAAAATATTTAAAATCTCTTTCCCCATTAAGGTAAGTGTAATCGATACCTAAAGATCATTCAAAGCCTGTTCGAATGGAAATTAGACTGTTCTTGGCACAGATAGAAAACACATAATGAAAAGAACTCGGCCGTATCATTGTTGAATTTTATCGGAAACAGGAAAATATGGGGTACATACCAGTTACTGTTTGCAATACCCCGCTGCATAAACTTCACTCAGTGGACATAATAGTAGTCCCAGCAACGGCCGGCCCGCATTTCAGGAAACACTGCATTATTCCTCCCCCAGCATTGTTAGCATCACTGTCACGCCCATTATTATCGTCATTGTTTCTATCGAATAATATACCCATTGTAGCCACGAATCATTACTATCGAGATCCCGCGAAACGCCAAACAAGACCTCCCCCAAAACAGGTCCCAAAAGTCCTCTACACCCATAACCCTTCACACCTGTGCAAAGCAATCCCAAGACAGCGAACTTTCCTACCGCGTCATTCTTCCATCCGTCGCTGGGGATGCTGTTCAACCACTCCAGCTATCACCCGGACCAAGCATTAATCCGAGCGATCTAACTTACAAGAGCTCCTTTCGAGGGCCACCGTTGCTCCCCCAGCCGCGGAAAGAAGGACGGTAGCGCGCCCACGCGCGATACATCATCGCGTAGCGTCTCTGCTCAGGCGAACACCTGAACACAGAGAGGGCGCCACACACGGCACGGCTGGCTGCCACGCGAGAATAATTGATCGAGGTATTTATTGCCGCGGGATGAGATACAGCGGGTAATTCGAGTCCCACGATCACTCGGAGGGAGACGGAATAGGAGGGGGGGTCCTATTCACGTACACGCCTCGAGTGGATGCGACGTTGCGGAGGGAGAGTGAAAGTGGAGTGACGGGGAGGCGCAGATACAAGGCTCGAGAGCAACGGCGCGCGATCGCATGCCTCTATCCTGTGTCCCGTGGATTCATACCGACACAAGTCCGTCGCGTGTCCCCACGCAACGGCGACGAACCTGGGCGAGGTGGCGCGCATAAAGGGAGGGTGGAAATGAAAATGGCTGAGGGGCCAGGCTCGTGTTCATAACGCGACCCCGTATCGGTTGATTCAATTTCACTCCCTGTGACACTGTGCGCTCTACCTAGACGCCTACACGCGACGTCACCTACCACTGGTGTCCGGGCATAACCTCGCCAATGCTGGGCGCGCTGCCCTTAACCTCACTGCTGGATTCCGACGGGCGGGTTCGATAGCGTAGCGAGGCGGACTGGGATACTTAATCGTTGGAGTTTGGGCAAGTTGCGGGTCGGGGTAGGTGTGGGCGATTTGCATCGGGCTATTTCGCTGGGGCGGAGCTAGGTTCTTAAGGAACTTCGAGGAGGTTGCCATGCTTTAAGTTAAAGGTGTGGTGGTGGTCAGAAGAAGGCTTAAACTGGTTGCATCAGTGATACCAATATGGCAAACAGAGTGTAGTAGACTGTTACACACATATGTGAATGTATGAGCTTTTTAGGTTCTCCCTGACTTCTTGGTCGAAAAGGATAATCGCTTTCTGTCCACGGATTAAGAAATTAAATTGGTGTCACGAGTTTGGAGAAGGATACCTCAACTACCTCCCAGTCTTAAGTCTCCGTCATCCCCGAGGTGCCCACCCCAATACCTGAACAGACCTTCAGCGTCTATGCACAAAGCAGACACCTGCTTCAATATTTCAGTATCCGTGAGGCATCTCGCAAGGAACACTGCGCCAGCTTGCGTCCCCATGAAAGAAAGCTCATAGGTACCCCAGCCATTTTCAAATTAATATTAGCATTCCCTGGGGGCTGAAGCTGATACATTTTGGCACGAAACAATCGCGTCTTCCGTCCAAAGGAGAACCAGACACGGTAACCCAGGCTTCGGGAGCTTACAAATGATATCAATATGTATCCATTAAACCCTCCCCCCACCCCCCTCAGCAGCCAAGTAATGTTTAGGGGGCTGATGGTTGCCAAGCAACTGGTTACGCTTCGTCGAAAAGGACGGAACGGAAGTGATCGCGATCGACCAGACAACACTTACGGTGTCCTTGTATCCATTGCCCTCGTTCCAGCCCCTGCGCCCTCCCACCGCCCTTTGGGGATCATCCCGCCGTTGAGGGATACTCCGTGCCTGACCTTGGTCGTAATCCTAATTTTTCTGGCCCGAGCTGGCGCATCGATCTTCATCCATGGGACCTCGCAGGGCGCGCTGTCATCGATTTGTCTCGACTCTGCTTCACCGCCGAGGAAAAACGATTTAAGTTCATTACCGGGGGACGTGCTTCCTTTCGGGGTGGTTGGGGTTGCTGATCGATGTCGAGATGGGATAAGTATATATGTCCCTTCTTAAAATTCAAACATGAATGACTTCTGTGTACCGCTGCTCGCATACTAAGTAAGCTTCTTAATATACGGGGTGCCCTATTTAAACCGAGTCCCACGCATACACACGTAATCTCCAATTACCAAATCTTCTTCCATTTCCTTATTCCTCCACATAGCTACATATTAAAATAAGATTTCAAAAATTCATATCGAGTCTATTCGAAGTCCCATGCCGAAGGGCCAAACCCGCCGTCCGAGAATCAACCGCCATCAGCGACACGAGCCCCGGAGACGCTGCATCGCGGCGCCATGGAGCCTGTTTTCCGCGCAACAGCTCGAAGGAAATGCAAATTGACGTCGTTTAAATAAAGCGACTCGTCGGCGTGACCGAACCCGTTTCCAGGCTCCTTCGGTGACGTATCACCGAGCCACGTTTTCGGCAGGCGCGCGCGTAAAAATAACCTTTATTACGTTATGTAATCAGTTAGTAAAAGCAATTCCGCTAAAAGCCTCGGGGGGGGGGGGGGATGGCCCCGTAGTCGCCTGCTTTTGCATAACCACGACACAGGTCGCCCAACGTTCACTATCTCTCTCGGTTTGGCAGCAATTACTGTCTCCCTGTTTTTCGAGGTCTTACGCTCAAGATAATAAGCGTTACGAGGGGAAGGGGAGGAGCGGAGGTAAAAGGAAGTTCTTAATCTTCCTGGCACGGTACTGCTGCAGATTTCAAATTGAAAGTTTACGGGAGAGGGGCGGGTGGGGGAGGAGGTCATCCCCTTTTCGAGGGACGTTTCTTTGCCCGGCACGTTTCGAATTAACTTAATTAACTCCTCCAGCCTCGGTGATCCTGAAAAATAGTGGTGGAGACGAAGCTCGTGGAGGCGTTGTAACGACGCGAACACCGAGTCCCGTCGTTAAGGGAGCCAATGACTTAACGTTTTTGTAATTATTCCTCGCCGAGGGATTAGCAGGTCTGCGTTCTTCGTCAAGTGAGTCGGTCGTTTCCTGGCCCTTCGAACGGTGAAGGATCCGTGTTAGGGTGTCAGTGTGTAATTTATGTACCGGGGTGTTGAAGTTGGGTCGCCTCAGCGTGTTTGGCAGGTTGGATCCTTGGAGGAATAAGAAAGACAGATCTCGGGCTTGAACACCCTTTATTGGAATGGAGGATGCTAGACATACGAGTTACTGCTATAGCATAATATTGGGTTGTTCGGAAAGTTCGCAGCATTTCTGACGGCTGTTCGAGAGACATAGCTCAAGAAGTTTGGATGTTTTTTCTTTCAAATGACCTTTAGGAACTTTCGAATTACGCTGAGAGCTAGCTGTCCTTTTCGCTTCCCTCCAGCCTCTGAGCAACTGCTCGAGCTAAGGAACGCTGCAACAGAAGAACAGGTGAGCCTGATAGGGAGCCAAAAGTACGGGGCGCAACTTTCGTTGCCGCATAAACGCAAAGAATGCGATTATTAATTTAGCAACAGCTCGAAAGCATACGTTACATGCCGTTGGCGTGGTCATTAGACACGCAATGAATGCAGATCGGTCGAGCCACGCTCCATGTACAGAGGCCACAATTACTCGGTCGTTATATTAGGTAGACTATGCCCTGATAGATTACTCCGTCAAAAACCGCGGACTCGGCCCTTTCAAGATTTAATAGTGATTTATGAGCGTCACGCTGTCTTTTTCTGTCTCCCTGTTCGCTTTCGTCTTACACGTTTCCACTCTTCGTTTTATTTTGCCAGTTCTCGTGGCGAGTGAAATTTGTCTGTGTCATCGGTGATGATGTTTTTTGATATCTGCGCGTGATGGCCAATGAAAGGACTGTTGTATGGGGATATGGACTTTGAACGATTTGCTTTTAAGTTGTGACACTTTGCAGATCACCGTAGTAGGGGGACGTTCTTAAATTACGTAAGGGTATTCTTGGCGATTTCTTACCCACCCCCTATGCAAGTATAAGAATTCGTAAGATTTTATACTCCACCCCTTCCTTACGTAATATTTTTTACATTGCATTTTTGAGTTATTAAAATTCTTTAGTATTGTGCTTTCTAAATCCCCAAAATGTCACAGCCGTTACCACACCACCTGGCAAACCTTAACCAAACAATGGAAAGACGAACCTAACCTCTCGTCCTATTTTTCCGAATTGTTTACGAAATCTTCGGCGTTTTACACCCACACGTGACATTAGTCTCTCCACGAACGAGGAATTTAAAAATATCTTGGCGAAATATCCATTAAGGGGCGTTGCAGAATTTCTGCTCTGCACAGGGGCAGTCTTTTTATTCGCGTCTGTTGAAACCAGCGGCCAAGGGAACGGACATGTACGCGCGCGTAGCAGAAAATACGGGTTACAATATTTTGTTATCAAGGTTTTTATGCAAACGAAGAAATCCGCGGAAAAGGAGACGAGAATGTAATTTCTTTGCAGCGGGAAGTGCTTTTTCCGGATACTGGTGTCCTCCCCGTTCCATTTTTTTTTAAGTAAAAAAAACCGCTATCCTTGCTGCGAGTGAGGCATTAATCTTTTTGACGTCGGTGATGCAAGTATGAATACCAAGGCATCTCTCCTTTGAAGTAAGCGAAATGCATTTTTATGGATTAGTCACTTTCGAAAATGAGTTCCTCAGACGATAAGTGGGCCAGACGCAAATAAAAGGAATCTTATGGCTTGCTAGGAGCCTATTTAGGCACAACCCAGTTACTGGCGAACGGTGACCTTTTCTAAGATAGAAAACTTTCATCCCCGTTAAATGCTTCATGGAGCCAAACCACTCCTCGTAAACATCCGGGGGATATCAATCGTGGAGCACTCGGGGGCATTTTATTTCGGTTTATGCTGGAGTGAAAGCAGAACTTGTTTCTATGAGTTTTGTGAATATGACGTCAAAAGAATGGAGGTTCATTGATATTCATTAGGGTGACCTTTATTTTCAACCTGCGATTTCGTTTATTAATTATTGGCAACTCTCCCCGATTAGTTGCATTTTCGTCTGTACTATTTGTATAAGATATGTACCGAAATTGGTAATGTCAGTTATACAGCCACACGCAAAATTTGGGAGTCATTTAATTTTCTGTTTGTTGATTTGAACTGGGCTCAAATACACTGGGAACTCACTATGCCAAAGTTAGGGGATGACTGCTGAGAAAAGGAATAATTTTTTATGGAAATTTTTATAGATTTTTATTCCTCCACCAATAACGTTATCGTTATGAAATTGTAATTTAAAATCATTATACTAACAGATCAGGGCCATCGAATTAATATCTCTAACGCGATTACTATTGACCACAGTAATATCCAAGTTCGTAATATTCAAAGAAGGCACCATCAGTTGATTCTGGGCACGATTAATGACGCATTCATATTTAAAATCAAGGAATTCTTCCCTCGTATATTTAATGATCCAACTTAAATACGACTCTGCTGAAGTCTCGTTATCCCGAAGCTAACGGTGAACAGTCATAAGAGGAGGGGTCCCTTTTGTCGAAAATTACTTCACGGAGCCGTCGCATTTTTTACTGGGGGACTCCCTCCCAAAGCCCTTATGAAATTTAAACAACACCTTTCATTCGTTATGCACTGAACAAGCACAACGCGCGCCGCTGTGTCCAGGGTCGAAAATACGTGTGTCGAGGACTTTGCGCGCAGAGATACGATATCTCGCGCCCTTCCTCGGTCTCATGAATATTTAAACTGGATATTAAAGGCACAAAATCACCGCGCGACTGCCCTTTCCTCTCCTCAACAGCGCCCCTTCCTAGCTATCCTCCTACGCCACGAATTTCGACCGTAATCAATCTCGACAGTCCTCGAATGTCGACTGTCCAAGTACACCGACCGGAGCATCTCGAGGAGGAAAGAAAAATTTCCGCAGCATCGACGAACGATCGAGGTCTATTCAAATATTCGCAGAATTCTGACCGCGAATTAAACGGGGCTGTATTCTTCTTGACTCCTCGGTACAGGGAAAAATTCAGTTCGAAGGAGTAGTTGCGGTGGAATTACAGGAACATGATTTTAAGAATGAATCTTTCATTTTTAAATCCATCCAAAGGTGGGGAAAAAGGGGTAAATGAATGTAGGATATCCAAGTTTCATAATAAATTAGAAACGTACTGTACAAGAGATTGTGGTGTGTCATTTTTGTTTGAGGTCATAAAATGGCGGAAGGGGCACGCTAAAATGGCTGACATGCATCTCATGGGCGACGTGGTCCTAACCTAAAAATAAATTGCTTTCTTTAAGCAAAAATAAATTACTTTCTTTATTAACTTGTGGAATAAAGCTTGAATCACTAGAGTCCACATATCATTTTTTTCTGACCTTGTACTGTAGATTTACTCCCTGAATTATTGAACGCAATTACGAAGCACCTTATATATATATATATATATATATATATATATATATATATTAAATAAGAAATTACTATATAATGCGTTTGTTAAAATTCTCTAGATAATAGACTTTAGTTTTCACCAAATTCCTACCTCATCAGTCCCCTGTAGAATCCTCTATGGATTATAGAACAGCCTGTGTAATTACATATTCAAGGAATTAAAGCCGCACACATTATCAGTTGAACACGAAGACCATTTACATCGTATGTACATCGAGCTGCCTCAAAGAAACAATTCCCATCGCAACTTGGCCAATTTACACGCGCGATTTAAGTACGCTGCCGAGCCAATTCTACCCGGCATGCTTTGCCCAGCAACGTGCCAAGAGTCCAACTTGGTCGGGGCACAATGAACGATCGATTACGGAGCACGTCACGGTCGAATTTCACGGGCGCCGCCAAGATTTTACGCGGCAATATTAGTTTCTCCCTTCGCGGCGAGACGAATTTCGTGTCACACGGGCTTCCGAAAGTTTCGACACGCTCGATATTCCGCCGAAATATCCGACCCAGGCCGCAGCCCAGCCCTCCCCGTCTTTGTAAACCAACGATCCGTGCGGCGAAAACACATGGAAACGTTGTTAACCGAACATCGCCAAGCTGGCCGAATGAATAATGCAGCAGTATCTCGAGTAATCCGTGGATGACAAAAGGGGGATGTTCGCGAGTATTGCGCAGCAGACCGTGTCTTACACGAGCTTCCGGTTTGACCATTCGTTCGGAAAGCTTTGACGCCACCCATCGTTTAATGGAATTATTGTTTCACTTGACGAGTAATGTGGCCATGTTTCAATATGTATCTATACAACTCACAATGGCGGCGGATCGGAGATTTAGTCTAGTTGGGTTGGGACTGCATCTGCGTCTGGGTCTACGTAGTTGGGTCTGTCCAACAGACTTACTTTATCTACAAATATTTCAACTCTACTGTTCACAACGTCTTACAAGTTACCCTCGAAGCAGTAAAAGATTAATCATTATAAGAAGAATCCAGCAAAACCAAGCACCCTCTCAACGTCACCAATAACGCCACTCTGATTCCTATTGGAGCCGCTTGTTTTCCACTGACGGGCTTGTTCCATAGGGGAGGGGTCCATTGTGGATGCTGAATCTAATTTTAGGGCGCGTTATAGTCGTCAGGCGGCACTGTCGCCGGCGTCGCTACAACGCAAACACGTCTGCGCGGCCCACTAATGTCTAACGTGACCCCGACGTTTCGCGCGTCAGGCTTAAAAGCAAATCTTCGTTCCGTGCATTTACTGGCCGCCCGTTGTCCGCGTTTTTTCATACGTCGACACACCAACCTCGCCGGCTCCAAATACGCAGCCCGGAGGAATGTTATTTCCAGCAACGCGGCCCCCTACGTTCCCTTTGCTTCGTTTGAGATCGATACTCCCATAACTGTTTGAAATGTATAAGTCGCTCCTCCGTTGACCTTATAGCCCCACCACCTGTACACTTGCCACCAAAAGTAATCCTTATTCTTGTGAACACTGGGCTGGTTACTAGTTTCTTTATGTAGATCTTGAATATTGACATCAAATGTTTTATGTCTGCAGTACGTGTACGTTGAGTTCTAGCTGGTTCTGAATGAAACTTCCATCTCTGTTGCCCCTTCATTCTTTTTACAACTTCCTCGAACTTCTAAAGCGCAGTACTGTTTGCGAACTGCAGTTGAGAGCTTCTGCTATAGTACGCGCTTCTGGGAACTGAAGTTGGGAGTATTTAAAACTGTACTAAATCTCCTGGGGACTTAAAGCTGGCAGTTTTTAATAGCTAAATACGTTTGGGTTCTGCTAAGTGGCAGCAACTGGTTGTCTGTTGGCTGGGTGTGAGACAATAGCTGGAGAACAGGGTCAATGGTATTTCTTCTCAAAATTTTGTGGGACTTTCCTCAAGCCACAAAGAAGCTCAAAAGTAATTCTCAGCATTATTCCACACAACCTTCAATTTCAGAAGAAACAGATTTCATACAACTCACAATCAGTCATAGTCATAATTATGAATGTGAATGAATTTTGTGAATCGCTGGACTTCTTCAGTTCCCTGGCCAACATATTGCCTACACCAACCAAACTGTATGCTAAAGGGTTCACCCGTAAATAAATAAATAAATAAATGAAAATACTTCTCCCAAATGTGATAAACTCAATGGCCCAGCAAAATCTCCAAGTCTCTGCTAAAGCCAGGTTTCCTAATAACCTTCAAAATGACCCGATCTGTTACCACTCAGGATCCACCTAACCTTAATATAACCTCACAAAACTTGAAACACACCTACTCCTCACCGCAACAACTACATAACATCAACCATGTCACACTTCTTTTCGCAGTATTAGCACCTCATAGTCACTCGACAACACACACCATTTGCTCTAATACCCAACCATTAACAACGTCGTACCTATTTTCTAACTCTGTCCCGGGAGTGTGCCACTATAACAGCGCAAGTATCCCCGCCTAATGGCCGGCGGTAAATGATGAAAGCCTCAGATATCCATCATACTTACTCCTTGGAAGGAAAAAGGTGTGCCGTTAAAAAGCGCCTAAAGATCTGTCGTCGAATGACGGTAACGATGCGTGGCTGATTCATAAGCGGGGAAGAAAACGGGAAGAAAACAGAAGACAGACCGAGCAGAAGCGGGACGCGTTTCGTGGAAGCTGCCGCTGGGAACGGAGCCCCGGCGGTAGGGATGGGAGGGAGCGGCCGTAAAAAACTTCCCCCTGAATCATCCTGGCCACAGTTTCGCAACAACTCTCGTTACGATGTCACCCCTGCCCAAAAACGGAGATCGCCCACGCGAGCCAACAGACGTTCCCGTTGTTATTGCGCCGGGAAAGTAAAAATAACGCGCGTTGTTCCTTCGCTGGTCGTTTTGGCGAACGCAGCCGAGCATCCCCCTTAAAGGGTGACTCGCGGAGGGCTCGTTTAGGGAAATGTTAAGGCCGATTTGAGACCGTGGCAAGAGAATTTAATTGGGGACCCTGTGGTGGAGATGCTGGGGTACTTCAGAGTGGAACGAGATATTTCTACGTGATCAATTTGGGTAAAAATGTCGCTGCTGGCATTGTGCAGCACGGGGAGTCGGTTTTGATAAGCGGATTTTTCTTTTGTCTAGTGGATGGTAGCTTTTGGAAGCTTCTATTGGGCACTAGGGTGGCCCTTATTTATACGTGTTGAAATTATTTTTTGTATTTCTTTGCTCTCACCCCCTAATATGGTTCCATTTCATAAAAAATAGTCCCTGAAAAAGTTTATTGCAATCGGACAACAGGAAAGGGTGCCGATCAGGCCTCTTTTAATGGCAGTGGAAAGTAGCAACAGATGAAACAGAAAGCTTCTAAAACATGAAGACAGTAAGAAATTCAATTACTAAGCATACTTAGCTGCAACGCTTGGAAAGACGCGACCCAGCACATATCAGACATCTCAGCTTACTTTCCCTCTGCCCCGGCACTCGATGATTGGGATATCCAAACTAAGTGAAATCTCCTTTCCAGAACACAAATTACTGATATCTCCACTTCAGTACCTCTCACGCTACCACCCCCGACAGCCCCTAACCCCTGTCAAACCCATGTCCAAACTTTCAATTCAAAACTCAGGCATCCCTCTGAGCACAATCCTTGCTCCCCGATTAACCCATCGAAGCCTCGTCGAAATCGACCGATTCTTCAAGACATCGAGCCGAGTACTTATCCCTCCAGGTCGAGCGTACCTGGGGACCGATCCCTCGATCGATCTGGAGGCCTAGGGGGCCGAGCGGGCTAGCTCGTAAACGTCTGGAAGAGGTGCTTTTGATTCACGAGGAGCCGTGTCGCTGGAGGACGACGTGTCAGTGGCTTGGAGCGGTTGCAAATTGAAGAAAGCAATATCAAGGTGGGGGAGGGGGAGGGGAGGGGAGGGGTTTAATACCCCTCAGTCAGCTATCCCGGAGGAACCCTCGCGGGCCGGTTAATCCGGAGTCAGCTGCTGGAAAGGAATGGGAGCCATTTTGGTAGGCCGTGGCTGATATCCGCCACCTGGCAATATTTCAACGATCCACCCGACCGGGATAACGGATCTACTCTTTGTCCGTGGTAATGGCGGAACCGACGATTCCGCCACCGGGCAATTAGGGGCGATCTTGGGAGGTCTGCGGGGCCCAGGCAACCCCGTCCGGGATTGCGTTGCGAGAGGGATACCTGGGATTGCGCACGGGAACGGACGGGTTCCGTTCAATCGCGGTTCGAAAGAGCCTATACGAGAAAGGGGGCCAGGGGGAGATGATGACTGGCTCGAGAAGAATGAGTCCGTCTTGTGGCGGACGTGAAGGTGCGATCCCACCGCACGTGGGTCGGCGAGTCTGTAGGCTCGTCCGGTCCAGGGTTGTCAGGGAATTCGAAAGCGTGGCGTCATTTGGATTGTCTTGGCTTGGCGGTGGCGTCGGTTGGCATGACGTCACCAACACAAATGTACCGTTGTTGCTGTAGGTGTTCCCCTTCTCCTATTCCATACTATGTCATCTAAGTACTTCCTACTGTTCAAGTCAAGTCTGTTCAGCAAACGCGAGTTAGCGGGCCGTGGGATCGCACCTTTACGTTGCACGGGGACGCGTTACGAAGTGTAAACATTAAGGAAATTGCGCCTCAAGTGTTTCACATTGGCAGTTGCTGAGCAGACGAATCGAGACGACGCGTTTCCTTTGGCGGTTAGGGGTGAGTTTCATGGGCGGGGCTGGATTCCTAAATTTGTGTCCCTTCTGGGGGTAACCTGAGAACTATCACAGACACGATGTTATCAACATGATCAATCTTGGGGGAATTTTTTACGCGAAGTCACCTGTGACATTATTATAAAAATCTCAGCTTCAAAGATATCAAATTTTCTATAATAAGAAAAACACTTTTACAATTCCGAATTTCTTCCCTTTCTTATTATACCGAGAAGGGTTCGAGCGGAATCGACAATTCACCGCGCAATCCAAGTAGTCAAGGAGAAAAGAGGAATGTTAATTGTGCAACATGTTCGCTTTAAAAGCGTTATTGAGTTAAAATCCGTGAAAAGCACTCGGCTTCGCCGAAAACTTCCCCTTTCATCCTCGGCAGCTGACTCCCGCTTTGTTTTCCCGCCACACCCTCACACCCCTCGCTCCCGCCTACCCCGACCGCGAGAAAGTTCCGCCGTCACGCCGTTAAAGCGAAAATGCTTAATGAAACTACGGGCGGGGGCCAAACGATTTCTAAAAAGACCGGCAACTTGTTTGTCGCAGCCAGAAGTTGCTCATTGTGACCGCAGTTGCCTTGTTAGCCGTCGACGTTTAATTTTAACGAGACGCTTCAAGAGCTTCGCTGTTGATTGTTCGAAGATACGAATGCCGTCGCTGCCTTCGGGAATTCCGTCGTTCCGCTGATTTAGCGTGCCGTCAAACGGTTACGGAGCATTTTTCGTTGACAACTGAGAACTGACGAATAGTTGAGACCGTGCCAGCTGCCGAATATCGCGTGCAGGCTGTGGAAATAGCTTTATTTCTTCTTTATACCTGTTCCCGAGCTTACCAGCCATTCGGTTTTTCGACTGGAGCATATTCTACTTTATTATGCTTCTACTCGCACTGAGAATCGAAGGGGATGCTAAGTCACGTGTGGTGTTTATGGTCTCAGTTGCGATCATTCTGTATTTTGTAGTACATAGTGGTGGCGGGATATTTTTTAATTTTGGATATTATTTGAAGCTACATATCGTGATGTGTTTTTGATTAGGAGTCGAAATATTCCCTGGGTAATATTTTAAGAAATTAATAGTGCAACGGAGCATGAAGTGATTCTACTAACCCAATGTAATCCATACTTGTGCTACTATTACCATGAAACTAATCACAAATACTACGCAGGAGAACCAGCCCATAACGAAAACGCAAGTTTCACGTGGCAGCTAGTAACATTAACGTAATATGACTCTACAATGGTACAAAATGGGATTCCAATCGTGAGCAAAACTAAAATGGAAGTCTGCATCTGAAATGGAACATCACCAGTCAAGCTGTATCAGGAAATAGGACGTTAAGGAAGATTTGAACTTCAATTTCAGATTACAAATTCCCCTTGAGAAGCTACTCCAGTCACTGAAGTATTTCACGTGTTCGCGATATAAGTCACCCAAATACCACCACATACCGAAACACCTGTCCCGACCTTGTACATTCGATGATGTGACGAAACATCCTCGCAACCAGGCGAGGGAGCAATGGGCGCAGTTTATTTGCACTGAAAGGGGCACAGAACGAAACTCGAAAGAGAAAGACGCCTAGAAAGTTTTAATTGTGAGGCTCGACGTCGAGGGGATTCCGAGCTACTTTGATTCAGGGCGAATAATATTCGATTAAAGCAAGAGAAAGCACGCCAGACACCGATGATATTAAAATTTAATTGGCGCCGAAAGTCGGCCCGACGAAACACCAATTTGGTACCCTAAGCTGAAGTGTCCTTCCTTCGCTTTCCCGCCTCAGTCTTTTATCTTGCGCCCTGGGACTCGACAATAATCCTTGGTGCTCCGAAGGTCGTCTTCTTTTTAAGGGGAATAACTTGTCCTACGAATTTCTACAAGCTCCATAGAAATTATCCCCATTCACGGACCCCCAATAACAGCGATGTCCAGAATTCCAGGAGAGCAGAGAGCTAAAAGGAAACAAGACCCCTCGCTACTCTTGCTTCCTCCTGCGCGGCGTTCCTTGGCTCCTCTATTGCTTTCACAGCGAAATATCCCACGTGCTTGATCACGTCTCGGATTTCGTTGCGCCGTTATCATTTTTCATATTGTTTTTTCACCCTGCCTCCTTTGGCCAGACTGAGGAATCAGTATGTCAGCAATGTTCGACGGGGTGGTCGCTCGATGCGTCTGTTATTGGATATCCCTTGTATTACCTCCTACGAGACACCAGATCGTGGAAACTCAAATGAATTAGAACTCTCTAAAAATATCTAAAAATTCATTCTCGTTTAATCCCTTCAAAATTTTAGGATTTTTTTAAAGGAAACTGTAACACATAGGATAAAAAGTCTTTTTTGTATTGGTTTATATATATTTTAAGATGATAAATTTTTTTCGCTTTCGATTCATTACAAAAATTGTCGCCACGGACACACTCGAAAACCGTACAAAACATGCAAATCCCTCGGCGTGAAAACACGCCGGCGCCACTCGAGGTGTTAATTATTCCCCGTGGAAGGTCCTTCAAATATCCATCTGACCCATCAACATCGATGCTCCGGTTCATACGTCAATCGCAAATCCTGCTGCACAATGTCGACTGCTCGCGGCCCACATAATTTCATCCTTCCCAGCAGAGGCACCCCCCACCCCGCTCCCAACGAAATTTACGTTATGCTCGGTCACGTTTCAGAGACACTGCCACGATTCCCGGTGCCTTTTCTTCCCCACCGAGCCACCAACCTTCTTCACCCCTTTCTTCGCGGCACGCCGGGACGCTGCTCCCTCATGCAAGGAGAGAGTCACTCTCATCAGCGACAAGCCCTCGAATCGTGATGCGCTTCGACGGCCATGCGGCCCTGTTTCGTCCTCCTGTCCGCGCCGCCTTTCGGAGGGTACATTATGCAATGAGGGTACTCGTCGAGTCAAGGGTACTTCCCGGGAAGACGCGCGAGGGTGTCTAAGGTCCCTCCCCGTAGCGACTGAAAAACATTTCTTGTTGGCTGAGTAACGGTCTGTTAAAAGTTAGATTAGTCTAAGTAGCCAGAAAGCTCTAATGACTAAATGGCACAGGGGAAAAACGACCGGGGCGGGGGAGTGTGCGGCGAAGACAGGCAGCCGAACGAGGGTAAGTAGTTCTTTACTATGATTTGGGTCAGAGACCCGTGAACCGGGACAGGGTTTTGTCAGGATGAAAGTTCAGGATGGGGATGTAGCTGGGTGGAATATTTGATGGGGCTGAGACTTAGTACTCAATGGACACTTGCGACCCATTAGTTGGATGTTAAATTAACACCGATTATGTGTGTGGAATAGCACTCTGAGGCTGGTCGACTAGGTGTAAATGAATTGGGACAGGAGGATTATGCTTCAAGTTGTGCCGGTAAGTAGACACCAAGACCGAATAGACTTGTGGATGACATCTTTGGTCCCCCAGGATCTGGCGATTGAAAAAATCCTTGCTCAAGGATTCAAAGACAGCGTATACCTCAAGGAGCCAGACTTCCCAAGGCTCCCCGGCTAGTGAGCTCTCTTGCAAGACGACTACGCTTGGGAACACGTGTCCAGGCCATCAACCGATCCCGAAAATCATTTCGGATGGGCGGCTAGAATCGCCTGCTCAGCAAGTATCATCCGCAGAACTCGGCGTAACACGAAGACGAACGCGGGGGAACGAAAGAAACGACCCGCCTACGGGGGATCTCGCCCTGACCCCTTCGTGCAGCTGATAAGAGATAAATTACAAGTCTCTGTGGCGGCTCGTAATGAAATTCGGCGGTGCTAGCTGGCACATAATCTACGCCAGATAGGACACGTACGTCCTAGACCTGGTCGATCCGGGGTGTACATGTATAAATCTACGTGGGGACAAAAACGAAGGCAGACATACGGGCACACGGAGTGGGTAAAGGTGTGCAGGCTCGCGTCTGCACGACACTATCGGGCAATGAAGAGAACCCCTCAAACCCGTCTAAGCCCCAGCTAAACACGGCCGAATGTCTATAACTCTCAGAACTCGTCCGTCTCGAATTAACCTCTCTCAATTAAGACAATGGTCCCTGCCCATCCCCTACCCCTCCTCGCCGCGACATCCTCTTCTCGTCGAAGCGAGAATGGAGGGCCTGGAAGGAAGGATCTCAGGGGTTCTCAAGGCTCGCCTCTGTCCCCCCGTTGCTCAGGGAATGTATATTTATGTAAAACTCGAGGATTCGAGGGTGAAGGACCCCAGCCATGGGGGAATGCTAGCTTTCGGTCTGGCACGCTGGACAGCTGTTAGCAAGTAAAACAGAAAACTTTGCTCCTTTCGGGGCTGGAACAGGATTATTCCCGTCGATAAGGCGGCACGATTTTGACGTCTGCTAACGGGGGACTTGATTATGTCTTTTTGATGTGTTTGACTGTGGGCTCGCTGGCTTTAACCTGATAAACTGCCAACGGAATTGAGAGTGGTTGAAGAATGCTAGTTGCATTGGCTCCTTGATTTACTGGAATCAAATAGGACTTGTTGGCAATAGCTTCAAAGCATTGCGCTAGATGTCCATAAATAATTCTTATTTTTCAAGCTTATATTTAGACTAAGGGATTTCTTACTGCACTACTTAATATTCTTCTATACAAATGTTCGAAAAATAATTCTACAAACATACTAGGTGTCATTACTACGAAAATAGAACCGAAAAATTGTCCAGTCACATTGGTTCGGGAGCCCAAGTTGCAGTGAACTGTCTAGAAACTGACAAAATAGTTAATAGCTGTCGTCAAAAGCAATACATAGAATTATGCGAGTAATTGCGGTACGACGTCCCAGTCATAGTGGTCCGCAACTCAAACTTGCAGTCAGTGGTCCCACAGTTAACGAAATGTCTACTGGCTTGCACCAAGAGGAGCACAGGAATTATATCTCATCAACAACAACGAAAACGAGCAACCAAGTCTCTACAGATTTCCCATTCTTCTCGACTCGTGACCACGCGCTATTGATCAGCACGAGCCAGCTACGAATGGAGCAACACGATGTCACGAGCGCAGAGGAGTCGGGAAAACGAGATACAGGAATGCAGAGGCATCGAGGAGGCAGGAGCAAGCAACCGGAAGAAGGAACGTCGGTACGCCTCTCTATTCCCTTTTAGCTATTGCTTCGCCTGGAAGGGGCACTCTCGCTTTCGCCGAAGACGATGGGGCTTATCGATTAATCGGCCTAGCTGGACGAAGAACTTGAACTGCCTCGGCTTCGAATCGAGCTGGGATTCGATCCAGCCGCGTTTATCTTCGCGCTGGCAGCTCGTCGCTTGTTACGGGGTGATGTTGATTTGCGATGTTGTACGACATAACGCGTCGTGTATTGCTCAAAATAATTAGGGAACACCTGGAATATTAACTGATTTTCAGATCCAAGAGGATCAACCAACTGTCAGGGACAGAAAATGAATAAAATAAAATATATTAGAAAAATCGTTCGCAGCATATTTAAAAGGTCCCACTGCAAATCCTCGCAATCGATGGCTCGGGAATTCAAGCCTCGTAACTGAAATAATCCCACTCGAATGAAAGGAAGAGGGTTTCTAATTGGAAGCTCGACAGTGTATCGCAAAGCAGAATTCGATTTCCATATTGGAAACGATCAGCGGCAATATGAAGGGCCAATTTAAATTACTTCGCCTAAGCCCTTGCTACGTTCACGGGGAATTTGTCATAAGCCGACAGGAATTCGATGTAAAATCAAAATATACGACACCATTTCAATAAATAGATCACTCGATAATGTCGCCACGTGAACCTGCATAAATATAGATCGGTTTTACATTACACCTTGATGTATACCTACAATATCCAGGGATTCGACGAGCGCTCACAGACACTTTAGTCAAATCTTCCACCACATTTTGCATCTGCCAAATAAATTCAGTCTCCAACTTCTCAAACCATTCAAATGAAACACCATTGACACATAAAAAATGTCTATAACCAGACAGAGTAAATAAAATCTAGAAATTTAAGTTTTCAATTTAAAAAATATTGGTCATGACGTTAGAAAAACTTCTACCAAGTGTAAAAAATTAAAGGATTAACAAAAGATGTTATTTTCAGGATATCTCGAAGGATTTGTGTGAAGGAGATCTGAAATAGTTTTGAGGTTAGAAAGTATTTTAATTTGGCGTTCCAATGATTATGATTCCCAAGCTCCAAGCATGAAAGCACGATGCACGCTGTATTATACGCAGCGTGATGCGTGTAGGCGTGCCTTGCTCTCCATTTCCCAGGATTCCCCATTAATCCGTGACCGTAACTCTGGGATATCCTTTGTGCCGCGTGGAAAAGCGGCCGGCTACGTGCTCGCGTTACCCAGTATCCCTTTAGTGTACTTTGAAGACGCTTTCAAAAAACATCGACTCTAATTATGTTACTTTTTTACAACAACCCTCCCTCCCTCGCGCGTCTCACTTTTGATCGTGGAAAAGGGAGCGACGTTCGCCTCCGCGCACACCCACAAAGAGCTCTCTAGATTTTTAATGACACCTGAAAGACGCAGTCGCAAGGACTGGACGGCATTAATCAGTGTCACTTGATACATTTCCACGTATAGATTGTATTACTCAGGTTTATCGGACTTGGACGACCCAATTTTTCTGAATAATCACGGCTTCCGCAAGTGTTAATTATCTGGCATCGGCAGTAGAGTCACGTCCCCTTGTAGAAGCAGTAGGAACTAGAGTAGGCTGCAATTTATGGACAAGGGATAGCTGATGAAGTGTAGTAGCTGTCTTACAGGTAGATAATCCTGTTCTGAAACTTTAAAGCCGCTATTCTCGAAATCACTTCCTTACAGCTGGGGATATCTTTGTCTAGTAAGCCCTGGCATCGATTTCAAATCTCGTGCGCCAATATGTGTTACGAATGGCTACCATAACCTCACTCATACTTGAAGAAGAGGTTAAGATTGTGGTCATTAAAATTAATTTGGACTGGCGAGGAATATGATGATGAAATTTAATTGTGAATTGTGATTATAATTTAAAGAATTCACGAGAACAGAGAGAAGTGGAAAACGTAAGGTCGATTTGGAAGAGGCGTGCAAACGGCAGTTACCATGGCAAACCAAGCTTGCGAATTAAAGTAATTCCCCAAATGAAAATCTTTATTACGCGGAATCTCAAACACGGCCGCGCACACAACGGCTGCGCGGCGGAATTATTTCGAAATTAGAGATAAAAGTGATTTAGAAAGGAAGGGTTAATTGTCCGCGGCCCGTGGAATGGAAACCTCTCTGGATCCACAGCGGCTTTATTTACTTCTTCCAAAGAAACACTTTGACCCCAACCCCTAACCCTCAAAGCCGGAGCTATCTTCCAGACTCCCCGTGCGTGCGGATGAGAAGGAGCATAATTTCAAAGCTGGTAAAGAAAAGCGGCTGATTAAACGGCTGATAGAGGGAAATGAATTTTAAACACGATTTTCATATGTGAAGGGTAAAGTACGTAGAATTATTTTAAATGGCAGATTTTGCTGTGCAGGAAGTATTTGTACAGAACGTTTGAAATATCCTTTGGACCTGCGTAAGTGCATGTATGTGTTATTTCAGTCTCCTATCTCCCTTCGGCAAACAAGATATCGGGGTAGTAAGATACCACAAAGCCGCGATACTAAGTAAGCAAGGTACAAAGAGAACGAAGTGACAAGGTGCCAAGATGCATATATAGAATAATTTCAAAATACTAAGACATCAAGAAGACAGATGCTCGGGTATTTAGGCATCAAGATATTTAATCACTAATACATATTAAACACATGGATACCAAGATCTTAAGAAACCAAGAGACCAACATGCCAAGGTGCTGATACTTTTCCACAACAAAATGACAAGATATCGAAAGACCAGGTTACCAAGATTCCCAGTTTCAAGTCACTAAGATCACAAAATGCTCAGAGACCTAGACACTGTACCTTGATATGTGGATAGGGGATCAAGATCCCCTCAAGCCTAGAAACCTAGATATCAAGACCCCCTCATGCCTAGATACCTAGACACTAAGATGTCAAGATTCACATTTCCAGACACCTAGACTCCAAGCCCTCAAGTCGTCTTGTTGCCAAAAAATTAATCCCGTGACTGCTGATACGGTACTCCTGACTCAATACTCAATCCAACAATTAACTCAATATCCTTATCCTTCACCACCGCGTACACTTTACCTACCAAAACGCACAGAGCCGTGAATTCACTGCTATCATTCTCCTCCAATAAAAAGCTCGAAGACCTCCAAGCACACGAAGCCAGAGGGAACCAACCCACCCGACGCATTCCCTATTTGCGCGTGCTGGCAAGAACGCGTTCCGAGAGCCAGCGGGCAAGAGGGGCCTGATTAAACGGCCGTTCAAAGGGAAATGAATTTTAAACACGATTCTCGCATGGTTGGGAGAGAAGGCAGCCGCGTAAACGTGAATGGGAGCCGGAAATGATCGCGGAACCGCGTTCCTGTAAAACCTCGCACAGCCTGGGAACGTTTTCGCGCGCGGCTGCTTCGCTCGGCCGCCGCGGACTCGAGCACCAAGCGTGCAGTTGTTCGTGGCGAAATTGATTTACGTGGGGAGGGGGGGGCGGGGCGCGATTAAATATCGCGGCCGAAAACTCGCAACAAAAGTCGACGGCCGGGTGCCGTTTTATTAACACGATATCTCGACAGATATGAGTTTGAAAGCTATTTTATAAGCTCGGAAACCCGCTGCCCCCTTCTCGGTGCTCCCCACCGCCCGCCGTGGCCAAGTTTTAACCATTGTTTCGCTCGTTACGAGGTTTCAGCAGTTGCTCCCGCGAAGTCCGACCCAGCGCCACACCCCCTCAACCCGCACGGCTGGGCTGCCACACCGGAAAAGTTGAAACAATTCCGCGCTGCGGCCAGATAAAACCGCGAAAAACGGGCGAAAATTGCCCGGAAAAATAAATGCCTGGGGACGGGCGTGCTGCTGCACACAGAACACGTTCCGCTGATCGCGTGGCGAACTATTAATTGTTGCAGCCTCCCACCCCGGATGTCCTCTCCTTTTTGTCGAGCCAAGAGCGGCCGAGAATGAACAGGGCATCCTTGTTACGAGTTGGCGAGCTGTTGTCACACGTGTCACGGTGAATTAATCTCCTCCTTCAGAAGGGAACAATTTAGGGGGAGGGGATAACGGGACGTAGTTGTAAGGATCACTTTTTTTTTTTATGTAATGTGTGCCGGGGCCGGAGGTGTTGGCTTCGTTTAGCGATGCAGTAATTGTCGTGTGGTCTTGAGGATGAGGGAATCTAATTTGAGATCTGTCAGATTTAATAGCGAATTGGCGTATTGGGAGGGACTGGATTGAGTTTGTAGATGATATTGTTCGTTTTGGGATGATTTAGAGTTTGTGTTAGGCGAGGTACTTTGTTTTTAATGGGTTGTAGAATTTTGTAAGGCGAATGCGCTTATTTGTAGATATAGGATTCTGACTCACCACTTGTATCACTGCACTGCAATTGTCTCGAGGTGCCTTCTCCGCCTTGGAATCACCGCATTGTATATGTTGAACGGCAAAGTCTGTAACAAAAATATGTGACGCAACGATCTAAGTTAAGCATATTTATCTTTAATTAGGTTTCCAATAAATCTGATTCGTTCTGATTAGTTTTAGGTTGAGCTTAGGTACATCTCATTACGTCCAGCACAAGCTTCTACCTAAATCAGGTCTAGTTATTTATAATTACACTCAAATTAAGTCTGAGATAAATCCTACAAAAATTGCCCCCTCTATAAGACTACCCATAAATCCATTCACTATCTTCCCCAACAAATTTTTTATTCATCTTCCTGCATCATATTTTACTGCAGAAGATAACGATACAATTCATGAACACTAGTGTATCTCAGTCCACTTCTGCAGGAACAGCATCCCCATCCTTATCGCCGCCCTGCAAGAGGGCAAGTGCACAAACAGCTATGTCTGCAAAGGGTTTCCCTGCGCTGGAAAATAATTTGGCTGGTAAGCGAAAATCGAAACGGGACATGTATTTCACGTGCTTCGATCCGGAAGTAGCCTCGACACCGGGCTCGCACGTTTCGGCGTATTCGGCCACTGGAGAGATGCGTATCCACGTTTAAGCACTTTCAATTTCCGTTAGGGGACTCTGGGAATAAATATGCCTGCCAGCATTTCGCGGAACGCCAAGATACGGGATCGTGAATACGCTGATACACGCTAGCGCCAGGAGTTTGCGACTGTTTGTTACCGGGGCTAACTGTATCCACATCACTCTGACAGACAGCTAAGTGTTTGTACGTAGACACGATACGAGACGTGGCAGACCGAACCGAGGTCCAAAGACCTATGTCCACTTAACCGAAGCAGTCGTTCCTGACACTCATATAATTCTATGAAGATGATTGAACAAGCAGATCAGACATGTGACTTGTTCCAAGTTAGTAGTACTGCTCTTAAAATGTACCACGTTGATAACAGGCCAACTATGTACCAGGGATATTCAATTTTGATTAGAGAACTATCAGTACTACTATAACCTATCAGTACTACTACGACCATTCTAGAGTAATCGTGTGTACATTCTTGACTACTGCATGTCAAACCTTGTACTACCAAATTGTAGCAAAAAGCAGATATCAAAGTCCTATGATATCTAATAAAATCTATATTCGTATCTTTGAGTCATACCTCGCTTTAGAGGAGCCTCCCTTGTTGTTTTACCAAAAACTACGGCCATGTCGATTGCAACACGATTTACTGAACGCTCTGTGTATATCCTTTGAGGGAGATGCATGGCGTATATCAGGGCACTGCATGCAGCTGTCTGAAACGACTACGTGTTGGAGGAAACATCGGATTCGGGGTACATGCACACTCCCGCGACAAATCCTGGCTCGAGGACATGATATTCTCGAGGAGACGGAAAGATTTCGTGGACATCCGTACACAAACGCTCGGAATCGACACGTGTCGGCGAGAAACTGTGCATCGAAGGAGAGGAAACATGCACGGAGCTTCGAAGTTGATTCTTGGATGTAATATCTTCAGCTTCGCTTGTAAACAAACTTGTGTATGGTTCTTCTTGCCAGATCGTGAAACTGTTTTCTGGATTTTTCTTGAACCAATACTATTTAGTATTGTACTATTTAGTACAATACACACGCACATTTACACCAGTGTCTCATACAGGGAAGTTATTGTTTGCCTATCGTTTGCAAAGAGCTGTAGATAAAACTACGGGTAATGCCCGTTCGTAAAAGATTCACGGAGCGAACGATCGGTCCCAAGGAACCCGTAGAGGCAGAAAAACCGCCCTCATAGGAGGCGATCTTTTAAATGCAGAATGCAGTGGAACGAGTGTAAAACAAGCCGTCCCGTGAAACGTGCACTTGGAGATATTGCTGAGAACAGATAGCAGCGAATAATTGGGGAATCCGCATGGAATTCTTCGAATTCCAAATTGTGTTTGAGGAAACTGCCATAATAAGTACACGGCAATTTCTAATAACAATTTCCTACGACGTAGAGATTTATCTTTATCCTAATTCTAGCCCCACTACTTCCCTTATCCCCAATCTAGTCCTACTTATACGAACTTGGCGCTACTAATTCTACCTCAGAGCTACTAGCCCCTAGTATACAGCTACCATCCCTAATTTACAGTTAACTGGCTTTAGTCTAGAGCTATCAGTATTCCGAGAATGGCCATTGATACCAGGCCAGCAGAAACACTTCAACTTCTAACATCACAATTGTAACGAAACTTGACCACAGAGGAGCTACCTCGATCAGTGATCTAAGTACCAATCCCAATACCATCACAACTAACACAATATCATACATTCAAAGGTTGACAACAAAACTTTCGCAGCAGAAACCCCTGCAAACCGAGCCACCTATGCCCCAACAAACGCGTCCTCCTCATTCCCAAACGCCCCGCGCCTTCAATTATCTACCACTGGCCACCCGGACCAGCTTGGATTCAATTTTATCGCTCAAGCGAGGTGACATAAACGTTACAGAGCTGCCGTCGATACGCAGCAACGGTCCCCAGGAGCCGCGGCTGACGGATGACCGTCGCAGCGGACGATCCTTTAAGCGGGAGAGATGGCGCCACGGTCGCCGGCAAAAAGGTCAGGCCTGCAGGCGTCTGGCAAACGAGGCTCGAGCGCGCCAGGAATCGTGGCTGGTAGCGCGATCCACCGACGGCGAAATTGATGGCAAGGACAGAAGTTTAGTGGCCGCCTATATATCTCGCAAAGGAGCCGCGGCAGGAAAAAGGGTGGAAATAGGGGAATACCAGCAGGCAGAAGAGGTCGCTCTCCCTCAAGTCTCGAGGTTTGTAACGTTGGTAACCGAGCCGACGGCTTGCCGGGACGGCGGAGGGGGGGGGGAGTGAGGAGAGTGGCAGAGAGAGAGGCAGCGGAGGGAGGTGAAAATGGGGAGGAAAGTCGTGGTCGATGCTCGGTCATCGAGAAAAACTCCTGCCCCCTCTATCTGCTATTTCACTCGAGCCTCTGTTCGCGGTAATCCGGACTGTCTATGGGTGTTCGCGTCCGTGTGCAAAAAGAGGATCGCGGGATCGGCCACTCGTGGAAGGGCCCGTGGAGATCTTAAATCGCCGTCGCATGAAATCGCCCTTGAAAGCACCCGCCATCTCGAGAACCGATCCCCAATGTGGACAGACGTACACGGGGATCGTACCAGCCGGCGAATATACATCGGTTATTCTCTGTGGAAGCTCCAGTTGGGCTGGGATGTTATTCAATACGCTCAGTCTGTTTGATGTTACATGTATTAATACAGTATTATGGGGCTGCATTCGTCTATACGGCCTCAGCTCCTGAGACGTCTGCGACAAATGGTTTTAGAGGTACGGTGGCGCCATCGCTGTCTGTCGATTCTGCCTCCTAACCTTCTAGGAGGAAACGAGGATTTTGAGGTTAGAATAATGATGAAAGTTAAACACAAAGATGTTACCCTAATCAGTGTTCCGAGGATTAGCATGACAGGGCTGGTGTGAATTTTTTTGGGGCCGGGTTCCAAAATTGTGCGGGGCCAAAAAAAATGCTTCTAAATTTTATAATAATAAAAATCTATGCACAGGGCCCCGCAAAATTTACGATGAGCTTTTCATGGACGAACGTCACCCAACACCTCTGCCAAAGCTATCTTGTTTTATGCTTGTTATGCTAGCTAGCAGGACCACTTATATGTCTCTCAATAATACTACTTAGTAACAGATCACCTTAAAATGAAACAATAGGTGGCTTTAGTTGACAATACAAATATAATAC
Organism: Andrena camellia; assembly: GCA_029448645.1. Taxonomy (NCBI): domain Eukaryota; kingdom Metazoa; phylum Arthropoda; class Insecta; order Hymenoptera; family Andrenidae; genus Andrena; species Andrena camellia. Next base: position 1,237,125 of record CM055681.1, on the reverse strand, counting down.
AACGTAACAACACTCATCCCCTAAATTATTTTGTCCACTAATAAATTTTTCAATAAACTCTTAATATACATCCGTAAGGCACAGTCTGCTTATCAATAAATAAATGTGCATAATCTTCAACGCCACACTACAGATTTCCTCGTACCATGTATTACAAAATGAAAAAAAAATACGAATAAACAAATGTTCTGTAATCTGTTCCTCGCGGATTCAGCAGATTTACTCTATTTACAAAGCACAGACGATGCGTATTCATTACCATTCCCGCCCGTACAGTGCAGCGCATTAATATATTTTACGTGTAATTCTTATGGGAAATCGGGTTGTATGGTCAGCAGGAAAATTAGCGATGACTTGTTTGCACGAGAATAAACCCGTGCAACGGACGAGAGAATGTTTCACGACGGTGTTGACACATAATGACAACGTGCAAAATATATCGTGGCGCTTAATGAGCCGAAATATTTGTTCAAAATAAAATAACTCCGGTCTATTTGATACGTTGGCTGCCGTGCTGCTTGCGATTCCGCATTTCCGGAAAATTCATCACTGAGTAACGATTCTTCCTTAAACACGATTGTATTTCGCAGTTCGGTATTAAAATAATATCAAATAAAGGAAGAAGTGAAGTAATATGAAATGAAATAAACTGATTAAAATATTCGATAATAAAATATTAAAAAAAAATTCTAATTTTTGTGACGCTACGAAATTTTATAATATAATATATTTAACGGAAAATATTTTTTTAGGCTTATTATTTTTTAGAGAAATCCTATTATTGTTAGTTTCATATGTGACTGTATAAAGGAAATTGTAAAACTGTTTCGAAAACTTTCTGTACACTTTCACATTTTTCAATGCCTGTGTATAATAAATAAAATTGACACAGGAGAGATAGTATAATATCCTGTTTGAAATCGGTTGATATGAATTTCAAACAGCCCACTGATACGGATTTCAATTAAAGAAAATATGAAAATGCGGTATTGAAGATGGTATCGGCACGCTATTTTGAATGTAATCAAATTCCATTCGTTTGAATAGCGCCAACTGAGCTGAGAGTTATTTGATTGCCCTTTTTTTCATTGTGCCAGTTTATTTTGTACTGGCTGCAGTTTGATAATCGCGCGGAATATTCAAGAAGCACAGATTTTAAATTGTAACGGTCGTTCCTTGCTAATTACGAGGTTTGGCAAAATTTTACATAGCAGTACAATACATCTGGCACGATACAACCGATTGGAAATTAATTGAATACTAAATTTGCATTTAAATGGCTGCTTTACAATACAATTGCTCATCTATAGGGTTATGAATTAGAAATTTATTAATCTTGGAAATACAATATTATGGTCGAATATAACAAGGGTGTTCTAGGATATCTCTATTTAAGGAAAATTATTCATCCTTAGTCCTATTAGTTCTTTTACCAAATAGCAAACCACTTTCTATTATATGTTGACTCTATATTTCAAATATTATATTTTTCTCAAGTGAGACTTTACTGAATACAGCAAATAACATGACAGTTCTTATAATATAACGAGAGAATATCGTATTTCTCGTTTGCATCGACCTTTTGTTCTATTTCCGATTCAAAAACGAGGACAATTGCTCCAGTGACCTGTAAATTTATTTCTATCGTATTTCCGAATAACAATCTTTCAATTGTTCTGAGTTCGCCGGCAGAAGTATGTCACATAAATTTGGGTGTATATCCAGCTATGTGTTATATTAAAACCTATCTATCCCGATAAAAAACTGAAATCAATATTGAAAAGGATACAACGCAATATCGGATAAAATAGCAGAGAAGCAAGGATTTCAAGTAGCCAGAAACTGGAGTACTGAAGACTATAAGTATCTACGACTTTAACTACTTAAGGAATTCGGTAATCAAGAAGCTGAGGATCCAAGTAGTCAGTAATTCGAGGATCCCAATATTTAGGAATCCAAGGATCCCACTATCTATAAATCCAAGAACACCAATACGTAAAAATCGAAAACCTCCAATATTTAGGAATCCGAGGACCCCACTATCTATAAATCCAAGAACACCAATATTGAGGAGATGAAGGACCCAATATTGAGGAGTCGAAGGACCCAACCTATTTACAAATCCAAGGACCCAAGGACCCAAATACCCAGGAACCCAGAGACTCGAAATCTAGAAATCCAACGACCCAAATATCCAGGAAAGTGCCTAACCTAGACCGAGATAAATCCCAAAACTTCCGAGAAGAAACTTCAACAATTAAATATCTACAAGACATGAAGCCCCAGGAACCAGCGAACGGGGCGAAAGTTATAGCAAGTGGACTGATCCATGGATCCCTAGAACGACACGCAACACGTCCGCCCGTGCACGACTGAAGCACCCCAACATCCATTCCTTGCCCGGCACGGAGCAGCTTCCGAAGGAATTAAAGGGCAGCCTTCTGATGCCCGTAAAACCGTTTCCCTTTACAACTGCACGTTCCGCACTCGCGGGCGACTTACCGTCAAGAACCTTTTATCTTCTTCGACATAACGTAACACGGACATTACGACTCCTCCCGTGCCGGCCTCTTTCGCGGACATTCCCAAGATAAACCAGACGCTGGAGACCGTCGGGGTGGTGGGTCGTACCTCCTCCCCGACGGCTACGTGTCGACGTACATGGCGTCTTCGGTGAGCGTCTACCGCAACGGCCACGGAAGGAGAGGAAGAAGGATTTACGAGCACACGGCACCCAAGGAGATCCCGGAACGAACCGCAGCGAGGGATATCTGCTACACGCCGCGCCCTTGTGTGCAGGGGACAGACACACCTAATGCATTGGCCAGGGCTGTCTCCATGGTACCACTAGGCCTGGCGGTTTTAAAGTAGTCAGCAGTCTCGATTGCGTTCGTGTCGGCGGCAAGTGTTATGTGACGTGCACGATTCAGGATTATCGTGTGCTAGGCATTTCTTAGGGAATTAGTCGGGCGGGTGCAATGGAAATTAAGAGATTGCTTGGTAGTAGATAGCGTTGAAGTGAGGGTGTACTTTTGGGGATGGGTTGCTGCAGGTCGCTTCTAGTTTTGTATCAATTACCTAGTAGTCAGAAATCAACCCAGTCCTCAGTGATCGTATCAGTACTCAGCTACCTTTAGAGTAGAAAGCCATCAACCTTGCATTCAACTATCAGCCTAGTATTTAGCGAGCAATCTAGTAGAGGTCACTTTAAGCGCAAGGAGTTATTCTAGTGCTCAATAATTCTCGTAATGCCGATGGTCAGGAATTATCCCCATGCCCGGGAGTCACCCCCAGTACTCAGGGATCATCCGAGTACTCTGACAGGTTGCCATTCCACCTGCCTCTCGCCTCTGCGGGATATGAGTGAGCCAGAAGTGGTGGGGACAACGCCAAGCTATTAGCTGTAGGCCAAGCCGAGCTCTTAGCGAATGAATGTTGTATACTCGGATCTCTGACACCAAAGATTCCTCCCAAATGCATCAGCAAATCTCGGCAACAGAGGTTAAATGAACCCAAGAGACTTGCTCTTGACAACACCGCCAGTTAACGAACCAAACGTACCAGCTGTCAAAAAGGAATATTCCAAAAGGAAAGCGCGCCAGCCAGCCTCCTTAATCACCGATTCACCCAGTTCACCAGCCGCTGCCTCTCCAATCCGCGACTACGCGGGGCCCCATCCCTCGCGGAGCAGGTCACGGTGCAACGTCGTCGGTTAACTCGGCGAAAAAACCGTCGGGAAGCCGTCGTATGAAAATTCAATAGCGTCGATTCGAGTGGAGACACCCTGCTCGAGCCAGGGAAAGTTGGCTGGAGAGGTGTCGAAGCGTGAGCACCGGCAGCTTGTCGACTTGTAGAGCGGGCGGTGGATGAAGATCGATCGTGAGACGGAAGGGAAGACGGGTGGAGGACCGGTTTGGTTTGGATGCCTCGGGAAGAAGCAGAAAGGGGGAGACGGGGCGCAGGGAGGAGGGAGCTGGAGGATGTTAGAGGTGGCAGAGTACTGCGTCTTAATAGCGGTAGTGGCGTCCTGGCATAGAAAAGGGGGATGACGTTCGGGGGGTTGAGGTAGAATCCAGCCAGCCCCGGTCACGCCAATATTACTTACCACCCCGAGAGAACGATAACTTAATTGATGCACGAACGACGTTAGCACTCGTCGCCGTCACGCGGGGTGACTGTGAATTTTCATGACGATATTTATTTGCACTCCGACCTCGGGGCCAAATGGCAGCTTCTATGGACGCTTTAAGCGCGCTTGTGTGTGAACATTTCATAGGGAATCGAATTTTTGTTTATAAAATGCTCAGAGCTCGGATATAGGTTAAGTTTCCCAACCTCAAATGTTCGCGTTCATTTGGGGATAGCTTGCAGTATCATCTCATGCTACTATTAACAACTTCTGCAAATATCATTTGTTAATATAGCTATAGCAGGACTATATGCAAATTAATTATTAATTACTAATGTGCTTACATACAAATGCTCTTAGCTTCTTAATGAGATGAGATCCTTTTTCTATTTCGCTGGATGTTGATGATTTAAAACATCTATTGAGTTCTGAATTTTTCATCGACTTCAGTAAATTTAGCACTTGTTATGAATAAAATCCATCACTGGAGGAACTTATCTTGGACCTACCTGTTAGATACTTATCAGATAACTCATTTCTTTCATTAATTTCACCTAGACTTTCCCGTTTTCATTCTGAACTTAGACTGACACCCCTCAATTGGAACCCAAACAGATGGAGCCAAAAGGCTCGAGAGGTTGCTCCCTCTGCCCACTCTTCATCCTCTTCTAAAAGCCAGCATTTCAAATCGAGGTAATGCATCCTGGGTCAAAGTTCATCGTTTATCGTTTTTAAGCGGCTTGGGTCATGAAAAAATGCCCTAAGCCCGCGCGTGCATTAATTAATGCTCCGTCAGACGCATTTGCGGCTGTCGAAATGTGTATTAATCGCGACGCTGATGTTTCACTCACCGACGCGGCCGCATTTGCGATCATTATCGATCTCTGTGTCGCCCTGCGGCACGACGAGAGCGCTTTTAAAGGATTTTCGTATCTGCGTAGTGGCCAAAGCGGTATTGGACACAAAATTAGCATTATTGACCGAAACACGCGGCCTCGGCGCTGGCTTGCTTCATAATTTCGAATTTCCACATCACGAAAGACGCATTGTCGTCGAGAGAGTTCGAGTCCGATTCAGTGTAACGCGAATAATGGTGCCTGGACGGGGTAATAACAAATCGTTTCCAGTGCCGAAACAGGGCCATTCGTCTTGCCATGACGTTGTGGGATATTTTTCTCTGGAATCCTGTCCTTTTTAAACATACATTTAATTACCCAAGGATAGTTAATCCGTATAAGTAACACGTATTTGATTGTTCAGATGGATCTAAATAGACCCTGTATCCAATATGCATAGATTAAAATTAAAGAAAGAATAAAGTGAAGATGATGGAATACATTTCATATTCATCATCATCACCGTCAGCCCTTAAACAGACATAATAAAAATCAGAATAATTTAAGTTATAACCACCTTGCCAGTCATTACTAGGTTTATTACATTAAAAGGCACCCCGCGAGCACGGAGGAACGACAATCAGGCAACAATAACAGAGCGCAGGGCGACGTTACGAAATCATTTGTGACAGGACTCCCTCAACTAGCGGCGCCCTGCCGCATGAACCGTAATTTCGTCAAGAGCCGATGCCACGTCGGGGCGGCTGTATTAGTGTTAAATGACGTTTTCGTCCCGGCGACTGAACACGCGGAATTATACACGCGTACGCACCCGTCGCGGAGCGTCGCAGGAGCCAGTGCGTCGCGAAACGACCACGTCACTGCCCGCGTTAACAAGTGGCGGAGGGGGGATTCCACGACCCCTGTTCGAATCCAATTTCTTCTAATTCCTCGTAGGGCGATTCGTAATCGTCACTCAATTTCGCTATTGTCAGATATGTAGTTAGGTGGCTAAAGTGATGTCATAAAGTCAGCGGATGCGGATTTGTGCCGGTGACTGGGCGCGGGGATGTTGCGATTCGGGCACTTTTCGAATATTGATAGTATTCCAGTGAATATGCAACATGGCGAATTAATTATACAAATCGGTAATCCCCACGTCGCGTGGACAGCTGTAATCTGCTGGTTGCGCGAACCGTGATAGCTTATGTAGATCGCCAAGCGGCCGGCATGATAATTGAATGGCACTACTGAGCCCCGGGGAAGGTTAATTAATCCCAGGATGTTCGCGGGAAAAATGGAGTAATGTGTTGTGGCTGGCTATTGGTGTAACGCTTGGTCCTTCAATCCCCATCGCGGAAAGTTCGCTTTGAGAAAGGAACTATGATGAGCTCGAGAGCTATTCCAGTGACAAGGAATCATCCGTGACATTCATTACCAGTAATCATCCTAATACTCAACAACCATCCCGGTATTCGCAAGGAAACATTCCCAATTAAAAATCGCGATAACTTTAAGTGCTGATTGCTGGAATAATGTATGTGTACAGGGTCCCGCATTTTAGTTCATTATCCTGCACGTGGCGCTGTTGCGGTTTTCTGTCTGTTCTTACGTTCACCGGTCCTGCGCCTTACTTCACTTCGTACACTTCGCGTGGTGTGTTCCGAGCGTCATTGCATACGAAGTCGTGTGCGCCACGTGCAGCTTTTGATTTATATCGTAGCCTTAGTTTTTCCTGATTTTCTTTGTATGTATTTTTATGAACAGTTACATCAAGTAAAGTATATATATATACTCTGCAGTGGTAGTTTTATTCCCAATACTGATATCAAAATATTTTTAGTGCAGATTCAATAAAGTTTATTAGGTGATTATAAAAATTTATTTAAAGAATAAAATCCAGTTTTCTTTTCTTTTTACAAAGCTCTTGAATTACTTCAGTCGTGGTTACATTAATCTCCTTTTTCCTTTTTTGGGGGGTGTCAGGGCCCCTTGCCCCCCCCCCCCCCTCTGAGTGCGCTACTATAACCCCTTCACAGTGAATTTCTGCTGATAAAAATAGATTCTTGCATACTCCAATATGAATCCAGGAACACAGCAACAATTCCAATACTCGTGTGCCACTCCAAGTGACAGAAACACTTAGAAAGCGTTTGAATCCTGTCTCGGAAGTCACAATAATCCCACCAGGAATCGCTAATGAATCCATTAAAAATAGAGGAGCCAAACTCTTCAGCGGAGATCTGCGTGCAACGTATGTGTATACGTATCCGACAATTCCCTGCCGACGAAAAGAGGGGAAGCGTCAACCACGATCCAACTTGAACTCCGGGCCCCGAATGGGAAGGGAGAAAGTTGAATGCAGTTGCACTGATACTGTCGCTGGCTCGTGGCTCAGCGCGGCGGCGGGGCTGGCGGAGTTTGGATGAGTGGCGAGTCAGTTTCGTGGCGAAGGAGACGCACGGGACGGAGGGTCAGGGGTTGATGAACAGTTTGCTTGGCGACGCACGTTGTGGCTGTCGGCTGTCGGGGCCACGCTGCCGCTACATAGAAGAGGAAGAGATAAATTGGGGGTGGAAGACGCGGGCAAGGCGGAGAAAGGGAAAGTGGAAGAAGAGAGAAGGGTGGCGTGGAGGGGGGAGGAAATAGGTGACGCGGAGACAGACACCGAAATGTGGCAGAAATACAGAGCGCTGCTAAAAGGTTATCGTGAAATTTATGGCTATATTTAGGAAATGACCTTTACGCTACTAATGCGAGGATTGATTGATAGGTAATGTCTCCAATCCTCTAAAATATGTTTGAGAGAAGATAAAATAAAGAAACTGGTATCGAAATTAAGTAAATTTATTTCTCTTCAAAATTACAAGTTTAATTTTCAATTTAGTCACCACTTAGTGCTACACATTTTGCAAAACAATCTACCCATTTCTTTATTCTGTCTCCTTCAATTTCGGAAACTTTATATCCTGCACTAAACGATGACTATATTTCGAAGAAAAGTAAATTTACTTCATTCTGATACCAGTTTCGTTACTCATTATCCACAAATCCGTTTTCTAAATAAAAGCACTCTCCACTGAAGAATCTTCTCAAGCTATAAAATACAAAATACAAATTAACTCAACTTTCTAACGATAGTGACTAGCTTAACATTTTTTTATCTGACTATCAAAGACTTCAATTAATTATCAAACTGTGGAAAATAATATATGGAAATTTGAAAAAAATAAAAAGGAGTCGTCCACAGAACGGCGGGGCAATTTAATGACACAACGTGAAGGGTAATAATCAAAGAAAGTGGCAGAGATCAGCACGAAAGCAATACGCGACATTTAATTGGCCCGATACACGTACGAATGTTTAATTGGCACTCGTGCCGCAAATAATTACCCGTCGTGCGACGACACGCAGACACACGGGCCACGCACACGGTCGTCCATTCTGATTGGCTTAAGTTAGGCCAGCGCGACACGAACCGCAGGATTAGAGACACCGTCGTCGATAAAAATTATGCCACGGAGGCTGCCCTCCATTATTCATGACTTTAGGGACGCACCGTGAATACGTACAACTGATTATGCGGGGAAATATTTTGATTATAATACGATTAACAATGTTTATCGATTGATTCGCCCATCCACTTGCCGCCTCGGGCTGGAAAAATTCATCGACGACGATATTTCAAGTTTCCGAGCGCCCAGCAAACAGAGCGCCCCCTCTCGACCGTTTTACAGGAAGCTTCAACTTTTTGGCAAAATGTTTGCACCCCTTCGAACAGGTTCACTAAGAAATGCAGAAGAAGCAAAGTATTTCCACGTGTTTCGCTATTAAAACATCGTTTTTCCATCGGCTCGACTTGCAGCCAACGTTGGGCCAACTGTGCAACAGAGGGAAAGAGAAAAATATGGCGTTGCTGTTAATTGGTGTACATTGCTGTGGGAGTCATTCCAAGGGACATTTCCTCATATTTGAGCCGTTTTTACGGATCACGCCATCGACTTTAATGAACGAGGAAGACGTGGAACAGAGCAGACTGCTCCAGTATTTAAAAAATCCACTCCAGTGGAATGGGAGTGACTGGGGCGGAAATGCGGGCGAGAAATGGAAGCCGCGCTGCTCTCCTGCGTCGACAGATTATCGTTAAGACAATTTCGCCGTAATGAATATCACAGCCCCATTTGTGTCGGCGATAAATTGAAAGAGAAATGCAAAGAAGTGAGTAAAACCTTGTCGCGCACTCCTTTCACGAACTTGAGGCTAAGGAGATTCAAGGAAGTCTTTGATGACGTTATGCTTGGGACTTCTGCAAAGGGGAACTGAAAGATAATGTTGTAAACTGACTTTTAATCATTTTCATTTCCTATGACGAATTCTATGTGATCATATCTGTGATAATAATTTGGTAATTGGCAAAATGTTAATTAAATTTGTATTTGTAATAGTTGGTGTCCAAGAAAGCCGGAAGTTTAAATACGTGAGCTGCATTACATAACCTCACTTTTCATTTATCTATCTCCATATAAATGGTATTTCCATAGATCTTTTTTGTAGAGCTTGACAGATGGAAATAATGTTTATTAAAATTGAAGTAGGTGAGATGAATTTAGGTGTGAATTTCTCTGCAAAATTAAATTTAAAAGTTGAAATATTTTAGAGATAGAAATGAGAAATATTCTTGAATAACATTAACTGTTTAGTACCATGACACTACATTTTTAACATTTATTTTACTTTTGACAAGTAAAACACTTTTTACAGGTAATAGCACAGATCACACAAATATTAGCAGATTTTTTAAATAAAATAGAAAGTACAAGTTGAATAATTAAACCTACTCCCTTAATGGCTCCCATATAATTACTAGAATTACAGATAATTCCATTTTAAGTATTTAATTTCACTAGTTACGACCATCCAATATTAAAGGACAATTGACAATTTACAAAAGTAAAACACAAAACATTTAAATGACTAAAACCATTCTCCTAGTTATGTCACCGTATTAATAGAATTTATTGTAAAGTATATACGCACTACATTGGCAATCTGTGATTACATAGCAAGTATAATGCTGTCAATCCCCACTCTCTTTCGGCGGAACGAACCAGTATTCACTGAAGGAGACGAAAACCATTAAAACCCACAACCAGACACTTCTCGCATTAAAGCAACAAACAAGCATCAACGGTCGTCCGTTTTATCCCCGACTGAACGTCTCCAAATGAAATTTCTCCGAACTCCTTAAAAAGGACATCCCCCTCCCACCTCTTCAACCATTAAATCCATCCTGTCACTGAGCGCTACTTTAAACCTACAATAACACTAAATTTCTTTCGACCCGGGGACGCCCCCGTCCGCCGTCGCCCTCCCACCTATACCAGCGGCCATTAGCACGAGGGTGGCGCGATAGTTGGCACGAAAACGGCAGAAAGAAGCCGCCGCACGCCCGTGAAAACAGATAATCTCTGTTTTATCTTGTAATTCCGTGGTAATGCCATTATACCATCCGGCCTCGGACCAGGATTCCCCACGTTGCCCGCTTAAATCTTTGTTTTCGTGAAGACGAGATGCGCGGCAGAGGGAGGGAGCGGTCGCGAGGGTAATTGAATCGACCACCCTTAAAGGTCGATAAATCTCTGCGGAAGAAGAGGCATGTGTATGCTGGTCGTGTATGTGTGCCCCGCGACAGCTGCGATGCCATCAATCGCCTTCGAGTCGCCGTACAGGCGCTAGGCGCGCGCCATTCGCTCTCTTCACGGGGCTCCCCCTCGCCACGAGCTACGGGAAGTAGGACGCGATCGATGTGTATTCGCGCGATTTTCGGATTTTATCGCGACGGTGACACGATCCACGACGTGGGAGTAAGAAATATGCGAACGATAGCGGAGTACGTGATTCGAACGTTGAGGGACGAGAGTCCTGGGGTACACTAGGGTTATGTAGCCGTTTCGTGGTAAATCGAGGAACGTCGCGGGGATTTTTAATGATTGTCGCATTCAGCGGCGGTATTTGGAAATTAATACATAAAATTTGGAAAATTTAAGTCGAGTGGCGCGTTGATACTCTGCCTCGAATAATTATGGTAGCGTGAAAAATAATATGTTAAGTATAGTATAGTCGTGTAGTAATTTGCCAAAGAATAAATAAGGTGAATTTCCCTGTTCAGAAGTATTATCATCAATGATTAATACCTCCTCAATTAGAAATTTCCAATTTTTAAGAATTAAGTACGCTACAGTTCACAGTTCTTTCATAAACGGAACTACCACAGCCACAAGCAACTAGGAAAAACCAGTTTCCCTAGAGTATTTCGTTACTATAGGATTATTTGTCAAGCCTCCTAAGCTAGACACTTCAAAACAAGCCACCGCCTAAATCCCGGACCTTAATTCTAAATCAACATATTGTTTTCACATCCATGTCCCCGCGTTAATGGGCATTCCATACCCATTAGCTAGGCCTCCCTACCGTCAACAGTAGCAAAACCATCGACACGTCCACCCCACTCCCTCTAACTGCCCACTCCATCACGCTACGTCAGTTCACAAAAGAAAGTCCCCGCACCTAGGGGCACATAGTTGTCTCATTGGCATCGACTGGCTGCTGGGACGAATTACCGCCGTCAAAATCCATCTCCTTTTATCGGGGGAACATCGATTAAATGACACACCGGGCGATTCGTCGGACCCCGAAACAGGGCAACCCGTGACGTCAATCGGAATGATCAGCCGCGCACAATAAGTATCGTTTCCAGCGATTCTCTGGTAGCCAGTATTTAGAGGACGCTGGTAACCGAGCCGCGGATCGACAGGGCTTAATTAGTGAATTAATTAAACGCCAATGAAACACCGGAGTAATATCTTTCGGCCGGTCAGCCCGATGTCCCGAAAGCCGCGTAATGCTCTGTGCCCCCTGTCTGCCGTTGACGTGGCAAACTGGAGCACGAATAATCGGTGACAATTAAATGGCACAGTGGCTCCCGATCAATTTTCCGGCCTACAGGTCCGCGGGGGCCGCCTGAGATAGCGATTCGCGATGAAACGCGTCGCAGGGAACCGCACGCGTCGATATTGTCCCTGGGTAGACACGTAATTGGCACGAGTTTCGTTGTGTGGGAATTAGTTAACGAGTATTGCCGGATAGACGCAGAGCGGTGGAGATAGAACAGAGCGTATCTAGTTTCGGTTTATATATAACGGTGTTTTGTTTGAATTGGCAGTGGCTGCGAGATTCTGATTAGCACATATGGGTTGAATGGGTAATATTTGCTGTATGATGGCTTAGGTGGGGTCTAGGTGCAGTTGAGTAGTATTTTATGGTAGTAGCCTACGTGGTAGTAGTCTGAAGAATAGCAGTCTAGGTGGTGGTAGTCAAAACAATAGTAGCCAACGTTATAGTAGTCTATGTGATTGTAGCCTAAGCAATAGTCATCTAGGTGGCGGTAGCCTAAGGAATAATAGTCTATGTGGTGGTAGTTTATACTATTCCTTACGGAATACTACCCTAAGTGGTAGTATCCCAGGTAACAATAGAACTTTCAGCAGAAAAATAAGTTGGACATGCTTCTGCTACTGATTTCCAAATACTCCATCGCAATTTTAACAGATCCTGTGCCTACCAGTTTAACTGGAACCTCACAGTTGTTTCTCCATCCCATAAAAACCAAGTCATAATCTCCAAATATTCTCTTCGCTTCACCACAAGAATCATCCAGAAGCTTCATTGAACCTACAAACTCTCTGCTCGTCAAATTTCAAAACACCCACCTTTTATCACTCTCACGTCACCATCAGAACAACCTACAAGCATAAAAATTTTCTCACCGCCAGCGGGGAATTAATCGATGAACAGCGGCGAATTGGCCGCCACGAAATGAAACCAAACCGCCACATTAGGTGACACCGATAGTGGGTTAACTGCAACGAAACGGGAAGAATAATATCCGCTGACCGCGGTCGAAATCTCGTTATGCCGTAATGGGCCACGATTATCTTTGCAATGGAAATTCCGTTGTCTCCAGGATACCTCCCATATTCCCACCGTGCTGGGAAATCTCTGACTCGCAGGCTCACACTAAGGGAGGGCGGGGGATTCATTTTACGGGGGGGGGGGGGGTAGAGTCGAAGCGGTAATTGGTGTTACACGAGAATTACGATCGGCCGAACAATAAACACGCCGAGCATCGACCGATATCCATTTGTGCGTCATAACGTTATTAAACGGCAGCCGCGCGTCGACGGTGTTACTTAACAGTGGTTAGTCAATAATTCCGAGGAGATCATTAGGTGGCAATTATACGGTCGAGCGACTCGAGATAATAGCCGATGCTCGATGAGGGATCGAACGACGTTGCCGAGTTGTTGCAATGTTAATAATTAGCTTGATGGGGGACCCCTCACGTGGTGATTTCGGGCAACGGATTTGGGCAAGATTAACGAGTGGAGTATTAAAATGGTACAGTAGAATGTGGCTAATATTTACATACAGAGACTTTGTGAAGCTTTTTCAAGTCCTGGTCTTAAATAATACAGCGATGGTCAAACGAGAAGTTAAATGGAATAAGAAAATTGGGGTAATAAATTAGGTTGTATTCTCATCTATTTTATATAAATTCAGGGGTTCCCTGAAATACAACAGTGATACCAACACGATAAGTAAAGTCTAGTATCTTAGTTATTTGTACATACAATATATTTAAATTACTTAGGTATACACATGAGAAAAAATGTTTTCTAGTACCCTTCTGACCACCACTGCGTCTGTGTAAAACAAAAGCATTTGTAGTATTTTTAACAACACATAAAAGTTACGTCAAAGTTTTACGAATACACTTTGAGGTTAGAGTTGATGGCAGCTTTATGGCCGTAAAGACACTTATGTCTATCTACCGCCACATTTACATTGTCTTTTGCTTTTTGCTTAATATAATAATAAGGGAGTCCAACGATATTTGAAAGCCTATTAATCAAAATTATAGGTTATTTAGGATTATCAAAAATTCGTAAGAACGATATGTAACTAACAAAATCCTCTATAAATTTACACATCATGTCGAGGTACTTTTTCACTGCCTCCAATAAAGCTGAAACTACAGAACCTATAAATTCCAATACCAACGTAAAAACTTATTACGTGCTACTAAACCTGATGTTACTAGGTATTTCCTGAACCGCAGCAAGAAAACCCAAATGTTTTAACTGTCGGTCCGAACTAAGAGATTTCACGAAAATTCATCAGCATTTCGAATTATTAATTTCCCTACAGCGCGAGTTACGGGAACAATTAGAGCAGACGTCTACGACAATTTCGTCGAATAAGTCCTTCAGAGCGGCGGGGAGGGGGTGTTCACGTGCGCAATTCAATAAGCAGCAATGATACAAAAATTAAAAACGGCATTATATTGCGATGCAGGGCGTAATTTAATAGCAGGGAGCCAGCGCGTTTAATCCGTTATCGGCGTTATTTGCGCGCGCGACGAAAGCTGAATTATGAAGGAATTCTGGCGAGGCGGGCGAGCTCGAGGAGCGCGCGGACCCTCGAACGCGCAAGCTGCGTGCAATTCTTTTGCATGCTAATTATAGACGGTCGGCGTCGCGTGCATGATTACACCCTATTAGCCGGCGAGGAATAAAACTCGCTGTGCCGAGGCTGCTCGTATTTTCGCATTGCAATGGGACGGCAAAATGGGCCCTACAGTGGCGTCATTTCTAGACTTTACTGTGGAAGGTATGAGAAAGGAAAGGAATAGTGTAAAATAAGGCTACTTGAGCTTTGGAAGTGTGGGGATAAAGAAGACTTAATTTTACATAAAATGGGATGAACGGATTGCATGCTTTTGGTGAATGGACATTTATATGGAATAATCAATTTGAGAAATATGTTATTAATCTTTTTGATCAGGAAAACTGTCTCCTTTAACTTGGTTTCTTGATTAGCGGCTTGTATGCTCTGAATTGGATATTATTTGGCGAAAGTATTGAAGGGTTTGAACATACAGCGAGCATTTTTGTTTGAACTATTAAAATGAAGTATAAGTTTCGAAGTGATTGGTTGTTACTAACACATGTGGAACTTGATAATGATAATAAATGAAACTTTCGTCCGAAGAATCACTAAAGTGTGATATTATTTATTATTCTTCAGTTCGAAGTATTTATAATTTACTATATTTATTAGTATCGTTTAGTATTTCATTCAATTTCATTCGTAACAGTTCCAGGCAAAACATATTCTGCTGTTTAAGCAACTGCCAAAATTTATAAAATGTAATAAATATCATTTGCAAAATCTACCCCCTCTATTAGTCTAGATGGATTAAAATTTCCAATTTCACAAATAACACCAATTTGAATAATTAATATAGTCTCTCAGCCTTTGTGCATATTTACAAGACTTATGAACTCTAATTAATTAATTAAACATTAATTGGTTAATGAGTACTGAATTTAATAGATAGTGTAAGAGATTATAAATTCTCCTAGCTACTTAAATAGAGAAGAAAATAGAACGCTTGTGTAAATCTACTATGTAGGACACAAAGTTAGGCTGAAATAATGGAGACACCTAATTATGATGTAGGTACCCAATTATGTAACCCGATAACTGCACACCGTGTTCTCGAATAATGGAACATTAATTAAGGAACTAATCAATGGCGTCGAAAAGCATCAAGTTAACGTAATTGTCAACGACCACAATTCAAATTCTTTCCGTTGACGTTTCTGGAATACAAAAATAAAAAATCTAACCAAAAAAGTACTAAAAACTTTCCAGTTAATATTTCCTGGCAATTTAAAAACATATGTACCACAGTCATTACGTTTGAAAACCACCATATTTTGCACTCAGACACCTGCATGAATATAAAGTAAGAGGGAAATCCCTTCGACCTGTCAACGTTAATTACCAACTTCACTTTGTTCTACTCTTCTTTAAAAAAGGAACCATAAAACAGTCAAACGTATTCGGTGCTAAAGCGTCGCTTCCCAGGCAAACCCTGCCACAGTAAAGAGTTAATCAAACGCTGTCCAGCAGCCTCCAAAAGAAAGAAAACAGTGAAGTTCAACATAACCAACCGCGAGCTCGATTTAACTAGCGCCAATGTTTATCTTCGAAAGACGATTTCCCATTAAACGATCGAACTCTGCCCTGTTCCCTGACCTAAAACTACAGTTTTCATCTTTCCCAGGTCGCCCATGTACCAACTAAATATCTCTTGGCACAATATTGACCTGAGTAATAAGTTCATTTGGATTTTGCAGCGGTGTACAAATAGTACTGTTTCTGAACATTCCCATAGATTTAATTAATACCATAAACAGAAGACCATTCCCATTATTGTGAATCTTTCAAAATGGTCTTAAAACTGTATTGATCGATTCATTACTCAACACAATAGTAATTTTAAAGGTTAGCGAGACAAAAAACAAAGGAAATGGGTGTTATAGCGCCACAAAGAACTAGTGGCGCCATCTCATGGTCGAATTCCACCACCAGAGGGCTACAATCGGTCTTCCTTGTTGCCGAGCAGTATCAGATTTCTATTGTTGGCAGCAGTGACTATAATCCGGTTACAAGACCAGATATTATGAGCGAATAGCTTAGTTACTGTCTTTACTTATGTGACTGACACCTTCTCATATACAAAAACCAAAATGCCTAATTGTCTATTTTATCCAATCTAATATTTCGCTACTAACTTCGAAATGGAATGCAATTCCCTTCCATTTCCTTTCTTAAACCCACACCATTGATTATACAATCACTATAACTCATAAGTACTCATTCTAAGCCCTCAAACCCTGCGCAATCTCACTCCAGATCCCACTTCGAAACAAGAAATCCAGGGACCCTTTAAAAAAACCTCCGCCTTATCCCCCTCAAAAAGGGAGTAAGAGCCCCATAATGGATTCTCCCCTTAACAAAGGTGACAAATAGAAAAACGTGCGAAGATTCAATTCCCATGGATTCCCTTGTTTACTCCTTTTAAAAGACACCTCTTGTAGGAGGACGCACGTAGATGTCTACTGCTTCATCGAATCCTCCACTTGGGGCGATTGTCTAGGCTAATAGAAAGGTGGAAATTTTAGAGGATTGGCTGCTACTACTATCCCTTCTCCCCCCTGCTCTTGGCCTTTCTACGCGGAGCAAGGCTGACAGGCAACAGTGGGGAACAATGGACAGGTATGGCAGAGGCGGACAAGTGTCCTGGGAATACCTATTGTTTTTCCCTGGCTGACACAACCGCCGGCAGCATTAATGTCCCTCATAATAGGAGGAGAAAGGGGGTACGTAATGTGAGCTAGGGCTGCAGACGTCTCTGCATAATCCTCAGACCTCAGACGCGCACAGGCGTGTGCGTGGGGTAGGAGCGAATTGCTGTTTTCTTTATGAATTTCGCGGCCCACGAGGGTAATATTAGGGAATCGGTGGAAGAATGGGGTGGAAGACCCTTTGTGCGCGGGCTCAAATCGAGTAATGGGATTAATGTTGGCCTTAGTCGAAGGAGAACGATAAAACAATCAGGAAGGTAAGCTTGATTGATTGGGTCAGTAAAAAATACGAAGTCGATATTCTTGGGGATGATGTAGCAGGAATATTACAAGCAGCTTGAGAAGTGATTCATCGACAAACACACAAAATGCTTGTATTTAAAATATTTCTCATTTAATACTAACTGTTCTAGCGTTAAATGCTGCAATTTCGAGATAATCTTGAAAAACGGAGTAAAATAATTGGTTTTAATTAGAGAAAGGAATGTTATAACGGGATCCCATGGAATTATAGACAATGCAGAGTTGAAAATGCAAGAGAGACCTAAATCATTTCTGAAACAAAGTTATATCGTAGTTCAACCGGCGAGGGCTTACAATGAATGCCTCAGATATTAGCTCGTAACAAAATTCTCGTGCAGCAACTTTTCTAATAAAAACTTCAGACATCATCAAAATTAACCCCGCAAACAGATTCCACTTATTCAATATCCCGACGAATTTCAACAGCCTGATACTTGTACCGTCCACTTTCAAGTTCTTTCACTTTCGCTTCCCCCTAAACTCCGATACACTTCCACCGCCAAACCCCAGAACGAAATTGCTTCACAAGCTGAACAGGAACCATGCCGTGTGCGAAACGTCTACTTTCCTTTCAAAGGGAAAAAGGACAATACAAATGCACTTTGGTTACGAAGTTTATCATCAGGTGATAGTCCAGATGAAAGGATCTAGCTGACAGTTTCTTTGATAGGATTTAAATGATGCAATAGTTCCTTCAATAGAATATAAATAATACTCTGGACTCTAGGTGGTAGGACTCTAGGATATACCTACTCTATTTGGCGAAATGTAGATGATAATCCAAGTAGAGTTTAAGCAAGCGATACTAGGTGATAGAGCCTAGGACCTAGGTGATTCTTCTGTTGATAGAATCTAGAGAGTAGCCTAGAGGAGAGACTCTAACTGATAGAGCTTAGATGATAAAGTCTAGATGATAGAGTTTAGATGATAGAACCTAGATGATAGAGTCTAGGTGATTCCTCAGTTGATAGAATCTACATGGTAGCCTAAGGAATAGAGTCTAGGTGATACTCCCTTTGATAGAATCTACACGATAGCCTAAGGGATAGAGCCTACGTGACACTCCCTTTGACAGAATCTAAATGACAGTCTAGATGAGACAAGGTAACAAAGTTTAGGCGATAAACTCTACGCGAACCTAAGATAAACTTTGCCTTAAATCCCTGACTTCTGCATGGTTCGGCTCTATTCGAAACTCTGACCAAAGCTCCTCGTCCCTTGGACGCCTTTCACCAAAGAATCAATAAAGACGTATCGTAATTGCCCGCGAAGACCGCCTGAAGAACGGTCTCCTGTATAGACTTGATGAGAAATTCAAAACACCTAGAATCCGCCCCACGTCCCGGAACCCAAAGGAGTCAGCGGCTTCTATTTGAGGATGTACGCGTCGTTAGTCGCCAGTTCTCTCGTCGCTTCTTTAAAATGCAAACCGCGCGACATAACTAACCGAGAGCTTCTGGAAGCACCGACGGGTATGTACGGGAAAAAGCAAAGAGGGGGTGGGGGAAAAAAATAGGCGCGGGCACGCGCGACAGCCTTCGGAGCGAATTGCCTCGGGATACTCACGGATGCGTGTGTATGTTTTTATTTTAACTGGGTCACCGCACTTCCTAGCAGCCTTCGAGGCACTCAGCGAACCCGGAGACCCTGGTTTATTGCGTCTTTGACACTCGTATGCAGTCGAAATCCATCCACGTCGAGCCGCGGCCTGAATGCCGTTCGATGCGTCCTTGCAGCAGGAGAATTTTCCACGAAAAAGGACGCTCTCGCGTGAAGCACTCAATTCCCCCTCCCCCTTGTTCCCTGCTCGCATGGCTGAGAATACTTGCATTGCGTGGTGCAAACGAGAATAAGGGAGAGGGGGCCGAGAGGGGTCTTGTTTGAGAGGAAGTATGCCAGATTCGTGAAGCCGTAGACCGTGATTAAGGGTTTCAGGGAAATTTTGCATTACAGTCTTCTAGCTTGTGAGAACAGGCTAGAGTAACAAGTAGATGGATATCCCGGTTGGGATAATTTATTTGGGTTCACGATTTTGAAATAATATAAAATACAGAATATAGATTAATATAATATGGAATGGATTAGAGTATCAGCTACTTAGATAGGTAGCCACAATAGCACAGTTGGGCAACTTATTTAGGTCCATGTTTTTGACATAATATAGAATTCTACTGTCTTGTTTGTAATTCTCAATACCTAGAGAATGTGATTTGGGATTAAACATTGGAAATATTTTTTAGATTGATTAGCAAACTACAGAGTTGTCCCGTCATAAGTACGGGTGCCCTGCTTCGTTAATAGTACATTCCTATCCCTGCTACTTCTTTTGTAATCGCCGCGGCGAGTGCGAGAGACTGAGAATGAGCGAGAGGGCGCGCTACAGCGACAAGTCACAAATTTCGATCGAGATAGCGGCGGCATCGTCTCACTGAAAGAAGACGGCAAAAAATAAAGGTGAACCGAATAGCATATCGTTCCGTTAAAGGTACGAGATACGACGTGTCCTCCGAGCGTCATACTCATAAGGAGACAAAACTGTATTCCCAAAAGAGTACTTAGGAAGAACCACCTAGACCAGAGACTGAATACTTAACTTTTTAGACGTACCATAGGCTCCACGTGTTCCTGTTGTAGCTAATACGAATAAGTCTAAGCAAAAGATAATTCGTATACCTTGCATTAAGTCAACTTGACTCTATGCCAACAAGTCCAAGTTCAATGTACCAAGCGACATAGCGCCCATCCCAAAGCGGAACGTCGTGAAACATGCCGTCTCGGCGAACTGGGTCGCCATGACGATTATCCTGTTACATGTAACCGGTGGTAAAGAAGGTGGATGCATTACCAAGCTCAGGAGATTCCACGCAATCGCAGCCAAATCGAGGAGAATACTTCCAATCGGTTAAGGCAGTCTA
This sequence comes from Andrena camellia, assembly GCA_029448645.1. Classification (NCBI taxonomy): domain Eukaryota; kingdom Metazoa; phylum Arthropoda; class Insecta; order Hymenoptera; family Andrenidae; genus Andrena; species Andrena camellia. The sequence continues at coordinate 1,216,667 of CM055681.1, read as the reverse complement.
TTCGCCGGAGCTATTTCTACGAGGCTCCACATTGTTGACCTAAATCCTTCGGGTATACGTGCAGCGGCGGCGGGAAGCCGACTCGCTTCCCTTCTTTCCCAATTTCTTCGTTTCCGTGCGACTCCTCCCGCGTCCCCGATGGAGAGCGACTGTTACCAGGAATTTATGCGGATTACCTTGTGTGTACGCAAGTTTCGGTCGACTGGGATCTTTTTGTTCTGATTGAGGGCGGATCCCTGGTGAAATGTTGAGAAAATTCGCCTCCACGGCGGGTGGAGAGTATATTTTGCCCCAGAACCACCACTTTCTGAACGGTGCGGTGGCTTTAATCCTCAAATGGGGAGGGGGAGGGATGTTTTCTGATTTTGCTAACCGAATGTTGTGTACCGGAGGGTTGTCTGTATTGGAAGTTTTTAGAAGCAGTTGGTGCTTGGTGTGTTTAAATTTCAATCATTGGAAGAAGTTTGGGCGAAGAAAAGAGGGTGTGATAATTTGCAGAACATGGAATTGAGGTTTGATCAGAATCAATGGCTTTAATTCGTCAAGGATCGTTATCAGAGTAAATCTTTGAAATGTTTAGTAGTCTAATGACGACTTTGTATGGAAAATGAGTTTTGCAAAATGATACTAGAAGAAGCAGTTAAATGTCAATTAAGAAGACTGAATTGTAAATAAAACTTTCACTTATGGTATTTGGTCTTGTTGTCACATAATCGTGAAACGTGTATTTTGAACTAACGCTCAGAGATTTATGCTGAGGGACCATTACAGATCCAATGATCCAGTATTATCAGGCTTAGTGACCGAAGTAAGGCTTCAAGGAAGTGAAGGGATGAATTAAACCCGAAGTTGTAACTTAACGAAATAACACCTCAGGGTATTTTTCCTAGGTACCTAGGTATTTTTCCTGCCAATCCATCGATAACATTATTTATGTGTTTAAGGGGAAGATAGACATCATTCAAGTGGCTAAAAAGCCTATCTCTAAGACAGATCCCTGGTCACATCTAATATAGTAGAATCTCTTATATGAACCCAACTCAAAAAACTATTTCCATTTTGTTAAGACCACAAAACACTAAATTCACAGAATAAATGCTCTGCACTCTATCACCCACATGCAAAAAAGTAATCACTTTGGCTAACAAAGAAACGTTCCCAACTCGAAAATTCTGATTTTAATAAAACTTCGTGTGAATGTAGAGCATATTGGAGTACCTATGCAAAGATCAATTTTTCCTACGGAAATTCAATCTGGAGGGAGGAAATCAGCTTTTTTCGTTTTTTTTTTCAATATAACTTTATAACGGTGCGAGGTAGAACAAAACTTTAAATATAAGAACTGTCCAGTTTTGTATGCTCTATCACACTACCAAAAGAAAAATAAAGTTGTATAAAAAACAAGAAATGCGATAACTTTAAGCGTTGATTCCACCCCTTCACAGTGAATTTCCCCGAAAAAAAATGGGAGTTTCATTAAAATCAGAATTTTCAGATGGGAACCTTGTAAGTAGACCCCCAAAGATGTTCCCCACTGCTCCCCACCACACCAAACATACTCTTCAAAACTCAGCCTCCTCTATTTCCTATCCTTAATACTCTCCCACGATTTCTTAAAAGCGTTTCACACTCCAGCCACCCTAAACCAAACAACAATCCGACACCTACAGGCCCAAAGCCCACCAGTATGTAGTAACTCCTCTTGGCGCTCCTCAAACCCAAGAATCTCCGTATCCAAAATTCAACTCGCGACCGTCACCCTGAGGAACGAGGACGAGGGAACGGGGCAAGAAGAAAAGCATCACGCGGCTCATTGCCGGGAGATTTGGAGGAAAGCGGGCCGAGATTGCTGGGAAATCCTCGGGAACATTACCGAATCGGTACGCGTGGTCGTGTGGAGGTTACACGGGCACACGAAGGAAAACAAAGAAGAAAGGGATCCTATGAATTCGTGAGTGACTTCGGATATCACGTTCGCCGGCGTCTGGCAGACATTTCCTTCAGGCTTCCTGTGTGCACGCGCGCGCGCTCCAGTACCCCCTCCCGCACACAGACGGCGTTGCAAGTTTTAAAAACGCGCCAGTTCTCGACCGTTCGTGTCGCAAATGTATTCCACGCCGCGATTTCGTTTTCCCTGCTGTGTCTACAAAGTCGGCATCACGGAACGTAAATTCTGTCGCGCGATTATCTACATAATGGGCGAGCGTCGCGAGAATTTATCGTCCGACTTCCCGATGAAAATTCATATCTTCCTCGTGGCCGACCGCGAAATTTTCTCTGCGGACGGCCTTCCTGGCAAAACGTTTTCGGCCAGGAGAAAAGGCTCGTTGGCGAATTAGCGATCCTTCCGTCCTGCTATAGCGCGTTGCAAAAACAGGGATCGCGGATTTTAAGTACCAGCTTTTTCGAAATTAATGACGTCAGTGTGTGGTACAAAGAATTCTTTATGGAACATACGTTTTAGAATGATTTGGTGTAATGATTTTCTGTGAATTTGTGAACAAAAATATATTTGTTGTTTGCAAAATTCGTGTGGCGACCACACCTTTTGAAACAAACTCTGTTCACCTCTTTCAAGTTTTCCAAATATTCACTGTTTTTTGGAAGACATCAGAACAGCATATTGTAGGTAAATTTGCTTTTTGTTTGCTTTTCGTGAATGCTCTTTTGATTATAAATATGGAATAAAATTTATTTCGTTTGAGTGTTCGTATCACGTAAAACTTTCAATCAATCACTTTAAATTTGTCCCATCCACGACTCACGTTTCACAGATTAAATACGGAAATTTGAAACCGTGCCTCTGGAAAATTCGCTAACCATTCATCAACCCTCACTTCAGCTAAGCTCTTTATTTTCCGCAAGTTTAGCTTGCAAAAGGGAAAAATAGGCTGAACAATTATGAGACACGCTTTGCAATTTCGCAGGTCGCGAACGATAGAGTAAGCAATTACGTGACGTCTTTTTTTAAATTCTCGCGGCTCGCTGGAAATAGAGCAAACATTTGTGTGACGCATTTTGCGATCTCGTTGCATGCAAAACGGAAAAAGAGGGCAGAGAAAAAGGGGCAAACCATTTTACTGCGTGTAAGAGACGTTATTAATAGGATGACAAATTTTTGCTAGCAATTCGCAAGCAACGGGCAAATTTCATCTCCAAATTCTTCAATTTTTCACTGGAAAGTGTGTACTCACGTTTTTGCCCGACGGTTAGTCGGTCGTCCAGGAGAAAATATTTTTATTTCGAGGTCGTACGTTGGGGAGGCTGGAGCTCATTGGTTTCTTCTGAAACAGAAATAACAGGAAAAAATTTGAGTCACGATTCCATAAAGAATTCTCTCTGAACGTGGTGTTTCAAATTTCACATTGAATTCTTAGGAACCCACAATTTATATCACATTTTATAACTAATTTTATCTGTCTTTTTAAACAAATATTATTTTCAATCATTGCTTGAAAGGATTCTGTTTTTAGTAAGAATCGTTTTATGTATTCTTAGTGTTCAACTTGCAAAATTGGAATAACTTCGGTGCAAGTAATAAAAACGAAATTCTGTCTCTTAAGAAAAAGTATAGTCAACAGTAATGTTTTAAATTTAGTATCATATTTATATGATTTAATAATTTAAGACACGACGTGCAAAGTGCCTTTCAATAGAATATACAAACTATAGTAGGGAGAAAATCAATTGCCCTCTCAAGGCTATTATGTGAGAAGCTATCCCCACCATATCCAATATTTTTCCTCTCCATTTCTCTCTCCCACGTTCCGGGTGGAGGAAGTATCTTTGAGCTGTCAGTTAATTCCACTACGTGCACAGTCAATGAATACTTAAGATAATTTTTCTACGAAAACACTAACAGATAATATGAACAAAAATGTATTCTCTAATTTCAGTGAGAAAATACATTACTTTTCGTTGTAGAATGTATTACGTAATACAGGTGTGTTAAACAAACATGTTAATCATGCAAAAGTAAAGTTGACATCTCAAAGAATAATTCTATAAATTTAATTTTCTATGAGAGAAGTTCAGAGTCACTATGGAGCCACTATTTCATGAAATTCGAAAAGAGAAATTGGATTACAATGTATGTATTTAAAGAATCAAAGTTATCCAATTCCTTTGATAGCAGCCGTTTCCCAATCACTTTGATTCTATGTCTCGCGTGATTAAAATGGTACCCATGGTTGTTAAATAAATTCAGAACGGAATGCATAAGAGAACAAAATACTGAGGGAAGATCGAGAATAATAATTTTCAATTTAATTAGACAGAGCTGGGCCAAGTGTTCTGCCCAAAAATAAAATTATCCTCGAAAATCTCGTTGCTTTTTTAATTCAGGGAATGCCCCTGAGCCGGTGTCCCAACTTCTTACGCGAGTAATTTGAATAAAAACACTAATGCCGGGGGAACCTCGAGATTTTAAGAAATTCCACGTCCCTGCAATTCTGTATTACGTTGATTTTATTCCGGAGTCTTAAGGAAACCCTCAATATTCGCTAGAAGCTTCTCAGAACTTTCCAACCGAGGGTGCACTTAGGGCAAAGCAAAACTTGCTTTCGTGCTAATAAAAAGGGAAACTGTTAATAAACACTAGCTCACCTAGTTTCGTGCGTGCGTAGAGAATGCTTTGCATCCCTTGTTTCACTTCATTTCACTTTTTTGCATTAAATAGTTACTGATACACACAAGTACAGATGCTACTCAAAATAATTAGAGGAGCAAGTGCTTAGACAAAGTAAATGATTGTTGGAAAGAATGATTTACAACAACGAATAGTAACCACAAGCAATAATACGCTACATGGAACCACAAAAGCCACAGCAAAAACGGACACAAGACATTAAAAAGGAGTTCCGACACCCATGAAAGCTCGGCGACGACTGATGTTCGCATTTGAGGTTATGGGAATGTTATTTGCGATTATAAAGTGGGGGCAAGGCCGCACGACTGGCTGATCCAGTGAACAAGTGTATCTTTATCAATAACAGTGGAGTGTGAAATGTTTATGGAGGTGAGTTGGTACATGCTGGAAATATGAGACCAATTAAAGATAACGAAAATCGTCATTATTAATGATTATACAGCCAATTTATTTTTTATTTCTTCAATTTGTCACTATTGCGATTTTAGGTACTGGAGTCTCGAAAATAACGTCACTTTTATTTGAATTTATTTAATATTCGTTTTACTATTGTCATTTTTCTATAATAAAACTCTTTAATATGAACATAATGTATTATTTACATGAAAACGAATTATATAGTTCGTAAGTTGGTCTGTTAAGAAATGGGGAAGGTCACTGAATGGAACTGATATTATATAGAAGTAATTATGACAAAAAACAGTGTACGCGACCTGCGAACCAATGCGACTGAAGGCGAAATCGCTGGAGGAATATGACCGAGCCGCATTTTCGATATTTTCTCGTGAAATTACGGGATGAAATATAAGTTCCCTGCACGAGTATGTTTCTACCGACGCCACACAGCAGAATATAACGTTAATTTTATATTTGAAAGGAAAAATTCTGTTTACAAGTCGACTTTTCGTTTTCACAAATAATTAAGGGTTGCAAGTTCAAGCGACTCTAAAGCACAAAAGTTTACCATTAAAATTTAACTAATTATTTAAGGTGCAATAATCAAATATTATATTTGCGGGTTCCAATTCTTTCTTCAAAGATACACTAGAATTCTCTGAAATTCTTTAGAATACTCCAGAAATCTAGTCCAAACCTGTCCAAAATTCGTAAAAATTCCAAAACCTTCCATCCCCAAAAATGTAACTAAAAAACCGAAAAATGCAGAAATCTACCAACCCTCAAAATGCCAAAAAATGGTTAAACACAGTACGGATCCCATAATTTTGTGATCCTTATTATGCAAAAAATTACAAACCCATAGAACAACTCTTATACATTACACAATTATTAAAACTACCAAGCCATAGTTCCATTTTAGGCATAAAAAACAAAAACTACCGAAAATTTAAAATAATATTAATTATACTACTCACTATTAAATAACCTATTAAAAATGGGAAAACAATAACCAGAAATAAAATATACCCAGTAGAAATAAAGCTACTTTCCTTTACCAATTAAAATCTTCAAACTAAAGCCAGCGCCTCCAAGCAGCCCCAGAAATCATCATCCCGGTCTCATTAATCGATCGCGCGTGTCCTCTCATCAAAGCTCGCTTCCGCTGGCCATTTTAATTGCAACTAATAACATCGCCCGCGTTGCACGTGCCCGCCAGAAGTTGTAACAAAATTCCATTTCGTCCGAGGAACAATAGCCGGGCAAATGGCGGCTGAATGCGACGACACGTGAACCCTTGCGAATTTACGAGGCAGCCTGCACTGGCAAAATGGAGTGCACGCATCGAAACGCGCGAATCGACGCCAGTAATGGCGGCCCTGTATAGGAAGAGGATCCAGAAGCGCCTTTGTCTTGAGAAAATTGTTTCTTCCGCTGGCAGACGATTCCTGAAAGCGGCATTTAGGACACAGGAGACGAAAACGACACCTAAGGATGTCAGCTAAGAAATTCCCTGGCGAAATCCGGATTGGTGGGCTCATGATTCGGCAAGAACCATCAGGGCACCAGGTCCAGGATGGTTCAAGGTAATTTCGACCTTATTGCTGGGAACAAGAACGACGCCAGTTAATCAAGGACTAATGTTCATGGCCAGCGATGGGGCTAGAAGCGCTGATTCCTACCGATTTCCTTGGCTACAGAGGTTTTAAAAGATCTGGGGAGACTGGCTCGAGTGGTTTTGATTGTTTTTTGGAGTACTCGATGGGGATGTGAGGAATCCTTGACCTCTGTTGTGGAAAAGGGAAATGGGTGTTTGGAGATTTGAAGTCCTGGGTTAGGAATGGTGTGGGCAGGTTGCGCAAGACGTGGCAATTTAGTTAAATACTAGGAGTGTGCAGGCAGGGCCGGCATGAGTTCTGTGGAATGTGTGGAGTATTAATTTGGAAGGCATTTTACCATTTTTTTAGTTGTTGAAATTTCATCTCTTAATTTGATAGAGGTGATAAGATACTTAGTTCACTCATTGTCAGTTTTATGCATTTCAACATCCACTTGAAGAAACTCGCATGGAATCATTGTGGTACCTTTTCATAGGATAGCAAGGCAAATGGGACCTATTGGGTAATTCTAGTAGTGGGCTAGTTTGTAAAATATTTCTCCACCGCCATGTGTTATTAACAATATAGGAAGACGTATGAGCCAATGTTCATCTTGAAAAACTCTAGAAATTGTTAATTAGGGTCTTTGGCAGTAATGAAGCTCACAGTTATCAGATTTCAGGTAAAATGGCATTCAACAGTGGCTTGTGTCAACGTTCCAGTTTTCACATCGTCAACTACTTTACCAGGTAGTGTGTCAAACAATCTTTAATAATCTTAATACCTAATGCGGGACAGCAGTATAGCACAATGATAGGAATCACAAGACACGAGTGCGCAGCTTTCCCTATGAAAGGGCTGAAGTTGATCTTTTGATTATCAATACCTTTACGTTCAATGAAGGTTCGTTAATTAAATGCCAAAGGCGTCGCCTCGAGGCCAAAATTGGTTAAACTACCTTATACGTCGACGTCTGCTGTTGAACTTCGGCGATCCACAAAGTGAATGGCGTATTGAATTCGCGAACAAGCTGGGGAAATTTCCCTCGCACGAGAATACGACAATCTAACCGGGACGAGAATGAAGCAAACGAGCGTGAAAGAATCGCATTGGCGGGGTGACACAGTGCAGAAAACTGAGAACTGCGGGGAGGTGTTTAACGCCTTGAATATGCGGCTAACTGTGCTCGTACATACGAGTTTCTGAAGCTTTCCAGTTCTCAAGTTCGCAGTTTTAATGTAAATGTCCCTTTCTGGGAAATGTATGAAATGTGAAATTCAATTCAATTAGAAAATATGACAATATGAAATTTAAAAGTATCGTTAAAATTTAAAATTCCATGAGTATAAGTAAGAGACAACCAAAAGGTTAACTTTTTTGGATAGTAGATTTAAAAGAGTAAAGTAGCAACATGGTACGGATGAGGGGAAAGCACTCCAGTCACCCTGAGCAGCCACTTATACTCCAATGATTAGAAACACTGTCCAAGAAAAGAAAATAAAAATTATAATTACTTAAGCGTAAATTAAACCCCCCTTCTCAGTGTTATCAAACTTTATTACAAGGGAATAAGAATTGCAATATCATCACTGTCACTATATAAGTAATTCCAAGACTAAAGACCCCATCTCGATTCTACCACAATTTCAACGCAGGAGCAAAAAGAAACGTAGGACGAGCAATCCCTATACGTAAATACATACATACGCACATAGACACACCTTACTTCCTCCAAATCCCAACGCAAGCAAAAATATTTCCATGCAAACACACCCCACTCACTGCCACTAATACAAAAATTGAAACTTCCATCCCAATCCCCTGAAATATCAGCGCCAGGGAGAAAAGGATGCGAAGACCCACCCACATACACCCGCAAACCCATCCGTACGTCCAGGTTTCTTAATCACCGCCTCTAATCGGTCTGAGCTCGCTTCATCAATCTCTTCGCGCCGCGTCAAAGAGACTGGAAGTTGTATAGTTAATGAGGCCGAAGCGTAACGCTCGCGGGCCCGCCGTGGAGCGCTCGCGCGGCGGCCTTTCAAAGCGACGTCTTGTTAATTATTCGACGTTTGCTTTAGTTTAGACCGTATAATCCGCGCATTATTCAACAAGCGGCGTAGAGCGCCGGCGCGGTTATCAATAACATATGACGCGGACCCCACGGCCGATTTGAAATTACGCGTTTAACGAGGCTTAAATATTGCACGCGTACATATGTCGTAATACCAGCGCCCGGTAATCTGGCCACGCGGATTTGCGCGTCCGCGGCCGAACGCCACCGTCCCCGCCTATGATCGATCGTATTATATCGTATAAACCCCGGGCTCCTCGGTATGCTTTGCTGATTACATTACGTCGAACCGAGCCAGATCTCTCTCCACAAGCATTGTTATTCCGCGTGTAATCGCTGTCATCGCCAGCACCGATCACGTTTGAGTACGCCCTGCGCTGTGAAAAAATCTGGATTACGAGTGTGGGGTGGCGGATGCGGTAGACCCCAGAGGCTGGTCGCTGATGATCTAGACAGTTCGATTGGTTAGAAGTCACCTGGTGATCGGAAGATTGACTTTTTTCGCTTACGCGGGGACCAGTGCACGAGTACTTAGGCAGACATGGTACTAGGGGGCCAGCGACTGGGACTCTCATGTGGTGAGCAGTGGTTTAGGTGGGATTTATTTGTGATTTCTGGGTGATAATCTAGTTAACCAGCTCGCCGTGCATAGATTTTGCAAAGGGAACTGCTAGGAAAGGGCCCTCTTGACTGCTATTTGAAGGGGAAGCGAAAACTATGAGATTCCAGCTCAAGTTCTGTTTATACAATTGCTTCCTGTGTCTGTGGGCTTTGTTATTATAGCTACTGCGTTGGTTGGTATGCTGTACTCTATTGTACCTTGTAGTATTTACTATTATTCGGCTATATTATTAATATTTAATTAGATTACGCGTATCATAAGTATCACGGAGCCTGGTCCTAGCAGTTACTTTCCCGTAAAACAGGTAGCAATTCCCAAAATTCGACACTGAGCTCATGCCCCCTATATATAGATTTTCATATAGACAGTAAACACTCTAACACAGCCACACAAATGCCAGTCGAAGGGCCAGACGAGGGGTGTCCAGCTGCTGCTCATCCCTCTGAATGGAATAAATCGAGCCTTCTGTTGCGCTTATATCGCGATTTTCTGACATACGCCTGTGTACAAGCACCGTAGGATCGACCCCTCGATGGGGAATGCATGTCGGATGAATTTTTAGGAACAGGAGCGGACCCCTCTTCTCTTTTCGGAATGTATTTTTATGGTTGTCGAGGGGTGCTTCAAGCGAGACCAAGGGGGCAGTGATTTTCCGCGATCAGGCTAGGGGATGATAGGTTACGATGATTTGTAAGCAAGATTTGTTCACCATGAAGTGATCGTGACGTGATTTGGATTATTGTCCTGCAAGAAATTGTGCACCCCTACTTGCTAGCAACCCCACTAGCAGACTTCTCCCTATATGGAGGCCTATTCTATTATATCATCCATATCCAAGTTTTTTGAGACACGAAAGATTCAGTGTTTCGTTATTCTGTCATATTCAACAGCCACCTAATCCTTTCACCTTATTCTCTCGTGTTTGTGTTACGAAATTACGCAGGAAGTAACACTCGAGGTCTAAAAACTTTAGCAAGACGTCCAGGGACACTAGAAAAAGGAAGCAAATTTTGCCATTCTATTCTTTCATCTCCTTCTTCATCTTCATTTTCGTGGCGGTCACAATTGCCCTCTTTCACACACAAAGCTCGATGTTAGAGCACGGCTTTTACGACCCCCGGTATGACCGATTTTACGGTTCCGCGTCCGACAATGAGCAAGCAACGGGGGAAAAGGGGACGGAATCAGTATCGTGAACCGTTAAGCTGCGAACGAGTGGACGCGTAGGTGTTTAAAAGGGAAAACAGATAATTGAGTAACTGACAGATACAACGTTTCTGCGAGACCGCATTTACGACGCCGATTTACACGTTTCGGGGCATTTCGCAGCGCATAGTTGATGAACGCTTCACTGATCATAGTGGCGGGAGATGAAAAAAATGTCCGGTGTTGTTCTCGAAAGAAGAAATCTGCAATTTCAATTCCCCAGAGGCCGCGATCAAAGGGGTATTGATCGCGCGATTGTCACCGAAATAATTACGGGGTCACAGCTTTGAAGTCGTCCGCGTGCAACGCAACAATTTCGCAGTGGAACCTCGCGGGCCCCTGTCGATCGCCGCGATGACAAGAGTTATTTTCTGTCTGACAGGTGTCGGTGAAACGTCGATCGTTTTTTAGAGCGCGCAACACGAGTAGGGCCAATTGAACAGATGCAGGCATGAAACCTGCATGCCGGTCCGAAATGTTCCCCCACTCGGGATGAACGATGCACGCGTTATTTTGCATATAAAAAAAAAGAATATCCGCGGCACCGATATGGGAACGATCAAACCGATAGACTGGCAAATATTTTTCACGACCATCGGTTTTTATCTCAGCCAGGAAACAGTTTTTTACATGGGTGGGGGGGAGTTACAAGCGGTCAAGGAAACTGTTGGTACTTCTTTTTACTTTCAGGTTTCTCTTTTCTTACAATCTTGAGATTAAAGGTTATTTGCGTGATATTATTTTACTAAGTATCTCCTTTGAAATTTTCATCGTCTATAAAAGAAATAGCAAAACGAGTGTTGCTCAAATGCTTTAGGAAGCAATGGGACATTCAAAGACTGAAGACCCCATCTCGATTCTACCACAATTTCAACGCAGGAGCAAAAAGAAACGTAGGACGAGCAATGGGCTAGGGACAAGAATGGTTAGGATATTATTCTCCTTGTAGTGCTAGAAAGAGCAATCTTGTATCAGTCAGCAATTTCTCCTCCTTGCAAAGTATCCCTTCGATTACCCACAAACATCGCTAAGAAACGAATTCCCTTGTAGAGAACAGGTGTTGGAAAGGGTCCTAACTTGCGCTTCGCAAGACAAGACTAGCAAGAGACGCTAAAGAAACGAAAACCCTAACGGCAGGTCATAAAAGTGACAGTGATACATCAACATTCCCCATCTTTTGTAAACCAAGAACCATTGTTACGGGAATCACTGTTCACTAGTCCCTGTCATCAGCAGGGACGCCACGAGTTGCCATCCAGCCAGCAACTAATTCCCTAGCGCTCGCCCAGGGTATCAGAGCCCGCAAACCCGTTAACCGATACACGAGTACGTTTCCCGGAGCGAAAACGGGTCAGCATTCTAGCGGACCACTTCATCATGGAGCATCGGGCAATGCTACAAGAACCTGGAGACTTATCGAACGCGCCACGAACAGGAGTGTCTGATTACATCGCGGCCATTAATTGACACCAGGCATTGTTCTTTACGATTATGGCCCTCGTCGAACCTACCGCCACTGTGTATCGAGTTACACGCGCTGAAGATGATGCTTTTACCACAAGGAGGATTCACTTGGAGGGCACTCGTGGCCGCATCAGCACAGCGGATCGGGATTTATGGCCGCTGAAAGGGAGCCGTCGCAGCGTCTGCTCTGTATGGCTGTTATATTTCATGGTCAAACGTCATTACTGTTTCCGCTGCACGAGGAACCCGGATGTATCGACTGCCAGTCAGTCATAACATTTCGCTGGGCGGAGAAAGAGCGCTGGACCCCGCCCCTCTGATCATATAACGCCAGGGGGATAATGGTTTTGTATTGTACAATGGTCCCAGCTTCTTTTGTTTTTCTTTGAAAAAGGATTCTTCGTGTTAGAAGCATATGGGTTATTCTTTTGAGCTCTCGTGCCTTCTATACTGTCACATCGTCGGAGAATAATTGATGAGTTAGATGGGTATGCCAAAGAGACTTTTGGGGGTTGAGTCTACTAAATTGGGATGAGTCCTGTGCTGGTTTTCAATGTGCTCAGTGATTTATCCGCTAATAAGTTTCAGTAACATGCAAGAGGATAGGTACCTTTCAACAATAAATGATCTAAAAAACGTCTAGCCCTACTATTTAGTATATATTACTATATCCTATGTCGCTCTTCACTAGAACCCTACAGAACAAGATTCATATCCCTGAAAGTAGGAGCATGAGTTCTGCCTGTTCCAAACACAAGTCAGTTGAAGTCTACCTGTGACATATGACCCCAAGTTGCTAATTGATTTCTGGTGTTCACCTCAACCTGCCATTTATCCCTCTCCTAATCGCAAGCTTTATTAAAAACGTGGGACCCAGAAGTGTCCATACCTAAAACACCAAGAACATCTTGGAAAGAGTGAATCCCAACATTTGCATCTCTAGGCATCATTAAGAAGAAAAGACCTAGCAGTATTGAACGAATAGAGATCCTCACAGAAAGGACTCAACACCAACTGAAAAATCCCAGCAGCAATGCATCACTAGCCCCAACTTTGCCAAACGAATGTCTACTATTAATGAAGTCCCTGCTGACAAGTCCACGTCATCAGTGAAACCTTCAATCCTCCCAGCACTGTATCCATTCCACCCAAGCTAAACATACCAAATCGAATCAGCTATACCACGTAACCAAGATACACGAGCTGCGTTGAATTCGCGCTGTATCACGATGGCGACAGCTCTAGACCTTCATTCTCCACCTTTGTCGTAGCAAACGCTGGAAAGCCCGGGCTGCCGGAAAAAGTCGACGGAACGTCGCTGTGACGAGGAGATAAAGACAGGTGGCGTACGTGGCCACCGTGAAGGGAAGTTGTTTATCTAGACGATTTAATTAAGCCCAGGCGCTAATTCAATGGACGTGTCCCGAGCAACTAACGAATTACCGTCGCATCTGCGTGTTGGATTAGTAGGCACGCCGCGCCACGCCGTTCCCTCCACTAAGGAGCGTGTATCCTGTGCATGAATATGCCAGTAATTAACCACAATTGTGCAGGGCAACCCTCAAAATGCGGGGTGAATGCGGCTCGCAACGGTTTATTTCGCCGCGCGATGTTTTCGCGGACCCATTGCGAATTCCACGCGTCTCTTCCGCCTTTTTTCTTTCAATAGCCCCTGTTTGTCACGCGTTAGGGGCTCGAAAGGAAATATTGGGGGCGGGGAAGTCTATAATCAGATAGCTGTGCTCGTTGATCCTTCGTGGCTAATTGGAGATAATGGCGGGATAACATTCATGGGTTCATCAGACGTTAAATACACGGGGATAGTGAGGTTCATTCTTTTTGAGATTTTTTGGGGGGATGGTTGGAAAATAAGGGTACTGGATCTGATAGTAACAGATTTGTTATAATTGATTGGATTGGCTTCATTGTCACAGATAAATTAGTGCTCTATTGTATATTATAGTATTTTAGAGGTTGGAAAGGTTATAAGGATTCACTCACAAAGACACTGTACATTAACCTAACACTAGTATTTATTTTAATATATATCTAACTACACTAACTGATGTGATTATACTTTGCACAATATGGAAGCTATGTGCGAAGAAAATGGTTAGTGATATATCCTTGGAGTAGAATAGTCATCCATGTATCCAGTAGAGCACGTATGTAATTCAGTAGTTCAATTCACAAGAAAGTAGCAGCTGATGTAGTCTAGTAAGCACTTCTTCATTATGACAGCCCGCGCAAAAAACGATCATCCGAATACTATTGTATTTCTACTCAACTGGTGGATCCTGTGGGATTCCCTCCTGGCGTCCACGTCATCCATCTTCAGTAAATACAAACGTTCTGAGCACACAACGTCATGGATATTGATTGAACGTGATCCCTTTACGGTACGTTTGCCGAGCATAGTTCGAGGCTTCCAGTTTTTACAACTTATTAGGGCTAGAGATCAATAAGACTGCCCCAGCCACTCCCACGTGTTGAACCAAGATATCGGAAAACTTACGGAGGACCTTGGAAGCTATTGGAAGCTAGTCATTCGCCATACAACAAGTGTTCGATCAAGAACTGATCGGAAGAGATTCGGAGGCATCAGGTTTCAATTAAGAAAGATAACTTCACCAATCAACTTTGCAAAACAGCACATCCTCATACACAGTCAGCTTCTTCCACCTTGCAAACGTTTATTTACTTTCGAATACAGCTTTAAAACGCAATTTATACCAAAGTCAACGAGGTAAAGGGTTTGTGGTGTTGGCTTAGCTGACTTCGAATTTGTGGACACTAGTTGGAACTAGCTGTGGCAAGTCTTAGCCTTCCACTGCAACAGTCTCACCAGAACTGAAAACCCCAGACACTGGACCAATAAGTCTAACCACTTTATATAAAGACCTACAATCCACTAAACTCATTTTGTTTAGACCTATGGTGCATCTAGAGCACTTTCTGGACATGCAGTATGGCACCACTAGGATAAACAGCTTGGATTCCTTAGTAAAGTAGAATGTTGGCTCTGATATTGGACTTCTGCAGATTGAAACTAGTCGCATGTAGTATCGATTTAATAACCCGGCAGGTGTGATTAGCTCGAATTTAAATTAGGATCACGCACCAGCTAATCAGATTCTTGCTCTCCTCAGCTCCAAGCTTAATACCATGGGCGAAATCATCGTACCCTTCGCGCAAACACGATATTATTACAAGTTGTTTGTATTTATCCCGCCACGGCGGAGGCCATGGTAAGCCGCAAACTGAAATTCTGCTTCTGTTTGCGTTATGGGAAAGTGTGACCAACCGCAGAGTTCTCAGATTAACACATGATCTCTATCAACCCCACGCATCCCCGGCCACGCCATCAAGCCTGGATCGCGCATTAAACCATTAAAACTTAATTCGTAATTATCATTCCCCAGCATGCGTGTTGGGGAATATGTATTATCCACGGTAGGAGACAGAAAGAAAATAGAAACTTTACTGTGGTGGGTCTGTTACAGGGTAGCTGGGATAGTTTAAGGCATTTCTGACATCAGAGCTTAATATATATAGGAATTTATGTGATACCGAGATGCTGGGGGCTTGAATCATCCACCCATAAGTATGATTAGCTATTACAGGGACTCCAGAGAACAGAGGTTTCTGAGAAGTAAGGCTTCAAGGAACTCGTCACATTACTCCACGAGGTGGAGATATAGGTTATGTCAGAAACTGGTCGCAGAAAGCTACGTTTACCCTCACCTCACTGGAGAAGTGGAAAGTACCTAACCCTGGTATGTCCCCGCCACAAGACTGCCACATTGTTACATCTTCAGTTGCAGCCAGTTTTCACCCCGCTGAGGCAGCTCTCGTCAAACTAGCCAGCTAGGTGAACGAGCGCCAGGAAACTCGAGCAGCCAGACGCAAAAAAAGGACAAGCACGCGGGGAAACAATCCTCGAAATCGTTGCTCAAAGCCAATCCAAGCCCGCGATTCTGGCATTCCTCCGTTTCATTGCGCCCGAAATTCGCAACAAAATTTCCCGGCCACAGCATCCGCGGGCGCGGGATTTTCCGCGAGCCAAGCCGCGCAACTGAATCAAATAACAGTTATCCTTCATTATTCCGCGCTTACACGGTCCAAGGGCGAAACGGGCAAAGTAAACTTCAGCCAGGTGTCGGGGCACGGTCTCGTTAGTGGGTTCAGAGCCAGGTCGCCATTGTGTAACCACGTAAACCGGCAGCTATGTTGCATGCAGCTTACTTGGCAAATATCGTCGCGCTGTGTAACTATACGTACAACAGCGATATTATCGCGGTAACGACCATGATAACAAGAGGCACCGTTCAAGTTTTTCCCGTGTACGGTGCGTGCTAGCACGCGCCCTCTCATCGAGGACCTGCCACTCCTTCAGCCACGTCCCCCCGCCCGCCTGCCCTTTTTCCACCGCTGCCTCGCGAGAATGTGGCGCGAGAATGTTTCGAATGCAAGTTGTTCTGGTATTGGGCATTGTGTGGAATAAATTGTTGCTTGGGGGTGGGACGATTATCGAATCGGTAGTTTGTGTATCGGTGGTGTTTTTTTAATGGAGGGTTACTGTTAGTGAGGATGGATGGTATGAATTTTTCCCCACCACCCTTTTCGTCGAAAATTCTTTACCCTCGTAGTGTAGGATTTAAAAAACCATAGAACTTTGAATTAAACTTGTTTTCGATATCTTTTACGGTTTCGCAGATATTCGCGATAATATGAAAACTCAGAATTTCTTTGAGGGAGTGTTTTCATCCTTAGGACCGTTTCATTACCGAAACAAAAAATGGTTACGGTGTTAGCATCACTTGAATTATATTTCTGCAAAGTTCAACTTTTTTTGAATTTTTGTAAGTATGCATTTATTATATAATATATAATAGCGAAGTCATACTAAGTAGTAGACAGAAAGTTTCATTAAATTTCATAAATTTTATAAGCTTTAAATTTTAATCATGAATCCTTCAACTTACCGTTTTGATTATGTTACGTGACATACGTACGTTCTATTAGAATGCTATTATTGATTACAATTTTTAGTCCTTGAATATCTGTGTTCACTATATAGCAATCAGTTACGAACTACCTTTCACAAAGATAAATATTTGTAAAGCAAGGAATAATTGAAAAATATTGAAATTTTGGACTTGAAATGAGACTAGTGGTTTCGAAGGGGGTCTAATTTCAGCGAGTACAAAATATTCGGGGGATAGTCATTTCCAATTGTTCGACCAATCTGTGAGGATGTCAGCTTGTTATTCCATACTCGTCTCGTACAATTTGTACAGCGCAAATATTCTGCTTCCCATTCCAGTAAAAATGTGCCTCTGTCATTTTCGAAGGACCGTATTGTCTGTGTATCCTGGGGATTTTATATTTTCAATCATTCGGGGAAATATTTGTGCATGATACCTTTTAGAATGGCTGTTCGATAAATATGCGTGCATAGTAGAACAAGAGATTCGCGAGACGTGAAAAAACTGAGCGATTCGTGGAGCGATATTGTGCTTTACAAATGGTCCAAAAATAAAACATGCATTTCTTAAAAATGGAAATACCCAATGTACCAACGTAACTTAAAATAAATTCTCTATCTAGTGCCATTATCATTTCCTTACTAAGGGTGGGTACAACAAGTTTGTCTACTGTTAGTTTTCATCTGTTTTAATAATTAAGTTAGCCAAAATGTAAGCGAAGTTAACTACGCACAGTTCACCAAACGAATAAATAAAATCAGCAATGAAGTAATCATAACCGGGTAGGTACAGGCAAAAGGAACCTCAACAATCCACTTGCGCAAGAAACAAAAATGGCCCTAACACAGAACCTTATCCACCACTTAACTTCCCCATCAAACAAAATTCATTTAAAAGATCTTCCCATGTTCCTGAAAACAGAAAAAGCTTCATCCTCTATACTTACTTTCGCAACCCTCCCATCAACCCCCTGTCCGCTCAATTCCTCGACTCGACCTGACCCAAGAGAAGAAAAGGGAAGCAATCAGAGATCGAAGCACCCCTACGTGGCAGCAAACAAGAATCAACGCGTGTCCATTCAAGCCGTAACGCCAGCCGGGGTAACCCACCCTCCCCAGGTGTAACGTATCGCTTGAGGGGATGGTAATGGGGAGCGAGCGAGCAAGTCGGCGCACACGACGTCCATTGAACGCGCCGTCAGGTGTCAGGAATGCGGACGTTTCCTCGAGCCTTACTTCCACGGCCTGCACCGGTCACCTTTGTGCTACAGAAACGTCCGGGCAGTTGCATACCAGCACGCGTCCCGACATGCGCCAAATTCCGCGCAAATGGCGTCGACGTAAGACAGAAGGCTCGGCAGGAAATAATGTTGCGCCCGACGAGACCGAGACAAATGGCAAATCGATGCCACCGTCGTTTGCCTTTACCCACCGCCACCCCCTTAAGAGGTGCAGGGAGAAAGATAGGGAAAGAGGGATGTAGATACGGGAGGAGAGGTGAACCTTGCTCCCTTGGAGGATGTTGTCACCGATGAGGCTCCCCTTTCGACGATACCGACGCCACTTATTGTTAATGTCCACTAGGGTGACCCCTATTTATACGTGTCGAAATTTTTTTTGTATTTCTTTGCTGTAACCCCATAATATGGTTCCATTTCATAAAAAAAATAGTCCCTGAAAAAGTTTATTGCAATCGGACAACAGGAAAGGGTGCTGATCAGGCGTTAAAGTTTAGAAATCATCAGTGGTTTGAATTTGAAGAATTTCTCAAAAATGGTAAGTCCTACCGAAATTTTGTTCAAATAATATTAAAAGAGGACCGCACTTCGCGCGGTCCACCTGTACGGTGTGACGTATTGCCTATACGCGTGTAGCATTGATCTCTCTATATTCAAACGCTATTGTCTAAAAAATGGTTGGAAGCACGAAAAAAGTATATATACAGTAATTGTAGAAAATTGAATTTAGATTCAAATTAGGTTTACTTTCATTCTCCAGTTCTATTCATCCTATGTGACCGCAATGTTCCAACAAATTGATTGTGTCTCCCCATTCACAAGATTTTGCACCTCTTCAAACGATCAAAGTGGCTGGCGCGCCAAATTTGCCCCATTAAAATTCAAATACCCTGCAGATTGCGTACGAACGGCAAGGTATACACTGTATCGATACCCGGGCATATTGAATTTACGACGACGACAGGAACGATCGCGTTTCTATAGGACTCGTCAAGAAAGCACCGCGTCAGTGAAATCAGAAGGAAACGTCCCGGTTGCTATAGCGTCGACCCCATTGTGGGAACCTGATTGGTTTGTCGGTTGATACGACGATACAGTAGGCAGAAACGACGCATCATGACCGCAGAGGGGCGAAAGGTCGATGTTACGAGGGTTGGCTGGGCCAGGATGTGCGTTGTATTTAACCCTTAACCAGAAAGGTCGAGTGAACTCCATACTCACGATATACATATACACGCGCGGGGTGAAGTTTGCTCTTTTGTTAGAACAATGCTTCTTACGAGGATACTACATGGGTCCTCTATGAACTCCAGCTTTCCAGGCTCTGTGAAGATCCTAGAGACTTGCAAGCTGAGCTCTCTCAGCAGACCGCAGAAGATTTCCTACAGGCAATTATCAATCGGAAAGATGAAAGCCCTGCTCCTACCCATACTGGACAACGATGGTTAATTACGGCCGAGCGCAGACTCAAGATTACTGTTAACTCAAGCAGACGAACAACCCATTTAATCCCAAATATCATTACCGCAAACAGAAGACCGAAACCTCGTGTTTTAATCTCGCCCAACTCTGATCCGGGGCACATCAATTTCCTCTGGTGAAAAGGATCCTCGGCCCCTCGGAACCCCATTTGGCAGGGTCCGCCCGGCTACCTAATTATTCCAAAAATTATATTCATTTTCAGCGGACCGGCTCCTGAGAGCTTGCACACAGAGGCTGGCAATCATACAAGCAGAGAATACATCCGACCAGCGCGCGATTACCGATAATATTTCATCAAAGCAGCCGTATCAAAGCCGATGAGTCTGGCTGCGCGCTGTGGGGGGATAGTGTACACGCCGCGCTGTGTGCGCTGGCGGGGCAAGGAGGGGAAAACGAGCTTTCCCGGAAATCTCGCGAATTCGATCCATAAATAAGCCCGCGGGGGCCTATCTCCGCAATCTACGGCGGAACTTGTAGCCCTAAAATACTCCAGGAATAGCTTCTCGTCACGAAGTCCCTGCCAGCCGCGGACTAGGGAGGCCCTCGTTCCTTGCGGTTTTATATACAACGGTATAACGTGCGTGATATAATCGATCGTAGGCGTTTCACTGGGAGATGAGAGGGCAACGAGGAGCGTTGTCACTATCGGGGGTGAATCTCCATAGTGTCTGCCCCTCCCCTCCCTACCTGAGATAGAGGGGAACGTGCTCCACGAGACACGTGTTCCACGAGAAATTATTATTATCCAACGTCGACGTCCTTTATTTAGCGAATTCGTGCCTTACCCCAGATATGGAGGCTCTGAGGGGTTGAGTTGAGGGATCGTGTCGGTGAGAATTTTTTAGTTCTAAGTCTTCGTGTTGCATATTGGGCTTTTGGAATTTTAGAAATGGGAGGAGGGTGTACCAGCTGATGTTCAAGTAGGGTTCTGTGACTCTGTTGAGATTATGTTGTGGGGCTGAGTTATTTTCGGGTTTGCTGTTGAATGTCAGTTTGATTAATGTCTTCATATTTTTTAAATGACCAGAAGGTGAAGTAAAAGTGTGTGGTTGGTGAGAAATTATCTGTGACATGGACATAGATGTATGAATCTATTTTGAAAGATGAGTTTTTAGCGTAACAAATTAAATTCTCATTATCAGAACTAGTGAACGTGTTCATAAATAGCGATACAGGTTCTTGGTAACCATTGTAATGGAAGCCAATAGAATGTCCATAATATTCCATTTCCAATTCAATCTAATATGCTTCATTGTCACTAATTTCTAAATAAAGCTGCACAAATAATAATTATGATACAATAGTATGTAACATTCAATTGAAATAATTAAAAGCAACTAATCGTGGAAGAAGTATTTATTAGAATAAAAATATATACCAGTGTGCAAAATGCGAGGTGGAGCCATAACGGTACTGTTAAACTTAACCTCAAAATACACTCCAGAATTCTTATATCGCTATTGAATCGACGACTCAACGAACATATATTTTTTTCTTCTTTCGTTGTTAACAATGCATCATTTATCAATTAAGAAGAATAAAATCCTATATCCACACGTCAATTTTACCAGTTGTGCCAAAGCTTTCCATGAACTTTTAAAGAACGTCGAAAATGTGCACTTTTAATTCACGAGTTACAAACGACGCGAAACACATATTTTTGTGTCGTTTTCCTGTCCGTTCCATTTGATGAACGTTCCACCAAAAATAATAATAATAATAATGATGGAAGAATATCAAAGCGGACCTGATTAATTTTTAATTGGCCCTGATGAATTTGTAATCGGCCCGCGTCTGGTAGCAATGATACCGGGAATTATCGAGTGGCCGATTAAATAACAAATTTTCAAGTATTTTGCCCCGTTATTATAAGCCTTAATACAAGTCCGATTATTTGAGTATCTCGTGTGCGATAACTAATTAATTAGTCCGCGCCGCGACCATACGCCAATAATTCATGACGAATCGCTGACGTGATACGCGCTCGTGATCCGATTTTTAATCGACGAAATTATGATGGCGATGCGCGGACATGTTTCGCCGGGTTCAACTCGACCTGGGCGTGCCGGACAATTGAATTTTTCGAAACTACATCGCTACGTATGGAGCGCTCGAATTTTAAAACTGAAGCACTTCATCCATCGAATGAAAATCTGTTCGGCCCTCTTCACGTGTAACAACGTCGACCCATTTTTTTCGATATGTGACAGGGAATATTGGACTCAGCAGTGGACAGAAAAATGGATGCTAAACAATAATACATCGGGAATAAAAGTGTATTGTTAACCAGAATGATTGACGTGGAAAATTGAAGAGCCTGAGTTCGAATTAGAAAAAAATTGCTGTGCGCCTGACGGTGTAGGGGCCTCTCGACACATCACGAGCTTCCGTAAAAAGGTGATGAAGTCATCACTTGGGAAGAATGTTGCCAACAGCTAGATAAATTAAGGCCTGTCGTTGGGTGTAAAAAGTAGACGCTTATTAACAGAAGAAAAATCGTCTCTCATCGTCCTAAAGCTCCACCACATGTAGTAACAGCGAGTGAAAAAAGATTATGACCTGGTCTTGGCAGTAATTAGTCATCCACCATTAGTTAGGGGAATTGTAGCTTGACGGTAGTGCACCACTATCTTTCTTCATGGCTAAAAAATTCTTTAACTGAAGCAAAATATGGTCATCGCGTAGAAGTGGAATTTTAATATTATATTTTCTGAGTTAAAGGACGTCAAATTTAATGTGAATAAAATATAACAACTGCTTCAGAGATGCCTAAGAGTTCTAAACATATCCTAAGAAACTCATGTGATCATTTGCTTTCGCTAAAACACTCTAAATGTCGAATAAAAAATGGCACTTTGTATATGGAGAACAAATGCAAATCTTTCATGCCTTCATTTCTAATGTCGCCAAAGATAATTTAAATAGAAGATTCCACAAATCCTCCTCCTCTATTCCTTCATTAACTCTTAATAGGCCCCTGGCCAGCAACCTTTCATACACGTGGCCATGATGTATCGCGCCATGCGTATCCAGAGGTGCCTCCTTTTTCATTCCTCCAGCGGCATCGAGCACAGCTAGCGCGGAGATTGATCGAGGGTCCTCGACGAAATTGAAACGGAAATATCCAAATTTCTTGTCGCCTCTCGACGGTGGAAACAGCGAGACGCGAGGCGCCGAGGATCATTTCACGAAGATATAGCGTAGTGGGAACCCACGCGTATTTCGAACACGGGCAGACGTAGAAAAAGCCATTACGTATTCGTGTGGTCTTGTTTCGGCCCTACCAGCCCCAGAATGAGTAGCCAGAAATAGACGGGCCTGTCCTCTGTCTTCGTTACACTCGTGTCTGGACACCCGTCGCATTAAAACGACTGTCTTTGGCTCCCTTGCAATCATTTTTCTTTATTTACTTCTGCAACCATTTGCAGGTTATGTTGTTCTTAATACGTCTCGTAATAAACTTGTAGTATTATACTATTATTATTGAATTAATACGGCATTACATGAATTCAGATTTGGCAGACAAATGGTGGAGGCATGAAATGTGTTTCATTCAAGAGGTAAAAGAAATCGTAATTTCACGAAGGGACCGTGGTGCTTGAAATACGCTGGTTTAAATTTAGAAAATTTCTTTATGGCTGTCTACTGATAAGACTGATGGAAATGGAGAAATTCAGCTGCAACAGGTTGAAAGAAATATAACTTAATAAGTTAAGCTTCTGCAGTGTCAGATTTGAACTGGGATTTCCCTGTCCTAGTTCCTGCAGAATATAAAAAATTCTGCTAAAGTCGTTAAAAAAGTAAGTCACAGATAGGCTAGTATAAAACTCTAGGCGAAGTCTAACGTAAGTTGCATAGGATATAAAATCTCCCTAGAATCTAACCTAAGGACCTCTTTATACACACATATATATTATTATTATTATTATTAAGCGTCTTTATTGCACAAAGAAACAAAATACGGAATAGAAAGAACAAAACTATCGCAAAAGCGAGCTCAGTCGTAAGACTGTTTTACAACCTAACCTTAAATAGGTTAGGAACACTTCGAGTGGCGCCAGCGTGCTTTCACGCCGAGTGATTTGCTCCCCACACACAGTTTTCACGCATTTCCACGTCAATATTTTCCGGCAACCATCGAAAGCATTACTCGACATTTTCAAAACACGTGGAATAAGTTTATCGAATACATCGCGGGATTTCAATTTTGTCTTGAAAGAATTCGGCTTGCCTTTACTCTCTCCCGTGGCGAGTCAGAGGAACTACGAATGAGTGAGAGGGCGCGCGACAGCGACAAGCCATAAATCGTTGTCTACCGAAAGAAGACGGAATAGGTCTCTCTGGTACCTCTCGCTCGCCACGGCAACTACAAAAGAAGTAGTGGGGATAGCGACGGCTTCTTCTCAAACCAGAGGACTCGGGTGCTTTTCAAGACATCACTGTATACATATATATATATATATATATATATATATATATATATATATATATTCATATGACACAGGCAATACTAGCTTTGAAGAGACAGAAAATGATGCAAAATATATGAGTGTGCCTCCGATATAACTCCAACCATAACCAAGAGATACTGAAACTCCCTCCCCCCCCCAAAAAAAAAATATTAAGAAAAAAAACAAATCTTCCTTCCAAGCTACCAACGATCGATCACATCATCCCCGAAGCTCTCTGACAAAAGAGCGAAAACGAAGGGCAGAGAGAATGGAGGCAAAGGAAAAGGTGAATCTCCGTGCCCAGGCCGTCCCGTCCACAAAACCCGAGCTTTCGAGTAGATCCGCGTCGACGAGGAAACTAAGATCAACCTCTCACCTGCGGAACGACAAAGAAGCCGCACGAACGCTTCATGGTGGAGTGGCCTTTCACACGGCCGGGAAAATGGTGAACGGTAGGATGGCCGGCGGTTCTCGGGGGGGGCGGGGGGGGGGGGGGGAAGAGAACACCGGGCTTGATAGAACTGTCGTCGAAAGGGTTTGACCCAAATGCACAATGGTAGAGAAGAAAGTTACGGTGTCGGACGCATCGATACACCGATGTATCGGTCCTCCTCTGATCTTCGAGAGGGATGAAGAGGCGGGCGCCGAGGGATCTAGGGCTCTTACCGTCCCGCCGGTATCGTTCCCGGGGGGTTGTGATAGGCTTACAAAAAGCCATTGTTACGTCGACTTTAAGTTTTCACGCCGACACGTCCCCTCAGTGGAGCGCCACGCTCCTTTTTTCGTGCTGCGACGTGACGTGAATGCAGGCCTTTTGTGCCCAAGTTTGACGGATCAATCCATAGCCGCGGTCGTCGACGTTTAGCCGTGGTTCCGGGGCTACGCGCCACCCCTCCCGCCTCGCGATAAGGTGAACAAATTGCTATCGACTTGGTTACCACGATGACAGAGCCGCGGGAATAAGGGGGCAGGGGTGGATGTGTTTTAAGCGCTGCATGGTTTTGTACGCTCTCCGTCATTTGCTGTACGTGAACGATGCGGGTGGGTGGGAAGGTATTAGGATCTCTATTGTCAGACGCGTTGGGGTATTCCATTCAGAAGAATAAAGACATTTTTCTGTGATGGAGTCGGCCTTCCTCCTTGTGTTGTGCAGATTTTACATATTGATATCGATGCTTTTTTTCGAGCTTTATTCTTTGCTTCGTTGTCAGAAGTTGCGAAGTTGGGTTAGTGTGACGGAGAAGTTTTAAGATTTCTTCTGGGGCCCGTCACTGATAGTTTACATGTATTCACAATGGCGGACTGGGTCTAAAAATATTGGGTGCCAGGAGACAAAAAGGGCCCACCCACAATTGTAAGACTATCATTTAATTTTTATAAGAAATAAATATAATTTTCAAAAAACACATAAGTAGCAAAGAAGTACAATATAAATTTTGCAAAATGATTTTATTACATTTTTTTTATTAAAATAGTAAAGCAACGTGAATTTTAGTTGCATACAGGAATAATATTGGAACTTCTATTATATTTTCAAGCTACTAAAAGGTTATTAACATTTTAACATTGTATTGTCTGATGTTTTATGTATTTCTTAAAATCATATAGGTTATGTTATGCTTCTATAATATAGGTTATGTACTCAGTATAATACAAATTATATTCCTTGGTATATCTACAACTAGGCTACCACCTGGTGACATCTGTTATGAAACTGACTGTTCAGCACTTATTTCGAATACAATACTTAGTACTACATTCTTCATGAGAAGAAGCCATAGCTTTTTAGTTCTGAAACAATTGTGCGTATATGATAAGGTATAAGTATACAGGTTGACATTATGGGAGTAATTTATTATTCCATTAGTCAGTCACTTGGTGCCCCAAGTATAATTGTTTGGTGGAATGATTTTTGCGGCATTTTTCCCCTAGTAACAATTCCCTGGACGTACTGAAAACACCATAAATACCAAACAGAACAAAACCGAGCACAATAGCTTCATTTTCGCGCCAGGCCAAGTCCTAAAAGCCTTCAGATTTCTCTTTCAGCGAATCGATCGCGACTACCGAAAGAATTTTCCCCTCAGAAAAATAGTTGCAACAATATGGACACCAGTAGAGCCAGCACAATACCTCCTGTCATTGTTCTTGCCTCTCTCAAGCGGAACGTACGAGCCAGCAGCTCGAATTCGATTCTACGAGAGCTGGCTGCACGGAGATCGATTATTATAGCCGCTAGCTCGCTCCGATAACTGCCGACAATTTCATTTTCCTCCGATACTCGGCCCTATTTCTCCGTCTGTCGCCTCGCGTGCGTGTTTCCCTCCATCATTCCGTGTTCGCGTGTGCACGTGACACTCTGTTGCATCGTAAACTTTATTTTTTCACGCGAAACCACCTCACCCCTCTGTCGCGTACATCCTGTCGACCAAGACTCCATGAAACTACTAGTTACATCGGAGGAATTCCTTCGAAAAAGCAAACTCCAAATTTAAGAAAAGAAGTCAAAAAGGGGTGTACAAAATCTCTCCATTTTTCTGTCACGTATACCTTCCAACCAAAAGTCCACAGAGTCACTAGCGATTTCGAAGGAATTTAGTGAAAAATACGAATCCCAAATTTTCAGACGAAAAAGTAAAAAGAGGGTTAAAGAATCTCCATGGAACCACCAGTAATTTCGAAGAAATTCAATACTAGTATATGCAAATTCTAAATTGCTAAAAACGAAGAAAGGAAAAAGTTTAAAAAAAATGTGAATGAAAATTGAAAGGCAAAGTAATGTAAAAATATTCAAATATAGAAAAGTACAATCAGGAAGGGGGATAATAATAAGAGTATTCCGTGCCATGCGTCGACAAAGAATCGCGGTGCTATCGATAGCTGATACAAAAGTGCGCGCGCGCGTGACAGGGGTGGGAGGGGCGGAACTCGCATTAACAAAACCGAGCGACAAGCGGGGAGAAATTTTATCCCACGCACGAATTACGGGCCTGGCGTTGCACTCGTTTACAAGCATTCATTCCGAAATGTCATTTCGCAAGAATTGTGCCGCGACACGTGCGCGGCTCGCGTTCGAAATTCCGCCCGAAGAATGGATTCGCGCGGGGGCGAAATTCGGGCTGACGCGGCCTGCCCCTCTCTACGAATTACGTGCCGCTGCTCTTTTTTCAATTCTGTTTAGAAACACGCGGAAAAGTGACGGTGACGTTATGATCAGGGATTTAATATTCGTAGCTGCGAGCTTTTCGCTTTTTTCACGCTGGCGAATTTAAGGGGCGAAATGGCGAAATATTCTTCGAACCTATGGAGGAGCCGTAGAGTTAAGCTTTAAGAGCTGGGATGTTTAAATCCTTGCGAAGCGGGTTGGAATTTAAATGTGGAGATTTTAAGGAGAATTCGGTAAATGGGGTCGTCTGAGAGACCTGAAAGTTATTACAAATTTTTTAGTCGAATTTGATCGTATTTTTTTGGAAGAGAAATAGTGATGCTGCTTTTATTTTTAGTGCCTTTTGCGTGTTGAAATTCATTGCAAACGTAGAAACTTGACGTAACTTGTAATAAGCTGTATAATTAAAAGTATGAATTAGATCACGTTTATAATTATTCAAAATGTCATCTTTGATGATCTGCGCGTCGCATAACCTTACAAAAAATTAAGGTTGCCATTAAAAATTGACGGTCCCTGGCACATTTGAAATTTAATTGAATTTCTCAGACAAAACAGTAAACCAGAACTTTTGGAAATAGTATCATGAATATTATAATCTACACGATGGTACCTCCCCGCAGGGTTGCCATACGAAAACACTAAACAGTTCTCTTTTGGCCACCCCAGTACGTAGGCTCTGCGCACGTTGCGTTCGCGCGACAAATGGCCGCGTGAAGTCGTCGAGACACCAACAGGAGGGTGCGCGCGGTAGCACAAATATGGGCCAACGTTTCCATGTTACCAGCAGGATTTATTTCACGGCAGAGAATTAGCGAGATATTTATGTTGCTTCCGCGCCACGCCATCGTTCTAGAGGCAACCACCTACGCGACAACGTGAAGCTACATTCACATGCGCGCGCGCGCCACGACTACGCGTCATACATCATCGGATCTATTGGCAACCCGATGAACAGAGCGCGACAACGACGTCGTAATTAAGACACTTTTCCTAGCCAGGTTAATTACCGTTATCTCGAGCACAGGCTGGAACAGGATTTCAAGTGACTTTGGAACAATGCCTGCGAACGTAGAATGATCATGGCCGAGCCTCAGCTATTGAACAAAAACCGTTGGATCAGGAACATTAACTTGGAATCGTTTATTTTCGTTAATCCGTGGCTATTTCAATATGTAGACACTCTTTCTGGTCAGGAACTAAGGATTTTTTTTAAAGCTGATACAAATAAAATAACTGTAAGAGTTTTTTCGTAATTGGGAAGTGTCTGACTGATTGAGTCCATAAAGCTTTCGTTATTGATTGGTGACGGTGTTAATAACTGCTGCTGAATCAATAGAGTATTATTTAATCAAGAACTGAAATGGCTAGAATATGAGGCAGTAGTGATGATACGAGTACCGAGGAATTATTTCAACTGATACTTTATTTTTCCTAGAAAGAGGCGAAAATATAACCCCCGGCACATTGGTCCGCGGATGGAGCGAATTTGTTTTTAACTATTTAGACAGCAGTCGTTAGCACCCATATCAAGGTTAACTTTTCAATTAATTAGGTAATTCCTCTGTTATTGATGCCACAATTCTCGACATACGGAATTCCTTTGTTCCCATGCGCGCGCGCGCGCGCGCGGAAATGCGAGGAGATACGTCGGTGAATGGGTTCTATAGAGGCTGAACGTGTATTTTCCTGCCATTTAGCATGGAAATAGTTAGGATAGCAACGCCGATAAAGAGACCGCCATGTTGGAAAGCATTAATTAACATCCCCGAACGAGACGTCAAGTCAGGTGTACCTGAAACTACGGATTCCGGCGCGCTTTAACCGTATTTCGGGAATAAAGGTCATTAATCCTGATTTGTGTCTGAAACCGAGAAACCGACTGAACACGAAATGCGAGGCAACAATCATGGAACCGCAAAAAGCTGCGTTTCACCGTGGAAATTATCATCAGCTCATTTTTCTTCTGATACTCACGGGGTCGTTTTCAGAATATTTTCAGGGTCGCTGAATCCTTTCATTGAGATAAATGAAAAGATCCAATAAATTCTATACAAGTGACGTCAATGTAAACACGGGCTCCAATGTTTGCTCGGACTTTTTGTCTGACATTGTTTTTTGATAAAAAAAAGGCCATTGCAATCAGAAGGGACATATCCAAACGCTTGCTGTAAAACAAATATGTGTGTCATTTTGAAAAGAGTGGTAATCTAGTTAGAATTATCCCCTTTGAAGCTCTGTTACTGATGCACTATTTTTTAAAAACTATTACAGTGTTCACGCGTTAATGTCGCTGCTCACTCCACCGCAGTTAAAAGTGGAAATGTAGCAATCCAACCGTCACGGAATGAAATTTTTAATCTTTGCGAGGCTGTCTACTTGACACTTTACATTTCATTTCCGTTTCGCCAGTATTCTAAAACTGAACATGCTCTGTAACAAGGAAATTTTAATTAAAACTGAAAGCAATCTAGGGGAACTTTTCTCTCCAAAATTCATTCTATTATATGCGAAGGTTTGCCTGAATTTGAAAAGAGAAATTTTCGTCGACACACTTCACGGTTCAAAATTTAAAAAGGGCAAAAAAGTTTAGCAAGAGTACAGGCCATACCCACGACACCGCCTTCCAACATTTTTCCCGCCATTTCACGATCGTGATTGAGGAAAATTTTCCTTTTCAAAGTTTCATCATTTCCCCGTGAACTTCAATTTTAATTTAAAAACAAATATTTAACTTATTTAATGAGAAAAGTTTATCACGCTCGTTCGACAATATTATGTATTATCATCGTCAATTTTGCGGGGTTGCGGGGTCCTATGCATAGATATTTATAATTATAAAATTTAGAAGTACATCTAAATGCGTTTTTTGGGGCACCCGCAAAATTATACCACCTATCTGGCATTCGTGTATTCCTCTTACAATGGTGGCAATAGAGTACAATAAATTTTTGAAACTGTAGAAATGCCAGTTGAGAACCACTGCCCTGATGTATCACCAATTGTTCTCACAGCCAAGCCATCCGCGCTGTCGTTACACCGAATCCGCGGCACGCACAATCATCCCCCTTAACGACCGGAATTTCTTCGGCGGAGTAATTAAACGAATTATCAGTCTGGAACGTCGCCACCAGCCGCCATTAGACGTTCACGAAATTCCTGGTCGCCGTGAAAAGTGGGGTGCTGGGAATTCTTGTCGCCCCGCGGTGCTGCCATCACCTGACAAAGCCCCTGACCATTTTCTTTCTTGGGGTGGTTCTTTCTACCCCGTCGGGGCGCCGTGACACCTTGTCGCCGCGAAAATGCGGTTCATTACGTCCCAGGGAAAAACTGGGGGAAACTATTGTCACAATTTCGTCAGCGAGCAGGAGCAGCCCGGCGAAGAGCGGGGACGGGCACGGGGGCTACATCCACGGACGCTGACAAATTGGAGTGACGTCGTTGACGAGCGGCAGTGGGGCGGAGAGGAGCAGCCACGTCTGAGCGAAACCAAGACAAAATGGTGCCCTCCTTCCGCTCCCTTGTCCTGGGGAAAGTCGAGTGGATGCGACGCCACGTTTATTCGTCTTCGTTTCCTTCGTGCTGCATTCTGCCGCGACGCTACATTTGCACCGCCGCTACCCGCAAAAAGTTATTGGGATTCCTCCGGTGTTTCTTCTTCTTTCCATGGGATTCCTCCTCTGGGCGGGGAGCCACGGGAAAGGGGTGGCTCGTGAGATGTGTTTTAAGAAGTATTAGGGATATTTTATGGGGGAAGCTGGGAACCCTAGCCTCTTGTATGCCGGGGCTCCTGTAGGTAACCGCGTTTTTGTAGATTGTTAGACGTTGGGAATTTCTTATTCAACCCGGTACAAATAGGGTTAATGTCTTCTGGGCAACTGGGGCAGACAATGCTAGTCAAGGATGCTCAGCATTGTTCTAAATAATTAACCCACGTGTGTTCTGCCATGACACCACTAAGTCCTTAGGATCTACCTTGGTCAGGGATAAAATAGCCGAATG
Source organism: Andrena camellia (assembly GCA_029448645.1). Lineage (NCBI taxonomy): Eukaryota > Metazoa > Arthropoda > Insecta > Hymenoptera > Andrenidae > Andrena > Andrena camellia. The sequence continues at coordinate 1,185,333 of CM055681.1, read as the reverse complement.
TGGTATAGGTACTTGTCATAGGTTTGGGTCTGGTAGATAACCTTGTTTGCGGAAAGAGACAGTCGTTGGGTGAAACAATGGACATTTTACTACTCCTCTCTCGTCAGGCTGATATTCGAGGACCAGCAGGGTGTATCTCATACGGTAATTCAAAGGGATCGAGCCCCGGGGTTTAGCGATAAGGATTTACGAAATTGCGTACGGGACTGCGCAGAAAGGGAGCCTGGCTGGTGTTAATAAAGTTTCGACGGAGAAATGAAGCACAGGCGTGTTTTGAATCCGGCGATGAGGAACCCGTTGCGCGCGCGCGCGCCTCACCTTTTTTGGGGTTCGCTCGGTGTAACGAACACACCCTTGGGCGGGAGGATTCGTGGGGGATTTCGTAACGCGCATTTTAATTAGAGGTGGGGTTTCGAGCACGGATATGAAAAGTAGATTTGCCTTCCGCGACATTTTGGGGACTTCGTGGGGAACATTCTAATTGACGCGTTTGGTCAAAGCGGGGGAGGTTAAGTCGTGATGATCCACTGTGGACTTAATGCAATCTTAACGTCTAGAACAATAGATACGTTTGTATTTCTTTTGATAAAGGGTTTGAAGCAGTCAAGGCGGCTCAGAAAGTATCTTAAGACTTGGGACAACTCAAGTGGACCTAGAACAACTTAGGATAAGTGAAGGTAATTTAGGGACACTCGACACTACTCAGAAGATCTGAAGGCAATTTAGTAATATTCAGCACAGGTTCAAGAGATCCCAAGGTAACATAGCAGGGCTTACAAGAGCTCAGGAGACCTCGAGGTAATTAAGGGAGACTTGAAACAACTCAGGAGATTTTAAGGCGACTCAAGAGGACTCAGGATATCTTAGAAAGACTAATTGTAAGAAGAGCTTAAGAGCACTCAACACAATTCAGAAAGACATTTCACAAGGATATAGAACTACTCAAAGGAACTTCGAGCAATTTACAAAGACTCATAACAGTTGAAAACGCTCTCAGGGTAACTGAGGAGGAGTCAGAGCAGCAAATAACTCAACTGCAATAAAATTGCTAAAGGATTCAGTTCACATAACCATCCTTGATAATATGAACTATCAAGTCTCTCAGTTTCATCTATAAATATCTTCCCCTAACGAAATCATTCTCGTCACGTGTCATTTCCCGCATAGCTGATGATCATCGATGTTTACTCAACTCAGGTGTGCCGACGCGCATCCACACGGAAGCGGCATAACGAATGATTTCAGCGTGCATAGCGGCGGGATGACTTATCGAACTTATTCATTAGGCGAATTTATTGATATCCAATCGAATCCCGGTTTAGGGCGTTTACAGCGGAATCGGCTTGTTTAGTTAAATTACCCGTCCCCGATAACGCCCTAGATGACGGAGTGGCTGCGGAAGATAAATGCGTGCCACGATCCTAGTATTCGATAAGATAATCGTAATCAATTCCTCTCCCCAGGCACCAATCACCACCCTCCCTATTTGGTATCGCGAAATTGTTACACACTAGTCACAAATGATTCATCTAATTCGTATGAAACAAGCAATTATAAGCCAAATTGTCTCGTAAAGTTCAATTATACAGGATGGGGCAATAACTTTGTCTACCTGGAATATCTCCGCTATTTTTACAAATATGAAAAAGCTATATTTACAACAGTTGCATGCTCCCGAGGGGGCCATAATATGTCGGTAATAATTATTTTTGTGGGTGAAGGGTTTTCCGAGATTTCAAGGTCACTTTTAGTTTTTTAAGCGAATAGAAGCATCTCAAGACCAAAGCCCAGCGATCCCCAGCCTGACGTTTCGACCATCTCAAAAACGAAGCCCTCCCCCGCAAGCATTTCTCTCGCGTGGCAGCCAGGACGACAGGATCCGCCATACCCGAGATTGAATCTGCACAGTCCGGTTAAGAGGAGCAGCCCCGGGGTAAGTGTCGGTGGGGTTGCGGAGGGGGCCTTGTAGGAAGGTTGTAGCCCGAAGACGGGAGAGCTGCAGAAGCGTCGGGGAAAGGAGGTCAACGACGTCCTTAAGGATTTCGACGAACTCGAACGAACGGGTCTTGGACCCATGGATGCCATCGTCGTCCCCGCGTTATCCTGTGAAGTATGGAAGAAGAGGAGCAAGAAACCAGGTAGGGGTTGCCGGGAAGGGGAGGAGGGGGAAGAGGAGCGAAGGAATCGAAAGAACGAAGCCGGGGACATCGAGGCGGAGAAAAAGGTAGCACAGGACGGGTGTGCTGGGTGGTTGGGTTGGGTCGCGGGGGGGGGGGGGCGGTCCTAGGAAAGCATCCTTCGACGGACCACGAGTACCTGGTCTCCCGCGGGATCTGACGCTGACCGAAAGCCAGAAATGGAAGAGAAAAGACGAGCCAGGTCTAAAGCGATACCGGAGGCCGAATCGGGAAGCGGAATGGGAATGAGTGCAGTCGTTTCTACCGAGAACGTCAGTCTCTCTTCGCCAGGACTTTCACGATGCCCGATATTTTCGGCGAGAGCTTCTCTACCCCCCCCCCCCCCCCCCCCTCCTGCCACCTCTTCGTCCCGATTCTCTGGCCGAAAATTTCTCGGGGTAAGGGAACGCCGAAGAGCAACGCGGCCATCGCCTGGACGCCGTGGAAATCTATATCGGAATGAGGCAGCAAGGTGAAAAATAGAGACGATAGTAATCGATGGGACGAGAGGGGGGGTAGTGGAAGACGAGAGTAACGGCGGCTAGTTCTCCGGGGAACTGATACCACTGAAAATCTGAAGCGGTTGGCAGAACTGGGGTTCTCGGTACGAAATAAAGTGGAGTAGCATGTTTAGTGGAAAGATACTTCGGTTGTTTTAATTTTAATGGGATTTTTTGATGGCCTTCGATGTTGATAAAATACGTCTTCATCATAATATGGATCTGTTTTGAAATAATTAGGGATTTGATGTGATGATTTCTGTGTCGTAGGTTAGATGCACATTTATCTAAGTGGAAAAATGAATAATGTTTCAGTGAAGAATGATTAACAATACTGCATCCTTTTGATAACAGTAGGAAAATTGTAATATTGACGAATGTTAGATTATATTGGATTACATTGTGGCACTATAGGTGCATCAGATGTTTTGATTTATCGTATAACAGTAGATTAACTGTTTAGAAAAACATGTACAATTTCTAATATATAAACATCGGACACAGATCTATGTAGACTTGTTGGAGTTGAAAACGAACCGTAGCCCCCTGGTGATCAAATTCTCCCAGCAGATGTCGCCACTGTTCATCACCGCAAGTAGTATTAATACCTCTATGTCAGCCAAGTATTCCATTATCTATACCAAACTGATACGAAACTGACATTTAACAGCCTTATCCTAAACGATCTAAATCTCATACAAGAATTTGATTCGGTAATCCCACATTCCTCCTACCATGTGACTGTAACATGCCCATTTACTATACACTTTCCCCAAAACAAGTGATGCGCGGAAAGTATAATTCACCACTAACATCCTCTAAACTCATAAAGATTGTAACCCAGAATCCAGCTCCTATCCACTGAAGTGTCTTTGCCCCCACACAGGCAACACCAAAGCAGGCCAAGAGTAATTCCCTCGCAGAATTACCGCAGCTCCCAGCAGCCAGCGCGACAAGAAAGGGAAACACCGTTAGCGTCGAATGCAAATCTCGTCGGGAAAAAGGAATCCGTGGCGTCGTTTGATTCAACTAAGGGCCACCGCGGGAAGAAAGAAAGCGGGCCGAGGATGAAAGCCAGAGAGACGGACAGGCCGATAGGGCCGCGAGATAGAGGTAGGAAATACCATGATGGAAATGAAGATAGCCGGCGAAAGAAGAAAGGTAAAGCACCCGACGAGGGACCACGAGTAGCGGGGAATCCCGCGGGATCTGACGCTGACCAAAAGCCAGAAATAGAGGAGAGGAAAGACGCGGGGCCGTGGCTAAAGCGACGCGACCAGAGTGGCCGAGCGTGCAAGGAAATGGGGAATGCGGACGATTGTTCCCGAGCAAGCCTCTTCTACTTTCTGCTGTCGTTTCTAATTTTCTGGATTAAATCCCGGCATAAGGAATAACCCAATAAAAACGTGCCCCCAGGCACTTTCTGATCGGATGTCTGTGGAACTGCTCGCAGGAAACCGGAGAGAGAATAATGCAGCCGATCGAAGACACAGGAAGGATCCTAGTTGCTCGACTTCTCCTGCATTTTAGAATTCCAATCATGGTCTACGTTACGTCAGTACTGTTACAAGCGCGGCACGAATTAATCCGGTATATTGTGGTTGTATTATCCCTTGGGCGGCGGCGTTCGGGTCTTCTTGGACCCACGCGTAGTCCGCCGAACGTGACAGTAAATAGTAATACAGGAGATCTTAGAAATCCAGAAAAGTAAATTGCTCCTACAGAAAGAATGTTGCCTAAAACAGCTATATGTAAGAGGGAGGCTACTGTGGGTCAAAACAGACCCAGACATTTCATTGTATTCCTCACATCCACCCTTCCCTAGTTCTACATATACAGGCAGACACATTTTTTCTGGGCCACCCTGTAGCGTCTACACGCAAAGCCAGCTCACTATCCATCGATTTTCCCCGTTCATCTGGATCAAACGACGGAAACGGAGACCTAAGAAGAGGCGAGAAGTCGTGGGATCAGTTCGAAGACACTTAGCCGCCATCCCCAAGCCAGCGGAGATTCTGAAAAAGCTGAAATAATGCGGGCTAAGGGGGTGGGAAGTCCGTTGAAAAGACTGAATAATTTACCGGTATGAACTGGATTCCGCCGTACAAGTTGCTAACTCCGCCCCGACATTTACGGAAGGGGAGGCTGGTAGCGTTAAAAGCAATATTCCGTAAGTATAGAGTAACTTTCTCTTTTGATACTCCCACTCGGACCGCGCTCGCGGCCGCTGCCGCCCGCCCTGGCGAGCACGGCCCGCGAACTTTTCACGTACGCGCAGGGGGAACGGAGTTCAAGATGAAACCACTCGTCGAACACGCTCGACTAATCCAAATAATCGGGCTGCTCACGTGCACGCACTTCAGCCGTCCACCTAGGCCAGCGATTGGTCGATGTGGGTCCCGTTCTTTGACCGTCAGACGGCGTTAAGTTCATCGAAAGGGACTTTGGGGATTCGACTTATAGCTCCATCACGATTTTGTAGAATGCAATGCCTATGCCACGGTGTAATAGACAGGTGATCCGACTTATCTCCTCTACTCCAGCGCCGTTTTGTGACGATTACTGGGCAGTTCCTCCGGCTGCCGCGAGAGGCGTCCTTGTCAGAAAGCTACGAACGTGTGAGTTAATTCATGAGATTGTAGTAATAGAGATTTTAGTGATATTATGCCAAAAAAATCAGCTTTATGTGGCTTTTTGGACGCCACTCTACCGGCTGCAAGAAGAACTAGGACGAAATAATCGCCCAGGGGAATCGGAACCTACATGTCTATTACACCATAGCATTTCTCCTGTATTGAGTTTAACTTGTGCATTTACAAGTAGGGCGACTTTGATGGTCCCTTTGGGACTTCGGTAAGTGTTTCTCGCTAGATGGCGCCACAGTCAGGCAGACTGGAATTCAGGAGTTCTAGGTTAGTTTTTCTGGATTACGGGATGCAATATCCCCACATGGCATGTATGTAATGTAAGAATACACCGTATGCACAGAACATTATATAAATTCTGTGATCGCGGAAACGGTCAGGTTCTAAGAGATGTAGCGATCTGCGATTGGTTTATTTCCTGATTCCAGGACGTTGTCGATGAAATCGCTTTAGTTACCCGGGATATTGGCCCTCCAGGAGGTTCTAGCCCGCGATCGATCCACGAGCGAGGAAGATCTGTTTCGTCTTGGACCGTGCAGCTTGTGTTTTCAGAGGAATTTCCTCACGATCGATAGAATTGTGTGTTCGACGTCGAGTGTTTAATCTTTCCTGGCCCGGGGAATTTAATGTCGTCGCGACCCGCTTTTTGTTCGCGTCGGCTTTCGAGGGGATTTGATTTGATCCTTTCAAGTGGGATTTTTCTTTTGTCTGCAGACACGATCACTCCTTTAGATTTTCACTCGTCTATGAGGCCAGGTTCAAGCTCTATCTTGTCGACTTGCTCCAATGTCTGTATAAACTGGCATCCCCTCCAATTTAATGGGAAATCTTTTCAATAAACGTTCCTTCCCATCCAAACCTTTGATTCTAATCACACCAAATTGACGAATAAAAAATTCATTACTGGACTACCGGAAGTCTCATCTTTTGTGTCACACGATGAGAAAATCAGCAAGGAAGACAGCGCCAAGGAGGACAGATACTCGCGCTCGCTAATCGGAAGAACAGTTTGCGTCCAAAATCGACCCTAACTAGAAGCAGCGAACCGACGAGCCCCGAGAGTCGCATTAACACTCTTAACACGGGCTCTCTATCGCGGCTAATGGAGGTCCCCGGTTTCAAGCGCGCCGGTCCACGGGCATGGTGCTTAACCCGTACCTATCTGCGATTACCATGAGAGAAGGTACGAGCCGGGGAACGGGGGGCTGGGCGCGTGACCGGGGATAGTCAAACGTTTGTCGAAAGCCCAATCTGCTTCCGATTTCATTGAAACCGCCGCACCAAAGCTTCCTATTAATCTTCATGAATATGCCGCGAATGACGCCCCGCGATTCCCATTGCTGAAAAGAACGTGGCCTTTGCTAGGGGGAACGTCGGTGCTACGGTTTGGGTGACATCTAGTGTAACTAAATGAAAGTGTCTATTTTGGACAGTTCTGTTGCAAGGGAAGAGTAGAATTGGTCGAGATCTTTTGATTGTTAAGTTTAACTTATTACTGATGTACAATATTAAGAGAATGCTACTATTTAGTCATTGCATAACAAAGAGGAATAATAGTAGTAATTTAGTGTTATACAGTTTAATGTGGCCACTTCGGAAAAATGTCAGTCAGGGGCCCAGCGGTGCTGGAAATTCGACTTGACGCGCTTCTTTTTATGCAATAAGGAGGAAGAAAGGTTCCCCACCGCGCCTGCACGCGCGCGCCCTCGCCGGATGGAACGCAGGGTAGACTCGTCTAACGAGTACCGTTCTGAAGGGGCAGGGGTTTGGAGGGAAATATTTAATACTTGAAAGAAAAAGCAAGAGAAACTGAATCTCCAACTTACGGACCAACTTCCGGGGAAAGACGTACGCGCTGAACGCTTCGGAAGTTGCGCAACGCTCTCGAGTTCGCGAGTTAGCCTCCCCCCCACTCTTGGTCGATTTATGATGTTCCTGAGAGGGAGCTTAAGGTTTTTTTTGAACTGCTTGTTTCCTGGGTGAATGCAACCCGCTGTTGCGTTTAAGGGTACAGCGATGCACAAAGTGGAGGATTAAGAGGTTTGGGAGGTTGATACTCGGGGTGTACCATGAGGACATCTAGACTCTGACTAGTTGACATGGAGATGGTGTTTGTTGGGATCGTCTGTGCAAGGGTGTAGTGGCCATTTTGCTAATCTTCGTTTGTAGATGGCTTTGTGAATGCTTGATTTATTTGCATATGTTTGAGATTCTCTTGTATATTATTTGGAGAATTTTGAAAACAATTATTGGTTCCCTGATTTTGGGGATTATCTTGAAGACACCAAACTCGTTTTGCAATCGAATTGAAGGTCGACAATATTTTATGCGAAAGGGTATTATAATATACATATTAATGTTAATGATTTGTATATTCATGTAGTTTAGTAAAAACATTTTGAAATAAATCGACATCAGTTTTCCTTCCACGGAACATTCACTTTTATGTAAATGCTGGAATTATAATAGATGGAAGTATCATTTTTCAGCAATAGCTTTTAATTTTTTTTAATCCGGAAAACTAATACGTGGAGCTGCGAACGTCGACTCATTACTACTCGGTAATAAATGTACAAATTCAACGGATATGGCACGTCGTTAGTCTTGCTTCTCTTCCCTTTACATTTTCTTCGTGCAAAAAGAGGATTATTTCTCAGTAAGAAATGTAGACCTAGGCTGTAACCTTTTAGCAAATGAAAATCGTAAATCAGAATTTAACAATTCGCGCCATCTTTTAGCAACAGAATTGAAGCCATTGAAAGACTAAATTGCTTTAAGTCTAGGATATCGTTTGCTGAATGTAATTTTTAATTACTGGACAGTGAAACTACTATTAAGAGTTTAATAAAATGCAATAAGTTGCACATCTAATTACTGACGCCTTCATCTAAACCTCGATTTCTTCAGTTTACATAAACCACGTTTGTAAAAAAGCCTAAAATTTTAACAGATTAGGAAACAGAACTCAGAAAATCTTGCTACACATTCTTCGCACTAATTTTTCAAGTCATCCACTTTCAAGTGTGCATTTAGGCACAATACGAAAAACAGTTGATCCCTTTTTTCCACCTTAATTATAAAATTCAGGAGACAATTTTACGACCAATCACAAGCTCCCTAATTACCCAAAAATAATAACCGAAACCTCAGAAAAATAACTGATTCGACAAAAAAATTTAAAATACTCCCATAGAACCTATTAAAAAAGTAGCAAACTTCAGAAACCCCTCCCTGTTGCATCACGCCAATAACCTTAAAGGTCCAAAAACATTAAAAGTCCCATTAGGTCCAAAATCACCGATCATTTTACAATTTCAGCAACGGACCACCAAAAATCCCCAACAACCACGAAAACCTAGTGGCGCCCAGGACACCCAGTAAAATGGTAAATCTCCAATAATAGGATTACACTCTGTCGAGCGGCAGATTTCAACTGGATATTCAACTGGCCGGCACGTCCAATATTTGACAGCTCGAATTAACGTTTCCTACAATTCCACCTGGTATCGATTCACTGGAAAGACATTGCCCACTGGCCACATGTGTTTAACAGAATCCACGGAGACGTTGCAGGAAAATCTCTGAGTGTTTGTCATAGGTCGCTACGCGGAAAGTGTCCCATGATCGATTCCCGGCCTGATGTGTGAATTCCATCTACCGGATGTCCTACTGAACGTCCACGATTCCATTTTCCATGGCTGTATCGGGGGATGGGCTGGGAGCGATAGATCTCTCAGCGTAACGTTCTTCGAGATTCGCTCTCTTACGTGGTCTTTTCTTCGACATAAATCTCGCGGCTCTCTTTCAGCCTGGATTGCCTCGTCGGACGCGGAACGGGGAAGGTCTAATTAGCTTCCTATCCAATCACCAGCGCTGGTAACGTTGGGACATGGACCATCGAGGAAAACAGCGAAATTAGCGTGTCTTCCACGTGCATGGTGTCTGCAAAGGCTAGGATAGGTCTGGGTAGAGGCTTTTTTTATTGAAATGGGGTTCAAGCCTGCTCCAGGTGTGGACTAGGCTTTAGGTAGCTTCAGTCAGACCTCAGACAGATCTGGATGTTCTGACGTGTCATCAGTGATAGATAAAGTGTTCAAAGTAGTCACTAAGGTATGAATGGATTAATTGTTGTTGCCACCCTGACTATGTCTTAGTTGCAGTTGGAGGGTGAGCCTGCGTTTAGGGTTAGGTTACATCTTGGGCCTTCAATGCAGCATTGGTTGGCAATCAACTTGTGGAAAAGGGAGGATAAGGAATTGGTGATATCAAATGTCGTCATAACACCCTTTCTAGATTAAGTTTGGGTTAGTTGATAATTAGACTATTTGATAATGAAAGTGTTAGAGATGATTAGAGAGTGACCAATGAATTGGTTGACGTAATAATACCTTTTCTCTATTTGAAATTAGAGGAACAGCCATTGCATCATGCCTGTCAGATGTTTACGTAATAGTCAGTTTTACAAAGTGGATGGCACAGTATAAATTCCATAAATATGAAAGTGGATTCAACTGTTTTCGCTTGAGATAGACACGAGAATAGAGCGCGAAGGAATACTTTAATACAGTGGTGACAAGTTGATGGAATTTTTCTACATCGTCACGTGTGACCAACGAGACTGCCATAATGGATAAAATTTCGAAATTCCATGGGAATGTCGATATTGCCATGCGAAAGGGAACTTAATTCACGAAAAGGCTTAATGGAATACTTTGAATTTATGGGCACTGAATAAAATATGAACGAGGCGTTCCCGAATATCATACATCGTGAATAATTCCGCCATTTTCTTGCGTCCTCGAAAAGTTCGTCGCCCAATTCGATTTATATTACGTGTTACCAACCAAAATGATAGTATTTTACACCATTTCGTAAATTACAGATGTATGAATCTTGAAATAATTTCATGCCACTTTTTCATACTCACTTTTGCAAATAGTAACGAATTGGTTGAAAAATAAAGTATATTTATTCCCACAGCGCCACAGTGGGTCTAAACTTTGGGGGTAAATGAAGTTGCAATTACAGGCGTACGTGGTCATGCATATGCGCATGCGTAAGATGATGAGGCGCAAAGTAGTGGGGATAGAAACGTTGTATGGTGGGGGACAGCTCGTTAGTGGCCTTCTGCAGCCAGTTGCGTTAGTTCAGGCTATAGTTTACGGGCTATCTACGTAGAATAAAACTTTGGGTATCCATAAGCTCAAGCTACTCCCTCTACCTTCTCCACTAGTGCCCCCTAGTTACCTTCCAAACCATGTGGTATTCAACAGAACTTTTCTAAATCCATTTAAACAAATTACTTTACATAATATTGCTATTCGAGTTTCTAAACGAAAATTTAGGAACAGTGTCGTGACACTGGTACCAGAGGGCTAGTCATGTACTGCCTTCTCATGTTGTTATATTCCACCAGCCTTCATTTACCTCAATTTCTAAGCGAATCGAAGTAAAATTTAGCCACACAGAGTCATACTTGCCATCAAACTTTGTCTACCAGGAATTTAACGATAAAATAAAAGGGACTATTCCTTCATTTACTTCTTCTAGATTCAAAATTCCCGTATAATTCCATGAATAATTCACAATTCAGAAATCACGCTGAGAAGGACCCAGCAAAGCGTTTCAGCTAACGCTGCGGACCGCGTGATCACCATAGGACGTATTCCAATTTCAAGACAGCCAAGGTATCAGCCGCGCGGGGGCACGTAAACCAAAATGAAAAATCGAATCTCGATTAAACCGTTCTCCTCAGGGCCGCCCAGCAAGGGTGGTACATCCCTGCCGCGCCACTTCACTCATCGTTCACATTTCCGCCCCCGAATCCTTCTTATTCGCGGCATTATCATAATGCCATCGGCCGCTACGTGACAGGAAAGACGTATTATCGCGGCTCGCTCTAGTTCCCTCCGATCCTCCTCGCGAGAGCTTATCGTCCTTGCTTTAAAACGGATGCGAATTAGCGCCCCCCACCGCCCTCTCGTCTCCTTGGTCTCCACTCCCGATGATGGTGACTTCGTCGAGAGAGGCTAAGTGTACCCAGTCTTCGAAAAACGAAGAAAAGGAAGGGGAGGAACGCAGTTTGTCCAGGAACGGTGTGGCTGGAGCGCTGGGAATACAGGGTGGATGTTGGTGTCGTGTCTCTTCGTGAACAATGACGTTTTTATAAGGACAGGTATGTGTCCCATTTCTAGAACCTGAATTACATCTCATTTGTGATGAAGCACCTGTAACTATTGTGCTGTTGGAAAGCCACTAAAATTCTAATAAATCAGTTCACGTCATAACGTAGTAGGTATATAGGTCTATGTGACGTCACGTCTTCTCGACGCGTAGAGAATGCCCTGGCAACCCTGATCCCGAGCAATATGAGTATATCGGGATCTCACCCGATCCCGCCCGAACTTTTCCCACCCGCCCCAGGTTCCCGCACACTCCTATTAAAAGCAGATCCCCTTACAGTACAACTTCATTAACCCACTAACACCATTCGCACCAACAAACCCAGTAGCATCCATTCCATCAACATACCCCCCTTATCCTCACGAACGTCTTGGCTGAAATAACTTCTCCTATCGCGGCATACATTCCGCTCAAACGTATATATTACACACGTTACATTAAACCAACGGTTGGGGGGTGAGGTAAAGGTGGGGTGGTTACATCGGTACTTGCAAGAATTTTCAAAGAGTTTCCTCGCGGTAACGTCTAAACGTGTTGAATTCCTGTCGGCGGCTCCCACAGGAACGGGAACGGAAGCGGATAGTTGGCGGGATGCCAGGCGACACCCCCCACCTCGCCGACTTCTTTCTCACTCGGTCATTCGCGCACGTGAGCGACGAACACACTCGCACACAGGCGCAGACATAAACCCAGGGCCCCGTGCGCGGCTCTTCTCTATCCAGCTGGGCCAAGTAATAATCCTAACTCGCGGGTTAGCCGGGCTTAATTAGAACAGGGCTTGGTGGCTTGCTGGTTATAGTCGCGTCTCTCCGCTATTCGATACTGGCCAGGCCACCTCGCTTCATTTCTCACCCTTCCAGCCCTGTGATCCACGAAGAACCAGTCGGGATGATAACGAACGACCCGCGGAGCTTTGCCACTGATATCCTGACGGGCGCGTTATTACGGGAGTTATTGTTTCCCCGCGCGTTCATCATGAACGTCGTTACGTCGGCCCGGCCGTGGAAAGTATGTATTGGGGAACCTTCATGGCGCTACTACACCTAGTGGTTATTCACATGGTGATGATGTTGCTCTGGCAGAGGTGTAATGCAGCTGCGCTGGGAGGTTAAAAAACTGTTCCAGGGGACAGGGATGGATTTGGAGATTTGGCGCTCCGAGGCTGACAAAGCCTGCCGCCATTTTCGTGAAATATCATTAAATATTCTAATTTAAAAGAGTTGAGATAATTTTAAAATTCATTCTATATGAGCTACATGAAAAAACGTGAATTGTTTGTAATGTTGTCTCAAACCTCTGTCAAAGATTACTCGGTCAAAACAGCTAAAATAAAAATATTTTGCTACCCTTTTCAATTTCTTTCTGTGCTGAAAGGTAACATTAATTAAAAATTGGCTGAATGGAAAATAAATTCAATTCCCTGTTGGAAAATAAATTTAATTCAATAGAATCATGAATTTTACCCCCTCCCCCTTTCGTTTCCACCGAAAGAACTCGCCTGAGCCAACAATTCCGAGACTCGCTGCACCCTAAGTAAGTAGAAATACAAAACAAACAAATAAAAACAGTCTTCAAACCAAATCGATCGTAAAAAGCAACCTCCCCAAAAGGAATCCTCCTACCATCCCAGCTCTCACGCGGAGGAACGCGTAAACGTCGTAAACGAGCGTGGCGAGTGTTTCCTAATCCTGCCGCGCGGAGCACGAGCGGCGCGATCACTTAATAATTTGCCATTACCGTCACTGTGCGGTATTGCGTCTTGATATCGATGGGTCGCCGACACCATCGACAGGACGCCGAGTAAAAAGAGAAAACACCCAGTCAACGAGGAGGTACGACGGGGGCGAAGAAATAAACCGCGAGGACCGAGACAAAAGAAGAGGACAGAAAAGGGTGGAAGCGAGCCCAATGGAATGGGTACGAAGGGGCGGGGGGTAGTGGCAACATCTAGTCCACCTAGCTGGCTGACGGATGAAAAAGACGCCAGTAGGATGCAAAAGAAAGCTCGGAAACCTCAGAAACCCCTGCTCCGCCCGCCCCCATCCCATTATTCCTTGAATGCAAAAGGAAGCAGGGATCCTTCCTGCTGCCAAAGCTGCCTCGCGAACGATTCTCCCGCAATTGGCCGACAATGGCGCGAGACACGGGTGTACCCGTGGTCCAGGCACGATTGGCAAATCAATCGGCCTTTTTGCGAGCCCACCGAAACGCGCAGCCATCAGATACCGTCCGATAAAACAGCCTGACACGGACGCTCTCGAGACTGGCCGCGTCGTCTCGCCAGCACAGGGCAAAAATGACCGCGACCAGACACAAAGGCGGATCCTTTTGTATGTATATCCTGGCGGACGCGCGACACCAGACCACTACGAAACTGACAAGGGGGAGACAGCCGACACAAAGCACGTTCTTTCGCCACGAGGACACGGTCCGCTGGTAATAACTCTACGCTCACGAATCTCAACCATCCTGCCCGCCCTCCAAGCCGCCCCAACGCCCCCCTTGTGGCTGTCCTCCTTCGAACGGTGTGTTTTTATTGGACACGGCCAGTCGTACACTGGGAATGAATTTCGAAGGAATCCGGGGAGCGTTTTGGGGGCACGGGATTACGGGGCTTCGGCGATGGCGAGGGGGGATTTTGGCAAGCATGAGGTTCCGATTCTTTTGAGGGGACGGGTTTTATTGTTTTGGGAGTGTGACTAGTGTGCGCTGAGTGACTGGGTGACATGTAGTTGGTTGGTGAAAGTTTGGGAGTTGCAGGAGAAATATCGAATATGTTTATAAAAATTAATGTTCGAGGTTCTAATTTACTTGCAATTTGATATTAATAATTGGTGATCCTTTTGGGGTACGAGGTTATGGGGCATTATTCGAATAAGCTTTTATTGAAACTGTCGATGAACCAAGTTATAGACGAGTAGAATAAGTTACCTGTTTCGAGGTTTTCTCCTTGTGTCGTGTTCAACTAACGAGGCACCCAGCTGGATTGCACAACGGTCCATAACAAACCACACTATCCCCTATGTCTGAAACATACAAAATTAAATCATCAGATGTATACAAAGTTGCGAAGAACCAATATTTTCGAAACGAAAATTTTCCACTGACTGAAATGAGATTTAAAAAATGAATCGTAAACACAGTGAAACACATGTAAAACAATTGTTCATCATATGTTCACTTAAAAATATTAAAAACTTATCAACCTTTTGCCCACACTATTATTTAATTTCCTAAACTTTCACCATTCTTTCATCCACTTCAAATACTAACAACAACAAAACAAGAGGCCAACGACTCCAAATGAACTATCCATGTACTGACTACAAACGTTCACACTACACACAAATTATCATTTAGCAAAATTACTGTACTCAAAAAATTGAATGAGGCCAAAATATGACAAGGTTACAAGAACTTGCCTTGACTACAGTAAAACGCCCTTCGCTCATTGCAAAAAATAATGCCCTCCCTGTCACACAGCCCAGCCTGAAGCTGCATAGAACCTGGGGGCTGTTAACTTAAAGGCCATGCCTCGTTCCTGAAAACGAACGAGGGCCGGTGTTTCGTGCTTTGGAAAAACGAGTCCCCAAAGTCGTGAGGGCGTAAAGCTTTCATGCTGCGCGTAGTCTGTCGCGCAATTAAAAATATAAATCCGGTCGAGGGAACGGTGGGAGTTGGTCGAAAAGCGCTCTTGAAAACATCCTCGTAAACAGAGGCCGGTCGTACGAGAGCACAGGTACGCAAAAGTTATTAGAATTCGCCGGAGAACGGCGGAAGGGAGGGGGTGGTTACCGTGCACGCGGTTATGCACTCGACTGAAGTTACACATTTCCCGCAGTAGACAAGTTGACCTGCTTCCGTTTTGTTTCGTTTCGTTTTGTTCCTTCCCGTTTCCATGTGAAATACACTTTGAACGTGTGCCGCGAACTTTGCCTGCTTTTTTGCCGAATTACGGCTGCTTCAGCTGCGTAGAATGCTGCAGCCGTTTACGTTGAATGCGATTCGATGGAGGGATGAGAAAAATGGAGAACTTAGAATTATGGAATTGATTGGGCGTAGAGGAAAGTGGAAACGGGTGTCTAGGGAATTTTCAGGGCAAAATTTCGAGTTAGATTTCTGAGTTCACGGTCGTGTTGAAGTTAAATTATAGTGCAGCTTTAAATTTGTATTGATGTGGGATAGGTTCAAGTGCTAGGGATGGAAAGTATGACAACCACAGGAGGAAGAATTAATAGGCTTTGTAAGTTTGGGAAAAATGATCTTGAGGAAACGAAACTGTGTTGGTCAAATTGATCCTCTGGCGAGGACTGAATTGTTCTGATTTGCTACTTCACATATGCTTCTACAGGGTTACCCATTCAACTCAGACCCCGCGCGCGCGATAACAGATGAATGGTCAAGTAGTCAGTCCCTGTCCTAAAGCAGAAATTGGATTTTGGATGTACCAACGCCTTGCTCGGGGTTTTTCCGTCGTTTTCCCTGAGGACAAATGTCGAAGTGATTGTCTTGAAAAGGTCACGCAAGGCATCTGTTCTTGCGCGTTCGGGATCTGAGTTAAGTGGAGAACCCTGTACAGTGAACTGGATGTCGAAGTTGAAGAATTAGGGGTTCATTGAAGGGCGCGAAATCTAAGGATTCTCGTAGAAATTCTAGGATTAAGAATTTCACTCAAGATCTAGGAATTCAGAATTGATTTACAGGTATTAGAACTAAAGAAGAACTGAAGTTCTAGGAGCCAAAGATTGACCCTAGAATCTGCACCTGAATCAAGCATCCTAATCACAGATTAAAAATCAACACTTGGTCTAACTTAAAAGCACCTAAAATCTGAACGACAAAGGGCAAATCTCGAAACAACTGGTGCATCCTGAAGCGTTGATCCACAAAAGCGTCTCGACTCTTCACTCACGCCAAGTTCCGCTTAATTTCTTACGACGCGTGAAAGAGTGCCCCTCTGTCGGCTTAGCGAGCTGCGGCGCGTTTCTGCCACAGAGTACCCGAGCGATCGGGGGCATAAAACGAGCGACGAAAGCGGAGAAAGGGAGCAACGTCCCGCGAGGGAGATGAGCCAGGTCGCTGTAGCAGCTACAGGTACTAATTGCTTTAATGAGCAGTGGGCGCGGCTCGTTCTATGAAATTTCTCTGTGACGATCGTTCGTCGAGGTGCGACGGCGAGGCTCGATGGAAAAAAGGGGCAGAGAGGTGGGGAAGACGGAAGACAGCGCCGAAGAGGACCGGGAGGGCTAAGGCTGTGAAAATGGAGTGCAGTAATGCAGCAGGGGTGAAGAAGTGGAAAAGGATAGGCAAAGCAGGAGGAGGGATTGTGGAAAGTGGAAGCCTATGGTTGTTGGAGTAAGAGACACGGAAAGTCAGAATAAGCTGGGGAAAGACGAAGGTGGTTTAGAATGTAGAGTACATGCAGGGTACAATAATAGTGTTAGATGAACAGAGCTCGAAGGAAAGTGGTGATTACAGCGAGTAGTGTAGGGAAATGGGAGTGAAAATTAGGGGATGATTTGGAAATGAAACGATGCGCCATTAAAAAAAATACTAAATAAGAAATTACAGTAAACATAGGTAGGAACTGGGACAGCACAAATACGAAGAAGAAGGTAACGAGAAAAACCCAACAAGGTGTACGAAAAACAAAGGAAAATGAGGAGAGCGCTAAACATTAGACCAACGAGGAAAACCATGCATAAAAAATGCAGCAAAAGGTGGGGAGATGTCGAAGAATCGAAAGGAAACAAAGGGAACGCGAAAATAGATGGCAGGAGGGGGTGGGTAGGAGTGGGAGTGAGTAAAAAATTCGCGGAGAGACTATGAAACGTGGCGAGTAAAAACGTGGCAGAACGTCGAAGCAGAAGAAGAAAAGAAAAATAAGGGAAGAAAATCGCAAAAGGACGAAGAGGAAGCGGCGAGGGGAGGGGTGGGTGGAAGGTAAGCACTTTCGCGCTTGCACAAGAGAGCAGCGAACGAGTCGGTCTGAAAAAGAAGCTGAACAGCGAAAGGGAATGAAGAAGAGCTAGGAACCCGAGTCCACGCGAGTTTCACAAAGACACTGACACAGGAGAGTGCACCCATTACGTCGCTCTCTTGGCTCCAGCGCTAATAATAATGCACTCTGTGTGCTGATGGTCAACGTCGCGGAGTTCTAGCCAACGGATTTAAGTTATCGTTCAAGTCCAGACGCATTTTCCCCATGGAAAATTGGTAGAGAAATGACGAGGAATGAGGGAATGTCCATCCCTCTAGACGGAATGGAATCTCAGATTGATTGGCAGTGGATATAATGTTAGAAATATTCTTTGTCATCTTGAAATGTGCTCATGTTATAGGTTAGGTTCTGAGTGGCCAGTCCTCTAAACGCGCTAGCGCATGCGACGACAGGAGAAGGCGCCATCGGGCGACACGGGGGGAATAATGTTGACTAGTTTCGGGGTTTAGTGATCTAGTATGGAGGCATTATTATTGTGCGCTTGGAATTCTTTTGGCTGCAATTCTCCTTTCTTTTCATAAGTCACTCCAGCGAGCGGATATGCAAGAACCATAAAACAGATCGCAGCGGGTTCCCTCCGGCCTGATGCGGATAATAACGGATCATGATGGCCGTCGCGTTTCAATCAGCTGATTTGGCACGGATACCTTCTGTGTCTCATATCGTCGTTACGATCGAACCAACTTCTGTGAATTATTATTCTCAGTATGAGCTGCATCCTGCTAGGAATGCGTCCCAATTTAGCCAGCACTGTAGCTGGCTCCATCCACTGATGGAAAATGGAGAATCAGACCACTGTTCTCAAATCGAGATACTTATCAGTACGCAGTGCTCCTAAATATCACAAAAGAAACATTCCCAGAAGAAAATTACTAAAATTCAGAGAAACAATACCCAATCACGGGGTTACATCCGAGCCCAGTTAGCTTTCTCGCTGATGAGCTACCTCTACCAAGGGGCAAACACAGAAGCGAAATAATTGCACCCAGCGTTCTCTGTTCCGCCGTTCATAATATTGTAGTCAGTGTCTGTTGGGTGCCATATCGGGTTTCAATCGGCTGATTCGCGCTATAGTTTCCATCGACTGCTATCGATTTCGGTACAAACATCGCGTACACGCGCTGACGGTCTCGTTTCTGCTAATGGATGAGCCGCCCTCATTATCATCTGAAACGAGCCGCGCAATAGAGCCCGAGTACTCGTTAGCAAGGTTAGAACGTATTAATTGTCAGGTCTGAGTATCGACGAAATGACATGGAACAACCCCACCCTCCCTCTTTGAGCCTGAAAGGATGGCTCGTGACGATTGCAGAGTATGATTGCTGCAACTACAGGAAAGCCAGCGATGTTGGTGATGGAACATTAAACTGATGCACCTTTTTGGGGCTCTTCGTTCTCGGAAACATCGATTTTCAACGTTGATTGCAGGACTCAATCAATGTTCCCAATGTGCCACAAGCACTCACTTAGGATAATTCCGGTAGAGACGGACCACGTTTTTAAAATCGTCCGAAACTTAAATATTTTAAAAGTATTGAATATTAGACTTATCAGTTCGTGTAATCAACTCTCTTTTCTAGGCCATAATCGTAACACAATATCTTTATTAATAGCTACAGAAATAACTAAAGTAAAATTTTCGGATGTGGTACATCTTTCCCTTACTACTACGGGTGCGTTGGACCACTTCGATAAAAGTTATATTCTGACACATTGCGCATTTGGCGGATAGTTTGAAACATATTTAACTGGTCTGTCTCTCCTGGCGATCCATCTCTACCGGAATTACTCTATTACACGCTGAACCCCATGTAGCCACAGGAATATATCGAGGTAAGAGTATTTCCTGAATGCCCCCAAGTAGCCAGTTAATTTTGTTTCTGTATCAAGCAACACGCACCTTGTAACACGTTGAAAATCCACTTCGCACCATTGCAGGCTGGATCGAGTGTAAAATTTTCATCGAAAGTGCTTGGTCAACACTGCCGAGACGACTGGTGGGCATCAATGGACGCGTGTCGAAATGGCGAAGAAGGAGCTGGTCCCGTGGCAATCGAGTTTCCCGTCGAAGAAAGAACAAGATTGAACGAGGGAAAAAAGGACGAGGTTGGGAGGGGGAGGGGGGTCGAACAGAGTGACTATTTACGCCATTAAGCCTGTAACCACAGCCGACGGAGTCGAGAGGGGGGACGAAACGCCGCCTTTGTGTTATTCAGTCGGGTACCGAGCCGCGTCCAGCTTAAATGGCCTCTTCCGCCCTTTTTCCATCCCCCTCGCAGCCAGGGCCTTTTAAAAGCCGCGGGGGTGAAAACGCGAGCTGGCTGCGTGATGCACGAGCAGCCCCCGGTTGCGTGCATGTGCAACACGTACGAGACACAGATTCTGCACTTCCGATAAAGGCCTGCTTCGATGTGACCGACGGCCTACGAAGCGACAGAGCGATACATGCCGAGGTGGAGGTGTTACTTATTTCGTTAATTGAAAGGGGTAACGATTTACGGCGTAAATATTTCGGTGAATAATCGTCCATTTCGGAGAGGCAGGAATGGAATATTCTAAGGGTTGCTTGAGGAAGCAGATATGACCTTGAGATGACTCTGACATTTCTTGTAAATATTCATTTAAGCACTGTTTTTTTTCTGTTTTTCAACGAGTCATTAATTATACTGCTATAATAAATGAAACAGTTTATTGGCTGAAATGGATCACCCTGTATATGGGATATACACAGATGTCTTAAGATACTTTGTTCGTGTAATATGAAAAATGGTGGTCAAAGCTTAAAACTTAAAAGAAGATTGATAAGAAATGTAGCAAGAAGAAAGATACATAGTTTTTACGAAAATTAAAAAAATAATTCGAATTTTTTTTCGGCAGATATAATTATAGACTTTCAGAAACGGTATAACATTTATTTAAATGTTTTTTCGATATCTTTTGTAATTTACATGTTATAAGCGCATAAGTAAAAGGAGTGGTTTCTCCCTTAAAGTGCAAAAGTAGCACCAACCGACTATAGCAAAGTTCTTACGTTAGTCCAACAAACAAGCGAGCAAAAGTGCTTTATAAGTAAGCTACGAAATTTTTCTTCGTACTCAGATAATAAAAGAAACACATCACAAAAATAAAATGAAACTTGAGAAAATTCTTTATATTAATGTTTTTTAAACATAAATAAAAATTCCATCAGCAATGAATCTCTGACTCCCCACCCTCCACTCCACTATTTTCCAAATTCAGACAAAATCAATTCTCATCACTCCCCAAATTCCTACCTCCATCCCCACTGCCATACTCCCCTTTGCCTCCAAAACACCGCCCTCATACTCCCTTCCAACACCAAATTCACTCAAAACTATCAAAACGTCACAAACGCCGGAACGAAATGTACCCAACCCAAATGGACCTCGAACCCTTCAAGCCGTCCCTCCCCCAGCACCCATCAGCGCGATAGAACTAAAAAACCGTTTGCCCACCAAGTTCCTCCACTCCGTTCCCAGCGCAGGGGTCGCATAACCAGAACTCCTCGAACGCGACGAACATCTCGCGGCCCCCCGGACGCAGGCGATGGTGGGAGCTGAAAGAGCCAAGAAGGGTGGCAAAAACGTCGGCGCGCTTCACTGTCACGGTGAAATGGCCGGCTGACCCCGTGCTTTTAGAGTATCGTGCGTAGCGTGCACGACGGAAGCCGTTCAACACGCGACAGACACGAGACCGCCAACCACTTTCGAACCCTGCTTCCTCGTTCCTCGCCCCAACAACGCCCCCCTTCCGTCGCTGCCGTGAGCGCGTGTTTCTCGCGTCAGACACCCCTGCGGCCCGCGACGGCCGCTTTTATGCAGGGCACGGTGTGCGTGTTGCCTGCAAAAGCCGAGGAATGCAAAGCCTGAGGGGGCCAGGACGAGCCAGCTACCGCTCGAGGCTTGATGAATTTCGTCCGGGCAGCGGCGGATTTGCTCCCGACCAGGCGAAGAGGAAGAAGAAGGAGAACCGGGTGGGCTGGTTGGGTGGTCGAGGTGAGGACTGAAGGTAATTGGAGCAGCGTGGCGAGGACGGAGGAGGAAAAAGGCGACTCGACGGGACGATACCAGTAATATTCTGTGGAGGGACGAGATAACAGGCTGGTACGTGAGCCTGGGAGAAGTATTCTTGTTGGATTGTGTGTATGTGTGTCTGCCTTTAAGTAAAAGTCCTTTCTCCGATTGTCCAGCGAGGAAATAAAGGGTTCACGTCCTTTTCCATGAAGGTTGCGAAGCTTGCAGCTGATTTGCATCGGCGTGTATGTTCGTGTGTAGAGAGCGGAATAGGGGGGGGGGGGGAAGGGCTGGGAGGGTTTGTGGTTTAGGTTGTTGTTCATGGTGCTTGAGTAGTCCAGGAATTTAAGTGGAATTTTGAGATTAGGGAATGGAGGGTTTTGCGGATGTGTGCCACGGTGTATAGGTGGAATTTTAATTTTATGGGGCAACGTGGCACGGTGGTGTGGAATAGGGAATGATTCTTCACTGAAGTCTGTGGTCTTTTGTTCGTTTGCTTGCAAAGAATGCCGTTTTTATATTTAGAGAAGTTAGTCAACGCATGTTTAGGTGCCTCAAAAAATTATGTATGTGTTTCACAATGGATTTAAATTAATTACCTATATCCAGCAAAATAATATAGGGTCACATATGATCTACTCTAGCTCTACAGTAGACCTACACATGTTCCGTTCCAAGTTGGTGATAGGGTTGCACGAGATATATTTAATATCTACCTGGAGTTCAGGCAAAATCTATACTAATAATAAGTCTATGGTATGACTTTCCTAGGCACAACTACATACCTCTATACTATACTTATACTATTCCCACCATAAACCTGAACCTAGATCTATACTAGGACTACATTAAATCCATAGTACATGTATGAACTTTGGACTGCAATAGCTCATAGTCAGCACGCATCACACTTCTCCCTTCACTGCCACCCAAGACTGAGCTCCACCTAAAATTCTTGAACACCCAAAGCTAAACAGACGCCTACATGCCCATTGCACCCTCACACCTTACCCACCCGAAAAGAATTTTTCCATTCCTGGTAAACAACACGAAACTGAATTATACAGAATATCCAGCTGCGCCTGCTGCCTCTCCATGAATTATCCAAGCCCTCTCTGTGTCCAGTTGTGTAGAGGACGCGCACGTACCGTCGATCGGGTGGCAAAAATCGAATGAATAACGAAGTCTCCGCGGGAGCGTCGCCACTTCTCAACGCCTCGACCCTCCTCGCGAGTGGCCACGTCTCCGTGACACTTGGAAAATAATGCATCCATCCCGTACGTGTCGCGCGACAGTTGGCAGCGAAGTCTGGTCCCGCGAGAGTTACCTGGCCGCGCACCTGGGCAAACGGGACGTCGACAACGTTTTCACGATCGGTCGAACGTGAGGAGAAAGCTTTTCCCTCAACTTCGGCCCGAAAGTCCGCAACTTCCTGGCGGAACTTCGACGTGGTCCAGACAGCACGCGAGCTCTTCCACTGATACAACTGTTGCACATGGGGAGGCATGGCAGTTAAGTTTAACGGGGAACAGCGAAAACCTTCAGCAGTCACTGAAATCGACGACATGGGAGGACTCACTTCTCGGCCTCTCATGCAATTTGAATCCCGCGACGAGAAAAGTGCCTCCCTCGTAGGGAATACTCTACGCCAATAGGGGGATGACAGTGGACAGCTTGGGCGAAGAATATGGATTCTGTGAAGAGTTATGTTTCCGGTAGTGGCTCCGCGGTATGATTGAAGAGCGTGGGTAGGTGGGGATGGGTGGAAGAAGGACGTTCCAAGCCTTTATTTGAACTGTTTAGGATTTAAGTAGGGTGGGGAGAACTATAATAAATGTTTCTTAATATCTCTGTGTCTAACTGTAAGAAGGGATCTATTAGTTTAACGTCACTGGTAGATCCTAGTAGATCTTACCGAACATTCACTTACAGCATCGTCACAGAGACATTGAATAATTTAAAATAATATAAAGAATCGTCATCAAAGGATTTCAACAAGACCCAACTCTCATAAAAAGAAGTCCAGAGAGATTAGGTATTATGGAAACTTTAAAACTCAAGAATCATGAATGCTAACTAGAAGATAGCAACAGAAAGAGCCACTAAACTACAAATTAACACAAACTATCAACCCTCTTTAACCATCCCGAACCTTCCACAAGAGCAAGAACAAATACCCTTGCCAGGGTTTCCAAACCCAGGAACTCTACTTAAAAAATACGACTCCCTTCTCCCGATAACGACCACGAACAACCTTTTATTTCCATCGAGAGCAGCATCAAAATTATTTTCAATAACAAACCCTGCGCCGCAGAGCGTCCAGCCGGTCGCACGCTGCCATTAAAATCAGTTTTCCCAGCGGCGTATCGCAAATCTTCGCGCATAAAAATCGCGTGCACATCCACAGGCCAGCCGTGCACCGCGATTCCACGGCCCCTAACGATCCGTTATTACTTTGATAAAGTGCATAAACACGGCAGAAGGAATGGCTATAATTTTTGCCGCGGCACGCATCTCCCCCCCCCCCCCTCGCCCCCCCCCTCAGCCACAGCCGCCGTGGCGACCCCAACAGGGGCAAATAGAACGCGGGGGTCGGAAGCGCCAGAAAATTCAAACAAACATATTACAGCGGTAAATCTCCACGAATCGCTGGCTCTTCGATCGCCAAACAACCCACTTTCCGCGATCCCTTTGTCCCCCGCGATAAATTACGCCGGTCGTCTTACGGCGGCACGAGGCCGAACGATCGTCCGGAGCAACACGCGCCATCATCATAAATCAAGCCGGCGCGCTACCGTTTCGGGGATTTTTGCGTTTCCCTCCCGCCGCGCGACGGGTGGCAGGACTGGCCCCCTCAACCTCGTCGATTACGACACACCAGCGCCACTCCTTTTCCTCCCCGGCCGCTGTGTCGGACATCCTGACGCGAGGATGCTAATAGAAAAGTTCAGCTTGGCCGGGAAAGTTTCGGGCAACGGCGAGCGAATTGAGAATGGAAACGGGTCCAGAGGTGTCCCCCAGTAAGTACTTGTTTGCGATGCTGGGGATCCAATCGACCGGGCTCGCTTGTTTTTGGAAGATGATCGGCTTGGTGAAGCAGTTTCTGGAAATGGTTTATTCCGGAGCAAAAACTCCTGGTGGAATATTGAGAGAAGATGTAGATAGTAATTTGCAGGAAGAGAGAGAGAGAGAGAGAGAGAGAAAGAGAGAGAGAGAGAGAGAGAGGGAGGGAGAGAGAGGGCTGCTACAAAAATACCAAAGCTACTGGAAGTTCTTTGGGATCCTAGAAAATACGGGACCTATTCAGCAGCATGGCATGAAGCGTGAAGAAAGATGAACAGAATAACGAAGATGCACTCGATCGTCAAGGAACAGATGCTCACACAGAAGTAAACACGGATTCTTTTAAATAAAAAACTCGGGTTCGCTCAAGAATATGCAATATCCTTCGACTACCTTTCCAATCGATTCATCACGCACCTTTGAATACTATCGAACTTCGAGCATAATGCTTTATGTTCTGGTAAATCGAGAACTGAACCGAACCATTCGCAATATATTGATAGCTATGAGACTTTTACGAAGAAACATAGTAGTTTTTATTACGGATTACGACGTGATGCATGACACAACTGAAAAAGCATTCGTAAAAATACATTTTTCTTGTACATACTGTGCTCAATTTCGTAAAAAACTAACCTTAAAGTCTGTTGGATGTGCGCGCGGTCAATGGTAGCGCCTCCAGTGGTTGATTATGCAAAGTAATTATTGAGACTATTGTAACTGCTCACTCAACTATGCATGTACGCTCAGTCATTTTTCTTGAAAATAAAAGACCAAGTGCAAATATGTTGTTCTACTGTTTTGACTTATATTTGAACAAGGAATAATCCCCGTCTAAGTTACCCCACAAATTTACATTACTTTGCCAATAAAACCATATAACAATCCGAATACGAACACTAAGTTGCACTTAGTATATGTATAGTATATTCTTTCATCGGATAAAAATATCAATAAACAAACAGCGTTCCTCTAAGTAGATTAAAATATAATAATAAGTATAGAAGCAACAACTCGGACGATTTAATTTGTCACAAACTCTCCCCTTTCCGCACAAAAATTACTACCAAACTACTGGCCACAAAACTATTCTCATCTACTCGCGTCGCACTTCCATTCGAAAAGCAAGTTGAAGCTACCCACAATCAAAGTTACACACTTAATAGAAGAGGGCATATATTTCCCCTCGAATACCATTTACACCCCCTTCACTTCCTACCCAAAACTCGGACAAGATTAAAGCAACCTGAAACTCGGGCACAGAAAACAATCCTGTTAAAATCCTATACTTACCCAACTGCGGGTCCAAAAAACTGCTCCCAAATCAGGGCCCGTCAACTGCCCCCCTGTTTCCCCCTTTCCCACGAATTCACGAGTTGTTTCGTCCCCCCTTTGCCTCGTTCTTGCCAGCGAATGGCCGACAGGGACAGAAATGAAATTGTTTGCAAACTAATCTGTCCTGGCGCCGACTACGAAACGGCACACACACGCGCGTGTGTACACGTGCGACTACACCACACGGCAATACGGTGGGCAGGCTCTGCCAGCGGCAGAATCGGGATACCGAGATCATACCTCGACGACTGAACACGCCATCGTGCCCGGGAGATGGAGGCGTACAATTAAAATTTACTGTCGCATAACCGCGTCTATCCATTTCGCCCTCGCGCGCAATTGCGTTCCGCGCGCGCTACACGGACAATTCGGGGCGCGAAGGGCCCTTTAATGAAAAGGTATTCGTGCTTTTTCGGGTCAACGGATTTTAGCAAACCTGAAAAGGCTGACAGGAATGAAGTTCTACGGTCTGAAACAGGAAAAAAGGGGATAGCGTTGGACGTTGTATCTCCTTTTTTTAAAACAAATTACATTTTCTTTTTCGATCTTTTCTTGAATAAAATTATTGTTTACAAGAATGATGTTAGTGGTGGTGGAGATAGGGAATTTTTAAAACTTGTATTTGTCCTCATCACACGAGACACTTCTTCAAACATGCTCCCACATTGCACACCACTTTCAATTTTATCCAAACCAGCATATTGCATCAGCCAACTGAATACAGCCCAAGTACCAATCGTGAGGCACATAGTCCGTTATAATCCACCTCCGGATACAAAACAGCCACCACCAATCGATCACGCAACAATAAGATCCTCCAGGCCCAGCGGAGCGGAGCGACTGTTTCGCGATGGTCGCGTTTAATTTCATTAACGCGTTTATCACTTTATCCCAGGGACGGAGAGCGCGACGATAACGTCTATCGGGCGCTTTCCAGCCGACAGAGCAGACCTCCGCCGACTTTAATTAAGCAAACGGTTCGCAAATGGGATTCGGCGAAAGCACGCATTCCTGTCTAATGTCGCGTGGACACCCTCCAGTCCCAGCAGGACGCGTTTTCCAAACGCTGGCCGACTCGTCGTCTCCGTTCCGCAACGTGTCCCGCGGGAAAATTATTACACTCCTCCCCCCTCTCATCGAGATTTTTCGGTGCCGCGTTTCGCGTGAGGGCAATAAAAGGGTCGCCCCGGCCGAAATTAGCAACGAAATTATTTCAATACGGCCGCCCGTTGAAATTGAAACCACGCCAAAATGGCGGGCGTAATTTCGTAAATCCGAAATCTCCGGCTAGAGTCGTTGAAACGCGCCATTTTTATTCCCCCACCGCAGGTTTGCCAACTTCGTTTCGATTTTCATTACTCAAATTGTTCAAACCTGCCCGGCTACTGTATCTCTCCCCCCCCCCCTTTATGCTCTCTGTGTATGCTGGCCTGGTTCTGGAAAACGATTATCATTATGCGCCAGGGAGAGAATGTTCAGAGGCGCGCTTTATTAACGTCGTGGCTGGGACACCCGCAACAACGAGGAATTCATCGAAAATTAGTCGGATGTCAGTCAATTGGAACATGCGCGAGCGAAAGATGCCGCTGGCGCAATTTTAATTAATTTAGTCGGCCGGACAGTGTGTCTGGTTGGTGTACTTTGAAGTGGTTGTTTGATAATTGTTGCTTGAAATAGCTGGGTATTTACAGGTCACTGGTTTTTGCAATCTTTTTGAAAGGGTATACGTGTTTTTATACAGGGAAATGCTTGGGTCTGCTGGTGCATTGAGTGGGAGCGACATGGCGAGCCTCTTGAGGAGTAAATTGCGGGAGGCTATGATACAACCTGAAGGTCTGCACTTGGAGGAGCATGTTGCACTTCCATGGCTTGATTTCTTCCTCCAAACTAAACAATAACGTAAGAAGAAGACAGCAAGGAGAAACTTATAACTTACTTAGCTTGGTGGATCTAGTGTCCCAACTTAGCAGTAGCCTAACGCCCCAACACCTCTATTTTCTGACCCCTGCTCCACATACCCAGTATGCCAACTTATCAGCTTGCTGGTTCTTACTCTGTTACACGTTGGCTTTTGGGAGTGAAACTGGTCAAAACAGAATACTTTTTCCTAAGTGAAGGAATACAAGTGGTACCTATTGAAGTTACCTAGTTAACCCGCAAAGTCAGTTAACACTCAAGAACTTAGCCATGTCACCGCTATCTAACGTACTAGTGCACCTAAACAGTTCCAATTAGATACTCCAGGCTCAAGAAAGTATAGTAAATCGACGAAAATAGGAAGCAGAGGTTAAAGACCGTACCTTCACCAGCCACTACTATTACAGAAACAAGGATTGGCGTGTTGTTACTACTGCACAACTGATAGGAGGCAGGCCAGGGCATAATGTAAGGCAAGGACCTGGTACTTTTCGGCGATATGAAGGTAAGAGATGGTTCTGATGTCGGGATTCCCGCGGTTCACCTTCCTTTTCGTGCCGCGCAGGTTGGTATCGGGTAATCTTACGGCACGGAGTCGAGTAATATGACATTCACGAGACACGTGACTATTGTAATAATGCGCTATGGAGGGAGACGTTATAAAAGCCTCTGGAAACGGCATGATAATTACGCGAAATTAGAATTTAGATTTGTCGAATGTTATTTCTGACGCGACGCCATTGTATCGCGGGCCCATTAACGTGAACGAATTGTACGTAAGAGGACATTCGACGTTAATACTCGGTTGAAGCTTCATTTTATCAGGAAGTTAGAGCTTCGTTTCAAATTTCGGTGGATCGAGTGGTTTGCAAAGAGGGGTGTTTTAGTAGCGACATTACCAATTAATTGCAAACAACTTCTACTTTACGTCCGAATAAAATCTAGGTTATTTGTGAGCTACAGAATTAAATAGGTCTGGATTAATTTCCGCGAATAGTATTAAGTGTAATTAAATTTGCGTTAAATGTAAAAGTTGAAAGTTGCGTTAGAAATTTTGGGGTTTTGGTACATCATCCCTTAAAAGTAGAGGTCCCAGCAACAGGGGTGGCAGTATCAAACAAGCTTTCTTTTGGTGAATGCAAATCCGAAGTGGTGGGACACATTTCTAAGCATTTGTACGACGATTTAGTGTTTAGGAAAATGTAGCACGCAGTGTGGCGGGGTTGGTGCGCCTGAATCCCTTACTAGATAGCGCTCCATAGCTCTGGGTAGACCTAGTAGGTTAGAATTAGCATGGGTTAAGCTTAAGTCAGGTCTGACCAAGCTCATTTGCGCAAAGTAGGGTTTCGATTGAGTTAGGTATAACCTTGCTCAATGTTGAATGGGTAGTAAGCTCACTTCAGCAATGTTGAACGCAGGCCACATGAATCATAGGTGTACTTGTGTCATCATTCCAGAGAAGACTACTGTATATAAGTAAGGGCACGAAGTAGAACTTACTTAGGAAATACAAAAGTTGAATTAGAAAAGTGTCAGTTGACTCTAAGTTAGATATCCCGTAGGTCTAGGTAAGATTGTTAAGACTAGAGCGCAGGCTTGGTCCGGATGAGGTAACGCTAGGTCTGTCTTAAATCCGGGATACACTCATGTAGGTTAAATCCAGTCTATCCAATGCATTCTAAGAAACTTAGTCGTCAGAAATTCCATCATTGAAATCTCCATCTGAAGTCACTCTAATATTTATGAAAGAATACAGTCTTCTAGACAATTTAGACTACGCAGATTAATACACTGCGCGGCTAGGAAGTTGGGAATCGATTTAAAAATAACTGAACTGTGCTTTTCTTAAAGCACACCATTCTGAACAGGACAGAGTTTAACTGAGTCGAGATACGACAACGAAAGCTCCCGCGAGCTTCGCTAAGGGGGGGGGGGGGGCAGAATTTAAAAATCATTCCCACCCAAGAAAAATATCTGAATTGAAGCTCAGGAATATTCAGTATAAAAATACGGTGGACGTGAAAGAGAGCGGTACAAGGAAATTCGATATGAATATTCATCGCGGAGTTTCGTTCCCTGTGTTTAACCCCCCACGTCATTCTATCCCCCTCTCTCTCCCTCTTTCGCGAAATGAAACTTAGGGGAAAAAGCATGGCGGCGCGCAGAGGCAATAGTCACCAGAGGCGACATAAATTTCAGTCAGCTGACAGACTGGACTGGCCGAAACACGTCGTAAATTCCCGAGGAAATTGTTCCATGCTTGGAACAAAAAGCATCTATCTGCAACGGGATCCTCGAGAAATTCGTATCTCATTCTCTAGCGGCCGGTTAAAAATATTCGCGATCCCCTCACGAGGGAATTGCGCCCCCAGCACGGGTAACTAGTGAGAGCGTTAATTGCTCTCACTCTTAAAATAACACTCGATTACTCGAGCAGCCGGGCCAGCAATTTTCTAAATACGAGGTAGCCAAAGGAGGGTGGCTGGAAGCTGGAGAAAGAGAGAGCGTGAAAAACGAGGGCGGTCGCGGACCGCTCGCCACATTTAATTCCTGCCTTCGTGGGCCACAACTTCAGATGCTGGAAAGCCCCCTCTATACTTTTTCACCATAACGCGCGGCTTGAGATATTCTAAACATTGCGCATTCTGGCAAACTCTACTGATTCTTTGTTTGGCGATGCGTGGCCACCTGGCGGACTTTTTTCGCAACTACTCTTCGTCCTCGCTTGACCTACGCAGAAATTCGTGGCAAAAATGATTCGACAATCTGCTCATGTTCAGACCACGCTACATGAACCTACAAATAAACAGGAATATATTTTCATAACTAGGTATCAATCCATAATTCAAGAAATTCCTTCAAATTCTATTTAAACACTGCAAACTAACCTCAAATGTGAATGACACTTTACCTCCGCAAACGATGACTAACCAACCAAATCCCCAGTTTAAAACCAAAGCGTTCCCACCGAGGAGGTCTCCTTACACAAGTATCCAAAGGCTGAATTGTCACAGTAGAAAAAAAAAAAAATCAGAACGAGCCGTGGTTCAGTTTCCCCCCTCGAGTCTTCAGGCCTCCATAAAAAAGTATCACGGCCGAACGAACGCGCCGCAAGAAGTTAGACGCACTACCAGCAAACGGCCTCGACCGTGGCAGATAATAAAAAGCAGACGTTGCTCAGGCGGAGTAGCTCAGGCCAGGAACTTCTTACGAGTGGCCTGGCTCGACAAGCACGTTAACCAGCGTGCTCGAAAGTAGCGCTCAGCCAACACGCCGTGGTCCGTCGTAACGACAACCTATGGAGAATTAACAAGCCGCGCTCGAGAGTGCAAGTGGTTGCACTTTGTGCCGTCAGGGAGCCACGGTGCCGCCTATCAGCTGGCTCGGAGCTCCATCCCAGGCAGCACAGTTGAACAAACGATTTTTAGCTGGCCGCGGGACCCCCCCCCCCCCTGCCGGTGCTCTTTTTTCCTTGTGATCGGTTGGCTAAACTGTCTTGAAGAACTGGGGACTTTCTAGTCATTCCACTCACTCGATGAATGTTTAGGTTATGTATGACCTGTGTTATGGGATCTTCCCTTTTGTTCGATTATTGATAACCTTGTTAGTGCATGGATGTTTATATTGTTTGAGGGGTAGGTAGTATTATGTTGTAACTGGGGAATCAATGTTTGAGGGAACTATACAGGTTGTTTCAGAATTACAGATTTAAATGGATAGTAAAATTCGTGAAAGCAAATAAAGTCATTTTAATAAATACATGCTTGGCAAGTTAAATGTTCAAGAATAATCAGTAATTTATGTTTTCTATGAATTTGACAGCCCCTCTATCACCCTTAAATTAAGCGAAAGAACCCCACGTATAGTATATTTCCTTAAGAAAGAACGGATTTTAAAAATTCCCTCCACACGTATATTAATACCAGCAAGTTTTTCCATTACCGCAAGCTTGTTTTGCACCCTCTTAGCGACAAAGGGTACACCACAATACGTATGTATGCATGGGGGTGAGATTCTGGCAGGACGAAATGCAACGACCACATAAATCCCGATAATCGCAGCCCACTTTACGATCCATTACCGTACGTTTTCCAACATTTCCGCTATTTTCGCCGCGAACGACACAACGACCTCGAGGCAGCGAACGGAGAAAGGAAAATTCTGTAAGCAATGGACTATTATACCGACCGCGAACCGATTAAATGATTACGGGCTTTGGAGGCGCACAGGAATCCGCAGAATCTGCCCCAGGGAAAAACGACGACCACGGTTTAAAGTTATTTTTACTCCTCCAGCGATTTGTTTATGGGTATGGTCCAGTTGGAATTGGGCACTTAATTGTTCACATAAAGTTTCTACCGGAATTGGAAATGGCGATAGCACCGTGGAAAAGTACATTTCAATTTGATGTTATAATTTTGTTTTAAATAAAATTTATGTGTGAGAAAGATATGAGTTGTTATGTGATTATAAATGTTTGGATGGTATTTTTTAGGTAATATGACAATTCCTTAATTAGGGAGTCCTCGAAAATACCAGCAGCACGATTTTCCAACCCTCTAATTTCCCAATAGTCTAACTTCCCAAAAGTTTTTACTATCTCAACATTAAAGGACTCTAATCTAGAGGACTAAAAAAGTCCCATTCTTTTAAGGCTCGAATATCCTAATACTCCTTTTTGGAGTATTTCATCACCACACCATATCAACATTGCCGTATTCCAACTTTTCAGATCTCCAACTTTTCGATACCCTAACGTCCCAATTCTCCAAGACTTCAGTACCATAATCAATAAAGAACGCAACTTTCTAAAACTAAAATTTCCCAGATTCCATCTTTACAAAAGCTCCAACTTTTCCAGGCCCTAATGTTCCAAAGAACACCCTAATTTTCTGGTACTGCGACACTCCATTACCCCCCCCCCCCCGCTGCAGTGCTCCAGAATCCTAATATACGATCGTCCCAATACCCGTACTTTCTCAGATCCCTAATTCTCAGTATCTCACTTTCCCAATGTCCCAACTTCTCTCAGTAGCTTAACATCTCAACAGCCTAACACCCTAGTTGCTCAATGTTCTGTTACCCCAACATTTCATTATACCACTTTTTCAGTACTCCGACACCTCAATACACGAGAGACCCAATACCCCTACTTTCTAAGATCCCAGTACTCAACATTTTAATCCCACAATATCATGATAACCCAATATCTCAACATCTGAATTCCGTAAGCCACCAAATTCCCAATACCCCAACATCTGAATTCTGTAAGTCTCCAACTTCCCAATACCCCAAAACCTAAGTACTCTAACTTCCAAATAGTCCACCTCTGCAACTGCCCAATTCCCTTCTCCATTTCTTTGATCATATGCTACTTGCCTTTTCGCTTAATTATCCTCTTCTTTCCTTCAACCACTTCCCCGTCTCCTCTTCCCCCCATTCAGCATATTAGACACCCTCATTTAAACCAATCACAAAACGAAACACATTGAAAGCAATTAAAATCGAATAGTAGCGACTAAAGCGATTGCTAAATAGGCGTCGTAATGAACGTCGTGTGCTCGTAATCGACGCCTCAGCTCGCCATCCTCCATTTCAACCGCGTCTGTTTGTGCTTCCGACATAGCATCGAGTACTTCCACAGGAGAACAGGCAACTGACGTTCGCGCTGCTTACGATGTGGAGAGCGGTGCCTTCAATATGGCGCTTTCAATTTTCTCCATTTAGCTCCTAATGAAGAGATGACCTACGGCGGAGGGTAGCATAGAGGAAGTCCTTGACACAGACATACCTTTCTTCTCTCCCGCCACTTTGTCAACCCCGAAGGGAAAGGCAATTTCCAGCGTTTCTCTGCACGCACCAGCAGCGCACGGATTTATTGCGTCACCGCGTGAATGAATAGATCCTTCAACGCAAGATTCTGATTGAAGGTTGAATTCTTGGCTTGTCGAGGGCTAATTGATTTACTAATAACTGGCGTGCAAGAAAAATCTGTTGTGGTTAGAAATTCGAAAAAGTCGTCCAAACAGAAATTCATAATCTTTATTAAGTTCTAAGCATGACAATTAATCAAGAAGGAGATATTAAAAGTAAGGGGAGGGGGGATAAATTTTTATGGAATGTAACAGCTAATTATCTTAAGGATGAAGAAAGGTCATATAAATATAAGTCCGAAAATTTTTCTTTTATGACATAGAAACCTTCTTTGTTTATCATGGAGTTTATTAAGAACACCTATCGAGTGTAGAATTTGAAGACCACTTCATTTTATTTTTACACAGATTTTTTACACGATTTTGATGTAACATCTAGAAAAAAATTAAATTCTCTTTTCTGCAAACCTTCATTTCGAAGAAAATCTAATTTTAACAAGCCTGAGATAAGCGCAGTCATGAGCCTTCAAAACCTTTTCAATTTCCTCAAAAACGAAGGTCAGTGAAAAAAATTCATTTGAAATTTCCAATTAATTTATTTATGAAAAATTTAATAAGTGAAATAAAAAAGCAGCCAAATTCTAGCGATGTCATCAAAAACTACAAAAAACCCTCTCACATTCAAAATTCCCTGCTCCATCCAGGCACTCGGTGTCGCGTTAAAAAATTAAGAGCATCGATCTACTTGGAATTCCCGCCGAATTCCCGAATAATATTCACTAGGGACAGAGTTATTTTATATTCGCGGCGACTCTTCTCTTTGTGGCCCTGCTTCTCCTTAGCGTGAACGAACTTTGGCAAAGTGCGGCTGCGTGGCATAAAGGGAGCAGGAATCCTGCTAGGGGTTGGTTTGCCGGTGACGCGAGGGGAGGACCCAGGTATATTAGATAAGTTCTGTCGCGTGAAGTAGTGCGGTGGAAACTGCCTGTTCCCGTCAGCCTAGACCCCGTGCTCGAGGGGTTCAGAAACTGGTTACCCTTGGCAAGAGCTTTCTTCGTGTCACCCTTCGACGCAGTCGTCAGACCGGTGCTTCATTAGGCCCTAAATGGAGGAAATTGAAAGCGCTATGTCGAGCCTCCGTTCCCAAATCCTCGACAAGTCGGACGCCGTTGCGATTTTATTAACGCTCAGATGCGGAGTCCGTTTAGGTTGCAGTCCTTGGTCCCGGCATGGGTTCTCTGCCATAGAATCAGAGGAAGTGGTTCTGTGCATGGAAGAACAGGGATGTCCTCGGGATTTCTTCTGTTTGTACTCTTGCAGTGGGAAATGGGGGCAATGCAGTTTATTTGATGGCAGGCTAGTGGGATGTTGGGTTAGTGGGAACTTGAGATATTGGGATGTTAGAGGTCCTGGAAACCTGAAAATGTGGGATCTTGAGATTGTAATCTTAAATAATTAGTGGGATCTGGAGATTGCTATCATAATTAATTGTGATGTTCGCCTACTTACTACTAGGCAGTTAGGGTACTGCAGAATTGAGGTACTAGAGTGCCATGAAATTGGGGTATTGGAAAGTTGAAATATGTACTGATAAATTGAGAAACAAAGAAATAGGGAACTGGAAAGTTGGGGTCTTTTGAAGTGGGGGTATTGGGATACTGGAGTACTGAAGAAGTAAGGTAATAAAATATTGGGGTGTCTGGATGTTAGGGTATTGGAAAGTTGGGTACTGACAAATTGAGGGACTGAGAAATTAGGGTACTGGGAAGTTAGGGTCTTTGGAAGTAGGAGTATTGGAATGTTGGAGTCCTGAAGAATTAAGGTAATCGAATACTGCAGTGCCAGAATGGTAGAGTACTGACAAATGAAGACTTTGTTAATTATCACTAATACATATTAAAGTAATGTTCAGCACTGATTTGAAATTAAAAACTGAGATAGATGGTTTCCCAGGATTTTCGTAATTTACCAGTAGTAATTGAAAAAGTAGTTGTGGATAAAAATAATTTTTTTGTTAAAATTCACCTTTAGAAATTTTATTATCAAGGTGTAAAAGTTTACAGAAATATTGGCAAATACATATCCTAGGGTGCGATACACCCCGTGTGACCACTAAGATTATCAGAAGGTTCTGGTAATTTGGTGAAACACTAGGTTACACTAGGTATAATGTGTTGAATGACGCCTGTCAGCAGCAGCGCACAGGATGCCTCATTCGATGGTCTACACTCATCCCCTCAGAGTACTCTGAACTGTCATTTGTGAGAACACTTAAGAGTCTTCGTAACCCTGTTCACGATGTTCTATCAAACTTTATCAACAGAACCATATCTGCCGTCTTCAATTTTAGGAAACTACATTCCTCCCCAAAATTTTACACTCCTTCCAAGCACAGAGCACAAACAATCTTCAAAATTTCAAGATGGAGGAGTCAATCATTCCCAAGGCATCAAACCACAACCTACCAAATTATAAAACAAATAAAAAAATATTAATCATTCAGTGCCACACACAGGGATATCAAACCAGCAAACCTGAAATCAGAGTTGGGCATTAACTAAATAAAACATTATTTAAATAAACGATCAAATAAAAGTTACTTTAACTTTAGATTATTTGACGAATAAAGTTAATTTGTTCATTCAACAATAATATTTTAACTTTCATTCAACATTCGAAATTTTTATTTAAATAAAATTTTTGCCCATCTCTGCCTGAAATAAATGCAATAACTAAAAATCAAAACGAAGATTTCCTCTGCTTTTCATCCGTTCGTTAGGATCAACGAAATAAACAAAAGATGCAATAAATCCCTGCAATTCCAGGATCCAATTGCAGCGCACGCATTCGTACGTAGCAAGAAGCAAACGAGGTTGCGAAACGAGGCGGCCATTATTTCACTAAATCTCAAAAAATTGCCCCAGCCTGGGAGGAAGCTTTACGAATACGCGAGCAGCTGGCGGTGTGTACACACCAGCTTTTATATATCATCGAACACTTCGTGTCTAAACTCGGATTTAAAACGCGATATTTCAGTCGGGCTAAAGAGCCGGAATTAAAAGCTCGATAACGTATCACCGGTCATTGTCGTATTTCTCTCATCGTATAAATTCGTCCAGCCTCATCGTCGCGAGCTTGTCACGAAGAATTAATCACCACTGCCATTGGAGTCAGAACGAAGCAAATTTCAAGCAAAAGCCATCGACTAGCCATAGGAAGAACACAACTGGCGATTTCATTACTTAAAAAAAGCAATATGTATGTGGAATAATTGAATAATAAATCTGTCGAAACTGGTGAGCACTTTTCTGTTTGAAGATGTCAGCTACGATGAATAATACAAGGGAAATAAATTTCTGGCAGGTTTTGGGTCCTGTAATAGGACACCTTGTGTCACGTTGAAGCTCCTAGGCAGGAAATTGCTCGTTGCAACAGGAATCCGTGGTCGGAGGGGAAAGAAATTTCCTTGGACGAATGAAGAGGCTACGGAGGATCTCTTCGACGTGACAGTAAGTTTGTTGGGGTGAATACAGATTGAGGAGATGCAGTTGCTGGATGTGGAAGAAAATTATCCACTTTGTCTCTCGCGGGGAGAAGATCGAACGAGGCTGCTAAGGGTCCTCATGCCCCTTCCGAGATCGAAATCTCCTTTGAAAATTTCTTTTTGATAGCGCCGTGAACTGGTGTTGAGTGGAAAATAATTTAATTTCCTTTCCCATTCTTTAATTATATAATATGGTAATTAATCAATTCTTAGGACGCACTATTCAAAATTGTGAATACTAGAAATTTAGAAATCTGGATGCCTTTCTAAATAACCAATCAGAGAAATATTTAAAAGCTAGTAAAGGTGGATACATTTCTCTATAATTGGAGAATCCTTGTAGAAAATACTGTAAGTGTCAAAATTAAAAAAAAATATTCTACGTGCCAATGGTAATACTATAGTACAGAATTTGATTTTTGGTACTTACAGTGTTTTCTGCAGGGACTCTTCAATTATTGCATAGATCAGTGCAGCTTACTTCAAGTGCACATATCGAGGGTCAAGGAAACATAAAACTTGAAACTCGATTTTCTCGAAAACTCTTAAGTATTGTGTTGCAAGCGTTTAGTACATTATTTCAAATGTTATGGACTAGCAGTGGGCAAAATTGGAACCAAAGCTTTTGCACTCTCCTTATAACTACCTACCAACTGTCAATTACGAAATTGCTTTTATTCCACCGCTCGCAGCAAACTCAAAATGGTAAAATCGACTGCCGTGATTGGCCCAGAATTGCTCCGGGAAAAATCCATTGGAAGCAGATAATTCCAGTGGCCCCACGGTGAATCCAATTGAGGATTCTGCGAAGGACCTCAGCCAGACAACAAGAGGTCGAATTACAAGAGGGATATCGCCTTCCGAATTTGCCGGATCATCAAACAACTTGTCTAATACCCCGACTGGCTGCTCTTCTCGTATATACTACGAGCTAGACTAGTGCGACAATCTAAATCTCACCCCTTCGGGGGATCAGATTTCCCCGTGCAGTTCAATGCCAGCTGGAATCGTTGGGGGATGAAAGGACAACGCCAGGAAGACTCGGTTCATTTGGTTCTGAGCTACGCTCCCCAGCTTCGCCCCTCACCCCCCCCCCCATCCCCCGTTCTTCGACTTAGCTTCCGCTTATGCCGGCGGAGTTCGACTTGTTTGACGTGCTATCGATTGCGCCAGTAACGCTGCTCATTAGTAGCGAGTAATTACCTTCACGAGTGCCCTTGATACAAACGCGCCGCGGTTGGCGCCATTTCTATTCAGCCGGGGGCACGTTTACGCGAATCAATTAAGTGTCGATTAAGTCTTTCTTTCGAGCAACCCTCCGAGCTCCCAAGGCGAATAATGGCAGGCTAATCCGCGATGGGTTTTGAACCTTTCTTAATTGTTGGAGGGACGTATTAATCGGGCGATTGAAACGATTGCCCGGTGAGCGATTTTCTGCATCGCTGTTTCTGATTCTGAATTGCGCGAGGGGGGCTTTGTAAGCTTTTTTGTTTCAAAGATTGCGCGAGTTAAGGATGGAGGAAGATTATTCAGGTGACTGGGCAAACTGTGGTATTATGACGGGGTTGGAATTGATTTTTAATATGTTAAGTATGTTTGGTAATCAAGTGATGGTTAAAGGTGACTTTAAATTTAATTAAACTGGCAAGGGAAGTTGGGCAACTCGAAAATTTAGAAAAATCTGATACTTTGGCGAAATGTAGCTGTAGTGATGCTGATAACGTAACTACTTTTTGATTCTGTAATAAAACGGTCCTAAGGGTGGAAACACCCCCTTGAGAAAATTGTGAGTTTTCAGATTATCGTGAATATCTACGAAACTGTAAAAAATATTAAAAAGAAGTTAAATTAAAAGTTGAATGGTTTTTATATCCTATAAAGTGGCGACAACGAATTTTCGAAAACCTTTTTTCAAAATTTATCCCCACCACCCTTTTTTCGACAATTCTTTATAATTTTTTTTTCGATATCTTTTACGGTTTCACAGATATTCACAATTTCAACTTGATATGTTTTCACCCTTAGGACCTGTTTTTGCTGCATCAAAAAATAGTTATGTAGTTAGGATCATTTGAGCTACATTTCTGCAAATGATTTTATTGAATTTTCGAGTTGCAGAACTTCCCTTGTCAGCTAAACTTATTTCACGTAAAACATCGGAGGTAATGGGACGTTTTATTATTATTATTATCAACCACTATTAGTGCAAGAGCTCACCACGAAATGCAACAGCCGAGAAGCAAAAACCAAGAAGCCACTAAACACTGGAAACCGAAATAACCCAAGGTGGACGCCATTTCGGTGCCCCCCCCCCCCCCCGCCCCCACGCGGCAGCGATTATATCGCGGGAATATTTTCCCTAGCGCGCGAGTGCTAAGTTACTTTAATTAAAGCACGGGGGACGCGACGAGTTTCGAGCTGTTTAACACCCCGTTAAAGCGGATGGAAAATTAAGATCGACCTCTCGTCACCTGAGCAACTTCGCAGCGCTGCCTATCGGCAGCTATTGGAACAACTTCCGGATTATTCGACGAGTATTTATAGAAGTACCCAGCGGAGAAGTTTCGAATCGCGTTTTAAGCGGTCCCGATTTCGACTGCTCCTTTTCCAGTCGGATTAAATCACGTAACCCTCGATTAGGAAGGTCGCGGGCGAACGCATCAGGAAATCAAGCAGACGTTTGTCATTAGCGGGCCCGGAAGCCGGGCTTAAGGCACTCGGAACTCGGTCTGATTAGGTGGAGCAGGCCGGGGACGTGAACCTAGTTCGAGGGCAAGAGTAGAGGAAGAATCGTTGCCTGGAAAGGGGTATCGAGGGGTGAGATTTAATAAAAGATTGCCCCGTGGTCGGTGGCCCATGAGGTACCTTCTTCTAGACTCGTGGGGCTTAGTGCACGATAAGAAGAAGGTCTTGAGGCGACCTGGTATCAAGAGCCTGTTTTTTCGAGGGAAGCTCTCTCGCAGGTCTATGAAATCGCGTTTACCCTCGTTACTCTCAATGGCACAGAAATGTTTCCGCGACATATGCTTTTACTTCCGCACCCACGCCGGGGATTTCTGTACTCGAGTGGAAGACTGTTTGCAGAAGTATCGAGGGGGGCGCGTCAACTGGGTGCAATGGCGACTGATAAATTAGCTGCTCTTACAATTAGCGGGGCGGAAGAAACTTCTGCGAGGGCTTTGTTTCTGGAACAGGCGAGGAGCTTTTGTGCTGTACTTGGACGCAGTTGATCTTCCTTGACGGGTAGATTTGTGAACACCACTTATTGACTCATTGTGAGATGGGTTAACAGAGATTTAGGGAATTAGGTTTGGAAGTTAAATTAGGTCCATGCATGTCTAGGTCAGCTCTAGTTTGAAGAAGGTCCTCCAAAAACGATGTAATGTTCAAATTCACCGAATACTATCCTACATGGAAGGAATGAAGCAGGGTACAAGAAGTTACAGAAATATGGCAGGAGGGAAGCGAGCGATTCAATGAAGTGCATGATCTTGAACGCGATATGAAGTTCGAAACCATCCTTAGTCCACGAGATGAATTATGCCGAGGACTTGCCTTCCGGTTTATTAAAGGACTTAACTCCCTTTGGGGATGTAATCCAAACTTGATTATTTAAAATTCAGCCGGTGCAGCGATTGCATTCTCGGCCGGAACGACCGCATGAAAGATTCAGGCCAGGGTCGTAGCGAGAGAAATTGACCGACATAAATTATTTCAATATTCTCTTGGTGGGCTTTTGCACTTGGTGCGAGCGTGACCGTATAATACTCACAATTTTAAGCATAGATGATGTGTGGGTACTTTCGATGTGACTTATTCCATAGACAGGATGAAGGGTACCTTCATAAGCTACCAAATCGTCGCTTGTTGATTTATACGTTTCAGAATTTTAGATTTCAGAGCCTTAAAATAATTTACATTGCTTAACTATTGAATGATCAACAAAACTAGGGTTATAACAGTCAGTTAGTGATTTTGAACTTTTGAGATCTATTTCATATTCGTAAAATATCTAAACGTATCCAAAAACATCCATGACGATCAAATAACCACAAAGGCCTCCAAAATATTCTTCGTAGCCCTCTGGTGGTGTATTTGGAAAGTATCACTACAAAGCAAGCAAACCATTAATCCCAAATCAACTTACTGGCTGTTAATGATTTAATCAAGAGTTTCTTACTGAACTTATACCATCAAAAACGAACATAACAAACTGACTTTTACGGTATCGTAGCAATCAAAGCAACTGATCACCAGAAAAATGGCCCCCAGTGCGACAAAATCATTAATACATAACCTCAAAATATCTCCCATGTACTAATCGATATGTACACCTCCAAGACAAGTACGTCGACGTGTTTCCGCTTAATTTTCAAACACTCTCGGCAGCTCCGATCATCTGCTTCCGGAATCTCGAAAACTGTCGGCCGAGAATGCTGTATATATACGAACCTTAAGGCAGAACGCCTGGGAGGTGGTATCCGTAGGCATCCACCGTCCCCCACCTCCTCGCCTCGCCCTGTCCCCCTCGTATTCCGGTTCACGAAACTTCCCTCGTAAAATCACTACGAAGATTTCATTAAGCGAACGTTTACTCGTCATCTGTTCCGAGATAATGAACCTTTCTGGTGACAAGCAAGCGGCCAGGAGACGGGGAACGGGTACGCACGGAAAAGAGAGCGAAGGGATAACAAGAGCCCCGACAAAATGAGAGAATTTATCGTCGGTGTTGCGGGGCGGGGAATCACCGCAGGTCCTTGGAAGCCACGGCATCCCGGCGTCGCAGGAAATTCATGAAACTTCCGGTGTAACTTCGGAAACGATGGATTTATGGGTGATGGAGTGGTGTTACAAAACTACTGTGCGACCATTGCTCGATAAATAATAAAAAGGAGTGCATACTATACCGACGACAAAGAGTTTAGAGTATCTAGTGAATGTAGGAGAGTTTAGTGCATTGAAATAAACAGTGATATGCAGAAGCTCATATATAGTCACTAGCTAATTCTATTTGGGAGCAAGGGAGCCGAATGTTCATAGTAATATGATCACTCAGAGCCACTTGTTTCATACCGCCGAACAAGCGAAGTGGAGGGGATAGCGACACCCCGCAACCTCGAGCGGCCAGTGGACTTCGCTCTGACTATAGCGCTCTGTTAGTGCGCGCCAGCGCCACCAGAGGTCTAATCTGTCAAACTCTCTCGCAAGTGTGAGACCCCAGCCACGTTCGTATATATACAAGTTCCAAGTTTATTCCTCTCGGTCCCCATGGGTCTAAGGCAGGGTCCGTCGGCTGTAGCCCTACTGATGAGTCTGGCTGACGGTCCCAAGACGAGGCGAGGGGGGGGGGGGCGCGCGCGCGCGCACCCGTTCTCTTCTTTTCCTCCTCAATCGTTAAAACGCCAATCCACCTGCCCTGCACAGTTTGGTTGTGTTACTACTTACTACTCCATTACGGTTACGCCGAAGTCGACGGGGGGGGGGGCAAAAGGGGGGGTGAGATCCCCTCTTCTCGTCCAGCAACAAAACACACACAACAGGGGTTTCCGGACGCCGGGGGTTGGGTTTATATACAATTCGAAATAAATTTTTTTTCAAATCTTCTATCCCACGTGTGTGTGTGTGTGTTGTGTGTGTCTTCTACCAATTTACTTAAGAAACTCGCGCGCATTCAATGCCCGAACTTTTTCACCCCTACGATCAAGAATCTTAAACTCACGATTGCCGCTGAGAATTTCTTGAGATCAAGGAGGGAGCCATGCAGCAAGTCAAGTTATTAACAAAGGAGTTTTTTTTTTAGCATTTAGAAGTTCGTAGAGCTTAGTTAGCGACCGGATTAGGTGTCTCGGTAACACTCCACTTCCTATTTATCAGCGCGCCAAGCCTCCCTAAAGAAGCGAGTTTTCATTCCATGTCCAAAGTCACACCAGTCGACACGCTCGCTATTCACCGTGCTTCTCGAGACTTCGTTTTCGCACAGGTGACCGACACGCGTGCGTACCCAGCGAACGTGAACCTGGTAAAACAGTATTTCCGTGGACCGATGACATTAAAACTCGGAAGTGTGAGGGACTTTCCTTGATCCTTCGTGAGTCACGCGAGCCTGCACGACGTAACAGCAGAGTTTTTACACCATATGCAAATAGCCGCGCAGCCTCAACTTTTAATTGTACGTCGGCTGTTGTTCCCGTACGAGCGTCGTTAAACGGGACACGGTACAGCTTTAATGAAATGCAAATTGCCGTGAATACTAACTTTGGAAGAATAAGATAAAGCAAACAGTATCGATTCCAAGCTGTTTGCGGATTCGCTGGCTCCGGGGCCCAACGGGCAGCTTGGACGATTTTAATTAGCAGATACGTGCAGGATAAACGTATTATTGATGGTTTAGATCTCCCTTTAGTAATTAAACGGTAACAAGGTTTCCGGGCAATAAAGGGAAACACGCAATGATTTAATGAGGCTCTGCTTCTTCCTTGGGCGTAATGTTG
Organism: Andrena camellia; assembly: GCA_029448645.1. NCBI lineage: Eukaryota > Metazoa > Arthropoda > Insecta > Hymenoptera > Andrenidae > Andrena > Andrena camellia. Next base: position 1,141,570 of record CM055681.1, on the reverse strand, counting down.
CATAACTTGCATAGAGATAGCGATTTTTCCTTTTCATATGTATGAATTATCCTGTGCGTAAGTGTTTGCGAAAAGGATTCAACACTTTGTAAGATATTTTCGATCTACTTTTCGTAGGGATTATTTGGAAGGTACGCTATTGCCTGTGTCGAGCTGTGAAAATTGCATATTGTGTGAAATATGAATTACTGTTCTGGAAATTGGGTTTCCGTGCTTCGAAACGTATTTTGTTTTTGATTTTTGTAAATTTTTTTAACTGTAAGTAAGTGATGGTGTACATATTAGTTTTACACGTAATAAAACTGAAGGATTTTGATCTCGATAATATTTATTGGCTTTTGTATTATTTGTTACATGAGATGCATTTTATTTTTCGATATAGGAATTTTTAAATGTCGATGTTGACAATATTTACGCAAGCGACAGGTTTATTAATTTTTAAACGCCAATACCTTGAAACGTGTTTTTACGCTTGTGCCTTGATTGTGTCAGTTTCAATTAAAATTGATGGATATAGTTTTTTATCGGGGATTCGTGATTAAATTGGCATATGTGATCGAAAAATGTATTAATTGGGCCTCAGGCGTCCTAAATGAATTATGGATAGTTTTATATTATCAAGGTGTCCAACAATACTTGATGATAAATTTCATATGACTGTTTTCAAAATTTAGAACAGTATTAGAATTATACATATATCGGAGATACCAAAAAATTAACATACTTTTTAAACAACGCAAATCTTCATTTTATAAAAAGTATCCAATACTACGAATACTAAATGTTTAATTTTATCTTTTAAATCTAACCAAAAGGACCAAATGAATAACTTGAAAATTTAATGCAAAAAATTAGAAAATTCAGATATTATCAATAATTAACTGCCCATATTAATTGCCATTTCTCAAGTGTCTTTCCTTCCCTCAACTGTAAAATAAAAAAATCACATTTTTCCTATTCATGCATAGCTTCTAACTCATATTCCTCAACCCTCTCATCTTCCCTTTTAAGACTGCGAACATCTCCATTTTTCACTACAAAAATTAAAAAGTCACATCTATCCCCCACTCACATCTAACTACAACTATCAAACAAAATCTCCCCCAAACTTAACAGCCCTTTCTAACCAATTCTAATTCCCCCTCCTCATATTTCCCATCACCCATTAAACACCTATTAAATCTCCACATCCTAAAACGATAAAAACATTACAAAAATTACTCCATTCCCCACCTCTAATTCCCCCTTCTCATACTTCCCACCTTCCCTTAAACACCTATCAAATCTCCACATCCTAGAACGATAAAAAAAATTAGGAAAAATGGCACCTCTCACCAATTCAGCCCCCATACATTGGACCCCTTGCACCGATAGCTTCATCAACATCCAGAGTCCCCTCCCAGTCACCGTTTCCAAAGCCACTCCCGCCGACGCATCTGCACCCCATTAATCCCTGAACATTAAACGGCGTCTCGACACGCAGGATCGTCGTGGAAAAACGACCAGCCGAGTGGAAATCGTCCGTGAAAGGTGGCGATTTATTAAAAGCGCATCCTCATTGTCGCCAAACCTGCTGACTACGCCCGCAAGACGGCCATCCCTCCCTCCGCCCTTGCCCCCGCTCTATCCCCCCCTGTTTGCACGTAGCCTGCACACGCGTATATTTGCCATCCAAGGGGCCGGCGATATAGATTTACAGGCGGCCAAATACGTGCACGTACACACCAGGACACGACGCTTGAATCCTGATGGGGACAGCGTCGCAGTTTGCGCTGGTTATTCGCGCGTCTAGGTGTACCTGCGTAAGCATGTACGTGTGGACATAAAGGAGCGTGTCTGCTTGCAGACTAATCGCATCTAATGAGCCGCACCCCGTCAGCGGAGATTAAACCCACCGGTTACAACGCGGTTAAATGGCGACGAGTGCTCGTTCCCTGCGCCCCACTGGGGAGGGAAAAATGGCGCCTGAGGAATTATTGTTTCGCGCGACTGCAACGGTCACTTTGGACTCTCCAGGGCTTCTTTTAGATCTCATGATTGCGCTGGGTTGGGAGCTAGAAATGTGGCTACTGAGGACTGATTTCTGTTCGCAGCTCCGAGGGTCGATGATTGAAGGGTGTCGTGTAGTATTATGTAGTTAGTTTCGATTTCGGATTGTAGGAGTGTGGGGGATGTCATATCCCTCAGCCTGTCTGCTGGATTAAGTGCATCTTCTTGTATCGGGCTTTCTATTGATTCCAAGCTTTATAGGATTTATTTTGGGTAATTTATTATTCAAGAACGATGTCAAAAATTGCTGTGTTTAGGTTAGGGATCATTAGTGGATAACTTAGATATGGGATTGGTAGTCATTATCTCTGTGGAAGTTGTAGGGCAGGGGTTCTCAAACTGTGGGTCGCCGCTGTTGTTTTTAGTTGGCAATTTTTAGCACTTATTTATTTTAATTATTAAGTTAGAATTATATTCTGAAATACCTTTTTTTTAACGTCTTTCTTTTAGCTTATTAAATTTACATGACCTTATATGGGGAGGGGGTCGCAGGTTATTTGAATATTATAGAAGGGGATCGCGCCTCAAAAAGGTTGGAAAATACTGTTGTAGGGAGTCTTTGTATTTCTTTGGCTCTTCTATGTTTCTTAGAAAAACGTCACATTTGTCTGTTACCATTTTACTTTCTCGAAATTGTGTTTTACACCCCTAATGTTTTGACAGCCTATAAAAGCGGATTAATTGTAAGACAGGTTATGCTTCTTTCAACACAGTACCTACCCCAATATTTGATTAAAATACTGTCGCAATATCGAGGCTCTCTATACTTTTTAAATTTTAACTCCATTTTTCGACCAATTTGCTGGCCAGAAATTTCAACTTAGCAAATCACAAATTCTCTCTTTAAAATAATCCGACCTACCTACAGAGTGAGCTACTAAACACTTATAAAATATCCAGCACGAAACAGTTTTCAGTCTTTTAGTCTTTTAAGCCTTCCGATGTCAAATCCTCTCTTATTATGAATTATTGCCAGCGCAAAGTGCCAGGATATTGCCAAGGCGAGAGAAAAAACGCAAAACAAACGCGGGTTTTACTATGGCGTCTCCCTTTTTTTGCATCAATTCTCCTTATCTGCCTTGTGTTCGCTGGCGCGGCTTGTTTAAATTTTCAGCAGCCGTGAAAGGCTGGCCACTGTTCGCGTCGCACATTAAAAACACACGGCCGACGAAGTCTGATTAATCGCCGGGGAAAGGTATTAAAAATACATTAGCACCATGGCTGGGATGTTACCGAAATATAACCTCGCAATTTCAGCGATATGCGAATGATTGGAATTTGATTGTGAGCGTAGAAAACGCCATATTCGACGAAATGTAATGATGCATCAATTAAATGGGGGAATCAATAATAATATATGAATATCCCTCCAGTCATTTAATTGGGGGAATAACACAGTAATGATCCAAAGAATGTTTAAACTATTTTTTTAGATATGCACTGTGTTGTCTACTATATTATCACGGTCATAATTTCAGCTTGCTAAAGTACTATATTTTTGTTACTTCGCTTTTTTGCCACCACTGTGTATTAATTTCTTTAACCACTTTTGTATTTTAATGGACAGTTTTTAGGTGACTGTTTCAGGAATATTGAGTAATTTCTGGAATCCAAAGAAGGATGTGTTCCCGTTGAAATTTAAGTTTCAATTTTAAAGTGCACAGCTTTGAAATCAACCGAAGATTTCTCGCGAAGTTCCGCTTCTAAGTATAATACGAAGAATTAGAAATCGCCACAGGACTCACCAGTGAACACTGCCAAATGCTAACGGAGAGGCTTGCTGAAGTGTAGCACGCAATATGAAGACGCCGACTTACCTAGAACAAAAAATGGGAATATTGCATAAATAATCAAATATGGCGGTCGATTTACTGATAAAACTGGAAAGAATTATTTCTATTGCAGGCAAAGTTACATATAAATTTCTTATCTATATGTATTCTATTTTAGAAGAACGTCGATTTGAAGTAGAGATAATGAAGACGTCCAGAGTGAGTCAGGGAGGGTCAGGGTCGTCAAAAGTGGATGGGGTAGGAAGGGCTAGATGCGCAAAGAGCGGGGACGTCAATTTGAAGTTAATAAAATCATCAGGAGAAGTCGGGAATTGGGAGACACGTAAATATTATAGATATCTGCAAAGAGAGAATCATTGAATTTTAGATATCTGCAAAGAAGCATTGATTTAGATACAATAAAAATAAAAATAATTTTATTTCCATTAAGAATTCTCGCGGAGGAATGCATGTTCGCAATTTTTAGTGATACAGTAACTGAGAGTAATTCATATAATTTTAAGGCAGGACAGTAAAGAAACTGAAGGAAATAGATGTGGGATAGGGTAAAATCTGGAGCTACTGAAACATTTTCGCAGAATTTAACCGAGAATCCGAATCGATCCCGGGACTAGGAAATTCACGATCTTCCGATTACATATTCCATCGTTTCTATTTACCAAAATTGTGTCACGGTAAATATGTGAGCGCCGAGTTCGGCCTCGTCAAATTCTGTTCACACACCCGGAGAATATTAGTTCTACAACTTGCTACGATATTGAAACGTTTCGTGCGAGCTAGTGTTTATGCAAAACTGGCCCCGGAGTCGTGAACCGAAACCAACTCGAAAATACTCCGGCGAAATGAAAGAAATTTCCGTCGTTGAAACTGAATCCCGCGCTCCCAAGAAAATGAAATCCGACGATACAAAAAAAAAGAGTAGTGAGCGTACCAGAGAATTAATGAAAACGGAATACGAAATGTTACGTTCCACAGAACCATTAAAAAGACTGCTTCATGATTGGAACTCATTTAAACTGCGTATGGGGCAAGTGAAAAAAATTTTGATTAACACTAGAACTATCGATAATTAAATGTATACCTATTTCTACCAGACCAGTCAAAAGGACAGGTTATTTATAAAATACATTATGCAAGGAAAACAAACTTTTATTCATATCTTTTTAATTTTTATATTGTTAAAAAATATATACATAATATTATACATATTTGTACTATTTAGAAATACACTTTTTTCATGCTTAAAAATGGTAAATTTATTACCACAATTAGTTCTAGTGTTAACAACTGCTACAGTTCGATTATCACGATTGTTTCGCTGATGCAATATATTTCCCCCAGAATCTCTTTTTTCTTAATCGTGATTTTATAATTCTAACGCTGCACAAAATAATATAAACATAGTTTTATTACTCATCGTCACGTTCTGAGGCTTATCGTGCCACATACAAAATAAGATTTCACACTGCCCTGAAAGTGGGTTAAAATGAGCATAAATGAAGAATTTTCAATTAAATTTTTACAAAATACCTACACGTTTTTCGAGTACCTATGAAGTTACATAACTTTTACTCGAAACACTTCTTCAAACAACACACGTGTTATAAGCTACAAGGCAAAATAGCATCAGTCATGTCGGTTTGCAGAGGGCGTCTGACCATACACCGACCTCCTCCCCTTAATCTCATAGACTCTCTACCCTCACACTCTAGCTGCACAAAGGAAACTCGAAATACCGCTGCAACAAATTACACAAATTGCCAGCTCCCCAGCAACAAGCCAAGCTCCCTGCATCACAAAAAATCAGCACAAAAAGTGGCACAACCTGTCCCAATCCACGTGCACCCACCTCAGCTCAAGCTGAGCAACGTGCACCACAAATTAAATATAGGAGGTTCAAGCGAGCTCGAGCACTGCGACACCCAAAACATGGAAAAGAGGGAGGAACAGGTAGGGAAGGGTGGAGGAGTAGGATGATAACGAACTAACGGATTATCCAAGTTCCTAATATCATTACAAACTCCTCGTTGCTGAATATTGCAATGAATACAAAGCCCTGCCCGATATCTCTGCTCCGCCTACGCGCGCAAATACACCCAGAGGTCCACGCAACGTTCACAGCCGCGCATTATTATTGCTGGGAGCACTAGGTCAGCTGAACCGTACTTAAGAATCGGAACAGCGCCACCCCCCGCCCAAAGTGGATTACAGCGATTACAGGCCGGACTTAATTAGGAGCTGCCACATAAATAACCGGCGCGCCTCCTGCTGGCGTCAAGGATACGAGACACAGGACGGTTAATCCGCGCGGCTCGAACTTTTCGCGTCCGCCTTTAATCCCGTCGACGTAATACGGGCTAATTGTGAAATGTGCCCTGCCAGAAGACGGGGTGGAAAAACGCGAGACCCCCCCCCGCCCCCCTAGTGCCCATACCGTTCGGCCAGCAGGATTATCTCCGGCGACGATTTACGATGACAAATCCGCGAGGAGTGTTTCGCCGAGCGTACGAGCTGGTCCAAGCCTCCCTTCTTCCCCAACCCCAAGCAACCGAGTGACACACATATCCTCGACGACGGGGGATATTCACGGATGCATTGAATCATCCGACCAACGACGAGAAAAATTCTATGCATGTTTGAGCGGCCAACGGCTCACAGTCGTCCCCTAGCTGATGGCTGCAGCGAGTCGACCTCTCCGGCCAGGTGAAACGGTTTTTAAAGGCGAGGGACGAGCTGGGTGGCTGGAGATAGCTTCTTCAGGTATGGGATATATTAGTAAGGATGCGATGGAGCAGTTCTTTAGGTGAATTAAAGGTAGATTCCCTCATTAGGTGTTTCTAAGGTACCTCCGTATGTGCATGTAGAAGCGAGGTCCCTAACCCTAACCTAGATTCTCTACTACCAATAATAACCTGTTTTCACCTCTCCAACATGGACGATTGCCGATAACAAAAAATACGTGTAAAATATTTTTCACTATTCTGCAAATCTGCAGGGTATCATCCAAATTGGCATGTGCGAGTTCGATATGTTCCGTTGTTAGACCAGCGAGCATAATATAGCCCGACTATATAGGGCACACTGAATACAGTGCAACATGTGTAGACTAGAATCCGTCCCAATAACAAAGTCTCAAACGTCTATTGCCTGACAGCTATCTATGATGCCTAGGTGAAGACTATTACACCTAGCGTTACTTATGTGAACTTGCATCGCAATGGATGAAAGAAAACGTTGTAGCGTTTCGCTGCTATGAGCTGGAAACATCCAAGGAGAGAGCAGAAAGGGTACCCGGTGACTGATCCCCAGCCATTGAAGCTTTCCCTGAAATCCGTCGAGATCCATCAGCGCTGGGACACTTTTAACAGGGCCCCGCAGTGCCAGCAGCGTCCCGGCTGCGCGTGCAAGGCATAATGTGCTCGATATAACCAGCGATAGTCACTGAACACGAGCAACGACAGCGACAGCTGACAGTATCTACGGAATGCAATTCACCAAAGACAATGCTCCGCGTTAAAACGGCCCGTATAGATAACCCGGTGGCCTGGTTGAACATAACGTGTACACGCGTAACGACGCGGGGAATCGATATGCGCCAAGAAGAGTGCATGCCCGAGACACGGGTGCACAGTCTGCTACCTTGTTTGCGATCGCGATTCTCGGCGAGGCGGGCTGCCGATAAAGCTGGTTTACTGCGCGGAACCAGGTAAATAATTGGTCAAATAATTGGCCCGACTGCGTCCTGTCATTAACCCTTTAACTGGCGGAAGCTTGGCCTGCGCCAGTGGGTGACTGGTTGCTAAAAAAACTTTACGGCGGCATTTTGGTTTTGCTTCGCTGATGTGGCGACTAACTTGGTCAGTCGATGGCCAGGAAAATGAGTAAAAATTGAATTAGGCAGTAACTATAGAAGATACTTAAGTGTCAAAACTGGAATTTCTAATAGTCCGTGCAAGAGCTGCGCGTCAAAGACAGGACCAAATTGCGATTCAAAGGACCCTAGTAGCTTGTCATGTGTTTATGAAATGTTATGAAAATGTACAATGAATTCTCCAATATTATTAAAAATAAAAAGGATTTCCTAATTTTCAAACAAACTCCGACCTAAATTCCCATAGAAACAAGGAAGACAAACTCTGACTCCACTAGGATCATACGTTACAGCCCCCCAGGTTCTCTCGGAACTCGGGAAAACATTGCGGGAGACATGCAGCGGCAAAAGAACCAGTGAAAAAATAAATTTAAATGCTCGGCGGTATACGTGAACGCATATTCTCGCGCGGCATGTAAGAAGCGCGCCCTCTACGTCATGTGTACATTTCCATATGGAACAATGTACAAGCCAGGTTAGAGAATACCAGCCTGTAGACACTTTGTACACAGACACGGGGCTAAAAGCGTTACGCCAGATAAGGGACGCGGGGGAAAAAAGACAAAAGAGACCATTTTAAATGCTCAAGTGCGCGGATGTACAGGTGCATCCACCTAGTTCTGCATACGACTATTATACATGGGCACGTGAAAAATTGTTTCAGACAATTTTAGGATGTCTTAACTGCGCTCGTGTTTGGCAGAAGTTAGTGCTTTTTGTCTTTATCGCCTGCTCCTCTTCTGAGCAAGTATTTAGATATCCGTGATAAGTTAGGGTTAAATTTGGCTGTGGAAGAGCTTGGACTTAGTTTAAGTTTAATTTATGTCTATGGTAGCTTTGTGTTGTGGCAGAATTTTGTTTTAAGTTAGACGCAACTCTGGTTTCATTTTGGTAACCGAAACATATTCCTAAACAATTATTTGAGAACTCGAGACTCCATACGAAGCCTCTCCAAACCCTTCCCAATACTCAACCATCGATATTCCTCTTTAAACGTCTCACAGCTACTCCAATAATTACCCACTATCCCTCTAAAAGTCTTCAGTGTCCAAAAAAAGAATCACTTCTCGAAGCACGTATAAAATCCAGTCGGAAATGCATACAGAGAAGCCTCCGCGGACCAGCCAGTCATGCCAACGAAAAACAATCAGACCATTGTCTGAAACAATTGTCTGACGCATGCACAGGAAAAGCCTGAAATTTTGTGACGTTGAGGCTGTGGCGTAGCTGTATCCTGTATCGCGCACCTGTACAACGCAGACACGCGTTGCTTCACCACCCGTGGAACAGGGCCTGCTCCGTTGGTATTGGTGAGCCGATGGTCGCGCGCACAGACGCTTTACATAATATCTTTGCCATTGTAAAATGCAAAGTACCGCGCGGCGGAGTCCCGCTGAGCCAGCTTTTCCTTCCGCCGCGTTCGTACTCCACGTACAGAGTGTGTGCGAAACGGGGCGGGGAACTGAGGGGGGGGGGGGGGGGGTGCCGCGAAAGCAAGTTTTTGTCTTCTCATGTAAATCGCGATGTCGGCGGGCCGATTGAAGGCTTAAGCACATATTTTTGTATTCCCTTCTTAAAGCGAGCCGAAGGCGCTGGAGGAGAAATCGATACCGCGGTGACGGTGAAATTAAATTTCATACGCAGGAGATTTTTCTCTTTCGGGTATCTTCTGACGGTCTGAACGACACGACGATCACAAGTACCGCGGAAATGTGAAAGCGAGGTACCGAGAGAAGATCGCTATTGACAGATATTCGTGGGTTGGGTTAGGTACAGGGAGGACCTAGCCTAAGTCTGTCTGAAACTCAAGCTAAATTAAGTTCACTGACTCATTGAATTTTTCTGATATAAAGAATCTTAGGTTACAGCTTCCTATGTATTTATTTTTCTGACTATAAAATGGGTCTAGCGGTGGGGACACCTTGTTGAACACAGTGTGGGTTCTCAAAGGATTTGCAGAAAAAGATTGTGGTGAGCGTGAATTTTTGAGAAAATTAATTTTTTAAAATTCTTTTAATTTCTTGGTTGTCGAGTTTCCTTTGCTGGTTTTTCATAAGGAATCACTTTCGTGTTGTTGGTGTCAGGAGTTACGTGCCACCCCGTACATTCCGATCGCGAGACATGATCTTCTTACATAGTCGACACGTAAAAGATTAATGGCGGCGGAGCGTCCAGCGCACGGTTGCCAGCCGAGCCCCGTCGATGGAATTAAAAAATTTACTAAACTCGCCAACGACAGCCGAGACGAGTGGTCGGATAATGCGCGGACCCGCCGGAGCACGAGCACGCGCAAACTCCTGTCGCAATAATAATTTTAACCGGCAATATTATTCCGTCAGAGTTCCGGGGTTCAGTTGTTTCCACAATTTTGTATTTCCGCGGCTCTTTAGGGGCGCGAGAGCGCTCGAAATTTTAAGCCGAGGGATCTCGAGAGGGCATCTGCTTTTTCATAGGCGTACAATTAACGGGGCTGCATCGCGGTATTCTAGCTAACGGTCGATACGAGAGACTGCTCGCAGGGAAAATCGTGCATCCGTGTGGACGCGCTTCAGATGTCATGATGCGTGCTGAAGGGGTGCCGTCAATTAACATTTCTGGGTGTATGAGAATCATGAATATGATTCTTTTGCGTTATTAGAGGCCTGGAACTTGAGTTCTCTTGTATATCAGTTGCTTTTTATTTTAGTCGTCTGGTGTGTCAGTTATTTGTGATATTAGTGAGTCAGTAAACTAGTTATTTGCCCTGTCGCTTATTCTCAGTCCCTCGCACTCGCCGCGGCGCCTACAAAAGAAGTAGCAGGAACCAGTGGCGCACACAGGATTTAATCTTTGGCGGAGCCGAGTTGAAGGGATAAAAATATTTTTAATGCAAAATCAATCAAATTCATTAAGTGCTTACAAAATTATATTTAAAGAATGAAATCCAGTTTCAGAAATTCTCTTAATGGAAAGCAGGACCTGTCCCCATAGCGGGACAACACTGAGTATCGAATTCAATCTAGGCTCGCGCGCATATAAATCCCGTGTCGCGAGGCCTGGGCAAGTTACTCCTCCATCACAAACCGTATTTCACGCTTTGGCCAACGAGTCCGGCGACATTCTCGGTTAGCGATACTCTGTGGGCCCGTTGCCCGTGTACCCACGCCAATCCGAGAGCTGGTCCCGAAGGAAACGTTTACGGCCAAGTTAACGACTAATCCCGGCCATAGTTATAGTCATTAGGTTCAGCTTAAAGCGACGTTATTGCTTGCATTAGTTACCAACTGTGCCCCCGTGTAACGCCCGATTCTCATGCACCGATACTCGATTTAATTGCCGGCGATATTTGTCAAGTGGGCTTCCTTGGCTAGGGGAATTTTATTCTGCCCAGGGGGATTAACGACGGCAGTGGCTTGATTGCCAGAAGCTACAAGCTTCCGAGGATGACGCGGGAGATACGCGAAGCGCGGTGAATATTACAGAGCGGGTTAAAAATGGAGGACTCGAGTATCCGAGTATTCGGAACACAGTGTATCTTGGCACTTTGAGTTGCGCAGGCTTTTGAGAAATGCCCCTTTCAGTCGTGGAGACTTGTCCGAGCAGTCGCTTCTACCGAGAAAGTTTCCACTTAAGTTGTACTGTCAATACTTTCCGGGGTATGCTGACGTGGAAACATGCCGAGGCCAGTCAATGTGGTATCTAGTATCATAGTTGGTCGAGAGCAACTAGGTCACCCATGGTGGTAGATTGATATAAGAATACATTCTTTCAAAAAAAATTATATTCCACTTTCGGACTATTAGTGTACAGACTTGGATACAGATTGGAAGAAGTTGAGTATTTATTTTACTTACTAACTTAAAGTTCCCGGCGTTGCCCGGGTTATATGTATATCTTTTTTCGACGAAGGAGATTGGAGTTTTTTAAACAAATTTCTTAACCTACCAAATTTCATGGTCATAGGTTCAGTGGTTCCAGAGAAATCCTGATGAATCAGTCAGTCAGGACTCCTTCTTTTAGATATATAGATAGATTTACCCTTTGACGCACAGACACACAAAAAAAGAAAAACAGTTTAGTTTAGTTACTATCGATTTTTTTATACGCTCGAAAATGATGTGACCTATACTTCACATTGGACGCTAAAAGGTTAACCACGCCTGGAAAACTAACCCCCCCCCCCCCCCTACTAGGAACCTTAAGTTAAGCTATTAAGTAACAGAAATAAAAAGAAACTTTGATAAGTTGCCCAAGTAGCAACACTGCCTCTTCAACAGAATCCCAGAATGCGCCAGTCCCAGTAGTAGAAGCAAATCTACGGGCAGACAACACCAGGGATGACCATCAAAGCGAGACTGCGGATCGAGTTTCGAGTTGTTGATTTCTCAATAACCGCTTCAAAAGCAGAAACACGTTAATCAAGTACACTGGACAGCCGCTCGATGAAAATCAATTACACAATTGTTACTCGGCGCGTAGAGAATTAAGGTGGATGCACACGTAACAGTTCCGGGTGTCTGTGGTAAAAAAATATCGTTTCTGCGCTTTGGAAGCAGTTCACACTTGCCCGTGTCAGTTACTGACTTTCATACGAAGGGACCACTGACTCAGGGCCGATTCAAAGGATTCTAAGCCTTCCATTTACGTAGAAAAATAATTGAATGAAATTTTGTTTACTGCTTCCCCTTTGAAATAATTAGAAATCGCACTATAAGTTTATTTTAAAATATCTTCTCAATGTTTGTCTTTTAACATTATTTATTTGTAAATCATTATTTTTCGTTATGATTAAATGTTACCTAATTTCATGTAGAATAAATTTCAACTTTTGAAGATTTACGTATTTTGTTGTATGTTTTATTACAAGAAAATTTTACACTCCGCCACATCTCGCTTTTTAGCGAATGGGGCCCTTGATGGTTTGATAGCCCCAGGCTTCAAAAAATTTTATGCGGCCCTGCCACTAGCACTGACAGCACCGAACCGCCACGGTATCTACTGATATGTGTGAATTCGCCTTTAATCAAACGTTCCCCGAAAGGAGCCACAAAGATACAGGTCCGCGGGCGTGGACAGAGGCGAATCGATAATCGCGACTTCGAATTCAATTTTCGGTAGCGACCTGGCCATCCTGGCCGCTACCACCACTGCGACTGTTTGCTAATAATGTCCGATTATAGTGGCATTTCGATGACCAACTGTGGGTCAAAAGGTCAACTGGCCTCTCGGTATACAGGCAGGGGGATGTGTACGGCTGGCTGACGCGGGCAGCATCCTGGAAAGGCACACAAGGGCCGGAGAATAATTCATTTCGAATTTACAGATTAGGCGGTGGATCGGGGGGGATTTATGGCATTTGACGGATGCCTATTTGTGCCGCGAGATACATACGAGTAATCAGGCTGAATCTCGTTGCATTACGTGGCCCATGAAACTGCGGATGAAACCCAACGTCGCGTCTACGTACCCTGTGTTAGTTTTCCCGTGATATTTAGAAAATATCAAACAGTGTCCGACTTACGGTACGAATTTTTAATTTTCACAAAGTCACCCCGGCTTGCAGTATATTTTTAAATTTAAACAATGCCCTGAACTTCAAACATTTTAATCTTCATCCAGAAAGTATACTTCGTAAAACTGCGAGAGTATTTAACAAGCTGACTAAAGGCTGGAAAGAATCGCTGGTTTTTCGCAGTACTTTTTCCACCACCCGGTTCTTTTTTTTCGTATGCTCTTTCAGTTTAAGGATTTCGAAAAATAGAAGCCCACCTGCGTCACTGGCTGAACGGTGCATTTTGCTTTTAAAACGATCGTCGGCCGATCGATCGATGTATTCGTCAGTGCATTTAGACTGCTCGTTACTCGATTATACTCCATCCACCGGGCTGATACGTAATCCCACTCATCGACGACGACGCCCGAGAAGAATCCACTTACGGGCGGTCGATCGGTCCGCCGTTTCAAAATTAACTCTAATCTAGGATCAGACCGCTTATAAAGTGCTGTAGAGATTTCAGGGGAAAAAATGATCGTTACAGCTGCTGGTTCATCTGATCGAACGACGACAGAACACTTTGTTCCGTGGATTATTTCATTATTTCGCAGCGCCATCTTTGAAGCCTCTACCTTAAAAAAGTTCCTCTTTTAAATCAAAGTGAGATTCCCTCATTCAAATGATTAAAAATGATTTCCAATCTCAAAATGATTTTCGTATTTGCAATCAACAGAAAAACTAAAATGTTTTAAAATGGTCAAACACTTCATCAGGTTTTAGGTTAGGTTTTATAGCAGTTTTAAACTGCCCCCTATTTTTTGAACAGTTATGAATTTTATTTTATGCCGTTGGCAATTTGCTTTGTATTTTAACTGCAGTACGCAATAATAATAAATTTAGGTTCTTGTCATTTGAAGCCACCTATACAGATTCCACTAATGGAATAGCGTATTACTTCTCGCAGCAGCTGATTTTCGAATTGAATCGTACTGGGATGAATAAATAAGTCTCGACTGAGGAAAGTATTATTTCAAGGTAGAAATCGAGCCGCTCGTGTGTAAAATTGACTTTGGCGAGAATTTGGGGTAATACCCTATCTACCGTTAATATGTCGTCGCGCGCGTTTCCATTCAGCCTGAATCGCGTCTTATCGCAGCGATTGCTTTGAGGGACTCGTCATTTGGAAAACCGTGCTCGCGTAATATCGTGCCGTACTATATAGACACTTAATCATATTACCGGGCAATACGATATTTGTTATTGCATCGCGGAAATGGCACAATTTTCTTGTGTTACTCTTTGCACCCAACCTCCGATATTCTGCGGCATGTAGAGGTAAAGGGAATACCTAACCAAATGCATTTAGCTCCAATTGTATCTTTGATCTGAATATTTCTCTGTAAACATTGCATACAATGAGCTTTGTTGAGAAGATTTAATCATTTGTGAATTTGACGAAGAATTGTGATTGGTAATTATGTCAAAAAATATGAGAAAAATTGTATTTCTGAGATAGTAAGTTTGCATCCAGTTATAACTGAGTTAGGATTTTTTAATTTCAGAAAAACAAACAATTTATGGCATTTAAAGTTAACGAATTTTTTTGTGGTTATTGAAAAATTTTCAATAAAAAAATTTTTTTTATTAGTACACGTATATTTCATTCTTCCATCTGATAGTGGTAATGTTTAAAAATTTTGTTTTTTTTGTTTCATGTATTCGAAGAAAATGGAGGTAAAGGAACTGTACAAAATAATTCCTTTTGCAGCAGGATTTAGCTTGTGGCAGCAAACATCTTCAAACTGTTGCACCCCGAATGAAAACCAATCTACCAATATTCCGCCACGAGTTCCAAAAGTTCTCTACCAAATTTCACCGCACTATATCCCCAATTTCAACTTACAGCAGACCTGCTGCCAAATTTCCCACCACACTTCCGAATCCCTTCGTGAACGTAAAACTAAATTTAATTACTTCCATCAAGCCGACCAGGAACAAAGTAAAAACAGCCCTCGACTAAATTAAAAATCCCTATTCAGCGTGTTCGGTGTTCAAACATGCGAAACAGCCGCGACAAAAATTCACTTTCCGCGCTCTCCTTGATGATCGATTAACCGTTTGAAAGAAAAATTAATCGATGGCCGTCCGTGCAAGTTCAAAGGCCCGGTCTTCGCTCCCCCCCCCCACCCCACCCACCGCCCCCCCCCCTCCCGCCATTGGTAATTGGGTTTTCGCAGTAAGTCTGCATTTTCCATGGCAACTCGAAGCCATCGAACGGACGCAACAGTTGAGATTTCAGCCGGCGAGGAATGCGAGAGGCCGACGAGAAAGACGTTGCCGCGCGAATTGCATCGGCCGAGTGTCTGCTCTTTCGTTGGGAATACCGTGTACAAAGGGACGGCAGAGGCAGCACGAAAAATTTTCTGCCCTCTCGAATTCCGGCTGACTGATTGACACAAGAATCTCGCGAGCCAGACCCCCCCTCATCGCAGCTACTTTCAGCTTTCCTTGCATTCCATGGCTCCGTCGCCAGCGCCACTGTTGCTGGCTACTGCTTTGTACCTGCCGGCGAAAAAGTCTGTCCAGAATTCCCCCGTCAGGGCGGAGGCTTGTGAAAGATCTTGCGATGACAACGGTGCATTGCACGAACGTAACTGCCGCGAAGGTCTTCCGGGGTCGAATAATTGTCCTTGAATCCTGAGGTTCAAAGTGGACGGGCGGGAGGGGGACCAGTCGAAGGTCGGTAGAGGAAGAGGCAGTGCCATTGTTTTGAGGATGACTGGCAGAAATTATGAAAGTAAGGTGCTTTCTGTGGGGGGAAGTTTACAGGTTCTGAGGATGGTGCTTTGAGGTTCCGGGAACAAGGTGGTGCAGTGGGGCACTTGAGCTTTTTGAGGGAAGATGTGGCTTAAGATGGGCAAACATGTTTGAATTGAGTCAGGAAGAAATAAATTTGTTATTCAATATAGAGTGGAAGTGGAACTGAAGGCTTTGGGATTTTGGATGAGGAGAGTAGTTGTTGAGTTATGTCGAAGATCAAATGGATAGTTTTAAGGTCTTTTGGTGGGAGGGGATAATGATGTTCAGGTGGAGGTAATGGTCTCTACTTAAAGGAGATATTTGAAGCTTACATCTACTTGACTGTTTTTGAGCTTACATCTACTTGACGGATTACACTTGGTCGAGATCTGTAATCTCCAGCAGCTATGATGACGCCTTTGAACCTTTATTGCATTACCCAACTGATATCGTAATGTTTATTAATGCACTGCAGAATATAAATAATCAGCAGTTAGTTTTGACTTTATTATATTGCCTTTGAGCAACAATAGAAATCGAGAAACACGTTTCCAGCGACAAAGAGTATAGGCAAGCACGAGTTCCCATGTCAGGAATTGCTTAAGAAACAAGTCAGTGCAGATCAGTAGCCAAGTGAACTCACATCAAGTCAAATCAACTCACACCAAGTCCAGTCCACTCACATCAAGTCAACTCACACCAAATCAATTAAACTTACACCAAGTCAAGTCAATTCAAAGTACAACCTCTTGAAACAACCTTTGTAGGTACTCAACATTTTGTCCCCAACTGACTTCCACACTCAAACAAAATGCAAACCTTACCGCAAAATTGTCGAACTCAACACTCCCCGCACATCGTGACATCAAAAGAATCACACACTCGAGAACAGTCAGCAAAAATGAAAATGACTCACGCCGACAACGTCCAACAACGCTAAACCAGCAGTAGGTGGAAAATTGGCGCGTTTGAATAATCGAAAAAGGAAATCGCTGATATCAGGCGTGCCTTCTGGATCCCAGGCACAACACGAGCCTACAGCCACTGATCAATCCACGTGATGGTAAGGAGATTGTGATCGAGGCCAATTTGGCCGATTACGATAATGCCACACTTTCCGAGTGGCGTAAAACGAAAACGATATTAGGCGTTCATGGCTCGCCTCGTAATTTACAGCGCAGCCTCTCACTACTATTTCGTTCGATCGCCCTCCACGTGTCTGCAAACACTGATACGCCGCAGTGTAATCACGATTTATACCCGGTGATCGGTATTACGTTTGCGGATAATGCTTGCTCGCCTCTGTGCCACTGCAGCGCGTTATTCCCGCGCTGAAAGGTGCGCGTTCGTAAAATTCGATTCGATATGCGTTTATCGCGCATACGGAGAACACACGGGGGAAATCGCGATGCTCTGGTTATTGAATTCTGCTTCGAAGATGGCTGGCCACGCGGTTGGACGCGGTGGTACGACGTGTGCTCGCTGCTGGTACTCGTTTACTCATGTTTGCGGGGATTGGCTAATGATTGTCGAGAGGTTTCGACGAGTTGCAGGTATGCGGGAACATTATTTTGGTGGGGATGCTTGGAAACATTGGTTGTTAACGATGAAGGTATGTATTTGAGAAAACCTGAGGATTTTGAGCAATACAAGGAAATAGAAGGTTTATGTCTAACCCTGTGTCTCTATTAAGGGGTCAATACCTAGTCAGAAGGCCGAAAAGAGGCGAATGTTTGTGAATTTTTTTTGAAAAAGCGGAAGCATATATTTTTACAGAACTTTTTGCACTTAAAAGAGCAACATTTAAAGGACATTTGGTAATTTTTTGTACAAAAATATTTACGTTTATTATAAAAATACAACGAAATCTAAGAAGCCTTTTTAAAAACGGTGAGCAAGATATCTCGTAAAACTACTGCACCAATCTTTCTGAAATATTGTGTGTTTATTTTTTATATAAAAATCTACTGAATGACGGAAGGATTTTTTTTCAATGTATAGTTTCGATTATATCAACGAAACATGGCTTCATGGTTATCACTAAAGGCCGTTTTTCGTTGATAAAATCTAAACTATACAATGGAGAAAAAAAAATCCCTCCGTACTATACTATGCATTTGACAAATTATTATACACGGTGTGCACCAAATACGCGCAAACCCTGAGCCAAATCCTTGACCTGAACTTCACGCACATCCCTCCTAAAACTCCCCAAACTAAAACTGTGTCACCTCCACAGTGCGCCTCCTTATTTACCGAGCAAGCCTCAAGGAACCACCAATTAGCTCTCCAATGCCCAGCAAACACAACAAACCACCCCCAACAACGGATCATCGTCGGTCAATCCGTCAAATGCTGCCCCCAACGCGACCGACCGTCAGTAATACGGTCGCGGCGCTGCCTAATGATGTAATTACATCGGAAACAGACTCCGCAGAACTCGTTTCACCGCAGCGGCTTTATTCCGCCATCGGTCTGCCTCCAGAGGTAAACCAGACGCGCGTTTCACCTGTCGTTTCTCTGGTTTTCGCGAAACACCGGGCACACGGGTATCGTTGTCCCTGGCAAAACGTTACGAGAAACCGGACACCGCGATTCAGGTGGCTCGGCTGTCTCCTCTATAAAGCGGGAAATCGAGACAAGGGGCGTCGACCTGACGGACGGGGCGAGGGGGGGGGGGGGGGGGATATTATGCAGAAAATTGCCGACGAAAGAAATCCGCGGCGGGAGATGAGGCGCAGGGATTGAAGGGGGATCGAAAATCCGGCTACCAAAATAATGTAGTCAAATCCTGTCCCCGGTATATGCGCGCGGCGCGCAGGTGCCGAGGAACGTAAAAGGGGTTGGCAAAATACGGCGGCAGAGGCGGGGTTTACATTGAATTTTGGCGAAAATGCGAAACAATACTGCGCGCTGTTTTTTCTCTCCCCCGTAAACAGAACGTTCTGGTGTGGTTTTTAGGTTAGAATGGTGTTGAAGTGAAGCAAAGACGACGGGGAAAGGTGATGTCACTTGTGGGCAAAAGATAATTCAAAATGGTTAGATCATATGTATATACTAGTGTGGTTATATATTTTTCTGTGAATAATTTTTGAGTAATTATTAATACTGGTGCAAACACGTTGCATAAAGAATTGCAAAGGAATTTTAATTTTAGTTTTTATTTATATTACCTTCTTCATTGATATAAAGTAAAATTTATGGAAAAAAGTTACTTTCACTTTCAAACGCTATAAATTTTTCAATTTTTCATTCCTTTTCTTTAAATTAGGTACCTAAAAATATTAGCACACGTTCTATTTAACGGCGGAAATTCGTCTTTAGGTGGTGAAACAGCCCTTTGAGGTTAGGGGTTAGGAAACTATTTAGTCTGAGATAAAAAATACAGATTGATAGGCCCGCAAAAATGTCTAACTCACAATCAGAGAGTAGGTACTACTATGATCGTATTTATATACCTCCAGACTCACAGTAATGTCTCAAACAAGCACACAGCCTTCAAACTCAAAAACATGGAAGTGAAACGCAGAGGTTGCTGCACCCTGCAGCATACCTGTGACAGAGGTCGTAAACGAAAATTCTGATGTGTAAAGAGTGAAAAGCTGCGTTTGTTGGGTTTATGTATCTAACTGTGGCGACGCAACATCCGCCCGGTGCAACTCACGGACAGCGTATCAGTACTCCAATTGCAGAGCGCCACCATCAAGCAGCGAGGAGGCAAGGTTGCCGCACCAGCAGACATTGACCCCCGAGAGAGGGGCTGGAGAGAGGGTGTTTTGGGGGAAGGTTGCCGAGTAGAAAGGTCGTGCAGAGGGACGAAAAGAGAGAGGGGAGACCAGAGGCATCCAGAGCAACCCTTTCTCCTTCTCGCGAAATTTCCCTCAGCCTCTTCTTTTCTTTGCCCTTGCAAGCCTCCTTCCCACTACTGCACTAGACCACTCCACCGGCCAACCTCTGTCTACGGGGTGTCCAAGAGAATCACGGTGCAACAAACTAAATATATAGGAGGTTATTTCTCACGAAAAAGAAAATAAAAAATATACAGTACAACATTCTCAGTTGGCTAATACTCTTTGGGGAATACAAGTTGAACACAAAATTATCACACCATGGGTTTATTTAAATAACCTTATCGCAGTAGAAAGCTTTGAAGCTCTAAAAATTCTTTTTATTGTGGTAATTGCTAAAGTATCATCCAACTTGTTTGCTAGGCATGAAAAATTCCTTTAAACGCATTGCACTCGAAATACCAAAGTTTCATTAAACTTTTATTGGTTTTGTGATTATTCTGCCATATTATTTCTTACTCCACAGTTTTGTAGTTAAATGTTAAATGCTACAGCAAAATACATAAAAACGGACAAATGAGAAAATGGTAAAATTGTCACAAAGTAGCTTGATTTTCTAAATAATTTTCCTCAAAAACCAAGCAGCCTATACAATAAATCCAATCGATATTCGCATGCTTCTTCGCGGGGAATTGCCTTCTGGGCGATTGCACCGCGATTAACTGGACACCCCATACATGCCTGGCTTCCTTTCGCTCCTTCAGCATTTTCACCCGTTGCACCTTTCTCGTTCCGACTTGGCGGGCCTCTCTCCACGCGGAGTATCCATATTTAGCGATTCACCCTCTTTCATTAAGGACGTTAATGATGGTTACCGGCGTCGTTACGAGTTCGCCTAGTCGCGGGAGAAACCGCTCGCCGGTTAATTTAGCCGTCGCTCACCGTATGCATCGCTGTTGATATTATTAAAGCCATGGAGCCGAAGGTGTATTCAATTAGCAGTCGATGTGTATATTGTATCGAGACCCGTTCGTACAGCTGCTTCGTTTACAAGGAATTTAATACCGGCTCGGTATTATTAGCGGATTTATTATTCAGGGGAGAAATGAGTATCGAATGTAAAGGGTACAACATACTTCTTTACGTTAGAAAATAAAATATTTTTGAACCAATAGAAACACTTTATTCAGGGATAAAGTCTTCTAATTATTCTTAATATCCTTAACACGTCACTGATATTAATCCTATAAGGAACTTACGCAAATAATGTGACACAATTACGTTCATAATCCATTACTTGAATAGTTTATCCCAAAATCAGCTTATTTCTTTAATTCGCGCGCGAAATATGCGCGCGATTATTAAAGAGGAATGAATCCACTAAAAAAGAAGCGCTTTAAATTAAAATACATCCATTCAATGTAAACAGTTCTGTACCGAAAAATTAGCACGAGAAGTACGACCGGGGAAACCATAGAAAGTCGAGTAATTATCACAAAAATCTGTATAATTATTTCCAATTCCAATGAAAATCCCGCTCATCACGATTCACGATACGCAAACGAAGGAAAAATTCCTCCCCAGTCCATACAAATCATATTCCCCCAAAAAGGTAAACATGTAAATACAAAAGTCACTATTTCCCACTTTCATTTTTTCACACTTAAACAAGACGAAAAAAAACACGGAGAACATGAGTCTAAATTCAAAGTCCCGCCATTTTGTGACTTTTCAATTTTTTTTCCATAAATCTGCTACCGGCTATAGCCACACTCTCACTGATTAAGAATCCTTTTGGTTTTTTCGTTTTGGATCAGCGGAACAGCCGGAATCGTATGTACCATGAGGCAACTGTTTTTGCACACGCTTTACGAGATGACCAAAATCTCCATTAATTATTATTATATATGGCTGAAATTTTTTTCACAACTAAGTGAAATGTTAATAAATACGTGTGGATAATGCTCATCGATGAAAACTGTGTAGTTTTTTTGTGCATCGCCCCTAAAGAAAGGCAAAAAATTGGCCTTCTAGACGAGAATACCCCCTTAAATAGCCACGAAACAGCCTGAATAAAAAATATTCAGTGCTCAAAAGCAAACACTCAATTTCCCAATTTTTCCGTCACGTGCACAATACAACATATCAGGATATTCTTCGACTCGCGGCGCCATACACGAACGCATGGCCACGTGCTAGGCGTTGTTTCAAGAATGGCGCCTAATGAACAATTCGCCATGAATATTAATAAATGTTAATGTTTTTCAAGTACTAATTTCACCACGCGGACCTGCCGTACGATCAGCATTCACGCTACATCGAGTGCCAGAAGAGGGGGCGCGGCCGGAGGGCGAGGGAGAGAATAAGGGAGTAAGCGAGAGAGTAAAGGAGTAAGCGAGAGAGAAAGGGGGTCTTTTCACGTCGTTCTCCTGAAAATTGCTTGAAAACCTGAATTCGTAACGAAAGTTCATTCCGGCAGCCGGAAACGCTGCCCTCCTTTCCTCACGATCCGCTTCCATATTTCCCTCTATTTCGTTTCTAATAAACGTCACCCGTCACCGATCCCCCGCGCGCGATTTCAGCGGTCAAAGGAAGCCCAAAACGCAAAAGTTCCACCGCCAGCCCGCTCTTCCCTCCGCGGTAACCAGAAACGTCCCCTTTGCGACTCGAAAACTGAAAACTGAAACTGATGCCGCTGAAATCTCACAAAGGAGAACCAAGCACGGGCAGGGGGAGGGAGAGGTACACACAGAGGGGGACACGGAGCATTGTAAGGGATTGGAAACCGGATGGCTTTAGTTCCGTACAAGTAAGATCTAATGAAGCAATTCAACTGTAGCCGCAAACCGCTTCAAAGTTTTGAGAAATACCCGTGCTTGTAACGGGATGGCCAGTACATTACGGGCTGTAATATCAGCCATACCGATGCCGCAACTCGGCTATATTTCGCGAACTATGCCACGGGTTCGACTGCACACGCGGCGGCTGGCACGGGCCGGGAGCACGGTCAAAACATTAGCGCCCCGTCGTGGCCCGCTCCGAACGGCCGCAAATATTAACCTCGGTAATTAGGGGCAGGCTTAGAACAATGATATTTCACGTTAACAAACGGGACCGTCGTTCTTTGAAGGGAATCGCTCGGCGGGCAAAGTGTTTGCCCGATGCGCCGCGGGGTCGGTTTGACGACGGTCGATTGCCGTTTTGCTCGTTCAAACTAACAGAGTGGACGTAATTAGTTTGACAGTGTCAACCTGGCTATCAGTTAGTGCACGCTAGCTGGCTCTATAGCGAAATAAAGACGGCGCGGAGTCGAACCTGTCGGTGATCGAGGTTAAGGTATGTTTTCATATACGCGTCTAGACGCAGCGTTGAGAAATTCAAAGTCGATTTTCTCGAAAATGAAGCGCGATATCGAAAAATGTTACTGTTTCTTTTCGACTGATAACGAGTAAATAAGTCGACGAAAAGAAATAAAATTTTTTGGTATTGCGCTTCATTTTCGAGAAAATCGACTTTGAATTTCTTCATGTTGCGTCGAATTGGGGTAGTTGGGTGGTAATTTTAAGGAAATTATTATTATTATTATTATTAAGCGTTTTTATTGCACAAAGAAAATAAGTAAGAGAAAACGGAAGAAGGACAAGACTATTGCAAAGGCGAGGTTTAATTTAAAGACTGTTTTCCATCCTAACCTAAATCTAAGTTGTTTAAGGCATTATGAAATTTTATGAGAAGTTGCTGGACATTGCTGATGAATTTTGAGGCAGAAGTTCTAATGCTTGTAATTATACAGTAAAGTGGATCTCACTAGGATTGCGTTCTCGAACAATGAATGGATTATTAAAAATTGAGAACCTCACAATGTCTAACTGGGTCTAAATTCTTACGACGGATAATAAAAAATGGTCGCAGGTGGCTCTTTGTCGCAAAAAGTGAGTTCAATCTCACCACAACGCGTGGTCTATTCAATGTTTACAAAAGTTTATCTCTGTCTAACACCATGGTTAACCGTGATTCCACCTCTAATCTTGGTGCCACGCACAAACTTCGCGCTCTGATAACGATAGCAGTGTGGACGGAACATTCATCGTATCTACAGAAATCTGGTAAACAAAATCAGTGGGAAGATAACGGGGTCCAAACACCAGCACCATGTACAGGGAGCAAGAACAGAGGCAAGAGTGACACTCAGAATTCAGGGATGAATCGAGTGACTCGGGTCGTCACTTAACACGAGCACTTGCAGAGAGAAACTGATACTAATAGAACCTTGTGAAACGCTCACGAAATGCTTCGCGATTTCTTTCACACATTTTCTCGCAACAAAAGCAAAGATGAATAAAATTGTAGTCACTCTTTGGATATTAAATTTGGATATTAAATTAGATTAATCGAGTAAATAATTGTTAAAGTATCTGTGCGATAGCTCCAGCTAGAGTTCAAGGGCCAGCTGGAAGGTTAAAGCCATCTACGAGATTAAGTGCCCCTGATTAAGAATACTCGAAATTCCCACCGCCAATTGGTACCCTCTCAGCGGCCTTGCTAGTTGCAGCGAAACAAGCAGAACAAGAAACTAAACAGAGTTCACTGTACTCGCAGCCTTTCTACGTCCCACTACTATTCCTCATGTGTACCTCACTGATTACTCCCTTTCTAAGCGGGACGACCACGCTCTCCCCTAATTGCGCGAAATTTCAAACGCCCACCGCGCGGCACACCCGCCACACCGCTGCAAACCCACCAGCGAGGGGGCACCTTCGCCATAGTCCCCGCAAGAGCAGACCCATTGACACCGAGAATCCACCAGAACGACCCACGAGAGCGGTCCCAACGAGCCGTCCAGGCGATCCATCAGCCCGGTGGTCAACGTAAATCACAGCAACGCAACGTACCTGGCTCCTGGACGACTGGGGCTAGCAGAACGACGTTGCACACGGCCACCGGAAGCTGGGGGTGCACCGGATCAGGGCACACAGTTCGTGAACTCGCTGTGGGGATCGATGTCCCGGTCACCAACACGGAAACGAACGAAAAAAAGAAGAAAAAAAAGAAGAAGAAAAGGGCCCCCAAACACACCACCACAAATCCGCGGCCGACTGGAGGGGCGACGAGGACCCGCCAGGACGGTTCGTTAGACGCGGGGCGCGCGTGTTGAGCCTCGGCTAGCAGGACAACGCACCCACGTTTCGCTGATGTGTCTGTCGGCCTTGTCAGCCGCGTTACATCTCGCCGGCTATCACTGCCGGCACACCACCGCTCCAAAGCGACGAGGATTGAATCGCGGTTCGCCGATAACTGCCGATGACGCTGGGACGGCAGGCAACGCGACCAACCCCGCCGGCCACGCATGCGCCCCGGCGCCGAGACGCGCCACCCCACCACCCAATCACGGCGGCACAATGGTTCGGGAAAGGTAGAGTCCCCAACAAAGGACAGAGTGCCTTTTCCGGCGCAGTTTTTCGAAAAGGGACGCATCCGTGGACGCAGCCGCGCCAAGGGGAGGCAGATTTAACGTTAATAATGAGTTACGATGCTCCTTTGTGGCGACGCGGCTGAGAGCGCCGGGCGGCCTGATCGGCTAAGCCTGCCGGGTTTAATATTAAGTGTCTAGGAGAAGAGGCGTAGCGTAGCCTTGTATCGAGTGCTGTTGCAGTTGAAGGTTTTTGGGCGAGCGCGATGGCGGTCGGGAAATTGCGGTGGAATTTGGTTGTTCGGTACGACGTGACGTGACTGAGCTTGACGTTTGATGGGAAGCCAAAATTGTTTGTTTTTCGGCGTTGGTGCAAAGCAGGCTTAGAACTGAAAATCGGACCAACATTCACAGAACCTTTGAGTTCCAAGTTGGCTTTAAAACACACTTTTGATAATACCCATGCCACTCCATGCAGATTTGCCTGATATAATTCGCATTATGACATGGAGAGTCAAAATCAGTTGTAGAAAATTATCCCAATTATTAACGAATACTACACGAAATCCAGGATATTTATGGATTACTCTATACCAGAAGAGTCATGCATGCAATGGTCCACTTCCATCCATTATGAAGATAAGCTGTTGTTCATCATTAACGACATGTCTGCCAGCTATTCATAAAGATGTAGACTGTAGATGTAATGCTGAGTCTGCTTGTATTTCTCGACTACTTAGTCTATTTCCATTCACAGTGCACCATGCCCCGTATTTTCCCAAATACAGAGCGCACCGATATTGTGTTCGAGTGTGATTTTCCCAGCGACGACAATACGGCTGCTGCGGGATTAAATGTCGACAAGTATATCCAAAATGCAGGAGGCTAAGGTATTACAAGGTGTGTAGGGTTTTGATGGGAAATTGGTTCCTTTCTATCACCGAACATGAAGAATTCAGGGGTCGAATGAAACTGTTAACTAAAATAAAAGTTACTTATCCAACTTTTAACTTTTAAATTATTTCTTTTGAGTTTTATGTTAACTTTGTACATTAACCCTTTGACTCTGTTGTAAGAGTTCAGTTTTAACAGTTGCGGAGGATCCATATACTTTTGAACAGATATTTAATGGTAAAATATAAATGTTAGGAATATTTTTTAGTTAGTATTATTTAAGGAATTGGAAGCAAGATAAATACAGAAAAGAAAACACATTGTAATTTTCATATAACTATTTTCACCGAACGGTTTGAGGTTTCAACTTCAGATATATCAACCCCACAAAATTTTCAGGAAATCTGCTTCTCACAAATTTAACATTTTCAGAGCAAAACAAATGTTCCTGCTTAACTAGAACTTTTTTCTACTTTCAAGAAAATAGAGGTTTTTTATTTACACAAAAATGGATGGAATAAAAGTTTCAGTTAATACACTGCATTTTCTAAAATAGTCATAAAATTATAGTCATTTCGTAATTAGTTGAAAATGTTAACAGTTCCATTCGACCCTGAAAGAAATACATTTATGAGCGTATATGGGGAAGGCATCCCATATAACCTGTTTATGGATAAAGATCTGTTTATCCACGTTGGTATTAACGATAGCCACAATTTTCATTACTAGGCAAGTGGAAACCCACGCGAAACAATGCGGCATGGTTTTCAGTGTCGACTAGCGACGAATGTGTGGCCTGGGGTATAGAGGAGTACTTGGTGTTCAGAAACAGCTAGGATGCTCGACGTCAAAAGACTAAGCGACGTTTATCTCGAGAAGGAATGGAATATGTCTCATAATGTGTATGACCTTTTTGATTCAGAATGGTCTGGCAATCGTGTTGAGTGGGCTTGTCGGTTACTTTGCGAGACATCGTGTGCTGCTTGGAGCTACAATTAATTGCAGAGCTCTGCGTGCTCCCTATACAGAATGAGTCGAAATGTGTGGTGCGACCGAAAAGAACCCCCTTCTACGTCTCGGAATGAAATCGCTTGACTGAATGACGCGGCGAATCAAGTAGTCAGAATTCTACCACTGAGATGATTGAAATTAATAAAAACATATCAGTTATCAGTTAAACATAACAGGTTACTACCTAAATCACAACTACCTAAATTAACGATTACAGAAAATAATTTGTAATTTGTAATTAGATTACATTTTGCCCAACTCTGATATACCCAACATTCAAACTACCTAGGAGGGGGTACCTTCCCCTCCACTTACTACATGGTTGCTGAACCGATATTTCTGACCAGGTTGTACACAAAAATTAATAAAGCCAAAGAAATGAGTCATATGAACCCAAAATACTAAAATTCCTAAGTACACCTATTTTCAAATTTCCCTCACCAAAAATTCCCCACACAAAAGTGAAGAGCTAAAATCCTTAAACCAGGAAATTGACTTTCCAATGCCCCGCAGAATCCTGCGCCGTGGACAGAGTGGAACCGAACCCATATGTTAAACCGCGCACAGAGCCGAGAAGGGTGGGAAGCTCGTCGCGGAGAGCGTGAAAATTTTTTTCCCCGGAACAACCACCCGAGGAACAATATACTTCTTCCGATGCTCGTCGCTCGCACGTTCTCACGTTCGACACGTACAAGCAATGACACATGTCATTGACGCGCGTCACTGCGGCTAGCCTAAAGTGGTTCCCGCTACTGCCGCGGCCCGACGTCGCTGGAAACGCTTTTAAACGTGCTCCACGTCCTGGGCGAGCCGCTCGCCAAATTGCTACGCGTCCTTCCCTGCACCTTACTAGGTCGTGAACTCGACTGTCGCGCATAAGTTAAAAAGACAATTACCGGGCGTTCGATGTAAATGTTAAAACAACAGTGTCCCGCGCTCGTAACTCGCTTTAGTGGCTCCATCTGGGACGGTGAAGAGGGCTGTATAAGATACTGCGGTATTATTAAAGTTATGAAAATATTATGGCGGCGATCTTGCGTATTCTTTCACACTTTCGGAACACAGGCTCGCGGATAAGGCGAGGCGAGTACCAGTTGAAGTTTCGGAAGTGCTTCTTGGTTCTCAGTTACTGCGGTGAGTCTGGTGATGATAGTTTCGACGATATCAACTGGGATTATTGATTATTGTTGGAACAGTATCGGTTTCTGCAGCGTGTGAAAATTTGTGGGATGCTATATTTGAGGCTTTGAGAACAAAAACGGACTAATAAGCTGTACTAATCATATAAAATAGGAAAGATTAATTTTTTTCTATGTGGGTTAGTCCGTTTTTGCTATCAAGGCCTTATTTCAAATTGGTGTAAAGCAGTGGCGGAATTAACGAGCGTTTGTGTAAAAACCAACCTAGTTATAGTTGCAAAATAAAATACTTCGTTTTAAATATTAAATTCATAATATAAAAACTAGAGGCAGTTGAAAAATTTGTGTCGCCTTTCGCCTCGATTTGGAATACAACGTTCTTTATTAAGCAATTGTAAAGTTGGTACAACAAATTACTCGAATTGGGTGTTGATTTATCGAACATCCCTCTCGCAACGATATTTCAGAAAAAAAGGCTTCGATTCATCGTGGCACGTAAACGCGCTAAGAGGCTCCGACGCCGCGCCAATTTCTCCTTTAAAGGTGTCTACTGTGCATTGAGAATTCCCGATTGAGTTTGCGAACACGTTTGCACAGCCGAGCACGCCGAAAAGTAAGTTTAAAGAGAACTTCCTACCACGCCTCCCCCCCCCCCCCCGCCATAAAGCCGACCTAATAACGCTTCTTAGACACACGCATAACTTCCATCTGGAATTTTATAACGCCTTTTACGAGCCAGTAGCGGCGAGAGTTACGAACATCACCCTGTCAGATAGACGTGTTTGGAGAGAGGATCAACAGAGCGCCACTTAGGGCTGTTTCATATGCGTGTTTTTTCCAATGAACCGCCAAGTGGCACCCCATTTATTGTAAATACCTCCGACAATATCGTATCTTCAATATGAAACTAGAGATTACGAAATTATGTCAATATGAGAAGATTCTATTCCATGCAAAAGGCTTCAGTGTGGAGTATGGGATTTTAATCATCTGGTTTAGATATGGGTTACTGAATGATAATTGCAGGAATTCAGGGAAGAATTATTATAGTGCACAAATTTTTATATTGGATTGTTATTATGTTGAACATGTCAGGACTTGTGATGCTTGTGATGTTTTTGAACGAAGGACTTTTCGAAATATTAATTTGGGATAATATGGTGAACGTTTTAAGCAAAAATTTGACATTTTTGACAAATGTCGTTTTTGATCAATAAAAAAATTTACATCGAAAAAAAAATGGAGACACTCTTGGGTTATTAGTTTATTAGATTCTTGGAATTATACTTATTCACATACTGCTGTACAGTAAGAGTGTTTCCTAATTCGAGGTATAGTCAGAAGAACCAATTCCTTGTTCAGAAATCGATGATAAAACTTAATGTTTGGAACTAATTCTCAGTGGTTTACTATAGAGGTGGTATTATAATTAAGTTAATGTTGTTCCGTGAATATTGCAAGTTATTACAGACTTGCCCACTACTGGTTTGTTCTAAGCGAGTTAATAACCGAGCAAAGGCTGACGAGGCACTCGTTTAACCGCCCTAATTCGCGAATATTGCACACATACAACGAACTATAATCGGTTCACTGGTTCATGTAACACGCCCGCCGATTGTATTAGGAATTTATTGTACTATGGACGTTTAATGCGCTTCATTGGTATCAGCGAATTAGAATGGGAGCTCTAGAATGTGATCCATAACTGCCTCAAATTCAAATTAACCCGTGTAAAGTCCCATAAACCGTTTTGTAGGGGACTACTAAGCAGTTTGTTACTAAAATTATTAAAATAATTCTTCAACTTTTTGTAAATCTCGACAAATCTGACGCTCTACGGCAGACAAATAATTTTAGACTAATAAGAAAGCATTATCCTTCAATATTTAGTATTTTACTATATTAAAGAATTTCTTTTTCTCAAACATATATTTATAGATACTCAAATTTATTGCTTTATTTGCTAGCTGAACTTCTTGACAGTTGCAATTGACATCCCATTTAAAAAATGTCTGGAAATTTTCGTACTCTTTTTCCAACCAAAGATTGAATTTAATATTCTCTGGCAACTTTTTTATTAATTTTGCAGTTTTCAGCTAGGCGACGAGTTCATCTACTATTAATAAAGCTTAAATTCAAGCAGGCGGCTGGGTCAAGCAGATGCCACCCTACGTCTTGCACAAGAGGGGGTGTTTCAAAACTAACAATTTGTGAACAATTTCTCTATTTCGTCATTAATCATCTGTAATAAGTACAAAAGTTCCTATTGTCAGTTTAAAGAATATTATAACATCATGTTGAATAAAACTTGATATACACAATGTTATAATATTCTTTAAACTAACAATAAGAACTTCTGTACCTCTTCCCATGAACTTTGAGGGGTGACTTCGCCCCCTAAATATGCAAACGCGCCAAAATAAAAAAACACGTATTTGTTATTTTGCGGTCCTCTAAAACATATCCGTAAATTGAAGCAATCGGATACGGGCACCTGAAAATCTCTACTTGTAAGATGGTCTTCCACTTGGGAGTGTTCAGAAACAAGCTAAAGAAGATCTAATTGCAAATGAAGACAAACATTAAGATTACCTTGAGCCAGCTACAAACTCCCCCAATATCAATAATTTCCCCCCATCAATCCTAATCAATTAATATCTTCCTCCTTAACTCCCCATTTTATCTCATCATTCCCATTTTCCCAAACTTGCAGCAGATATTCTAACCTTTTATTCAACTGCGCGGCTGCACGACAGACCTACCATACCCATATCACTGTTTGCCCAGAAGCCCCAAATACACGCCCATGTGGCAAGTGGGGGGAGGCGACACAAATGCATCGACGCATCGATGACCCAAATCGGAATTTATTAGAGTACGAGATATAAAGGTTATCAGAGAAAAATGGAGGAGCGTCGGGAGATCGTGTCTAGCCATAAGTAGCGATCACAGATAGTGGGCGGGCCACGAAGCGGCTGCATAAGATATATACCCCCTGCCCCTCCACGGTGTGTATATGTGTATACACCCTCGGTGTATTCTCGAGCTTTTCCCTTCCACGCGTGTTTGTACGTAGCGACCTATGATAGAGATAGTGAAATGTAGTGCACCAAGTGCCGCACCCCTCCAACCACCCCCGCAGACTCCGCGCGTGGAATTGTTCGTGCGCAGATAACTTGACTTAACGACATCTAGAAGCGATACTTCAACGCACCGAGCACGGAAAATTGTGCTGATAATGCCTGCATATGTTCGTATTATTCCGGCCCATCCGCGATTTACCGCCGGCAATTTGGCTGCCGCGACCTTCGGCGAAGGTATGCCTGCCGTGACCTTTAATCTATTTGCAGTTAGGGGGAGGTTTGGGACACTTGGAGGACGTAGTGGCAGCCAGGATGATCCTTTGCTGCCGGGGGCAAGATTTTATCCTGGGATTCCTGTCATAATCATTTTCCTTCACAGACGTTCTCTCACACCATCAAAGACAAACGAGATATGTTCAATCTTAATTAATTCATCCTGCACATGGTAAAAATCACAGACTTTCATATTTCATATTGCTCCGCAAAGATCATTGGAGACCTTCCAAAGGCATGTCAACAGCATCGCGCTGGAATCGAACGATGCAGTTAAATTAACGCTGGTTGAACAAGGAACCGGCAAAAATAAAGTGTTCGCGAATCGGGGGAACTAATAAAATTACCTGCAAGTTCCCAGGACCGTGGCGTAGTGAAAGCGGCCGATCCCCATCAGGAATATATTTGTACGTGAACAAGCTATCGCGATATAAATCAAGTAGCCCCCCTCCGCTTTCTCCGCTCGATGCAGGATTTTCCTCCCAGAAACGCGAGTTAAACGAAAAAAAAACGAAGAAAAAATACGGGTGGGAGGGGCGGGGGAGGGGTCAAAGCAGATTGGATCGATGGAATGACGAGCCGTTTCCGCTCAAGCGGATTTCCACGGCGTTATTTTCGCGATAGTCGCGAGGCTGGTTAATTCGCCCGTGTTCGCGGTAGGACAGAATGCACGCTGAAAGCGCGGAAACAAGCCCGCGTACAAGCGCAGCCGGTTTCCTCCCGCTTGTGTCTCCCTCTAGCGGCCACTCTTTCGCTCTCGCTCCCGTCGTCGCTGTTTGGGACACGCCACTGCCTATACCGGCCGCGTGGCTATTAGGAAATGAGAAAACAAAATTAAAAGTGTATTACTACTAATTATGTATTTCTTCTAATAGGTACTTTATAGTTTACAAGTTGCGGGAGGTTGTGACGGAGGCACAGAAAAACATGGGAGGGAGGACTAAATTTTTTTTGCGCTATCCTGCATATAGAATCGAAGAAGCCGTGGAGGACTCGATGTGTAACGATTTCTTTGAGGTGAGAGGAGAATCACACACCTGATGCTATCTGCTCAATTCCTACTCCACCTTCTTTCGCGAAGTGTTTTCTATGAAATCGGCACTGTTAATAGTTTTGAATTTTTTAAAATTCGGTTTCGCAGCTTAAAATTCTGAAAAAATTTGCAGACATGTACACCGACGAGTAGAATGTCTCTGATTTTTTTTAGAAGTTTCTAATCACTAGAACAAAAGTAATGGAGCTTAAACTGCAAAGTACGTTTCACCCCGTAACTACCCTAGTAGTAGGGGTATCGGGTTGATACTTGGCAGAAATAGTTTTCCTTGAGGTACCTATCGATTGCTGTACACCAAGTTCAATTTGGTTTGGGGGCACTTTTCACTATGCTTATCCGACTAGACCCTTACCTTGCATAGGGAGGAGGGTCGTAGGTTATTTGAATAATATAAAAGGGGATCGCGACTAAACTGGGGTTAATAGGTAGTCCAGCAGCAACTACCAAAGAAATCTATATCCTACACGCGTTTTTAATTGAATAAATAAACAAAATCCATACACACAACGGGCAAACCCTAAAGTCCTCTGATCCGCACCTTTCAAGAAGCACCATAAATAGAAATATTACGAAAACTCCCTGACCGCTGGTACACGTCTGCTCTCACCCAGCGAACGTATCCTTTTATTTGCATGAACGTCAGATAAAATTAATTCCCCTCATTTCTCCCGCACCCCCTCTTCCGACCCCCATCCGAGCCAAGAAACGATTAAACGTTGCTTCTTCGTAACACATCGCTTCCATTATATTTCTTCCCTCTTTCTTTTCCCTTTTTCTTTAAATTGGTAATTGAACGATCGCTCAAGAGAACGGACTACTCTATCGCGGCCGGTTACTATGTAAATGAAAATAATAATTGCAAAATACGGGAAGAGCGCGCGGGAACTTTCTGTATACTACGTAGACGGATTTTATAATCGCTCATTGAAATGGATCAGAGCAAGTTCCTTCGCTGTCAAGCCGCGCCGGTTGCCCTTTTGCGCCGTTGAATCTAATTACTGGAACGTCAGTTTTACCAACTTTCCCGCGTTCCGCATCTTCCGAAATTATTCCGCGCGCTACCGTTATAATGGCCCTTCAACGGCCTATGAAGGTAACCACCGGCTGAAAAGATAATTCATTTAAGTTTCCCGCGATAATAATGGACCCCCGGGCTTTTCAAATCTAGATAAAATGGTCGCCCGTTCAGCACTCGGCTACCATCGCCGTAGACCAGCTCCCCCTTTGCTAATTATTTCAATCTTCCCACTGCCTTATTCAGTGTGTTAGATAACAATGCCGGGAATGTACAACAAATAACCGTTTCCATTCGAAAAGGAGCTCATTTCAATTAAACACCGTTTGCTTCTTGAATGGATGTTGTAACTTTGGTGGGAGTTCATCGTTTTTGGAGCGCAAATAACCAAGTTCCCCGATGATGTTATATAAGATAACGCCACCAGCAGGGATGCAAAAGCAACAATTTATCCCCTTCTCCCGTAAATGTAGCCCAAGAATCGAAGTTGCCGGGGGACGAACCTCGAGCATCCTTCGGCTGCTCCCACGGTGTTCGACAAACTATCACCAAAGAAGTTTTAAAGCTGACCGAAAGTGGCGACACCGGCAGACGAATGACTAGCGACTTTTCTCGGCCAGCAAACTTTCAGCCTGCTATGCATGGAAGCCATCCACGCTAATAAAACGAAAAAGCCAGGCCCGTGTTTTATCGGGATATCACCGATGATCGAATTCCTTGGCTTATCTTTGCTGCGACCAGAATATTTATGCACGAGTAGTCGACGATGTACCTATTAAATTCCGTCTGATTCTGTTATATCTCTAGAGATTTCTACTTTCTGGGGGAGGGGGGTGAACATGCTGTCAGTGCTCTTCTCGAATTATTGTGGAACTTGCGCGATATTATATGGGCACAACTTGTACACCTATTGTGTCGCATCGTGGAGGACGAAGGGTAGGAAGAAGATGAAGATAGACCGAGGTTGGGGTTAAAGAATTTTGAACGACAAAATTTTGTTGGATTATCACTGTTGCATTTTCATAATGGTGTGGGGAATGTAATAGATGCAAAGCAAGGAAAATTTGACACGATTTGAAAATTCACCTGACTAATTGGTAATACTAGTGTAACTTTGAGATGATTCTTCATTTCGACGTTTCTTCACCAGGGAATACAGAACAACTGACTGTATTTTTATATTCTTTATAAAGAATAATAATAATAGTAATTCTTTGTTGTACCAGTAGACATTAAGTACGAAAATAACAAAAAGATAAGAAAACAAATACATATAAGAAAACAAAGAAGAGAAAAATAGTAGAGTTAGAAATTATATAGTATATGTAAAAGTAGAAGTAGAGCAGAGATAAAACAATTTCTTTCATGATTCTCTCATGATCAGTTTACGAAAAAATCATAGGAGGAAGGAAACGCCAAACGAGATTTAAAAAGTCACCGCGCGACAAAGCTCTATGCTGTGGACAAATCGTCCGTGAAATGGGGAAATTCACGAGGATGCCACGGAAAATCCACGTTTCGTCCCCGGAATACCTTATGACTGAATCTTGTTAACATTCAGACATGGACAGATACGTTCGAACAATACGTAAACGCGATTGTGACAGCGTCCATCGAACGTAATGTATGATTCTTAAACTCATTCCAAATCAAAGCTGCAATTTCGAGCAAGAGCAACCAACATCCCTATGTCAGAAAATTGAGTAAAGCCATCACCAAAAAAATAATCATCTTCAAGGTTCATTTTATCTCTACACAGTGTTGTAAAAACAACCCCTTAAAATTGGAATTTTTTGGGCTCTAGTAGAAAATTGTAATAACGATCATCTTTACAAGGTAATCAACATGAGTTAAGATACATATTGAAATTAATTTTATTTTGATAATTATTTAATAAAATTTTATTTTGATAATTATTTACTAAAATTTTATTTTGTGTTTTAATCTTTTACTTTTGATCCAGCAAAGCTATTATATATTCTTCGTCGAGACATCCTCCGCGAGTTCCCCAAGTTCCATAAGTTTTTGAATTACAGAGTTCGCGATGATCCCTTGTCAGAGGCGCGTGGACCTCCGTTCAAAGGAGTCCCTACGCATCTAGGGACAAATTACTTTCCGCGAGTGGCGTTGCACGCCTGTGCCCGTTCATAAAACATGTATAATAAATACGGTTCTCGCGTCGCTGCGCTTGCGTGTGTACGAGACGGTGGTTCCGTAGTGGGGGGCTTTTGGATCGATCCTTCAGCTTTATCTGCGCTGCTCGGCCGAGAGTAAAAGGTCCTTCATTTGTACAGGCTGGCCATCCTTCGTCAATGAATGCCAGAGCATCCACAGACGGATGGCTTTTCTTACTCTCCCCGAGCTTTGTCGGGGCATCGAATACTCGCAGAAGCTTGATACCAATCCGCGATTCTTCGATGCCCCTGCGCCATGTGCAGCAGCTTTGCGATAGTTCTTAAGGCGTAGGAAGTTTGGCGGAAATGAAGGACTTCGGGCGGGAGGAAGCACGAAAATAGTCTTTGGAATTGAGTGCTTGCTGAGATTTGGTTTTCCAGTTGCTGCCGATAAATAATTCGCGAGTGCTCGATACGCTGTTTACTTTTGGGCTTCGAAATTTTGGAGCTGGGACGGGGCGGACCAAATGACTATCTCCACAATTTTTGTGCTTTTCAAGTTAGCTGCTCAAGAAGCAACACTTAGTGCACAAATAGTGTATGTCCACATTTTGTGAAATTTGAGTTTTTATATGCTACAAATAGGTCTTGACTGTTTTGTTATGTTGTATACAAATCACATTTGTATCTACTTCATGCATGTCCATGAATCTTATGTGGGGTTGGTGACGAGCTTACAACGCATAGCGTCAATTATTCTAAGCCGCCAATGAGAGTGTTGCGCGAAAGAGTCCCCTCTCGCTCACTCTCGGGTTCTCTCACTCTCAACCGAAGGATTCCATGAAATGGTGGGGATAGCGAGCGAGCATACAACGCATAGTCGAAATGAGCTTATAACGAGAATTTACTGTATTTTAAGGAAAACACCATGCGAGTGACTTACACCACTATGAATCTCGGCCCCCCATGTAACATTGCATGTTTAAACTTGTGTTTTTTTTCGAAAACGTTAAAAGTCGACATACAATATTTGTGCACTAAGCCATCGATATATGAGGTGGTTGGTATCTGTGCAAGTTTTTGATGACCATTTTTAAAATGCGGAAGAAAGAAAGGAGGTTACTTCAGAAACGAGGTTTTAAGAATCTTCCGACATTTCTTTACATTTTCATTCCTGATTCCTCATTCCACAGGCGATATTTTATAATCTGTGTGTGGTAGGTAAAATTCTATTAAAAAGTATGTCTAGCACTTTGTCCCCTTCGTCGACCTACCTGCGCATACTATCGATTATCTTGTGCCGCCATTAATTAATTTTTTAATTGCATTCTTTTGATTAATCGTAATAAGTCAGTTCAAAGCCCCACAGGCTTCTAATATTAAATTCAACGACTCAAATAATATAATTCCGTACTGTATTAAAATCTGTCTGCTCTTATGTCAATGACCTCACAATCTCACATTCATGAAGACTATTAGCAAATTCGATAAATAAATGAATACCCACACCAAATATTCTGAATTTCTATTTTCAACCCTTATTTTTAATGCACTTATTTGTTCGCCATGTTCAATGGAAAGTCGAAAATATCTTCTAAACGATTTTAACTATAATGTGTTTTGCATATTCTATTATACATTTAATATTATCAATTTACACCGTTGAGAATTTGCACTCAATGACGTACTCCCCAAAAAACAATTTTTTCAACAATTCGTAATCATCGCCCATAATAATTATCGCCATGATAATTATTTTCTGTAACTCTATCATGATTCGTTCCCATTCCCCTATATTGAGTGTGAAAAAATTAACTTTAAGCTCTTTGAAAAGATGGAATCGGAGATGGGGAGGGGAACCACGGGAAATGAATATAACGAATCACTCTTGCGAAGCACTCGCGACCAGTTTCGAGTTATAGGAACGGTAGGTAACTGCCATTATTACGCTTTTTATTAGTCACGTCCCGAAGACCGTGCTCGCTAATTTACAGAGACGTTCAGCGTCGAAGGGGAAGTTTCAAAGAAGTTCCCTTAACAAGCTCCACCTAGTGTTTCCTGATTTCTCGTTTCCGCGCATTTACAAAGCTTCCTCGCGGAACAATATTACTACATATTTCGGTGCAGAGCTTTCTTGACTTCGGGATGCATGAAATATCAGCCAACCGTGAAAATTCTCGTGGAATTCAAAAAACAGTGAAAGACGTTTTAGTTAAATAATTTTCTCCACCATAAATTATTTTTTAATTTTTTATTATTATTAAATACCAGCAGTAATACTAAGATTTCATTTCTCCAGTAAAATATACATGCATGTTAATTATTAATGGATCAGAACAAAAGAAATAGGTGAAGTCTGGCAATATGCATATTTTTATATTTTTCTGAACGTCTGTTTACTGACCCTAATTCATCATAATTTTAGTCTGAATTTAATAAGTAATTATATAGATATAATATTTGCCATTAAAAGAAGGGGAAAAAGTTTAGTTGAAGAAAATGCATATTGAAGAATTCGGAGATTAAATTTTATTTTCACCAGATACATTTTCAGAGTAAAAGAAAACTTGAATTTAATTAGAAGATTTTTTGTGTATATCTTTAGCAACAAGGAACAGAATGAACTGCTCTGTTTCTAATGGGCCACCATGTATGGTCAATTAATTCAACCCTCCTCAGACATCACGCAATCGTTTAAATAATTTTAATTTTCCACAATCGTTACTGCAGGATGTAGTGCACACTATATGGAACCGAAAAGGGGAAATTCATTATTCTTGAGGTAAAAAATTGTACGCCCAAGGGAAAGCCGTTTTTCTTCGGGAGATTTTAAAATTCTGCAAAACTTTCTGTGCTCCTGCTTCCCGATTTACCAGAGATGGATATTTAAATTATGAAAAGATAAACCTGGAAGTAAGGAACACAGTGGAGGCAAAGAGTAAAAATAAACCTTTAAATTCTGGAAGTAAATCCTTTTTTTGTAACATGGATCATGGCAGACCGAACGGGACGTAAAAATTCAGTCATTCAACTCATACTCTTACCAGTTCCTTCATGATAGTGAGTATAAAATTTCATATCTTTTAATAAGTTCTGATGTTAGATTTCCTGTGGAATATTTGCGAAGTGTGAAATAGCATTCTGACAGATTTTTTTAATAATCTATACACATGTAGGTATACATGGTGTTCAAGGCTCGACGCAAAACGTTGTTGTATTAAATACGAATTTATTAATAAGAAAGTACGGTTTAGTCAATAGCATTTTTAAACAGTATACAAATTAGTAAATAAGCTTTATTCATATTACTGCATTAAGCATTATAAAAGGCACACTTTAATTAATAAACCATTAAGCCCCCAATACCTACTTATTTATTTTCATTTTTTTAGAGAGTTCCAAGTACCATAAATCCCTGTATACCGAGCACCACCCTCGCAAATGACTCTCTTCCCATGGCAATTCGAAAACCCATTAAATTTCAAGTTAATCCTTCACCCTCCCCGGACGATATCAGACTGACAGAGTAAAGTGTATAATGGACGTTGGCCACGAAGGACAACTCCTCGTATCCTTGATCCTGAACGGAGCCAAAACTGCATCTGGGCTCAGCTGGACATAACGATTGTTCAATGGATACGGAAACTGCAGCTTACTACTTGAAAAACACAGTATAACTCAGGTTACATATGTCTTAGTCTACCTTTATTTCATTAATTTATCAGTCAGATATTTTAATCCTGTTTACCACCTCTTGAGAATTAAATTTAAATTTGTCTTCTTCAAATTCAAATATTCGTCTTTACGCCTCTGTTATTTGAGCTCACTGAAAAGCATTTACATTTCCATCAAAACACAATAATTACACTTTTATACCTGGTAAAAAGTCACCCTAGGTGTCAGCACGTGTTGGTTTCGTTCCAATCACGGGAGAAGGTAGCAGTGATCGAGTAAGAGTAAGATAACAACGAGTGATATCATCACCTTTCACGGAATTTCGTAAAATCATTTTTTTAAAAGATCAAAAGTTTTTTAAAACAACAAATTCAATGGAGAGATGAATAATACCGTGTGTCGATCGATGAAACGGGAAGCAACCTCTTCCTGAAACGTGGAACTCATAATGCAGCACGACCAAAAAATATGAAGAGTGGGGGAGGGGGTGCGCGTACATCCCAACAAGTTAGTTAAATTAAATGAGGAATTCCGGGGTTTCGTTTCACCCCTGGGGGAAGAATGCGTATGTGGACGGTTTGCCGGGTGCGTTCGCGAATTCTTCGTAAAAATCGTTCGATAATAATTGACTCAATTAAAATGACGTACACGCGTTGCAAAAATATTATTCTGCAATTTACGCGCGTAACCGTAGAACCCAGCCTGTTTCTACTCCCATTTTCAATGGCCACGATTGCCATCAGTCATGGTGCATACATAAGTCGTGGTCGTAGTCATTCGTGGGGACTTATTTACAAGTATGAATTAAAAGAGAGGGGTATACACTGATTTTGACGAAGCTTTGTCGATGGGTAGAGAAGTGAAAAATATCTGATTTATATTCGACTGCTCGCGCAGACACGTGACAGTTTACGAGAAATTTAACGATAAACATCGTGTTTCATTTGCTGATCCGGCAGGTCTGTAATAAAGTATCATAGAGAAAAATGTTTGCTCACTATGATGTGTCCCTTCAAAATAATAAATAGAATTTTTTATAACTTAAAAAAATAATCGTGCCATTTTATTTTCTGAACAGACCTAAACTCGCTACAGCGCTATTATTTCAGTCAAAAATCAGTTCAAAGTGAAAGTTATATATACTTCTGATAAGGTGAACCCACAATCCATGTATGTAAATTAATTTCGTTGAATGTATAGGCAATAACTTGAATCCCTTGCCTTAAAATGACATCTTCTAGATGTCACGGATTTTTTTCTAATTAAATTGTCAGACAAAGGGTTAACCCAACCGCAAATAAATAGAAAAATAGGGTGTCCTAAATTTATGCAACATGCCACATCATATAAATTCCTCGTGTCAAAAGGAGCGGTAAAGTCCTTTACCGTTTTGCAATCCGAGCTTTCATTCCCAAGAAACGAGCAATTAAAGTTTCGGGGTCCAACGACCAGAGTCCAGCGCGCGCAATTTAAATACAACTTAGTTGCTCCAAACTTTAACCACTTGTACCTCTGAAACAAAGCCTCGGATCGCGAAACGCTAAAAGACTGCTTAGCTCCATTTAGAACGCACAATCTAACACAATTCATCCTGCGCCATATTTCTGAAGAAAAATATTATTACTATACTTCGTAACTAAAATAAATGATTGGACTTCTCACAAAATAAATCACAATCCCTAAACCGCTTCAAATCACTGAATAAGCGAGTAGCACAATATTTCGCCAACCTTCCGAACTGCTTCGACGCATTACGTTCTTTTTGTTTAGCGCAGCGAGTCGGAGCACCGCGACCGGCAACAACGAGAAAGTAATAACCGCACGGCGAAATGACAAATTCGCTGCAAATATTGCGGGGGACGTCGTGTGCATCGTAAATCTTCGTTACGGCTATAATGTGGCCCGTATAACGATTTCCAGCGTGGCTCGTAAGACGCGAAAGAGTTTTCCAGCTCCCTGTCGCGGAAATGCAAGAAATCCCTTACTGCAAATTCGCGACATTAACGCTTCTATAAGCCGTTATTTTAACCGGGTGGTGAGGCCGCGCGAAAACAAAGGGACGACTCGTTCCCTCGCGCTTTAATACCCGCAACCCTCTCTTTCGCCCTCCTCAGAACGTTTCGCTTCGTAAGACGCGTCGCCCTTCTGCTTTTTTCTACCATCCCTTTTTAGTTTTTTTTCCGGACCCACGTTTTGAGGAAAACCGCCGTAAACTTGGCGGCAACCCGCACCGACGAGTTTCCAAGTTGTTACGTGCAACGGGGGACGGCGGAGGGGGGGGGGGCGAGGAAGAAAGTTGTTTTGCGATAACCGTGTGTATGCAAATTGGCAATGCTCTTAGCCGACTCGAATTACTCTGTCAAAGGCGAAGATTGCAAATATCGGGGCGAAGTCCTCTAACCTTAGACGATTCGCGGGAACTTGATTCGTTAAAAGTTAACGGTTTGAAAATTTGGATTCCTCGCAAGAGGATGGAAATCTGAGTGGACCTATTTTCCACCTCGCCGCGTCCCTTGGAGGTGGAGTCACTCTCTGAACTGGGTGAACGTGATCTGTGTGTGGTGAATTTACAAATGTCTCGGAAATCAATTACGAAATCTGAAATCGGTACATGGGTCATCGGGTCACGCCTCATAAATTTCAAAGTAGAGGATATAATCAGCAAGAGGTCAAATTAGCTGCTCGAGGACGCCTGAAAGTGGTTACCCCCACTACAACACTTAGCTACCCGGTCAGTCTCATCTGAGTTTCCCTATATTTATTTGCAAGCACACACTTTGAGTCTGTGAAACTCAAATTCGAGGAGATCAGTCATTTAAAATGAGGAAAAGCGTCTTAAGTGAGTAGATGAATTTGATTGCACTGGACCCTTCGGTTAACGAGTTTTTTGTTTCAGATAATTACGACAGCCGGAATTATGTTCGCCAGCAACAAATTTTTTTCAAACCCTTCTTACTACTACCACTGTAACATTGAAAAAAGTTATTATTATTGCATAAAAAATGTGAACACATTCTTCGAATGTCAATTAATTAACGTACAAAATTTGGAATTATAATATTCAATAGTTTTCTTTTAAAAAATTCCCCCAAATTTGCCTTATTTTCAGGGTGTCAAACTGGAGAGACCCCTTAATCTGGCAAATTTATTACACGACATTGAATTGATATTGTTTCAAAAGTCATTGAGAATTCTGCTGCTCCAGCTCTCTGACGAGGATCAAAAGTACAGAAACTACAGGTCAGGAGGATGAAAGTCGACACCCTTGAAGATCATCCCTGCAGATCGCATATACGCTGATTGTGGCGCATCTATCAATTATGCGGTACACACGCATGTGTCCACAGCGATAGGGCACAGATCACATATCGTATAGTGCATTGTGGCAGCATTCAATCGCATGCCACAGTCGCACCGATATGCTTGTGTAATCCATGCATTCTGCAGCGAACACAAAGGAGCTGCCTCTTTCCAGCGACGGAGAACGATATTTCCAATACCACCTGACTTCCTATCACCAAGTTCTCTTCACCGCTGCGAAAGAAAATTCCTTGAACAAAATTATATCTCTCAAACTATTGTCAACAAACTTTGCACTGAGGATGTCGATCTCAATTCACGACACAAAGGAGAATTATTTAGAAGTTAGACTGCTGATGAGTTCAATTTAACCCCCGTATCCAAATTTTTATTGTACGTGCCTTAGAACTAGGTTTTGGATACTAATTATCATCTAGGAGAAAAGGGGAGAGGGTTGGAATACAAAATCTTACGAATTCTTGTACTAGGGGAGGGAGGGGATAAGAAATCGCCCAAATTACTCTCACGTAATTTAAGGACATAACCGTAAACATGGGTCAAAAGTGACCCAACATCGGCTGAGCGAGGATTTTGACCAACGGCGGATTTAACGGGCGGCTGATGAGCAGTTGCCACCTGGGTCCCTGCCCAGAAGGCCCCATTCTCAAAAGAAATTATGATTTCATCCAAACTATATTTTTTTTCTGTAGATATTTTTCTCTACACTTAGCCCGTTTTTAGTAAACTACCTTTTTATTTTCCCGAAAAAATGGGCCCCTCAGAATATTTACCATCTGGGCCTTTTTCCTTAAACCCGCCACTGATTTTGACCTATTCTACGTTAGAGGGAGTGACCAAGGCACCTCCACAAAGAAAATGCTGTCTAAGAATTACTTTATTCCTCTACTCACGAAAACCCAATAATTAGCACGTTAAGTCTTAACAGCACCGCTTTCCATTAATATCGAAACAACTCGACTCCATATTTTCCATTAGCATCCCTCCGCTCGCGACGCGTAACATCATCATATAGTCGTCGTTCGGCTGCGACTGCAATCTAATAACCGAAGTATTAGCGGCAGTCGGCGAAGTTCGTCGGAATGTCTTGCTACGCGCCACTGTTAACCATTCAATTATTATCATAATTGTTCTTATTGCGCCGGCGACGTTCGGCAAAACAGATCCTTTCGCGAAGTAGAGGGACACGGG
The DNA here is from genome assembly GCA_029448645.1 of Andrena camellia. NCBI lineage: Eukaryota > Metazoa > Arthropoda > Insecta > Hymenoptera > Andrenidae > Andrena > Andrena camellia. The sequence goes on along the minus strand of CM055681.1, from coordinate 1,097,620 downwards.
GATTCCCGGCGACATCCTGCGAGGACTGGAACACACAGCGCCGCGCTTAAACTTACATTGCAGTGCTCAGACGCGGAACGTTTCGCAACAGTTCCTGCACACAAAGACACGGGTAGCATGTACGAAACAGTCTATGCAAGGAAGTTGTACAGTGCTGTGCAAAAGTCCTGGACCACTTTTTGGATACACATTTGCCGTTGATTGTTTTAATTCAGCTCGAAGAACGTACGCTCCAACATATATGAGGCGCTTACTAATTGTAAGGTGGAATAGGGGGAGTTTTTCTCTTTTTTTTATTAAATACGTTCAACCTAAACGGGTCTATAAGCAAACATTCCAAAAATGGGGTACCAGGAATACTTCATAAGTATATAAACTGGACTCAACAAGATTTTAATTGAATACATAATAAGATTGACTAAATCTAGGTTGGGTGTTCATAATGTTGTGTGCTAAATTCAACTTATTTATATACTAGGTTCATCTTACACCCACTCACGTGGATTTTGACACTATGAATCTACTAGGACTACCAAAATTCTTCAACCCTCGTTCATCCTTTTTGAATACACCATGGATATGTTCTCAAAGGAACCACACCGCAGAAATTACTGAAACACCCTGTACGAACATAACGAATAGACCACATACCCTTGCGCGCGTGCACGATGTCCCAGGAACGTGGAGTAATAAACGCAGGAAGATAATGCTCGATCATCCTGGAGGGCAACAGGCTACGTCAAAATGTTCCGTTCGCTTAAGCCCAGCCCGTGTAAATATACGGAAAAAGTTAGACACATAGTTTTGAAGTTTCAGCGACTGGGTATCACGCGCTTCGTAACTACCCTGCGAAGTGCACCTGCTTCGTCTAGCGAGCAGTAAGCTCGGAGCTTCGCGTCCTCTAGTTAATTTGATGAAGTAGTCGGACTGTGTATTACTCGATCTGGATCGATCGTTCCTGTTGGGAAGAAAGGGACTGTTACAACGTCGAATGGAGCTCGAATGTTTCATGCAGTCGGTGGTGTTTCTATGATACGAGAGGTGGAAAAATTGGGTCCAAAAGAAGCTACGAAGAGGAACAATTACTTCTGCTTTCAGCTACCAATCGATTTTTTATTTTTTATCACAACTCTACATTTTATTGAAAGTAGAATCTAGGATCGGATTCCGAAATTATTACCGGGGATTACGAGTTACATAATTGATCGCTCCATTTTTGCGAGAAATATTATAGAACGATCCCATTTCGAAGTCCCTTTCGAACGGTGCCATTTGTCAAGGGAGGGACATTTTACAGCGTTATCTGACGAGAGGTATTTTTATGCTCCGTGAAAGGATTGCCAGGTCGATCGGGCGACAGATCATTGTCGGCGTAATTCAGCAAAACGAGAACAAGCATCACTCTGTATTAGGAGACAATAAGGGGCTGCGCCATCTGACGACGCTATTAAGGGGCTGGAGATAACCGCGTTACACGCATCCACGAATTAGAGTGGCTATAGAGTTTAACGAAGTGAGTCGACTACGCGAGTCGCAGCCATGCACAGAATAACGCAAACACTTTTGTCCCCTGAAGGGAAGAAGCTAAGAAGTGAGGCAATTAGCAACTGACTTTAAACGAAGTTTCCACACGCTGCATAAGGTGGGGCTATCAGAACTTGAGGAATGATGTTGGATCTTTTGCAAGACTGCTTCAAGCATCTTAGATATTTGAAAATGTTTTCTTTGAGGGAGTAGAGAGCTAGAACGTTCACAGATACGTCGAGGATTTTCCAGAGTCTATCGAACATACATAAATGTCTCACGATGGGAACCTTCTCGGTTGCGGAGACATCGTGTGCCCTTTCAATGTGCCCAAAGACTTCCTTAGATGCTCACAAATATTTCAAAACACGAACCAACGGTACACAATATTCATAAAGGGTAAATACGGGCAGATCGCCCAATGACCTTTTACGTTTCATAAAACTCTAACAGGTGCAAGTAAAGCTAATTATAAATGGAACCTAGTGAGCCGAAGATGACATAAGGATTTCATAAGATTCGCATCGTTGAAAAAGGTAAATGTATTTAAATTTGATTATGCAAATGTCAAGTGATTCAGACCACTTGTAATCTTCAGTGCATTATACACAAGAAGTGGTAAGAAGTTTTCAGGTTATAATTTTGCCGGTCTAACCTAACTTTCCAACCCTAACCTAAGATGATATGAACTCGTTTTAAAATAAAATTCTAAGCTGAACAACCCCCATCTTTTGAAACTCTCAACCCTGTCACGAGAGAAAGGTTCTGAAAAAAATCCAGTGCCCCGCCCCCCTCCACGACTACCCAAAGCTACCTTCATCAAGACGTCAGCGCCTGAAGCGGGGCTTGAACGAAATCCAGCACAAAAGCTGTTATAACAAGATGATTAGAGCACACAGAGACCGGGCAGCGTGTGTGGAGCACGGGCATGCGAGTCTGTTGGTCATCGACTGTTGTTTTATTCAAGAAACTGAATATTGAAACGAAAGTCAATATCGCTCGCCCGCTTTCAGCCGGTGGAAACGGATGCGCCGATATCCCCGTTGCTTATATGAATACAAGCTGAGTGTAGTCGGAAACGTCTGGACGGATGGACGGATGGACGTATCCGCAGCCCTCGATCGTTTCGCGTGGCAAACAAGCCGAGCGGGGCAAATTACTTGGCTGTCTAATTGATCGGGCGTCTATCGTTCGCGATTACCACGGCGTCGCCGACGCGGCCGTCACTCCCGCTGCCGTCTAATGGCCGACGACGAGCGACGTTATCGTTGGAAATTACGCCGCCCCACCGAAACGCGTCTGAAACCGACGGTTTGTTCTAGACTGTTTGCGCTGGTACCGTTCCGCGAACGGGCACATTAGTTTGCCCCCCCCCCCCCCCACCCCTTTTCCCCACCTAGAAATTCCTTTCAATATTGATTCCCTGCCCGACATATTCACGCACGCAGACGTTGTTTGACGAGATATTAATGTCGTTTGGTGAGTCGACGGTGTCTCGTCTTGATAACGTCTAATGTGACGCACCTCGCTATCGATTGAGTCGACGTGCACCGGCTCGCTTTGGTTAGTGCTAAACGGGCGGCTAGAAGGACCACTGTGAAAATGAAAATGGGGAGGGGAGAGTATATAAATCGTTTATTAGACAGAGGTTGAGAGATTGTGCAGGTTTAGTGGTCCCAGTGGAGTTCGTAGGGGAAAGGATTTTGTTCCGGGAAGATTCTTTGAGCAGAAGCTAACTGTAGCTTATGTTCTATTAAGTTATATTTCATAGCCTCAGTTCTAATTTACAGAATACCAAGAATACCTATGTGTGCCGAGTCAAACTGTATCAAACAATGCTAAGCACTATTTCACACAACATCAAACTGCGTCAGGCAATGCTCGGCACTCCTTCAAACAGTGTCAAATAACGTTACCCACTACTTTCAGCAGTATCAAATTGCGCCAAACCTGAAAGCAGTACTCACTCAAGCGGAGAGTATGTTCCGAGACCACCTCACGGAGGTCTGTAAGTTTATTGCACTTCATAAGTGCACCTTTGCATTCGTGGAAGAATATAGTTGGGGAATGATTGATTCCACTATAGCACACAATGTCACTCCATTACGTTTTTCTATCCCCACTTAGAAAGAACTCGTAGCCAACCCCAGTTCCTAGAACCACCCTGTATAATCATACTCCATAAGTCGGACTGTTCATTGTACTTATCTTACTTCTTCATCACTAATTTAGTATTGATCAACAGTGCAATTCCTGAATCATTCCAGTGTTACCCATAAATCACCAAACACTTAGCCTCGCAGGGAGCAAGTGGACCACTGTGCCGCGACGGAACAGTTTTAAACTGCCCAGGAAAATCAAAAGGTCACGTGGAAAGTAGGGCTTAGAGGTTTGGTGACCAGGACCCGCTGTTTCCATTCAGAAAAGTGGATCAAGTTGTTTCTGTAAACGCGAGTTACACACGTGACGCAGACGGATAAACACGTGCATGTGTCGACCAGTGGGTGATCGCGCGCGCGGCTGTATGAGGGTAGATGGTGCGGTGAACCAAAGCCTGGGCTCATACAGAAGTGTTTAGACTTTAGGATGCACATGGGAACGTGCGAATCCGGGCGACGCGGTAACCCGTATTAGGGTCACGTGCAGATTTGCCGAGGTGAGACCCTATCTTATGCGTCCCACGTACACTCATCTCGGAATCAGAAACCCGTCATAAACGATGCAAGGGATATACCCTCCTTCAGGCCTGGTCAAAATTCAGCCCGGTGGAAATCTTCGCGCCCATACAGCGCGAAAATAGTTCGTCAGGGTCTGGTGGGGTCGAGTGACCAGATGACGCGGCGAATTGAGTGGCAAACATTCTGGCCGCGTTTCCACGGCGTACTTAGCGAAACGAGACATTCACGTCGCTGCTCTAGCGTTTGCCGGAGGTACTGCTTCTATACAATCGGGAATATTGACGAAGTGTGATCGTTCAGATCCTCTGAAGAAGGTACTGACAAGGGACATCACCCAACTGTTTTCCGTCTCCATCTCGAAAAAATATTTGACACGTATTTTTTTTTGATTGGCAAACGTCCATACTGAAATTACTAGGGGGTGAAGTTAGCCCTCAAAGTTGGGGTGAAAACACGTTTGCCCCAATATCTCGGAAACTATGCACTATAGAGAAAAATCTTTTAGACAAAAATAATGTATTTTTTTTATAACAAATTCAGCGACGTATTCAGATTTTGTGAAAATTACTATTTTTTAGTATATTGGTTAAACAAATTGACGTATTAGAAATCTAATGTGCCCATCATTCTCCATATTTTTTTATTAGAAGCATTAAAACGCCCTGTCATTATTTTACTATTACACTTTATATTAATATTAACTAAAGGTTAAGTTTCATTGGAACCTAGTGGCTGTAATCTTTCTGTAACCGTACAATAAAATCGTATTATTATTTTTCCTAAGAAAAAATCTAAAACTACCTTGTCTAATGGACCCTCGTTTACATATCGAATAACTATCCACTATTTATTAAAGCATTTTATTATTTTCACAAATCGTTAGTTTGAAACGTGAATTCCCCAAGCCCGTGAACCAACCCTCCGCAACGTAATCCTAATTTCTAAGAATCCCCGTAATCGATTGCCCGATGGCCTACTGTCTCATAAAAATTATTCCGAGCAATTTGCATTTTTATTAAATGAATGGACCCCATTTATCCGCCGTCAGATAGAACCGTCCTTAAACCATATTCTTCCAGCAGGCGGCACCCAGACGCTTTTGTCTTTTTCCAACGGTGTGCTCGCGCTCGCGCGCGCGCGCAATCCAACTTCTCGAACTCTTTGATTAAGTGGTTACGCGATGCACCGCTGCAGCCCTCGCTTAAATAAGTAACCGCGGCTCGCGCTCACCACCACCTACGCGATATCTCGTGCACGGATAAACAAAACGGGGCTGGAGGGTGACGATGGGTTCTTCACTTGCCCCCCCCCCCCGCCCCTACCCCTCCTCCTACACCGCCGCGGTTTTCGAGGCCCGCATACGCTTAATGTCAGCGTATTTGAAAATCAGGACAAGGGCGTAATTACGCGTTAAGAACTCGCGGGCGAAGAGCTTTCAAATTAAGCGAGCGGCTGCAATTTTCGGCGGGCCTTTCGACGCGTACGTACGAGGAAACTGCTCCTCGAAACGCGAAGGTATGTTTACCACTCCGACCCCGCCCGCACCTGCCGGAGCTCACGTGTTTGTGAATGCGGGGGAAGTGGAGCAGGGTAGGTGATCGATCGTTGCGGGCGATGTATCGGTGTTCTTGTTCATCTGTCCATTTTAACTGTATAATACGGGGGTTTAGAGGGGAGGGGTCAGATATATCCTGCTTTTGGTTATTACATCGACGACACTTTTCTGTGTCCTTCCTCTGTTGAAGGGGTAAACCACTGTAGCGCCACAAAAACGTAGTGTAGCTTTAATAATTGTTTGTGGGTAAACAAAGAAAGAAGTGGAAAATCTGTTTAAACGCATTTATTATCCACATCTTAAGTAGTTTCAAGCTATTTTTTTTCTTTTCTTTTTTTCAAAATGGCACTTTAAACGCATTTTTCTCAGAACCACGTTTTTCAAATTGGCCAGCAGCACCATATGCACAAATTTTATTTGATTCACTTGAAACTTTTACAGTGGCTTTTAAACTACATTCTCCAATTGAATGATTTGAATGAAACTTGCCACGATTATTCCTCACATCAATATCTAGTCTTTATAATGCCGATTTTTTTTTTAAAAAAAAAATAATCGGTTTTTTATTAGGTGTACCTCATAATAATCGTTAGAAATTTCTACTTCATTGTGCAACTCTTCGACCGCCTTGACCATATTTTACTAATAACTTTAAATTAACCACGCTTTTATGCAAATTACCCATCGTCTACTTCTTTCGGCTTAACGCATTCACGGACACGTCTGCGACTGCATAATATTTGTACATCTAAACGATTTGCCCGCACTCGCGCACGGACGACTAAGCAATTGGAATGCAAGTGCATTCTCGGTGCACCAGTATAGGTACTTGACTATTGTCATTCGCGGTGCCCCACAAAATGGTCCATAGGTATACGCGTACAAATGTCCTTCCATGGAATCGAAGCTAATCAGACTGTTCCTTCTATGAGCGGTACACAGTTTTTCCAATTTCCACAAAAAAGTATGGAATATTCATGTTTACCAATTAAATCAAGTTTCTGGTAATTTTAAAAATAATATTTTACGTACAAGAATATCATCAGTAATTATACAAATAAATAAAATTAAGATACGAATTTGAAGATATAATTACTTCTAATAGAACTATCTTCTTTTTATTACAATTCACAGTTTAAACTTTCTTCCAACCCCTACTGTAAATAATTTCAGTCAAAAAAGTCCCACGAACTGCCACAAATCCTTGAACATCTAAACTCTCACCAAAGCTAACGAAAAATCCTACACAGTACAGTCAATCCAGCTAAAAACACTTTGTACTCCAAAATCATTTCTAACGCCCAGCAGTGGTGCCCATACACGGTCGCCTGAAGTAGAATTCAACGCGTTAAGCGCCTTGTTTTAGAGGGACTCAGTACACCGAAGGGGATGATCCCTCAACTGTGACAAACGGCCTACAGAACCCAACCCGGAAATACCGTAAAAAAAGCAAGCAACAAAAACGAAAAATAAAACCAAGGATGATCCGTTAGACACGCGGTCAATAGTACCTACCATAAGCTGAGCGAAATCGTAGACCGTATAAAGCCTTCGCGTGCCGTCGGTCCGCGGCAATTATCCCCGAAAATGGCCCCGGGCGCGCGCGCGCGCTTATGGCCATCGCATGAATATTTACTTGCACGGTGCGCGCGCGCGGGGAAAATCGGCTATTTAACATTTGTTAAAATTATAACGTTCATCCTGGACGCGGATATAATCGAGTGCCTGTGTGTATAAATATATAATCGGGCGGACGGTCGGCGCGCGCGCGCGCGCACGCCCACGCAATTCGTGCGTCAAGCCGATATTTCCGTATCGACGGTAATTTACTGACGTGCGCGTGTCTGAAATTCAGTGATTGCACGTCGAACTGAATTTTCATCCTGCTGCACACCCCGCGCGAGGTTTATCCCCCTCCCGCGCTCGCAAACATACGCGCTGCAACCGACATACGCGTACGTATACCTAATAACGAGGCGGGTATGTAATTACGTAATGCAATACCAGCGATCCTACCCGCCCTCGAGGCCGAGATACCGTGACGCGTGTTTGGAGCATGCACCGATTACGATAAACACTCGGCGAGGTTTCTTGATACGGGCTTGCGGACCTGTAACGAGGCCGCACGAGGGAAGGGTTGGAGATGGGCGGTAGTGGAAACGAGGGAGGATTCGTTTCTGGGAGGGACAGATTTCATGGAGGGGGTAATGAAAAGTCGCGTTGAGTAATGAGGAATTGTTTGGATGTGAAATTGGGGATGGGGGCACTCGTGGATTCGAATATGCGGGGTGCGGGGTGGCTTCCCCTTTTGTAGAGTTTAGCGGATATGTAGCTTTATGGAGCTTTGTGTTCGATGGAGTTTTATGTTTTTTGAGTTTACCAATCGAAGGGTGCAGGGGAAAACCAGCTGAGTTCAAAAAATTTAACGACGACATTAGGATCGAATAGTGTTGCTTTTATAGGTAATTTAAACGTGGCAAATGGTAAAGATAATTTTGTTACCAAATGATAGATATAATTAAAAGAAGTAACTTTTGTCTTGAAACTTTTTTTCTATCTCTTACAGTTCGCGAGTTATAACACAAAATCGAAAAGTAGCCGAATTTTCAGGGGGTAATTTCACCCCCTTCGAGTGAATTTGGGCCGCAAACAAAAATTCCGTTGTAATCAGGAGGTAATCCCCTACATATTCAGAAAGTTTCAGAATTTTCAGGTTCGGAATCATTCCTTGTGAGTGACAAGTTAGTGAAGATTTAAGAGACTCATTAAAACTCTTTCCTTTCTTGGAGCGTAAGAAAAACACACCAAGTGTACTCCTTTTATTTAAGTCTATTTTTTGTGTGTACATATACATGGCAAAAGCTAGAAAACAATTTTAAAGAAAAGTTTACACCCCTAACGAAAAACAGATTGAAGGGGAAAACGTCTCGCTAACCTTGAGCAGCCAATTGAGTCTGTCTGACTATAAATGCTACCAAGAAAAGGCCCACACTCGTCAAAGCAAACCACAAATATTCCAATTTAACTGCACCCTACACCAGAAAATATTCTACCTCCCCCAAAGGAGGGTTAATTTCACAGGAAACTCAAAACTGATTACCTTTACAAAAAGCCCAATTACTGGTGACCATCCCGACAATAATTTCTCGTCTGTCTCATCACCAAGATTACAACCATCCCTAAAATATCCTGACGGACGTTTTTAATGGTACGACACAAAGATGGAAGTTCGTAACGGGCAGATGGAAGAACCCGCGAGAAAGACGCGTATAAACTTTACATTTGACGGCGACTTTAAAATCGGCTGATATAAAACCACCTGGATAGGTGAAACGCCCATGGGACCGAGGATCCAATGCTATTCCCGACCCAGGGGTCATCCCAAGCGACTTCGCTTTCCGTTCGGATGCGAGGAGCCGAGCTCGAAATACCGGATATGGCTTCAGACGTTTTTCGATCGTGTAGAAAATCAAGCCCCCGCGAATCGGCCCCCCGCGGGGCTCCTTTCGATGACTCTGCAGAGGGAAAAGCCTTCAAACTGGCGGAACAGATGCTATTGTTCTGCTGTTTACGACGACTGAGGTGACGGAACTTTTGAGAAATGATTATGAAAGGTTGGAATATTGGGAAATTGCTGTAAAGGAGTCTGCTTTTTATTATTTACGCAACTGCCTTCATTAAAATTAACCCGAGATAAATGCAATTTAAAGTACATTTGGTATGCTATTTATTCTCTCGTGTCTGCGTCTTGTGCTAAAGTTTATTACGTGCAGAATCAATCAAGAGATACAATCGATTTAACAGGATGTACTTGTCAGGACATGCGATTTATAAAAAAAGACGTGCACCTCTGCATGGGGTCTTATAACATTGGCATGTAGCTTTGTATTGCTATAAAAATGAATTTTACTACTTCACTCTTCCCCTCTATGAATGTCCCAAACTTTACAACCCCATTTTTTACGCTTCCCATAATTTTAGAAAAATTTCTTCCATTACTTATTGCATTCGTATGGAGTACAAAAAACAATCCTTATTTTTTGCATGTTGAGCAGGGAGCAAAAGCTGCAAGAAAGATTGTAAAATGAACGACTTTTTTTTAAATATGATTGTTGGAAAAACTTAAATTGCAACACCAATTCAATCTTTTTAACAATCCTAGGTACTAATAAAATAACCGACGATTTTTGCAAAGTGCAAAATTACACATAACTGGCAAAACGTCTCAAAATAAATTAAAAATTAATTTACCTCAAGACATTGCAAAATACCAATAGTAGGAAGTATGAACTTAAACCAGAAAGTCACAAATCTGTTTTTCTTCATTTATAATCACTGGAATATCAAAAATCCCATCAACTATTTCTCCCCCAAGGTAATACCTACTATAAATTGAATTTTACTATATTTTTTATTCCGCATAATTGTGCAACTATAGATCCAAATAGGCAGTAATTTGACATGGAAAGTGTTAAAGCAATATTCGATGGGGAAACAATATTTTATGAATATTGAAAAGTTTCATGGAAAAATATCACTTAACTTTTAATGTTTCGCGAAACATTAAAACTTCAAGCGAACGCCCCACGATTCGTTTGCACGAGGTTCATCGATTCGACCTCGTTCTTTTTTTTCATATCGCTGTTATCGTTTACAACGACGCGTCGAAGTGCAGCAGAATTTTGAGTGCTTTCTAATTACCTAAGCTTTCATTTTCCAAGACGGAAACGAGAAATGCCGCGAATTTAACATATGTTCTATGTTATTTTTAATTACTTTATCGAATTTATCGATTTTCGCTTGAAATTATTTATTTTTCGTGTCACACAGTACATTACAATTTTAAAAGTCTTAAGCAGCTTTAATGAAGTTTAGAATAAAGCTAACGGGAAATCAATTTCATCTCTCACAAGCTTCATATTTTAACTTAAAATATTTTTGTGGTATAAAATTAAACAGGAACTATTTTCTATGGAATAAAATTAAGCAGAAATTATTCATTACGCAAATAAATTTAGCAGAACATATTTATTATGGAATACAATTATGCAAAATTTATTTTCTGCATAATAAACCTGAACGAAAATTAATTATTTATAGAATAATCATCGATTTGATTATTTGAAATACATAGCATATGTTGTAGAATTCTCATAATTTTTATTCTTCCTTCTTTTTAGTCTTCACTAAAAATAGATATCCATTTTATTCAAAACTCCACACCTACTTCAAAGTCTCTTAATTTTTAAACTTAATAACAACGGTAAAAAATTTAAGAAAAAAATTCACACACAAATTGTACAATTAAAAAATGTCCCCAGTAAACGATGTAAATAATTTCCAATCAACCCTATTTCAAATCTAGCTAAACTTCTCACAAACTAAAAAATGCTGAGACTTTCATCAACCCGGTCTAATTTGTCGCAAAGAAGAGAAATAAAATAAAGCCAACCCAGCCTGAACAAAGCGGCGATATTTAAAATTCCAACAGATGAATTAAAGCAAATTTCCATTCTTGTTGGAGCGAGGGGTGAGAACAACGGGGCGGCGACCGTAAAGAGAGCGGAAATCGAGCAAAAACTCGACGATATCCAGTCGACTCGCGACTCGTGCGAGATTCATCGATTCGGACCCGGGGTCCAGGCCTAGGCTCCGATAATGTTTCACGTCTCGCCCGTTTCACGCGGAATCACCGAACGTAATATCGCCCCCGCGTTTTATTCTTGCGGCGTAATCAAGTCGCGAGCGCCCTGGCCCCGGTGGCGTCGTCAAAGGGCGCCCAATAAAAGAAGTCAAATATCAATACGCGGCATGTCTCGGGAGAAATGAACGGTGAGAACGAGGATGCCGCGCGACCGGGTTCCAGGAAATTGTACAGTCGACGATAGGCTCGTCCTCCGCGTCACGTCGGGACCAGTGACTTCCCCTTTGTCAGAAAGTCCTTCCGTTAATAAACTCGATATTAATCGTTGCCCTTTTCTACTCTCTCCCCCTCCCCTTCCCCTCCTTTGCCTCTTCTTATTAGCGCGGTGTGTAAATACTTGAAACGTATCCGGCCTTGTGGAGGGGCACGGGGTTGGGGGGCGTTTTGCTGGTTATTAACTGGCCGCTTCGCTAGCTAGACAGTTATACGTGTTTGCCGCGAAATCTCATTATACGAGCCCTGGGGAACATGATTTTTTCTTCGTAAATACTTTACGAGCTGAAAAACGCCTGGGAACCTCGGGGAGGGGGTGGAAATCAAGATTTCTGTTGACCGGTCGCGGGATGATGAATCGGTAGAAATTGGTGGGTTAGAGGTGGTTAATGATGTTGAATGATTGTTTTAGTAGTCTCTACACGGAGGTAAATAAATGTGTATTGGAACACCGCGAACCCGTAGTCACCGATTGGAACGTAACTTTGTGGGTTTATAGAAGGAGTCAAGGCAAGAACAACGGTATGCTTCGTTCCTGCCCAATTGCCTTTTAACGGGGTGAGAACTAACCTCAAAGTTAAATAGACACTCCACTTTTTCCCGTATAACTCCTAAATTACAGAAGACGGAAAGAAATATTTCAAACAAAAGTTTAATGGCACAATAAGCGCTGCAAACTTGCGTTAACAAAATATTGAAAAAAAGTTTCTTTCGTAAGGTATTTATTTTTTTAAACTCATTTCAAAATTTTGTTAACGCAAGTTTACAGCGCTTAGTACACCATTAAACTTTTGTTTCAAACATATTTTTTTGTCTCTTGTACTTTAGGAGTTATACGCAAAAACGTGGGAGTACCTATTTGACTTTGAGGTTAGTTTTCATAACCTTAAAGGGCAATTGAGCACGAATGAAACATACCATCGTTCTTGGCTTGAATCACTCTATGAACCAACAAAGTAGCGTTCCAATCGGAGAGTAAGGGTTCGTGGTGTTCCCTTCTGAGCAATAGAGACGTTTCCAATGCGCTTGAGCATGAAGATTGAATAGTGGGCGGAGCTGTTGGCCTGCTGCACTTACACCGCGAAGTCAACAGGGATAGTGATGAATAGAATCGAAACTTGGCAGCCGACTTCCCGGTAGAGGTATCACTGGTGCTCGGTGTAGTCATACCTATTAAGCCGGGTCCACATTTGTTACCGCAACCTGTTACCTTGCTAACTGATCATGGTAACTACATACTGTGAGTTGTTACTTGGTTCGGCCATTCCGATGAATGTCTCGGAATCGTCTACATTTGTTACCATGACCTGTTAACGAGGTGCGGTAGCAAATGTGGACCCGGCTTAATGCAGAAAGGTACTTTGAAGGAGACAGTCGCACTTTTGGAGCAGAATTTTTTTTTATCGACGCGAACGCGTGATAACGCTTGGTACATGCGCGTCAGCATCGATTTTTCTTGGAGCCAACAGGAACGCATAATACCAATACCCGACATTTGATAATTGTGCACCGGAAACGTGAGATTCCTAGTAGTTAGAGAGTGTGCTTCCTGTTATCCGACCTGATGCTTATGTGTCATGTATATCGTTGTCTAGACGACTGGTTTGCTCACGAGAATATCATCCCCTAATTAGATCGCGTGCCCGACTTCGTTTCCAGTCTGTGCTTTTCTATTCCGGTCCTTGAAGGCGACTGCTCGATATTCGACCGCATCATACATTTCTTAAGACCGTTCCACAATATGGAGATGTGAAAATATCGGATGAAATTATAATATTCAGCTATTCTTTGATAGAAGAATGGGAGTCTGACCCAATACGCCCATCTATTTCTAATTACCTGTCAATTAAGATAATTGAGGAACATAGTTTCCAAATCAGTGGGTTACGTATTTAAACCGAAGTCTAGTGTTTCTTCTGTAATCTTCGGAAATAGAAATTGGAGGATATATCAGATTAAGTAATCATACGATGAATATTCAAATACTGCACATTTAAGTACCCTGAATTGCATAGAATATTTGTGAAAGAAATATAAAAGGTAAGAATGATTCTTACAGACAACAGTTCCTTAGAAGACAAATCTAAAAACAGACTACAAAAACACAAAAACAATACGTCCCAATTATATAGTAAATTCACCACTTTCCCCTGGAAAAAAATTAAAATAGAAACTCAAAAATTCAAACTGTCAAACACACGTCCAATTAATTCTTCCATAATTTCTCATCTATCACACCTCCACTAGCTATTAACGCCCACTTAACATGGCACCCTGAAAAATGTCCCCGCATGCTCATTGAATTCAAAATTAACGCGAAAGGGGTCACGTGTTTCCGCAATGGAACAACACTCTGGCGTTCCCAACTAATCGCCATCGTAACTGACGCGCCATTTGTCGTCCATCGACAATGTTCTTGTCGATACCTTCCAGTTTCACTTTTCACCGCACGTACAGGGTAAAATTCACCCTCGCGCCGTTGGGAGTACGGTCCTTCTGGGACCGGGAGGGGAAACGCGTTAAGGGTGTTCGTGGGGTTAAAAGTGGACCACGAGTCGAAGAGATAAGGGCTTGAACTCCTCACGAATAGCGGTAGGGCCGGTTGATTTACGAAATCGCTCTTTTAAGGCCACGCGAGGCAAAGTTGCGGAATTCCTTGTATGTTGCATAAACCAGGGGGCAACTTCCTTCAAACGTGAATTCGCCAAAGTATGGTTTTATTTTGCATCGCGGTCAGGGGACAGCCCTTCATGCAATGTTAACATTGAACTTATCGTGCATATTCAGAATTTTTACGTTACTTCTGGGGCGTTTGATATAGGGGGATGTTTAACCCTGCGCGGTCACACGGGGTGTATCGCACCCCAGTATATGTCTTCGCCAATATTTCTGAAAATTTTTAGACCTTAATAATAAATTTTAAAAATTTGGGGAATTTTGACAAAACAAAAAAAATCGCTTTTATCCACAAGTATTTTTTTCAAATACAAATTTCAACATATCAGTATTTATATTTCTAGAGAAAGACTATTAGAGCATGATTATATGAGGATTTAAAAATTTTTTATGTGATGCCGCAATTTAATGATTTTATTTGAACTCTAATGAGTTCAGCTAGTTTATTTTACCTTGATTAAAAAAGGTTGAAGTTACAAATTTCAGATTTTTGGAAATAGCTGATTACGATTTTATAAGTGCCTGTAAACTTCCGTAATCGAATGATTTTAATGGAGATCCAGCATTTCTGTTCTCTATTGTACTGCAACTTAAGAAAACTTGACTTTCAAAATTTAAATTTTTACGAATTTCGAAATTTTGGGAGTTCCACGAGAATTCTATTCTCAAAAAATTACCAAAATCTATACATTTTTGTATTTAGTACACTGTATATAATCTCAACCAACCTTCTAACATACTTAATGCAAATATAACATTGAATATTAAACAACAGGAAAAGGGTAGAAAACTGGCGAAGCTAACCTGTATCAGATTATTTCGAATATGTAGATGAAGAGACGATAGTCGCGTCATTACGCCATCTCTGATAGTGTACAGTGGCTTTCGTGCCGCCTGAATAATGCGATAGACTTCGACTCTTTCGTGTAACTACCCTTAGAATCGCTCAAACATGTTGCGATTGCGGCTGCTTATCAGGCAATTTATGTATGGTGAAATTTTCTATCATTACAGGGCGTGTCTTCCAGGTAATATGGCGCCAGCAAACAAAACAGTTGGATGTTACTTTTTACGGTGAAAAAATTTTCAGTGTTCTAAGATACAGAGATTCCTCGAAACGACTGAATAAAACATCGGTGGATTAAGCTACGTAATGATAGTTATCTAAGTACGAGAACTGAAAGGCGACACAGAGAAGACAACAAAAGCAACGTGATAATTTTTCCAATTAGTTATGCTTACGAATCCATTGAACAAACCCGTGGACCGCTGTACTTGTCGTAAAATCAATGTCCCCCCTTTGGAATAACTCCTACGCTTTTATCACGTACGAATCTGATACGCGGAATTGATTTTCACGTTAAAAACCGACCCGTAATACGCGGAGCCCTTTAGGGTATCAATTTGGCGTAACGCGCGTTTCAAATTCATGCATGAATAATAAATTCGAGTGTGCAACGAGTGAACGGGGCTGTGTACATGCGGGCTCGTAAACGCACGTATATGTATTCCACTTTTTTTTCTCTACACCGCGATATCGGTCTGTATTCGATAATGGTGTAATTAAATGATTACAAAAATAATGTTTAAAAAATGGACTGCCTACAGAATTCGCGCTTTGGAGTGGAGGGCGACAGTGGCTCCACCTACTTCTCCGTCTTCTGTTTGAGCATGCGCAATGGAGACCTCGCTATTAATCGGTATACAATTTTAGTGAGCAAAACTGAAGGGGCTGTTACCTAATTGTAAGTGAAGTCTTACACAAATGACGAATGGTAGGTAGGGAACTATAAAATTACCAGAAAAGAAACTTATATCTAATTACAGACGTTTGCTGAATAATCCCAGACTTCAGTCGCTATTGCTCTGAGGTTTCAACATTTCAAAGTTGAAGACAGTCGCACTTCAATAACGACGGAAGCGAAATTCTAAATATTGTTCAACAGCATCGAAGAATTCCAAAGAAAACAATGGACAAGATAATCATTTGAGGAATATCCCTGCGCTCACGATCAGATGGGGAGGCTTTTTACCAGCGGACTGTTTCCTGTATACCCAAACGCAAATTCCACTGGTATCAATAATTACACCCGTCACCTCATCAATTAAATCCGATTCATTAAGCTAAAGACAGGAGGAGCCGGAAAGGAACTGGAATCCTCTTAAAAAGGAGAGGGAGGGTAGGAGGCTATCGCGCAAATTTCTTGGATCACGCAACGGCGGGGGAGTATCTGAATTTCCAGACTCCCTCGCAACTCCCACTGTCCGTGTAACTAACTTTCGCCTTTAAAGTCTGCAAGTGTGTACATTAAGGTCTTTGCACGTAAGACTCCCGCAACCTCCAACCTACACCCCCCCCCCCCCCTCCACCGTCGTCTCGATCCCGACTCGTGCATCTTGCATCAGTACACCTCGGCGAGAGAGAGAGGATCAAACCACGCCGGTTGATACCGTGGTACTTCCTAATTAACTCTCTGGATTTCCTTGCACGCCTCCGTTGCACTGTCATTATCCCCGCGCGATGCTGGAAACCGAGTGTTGCTTACACACGGGCCGACAGCCAGCAACCAGGCTGACTGGGTGGGTGTGAAGTGCATCGATCGAACGCGTCTCGTGCACCACTGAACTCATTCTTCGAGTATCACGCGTCTATCCGGGCCTGATTCCCTTCACGATTGCTGGGATCAGCTTGCTGCGTGCTTTAATAGACAGCAGAGAGCCACTTTGGGGGCCACGTTCGGAGAAAGGGATGTCGTGGGTGATCGAGGCCCAATAGGTTAGAATTTATGCCGGATGGTAGAGCTACAGCGAACTTATAAAGTTGACAGTTAAGTGGCAGAGCTGACCAAGTTAAAAAGATACCGGGCTGCAAACGGAATCCTATTCTTCCGTGTGTGGTGCGTATTTTTTTTTGTTCTTTGGTTCAGCGCTCTTGAATTTTAGTTGATTATTCTGCACGTGGCGCTGCACGTCCGCGCAGATTTTATACTGTACCAGTCCATGCTGTCTACTAAAACCTTCCTCTTTCAAAGAAAACTCTCTTGGATTTCCTCTCAACAAACCTTATAACACATCAGCCTTTCGAACCCGAACCACGAGTCAAATCCTCCAAATCCTGCCCTGTGATATCGCTCTTATCCCCACCACTACAATCCACAGCCAGAAACCAAAATCCTGTATCCACCATCTCTGTAAGCCACAAATAAAAAGCTACAATCTCGTACTACCACTTACTGTTGAACTTTTCTAGGACACCTGCTCGTCACAGTTCATTCAAGATCCAAAGCTGTATAAGCTCTTCTTGGTACAGAAGGAAACATCGTCCACGTGGGAGAAGGCGGACAACGTGTCCAGGTCGGACGCTTTCGGAGGATCGTATAACGAATTCCCTTGCGTACGTGCGAAATGGCCCACATAAAACGTCGCAGCCGCTTCTTTCGCGAAGCGGCCGATAGGGCGCCACTGTTCCGTTCCGCGAGCTCTCGCTGACAAATACGTGATCGCGAGCAGGTCGCGTCATATTCAGGGGAAAATAAAGCGGCCATCCAGCGCGTATCGCTTATTGGTATGCCAGTGACACGCGAGTCCAATTTCGTTACCGATGTCTGCGAATCGCTGAATATCATCTGCTCCATTGAAATTCCGCTATAGCCAGGAGACGCGATATCGCATTTGTCTCCCTGACTGCGTTACCTAAACGGTCGCGTTTTGGTGGCCCTTGTTCCGCCATGTGAACGTGACCGCGTATCAATGACGCCCCGTGTACATACTTGTTTTTCGGCTAAATTCATCCACCCCCACCCGACTCGTCAGCTCGATAATTGATAGCATGTTTCACGCGTATTCCTTGTTACAGGCAGGCTTTTCGGGAAAAATTCCTCGATATGCAACGTCCATCTGGGTGTCTAGAACTATTTAGCCTGGGGTTGAAGATATAGGTATTGGATTATTTGGAGTATTATGCAAAATTGGGAAAAAATTTCATCTTTGTGGGTTTCAGAAGGTTTGATGGGTCTAGAATATTTTTAAATGCCCTTTGTTTGTTTAGCAGTATAGGTAGTTATGTGATTTTGAAGTTAACAACAAGAGGTGATTTTGGAGTTAACTACCGTTTTCAAACAAGAGGTAGAAAATTCTGTTCCATAAATGCCAGAGATGTACAATTAGAATTCCGATATCTTGATAAAGAATTATTTATTAATTGGAATTAGTCCCAAAAATTGATTCCACTATTTTCGTTTGTTCTGCACTGTGGCCGTACTATGCAACGCCGAATATTATTTAAACAAGGCAAACGTTATGATAGTACAAACAACACGGTGCACAGTCGTTTCAATATTCCTCCTGAGTAATACGAAAGTTAGGGATGTCCCTAATTGGGGATAATCGCAGGATTGGATCCGGATAATACGGATATGCATCCGTATATATTTGTATATAACACGAAAATCTGCACCCTCGAACATTTATTTACGTACATTTATACGCTGGAACTGTGAATGCATATCGATCGTCAAAACGTAGCATAGATGTGCATCCTTATTAAAATTCTGAAATCGGATATGTAATCTGATCACTTGAGAGAGTTTAAGTTCCACAGAGAAATAAATATGGGGGTATAAAATTTATTTCAATACTGACACTTTTTATTTTCACGTTTTGACCCTTGCCCAGCGGATGCAAAATTGTTAACATTATTTATTAATTATTCATGTCACTGCTTTAAGAAAATAAGAATTCTAAATCACATGTTCAAAATTTAATATAAAAGTGTATTCTGAGAATTGGGTGAACGAAACTCTATTCTGGGTCAAAATGAACTCCATGTCCCTCGTTCAATTAAAATCAAATCAAATAAAGAATTTGTTGCAGCCAATCAATGTCTCTTTTTTTATTTACATCAAATGCACAAAATGACAATTTTTCGCCATTAATGGCCCATTTGTTCAATTTGTTTTTACTTCCAATTGGCAGTGGGAGAAGGAAAGAGATCTAAATTGTGATGAGTGCCTGAAGTTTTTCTAGTCACGAGTGAGTAAATGGAAAATGCTAAAGTGAAGAGGCACAGAACTCTTAATCTGAAAAATAACGCAATAGTCACGGTCGTATCATAAATCCAATCGATACCGCTGTCTGCAACACAATGCTTCGATACATAGTACCTCTTA
Organism: Andrena camellia; assembly: GCA_029448645.1. Lineage (NCBI taxonomy): Eukaryota > Metazoa > Arthropoda > Insecta > Hymenoptera > Andrenidae > Andrena > Andrena camellia. Next base: position 1,078,102 of record CM055681.1, on the reverse strand, counting down.
TCAAGGGAACGAGTGCGGATGACTCATAGAGCACTATGAAATAGCGTTTAGGGAATAGGTCATGCATGTGATAGCAAACATTAGTCAGAAACGATTCGGTGGAAATAGTTGTGCTGGCACAATTTGTCAGATGGGATATCAGAACGCAAAACCGCATAATGAACCTATTAATTAAATATTTATACAATTTACCATTCATCTAAATTCACATAATGACTTAAGTTACGTCACTATTAATGCCACGCAACGATGTAAAACAGGGATTGCAGATCGCTACCAATTAAAGTGCACATTATCTAAAACTCAGTGCAGAGACGAGCAAGTAGTTACGCGACGTCTCTAACGTCTCGCAGTATCCGTCACTAGGAACAAGTCTCGCGCAAAGGCATTAGACGCCTCATTCGGGACGGTAATAGTCGATCCATCGGAGGTGAACAGCTCGTAGGCCGATCAGTCGATGCTCCCGCGTGTTTTCGTGCGCCGACAGAGAGCGAATCATTGCAAATTCTCGTAATTCCCTACCATCTGTAGAAGGGTGGTTTCACGGTGCTCGTCGCGGGAGCTGGGGTGGGCTGGGGTGGACGGGAGGGGGCCAAAGGGGTGCCTCTCTTTCCTACGGCATGGTGGAAGCACCCGGGGGCAATTGAAACTCACGGCCATTTACTGCATTTCAATAATGGTTTCCCATCCTCTGGTCCTGTTCTCTACCCCCCCCCCCCGCCCCTTGCAGCCAAACCCCCTTCCACGATCGCCTCCACCCCCTACGTTCCGCGTACGTGCAACACGGGTGCCCGACGTTGCTGCACGGCTCACAGTCGATTTACCGTGAGCTTTATGGAACACACCGAACGGTAGTACGCAGAAGTAACCAACGGCTAACTATCCCCCGTCTATGGACGACTGTATTATTCGCTGCAGCAGGCCCTAACACAGCCACGTGCCGACGTAACGCGGCTAAACGCACGATTTTATGCTTCCCGGAAAAGTCGTTTCACGGGGGCGGAAGGAACGAGGGGCCCACGTGTATTCGAGAGGAGGGGAAGCTGTGCGTCGAAAGGGGAACTAGGAACCTGGCGGAAAAGATGGGAAAAGTGCGACCGCTTCGTCTTACTTCTAGCTCAATCTGAACCGTAAAATTGGTATCCCGCGTTGAGAACTGTGAAGACGAACTACGGAGCAAACCCAGCGAAGGGTATTTTCGAGGCTACTTCGCCTATTCGTAATAATCCTTGGACGATCTTAAGGAAATTGGTCGACGGTGAAACGAACGAAAAGGTGGTACAAGTTGAAAAGAACTTGCAGCGCATTAGGAAATCTCGAACACTCGTTCGAATTAACGCGGGGAAGCATGGGTGCTCGGATGAGCGAACTTTCGGATAACCGAACTTTCGAGTGACCGAACTTTCGGACGATAGAAGCCTTTTTTGGCGTTGCAACTCATATGTATATTTTAAATCGTCAAAAATTCACTCTCTGGTTTATGTTAGAAAATTTTTGCTGGACTTCCATATCATTAGATCGATTTATTCCGCATTTACTACGGTACGCTAATCTCGGCTGATACGTTCATCATTAATTTATGGAAACTTTTGTCGCGAGAGCAGAGGAAGCATTAGATATCTACTAACTTAATCATCCTTTACAATTTTAAAAATACATTTACATGTACCTAGGTATCAACATTGCATGAAGTTTTAATATATTTCTAGTTGTATTCATGACTCGTCGAATGGGGCGACATACTACCAGAATAGCCATGCAAACTACATACAACTTTTGATCAAGAATTAAAAATGGTCTCGCATTATAACCTGAAACCTGACAAGCTCATTACATTACGAAGTGACTCAACAACTTCAAGGCACCGTTGCTTCGAAAAGGAAATGTCTCTATCCTTGTCCAATCGCGAGGCAACACGCTCAATAATTGTCGGTCCGTCGCTACAGTCCCCATGAATATGAAAAAGATGGAAAGCACAGAGAATATTGCTTTTTTTATTAACCTGGCATAAAATGTGTATTTAACGAAGCCATTCGGCCCGACATGTACTTTTTACGCCCAAAAGACTTCATCAAATCCATTTTCCGAATGGCTTTCGTTACAGCGAGATAAAGACTACCACGTCCGACGGGGATATCTGAAAAATGTTTCATATCCTTCAACGTACGAATACATCGGCTACGCCCGTCCAACTATTTTCATGCTAAAATCCATGGATTTCAGTTTCTTGCCATTTCTGACTTATCGACGTTCGATGTACATTTTGCACAGAAACGGATCCATATCGTTCAGGCATCACAGGTAGAGAGCTCCCGTGAAAAACCTAATATTTTTATAATGTTAGAATCACGAAGGACGTCTGTTAATGGACATTATTCGTTATTCCCTAAATTTTTACAAAAGAAATGTCTTGAGTCTAGCAACAAAATTGAGGGGATCGCTGGTATTAATCTTTTTCACCTATGCCTTAATACAGCATATAACATCTGTTTTGATAATTTAAAAGGTAAATCTCGAACTCGACTCTTATGTTATTAAATACTGTCTACAACATTGCAAATTCATAGGCTGTACACAGACTTCTGTAGCTGACTACTCTCCTTGCGTCACTGTTTCGATCAGTAATTAAAAAAAGATACCTTTCCACGGTGATCCATCCTTTCATCAAAGAATCTCTCCCTATCTTCACAGCTTTTGGATCAACTGTTATGTCCTAATTACTCAACGCGTACCGAAAATGGTCCCATCGATTTATCAAACCCGCCATCGATTAATATTCCTGTTCCTCCGTACCGTAACGCAAAGGTTTTCAATCCACTTCCAGGTCTAAATAATTGAGATGGATATTTCATCATCGCCGTGTCCGGCTCCCATGGACGCAGCCCCAACTCCATGGACACGGAGTTTTGCGAAATTTCGAATCGGCAAAATCGTTCGAAGGCAATAGCGAAACAAATTTCACCCATTAGCAACCGGCGTAGGATACATGTCACGTCGTGGTTGTCATCAATACAAATATCGGCACCAGATATCTGTCCATGCACCTGCCCACTACTTCTGTGCACTCCAACACGAGGAAAAAGCCCGAATTCGTCCCGGCGAAATCCATACACAACCATCAACGCAACGCTCTAAATTGCGCTAACATTCGAAACTACAATCTATCACCCAACAGCCATCCCTCGATATACCTGACGGTATTAATCTAACCTAGAAATTTACGTGCTACTGCAAAGTACATATAAAAAGCTGTCGTGCCTCCAGTTAAGGATTAGTTCAATCTCCTTTGTTATGTATTTAGGTGTTATAGCTCGGCGATATTTCGGTATACCTTCTACCAATTTTTTGGAACGTCGAGGTGAGCACTGTAGCTAGCAGCCACCATTTTGTCCGGATGCGTTGCGTCAAAGACTTCAACGTTCGAATACGTTCTCCCCCGAAGCTTTTGCTTCGTAATCGACCGCACTGTTTCAGTGGAATTGAAATTGGCAAAGTGCTGTAGCCAATTCAGAGTAATTATATTGGCCATCACTTTCCATGCAGCGCAGATTGGCCTTTGGTGTTTAGGATCGTTATCCGGCTATAGCACCCACTTCTTTCTGTTTTCATTGGACTGATTCTCAACAGATATCTGGAGATCCCGCTGATACGGTTCGATCGTTATGTGTGCATTCGGGTTGTCAGTGAATAAGCATAATGCGCTGAACCATGATTTTGATAGTGTATTGAAGCAGTATATTATGATAAGTAGACTTAGCTCGTGTAGTAGGGAGCTATCTAATCTTGAAAGCGGGTCTCGTCATTAAATGCTATATTGCTTTTGTGATGGTAGAGGTTTTTCCCTGGTATTATGCCATGCAAATTCCCTATGCAACGTTTTCTCATAACGATGCTTACATTTACGTTCTTTTATTTAGCAACTAAAACTGTGCTGCACAGAGATAGTGTCTAACCTTTGGTATACAGCTAAATTAAATGATCTCTTTATCCTTCTTATCCTATACATGGTGATCCATTTAAGGTCACCTGAATATCTCTTCCAATAAAATTGTCCACCACTTGATAGACACAAATGTCACGTTTAACTTTAAATGTCGGAGTCAAAGGTCATTTCAAAGTTATGTCCATTATACATATCTGAACGTTTTTTAACATGATCTACACACAGTTATGTGCAAAAAAACATCGATGATCTTGGAAAAAAAATATTCTTGCAGCATATTGGTCCGTTGAAATATTTTTTGTGCCATCATAATTGGAAGGGATATTTACTTAATATTATTAAGTTAAAATTATATTCTGAATTTTTAGTGTTTTCTTTATAAAATTTCCCTTACTTTATGTGTGTATGGGGGGGGGGGGGCAGGTTATTTGAATATTATAAAAGGGGATCGCGACTCAAACAAGGTTGGGAAACAATGATGTATATTATATAATACACATTATGTGTATTCAGATCATCGTCCTTTTCCCAGCTTTGCACACTGCCTCTCATAAAACATCAACCGCCACGTCCTCGCATGATTCCCCGATGACAGTGACAACTACCGTCGACTTCCAGCACCTATATAGGTACGTACAATAACCCCAATTAATCCCTGTCGTTCAGTAATTATATCAGCAAAGTTTCCAGTTGCGCGATGTCTTCCCATATTTGCATAACGAGAAACAGGCAAGCAAGCCAGATTGCAGGGACGTCCTTTCTCAGGATCGAAAAAGTTTTAACAACCGTGTACATGAGACGGACCTTGTTAAGGGTATTAACTTCTGACGGAACGGTGTAATTTCTTCGATGATAAATAGTTTTTTTTCTCTCCACCCTCCTGGGAGAACTTGCCGCGAAACTTCGGGACGGAAGTTTCAGTCGGGCATGAGAACAATTCTTCCCTCCGTTCGAGCTTGTCCGGAGGAAAAATCAAAATCGTACCGAGCGAGGGAGAGGGGGCGCAGGCGTGTTCGCGGAGGGACACGTACACCCCCGGACGTTCGCGTAATTGGTGGAACTGTGCGGGATAAAAATGTAGAAAACGCATCCGCGGCTCCCTCTAAAACAGCTGTTACCTGAAGAGCAGATTCCCAGGGCCCTCGTGTCCGCGTCAGACAGAACGCAGGACAATGCGAGAGCACTCCTGGATTTAAATACAATAACCCGGGGCTATTGTAAAAAAATATATATATATATACGCCCACGTGCGCGTGGGTGCACACGAATGGCAGGGCTTTATACGTGCGGCTCGATCAGTGGTATTTCCACTCACCAAATAACAAGTATACACTCGGCGCCCAATCACGCGTGTTATCCCATATTCTGCTGGCCATCCTGGCCCTCCTCGAGGATCCACCGCATCGATGGTTACGCATACATACGTGGGCATGCATCCATATGCGACGGCGTACAGGGCGTATATACCTACCACGAGATATCGATGCGTTTACGAAAATGCATCAACCGACATCGTAATATTTCCCTCTTTTTTTAAACTTCAATTTCCGGGCGGTCTGTGCTTTCGAGAAGTTCTTACTGAACTACTTGTAATCCTTCATCCTGCTTGAATTTTTGATCGATTATAATAATAATAATATTAATAATAATATGTATGTATATATTTATTGTTCCCCGTAGGGTTACAAGAACTTCCGGTCCTTCTCGCCTTTTCTACCGTTTTACCCCTTTCCCTTTACTTTCTCTATTTACATTTTTACACTTTACATTTACATTTCTTACAGTTTACCTTATTACTAATAATAATAATAATAATAATAATAATAATAATAATAATAATAATAATAATAATAATAATAATAATGTGGTGTAATAAAATTCAGCAAAATGCTGTTTTAAAATCTTACCCTATTGTCTAATTTCTGCCTACTATGGCGGGCTTAAGGTAGGTTTTCCTATCCTACGCGACTGGACGCAACGTCAAGAATTTCAAAGTTGATTTTCTCAAAAATGAAGCGCGATATCAAAAAATTGTATTCCTTTTTCTCGCCTTATTTACTTGTTCTAAGTCGAAAAGAAGCAGTAACTTTTTTTGATATCGCGCTTCATTTTCGAGAAAATCGACTTTGAAATTCTTGATGGAAACCTACCTTTACATAGAGTGTGCGGTTGTGGAATACAGTGGACGTACATATTTTAATAGAAAATTCTGTTCGAAAAAGATTTTCTGTTTACACCCGGAAGAGCGTATTCTGAAGCCTTGGGAGATGTTGGGATATATGGGAAGCAAAGGTGAGACTGAATCGTTATTAGCTGTGCACGACAAGTAATTACCCACCGATTGCTGAAGGAAAGGAGCTGTGTACACGCGTATCTCGAAGTGACAGCAAACGTGGGGGTGCATGTAATATGCGGTGTAATCGCGTTCCTATGCATGTAACAAGCCGTGTACAACGGGTTATCTAATGGACGACACATGCTAAGTATCCCTGCAATATCGACATCGTAGGTATACTATACCACAGACCAGGTATAGGATAGACCCATCACGCAATGTAATTTTATGTCACACGCTCGGGGGGCTCGCGAGCCCCTTTACCATTTTCATGTCACACCCAACGTTATCGATTGAGTCTAAAATAAGATTGTAACGCTACGCATGGTAGGAACTAGAATTCAGCACAGGTAAAAATAGGTAATTTTTTGAGAGTCGGAGCCCGCGATTTACAAATGTTTCTGTTAAAGTAACAATTTAAAGATCGTCTTATGAACACAAAAGAGGATGAAAATAAAACGATGTCACATTCGCCTTTTAACCTTTCTGTCCTATTCCGGTTTATTTATCTATACCTCGTCTGTGACAATAATTACACTACTCACGGAAAAGCGCTTGGCGTCTCCCATACGATTCCTCTTGCTCCGATGCGTCTCGACAGGAGCAAACACTTGACCTGACTCAAGCCGTTTTACGCCGAGATTGGGTAATCGGCCCGGGTGACTTACGCAGGCAGTGTACCAAAAGGTACACCCCCTACGCCCGAAACTTTTCCCTTTCGACCAGAACACCAGGGGATCAAAAACTGATCCACCCATACTAATTCCATGCTCAGTCACTTGCTTCCGGAAACGGAAGCAGCGGCCACCTCCTCACCGGAGATGAGGAGCCAGCAAACGAGCAACAAAGCTAATAAAATTCTGTGACTACTTGGCGATTTTACATGGGGCCTTAAATACTTCAACTATAATAAATTAGCCTAGGCTTCCTTAGATGTCTTTTGTCACTATCACTTTTCACTATCACTATCAATATCTAGAGACGCGGTAGCGTCTCGACGCCAAGTACAGGAAAGACACCCTGTATATGTCGACTGTCGCTACCGCTATCATTTACTCGAGAAACGGCTATTCCAACCTAACCTGAAACTTATTTCATTAATATCTCATCACGCCTGCAATATTTTCTAAATTTAAAGGCATTTTTCTTATGTAAACCGCATATAAGCTTTCGCATAAGTTTCTGGAAATTTGTACCATGCATGTACAAAATAATACCACGCATGTACAAAATAATATATATATTGTAAAAAATTGCATTGCATTTAAATTGCCAGATATTTTTATACCAGCAATTTAGAGTTTTTATGTAAAGCTTAATATTATAGAAATGAAGGGGACGCACAGGCTCGGATATAGAATTGAAGAGGACGCACAGGCTTGGATGGATAGATATGAAGGGGGTGCACAGGCTTGGAGGTTCTCCGGAGAAGATTAGATAGATAGACAGAGCATCTTGTTTCGCACAAGTATCTGGAGATTTGTCAAATCAGGTAAATCGACAAAATTTGTCAAGACATAGCATTAAGAATTATTAAGAAAATAGATTATGGTGGACTGCTTGCAATGTAGAGCAAGTCACATTAGTGAAGAAAGTACGCTGAAAACACATCTCCCTTAATGCTTTTCAATCTTTTGTGAAAAACATTCGTAATACTTTAATAAAATCCACAGCAGTTGCCACGCTATTCATTAATTCATTAATTTTTTAGATTCCCATTAACAATATTTCAATTCACCAATAAACATAGTAAATTAATTTTATTCCAACACCAATAAATTGTGTGTTGAAAATATTGGATCTCTTTGTTCATGTTCGCTGAATTATTACCATAAGCATTTATTTAAATTTTCTGCAATAAGACTTTCTGTCATACGCTTTTACCTCCTTCGGACACATTATGTAGTCTCTACACTCACTATAGGAAAAGGCTACTCTATTTCTATATAAGTAAGTTCTACTACGTTAAGTTGTATATAACTAAAACGTGGCTTTTATATATATTTACAGATAACCTAAGCAGAAGATGATGCAGTGTGATCTACGTCAGACTATGTACGCACAAATTTGCAGGTAGGGTTTTGCATACGCAATTATTCATTAAATGATCTTGACAATGAGCACGTGTGATAATTTATATAATTAGTAAATGGGTCCTATTTTTCAGTTAACGATGCAGACGAAGAGAATTATTTCAACAGCTGAAAGAGAAAGTAACCCTGCTGCACGAGTAAATAAAACCCATAAAAATACTTCAAAAAAGTAAAAAAATTACGCCAAGTACATGAAAAAATAAATCACAAAAAATAGAAGATAATAATAATAAGTCATAAAAAATAGAAGAACAAATAAAAAATCACAAAAAATAGAAGATAATAATAAATATAATATTAAAAATTATCTGAGGTCATTCCGAATGCAAATTATCTTTGTAAAAAGAAGTGAGATCCCCATAAAAAAACTTCAAAAATATACAAAAATTACGCCAAGTACATGAAATCAAATAAATCACAAAAAATAGAAGATAATAATAAATCACAAAAAATAGAAGATAATAATAATTACAAAATAAAAAAAAGATGTGAAATCAAAATGAGCTGCAAGTACATAAAGGTGCTTTCCAACTGTGCTTAAGATGACACAACTACATATACACAGCTAAAATGCTGTGTTCATACATTCCATTACTCATATCGCGGACATTTCAATTAACCCATCAAAGAGAAAAATGTATTAAATAATATTAAGCAGATATATCTTTATACAAATAAATATTTTAATACGAATAAATATTTTATTCAAAATACTTGGCGCTGCGCCCAGAATTGGTGTTGCTAAACTGAATAAATATGTATAAATTGCATTAATCTTTTTCTTTCTTTCTTGTGCGTGCGTTCGTGAATGTGTGTATGTGCTTATGCTACGTATGATATTAGAATTATATATATGATGTAGAATAAATCTGACTGCGTTTCTAATGTATATGTTTATGTATTTTAGATTGTAAGGGAGTAATTGTAAATTATTAATACTAAGACAATTAACATTTTTTCAGTTTCGCAGCGCCAAGTATTTTGAATAAAATATTTATTCGTATTAAAATATTTATTTGTATAAAGATATATCTGCTTAATATTATTTAATACATTTTTCTCTTTGATGGGTTAATTGAAATGTCCGCGATATGAGTAATGGAATGTATGAACACAGCATTTTAGCTGTGTATATGTAGTTGTGTCATCTTAAGCACAGTTGGAAAGCACCTTTATGTACTTGCAGCTTATTTTGATTTCACATCATTTTTTTATTTTGTAATTATTATTATCTTCTATTTTTTGTGATTTATTATTATCTTCTATTTTTTATAATTTATTTGATTTCATGTACTTGGCGTAATTTTTTTACTTTTTTGAAGTTTTTTTATGGGGTCACTATTACTTTTCACTAGTTTTTTTAAATGTGTTATTTTATTAAAAAGGAGCAGCAACATTTGGCCCTCTTGTATTTTAAACGCGCCATTTCAATTATTTTACATTCCTTGCTCTCGGAATGGACTCGTTGGGCAAAGTCTTTTTGCGTGCAATTAGGTAGGAATCTTACCCTTCCAAAATTGCACGCACAAAGATTGCTATCCAGGAATACAAGGTACTCGTGTCTACTATCGCATGCAAGTACAAAATATGACTCACCGGTCAGCGAATACGGTCCACCCAGTCATCATCGCTATCTTCCAAGCTAGCATGGTGACCCTAGACCCTCTCTAGGGCCTATGCTGCAGGTCTTCTCTAAGGCCCATGCTTTGGGCCCAATCCCTAGGGCCCTCCGTTTGGACCCTCTCTAGAGCCCACGCGCTAGGCTCTCTTTAGGGCCCCCCGTTTGGACCCTCTCTAGAGCCCACGCGCTAGGCTCTCTCTAGGGCCCATGTCTTGGGTCTTCTTCAGGGCCCACGACAGGCCCTCTCTAGGGCCTAGAATCTCATTGGTAAGTCTACGCTGAAAATTGAAGCTAGGCGAAAATTTGACTCTACTTCCGCGATAAAAAAACAATTAGAGCGCCGGTGCTCTGGACGAACTTTACACGCGCAAAAAAGTGGCTCTACTTTCGCGAAGAAATTTCAACTGGAGCTTCGGTGCTCTGGACAAGTCACAGATACGCAAAAATTTGACTCCAAATTCACGGTAGTACTACTCTAATTAAGAGCCGCGGTGCTCTGCAAAATACGTAGATGGACGCGAAAAAAGCGGGGACTCTACGATCGCATTACGCGCGATCACAAAGGATCTTGCTAGACTGCAAGATTGCTAGGAAGATTGGTTCCACTTGGAACCTTTTCAAATTTTTCAACGTGACTCTACTCGACTCGATCGATTCGATTATTTTGCGAATTATTAATCGAAATTGTAAAAATCGCGAGCAACTGTTGTATTGATTTAATTTTCTGATTTTAAGACAGACACATGCATGTCACTATCTACGAGTACCTTGTATGGTCGGCTCATTGGATACTGCTCTTTCCAACACGTATGTGCAGCGGTTAATGGCTCATTTCATATAATTGGCATTCGTTTTAGGAACATTTCTGCAATATTTCGTGAATGTGGTTTAGAAAAGAGCCACGTCATGAGGCTACTGCCTAGACGCCCTAGACCATATTCGCGAAATATTGCATAAGAGCTCCCGAAACGAATACCGACCATGTGAAATGGACTCCTGTTTGTCGCGTATTTGTGTTGGAACGGCCAGAATCGAAAGAGCTGGCTACGCTACATTTTCTGCAGAAACCATTTTGTTCTATTGCGTGCGCCCACATTCAAAGAATTATAAAGTAACGAACCGTTCGCTGTCATCAAGACTACTGCATCTCTGCAAACTCGTAAGCCCTGACCAGCAACACCAAGACCAGCACCCTTCTGACCAGCACCCCTTTAGCCCTCAGCCCAGCAGCTCTAATTGGACTCGTGCATGTCTCTACTTTCGCGGTGAAAAGGCTATTAGAGCACCGGAGCTCTCGACTAGTTTTACTTGCGCAAAAGCACTGACTCTACGATCGCATTACGGGCGATCACAAACACTATTACTGAAACAAACAATTTGTATTTAAACAAGTTCCAAAAAATTTCCTCTAAATTCCAGGCAGCCGTATGGAGCGCCACGCAATTCAGACATTAAGAAAAATTTCGAGCAGCCACATTGGGCGCTTAATGATTCTCAAGATTGATAGAAAAAAGTAGTGGCCCCTTTGAGCGTCTATCACTATCACTTTTCACTATTAATATTACTTTTCACTAGTTTTTTTTTTAAATGTGTTATTTTATTAAGTCTCTTCCCAGCGAAGGGCTGAACCAGAAAAGCTCAAACAATCAACTACGTTATGTTTGTAATGATGTGGTCGGCCTGGAAGAAAATTAAGAAAACACTTAGTGAGTTGGTGCCAATCGAGATAATTTCGACCTATAGATGAGCACGCACGAGCATGCAAAACCATCGTCGAGATACATAAATAAGAGCAGGGAATGGAAACAGATCGATGAGATGCATGACAAGGGCACCGAGTCATACAAAACCATCGAAGAAATACCTACCCGAAACAGAATAAAATTCTGATTAGCTACCGAGACCGAACCAAAGTCACTGAACGTAAGTTTGGCTCGATCTTGGCCCTTAACCTAGATCGTAGGCTTCAGTCTTTGATTCCGTTTCGCAAGTCGCAATGCTTGGGAAACGTTACCAATTGTCCGAGCACACCAACATGGAGGTACCTACGAAAGTGACCCATTTCTACGAAATATATTTCTGGTCCATGTTCGACCACTGATTTGCGCATTTTTGAAAATTTGGAAAAAGTCTTACGACTAAAGTTCTTAAGCTAAGACTTATTGCTAGAACTATGGCTAGTTGAACCTAAGCACGCGGACATGTTCTTCCGCGATGTATAAAACTTTAGGTTTAGTAGCATAAAGTCATTTTAATGCTTGGGAGAAAGAAAGTTAAGTTTAAACACCAGCCACTTTGGCAGCTGTCATTTATTATTATACTATTATTTTATAAAGGCACCATGTGAGGTCCAGATACGAGGAGGTAATAGTGTCATTTTTTATTTCTCGTAACATTGCCACTAGTGTTTTTAATGTCGGTGCATTATGATTTTAATATTGTACGGAGAGAGAAAAGTAGAAGTAGCGAGCATAGTGACCAAGTAGTACAAATATCAACTGTCAATCTTAGTTATTATTATTTGTATGAGAAAGAACTTTAACTTATATAATTGAAAATCCGTAATAAATTAATGCTTTCCATTCACGATTTATTAAGAGAATGTAATGACTCGAATGTAATTAAACTTGAAAAGTGTAACTTGTAGAAAAAATGTGTGTCGTGACGTGCTTTACAACACTATATTTTTTAAAATACAGTTTAACAACATTTAATTTTCCAATATTTCTTCGCGTTTGGACAATTTTTTTTCGCATTTTCGAGCGCTAGTCCCCTTATTGCATCCGAGCCCTCAATTCAGCTAACTCCAAGCTTGTCTTATATGGGTACCCGGGTACCCCGGTTATCCAACAAGCGTGTATATAAGTTTGAAGTTTTACTATTTAAAATTTTATGAATACATTTTTATTTTCAAAACGTAAATCAACGTAAAAATGTCTACAGAATGGGGAGCCGAAGCGGTTTGTCAATATTTTTACAAGAACATTAAAAATTGTTAAAGGAAACATAGAAATGAGTACCCGGGTATCCGGTTGCGTATATAAGGGTTAAGTATGTATTCGTGGTCACTACGCTCGCTACAGCAATAATTTTGTTCGATGGCATGCAGAAAGATTGAAAGAATGAAAAAGTAGGTATCACTCACCGTTCGTTGCAACAGTCTCACTGCTATCCATGCAGACAAGCATCCCCCTTCAGCAGTAGCTATTCGATCTGCAGGCCAATGTCCCGCAGCTGCAGGGTCAGTACCGAATAGAACGTGTCACAAATATGTCGCATTAATTTCGCGATGAAGAAGCAATAAGAGCACCGGTGCTCTGAATGAGTTCCAAATGCGTTAAAACACTGATTCTACGGTCGCGTTCACGTTACTAACACGCAGGGCCACTGTGCACTACGAAATACTTTATCGCGAAATAAGCACTGACTCTACAATCGCATTGCACACGATTACAAAAGCACTTCACGCTTTTAAACATCTCTCAACAGTGGAAAGATGTGTTCGGACTCGAGTAAAGTGTTTCCAAAATAGTCCTCTAGACACTGAGTGTAATGTAGTAGAATTTTGTTAAAGGACCTTCCACATAGTCCAGTAATTAATGGAATTGATGCAGGAATCGTGAAATCACGAAATAATATCCACTGTGACTGCACAGATATTTAGTGATCCGATCACCGTCGCGGACAACGTCGAACTGTTAGGGCACACCGTTCGGCGATGTAGTGACTTTGGTAGAGGTTGTTGATGTTTTCGTCGCGCTCGGCCGACTCCCAGCTAACTTGAAATTCGTCAAGGCCAGAAATAATATTATATAGCAATGTCCATTGCAAAATTTTCACTTTTCACAACTACAGTCGTGCACCCCGCACCTTATACACGTATTTTTATCACTGCGAGATGTAATCAAACACTAGGCAACTCTGTCAAAAAGTCTACTAGATGATAGGTATATTCTAGTGAAATCTTGTTAAACGGTCTTCTATTTAGTCCAGTAGTCGAACGAATTGATGTAGGAATCGAGAAATCAGGAAACAGTATGCACTGTAACGTCCACAGCTATTCAGTGATCTGATCACCGTCGCGGACAAAGTCGAACTGGTAGGGCACACCGTTCGGCGATGTAGTGACTTTGGTAGAGGTTGTTGATGTTTTTGTCGCGCTCGGCCGACTCCCAGCTAACTGGAAATTCGTCAAGGCCAGAAATAATATTATATAGCAATGTCCATTGCTAGACAAAATTTTATTTCACAATTCGTGTTTGAAAAGTAACTCGATTTGCAGTTGCATCTAAGCACCCCACGACACTCATGCATTATGCAACTTTCTGCGAGGCTTTTAAGAATTACAAATAGAATCCAATTATTATTACTTCACTAGACTGATTAAACAGTGCATTAGAAATTTGCGGGAATGTGAGTAACAGCTTCAATTTTTAATACTTTGCGGGGTACGATACGTGGAAGGGTTCTACTACACGCAAAGTGCTAATAAACAATGTCATCTTGCAATTTATAGCTCGCACGAGCTTTGAAGAAATATCATTTTTGAACGCTATAGTGTCTTGATCCCTGAAATGGATTTTCGGAGAGACATCCGCGTGAGTCGTTGAGAAACCGAGATAAAGTATAGCGTAACAAAAGCCTGCTTTCTATGTCAAACTCTCTCACTCTAAACAAGTCACACGTATACAAGCGCATACACACCTTTCAGCATTTCACCATTTCAAAGTAGTTGCTGAGTTGGACGCTGTTCATGAGCAGATGCCACTACATTTAGTCCTCAAATTATGGGTCGGTAACACAGTTTGGGTGGCGACACGATCATCCATAAGGTGATAGGTCTATCCTATACCTCGTCTGTGACTATACTTGGGGACACTAAACAGACTATAATAATATAGTATAATTTGCACGCACATACAACTAGCGTTGTTCCTTTTCTTCTTGCAATTTTAATTAATTCGATTAAATATCAGCACGTTGATTATTTGACCAAATAATAAATATTGAAAATTCTCTTTTGAGTTCTTGTATGATTTATCATGTATAACCATAAGTATCGCGTTCGTTGAAAATAATCTATGTTATTCATTTTCATCTGATTTACTTCTTTACCTCACCTTAAGTTCTGTTTAAGGGGTCAGTAACCATGTTTGTTGAAAAATAACAAAATGACGCCGGTTTGAAAATAAAGTTTGACAAAACACTCTTTTCACGGGTATTTTTTGACAAAAGTTGTTAATTGAGGTACAGGTTATAGCAGCACTCATTCAGATTTAGAATCTTTTCGAATTTTTTGTTTCAGATAATCCTGAGTCCGGAAATCACCTGCGCCACGAGCATACCTCTTTTTTGAGGTGCCATATTGACGCTATAAAAAAGCATTTATAACAAATTAAAAAAATCTTTTTAATTTTTTTTGTATAATATAAGAGTAGCTTAGTAAATTCCAAAAAGATTTATTTCATTATATGTGTATTTATTGAGAAAAAAATCTTTAAAAAAAGCTGAATTTTTCGGCCGATCGAAGTAGAATGACCCCTTAAGATTTGAAAAATGTATACATATACATCAAGCGGTTTTTGAGATTGTACGCTATAATGGTTCCAAAGATAAGTAGCTAAAGTTTGGAACCCTACTTCAATTATGTATGAGAGAAGGGGGTACTATCAAAGGCCAGGAAACGCTACTTTTTCAAGCTGAAGGCAATTTTATCTGAGGTATAAAAGAAAAAGGATCCTTGGAATATAAGTTGGTACCACTGGCCTATTTTAAAAAGTCCCCTAATTTCCCACGACACAGATGAAGATTGTACTGTCAATTTCGTTATTTTAAATGAAATGCTATATATTTTATGCCAAAATATCGAAGAACGTTAAATTCTGAGTAAAAAAAGTATTAACTTTTATTAGCCCTAAAGCTAATAGTTAACGAATAATTTCGATTTGTTTCTTGAAAATTTTCTTCACGTAATATCAAGTTGGAGATCTTGGAGAAAAACAAATTTCATACAACGCATACTTTACAAATTATTCGAGGTGTGCAAGTTACGTGGACCACCCTGTATAACGCACACCAAGCTCCAGGCATCTTAGAACATATAAACATAGAGGAAGCATGCAATAGGCAAAAATGTAGACGGCGATAGAAAGAGAGAGATATACAGGAGGGACACCCCCTCTCTTTCTAACAGAGAAAAAAACACTGGCTATAGAAAGAGAGGGGGTGTCCCTCCTGTATATCTTTCTCTTTCTATCGCCGTCTACATTTTTGCCTATTGCATGCTTCCTCCATGTTTATATGCTCTAAGCCAGGCATCATATCAATGATGCTCTGGGGCATTTCGCGTCTGATTGGACATGGAACAGTACTACCTAACTCGAAAAAAAATCCCACCCTCTAAAATAAAATGCGTTTGAACATAGTTACGTACTGGACAAAATTCTTTTGTCGAGGTAGTTTGCAATTGTTCATTAGTAATGTCAGCCAAACAAGGCCGTGGAATATTTCAGTGAAAAGTAAGAGGGAACAACGAAAACATTACTCCATTTATTACAGAAATGATTTATTTTACAAATGCGTGAACGTTCGAGTCATTTGGTTATACGAAACGTGTTGTCAGTTCTATTAACATAAGCTACATCTACTGTCGCCTTTTCTTCGCCTTCATTTGCACTCTACGATTTTTCCCTAATCTCTGCTTCGGTTTTCCCCCCTTTTTCTTTAAGTCTTTCCCCGGTTTCGATGGCTGTCTGTACTCGGAAACATCTGCGGAGCTCGTCTTTGTGTTCATCTTGCGACCGCGCTTTTTGCCACCAAAACCATATTTAGAGTCCCTCATCTTTCGTTTCGCCGCCACCTTCTTATCAACTACTGCCTTTTGGGGCTTCTTCTTGTCATCAAGGAAGTCGAGATCCTGTCTTTTACCCTTACGATACTTTTTAACCTCCTCTAACAATTTCCTCTTTTCAGCGTGCTTCTTCAAAGTTGCCTCAATTTGCATTTGCTTTCCTACTTTCCTCTGCTGTCTGAGCTGCCTGATTTTCTCCGATCTCTGCACTATTGTCTGCTTTTTCATCAGATTTTCCCTGACCTTCTGCATGTGGACATCCGACTTTGCCATTTCAGCGAAATAATCGTCTGGCCTGGTCGTCGCAACTCCTTGCTTTTTCAAGCGAGCGATACCGTCCATAACGGCACCCTGTGCTTGCCTATGAAACATTGTTTCTCTGCGAAAATCATTTAGAACAGGGTCATCTGCTGGATCGTGCTGAGGTAATTTCTTATTTCCTTTCAATTGCTTCGCTCGCTTCACTTCCTGCTCCTGCATTTGCAACGCCAACTCCGGCGCTAAAGGTGCTGGTGCGTTAATCATGTCTAATCTCTCTATCCACGGCAAGTTTAATTTAATTTCCTCCAACTTCTGTTTCATAAGAGTCTAAAAGGGATTCCAATCATCGCTCTCGTACCATTTCCCTGGATCCTTATCTTAGTTACTATCTTATCATACTTACTACACAATTCCTGTATTCTTTCGTTCTTTTTTCGATTACTGTATTCAGACCTGGCTTTAGTAAACCCTTCGTGAACGCTTCTTGTAACTGTACACGTGAAAAATGATAGGTTAGATAATGCTCACGTATAAATACCCTGAAGTATAAGTAATATTTACTTCTTCATCCGAGTCGTTATACTCCGAATTGGAATCCGAAGACGCAGACACTTCCGTCGCTTTCTTCGCCGATTTCTTCACCTTCATTTTTACGATAAATTTACTAAACAATCCTACAGTTTTTAAGTTCGGGTAAACACCGTGCCCAGCACCTTTAACACCACCTACTGGGCAATAGTTAAGCTCACTTTGTACGCAATAGCTTGAATGATAAACAGCTAATGTAACTGGGCATCTTTCAAGTGCAATTAACGTAACAGAAATGTAAAAAGCGCATCGACATTGTAGACGGAAAATTCTAAATAATGCTCATTAATTTTTCTTCCATCTCGTCAGTATATCTTTACGAGTATCGCTAAACAAAATAATCATAAATAATTCTGTCAAACGCTCTAAGCTCCCAAGCCTTATTATATTAAAAGTACCCAGTAACCGATCAGACATCCAAGTATGTATAATCCGTACTATATCTTAAGTTGCCTTTTATGTGTGTAGTTTTGTGTATGATAAAGAAATATGTAATTGGTCAGCAGTACCAAGAACGAATTCGAATATCTTATCTCTGTATCAGTAAAGAGAATTCGAAGAAGTTGTACAGCAAAGTTGCTGGCCAATCCAAAAGGCAATTTCAGCTCCAACTGCACCAACGTCGATACGCAGAAATCTCGTGGGGCTCGTGTTCTGGCACAGCTTGTGCTCTATGCCCAGCATTTTTTGTCACAGCTGGCTAACGACAGCGAAACATCATGACGGATAGTGATAAGAAACCGATGTCACGCTTACTGAAGCTCGCCAATAAATTCAATTGCTTTTACCTGTCAGGTAAGTGAAATCATTCGTTTAGCAGCGGGTCGGTTTTACGTGTGCCGCGACTACATGATTTCGCGGTGAATAGTGCACAGAAACGTATGGCTTTCCGTCCTGTCTACTGAGATATTGATTTCGACTCTGTTGTGTATTCGTTCCTCGTATTTTCAACGAAATAATGAGAAGTGTATTTTTTTTTCCTAGAAACGTGAGCGAGTCTCGCGAAGCTCCCTTCCGCGGACCCTTCCCTCCCGTCGTGTATCCGATCTTCTCGCTTTTTCGATAATAAATATTTTGAGTAGACGATTGTACACGTATATATTTACTAAATTAGATGCCAAAGATATGTATGTCATGCAATTGTACTCGATCGTCTGTACGACAATCGATCTTTCTCTCTCCCTACAATTTAAAAGCAAGTGCGAAAATAATATATATATCCCATAGATACCATGAACACCTTTTGTACATCCTACTTTCTCACGATTACACGAGTATGGTGTGATTAATGTTTTTTGTACTGTGTTTCTGTATTAATAAAAATCTTTAAATCTCAGTTCATCTTTATTCCTTTTGCAACCAATGTTTTTATGTTTTGTATTTGTATTTGCATTTTGTGTTTTATAATGTGATGTTAATGAACCCAGAGTATGGAATGTGTATAAAAAGCAGGGGAGGTATATTTCTAATTCTGGCCTAGTTTTAGAGACATCTGTGATGCAAATAATATCTTTTAATCTATCACATCTTTTAGGCTTTCATGCAGGTGAATGCAGAGCTTTTGTCGTCGACGGGCAACAAGTTGGTCTTGTGCGCCCAGATGTAATGAAGGAATTGATAAATTATCCACAGGTAATTTCACGTTCGGAGTTTCAAGGCACTCGCAGGGAGACCGCATAAAATGCTTCGTGCAAACTTTATCGAAGCTTTGTAGATAAATAGAGAACTAAAAAATATCTAAACTTTGCATCATTCGTCTCTGTGAACTGTCTATAACACACCGGGTTTTTGTTTCAATTTAAGTAACAATTCATGCGATGCCCTTGTTAGAGTAAACCTCACCTACATTCTTTGTTATTTCTATGTTTTTTTTTAAAGGTGTTTCAAGTAAATCCTGAATATGTGCAACTGAACCCTGCATATCGAGATTACGCCGAAAGGAGTGCTCGCGTCGACGAGGTCCTGAGGGAATGGCGTGCGGGTGGAAAATTTATAACTTTACGAGGATGGAGGGAGGAATGTTACGAAGTACGTGCACAATTTAATACACCACCACTGTTTAAGATGGATCGATCTGCTACGTGTAAGTAGACATTCCTGCAGTTTAGCTCCGCAGAGAACGCAGGTTGCAATAAGAAGCTGATTATTGAACTTTTAGGTCTATTTGGTATTCGCAAATACGGCGTAGACATTAACGGTTATGTTATGGATCCGGTGAAAGGTTTATCAATATGGTTACAAAAGCGTAGCCCAAATAAGCAGACTTGGCCTGGGTACTGGGATAACATGGTGAGCGGCGGATTAAGCGTTGGTTACGGTATTAACGAAACTGCTATAAAAGAAGCTGGCGAGGAAGCCAGCATTCCCAATAATCTTATCGCGAAGCTAAAGAGCGCCGGCTGCGTGTCGCTGTTTTTCGAAAGCGAACGGGGCCTGTTTCCCAACACAGAATTTGTGTACGACCTTGAACTGCCGCCAGACTTTGTACCAAGCAACAATGACGGAGAGGTAGAAACTTTTGAATTACTTCCAGTTAACGAATGTTTAGAAAGGGTACTATCATCACATTTTAAGACAACATCAGTCCCAGTCGCTATTGACTTTTTAATTAGACACGGATACATTACAGCCGAGAACGGTAAGTATATCGTTCGCACGTTTCCATGTGGTTTATTTATAAATGTATTGTGAATTTGAATTTCCTTTTTGTTACAGAGCCTAATTTTATACAAATCGTGGAACTGCTTCATGTACCTCTGCAGACCATGTACAATCAGCCACAAAAAAAGTGTAAAATAGCCGCTAACGGCGAAGCAATCCAACCCTTAGATCGAATTTAAGTTTAACTAGACTTTAATTTAAATCATGTTAAAGTTGACTGAATTGAAACGAAGTTGGCTTTCTTTTTGTGGTTTTCTTGTATTTGGTCAATTCTTCGCAGATTTTATAGTAAATGGTGCAGTTTTATGTGTAAAGCTTGCAGATATATTTATACCCCCCATGCATAATAGTTAAAGAATTCCCGAAATCAGTTTGGAAAGTTTTTCGTAAAATTCAAATCAACTTAATTTTCGAGTGTAAAATATATAAATAAGTAACTCCGATAACTGAATTGATCGAAAATTTTGATGAGTTACGGCGTTTATAGACGCTCATAGAATTCCTTTCATTACAATTCGGCTAACTTTTATATATGAATAGTGAAAGTACTCGGTACATGCGATCGTTTAAACATTTACGATGACTATTGTAATCGGAACGCATCAAAAGTTATCAACGTAACGAAAGTTTCATAAAAGAAAAGGGTACGTTTGAATTTGCCGACTGTGAATTTATTGGTATTAGTTACTTTGTAAAATGGGCCATAATATAGAGAAAATAATTACATGTTTGTCGAATGATTTTAAATTACTTCCATTTACATAATTTTCGAGATTTCTAAGGTCGCGCTATATTCTTCCTTTGATTTCTGATTAATCCTCGAACTGAATTTTTGCACAAGAATGGAATGAAGCTCCCGCCGATTGTACGAATGATATTCAAACGAAGCGACTTTTGATATACATCGATGTCGAATTAGAAGTATTATTAACGCAGCATTCCAGAGTATAGGTTTACCGATACTAAGTTTTCAGTTTTAAGCGATAAAAGGTAACAATAGTTTTTTCTAACGTTTGTAATCGAATTTTTGTACTAAACTTGTACACTTAACAGAGTACATAGTACCACTGCAGTAATATCTTAATATTCTGCGTAGAATTAAGACGAAACCCATTCACAGTATTATGAACGTGAATGCACAGTATACCGTTTTGATATGTTTAAAAAAAAATTTATAGACAAAGTATGTTAACGTATGTGTTCTATAATCCAGCTACGCTACCAACGAAAAATGCTCAGACCTAGCATTTTCACTCAATGACTTTTTTGAGAGAGGGAACAAAAGTGTTCGTAATTGTTTATTATATATGTAACGTAGGTAGATTTTTAATTAAAATACTGATTGGTACCGAAGTTCTGATCAAGTGATATCAATGAATTGCAAGAATGGTGATTGTATGTGGTAAATGCGAAGTCGATGCATCAGTATGTCTTTTTCGTATTATAAGGATACTTTACGGTATATTTCGTGAAATTTTTTAAATTCCATATTTATTATCGTTCAATATGTGTTTGCTGTAATCTACAGCTCATCTCTATATTTATCTTTCCGTTCGTCCGACGCTATAGAAAAAATATTCTACCTTCTCGTCTCTAAAAGTAAATCGATGACTCCTAAGAGTATTTTCATAGCTCGATAATTCACATTCGAACGATTCCTTTTAAATTGAACGCTTCCTTTTAAATTGAACGCTTTTTAACATCGATTCGGTTGGTCTCGAAAAAAAATTCTCTCCATTACATATCTCGCGGATTTCAACGTCGTAATTATAATTTTAATATTTCTATAGAATTTTTCATATTTTTTACTAAAGTTGGAATATTTTCAATAGCGTATTTTGTTAGCGTAAATGCTTCTCCCACCGCTTCTGTTGGACATTTCATATGCAAAGCATATAAATGAGATTCGAAGTAACCTAAGCATACTCTAACATTATTTAGTCTTATTGAAACTAACCCGAAGCGTTAAATAGGTTTACTACTTTTGTAATGAGCAATCGTAATGTTGTAACAAGTCGTACTAGTCATGCTCGTCATCGCCTTATATTTTAACTCCAATCTGGTCATCAAATTTAGTATCTACAATGCGTTCATCTTAAGTGAACAATAATATTTTCATGTTACGACTGTTTTGTGATAGAAATGGGTACGGCTGGCCATACTGTTTAATGCATGAATTAATATTGTCAACAAATAAATTTAATAAAAATTTATAAAGTCACAATTCGTAGTGATGCTACCTTGATGGCCATCGTTTGATCGTTCTGTTCATGGGCTCGACACGATTATTAATTTTACAATCTAGTATACAAGCTCTGTATCTCTACTTTCTTCTCCTAACACATATGTAAGGCGAAACTTCCACGGTCATCTCCACTCGCCGCAGAGCGAGCGTTTTACGTGTTGTACTTAATTCTCAGAGTCATTTACGGATATTCAATTATTACATATCCTCGGTTCTAAGACATAAGTATGTAACGACTATTAAATCAACAGCAAAAGAGGACAAATCAATTGAGGAGAGATATTAACGTCATGAATAAAGTTCAGACGCTTTGTATCCTATCACTATACTCTTTTTAGTTCATGTAAAGTAACACATGCAATAATAAACTAATGTTAACAGAAATACATGAAAATTTCTGTGAAGAATTATTCAACGAAGAACCGCAAACTTCGGACAAATTTACGATTAATAATTCAGTAATTCGGTCAGAATTAAAGGTTGCGTTTCATTGTTACACTTCTGGTAAGTGTCAGACTTAACAAATAGCTCTTCTAGGACGAACCAAGTAACAAAGTCGTCCCTTTTCATTTACTCGCGACTATGCGCGCGCGCGTGGAAGGATGTAATGCATATAGTATATGTAGGGAGAACGCACGCGCGCGCACGCACGCTTCCTCCAAGATCCCCAAAATTCGTACACCTAAGATCTGACAAACAAGTACTTACGAAAGTACACAATGAGCATTTCCGATTTATTTCACCCCCTGCACTTGTTTAGGCACTTAACACGAGGAGAACGTGGATAGAACTTCCTTCAACGGAAATATCAGTTACTGAAATTCGACGCCAAAGCGGTGTCTACGTTCCAGGAAGGCAAAAGCATTTCCGAGATACGAGAGGACTCGGTGTGACGAACGTAAACGATGCAAGAAATTGTTTGCTCAGCTCTAACGAGAGAGCAATATAAAATCGACTGGTTAGACTAGTGGGGGTTGCTCGAAAAAAAAGAATAACAACAAAATGTGCCAGTAGCCTGGTGGGGAGGCCTGACTTTGTTAGAAGAAACAAAAGTCGAACGAATCACTCCCCTTTTGAACAGCGTCGAGGAAACATACTTCCGCGACTGCTCTCGCGTTTGAAAGGCTTCCGGTAGAAATTTATTAAAAAACAATTCCATTGGAAGTATTCTTAATTTTAGTGGACAAAACGAGTGAAATAAAAAGTGTGCTACAGTGTATTTTTCTGCTCAAAAGGTACAGCGAATAAATGTGATAATTGCTATCCTTGTTTAAATAATTGGAGCATTCGTGAAGAAGAATTTTATTTATTGCTGGCACTTTATCAATTTTCTGGTTGCAAAGTGCTTGATGGTTGCACCATGTTGCGAAACTTTTCGCTACACACTGTATAGATTATTTCATTATTTAAATAACATTATTGCAAAGTTTTATTACTTAATTAAATTAATTATCTGAATTTAATATGAAAGGACTCAAACTGGTACACTTTTTTAATATTACAATTTTGCAATATTAAAATTCTTAACGTCAAAGTAAAAAATATTTGTTAATTATTTAGTTGAAATATTTCTATTTTTTTAGATATACCTATTATACCGACATTATTACTTTCAATTCATTTCCGTTCTCTCATATTTCATAGTTTATTTTTTACTATGGACTCGACAACATTTTCGCTGAATATGTCTGCAACCCCTTTAGCAACTACGGAAATTTCGCCATGACTTGCATGTTCCATACGTTCAGCTATTGGTAAGTACTTAAAATGTTTTTAAATGATTTTACCTAGCTTCGATCCTCTGTGTGTTTGGTGTATGGTTCAAATTTGGCAACTCAATTTTCACCCACTTCCACCAATCCAATTGTTTTGAAACATTGCATGCGTGCGTAGGTTGGATGACAATACAATTTTAAAAAAGAATAAATATAACAAGAAATGTATGAAAAATCCACAAACACTAAAAACTAGAAAATACGATTTTAATAAAAATGCACTAAAAGATTAAAAAATAATTCTTTTCTTGTACTGCAATTTCGATGGTATTTCCTCATTTTGAATAAAATCGTGATGTTGTATTAAATTTATTCATATTCTGTTATGAAATATCCCGCGCCACGATTTTATTTAAAGAGAGAAAACACCATCGAAATTGTAGTACAAGAAAAGAATTATTTTTTAGTTTTTAGTGCATTTTTAGTAAAATCGTTTAACATAAATTTTTTTTGTATATTTTTTAAAGAGTTAGACTATAGTCGTGACTCCATATAATGCATAGTACTTTAACATTCAGACTCGATTTTTCATCTAATAGCATTACTAGAAAAATCAAACGTCAAACAATGGGGAAGGGAAATTCTCTATTCATTATCTGAAATAACCGATGATTCCCAGTAATTTGAAACTGTCGAATAGCAGAACTCCATCGATCATGGTGTTCTTTAATTCTTGAGTCTATACCAAAACACTACACCATTATTTGCACTAAACACCACATTACAATAGTCCCGACCAAAGCCTGCTCTGTCCAGCATTTGACTGGGGCAGGTTAAACATTTTTCCGTTAAAGATTCAGAATATCGATGTATATAGCTATGTCGCGTTCAGATTCAACTCTCATCGATATTTAAATTCCAAGTTCGATATTGAGCCGTCGGCGCGCATGCGCAGCCGCCTGTGACAAGCTTAAATTGCTTGCGAGCTGTTGGCGCGGTTATGTTGTTCTTGTGTTTTAAAAAGTAATTGAAAAAATTAATGAGATGTCAGCCCTGGTGGGAAGAATTTTAAGCCGGTTCTGTGAAAGCCACTTGAAGAAACTGTCGCCGCGAACGAAAGTCGTTAGACTTAGTTCCACCGCGAGTACAGAACAGTCCAACCTAGAAGATCGCTGCTCGGAAACTGGTGTCCCGGCTTCCGAAGCGTGCAAAATTTCCGCTGCTCTGTTAAAAGAATTCACTTGTCCACTCATTATAGAAACCGTAGACCCACCTAAAATATCGCGAGAGGATGAAGTAAGTCACAAAATTAAACAATTCATTTTTCAACGTAATATTCTCGCGTTTCACTTCACCGTTCTGTTTACCATGAATTGCAGTATTTTCAAAGTTAATGACTTCACGAAAATTCATATCCGTATTTAACAATTTTTAGGCCATAAACTTTTAAATTTTTTGTATTTCATCTTGTGCAATGTTAGCGAATTGAACAATTTGTATTTATGTGTATTTACATGAAAGCATTATATACATGCATAGAAATTTAACTGTTCAAATGCAACGTGTTGCAAATTATTATAACGCACTTGAGTCGAAGTTGTGTGTGAATTGGTCGGGTGTCGAAAGAGGTGATAATTATGTTACGACAGTAGATACAGTTAGTGATGAGATTCGAAATGCTTCGAACCGCTTCGAATCTGTCTTGAATATCAAGCGACTACTTCGAAGCACTTCGAACATGATTCGAAGCTTAAAACTCTTGAAAGTCTTGATAAGTCTTGAATCTTGATAGTTCTTGAAAGGCTTGAAAGTCTTGAAAGCTTGAAAGTCGACCCTGGTGAGATCCTCTGACCGATCAGCTCGGCTAGTTTTTGGCAACCAGATGTTCATTTTCAAGACTTCCAAGAGTTTTAAGCTTGGAATCATGATCGAAATGCTTTGAAGTTTTCGTCATATATATATATAGATTTGATGCGCTTCAGATTCCATCACTAAATACAGTGCCTTCTTTTTATAGAATGGTAGAATTCTTTGTAGAATGGTCTAGGTAGGAAATAACAAAGATTTTTGTATTTAAAATTTTGAAGAAATAGAGGATACCTTTTACACACTTCAAAATGCAATTTAGACTAAAAATAAAGGCTATCGCTCCATACTTGACTTAGAGAAACTTGTTTCCCATTTTTTCTTATTTTTCTGTCATCCGTTGGCGCTTTGTCCTCAATTGGGGAATGTTATACCAGTTCGGTATCTCCGCAAACTTGCCAGACGCAGAACTCTAGTTACTACAATATTAACAATGAGGAAGCATATGTTTGTCACATGTTTTGCATTACCAGGTTCTTATCGATGTTGAATATTGTGCTTTTAATGCATCAGATGCACTGCTAGCTAAAAATTTATATACATTTAAACCATGTTTGCCAATGGTTCTTGGTTACGAACTCACTGGAAAGTTGATTCAAGTTGGAGAAAAAGCAGAAGAAGAAGGCTTTCATATTGGGGATAAGGTCATCGCTCTCAATAAAGAGCGTTACGGAGGTTTGGCTGATCAGTGCGTCGCAGACGTCAGCGTAAGCAGGTTTCGTTAGATCAGTTGCCTGTGCTTGCGTCCAGCTGTAAGTGTAACTTACAGGATATCTGGAGAATACCAAGTGGAATGAAATCGATAGACGCGATAGGTGTCCTTGATAATTATATGACTGCTTTAATGGCCTTCGAAAGGAAAGTTAACGCCACAGAGAATGATATGATCTTTATTAACGTTGGGATGAGTGATATTGGGTTAGCGGCAGTTGATCTGGCAACAAACGTATTTAAAGCTCAGGTTAGATATGAAACCCTCGTGGAGTTCTTACAAATAGGCGTGTTGAGTTAGAGGCCAGAAATATCTTGCGACGATCATTAATTCAGGTGATATGTGTTTGTGGCACGGAGGATGCAGCCGCCCTTGCTCGAGACAAAGGTGTTCTTGCATCTTTTAAATACAAAGATCGCAAGTTAATGAAAGAACTGGAAAAACTAGCTGCAAATAAGAACATTAAAGCCATTTTTGAGCAGGACGATGGCAAATGTTTCAAAAAGGTCGTAAATTGGTGAGTCAGCAGGTGTCTCTAATGAGAATCAACTTGTTAAAAGTTTAATTGATTGTCATACGAGACTTTGGTCAGGTAATGAACAGTGGCAGCAGGTATGTCGTATTTTTAGCTTTACCAAAATCTACTCAGACGACGCAACGCTAAAAGATATTTTGCGCGATGACAGTTTTGCTGTGGTGCTGCATCACCTTTCTCGCGAAGGTATATAATTAGATAAGAAGTAACAACAATAACAACAATGTGACTTATTCATTTGTTACCATTGTTATAAAGTGAGGGCAATAATTGCTGGGACAGCAGCAATGGTGACAGACTGTGATGCAAATGTTGAAAAGGATGATTTCAGTGTTACTGGGTTCAATTTGCGGGAGTACCGAAAAACGAATCCTGAAGTATATCGGTATGGTGTTTTGTAATTTTGGCTTTTTAGATAGTTTTTGGTACTGAAATTATTGTATTGTATCCAGGCCCGGCTCGTGGTGTTTTTCTTGCGTATGCGATAAATGTTTGGCACCTTTCCGATTTTTTTTTTCTTTCGAATTAATTGCGAATAAACAGAACAGGAACTGAAAATCAAATTAGAATCTCTGTACAATATGATCTTATTCTCTAGTTCTGGTTATACAAATTTGGGTTGATTAAAAATTTATTTCAAATTTTTTGAGGTCTTTTAGGCACTTTTTCTCTTGCCTGTGTACATCGCGCACTTTGCGCACGCAACAAGCCGGATCTGATGAAAAAAAGTCACCAGCAAAATTTATAGAGCAATAGTATTTAGATTGAAATTTTTCGATGACACCTATTTCAATTTTCATTTTTTAAATCAGACAAGCTGGGGATGATGTGATAGAATTCTTTCTGGAAGGTCTCATTAAGCCAACATATGGGTTAACGGTTGGGTTATGCAAAGTGAATGATGCACTGGACTTCATTCTTAATAGCAAATGTGCAGGAAAAGTGAGTGCGAAGCTTCTAATAACTTGTACTTTTTCTGGCTCTGGTAATTCCCGGTATATGTCAGTATTTGCATACACCCAAAACAGAAATCAAATGTTAATTTCGCAGGTTATTGTTGACATAAAGAACAAGGATGCTGAGTCTGTGAAAAAGCAGGAATAACAGTGAAAGTTCCTAATGTAGAATATGCGCTTTTGTACAGTAACCCTTACAAGTTTACGAATGAGCATAAATATTAACAGGATCCGCTACAGAGACTCAACAATTGATGAAGCATATGTATCATTTGAAAAATGCACACTATTTATAAGATTTAACTAAGCTTTTATTGAAAGTGTAGAAGATTAAACCAATGTATTACATACGATTTTTAATAAACTATTTTTTACATCGCTATGGTTAAAAGGAAGTATTTATTTTCCTACGTTTCTTGAAGTTTTAGTGGTAGTCGATACTCTGTTTTCTCCAAAGGCTACGTGTTTGGTCTATGGTCGAGACAGCAGAAAATTGCACGCATGCGATTGTTCTCAAGTAGCGGTATACTAACTTAGCCGCGGTCATTATCGGTTGCTCAACGCCCTTTTATCGAAACTAGAGCGTTTTGTTGCGGTGCTACCGAGCACCGATCGAAGCACGAGTAAAAGTCCTGAGAACGGTTCTTCGTGAAATCCGTCAATTATCAATAAGTTCCCCTAATGGTAGCGAAGAATTTTGTTCTACTTTTCTACATTCCACTTTGAAAGATGAAGGAAATAATCATTTTCTGGAATAAAGAACTCATAGAGAAATCAGTTCCAGTTTCGAAAAATTAGAATAGAAATTATGGCATTCCTTTGTTTAGGTCTTTTTTTATCTAAAGAACAATGCAGAATATGTAGCTCTTGTGTCTATAAGTAAAAGAGGACTTCTAAGGTTGGATAGTCCAGAATAAGGTATTTGTCAGAGTGAATACATATTCAAGCTAAAGAACCATGTTTTTCTTCGCAACTTGCTCAATGTTACCTTCGACTATAATTATATTAATGTTCCTATTTGAAGATAATGTCCCGAAGCAATTACTAGGCAATTAGAAAGGTTAGGGTTTCAGTGAGAAACAAAGGACTATCTAGAATCTAGAATAGATCAAACGATTGCCCTTCCTTTTCGATCATACTCTTCATGGGGGTTCCCTGTCGAACGATGACAGGGTTGTCAAATGTACTGATTAGTTGATAGTGATAATTCGGGAACGAATTCTGATGGCGTGGGTGCTCTAGATTACGCGAGCTGATGGTGACCCAACTCAGTTGTCCTGGAGGCAAAATAGTTGCAAAATTGTTTCACCTATTCGTGTGATACCTGGTGATGCAAGAACGCGGTGCAAATTCCGAATTAACATTAAAAAAATTGCAGTACCAATGTCCAACAGTAATATTGCTGTTGTAAGATTGTAACTTAACTCACTTAGCTTTAATATATTTTGAGTGACCTAATATGGTTGTCCCAGAGGCGAATACATATGTACCTAGTTGCAATGTAGTTCCACTTGCTTCTATACCATCCAACGCAAGATCGTAGGACGTAGTGCAAAGTCAGGAAAAATTATAGCCTCTTCAGCAGTTGCTTGACTCATTTTATTTCAATATTTCTAACGATATTAGAATTTGAAGGGAAAACTAAAATTTATAATTTCACTGAATTAAATTTGCTTCTGGACAGAGGTTATTAGGAATCTTTGGGATACAACTAGATTTTTTTAGTAAACTCGTTTCGATTCCTTCATATTTTTGCGTAACCCAACCAAATCCCTAGCTCCAAAAAATTCCTGCTTCACATAAAATATTACGGTTTCATTATAATATTCTAAGATAGATAAGATGATTCATTTCAAACTATTTTTCTGAGGTTCCTTCTTCCCCACAAATTTTGTGTGACCAATTTTAAACGCAATAGCATTTTAAAACAATTACATTTTACGTCCCCCTTCTCTCCAGAACACGTCCAATTGTCTCGCAACCAACATCAATATTTATCGCTCAATCTCGCGTATTTTTGCCTACCGGCCCTGTCTCCAGGTGTTTTGTAACGATCGATACCCTTTATTAGGTCCAGTCTCGATCCATTGTTCCCGTCAGACAGTTTTCATCGGATCAAGATCGGGACCACGTTTCGTGGCCACCTTGGAAATTTATGTTTAGCCGTGGAATGCCTGGCGCGTTCCACAGCCGTCCGTTTTGCGGTTTATTCCGCCGCGATGAAGGCCAATTAGAATACCTTCGTATCGTTAATCATGTGGTCGTCCGGGGGTTCAAGGTAGCGCCTCCCGGGTGTAATCGTGGGTGTGGTGAGTGCGATTTCAAAATTCAATTGTCCAGTCCGCGTACGATACCGCGGCACCTTATGTAAACGCTTGCTTTCTCTATAAACCTTGCGGACCGACGTGTCGCCCGCGTACGAGACAGAAAAATCACGAACATTGCCTTTACCCGCATTTTAGCGGCGATTTATGTCTCGCGCGTTTTATCACGCCGGGGTCCCTTTTGCTGCCCTCGTGGCCGCCATATTGATTTGGGTACCAATTTATTTCACGTTTTATGTCTCCCCCCTCTTTTTTCTTCTACAGTCGCGATTAATGTTCTGTACGATGTTTTTATGTAATCAATGGACTCGAGAATTTCATTAGCTGAAACGCGTTCTTGTAATTGGAATTGAATTATTGCTTTTTTCGTAATTCGAGATTAACTCGCTGCAACGAGGAGGGCCTTAATTGGGGGTTCGTTTTGTGGTAGTGAAGTGTGATGCTCTGACGATTTGAGTAGTTTAATTGCAGTAGGTATAGATATGTTGGATTCTGGGTATTCATTGCAATAAAACGATACGCACAGGCCCGGCTCGAGCCTCTTTTGCGCCCTAAGTAGGCGAATTTATTTGAGCTCTCTGATGACCTTACTGCGAATTTTTATTTATAGAAAAATTTATCATATTTAATTTAAAACTTTATTTTAAAAAATGCCAACAATGGAGAGGCTATTTTGCACCCTTTGTCAACTTCACGCCCTACTTAGGCAGCTGCCTAATTTTGCCTGTAGGGATGAGCCGGGCCTGGATACGTAAATGTGGCTTCAAAAAATTGTAAATGTGAAAAGTCATTAGATATTTTTACCGTCGACGAATTTCAAAATAAATACATGTTGGATCAGAACAAAATTCATATTTAATTCTAAAATATCATATATTCCTTAGTACACAAATTTCTTCACAGTTCTGTATGAAATCTCCCATAAATTATATTTAAGCAAACGACCATAAGCCTCTCACCCCTGCGAACTTCGCAATTAAATGACGTGTAAGTAATCTCAGTCGTCTGTCGCACAGTTGGGAATGTCTTAGCATTCTTCTATCATTTTGCTAATAAGTGCCCAGTTTTGCCGCGCATTTTGTAAGAAACATTACTCGGAATTACGGGTTTAATCACGGCAAAGCGTTCCTCGCGTAGATACGCGATCTTTCAATTAGCCGCCAGTGGAAAGAGGAATTACCGACGATCTGCTTGCCAGATGTCGGAGGTGGAGAGAAATAAAGGTTCTCGGTAGATCGAAAGGACAGGTTACATAATATGCATCGAGCGCAAAAAGTCATGGTTTCTCGGGACTTTCGCGTCGGGCGCACGCCGAAACGTTTCCTTTTTATTCGTTATTCCTCATCCTTCAACGAATTCGCGCGTTCCGTGACGCGTCGTATCTCATTGCCAGTGATTTTCAACGGGTGTTCTGTCGCCGCGGGAATTCCGTTATCCTCGGATCATCGAGGAACGTTGTGGAATGTCGAAATGGCGCCAAAAATGGCACCGCCAGTCCGATCCCTGACGTAATTCTGGGTCTCGATTGGTACAGTTGAATTCGAACGAAGAGTTCTTAAGTGTAACAAGCATAGGTATTTATTTTGCCTTCACTGGGGTATTCTGGAGAATCCCCAGACTTCATGCGGCATGGATAGGAATTTTGTCCCTTCTCACAAAATTCTGACGATTTTATAATTTTCCATCTTTCAAGCTTCTGCACGATCACCAAAGATAAGAATGTAGGCCAAAAGGAAAATGTTCTACCTGCCAATGGTAATATTAACTATACCTAAGTAGTCATGGCAACAAAAACTATGTGTGTAAATAAATAAATAGTGTAAGGGAGTGATTTGGTCGTTGATAGATGAATAATAATAATAATTTAATTCCGGAAGCCCTAATTTCTTCAAAACTGCTTTACTGTTAAGATTTCGCCATACCATAAATAGGCCTGTTCAGTCGGGAGCCGAAGACCTCCTTAGGTTCTGGGACCCGGGTCAGAACCGAGCACTCGGGTTAACAACATTATAGTTCAACGCTCGGTCCCAGTACCTCGATTGAGCAGGCCTGGTATAGAATTTTATTTTTGGCATTTATAATATTTTCTACAAGGACTCTTCAATTCTCTATAACCTCCAAAATCGGACACAATCTTCCACAAAGTCATTTTATTACCAAGCAATCTCAAAATCAGTTTACGTGACATTTTCTAGATCCCATCTCGCTTAATCACTATTTAATTCACCCCATTCGACAGCCCATTACCAGGGCCGGATTAAGATCTTTAGAGGCCCTAAGCTCTTAAAAGATTTTGAGGCCCTCTTATACAGGGTGACCACTTCAAAGCAATGTACCATTTCTTAGGCGTTTCCGATAATTTGACTGAAAAGTGTTTCTACCAAAAGTTAGATTTTAAAATTCAGAAAATTTCTACGATGATCCCCTTTCTCCTGATGCCCTAAGCACCTGCTTAGTGTGCTTATTGGTTAATCCAGCACTGCCCATGACGCAAAGGACGTCGTCGAAGCTGATCCTAAATAGAGTCGTTTACCCTCTCTGTCATCCTATATAGCCAACGGCGGACGGTCTGCCTCGCCATAGAAGATTAATCTGTCCAAGCGCGATGATCGCAAGATCGACGGCCGATCTCGACACGCTTGCGAAACAGGCTCGAGATCTACCGGGATCTAAGAAACGGAGGCGAGAATCCGAGCGTACGTGGCGCGATAAGCGCGAGTGGGAGGGCTTACGACAGCCGCGTATATCCGCGTGGCACTTAGCCGGCATTTGTCGCTCTGTCTGCTAGAACGATAAAAGGAAATGGCCTCCGGTGGGCCCCGCGCGTACTTACGTATCTGTACAATCACTCTTGAAAGCTCGGTTCACCTAGATATGCTAATACGATTAGAAAAGAGCTAGGGACACTCGCGAGAGTTTTCTTTCGGGGCCTGGGCGGTAAATTGCTCGCTGATATCGAGCCACACGTGCGCCGCTCTCCTTTGCACGCAATCGTTTCGCATTTGTCGAAATTATTTATCAGTCCCCGCGACAGCGGTGCAGGTCACCGTTTCTTGGAGGGAGTTTCGAGCATTTTATGCGTAAACTTTAATTGTTTTATGACATCAATATTTATTAACTTTAATGGGGGAATGCACTGGCGGATTTAACAGGGCTTTTGATGCAACAGCTTGATCAGAGAGCAGCCAGCGACATTTACCTGGTTTTTCTCCATCCAAGTGTTTTAAAGTTCAACTGCTTTACACAGTTCCGCCATCGAGAATAAATTGCATTTTAACCGCGTAGGATGCTAATTAACTTTTCAATTTTACGCGTTTTCAGTCGCTCTCCATGTTGCTAACGACTGTTGCTGCAGAAAGCGTTGCATTCGCCATCGGGAACGCCATTACTGTTTCATCCGTGGTTAATTTATTGCACGTATTTAATGTTATCGTCTAACAAAATTGCAAGACATTTCAATGGTGAAACATAAAGGCGCGCATCATGAGCGTAATGAAGGTGGGGCAAGGGTGGGCGCTTCCCCCATTAACACAGCTAAAAAAAATTAGTCTTCGTCCAAAATTAAATGAATGTATTACAAAATAAAAATAAATTAAATTTGGAAGTAATTTCGCATTACTATTTATTGCCCATCCTTGAATTAAATCCTAGCTACGCCCCTGGTGCACATTGTAACACTGATAAATTTTTCAAAAAATGTGTACAGCGCTTCACTCAATCACAATAAAGAACAGTCACGTATCTTTTCCAAACACTCTACATCTATATCCTAAAGTGGGTACTTCTGTCCCTTAAGGCCTTTTCACACGGGACATTTTTCTGACTCATAACTGGTCTTTGAAATATATTCACTCGATAGAGGTTGCATGATTTTTAAAAAGCTTGATAAAATGGAACATGAATAAACGTATACAAAATGCCACTTGCTAATTACGAAAAAAAGGCTCGTGTGAAAAAGCCCTTAGATCACCGATTTAAATATGCCGCGCTGCTACTTGAAATTTGTGGCCTGTTTTCCTTGTTTATTATAGAGGCTAGTGGAACGAAGTTTTCTGCTTTCGATTAATTCGTCAAAAAAAAAAGACAGGCGGGCTTCATGGCTGGCAAAATTTCAATCCCGTTAACGATTGATTAATGATCGTCAATCGTGGCTGGTGAAAGTGTTATCATCTCACAATGCCACGTAACAGGGTGGCATTGTCAGCGCGCTATCTACGTGCTACCAGAACTGACTGGCACAACAATACGAGGCTAGCCATGGTCCCTGCATAACATTAACACCGGTCTGTCGTAACTTTATTATTGGCCACTGCCAACCGTGCCCGTAAGTATACCGAAGCATAGAAAACCGTTCATAATTGCCGGTGCCATTTGCAATTTCCGTCTATGGGGATAGGGGACGGCGAGAAATTAATTTCTGCACGTTTTACGGGGGAGATCGTAACGGGCCAACGGTGATTTTCTAATTTTGTAATTTACGAGAAAATGCCGCGTCCAATGACACCTTTAAGTCTAATGCGTGAGTAAGTAAGCGTGGAAAATTCGCCAGAATTTTTGTAAAAGAGATATGCTAGCGTAGAAAATTGGAGTTATGATTGAAGGTAGGTTTTGCCAGTGGCGAACTGGCCGGGGTGTCAGCTTGACCGATGAAAAGGGCCCCTGATGAAGTGGAGCCCCTTAAATATCAGGCAATACGTTAAAAATGT
Source organism: Andrena camellia (assembly GCA_029448645.1). Classification (NCBI taxonomy): domain Eukaryota; kingdom Metazoa; phylum Arthropoda; class Insecta; order Hymenoptera; family Andrenidae; genus Andrena; species Andrena camellia. The sequence goes on along the minus strand of CM055681.1, from coordinate 1,042,691 downwards.
TAATAACCTTTTAAGAGCTTGAAAATATAATTGAAGTTCCAATATTATTTCTGTAGGCAACAAAATTGTTGCATATTACCATTTTAATAAAATCATTTTTCGAGGATACTTTATATTTAAGAATGTAATAAATAATTCTGATACAGGTTAAACTGTAATTACTCTTTTTGTCACTTGCGTGTTTTTTGAAAATTTTATTTATTTCTTATAAAAATTAAACGATACCCTTATAGTTGAGGGTGAGCCCCCTTTGTCTCCTAGCAACCAATATTTTTTTACCCAGTCCGCCACTGGGTGTTGCAGTGGTAATAAGATAAAGCTACAATCCCGCGTATTAAGTTAAGGAGTGTCATTCTGAAAAGAAGCTACAAATGATAAATAACATGAGAAATTTGGTGTGTGGGATAGGTCCGGATGGACTTTGTATCCACCATGCGAGGATTAATACGCTCACTACTAATTGTGAGCAAGGTCAGTAGGGTATAAACGTCACGCATACGTGACATCAGCAATGTGGCATTCTACTTTGACAAAACAAACATTGTCCACTGATTGTCAAATTTTTTAAGTCAAAGAACCTAGGGGAGATTGTCCCCCTTTAATACAGTTTCGCACATCACTTTATTTTTCTTCACTAAATTGAACAGCAAGGCAAGAGTTTTGCCGCAAGACACCTCTTCATTTAAAGCCACCAAGAAATGGTAAAGGGCGAGATATCTCGTCCCTCGAGGGTGCCGCGTCAAGACGAATGGCAATCCTGTCGCGCCACGGTTCGTCAGGTCGGGCGACCCGCAAAAGAGTCATATACTAATAACTGGAGCAAAGCTTGTTGTGTAAGCCAGTGGGTGGCCGCCTTTCTCTGCCGTTGCCAGGTTTAATACGCTCGTTGTATGCGAGAACACCGATTCCCGCAGCCACCAAGATCGGATTCTTTTTACGCGCCGACATTATATAGCCGTAGATCGGCTTTGTGTAATAATTAGAACGGCAACAGGAGAGCCGGGATATTTTAATTACACGCCACTGTCTTAATTGCGCTTGATCACGGTGTCAGGATACAGAGGAACAGAGTTCGCGACGAAAGTCGATATCGTCATAGAGAGATATTAGCACTACGCGTTAAACATGGGGCGAAAGCATCTCATTCAGAATCCTTATGCATTTACCGTATGATATACAGCATTCATTGTACCACTGTAGAAATTAGAGCTTTTGACGGGCGCCATCAGAACTCGTGACAGGATCGTCTGAAATAAAAAAACTAAAAATATTCTTAAAATATGTGTGAATTGTTATCGCCTTATCTGTCTTCATTGCAAACAAACAATTCGGCGATTTTTAGCACATGTTTAAACACAATGTTGCAAAGAAGCAGTTGTTCTACGCATAAATCTGTCCATAAAAAAATTGGTGATTCAAAATTACTCTGGGTGGATTACTCACTTATGAGCCTATTAAAATGTAAACACTTTACAGCAAATCCGTTTCGAGTGGTTTGACAGAGACTTTGAGTAGGGTACTCTTTGTTTGGATCAGAATTTCGAGTGATGAATTTAAAAAAATTAATTTATTATTCGTTAAATAAAAATAAGCAGGGTGACCCAAACACTTTGAATAAAATATGAAGATTGATTTTTATTTGAATCTTTAATTAAGTAAAATAAATATAATGGGGGCAGAACGATGTTGCATACGTTGGCTTGGCCATTTATGTTAAAAAGATCGATAGATATTCGAAAAGCTTTTTGAATATTAGCGATAAAACTTTTCTTTAAGCAGTTTGAAAGTTGTTCGTTACATTCGAAAGAATTGGCTGAATTCTTTAGAAACCGGAGTAATCTGTAAGCAGTAGATGAAGGTTGAATATTCTGAGATCAATGGGAGCTTGTAAATCAAGATTAATTTGAAGTTTCCTTGCACTTTATTCTTCCTGCGATCTTTTCATCTGCGATAAAATTTTCACCGCATGTGCAGATCAATCGCTGCTCCGTTGCTGAATAATTATATGTAGTAGAATTCGATTTCTATTTCTGCAAACCTTTCACTTCCTTCATTGAGAATTAATAAATTTCATTATCCCGCGATGATTAATGTTACCGTAATTAAAATTAAACGCCACAAGTTTTCCTTTCTTTGACCTTTCGGGAGTATTCTTCGAAAGAAAAATTATAGGCCCCTAGGCTGTTGTGTGCCTTCTTGTAGCAGGAAATTTTTTAATAAGTGACAAAAAAATGCTCGATTTTCAAACACAATGCGCACCAAAACGGTGTCTGAAATTTGTTCCCTGATATAAATTGCACATGTGGGAAGGTTGCTTTAGTTTTGCTTTAGTTAAGGCAAAATTGATTCAGAGTGCCTACGCGTTCTTGGGGGTCAGTATCACGCACCGAACGATTTCCTTTCGGTGGAAAATAGTCCATGCGCGACTCTTTGTCACGCATCGGGCAGAATTGACGGAAAGTTCGACTGGTTTCGCTGGCAGAACTGAATTCGAACGGCGAAACAAGAGGTAACGAGTGAATTGTCGCGAAGGCCATCCAGCTCACTTTTCCCTCGCACTTTTCTCAGCTGATTCTTGGCTCTCGTTGCAGCACTCTCTTTCTCTCCACCTTCCTGTCTGTTCTATTTTCGTTTCGATCGTATCCAGTCGAAGGAAAAGTATGAATTCCGAACGTTATCTCAATGCCGTCCGATGAAATTTTTTTTATCAACATACACTATTGAATCCATTGTTCTTGAATCACTCATTGGATGCATTTATGCGTGCCGGTATGCACAGAATTGATGAAGCTTTATTTTCTACTATTATTAATCATATGACGGATCGATGACGTATATAGTACATTAAAAGCTTCGATTTGATATAAGCTCTATTAAATTTTTGGAAATGAGTTTTCGGTGTTGAGGAAAAAGTTTTCAAAAATTCATAAATACATAATGCAGGTGTGCGTTGCACCATATCGATAGCAGATCTCGATTTTGCAATTATAAAGTATGAAGTCCAGGGACTCGAGTTTCTATAAAAGGTATTGATATCTATACTCCCAGATGGAAAGATCATTTTGACGCAGAGACCACGCCCACGCACGATCGTTTATTGACGATTTCGTTAATAGCTTTCAAAGTTGATTAATCTACGTCTTAATCGATCCCGATCAGTCAAGATAACTTGCCTTGTTTAGTCTTGTCGATGTCCATATTTCTTAAAAAAAGCAAAGCACAAAATAAGAAATCCAATTAAGCGAGAGTACCTATTTACAAATGTATTTCCCATTTTTTTTCTAGAAATAACGAATAAAAAATTTGGTTAATGGTTAAATGAAACAGCATTTTGGAAAAATGGTAATTTATGTTGAACTTCGATCGATGTTTTTTAATGACGAGAGCAGACTCGAATTAAAATTGTTAAATGCTCCACAGAAATATTACGAACAGTTGCGATGTATCGATTATCTTATTCGCCTTTCCCTTTCATCTCTCCCTCTTTTTGCACGTCGCAAGGTAATTATTAGCTCGGGAAACGCAAACGTGCAATTTTGGCAGTGCCTGTTATTGAATAACGCGACGTTAATGCCAGGCATTTGGCCTCGCATCATTGGATCCATGAATTTTCTTCTCTTTTTGCTCAGCGATGAGTAATTATCGTGGGTGAAGCTCCGTTCTAAAATATAATTTACGGCGAGGAAGCTACAGTTGCTAGCCAGAAATTATTTTAATGTCGGGGAATGTGGAACAGACTTTTCCCTTAACAATTTTATTTTCGTGAGGTGAAATAATTTAGGTAACTAAATGATAAGCAGACATTCATATGTGAAATGTTCTCAAAATTGATTTCTGTGATTAAAATTAATAGATTCGCACTTAACTTTTTAATAGAATTTTAGTTGAGAAAATTATTAGAAAAAGTATTAAAGGTCAAAACGTATGAAGCTTTCGAAGAACAGTTTTGTATATTTCTTATTTTCAGAGTCATCCAAATTTCATTCTCTGTCTATCAAAATATCATTTTCATTTGATATTATTTTTCACTTCGAAAAGTACATAAACTATGTCAAACTTTTAGACTCAAAAACTGCACATTGCAATTGCACTAAACAACAAATTATTTCTCATAGTTCCTTTCCAAAACGAAAAATTATATGATGTTAATCAGTACTTAACACTACAAAAATCAAACGGTTAAAAATTCTAAAAAATATCCCCCCCCCCCCCCGCCCCTCCACAATGAAACGCATTTACAACCACATTTCCACGAATCTCGATCTTCAACCCCTCGACCGCGCGCCCCATTTTTCTCCTTGACACGTTGCCCTCTCCCGGCCGCCCCGACTGTCGCAAAAGGTGCTCGCGTATTTCCAAAGTGGCCGGCGAATGATTTTTTAATCGCTGTCCGGTATCCTTGGATTTGGTATCCCTTCCACGGCGCCGGTGACAGAATATCGCCCGGCGGGAGGGGGGAGGGAGAGTGTCCGAGCGACAGGGAGAGACACGGCGCGTCGGTCGGGGACGGCAAGGAGAGAGAGAGAAAGAAACGGATTTCGAGCTAACAGGAGGGATAAGAAACCCATGCACGTACTCGGTTTCCAGTGGAACGACGACTTTAGTCTGACGACCGCTTCCACGGAGCGAGGTTGACAAATCCCTCTGGTGGATCTTGGACGGTGCTCCATCGGGTGTTCCGCGACTGGCAGGGGTCTCGAGCAGTTGGACACTCGAATCTCCCGCGAGCTAGTTCGAGCTGGTTCGGAAGGAAGCACGCGCGAATTCCGAACAGTGGCCGTGGTTGAGGGGGACTCGCGAAAGTGGCATAGTAGTTGGGGGGGTACTATGACGTCCCAGGCTACTGTCGGTTAGTGGGGAGCAATTTCATTGGGAGTATCGATAGGGCCCCCGTGTCTCGAAGGGATCCCAGGTATCGTCGCCCTTATTCCGAGGCCTTGGCGCGAGCTGGAGCTTCGGGGGAAGCTCGCGAGACACTCTAGCAGCTAGAGTCTCGACAGCCAGAGGCCGCGGCGAGGTGTTTGGGCCGCGGCACGTGCCGGTTTCTACGCTCGGCTTAGGAATCCGTGACTCGAAGAAATCGTCGACGTGTTCTGTGCAATCACGGTTATTTTCGTGCCCACGCGGCCCGGGAGGGGGAGAGAAAAGGAGAGGGAGGGAGAAAGTGTTTTAACGGTGACGAGATCTCAGGTGGATACGCGAAAGGGGGGTCGGGAGATAATTTAGACGGCTCCAGAGAGGCAACTGTTGGGTGGTTGGTGCGCGTGATCGATGCTCGATCAACGGGATCGAAGGATGAGAGACTCACGTGTCGGAACAGAATGATTTGTGCGGATTGTGAGGAGGCTGGGTGCGTTAACATGCGCGTGATCCTGCGCCCGTCCAGGGACAGATAGCTCGTTCTCTAGAAGAGGAGCAACAGTGAACAGGCGCTGCGCTGCCGATCGCTGGAAAGGTCGTCGAACGGAAGATCGATCCCGAAGGGGCAGGCTATCGAGGCGTGCAGAATACCTCAGGTTCGTCAGTCTGTGCCCTTGCTCGCTTCACGCGCGTTTAATTTCTTTCAGGCTCTTTGACTACTTGTGGATCAAGTTGTACTGTGTTTGGGCACAGTTTCTCTGGTTATAACGATTCACTGGAGACTGTGGATTGTTCTCAGCGCTTACGTTATTGGGAAACTAAATTAGAGAGGGTTAAGAAGGGGCTAAGCACTTCTTGCAAATCACATTCTCGAATTCCTCTTGCAATTTTTGGGTCAGGGTGGAGTTGTGTTGATGGGCCTCAAAGGCTTTCGGTTATCAGTCTCGATTACAATTACTTATTATTATTATTATTAAGCGTCTTTATTGCACAAAGACTGTTTTGCAACCTAATCTCAACTTATCACTGAACATGCGGTTTATTGTGTTCTTTTTTACAAATACCGGATTTACTTAAAAATGATCGAATCTGATCATTTTTATGTGTTGGCGAACTGTTCTTGTTGAGTCTCTCAAGGTTAATCTTTGCCTACCAATTTGGAGTCGCCCTGATTTGCATACAAACTCAAGTCCTGCTGTAGACTACTAATCCATACGTAGCTTTTTCTAGTTGCACTGTTCGTCAAAGGTTATTCTTTCGTTACCATTTGGAAACAAAGTGATCTCTCATTTTGCACGTCTCTAGTTATTCTAGGAATTGATATCATAGGTACAATTATGCATGTAAACCACAGAATGCACTTTGTGCACCAGAAAGGGCAGAAATTATTTTAGCTAATTATTTTCTCATCTAAGGTGTCCAAGGTTAGGATCATACGAATCAGATTTTATAGTGAAGTAGAAATTTATGGATACCTATCCGATTAGTATCACTATGTATATGATATGTATCAGACATAGCTCCATAAATGACTACAGGCTCCCGCATGCACATTAACATGTATCATTCCACTGCAAATGTCCCAATAAACCAATCTACAGACCTCTATACATGAAATAGGATCGCATTTCCAGTAATCTATGATCCTTTGACATCAACAATACCTACATCTATTTAATAGCCATCGCCTCTCATTTCAAAATGTATGGACATACCTACCACTACCCTAGTAGCACTTATTGTTGGCATTTTGATGGCCAACTAATTCCCAACTTGGGGTTAAGTACCGTGGGCTAACCAGAAATGCTACTAGGGTATTATAACCTGGATACTTACATAGTGCTAGTTTCCTCCAAAAATGGCTCCCCTCTACCCACATCAACTGAAGGTGCAACATGCAACTGTCCTCAAACACCCAACACCAAGCTTTCCCGCGATTTACCAACCACTTCAACTACTCAATAGAGTCCACAGTTGTGCACAGATCAATTAGGATAACATTTCCCGCAGTCCCCACTGCGATACCGCCGACCAGCAAAAATGCCACACACACCGATACCATCTGGCGTACAGCGGCCCCGTAGACATCTCTAAATTACCGTGTTATGCCAGCAGCTAAGCCACAGATCTCCACTAGGCCCGCCATTAGCGGTGCACAGGATTTTCCACGGTGAAACGTGCACGCAGGAATAGGTGCAACTCTGGGCAATCAATTACACCAGTGTTGCTCCAGAAATGATCCCCATCGAGACTTGTGTTTGCATAAATCGCTGGGCGGACGCCGGAGGAAAAGTATGCGGTTAAATTAACGCGGAACTGTCCCGCCATCTCGGCCATTTCCTCGACGGTTTTCCGCCGCTGATTGGGCAACGGTCTGCGGCAACGAAATCAAATGCCGCGGATCGTTGGGGGTTAATTTATCACCGCGATTAAGCATCCGCGAGCAAGGATACCGCCGTTTCTTTTTTTTCCGCCCAGCCTCGTAAGAGAGTCCGGCGGTGAACAGTTAGGCGAAGCCGACGGTTGCGCAACGGAGCCGCTGATTGGCAGCGTGGAATCTTTATTTTTGTTTAGCGAGCTGCAACGACGGCGTGGCATTAAGAAAGCGTGCTTAGACAGTGTCACTGATTGATGACTACGCGAAGACAATCCAACCGTGTGGCCAGGAAGATCCCACTCGTCTCGCGGGGATCCGCGAAATCGTCGGAGGCCACGAGTGGTCTATATTCCGTTGGACTATGCGACGAGGAAGATACGTATACAGGGTGGCTCGTTATTAGTAGTTGAATTGGAAAGGGGTGATTCTTTATGAGTGAATAATTCGGAAATGTAGAATAAGGTTTTGATTTAGGGCCTCGTTTACAAAGTCAAATTCGAAGATTCGGTGATCTGGGGTACATCGAAACCATGTGTAGTTTCACTAGAGCAGCTAGTAGTATCACTAGTTGGGACTTTATTACGTGGGGTTCGCACTGCCTACTATTTTTATTTTACCATACATCTTCCATTTACGGTAAACAAATCAGAGATACAAGCTTTAGTGGTTGACAGAACTCATTGAAGTACCTAAACGAAATAGCTTTGATGAATTGAATATGAAATGAACACAAACTTCTTCAACCTACAATAAGTTAATTATGATTAGAAACTTTAATAGTTGGTAGGACTTCTTGAAGGAAACGGAATAGCCTTGACAAGATATCCTTGACAAATGAATAGTTTCATAGATAATCAGGCGTTTATTTAATCTGTAAGTGAATAATTCCCCACTCGGTCAGACGGCAACAAATGATCCAACGGAATCAGTGGCAATGAATCGATGGCTATTCACTTCGGAAGAACAGTTGTGTCGTTCATTAACATAAGTATGATCTGATTTTAATTACCGTTAAGTGAGCTCTGCGAGTGTATTTTTCGTCGCTCGATGTGGCACTGATAGGGACAACAATACGCAACTATTGCTTTGATTTATGGTGACTCGCCATAAAGTGAAACGGAACTCTTAGATTTCTCGCTGTTAGATAACGTCACGAGAATGCTTTCTTATTTACGCCGCGAGAAATGCGATACTGATTGCAAATCGAGCGCAGTAAATCTGCTGGGTCGATAATTATAAAATACTTACGCCAACAGTTACAGTTATTAATCGAAATGGAAAAAAGTATTGACTAAGAACTGAGAAGTTTTGCAGACACTAGGACATTTTTAAATGGCACGGTACATTTAGTTTCTTTATTTGTGACACAAATTGTAGTCTGCATCTCCTTTAATAATCATGAGGAAACATGTTAAAGCAATAGAAGTGATTCACGATTTTGTGTTTTAAAATTTATTTATTTTTCAAACAAAAATAGATCTATAGTTTTGGAGCACCTTGTATATTAAATTGGAAGTTTTAAAACATTAGATACCTACTGTACTGAAGATAATTTATACCCTATTTCTATATTTCTCTGTATTAATCTCACTTGCAAAATATCACTTCATCAATTTTCAAAAATTTCCTTCTCACGTTTAATAAAAAAACCTCATTTAAGGTTAATCTCACTTGCAACATATTACTTCCCTAATTTTCAAAAATTTCCTTCTCACGTGTAATAAAAAAACAAAACTCAGAATTTTTCTGATTTGAAATTCTGGTGACACTGAACCTTAAAGTGTCATTCTTCTCATATAATTTCTTCATTAATCCTTAAGGATTGTGAGCTTTCCCATTTTGTGGGACAGTTTTCAAACAACCTAGTTGCTCCCTATTTCAAAGCCTAGCAGTCGTTAAATCACTGTCACCGTCGATTCAGCATCAATTGGTATCATTTCCTCGCGCTGCTTATCGTCCCCATAATCACGAACACTTGCAATTCCTTCTGCTCTCAATGGAAGATTCAGTTTCTATCGGCCATTGGACCGAAACCAAGGAAAAAGAACATCTTCACCGTGCTTTCTATCAATTAGAAACCAGGCAACTAGATCAGCAGCGAACGATCCCGCGTCCTTATACTCTATTATTTTAGCCTACATAGCGAAATGCCTGCCTGAGCCATTAAAGGTGCAAATCCACGATGAAACAAAAATATCGTGTCTCACATGAGATTTTATTTTCCATTATTATAATTCTTTTCTTTCCATTATTTACATTTTGTTGTTGCTGAGATTTTTGTCTCATGATAGAAAAGTCGACAGAAAAGTAATCCAGACGAATGTGATTATTTTCACTAAAAAAAAGCCCAAAATATGTTTTCAGTTTTATATAATCAAAATCTAAATTCCGGGCGAAGCCGAGTAGTAAAGTTAACGAGTTATAAACGTTAACTAACTTAATGATTCCAAGTGGAATCACACGACCAGAAAAGGTTAAATTTTGTTGTAAAAAAAATAAACAAAGTGGTAACTATTTCTCCATTTAAATCTACAGACATCTGAGCGAGGCCCATTTACCATGCATTACAAGGTGTTGTGCCAGTGTTCCATCGCTGTCGTTTCCTTCGTAGCCGCGCGGAACACAATGAACCACGCAATCGAAAAGATAACATACATTCCATTGTCTGGCGTTTCGACTTACGCGTGGAGATTCGATACAATAATTTATTGTTCGCCCCGTGAATGAGTCCCTTTCTCCAGCGGACCACACGGCTGGAACCGGTTCGCAAACAGTGAATCGTCTATTGAGTTATCGGGACATTAGCTGAGGGGGGAGACGATTTTCATTAATGAAAACCATTTCTCGTTATTACTGGACAATTACGGATACATTATACGCGGTTGGAACAAGGGGATTAGTGAGGGCGAACGTGGAAACGAATTATTCGAACGTTAAATGTCAATCCATGGTGAGCAATTAACATTTAAATTGCTAGAGTAATGGGACTTGTGAAGTTGAGTTATGAGAATGTAAAAGCTTGTCGTCGCGTTATGCATGACGAGTCGAAAAGCAAGGAAGAGCGTTTTCCGCGTGTGGCACGTGTGACGCGCGCGCGGACGAAAGCAGCGGAACGATCGAGAGGTATCAGGAAACGCCGGATCCGATCTACAGCTGGGCAGGCAAGACTAATCGGGCCGCGGGGGAACGGTTTTTAACGTCGTCCTTATTTTCTCACGCGTCTACGCACGCCACCGTCCCGCCGTGTTTGGGCCCGTTCTTTTTATTAACAGTCATCGAAACGGTTCTCGCGCCCATGAGAACCTAAGCCGGGCTTCGCCAGGGAAATGAGGAAACGGTCCCCTTTGATGTGCTCGCGTTAACGATCCTCCGTCTGCCTTTTCGCGCAATCTGATGGAAATTGGACGATCTATGGGGTGTATAGACTTGATTGGATTTGAAACGAGGGAACGGAGCTCTCTTGGCTTTTGCTGGGCAGCTCTGGCTGGCTGACCCATTTGTCTGAAGATTTTCATGATGTCCGGGAGTAATTTAATTAAGGATACCATTTTCGAATTGTGAAAAATTACAATTGTTTGAATAAAGTAGAGAACCCTCCAAATACAGTTATCCCATCTACCTACCTATCTAGGAGTTCCTAAAACAGAAAATAAAAAATTACTCCCGATTTTATAATATTATACGTGGATATAAAAGTAAAAGTCAGCCACGAGACAAATGTCTAATTATACCTTTAACTGGACGAAAAAGGCGATAAGATTTATCAACCTGCCTCGCACGCGCACGATTACCGACCTTTCGAAAGAATGCAGACATTTGAACGAGCAGTTATCGAAAATGAAAGCTAACTGGTCGCTCGGTTGTCCAGCAACTATCGCTGCTGGCGATTCTCGTTGGCAAGTCGCAGTGGCCAGTCGCCATGCGCCACTCCCGGCAGTCGAAATTTCTCGACTTCGATTCGGAAACGGATTTTACGTAACCGCCCGTAAAATGTCAACTGTTTGCTGTCAAACTTTTTCGCGCGATTTTCTAAAACTATCACGTGGTCACTTTCAGTGGCGCCCTCAGGATTTAATCTTGGGGGGAGCCGAGTTGAACGGATAAAAATATTTTTAATACAATTTCAATAAAATTGATTAGGTAATTATGAAAATGTATTTATAGAATAAAATCCAGTTTTCTTTTCTTTTTATAAAGCTCTCGAATTACTTCAGTCGTGGTTACATTAAAGATCCATTCTACTTTGCACTGAGACACAAACATTGCGATTTAAATCCACACATTTGTAATTATATTTTGGAAACATGAAAAATACCATTTTATACAGCAAGGAATAATAAACATTTAACAAAATAAAAAACATTTATATCCAGATATTAGTTCTTGGAAAAAAAATCATGAATATAGGCCTCTTTTTCGACCGGCAAAGTAAAATGGACCCTTAATCTCCTTTTCTCTTTTTTTGGGGGGTGCTAGGACTCTCGGCCCCCGCTCTAGGTGCGCCACTGGCCACTTGTATGCTAAAAGAAAACATAGACTACTGAGTCAATAACACAGGCCTGCAGAATTGAGGGTTGTAAGAACTTTTCTAAAAATCTATGCTAGTTTTATAGAAACTTGGACTTCTAGATGCAAACATAACCTCAGATTTTAAATTTTAGTCCCTTGTAACTGCTTAATCAACATTCCTTTCAATTTATGTGATATCTAAGACGAAATACTTCTCCTTGCACGTTGTTCCTGTGGAAATTATGTAACAAGGAGAACTGGCTAATGCCGAGCGACAAAGAAAACAAAACCGTAGCACGTTGCAGCACCGAGAACGTTCCTGCGATTGAAATAATATGCAAATGTGTTAGTTCGAAAATCCCGTCGGGTTGCTTTTGCTTTTCCGTACAACGGCCATCGTAATCCACTTTCGCGGCTTAGATAATACGCTGAAAAATATCTCGCGAACGTTGTCGTTCCCTATATTATCCGGAAGCGATCATTCGATGTGGTATCGATTACCAGCGCCGGCGATCGGCGCGTATCGATTTCACATTTTCTCGGCGGGGGACCACCTGCTCCACGTGAAAAATGCGTGGCGTGAAAAAGAAAGTCGGGAAAGGGATGAACTGGTTCATTTTCGAATCAGGGGTGGGTAATGGCAGAAGAATGTTTCAGTTATTTAAATTCGAATAAATTGGTAAGTTATCACGAAGTGAGTGGTTTGAATATTTTTCCTTCTCCAAGTAATCACCTACTCTTTTCTATTTGGGTAAAAAGACTGAATTTTGAATTTCGGCAGAGCAGAAAGTTGTCTGAATATTTATGAAACATTAATAAATATCACTTCTTATAATAATAATTTTAAGTTCTGATATTAAACATTCATTCGTGTCACAGGAATCGTGTGGTATCTAGAAAAATTTAAAGTAGATAGTATATTTGATGTTTTTACTAAAACATTTCTACTCCCTTCGAGGAATTTTTGATAGAGAATAGGTTAATATAAAGAATCTGTAAAAGGCAAGTAGACAACTATAATGAAATAAGAAGTCATAAAAAATAGTAACTAAGTAAAACCCTTCAATTCCAAAAAACAAAATAATTCGAAGTTTCAGTACCAAAATGACATTAGCACTTGGATAATAATTATACACGACGGACTAAAATAATAATAATAAGACGTTTTTATTGCATTTTAGTGTCAAATAAACTAAATAATTTAAAGGTATAAATAAATCTTGTACCCTTCAAAATCGTTTTGAACGGCACATAAAAAGGAAAGTCGAATTTAAACTTCCTAGTCTCGTCAGCTTTCCCCAATTCTTTCCCAAAGGCAACAAGAAAGTCAATCTTTCTTTCCCCGGCCCTTTCTTGCTTTATCGACACCGTTGATCCATAGCTCTCTAACGATAATCGATACCCCCCGGTTACGCAAGCCGGTTTTTACGCGGCCAAATGCATTGTGGGACTTTCCCGAATGTGTCGTATTACGGATCGCGCAGTGCTGCCAACAGCTGCAGGCGCTGCAGCTCCCACAGTTCGTTCCTCCTTTCTACACCCTGAAAAACCGCAACCGGGTGGTTTCCTTCGGTCGATTAGCGACACTTACCCTCTCAATTATATAAATACTCGAAACGGTGGTGTGAGAAGCATAACGGTAACATTACCCTCTGCTTTGTCCCCTCCTGGCCACGAATATCGCGTGCAACTGGAATTATGTAAAGCGTGTCCTTACACACGCGTGTGACTGGCGTGAGAAATATTTCTGTGGTTTTGCGTTCTCCAGATCGGCTGGATCGTACTCTAACAGAGTTGTCTTTTTTACCATCAGAAATTCAAAATGTTCAAATATTAAAATACCTACTCGTGCATTTGAAAAACTGTTGCACGTGTTTCTTTCTCTGTTTCCCTCCTCTTTATGCACCGAATGTATCTAAATGCAATCGCAACATTTCTCGCGACACTTCTAACGAATTCTAATGAATTCCTTGAGAGTGTCAGCCGAATGTGTTACAAAGGCACGTAAGATTTATCGCCTGTTTGATTTTCACACGAGCATCATGGGATAAATCACAGTGTTTTGTGAAACACATTGCCAAATAAATAGTTCAGCGCCATAGTATCGAGCATCATAGAATAAGTATTAGTTGTTCTCTGAATTTATTCGAAAATATCGCCTAAAGAAATGTTATTAAAAGAAGGCGCTTTTCAAGATGGAAAGTGTAAATAAGTTTATTCATCACGCCACAGCCAGAAAATTGACATTTCACGGAACCCAACAGCAAGTGAAGCTTTCGCAACGATTTCGTAAGATTTCGTCTGATACATTAGAGTTGCACTAAATATGGATAACGTTACTTTCTAAATAGGTTGGTAAGTCGGGAGAAGAAAAATAATTCATTCTCGTAAACTTTCCTTATTTATTTTGTTACTCGAGGGTAGTTGAGAAGAAAGTAACAATAATTCTGAGCTGCAATTTTGTGATAGTATTTTGTTTATAATTTGGATTGCGAGGGTTGTAAATTATGAACATGTAGCATAAGTTTAAATGGCAGATGTTACAGGAAAGAAGAATATAGGGTTTAGACATATGGGAATTTAGAAATCCTGAGAATTTGAAAATCTGAGAATGGGGAGATTTGAAAATTTGTCTTTCTAAGAATTTGAGCAGTTGAGAATTTCAAGATTTGGGCTTTTAAATTAAAATTTGAAAATTTGATTATGTGATAATTTGGAAAATTGAGCATTTGATTCTTTAGGTATTTGGTGATCACAGAATTTTACATATTTGAGGTTCAAAAATTTGAGAATTTGGAAACTTTGGTATTTATATATTTAAATAAAACTTTGAAACATTTGTATAATTGGTACATTAAAAATCTAAAAATTTAGTTATTACAAAATCCATGAGTTTCGATATTTAAACATTCGAGTACTTGGAAATTTACATATTTAAGAAGTAAAAAATTTAATAGGTACACAAATAAGGTGCGCAATGATGCAACGGCAGAACGATGAGACAGTGCATCTAATTCTAACAAAATTATTGCACCAATCAGGAATATTTTAACCTTTCCTTTATACGATAATTAAGCAGTCGGTGGAATTTCGCCGCAGAAAACATGTCACTCGAATTCCTACTTTCAAAGCGCATTTTGAAAGGGTATTGAGGCACGCGAGTGAGCCATAAGGGGGTATCGTATGGCGATCAACAAATCGGCCATTTAAGCGCAATCGAACGGGGGAATGGAGATTTGTTTTGTATGTGTAACAATTTACATAATCTAAACGGCAATCGCCGAGTCGCGCTCAGACTGTCAGACAGTCAGACGAGAAATAAAAGTTCCACTATAGAATCTCCCATTTTTTCGCGGTAACTTTGCATGCATGGTAAAGATAATTGCATAAGGAGCACATTGCAGAAATGTATATTTAATTTTCTTTTTTCCGTGATATGGTTCCTTAGATCTGATCATTTCATAATATCATATCGCTCTTTTTTAATACTACCTAGTTGTAATATAAAATAATTTTGGACAAGAATATTTATGTTTGAGATTCTGGCAATAATGAACTTCAGAAATACTATTTTTATTCTAAATAAGATTACATAAAAATACTGTTTTTATTCTAAATAGATTTCGTTTATAATTACCACCATGCAAAAAGAAAATGTTGAAATTCCTGTCCTTGAAAAATTTATATTTTGGGGGGGGGGGTAAAATTATGTAATTGATCTTTTTTGGGATTGTATATTGAGAGATTTTTAATACACTTTATGGTTATCGATAGTTGTAGCTTCCTTTCGACCAATCAATTTATTCTCATTCTATTTCTATTCAGCATTTGCATTGAGTGTATTTCAAAACTGCCAATTCTTAAGTGGATTTCAAAGATTCACTTACTTTTAATGCATTTATCCAGCGTGCAATCATAATGGAGCACCCTGAAGGATATCTGCATTGCATTAAAAGCGAATCTACGTTCTCCTCATCGGATCTGTGCCGTCCTCCGTTTCGCAGTGCAACTCCATCTTCCTTGAGATCGGGCATTATGCTACAATTCGAGACGATTTTATGGAAAGTGAAAGCAAACGCAGCATCGCTCCGAGTGATCAATTAGTCTTTGTCTAAATCATCCGATTCCCACGATGTTACAGAGTAAGCTCCACTTATAACATCGATCGAATCGATTTTGCTGCTGACGAACGCTTGTTCTCTGAATATTGATAGGAATGACCATTTTACGTCTAAATATTCCTAAAAATGAGGATGATATTTTATTGAAAATATTATAATGATGCATGTGAATTGTAATTTCTTGAAAACATTATGTATGTGTTTAACAAAAATGTTTTTATTTTTGCTAATGGTCAGTTAACTTTGTACTGTCTCAGTTTAATGGCCATCAGAGATCCTGGAAGCCGGGAATTAGGGTTTTTTGGTTGTTAAAAACCGGTTTTTATTTATAAATTTGTAAAATTCGAAAACCGATGTTTAAATGTAAATTAAATAAACTAATTATTTATTTAAAAACGTTAAAGTTTTGACTTGAAATCGTCACACAATTTTTACCCAAATTCTTCCCTCTCCCTCATAAAAAATTGTTAAATATTTACTGAAACTTCTTTATAAACGAAAATATTTTTTGTTTAAATTCGAAAGTTTAGGAAAGTTTTTAAAGTCCGAACTTCTCTTAACACACATTCAGAATTTTCCAAAACAAGATACCTAAAATCTGAAATCTCCTAAACACATACTTTTTAAATCCCACCACATTCTCCCCACCCTGTTTGTCTACAATTAAAAAATTCCTTTTCCCTGAAATTTTGACAAACTTCTTTTCCAAAAATATCATTCGATATCCACCAAAACTCTTTTATAAAAAACAATCATTCTTCTTCCAAATTCGTTGAAACTGTAGAGAAACCAGAGGAATCCGGTTTGTCTGGAGCACGATCCATTCATACTTAAATATGCTCCGGAATCGTTCGTTCCCCGTAGCCTCGATCGCGGATCGAGAGGCGCGCTTCACCGTGATTTATTAGATCCCCGACTGTATCACGATTCCCCGTTTACCTTCGTTCCGCGAGCACCCCGTAGATTTTCTCGGTCGATAGCGAGTCGCCGCCGATAGCTGTGCTCGTTAACCGTCGGACGAAACAGGTGCACTTCGTCGAAAAAGATGGCCACGTGCTCGATTTTTTGCACGCGTCATTCCCCCTCGAAGCGTGGGCCGCTTCCTTTTCTTCTTTCGCTTTTTTGGGGGGGCCAGGTGCTCGTGATTCGATACTCACCGATTAGGTAAGACCGCGTTTATTATTGCTAGAGCGAAGAGTCGATCGCTGGAGCGATAATTAGCGGGTTACGTAAGATCGCAAGAAAGCCGGATGGATCGCATGGATGAGGTTATATCCTCGGGTCGTGAACGAGGAGCTGTCGATTTTCGTGAGAAATTGTTTCACGGTGAATGTAAAACCTGTGCGCAGGGTGGTCGTGGATGTGCAAACCGCTGACGGTTTATTGCGACCGCTTCTCACTTTTTAATGAACTCGAGTTTCAATCAATTTACTTGCGGCGGCTAGGGAAATTGTTTTAGTGATTAATGACTTTATGGTGCGACCTCTTTAATTCTGCGTAGCAGGCTGTGATACAGTAAATTCGGTGGAATATGTCGTTCCTCTTCTTAGATTTTTATAAAGTTTGTAAAATTTGTGTTGTGGGTTTGATTCTGTCTTTCTTCTTACAAGAGAACGTTCCTAACCTGAAAATTCTGATTTCAATGAAACTTCGTGCGAATGTAAAGCATACTGCAGTATGGCAGGAACAATTTTTTCCTGCGAAAATTCACTCGGAAGAGGTGTGG
This sequence comes from Andrena camellia, assembly GCA_029448645.1. NCBI lineage: Eukaryota > Metazoa > Arthropoda > Insecta > Hymenoptera > Andrenidae > Andrena > Andrena camellia. Next base: position 1,025,098 of record CM055681.1, on the reverse strand, counting down.
GTAAAATCAGCCCTTAGAGTTATCGCGTTTTTTCGTTTTTTAATATACGTTGTGTGATAAAATGTGGGGGACAAGTGAGGCGCCACTGTCAACTGCGCGACATTGAGAACTTACAGTATAAGATTTTGAACGAACCTGAAATTAACTTCCGTGGCTATTTATAGAATTTGTGCAAGGGGGTATTGTCCGAGTATGAGCATATGTTATGATTTCTCCTAGTCGCTTGCACTCGCATTTTTAAATTATTATAATACAGCATACTACATACAGTATTACAGAGGGGAAGACTTTCACTCCTAAGAACGCAACGCTACTCAATGAATTTATTGCATCGCTTAGGCATTCGTGTGATGTATTCTTGCAGCTGTTAAAGCGTTTCTGGCGCGATCGTTTAAATGCAAAATGCAGGGAACAAGCTTACATTCGCTAAATTACAATAATATTTCACCGTTCGCCTGTATAGGTACGCGAGAAAGGGGAAACGAGTTAACGGTATGGAATTATATAATTCCATAATTTAAAACAGCTTTGAAACTTGTGTAATCCTGATACAGTTACTTCAGTTGCAAAAGCTATAAAATTTATTTTAAAATAATTCCGAAAATCAGTAGCGACCTATTATATTTACAAATCCTTCTTGACTAAAGAAGTAGGTAAGTCAGCTAACAAGCTCTTACACAGTAACTTAATAAAACGTGAGGTTCAGCAATAATTGTTGTTAAGAAAAGTCATCTGTATCATGAAATCAACTTCCTAAAATCTCCCCAAATCCAAAAATCTTCATACAATAAAAAAAAATCCAAAATCAATTTGTAAAATAAAGTATATACCTGCACTTACTTATAGCGTTTTCATTTTCCCCAAGTTTTCTCCTCAGTGCCTGAGAAAAAAATGAATTCTGAGGTCTCGCAGCCAAGGGACGTAACAAAGATCTAGATACTCTAGATCATCGACGAGGATCGACACGCGAGGCCGCGGGCAATATCCGGCCGATCGATCTAAAGCCGGAAACGAGCGCCGTTTTCTCTGGACGAGAGCAATGGCGGGCGCACGTAACGTAACAAGTCCAGGGGGGTCTCGGCGGGAAAATCGTTTTCTTCGAAACGAAGAAGCGAGCCGACCGCATTCGTGACTCGCCAAGAATGGGAATAAACTCGCACGGCCGATCGAGCCGTCCCGTCGTTCGATCGGATCGCTTTAGAAAGTCGAGGATGCGCTCGCTGTGCCTCTTTTAGGCGGGCTTTAAATCTGCTCGTGAAGGAATAAATTCTTGGTGATGTTACCTTGACACTTGGCGACGCCGGGATATAAAACTGGGCTAAGAGAGACGTCACACGGTGGCCAAATGGAGGCAAATATGTGGGCACATTACTAAAATAATAATGATAAGAATAATTGTTTATTAGGACTGCATGTAGAGAAGAATAGGATAACAGAAAGTCAGAAAGAGAATAGAGGATTTTAATCAAGATGGTGGGGCAAAGGGTGGGATTCAGAGGCTAACAGTTTATCCCGAACTATTAAAAGTCCATTGGAATTCGTAACGATTACGGAATGCGGTTAACCAAAGAGACTACACGAATTTATAATACAGAAACGACTGTTGCTCCGCGGCTTCCATGCAGACGTCCTTGAATTTTCTACTTTCGAAATAACAAGGATCGCCAAAAGTTTAACATATGCTAAACAAGCTTCCCGTGCTCGATTTGGAATTCACTTTCCTTTGTAGCGTGGAATTAGATCTCCGACCGTGGAAAACGCTGAATACAATAATTAATTCAGCAAATCGAGTGTATCTTATTAAGCAGCAATTTTTTCAGACACTTTTCAAACGATTACAAAATATAGTCTGATTCTATTGGGTCTTTACCATCGGTATATCTGCTTGAAAAACTTTAAAAACTGAAATTTCTAGTGTTCTATTTAATTTTAATAAAAATTTTGAAACAGCAAGTACAACTACAAGTATCTATAGTATCAACTTTTCTCATTTTATAAAAAAAAATTTACAGCCTATTGGAATACATTAATGCTACTAACTTAATTTCGAAAAAAATGTGGGTTAGTCCGTTTGTGCTTTCAATGCCTCATATAAACTTTCTGCTTTATATATTAAGATTGAAGGAGCTTATTACCATGAAATTTTTATCAAATTTTCCTTAATTAGGGTTCAATAGAATATTTTTATAGTATCTGATAGTATCTCTACTACAATGTTATGGTGACAAAAAGAAAGTGGGGTGCACAGAGAGTTAGTGCTTTTGGCTGACAAGCGCGTGCTCCATTTTGAGGATTAAATGATGGTTTCGTATAAACAACTGAATAATTTCAAGCCAGCTGGCAGAAGGTGTGGCATCGATCGTTTCTAAAGTGTATAACGTTCGCGATACGGAATCGGGGAAAGTCGTTCGCCATGGAAACGAGTCACGGCCGATGTGCCGGTTTTACGTAAGGTGAAAATCGTCTTTAAGGTAAAGGAGCGCCGCTGCGGATGCAAAAGCGAGAGAGAAACGGAACAACGGCGCACACGACCTTCTCCTCTTTACCAATCAAATTCTTCGCACACTGAAAAGCTTCAGTTTCTATTTCAACCAACACATCAAGCATTTTAAGCGCATTACTTGAAATTAATTCAAATTTTCACTTTTGCTACCGATTCCATTCAGTCGCGAGTCTAATAGATTCAACTCGGTGCATCCGATTTACCTGACTAATTCAGGTCTTCAAAGTTTTCAAAAGTAAAATTTTAAACCCGCTGTTCCTTATTTCGGCTTTGCTGGTAGAGTAAAATTATTTCGATTTATTATAATTTTGGGTCATAGTTGATTAAAAAACTAAGGAGACGTTTATTCCTCGTCCAAAAATGCACCGAAACTGTGGAATACAGTTTTTTATACGACGCTTCGTTTTCGAGAAAATTGACTTTAAATTTGGTCACTGATGCGCACGGCATGCGCGTGTGTGATGAAAGCTTGTTCCAGCCCCGCAGGTTTCCCACGCGTTTTCAAAGTGAATTTTCTCGAAAACGAAGGCTCGGACGAAAAAAAATTCTTGTACCTATCCGACTTATATTTGGACGAAGAATCACCCGGTGCTCGGTTTTACCACGAATTGCGCCATTTTAATTGACTTACGCCCCTTAGTCTCTCAGCCCGTGGCGTTCCTCTAGGAATCATCCTCCCGGCACGTCGGTTCTGGACAAATAATTCGAAATTACGTTAGAGAGGACGAAAGACCGCGGCTCATTAGAAATTGCACGCACGCCAATGGCAGCCGTGTTCCTCGGATTTCGTATTCACGTCGATGGCCCACTGATCGTGGCGTGGAGAGGATACATCCACGTTTTCGTGGTGTGTCACCAGAAAAGGGAGTACCACTCGGCGCCTCACGCCGTGCGTCACTACTATTACCAGCTCTGATGAAACTCTTTTACGTACTTCTGATCGACTGCTCATCTTCATTGTCATTTTCCACGCCTATCATACGAATCTTGCAAAACGAGTATATTTCAAGAGATTCAGTCATTACTTGTCCACCTAGGTGTGGCGATGATTAACCCTCCGTGTCACACCTTCTTATAATGACAAATTGGTCTGGGGTTCACTGCATCCCAGGGTCCTTTTTCAGTTACCATTTTCGTATTTTCGAATCTTTTAAGTTTTGGCGCCTGATGAGCAGTTGCTGCCTGGGTCTCTGCTCATAAGGCCCCCCAGGGCCTCATCTCCCCCCCCCAAAATTATGATTAGCTATAGGTATCCAAACACTATACTTTTTTCCTACTACTACACTTGCCCGTTTTTAGTAAACTACCTCTTCATTTCCCGAAAAATTGGGCCCCTCAGAATGTTTGCCACCTGGCCCATTTTTCTTAAATCCCCCCACTGGATAATTGTCCATTCGTAATACTCTTTTCCCGCGAGAGATCTCCTTTTGGAAGTCGTAAAGGTGACATTTAAACTCCAAAATTACCCTTGGGGTGCGACACACCCCGTGTCTATAGACCGTGGAGTACTAAAATCCTTCGTTAAAAGTGGATTCTAAATTCTGTCGAAGTGTGGAAAGTTTGGGGCAAATCGATGACCCGGATCCCACGCATTCCCCTCGTCAGCCAAAGTCATCCTCGGCTTAAAAGGCGCCTGGTATACATACGCGAGGGAAAAGGCTTTTGGTGGTACCACCTGCTCGCCATGCTGCAGCCTCCTCGGCTTGGTGCACTTGAAACGCAGCCTGCCGCCCGGGGCGATGCAGTTTGTGCCTTTATTCGGTCCGCGGGGAAAGAGGGCGAGCAGATTGAAGATCCTCGATGCAATTTGGCCGACGTTTACGAATTAACGCCGCTGAGGAAGGAAGGAAAACGATGTCCCTCGGTGCAGCACGCGGGGGAAGCGCAAAAACCGGGGAAAGGGGTCCGTTGTGCCAGAAATAATTCCGGTTTGCCGTTTTGCGCTCGCAGAGCACCGTTACGCGTTCTACGTGCTCGACCTGAATTATTTCCGCTGCAACGCGGCCATTGTGTTCCGACCGGCGGTTTCGAGTGTGCCAGCACATGCTCGGACTTTATCGATCATTTATAATACGAAAAAATGGAGCCATTAGGGACGAACGAGTGACTCGTGAGCCCTTGGGTCGTTTTCAGAGTGAGCCGCGAGTCGCATGCACCATCGGGGGTTTCCGCTTTCCTCATCCTCTGTCAGCTTTGGTTATGGTACCTATCTGACAGTGGCGGACTGTCAAAACTGAACATATAAAATTCGCTCCTGAATTACGGTCCATGAACCAAATTTAAAGAAATACCATAGGGATGAAAATTTACTTAAATAGTAAACCATCAAGATAAAAATTTACCTAGTAAACCATTCTTAGCCAAGTTAATTGCAAATCAACTTTTTGCAATATAAATTTGCTCGACTATTTCTTAGACACCAGGTGTATGGCTGTAATTCTATCGCGAGTAAAACGACTTTAAACGACCTATAATCTCTCGTGTGGTTAAGTACACATCATTAATGGGAAGTCGAAGACCAGGGAAAGATTCTCCAAGTCGCTTTGAGCAAGAATTCACCTTCTCGCACTCATACATAGCTCGGGAAGTCAGATCAAATATTGACGACGCCAGAAGGCACCACGTGCGCTTCAAAGCTACTGACCAGCTTCAAGAGAGAATACGTAAAGTCTCTGACAGGCAGGGACGAGTTTGCCTGCATCAGAGATTCCTCTACGCCTCCGCGCGACTTATCGTCAGCTGAAATTAGCATCGCTTAGCGTTCGCGTTAAATCTTCGTCTTCCCTGTTTCGCTAAAAATACGATTCCTTTTTGGTCGATATTCCACTTTTTCACCGACGGGTGTATTTTTCGAGCGGGATTCCTATTTGGAATATTTATTAGTGGTATCGACGGATTAATTGAAATTTACTATTTTTCTAAATTTGGAATATAATTTTGTTGATCTACATATTTTGATTCAATTATTTTTTCCTAATTTTTAATAATTACATTCACTGTTTACAATGTAATCGTCTAATATTAATTCATTTCTCTTGCAGGCTGAAGGAATTGATCACCTGGTAGCCATGAACCTCGCGCTGCATGGATTTTTGTTGCAGGGTGAGTCTTCCACTAACATTTTCCATTATTACTCAGAAAGCTAATTTTCGACGCTGCCAGAAAGTCGAGTTTCTTTCGTACATAAGTGTTAACGAAGTCTTACATGGGATCTTAGTCCATTATCGACAATTCTGAGAGACTTTCAACCCTCTCGCGACTCGCGTTTGCACTCGTTGCGCGCATATGCTGCGTGTCACATGCGGAATAAAGGAATGCAATATGGTGCATCGCGCGAACAATGCACCGAGGAGGAACATGCACTCTCAGCTCGGGGGTTGACCTAACTCAACTTCGGTCATGGCGTACAAGGTCCTTGAAAGACGAAGAGGGAACGAAACAATGCGTGGACAAAGTGCATAGGGCATGCAACGAGCTGCAATGCATCCCTTTTACTGCGTTATTTTAATATAATGTCACCTAGAGGGGCAAATATTATAAAAATTTGCTATAAAACACACGAATACGTAGTATAATATAGATACCACAAATGATAAAATAAATAAATTGCGGTGTAGTGGGAGATTTTAACGGTTTTGAGAAAATTCATTTTGAAAGTGTTGTCTGCACTCGACAAAAGTGCTTCATAGATTCTCTGCTGTGGGCTGTTATTTTGTTCGATTGTAGATAATTAATTTCGTGTTTTCCTTCTTCCTAAGTAGTTGAATACTTTTTGCAAGGAGGACAAAATAATTTTGAAGTTAGTATACTTGAAAATTTTTAGCAGATTTTTAAAAGTGTGATTTACTTATTTAAAATGTCAAGCATTTAGCAGTTTATATATCAATTTTCAAATTTCCAAATTTTCAAATTTTCAAACTTTCAAACTTTCAACTTTTCAAATTTCCACATTTCCACATTTACAAATTTCTAAATCAACGAACTGTTAAAATTACAAGTATCCAAATTTTAATAAACCCTTAACACAGAATTCATTTTTTGAATCCTCCTTCAGAAGTTATTCCATTGCTTAAGTATGAAGGATTTCATTACATCCTCAAATGCCGCGGAAAATTACTCTAATTAGTCCTTGCAAAAGCCTTGACGGTTGATACTTCAACCCTAATCAAGCGAAATCAAGATCTACCAGCCAGAAATGAAACACTCGTTACTTATAAAACAAGTCTACGACCACTGAATCACCACTACTTACGTGTTACCGCAGACATAACGCAAAGAATTCAGCACTCGTAACTTTTTTCATTACAATCTTTAAACCCACAGCTCTAGATTTAATCAAACACATCGTCAGGCAGCGAAATACGCGTTGATGACAAAAAAAATGGGCACGCCTAGTGTCTCATTATTACGTAAAAAAATATAAATGAACGCTGCATGAACACTTTTGCGAAACTCTGCTTGGCGAGGACCCCCAGTGTTAGTGTATTTTCGTAATTCCCGGGTGAAACTTTTTTTCACGTTTTAATAATAGGTACCATTTTACCACGTCCTTGCACTACTATTATTTAACCCAATATTAACTACTTTCTATTTAAGTGTATAATAGGATGGCGAGTAATCAGTTATGTTTCGACGTTTATAATAATACCAACCTTTATTTTCATCTTTCTATCTTTTAAATTTCTGTTTGTAACTATATTACAACTCGCAATTAGTAGGAATACACAATGCACAAGGTAATAAAAAAATACAATATTTTCAATTTTATTTTATTTCTTATTTAGTATCTTACTTTTGTCATAATTTGTATACCCCGTTATATACTCCACGCGAGTTCCTTTCTAAAAAAAACGTACTGCTTTAAAACGCAACAAGGAGCAGCAGATTACAACAGTGAGTAAGAAGAGTTGCATTCGAGGATTGGCTGGAATTGCTTAATTAAGCGCACGTATTTGCAAACTGATAATAATTAGCTGTTCTTGAGCAATCGAAGCCGCTTCGGTGGAATTGCACGAGCTGATCTATTCGCGATTCTCTCCCCGTGGAAGGCCCTCTCTTCTCCTCCCGTGATTCATTCGCGATTCTTGTATCGTACGCAGCATGCATGGTCCCGTGTTTACATTCACGTAGGAAACACCTTGTACTCGACACGAAAACCCAGTTAACACCGCGATATGTCTACTAGTGAGTGGACAAACATGGCTTCTGGACAATCGTGTTACCTACTGTTGCTATTGTTCTATACAATTTCACTATGATGATTCATTATTGCGTCTCAATACTCCGTATGGCGACTCTTAAGAGCAAAATAAGGAAAAAATGTCGCATGATTGCGCATACTCCGAGCTTTACTTTCTGAGATACAGTGGGTACAAAAATTAGTTGCACACCCTCTAAAATAAAATAACTTTTTTAAAATTCGTTAAATTCATAACAAAAACGCCAGCTTGTTTCCTGCGAAGGACGAAGTGCCTATGTATATAGTTCATTTTCGATTTTCTTTGAATACGAGCCTCGAAGGGGGATTCACCGCGTACGGACCACAATAAAATGGCAAACAAGTGGATGTACAAACGTCCCACGTGTCCCGACCGCGATGCATACGTTTCGCGAACGGATGTCCCACGAGGCTGCATTCCATTGGACGGCCTCAGCCGATGCAACATCCATTTGGCTCCTACGTGAATGTAAATATATGCGGACGACACTCGTGCGAAGGTGGGTTCGCACGTTTCGCGGCGGTAATCTCGGCTGGTGGTCCAGACACGCTGGGCCATTCGTGCGCATCTAGGGAGGGTAATGAATACAAATCCCGTCGTTTGTAGCGCCACTGTGTTCGTAAACTTACATAGTGAATCATTATTCGTTTTCGCATTGTCGCTTGCTCGAGGAACGAATTTTTCATTCCATATTTTGTGACGCAGAAGGCTGTAAAACGTAGGTCAGGGTTAGAGGAATATTCAAACTGCAGCTCTGAATATTTTTGCCACAAGAGTTACAAACAGGGCCTTCTCTATAAAGGGGCCTGGACGCAAGAGATATTTCGGGACCCCAAACAATTTGTCAACGGTAAAAAAGTAAAAGAAGCAGAACATCTTTTCACGAGAAAAGAAGAAAGGATAATAATAACAATAATTGGGGAAATAAAATAAATAAATAAACATTAACATATTTAAATGTATGACTCTTTTATTGCCATATCATTAATAATATTAGATTATTATATTAGAAATTATATTCTAATTTTTTTTCTTCCTTCGATGTATAAAATTAAGTTAATTTTAATCAAACAAAATATCGAATTTTACGTGCAATCAGAATTAGATTTCGGGATCTCTGTGCCAAAGCCTATTCTGTCTCCACTTTCTCTGCATCGTTACAACTTGATTGCATTACATGCAGCTGCAGAAAATCGAGCGGGGCTCCGGTGCATTATGCAGCCGTGACTTTCGTCCATCTATCCGTCCTGGCGTCTGTTCTGGCCTAATTAGCGAGCCTGTATTATGCATTTTAATTCCTCATTTCCGTACTTTTACTGTACCTCGCGAGACAGACTTAATAAAGCTGTACGAATTTCTAACGATCTTTAGGGGAAGGGGTTGCATAATGGCGGATAAAATTTGGCGAGCAATAGCTCCCAATTGCATTGTAAAGATTTAGTGGAAGGGAATTTAGTTTCTCTGGAACTTGTGTCCTGCTGTCATTTTTAAAAGCTTTAATTTTGATGCTGAAAAAAAATTATCGGAAGTTGGGCGGTTTTCTACAAGGACTCTTCAATCGTTCCACAAAATTTCAAATGTGCAAGTTGACTGTACAGTAATACAATCTAATTATTGTGACTATAGTTTTAAATTCGCCCACGTGGTTCCAAAGAGAGTTGCAAAGAAACCGCCGTAGGTACACGGACAAAATCGCGAATTGTAGGACAGGTTGCGAACAGTGTGGCAAATGAATCATCGGCGTGTGCGTTTATGATGCGCGGGCGTGCATCACCGTCGCCGCGTCACGTCTCTTCACATGGGAAGGAACACCGTTGCTCGCCAGCTTGTCGCGGGCAAACCGAAGAAAGTTCTCCTCGATGGTGAACGAACGAGGTTGCGTGGCTCGCCTCGAAGCGTGAAATATGCGGAAGAATATTTCGGAACGATTCAGAGGGTGTGAGCCTCATTTCCGCGTTTCAATGAAAACGAAGGGAAACAAATCCATACCGACGAAAAGAAAATTGTTGCAATCGTTTTGGTCTTTGGATGCTTACTCGTTAAAATTTTCCCTCCCCTTTTTATTTGAGTGTTGCTAGAAATCCTTCAGGCTGCAAATGTCACATTTTTCCTTTATACAAAAATTTACCAAACACTAGGAATTCGTTAACTAGGGGTTTCCAACATTCTAGAAATTCATCGACTAGGGGTTGAGAAAATTCCAGGAATACGTCAACTAGGGATTGAGAAGATTCTAGAAATTCGTCAACTAGGGGTTGCCAAAATTTTAGGAATTCGTCAACTAGGTGTTTCCAAAATTCTAGGAATTCGTCAACTAGGGGTTTGGCAAAATTCTAGGAATTCGTCAACTAGGAATCAACAAAATCCTAGGTATTCATTACAATAAACTTTCAGATTTCAATGATTATAAAATGTACCTAATCTATGGTAAAAAATTCTGCAATTAATTTAGCTGGAGTAATTTTACATTATGCAATGTTTTACGTCACATTTTATGTCACGACTCCACAGTTAAATTGGGGCGTTTCGATGAAAGTAAGAGCAGCATCTCTCGACGTAAACCACGAAGGGCACTGCAGAAATGACCTAACCATTATGTCACATCACTGTGACATTACCCCCTGCCTGTTACGCAATTGAGTGGACTGTAATCGAAAGGTCGTCGAAAATACGAACTCCTTCGCGTGGTGCCAAGCAAGTCGATCCTAGCGCTCCACAGCGAGACGTCTAGAAAGTCCTGAAATTGTCCAGTCGCGCGCTATAAATAACCAGCTCTCTGTAAAGATTTTTGCATAACGTTCTTGATACCATCTAACAGTCGACCGAACGAAATAATTAACTTTCGCTTCACCCGCGATTGTAAAAAGTTGTACGATTGTAAGTGATATATTATCATAATCACACAACAATTGAGGATTGATGGCGCGATGCAGGGGATGGGTATCGTGGATTCGAATGAATTTAATCGCTGCAGAGGAGCACACTACTTGACAGATATCTGATACCAAAGGTTCGAAAATCTTTGGTGGGTTGAACTTGAAAAGGAAAATTGATAGTTCGACCTTATCCTTCTTTCCATTGCAAAAATTACTTCCACTATATTTACTACGGTAAGTACTAAGTATTTTGACAACTAGTAGCCACATTTCAAATAGTGCTACTCAATACTGTGTGCGTCCAAGTGTGTGCAGAAAGAATCTACTAAAAATCTCAAATTTATTTGCTTTGAATATTTGAAAAAAGTCAATCCCACTTGTCTTACTCGCATAAAACACAGAGTTAACGCATCATAAAAGTGATGTTTCACATGCAGTAGGTAACTCGTTACACTCCATTATGAAAGTATAAAAACCAGAAACTTTCCGTTTTCAAGCATGACTATAATAAGTCATATCTAAGCATTCCAAGCAAAGGTGAGCCTTGCGGGCGGAGCTAAGGGAAACCCGAGGCACGCTTGGGCCACCAGATTCAACCGGCGCATGCGCACCGCAGACCCCACCGTTGCTCGGTACACCTGTACCCGTATTCTCTTCCAAGTCACCTTATATTGGAATCACAACAGAAAACTGACACAGATCCAGCTGCACGTTTCTCCACCGACAAGTGCACATTTTCTGGAATCCCGTCTGACTCTTCGTGTTTTCCTCCGCTTTCGTCGTGCCCCTGCCACCGTCTGTCCTCCTCTGGCTAGCCTGTCCGCCTGCCTGACTTTTCTCCTTACGTAACCGCGTAACCGCGGCGCAAGGATGCGGTTAGACCTTTCGAAGCGTGTCTCTAGCCGGTGCCGATGTCACGTAAGACGCGTGTTAGTCAGTCACGATCTTAATTTCACTCTCTCACGTTGCCGAATAATTGCTAGGAATAACACCTCACGCACTTCTCGCTGGGAACGATTTTTCAGCGGGCTTGGGCACGGTGCTTTTCTATCGACGCTTTCTTCGTTGGTCGAAAGTGCTCTGGGACTTTTGGGAAATCAGTTTTGGAGAAGGGATCAGAATGGCCACTATTTGAATATTTAAATTTGTTATTTAAATTTTTCTTCTCTGTAATAGAGGAATTTAATAATATTAGAATCTCTCAGAATAGAATTGTAAAATAGCTAGGGTATGAGAGGTTTAGAGAGGAGGATCATTGAAACGTTCATATTGAAATCAAATGCAATTACCTTTTTTGGTAAAAGAAATGACTGTTCTTACTGTACGGGTAATCAGTTTTTTGGGAGCTGAATAATATTGAAATTACTTAGAAATAACTAGTGAAATAGTTAGGATATGTATTTAGATAAGAGGATTGAATGGGGTCCATATTGAAATCAGATGTAACCACCTTCCTGGTGAAAGAAATAAGTGACGTTGATAGATCAATGTTCACACTATACGAGTATTTATTTTGTATCTCTCTTATTTTTTATAGTAATTGAATTAACAAACGTCGAAGTCTCTCTTCAAGAATAGTAACGTATCTAAAGCATATGTTTAGGTAGCACAAAATGTGGACATTAAAACGAAATACCATCATCTCGAACAAGATAAACAGAAGACACACCCAACATTTCAAATTAAAATTAGGAACTAAATTATTACTGTAGAAAGTCATGTGATCAGAGATTTTCTCAATATTTTCTAATTTTCACAGATATCCAGGAAAATAATCCCCCCACCCCCTCAAATTGCAATCATATTTCAAATCACAGCACTAATGTTTTACAAATTGATAATAAATATAATCTACTCTAGATAAAAAAATACAATTATGTACCTACATTTGTTGTTACAACGAATTGCTATAAGACGATGTAGCAATGCGATGGTAAAATTGATGTAGACTACGAAATTGACCGGTATCTTCTCCGATGAATTCTGATAAATTCCTAGAATGGAGCACGCGAACGTGAAAATTAATTGCCACGCCGTTTTTGTGTACAGCCGTTTCCGGGCTGCGTGACTATAATCGCGTTCAATTATATAGCCTATTAAACATGTATTTGTGCACCGGTAAAAACATGAAAGTCGTCGAAAGCCGTGCTGTTATCACTGCACGCTAATAAAGTGTACGAACCGTGGCGAGGAATGCCTGAAAAAAATAGAAAGTCATTGGAAAAAGGGAAGGATAATTGAGGCGAGTATCTATACATTGCTGGCATTTTAGCGGAACGGACGTTCTGTTAGCGCAAATCATTGGTTAAAAGTGGAAAACTCATTTGAATTATAAGGCATTCGTTTTGAAATTGAATTTTTAATTTAATATGAATTTTTAACATTTTTATGTACCTTTCTCTTTTTGTTCTTTTTCTCCAATACTAGTGTCAGGTTTTCCCTCGCACATATTTTTTAAAACTGATTAATTTAGATGAATATTCAAGAGATGTCAGATATCTACTAATTTAATGGAGGATTAAAACATTATTATACTTTGAAACGCCAGATAATTATTTCAATTATTATTGTATATGGTTTAATTTAAATACAATAATTTTATTAACAATTTGATTGAGCTTAGTAGTATGTTTACTAAAATGTCCTACTAGTTTTTACATTTCAATAAATATGCCACTGAAACAAAAATTTAATCTTATCAGAATTTTATTTTTCATTTTTTCTTACTTCTTAAAATATTTTAATTATTAGAGTCATTGCACATGAGGACTCAAAATACTCAATCAGATAATTAACAAATCTTATATTATATACAAAAGTACTTGAATACTTAATCAATTATATCACCTATATTACCATTTTATGACTCAAGATTATTCCGAATAATAAACTATCATATTGTGGTTAAAGGGGTCTGCAGACTTCTTTCCAGTGAGGTGGAGACGGGAAGGGCAATTTTGAGAAACTTTTGTGGTGCCAATTTAATTAAAAATTTAAAATTTAAATTTAAAAATATTCACTTTTTTAGTATAAAATTCGTTAAAAATTAGTTTTTAAAAATAAACGATTTTTTCTAAAACAAAACCCATGGCCCCCCTCCCCCATTCCTGCGGACGCCCATGCATCCACCTTTGCATCTTTTTATAACTCCAAGAATATGCTATCGTCTGCATCGTTGCATAAATAAATAACAAAACACTTATACTCACGCGACGTTGAAGAGCCACTAAAACGGGACTGTAAAATTCCTCGTAAATCACGTAATACACCAAATACCAGAAAAATGTACGAAGGCGTAAATTTCTACCTCGGTCCCTGAAACTTGCGCGCTCCGATATTATCGCCGTATTGGAGAAAATATTATATAATAAATTCAAGTTTGCTTTTTAGTATTTTTAGTATTTTACGTTTCTGTTATGGAACCCACCGGTTCGCCTGTTGCTTTCAACGACGCGACAGGGCACTTACTCGAAATCCTGTTTTCCGGGATACGAGGCAGTCTTAAGACCTTTTCACGCGAGACATTTCTGTAATTTTTCATTTAATAAAGATGGAAGGGAACAGAAAATATTATTATTATTTTAACGTCTTTATTACATAATAATTAGTATGAAGTACATGTAACACGAGTACAGTGGCCAACCCAGAGGGGGGGGGGGCGGTCAAGGAGCCCTGGCACCCCCCCCCCCCCCCAAAGAAGGGGCTTTGTAAAAAGAAAAGAAAACTGGATTTCATTCTTTAAATAAATTTTTATAATTTTGCCTAATGAATTTTATTGAACTTGCATTAAAAATATTTTTGTCCGCTCAACGCGGCGCCCCCAAGATTAAATTCTGAGTGCGTCACTGCATGAGTATGTAAATGAAATTTAAAACGATATTATAATACCTAAATAAATTTGTGTATGAATGTATCAGAAATATTTATTACAAGCTACCAAAGTGTCCTGTGTGATAAAGCCTTTATGCTCCATATTAAAAATTTCCTAGGCCAGACGAATTTCTTCACCAATTATTTATCTTCTAAACATGCACCTATTCAATTGTAAAATTCTGCACACATATAGATATAACACTGTACATAATTTTATTATAGTTGAATATTTCTGAAAAAACTGTTCGCCATATTTATCCCCTGAATTTCACTGAACGTAACGGAATTTGCACGCGTGACTTGTAACCATTCGAGGAGAAAATTTGGATTGGATATGCCAGAGATATTTGGAAATCGTTGAAAAAGCTGTGGCGAAGGCTGGGAAAATAACAAGTCAAGGTATTGCATTAGATATTATTTGTGTAATAGCAATGGAAAATAATTTTAATTCATAAGTTAAACTCTAGCGTCTTGAAACATCTGCAACCTTCTTTCACATATGGAAGCTACAATATGGAAGAGTAACATTTTTTCTAACACTAAACTAATTAGGGAGAAGATTTAGTAGTGTTTGTTTCATAGTATATGAGTTAAATAACAAATAAAATTTGTTGATTTGATAGAAATATATATGTAGTAAATTTTTATAAATATAATAGGAAACCTTGAAATTCAAAATTTGAACCTAATTCGTCCAATAGATTTCAAGAACCTTAATAACGTGACACAACTTTTCTTTTTATAAAGATAAACTTCAACAATAGATAACTCCACGTAAAATTATATTTAATATTCTTTCACTTTACTTCTTAAAGAATGTACATTTAAGATATTAATAAATTACAGTGAAAAAGAACATTGCTGAACCAAAACTAAATGGCCCAGTTTTATCCCCCTCAATCATGCAAGCTGGGGGAGATTTAATTGCACCGATTGTAGAACGAAACTGGATCTCTTTCGAAATTGATCCTGAGAGAACAAGATTTCCTTCTTCGAATGCGGGGCAATTTTCTCGGTGGCATCTTTAACGTGATTCATTGCCCACAAATAGCCACTTTCGCGAAGCCAGGAGCATCGATCGGATTTCGTATCTGTCCTACACCAGAAATTGGGAATCTGAAACGATATTCCTTGCGAGACGGAAGCTCCAGCTCGTCGTACGAACGAAGAAGTATCTTCCTAATTAAATCTAATTAATAGTTGTGGGTGGGAACAATGCTCTCTCCCACCGAAGGCTCTGAACTTCGCGCGGACGACCTTTCCTTAGTCCCTTTCAGCCTACAGGAGGGTTTCACCTTGCCTGCATTGTGCTCGCGCTGAAAATCGAGCGTGCGTTTTCAATTAGCATAAAACGAAACACGTAATGAAGAAATATCGCGCATACAATGAAGAGGCGTTCCTTGTCGAAGACTCCTTTGTTTTCCGTGTGAAGCATTGGAGACTTTTCCTGGAACACTTTTTGTGAGTATAAATGCGTTGGGAGTAAAAGTGTCTCGATTTCTTTTTATTCTCCCCTATCCCTTAGCTCCCCCCCCCCCCTCCATTTAATTCGTCCATCCATTTTTCTTCCTTCTCAAAATCATTCAAAATTTCCCCAAAGCTCTCGACTGTGGCTTTCACGTCCCTAGATTCTTCACAGTTATCCAAGACACGTCTCAACATTTCCCTTTCCACATCCCATCCCCTTCATTTGCTTTCCCCTTCCCCCTCCCAGTATCTATACCTCCCCTACCTTGATTCCCCAATCTGAACCTTACCACCCGCATCATTCTTTTCCCCTTCTACCTTTCCATCTACCTTGTAAACAGTGAACCTGGTTTTTGGAACGCCCTGTAGCAATCACACTCGCCGCGGTAGTTCCTCAACACTTTCGATCGGTCCAGTTGGGCGGCTCGCGACGCCAGGCGGCAATCATTCGCAGCGGTGGCACGTATAATAAATACCTGTTGTGTCTGACGAACGTAACCGGCGCTTCCATTTCCGGTTCGGCCGGGACGAGGCAATCCAGCGCCGCGTTTCCGTGGATTTCTGGATTACGTGCCGCGGTGCGTTGCGGGTTCATTATGCCCAAGAAAGCAAGAAAGAGGCGAGAACGGAGTCATTGCTATTCGAGGGCCGCCACAGGAAACGGAAGTTCTCGATTATCCGCGAGACACGAGAAGTATTCTCGGATCGTGGCGTGTTTCGTGCCACCACTACCGCAGCTCTGGCGTTACGAAAATCACGGTCGAAGAGGGGAGACTTTGGAAAACTGTACCACAGGCAGTCCCCCCTCTGGATTCAGAAAAAATCGCTTTTTTTAAAAACTAATCTTTATTAAGATTATACCAAAAAGTGAATATTTTTAAATTTCAATTTTAAATTTTTAATTAAATTGGCGTTACAAAATGGGTTCGAACAAACACCAATCGTCGCCTGTCAACTTGACTGTTTATCAAAGTTCTCCCCCTCCCCAAAAAAGTCTCCGGACGCCCTTGACCACAATATGGAATTTCGAATATCAGTCGCGCTATAAAAACCTTTGATCATCGACCCAATTCGATGCAAGTTAAAACCAACATCTGCTAAATGTCAATTAAATGAAAAAATCTCCAAATATATTTTTCTCACATTGTCATACAATTCTATCGTAGAAAAATTGATAAAACGTTCCATACAAATATACTATAATTATGCATGTTACTGCGTGTTTAACATCCTAAGGAAATGACGGTGTCATAAAAAAAATAAATATCAGTTGGGCAAGGTCATTCTTGTGAAAGTGGGATGTTGAAAAATGGTGGAGATTGAGGTTAAGTATCAGAATTGAGTGTTAAGTAGGAAACTGGGGTATTATAAGTATAATGTGAGAGATAATTTAATTAAATTGCTCTTGGTAGTATGGGCGAGTGCAAACAAAGAAACAGAGAAGGATTTTTTATGGCACTTAAGAAAAAAGATCTTTTAAAATCTTTTTCAGGTGAGACACTTCTGTGAAACACAAAAATGTGCAATGTAAATTCAAGTAATGCTGTAACGATTTTTTTTATGAAAAGAAAAATCCAAGTGTAAATAATTTAGCAGAGCAGTAGACACGTCGATGTGGGTGTTGAAATTTAAATTCCTTTTAATCGGATTATGTCTCCAAGGTGATTCGTAATGTTCATCTGACGTTTCTGACACATGTCGTCACTGCTCGGAGTACACGCGAACACGTGTCTACGCAAGCGTGTACGACGATGCTCGAGGGAGTTCCATTGAGGAGCAGAAAGATGAATGAGTGAAGGAAACGTACGTCATTCACAATAATGCCACTCGTTGACATTGGCGTTAGCCGCGCAAAAGTCAAGGGAATCTCGTATACTGGCGTAAACAATGGATCAAAGGTTAATAGGAGATAATTCTGTTATATTGTTCTTTTTTTTAATAGAACTAATCAAATTGACCGGCAATAAGTGGAGAATGTATCTAATTTAGTGTTTAATATTTGGGGCCATTTAAACTATCGTGATGGCTTGAATTATTGACACTTAACAGAAACAATTCTGGATACTTTGCAAAGCGTACGATGAACGAACGTCGATTAGGACATTGACACGCGTGAAAGGCGGTCGCGTGCCTCGATTTTTATTATTTCTACAAAAAAACGACGAGAAAATCGGGAAACTGTTCCCTCGATCGGTTAGGAGATTATTAAGAGCGCGTTCGCTCGCGAAGGTTTATTATCATTTGATCAGGAAACGAATCGCTGGAGTTCCTTCCTACATTTCCTTTCGTAATCGAAGCAACTTTTTCTGCCTGCTGTTGTAATTCAACTTGAGCGGTACGCACGAAATGTTGCGAGGCTGAAAAATTTAAAATTCCATGTTAGGAATCTGTGTAACTTTATGAAGCATTTTATTAATGTGAGTTCACATAAGTCTGGTCTACATAATTTTATTCCAGCACCGGGCAGTGAAAAAATTACTATGCCTTTTTTCGGAGTAGGTACCTTAAAAGCATTACTAAAACGAAATAAATTCAATTATTGGAATTCCTAGACAATTCTATCCAGTTTGGTTAATTAGGTTAAAATTGTGAAATGCTAGGAAAATAGGAAATTATTCTTTAAATAATTTTTTATAATCACCTAATGAATTTTATTTAACTTGCGTTAAAAATATATTTATCCGTTCAACTCGCTCCCTCCAATATTAAATCCTGAGTGCGCCACTGCATAGTAGTTTCTATTTAGAGCGTAGTATTTTCTGTAGCTTATTACTTTCCATACCGTAGTATTTTCTGAATTATACTATATCCTAGAGTTTCCAGTATTTCTAACAGCACACTATTTTCTGTAACCATGTAAATCCACTCCGTAACAGTGTTTCTTTACATTTCACCATTTTCTTTGGTATAGTGCTCTGTACACAATCCCTTTTTCATTTATAAAGTTGAAACCCTCCTTTCATCCACTACACTTGTTATTTTAATCTGTGCATCCAATCTATTCTTATCGTCAGCTCCCAGTCGGTTATCCAACACCAGCCGAATTAATTATAGGGAATTATGCGAAAACCGCCGCCACTGGGTAAGCGGTTTTCCTCGACAGGGGAAAAGGACTGTCGCCGGTAGTCGCGATTCGGCTCGGTGCACGCGCCGCGCAAAAATGCGCCACTTCGGTCGCGTGAAAGGCCTGCAAAAGCCACACGTGGGCGTTTTCGATGGCTTTTATTTTCACTTGACGCCCGCTGGGCTCTTTAACTCGGCCGCCTGTTCCCCGACAGATACATACGTTATATGAGGCTGTGAGAGCAACACCAGACTAACCCACATTGAAATTTCTTTTTCTTTATTTTATATGATTAGTAGAGCCTATTGGAATACATTATTACTACTAACTAAATTTCGAAAAAGATGTGGGTTAGTTCGTTGTTGCTCTCACTGCCTTCCAAACAGCGGTACTTCGTCAGGGCGTCACAGTGAAAAGACCCCTTGAAAAAACTTTGATAGAAATAGACAGAAATTATCAATAAGAATTCCTTGGTTTAGAAAAAAAATTAGAAGAAAAAGAGATGGTAGAATATTTGATAATAGCTGCTACAGTATAAATCTCGAGGACCGAAATGTTTCTTCGGCACCAAAACGCGAAAATTTTGAAACTGAACCAAAATTGTACCAAGCATTTCCCTGTTAACATACATATGCAAATCGGAACAGGAAAACAGGCGTTAGAAAAAATCCCGTGCACTGTTACTCGCGGCGATCGCATGAAACAAGTTACGAAACTGCTGTTCTGCTGGTGGCTCGAGCGATTTTCGCGTAGAACACATACTCAGATCGATCGATCGCCGTCCCAATCGAACGGAATACGTGCGCATGCACTGCCGAAGGTGCAGGTAGATCGGTTCAATGGAGATCAACGTGTTTCACTGTACAAAAGAACACATAGTCTGACAGTTTCGCTGGATACACGCGACTTTCTTTCATTGCACCCCTCAAGGGCTATTATTTGCCATATTGGTTATCGATTTGCATAAACTTGGCCTCAGACCTTCGTACATAAATTGGACCTGGAATAAATTTCCAGTTTCAAAATTATTAAGATCTCTTAAAACACAACTACATTGGTGTTTGGATAATCGAGATTCTACCGTCGGTGTTGAAAAGAATGGCGTTAAAGGAAGTGGGAATTGACATGACTCAAATAATTAAGTAAATGTTGTTTAAAAACGTTGATCACGCCATTCTACTGTTTGACCCGGATTGACATCGCCAGCCTACTCTGTCGAACAAGTACCTACACTGATCCTATTGTCCGGGCACATAATTATGCTAATAAGCTTTATTTATAGAAGACGATGCACTGCGGAAGGTTCTTTTTTTAGCGATGATATGCGAGAAAACATAAATGACAGGCTTCTGTAGATTAATTGTTCACGCTGTCACTCATGTTGGAGTCAAATAGTCTTGCACAATAAATCTAAAGTAAGATCAGACATCGTTGAGTAAGTTGAAATCATTGAATATGATTCAAAGGTTATCGCTAAATTATGGTGAAAAATTGAACAATAATCAAAATGAATATCAGGTCAAGTAAGATTATTTAACCACTAAACTCCACCAAACCTATTATTCGAAATCCAGCTGCACGACAAGTGCCTAACGCATCCCATCGACTCCCACCAGATAAATATTTAACATTGGAAGATGACTTTTCATCTCCGTAGAAAGTCGCCAACACGTTGCCAGAAGTCGAATGATTATTCCACAGCGACGGGTTTCTAATACATCGATATTTCTCGGCCGTTTGCGCCGCTGGGCCCCAGAAGGGGAAGAAGCGCGAGATCGCAGGCCATCCGGGTGAAAGTTTACAAAGGACGAGAATTCGGATGGTGCTTGGTTCGAACAAGGAACGTCCTCATAAATATTTAAGAGGCCATATGATTTCGGGCCCGTTGCCCCTCTATCCAATCACCGAAGGTAAATTCTTCTTTCAAAGACGTCAGCAGACGGCTGGGAACTACTCACCACGAGAAACGGCCATTAAAGGTCCATGGCCTTCCAAGTGGTACTTTTTGGGAGAGGGAGTAAAGACTTTTCACATTTTTCGGCGATGAGTCTGACGTTTAATTTAGAGGCTCCTGTATGCATTTTGCTTTTGTGGCTTTCGAACAATGTAGGAATCAATTTGAGTTTTTGGGACTTATGGTGATAAAAAGGCAAATATTTGACGTTAATTTGTTGATTAGACTATTTCTGAGTTTTTTAAAAAGTGTGTTAGATCGTTTTCACTTCTATATTTTTTTATTTTGCTGTGGCTTGCATAGAGCTTAAAAAATCTTTCGTTGTCACGATTTCGGAGGATATCTTGATAGTTATTTATTTTATTTAATAAAAACGTAACGTATAAATAATAGTGTACAACAAAATTTTATTATTAAATTGGGACTGTTCTTATTAATATTGTACACTATTCCTTATACGTCACGTTCTTATTAAGTAAAATAAATAAAATGGCAGTAATTGGGACATCTATCCTATTACTCAAAATAGAAAATGGAAAAATTATTAGGATTTCCAGTTTCAAAAATTGTCAATTGTAAAAGAAGGCAGTCTTTTTGCTTCTGGCATAAGCTTCTCGAATTAATTAACTATAAATTTACTGTAGGAGAGTTTCGTAAGATATATACATCATCTCAAAATTCATCACTGAGCAAAAATTTCAACACGCTGATCATCGAATGATTAATGACATCCACGATACACACTCGCAATCGCTAAAAAATACTAGCTACCAAGGAATCACAAAAAGCAAATTCTTTTATGTGATGAAACAGAACTAGAGCCACTTTGTTGCTTCGACAGGATGAACGTGCCAGGCATTTAAGGTCAAAAGAAGAGAATGTGTTACGTAACTGGCTATAAGTCTACACCGACCAATCATTGGACGAGTTTCGTGATTTTCGAGGTTATGTAAGAGCATCTTTTTTAGGGCAGACTCTCGGATAGAGACAGATGATCCTGAGAATTGTATTAAACTGGATATCCTGGATCGTCAGGTTCGTCAGGTACCCATTCAACAATTCTAAGTGATTCTCGTCGCTCTATTTAAGCCAATGGCGCGCCGCGATATCATAATCGTTAGAAAGTGGCGACGTATCGGCCAAATTACGGCCTTCTTGTCCTTTTACCATCGCGCCAGGATTTTGCAACGGTTCGTTCGTCAGTTCTTTGCTCACCTTCACTTTCATTCCCGTGAATCTTGTTTTTCTTCCCGCGCGTGTCTTGTCCTTTCTTAATCATGCCGTTAACGTGTTTTTGCATGCTTCAAATTGCAGATGCTTGTCCCCCGGATCATCTGTTTCACATCCATTGCGTGTCTGTCAAGGAGAATTATTTGATCTGTAGTTTTTGAACAGCTGATCCTACGTGGAGACCTTTTTTCTTGTGATTTTCAGTGAGTAGAAGATTGATTAGTGGAATTTTGTGGAACTTGAAAATTTTTAAACTGTAATTTTTGGAACTCTCCGAGGGTAAAATTTGAATTCTGTAAAATTTTAAATTTGAGTATTTTTTAAGCTAAAAATTTGAACTTTCGGAAATTTAAGTTTGAAATTTTCTATGCTTGTCATTCTTCACAGTTAGAGTTTGAAATTCTTTGAATTAAAAGCTCAAACTTATCCACTTCGATTTTCCTGAAATCAAAGCTTGGAATTTTCCACCTTCAAAGTGTGAATTTTTGGAACTTCGAGATCGTAATTTTCTACGCTTGTCATTCCCCACAGTTAGAGATTGAAAGATTTTGAATTCAAAGCTCGAACCTATCCACATTCAAGTTTTGAAATTTCCTGAAATTAAAGCTTGGAATTTTCCACGCTCAAAATTTGAAATTATCTGAATTCAAAGTTTACAATTGTCTACGTCTAAAATTAGTAATTCCCAAATGAAAAGCTTGGATTATTTCACGATCAAAATTCCAAATTGTAAGTTTAAATTTATCTCAAAATGTGTTACCAATAATCACATCTATTTCTGCAAAAGAAAAAACTTGTACAAGGAAAAGATGATCATTTTCCTCCCTCCCTCGATCTCTTAAGTTAATATTAAATCTTTCTTCTCACATACAATGTAATAGTCCCATAAAAAAACGAGCAGGTCCAAAAAAAATTAAAACACGATACTTAATTAATTATCAAATGCTCCACTCAACGAGGAGTCAGTCGAACTGGGACGAGGACGTTGCAAAAGGAAGCGCCGTGGTCCGTCCCCCTGTGATTCTATTAGAGCCGAAAGGGCACACCAGCATCGCGGGTGTATTGTAAAATCACGTAAGAAGAGCACCTTTCACCTTACCTCGAGCTCGCAAGCCGCCTTTATACCGAATATCCGCGGTTACGTCCCGATCGTCGATAATGCACAGTCTGTGTCAGCGTGGGCGATATATCGATGCAGGAAATATCGATTCCCCCCTATGTATTCGTTGTCCGAACAGCCTCCTTCTCTTTATACCACGCTTGTGTGTGTGGAAGAAGGCCTACCTTGTCGTGTAATTCCCCACGAGAAAGTACTCTGAAAAGATTCAGAGGCTGATAGAACACCTTGCACCTGCTGCTTTGTTAATCGTCCGACATTATTCACGGATAGCGCATTTTTTCCTCCGTTAAATGGCGAGGGTGCTTCGTTCTTTGTATCTTACAACTTTCGAGACGGTGAATTCTTCTTTATGGATATTTATTTATAAACGTGATTATCGAACAAGGTGCTAGAAACATTCAATGACCCCTGGCAACAATTGAACTTCCCACATTGCAAAGTATCAGACGAACAGAACAATTATAGCAACGCATACCACGAAGAGTCAAGGATCTAAACCGGGATCAACAATAGGACAATTAAATCTTGAGAAACAATCCACTAAACGGAACCAGTAAACTTGTCAAGTAAAGGTTCTCCGTAGAATCACATTAATTGCAGATTCTCTTTAACCACTTAATTCGCAATTTATTTCAGTATTATATAAAGTATCAATATAAATAAAAATTGTATAGATCCTACTATTTGACATGTATATTCAAAATTCCAAATGGAGTCCATTAACAGTGGAGGCTAGCTATTTTTATATTTCTTCAGAAAATTATGAGATAAACGCCTTCCTAATTAATAAAGTAAATATTGGAAGGTATTCACAAAATGTGGGGACTTTTATGAAAAAAGAAGGGGGAATCGAAGAAAATGAAAAAAAAAACGAAGGGGAAACGAGAAGAAACCGAGGCTCGATTATCGCAACAGTAGTTACAGCTATTACCGTGATATTATCGTTACAGTAGCGTCACCGAGACATTGCTACATCTTTGCCTAAGAAGATTGCTCAATTCTGCTCATCTCCCGATGCCACAACTCGACTCGTGACGCTGTCTCTTCGAATCTGCGATTCCTATCATATTTTATCGATATATTTTGAAGGCGTTCCCCAAAACAGCGATTTTTATCATATATTATTTATATGCTATGAAAATCGTCCTTGAAACTGATTTCTATTATACTTCGTTCGTATTTCTTGAAATATTTCTACTGCTTATGAATTTTAGTAAATACCAAATACAGAATTTGCTAAATTATAAATAAGTATTAATTTCAGTAAATTACAAATATAGAATTTATTAAACTGATCGATTAAGTGTAACATAATATTTTTATCAATAAGGTCGATTCTGTTCACCAATTTGATAACTAATCAGCCCTGTATCATTCAGTATCTTTCTTTAATTTAGTACACAAACTAAAAAGGAGCTACAGAATATTTTACATTTATTTCAGGGATTAACGTCTATCTTTTTCATCTAGATGTTAAGGAATCACGCTGAGTCAGAATTCTCGGCGTCCTTATCAACATTTTAATTAGGTAATGGCCGTTCTCTAGGACGCCTCCGCGCTGATTTTCAGACCTTAATTATTTCCGGGTCTACAGAAGCCTCTTCGCGTTTAACTGATACCAGAAGAGCTGCCTATTTTCCCTCTGCTTATTCCACCGACAATTTTACAAGTACAGATATATTTTACTACCTTTAAACAACATCACAATAACCACACAAAGGGAACAATTTTAAAATTATTAAATCGCCACAAAACAAATGTCACACGTTTTTTCTAACATCGTACATATAAATATTAACACTTCGACTGGCGTTGGCGTATTTCCACGTCCATATTTTCTGGGAGGCATATTTTCGTTCTGCACAAGCAAAATTTTTTGGCTGAAGTGGTCGCCCTGAAACTGGCTTAAAGGGACATTTCTTAAAACCTTACGTCACACGCAATATTAAAGAACATCGAGAACTACCCGAATGACGAAATTAATGGAAAATATTAATCCGTAACTATTTTTCACTCCACAAATTTTCTAAAACCCCCAATAAATATCTCCGAAATAATGAAGCACAGAGACAGTAATAAGCAATAAATAACCAAATAATAAAGAAATGGTGGTAAATATTATGAAAAACGAGGAAGCACCTGTAATCACACTTGAAACGAGATTATTCATCGAGCCTCAGACGCGAGGCTGCCAGCTGCCATTCGAAGTCTTGGCAAACGCAATCAAATAATTTCCGTCCACGAGCTGTGTGCATAGTTGAGCCGCGTAACGCTGAATTCGCCTTTTTTCCTCTCCGTGCGCAGTGGCACTGTCCGAAGAAGCAATGATATAATCCCTTCAGCGCGTAATACCTGTGTGAATCCCGTGACATTTAGATCTGCCAAGAAGCCGACCCACTGCTCGTCTTCGCGAGACGAGTCCTGACAATCTTCGGGCTCGTCGATAAATCTGTCGTCCGCAGGCATATAAATAGCGAGGTGGACGCATATGAGACTGAATAAATGCTGATTCCTATCGACGTCATCGATGGTCCAATGCGGAGCAAAACAAACGACTGGTGAAATGGTTACAGTAGAGAGGTATTCCCTTATAATAAAAGAAATCCATAATAAAATTCATATTAAATTAATTTCAAAGTTAGAATTCTCAATTCTAATTCACATTAATATACTTTTATCTTGGGTGCATTCATTTGACAAATTCTACACAGTTTATTTAAAAAAAAGTATTATTATCCGTGGAAGTAGCGAAGATCGTGCAAAAAAATATTCGCTCAGGGAGGGTGAAAAAAGTAAATCGAAGGTCCTGCGGCGATGCAAGGACCTGCCATCCAGAAGTCATCTCGAGATGTAAGGTTTAAAATGCTGCTTGAGCTGCTGTTAGTATTCTCGAGCGAAAGAACGAGTATCGTAAAGATTTATTCCGTATCGTCTTTTTAGTGAACGCTTAATTTTCAGAAGCACTTGTCTGGTTTATGGACGTCGTTTCTTCAGCTTGTAAATCATGGAGGAACATGTTTCTCGGATTGGAAATGTTGTTTTTGTTTTTTGATTCGACGTTTGCAATATTTCGGTACCTTGAAAAATAATTTTTTGAAAATAGTTAAATGGAACATTTACAACAAATAAAATCTATCGTGCGTGTAATATGTTTATTATTTTTAAACACCGTGATTAACTTCAGCATTGATTATACTGACATGTTTTAATATCTCATTTGACAATTTTAGAAAGGATTTGTAAAAAACTTAAAATGCTAAAGCTCTTTTTTTGCTATTACAGAAATGAAATATTAAAGAAAATTCTTAAGAAAATTCATAATGCCTTCAGTGTCACAAATAAACACACTAAGTAATCAAATCTTAAATCACAATTATCTAAGCATAAAGAATCCAAGAAACTGTGTTTGAAAAAGAACTGAAACTTAAAATACTCATGGCAGAGTAATAGTATTGTTAAGTAACGATAAAATGTGACATTTTTTTGCGAATAATGTTGCCTGCCGATTTCGCCTGATGACGAAAAACCTTGCAATACTGTAATTTCGACGTCATTAATGTAGAAACAGCAAAATATAACGTAACATTCTAAATAAGAAATAAATCGAAAAACGGCAAAGAAGAAATAACTTTCACTGCGTTTATCCAACGCAACGAAAGAAGGTGTTTGTTCTTGCGATCGATTCGAATTATTTTCACTGTGCAATCACTCGAATTAAACGCGAAAATTTTTACCATTAAGTTAATGTCATTTTCCATATTATAAAATTGACAAAGTAAATATTCAGATAAGTTATACAAAGTATTAATTGTCTAGTGAGAAGAATTCAGCTGAATGCTTAAAGAACTTTCTTGCGCCGAGACTATTCTTTCTTAAATACTTTGATCTTTCGCCTACGTATATCTGATTATGTCACGTGGCTTCAGTTCCCGCCAATTTCACCGTAGGCAACGCCATTAATAACCCTGCATAGCTTTCTCGGGATGGAAGAGTAGAATTGACTTCCTTCGACACGTATCTACAGTATTTTCTAATACGGAGTGATACAAAAATTGATATCTAAATGGAGAGCAAAATTTTTACAAATTAATATACTGGATTTAACAAATTTGTCGCACCTAGAATCTATATTCTCTTCAGCAATATAAATTTTAATAATTATGCAGATGTGAAATAAATAAATATCTATTTATTTGTATTTAGTGGTAAAACTACTTTTTTACTGTTTCTGACCATCGTTGAAGATTTAATGGTGATCATAGGGAGCAGGGACCACCAAAAAGGAAAATACCAAAATTTGAAAAAAGAGAATTGCATTCATAAATATATCACTTAGAATTAGGGGATTTTCCAGAATAAACCAGTGATATAAAAATATCGCTTTTAGACTTTCTTTTAACTATCTTTGCTAAAGACTAAAGATTGTTTATATATCCAAATCAATGTTTATTTTACAATACTTTTCTATGTTCGTTGTCTATTTTGAATAAAAATAAAAACTATCTGTCGTAGTGACGGATTGTTAAAAATCGTCGCTAAAGGTGGGTGTCGAACGGGTTGCGGGGGAGACTAGAAAAGGGAAAGGAGGAAGAAATGGAAAGCGCGGTCCATGATAGCTGGATTCCATCGTATAAACCGAAATTTCATAAATCACTCCATCAGTGTATCCATTCGGCTACAACAGAGTCGAATAAAAAATTTAAACAACCTCTCGACTATAGCATTTTTGAATAGCAGTTCCGTTTCCCTAAATCGATAATCCTTGAACCCCTTGACGACTACCTCCGTATCTCATATGGGCGCCATATTTTTCTAGATAACTCGTATAAGCTTTATTATTATTATTAATTTATAATTATTATTAATATTATTATTCTTGTTATTGTTATTAATTTAAAATTATTATTAATAACCCCCGTTTAACAAACATAGAAAGGAATAGAAAATATATGAATATGTCTGAAATACTATACTCGTGAGCCATAGAAGTGATTCGCGTGAAGAGGCCTTAACGAACTGTGATCGATCGATATTAGGCTGGTAATTGTGGAAATCGCAGTAAAAGGCCTCGATCTCGAATATTAGATTCGCAAGATCGACAGGATCCGGCAATAAGACTGATTAGATGGCTCATATGTACACCTGATGACCTCGGCCTATAACTGGCCACTTGATCAGCGATCGATTCTGCACCGCGTGTCACAGAGACAACTGCGACATTCTATTTTATTAATAATCATTTCACTGACGGTCGATTGAAATCAATGCTCTCGGCGTATCCGGTAACAGGTTACTCTGGCTTCGTTAAAAATAACGCGACAGGGCGATTTTGAAATCTGTTTTTCATTCTATATCCTGGTGGGACCTTCTAAGATATACAGAGTGTCCGGAAAGTATGCTAAATAAGCATTAAGAATGTTAAGCAGATGGCGAAAGTCTCAGTTTTTTATTCAATGCTTCATCAAGTTAGTAAAGGATTGACTATCAACACTATTTGCATTGCTTTAAAATAATTCAAATAAATTAATAGATTTAAAGAAAAAGTAAACTTAAGGGGAGAACCAGGTTTAGGACTCTGAAAAGGGTAATTTTCGCGATTTTTTTTTAACACAGAAATATAAAGTCGACCTTTCCAAAACTTCAGGAATATTTTAATATATATTTATATAATACCAAAAAAAAATTAATTGAAAAATTGGTGTGCCTTGCCACTGCAATTGTAAAATGGTAGGCAAAATAGCATAACTAAAAAAAAAATACAGCCAATGCAGTGCACGTTCATATGAAACTTTTCCCATATTTTTTATTGTAAATTCAATTCCTGGTATGTCCACATGCAATGAAAGATAGTAGATAAAGTGTTCAAATGTATCAGCAATAAAACTCCCTAGAATTGAATCCAGCTGAAGGAAAGCAGAGTTCAGATTGAAATTTACAAATATTCCGGTATAGCAATCTCGATGCGTGTCGATAGTTGCTGGTAATTATAACTGGTGTAACAAGGTTCGCTGTGC
Organism: Andrena camellia; assembly: GCA_029448645.1. Lineage (NCBI taxonomy): Eukaryota > Metazoa > Arthropoda > Insecta > Hymenoptera > Andrenidae > Andrena > Andrena camellia. The sequence goes on along the minus strand of CM055681.1, from coordinate 995,778 downwards.
GCAAACGTTGCGCAAACGCATAAATTAGACCAGTAAATTATCTTAGCGCCCGAACCGGCAACGCTCTCTGCCAGTCTTCCTGACAGGAAAATTACATTTTTTGACGCGCACGCGAAAGTATCTGTGGATGTATCTCGCGCGGTATACCCGCCAGGATATTCTGTATTTCCCTATAATTACCAACTTTGTTGCGTTCTGTTTGTTCCAGTTATCGTGTCAATCCTCAACCTCCAGCATGGCTCCTTGTTATGCAGCGCGGGGGAACCTGGCGTGAGTATCAATGTATTCAAAAATTCAAACTAATGCAGAGTAGGTATTTCATATATTTTAAATATGCTGTAATGATGTTTTAAGGTGTCAAGGAATATTGAAGAATATGAGGGAATATTGAGAAACATTGTAATATGTATAAAAATACTGAGATATACCTACTTACTAAAAAATATTGGAATTTATTGAAACCACAATAAGAATTAAAAAAAATACTGTGCCAACTTTTGGGTTTTAAAATTCTGTAGACATATAAATTATTATACACAGCATGATATTATTCTACAAAATTTTTAGAGAGTGCAACACGTTCATCATATTTTTCTTTAATGTTTTGCAAGTATTTGGACTTCGACAACCTGCCCGAAACGAATTTTTCGTGTCAGGGGAAGGTGATTGGTGGATATTACGCGGATGTTCAGACTGGATGTCAGATGTTCCACGTTTGTACCATCGGTCAAAAAGGTAACTCAATATTATGGTTACTGCCAGCTGGGACATGCTAATGAAACCACAATTTCTGGACTTGGTAGATTTAATTCGAACCAGCCATATAATTTTAGTCTTACTATTTTATATTTTCAAAAAAAAAAAAACATCAACGATATATTACAATACCACATTTTATAATAACGAAGACTGAAGAGTATTCGTATCTCGTATTATAAATGTTCGAGTGTCACGATAAAAGATCGAATCTCGATCGATTTGTGCGAGACAAGTTATCCAGGTGTCGTGACAATTAGAATCGATAATTAAGCTCGAGGATAGATGGAACAGGCGTCGTGGCTCGACAAATCGACCGATCGAATGATCGAAAGGCCCGCCCGAGGGCCTGGCGAACGCCGATCGAAGTTTTGTAATCGATCAGAGAGATCACTCAGCAGAGAATGTCACGGTCGTCGAGGAACGTTTACTGACCTAAGTCGAGAGTGTCTGGCTTCGACTCGTCACGACACACTGATCGATTTGATTATCGAAACCTTTGTCTGGGATTTGTTGGGGTTTTATTACGATGTGAGTGGAAGTAATACAATTTGTAGGCAGATCAAAACACTGATCCTATCATTATTTCTAAAATTAATCACTTTGTTTTCGAATTTTAATTGTGTCTTCTAGTGTTCACATGTTACAGAAATAATAAAATTCAAAAAGGCTATTTAAATTTTATTTGATGATTTTTTATTCAATTTCTGTCACAGTGAAGCAACTCGAAATTACAATTGTGGAAAGCAGCATATATTTTGAACTGAATTTATAAAGATTATTTTTCATTTGCCAACAGGAAGTACTAAAAATAAAATTGATAAATTACGTGTAATTAATGTTTCCCCTGTAATTGTGGTCCACAATTACTTTCTAAATAAAATGACAATGTGAATATTTATTTAACATATTTTCTTACGAGAAAAAACATTATGCTTAATTTATTAGAAATATTTGCGTTGTAAACTGTGTATTCTACAATTTTTATGTAGCAGAAATAACAAACCTTAATTTATGTTTTAATCGTAACGTTTGCGTATCGAGAATGGTGGCATAATTTATTATCAAATTGATGAAACAGTAATTAGGGATCTTAGCTGGAAGTAGCAAAAATTCTTTAAGCGTTTCGAGAATGATGACCCAGAAGAGCATCCCCGAATAATGACCCTGTCCTTTACCATGAGACTTGGTTTCAGACGAGATTATGGACATAAAGTTCCTCTGTCTGAATGGAACCGTCTTCGATCAGGAAACCAGGGTCTGCGAGAGGGTGGACGAGGTTGATTGCAGCAAGAGCGAGCGATTCTACAACTTGAACTTGGAGCTGTATGGCAACAACGCGGTGACACTCAGGTAATGAATTATGGTAGAACTGTTATCATTCGAGATTTCATTATTTTAATATTCTGCTAACCAAACGCTCCGCTATTCGAGTGGTCTGTTACTCGAAAGCTCTGTTACTCGGAACCACTGCCATTATAGAATGGCCGGCTACTTCTTCACATAAAAATACACAGTTTCAGTAAAGCGTTCCAATTAAAAAATCACTTTCAGTATGATCAATTCAAATGCTCTTAATTTCCTGAAAATACATGTACCTAATAATCCTGTTGCTCGTCCAGTTTCACTTTAAAATAAAACTTCGGAAACAGTTACATTTCTGAACTTTGCTCTACCGAAACGGGTCCACATCCGCTACTCATAACATTTTCCAACATCGATCTCGTTGCACAAGCTACCGCGAACAGGAATTTCTTCACAGGTGATACCATCGTCGCGACTCGTATATTGGTCCACCTGTCTCGTACAATGTTTATCTGCCAGTGGCTGGACGTTCACCCCTGGTTTTGTAAGGCCCAAACATGCAGCGGGTCGCGTACCTACCAGTTCTGCTTTCGTATCTACCTGTTCGCGTGATGGAGAATCGAGAGCCGTGGACGACGTAGCGATTGCATGTGACAGGGATTTTTGATCGATTGCTTTCTGCTTCTCTCTTGTTAAGTTGTTTCCACCTAACCACCTTAAATCACGTCTGTTCGAGTTAGGTGTTGGGTGATTATGGTGGATCCTGAAAGCACTCGCGAGTCCTTATTGGACTGGTATTTAAGGGAATGGAGTGTTTAGTTTGGTGATCGTAAAGATTATTTTATTGCATTGGAATTAGATTTATGTACATTGAATCCTAAGTCATCCAGTGGGTTTTAATTCGTCATATTTTCTGCTAATCTAAACGAACCTGTGCCACGACTTAAGGAAGTAATTGATTATTGTGTAATTTGGATGAGAAGATGCAGCCACCATCACAGCTAAAAAAGTAAACCCTTCATCCAGTAATGTTCTTGCAGCCTGCACGAGAACAGCGATGGCGACGTCGACCCAGCAGACTCTGTGGACGATCACCAACAACGCACCACGTCAGCGCGACCCACCACCACAACCACAACGACCACCACCACATCGAAGCCAAATAAACCATCCACGACACCAGCGTCTAGTTCCTTCTCTCATCCAACCGGTTATCCCCAACACTACCAGCCTCAGCCACCGTTTCCCCAGGTCCACACCAGCCAGTCCAAGTCTCTGTATGACGACAAGAACGGTGGATACCATCACCAGTACATTTTCCACAATGGCGAGAGGAATAACAATCAGCAAGCCACGTCGTACCAGCTGTTCAGCAACCAAGGTGTCAGTTCTACCACTGTCCAGCCGCCTCAGGTTCATCAGATCAGGTTCAGTTCCACTGCAGCCCCGCAAATCATTCACAACGAGCCTTCAACAGTGTCACCTCTGTTCCACGCGACTTCGTCCACGATCCAGACCCTTTTGAACAGCAACGTCAATAGCCCAGCTTTGATAAACCCTATCTTTCATAACCACGGAATCGCCAGCACCACAGAACAGTTCGCGATACACAGCAACAATCCCAGGGAAACTTCGGAGTACCAGGAGAACGGGGAACAGAACATAAGGCCGCTGGAAGCTGTTCAGTCGACCAACAAAGGAAAGGTAATTTCGGTGACTTGGGTTATTCCTTTGTGGGCAATAAGGTTTCTAAGCTTCAAGGCGTTTAGGTTTGTAGGTTTCTAGATTTCTAGGATTCCAGAATTTTACACCGCTAGATTTCCTAGGATTCTAGAATTCTAGACCGCTACACTCTTAAACCCCTAGACTTCTGGAATTGTAAACCCCTACATTCCTAGACTCCTAGACTCCTAGAATTCTATACCCCCAGATTTCTAAAATTTTAGACCTCTACACTCCTAAATAGACTCTTACACTTCTAGAATTTTAGGTGCTCAAAGTCTTAAATCCTTGCGTCCCTGTATCTCTATATTCCTGGATCCTCGGGCCAGAACCCTTAGACTCCTGAGCATTGAAACCTCTTAGAAGCTTTCGTGCTTCACTCCACCGCTTAATATTAAACATTCTTTACTGCCATTGACCTCTTAAATCCACATGGTTCCCAGGTCTCGAAATTGACGATCTCCCCGGTGCCAACTCCATCGGAGCCATCGCGATCAGTGCAAACGAAGATCAGTCAAAGCAGCTCGCAGAGAATCTCTGGAAACTTCCTTCCCACACCAGCCACCGATGAAACGACCATCAGATCCTTCTACCCAACCCTGCGAAGTATATCGAAGCCAACCCAGTCCTCGCAGTCCATCAGCGAGCAGGTCACTCAGCACATTCACGTGCTGCCAGGTGTGTCTATTCCTCAGCTGAAACCTCATCAAATCACCATAAACCTGCCACCACCCGACCTTCAGAGGATCGTGCAGAGTCCGTCACGTCTACTGCCATCGCAGTCCAGAGTGATCGTCACAGCTAAAGCCAGTGTCAGTGACGAGTCAGGAAGACCTCTGAACACCACACAATTAGTCACTTTGCCTCTTCCAACAATCCCTGCCAGCTACGACGACTACAAAGAAGGGGACGAGTCCTTTGATCCTTTCTACAGAGACGTTCCGAAGATTCGTAACGCTCGACGAGTCACCAAACGCATCAACACTAGCAGAACACATTCCAGACATAAGAGATCTACTAGCCAAATGAAGAATTCCATGGTTTCCTTTGTGTATAGTGGTGATCCTCATAGGAGGCACGACGTACGGGCGGCGGACGTCAATGGAAAAGAGAGAAACAGGGAGAAGCTTACTGTCGATAATGATAAAAACGACTTCCAGTCCATCAAAGAGAGCTTGATCAAGTTTAGGGACATTCTCTTTGGTGGAGACTTCTCAGATGAGATGCTTCACACTTTCTTCGACGGGAGCAGTTTTCAGAAGGAGAATTCTGATCGAAAGGGGAAAAATGTTGGTAAAGTGTCGCTTGAAGACTTGGACACCAAGGCCTCGAAGAATTTCGAGGCTAAGGAGTATGAGGACGAGGAAGAAGCTGAGCCAAAGGAGACTGAAATTGATGCCGAAGAGTACTCGGAAGACACTGAACCTTCTGTGAAGTTGGATACTAAAGCATCAGATGCTGAAGAATACATTGATCTAACGGACAATAAGTGGAGTGGGTTGGACTCAAAGAATTCACCAGCAGAAACTTCAGAAGACAAGAAGACAGAGGCGCCAGAGATTTCTTTTGCTGTTACAGAAGCTGCAGGTGAAAAAGACATGACAAAGTTAGAGAAAAATACAACTGAGGATGAAAAACACCCAGGAACTGAACGTGTTCTTGATGTGGTTATACTCGACCCCAATGAGTACCTTAAATTGAAGGCTTCGGACCAAGAACATCCTGAAAGTGCAACTGAAGAGGCATCAACAGCTACAGACATTCCAATACTTTATACTACTGAGCAAACCACGGAACCCATATTAGTAAAGGCTGACAATTCTGCAGACAAGCAAGAATCAAAGAGCTCAAGGCAGCAGATTGTTGAAGCTGAAGTGACGGAGCAACCCAGAAAGGTTGAAAATAAGGAAGAAAAGGTGACAGAAGAAGAAAGTAAGGCAGAGAAACCCAAAGAACGAGCAGAACTCAGGTCAAGCCCCAAAAGGAAGAGTTCTAGAATAAGATCTTCGAGAAGAAAGGAAACAAAGATTGATGATAGTAACCTGCAAAAGGATGAACCAGCTAAACTACCTGATGACAAGGTTGTCGATCAAAAAACTGTGACTACAGCTGCGCCAACTGAGGCTGAACAGATTGACAAACACATTTTCGAAGAGCCAGAATCGCAAACCTCTAAAGAGGTCGACACCAGAGCTGTGGGCCATCGCAACAGTTACGCGAAGAGTCTTCAGGTTGGCAAAGACCAGAATACGGGGAAGGAAAACAAGAAAAGTGAGGTTAACGAGTACGAGACTTCGGAAAAGGAGTCGAAGAATGTAAAGAAAGATGAAGGCAAGGTAGATGTGCACCCAGAAATTCAAGACGAGTCAACAGTTCCTACATTGGATGACGAAGAAGTTAAGAAAGACGAGAAAATAATAGTCGAAGAAGCAGATTCTGTTGAAGAAGCAAAGGAAAATATCTCTGATGAAAAGAGTTATTACAAGGAAGAGTCGTCCGTCGAGCATGAATCTGTGGAAGACGAATCCACCACAAACATAAGCAAAGAAGACAGTAAGGAAGACTCTGAAGAGTTCTCGCAAGAGTTCAGCAAGAGTTCTCGTCGAGGGAAGAGCATGAAGTTCGAGGATTCATCCCGAGATGTCGCCACTCATAGGCAGGACAAGAGCAGACATTTCTCTGGCGAAGACGAAGAAGAAGAAAGGGAGTCCCAGGAAGACTCTACTATTAAGAGTGATGAGGTTAACTCGCAAGAAGTGTCATCAGAGTACCATGATTCCACAGAGGCGTTCTACGAAAATACTCATGAAATTAATACAGACGATGATTATGATTCTGAAAGCCGTGACGATTCGACGATTTCCTCCGAACACGGGGATTCTGAGGAAGTTCTAAGTTCTAGAGACGCGACTGTTGGAGAAAGCGATGAAGAGTCGGATCTGAACGAGCACGAAGACAGCACAGAGGGAGTCCTCAAGTTCACTGATGAGCTGCCTAAAGACAAAAAAGAGGACGTACCAGAAAACAAGAAACCGCCGGAGTTTGTAGAGAACATCGCTCACGATTACGTCGATGACAATTACGAGCCTGACAATTACAGGGAACGCGAATCTACGGACACCAATAATCTCAGCGACGATAAAGTAAACAAGGAAGGCAGCAAGAGCGAAGAAAGTGGTGAAGACGAATCAAACGATGAATCGGAAACCAGTACCGAGCCTCAGAAGAGTCAAGATGAGGAAATACAGATGGAAGTCGACAAATCCAAGGATCATAGCGTTGAAGAAATGGATTTACAAGAAACCACTACGTCAACGACGACCACAACAACTACAACGACGACCGTGCGTCCTACAGTTCCGAAGCTGTTTAAACCAATCGCAGCAAGGAAAAGTTACAACTACATACCTCCAACGACCACTCCAAATCCCGTTGTGATAAAACCTCGGCACAGTCTGCTGAATCCTAAGCCAGCGAGGCCACTCAAGTCCTACAACGATCTGGCGCCGAAGCCAGTGATCAGGAGGTTTCCATTATTGTCGCGTAAGACCGCCACTACGGTGCCGACCACCACGATCAGGGAAGAAGATTCAACAGAGGACACAGAGCTGCCACTGACAACGATGGAAGCGTCAGTGAGTACGACAGAATTTAGCAGAAGCGAGGAAAACGTGTTGGAGGGCAAGGTAGATAAAGACCAGGAGAAAATTCCTAAGAACGAGCCTATGCAGAAGGATGAGGCCTCAGAGAAGAAGAATGACGATCAGGATCCCAGTCCCAGTGAACTGAAGTCCCCAATCAATGTAAAGAAAGAGGATGAGGGTTTGAACGGGCAGAGCGAGAACTTCACTCCTTATCCCATATCCAGACTATCAACCTTAGCTTCGACGATAGAGACGACTTTGAAGGAGGTTGAGTCAACCAGCGCGGAGCCAGAAACCTCGACGACTCCGAAGAGTTACACGCTGATAGACGTGGAAATCGTCAGCACGACGGCTCAGTCGGTTGCTTCGGCGTCTAGTGAAGCAGATCATGGCGAAACTACCACCACGAAGTCAGTGGTAGAGGAGGAACCCTCTATTACGTCGTCTACGGAAGAAGTTTACCAAGAGACGACCGAGATTCCCGCAATCACTAAGCCGTCGACGACTGAGATTCCCATAGTCACTAAGCCGTCGACGACCGAGATTCCCATAGTCACGGAGCCGTCGACGACCTCTCAGAACACTTCCCCAGAGTCTGAGGAAGTGGAGTCGACCACCACCAGGTGGATGAATCGTAAATCAGTGGCTCTGAGGAGACAGGATGGCTTCAATTGCCTGGAAAAGGAGATGTATCGTTTCTACGGTGACACTAGGGATTGCAGGCTCTTTCACTATTGCTCCCCTGGGTTCACATCGAGGCAGGTACTCGACTTCCGGTTCGTCTGCGAAGAAGGTACGACCTTCGATGAGGAGAGCCAGAGCTGCCGACACGACGTTCGTAGCAAGAAGTGTCCTACCAGGCAGTGGTAACCCCTTCTCCCTATGTCCTTCGTGTCTGGCAACGTTGATTTTGGTAATTGGTGAATCCATGGACTCCCTAGTGTATATTTATATATTGTTAATAGGTAAGATCCTTGGAAGAGGGCCCTTCTTTTCCTGAGCATTGCCATAAACCTTGTACATGATGGATTCACACTTATTAAAGTTAACGCGACGGGCTAGCTCGAACGCGGATCACGAAGAGGTGTAGACCCCCAATCCAACCAGGTAGAATTCACGAGAATTCACTGCGTCGGTGAGTTGTCGGGGAGCTAGGGATATATTCGTTCTTTTTACCGAGAAATAGTGCTGAGTATTTTTCGAAGTTGATTACGGGGTTTTGTAACTTTGGAGTCAGCTATGAAAGATTGCGTTTGGGGTGACCAGTAGTAGGACGGTGTAGTAGTAGTTCATTATTTGTGAACACCTTGTTACAACTGATAAAATGTTAGATGCTAATACTGATAATTATAGAAGAAACATATTTCTGTCGAAAAGTGAGAGGAGTGGGTACTGTATTCAAAGCAAGATCCACTTTTAGATTATAATTTATTTAAGAGAAGAGACAAGAGATGGCGTTGAAGTAGCCAAAAGATACGGTGGACGAGCCTCCCTCGTTTGCACTCAGCGGTTAATATTGCTTCGACTATAATTGTCAATGTATCTCATCATTCCACTCAGCGCTGTCGCCAGTCAACGCACAAATGCTCCGTTGAATTCTCTATTTATGTGCAGCGAATATCCTCGCTCTATCGACTTCGATCCCAGCTCCGCTGTGGGATAACACCGCTAGGCAGCTGATTTCTGTTGAACCTTAGTATAAAAAGTGAATTATGTCGGTTCCTACGTGGCAGTCGGCGATGGCTTTCACTAAACCTAAACTTGAAGTGTCGACCTTTGGATTCGTCATCCGAAGAGACCTTGCTTCGTATTTATGCGTAACGTTAAATAGCGAATGTCCAGGGCAGATGATCGCTGAAACCGTAAACCCAGTTGACCCAGCAATAAGTCTCGTATTGCTCAACGTACCAGGCGTACGAACGCGGAACTCGATTCGGCGAGCGGATTCTTCGGCTTGATGCAACCGCGTTGATGTACATTTATTTCGCATGTGTATGTAGATTACGGGGAGTGTACAGTAAAATATAATACAGAATGTCGGAAAATACTCGATCGTTGTAATAACGATAACTGTTCCCCAATTTCCACGTCGATGGAGCGATTTACACGAATTCGTGGCCATGAAACCGATCGACGTGATCCCTGGTTTTATTCCTCTTATTTTCTGTAATTCATGCGTCCTTGATAGTTAGTGGAAAAGTGATCCCATAAGTCGAAATTCCTATCAATAACGGTGTAATGTGTATAGAGATATGTATATGCATATATATTTTTACATCTGAACTTATTTCGGTCCATTTAGTGATTTTTAGATAGGTAAAGTGATAAGTGTCTCTATAGCTTGCGTGTACTTCGGTCATTCCTGTAAATATCTATGTATATCCTTTCTGTAATGTTGTTACACGCATGTTACTTCCGATGTACGGAGAGTACGTCGACCATCGTATATCGTAAGGATCTGTACTGTGTTAATAATAATTGTGTACGTGCAATTTCTGTGGTTTTATTTTTTGCGACCGTGTCGATCTCTGATATATTGATTTAGTAATTATTAGAAGCGTAATGTTTGCTTTAGGTATTCGAAGGAGAAAATAAGAAGTTCGTTGGGAGTAAAAAGGTAAAAAAAATTGATGAAATAAGAGATACAGTAAATACCCTCACCCAGGAAAATCTGAGAATCTTTAACTGACATGAGTTCAATAGTTATTCGAGTTTGAATTGTGAGGTTGTACATATTCCACTTAAAAATATATATGTATCTTGCTATTTCTGTAAAGAAAATATAGTCCTAATAGTCCTCTTCTTATTACTGCAATTATACGTACAGTGGTACGCTTGAATATACGTGACATTAATACTTTCGTTAGTCGCCATTGCGCTCACCAGATGGTGCACTCTACTAGAGAAGTTTCTCATACTCCACCTTGCACCACATATTCCAATTTTGAATATGAAAACATATTGAAGTTAAAGTATATTTCACAACTTAAAGTTCTATAAATTAAAATATCCCTGTGCTCGTCACTGGGATATGCTGAAAAGTATTTCAGCAATACTTGTACACAATTCCTCGCATCTACTAACTTCAACCGCATTCCTAACCAACACGCGCGCGCACCACAAACGTTTCCTGACCATGACGGGGAACGTGAAAATCGGTACGCACAACGGTTGCTTTCACTGTGACGAGGCTCTCGCTTGTTTTATGCTGAAGATATTGCCACGATACAAGGATGCTACTGTCGTTAGGTGAGATACCCCTTTCACTGCTATCACTACTGTATCGTCAATAAGATATTTTCGGAGCAAGGTTTACAAAGGAACAACAGTGTCCCATTGTAAACACGCCGCTTGGGGGGACAAGGCGTTCTCTTGCCGAAACGGTATGCTATTCGGCTCCGCTTTCGTCTTTGCCGTCTTTCGTTAATAATTCGATGCCGTCGCTATCTCGACCGGAATTTATGGCTTGCCGCTGTCGTGTGCCATCTCGCGCACTCGCCACCGCAACTGCAAAAGTACCGGGGATAGAAATATTCTCTTAACGGAACGGAGAACCGTTCTCTTAACGGGACAACACTGTACTTATAAAGGAACTTCTGTAACCCGAAAATTTAAATGAAAATTTAATGATTTTTTTTAAGCTCCATAAAACTATGCAATCTAATTGTTCAAAATTTGTAGTTTAAACAAAAAATGTTATATAGTATAAATCAGTATGGAATATTAAATAATGTACTTATAGATCACGTGACAAAACTGTTTTGGACACCTGTGATATTGTAGTTGATGTTGGTGGGGAATATAATCCCTCAAAGCATCGTTACGACCATCACATGAGGTATAGTTTAGCTGTGCACAGTGTATTACCATGTTCACACAACTATGTACTCTTAATCATATTTACTTGCACCTTAGAACCTTTAATGAGTCGCTGAGTACAGTTATAAAGAAACCAGGTTATGATTCTCAAATAAAGCTAAGTAGCGCTGGGTTGATCTACTGTCACTTTGGTCATGAAATTATTAAACAATTAGTACCTGAAATAAGTGACAGTGATACAGAGAGTGTCTTTAAACAAATCTACGATACATTTATCAAAGAAATTGATGGTATAGATAATGGTCTTTCCATGTACAAGGAAGAACCTTTGTAAGTGGACACGAATATTGTACATCCAACGGCACCAACATATTAGATTCTCATGATACATTACCCTTTTTTAGGTACCATATTGTAACTGATTTATCTTCTCGTGTAGACTTTTTGAATCCTAGCTGGAACAGTAAAGATATAGATGAAGGTGTACAGTTTCATAAAGCTATTGAATTAACGGGTCAAGAATTTATGCAGCATATACATTACAACGCAAATGTTTGGTTACCAGCTAGGTCTATGGTACAGGAGTCTATTGAAAAACGCTTTGAGGTGAACAGAACCAAAAGTTTATGCTCTGCTTATAGTTGATAATGTAATTCATAATATTGCTACTAGCAATTCCAAAACACCTGATCACTGTGCATCTTTGAGGTGACATTTGCATCGATTTGAATATAATGATGCAGTGCTCAAGTAGAGTGGGACCATTATGATAACATAGCCATTGTCAGTTACATAAAAATGTGTCTTGGGTGGTTCTTGGGTGAAACATTGCACAAGAGCGTTGCCTTCTGTGTTCTACAATCTGCAAGTGTGCACTTTGCTTTTACTCTTGCGAATTGTGTGGTAAAGTGTAGTTGGGAATGTCAATTGGTTGCTGAAATGGTTCCATATAACAAAGTCACAGTCATGCTTACCTGTGAGGTCTGAGCACACATGTATTTGGGGGATTTTTTTGGAAAAATCTAGAAACATTCTTCATTCAAACAGGGAACTATGTGGCAATAAATATTTACAGGTCGACCCAAGTGGTGAGATTATAGTCTTGACACAACCTGCTCCATGCTTTGAGCATTTGTATTCAATAGAAAAAGCGTTGAATATACAACCTTTACTAAAGTACGTGATTTCTGGGGACAAAGACTGTAGGGTCCGATGTGTTCCTATAAATAAAAGCAGCTTTGTGTGCAGGTATACGAAGTTCTCTGAATTTATGTGTGGAATTAGTGACCTTTTGAACTTTGAATACATTGCCATTTTCTAGGTTATTTTTACCACAAGCTTGGGCCGGTTTGCGGGACGCGGACTTGGTACGCAGTTCTGGAATCGAGGGTGCAGCATTTGTCCATGTAGAGCGATTTATAGGTGGACACAATACCAGAGAAGGTGCAATAGAGATGGCGCGGAAATCGCTTGAACTCGCAAGAGCTACATAATTTTAAATTCAATTAGCTGACAATTGTATCTAGAATCTGAATTAAATTTTTTCAACTCGTAAAATATTTTACTATTTCTGATGACGTGTACAATATTTTACCATACAATTCCCCAAAGTCCCCGGAATATGTTTACAGGCGGAATATGTGAACTCGAATTGGTAATTGTGTTAAGGAAAGTTATTTATTATCAGTGCTTTTACATCAGATCCACATAACAATGGCACAAAATTTTCCTTCCCTCGTTTTCCAACCAGCCGTCGCCCTTACGCCACGCTATTACCTTCTTGACTGATATGATAACCGTTATATGATCGCTTTTCTTTCACGGTGAACGGTGGGAAATGGTTCTATAACATGCTGTTATATCATTGGTCAAAAGTATCTTGAGCATCGCAATTAAAAACGTGATTAGGGTTATCCAGCAATTTTGGCAGCCTCTGCGGCGTGTGCGGCTAAGTGCGCAGCTTTAGCTTCTGCGACTTCTGGGGTGTCTATCACGTTGCCATTTGGACCAAGGGGGGCGCCATAGCTGTATCCATAAGCGTAGGGTGAAGAAGAATACGCTAGAGCACCATATGGATATAATCCCAGTTTCTTTGCTGGCTCCTGCAACGTAAAAACCATGTCAAACATTAGCTTTATATTTGCGTAGAAATATACATAGAATAATTCAAATTTACTACCAAATAAACATACTACTGTGAGATCAGTCTCTAAGTGGGTAGATTCTTCGACCATGGAATTTCAAATTTACTACTTTCCAAATTTATAACTTCTTCACACATCGGGAGTGAAGTTTGGTGACAATAAAATTACTTTTTAATTTTTGTAATTGTGATTTTAAAATTTAATTTCATTTAAAATAATTTAATAATTTATTTAAAAATAAGTGATTTATATATAGTTATAATGATAAAATTAGTAGCTTGTTAAGTCAATTTATTATCATAATAAAAATAAATTAAAGGAACTCGGCAAATTTAATATTCACCTGTTTATCAAAAATATGTCCATTTGATTATAATGTAAGGTCTACTCTGTCCAATGAATTAATTTTCAAATGGCTGCAATATATTGACTATAGTACAATAAGTAGTTTTTTTATTTTATATTGCGATAACCATGACTTCATCATTACTCCCTAACAAAATTTTGGTTCCTTCGAATTTTAGTCGTTCGATAAATTAATATTTAACCACGAAGTTAAGCGGAGGTAAGATAAAACCCATTTAGAAGCTAAAAAAAGGGGAAGTGGACATATTTATGGTACCTCCCCCTGTAAAAACGGTTTCGCCATTACCAGGGCGTGAGCAGCAAAATGAGCAGCCTTCGCTTCCGCGACCTCAGGCGTATCGACGACGCGGCCATCAGGACCGATGGGTGCGCCGGCGCCGTAGGTAATTGCAGGTGCATAAACACGGGTCAGGACGGGCACGTGTGCATATCCCAACGTGTTTCTGGCTGCTTCGTAGGCTTGTGTCGCCAGATGCGCTGCCTTCGCCCGTGCCACTTCCGGTGTGTCCAAAACTCTTCCGTCGTAAGCTAGGGGTACGCCAAGGTAGCCATAAGACACCACTGGCGCCAGGTACTTCGGCTTCGCGGTCGCCAAACCGCAGAGAACAGTGACGATAATCTGTAAAAGGAGAAAACAGTCTCTTATGGTATTTTTCCTACGAAAGTAGTGGAAAACAATTTTCGAAATCATTATCAGAGTATTCCGATTCCAGGTTAGCTGAATCTGTTGGGTGTGAATATTCGCGAGAGGTTTTGAAAAATAGGTGGAATGCTTAACGTGACTTTGGTCGATCTGGGTGATGATGTATCAGAATTATACTGCAATTTGTGGGGTACCCACGCGAGAACAATTTTACAGAAGTGTGGGACGGTAGTGTGTCAATGACGACGAGGTGTCTCCACAGAAGGTTCGATTCGACGTTAGTAGATGACGATTATAACCTCATTTTCTGAAAATATTTAAGCTTCGATAATTTTAACGCCACGTGTCAGTATACCACCCACAAACTTTACTATTAGCGCATTCGGTATCTCGCACTGACTCTGTGCTGGTGTCAGAAAATGACTTGGATTGGTTGTTTTTTGTAGAGACGAAGATAACTCTATAAGAATCAACCAATCCAAGTCATTTACCGAATTCGCTATAAGTTAATCGTGAGTTACTTTAGGTGGACCACATTTTTATTAAGATCTTGATTCCACGTTCCCCGCAAATCATCTGTATCCCCACGTATGTACCTTTTCACCAAACTTTTAACAATTTCAAGACACTCGGAACTACAAAGCTTCCAATACCCAGAATTTTATGCTTCTCAACCATCAAGACTACTCGTCCCAAGATACTTTTCATTCCAGTTCGAATCCCGTCCCTACTAGCTCATCCACCCCCGTCGGTCCAACAGGCACTTCGTAGAGGGCTACTTACCAGAGATCTCATGCTTAATGATGCCCAGGGAGCGCTGCTGGCTGATTAACCAGTACTCGCCCTAAGGTATGGACTGCTGTGTCGTACCCCGTACAGCCACGCTTCTCCTTTTATATACGTGAATCTGGTAGGGAGATCGTCGACCCGTAGGAGGGGACCACACCCTGAAGCAACCGCTACACCTGAAGCGTTGACATTGACATTACGCTACGCGGGGCCCTGCCGCGCGTCACCCGTCTCCCCAAAGAGACTCCGCTTGGCCGAGGTCAGGTGCGCGTCGCCGGCTTCCTAGTCGATCCTCTTTCACTGTCGATCGGCGAAAAATCCCCATCGACCCGAGAATGCTCCCAGACGGGCAAAAACCACCACCCAGGCTTTACTGATCGATGTTCCTTTGGTTGCGGAAGGTCGGGGGCTCCCGAGCGATTTTACACGCATATTTAGGCGCGGACGTGCGTTATACAGGTCGTTTCATTATTAAATGGTGAACATCGCTCGCATAAATGTGGGTCTTTTTTTATTTTATTTTTGTGCTAGCATGTGTGCTTGTGTATTTATAATTGGATAGCTTGTTTTTAAAATGTCGTAAATGTATTGTTAGGAAATTTGGAATAGCAAGTCTTTTATTAGTAAGAATGGTAGGTTCGTAGTATGATTGAATGGGAGTCGTGATTGTATGAATTTGTTGCTTGTTTTGATGGGCTTAATTCGTTTTTGAGTTTCTGCTCACTAATAATGAGGCACCCTGTATAGGTGAATAGTTGCGTTTTGTCGGTGGATCTTCGTGTCAGTTGTTTCTTTGCTGTGACGCGGTAACTTGTACGCGAGAGGAAACAGGTTTTAAGGGAATTTTATAATGTAAGGTAGAAAAGACAGGAATTGTTAAGAAAAAGGGAAAGAAACACTGCTTTTTTGCAATCTATATGCGCTTCTACATTGATCCCATTGATCGGTTTAATGTTATCCTCGCTATTGGGACTTTGGATACACAAGTTTTTAATTTAGAGTTTTGAGTTTGGTTTATTGCGTTAGTAATAGATAGTAAAATTGTTTAAATTTTTTTCTGTAGACAACTCTATTTTTTATTATTTGTAACATGTTTTGAACACACTGATGTACAGTTATTTGATTGTAAACTTTATCTGCAATAATAAGTAATAAATATTAATGCACCTGTTTCGTTAATGTAAATAATTTATCGTTTGTTTTTCGCAAAAATACATTTTTGTTACTAATAGTTAACAAGAAAAAATGATTAACTTTCACGAGTCTCGCTAGAGGCTACAGAATAATGAATAATTTAATTCTTTAATAAATAACAAGATTACATAAAAATTATGCATAAATAGAAAACCAGAAAATGTTTTCTTACTATTGCAGTATCCTTATTTTTCTGGTGAAAGAATTTTATAAACATATCTGCATCTGGAAATGCAACACTTACCCTGCAAAACTAAATAATTACGTAGATAGTAATTTACCTTCTCCGTTTAATATGTTCTTTATCAAATTTACACCTTTAACGTAGCAAATTATTCTCTTGACATCTATAATCGCATATTTATCCACTCAATTATCCATTATTTATTACATTGATATGAACGTGCTGCTGGAAGAGAAAAATTTCATTATTAATGGCACGCAAATTGCACGATATTACACTGATACTGCAAAGCAATTTTTCAATTCTTCCGAGAAAGCGACCTCGGTGTATTCTGAGTGAAGCTGAGGGTCCAAGGAAAAAGCGGAGACGGGACGCGATTAAAGTGAATGAACCACCGTAAAAAGAGAAAAATGTTGGTACTACGGCCCGAAAGAAGGTCGTCCAGCGCCCTTGAAATAATTAAAATCGCTTCTGATTGATGACTGAAACGAATCGTTTAGGCTACCCTCGATCGCAAGAAAAAGATAAACTGTAGCGAAGCGAAGCTGGTAATATTTAGTCCTTTTATTTTCCCATGACGCGTCTAAATTTGTATGTTATTCTTCTGCAAAAGACACAAATATAACAATATAATAATACCTACGTTAATACATGGAGTTTCTTGTTTATTACACATGCTTTGAATATTATTATTATTATTGAAATCAGCCATCAATATATTTGCTTCTGAAAGGGATTAAATAACGATCAAAGAGAGAATTGCACGTTTTGACCGGACAAATGTGATGGAAGAATAAAGAATAAAAATTTGTCTCAACGTTTTTTTCAAAGTAGTTTCAAAGTGATCGATATTTTTTTAATTTAATTTAATTTTTTTTATTTAAATTTTCTATTTTTTTTTTAATTTTTAATTTGTCTTCTTACCCAACATCGATACCCTCAGAATATTAAATAATAATTGTCTGCGAAATATATGTATATAAATAATCATTTATTTTGTAAATCTAGCCGTGAAATATACATATGACAGTTTTAGATTATTTATAATTCTAAATAAATTATGTGGCATTCTATTTTGGGCCTATCAAGACACTGATTTTTTTCCAAAAATTTACAAAACAGGTATCCGTAACTATACCTACTTTTCTTCAAAGGTTTTGTCTATAAAATTATTTGCACGAAATTCCCCATGGTTACATGGAATTACTTAATCACACCATTGTACTGGACGTTGTCTTTGGGATACCTACTCGGTTTTTCTCGGTAAGACCGCAAGCATGGAAAAAGTCACATAGACAACGTGACAACTAAAATGACAGATGGTTCGCCTGGGCAAACCTCTCGATCGAAAAAAGGCACCCCGATTGTGTGGTTCGCGTGAAATTCAACGACAAACAATTCCCATTTAGCACAACGAAGAAGGATAGTGGTTACGCACGGGCGCTTTCGATCATGCATGTAAGTTCTTTCTCGATATTTCGAGCGACAGAATCTCGACGACTTTATTATGTCACATCGGTTCACCTTAAATTGCGCAAATAAACCAGATAACATTTAATATTGTTTCAATTAACAGTATTTTGGGGGCTGAAGATCGAAGAAGTCCCAATGTATTTGGGGGCACTTGAAAAAAAAACACTTTTTTTTGGAAGAAATGAAGCAAAAATTTGGTATACATAAGTGTCCTTAGATGGGGCTTTCGTTTTTGGAAGAATTGATTTTAAAAAAAATTATACTTTTGGTGACACACTTGGTCAAAATTACATTTTCCACGTTCACATTTCGACCCCACTGAAATTTCAAAAAACAAAAAAATATACCCCGATTAATTCCCAAAGTCATCAGAATACCTCACAATGATCTTCCCACAAATCACGAAGAATTCGAAGCGTCCCAGAAATGGCCAGAAAATTGTGTCGCGTGTCGTGAATCGCGTGGGCATTTTAATAATGCCCAGATCACGCGATAGGCCGCTAACGAAAGCTTATTCCGCGGAATTCCATCTAATCTCGACACGCCCGACACGGCATTGTCTTTGCGCTGGTTATCTGTGTCCACGGACAGTCGAGCACCATGTCAAACGATCATCGAGCCTCGCTATTAATTGGCACCGCCATCCTTCGCTGCGTGGGCGATGGCGCCATCCTCGAAGGCATCCGGCACCAGAAAGGAACCGTTAAAAATTATCAAAGTGGTCATTAAGTCGTTTTTAAAGACTCCACTCTGGGTGAAAGTGGGGAACGCGGTCGATTGTTAAATACTGGTCGATCGACGAGAAGGAATCCTTGCTGAGTAAATCAAGAATTTTAATAAATCCTGACGGGGCGGGAGGAAGCGGGGTTGGACGAAATGTCGCACACCGATTTCAATGTAACTTTGTAAATAAGTAGAGGAGTATAAAATATATCACCCACGCTTTGTCTTTCACCTAGCAACTGCCCCTTTTGCACCCTCCTCCAGACGCCCATGGCAGGGCGTTTCAAAAAAGGGGACCCTGTTTCAATACAACCAGGGAGGAGATGAAGCAACTTCGGCTTCCTTTTTCCCCGTTCAGGATCTTTCTCGAACGTTGCAGGATGATTAGGCGTGTCACTAACCCGGTATACATTGCCTTAGACGAGGCCAGGGACGGTTATCGACAGCGAATGCCTGTTGTAACGTGTGTCGACCATCGACATTTGCACGATTATTTACGATGCTGTGCACCAGTAGCGGATATCATGAATGACGGGCGAGACACTTCTTTCGCCTAACATTAGCAGGACAACCTGGGATGGTGATAGTTTGATTGACCTGGCCTAAGAGTTATTCCAAGTTTAAAATAAATTATTCACAGTATAGCTTATACTTACAAGCAGAGGTTTTCAGGTGTCCACCTCCGATTGCTTTGGTTTCCGATTGGCTTTGTTCTTGGAAAAGAACAAATACATGTTTTTTTATTTTGGCCCGTTTGCATATTTAGGGGGTGAAACGACCCCCTTTTGTATCTCTGCTTATGAACTTTGAGGGGATGGTTTCACCCCATAATTATGCAATAAAGGCCAAAATAAGTAATAAGTGTCATTAACCAAGAATATCAAGTGTACTCATAAGTATATGTATTTGAAGGTAACTTGATTTACTAAGGATAATTATCTCTTCAACATAATTACATCATCGTTTTGGATTTCTTTAAAAACTTATTTACTTACGTCTGAGTTTCAGAACCTTGCAGGTACTCAAATAATCTATTGCGTCAGAAATGATTCTAACGACAGTTAAATGACTCAAATTGAATGATGATTTTATTATTTTCCGTACATTCACGAGACCTTTTGCAATTTTAACCCCTAAAAGAAGACTTACGTAGAAGATTACTTTCTAATCTCAGAAAATTCCTGTCACCAATTTAATATTAAGAAATTGGTTCACTAGCTGAAAACATCGTATCGCGTATATTATTTATCTCATTTCGTTCGCGAGGTCTGCGCCTGAATATTTACAACCTGATTACTCAAGAAGTGTCGCTAGAAATTCCATCGTCATGGTCCCCCGAATTCTTTCGTATTTGAACCATTCGTGCGTGAAATGTTCGATTTACATAGAATACCAACTTCAATTACCCAACAACATTTCTCCACATATTTGAAAAAAGAAAATGATTACCTCCGTTTGCGACAGTTGAACCTTTCTGCCCTCCAATTGCTTAAATAGTCCGTATTTATCATTCACACGTTAATCACTTTCGGTTTCATTTAATTCTTTTCTTGCGAAACAACAATTTTGTGAACGTACTAAGCAACGATTAAATTTATTACTGTAAAATTTATTTAAATTAATTAAGATTAAATTTAAAAGTTATTATTTTATTACAAAGTCGTGGACTACTATACGTTACGATTATTTACGAAACATGAATACTGAGAAGTATCGAAATATTACTATTGTTAGCATTGCCAAAAATAGGTAAATTACATTAAGTGGTGCAATTTGAAAACTAAAATTTTTAAATTTAATAGTTTCTTACATTTCAAAGAGCAATAAATATTGCAATATGATACATGTCATGTTACATTGTAGGTGGAGGTGGCCACCCCTCTATTTTTTTTAAGCAAAAAGATCTATAAATTTTTGACAAATTCGAAATACCAAATTAGCACACCGTTGCACGAATTCATATGTTTGCATTTACAAAAAAATAAGACTCTACAAAAGGGACAAATATTAAGAAATAGTTATAATATTATCATTCTATGAACGTATTGCATATTATTAAATTGTAGTTGCACATACACATCTAACCTACGTATTTTATGGCCATATATGTTTATTGACTCGTCTGGGCGGTGATCAGACCTCGAATTGCACCGTGAAATTATTCTACCGTAATGAACTTGTCCCAATTAGGCGGACTGTGCTCGTTAGAAATGATTGTTTAGTAGCTGGGTGTCATTGTTCGCGGCGTTTCGCAAAATGTAATTGCTCTGAAGCTTATTAAGAACTCGGGCGTAGCAATACGTGACGGAATCTCTTGGAATTTGCATCGAAGATAGTCCTCGTGGATCTTTGGCGTTATGGCCATATGCGAAGCGTGTGAAACCACGAATATAGGGAATTATTCCTCGAAGAAGATGACGCTGCTGCGTTCTCAGGAAAGTATTTTAAAATTCCAATTTTCTATTAAACTATTTATGACTTGACATTCAATTTTATATTAAATATTATATTAAATGTACTTAATTATGTTAGATATTATATTAAATATGTCGAATTATTTTAGATATTATATTAAATATATCGAATTATTTTAGATATTATATCAAATATACCTAATTATTTTAGATATATTAAATATACCTAATTACTTTAGCTATTTTATTAAATTTGAGATTATCTATATTAAAAACTTGCATTATGAAATATTCGTGAATTTACTTATTCAGAAGACAAAGAATATAAGCAAATAGAAGATAGAGAAGGGAACAAGGCAGCACCCACTCTTCGAAATCATCTTCTATTTAGATCTAGAATCTTACGAAGTTCTTACAAAATTTTCCCATCATATTCCACAATGATTTCAATCGAACGGATCCAAAAGCAAGGTTCAACCTCTCCATCGACCGTCTTGACCCAGTGCCAAGAGATCAGCGTTAATTATTGTTGCCGGATCGGCGCAATCGCGCTAAAGCTACAATGCTCGCGTTTCCATCATTGACGCAACGCGATCATTCCTCTCCAGCCTTGTTCCTTCTCGTTTCTTTCACCATTTCCCTCCCTTCGCGATCGACCCTCTTGTTCTCTCCGCATTGCCAAATAGAAATGCCTCTCCCCACCTGCCCGACTGTCGGCCGGTGCTTATTATGTGAAAATCAAGCGGACCGCGTGCGTGTGCGTGTAAATATTTCACGTACAAACGGCCTGCTCGTTGTTTACCATTGGCAAGGTGGGCGCTTGTATTGTTCGACGACTATATAAGGTGTACCAGACCCATTCGACCGGCAGAAAACCATCAGCTCGTGGATCCTGGCAAACATGAGGCCCCTAGTGAGTAACGATACAACCAGTCGATTAGACGCGCTGGTTCCTGCAACGATATTTTCCATTTCGATTGTCATTCGTCGGTCGTGGGGTAGTTTGGGTCATTTTTTCGTTTTTAATTTCGCTAAAATGATGTCGATTCTAATATCGTTGACATGTAAATTGGTTTGAATCAGATTTTACTAGTTTAATCCGTTGTTTTGGTTTGTTGAAGCATCTTTGAACTTTGAAGGATTTTGGGTAATTGGGGTTTCGAAATTGATTTCATTTTTGGTCATCGTGGTCGTTTAGCTTTCGAAGTAGAATGGGTAGTTTAATTTCTAAATTTGATTAGGGTAAATTTATGTAGATTTTTTAAGACATTTTGCATTGTAAATTTATTTCCAAATTATTGTTCGTTACAATGATGTCCAGATTCTAGAAAATAAGTTGGATAAATTACCTTATCAAAAAATATTTATTTCTCATAATGAGCAATAACTTGATTTTTTATCCTTTTGATAAAACTTCCATTTCAAATCTGCTCCATTCTCTTTCCCCTCTCACAAGAGAATTGTTGTCAAATATTTCATTTTATTATTAAATATTTTTGTTAATAAAATTTAAGTGCAGTATAAAATTTTTTTCTCTCAAAATATCCATGTATTTCTAGATTTGAAGATATGGGCCCGTGAAGCCCCACGTGTGTGCAATGGTGTAATTTTAATTTACATGTGCACTGTAGGGTTAATTACCAATATAATTCGAATATCTCCATTCACTCCCAAATAAATATAAAAATAGTCTAGAATTCAAACTTCAAACATTCCCTTATCACTTCATTCATCCTCCCTCACCCTCAACAAATTTCCCTTTAAATCCCCATACCCCCTCGATCACCTCGAAAAATTCCGCAACCGCCGTAATCCCCCCATATTTCTCAAACTCTCAAATTTTCAGCTCCTTCTCTCGTGCTTCGTTCTTTGCGCGTCAGCCGCCCCCGGCTACGCGCCCTACCCCGTTTATGGCGCGGGTTACCACGGGCCCCCAGCGCCACTGGCCCACGACGGCCGGGTGATCGACACGCCGGAAGTGGCGCACGCGAAGGCAGCGCACCTAGCGGCCCACGCCGCGGAGGCCTCCAAGGCTGCTTCCCTCGGCTACTCTGGCGACTACGTCGACGGTAAATACGACGATTACGGCGCCTCCTACGGCGGAGCCGTGCAGAATGCCTACCACGGACCCCCAGCGCCACTGGCCCACGATGGGAGGGTGATTGACACGCCGGAAGTGGCGCACGCGAAGGCAGCGCACCTGGCGGCCCACGCCGATCAAATTTCGAAGATCGCCCACCTCTCGTACGCTGAGCCTTATCCTCAGCCCCACTGGTGATGAACCTGAACCGAGAGGGTAGACGATTATTTGGAGTCAATCCTAGAACCGAGCATATAGAGGGAATGGAGGGGCAACATTTTTGTGGACGTGTTTGGAAGAATTAGTATTGGGTATTATTTGTACTAATAGGGAATTCCAATTAGATATTAATTTGGTGGAGGTACTAGAATCTTGGGAATCATGCGTTAAGGTGTTCTAATTGTTTATAAGTCGTGTAACTTTTGGGGGGAAAATAATGGTAATTAGTTTTATGGCGAGCTCGTTAATGGGCTTGCCTTAGGGTTCTAGGATTGATGAGATTGTACCTCGTATTTTCGGTAGATTTTGCTGATGTTCTTGTGATTTCGGCTCTAGATCGACTCGGTTTTGTACTTGCGGAGCGTTGCGTACGGTGTACGGCTCAAGGAATTTATTTTATTAATGGATATTGTAGATAATGGTTATGTAGGGAGAGGGCGACGTGTCTGTTACGATTTGATATTAAAATGGTTGCAATTATTTACTGAAACTCTGTTGGTTTTTCTTTTTTCCATTTTCCTTGTTTCCTTGTTTCCATTTTTAGTGTTTTCTTTTCACTTCTTACATTTTCATATCCATATGTAGAATCAAGTCTTTTAAATTAAAGGAACTGAATTATGTTTGTCAGTATTCTGTGGAATTCCCTTTCGGTTATAGTTAACATGTTATTATATTACTCTCTTAGAATTAATTACAAGTTCTGTACCATCGATATTTTCAAATATTAATGTGAATAATATTGAAATTAGCTCGTATTCAACAACGATATTGTTTAAAACATTACATCAGATATGGATATTATTCAAAAGATAATAACAAATGTAAACTGAATTTCAATTTACTGCAAAAAAATGTTTCCAGTTTCCCATATACCTACAAAGAAAAATAAAGAAAAATTGAAAATACTGCTTTTCGACTATTTAATTTAAAATTAACATCACTCAATGTATTTTATCATATAACGATATACAGAACTCCAGAACGAAACCAAACATTTGAAAAAGAATTTTATTGTCAATCATCTAAACTCCATAGATTACAGGGATTTCCACCTAGATACTTTAAAAAAATCGATTTTTGCCTTTCCACTTACGTAGCTAACAAACTGTAAACACTGTTATAAAAATTCATTTAATTTCTTAAATTTCTCGAAACGTCCAAATAGCACTGTGTCCACCACTAAAATAAACTAGCCATATCTGCAACATTTAAAAACATTTGCCATCAATTTTCACTCCATATCACTTGAGTACATATAGTTTTAAAGCAGAACAAACTAAATAGATGAACAAAAATTTATAACAATATGGCAAAAAAAAATAAAAAATTGACACTATGACCCCATAATTTCACTAATATAATATATCCATATTAAGTGTCGTGGAGGTAGCATATTTTACGTGACAATACGATATCGGAACGCAGCACCGTCCATTGACTCCGTGGCGTTACGAGTTCCCATCTGACCCGCTACTCTCGAGTAGTCAGGAACTCGCGAGTCCCGACCACGTCCATTTTGTTATCAAAGCGTTGGCGACAAGCGCGCAGTCCCGTTCAGGTCAGCACGCGAACAATGCGCGAGGTGGTCTTTGAACCGGGATAACTGTCGCAACGTTTGTTACCGGACGGAAAAAAGCTGAATACACCACTTGTGCCGCCGCGTGACAGCACGCAGCCAGCAAAGGTGGGTGAAAACGGAGCTGGATCAGCAGTCGATAGAGAGACATTCAAAGAAACTCACTGAGTCTGGATGAAATATTCTTTGTCGAGCTGTCGAGTGGAACGACGTTGGTAATTTTATCGCACGGCGGAATGAGCGCTTTGAATTTCTTTTTTGCCCACTATTTCGTAGAGGTAGTGTGTTTTGTTGTGGTCTAAATGGGTAGTATCGATGGCTGCGTTGGAATTTTAATAATAATGGGGAATACTATTGTGCGCTAATTAAAAAATGATTCCTTCAGAGATTGTTACTGTAACTGGTTGAAAATAATGTCCCTTTTTACGTAATAATAGTATTAAGAATTTTTTTTGTATAACAAATGCGTTATCTGAATAATTTTGAGTTTCCTAAAAGGTGCTGTTTTGAGACTTGACTTATGACTTATGTTTGTTTGAATCACCGATTTATCGTTTGGTAGATCAATATTCAACTCCATCAAGGTCGATGTCATGAATGACTTCCTTGGCTTGCGTTAGTGTCATTGCATAGGTCTGGAATGCGCTTATGCATAGACGAGCTTATTATTATTATACTGTTAGTCTATTTGAATAGAAAATTAGGATGGCGACCATGGTTTTATTCTATTAAACTTCACTATCACTATTTATATCAGTGTTTCTCAACCTTTCTTTGAGTCGCGATACCCTTTTATAATATTCAAATAACCTGAGATCCCCCCTTCCTCATATAAGGTAAAGTAAATTTAATAAGGTAAAGAAACATTTTTAGAAATTGATGTTAATTGTGGGAAAGATGCCGCACTGGGAGAGACCTTTCAGGGTCGGCGACAATAAAATACAGCACTGTCGATTTTTTTTTAGTTTCAATTTTTTAAGGGTGACAAATATTTAAATTTTGTTTCTTTCAGTATCTTTGGAAAAAATTCCATTGCAAAATTTATACACGGTGACAATTTTACCAAACTTCTTCCTTTATTTAATTATTTCATACATGATATAATAACTTCTTACTTATACGCAACATATCGAATTTAAAGAGCATTCCCCATTGACAAAATAAAAAAAACCCTCGAAAATCCTATTAAAAAATTCCCATCTGTACCGAGGGTCGTTACGTCGAGTCCCACGCGGATATCGAAGCCGCCAGCTTTCGGCGGCCCTTCCTACGCCAGCGCCAGAGCCACCCAGCTCTGGGACCAACCATTCCACGCCAGCGTTGAAATCTCCGCGTCCACGTCGCTCCCGATAAATACCGAGGACCTCGGAATTGCATCCGCGATGACGTGACGTCCACGCTCCGGTGTTCGGCATGTCGCATAGCACCGCTGGGAGGCGAGTTTTCTATTCCTGACGAGGTTACACGGGACCCGGTGTCGCTGGTAATGCCTCGGTAAATGTTACGGGGCAGGGCAGCCAGTCTTAAGGAGAGCATTTTCTTGGGTGTGGTTATACCCCGTTTTATTGTGGCTGCCGTGGCAAGGGGTGGGGCATTGGGCATTGTCGCGGCTGTACCCCTATAAATTGGACGATCCACGATAGTGGAAGCCATAATGCGGATCTAAACCTCTATCACTAGTCGCTGGATCGACGTATCCCAAGGTTTGACAAGATGATGCACTACCTAGTGAGTACACTGGATCTTCGTATTTTAATGATTTTTTTACCTAAAAATTTTCGTATTTGTTGCTTTTATATATTATTCAAAACATCACAGTTTATAATTTAATGTTCATAGATTTCTATAAAATAAAAGCTTCTCAAAAAGATGTATAATTCTTCTTGAAAAAAATTATGGATCCTTAAGAAACAAAAATTGTTTTCCACTGAGCCCCTCAATTTTGAAATGCACAATAGAAATTGGTTGAATGATAATTTTGAAATAAGGGTAAACTATGGTGTTATTTTTCTTACGGTTTGGTTTTACTATGGGGAATATAATTTTAATAATGCTTCTGCAAATTACTGTTATGAATTTTTTTTATATTATTACTGTAAACACTGTTTCTTTTTCACATTGGTATTACTTTTTTATTTTTATGAACATTACTATTAGGTCACAGTAATACATAACATTATAATTTTTTTTGTTTTACTATTTTACCAGTAGGTAATATCATTTATACTTTGTTCTTTTTTAAGCACACATTTATAATTCTTTAAACGATACGATTTATTTTTCAGATTCTTCTTTCCGTAATGTTGAACGTAGCTTTCTGCGCGCCACAATGGTACGGAGGAGGACATGCTGGGGCCTATGGTGGTCATGCAGCGCCCGCGCCACTCGGGCCTGATGGTAGAGTCGTAGACACGCCAGAAGTAGCGCAATTGAAGGCAGCCCATTTGGCTGCTCTAGCTGACGCCAATGCGAGGGCACCCAAAGGTCTAGGCCCGGCTGGTGCTTATCCCGGGCCTGCTGGTTCCTACGCACCTGCGGGTTACGGAGCACATTACAGGTTTCAGACATTGTCTCATACTAAAAGAATTTCTGCATGCTAATACAAATGGACAAAGAAATTTATTTGCAATTATATTTTGTAAGAATTTATGTAGGTATCCACATAAAATTATTCGGTGGGTCTTTTCTTTTTTGACACGGAGATGAAAATTGAATTCTATGTGTAATTTTCATGGGGGAGTTTTTGGTTTAACGAATGAGGCAATTGTTACTTGATTCTGAATTCCTTTTTGATTTAGAAATTCATTTGTCACTTAAAAATACCCTCGATTACATTTAGGTTTTTCATTTCTCTCGATTGTTTTTTTTTTCATTAATATTTACAGTTCCACCCATCCACTTCTATTAAATCTTCTGTTAACTCCATTTTATTTTCCATCAGCTTCTGTTAAGTTTATCTGCCCTTGTATCCATTTTTATTAACTTCTCCCCTTTCATACATTTCAATTACCGTATTTCCCTATTTTACAGTGGACCACCAGCACCCCTGGGCCCAGACGGCCGAGTAGTGGACACAGCGGAAGTGCAGCAAGCCAAGGCCGTCCATTTCTCCCTCTACAACGCCGAGGCGCAACGGGCCCCAGCTGGTCCCGCCGGGCCAGCTGCACCAGCGCCCCACAACCCCTCATGGAACCCCGCAGGCGGCTACAATCCGTCCTGGGGTCAGCCAAACAATTGGAATCAGTATTAGACATTTAATATTTCGAGGAATCTATAACTGATTGTGAGCCAATACCTTCTCATTCCTTCATTGCGATCGATGGTTCTAGAAGATGAATGTACATCCTCTAGAATTATTGTGTCCGATCTACCTCTGAACGCTAAGTCTATCGGCAATTGACGCCATCACTTTTCTACCTCTTCTTTTTCAAGATCTATAGTTTCTTCTACAATGTCTTCTTACAATGAATATTGTAAACATTACACTTTAATGTTTTTTCATTTTTAGTTTCGTTGCTTGACGCAGACTTTTTCTGTTCTTGTCTCTGTTCCTTGTAAATCGCTCTTGAATGCTTGAAATGTGCCACTTTACATCACAGATCGTTTTCAATTTTTATTTGCCGCGGGTGACGTTACCGACTACCTCTTCCTTGCATTTTCATGTGAAATTAAGCTCAGTTCTTAGTTTCCACGTTACTTTGAAAATCTCTACCTATTTTATCAAATTCGACATGAATAAAATTGAGATTTGTGTCTCTGTTTTGAATCGACTCTTACTTTATTTCTTTTATTATTTTAAGATTTGATAATAGTGATTTATAATAATATAAGTAGAGTAAAGTGAAGTTTCATCGAACAAGAAGTCTCTTTTAATGAAACACAGACACATAAGCATTGTAAATTGCCTAAATCTGAACACAAGAATTTCAGGAAAAAGGTACAATTGAATTAGGTATACTGGATAATATTATTTTTAGTGTTATTGGTCAACGGTTTTTCAGTTAAGAATTTCAAAGTTCTATCGATGCCTTGTCGCATACGTCGAAAGTGAAATTGGAACGTGTGTTGTTTACTGGCGAATGCAAATATTGCAAATGGTGTAACGGCGAGTTGTACCGTTACAGATGTTATCGAGCGTATTATAAAAGTCTTCTTATCACATTCCCCTTCAAGGTGATCTCTTCATCGCTTTCGCGTTCGTTAGTCAAGGAAAGTCTACGTTTATACAGGAATTAACCTTATCTCGTGGATTATTCATACGCGATATTCAATGTTACCATTTTTTCTTTCTTCGCTATTATGCTGGTATGTATATTTGTAAATTATCGTGTGTGTATATAATTGATGCATTATACAAATACAGTTATTTGAAAATGAAAGCATTTTAATTAAATACCTCGAATGAATTTTTGGAAGCTTATTTATTGTGAGTACTGCTCAGAATTTTCAGGAAAATTTTATGCTGAAATATTTGTAGACTGCAAACATGAACAATATATGTTTTAACGACCACCCTTTTACACTTTTTTTCGTGTAAGTATAGTGGGTATAGAAAGAAATAATAATGTAAATATTTCAAAATTTGAGAAAATAAATCAGTACACAAAACAGAAGATACAAGTGAAGGTCCAAATGGCACTACTGTTTAAACTGGTTCCCAAGAAGCTTTCATAACTCAGCATTTATCGGGTGAAACAATTTTGTTAATTTTTCAAAAATAATTTCATAAAATTTTCGAGTGATTGTCAAATGTTGTTACGTTCCCCGAAAGTTGCGCACCGCTGCTCTAATCGACCGCATAATCAACTAACAAGTTCTGGTGGTCGACTAACATGCCCATGACACGAATCAGATCGATTCGTGCTCGCCTCGGAAAACACGGTAGTGAAAACAGTGCAGAATTCGAGCGGGCACGTGCAAATCTGATTATGCAGAGGAATCCGAGTACACGCATGGCGAGACATGTGTACAGAGGCGTGAAAGTGACATCGGCTGGTACATTCGGGGACTTGCAGTTCGATTTATGCAAACAACAAGAAGTATGAATGAATGGATATTATATTGGAGTAGATTAAAATAAAGCGTTTGATTTTTATAGCAGTTTTTATTTTAATCCCTTAATGACACACTCAATTTTAGAAAAACATTAAAAAATTACAACCTTTTTTATGTTTCTATTTTACTATATAAATGTTTATAAACTGGAATGAAACATTGTTTTCTTTGGAAAAAAGCGCTTATTTTTAAACGATTGTTAAGTTAGTTAAGTTAGTTAACTTCTATTATATTTTCAAGCTACTAAAAGTTCATTAACATTTTTAACATATTGTCTGATGTTTAAGTGGGCCCACTTCATCAGGGACCACAGGGCCCACTTGCCATCGGGGAAGCGTATAAGCAATGTACCCAACCCACATCACAGCTCATGTCGCTGACATGCCATCAAGATTAATCGATGAATTACATAGGATTTACATTAACTTTCCGAAAGGCAAAGTTGATGAACTGTGAAATGCATGTCACATATAATCCACTCGACCACGGCAATCCATCAGTCTCCTTAAAACCACAGAAATGTACGTCGATAAGCGTACACTGTCGGCACAATTGCCATTAACAGACACCAATGGTCAGTCACGAGCTTTCGAGCCCTTAGACATTCGCATTCCTCGTCAAGCACGGTCAATCACGTCCTTGTCAGCAACAACTGCCGTCTACCGTGCCCGAGCAGCGGTTGCTGCTTACGTTGGCCGAGCCGCGGACGGAACCGGTTCTGTCGATTGTGTCTGGTGGTCGATAAGTGCAAGGCTCCGACCTGGTGGACCTACCGGTAGCAGACACGACTCACAGATCATTTGCTCGATCGCGACCAAGATCGTGAGCCCGGTGATCCTTATCGCGCCGATCAACCGTAATTGGCTGTTTAAGTGCGGTGAATATTGAAATTAGCGCTTGCTTAAAGAGGAAAATGAACACTCGGGTTGAAACCTCGGCTATTTAAATTTCTGCATATCGATTGATTGGGTACGATTGATCGTCATTGCACAGTTACGGCGTACTGCATTAATTAAGGAAGTTTGACGCCACGTAGTAAGGGGCGTGGCATCCCCACCCTTCCGCCTACATATTCCTCTAGGCGCATTTTCTTATGGTTCTCACTATACAGGGTGTCCTAAAATTGAGGGACAATCCCGAACATGCGATATCCTGATGTAAAAAGCCATCAAAAAGTCCTTTACCGATTTGGGATCCGAGGCTTCGTTCTCGAGATATTAACAATTGAATATTAGCGGTTCAAGTTCCGTGACGCGTAGTTTAAAGCCGAGTCAGCTGAGCGCGCGGTTTACACACACATTAGAACGGACCGTGCTGGTTCAAACCATGAAAATGGGTTAGCGCGGTCGACTCTACTGTGTGTGTGGGTCTGTATCTACGCGCGCCTCCGGCGTGGTGCGTGCGAGCGGTCACTGCTCCGCGCTCAGCTGTTTCGGCTTTACACTGCGCGCCCCGAAACTTGGACCGCTAATATTCAACTGTTAATATCTCGAGAACGAAGCCTCGGATCCCAAAACGGTAAAGGACATTTCGGTGTCTTTTTGCATCAGGATATTGCATGTTCCAGAAAGTCTCTCAACTTTGGGACACTCTGTATATCTTGTGATTCATACCTTTAACGATGACAGAAAGTATCTACTCTGCTTCTTGCCAATCCAAGTTTCTGTTTAACCTGCTATTATTATTTGAATAACGAGAGGGACTGACTATTCTACTGACTAGAGTACTGACTAGTGTCACAGAGCTAATAAATAATAATTATTAAAGGTATTAAAAATTTATTATTTACAGTAAAACGTTTCAGGTTACGTTCAAGCCCCCTCTCCATATTTCTATGCATTCAGTTTAGATGACTATAGGGTCAAACATGGTAGTATTGCAAAAGAAAGAGGACCTACGGACCTTAAGTTTTATTATACCTAACTAGACGTGGACTCGAGGAACGTTTCCCAACTCTACAAAATAAAGTAATTACTAATTAAGTTACAGAAATATATAACATCGCATGTTCCACTAATTCCTATTTAAACATAAAGCAGGTATCACCGTTGCAGCTTCTAATCTTGCACCTAACAAATTCATTATTAACGATTTTCCTTTCCCTCCTATAAACCAAGTTGTCAGCAAATCATATGTTGGCACAGATTTGCACAATGTGCTCCACCCTACCGGAGTTCATCAGCTATGAATTCCGGTTAATGTCAGGGAATTCTTATCGGGCCGCATCCGTGTTGCGCAAGGCCCAGGCCAAGCTGGGAGTGCTCTTCCTTTCGATTTCTCATTGGACGACGCCCACTGGTATACCTGCTTGCTTATTTACCTACATTCGAGCGTGAGCAATCTGGCACAGTGTGGCACGGTGTAGGATGACAGAATAAGTGCACGCTGGGCCCACGTGACTTTGGTCACGTTTCAAATGATACTCTGTTCTGCTTGCATCTGTTGCACAGTTTTCCTTTTGGGTTGCTGTGGAGGTAGAATGTATCATGGAGGTACATAATTGGAATTATATGAGAAAGTAATTGTGTTGAGTCATCTTGAGTAGGTACAGTATTAAATACATTTGGGTACAGATAAGTGTCTGCATGTTTATATTAAATAGACGAAGGGACGAGGAGATGAGCAAGTGAGTGGGCCGGTAGATTGGTAGATAAATGGATACGTGGGTGAATAGACGAATGAGTCAGTGATAAATACGCTAATAGATGGATTTTAATAGCAATTTAAAGAAGGGTTTTTATTTAATAATAAATAATGAATTTTTGATAACTTTCAACATCATGGTTGAGAAAGGTAAATATATTTTTCAAAATTGTTTATTTTGTTGTTGAATTGGAAAGAAGACGGGATGAAGGACGATGAATGACAGTAACAGAACCACATTCGTATTTTATTTCACCATATGGAGAAAATACAAAACATAGAATACACTTTGGTGGCAAGAAACAAAAATTTTCTATTGTAAAATTTTCTCATTCCACTACCTTTTCGTAATTCACCATTTTACAGAACATTGTAGCAACTACGAGTATCATAAAAATCTCTTAATATCTACCTTAACAATTCTTAATTATTAACAACTGTATGGCAATAAAATTCGAACTGTAATATCACTATTATAAAATAACGTTCTTTTTTGTATTTATATGTAATGGTCGAAAGAATGTCATCGTTAAGTAAGTAAAATTATGTACAAACATGTTCATTCTTAACACTAAAATTTCATC
Organism: Andrena camellia; assembly: GCA_029448645.1. Taxonomy (NCBI): domain Eukaryota; kingdom Metazoa; phylum Arthropoda; class Insecta; order Hymenoptera; family Andrenidae; genus Andrena; species Andrena camellia. The sequence goes on along the minus strand of CM055681.1, from coordinate 962,445 downwards.
GTTCGAGTTTCGTCAAATTGCTGGGGTAAACAAATATCAATGTCTCGCGAAGCGTAAAAAATCAGGTACGATACAAACAGTCCTCTCAAAAGTGGTTATGCGAGTAAAGATTACACTGTTTGGTTTTCACTGTCACAAGAAGTGCAAACAATTTGACAGAAAATCGAACAATGTTGGGAAACTGCACTACAATTATTCAGTTTTCGTGAGATCTCTTAAATATATTAACATTTTGTGGCGAATTCGATGAAGCACAGGTAAACAGGAATAAATTTTTAAATCTGATTTAAGATTAAAAATATCGATTTTGTAGATATTCGTTATCTATATGTAGAAAAATTATTCCTTTTCAAACCGCAGAAATTGAAGACAATATTTGCAAAAATTTAATCATTAAACAACGCTCCATACAACACTATAAAAATTTATAAAGAATACCACAACCCCAAATTCTTCCAAACTTTTTTCCAGTTCATTATTTTAAAATTAAATTCCTGAGAATCTTACATTTTACTAGCACTATACGATATTCAGTATTTAAAACAATAAAAACGTAACCCAATCGCGATTTTCCAGAATAAATTTCTATTTCCATCAAATGCTCATTTCTATTTAATATAAATCGTGTGCAAAATATAAAACATCGTATAAACATCAAAATCATTGAAACGTCAGAATATAAAAATACAATACGACCAAATTATTTTAAAATCAATTTTCTTAAAGAGCGTATTACGTACCCATGTACCTGGACATCATCGAATTAAGTTTAAAAATTCCCCTCTTTTTAATAATAAAGATCGTTGTGCGTGGACATTGCGACAGCGCGTGCGTGAGCCTTCATGTGCGCCTCGCGCGCCCTCATCACATCCGGTGTATCGACGACGCGTCCGTCGGGGCCCAGTGGCGCGAACGTGCCTCGATAACCCATCGATGGCGTGTGTTTGTAAGTGACGCGGACAGGGGTCAGATAAACCAAGTTTTTGCGCCCATCGAACACGTCGAATTCGTAAAATTCGGAAGCTTTCGACGCTGCGCGAGCATGTGCCGCTAAATGGGCACTTTTTGCTTCAGCCACCTTCAACAAGAATGGAGGAAATGGAGTGGAAAGTGAATACTCGTCGTGGAAAAGTCATTATATTTAACGCTTATACGGAACTAGCTTTACTACGGGTTCGCCCGGAATTTAGATTTTGATTTTATAAAAAAAAATTTTTTTGCAAAATAAAGACCACAAAATTCCAACTCACTTTCTACAAATACTCGTTCCAAGCCATTCTAGCAGACTCAGTTCTACTATCCCTATTTTACTCACCTCGGGCGTGTCCATAATACGTCCATCACGGTCCAAAGGGGCAAACGTCCGTTGACGCTGACGTTTCTGCGTCATCGGCTCCTCCATCATTTGGGGCATGTACATCATATCGCTGTGATCGTACATATCGTAATCGTTTTGAGCCTTCCTCAACCTGGCCAGGGTTTGCGAGTGCATCGCTAGGTGGGCAGCCCTCGCGTGGGCCACTTCCGGTGTGTCCATGACCATTCCATCGCTAGTGAGCGGAGCTGGGGGTCCTCGATACTGATAATACTCTTTGTCCATGTAAGTTTCAGCGATGGCTGACGTGGCCAACGCAGCCAGGACTATCTGGAAAATTGCAACAAAAAATCGCGTCGCGTTTGGTCAATATTAATTTGCAATTAAAAAATTAATTCAGCAAATAGTAAAATATCGCGAAGTTTAATGTTGCTTAAAATTCTCCTTTATTAAAATGAATTTGTTAACGTTATTCGGTGACTAATTTTTTGTAGCGAGTAATTTAATTGAAGACTTGATTTATATTTGCTGCCTGGTTTTCTTCATTTTCTTTACTAATTTTGCTTGGCAACTTTTCTTACTAGTTTTATGGTAAAACTGGAGTGATGCGTTAATATATTTTTGAAAATTGATTTGTAAATTCTGTTTGTCAATTTTTTGTGCTAAATTTGTTGGAAAACCAAGTAATTCTTTTTGTATAAGTATATTTAAAGTTTTGTTATATAAATCTGGCAATAACTCTGTATGGAACTTTATTTTCAAAGATTAATATTAAATATAATATATACAATTTCATGTGTGACATTTTCAAAAATTCAAATTTAATAATTTATCTCCTTATACCAAAAACCAGAAAAAATTGATTAAATTTTTTTTCATTATTTTTGCTTTCTCTGCTATATTGTATTTTTTTAACCTTCATCTCTACCTTCTGCAATTTCAATTGGACAAGTAACATTCCAAAAACAATATTTTTCCAAATTCCAACTTAGAACGATGCTTCCTGATAACCTTCCCTTCGAGCGCCCATCGAATCGAAGTTCATTGTCAACGTTGCCCGATCGCGTTAATTTTCTGCCTTTAAACGACCTTTTTTCCATCGTAAAGTCACACTTACGAGTGATCTCATGCTGTTGAGACACCACCGGCCGCGAAAACAGACGTCTCGATTGCGAGTGTGCCACATTCGATCGGTCGATCTAGCTTTTATAGCGTTGCGGTCTCAGATCGCGTTACGATGATCACACTTGAAACGAAATTGATATCTTAATTGTTTCACTTCTAATGCGAGCGGTAGTCGTAACCCTGAAGAGTGCATCTCTGCACCGCGGCGATAATTTTTCAGTCGGTTTGCTGGGCGCCTCGAAGATCATAACGAAAAGTTTCTTTGAAGAAGAATTTTCTTAATTCGATGCACGAAATCTTGCAAAATTTAAAAGTGATATCAGTGTAATTGGTAAGGGGGAAATTATTTCCCGAAGAAGTAGTTTATGTGGAAGTAGTGGAAGTCAAAATTTTAGTATTTGTATTTTCCAAAATTTATTTAAAGAGATATATACTTTAGTCTACTGTTGCTGTGTTATTTTATATATTTTTGGGAGAAGAGATGGAAGACACAAATAATTTTACAAAATAATTCTAACACGGAAGTAATCATATGAGTCGAAATTTGAAGCATGGAGGAAGTCTTGTTTTATGTTTACTTCCTGTAATAAAATTAAAGTCCCATGGACTTATAACAATTATTCGAGAAATGAAAATCAAGATTCACAGACCAACGTTTCTGCTTTGCAATTATATATAACTAGGTTTCTGATGAATTGAAAATAGTTCTGCGTGAGAATTAAATATTGACTTGTACTACTTGTTATATCACCTTCCAATATTGCTATCGAAAGTCATTGTACTCAAACTTCATTAAAATAATCGCAGAAATATATATGAAATTTATAATTACCTTAAAGTTTATTCGCTAATAATCGGGTTTTACCATTTTTGTTAAGCATAAATATGAATTTATCTAATTTTCCTTATAGGTAAAACTTATTAATATAATTACCGCTATAAATGTAACTAAAATTATTTTGGCATACTACACTTTAATAATTATTAAGACCCATGTCAGTTCTCAAAAATTTTAAAAATCGCAAATTTTGTATCAGGGGTTGAAAGTGATATACCTATGCGGAAAGTCGTTCAGTAAAGATCCATAGGTTGTACCCTGAGAAAACGTGTCATTTACAGTCGTCTTGAAACGTCCCTGATGTTTCGTCTAGACTTTTCGAGGTCAGTTTTCACGATTGGCAATCTCACCCCCTCACCGCAAAACAGACGCTGCAACTTAGGCAGAACTGCGGTTTCAAATCACGCCCGATTCATGGACGACTAGATGGGATCATAGATCCTCCAGTGATGCAGTGATCCCTTCAAGGTAGTCCTCTTTCCACGATGAGCTCTCGTTCCCTTATAAACGATGGCCTAGATCGCGGCTAACTAATCACTCCTCCATCCAGCTTTACAATATTCACAAAGTCTTTCTTATTGTTAGTGCAAAAAAAAAACATAAACATTCAAATAAATATTTCTGAACAAAATAATCAAAATTACAATATCTGTCCCCTCCCAAAATAATTTCTTGATAAATTCTTTTTCTTTCAATGGTATAAGTCAGGCAGAGTACCATTTTAGTATTTTTCCTTTTTTAAAAATATAGTTAAACAAAGAAGTAAATTCGAAATTTAGTGATACAACAGGTACCAATCAAATTCTCGTCCAATATTTCCACATGGCATGCGTTCTGGAATGCAAGTCCGAGTAAGTTACAATTCTCGACCTTTCTGTTCGCAAAAAAACGACTCACCAATCACGATGCTCGAGTTCGTTCAGCGGGAACGAATCTCCCGTTCCCTGGTTCGTTTCTTCTCACGTCTTTCGTACACCCGCTGACCTATGTCGCAACATTCGCGGTCCGAAGGTAGCTTATAGTAACTAAATGGTAACCCAGCTTCGATGAAATCCACACCAATACTCCCTTAACACTCGCTTTCAGTTGCCGTCCGACTTACTTGTCTTCAAAAGCGTCGAAGATAAATTCGAGACTAACAGTTCAGCGCGAATTTAACAAATTCAAAAATGGCACATCTAAATTATGGTTCAATCAACAAAGAATTTCAAATAAATAAATAATCACAAAGTGTGTTTGGCGATTTTTCTAAGAAAAAGAAACTGGTGACGATGGTTCGTGCAATCTCCACGATTTAATCGAGAAAATAAATGAGAGAAACAAGGAGAATAGGAGAGATCAAAGGATCTTTGCCTCGAAGAAGTTAGGAAAGTTTGGCGTTTCTACGAGACACGCTATCGTAACGATTGTCCCGTGCGATTGTGGTTTCTGCACGAGTAATCACTCCCAAAAGGAAGTCGTTGTGCAAAAAGGATTCGCTATTAGAATACAAAAGTAATGGGACTCGTTGAGAAACTAATAAATTCAATTTTCACAAACTAAATTATCATAAACTTGTATATTTAAAAGCAATGCAAGCACATTTTTTATTATTATTCTTGACTTAATATATTAATAAAATGGAGCTTCGTGAATTATATTATCATTTTTGTTATATTCCATCTTCGATTTTGAATACCATTCCCAAAGAAAATAATCTTAAGTTTTTGTCAAAGGAGGAGGTAATTTTGCAGGCAGCTGAACTGAACTGTAATAATTGCTTACCTCACCTTTTCTGTGGAAGAAGTCAACACTAAAAGGCCATGAAGAGGTATTCTCGTTAATTCGATATCCAGGTGAAGACTTCTTTCTAATTCTTGGATTACGTTAACCGCAATGCACAGCGAAATCAAATGTAGGTTAACCTGTGGCTTCACGCGACCGAAAGCCGTTGGTAATTTGTTCATGTGGTGCATAGATTCGGTGACTTATCGCCCCGCTATCGAGAACTGCGTGTTTACTTCACATTAACCTAGTTATGGCTGATAAATATGCCGAATATGAATTGTACTGCAATATCAAATGGCAAAACTGTTTCCGCTGCAAGCAAGAATAGGCTCTGGTCAAGTATTTCTTATTAAACAGAGGACTTCGCTACTGCCTCGTTGGATTTTTATTCGAAATTCTTACTTTCTTTTTTAAAATTGCGCAAGGATGTGAGCGGAATACGTGAAAGTTGAAATTTCCACGCTTCGATATCTTGAAAATATTATTTTCTTTGATTTCTCGAAAAGTTTCACTGAAGAAATATTCGTTGATTTAATACATATTTCTATTTACATACAGTGAGCCTTGTTCTCGTTAAAAAAATAGGAAGTTTTAACGAAGAAATAGTTAATTAAATTCGGAATAAAATTTTTCCTCTTTTCTCCTAATACCAATATATGTAACATCACATAAGTTGCAAATCATGAAGAATAATTAAAAAGACATCTACATTTGTAAAATGAAGCTTAAGGGGCAACAAAATATATTTTATTTATATTTGATCCGAGATCTTATATTTTTATTTTTATATATAATGCAGTAATTTGCTAAAATGTATTGCCATCACGTATCACACTAATTGTAACAAAGTAAATAGTGAAAGGAAGGAATTTAAAAGGATGCAGATTGATGAAAATGGCGAATCTTTTTTTTTTAAAAAAAATGAGGGAACAATTTATTGGCCTAGATTTTATGTACAGATGCTGCGATTTTTCTGAATTTGTTTCCAAGGTCAGTAAGCGCCGATTAATTGCTGCGATTGATAGTTCTGCGGCTGAAAAGCAGCCTTTCCAAATCCTGGCTGAGGAGCAGGATACGAAGGCCCTGCGCTGGAGAACACCCGCGACGCGGGAGCATTGTATTGCCCTGCGTTGTAAGGAACGGGAGCAGCTACCGGCCCACCATAAACTGTGAAAATAAAAATAAACAAAATAATTACACTAAAAATTTTTGGTTTGCTGAAATTGGGTCATTGTATAAATGAATGGAAAATGGAATTATAAATTCGGAAGCTGTCGTTATAAAATTTCATAATAATAAAAATATTAGCTACTTCATAGCCCTAATACTTTTTCTCTAAAATAGAAATTTATCTATTATTTTCAATGAAAAACTCAAAGACACATCCCACCTCTGAATATGAAGAACAATAAACTCAGATAGCTGCAATATTAAACAGAAAAATAACTAAACCTATTCTGGTACCCTGAAATATCATAAAAAGCAATTAAAAAGGGAAAACAAGATGATTAGTAATTACTAAAAATAGTACCTACCTAAAAATATTTTTTGAAGATATTTTTCGAAGGGAATTCATTTTTTCACCTTTCATATTTAAGCTGCTATGGAATGTGAGCAAAATGTATTTGTTGGTTAATCATTTTGACCAGTGTAGTTTTAATTTTATTTAGAATTAGTGATTCTTGTATTTAGTAGCTCAAAATATGTAGATATCATGCAATTAAAAATAGTGATATGTATCCATCAAACTCAGCTGCCACTAATTCATTTGCAATTCTTATTAAATCTTTTCTATTACTTCTTCATAAATTGTATAATAAATAAAATACCAATTAGTATCATCCATTAACAATTGCTTCTTCTTAACTGATAAACATTTCATTGTGTATAATATTATATGTCATAAGATATTACAACATATTAATATTATATATTCTGTAATATTTTTCTGTCACCATTCTTTTGAGTTTAAATATTCCAATTAGAAACATACATGAAAAAACAAAAGCACAGTAAACGCATGTCTAAAGAAAGGAAGGACTTATGAAACATGTTGAGCGATTGTAAATTTTCAATTTGGAGTGACAATTTAATCAATTTAAATCTGAAAATTAATAGAGACGATTAATAATAATAAATTCATTTTTGGGAGTGGCAATCGAGTGAACGCGAAGCAAAAGCAACTAGCATTGAAAATGGGGTGATAATTAAAATGCACCCAATCCAAAAATATATAAAGCACCTACGTTCATAAAATTTTCACGCGGAATATTTAAATATTTATATTTTCTTTTTAAAAATTGACAGTAAATTTTATTCCAACCTGTTTTAAATGGAGGAATAAATTTATATCACGATATGAATTTTTTGTAAGTTTGACTTTACTTGAGATTATTCAAATATCGTTCTTATTCACGCAAAGCGCCGCTTACCTACAATTAATGCATTCTATTCTGAAGCGGAAGGAGGTCGTGACCTACGACGCCTGTTTAATATTCGCGACGATGAATGGCTAGTTCACGATTATATTCGTAACGATTAGTGCTCTTGCGAGTTATTCCCACAAGAACAATCGAACGATTAAGTTGTTGAGCAAGAGCCATACTGTTATATTGCATTGGGCTGGTAGAAATGTATTCATGACTTCAGTGTTTAAATGTTACTGTCTACGAAAGACTTTCACAAACATCTATTTTTTAAAATTCCCATTTTCTAGTATCTAAAAATAACTCAGTGATAAGTTTCTTAGTCACCCTGCAAACTCATCAAAACTTTCCTTTCTATGAAATCTACAGCAGATGAGAGATTCATAAAATTTATAACAATATTTATTGAAACTTAATATTATACACTTACACTACAGTAGTCAATTTTCCAGAATTTTGACTTTAGTGATTTCGGTTTGACTCATTCTTATGTCTCCAATCCGTAATCTCATTAATTAATTATTCAGTTTTGGTGGACTAAATCCCTTAATTTTTTACCTCGTTAATTTCAAGCCAAAGCACATACAAACCAACATATTTCTACTCGAAAATATTAATTCATAATCCTAAGTATTACTCCTTAACAAATTCCTATTTTTATTTCAATTTTTATCCCAAAGAAAATTTCAAAAATTCCAGATTGCAATGTCTCTACAATAATAATTTCCAATTTCCTACTCTTTACAAAAACCCCCTCCACCAAAGAAACCGAAATTACTATTTACGAATGGTAAACTTAAATAAAAAAATCCTAAAAGTTCCACCATGGCGGCAATCATCGACCTCAACAATGAAGCTGGAAATTTTTTAAGCTACTTCCTCAGGCAACAACGTACCTTGACCCTGGGCTTCCGGTTGGAATTCTTGAGCGAACTTGTGCGCCCTGGCTTCGGCCTCGGCCAGCTCTGCCAACCTGGCGGCCTTAAGAGCGGCCACTTCCGGTGTATCGATTACGGTACCATCCTGGGCGAGTGGCGCAGGAACGAAGGGGGTGGGTTTAGCAGTGGGCGCGTAGCTCGGTTGAGCAACGTAAGTCGGGTTGCTGTTGTATTGGGGTTGCGGGTAAGCAATGGGCCTCGGTGGGTCGTACGCAGGCGCTCGAACTGGAATTTTTAATTGTGCTTTTCTTTAATTATATTTGTATGGATGTGACTGCCCAGCGATACATTAATATAATGGAAAATTAGAATAGTAGGAAAAAAATTGTGCTCTGTATTTGGATACGCAAATGATCGTGTAACTGGGCATTGAAAAATTAGGTTAATTCCAAGAAAAACAGCCGAATAAAATTGTTACCTGGAGCAGACTGGTAAACAGGAGCGGGAGACTGATAACTAGGTTGTCTGAGGTAATTCACGGCTGTGGGTTGCGCAGAGTAGCTGTAAGTCTGCGCCGGCACCTGGGGGTTGTATTCAGCAGACTGGGGTTGATTATTCCTTTCTTCGGCGGCTCTAGCAGCGGCCCTCGCGAATTCCGCGAAATGAGCGGCCTTTGCTTGAGCCACCTCTGGTGTATCGATCACGTTCCCGTCCTGACCAACTGGTGCAGGGGGCGCGAACGTTTGGGGTGCAAGTTGTTGGTGACCCTGGGGTGCACCGTAGGAGCGTGAGCCGAGGAAACCTGCCCTGCAGCTCACGGCCATGGCGAATAAAATTATCTGAAATTATTTTAACCAATTAAAAATCCACGAAGCAACAAATACGACTTATGTTTGAATAAGGGATGAATAATTTCGATTCGTTTCTTGCGGACCTAAGGTAGCAATTTTTCTGATTCAATAGTTTCTGTATATTTTAGTTAATATTTTGTAAGATTTTATGTGACTCTTCAACACATCACTATTGTGAAGATACTTAACTATTTCTTTTGGCTATTAGTAGCCAAGAGGTTAATTTAGGAAGATGGTTTGGACAAACAATTTGACATTCAGATTTTTCTACTACTTCTACTACTCCCGTTCATGATTTCTGATACTTCCATCCATTCTTATAATTTAAACTACCATTCTTCAAGGAACTAAGTTCACAGTTGTAATTTGCAAAATTATTCATAGGTACCTTTTGATTAAATAATTCATTTCCTCATCTCTAACTCCACCTACCAATCTGAATCCTTGATTCAAACTTAATACCAAATGCGTGCTCGCGATACAACCCCACGATCAACAGTGACGTCAGTAGATCGAAGTTAGATAACGCAAGAAAGTCCCCTCCAGGTGAACTCCAAGTCCCATCGGCCCGCAAATCGAGTCGCCACGATTTCGTCGAGGGGCCCAGCGTGGGCCGTCCCTCTGACCCGACCTACCCCAACCTTTCACTTTCCTTTGTCTCGGATCGGCGATCGAACGCGTCCATCGTAACCCAGGACTCACCAGGCCCCGCATGATCCCTGGAAACGGTCCCTCGGTCCCTTTCTCTCCTCTCCTTCGGTCCACCGTACTTCCTCCCCTTGTTCACGGCTGGCGACGCGCTGCTGATGGCCAGTACTCGCCTCGGTTTCCGCTCCAGCCGTGGTCCCCCGTTTGTGTTCCTGGAGAACGGCCCGTTGGTACCATTTATAGCTGTGATCATCCGTCCCCCTCCCACGTGAACCACGTTGGCCACGACCTGGAGGGAGCCAGGAGGTGATCGGCTGAACCACGTCGCCTGGGAAGCTCGGCCAGGAAAAAGGATACTCCCTCCTTTCTGGCCCCTGTCGCAGGACCTTGGCATTTGAGCGGGGTCCCTGCCCCCCTGGACCGGAAGGATGGGGCATCGTGGGCGTTGTGCCGGCGAGGGATGGGAAATGGGTGGATCGTGTTTTATGCTATGAGCACTTCTCTATGACATTGTCGTTGACTGTTATAGAGAACTTGGGAGGAGATGGGGGGATTGTGTGGAGGTTCGTGAGGGGTGGGAGAGGTTTTTATGATGGAGTTGATAAGAGCTAGGTAGTGGAGCTTTAAGGAAATCGGTATTTTGTGCTTCATGGGCAAGAATTTGTGGGGGTTGTGAATGGTTGGTTCAAAGGGAATGAATTTGGAGGTGGCAAGTGGGATTAGTTATTTTTCTGTGTAATATTACAGCTATCTGAGTTGAATGTTTTTCATATTCAGAGGTGGGGTGTGTCTTTGATTCTTGCATTGAATATAATAGATCATTTTTTATTTTAGAGAAAAGGTATTAGAGCTATGAAGTAACTAATATTTTTATTATTATGAAATTTTATAACGACAGGTTCCGAATAATAGTAGAACTATTGAGTTGCCGTATTGCAAAATTTCAGAACCACAGAATTGTACAACTGCAGAATTGCGTAGTTGCAAAATTGCTTAATAATGCATCACATCATAATAATTGCAACACTGTAAAATTCTAATGTAAAAAGTAGACACCAATTTTATCAAGATCTTTGAATTATCAGACACCTTAAAAAAAAAGAAAAAACTGATTATCAATGAATGTGCCTTAAATATAAAATTATTCAGATTCACAGAATTAAATATATTATTAAAACAGTAAGCAGTGGAATAAATTAAATGCCCTTTTAGTCCCCATTATACCAAAAAATCAAATTTCCCTAAATTAATATCATATAATACAATTATTGCTCGTGTAATTTAGACTTTTGTCTGTTCTATGATTATAGAGGGCAGGAAGCTTAATTAACATTAGACCCAGGTCATAATATCTCACACAAGGGTAAAGTACCATAATTATTTCCTAAATTCGAAGCACTTGGAACACCTCCCTACTCCTGAGCAAGAAGTTAGCGCAGAGTGCATTACACTTCTGCTGTATACATGCATATGTAGTTACAAACATGAGAAATCACGTGAGACTCGTGCACCACGTGAGAAGAACACGTTACATCATACCAGAGGAAGTTACATCTGAAACACTTTTCTCTATCATTATCATATGGGAAAGAGTTTTAATCACCATGAGAAATTATTTCTACTGGCAATTACGTTTAAAGACCCGTTTCTTCACTGCATTCATCATTTTTAGTTTATCTTCTTGACTTTGAAACAGGCCAAAATTCTCATTAGACGAAACTTGCTGAATTATCCTCTTCTATTAATTTTTTATAATATTTTGTGTCACTATGTTGTGATAATTTTGCAGTTTCTTAAAGCCTTGTCATTTTAGGTAAAATAATAAAAGGTTATATACAACTTTAAATATTTGATGTCAATGCTAGGAATTTTTAATACAAAGTAAAGGTTTTAATTATTAATACTTATATCCGTCCAGAAACTGATGCAATATTTTTAATGCTATCTCTGTTCTATTATTATGAATAATATCTTATATTATTTTTGTCTGTATTCTGATAATAACTTAGTAGCTCTTCATTTAAATTTCAATTACAAGATACAAGTCAACTTTATATTCATCAAAATTTATAACACTGAAAATCTTGAACAGTTATATTTGTTTTTTTAACTGTAAAAAGAGCATGCATACATTAGTTAAATTAGTGCAATTCTGCAAATCTTCGACAGTCTCCATTTTATTTATTTCATTTTCCCTTCCACATGGAGTACAACCGTCCTTTAAACAAAGGCGTGTGCAACTGTTAAACGACTTACCAACCCTGAACGAACGAAGGACTCGATGCCGAAGGACAGTCTGCACCGGGAATGCATTCCCATAACATTTTTGCACTGCTTGCGGTGCAGTTATAGTGCATAAAGTCCAATCGCTCGTTGAAAGGAGCCAGGCCCGTACGAAAAGTTCGCGTTACAAAGCAGAGAACTGTTTAAGGATTGTTAACGAGGAGCTCGATGAATATTTAATTTTTCTTTTTTGTAGACATATTTATTGTATATTATTTGATATATATAGTTAAATCATTACAACTACAATTAATGTGATACGTTTAGAATTCAATTTAATTTCTGCAATCAAGCACACCACTTCAATTAATGTGATACGTTTAAAATTTAATTTAATTACTCGAATCAAGCAATCAAGTGTATATAAAAAATACCTTTAAATCAGCACTTGCGGGTCATTAAATCATTCAGGATCACATGCAGCCAAACTAAGCAGCTGTATGTTAGAATGTATTATAAAATAAAGTGGAACGGATCATTGGAAGAATGACAAGAACTGTAGGAATGGTTTTGCTGCTGTATTTCATGTGTAGTTAAGTAACATCGAAATATTTGGCGTAATAGTGTCACCATCGACGTCGACAATTTTCAGTTGACGAAAGAACAGTTGTAAAAATGGTTTGGCAACTGCGTACGAGTGACGTTAGAAAGGTGCTGACTTTTTTCTTGAATTGATCGAAAGAAACCCTTCGGTTACATCAGAAAACAATTTATGTTTTTTTCTTCAATTATCGCAACTTGGACAAATGAAGAAAAAATTGTATGGAAATGTCATACGTACTATATTTTATTCGAATATATTTGGGCTGAAGCAGTATGACATTAAGAAATTAAGTATTTTTTCTTCGATTCTAGATTTATTGAGATTGGAATGCTTAGTTTGTTTGCACTCATGTTACCTCATCGGTTCAGGAAATATTTTTGTATTGGGTCGGGGCTTGTTAAAAACCCGACTCGACTGCAGTCGATGGATCTATAAAGATATCATTCTTTAGGCGACAATAAAGTGTCGTAATAGTTTCTTTTCGGTGACACGCCCTCTGATTTAAAGAACGGAGCTGTTGACCGTGAATATCATGATTTCGTGACTATCGAGCACGATCTTGCTCACGAAGGACTGAAGTCCTTCCGAGGCCCCACGCCACCGGAAATTCAAATTGTAAATACCATGAAATCCTTTTGCCGAAGGAGATTTTGGGAATTCATGAATTCCAGAAAGAGCAGAGGTCTTATTAACAATAGAGCTCCTTGGATGTGAATCGTACGAGTAGGTGGTAAAGTCTTAACCTATCGATATGAGAACGTCATTGTTCGGTTCCGATCTGTTAATCGATCGAACAGTTGTTACAATTGACCATTTCATTTTTATTTCAGACAATGCCGAGTGCTGTTGCACTTGGTGACTAAGCGGTATGGAGAACAAGATTCTTCATATTCCAAAGGGTTTGCAAAAATCTCCACAGCAATGTGAGAATTTATAATTTCATAATACAGAGCAGTCATACGATGTAATACAGTATTTAATATGTACGTCTTTGATTTATACATGTTCGTATATTTTGTTTATTGCTATGTGTAATGTAATTGTTATTTTTTATACTATGTATATAAAATTTCAAAACATAAATTATGGAGATATTTTCGTTTACAATATATTATACAAAATTTTGTAATTCTGAAGATTTCTTTCATTTGTTCTTTCTTAGAATATTATGTGAAATTTTGTCTAATGATAATTTTTAGCTAAAATTTAGAGTTTGTTATATTAGAATGTAATAGCAACTGGGGGTGGCATAAATGTCGTAACTTCCATCCATGTGATGTCAAATTCTAACAATTTCTGTAATTTCCTTTGCACTCATGTTACCTGTAATCTTCGCGATTCCAGGAAACCGAAATTATGTAACATACCAGCATTCTTCTTAATTTGTTATTTTTTGCAATATTGAATACCTACGTTATTCAAACCATATATGTGTACTGGATAATTATTTAACTCGGATTATTTGTTTTTTAAGGTAAGAAAAAAGAGTGAGCAGTAGATTAACTCAAGTATTTATTTTTTGTCTTCTGTTCCTTCCACTTTTCCTGGTTTTTGGCCATATTTTTAATTTTCTGTGAATTTTGAAACTTCTATCAATATTTCCTTCGTTGTCTCAATGCAACTAAATAGTCAGAAAATAACGGTAGCCAAATGTTTACGTTTTAGTTGCCAAATTTAAAGATTATTTAAGCTCTTATAACCATTAAACTATTGATTGTATAACAAATGAAGTGGTATCTCGATAAATTTTATTAATTCCCGACAATTTACTCATTTAGTTAAATAATTTATGAAGCGCAATATAGTATTTAATTGAATTTAACGCAATAGTAGACCGAGAACCGTAAGTATGACGTATCTGCACGACCTGCACCACAGTTCGTGAGAGAATGACTTATGCTGTCGAAAGTGCTATTGGTTTTCATCCAAAGGCTTCCAAACTCCCCACTACAATACTTCGAGGTTCCCCCACTCTTGTGTCACAGATTAGAGTCTTGCTGAAACTCCAATGGGGCTAGCCTTAGCACATTGTTACTGGAAAATGAGCACCATTTGCATTTGTCAATATATCCTATGTACGAGTTTGATACGAGCCAGGGCCGTAGCAACGCCACAGAATTACTGAAGTAATTTGAGTGTAAAAAGAAAAAAAACTGAATTTTATTTTATAAATAAATTTTATAATCACCTAGGAATTTTATTGAATTAGCAGTAATATATTTTTAGCTATTCAACTCTGCTCCCCCAGGATTAAATCCTGAGTACGCCAAAGCAATTCAAATTTCCCACATCCAGAAGAAGAAAGAAAAAAGAACCAGTTATAGGTTAAATATCGTTTTATTAAATCAGCCCAGATGATATGTACAAAACAAGTCGAATAACGCAGCCGACGTCGCCAATGGAGCAACCAACTTCTCGAAACCTAACCTCAAATAAAGAATTTCTGAATACTGCCAGGGTACGTCGAAAGAACGGGGGGGATCCTGAAAGTCGTTTTTCCAACCGCCGCGATTAGGCCCACGTTTGCGTTAATGTGAGCAGCTGCGTGTTCTGCCTTGGCAAGGGCCACTTCCGGTGTATCGATCACGTGACCATCCAGCGCCACTCCTGGGAGCAGGCCAGTCGTCGAAATGAGTGGTCCCAAATTGCTGGTGAGGATCACATTATCAGCCGACTTTAGCGCCTCGTTCGCGAGGGTGAATCTCTCGTTGATGTGCGCTGCAGCGTGTTCTGCCTTGGCCAGAGCCACTTCTGGTGTGTCCACGACACGGCCATCTAGGCCGATTGGGGCTCCAGGGACCAGTTTCGTGAGTATCAGTGGGGATGTCAATGGGCCCAGCTGGGGGCTCAGCAACAGGCCTGGTCGAGCGACGGCTGATGCCAAGATGGCGGATAAAATAATCTGGAAAAGATGGTGAATCGGTGGTGAAATGGGTCAGAAAATTTTGGTTGCTAGGAGACAAAAGGGGCCCACCCACAACTATAAATTTTAGTGTAAAAGTTAGGTTAAATCGTAAATTTGAATTGCATACAGAAATAATATTGGAACTTCTATTGTATTTTTAAGCTACTAAATGGTCATTAACATTTTTAATATGGGCCCACTTCGTCAGGGACCCACAGGCCCACTTCATCAGGAGCCCACAGGCCCACTTGCCATCTGCAAAGTTGACATCGGACTAGTTTCTTGCGATGTAAAATAGTGGATTTGTTTCGCTTTGTTGTGACTATTTGGGCCTTGTCACGTGGGCCAGTTTTGTGGCTAGGGGATTGAGAATTTCGGTATATTTAGTTGGCAGAAGAAGTGCTGGTTTAAACAGAATAAAGAAATATACCAAAATACTGGCTTGTAGCTGCAAAAGTGCTTCATGTAAAAAGGGCCTTACTTTCATTTTGAGTTTTAGTCAAATCTGTCTTAGACCCTTTTTAACCGAATCAGTTTTCCAGTTTTTAACAGGTATTTCAGGTGAATTCATACGTTTTCTATTTTTTTAAAGCAAGATTCCTCTGTCAAGTGCACATTCTCAAAATGTCAAATGTCAAATTGTTAATTGCCTGATCGATACAATAATGCAAACGAGTTCTAATTACTCAGTAGACTATAGAAACTATTATTTATTAAATAAAGCATTAGTGTTTTTCATTTTGACGCATTAATTACGGATTATAGACTCTCTTCGTGTAAGGTGTTAGTCAAACAAAGTAAATTAGAAATTTCAACATGAAGCCCGAAGAATGATTAGTATAAAAATTACATTTGTCACATCATAAACTCTGGTAAAATTAAGGAAAATCTTAAATATGTATAAATTGATAGTAATTTATGGACAATGTATTGTAACACATTATATACAACAATAACAATGTAAGATCTATTTCCTTTCTTATAATATATGTATTATATTATATTATATAACATTACGTTCGTACCTGAACTAAAATTAAATTTAAATTTTCGAAATTCATTGTATGTATCTACATTTTAATATTACTGTTACTTAAGTATTAAACTGTACAATTGCATTGACAAAAATCTATCCAAAATAACCAAAAATATAGTGCTCTCACAGATTAAAATTACAAAAACAGTTCGCAGTCCCTTGCTCCGCAATTATTTCACATTTAAAGTATTTATCACCATTGAAATTATTCAATTTTCGAAAATGATGAGAATACTCAAACATTAAAAATTAGTTCCACTTTATCAAACCTTCCAAAATTATAATTATTCGTTCAAATAGAACAAACATACATATTGTCATTCTTTGAATCGCTCAAAAAGTCCATTTTCAATCCTTCAAATACCCAAAAAATTAATTTTCTTTACTAAATAGACAATTCGAAAATTGACATTAAATTCCTCAAACATTAAAAACTTTACATTCATTCGTCCAACAAACTACTTTCATTAACTAAACAACATCAACTATGCATTAACTATGCTATGCAATGATTAGAACACTCACCAGGGTGTTCATCGTGTACAAACGTGGGCTCCTTGCGCGCTATCTGAAGCACAGTACTCGCCAAGGTGCCTTGAGCTGGTCTTATGGTATCCACCTTGTCTCATGGTCTTTATATAGCACCTGGGAAAAAAGGTTCTGCTCCATGGGTTCCCGGATCGTCGGGAGAACGCGCGACTGGGAAACGCCCTGCCCAATAAAATCCAATACACTTGACATTGAAATTAGGCCCATTTACGGCTGCTAGCAACCGTATTTTTAGTGCGGGCCACAGCGGAACGATTGGAGAGAGGGGGACTGGTAACTTGGTGATCGAATCTGTCACAAAGTCGATTGCGTGTGATTAACTCCAGCCGACAGATTTCACACTTTTTTTGCATTTGGGCAAATGGACTTCTTTATCGTTTAGTTGCGCCATCGATGATTTCTTTATTCGATGGCCTTGCATTTTGACCAAACGTAGAATCTTTGTGGAATTTTGATAGAAGTACTTTTGTTTCAAATTTGTTTGGAAAGCTTTCGTAAGGATTAGAAGACGGTTAGAGGTATTGTTTGTTCAGGGAATTGTGGAATTTTCTAAAATCTGTGCTGCCTGTAAGATTTTGAAATGAATCTTGGAACTTTTTGTGTTCATATTTTAGTGTTTTGGAAATTCCAAATTTTTGCTATTGAGAAATATTCAGGGATTGTTTGTAGTATCTAGAGTTGAGAGGATTTTGTTGGGCTTTGAGTTCAACGGAATTGCAAAATAGTTTGAAAATTTTTTAATTGAAGGATTTGTAAAGATTTCCTGGCGATTTGGCTACTTATAGGTTTTTGAGAAGAATGTTTTACAATCATTTATTTGTAATTTAGAAATTTGTAGAACTTTTCTGAGTTTTGGTTATTTAGATTTTCTGGGAGAACTGATCGAGTTGTCTTTTTTTAAATATATAGGAATCTTTGAGGAAAATGAAAAGATAATTTGAGATGATTTTTAATTGAAAATTTTTAAATGCTCTGACAGGTTTTTTGGGTTTCACTGGCGGAACTGCTCGGTTCCTTTCGCCATTTTTTACAAATCTATCGGATTGGTTTCATTGCTGGAAAAGGATGACTACGTCACATAAAAAGAGATTGTAGATGTACACTGATATGTAACAAGAAACTAGATGATATAACGTTTCATGTTTTGTGAAATGCTAAAAAGTAATGCGGATGGAATTGGTTACTGCAGTCGTCACTTTTATTTCCATAGTTTTAACAAAGACTCGTCTCTTTCTGATTCACAACTATGATAATTAGTAATCGATCCTAGGGAAAGGTATGAATATTGTTCAGAAAAGGTATCAAATAATACGTTAACCATCTGTCTGCCACAGTAGATCTCTCTAGTTTTTCATTTAATTTTGTAGCAAATAATATGAGGAAATTGTAATTGAAGTGAAATTTGTTTATAGTGAATTTTGCAACAGTGCATTCATTGGTGGAAATTAAAAAAATCTACCCAACACAATTTCTAATTATAAATATTATTGCCAACTACAGCCAAAAATATCTAATTTCTTCACTCTGTATACAGGGTGTCCTCTAGCTACTAATTGCAACAGGCACTATAGTTTTATTATCATTAACACCACAATTTCAACTCCTCTATGCCTCATACAAAAGAATGGAAAATTTTATCCCCAAAACTAAGGGCCTTTTCACACAAGTATTTGAGTGTACATAATTGAAGAGTCCTTATAGAAAACGCTGTGTAAGTGCCAAAATTAAAAAAATTCTTTTTATCGGAAAATGTTCTACGTGCCAAATGTAATAATATAGTATAGAATTTAATTTTTGGCTCTTTTAGTCTTTTCTACAAGAACTCTCCGATTATCTATTTATTGGGAGTACATAAACAATACCGACGTTCCGTCAGAAAAGTGTCCCGCGTGAAACGGCCTTAACGCTCCGCTCGCGACCGAAAAGAAGCGCCACTCGATCCTCGCGGCCTCCGAAAATCGAGTAGCCCGACACCGCGGGGGCGACGAGACGGAGGGAAAAAATAGAAGCCAGGCGTGATCTAACAACGAACCCAGGCGAGGCGGCCAGGTCTACCCGACCTGGCCGATCGATTACGCGATCGTCGGCCTTCGATGGCGTCGACCTTGGCGACCAGGGCCAACGCCAGGCGGAGAAATGACAACGGGATCGGGTGTCTTCCCTGCTAGGAGGCACGAAAATGGAGCCCCCCCGAGGATTTTTCCCGAGGAACCGCCACCCGCAGACCGTACTCGTTTTACAACACGCTTACCTTGCCCCGAGGGAACGGAAACGCGCCTCCGCTCCTCGATACTTGGTTGCCGCTAGTCTATTCTATCATCCGCGGGATTTTTTCCGCAAACCCGCGGACAGATCGTCGTATTACGCGAGCTAGCCGGCCTATAAAAGCTGATCTAGGACGATCCGTCTCATAGTCGACAGCGTCCGATCCTCCTGCCGGCCAGACGACCGTTTCATCATCGATTCATCGTCGAGACACCCATCCAGCTGCTTCCAGAGCCGCGGCAAACATGACACCAGTTGGCTTGGTCTTCGCTGGCCTCATCTCCGTGGTCCTGGCCAAGCCAGGCTTCCTCACTGGCCCGTTGATCGCAACGCTCACCCCAACTGCGCCCGTCGGCCCTGATGGCAGGGTGCTCGACACGCCGGAAGTCGCTGTGGCCAAGGCGGAGCACGCCGCGGCTCAGCTGAACGAGAGACTCAACCTGGCTAACGAGGCTGCCAGGTCCTCCGCGAACCTGCAGGCCGTTGTCAGTCAGGGGTCCCTGCTGGTCGCTGGCCCGCGTGTCCTGGTACCTGGCGCGCCGATCGGACCGGATGGCAGGGTCGTCGACACGGCGGAAGTGGCTGTGGCGAGGGCTGCGCATGCTGCCGCGCAGACCAATGAGAGGATCAGCCTGGCGAACGAAGCTGCCAGGTCTGTCGGAGCGGACTTGGCCAGGTAAGATTTGAATTTAGGGATGTGGGTTAAATTGGGAGATGGTAATTAGGGAATTAGCAGTATAGGTAGAATTTAAAAGGGGCTCGCGACTCGAAAGAGGTTGGGAAACACTGAACTATGAAAACCCCTTCAATCCCCTCAAAAGTTCACTATTTCCAAACAAACATCTCTTCCAGGACTGTGGTACCCATCGTAGCCAACGGACTAGTCAGCCAAGTGGTTTCGGGGGCACAAGTGGGCCCCGACGGCAGAGTCCTGGACACACCGGAAGTGGCTGTGGCTAAGGCAGCTCACGCAGCCGCTCAAATTAACGAAAGAATCAACTTGGTCAACGAAGCTGTCAGATCCTCAGGGACATTGCTGGCAACTGGCCCAGGTGTGACCGTTCCATTGGTGGCTACCAATACAGTGGTGGTTCCAGGAGCCCCCATTGGCCCAGACGGCAGAGTCCTGGACACACCGGAAGTGGCTGTGGCGAAGGCTGCGCACGCAGCCGCTCATCTGAACGAGAAACTAGGCTTGGCTACGGAAGCAGCCAAGTCTGCTGACGTCCTCGCTGTTGCTGGCCCTGCAATCGCATATGGAAGGCTTGTCCAATAAAAAAAAAACAAGGGAAAAACAAAGATACAACACACTCACGCGGGAATTTTTATAGCCTATAATCGATACTTAGTTATTCTTAGCTGGGAATAAATATGTCGATCGGAACCGTCTCTGATATCTCTGCACTCACGTTTCTTGATGATAAGCTTGGTTGGGGTGATCGAATGGTAGCCTGGAGGATCGGAAAGCACTGAAAATTTTCTTCCAATTTTTCACCCTTCTTTTGTGAACTATTTTTATTGTTTCTGACATGGGGATTTATTGGAACGAATCAGGTCTTGGGGATTTGATTGCATTTTAACTTGAGAGTTACCTTTCGCTTCCCTCGACTCGAAATCCAGAGGATGTTGCAATAGCGAGATCGAAACGCTTGTAAAAACTGCCATAAGGTGTTAAGATATGAATGTACGCTCGAATAAAATTACATTCGTTGAAATTGTCCCTTTATTTCCACTCCTGACTGAAATAGGCTTAAAAGTACAATAATTGGCACCCAAAAATTGGAGGTTATGTAGAAAAAGTAGTTGAAAACGAAATTTAAACAGACTATTTAGACAAAATATACTTGTTCCTTATCAAATTTAAAAAAAAAACGCTTAAAATTCAGCCCTTCGTCCTCTCGCTACCTTTAAGACTTTTTTTGTGGTGCTACCAGATGCAAAATCTGTAGTTCAACTACTGGAATTTGCAGTGTGTAGTGAAAGAAAAATAAGAAATTGTAAAATGATACTTTCTGAGCTCGTACTTATTAGCATTTGGCTTTTTAATCAGGAGTGCCAAGGGTTAGTGCAGTGCCAGCATTAGTGTCGTTTAGCCGATATCGCGGAAAGTGAACTGTTACTTGGCCGCTATTTTCTAGGACACCCGCTGAAAAATTCGCTAGCCGGGTGACGAAAAATTGTTGGCTCGAATTGCATTCTAATACGCGATCGACGCAGATATCGATACATATTAATGTCAGGTATAATTTTGTGACAGAATGTATTAGTGTGTCAAGATCGATTGCAAGAAATTCGGGTCGAGGATAGTATGGAAATCAGACAAGCAGGCGTTACAGGTGTAGTCGAGGAGCAGTGCTGACTTCCTATATTCCGGGAAAGAGGAGAGAAATAAAGGAAGGAAAACCAATCGACTGTGAATCATCCGTTTTTGCTGCTTTAGTGAACCTTCAGTCTATTTTCCCTGATTACGACGTTTAATTTTATGAATTTTTCTCGGCTTTTGGAGTCAATAAGAATTTTCAATTGAACTTTAATATAGTTTCATCATAACTTATCTTTTTTTTTTTCAAATTAAGTTCAATTTTTTTAATACTAATTTTGGATAGAGTTTCAATATTTTTAGTCTCATGAAAGATACTTTTTTAAAATAACTGATAATTTTTTTGGAGCCAAATCGAATTATAATTTTCTTTTGAAAAATTATTTTTTTCTAATGTGTTTTTCTAATGCTGTGTAAATTAAATCTGTTTCATTTTAATTCCTCTAGTTTAACAAATTTAATTTTCCTTAGAGATATATCTATATATAGCTTCAGTATTCCCTTCGTGATAGTGAAACGTGTTTCCGGTGTGCATGTAAAGTAAAGTAGTTATTAACGAGTGCGGTTAATGAGAGGTGCTATTAAAGATCGTATCACGAACAGTAATGAGATCCAATCAGTAGACTTTTATAATATATTCATAAGAATTTGTTATTCTCGATTGATGATGGCGCTATAAAATTTACACTCTTATTAGTGATATCCTTCCAAGTGTTTGCATATTAAGGAGATACATTAACAGGGTACAACACATTGACGAATAAAAAACACTAATGACAAAGATATGACGAATGAAATTAAAATAAAATCGATTTACATCGTGATAAGGAAATATTTTTTATACGGTGTCTAACAAAAAGTGGTCTGTTGAAAATAATGTAAGCGGTGTAGATGTTTTCGGGTGCACAAATTGACGTTCAGTATTTTTTTGAATTATTGATAAAAAATGTTATTAGTTTTATTATAAGTTTAATTTTGTTACAGATATTCGTAAATGAAATACATACAATTAGCAAAAAGAAATGCTTTATTTTCGAAAGAAAGTAGAATTCAAGGAACGAGGATATGCAATAATAGTGAAGCAAATAATGAGAAAACATTTTATTTACAAAATTGTAAGTTAGAAACCTGAAATCAAAGAATCACAATTTTAAAAACACTAAAAGGGAAATATTACAAAATAGGATATCAAAAATTCAAAAAAAATGAAACTAAATAATCAGAAATTTTAGAAACCTGAAAACAAAGAATCAAAAATTTAAAAACACTGAACGTGAAATATTGCTAAATAGGAAATCAAAAATTCAAAAAAATGGAACTAAATAATCAGAAATTCAAGACCTAAAGATTAGGGTTAGGTTTTAAAACAGCAGAAATGTTGTAATAAAGTCGTCAGTATTATTATCATTATTATTAAAGGAATTATAATTGTAACAACGAAAATGAACGAAACCATAGTGTCATACCTACCACAACCCCATCAACCAATCCCCAGACTTCGACCTCTCATATCCCATTAACCTCAAAATCTACTCTTTCCTCACCAAAGTCCTAAACACCTAAAACGAAACCACCTTGTGCACAGGTAAAAACAAAATACGACTCGTATTAATGATAACAGCCACCCAGCATCCTGCTGCAAGGCGTTGCCCCCAAGAATCTCCTCAGCTACTCGGCTCTTACGTACACGGATCTCGAAGAAGTCGACCCTGAAGGCGTACATATTAGGGCATAGCCCGTGTTTCAGGTTCGATCGTCGGAAAAAAGCCTCGTGAAAACGCTTCTGAAGCCGGATTCCACGTAGACGAGCGTCCTTGAAGGCCAGCCGCAACCACTTTCGTCGGGCTTCTTTAGCCCTCCGGGCGGCGTTGCAAGAAAAGAGAATCCCTTGTTCCCCGTGATATGCTGCCCGACTAGCTCGCGTATATAAACGGTGTTATGCATGAGAGGAAATCGAAGACGTCTGATCAAATCACCATGAAGTGTCTACAAGTGAGCATCGTTCCTTTATGGCGAGCGTGGGTGCAGGACGAGTGCTGAAGCCTTCCCTTCTGCATGCAAGCCTTCCTTTGTCCAGCTGACTGCGCCATGAGGTTTTATGCGGCAGGGTTCTTCGATATTGCGTTCCACGAGCTAGCTGGGAATAATTTGAAGTGACTAAAGTGGGACTCTTGGTGTCTATTGAGATTCCAGGATTGGAGGATCGAGTGCTATGGTTGTTGTTAGGATTTTCTGACGGTATTGGTGGAGGTGGAGTGTGTGCTTGAGGGGATTTGATAGTTGAAAGAGAGTCTAAGTGCTTCGGATCTTTTACCGAATACGTATACTGAGTAATATCTTTGGAAAAGAGCTAAGTGTATGATATTGGACACGAAGTTTGCTTGAAGAAGCAAGAAGACAGCTGCTGCAATGTAGTTTCTTCTTCGTGCTTTTGTTATTTGTACTAAAAATTGTGAACATCTTTTGCAGATTTTACTGACAACATGCTGTCTCATATCTTCTGGCTTCGCCAAGCCAACTTCGGTTGTGGCGTACCCAGACAGCTTGGAGCAGTATAGTTTCGGCTATACCTCGCCAAACTCAGCGAGAGCGGAGATCAGGAAGCCGAATGGTCAAACACAAAGTGCTTACAGTTACTCTGATGATGGGAAGATTGCATTCGGTTTTTCGGCTATCGACCTGCCACGGGCGTCAGTTCCGGTAAGCGCATCAAACTTACACGAATCTTTAAATCTTGCATGGGCTGGTTTCACGTAGATTGATAAAAAATCACGCGGTTGAATCGTTTAAAGTAATTGAACAACGAGAGTTTTTATATGTAAGTGAGAAGAATATTTCTTAATTCAATATATGTTGAAGTTATCAATCTGTTGGACCTTTCGATAATCTTATAAAAATTCGTGTCATTGAATTTTTTATGTATGTTCCATAATGTATCTCCAATATTCTCTATGAATTATAGGGGAACTATGCAAACATGATAATTTTAAAAATTCATTTTTAACAGCACATTGACGGACTATTTTTTACAACTAACAAGAATGAAAACTCGTCTATAGTTACTCTGATTTCCCCTCCAACTATACATGAGTCTTTATTTTTGTTAATGGTGAAAAATATCCCGCCAAAGAAGTTTATTGAAAAATTATATTTTTAACAGGTGCAAGACACCCAAGAAGTGGTTGCAAGTCGAGGGGCTCGTCCTCAGGAAATGGCAGAAGCACTTGACGACAGTATCGATGTAACTAAAATAGGTGCGAATAATGTATTTTTGAGAGATTTAAGGAAGGATAAGAAGGGGTCTGCTGAATCAGAGGAAAGAATATCAATTCAAGCGAAAGAGGAGAATGTTGAGAAAATTGAAACGAAGAATTTGGAGGAAGTCGGATCTCAAACTGTAGACAAACTATTCAAAAAAACTGGCGAAACGGAAAATTCTGAAGAAAACCTGGAAACAATTACGGAGGTATTATAAATAATAATTAAATTCCTCTTGTATAAATATTACATTACACTTTGCGAAAAGTAAAATATATATGTTCGTCTAGTTAAAAATTTATATCTGTCGAATTTTGTTTTTGGGTGCATTTTCTATCTGTAAGTAGAGGTGGTTTCAAAGTATATTTATAATAAATACGTACCGTTAAACAATTGACAGGAATGGCAAGGAACATTGGTACAGAATAATGCAGCTGCCAC
Source organism: Andrena camellia (assembly GCA_029448645.1). Lineage (NCBI taxonomy): Eukaryota > Metazoa > Arthropoda > Insecta > Hymenoptera > Andrenidae > Andrena > Andrena camellia. Next base: position 936,996 of record CM055681.1, on the reverse strand, counting down.
TGCAGGTAATTGCTTCTTTCCTTTTTTATTGTTTAAACTTATTTTAGCAATAATGTAACTATTTAAATAATTATAACTAACACTGCGGTATTTATAATCGTATGATACGAATAGTAACTAATGTTGAAAGTAATTAAAAAAGGTGTGAATATTTAAAAGAAATTTGTAATGCTTTTATTTACACAATTTCATTTTTTAAATTTCAGTTTTCGAAAGGTTTGTTTGAATTTGTCGTTGTTTACGCATTGTAGTATGTATCTTATGTTTTCACAGTTTTTCTTGTAATAATTTCTGTAAAAAAGAAACTGCAACAAAAATATGCAAGCCTGATCCAATTAATTTTTCTTTGGTAGCTACAAAAAGTGTTGAAAGGAGATTCTCTTTCTCGCAAATCAGTGTGGTTTCGAGGTCACTCCGCTTCCGGGGCTAATGATCTTTCAAGATCATTCTCTAATTAGACTTTCGTTTCACGCAAAGTGAATGTACTTGCTTTTCGTATATAAAGTAATTTAAATCCAATTTTCTCGTACTAAATTACCAATTTATACGATTTCAAAATTTGTAAACATGGCCCTTCAAACTCTCAAAACTTCAAAATTGAAAATTTCTTTTACATTGGATTTTGATGTAAAAAATTCAGTATAATGTTCTGAAAACTTTTGGTAATCCTCTCAGAAACTAAATCAGTGATTGAATTTGAAATTATAAAAAATGATGAATAGGTATCTAAATAAATTCAAAAATACTCAAATCTTGAACGATCAAGAATATTCAAAATTGAAAGAATTTAATTTTACATTCCTTTTAACTTTAATTTGATAATATTTCGATTTCTTCCAATTTTATTATTCTGTTACAGATAAGCCAGCAGTGGGAATCGCCTTAAGCAGTCGGGCGAATCTCCAAGAATCAAAACAGATCAAAGTGGAGAAATCGGCTGCAACAGACAAGCCTGATACGTCTAAGAAAATAATTGGGCCCATTAGCATTCTTCCATTCGATCGTGTTTACCCTAATTTTTTTGAATATGCACCTCTCCCTTATAGTATTTACAGTATTGCGTAAAATTGTTACAAACAGTAAATCCAGCCATTTCTTGTACCTTAATTTGAAATATTGTATCATGTTCTCACAACACTAATAAACTGCATGAAAAAAAAAATGATTTCTTCTAAAATCAATTATATTAAACACTACTTCTTTTTCTAAATTATGAGGATCAAAATGTAAAATTAAAAAAGTTACCTTCAAATAAGGAAAACTAAATTTCAAATAATTCCTAAAGTTCTTCCACTCATTTACTAATTTTTATTAATTTTAAATGAAAGAAAAATTCATCAAATTAAAAATTTATTTTCATTAGTCAACGTAATACCGCTACTGTATTTGTAAGGAAAGGATCTTCACAGGCTTCTCGTTATACATTTCTTGATTTATTTTTATTCTTCTTTACAAAATAATGCTGGCTGCCGTAGGACAATGAAACGAAGGAAATCGATGCGCAATTGATATCAGTAATAACATCGATGAACTCATTTTAACCCCCGTCGTTCCTTTCGTCGTCGATTGTAATGAAAGTTGCATTATAAAAACAGTCGAACGATCATGATACAGTGAAATTATTATTATCACCGATTCGCTAATGTTAAAGCCATAGAAAACTAACTAGTGCAACTATTGGTATTACTAAAACAAGAAATGCGATAAAACATATTTACATCGCGTAAAATAGGTATCAACGATCGTAATGGAAATGATATGTCAGTAAACAATTTATCGGCTCAGAGGTGGAAACGAAATGCAAGTGATACTTTTTCTCTAGATATTGTAAATCTTTCTTCGTCTGTTAATTACATAACATACTGTGACTCTTCCATTCTTTACTGGCTATAGGTTTCTCATTCATCGTTCGACGATCACGTGGAAAATAAGACAGGGAAGAGATGAAATTTTCATTAAAAAATATACGACAAGGCTGAAATGGAACGTTGAGTAAAGTTTGAATGCAAAAACTGTAAGATTCTCAAATCTCTTAGAGAGCACAGAGCAACCCTTCGGAAAGTAAGAATTAAATTTGAAAAATTAAATACGTGAAATTTTAACTTTTTGATACACCTAAGCGTTAATGCGAGATACTGGCACATTTGTTATCCAATAAACAACAAGAAGTCCTCGTTTACACGCATACTAATTTTAATAATTGATCCTTCAGCATACGAGTTGAGAAATTAAAGTAAAACAGAAAGAAACAGGAAATGATAAAAATTCGATAACAAAAAATTTTCCATTTCCTTTTTTCATCCTCATTTGCTTATCACTTATTAGTAATATCGAATGCAAAAAGGAAAATCGTGGAGGGTTGAACTGTCCTCTCGCCCCCACACTTTCTTGTACATCACTTATTGTTAGTTTCCATTCTGGTTTCAATTAATACTGAAGACTTTCTTATAATCAACAATGCTCGAGTCTAACAGTTCCATTCGATTCCACGAAGTTCTTAGGAATACCTTAATATTACGAATAATGTAATTAATTTGTATATAAATAATAATCCAAACTATTTATATTAAAGTCAGTTGCCCATAACGAGGACTAATTCAGCAATTATTGTAATTTTAGGGGAATAATAACGTTAATGGAATTTCGATAATAATAATAGCAGTGGAATTGTTACTAACTGTAAAATATAAAAGACGCAAATATCCCCTGTGTCACTCGCTTGTACCCTATCCGTTTTCACAATCGCAATACGTTAACATTCCCTTATACATATAATATAAATCTAAATATTAATATATATATATATATATATATATATATATATATATATTTGTATTTGTAATATTCATGTTCATATATAACATATTCGTCCTAAATTCGCACGATTCGCGATCGCGCGAATAAATCTGATTAATAATTGAAACGTTTCGTGCTCTCATCTCGCTCTTCGCCTCACCCTCATTTGCTCTTATTTTCCCGCCCATTTTGATCCTTATTCTCCTTAATTTCCATCTCCCTTTGTCACTTATCATTACAGAAATTGGATCGGTCGATTTCGACACCCATCGAAACATGAATCTCTAATCTCCTCGAAAAAATGTCAGAACATATTCCACATGCACTGAAAAATAGGCACAACTCAAAAATAACAAATTTAAAAAAAAACAATTTCAATTTTGAGTGGGTAAAGAGTTTCCTATGTAGAAAAATTCTTCAAGTTCCTTTTGGTCAATTACTGAGTTACAAATGCACCTTATTCTATAAAGTTCAATCAGTTCAATTTATCGCAAAATTGGCAAATTTTGAGTTGTGCTCTTTTTCCACTCGATGTAAAATATATCCTGTCTTTGATAAAGAAGTACAGGGAATTTCTTCAAACTACACACTGAATAACTTTTCCTGTGGTAATTTGTTTATTTATAGGTGTACCGAGCAATAGCGTTTTATACAAATTTTATACAATCTCCCAGTAGCAATGCTAGATACCAGGTCGCCGGTCACACCTCGAATTTAGTCGCTGCTATGCCCACAGAAATCACCCTGTAGATTGGGGGACCTGAAGGCTCCGCCCACTTTTCCTCCTGCCCGGGCATGCGCACTGGTGGCCTCACTCTTGCTCGGCATACCTATGGCCATTGCGAGTACTAGTATCATCGTAATGTAAAAATTACAATACACTTGCAGTCTTCACTTTTATCATTGTTATTATTAATGTAGAATATTCTCGAGCAGTTCGAGTAACATCGACCTTTAAAAATTATCATAATTATTACATTTCGAGGAATTTATTTCCGAGCTCGGTGAAATACATCTGTCAATATAAACAGGGAATCAAGTGAAGAAAGATCGGAGAATGGAAGAAATACTTTTGTTGAATCGGGGAACATTTCTTTTAATCTTCCTCCCTCCTTTCCTCTTAACTTGGGACTTCGTCAATAATTTTATTACAATACACCGATGACTCGACAACTTCCTCCTTCTTTCGCGTTCAAGCTTCACTGCGAGCCTTCCCAATCGTTTGTCCTCCCTCTTCGTCTTTTATTTTTATTTTAATTAGTTAACTTTGGCGGTATTCTCTAAACGTCAACGAAAGAATCCACATTGAGCCACTTTCAGTCAAACGCGACGTTGGTAATTTATTTTCAGAATTGAGAGAATTTTTTAACTTTAACAGTGTAGAGAGAAGTAACATAGTTTTGATGAATCACGAGTTCGATAATAAAAAGAAATATATAATGTTTTCTTTTAAAAAATAAGGTAACCGCGCGTGAAAAATGGCTCGACAGGTATTCGTAAGTTTCCATTTTAATCTTTTTATTTACTTGCTATTAAATCGCGAAACTACGTCGACTTATCTTAGCGACAATAAAACATTATATCAACGTTTCTTATTAATCTTTTTTCTTATTTTCACTATATATACGAGTGTGTTGGGTGTACGGCGTGTCCGCATGTGTGTTTATGTTTGCGTGTGTACAAATGTATTTACCTTTACGTTAGTGCTGGTCAATATAATACTTCAAATACAAAATTGGACAATTCTCAATACTTTATTTTCTCATATTTATTTTGTCCCTTTAAGAACTAGTACCTTCCTCAAATCTTAAAAAATAATTCTAGTAAAATTATTCAATTCAAAATGCCTCACTGGATGTAACTATTTAAATTGTCAAATAATTCTATAAATACTAAGTTACTATTATACAAATAATTCGTAAATCTTATCACGGAACGTCGATTGTGCATTAGTAATAATTTAAAAAACATTGAAAACTGAGGTACTCACATAGAATGACGTGCAACATTGTAAAAAAAGAGAGGAATATTTCTCGAAATAATATCCAGCATTGACTCTCCTAGCGTCATTTAGCATACGTCTAAACAATACTGTTGCGAGTATCCATAATCTTACGTCGTCCAACCGTGGGTGACAGACGTTCGACTCTGTTACATGATAAATTACGAGCAATTGACATGATATATTCATAAGTAGAAATAGAAAGATCATTCTCTCTTTGGCTCTTCCCATTCACGCAGCATTTTTTCCTTACTTGCTTGAAATTGAAAAATTGAATCGAAGGAAGTCTTTTTACGGATTTTACACGTTTCCATGGTTCTTCCTTCCTTTTCTAATTGCATTGAAAAAAAAATCGACCAGATGAGAGAGATAAGAAATTGATGAAAATCTTGCACGTGGATTCTAGCAGAATATGTAATTGCCATTTTGGTCGGCTACGAGATTATTTATTGATAAGGTATCCTTGGAGCAAGAATGCATTTCTTTAGTTCAATTTTTCGATTTTTTGATTTAACCATATTTTGAATTGCAACGGATCTGATTATTCGAAAAATAATTGATTTTTTAGTAAGAATGTAAAAAGATGGTGGCCATTGTAGAACAATTTGTGGACATCAATTTTAGAAAAATATAGTTACTGTGATAGTTGTTCACTTTGCCTTTGGTTTTAAATAATATTTGAGGCTGAAGGAACGACAAAATAATTTGCATAAAAATTCTTATTTTTGCTGGTGGAATATTGAACAAATCTATGCATTGTTGCTCGAAAGATTCTATTCCACGTCCTCCCGTTAAGATATCAGTGAATTCGAAAAAGAAACGTCGACATAATTCCAGAATTCATTTCATCTCACAAATAGTTGCTATTTATTGTAACGCATTATCATTTTATCATATCATCACAGTGCATTGTCAAATTTTCAGGATTCTTCTTATTTTGAAGTAAACTTCTCTAATTTTGCCAAACGGTCCTGTAATACAAGTAACTTGGTGCAACAATGTATTAATCCAAAAAGTTAACAATTTCATAACTGAATATTTATTTGAATTTCTACGAACGAATTTAACAGCTGGTTCATTTACTCGTAATTCAACTTAAGTTAATCAATAATGGATTAATTAATCATTGCACATCGTGTCATCTGCAAGTCTTTGCAACTAACTATTCTATTCATATAATTTATAAGGAGTTACAGTCGAATACTTTTCTACGTTACTCATTATTATCATTATTATTAATACTATCATCGTTATTATTAATATTATTATCGTTACTGTTATTAATACTATGTTCAATACCAGATTTACGTTAATATAATTATTTTGCTTAGTCGCAGCTTTTTTTTAGGAACGTTTTGCGTCGTAGGGTCAAGTAAGTACCTTGCAAACGTTTCCAAAGCGCGAAGATTCCTTTCAATAGCGCGCACTTCTTATCACAGATAAGATTTAAGATAATTGTCATGATTCCCTTCGCGTTCAAAAAATTTGCCAATGCACTGCTTTCCTACTCGAGTCGAAACGTTTCTGAGGGAAAACTGTAGACCCCATATTTACCTCAAATCAGGTCCTTTTAATTTAGGAACACTCGAACCATTTTAAATTTGACATTTTGATATTCACTATTAGGAGCACAAACTTGATTTAATTTTATTATTACTGACTATTAAATTGATAAATTTGAATTGTGAGAAAAATTAATCAAATAATAAAATAATAATTTTGCTGTTTCGAGTGTTCAAAAATTGTCAATTTATCTTAAATATTCTATTCTCGTAAAACGTACGTCCTCTTTCTCATATTTCATAAAGCGCAGAATCTGAATATTTTTCTCGAATACTTTCTATTTGAATAATTTCACTCGCGACATGATTCAAGTTAATAAATCTTTATTCGTTATAGTTCCCATGAATTCCCTAATCTAATATTCTAATTGTTCCGTTTTCATTTTATGCAAAAAGAAATACAAAACTGTGAACAAATAACTGTATTTCAGTTAGTTAACATCCCTCGTTCATATAATTTATTTCCCTTGAAAAAGGTGAATACTTTTTTATATACAAAAAATTTAATTTAATAATTTCTCGTCATCAAACAGTTCTTTTACTGAAAAGTTTTGATTTATAAATAATTAATTGGTAAACATTAATGTAAATCAATAACGACGCGTATGAAGAATTTTTGAAGTCTCCATTACAGATTTTGAAGTAGAAAACGGAACAATTCATTTTCGCTAAAGTTACTATTCTAAACGCTTTTGTTGATGTCTGTACATGCGTGTGTTTCGTTTATCATGACAGTGTACAGAGAACAGCATCATGCAAGAGAAGATCTCGTTCAGAAATCGAAAACGAGAGTAATAACAATAATTTGTCATTGTCGATTCGTATATGCCTCCCATCTTTCACTTCCCTTCCTGTATAACTTTTTAATTTACAGCATTTTGTATTGCTATTATTAACTGTAACACTCAAAATATAATAAAAATAATAATAATAATAACACTCAAAATAATAACACACTATCCATTGAAATTTATCGTTAAATACACGTATTAAAATGATCAAAACTTTACGCAGTCATTATTCCAAAATTAGTCCGACTTTTTAAAAAAAAAGTAACACTATTGGCAACGCTGAAGCTTCCTCTTTAAAATGCTTGTTGTTTCCAGCCGATACGATTTTCCGTTCCCGAGATATCAACGTCTGAAGCCGAGCCTAATTTTTACGTCTGACGCTTGTCTTATTCGCGCTCACGCAATTGGACCTCTCACTCGCGCGGCAGAACTGACCTACCCCAAGTTCTGCCGAGTTACGGAGGTCAATGATGCGACATAGTCGGAAGAGAAATTCAAAGTCTTATATCTCGGGAACTAAACAAGATATCGACTTGGAACAAAGTGCATTACCAAGGGCACACTATTCTCTATCGCCAGAATGGCTTTATCTTCAAAACTCTTTGATTCTTCTACGTACATTTTGTTTTCAAAATTTATTTAAGCTACAGTTTGTTTCATTCTTCTGATTTATTATCACAATTAGATATAATTTCCTGGAAGTAATATTCTTGCTCAATGATCTAAATTGTCTTAACTTATTTTTGATGTTACAGTAGCAACTGCAATGAAATAAACAAAGATACATTTTTTTGTATTAGCTTTTATGGTCACGAAAGAATATTTTTATGGCCCAAATGAATATCAACAGAAATAAAATTCCGTAGCTGAGGAATTTCAATCATTCACTACTTTTGGTACATTAAAATTAGTTTCCTGAATTTCATTTTTCACTTGGACGATGGAAGGCACAGGATTGAATCGACAAAAACAGAGGAATGTCACAGTGAAGTTTTACGCAACGAAAAGGTCGCTTCGAGTGACACTGACAGCAGTTGTAAAGTAGAAAGATTTGTACAAAAAGGAGCCCACCATTGAAACCAAAATTCTCCAAAAAGCGATCGAAAGGTTTCTGAATTGTAAGGCATGTTTAAAATTACTTTCAAGTCTGAATTTCCCGAAATTTTTGTTCCAACGATGGTTCCTCGTTGGAAAGAGTATTTGTACAAAGTATCGATAGTAGTAGCAGTAGTAGGCCGTTGGTGAGTTGACGAAGAGGAAGACGATGATAGGCAGTAGAGTAGCGAAATGTTGGTGATCGATTCTGAGCTGGAAGAAAAATTAGTGGGGGCAGAGAAATGCGAAGACGTAATGAGAAAAGTGGCATCGATGGAGCGCAAGACACTTGAACAAACTTACGTCTACTTAAAAAAGTAAAATTCTATTCTAAAATTCTATTTAGGAGAGTAAAATATTTTGTCACCAATGGAAACTTAAACTTTTACATCTCTCGATTCATTGGAATAAAAGAAAATGGCTTAATTAAATGAATGTCTACCTTTCATGTGATTTATCTCCTTTTTCCTTTTCTGTTTTTTTAAAGAAAGCTCGTGCTGGAAAAGAAAGTCTTCAGAGGATAGAAAAAAGAAAAAGGGTACAGTACATGTGCATACATCGAGACAAGAGTATATATATAGCATGTATATAGTATACAGAGACAGATGTAAGAGCTACATTTAGATATACGAATCGCTATAAGTACAAGTAAAACAGAATATATGAAATACAAAATTATAAAGTGCTACTAAGTAAATAGATTTTAGTTTATGCTGCTCTATGGTTGACAGTACAAAATGATAGTACCATTAATGGTCACAGGCCTGTCAGGGACAAAAACAGCATCCACCGTGAAGTATTTATTAATTGAACCAATCAATGCTCCATACCTCCACCTATTTCCCACATAAATTAATTGGCATGATTTTCTGTTACACTTTATGTAACTCATTATCTCACCCCGAGAACACAAACGAAAATGTTTAAAATTACCAAGTCACTAAATTTTTGTTTGAAACTTTAAAAAATATTTTTCCCACATTACAAATTTCTCACGATTTTCTGAAATTTCAATAAACAAACATATTCACCGATGGACGCCGCAAATGATCCCCGACGTCTCAGAAACGCGCGTCAGCGACAGCAGAATTTCAGCTCGTCAAAAATACTGTCGCGATCGCAGCGAAAGCATCTGAATTAAATTATCCAATTAAGTCAGCGAAACTCGTGAAAGCCCCGAATTCGTCGCTCCTTTCCCAATAAACAATGTCACTCGCCAACACTAAATCCCTCGATAAATGTCAACAGGATCCCACCCTTTAATATTTCTTATTTAATCATATTTCCCATCAACTTTAACCATTTACCCCTCAATCACCACAGTATTTTCGTCGAATAAATAAATTATCGCTGCGATCGATTCGCTTCCGCTTGCCAAAGTTGACAAGCCATCTCATGTGATGCTCCAAGCGATCCACGAACCACGGCTCCAGATCATGTTCCGATCGATCGAAACGTACCATTGTCGCGCGCAGATTTTTCTAGTTCAACGATATCCACTCTGTTCTCCCATGTATGCCTCTCGCTCCTCTCCTTTCTCTCCCTCACTTTCATACTCCCTTTCTCACGTTCACTCTCATCCGACCCTAAAAATGTAATCACGTTGATCCCATAGAATACGCGGTTTAAATATCTAGGCACGATTCCTAACGATTGTTCTGGGCGAGCTTGTGCGCAAGAGAATCGTTTTTCTCCTCGATTGCGGTCCTCGGGACTTTGCTGTTTCGATTCTCGACCTATCCAGATTCTTCCGGAAGCGTTACACTACTCGCTGTAAGGCGAAAGATTCTTTTCTTCATGGGGGGGGGGGGGGGGGGGACGTGCTTGCTTCTTCGAGTGTTGGTAGATTTTTATAAAGTAAATAAAGTGGAAAATATTTTGCTCTTGAATTTTATTTTTCAAGAAGGAGAAGGAGCCATTTAAATAGTTTTTCAATATAATACTTAATGCTTGCAAAATGTTATAATTTCTTTATAATCACTAACTAATAATAACTTCGATGGGCAATTTTTATTTAGATTCAATTGTGAATTTCAATTTAATTTCGATTAAATTTAAAATTTCTATTCAATTTTATTTAATAACATAATTCATTTAAATCTGTCTATTCAAAATTAAGAATAATCCTTTTTAAAATTATTCCCCCTTCCTCGCTCGCCTCTCCATTTTCATAATCGCCATTAATTTCAGTTTCCGCGGAAATAAAACTGAATTGCTCTTTATTTGAGTCGCCCTGACAAAATTTCGTCGCGTTAACACTTTAAAAGAAGCAACAGTCCCTTCCCCAACGACTCGTGGTCCACGTTCACGTCCGCAAATAGCGAAATTTAAATATATTTTCTGTCTTCCTTGGCGCGATTCGCCGTCGTGAACGTGCCTCTGAAAAAGCCCTTTGAAATCCTGAAAAGGCGGGCAAGCAAATTTTAACGAATTCATTTAAATACGGTACACACACACACACAACACCCCCTATTTGTCCTTTTTTCTCCTCGAGCTTTCGGTGCTCATAAAAATTCACAACTTGCAAATCTTCGCCACGTTGCTTTAACAGCTCCGGGGAGATGTCAGATGAATCGAGATTTCGAGAGGGGAAGTCCCGAAAAGCGCGACGAGGACGAAAAATGCGTGAGCAAGCAAGTTTTCGAAGCTCTCGAAAGCCCAGTCAGATGGTGCTTAAACACACAGTCGGGCATTCTTTAACGAAAAAGGAATTTTAAAAATGAAAAGAATCGAATGCTCGAAAAACTCCGCTCGGAAATTTTCTATCAGTCAGAAAGCAGTTTCTGCTCATGGCTACTGTTATTTTTAATCTTTTACTTCAAGTTTACTTTATTTTACAATTCGTACTCGATTTTAGACTTAGACAATATGTTTTTTAGGTCTTAGACAGTATTTCTAAAAGTTACGGAAATTGGAATTTTGGTGAAATAAAATTTTGGAATTAGAGGATTCATTTTTAATTTCAGCTATTGCTTTGCACCTAAATGAAATAGATTCAGTTTCGTTCTAATTCTATGAAGGTGGAAGAGTTGGTTTAGAGAAACAGAAAAATTTGGAATAAAGGTAAAGAGATTTAAGTAAAAGCGTTTCAGTCGCGAAAGAACCCTGATACGTCGTTTGTTTTGCGATACAGAGGTGTACATGTATTTTCCCTTTTGTTTTTAATCGAAAACGAAATATATGACGTGCCGCGAGAAATCTACTGATGATCTAAAAAACAGAGAAATTAGCGAGGACGATTAGCGAAATGAAAAATGATCAAAGAGGAGGACGGTGTGAGAATTTTCGTTAAAATGTGTGAACATTTGATAAAAATAATGCACAGAATTATTCCAATTTAAAAATTCCAATTGACTTTAAACTCCAAACTACTGAATAGTAAGGAAGTACTGAAATGTAATATTATTAAATAATCAAGTAGATTCATTAAAGACTTTAATGAATCCAAAATCCAAATGAATAAACTGTAAGTAATTTATAAAGAAATATTGGAAATCAAAAATCCCCGATTGACTTAAGAAAAGAAAAACAATTTCAAGTCAAAGTTAGCATTTACTATTTTTTTGGCAGAGTTGAAACAATAGAAAACCAGTCGAAATTTCTTACGTCAGTCCTCCGAATAGTACAAGAAAAGGGGAGAATGGGGTTGGGTTAGGTAGCTGGACACACAGACAGAAAGAACACAAAAAACGGACAGGTTTATTTATCTTTCCATTCATTTTGCTTTTTTTTCTTCTTCACAAATCGGCTATATGTATACGGTATAGTTCTTTGCCCGCTCGCTAGCAAATGATCTCGGGGGGTCATCGTGTTTCTTATTTTGTTTCTCTTTGTTTCCTTCCCTTCCTTCGACACTCGGGTGGTATTTTCCCCAGACAGGAAATGGCATGTGTAAACGGAACCCGCGGATACAGACAGAAAGATACACAGTGTCTCGGATAGAGCACGCTCGAAAACGGGTCGAGAAATGAACACAAAGCCTCAGAATACGGATTATCAGTCGACTGCATCGTTTCACATCGACTCGCGATCCTGGGGGGTTGGGAGGATGGGGTTGATGAACGCGCGAGGGGTGTGGACAGGAATAAACGTCGGCGAGCATGAGGCGAGAAACTAAAGAACATTGTAGAAATCACGATGGTTCACAGTGAGTGGTAGAAAATTAAGCCGCCACGATTTCGTCAAGTAAAAAATTGGTCATTCGCCCTGTGCAACCCCCTACACATTTTTATTTTAATGGTCTGTGTCGTTACCAGAAGTTTTAACAAAAATTTTATAGGTTCGAGACTGTTACTCAGATCCAGATCGACATGAGAAACTAAATAGGGTTGCAAAGGGTTCTATAAAGAGAATTGATTTGAAAAAAAAATTGGAGAAGATTTTTTGTGAAATTAAAGAAGAAATATTCCTGATTAAAATTTTAATCGATGAGTGTGATCGACTCTGATCACTTTTAAAAGTATACTGACCTTTAAAATAACACTTACACGCTTCTGTAAAAATTTCGCAAACACTTTCGATGGCACTGACGTAGTAAAACGTCACTATAGTCGGAACAAAGTCAACTGGCCGCTCAAGACCAGTTTCCACACCATGCACCGCGCTTGGCGCAGGCCCCACTTCCACGACATATGGCGGCGGGCGTGGTCGCGCCTGCGCGGACGCGAGTGCTCGAATGGTAGGAGTATTCAGACGGTATGGTAGGGGTAACTGTTCCTCGGTGGCCTTTAGCCGCTAATTAACTTTGTTCCGACTATTACTGTCACTGTACACGCCTGCTTATTAAAAGATCACGATTTAAACTGGATGTCTTCTCATTTCGAACAAATAGCCACGAAAGTGTTGGATTTAACTAATACTTTACCAGAATGCTTCAACACGAATATTTCTTTCAATTCTTATCGACGAAATCGAGCAATTTACATCAGCACAGTCGATAGGCGGAAATAGTAGCGCTACTAGTAGTAATAGTAATAGATAGATAATATAGTAGTAGAGACGATATAGTAAGAGTAATAGTGATAAGAGTAAGAAGTAGTATAAAGGTATACGAAGCACGTATTTAGAGAGAGAGAGAGAGAGAGAGAGAGAGAGAAAGAGAGAGTAGAATAGAAAGAGCGAGAGAGAGAGAGAGAGAGAGACAGAAAGTAAGAAAGATAGTGACAGAGGATGGCATAGAATATAGTTACTACGTAGAAATGAAGCAAAGAAATCGAAAAAAAAATATGTGAGCGCGGCAGAAAGGGAACAGCTGCATAGATTGTAAACGATAATAATTGCAGCGCCGATTAATGAAAGTTAACGAGCCTAAAGTAATGGTCCAAACTAAAACGAGCAAACGCTCGATCGTACAAATTGTCGCGTACGCGTGTCTCATGTACGTGTGTCTCTTTTGTGTATAACTGTGTGTGTATGTGTTCCTCTTTTTTTCTCGATTTTTTTTCTTGTGCTTGCGCTTGTTCACTTTTTAAAAATTAACTCGTGCTAACTAAGCTCGTGCTCTGCGGCGGGAGTCCGTTTTTCTTCGGAGGGTCTCGTGACCCCAACGCTGGGAACTGAACGCGTCGTTTAATTAACGTACGTCTAGGAGTTAGAAAATTAAAAATTAAAAAAAACATAGTAGTAATAGTAGTGTGTGTAGTAATAATAGAAATAGTAAAAGGTACGAACTAGGGAATAATAATGAGTAATAATAGTAATAATAATGATTAAGCGCTAGGTTAATAATAACGAACGCTGACAATTTAAAAGTAGTAGTGGTAATAATAATAGTAGCAGTAATCGTGGGCGATTAAAAACCAAAGAAAAAAAAACACGAAAGAATTGTAAAAGAACGTTGTAGAATTAAGAAAGTAGGGTGACGCGATCGATTAAGATTACCGGAAGTCGTGACGGACGCACGGATTAAATAACGACGACGAATGGTCGCTCAAAGTCGGGACGGGGGGTGGGGGGAGGGCGCTCGCGTCGCGAGACGCATGAAAGCATCGAAAACACTGGGGCCCATAAGTGAGGCTCCGTTGTTTTCGTGGCGAAATTCAGATACTCCAACGTGGTAAAAGATTTTCTCTGCCCTTTTTCGCTCGAAACTTCTCCCCCACAATGTTTACTAAATACGACTAGCCAATCGTATGATTTTTGTTGAAAAATTTCACGCGTTCAGGGGACAAATGAGCGAAAAGGATCGCGCAGGAAACGACACTTCTGGGCCTGATCGCGCAGAAAACTTGCGTAATTCAGAAAATACTTTCCGCGGGGGGTGTCTCCTAATTGAGGTATAAAAATCGTAGCAGTAAATCGTGTATAATAAATCGCGTCGTGCCGAAAGAAGACACGTGGAAGAGCGATTGTGCCTACAATTCTGTCGAATGTCTTTATTTGGTATGGGTGTGGCGGATGTGTTGGTTGGATGCCGGTGTGTGTGCGCGTGAGTTTGGGCGTGTATAAATGCAAACGGTGAATTACGCGAGCGTCGGTGTAAATGCTTTGTAGGAATCGCCGATCGACATTGAACTATACATTGATCGAACCACTGCCATCTAGATCAATCGTAATTTTACCCTAGGCCCTGCATCTCTTTCTGGGTATTTGGGTGGCTCGGTGGTGAAAGCGCTAGTTCTGGATCTATTGTGAATTTAGATTCAATAGACTTCCTCTTTTAATTCTAAAAGCTGAGAATCTCTGAGAGCTAACTCAATTTCTTGTTTAATTTTGAAGGTTGAGATTTTTTTTAGATGCAACTTAGCCTTCTGCTTATTTTTGAAGATTCAGATTCTGTTGGTACTTATTAGTGGTGGATATTGAGAATTTCTCACTTAAAGTGAAACCTGTTCATCGCTTTGTCTAATTCTAAAACTCTGTCCACAAGTTTGACTGAACAGTTGGTACAAACACCATGCAACTCGCAACAACTATTTAAAAAGATACTAAGAAAATCCCTTTCAACACCGAAACCAGCAAATCTCACCCAAACTTCATCAAACCTGCTAGAACAGCGTACAATTCAATAACGGGCGAACGAACGACCAGAAACGATTTTACCTAGTCTCTGTCTCGTTTAACGGTGCATCGGTGCGCATGAACAATTTATCATAATTCCACTAATCTCTTCAGCCTGGTACGGTGTTCGGGTGACACAACTAATCACTAATCGTCGAACTTACTAGAAAGACCTTAACCGTAAAACGCCCGCTCTGACAATTGATCTCCTCCTACATTGTTCTCTCGTTTGTCGTACAAAAACAGAAGAAAATGATTTGTCTTACCGCCGGAGGCGAGCTGATTGTGACTTGCAATGCAATTCTTGTATCTCGATTTTGTTCACGTGGATGAACACGTCATCAACACAAGACTCTGTCTCTCTTCGACCTGAATACTGAACCCTACGATCGACGTGACGCGATTCCTTGCCATTTCCATGGACCTTTGCGCGCGGATGTGCGCAGAATCGCGACTGCCATCTCGAGGCGGAACGAAGAACGACTGGAAGAGAAGGGGAACGAAAGTGGGGCAAACTGGGCGAAGAGAAGAACTCGAAAACCGACAGATCCTCTTCGTTTTCCACGAAAACAGAAATCACAAGGCTGCTTGAAAAGAGGCACAGATCCTTCGGAACACAGAAACAGAGGTCTGCCTTTAATGCTGCTGAAACACTCGTGAAAGAAAATCATCGAAAGACCACTTTTCACAGAGGCAGGCAAGAACGCGAAACGAACTCGAAGAAAGAGACGGCCAACTAAAATTAAAAAGATTTTGCAGCAGCTTTTTTCGACGGCTCAGGGATTCGTTTTCCTCGTCATCAAATTATATATCGATACAGAGAATCGAGTGATTGTCGTTTAACTATACATAGTACTCGTTAAGTTTTTTTTCTGGAGGCTTAATTAGAAAGTGGGGTGGGGCTACTACACGAGTCTAACACGCTACAATTGTTTTTTCCATTATCATTTGTGTTTACAGCTTGCGACTTTTTTTATCTTGTTTGTTTGTTCGTCGACTTAACAACTACACCTTACATAATTCTCTACGTCTTCTCGCAACCTAACCTCGCCAATTTTAACGCTTCTCCACCTTGAAGTTGGATCGATTCGCGCCTAAGTCGAGGACACATCCTCGTTCTCATTTTCATTATCGTTTATTCCGTGTTTATTTTTAGGGGTCTTTCGGTGGGTTGTCGTCACGTCGGGGCTCGAGCAGTTTTCCTCTACCGTTTCCTGCCAATCGGATTCGCCTTAACATCACCCGTCCACTCCCTCTACTTTCGTTTTGGCAATACATATCGACGTTACAACACAACAGCGATTATAAACGACCAACTAACGACCAACGATCAATAGAAGTCGACGTGATCGAGACACCTGCTTCGTCTTGACGCCTTACGTCGGGTCTCTATGGGTGGGGGAGAGAAACTTATCCGCTGGTCACGTGGGACTTGATCTCTTGGTTCCTCGACGAGCTCCCCTGGGCGAGTCTAAACTCTAACGTGTGATTTCCATGGAAGAGAAAAGCAGGCAAGAAAATCACGGAATCACTCGGTTCAACAGGCACACCATGGAACAATCTCATCAGAAACCCATCGATCTGCTGGGGAAAGAACAGACAAACGACGAAGCGTTGAAACGGTCCCAAAGTGTCCTCTCCTAGAACCAAAACTCAGTGAAGACGGCAATCAGTTTTGCTGCGGGTGATATGTCGAGTTTCCAGGGGCACTGAATCTAGGGTGTATCTTCAAAGAGAACATTTGAAATTCCTGGACACTGGCCCAAGGTTGAAGAATTGAGGGGCCCGGGAAGTACTTTGGGACTGGCCCAACGCGACGGCTTTCACCGTGATACTCCTGACGTCGCCTATCTTGCATCTACGAAGACCCAATTGGTCTGGATCCCTCACGGAGGAAGTCGTGTTTCGTCTTCCTTCGCGCTGTGCTTCACCCTGTGTGTCTTTTAAATGCTCCCGCCTCGTGGGAAAACAGAAACATTCACCTATGTCAACAATCGACACCCACGTGTCCCTATCATTCTGTTAGCCTGTTGCGAACTGCTTAGATCGCGTCCCCCTCGCGATATCCTACCCTAGCGTCCACCACCACGGAGAAAAGTGTCGTCGAACAGCTCGAGATCGTCCTTTTCCCACTTCCAACGACAACCATCAACCTGCAGAGGGACGATCTTGGCGCTGATCCAGAGCTAACCTCAATTTGAACGACGCCTAAGGCCCCGATTAGGCAAGCAGACCATCCTGAACTCGAAAGATATATTATTTTACACGTGTTCACCGATAACTTCAATTAAAACACTGCCCATTCGCTCGATACATTCACTCGCGTTCACTCACCCCCCCCCCCTCTCTCTCTCTCTCTCTCTTTCTCTCTCTTCCTTCTTCCCATTTGTTCTCTTTCTCCATCTGTTTCGCTTCGGGTCGTGCGCGCGAGTCTCCTTCCTCTGCGTTAGCACTCCTCCCGTGTCCCTACCGCGCATTTACAATATATTCATATATAATAGACTAATCTTCTCTTCTAAATCATTACATAAACTGTAACGTCGTTAATCCTAGACTTATCAGTTATTAATAAAATATAGATTATTGGGATGCAGCCGCTGCGCACTTTTGGACACACCTGTTACAATGCGATATATCAAATATATATATAGTAAGAGATATACATAGTGTGTGTGAGCGTGTGTTCTGTGAGTGTTTAGAACGTGTGTCTGGCTCTGTGTGTGGTCGCCTGTTTTTGGCCGTTTAGCGTGTACATACATGCCTTCTCTGTTTATTTATAGTCCCTAATAAACCTCTGTAGGCTAAGCTTCGTCTACTGCGTGGCTGGAACCAGACCCCGAATTTCCTTGGTCCGAACAATCTTCCCTTTACTCGGCAATTATCATCGTCATTCTAACTCCCCCTCCTCCGCGATAGCGGGTGTTCGTGGTGTCGATCGGTGAAAAGGGATCGTTTCTGGATCAGGTCCAGCATCGACCCTTTGGGACTCGAGTAATTGCTATCCCAAGCCATGCTGGGCTGCTGTCAGGGAGTAGTTTTGCATAGAAGATGCTGTTTTCTTCGAAACGTTCGCGCTGGATAGAATCAGTTCGCGATCTCTTAGATTTGGTAAATACTTTAGTGTCCCTCAGTGGGCCCTGGTCAGTTGATTGTCACAGTCAGTGAGGTTAGGGTGTGGGCCCATTGCTGTCGCCATCTGTGGCTTTGCAATGGCCGCTTGGATAAAAATTTTGAATTGAATCGAACTAAGAATGATTAGATATACACTGGAGAAATTTTGGGGGATTCACTATCTAGAAAGCAGCTAGGCTTGACACTCATGTCCTATATCCCACTCTTTTGAACTGTCGGGTTATATTACTCGATGAGAAATATGATGGATTGCTTTCAAGGATATATGCGCTGGAAGGTTTTGATGTGGGTGTTCATATGAATAGAACTAATTTACAATTGTTTTCCTTTGTTAACGTTTTAGTATTTCTCAGTGGGGCTTGGCAAACTTGATTGTCACAGTCAGTGAAGAAAATGAATGTCCACTGTTTTAACTTTTTTCTAATAACTTGGACAAAACTTTTGACTCGTCATGATGGGAAAGAAACACAGCTACGAATATATATATATATATATCCTTCCGTCTGAGAAAACATGGGAAAACCTAGTGATGATACTCTCTAAACAATGTTCAACAAACTACTTCCCCTGACACTATTCTGCCCCCTTCCTTTTCGAAGATCTTCCTCCCTAATCCTCCTAGTTCATCGTCCACAAAGGGTGAAACCGAAAGGAGTGTCCACGGTGCATATTGGGATTCATCTGAACAGTACGCTCGCGTTAAATGATCAAACCATTGTGATCTTTCTCATCGATCATTGGTCTCTCTCTTTCTCTATCATATATAAAAATACGTCGTCTATATATGAGGAAGTTGTACGTTGAATATGCGCTTCTGTATATATTTGATATTAGATATAATAAGAACGACTCTTCTAGAATCCCGCAAGGAGTTTAGTTGGTCTGGAGAAATTTCGGAGCCTGAATATCTGCGACACCATGTAGCGAGTGCTGGCTATCCCAACCCTCACCTCGGCCCCTCTCAACCCAGCTAGAGATATAATCCATCTAAACCGTCTACAGGGTGCCTCTGTCCTTTCCAAAAGGAAGTTAACCCTTTCAGACGTTTGTCAAACCATTGCGAACAGTTGCTCGAGAGGATGAACGTAGCCTAACCTAAAACGTAAAAGGAGGATTATTTTTGTGACACAGTTTGAAGGAACAATAGTCGCTGTGTTTAGTTTGTGTATTTTGAGAACGACAGTCCTTTTTGAAAAGTATTCTTCCCGAAAGTATTAACCAGAGAAAAAGGAAGGCTGACCTACAGCGCCATCTACAATGGAACCAAGTTGTGCGATTCGTTCTGGACACCCTGTAGATAATTTACAACACGATAACGCTGCCCCGTTTTACTTATCGAATTGATTTCTTTGAAGCTTTTACTACTGTCCCTCATTTGCAAATTTATCTTTTTTGGCAGAAAAGAGGGAGCTGACCACTCCAAATCAGACGAAACAGGTGGAAATCACTGTCATTGCAATAAATGGTGAATAGAACAACTGTGTTAGGCGCGTTGTTGCTGATAAGAATTTCTAATTTTCAGGAGGAAATTGACAAGCTTTTTCGTATTTAATTGATGCAATTTTATTCCAATTATTTTTCAAATTTCCTGCACAGAGAATATTACTAATAATAACTGGGATGTACTAGAATACTTGCTGCTAACAATTAGGCCATAAAGACAAAATTTTGAGTGTTAATTTTTTTTCCAAATATCGGTTGATAAATTGTATTTGTAATTAGACAGTTTCGTCTTGAAAATCAAAGTTCTTGCAGCGTAACGAAATGATGGTACGAAATTATGAATCCCATGTCTATTTGTGTACGTGTGAACGTGTTTATGCGTGTGTGTGTTCGCGTTTGAACGGGAATGTGTCCGAAAATTCTTAGAGAACGCCAGTAAAATCAACACAGATCGATGAGACGCGGTTGCTGGAACTTCAATCGCGGCGGATAACGACGAAACCTCGAAGTTCTATTACTCGAACAACGCTTACAGGCTTTTCAGGTACGATTACGAGATATTGTGCCGGAATTACTATTGTGCGGAAGGCCTTCAACTGTTCCCTTCGCGCACAAGGAGGATTTTTGCGTCCTCGTGGAGGAAACCAGGACCAAAAACGGAAAAAAGCAGGGTACAGGTATTTTGTGCATTTCTGAGACGAGGCGCGAGACAATTGAAAGAGCCTGTATAATACTTAAGAAGAGAATACACGTAAAGCTAAAATACGTCGAAACAACGAAATTGATGATCAAGTAGACACTAAAAATTGAGCGTATATGTAAGTATTTTTAGGGAAATTGTTTTTGAGTCTAAGTGTGAATCTAACACGGAGATTTGGAAGCGCGTTTATTGGAACAAAAAAAAATGGTGAACTTCAATTCCTTATTCAATTAATAATTGTTTTATTAATTATTAATTGTAAACTATACTGACTGTGCTGCAATACACTGTTTGCTCAATTAATGTAACTAAATTTGATTTCAATAGTTCTATAGTAACTATGATAAAAAATATTTAATATTAAATTCTTATACGTAAATTTTAAGTATTAAATTTTTTGCATATTCATTTTCCAAGTCTTTACATTGTCAAGTAATTACTTTTAATTCGTAGTCAATAAATAAATACAGAAGATGTTATATTGGTAAATGGAAAATTATAATTGCTTCAGGAATTTTTAAAATTATTCTTTCGTTAGGTCCTCCATTTGAATCGAAGTTCACAAGGATAAAAGGGAAAACTGTTTTCCACTCTTACCATATTTAATTTCTCTATTTTTTAACTATTTTTTAAATGCACTTATGAAATAATTTTAGAAACACAATTCCAAAGAAGCGTCACTATTAGCAACATAAACTTCTGAAGCAACAAACTACAAGAAATTTAAGATCGATCCAGTAAATAAAGGACCCATTTCAAATGTAGTCTCCGATAAAGGAAGTGTCCACTTGATTATCAAAATCGAACCAAAAACCGGAACCAAACCCATTCCCCGGAAGCCACAGAAGAATCTCTATTCAACAGAGAAACAGAAAATGAAATGCGCGCGTATTTGTGTACCAAGTGTGTTGAAGTGTGACGAGCTAGCGTCTCGCACAGAGGACGCGTTTCTTCGCGTCCCGAGTAAGAATCTATAAATGCAGTCGTCGGATTAAATAATGTAAATATATCGGAGATTCGATAGACAGATCATAGATGCAAAGACTGGCCCCTTCGCTCATGCCGGCTACTCGCTACGTCTCTACTGATTGGTCGACTCTTGTTCCCCGCAGCCAGCGAGATTCAGCTCCAAACGATTTAGAACCAATGTTCAAGGGATCTTGTCTCTGACAGATCATTCAGATATAACTTAAAACCATTCTCAAACATCTGCAAACGTGTGGAATCATTAGAAAGTATTTAGAAACATTTACAAACATCAGAAAATGTCTGTAAAGGTGTACGAACTGTATTTCTGAAGCCTTGTGATACCTGCTGGAACCTTATGATATCTTCTGGGAATATACAAAATCACCTTGAATCGTTTACAACCGTCTGAAACTATCTAGAACTATTTGCAAGCATCTGTAAATGGGTTGTTAGGACCATTTCGAAGAATCTGAAGCCAAGATCCAAAGAATCTGATGCCCAAAAGATTGTTTGCATTCATAGATCAGTGCGTGAACGATCGCAAGGAACCTTTTCTCGCCTGGCTGGCCAGGAGATCCCTCCCTAGAGTTAACGGCTAGCCTACTTTGGCACAAACAACACTGCCCGGGCCGGCACTCGCTTTGTTAAATATATTTTTTTGTAGTTTTCTCTTTTTCTTCAGCATTCTTGCTTCTTCACCACGTCTCTCAGGTTTCATAGTCACTTTCTCTACTGGCTCAAGCAACAACACTCGTTCAAACCCTAGTTCTCCCATCCGTTCTCACGACAATCCTCTCTCGCGCAGCCAACTACTTCCGCTTCCCTTTCACGCACTTTCCCTCTGCTACCTCTCTACGATCGATACGTATATTAATAAGATTTAATTGACTCCAACAGAACGTCGGTTAGACAGAAATCGCTGGGTATCTGAGGCCCGTCACGACGCCACTGAACATACACGAGATTCGTCAGACGTCCCAGAGGCTGAACACATCTAGATCTCGAGAGACTGAGACGACCAGAGCCGCCATGACGGCCAGCAGAAGCCCGTTTTTATCACGACGCTACGACACTACTGATAATTTTCGCTTCTTGATACGAGGATCCGATCCTACGATCGTGTGTATGTCAAGTGTGTACGTGTTTGTGTGTCGGAGGTGCGTCACGCGCGCGAGTTCCTTGTGCTCCACGATACAAAACTCGTATCCCTTCGTTCTCTCTCCCTTTTCATCGCCCAGAAACATCCCCTCGGGCCTCTCCTCCATAATATATAATATATTTACGCTCTGCGGACTAACGGCTACGGTGTGTATCATAGTTTCATCGTTAAATTTACCTTATTATCTTACACGACATCAGCGGTTCAACGATTCAAACACAACAGACCTCCCCTAAGTTACACCCCTGATCGGATCATCCCATTCTACGTCGCCTATGGGGGGCGTTCTCTTTGCGTCGCCTGTCAAAAGGAATGCTCGGAGATCAGGAACTAATCGTCAACCGGACCAAACGAGGCTCGGCACACGGCAAACAGCCTGGCCGCCTAGTGACACTCGCGTCACAGGGAACGAGGATTCGCCGCGCCGAGCCATCTTCCAGGCGTTCCAGAACTGCCCGTCGATCTGCCCCACTAATACAAGTATCCTTTACGCATGTACAAACTCGTTTGTCTCTTCTTTTAATTAGCGATATGTTTAACGGTTCACTCCGCCTCCACCCTCGTCAATTATACTTGTTTGCTTACGATTAAGGTTCTACACAATCCTAAGCACCTATCAGCTAAGAAACCTGCGTCTGAACGTACGTGTACGTGTTTACCATGTGTGTACGTGTCGTGTATGGACGTGTCATTCCGCGTCTGTTCGTGTATCTGTACGTGTGCGATTAATACTTATCGTCGAACATACAAATTATAAAAATACCACCTTGCAACGACGTACGACAGTGCTTGATCCCACCACGCGGCCAGCCTAGCTGCGAAACCCGATCAGAGTCGACGGCCGAGACCCGGGCGCCGAGAATACTGAAGGTACAGCTTAGAAAAACGGAACAAAAAAAAAGATGAGGATCGGGTGGCTCACGGGAGAAGCATCGGTTGGGACGCGTGGCGGGAGAGACTTCGAACGATCGCCCGGCCCATCCCCTCTCAATCGATTGGTTGGCTCGAGGGAACGGGGGCCAGGCACCTCGCGAAAGCGAAAGCTGCTAAGGGTCCCGGTGTGACGCGTTAGCCTTAACGATTAATCTTAGTACCCGACAGTTAAGCCGTTCGTTCGCGCGGCCCCGAATGGGGCCCCGCGGAAATGACAGATGGCGCTCGCGGACAGGCCCACGGGGGCCTGACGTTATCGTGATTGGGCATCCCTGTTACGCGCTACTTTCATCCTCGCTCGCCAGAGGCTTCTTTCTCGACTGTGCACGTCGCCGTGTGTCGCCCGAAAACGTCGACAATCTCTTACAAGCTACCAACGACGTGTGCTTTGATCGATCTAAATGGGACAGCGGTCCCAATTCCTGTTTAACTTTTAAAAACCCTTAACGCGTTACTCAGTTTTTTTTCTGAAGGTGTGTAGCCGCTCCGCCGCTACCGGCTGGCGCGTGTCACGCTTGTAAAATATATAATATATATATATATTTATATATATAATATACCTTATACTTTAAAGATTAACTCTGTACAAGAGCCGAGGGCCCTTCACCGAGTCCCTCTTCGTACCCATTTTAAACCTAGTCTCTCCCTCCTTCCTTCAGAATACTCCTTTCTCTAATCGCCTAAACGGGAGGACACTCGTCCCCTCTCCTCTCTTTCTCTCTGATCGGTTCTGGCTTTCGCCTGGACTCGTGGACCAGACTAACCTACACCCGATTGCCCCCTCCCCTTCTTCCTCGTCCCTGGAAAGCCAGCACCAGGTGCTCTTGAACGGTATTAGTGCGCTTTACTTTCGAAAACAAGACTGAAATCTCTCTTTTGTATGCTTCTCGTTCGCAGCCCTAATCATTCTCTCCTCTTCTTTGCCGTTATTGTTTTCTCTTTACGTGTGTTTGTATTTTCCAAGTGTGTGCACGCGGTGGCGTGTCAAAAACCCTAGCGTCTATCGAATCGGATGCGAAAAAATAGAAATGGATACACGGTGTACTCGTTCGCATCGCCGAGATGGACTCGGTGAGAGGAAGCTGGGTTCTTCTTGCACTTCCCTATAGCGGGGGAAGTATGCGCGCTTCCCCTTTCGCGTTTCCGAGCCGGGCGCGATTCAAAGGTAGCCAGCCAATGACGTTGCAGCCGTCATGTAGAACGGGCCGGCAACTGGCTGGTACCATCGCGCGGGTCATCAGTCATACACTGAGCTGGCTGGCCAAAAAGGGACTAGGGCGTAGGGCTGGTACCACTGCCGATCGTTTGATTGGGACTCTTGTTAGATGTTGCTCTTGGAAAACGACACTCTCAGGTGGTTGGACTCGCTCAGCTGGTAGTTGTGCATTTTCTGGAACAGGTCAAGTACGAGCTCAGCATTGTTTCTTGCCTCTGGGAAGTGACATGTGTGGGAGAAATATGGTGATTTAAAAGCAACGGAAGTTATAGTATATTAGTCACTTCTCGACACCTCTCCAATTATGCATGACACCAAACAAGATGGCTACTTTTACGTGGTGTCAGTTTATCTTCCTTACTTGTCAGATTCAATTTACATATATTGGCAGCTTTGCTGGTAGAAATTAGATATCTATGTCTGTCGATATGGCACTTTTACCAAATGATGGGGAGAGGGTAGCTCCTCAATGACCGCGAGCGACCAATTGATTTTATACCGATTATAAGTTACCTTTTACATTTGCGACAAGCGTAATTAATTAACACAGTATTTCCTTTATCCTATTTAGTTTATTTTACTTTTGTAGAAGTAACTGCTTCTTCTACAATAAAAGAATTCTGAAAGTAGGCTCTTGTATAGTCTTTCATTTCTCAGATTAAATTATTGTGATAGTTGACTCCAGAAGGAACCGATGCTTATTTAATACAGGAATATTTATGTTATAGTAAAATATGGTGATTTGAGCTGGAAAATGATTTATAAATGAATATGCTGAAATTAGTATTTGATTTATTTTGGTCACTTGTGTTGTCTCCTAAATGTATACCATAATTACATTATAGCACATGTTTAAAGAAGAAATTTTTAATGTAGACAAGGAAGCAGCAAGCAATTATCATGGTTTTAAATAGAACTGGTCCCATGATGTGCAATTTTAATTCTTCACTTCTAATAACGAGATAATTAATTTAACCAAGATCAACTGGCACCAGTAACTAAATTAATTCAAGTTTTAACGAAATTTCGCTTTATAAATGGCGAATGCAAATGACCTCATCAGCAATGGTTCAATATAAAACAACACGATGATTGCAATCTTGGTCGAGGGGAACATGGAATTAACCAGTTTTCAACAATAACTGGATTTTATATAAATAACCGCATTGTACTCTAATTAAAAACTTTATATGCCTCATATCAGAGCCCTAATACTAATAATTTCCTACCTGACAGCTCCTATCCTACGATGCATAGGTGCCATAATAAGTTGCTGGCGCGTAGAAAAATGTTATTGAACAACTATGACTAACTCTTAATCAAACGGAAGCTACATATACAGTATGACCAGTTTATATAAAGTGGAAGTAATCAGAAACTCGTAGGATTGCTTGATTTAATGAAGAAAATGTAGCATTATGCTTGCCTTACCTCCTGCGAATAATTGAGTGTGTAAATAATTAATAGACAAATAATTATTTAACATTTATCTCACAAAACACGTTTTGGATTTGCTTTCGAAGAAAAAAATAAATTAACATTCAAATCATTGCAAAATTTCAGATATGTTACCCCTATTTAATAATAGAAACTTCTTTGTAACCTGAATAATTTTGGCAATAATTGCGTAGAATAAAACTGGGCATACCATATGAATTTCTCACAGAACATTTAAAACTGAACGAAGAAGGCACTTACAATTAAAGCAGCGACCGCATCGTCCATACTAGGCATCTGTATGAGCGCCATCTTTCTATCCTTCGGGAAGAACTTGAACGCCTTCACGGTGAAACCATTTTTGGTGAAGGCATCCCTGATTTCCTCCTCGGTCACAGTAGCACTGTAAGCAGCATTCAAAACAACCACATCTTAGAATAATCACAATCATCAGTGTCAGGCTCAATACTACATAGCATAACGTAGCACTCGTACTGGTAACGTTATAGGTAAATATACCGAGCAATAGTGAGGTTTGTGGGAGGAGTCAAGAGGAGGGGCTGAGAAACGCCCCATACAGCTCGCCAATCCTCGACTCTAGTATCGCCACGCCCACAGAATTCGCGCCTGTGATAGGCGGCCAAAACCTCCGCCCACTTTCTGATCTTCGGTTCGCGCGTGCGCATTACAGACCTCACTACAGCTCCATATACTCATACTTCGGTCGATAATACGTCTGGCAGTTTCACTTACGGAATATTCGATAAATGCAAGGTCGAGCTTGGTGGATAGATGTTCTGGTAATTCTTTGAACCAGGTTTCTTGAATCTGTGAAGAGGACTGTTGGTGTAATCCTTTGTCAGGCCCGCATCTGGCTGGCCCTCTTTCGGCAACTGAACCGTCTGATGCTTGCTGAGCATCACCTTGATCTGCTTCCCAAACACTCTCAGTTTGTCCATGTGTGTCAGTGCTGTTGCAAACAAGGAATTTTTTCAAATGTAAATCCATTCACAATTGTCACTTGTAATTAATAAATTCCGTTAAAACTTTTTCCCTCTGCAAGCATCTTGCTTTGCGTTCGTCGTGATTCGAAATTTTTCAACGACGAGGCTCGTGAGGGAAATTCTTAAAAAATAGTTACCTAAGTGCGCCTGATGCGGTTCGGCCATCTGAATCAGTGCCGAGTCCTTCTTGTTGTAGAGGATCTTCACACGCTGTACATCCCCGTAAACGCCTACATGCACAACACGCAAACATTACTTTTAATAAGCTCGAATCGCTCCCCGTAGGGGAGGAGGGGGCTGCTTTTCAATAATGTCGGCGTCTAAGGGTTGTCGAAGATGAACGGGACAATAAATTCGGTCGACCGAGACCGGGGTACGATCGGACTAAGACTTGGGTCATGCAACGGGGCAAACGGTTCAGCTGCACGTTTAAATATTCATAGAACTCTATGGTTTCATAAGAAGTTGATTATTTATGAAATCTCACCAAACCACCTAATGTTTTTGAAGATGATTTGTTACACATTTTACGGACGATCATGACAATACATTGAAAATATGAAACTATAGAGCTCCGACAACTGTGACACTTTAGTATTAACCCTTTTGGTGAAGGGGTTGAACGCTGAACGTTCACCCTGTGCGGGAGTCACTGGTCCCATATACTAAACCATAGCCGCTGAACGCCTATCGGCGTTCAACGCACGTTACACTTGATGTGTGTGAAGAAAAGTCTAGCACCCAAAAGGGTTATCGAACATGAGAAGGGCAGCTGAACCGTTCGACGCCCGAGAAGTGAGCACCTATGGAATTACGTAAAATAAGCGAAAGCTTATGTAATATTAAGGTGTCTGGAACTGATATTAATTAAAAAAATATATATATATTAACGAAACAATTTAGAAGAGATGCTTGGAAATAGAGAACATGAAAAAAATGTGTCGTTGACATCGATGATCATGACTGAATGGTGGATCATGTGAGCATGGAGTTGGCGAATGAAACAGCTGTAGCGATAAAATAAGTTGAAATCACGAAAATAATCGGAAAATTAAAATAAAAAAACGTTAAACGAGAATATCGGAGATATTGAGAATAAAATTCAGGAGAGTGACAATGATCGAGCTTTCTGAAAACGAGAGACACATTCAACAAACCTCCACATTGTTAAAATGTACCAAAAAAAAAAAAAAAAAAAAAAATAGAAAAAGGAAAAAGAACTTTGCGACATGACAACGTCGGAAGTGACGATCATGATAGAGACAAACATTTTCTGTTCGTGTTCAGATGTGTCGGTGTATCGTTCGATATGGAAAAAAACGACTGCGCTTCAATTTTATTTGCCCCGTCTCTTCACTCTCCAAAAGAATTGCTTGCGAACGATTCTTATCACACGTGGAAAGTGTGTCGCTGTTTCAGTGTGCTCTGCGTGAGTGTGTGTTTTGGACAGTGTCAGTGTGCACCCGCGCGTGTAAATATAATAATTAATAATGTAATATAATTAATAATATAAATGTAGAGACGTACCAAACAGGGTAAAGAGAGCGTCAGGCGTGACCATCTACACAGAGAACAGACAGAGTCCAGTCAGTAGTCAGCGAGTATAATAGGATTCAATGTATAGTGTTGGCACACGCGCACAAGTTTCACGATTGACATTCGTTAGACTCTTCAGGGCTTTCCAGACCTTTCGCCGTGGTCTAAAATACCGATTTCGAGCCGCGCCATTTTTTTTTATAAGAAGATTCTTTGAGTGAAGCTCGATTGTTTAACAATGAAATGGAAGGTGAGTAATATCGAGTTATAAAATTAACTAGTAATAACTTTTAAAAAATCTAGTGGTGGCAATTTTTTGCAAAATGTCGTTTTTACTAAAAAAAAAAAAAAAAATAGGTGTTTTGTAAGAATAATTAAAATTGTACGTTGAGATTTATTTTCAATGCTGATGTCATAAGAACCATATAGGTAATTTCGAAAACTCAAAAACCTCTATTTTTTTTTTTAGAAGAGGATATCTTGAAGCTTTCATATTGGAGAGTAGCGAATACTGCATTTGATGTTTCTAATTTTCTCTTTTTAGATTGTGGGGAATATTTGAAGAGTAGTAAATGTGGATTTCAAAAATGATAAATTGAGAATGCAAAACTGTTAGTGAGGAAAATGAATATTCAGTACAAAAGCAGTCTACAATTTTAATTTCCCTTCTTATTTTATGACATTTTGAAACTGTTATATTTCAAAGTAGTGGACATATTAATTTTGAATATTGCAATCGATGCTTTTAACGTCTCATTTATTAATTAAGGCAATATTATCAAAGAAATAATATTTCCTTAAATTTAGGACATTTTGAAAGTCTTACATTCGGAAACAGTCTACACATTAATTTCAAATTTAGCCTACAATGTATTTCAATTATGAAAGAAGCGAAAATAAATTTAAGAATTACAAATTCTAACCTATTGATTTTTCTTTTTAAATTTACAACACCTCGAAGCTTCCATTCACAAAAACGTAAAATATTATCCTCAGACGTCACAGAAAACTTTAGCAATTTATTTTTTAAAATATAAATTTTTCATTCAGAACCATTCAAATTTCGCCTACAAGAAAATAATTTCCCACTTAAAAATCTTTTCAGAAGTCACTAAAAACTTCCCCAATAATTATAAAACAGTCTATTTGATCTTGAAAAAAGGGACAGACGTATATACACGTCTACAAGGTAAAAGTCACAATTCCCCCATGACGTGTTACGTACTATACACTGTTCGAGGCACGGCTCGCAAATCTGCCGACGTAAATATACGTCGGCGACAGCGAAAGAGCTGGAATTCACTTTTCCGCTCGATTTTCCTTCGGCTGTCAGCCCTCCGCAATCGTGATAGGAGTGAGAGCAGGTAGAGGTGGGGGATAAAAAAATACAGAGAAAGAGAGAGGGTAGAGAAGCAGAGAAACAGCCGGGGGACTTTCTCGTCAATATGAATCCCCCCTTGTGGTTTCGTCGTTTCTCCGTAACGTTGCAATGATTTCGCGTAGAGTTAAAAAAGGAGAGAGAGAGAGAGAGAGAGGGGAGAAAGAGAGAGAGAGAAAGAGAGAGAGAAAAGAGAGAGAGAGAAAGAGAGAGAGACAATAAAAATACACACTCGATCGTCTGGTTCGTCGGAGGAGGAAGACAGAGGGATCTTCTGGAAAAAGCTTGTGCGCGCGGCGCAACGATAGTAGTACACATAGTTATAGTACAGTAGTGATAATAGTTGCAGCTGCGAGGTGTGACGTCGACACACAGTTTTCTTAATGAGGCGCCTTTCGTTTCTCTTCCAGAGGAGTATAGTTAAAGTTGTTGATAGTCGTATAGCTTTTGGCACAGATGCTTGGATTTTGTGAAGTTTTGTATTGGAGAGCAGTGTACATTGCCATCGACGTTATTAATTATAGTTGTTTAAGGTGTGGGTGATGTTTTAGGGAGAGTAAAAGTAGATTTGTGCGATGCAAGATTGTACGGTGGAAAAATAGAGTTTAGGGGTAGAAGTGAGACATGAGTTTGAATCTTTGTTTAATTGAGGATATTTTGAGAGATTGATAATTTGGTATATGAACCAATTTTGAATGTTGCTTCGCTACTTTTAAGTTTTCATACTTTCCTGTATATCTTGAAAACTATAGTAGATATAAAAAAATGAGTAGAATGAAAATTCAACGGTTTTTTATGCTCTATAAAATTTAACTATAATATCAATTTAAACAGTAAAATGTTCACCACCACAAGTTTTAAACAATTCGATTACATAGTTTTATTTGTTTTCAATTCCACCGAGCTCTGCGCCAAAATTTCGAGCTTCTCATTTTCAGGAAACGAAAGACGCCCCGTCGGAAGTAACGTAGCCGGCAACGCTACGAATTACTCAGGAACAGAGAATGGTGAGAACACGTTCGGGAACGATTTCTATATGTGTTTCGAAAATGAGGGGGGGGGGGTGGCAAGGGGCGGTGTTAATAATATATAAAGGGGGGTTCGTGACATAGAGAGGGCACAGACGCATCGAGACCTCGATTTTCCCTGCCCTATGAAGGAGACACTCGCTCGATACTCCCATTTCCGATACACAGAAACGAACAAAAATAGAGGGATATCTACGAGAATAAAAACAGACACGTGAGAATGAGAGTAGAAAGAGTATCGAGGTTTGTTCGGCAAGAGAAAGTCGAGTCGAGGGACGGAGTAACTGCAAGGGATGCCTACGTAGCGCTACGTTATAATTAAGTCGTTATATTTGGATTAAATTTGTGTACGTACGTACCTAAGCCAGTCTCGTGTACATTGGCGGACGCTGAGAGAAATGGCTGGGCCGAAAATCGAGGTTAGGAGTACCCAGTAATGCTGAAGCCTCCAATGCGCATGCTCAGACGTCAGACAGCCCAGTGGGCGGAGTCAGACCCCGCCACTCCCACTACGCGAAGTCTGTCCCGAGCAGCGATGACTAAATTCACGATCTGGCGGTCGATTTTTTGTCTTATGCTTGGGCATGCGCATTAGAGACTATGTTATTGCTTGGTGTACCTATACAGCTAGAAATTTCTCCGTAGATTTTTTTTTGAAAAACAAAAATGGTTTGTAAATAAGAATTGAAAGTTAATTTTCTTTGAAAACAGAGTTTTCCCAAGGGTATTAAAAAAGTTATGGCTAATTTAATCTTGGACTCCACATAAAATGTTATACTAATAATAATATTCAAATGTAATTTGATTAATTTGGTTTCAACACCTCATATACGATGATAAAACGTCCGTTGTAAACAACGGTTCATTTTCAGCAATTTATAAGGATTTATAAATTTATAAATTTTTCATTGATGAAAATATTTGAATGAAATTTCAAAAACCCACCGCGATTTAACGCAAGAAATTAAATTGCATAGTTGGGTCTGCCCGATCCTGCGGAACAATCAATCACAGAAGCTGTAAATTTAATGATGTCAATTGCAAATTACTTCCCATTCTGATGATTCCATTGAACGCACGCAGGAATTTCATTCCATTCATATAACAATTTCGTGGGCCATTTCTCTCAGCGTTAAACGAAAATTAGCCTAATCGAGAGTGCACAGTTCGTCGACCGCGAGCAAACGATCATCGTTCTGATCGTTAATGTCGATTTCTCTCAACATCGCGTATCGACGATTCTGCGCACTTCGATGGGTGACGGAAAAACACGAAGAAATCCATTTGTTATGTGACATTCGATGCTTTTCGAAATTTCGTCGGAATACTTATTTAGAAAAAATAATAACTAAAATTGGAACAAATTTTGGGAAACCGGCAAATTATTAATAATTATTTCATGAATATTCTATTCCAATTTAAAGAACTGATCCTAAAATATAAAAAAAAGAAAATATAAAATATATTAAGATCCTCAATAAAATTTTCGATAATTCTACAAAAATCCATCTATCTGCAATTTCTTTTATAGAAAAAATTACAAATTCTCTAAAAAATTCACACATTTCCCAATTTCGACTTCTTTTTACACTTAAAAAACATCCACCTTTATCTTCTAATTTCGTCAAAATCAGCTTTCCAACATCCCATAAACTCTAAATCACCAATCGGTTTCCAAAAATCCCCAAAATGGTCCCTAATTTAACGCGAATCTCATGAACCTTTCTTCGTGCTTCCATCTTGGATATCCGTGTCCTCAACACGTTCGTTCAGCAACGATTCGCCGGACCACACTTCCGGTAGCACTTACCTCTTCGTTCAGATTGCTGACGAGCAGTACAGCGGAGGTTTGCGCGTTGGTTGGCACACGGACTCCGAGGCCAGCCGCTCCCAGGGGGAAGCCACCCAGGCTTGCCAGCCCCCCAGCGGGTGGTACCCCGTTGTAGGGCCCCGCCAAAGGCGAGGGTAGGCCGTGCATGGCCGCAAAGGGCGTGGGCAGCACACCCGGTGCCCCTGCAATGGACTCTACTTCAGGAAATTTACAAGGTATCGTTAGCATCGTTTGTCAAAACTTGTATGCTTTTACATGCAAGAATTATTTATCCTATTAACCCTTTCACTGCTGTTCACTTCCACAGGGATCCCATGTTGTTAGAATGAGCATTGTTCTTCCTTTAAATGGGTGTTCAATGTAGCTAGTTTCAATGGCTGATAGAAATATGATGAAATTTGATTTTATATTGATTCATTTTACTGTCCTAGGGACATTTATTGACGTATATAAAGGACTGGTTTAATACGAAACGGGATGATTGTGAATAAATAAATAAGTGGAAAATATGGAATAATATTCTTAGGAGACTTCGTTGGCAGACTGCATGCAACAATAAATATAGTGCAAATATGTAAAACGATAAAATGAATCCTTACGCGCAAATAACTCGAAGTTGTATAATTACCTTTTTTCGAGCGATGTTTTGTTCGTCCAGAAAATCAGGTTTGAAAATCCATCGAGAATACGAAATACTCGATTTTCTCGAAAACAATGCCTCGATAAAAAAAGTTATTCTACAATTTTATTTCGACTTGTTTTTCCACAACGATTCATTTCATCCGCAGTTGTGCGATATTTGATATTTGAGGTATCGACAGCAAAAACCGACTACTAACCCGCATTGAAAAAAAATTCATTTTTCCTATTGTATATGATTAGTACAGCCTATTGGAATACATTATTGCTACTAACTGGATTTCGGAAAAAATTCATAGTCAAAAGCGTACTTAACAAATATTCCAAGTCGTATATCTTGAAAACGGAGGCCCAAATAAAAAAATGTTTCCGCATATTTTCGACTTATATTTTCATATATATTACTATAATTACTATACTTTCGTATATGTTACTATACTAAGCGAAAAAAGGCTGTTGGGTTTGAAATTTTGGAATAAAAGAGAATTTCAATATATTTTATCGAACACAGAAGTGATGCATGTAATGAATGAAGGTGATAAAATCAACTGGTCTCTTGAGGCCACTCCCTACCACTACGTCAGGCGTAGCTTAGCTTGTGCCAGGAGGCGCAGCATGGTGGGGATACTACTGCACTGTGGTCGGGTTAGCTCCGCCCCAGTGAACTTGAGCTGCCAGTGGATTTTATTCCGACTATACGATGTGTCTGCTTGTCATACTAGGCGATTTGTGTGCAAGTTCTTCGCAGTGAAAGGGTTAATTGTTTTTTTTTTACGTGGAGACAAATATAATATAACAAGAAATATGTAGAGCAGTGATGAGATCAAGAATATTGCAGCTAGTATTAAAACACCAGGAGTCCGTATATGAGTAGAGTAAAAAATAATACAAGTGCTGGAAATGTAATTAAAAAACAATGAACTTGATCATATCACTATTTTAGACCCTTCACTTTCACGAAGATACGAAAAAAGTTTGATTCCGTCAAATAGAGTTGAAAAGTTTGTAATTTTGATACTAGTAAAATTAAAGGGGTGATCCTGTGGAATATCAAATGAAATTTAAAGTTTTCTTCACAGCTTCTGATTCACTTATTAACATTTATAAATCCCCTCCTACACTATACCTATTGGTAGCAAACAGAATGTGACGGCCTAATTAAAGATCAAAGCATTAACTAAGAATTCAACTTCTCACATAAACATTAAACTTAGTAAATATTAAAAATTTAACAATCTATAAAAAAACACAATATATTTTCAATCGTAAAGAAACACGCAGCAGCTCAAAGTGATCTTTCCCAATGAAGTTTCAACCCTCCATCCACAGCAGCTCCATCAAGCAAAAACGTCCAAAAGTACCTCTCTCTCTCAGCATCTAAAAAATTCTCCCGGTCAGTGTACTTAACTTAACCCGAAACAACAACACCAAACAAAAAAGGAAGAAACACAGGGGAAGGAGCTAAACGCGAGGAGGGGCAGGCGGGCCAAAGAGGAAAATCAAAACGGTGGTTGTTGCGTCATCGATCGACGTGAGGGTATCACGTTCGCCAGGTTGTGGTGCAATTAATTAATTTACCCGAGGAAATAATACCGTCTGACCGGGCGCAATTCGATCCCGCACGAAAATGGAGCTGAAAACGAGCGGCAAATTGGAGGGAGGGAGGAGGGGTGGGTGGAGGGGGTGAGACTCGCGCGCCAGTCACGAAATAACAATTTATCATAACGTCCGAATGACAGGAACGGGTCGGTGTTGCTATTAATATAATTAATTCTAATGGACTGAACGGCACGGAAATCGCAACGCTAATTGATCGATCGATTTCCCGGGCGGGCTCGTCGATCCACGTAATATGTTACGAGCCATGTGTGGGACATGGCGAAGGCGATGTAAAATTTAGTAGTGCGCGTGTAGTCGATTTTTTTAAAATTCTGAAACGTCCATGTCAACGTTTCAACGTTTAGTGCGCTGAGGGTGTGACGTAAAATGGTGGCCAAATTTTGTGAACCTATGTTGTCCATTTTGAGGCACCGAAAAAAAATTTACTATTGCGTGTTGGGAAGCGGTTCTATTTTTAGTTATAAATATTCTTTTCACATGGTTGGAACTTGCAAGGGGCATAGAACGCTCGTAGAGGATCGATTTTACTTAGGAAGTAGAAGCTGAAGCCCCCGCGGGCTGTTGCGAGCGGAATAATGGAAACACACAGGATAATAGAGGGCTGGAGTAAATCCGCGGTGGAATTCAATTTTCATAATGGAAAAAACCGGCACACGCTCTTGGAAATTTCCTGTTAAACCTGCGGCCCACGGGCAGGGTTGCAAACTTGTTCGAGATTTAATTTCATAGATACTTCGCTGGCTCGAGACAGTTGCTGCCTCTGGTATTGTGTACACGAGCTGTTATTATCGGATCGCCCACTTCCCCTGGTGTTAATTAGATTTTACCTGGGCGATGCTATCGTTTCTGAACTTGCCAGCGAATGGCGGGAAGAATGGCGCGGATGAAAGTAAAAACTGTGATATTACCGTAATGACAGGGTCCAGGAAGAGGCAAGATTTTGTGGAACTC
This sequence comes from Andrena camellia, assembly GCA_029448645.1. Taxonomy (NCBI): domain Eukaryota; kingdom Metazoa; phylum Arthropoda; class Insecta; order Hymenoptera; family Andrenidae; genus Andrena; species Andrena camellia. The sequence continues at coordinate 900,775 of CM055681.1, read as the reverse complement.
GAGTGATAATCCGAGGTGAAACACTTTGACTAAATGTTCACAGACAGAAAACGGAGCATGTAAGAAATAATAGGATTCAAAATATTCGTTTGGTACATTCTTGTTTGCTTAAAATAAAGGAGAAGTTCACTTTGAGATGCTCTGCTTCGTAGACCTGAGTAATTTCATGGAAAGCAATTCCTTATTTAAATGAAATTAATATTGTAATCCTGGGTATGGACTATTCAGTATCAACTACAGTCGAAAGAAAATAAAGTGGTCCCTCAAGGCCACGTGGGAGGAGCCTCCCCAACACAGTGTCGACATGGGAGTGGCATGTAATAATTTAGAGTGGGGGAACTGGCCTTGAGTGGCCACTTGCTGTTGTTTCGACTATACTATACCACATATCACACTCTTTTCACTACAATAAAAAGGAATTATTTGGACGGCTTTTTGAGTCTAAGCACATTCTGTATATCTATCAAATATTATTCACATGTGCTTCATTAAAATTCGTAAAAATCTTTGGTACTCACCGGGTATTCTGGCGCGTGGCTGTGACCCAGCACCCATCAGCAACTGTGGAAGGAGCTCACCACCGAGAGCAAGGGATGCTGCGTCTAAGTTCGCGTCGCCAGTGGGGAGGGTGGGATTGGTGTAATCCCTCGACTTGTCGTTATTATATTTCACGTTCAGATTCTGCATCTTGCTGTAATCGATGCGCAGTGTGCAGCAGGAGTTGTAGATGTTCTGACCCTCCAGCGACTGAAACAGAGATGAAACAAAGGATTTTAATCTAGGAACGCTATGTACATATTTCGAAATTCTATGAAAGTTTTATTAGAACGATTAACTAATTTAGCAACGCAAGCACGTGGAAATGATCACGACCATACACCGATCGGAGTAACCGGTTAATTCAGACGCACGGGCGCAGTCGCGAACACCGCCGTCGCAGATAGGAGGGCGCAACGATCACCTAACCTAAAATTCCATTTTCAACATTAGGATTCCTTCTATTTATAGTCGATATTAGAGACAAATCTGAACAAGTCTTTCTTTCAATTATAATATATAAGAAAATAGATATTAAACTTCATTGTTTTATGTCATGAATATTGACATTGAAAGAATATAATTGCAAAGAATACCAAAGGAAAAAGGAAATTGTTTCAAATAACCTGCAACCCTCCCCCCCCCCCCATAAGATAAGGTAAAGAAAACACATTAAAAATAGGTGTTTCAGAATATATTTATAACTTAATAATAATAAAAAACAAAACATGACAACCCCTCAGATATCACTTCGCGACCCACAGATTGGGAACCACTGTTCTAAAGTTTCTGTGTTTAGTAGTGACCGGGTAACATTGGAATTCACAACAAACAAGAAGTTTTTACGGTAACTGTAAAGTTTTCAGTATAACTTAAATAAGTTATAATCACCGCACTTCTTACCACAATTATACCTCATTCCCCAATTAAATATACGCGATCTACCCCACCAAACTATACAACGATCCACCAATCAACCTAATTAAACTCCCATCCTGCACACTCAAATTACCACAGAATCCAGGACCCCCCACCGAACGAAAGCCAATTACTTCCACAAACGATTCAACCGAAATCACCCCCTTCCTTTGATCCCCAACCTCCGGTCACGAGTCACCAAATCACGGCCAAAAAGTGTGACCCAAAGCAGACCTAAGTGATCGCCTAATCAGCCGTCCGATTATCTCTGTATGGCGATAAAACGCGTTCGAGTGGCATACCACGAAGAGATGGAGCAACGTGCCACCGGAAACTGGCCCTTTTGCCACTGGTCTATTTGATCTCCATTAATAACAACGACTGGCAGCGCGCGCCTAATGCAGTTGCAGCGATGCAACCTGGCTGGAAAGACGCGGTCTAATTACATATGCACGTTGAACCCTGGGTACCTGCAGGCATCAGCGCGCGCAAACACACACAGGCACACGGACGGGTACGCGGTCAGCAAGCGCCCGAGCAAACCTGGCCACGTGTTTGGCCTGCGTACGCACCGCTGGCCCTGTATTGTTACACATGCACATGCATGCGCGTACATTCGACTGTATCTCTCTCCTCCGGCCATATTTACACGGGCTAATGAATTTCATACATAATTACGAGGGCGGTTTGCGTACAGGTGGCCAGCGGCGATGACGTGGGTTAAGGCTACCCCTTCGGCGGACTTGCGAGCCCTTCGCAGGTATCATAGGACGAGAGGAGTTAAATGGCAGAGGACTCTGCGTCAGGAGTCCATATTATTACGGGGTGGTTTTCATGCTGATTAGTCAGTCCTTTAACGACGGACGTCCTAACGCAGCCTTGGTCACTTCGGGTTAGTATTCCTGACCCCAATTCCAGGCTTGAGAAGTAATGTTCGAGATAGAGTCAAGGTTCTGGGTTAGGTCCTTTTAACGATAGACGTCCTAACGTGGTCTAAACACCCTGTTCCAAGAGAGACCGACTAGTCTGTCGACCAATTTTCATAGACTTTCCGCAGTTGATGTCGGCTTTCAGTAGTTATTGGCTTCGTCTCCATTAACACTTGACCTATTTACCAATCGCAGGTGGGATTATGGGGACAAGCTGCGCGGAAGAGGCCTGGTCTCTTGTGGAACAGATAGATCACTTCAAATCTCCATGATCTAGTGTTCCTGATCTCAGATGCAGACTTGGGAAGTGATGCTTAGATCTCCAATAGGTGCTTCCACCTGTCAGTTCTCAAAGCAGGAGGATGCCTTTTCTAATGTTATCCCCCCTCTGGTTCTTCAGTATACCCTTTCATTTCACAGGATGTATGAAACAAGTTGCTCGACTCTGCGCTTGAAAATTAATCGGTTACCAGGAAATGTTAACGCAAAAGCTGCCGCGAGTTCTCTGACGCTTAGAGATCTGTTTCGCAAACGGAAAAAAAGCCACGCACGCGGGGTTCTCTCCTCTGGCCAAACTATTTTCAAAGCTTGACGCGGCTCGTTTCAGCCGGTCATGATATTAAAATAATTTAATTCCGGATAACCAGGCGGCAGGGGGCGCGTCGACGGGAGGAACTTTGTTAACCCAGATTGCGTATTCTTTGTACGTCAGCGAGCCGCGGCTTGCCATTTCGGCCCGCTGATGGGAAAAAAACGGGAATATTGTGCCTCGGATTATGCACATTCTCGCGTCTCTAACAGATTTTTAATGGATTTTCAGCCCGATTTCTCTTTCGCGCTGATAATCAGTTTGAAATTGTACGGGTCTCGCTCGTTGCTCAGCAATTAATTAACATAGACTTGTCGCGCTCGCGCAACAACGAACGTTGATAATTACAACGCTTCCTGGGGATTCTTTCGCTGGAATTAATGGGAAATTAACAAACAATGTCCTCGCTGTTTCGATATCTCGAATGAAATCTCCGTGGGCCCCGCCCCGAGCTGTAAGGGGAAAAGTTGGGCGAAATGAATTTGAAAATCATACAAAGGGAGCCCGTAAAATATTTACACGGCGAGTACAGTGCTCGCGACCGATGTTACGTGGAATTACATGGAAATTGAAATTTTTACGTATTGCTGAATATCCCATTGTGAAAATTCTACCGAGCTCTTCATATTAGAACAATCACATTTCTTCTATTGATTCTTCTGGTCGTCTGATTCAAAACCAGTACTGTTTGAACCAGTTTTATAGGTCATTCGGTTTAAAGGTGAATTGGATAGACTGTAAAGATTACGCAATCGAGTATCGGGGCGTGGTCACTGGCCGGTTGCCACGCCCACATTTCCCGCCCCTTCACTTAACTCCTCCCACCGACTTCATTATTGCTCGGTAGACCTACACTTCCTGCCCCAAAATAATTAATTTAAGACACTTGTAAATATACTAACCCCTTTTAAGCTAATTGGCATGATGAGACAACAATTCCCCGTGCTCTAAACAAAGAAATATGTTAAGTAGAGGTGCCAATACGCAATAACAAATTTCTCTTTCGCTCTTTTTTACAAGAATACAGTTATTCACAGTTAGGGTTAGATTTGATAACATCGCAACCGTCCTTGAATCACACTTATTAACGCCACATATTAAACTTTAAAGCTTCTACATTCTGTTTTCTTTGTTTTATTACTTATGTATGCTACGTATGTATTATTATTATCATTTCTATTGTTCAGGTTTGAAAATTTTTTTCGCGCCGTGGCCAATATGACGTGCCACGGATTCGATTTTTTCCCGCTGTATCGAATATGTCGACAATGGCAGAGGACTCGTGCGCCTCTGGAACGACCAAAGAAATTCGATTACCTCTGCAGAGATTCCGCCCATTATTTATCTCGTATTCGCCCCGCCTCCCTCCACCACGCCAAACGAAAATCCGTTTTTTCTTCCAGCAAACGCTTCTACCCTCTTTGGACGTGCCCGTCGCAACCGGAAAAAGCCTTTGTCGGTTCGTTCCTGCCGGGGGGCTCGCGAATGCGATTTTGCAATTTAGCGGAAGTCACAGAAACACGACCACAAAGCGACCGGAAGGTGCAGCCGAGCGTTTTGCGAACTAAACCCCCTCCCACTCTTGAAAAAGCCTGTATTGTTTCGTATCTTGTTCCCATATTGAGTGAGGCCGCGCTCGCTCGTCACCCTTTCCAAGGACTGCGCGGGAAATTTGAAATTATTGGAACGATAATTGTATGAACCCAAAATTTCGTGGAAGTCTGGGATTTTAATTGTGCTAATGGTGATTACTGATGGATTTCAAGGGGCTGTGGAACTTTGAATATACCAGGAAAGTATGAAATTATTTTCAATACTATTCGAATCGTGAAAATGGTTGAAATTTTGGCGAGTCTTTGGCTTTTTGTTTTATGTATACTTGATGTACAAGTCAGTAGTAATGGAAAGTGTTATTGGCATAGTTCTTTTCCCTTTTTACGAATTAACAATAAAATACTTATCAACAGTTGAATAGTGCAAAATTTGTCTTATTTATTTTTGTCATGTGTTTTGATTACCTAATAATAGAACTGATTTGAAACAGAACAATGATAAACAGATCGCCCATCATAATGACAAAATGAAAAAGTATGGGAATTCTTTTGAGAAGTTAAGAGAAAGGATTAAGCAACATTTTTAGTTGAAATAAGCCATTTCTTTCCAAACCTATTAATTCTGAGGAAATCTTGTATCAGAATAAGTGCTTGCGAAGCTTCACACCTGAATATTAGATATATTTCTTCTGTTATTGTTGTTGCGCAATTCGAAAACATCCACTTTCCAACCACGTAGCCTGTACAACCAATCAGACTGACATCAAAGGGAGAATTAATTCGTCGGTGAACAACATCGTTTGGTGACATTTTTTTATATCAACCTGGAGAATCAAGCAGCGTTCAAAGAGGCCCCCGCTCGTTTATTTATTTTTATCATTAATCGTAGCCGACTGGAGTTTTCGTTCAGCTCGCGTATAGATTACAATTTCGGGGTAATTAACGATCCCACGCGGAGCTTGCTTTTTTTTCCACAGGCTAAACCCTCTTCCCCGCTGCCGAGAAAAGTTTTAACGAAGTGGGCTCGCCAGGCAGATTAAAATAAGTTGATTTATGATGTATGTTTCGTGCTGCTGCGTACACACGATTTCCCCTTCTTTTTCATTTGGCTGGTTCGGTGGCCAAGCTGGACGAGTGCGTGTAGCAAACCTGGATAATTGGAGCATGGAGCATAGCGCGGATCGTGGTCATTTCCGTCGTCAGTTTGGTGGATTGTAGGAATAAGTGCTATAGATCGATTTAAATTCTCTTAATCCTCTATTTTTTTAGGCGAGAAATATAGAACTGTTTCAGGAGAATGTTACAACCCTTGATAACCATTAAGGGGAGGTGCCACTTTGGACGCATGAAAATCAAAGGTTTATTTAGCAATTTTTTTTCTATTAAATTATGAACTCAATAGAATATCTGATTAATGGCATTTATTATACATCTCTTGAAGATTAAAAAAAAAAATTTAGCGATGCTCGGCGCGGATCTCTGATCTGCTGTTCCCTCGAATAAGAAACGCAAAACATTTTTATGGAAATGGTGAGTGTTTTAAGAAAAATTGTGATTTTTAGCAGAAAAATTTGGTTACAAAAATGTCTGTAGCTAAAAATATTTTCAAGCAATCGTAAAATCTGTATTTACTTCTTTAGATTTACATAAAAGGAAGATTCTTTCAAAATTCCAAGTCAATCGGATGAATAGTCTCCGGGGTCCGCGCAACGCCGATTGGCGGAGTCGATTGTAAAGGACCTTTTGACGCGTTTTGATCAATTTTTGCAATACACGTGATGAAACTTTTCAAGAAATAAATTTTCTCCTTAACAGGACCCTCATTCTGATCACCCTTTCCTCCCATTTTTCCATAATTACCATAATTTCCCACGGCACACATACAATTCACCACAAGCAAAACAAAAAAAAACGGCAAATTCGCCAGTACAAACAGCGGAGGGACTATCCAGTGCGGAAAATATCTTGCTCGTAAATAGAAACCTAGTAATTACTTAATTACTTAATTAATCTACCCGCGGTGAAATATACCGGGTGGCAATTAAAATTTGCATTATTTTCGTCGTAGCATCTGGAGCTACGGATGCTAATGGATGACACGGTGTTTCTGAAAATATTCCACGAAAAATTTCGATCTGTCCCGAGGGACAGCGCAGGATAAACGATGTCGGACGCGCCTCGAGAAGCAACTCCATATGCACCGTCGAGATACGAAAGGCGAAGAATATAAAAATATAAAAGAAAAAGGACGTAGAGAAATGGGGGACGGTGGGAAAAAGCTCTAGCGGATACTTACGAGTTTAGCTGTTTGCGCTGACAGCATGTCCGCGTACTGTATTAGTGCCTGGAAAGTACCTGAAACAAAGAGGAACAGGAATGTTAGATAAAACGGCAGAAAAATAAAAATGTTTATTTAACCATTGCAACTATTTAACAACAGATTTGATAATATTTTTGATAGTGAAACTGAATTTGCGGAACAGAAAACTGAAAAAACTTTTATTTCTTAGGAGATTTGTCAGAGTGGTCAGATTTCAGAAACTTATGGTGCAAACTCGTAAAAGGAAAAGCTATTTTTAAAGAGTTTTTTCTGCGTAGATACAACATATAATGCAATAAATCTTTTTGGTATTTATTAAGCTACTCTTATATTATACAAAAAAATTTAAAAGAGTTTTTAATTTGTTTTAAAACTATACACGCGATTATCTCAAAACGACATTTTTTCAACTGCAAAATACCCACGGAATACCCACGCGTTCGATGAGTATTTACACGATAAAGCAAATGGTGCAACCATGAAAGGTATTTTTTCCCAGAATAGAAAATACGTCTGAACCTCTTTCGAAAAAATGTGCTCGCCGCCGCGGGGCATTGTCGTTTGATTTCCGAAGCTGAAGGCAGGTTTCGCAGCTGAAAATTAAATAAAGCCGAAATTAAATGGAAATAAAAGGGTCTCGATTCGTGGTAATATGTCGCGGCGCACGTTTTTTCCCCTCTCGTTGGGGAATTTTTATTATCGCTGCGATCAAATAACGATGGAAATTGAATAACATTGCCGCGGGCGAAAAATGTTATCCCGTTGTCGCATTATATCGCAATAAAATGCCAGCTCGGTTCGTTTTTATGCGCGCCAAGGCCAACGTTAAAGTTATAAATATTGCAGCGGGTGCGCCGGCGCGAGCGAAATGAAAATCGGCCGACCAGTCACCGACGATTATGTTAAATTCCCCCTTTTTTAAAATGAATACCCAGGTTTGACGCAAACGAATAGGTGAACGTGTTTTTTTTTTTAATTAAGAAGTTTGGGCAACATGGTGACTTTATTTCTACGGTTCTGGTCGTCGTAAAATTTGGAATTCCTGATGTACGGGGGGGGGGGGGGAGGGTCGTAATTTGTGGCACAAGTTGAGGTTCTTTGGTTGCGAATAAGTAATAAATGTGAAGTAGTATTTTCTGTTATGAAGATACGTTTTTGAGAAAACTGAATTCGAGAGATCACCGAGTAAGGCATATATCGTGTTACGAGTAGAGAAAATTTTTTGTGGAGTTTGAGGTTGAAGCTTTTTAGTAGGACCAATTTTAGACAAATCCAATAGATCCTAAAAAATTTTAAAATTGTAAAAAATGATTGACAGTGAAAGATTCCAAGGGGATGAGGATTTTGTACGGTCAGATATATTTCAAAACTAACATAGACATGAATCACGTATCTTTTATAAACTTTTCAGCTATTTAATCAATTCATTCAATCAATTGTGACATCTGAAAGACATTCGTTCTAATGGTGCCTCACGTTTAAAAATAGTGGGAAATGCTGCAGTGCTTCCAAAAACTAGTCGGGGGACAAATGGTGGTTGATTGGTGAAATCACGAAAGCACAGTTCCTAAATTAAAGCGAAGGCGCACACGGTGTCCAATTAAAGTTTCATTCGGTCAAGTGGCTACTATTCCATCGTGTTCGACCTTCATATTTTTCCCCTTTGACTCCTTTCCCATCTCTGTTCCCCCACTTATCGATTCGATTTCGAGTAATTACGGCTCCTATTTTCCATTCTGGCTTCGCGGTCTGTATCAAGATTCGATCTATGACTGTTGTCGGGGCAAGTTGATTTTATATTGCGTCAATTGTCGAATTCAAGGTAGGTATAGTTCGCTTACACTGTGTTTTCTATTTTAACTGAATGAAAATAATACTAATTTGTTTAAAGAGGTTAAATAAAACGAAGAAATTCTTTTAAAGTAATCCTCTTGTTAAGAGATATTATTATAACAGTGAATATCGAATGATGGTATTAGTATATTTTTATTGCTGCACAAAAAGAAGCTGATTCATGTAAATCCAAATGGACTTTTCATTACACTATAAACTACTATTTACATAGTACTAGTACCATGTATTACCATTTTTTATAAAATAGTATTGTTTTCTGAGATCCCCATTTTAAAATTGGGAGTAAACAAAATTAACACATGCCTTTTAAATTTTAATTACCAACCACCCATACCAAATATATAATACCACTGCAGTAGATTCCTCATTTTTCTCCCTTCAATGCAATATGTGAAATTAAAGGGTGGGGGAAAATAGAAAAATACAAGCCAGCAGACTTCATCTTTCAATTACCTAATTCAAGAAGACCAAAATCGATTCCAAGTTTATTTTCCAAATGCAACGGATCTAATTTTAAAATTGAAGCAAATAAAAACAATTTGTGGCCCTCAAATTTCGGTTTCGACCCCCCTCTGTATATCAAGGAGAACAAAATTAATTCCTCGCTTCCCATTTCTTCCGCGAGCGCGGTATCAGAGGCTCGACGTGATCGACGAATTTCACCGCCCGCCCCCGCCTCAGCCCGGCTCGAAAACAGAGGCAGAAAACAGGTGCATTCGAGACACCCCTTGCTACACTCGAGCGCAATACCGAAAGTACTAACGGCGCCAAGTGCGCGCACCGACGTCGGCGTCGGCGTCGCCGTGCAGGAATACACTTCAAGTACGCTGAAGTACTAAAGTGCCGTGGCATGTCTGCCCCCCTCACCCAGCCTCCCCCCCCCCCCCCCAAGCCAGGAAGAGCGGCGTCTATACAGGGTGGCTCTACATGAACAGTTACAAGCTACTTTCTTGGGAACTATGTATCAAGGACGGCGACCGAATTCCTTTTCGCTATTTTGGAGTTCTGTGTGTGTGTGTCTGGAGGGGCGGGAGGGGGAGGTGTGTGTGTGTACAGCACACAGTGGAAAAGCAGATGGTCCAGAAGGATGAGAATCACATTCCATGAGGACTTGTGATTCCTCAGAGAATCACACTTGAGGAATAGTGGAATTTAAAGAGTGTTTAGAGTAGGTTAGGTATATATATTTTTGACAGCAGAAATAAATGAAACATTTTTTAGTTTCCTTTAGATAAAGTACTCATATGGTGTTTAATTACTGATAAGAGTAGTTGTATATTAGTTGTATATTGTAGAATCGTGTACTCACTGTTCTTTGTAAAGGTGACTATCTTCAGGACCTTGCCAAAACGTGTGAATATCTGCAACAGAAAAAGATATCCAGCGTTAAAATCGAAGTGTAAAAATTTAATTATAGTCTCAGCATATTTGTATGTAGTAATAAACAAATTATAATAATGTAACAATTTACAATTTTATAATTGCCAATACATATTTAGAATTTATAATGAGCAATTATGTAATTGTTATATAAAATCTGTACGCATAATTTACATATCATTTAACAATATTTGTTAAACAATTGAATTCAGTAAAATAACTCTGTTGATTATGAAAATTATCGTACGTAATATGTAATTATGTTCCAGTACTTCAATGTTTTTAAATTTTCCAGTTCGATGCTCCGATCTCGAAGCAGACAGATAAATAATTTCGCCTTAAAAACCGATTCGCCCATTAAATTAATGCTTCCAAATTAAAGTTGGCTTTTATTTATTATGTAAAATGTTTCCGAAGCAGCTCAGCCCACTGAGATTTTCATATTTTTCAGTGGAAAGCACCTTATGCAAGTACACATGTTCACGATATCTTTTTTGAAGAGTTTCGAAAAAGGCAGCGCGCGTCCATTTCAGCAAACAAAGCGGCTCGCTCGCCAAATAATCTCCAATGTTTGCCAATTAAATAATTAACTCCATATCCGGCCGGTAACCGAGAAATGTACAGTGGGAAAAAAAGGGAAACAAAAAATTTTGAATTTATGATTGGATTCGTATAATTGCAGAAAAAGAAATTGGGTAGGTAATTCATTTCTTTGCGGTGTCTACTTTCAATAAAGTAATTCAAGGTTTGTCTGTCTGTAGCCAATTTTACGCCCCGGTTGCTCACAATTTGATGAAGTAGTCGGGGAAAAAAAAGAAATTACAAATTTACACTCCAGTGACGTCTAATTTCATCAAGCCTTCAGCAAATAATCGATTCCAAATTACATTATAATCGTTTCAATAAAAATTGGCATACCCCATATTAATATTTTCTCAGCTGGTCAAACGCAACTGTAATGGTGTTTACCAATCACCAAAGAGGTTTAAAATTTTCGAAAACTACAAATTGTAATCTATTGCTGCAAGAATAAAAAAAAACAAAAAATTCAAGATAAATAAAACATCGAAAAATGCACCAATCCAAAGATGGAAGAGTGAACAATAGAGTCTTAACTCTCAAACTTTAATTCCCATCAACAATGGCAAGCAATAGAGATGCCTCGATTAGGACAGTAACGAAAATTCGAATAAGTATTTGAGTGTAATATGTATACTTGTAAGTATTCGAATATTCGAATACCAGAGAATTTAAATTTGAAATTCGAATATTCGAATAATCAGGAATATTTGAATATTCGAATAATTAGGAGTATTCGAGTATTCGAATTATTTGAAATTACTCGAATTACTCGAATTATTCGAAAAATTCTAGCTCTAGCCTCGATATTAGATCGCCTCCTAAACCTCGAATCTAGTCACCGTTATATCCCCCCTTCGCGCTGTGGCGTGCAGGCAGTCTGTAGGCTCCGCCCACTTGCATCCCTCGCCTGAGCATGCGCATTTGAAACCTCAATGCTGTTCGGTATACCCACACACTTCCTCCGTTTATTTTACAGAATTTCCTCGAACATAAGACGCGCTATGTTTTTATTTCTGTCTATAGCAACACTACTGGCAATAAATGTGACAAGGACGATGGTTCATATAAACTTCTATACACGCGGTTGTCAGCCCGCGGCTGAATGCCCCGAACGACACTGCTGCAAATCGAAAATTCGACTGTACGTTTGTTGCTTCGGGGGTTTCCGTGACGTCGATCCCACGACTATGGTTACCAGTAACCCTTTTAGAAACTACTCGAATATCCTTTTAGCGGCGATTTTGGAAAGTAATCGGGGTGGGCGCTGCCTCCCTTAAAACGCCAAAGTAAACTGCAGTTAATTCGCGACTGTCGCGATTTTAATAATAAGTCGAATCCATGGTGACTAACATTTTAGGCGAGACAAAAATAAACCCTTAAGTTTATTCGACTGAATATCCATTATTCAATAATACAATTATTCTAATAATATTTCATGTAAAGCATAAATGAATTCTAAAAATAGATTAATCTACATTAATTTTATTTCACAGTTCTAAAGTTCAGAAATTTTATTGTTAGGTTAATACATGAAATCTAGCAAATCTTATTTAAAAAGGTAAAAACTGTCGAGTATCATATAATTGTATTATTCGCAAATAATTAAAAAATAAAAGTTATACTACTGCTGTAAAGGGTATTTGCTATTTGAAAGCCAAAAATTATGCATCCATGAAAAATTTATCCCCCCTCCCTCAACATCGTGTTTGAGTTTTTCAGATATCCAGCTTATATTATCAGCGCAAGTACACACGTATGTATCCATCGCGGGATATAATAAATAAAAATTTCATTCTCCCATGATCGTCGTTTGAAACAGGGCAAAACAGAACGCAGGACACAGTAATGCCACATAATTGCTTTTTCATATAAATAACAAAAGGATCGCGGGGTCTCTCGAGTATTTTTATCCGCTGGAAAACAGCCACAGGGCGGCACACTGTAAAACAGAATATAAATTAGAGAACGCGCAGTGATACGTGCACTGGCGCAATTAAAATTTTAATCTCCGTCTCAGGGACAATAACTGCCGCATTATCGTCCTCGATTAAGTACCTCCAGCGACGTTGCAATTGCAAAATGCTCGTATAACACTGCGACAAGCTGGGGCGCGGTAAATCTTATTATTTGAAATAAAAATGTGGAATAACAATTTGCGACGGAAACAAGTAGTAACGATATTAAATAAAAGTGGGTAATATCGATCTGAAATATTTCTTTCATTTGTTAGAATTATATTTGGAGTTAAATAACGATCGATTTATTTAAACGAACAGGAATTTTCAGGAATAATATTTATCAAGAAACAGTGCCTTTCAGTATTCTATGTTCACTGTAGTTTGGTGAGGAATTAAGTTATAATTGTTATTTTTAAACAAATGATATTTACTTTTTGATAAGTTTAGTAAAGAGAATGATAATCATTAGAAGTTAATAAATTAAAAATATGTGAATTACTAGCTTCTAATCTTTATGTTTGAAGTTCTAATAATAATAGTGTAGGTACATATATATAGAATATTTATGAAATTTAATTATAAACAATATAACCATAAAATCACAAGCTCCTGCAATCGTTCTGAGCAGTGCATTTATTATTTCCAAGCAATAAATATCGATATTAAAAATTTAAAAATGACACTCAACGATTTCAATATTTTACAATTCTCCTTCAAACTGTGCCACAATTCTCGTGCAATTATGAAAAATCATTGGATAATTGATTGATAGCAGCAAATTTCCAGTGAATATCTTCATAATTTCCCTTGTAATGGATATCATTTAATTAAATGTCCCCGCCAACGAATGGTGACCATAAAAGTAATTAATTACCCGAATAAATACGCTCGTATCGATTCGATGATATTCCATATCGATTACCTGTCTTGTCGAATGTTTTATTAGCCGCGATAAGTGGATTTGTAATTACGAATATAAACAATGAAACGATTTTTCATTGTATTTCTCGATTACAGACATGTTTGTACATGCATTTATTAAATTTAGAAACCACGGTCGACAATTGCATATGCATTTCCTAATAATTACAATATTGAGCCTTGATATTATTGCTAATATATTTAGGAAAATGTATGCATCATGAACCACAGGTTTTGGGGTACACAAGAATGCTTAAAATCAACTCTCGAGTCTAAGTAAAACCAAAATTAGAATACATTCCTCAATGTAATCTTCTAAATATTCTGTACACCCCTTAAAAGCAAATAAAACGAAGCCACAAATTGAAAATTACGACTTCAGAAGCGCACACATAATGGTTGACAATTTTCCCTTCATAAAAGTAAAAAAGAATAAACCTTCCAGCGTATTTATTCTAATTCCTCAGTACAAATTTTTTGTCAAATTTCTACATATTGTGTAAAAATTAACATCAAAATACTTTACGAAAAAAAGGAAGGAAACGAAGAAAGTATTGAATGGAAGAAAATGGTAACAAAATCTTGAGGAGATAAAAATAATTATTGTTATTAACAATTTCGGTACGAAAACATTGCAAAAGAATTCGTAAATAAAATTATCAAAGCTTTTGTCACGCAGCAATTCGACAACCATCGACGGTAATTGTAATGCAAAAGTAGCGCTTTATTTTCAATCTCGCTGATTTAACGTTAAGCTCGCAAAAATAAAATTCATCTTTTGATCCGGGAGTCTGGATGAAACATTGAATATTCAATGCAAGCTAAAAAACACGCGATACCAGTTGCATTAGTATCCCCTCTGTAAATCCCACCCCTCTTATCCACCCTCGCTTCAATTCCATTCACAGTTTCAAATATTTTTCGCTTCGCGTCGTGCGATGCATTTTCATGAGATTTTATTTATTTACAAAATGGATTACACGGGTCGATGCTTAGAGCGATTTTTGTTAGCGTGGAAATAAAATCCCCCCGCCCCTCCCAGACATTACTCCACGCAAAAAGATGGCTAATGATAAGGAAACAGTTAAAAGAATTCTAAACCTTTTTTGAGGAAAGACTGGATGTGTAAATTATCTTCAGGGTTATTTTGTTAACCTTTTATAACATTTTTGTGCATACTAAATTTTAAATTCAAATTTTGTGGTATCTATTAAATTTATTCGATGAGAATCTATTAGAACAACTAGGAAAATGCTGGTGATTTTTTGTTTGTATGAAGCTTTTTCTAATGCAGTGTGGGTGCAAATTCACTTCCCGGTCACTTGTAGTTTGATCGAGCCATGTTTAATAAATCCGCAGGTGATGTCAATAAAGAGGATATCTGGTTTAATATTGAGATTTATTGTATAGGTATAGGTATAAGTCTGTTTGGTACGTCTCGCTCGAGTCTCAAGGACAATCTGTCTGCCTGGCGTGTCGAGCCGATCGTGCAGCGTCGTGTTTCATCGGTCGCCAGCGCGCACCGTTGCCAGGTTGCCACGGAAGAGGCGAATTTCTTTCGGGCTACGCTTCCAAGAACTGTACAATGTTTTTGGGACGAAAAGACTCAACACACCCTTCCTCATTGTTAACATACAATTTTACACAGACTCTATTCATTCCTCACATCAAAAAACTCTGTTAACAATTAGCATCCCTGTAACAATTATTCCATTTAGGTAAACAACAGTGGCAAACTGCATAAAAATAGCTTAATCAAACGTGCCACGAACCGAAACAAGAACCACGACAAATGAGTGCAAAAGGGAGCACCAACGGGACACGAAAAATCAATGCAACCCTCCAGTGTACCATTCAAAACGCTAATTATTTAAGCTCGACCCTTATTTCCCGCAAACGAACCGCTCAAACGTAACGCGCTTCCGGCTCCCTGCACATTAGCGGAATCCGTGAAATTAACCAGAAAATGAACAGGGCAACTACACATGGGGGTAGGGGGCACGCGTAACGGGCGGCATAAAGCTTCCCTATAACAATAAAAATCGCTACTTTCCGCGTGCGTAGGATGCTCATTACCGTTATGTGCTCGCGCTGGTTCAGGGTATCGCTCGTTTCTAGGGTAATTCTGTCCGGATTCAAAGCTCCTGGAGGGTCAATGAGAAACAATGAGTACGTGTGGTAAATTTTTAGGTGCGTAATTTTTAACTACGCTAACAAAGAACAGTAAAAATCTCTGGCTTTGATTGGGTTTAGCATATGGGTAGAATGTTAGAAAATATCTGAGATATACTTTTTTTTGTCCGTTGATATTCACCCTGAATGATTAAAACTGCCCCCCAATTTGGGGATGGAGATCGTATTCAGTTGAATTTCTTGGAAACTAATGGCGGCAGAGGAAAATTTTGAACACGACAAATGTTAGGTTTTTCATGAGCAATAACGAGACCTAGATGAAAATTTCACTAAGTTATAGGTGGCGCCACTATAGTCCGTCTTTTTTTGGTGACCCATAGGATCTGAAATGAGGAAGATTATAAGACCAAGAAATTTGCATATTTATTCACGTATTTTGTTACTAATGACTATTTTGTTTTATACCATTCCAAAATCATTCGAATTTGCTTTTTTGAGCTCAAGTATTGAATTCTCCCAACAGCTCACACAGATGTTGGGTACCGGAGGGTTGGTTTTGTACTGTATGATGGAATCTTTAAGATCTTTCAAAGATTTTCTGTTAATATTTTAAAGAAAACACGATTCCTTTCCTCTCTCTCTTTTTTTTTAATACCAATCATAGCGTTATTGTTAGTTATTAACGTAAACACCGTCGCTGTGTTGTGTGCGCGTGACAAATTTGCGTATTTTTCTTTTCACGAACATTTTTTTTAGGGACGCGCCATTCGACCGAGCTTCTATTTACGTCCGCGATGACCGTCCACGCGAAACACTTCCCGAATCCTTCGGTTTTCGACCCCCGTGTCGTTGGTTCGTTTGTTTTTTCAGACACGTTTTAGGTTGAAAGTGGTCCTTCTATTTTTTTTCTGGTTTCATGGTACCTCGACAAGCTGTAAATTCTGTGAACACGCGTTGACAAGTTTATATAGGTACGCTCTTTGGCGGTGGAAACTCGAGATGCGAAATCGATCGAGGGGCAATCTTGAACCGTGCTTCTTTTAATTGTTACAATTAGTGGCGGAATGGGAGAAAATTTCGAGCAATTAAAGTAGGAGGGGAAATTTCAAAATTACGAGTTAAGGGTACATTCTCGTGTTTAGGATTTTCTTGAAAGAAAACTGTAACAGATAAGGTAAAAAGTCTTTTTGGTATTGATTTACACATATTTTAAAATGATAAAAAAATTTTTACTGTTTCTTCTCCGATATAATCTCGGCGCCAGATTTACACAGTGCAAATGATGAGGCGCTGGTTAGAGAAGTCGGTAAAAAATTACTGTTTAAATTCTATTTCCTCTAGTTCTCCACGTGTAATTCTATAAATAACCACGGCATGCCTCACGTCATTTAATCCACAATAAAATCGTATTAAAGACCCCACATCAAAGTCTACAAAATTTACGTCGCTATGCCCCCACCGACGGTTAAAAGGGATCACAGGGAATATTGTTAACAATTCAACCGAAACACAGCTAGCGCACGCTATTGTCCCTCATTGTCTCTCACCTCGGCGTTTCCAAGCGCGCAGATAACACTGCGCGCGATTTCCACCGTACAACGTCAAAAACGTGAAGCATCGAAACGTGTTTTTGCGGGGTCATTGATACGCGCGCAACGTTTCGATTTTGCCATTTGAATTTTTGTCGGCCGCGTTTCCGTCTGCGTGCGTGCCTGGCCTGCCTCTGGCCGCCCGAAAATCGTGCAGAGCCAGTCGTTGTTTACCGACCAGCTGCAATGAATTCCGAATGATAATCGTACGCGGGAATATTTCTCGATCCACAACGATTCGCGGAAGAGGCCTATCGGATTTTCATAAATGAATTATACGCAAGGGAGAGCCGGATTTTCCGGTCGGGGGATAGCCGCCAGGCTGAATTTCGATTCTCGCGCGAGCAACGGTGATATCTAGGTTACATCTGCTCGCAAACAATTTCTGATTTATGTAAAAATTTCATCAGCATTTGCTGAAATTGATTTTGTCAGTTGTGGTACTGTGATGGCTTTTGGAAAATAAGTTCGCGTGATTTAGTGATCTATAAAGAGATTTAAGTACCTACTTTTTGAAAAAATTGAGAACGTATATAAAAAATGAACACTCTTTTCCTTAATATTAAAAAGTAAAATAATTATGCGTATTATCTTTGTATAAGAGAGTGTTTGAAAATGTACATTATAACAGAATACAGTAAACAGTTACTGCCACATGCACTATTCACTTTCATAAGAATTTCAATTGTATAAATATCTTTCCTTCATGAATTCCAAAGTACAATTAAATTATTAAAGACGATACACGAATAACCTCTCGTATATAAACAATATAGAGTAAAATAAAAATGGGACACAATCAAGCTCCGCATATTAAAGTTATAAACTACGTGAATGTTTCGAACGAGAACACAGATTTTCGAGAAATTCACGGTATAAACAACCTAAATAATAATGCGCCTTCGAGTTTAAATGCCACGCGATAGGATATTCGATATAATTAATTAAAACCGCCCGCGCGGCCGGTGAGCCTGGAAATCCGACAAATTTCCCGACGGCTCGTCGGATTATATTTATGAATCGCGGAAAATCGATAACGTTTCTTTCGCCGGCGGCAATGCTGCATGTGATTCACGTCTGTGTGCGCGAGCGTGTGCAAGTGGTTTTGTTTAATTATTGCCGATGGTTATTTCGTCTGTTCGTAACAGTTATTTCGCCATCGGTGACAGGCTATTTGTTGGTGCGTCATGTTTTTAGGGAACCACCCTTCCTGTTTTGCAATCGCAAAAGGCAAGAGTAACGATAAATAGAAATGTTAAAATCGTCCGAAGTAGAAATTTCCATCAATCTTTTAGCAGTAACGTCGTAAATTGCATTCGTACTGAAAATCCGTGTTAAAACTCACAATTTTTAGTGGAAATTTTATAATAAAGTCATACAGGTATTTAATGCGCTCAGTGATTCATTTGTGGAATAAGTAATCGAAAGGAATGCAATAATACTCGTGAAAGCTGATCTTCAACGGAGTCTACTGGCTTTGAAAATTGATCCACAGATTTCATGATATCCCAGCATATCTTTATGGGAATTAGGAATATCAGAGGGCCTTCTAGAACCTGAGATTCGTTAGAAATGAGCTACACCTGCTAGTAGGATTGAATCACCATAATATCCGCGTCGATATTCGATCCACGATGTTCCCGACCGCGACTTTTCAGCGCTCGCGAGCTCTCGTGGAAAATCCCGCGGGAAATCAAAACCTCAAAGGCTCGTCTGTGTGTACGTGTGTCGAGAAATGTGGGCACGTAGCCGAGAAACGTTCGCCGGCGACAACGGCGTAATTTTTGCTGAACATTTTCTCCGACCGTACCATCGAAACGTTTTTCCGAACGATCCTTCGACCTAATTCCTGCCTCGGGTTCTGGCAACTTCACTTGGGAGAACCAGTAACATTTTCCTTCTTGATACGTTCTTCCTATTGTTTGATAATTTTTTTGCTTTTAATCTGGAGACTTGCTTGGAAATGTTATTTCATTTTAACATTCGATTCTCTAAGATTCGAGGTATATTTATATAGTTCTGTATATTCGAAATGGGTATCGAATTTTTCAGTAATAATATTGTGTTGTTATGAATCGACGATACTATTGTTTTAAGAGTCCTTTAATTACACTAAACAAAATTCATATAAATAAAGTTCTAAATTCAGTTTTAATCCAGTATAATATGGAATTCATATGGAATTAATTTGCAATATATTTTTAGTTATTATACACTTTAGTTTCTTCACTTTGTGAAGAATTTAAGACAACTTCCCCTTTTTTAATATGAAATTTCTAAAATTTAAATTTGCGTGGTTCTCTTGGTTCCTGTTGAAAACACTTTGTTTCCAAATTTTATCAATCAACAATGCCTAATCAGCGTTCCAGTCAAAATTCCCTGTTCGATAAGGTACAAAACGTCAAGCGCTTAACAAACGTTATGCCAAACGTGCTCAGATTACATCACGAGTCCTAATACCGCTTTCACAATCGGAATATATCGATTCTCGTCGATATTCGACAGAACTGTCAGCTGTACGTTGCGCTTGCGTTGACAATGACGTGACTTAGCGCCTAACTATGAGGCAAACTATGCTGGTAATACTGACAATCATGCGAACGAGATCAACAATTGTGTATTCTGCTGAAATTGCCATTTTTATATATAATTACCAAATTATGATTTCTACATATTCCATTCAAATTACGAATTTTTAAAAATTATAATAATAATATCATTAAAACGTGTTCATTATATTTCCATCTGCAATTAATCAAAAATAAACCACGCTAAAATAATATAAGCCTATTTGCAGAAAGGGACGTAGGTAATTTGTTGAACTTAAGTCTAACCCTGAGAATAATATGAAAATACTACTAATAATAGAAAAAGAATATAAGTACTAATAATAACAGAAAAAGAATAGGAATACTAATAATTACAAAATAAAATAAAATACAAAACCTTATAACCATAGATTTCCATTAAATTGCAATTTTTACGTCATTCTTCACGGAAACATTATTTCAAATTAATAATCAAGATATCAGAAACAAATCGCCTCGTGTTGAACAACGTATTAGGAACAAATCAATTCGTGTTGAAACTAGAAATATTTTACTCCAACAGTGACTAACAATAAGTTCTGGTCCGGAGAGCCTTTCAGGCTGGGGATGTCATAGGGATCCTCGAGCGTCAACCCCTTCAGCCTCGCCAAACCTTCCCTCACGGTCAGCGTTACACATCGTCGACGTGGAGTGGTGACCCGTCGTACATATTGATTGATGTAACAGTTATTAATTCCCGTTCTCGATTATCGACGCGCGGTATCCACGCGACGAGCCCCGTAACGCAATAACGTGCAATAATAGTAACGTAATTTCGCCCCTGTGTCGGCGTCGGCGATCCGCCATTATTCATGATGTAGGTACACGCGAGAAACGACACTGGGAATATGACACACATTATGGTTTCAGCTAATCCTCCCTCTCCTCCACCCCGCACTTTGCCATATTGGCGATAAGGGTTTTCTATCTGCGAAGGGATATTACATGTCACTGAGTAATTAACGAGTGGGGCAGGAAAGTTGGACGAGATGTGTGTACAGCGTTTTAATTTAAATCTCAGCTATGTGCTGTAGGACGAGTTGAGGAGAATCGTGGGTGTAGTTAAATACTAGAATAAATTTTAGGGGAAGCTGGAAGCCATCGAAAAATTATATGTGGCATCTTCTCCTTTCTCTCATCTTAAGTATAGTCTGTGAATAAATATATCAAATCTAATCTCTACGAATGCAGAGAACTACCAATGTCATCCGTGACATTTAATCTCATCAAAATACTCAATGAAATAGTCAATGGTTCAACAAAACAATCGTTCCAGACGTCCCTGTATCTCAGCCAAAAATAACGCCAATAATGCCACGGGATCGTTCGCGATAAATCAAGTCCAAATCGTCGAATCCATTTTTCCCCGCGAGCCCCGCAGCAAGGAAAGCCCTCAGGATCAATGACAGACAAGCCTGCCCCCTCGTATTCCACGCTCGAACAACTGGAACGATCGAATCGTAACATTAGGAAGCTGCCTGGCCTCCCATTAATCATCGATCCAAAGAGAGGAATGATTAATGCTTCCCCTTCGTCTCACTTTCTTTCCCTCATTATTTTCGCGATTTACCCCTTGCGAACGGTTCAGGATGATTTCGAGCGCTTGTTGCCTTTCCACGAATCGCTTTCGATGATAAATTCCGTGTTACTTTTATTCTCCCGAATCAGGGATTCGGGAAGGGCTATATGCCTTTGATCCGTTTTCAGAAGTCGACAAATACCCTTCGAAGTAATGGACGTTGCGTGTTGTCATGCTTTTTTTGCACGTTCCGAAGAGACGGTATACTTTTACCACCATTTACTTATTATCACCTTTATGTTCCTTTTCTTGTTCCCTTTGAGGTTAGGTTTGTAACAACGTAGTAGTGCACCTCGTCCCAGCACAGTACTTATTTATTTAACGTTATTTTTCTTGTTACGATTCGTTATTACTTGACATGTATGCGGCATTGATGTGTAGAGATATAGTAATTAGCTTCAATTTTGTATATTGATCGATACGATCGATATTTCTGTTACCGACTGTCGCGACACCTAAGTGGTTTCTTTTGTTTTAGTCACTGTAAGTAAGGCCGCAGCAGCGTATAGTCCAAAAGAGGTTATGTTCAATAAAGCCACGTGTATGTAAAGAAGAAGCATAACCGGTAGAAAGTATTATCATTTATTCGTTGAAAAGGTGTAAAATATAACATGGTGCAATATAGACTATATAAAACCTAACCTATAATTAGATATTATTACTTTTGGCTTTAGAACGTCGTATATCAGATTTGTGGGTTCTTTTAATGAACTAGTTCATGAGGTTCCTTACTTTCCAGTAAGAAAATTGTTATATTTAATACTCGCAGCAGAGCGAAGATAAAGTAACGCTGCCCACTTCCAGGTACCCAACTGACTAACAAAACTCCAGAAGAGTCATTTCCAACGGCCTAATATTAAGCAAAATAAAACGAAACTAAGAAAAAGACCGAACGACCCTAATTTCCATCCAGGCTGCACGAGCCCGCCCGAAATTTTTACCCCAACCGAGGGCTGCTCCCAAGGGTAGCCTTTAATAAGGCGGGATTTAAGGCGTCCCAGGTGGCGGGACCAGCGCAGACACCTCGGGTCGGTCTATGTCAATGCGGCCTAGAGCAGGAATTCCTCGACCCATTTGAACCAGGGAGCATAAACGCTGAGAGGCCGCCGTCTACGTTTACTGTCTTCGATGGAGCGACGTTACGACCGGTTCTACCATTCGAGCTTCGGCCCTTGGTCCAAGGAGGAGGTCGGGGGCCGAGCAGCGCGAGAAGAAACGGAAAAGGGGACGTGTACAGCGAGAAATTACCGCGGGGAAACGACTGGTTCCGAGAGCTCAGGGATAGTTTTACGGCCCTCCATCCGCCGACTGTATAATCCGATTTACGGAACAAGCTCGCAGCCAGCACGAATCGTTGTGTACGGAATAATGCTCTCGTCCACCGTTTCCTCTGCTGCCTTTTTTCTCCCTCCTTCTTTGCGCTGTTACGCCGCTCGCAACCCTGAGGGCTGGTGCTTTCATGCTCCGCTGCGCACTAACCGATCGCCCAGAAAGCCGACAGTTCCTCCGCCCGTACCCCTTTCGCATGATGAATGAAAGGGGGATCGATTGGGGGGCTGGTGATTTTACTTCTTCCCTTTCTCCATAGCTAGCCACTTTTCAAGGCTCAGACTCGTAATGTATTAATTCACGTTACTTAATAACCGTCGGTTACGCAGAGTTGCGGTGTTGCAGTTTTTCCAGCGTCTAGTGGGAAAGAAGGTACCGACGAGGAAGAGACTATTAAAACTTTCCGCGATCAATGGCCCTTCAACGGATACATTATGTTAAGTTCACGGATCATTAGAAATTTTAAAAGCAGAGCCCCCTCTCTAGTTGCTGACTAATAGCATCCAGCTGGGTTATCAAGTTTTCACGGCGCCAGTTTAAGAACTCCGGTGCACACCTGAACACCGTACTCCCTCTTTAAGACACCCTTCCTTCTTTCGCTTTCACTAAGGTACAGAGGGTGCAAGTGGGTGGCAAGTTAGGGGGAACAATTTTTACGAGATTTATTTGATCCACGAAACGACAGAGGAGTCGTCAAAAAGCTGTTCATCCGACCTGTTGAATAGTGTTCAAAGAATCTTGCAACAGAACAGATACAAAGAGACCTCAGAAAATTAAGCGGCTACTAGTGATTGTCTTGTAGCCCTAAGAGACTCCAGAGGCTACTATCACAAAGACACGCAATACTTAATTTACACAGTTCGTCCCCATTATTACCATATGATTAGCTACATATTTCACATTGAATCCTAACCTAACACCGCCAAAAGTATCTCCCACAACACAAATAGGGGCAACAGCCAATCCGTTGCGTCACAATGACCGCCTCGAAGCGGCGCTGCTGGCGCCATCGGTCAAAATTTCCGGTCGCCAGACGGAAATCGACTTAGCACGATGGCTGAGCGCCGGTTAATCTTTCGAAGCGATCGCGGTGCGTGTAAATCCAGGCCAGCAGCGAAATCGCCTCGTAAGCCTACTTACGCAGCCAAATAACGGGGCAATGGCCGCCCGTGTAATCCGGAAATGTTTTCTAGTCGGTCCATTATCAGCTTAGGACCCTTGTCCCTGCGCCCACGCGGCCCCGTCCACATAGAAATCCGCCGCGTGCTTATCGAAAAAGCAAGCATGCGTGAAGCAACCGCGCCACAGCGCTGATGGCAACAACCAAGCGGACAACGAAACGCCTGTAATCTTCGGGAATTTCAATTCACTGGGAGCGAAACGCGAACACGTTAATGCAGGAGGATTACCGCCAGTCGTTCGCGCGGAAGATGAAACGGTGGTCGCTCGAAGGTGGAGTTAACCGAGTCACCTTTGGTGGCCTTCGTGTTCATTCGAATCACTTTTCAGACATCGGTAACCGTGGTAGTGTCGAGTTTGGTTTTTCTTCTACAGGGTGTTCAGCGTAACAGTAAGCCAGATTTTTAAATTCATGAATAAAGTTCATGAATTTCTTTAAAATTATGGCTCAAAAGTCCCAAATTGCCCTCTAAAAAGCATCTTCGAGACCGAACTAAATAAAGATTACAGCTCCGCGTAAACACCGAATATATCTACCTACCTATATGAAGAATAAAAAAGAACGCACACGTCCCACGACACAGTCCCCTGTGTCCATCGTTTTGTAAGCCCTGAAATTCGTATTCAGATCGCGTGGGAGGCGCCTCCCCTAAAAAGAGGTGGTATTTTGAGTACATTCAGTGTGAAAATGGGGGATGTTTAGCGTATGTCACGTATGTAAGCGCAGTACATTCACGTGGAAAGAAGGGTCGAGTTTCCGGGTTCCTGGGCCATAGTGCAGTATATTATTCGTCGAGCTAGTGGATGCCCTTAAAAATGCATGGACCACTCAACTCGAACCGGAAGCGCACCGGTTATCCCGCCATCCGGCTCCAAAGTGAGCTTTCCTTAATGAACGTCAACGATACGTTCGGTCTTACGTCTCTTTCTCCCTGGTCTACTAAAATCAACTGCGCGCTTTCCTGTAGGCAAAAATGTCGATCAACCCCCTCTGCTCTTTTATCCTCGCATCTCCGTCCCATTCTTTTAAAACGCGCGTTCAGGGAACGGCACAACGGGGGCAGGGAATTTTTACATGGACATCGATGGATACGATGCTGATGAAAATTGGTTACACGGCTTCCAGATCGATCCTACATGTCGGAGCAGTGAAAGAGTGTTATGGAAAAGTGTCACGTTCCTCGCTGCAAAAAGAATAAAATATTGGCCCGCTCGTTTTCAAACGCGGGGGCCATTTAGCGTCACTTCTCTTTGACGTCTGTTGTTAATTTTTTAAAGCGTTTGCTGGCATTTGTAGGTATGCACATTTTTTTATAATTAGTATGTTAATAAACATCAGTTTAAATTGTTCACTTCGACCTTGATTTTGTCAAACGTGCTGTACACCTCTTGTGATTAATGGATGCATTTTTGTTTCGTAACTGTGAAACGGTTGGCTTTTAAACCACCATTTTAACTGACGCTTTTTTGTTCATTTTAGTGGGTACTATACGTGTGTAAAGTTTCTACCATAAACTCGTAACTATCCTGCTCGTAATAGCGTGTGCGAATTTAACATTGATTGAGTTTGCATGCGAAGTTGCTTCCATGTCAAAGTTGTTGTAGTACAGCTTCCAGTGCAACTGTTGACTATTCTGGGAGTACAGAAGTGACTATTTAGTATTGTACCAGTCAAAATACAACTGACAAGGGAAGTTAGGCAAATGTGCGTGAAAATCATTATCGAATTAAGGATTGCTGGTGGGGGTAACTCGAAAAGTATGAATTTTTCGATAATTATTCTTACGACGCAGTCACCATATCGCGTGGAGCGAAGGAGGATAAACAGACACTGCGCATGAAATTCTAATAACGTATCGCAGGACTGAACTTCCGGCCGGTTAGAGTTACGACAATGGCAACGATAATCCAGCGCCATCGTGATTTTAATCGACTGGTTAATCGACTGTCGCGGCGATCGTAATTAATCGCCGCGGTATCAGCTTCTGTTCCGTGCAACTCGACACGTGAATTAATTCAATAATAATCGCTGCCCGTTACATAATTCAGCTCTGTAATTGTAATTTGTAATTCTGTAAATACGTAATCTGCCGCGCGCTACTTCCTTATTATAAATTCGCGATGCACAATGGCGCGTGCGCAATAGCGGTCAAGCGGTGGACCGTGTGATACGATTGACAAGAAACGAAATTGCGTGGTTTCCGGTGTTTGTATTGTGAACAAATTTTGAAACAATAATTAACCTTAGTAAATACTCATAAATAGGTTATCGAATGCTACTCGCCAAGAAATGGAAGGTCGGCAGAAAGCATTCTCGCCCGAATTGGTAAACATTTGATCGCGCCGCGAGGACTATTTAATATTCCATTAGCGAAAACTCGACGAGCATTGAAAATCTCGCGGAGCCGAGGATATTTCCCGCTCAAAATATGCCCGCGACTCTTCCCATCGCGGCCGAAGGATACCAGAGGGATATATCCGATTAATCAGAAATCGAATTCGGGGAATACCCGTGAAATCCGATTGATTTTGCATCTCTTGTAATATTCCCGGCGATATCGACGATTTTTGCTTTGCATGCAAGCCTCAGCTACTTGATAAATACGCGTATACCACCCTCTGGCGCATCAACCATCTTTAAATCCTTTCGAACTAGCATGGTATTATGCTGTGTCGCCTAAAATGTCAGAACTTTAATAAAAAGTCACCAACAGTCCACAAAAATGAGTGAAAATCGGGGTAGGGCATAGTTGTGACTAATGGAACATTGAATCCCACTGTATTCCATTCTATAAGTATAATTTCAATACAAGGAATACAAAAACCCTAAACGATCCTAAACGAGTAATGTAGGAGTCTCTGGTGTTTGTTCCCTTAAGATTCACTAGGACCTGAATCGTTATAGTGAAAGGTAGGAAGGAACACGAGATACAAGTGTAATTATCACAGTCGGTTAGCAGAGCAGAATTAAAGCTAGACTTAGAATTTGTGACTCACCTGGTAGAGCACGTCCAGGGAAATCGGGTAAACCATCTGCTCGACGATGACTCTGAGGACAGTGTTGGGCCCGCCTTGGGTCTCTGCTTGCGTCTGGGCCACCTGATTCTGTCCAGGAATTGCGACTTGGTTGTTTGAGTTCTGCAACAGCAAAGAAGAGGCAGACAATATTAGTCTCTGTGTATCCCAGGAATTGGAATTTTTTAATATTATTTATTCTGGCATATTCCTACTCACACACTACTCTCTTGAGAAATTAATTGAGGCTACTTAACTTACTTACTGACCAATCTCAGAAAGTTTTCAGTTTACTTAGGTCCACCTTGCACAGTTCATGTGAAAAAAGTTACTTGCTAATCCAGACCTAGCCCAGAACATAAATGGTCCCCACCACCCAGCACCGACTACTAAACTCTCCTATCTGAATCTCTTCCCGTGTCTACAGAAGCCATCAGCGAGCAGCAAGCCCGTCGTTGTCATCAGCTGTCGCCGCGGAGTAAACTGTCAAAGT
Source organism: Andrena camellia (assembly GCA_029448645.1). NCBI lineage: Eukaryota > Metazoa > Arthropoda > Insecta > Hymenoptera > Andrenidae > Andrena > Andrena camellia. Next base: position 873,329 of record CM055681.1, on the reverse strand, counting down.
AAACTTGAGGAAGGCCGATTACCATAAAATGCTAAAGAAACGGGCCGCATTAGAATTTCGATGCGGATTAAAACGCTGGTTGAACCTCAACGAGGCTCCAGGAAAGTCTGGACTGCGAAGCCGCGCGCAGTGCCACCGGAAGTCCTCCGAAAAGAGGAACTTGTTACCGAGTTGGACGCCGGAACGGCGCTTCTACGCCAGGGAAATCGATCGAGTTCCGTGGCAAGCGTTTTAAGTAATTTCGTAGCGGTGTGACCAGCATGTGAGAGGAAAAATATTGTGTATTTTAGGTGAAAGGTGGTTAAGGGTATATTCTCGTGTAATCCCTTAAAGAATTTAAGATTTTTTTTTAAAGAAAATTATAACACAGGGTAAAAAGTGTTTTTGGTGTTGATTTATACATGTTTCAAAATGATAATTTTTTTTATCTCTGTCGTAGTTATGGCTATTTATTCAAGATTATATCGGAGAAAAACCAATAATATTTAATTAGTTGATCTCACAATTGTGAAGATACTTTTAATGTTATTTAAATCTTTAAAATATGCATTGAAACAATATGATATTTATAACTAAGTTGTATAATTTTATTGCAATATAATTTATATAATATTTATTTGTATGATTAAGGAAAAAGAGAGAACATTATAATCATTAACTAAATTTTGAAATTCACATGAAAATGCAAGAGAAACATAATTATGATAAGACTATCAAACAATTATAAATAATTCTTTACCAATTATAAACAAATTTACACTGAGATTGATTTCAATAAAGAATTTCCTTTCATCACAATATTGCGATAAACAAATCTATACTGTCATCAAAATTCGTGTTATTTTTAAGTAATATCGAAGCTTCAGCAGTAAACAATGCAAACATATTTTCGTGTGTAAATGCTCGTTCACATCGAATCTGTTTGCACGGAACAGTCGTATTCCCCTCGTTTAAACAAACACATTTTTCGGGATTATCTATTGACAAATAATCGACGGAAAAACAAACTGCCACGAGTTACAGACAAGTGCATATATTCATTCACTTTGCTCGTCGCGTCAAAATAAAGGTAAACAAGTTGTTTTCACTGAAAAACAAGTACGTGAGCAATCCTTGTCATTCTTTTGCCTGCTTAATTGAAAATCACAAAGCAATTTCCTAAAAACATTTAAAAAATGCGTAGCATTTTTCTCCCACAAATACACCCATCCACACAATACAAATTTAAAAATATTCACATTCAAAAACAGTCACACGACTTCAGGAGTCCGTTTACAAAATAATTCTAGGCTCAAAAAAAAAAACAACGTCCACAAAAACTCTTGTTTCATTTCTCAATTCCCTCCAATAGTCGATATTAAAAAAATTAACTGCAAAGCCCAGTGGCAGAGGAAAAATTCCATCCGAAATTTTAAGCTTCCTCCCGCCAAGTCACTCTAATTATTTCCCTTTCTATTGTATTTTTCAGAGCGCTGGCAGCAGTGTACCTATACCGGAAACGCGGAGAGGAAGAGAGAGGCCGTGCCACCAGTTTAATGGCATTGTTTTCTCTGGCAAGGCCAATTTCGACTCATTGCATTTTTAATGGCTGGAACGAGCATCCACGTCGAAACGACGCCCGCTAACCGTTCGATTAATATTGAAATTCAATCGGCCATTTTGCGCCCGCGCCGCGGTATCCCACTGTGATCGATCGCTGGCGCCCCCGCTTAATAGATCGCGGCCCTTTGCCGCTCGATGACGAACACTGGGAGTCTCGATTTTCCAGAATTTCTCACCCTCCAGACCGATTTACCTCTGCCCTAATAAACACGTCCCCCTGTTCCCGGAAAATAGAGTGACGGTAAATTCGGTGAGTTATAATTATTAAAACCGTGGAGCATTTGGCGGGCGACGGAGCCCGTGAAATACTGTGGCCACGGTTTGTTAATATTTTAGGCGTGCTTCTGCGACTGTTGTTAACAATCGCATGGCGGGGTGCTGTTTCGCATGGAAAGAGAATATTTATAAAAAATTTCGGTATTTAAAGCTAGCTAAAATTTATATTCAAAGTAATAATATGCTGAAATGTGCAATTTAATACGTTATGCTTACGAAGATCTCCCTTCGGGATAAACATTTTTCAGTTTTGAGGTTAGGATCACTCATGGATCGCTGGTGGTCACGTAAGCCGTTCGTATAAAATTCCAATGACCAGTAGATATGTGGGTCTCGACGTGTTGAAATATTTTTATGACAGAAATGGGTATGAAATTACAGAAAGTTCAGAACCGTAGAAGACATAAAATGGATGAAATAATACTAAATAATAAAACACTGACATCCGTGACTTGGCATCCATTTTGAAAAATATACCACAATGTTTTTTGCCATTTTTATTTAAAATTTTAATTAAAGATTTAGAAATAACAAAATTACGAAATTAGAAATAACGCAATTATAGTTATTTATCTAACTACGTTCCAGTTTGCGATATTTAAAAAATATGTACCTACTGCTTTGATTACTTCATCGACTTCAATTTTTCACAAATCGCATTAACACTATAAGATACCACAAATCCACCCATAGACCATTATCTACTTGTTTTATATTATATTTAAATCATTTTAGATATTACATTTATTTTAGACCGTAATAAGATATATTTACTTCATCGTCTCTGACATTCATTATTCCAAAGATTAAATCGGCTAAAACATTTAAAATATTCCAAAGTAATGAGTTCAGAATTTTCGTATGTATACTGATTTAAACTAGCTCGTACAAATGTAATAGGAACACAGAGAAATAGTGATTTATTAGTCCGGGGGAGCCAGGAAACGCTGACGAAAGAGAATCATCCGGCAACACGGAGTACGGTGTAACCGCAGAGATAGGAACAGGATACGGAAATAAAACGAGGGAGGCAAGATGTCGGTCGAAAGGGCGGGTCAGCTCCAGGCGAGGTAGCTGCAATTGCAACGACAACAATTTACGAAGCTGGAACGAAATGCAGCGCGAACCTGATGCAGTATAACACGACGTGGCGATGATGCACTACAGTCGGGACAAAATCCAGTGGCCGCTCAAGACCACTGAGGAGGAACTACCCCATCTCTCGTCTCAGCGTGAACTCACAGGTGAACGTAATATTTTCTCTTCTTATTAGAAATTGGTGATATGCTTCTAAACTTAAATTTTGTTAGTGGACTGTTTACAAAATATGTTAAAAAAGAAGAAGGTACACTCTTTAAAATCTCATAACATTTTTAAAATTGGTCCAAACAACTTGAGTTTTTTTTAGAAGCTAGGATTAGTTTGTTAAGTGACGTGTTTCGTCGTTTTGAAAAAAATTGCAACTACTGGGAATAGCAAAAAAAAATAGTAAAGGTCGTTTTTTCAACTTTTTTCTGAGTCTGTAATGAAAATTAAAAAAAAACCGTCACATTGTTTGTGTCGACGTTTAAGTGGGAGTTTAATTGAAACACACATCAGGCGACGTCCTATGTCGGTTTTAACCGCAACTTCGCTCTCGTCTTCAACTTTTTCACTACGTCATCATCCGAAACTCTGGCTGGTGCTTCATCTTCGCAGTGACGAAGCTCGTTAAAGATGCCCTAATTGCTGCGAAACGCGCGGGTCGAACTGTCGTTGCGGAAATAATGTCACGACGCCCTTTATTCGAGACGCTCCACATTAGGCGCAAGCTTTTGTGATGGTTTTACCGCGTTCTTATGGGCCACTATGGTAGGAAGGATTATTGAGCTAGTAAACTTGCCAGGATAATGGCACTCCGAATAGCTTCCTGCTGTTTTGTCAAAGTGGACTGAAAGTTGTATTGGGCAAGGAGGATGTTTTGTAAGGCGAAAGTTGCTTCGTTTGCCGTTTCCTGAGTCGTATTCGTGCTTTACGATGGAACGAAAGTTTGACGTTTCTCAGGATCACTGAATGGGGAAGAGTTCTGATTCTAATGGCCCCTAAACGCAAAGTCTTAATCCGTTGTGCTTCCAGGACTATGCGTTCCTCGTGGACTTATCTGCTCAATTTTCTATGGGTGCAATTTTAAAATTATTTCCCTTTTATTTCTACAGCATGGTCTTGTAACTTTTTCTGCTTCCATTCATACTTTGGAGGGGGGGGGGGGGGGGGACGATTCATAAAAATATAACAAAGTTGTTTATAAAACTAATTGGATGGAAATGATTTTTCTAAATTATGCAAATGTAAAAAATAGTATTACGCTGTTAATTTATTCATATTAATATTATGAAACATTTATCATCGTCAAATATAAGTTTAATAATATATCCGTTTTTCATTTAACCTAAAAGAAATAAAAATATGATTTTTTTTATAAATAAAAAAAATTAAGAAATATTTCTGGCGAAATGATTCTTAAAAATTAATAATATTCGTTTTCGCATCTTTCGATTTAACCAGATGCAACTAGGAAATAGAAAAAATGAAATCGAAATACTTTTCCACTTATTAAATAAGCGCATCTGCCACGACTTGTCCCTCGGTGGGACTTTTCTTGCGATAGACAATGGACTTTCGGTTCCCACTTGCTCCAAAAATTAATGCCGAAAGTTGTGCTGGCCAGAAATCTGCACTTAACCCATTCCACGTTCCTTCTTTCGATTTCGCCTTGCCAATTACCAGGCCATAAATTTTCGTGCGCGAGCGCCATAAATTCGAACTCGGTGCTTTTCTTTCCCCGCGCTTCCCTGTTTTTTCTTCCGCCAGGAAGAATCCACCCGGAGCTTCCCCCATCGGGCTCGTACATCTTTCACGGAGACACGCGAAATCGAAAGATTCTTCAAGCCACCTTCCTCTTCCTCGCCGCGAAGGAGCATTAGTGAATTTTCATGGAATGGAAAAGAATTCTATCTGCTCGCTGAGAAAATTCATCCCCGTTTGCTTGCTCGTTCGTGTATCATATTCCTGCGATAGGATTTCATTTTTTATATTTTGGGATACGTTGAATTTTTAGAGCAATATCGTGTTTTGCGTTCGAGAACGATTCCTAGATGGTACAGCCGCAATAAAATCAAGTGGACGCTCGAGACCACGGAGGCGGGGCTACCCCCGCCACGCCCTCTAACTCCTCCCACTGTTGTTCCACGCTTCATTCCAGCAGACTAATGCAATATGTATTTAATTTCGTTTAATTTAGAAGTTCTACTACATTTAAAATTGCTACATGCTTCTCCAGGTTAATTTTTTAAAAGATAATATTGTCAATATTTATGGGGGTATTTTTATGCTCGAAAAAAATAAATAAAAATATAAAAAATATTTTTTTTATTTTTAAATCGAATAAAAAAAATTTAGAATCATCTATCATCTCTTCAGCTCTACCATTGACTGTACTTATAATTATCGCATCTGTATAATATATTACTTAATAAGTAGTGCCATTTCAAAACTATATTCTGCATTCAGTAAAATTTTGTATCATTTTCTTTTGCTGGCAACGTTGCGCAGAAAATGAGGAAAGAGGGGAAGGGAAGGTTTCCGTTTCAGAAGTTTCGGAGACGGATAGATGAGAAACACTCTCTCCTCGCCATTTAAAAAGATGCAGATGGTTTAATTATACTGGATGCCGATAATAAAGTCGCCAGCTGCGAACGGCCATGGAAAGGCTCAATTAAAGTTGTACCTTAATTTCTCGAAAGCGGGAGGGGGGAGCAGATAAGAAGAAAATCGCAGCGAGTGAAAGAAATGTAAGCCCAGGGCCGACAAAAGGAAACCGGGAATCGGCGAAATAAAAGAAAAATACTGTGGGAAGGCGAGTGAGCAGAAATACAGGGAAGGTGCCAAATAAATAGAAGAGCATCGTGGAATTTTAAACAAGAAAGAATGTAAGTAAGACGGGAATGAATGGTACAGCAAGAAGAGCTGCGAGAGGAAAAATAATTTCAAATGAAGGCGACAAAAATAAACGTGGGGCGTGTGAAAGTATGGGAAAGTGAAAATTAGGCGATCAAGGTTGAATGATCAAGAAAAATACTGTACACTTTCGAAAAATACTGTACAAATACTGTACACTCAATTCAAGTATTTATTGTTAGTAGTGAAAGGATCGTGCTACCTAAACAATTTTCATTTCCACTACAGAATATTCAATACATCAAAAATTCGATACCAGAAATGGAACTTTCTCAAAACAACCGTGTTTTCGTGTCTATTAAATTCGCGATATTATGTCATTCCCGGGAACAATGAGCTGCACAGTGCAAAGCTGCATGCGCAAAAATAGAGACAATATAATAAAATTAATGCCTTCCTCGTCTATTTCCTGTCCATTCGTGATGCCCATTTGAACGACAGCGTAAGAATACCAGAAACAATAAACGATTGTTTAATTTCATAACGTGGCAGCTGTTGTTCCATTGAAACACTTGGCAAGAGAAACTTGCCCCGAACCACTTTCGTGCACCTATACCAGCAGCTATTAGTCGGGAACTTTCAACGACTAAAACTTGAACGTGTTCAGCGGGTAAACGGTGCCGGATGGATTGCAGAAACTGTAAACTCCGGCGATGTATTCTGTTACAAAGGAGCGAGTTGTAACGTTGCGTCGCGATGACTCTTACGAGATCATGAGAGGGCGCGGAAATCGTGTGTAACGACCGTGCAATTGTCAACTGTGATGTCGTTAATCGCTGTCTTAAGGGAAAGGCGTACAATTCGACGATGAATGACGGTATTTAACGACATTTATCAAAATTTAATCACTTGAATGAATGAATGAATTCTGTGCCAAGTTTCGTTGCATGTAAGTACTTGGAACTGTTTCCATGGTAATAAGAAAAATCGGAAGAAAATGTTGTATGGGGCAGAAACAGTGGCGCACCCAGAAGGGAGGTTAAGGGGCCTTAGAACTCCCCAAAGAAGAAGATAGAAGGAGATTAATGTAACCACGACTGAAGTAATTGAAGAGCTTTGTAAAAAGAAAAGAAAACTGGATTTTATTCTATAAATCAATTTTTATAATCACCTAATGAATTTTATTGAATTTTTATCCGTTCAACTTGGCTTTCTCCAAGATTAAATCTTGAGTGGGCAACTGAGTAAAAATATAATAATAATATTATGGCTTTATTAAACCGTGTAGAATGTAAATTAAAAGAAAAGAAGAAAATAGAGTAGCAACGAATAAAAATAAAAAATAGAATAAGGGTGGTTCAGCAAAGACAAATTATAATGTTAATAGATAAAATCCGAATACATACTCCGTGGTGTTGAATATTTGGCACATGTATGGAAAAATTGGTGATTCGATTTTTAATGTTTTGTATTATCATTAATTGAATGACATAGTAGGTACCTAAATTAACATTGGTTTAAAATAGATTTTAATTTTAATCAAAGAAAAGTAGCCAAACTATAGATAATCTACCCTGGATTCAGCTTGAATTTCAATTCAATAAATATTATCATAAAAAAAATCCAAAATTTACGATAATTTTTCTGTGACCCAAAATAAGAGAAAAGATAAAAAATCATAATCAACAAAACAACCGATATCTAGAAATTTATAGCAATTCCTCTGTATCGAAAAATATAACAGGAAGTGCATGAAGGAATAAATCAAGATCACTGAAGTTTAAAATAATTTATACATATTGCAGAATACAGGAGAGAGTATATAAAGAATGAAAGCATATATTAACAAATAATCCATGAAAATACAGCGAGCAAGATTGCTGCTGCAAAAGACTTAGCTGAGGTCGTTATTTCCACCATGCACTTGCCTTTAGCGGCTTTTAAGAGGCGAAATAACTACTCTAAGGGGTAGTTTCTATCCCCTTTTGATGGCTCGCCCTCGAACTAACCGTAAGTGCTGGGACTGAGAACATTACCATAACCTTCCGCTACTTGTTGCCACTGATAGCTTCACCCTCCCACTCTGTCTGGCTTCTACTTCCACAGTGGGTCACGAAAGTATTCGAACTGGACGTATATCACCAGCGATAATGTGGGAATGAGGCGCGCAAGCAGCTAAATACAATACGTGCCTTTCCCGACGTAATAGGGTAGTGGTACTGGCCAGTACCTAATATCGCTTAGTAAAAGTTGAATCTCTGTTAATTGAATAATAATTGATATTTGTATTTGAATGAATAATATATATTTTATTATCTTGGACACCTATAAATTTGTAATTAGGACTCAAAAAACATACTTTTAATTGGGACACAAAAATTGGGTTTTGAAAAAAGTTTACTCAATATCACCTTTACTTAAGAAATGAAGAATCCTTGTGGAAAACACTGTGAGTGCCAAAAATCAAATTCTATAGTATAATATTACCACTGACACGTAGAACATTTCCCAATACTTTTTTTTTTTCAATTTTGACACCGACAATGTTTTCTACAAGGGCTCTTCAAATGTTGATTAATTCATGTATATGTATATAAGTTTTTAAAGTTATTTTCACATGTGTTTTTTGATAAATTTTTTTAGACCATTAAGTACCGTAAAGAGAAACATCTCTAATTGTTCAGAGAAATGACAATTCCAGTAAACCATGGAACCTCTGATAAAACGAAGTAAAGCCATACAGTTTCCTTCACACTCATGAAAAATTACAATTTTAGTGCAAAATATGATTCAAGTACAGTCAAATTTCACTGAAATTAAAACCTAAATCTTTCTATGTCCGCACCTTGAAAAGTGGGGCGAGCAAGCAATTTCGCGCAAAATGTACGAGCACAAAAACCACTGTACATTAAACGTCCCAGGACCCTCTCCAAGAAAAGCCCTCTTAAAGCTGGTAAAGCGAAACAAACGTTTCATCAACCTAATTTTTCCAAGGTAAATATCAAACCCTTGCCGTCCGACATGTAAATCTAATTTCTTTGCGAGGAAAAAGCGGGAGTAGGAAAAAATTACATCGACCAATAAAGCCTCAACCGTAATTACGACTGCATTATTGTGGCTATAGAGTCCGTTGCCATTGAAATGCCTCAAAATCCAATTAGACCGAGAAATCGATACATCCACCTATTCAGGCTCGATCCAAGCATTAGCTCGAATCGGTGTCTCATCGGGAATTTCATTTTTAACAGGGACAAACGGTCCCTCTTCTCGGTTCTGTGACATCTGGTTGGAGATGGAATCAACGAACCGAAATTAATTTTATCGACGACGAACGTAACCGCGAAATCCTAGCTGTTTATTGCGGGGGGGAAAGCCGTGGAGGGGAGGATATTTTATTGTGGGAATAAACGAATGGGGAGGTTAAATGCAATTTTGTTATAATATGATATAACGAATGCATGCGACAGCAATTTAAGTTACGTTGAAATGTAAAAACGTTGAACCCTAAAAAAGAACAGTGAAAATACTTATTACATCCAAAACACATAACCAAAACTACCAGAAGCAAAAAAAAAATCCCCCGAATATACAGGGTGTCCTAGAGCTGTTGACATAGCCCCAGAAGTGGTGATTTTACACGAAAAAAATAAACCGAAAATTTAGTATATTATTATACCACCAATTCTCCCTCTACTCCTTCATCGCACTATCTTTTTCTCGAATCTGAACATTATTACTGTTTCGCCAGGGCAGCGTGAAATATTACCTGGAAGTCGCATTAACTTGCAGAGCGTTCATACCGGAAGCGAGGAAAGGGGAGGGAGGCAACGAATCTGCGTGGCAATATTTTATTCGCAACGTTACGCGGGAAGCAACGAAAAAGGAAGGTACTGTTTCGTCGTAAGCGAACTCGTGATCCGCATCCGTGGAAACTCGTTTTAACATTCTAACACTTGGCCACGCGGTAAATACCGAGCGCAACCCTCTCCTCGTCCGGTTAAAATATACATCGTCCGAAACCCAGTCACCCCCACCGCTCCTCGGTTGCTCCTATACTCTGCCTTAGCCCGCAGGATGTGGTTCTTTCGAAATAGAACGAGGCAGGAAGCAAACGAATAATTAAAGCAGCGATAATAAGTAATAATGCTTGCCAGCATTAACATTTGAGGATGAAACACTTGGGGTGGGAAAATAAAGTTGCCTCAAAACGTCGATTTTCAGAGGGAGAGGATGCCGGATGTATTAAATTGATGACTTCTGAGTTTTCGATTATATTTCTTACTTCACGGTTTCCCTTCCTGGCTGTATTTTACGGAGAAAAATTGTTTACGAAATCGTGTAAGTTGATTGCTGAGAAGTTTGATGGTGCACTCTCCCAGCGTACGTATCCTCTCATTAATTAAGCTGGACTTTTGTCATTAATTAGGTTAGGGAGAATTATTTAGGGAACTTGGTGCGGGCGAGGATTTGAAAAATGGCTTCACTCAAGCGGACCACGAAAAAGTGGCCGGGAAAAGAGCCAGGAGGAGGTACGTGCACCTGTTCTCTTACATTTTTCCCTGTTATTCTGAATAAATTACCAGGAAATAGATGTTGCATTTAGCCTAGTTCCTTTTACCCTCGAAAGCCTTGCACTAGCTTTGTAGAGGAAGACTTTGAAGTATGCAGCAGCATCTCATGATTGTTCTCGATCGTCCGTCTTCTGGTACATACTAAATCATTTTTTAAAACCTAGCCTGGAAGACGTTAATATTCTCTTAGAATTTTAAAAAATAAATTTAATGATCCGTTTAAAATAACTGATATCGAATTACATTAACATACGTCAGTAGTTTAATTTAAGTACTAAGTTCAATCATTTAACTTGCGCTTGGAATTTATTAATTTTATGCTTTACAGAATATAATTCATAGCGAGCGGAGGAAAGTTACCAATTTTTCTCTATTTATTTACGCTGCTCTATCGTATTTGATTTCACTGACTCCCTGCTCCTCGCAAAAATGTGTTGATCTATCATCTGCGCTGAATATTTTTTATTTCGAGAAGTTTCTTCCCTCGAGGAGCTCTCTCTAAAATTGCGTTCCGATGAGAAAATTAAAAAACAAACTTCAATTCCCCGTTTAATTTTCCCCGAGCCCACATACGAATTCGCCAGCCGCCGCTCTCGTATTTGCTCAGCGAATTCGAAATATTTAAACGATTGCCTTCCGCGCTCCTCCTGCTTAGCAAGCGGCCTCGAGGAAACAGTGAATGTAAGGCAACCCTTGGGCGGAAAGAAAATGAAGAAATTAAGAATTAACGGAGAACCAAGACACAAAACGACGTGGAAGATTGCGTCTGTTCGACCTGCCGCTAGGAACATCGTACTGCAATTTGTTTGTGAAACGAGCGAGCGTTCCTCAGAATGCTGGACAGCGTGGCGGTGGTGAAGAGGAAGCATGTACTGTCGAGGAGCAAATCGAAAATTGCCATCAGAGTTTTTGGAAAGTAGGCTGGAGTTATTGCAGTGAGAGTATGAATGTTCTTATAATTGTAACTCTAATCCTATATTTCTGTTCCGTGTATTATAACTGACATTAAGCTGGGGTTGGTATACAGGGTGTTTCATTACGGATAGTCAATACTATAGGGGATGATTCTACAAGCCAAAATAAGACGAAAATTTAGAATGCAATTTTTTAATATCGCGCCTCGTTTTCGAGAAAATTGACTTTGAATTTCAGGTAACGGAGGTAAGCGGAACGTCCTACGGACAGCTGGACGTGTTCCCCCTCCCTGCGCGTGCCCCCTCAGGCGCCTAAAGCTATACTTCTCGGTGCACGCGTGTTTACCTGAAATTCAAAGTCAATTTTCTCGAAAATGAAGCGCGATATTAAAAATATGTATTCTATATTTTCGTCTTATTTTGGCCTGTAGAATGTTAGTCCCTCGATACCGCTTAAATTGTGCTGTCTTTGAAGGAACACGACAATCGAAAGGTAATCAGGTGTTTCATTCACCATGATTCACCCTGTACACCGCGGGTCAAACAAGACCATAGAACGCCGCTAGGGGTAAATAATGTGGCTCAGCCATCGCCGCCACCTCCTCGATCAAAAAAACATCCAACTTTGCATTTTACATCGAACAACGGCGCACGCTCTTAGCGCGGCATCGCGGAAATAGCATCGGGGATGAAAGGAAAAGGCGGAAAGGGAGAGGGGGCGAAAGGCAGAAAGAGCGCGAAAAGTGGGGTGGAAGGAGGGTGGGCGGAAGCAGCCAGGAAGACTGATTATTCTGACTGCAGAAGAGTTCGTCTGGGCTGGTGGGCCACTCCATCATTTTGACGGGCGCGAATCCCTCTCGTAATATTGTCCAATGAACGCGGCCCCTTTATTCTGAACGAATGAGGTACGAGCGTTAAAAGGGAGAGCCGGCCACCGAAAAACACGGCCGTAATGGAATCCAGGAATCCTCTGGCGGCCGAGGAAAAACGGCCCGCTAGAGTTGCGAGCATGATTGAAATCGATGGTCCGTCGATCGGCGCCCCCCGGGGGAACGGCGCGTCCTTTCAGCTGCGCTCCTAGCGGAACAGGACGTGCGACCGATCGCGACACGACTCCGCAAGCTGCGACGCAACTTCCTTGCCCTTCGTTTTGGAAACGATGGAGAACCGTTTCTGTGAACGATGTTACTGGGGCGTTCACATGATTGGCTAATATTACAGACTATATATTCTTATTTACATCGAAATAATTAAATAAAAAAAATTTTCAAATCACACAATTATTTTGAAGCCACTGCCATTATTTCCTGACTCGTTAGGACCCAACTTTTCTTTTACCTTTCCTCATCTTCGTCTCCCTAAAAGTACACCGAATGAACGAGGAGCAAATCTGCGTGCTGAAATAAAACAGCTCTTAAAAAATAGGCAGAATCGACTGTACAAAAAAGACACGCAGGTTACACGAAGTTTTCGAGTCACTCGCCAAAAAGATGAGGATCTCTCTCGTGCCTTTTTAGTTTCCCAACAGCGAGAACATTCCATTTTTCTTTCACCTGTCTCCCTAGTGTCCCCCAACCCCTCCGTGTTTCCCACTTTCGTGTGCTGCCGGGAAATGAAATATGAGTAAAATGGATAACAGAGGAGTCGCGACCGGAAAATGGAACACGACGAGGAGAAAGAGGGTGACAGAACGCTCAACGGGGCCGGGTCGTGTTTGGATTTCTCGCGTTAAACCGAAACGGGACGAGACACGCTATGATGATGCATCGTGCACGCCAATTAAAATCAAGCCTCGAAGATGGGGAACTAAATATCGGTTTCCGCTGTCGTGACGAATCGTAAACACAATCTCTGGTAATTTTTGGAAACTCGTAGACTTCAAATCTCTAATCTTCAATCAACAACATAGTAGGTATTTAATTTTAAATAATCACTAAGCAATACAGACTATCATCAGAAATCAATTCAACATGACAACACAAAATTCTCTTTACATCTTATAAAGGAAGCTCGGCAACTCGAGAATTCCAAAAATTCTATTAATTAACTATTTTTTGATTCGGTAATAAAACGATCTTAAGGGTGAAAACACACCTTCGAAAAAATGGTAAGTTTTCAGATTATCGTGAATATCTATGAAACTAGAAGTTAAATTCAAAGTTATATGGCTTTTTATGTCCTATAAAGGGGGATAAAGAATTTCCAAAAAAAAAAATTTTTTCAAAATTTATCCCCACCATCCTTTTTCTGACAATTCTTTATCGCCATATTGTAAGATATCAAAAGCCATAAAACTTTGAATTGAACTTTTCTCGACATCTTTCTGCCTCTTTATTTCATCCCATTTGAATCTCACGCAATGAAGTCCATGGCTATCTTTATAAAACACAAGAAAGGAGAGCAGTAAACTACCCCGCCAAAGGCTTAATCAATTCTCGTTAAGAATACGTGAAATAAATAACTTTCTAAGAGCAACAGTTCCGCAGTACGCCATCTACCATCGCGGTGCATAATCCTCGTGACTTGCATATTTCAAAGATCGATGTACTAGATGCAGGTTTAACAATGGCACATTGTTGTTCGGTCCTGTGACAGCGAAAGGGGTGAAACGGGGCGCCGTTCACGGGGATAGGGGGGGGGGGGTCGCAGGTCGAAGGGTGGTTACGCGGACAAGATGGCGTAATATTTTTAATGGGGGAGTCTTGGGTGATCTACGACGCCTTGCATTGTTTCTGTGAGACGCCTTCGTACATTGTTCCACCTTGTACTCTTCGCTCCTTGCCATTCCTCGTTTGTCAAACTTCTCCTCTGCTCTTCCATTTCGGGACCATTTTGAGTGTAGCTTCTAGGATAATCACTTCCCGAAAAAGTTTAATTAATTTTCTGTCAAAATTTGGAGGGTTGATACAACCTCTGTGCGGGTATGATGTGGTCACATTTGGATGACACGTTCATTGAACGCCCATAGGCGTTCGCAGCACGGGCTTTATTGATGGACGGCATATATGCACTCGTAGTACCAAAGAGGCGATTATCACAAATCATACCATAAATAATGCAAATTTCTCCTTTTGTATTTTTAGACGATTAGGCGAAATAATTTATTTATAATTATATTACAGTTTTCAAAGTAAAGATGTAAACGTTTTTAACGAAGGAAAGGGGCGAAAATGAGAAGAAAATTTTCTACTCCTTAAGCCTGGTGGTGGTAGTCCGGCTAATTTCGCGCTGGTGTTAATTATTCACTGCGGGAACGCGTCAGGAAGGCGCTTCATCTTGTTGATGATGAAAACAATGCCCGAATTACGTCAGTTTCTTGAACATGCATGCAACAATGACGGTGGTAGCCTTTAAAGCCCGCATGGTTTGCAAGAAAAACTGTGTACCGGACACTTTTGTTATCCAGGCGGACACGTCAAACAACGATAACGAAGCAGAAAATGGCTAGACGTCCGAAGGAAGCAAGTAAACTTGACGCAGAGTGTACACAGCATGGAAACCTGAACTTTTCGCTATTAAAAGGGGTGAAAATTATGAAGTGCACGAAACTTCATTTCGAAGAAGCTTAAAAAGTACAAAAACTACACCCTAACTCGTAGGAAGTGGGAAAACTTGGTCCAGTCACCTCGGTTTCGCCGTCTGAAAACTCCCGGCACATTGGTCCGCGACTCAAATTTTCTCCAAATGCCAAACTAATGGGCAAACCAATTAATTGATAATAGTAATACGTAGAAGGAGACAAATCAGCAAGCAATCGTCGATTTTTTTTTTTAGAAAATACAATTTATAGAAGATTTTGAAAGTGAAGGTGGTCAACTAAAAAGATTATTCTCACAACTAAACGATACAAAATCGTGATAAGATTTTCAGCACATTCTACTTCATAAAATAGAAACAGTTTTCGTTTGCCCATGATTTGTCCAAACAAAATTTTCGTTTGCCCACCCTTCAAATAAAAGTTATGATCAAATTAAAAAATTTGTTCATAAAGATTATTGGTCATTTCTTGTAATTTCTTTATAACCCTCTTTTGCAGGGCGTACAAACGAAAAATGTGGACAAATAAAAACTGTTTCTATTTTATACGAACTTGCACTTGGGGGTGCTAACTTCACAAACCGTAAAAGGCACTTCTGAATTCGGAGAAAAGAAAAATTATCAGTTAAGCTGTCAGGTAAACAACAAGCCGACAACTAATCGAGATAAACAACGCCTGACTGCTGTTTTACGGGGGGACAAGCGACCTGTGGAGGGGATAGCCAAGCAGTATGGTGGGGATAGCCGCTTCACTGACTTCGTCCTGACATACAGTCGCAGCGTCTTACTCTCGCGCCACCTATGTATGCAACAGTATACCAAAAGCAACTTCTACCATTCCCAAACCTCGGGTCCTTCATGATTCTCTTAATTCCCTATCCACGAAGTTACTCATTTCAACACTCCTACCGTCAATCCCCTTTCATTTTCCCTTTCTTCTTAAAAAAACCGACGTTCTTGAAAAATCACCCCTTCCTGGAGCAAAGGAACAGAGACGACCAGCCTGAACAGGCGGTCACCGCCGGTGTAAAGTAGAATTATGTCACGGCTTTACGTTGGATACTTTTTATGGGGCTTCGTAGAGCCGCCTCTAAAGGCCACCGAAACTTTCCTTCTCCGCTAAAACCATTAGCCTCCTCGTATATTCTCGTACAAAGGCGGCCAACACACTTCTCTCGGCCACCCTAAAACCAGGTTCACAGGGTCCGAGGGTATTAGAAACAGGTGTCGAGCGCACAGTGGCCTGCCACAGAAGAAAGAATCCCCTGGCACGAAACGATGCATCAGCCAAGTGTCATTCTTTATGCAGCGCTCTGAAGAGATTTTGATCAAGCTGTTAAAGCATGACGGGAATTTTATACGGGGTCTTGATTATAAACGGGGTTTGTTGCACCCTTCGATTAAACGGGGGTCCTTTTCGGAATAGCAATTTCTTACGTGACTATGATGAGGGTAGCAAGAATTTGTAGTAGATTGAGATTTCGAAATTTAAGTATTTTTGAAAATCTGTTAATATTCCAGAAATTTGATCAAAAACCTTTCATATGTGTAATTAGTTTCTGCTTCTAGATTTTTGATTTCACGCTTTCCAGTAAAATATATCTATCTTTGATTATAGTTTGCAGCCTCTAAGATTTTTTTGAGTGTGTTTAAAGCTAGTTTGTCTTTTTTGAAATACACATTTGGTAGAGATGGGTGCAAGGAACAGGGTCACACTTTTTATTTTAGTGCAACATACTCTTCGATTCTGTAAAGCTCACACGAACTATATTGGCGTCTATAAAAAATTGCAGTAAAGGAAAATGAACTGAGCTATCATAAAGAAAAGAACAAGTAACGTTTCCCTTCTCAGAGATATCCAAATTTTATAACAGAATTTTACACACACTCAAATTTTACAGCTATGTTTTACGTGTTCTAAAGTTGAAATATCAGATCCAGTAACTTTCTACGTCCATGCGATTCGATTGAAAAATTCAGCACCGCTAAAGATTTTCTTAGATTTTTTCAGCCGTTTTCCCAAGAGATCTTTAACAACGTGCCGCGATAAAAATTTATATTTCATTATTAAGTACCTAATGGATCTCTGTGCCAAAGTTTCCTTTTCACTTAAACGGCCATCGTTCTTAATAATTGCTCGCAATGAAAAGAAATTCTGCGCAAAGTTCGGAACACTGAAGTGAAAAGGGAAGAATGCAAAGAGAAACTCGGCTGAGCGAAGAATATTAATATTTCTTCAAACATTTCAATCACGTCTCTCGAAATATTTTCCACTCCCCACTTTGCCTTCCTTCTCTCCAAAAAGAAGCATAAAAATTTCTGACAGAGTTGCTATAAATTTCTTTTAAAACAAAGTCGAGAAATTACTCACAAATCTCCAACAGATTAATAATTTACGATTATACGTCCTTCCTTATTACCCCATTGTAAGAAAACAATTAAAACAGGAATTTACTTTAAGGATATTTTAGATCCCAGCTGGACTAAAATTTGAATAGTTTTTTGCCGTCTTGTAATTTTGCAGAGATCTAAAAATAACTCCTTAGAATATTTTGCAATTAAAGAAGTATAATTTTCGAAATTAAAGATGGGAGAGTATCAAGGAGGAAAAATATCTTTAAATTCTTCCAAGAAAATTAACAATGTTACATACTACCTATATATGAAGTGTATTTATACAAGTTGAGAATATATTAAAAATGTCGACTACTTTGCAATAACAAAAAAAATTAACTTATCCACAATTTTAGCGACACAAATTAAAATTCACACCCCCTCTTATATTGATCCCCAAAAATTGTTTGTGATGCCTACAATCTTTGTTACAATTTGTTTACTGAAACCTTAGAAGACTACACTTTCAGTTCAGAAATTAAGAAATAAACTACGTGTACAGAATACAGAAATAAAGAGAACTAGAGAGAAACTTTAAAAAAAAGTACGGGTGAAAACTTGAGACATGGCCCGAAAGCTGCCTCAAAATGTCGAAACTAATCGAATTAAAGTCCAACGACCAATTTGGCTGGACAAATTGAGGCAAGTAAGCTGGCAAAAGACTCGAGCGAAGTAGAGTCACGTAGCTAAGGGGTGCTAGTATCTAAATTATTCCGAATTGCCAACTAACGCGGCACACGGAGCGGGGTTTAAACGACGGTAAGCCGCGTAAAAATGCCTCTTAATCTCGAGCACGGTCTCCAGATTGCCACGGGAAGCTTTTTACTAGTGTCGAAATTCGCGCTTCAAATGAGGGCGAGGAACGAAGGAAACAGAAAAATAAAAATAAAATCCCTAGATGGAGGGAGACTAAAATAGAAGGGAGGGGGAGAAATGAAAAATTTGAAGTAAAAATTTGAAACAAAATTTTAAAAAATCAAACATTTCACGATTGCTGATCTCAATTTGCCCCTTTATGGGGTGGCCAATGCACATCTGAAAGAGCACCACAGAAGTCTCAATCCCTTGAAACCTGGGCCTCCTCAGGCCCAGGAAGTTAGCGGATCTAAGCATTCAATCAACTACCTCCCCAAGCAAGCTAATCTCTTCAAACTACAGTATCCAAGGCAGTGCCCTAATAAGCAGTTATCCCAGGACACAATCTCTCCCCACAGACAACTGTGAACTACCCCAGCCTAGGGCAGCGCAGATACCTCTGCAAACGAGGACTACTTCTCCAAGAACTGAACAGATTCCAAAGTACCTTGAGGACTACCCCGTTCCCAGAATCACACATCCTCTAATAGGGGCCAGCTCCTCTGTTACGCTGGCGCCAAAGCAGAGGTGAAACGAGACGAAAGGGGCAGAAAGAACGCGGGGCCGCGGGGGGAGGAAGAGGGCAGCTTTGAGCGGACGTAACAAGCGCAGATATGCAGCCAGTGGCAGCGCGGCGTCGAGCGGTAAATTCGCCCCTAAATTAATTACTATACAATGCAGGGCCGCTTTGTCGTGTGGCGTCTTTATTAAACGAGCCCACCCCAGGGGCCGAGCCTTTTACTTAACCGACATATTACCCCCAGGGGCGGACGATATATTAACCGTGTCCTACGCGAACCTATCCTAAGTAACTTTTTCCCGCCCCCGTTCTCCGTAACGGTAAATCCCCTCGTTGTATCCTTTTGTTTATGCAACGAGGGAGCCACCGGCAAATATTGCCCGAGATTACGCGCGCTCGACTTAGCGGAGACGGTTTAAAGGTGAGTTAGGGGGTGTTCCTTAATGAAATATGAATCAGGGATTGAGATTAGGGGCGCCGTTACTTTGGCCGTTCGCAGTTTGGGGCATTTCGAAAGTGTTACGGTATAGAGCGTCTAATTTGAAAGTTGATCGAGGCTGTCGGGGCTCCACGGAGTCGGGAATTCTGAGAGCAACTCGAGTTCTGTTAGGAGGGCAGGGTATGCGTGAATTCTGGGGGCAAATTTGGGTGGTAATAGACATCCTGAAAGGGAATAAAAAGGTTGCAAAATTTGGAGATGAGCGGATTGGAAATGTTGAGTTTTTTTAGGTTTTGCGCTAAAAGAACTGGGCCTAGTAACCCAATTTCTCTGTCTTCTAGGGATTGCTAGGGAATTTTAGATGCAATGTCATGTTGTGGATTAGTTTTAAGGAAAGATAATTTGCAAACTTAGAAAAGATTTCTGGAGGTTATCGTGAATCCAACTATTTCGATATTTAGTTGTAAATTTTTTTGATTTTCGTTGCAAACTTTCCTTGGACATTTTCTTTATTTCTATACTAGTTAAAGCAAGAAATATAGTTCTTATATATTTCTCTTCGGATCTCGTCATTAAAATTTGAAATATTTGGTGCAGATACACCCAGTAACTAACCTCTACAGAAACTAGTAGAACTCAATTCACAGATGGCGCTAGTAATGATTTCTAACATATCAACAGCTCCAAAATAAGATCCATGGAAGTGGACACTAATTTATCTGACTCATGAATGAAGAATATCGAAGCAACATCGATGTCGAATCAAAATTCTGTAAATCACGATTATCAGAGCCTGAGTTACCTGACAAAATTCTTACGAAGCAGAAGCGATCGAGGAGCAGAGGGAATCCTCTCTCAGCTACGAAACGCATTCAATGTTGTAGGAATTTCCCGACATCGTCCATGTTTGGAAGACGCAAAGCAGAAGAGCAGCACACGTGCATGCAAGCATCGCCGAGGCTTTCACGGCGATTGCTTTTTCGGTCGTCGTTTGTCAGCCGAGATGTTCAGCGAGAAATCATTCGACCTTTCCAGGGGGTGAGGAGTTTACGCTAGATAACCAAGACATCTCTACTTCTTCGCCTTAAGACACTTTTGGATCTACTTGGAATGCTTGATTTCACGATTTCTACGAGACAATTTAAATATTGTGGGAGCAGAGGGACGATGGAGACATTTGGGGCGAGAAATATAAAAAAATGTGTTGTGAGCAAAAATAAACTTGTGCCACATGAGACACCTTTTGTACTGGTATAGAATTGAATGTGGCGAATTAAATAAAATTAAAAAAATGGAATATTTTTGCGATTCATTTGAAATTAGTTACAACTGATGCACCTCCAAATTTGCACGAGGAGATGGTAGACCGAATGGTGGGAGTTATTAGAAGGTATAATGAGGATAGCCTTTCTTCATTGGCCTTGAGCACCCAACTAATTTTGTTCTGAGTATAGCTGAACGCTTGTTCCACTTAACCAAGCAATCTTGGCTCAAACGTGTAGGTATTTTAATAGTGGGTCTGTCTTTCTGCAGCAGAAGATTTTGTGGCTATTAATATTACCTAATATGTAATAATAGAATTCATTAAACATACCATAATAAAGAACAAATGTTCCCCTAAATTTCTTAAAAATTGTGAGAATTTTATATGGATTTTAGGTTGATAAAAAGCGACCGAGAGCGAAATAAATATTTCTTGTCCGAGAGTTATGGACTAACGGAAATACAGAACGTCCCAATGATCATCCGGAATCTCGGAGGACGGCGAAGCCTTTGCACATCCCTTTTGGACCCTCCCTTTATTCTTCCTTTACACTTTATACAGAGAAAATGCTTCGCATTCGCGGGAATTTCCACACGAACGAAACTCGCTAGAGGGAAAAGTGTTTCCGAGAAATTCGCAGGGTTCCATCCATGCGTGACTGCATTTAATTCCGAGTACGAAGCTTCATTAAAAACAAAAGGCGTGGGCATGGTCAAGTTATTGGTCGATATTTCGATAACAGGATTAATTTGAAAAGAAGAAATTGAAGATAACGGAATTTATTTGCGAATTTTGAAGGGAGTCTTCGTTTTACGAACTGGAAGGTAAAAACGAAGAATTTTCTGAATATAGAGGAAATATCTGCATAATAATAATAATAATACAGCGTCTTTATTACACCAAGATAAAAAAGAAAATATAATAGAAAAAGTATAATGCACGAAAAAAGAGAAAAAATAAATAAGAATGGTGAAATAGGCGAAAAAAAAATAACGCACAAAAAAGAGAAAATTCATACACAAAGTGGCAGAAGTTGTGTTGTACAATAAGAAACGGGGACTAATAAATAAAAATATAAAACAATTTATTTATTTATTTCTCGCTTTGATTTATCTTTTGAATTGGAAGGTGAATCCAACGCCACTTTTATGGCCTTTGGACCTATTATCACTCGAGCTTCCCACTCCCACATTTTGTCCCTCAAACTTCCACTTTAAACGAGACTCAATAAAAATACTACCGCATTAAAAAAAAAAAACGGAAAATGCACGTAGGATTGCACCAAGGTACGAAGCGAGGTAGTTGAAGCGCTGGACCACGCAAAATGGCGAAGTGTCTCGAATCACGTGCGCAGCATCTCGACAAGAGGGAAGAGAGGCAGCTAGCGTTCGACCATTTAGCTCGTTTATTTATTATTTCCCATCCCTCCCGTGACCGCGAAACTTCGAGACTCCCCACGGAATCGGTGTCCGTTTCCAGGAAGTTGCTGGATCACCCGAGAGGGAAAGAGCAGTTTGGCAACTATCGAGACTCCTCCGGGGACCAACGTGCCACCTGGAAACTTGATACTCCAACGAACGGGGCTGGATCCCTCTTATTAATGATAACGACGTTTTCGATCGGGCCGCCGATCGATTGGTAGCCCTGCAACTTTTACGCCGGCTGCATGACTCAAATTTAGGCCGTAATCCAGCGGCCGTGTTGAATTATTACAATGGACCAGTCACGTGACGTTAGGATGATGAATAACTCTCTTCCTACTGATGGCACGAGAAAATGTCTTAGGAAGAAGTTGTTTGTTTCATGGAGGCACGAAGTATGAGATGTGGAAGTGGTATTCTGGTTCCTGACAGATGTTGATGAATGATGTTCGGATTTTAATTATTTTATTTGCAGGGAAAAGTGACGCTTGGGATGCTATGTTAACCTTTGATTTTTCTTTCAATATAGTAGGATCGAAATTATATAGAGGTGAGACACTTTTGTACCCAGAGTTTCGCAACGATGAAGCAAGAAGATTACGTCCAGATTTCTTACTTGTTCCTTGTATAAAAGTTAACACTTTCTCCAGCTTATCCGAGCCCCGATAAACAAAACCATTGTGCCCCAAGTTTCCCCCCATCCAAAGTGCATTAAAACTATTTTCAATTAAAAAAAAAGAACCGTATACACACCGGAAGCCCGTATTTCTGCCTCCCATTCTGCCGCGAACCGTGGGCCAGAAACTTTCGCAATTAATAAGTAATTTCTCTCCGCTTTATAGCGGGAAGAAAGCTGTCATAAAAAGTTTCAAAGCCCATTTCTTTTGCTTCGATCCGCTGCGGGAAAAACAATACAAATAAATATCGAGGATATCGTCGCCGGAAATCAACGCCGTATTTCATCGCGAACTAATTCTCCCTGCCCACCGACAAAAATAATATTTCTCTGCTGCAGCATGAATGGCGCCGATTGCAACTATTTGAGTAAATAGACCGAGTAGTCTAATCCCTACTTTTCATTATTAAAGTACAAATACTTAAGTATCTACCTACGAAAATTTAGGTAACCTGTATAATGTAATTTTATAAATTTTGCGAAGTTTCTGTTAATAATTAGAAATTTAAAAAAAAATGTTAAACGATACAGTCAGTTAAGAAAAAGTACGATATTAATCTATAGCATAGATTCTGCACGATTATAGCGCAAGAGAGAAGGAAAGTGCAAGAGGGCAAGTAGAGGAGGTCTGTCTGTGGTCAGACGCACTCTCCGAACCAACATGCCGGGAGTTATTCTTCTCTGTATCTTTTGAAATAAGTATTATCGTGAAAACTGCTTTCAGTAAAAATTGTCCAGTTTAGTGAGAGCTTTAAAACATCTTGTAATATTTCCATTAAAAAAATTGTATTGCATGCTTTTCAACACTCTGGAAATTACGAGACAATAATCCTTTTCTAGCATTATTATTAATGTGTTAAGCACAAGTTAGTGTAAATAAAGCTTCCTTTTATTGGAAAGTTCTCTTCGTCAAACGGTAGAGGGAACAGGTTAGATTCATGACTAAGTGTCATGCGGTGGGATAGGTGACAAGCACAGGAACACGTGCAGGAGACAGCTAAACACCTACAAAGACAACTCGTGTGATGGACAGTGTCACCTGGACTGTAGAATAGAGCGGTGACAGGATCACGAAGATGATGGACTCTCTCCCCCTCTCCACTCCCCCCCCCCCCTCTCTCTCTCTCTATCACCCCAGGGGATCGCTCATAAGTTATGGACGCGTTAATTATAATGGAGTTTCCAGACTCGACTGTTTATTGACCCGACGTTCCTGGTAAAAGGGATCACTAGCCTGGGCACTTTTTCATGATGAAACTTTCATGTTTCCAGAGCTGTTGCAATAAATTTTGGCCTTTAATTTATTTTATTATTGAAAAGAATTTTAGAAGGGATTGAAGGAAGTTACGTCATCTAGAAAAGAACTTACGAAGGGGCTGGGGTGTTTTAAAAATTATTATAAGAGTGAAGGAATTGAGGGGCAAGCTGTGGTATTTTGAAGTTCTCCAAAAATAAGTTATGACTTTGGTGGGGGATTTGAAATATTCTGGATGGAAACAATTCAGTGATTTTTTAAAGTTAAAAAGTAGGAGGTACAATATAATTAATGAGTAAATAACTTCAAGAAATTTTGATAGTCTGTAATTTTCTAGAAATTTAGTCACAAGTAATGAACAAATAATAGGAATTACTTAATCAATCAAAGTGGAATAGTAATAATTTTAAGGGGAGTTATGAATTCAGTGATATGTTATGAAGGAGCAAAAAATGGGGAAAGAATTTTTCTATAAATTCAATACTGTAATAAAAATCTCAAATTAATAGCACAAGTTAGTTAAGGTATATATCCTCAGTTTTCTAAAAATAGTACATCCACCATGAATTTTAAAATGTCAGTTTTTCAATCGCAACTATAACCACTATTTCCATTTGAAATATCACCAACACAAAATATTAATTTGACATTCCACTGAAATTATAATGAACCAGTCAACATATCCATTAATTGCGTTTCTAAATCTCGAAAACCACGTTCGTTGCCTTTGAGAGAGGATTTAGTTTCAACACTGTCACGACAGTCTCACATGAAGCTTCGACTGTACGCTCCAGGGGAGACACTATCGAGAATATCGATAATCGAGCCATGAAGGGGTTACACAGACGATTGAACATTACCAAACCAGAAACTACCACGACATTTTCCCAAAACAAATCCCCCCTGATTTACTAATATGAACAATTTCAAATATTCGATTGTTCCTCATTTATACCATTTTCGCAAAACCCGTCTACCCACCAACAAAGCTGTCAATAATTAAAACCAGATTAAAATTGATCCCCTTAGATCAACATAGCACGTGCCAATCTATTCGCCATTTATTTATATAAATTAATCTTCTATTCAGTTCAAACTAATTTTATTTAAATAAGGTCATCGAGAAGATATTAACCCCGTGAAATCTTGACTATTTAATTACTCTGTAACTCGACGAATACCTAATATATTTATTGAATCAAATTGGAAAGCAGAGATTAACCTTTTCAGTCCTATTTTACGCAATCGCATCTCTGCTCAGCGAGGATTATATTTATTCGTTTAGAAACGGGTTCGGAGGACGAACAAACACAGTGGTTCCCGCTGAAAAAATGCCCGCGAGGCTCTATGAAATATCGTTTAGAATTCGCCCGTTTCTCCATGCAACGAAAGAACATCCCTGGCGCTTTTGTGCGCCCGCTCCGCGGCCAGAAAGGAGTCCCTGGACGAGGGGGCGAAATTATGAAAATATTAAGGGCACGGCGAGCCACTCGTTAAAAAGTAATTGCGCGAACTGCCTCGCGCAATAACTGAATATGGAAGGAAACGAACGAACAGCCCCGTGATTCGCGCGGATTCAAAGAGCATGCCTCCGCTTTCTTTGGCCGCTGCATGAAAATTACCGCGCGCCGCTTGGTTTTCATATATTCAGACCCGGGCAGACGTAGAAACACGGCTTCCTCGGCCATAAGGAACTGCGACCCGCTGCTCGTCATTTTTCCCTCCCTGTCCTTTCACGTTTTTAATACTAATTTCAGCGAAAAAATATCGCTGGACGCGCTACCTGGGAGGATTCTAAGGAACGCGAGTCGAGACACGTTTCCCTCCACTTTGATCTTGATATTAAGCTCCCTGACGAGTAGAATATTTCTCGTTTCAGAGCGAAGAGTGTTCTACTTATTGCAGACTTTCTTCTTGCATAATTGAATCATTCTGGAGTTTCGATTTTTGAAGTGGATGTGGGGGAGGAAGAATGGTTCTGAGATATTTGTGAAAAATGGAATAATTGTTGTGTCATTGTGTATTCAAATATTTGCTAATATTCTGAGCTTGCAGAATAATATTGTTATAAGGATAGCGAGCAGTAGTGGGGTCTCCAACGCGCATGCGTGAAGAAGAGGTGGGAAAGGGGGCGGAACCGTCGACCCCCTCCACTCCACAGCGCGCATTCTATGATGATCCGGATTAAGGGAACATTCCAACAAACGCTGCTCACAGGACCTCAGTGAAACAGGATATAACATTAACTGGTCTACTTACCGCGTTGTTGGTGTGCGTCTGATCTGTTTTGAGCTCCCGATGATTGCTGAACTGGACGTAGACGGGTCTGCCACGAAGCTGAGCGATGCAAGTGGCGTAGTAACTCACCATCGTTGTTGCAGCACCTTCATCCGCCATTTCCAGGAACGCCTGTAACAAAAATTGGGAAGATCGTGGTTAGTGGAATCTATATAGTATACCATACTGCAAGTCGAAGGGAAATATTTTAGAAGAACGCAAAAATGATGTATTCATTTAGGTGGAATAAGTCATGGAGACGAAGAACAGAATTTAATAAATTTAATCGAAGAGAATTTAATTAATCAAAATTCGTTTTAGTATGTGTCGTAATATTGGAATAACACTTGGTGACTACAATAATTAATTTTGCAAAATTTTATTTCCACCAAATGGTAAAATAATATTTTGAATTAGAAGATTTTAAGGGAACCAAAATTTGGTAACCTAGAAATGAAATTCAAATTGCAAAGTGCAAAATGCTGCACCCTTCATCATTTTCTGAAATATTTGGTGTCCATAATAAATATTTTCATGAATTTAGTATCTACCCTAAATGTCTTCAAAATATTCTTCAAACACATTTCTATACAATTTAATTTTGAGGAACGTACCAGCCGGTGAATTTTAAATATTTATTCTGTTTAAATCGAAAGAATTAATCTCAAACCAGGAAACTTTAAACGATAGTAACTTTCGAAATGGTCGACACTTTTTGAAATCTAAACGAGAATACCTGGGGAGTTCCAGGGTACTCGGACCTCCAGGGAATCCAAATATTAATATAGAATTATCTCCGTAATTGAATTTCTGCGTACTCTGGCTAAGTCTCGGTCGTCGTATTTCTTAATTTCACGTGAAACTCTTGGGAAGCTCTTAACCACTTATATACGCAGGCGATCATCTTTCCGTAGGTATATAATACTTAGGAAAAATAATAAAACCCGTCGAGTGCCTTCACCACTTGATCATCAAAATGCAAAATTCTGGCGTAAAAGTGATTATATAATTGATTCTACTTTGAGCAAAAAATTCTTTAATCCCAATTTGGGTTCCTACGATATTGCATCAACCTCCTATAGTCAATTCTCATAGAAAAATTCAAATTTGGGGATACGGTGTTCTTAAAACTACAGACAATTAAGTAGTAGTGCCCTGATGTTCAAACTGAATTGCAAAGTGTGGATCTCCTGCACTTAAAATTTTACTTTTCCCTCCACGTTTTCATTAAAACGAAAGATTCTTTTCTTTCATTCCCGCATGTGTCTTTTAAAATGAAGAATACCTTCCCTTTGATCTGACTGAAAATTGCATGGCACTTCACTTGAAACCTAGTTTAAAAAAGTGTATTCTCAGAAACAGAAAATTCTTAAAAGGACATATAGAAATACATTTCTGAATAGATATGTTAGAGAATTTTTCAACTTTCATTCATGTGATCTGCAATTTATGCCGTCCCAAGAAACTAGTATAAAATTATTGACGAGATAGAATGATCCCATCAAATAAAAATCTTCCACGTCTAAAAATGGACCAAATCTAAAAATTACCCATTTCATATTTAGTCCATTCTTGAAACATAAAATCTTCTAATTATTATAATAACAGTATAAACAAATCCACGCTTCAGACAATATTCTAAACAATTTAATGTTATACCAGCCCATGTATTAATAATTTTAGTTGCCACTTTTAATGAATGAGAAAAGAATGAATGTAAAATCTGGAAGACTCGGTTGCTTCACACCCCATCTAGCGATTTTTCGAGAGCAACCCGGGGATTTCTCCCCGATCTATGCGCGAAGAGGGAAAAGATGAAACAGGCGTACCGTGGAGCGCATTTTTACATTTGCCTCGGAGCACACAACCCCGTAATGGAATATCTGAAGTTCTCGTCAAGGATAAACACGCTTGGGACATAGTGGAATTCAGCGGAAGGGAGATGTGGAAAAAGAAAACAGCCCAGGCTCTTGAAGAACCTCGAGCAGTCGAATGTTTCGTTTTAATTACACCATCAGGGATAACGAATGGCGGTAAACACACCCTTTAGTCGCCGGTAGAAACTACTATTAATATTTACAACCCCATACTCTATTGCTTTTAGAATTCATGGGAAACCAAGACGGCATACACGATTCTGAGTGTCAATAAATAGTGGACACAAATATTGCTGATAAAATTTTCTGAAGTTCAAAGTGAATTTTCTACCTAAGTCTATGTGTTCTACTCGATGAGTAGATGAAATGTTCAAAAGGAAGTAGGTCTCGCAAACGAACCGTTTTCCCGTAAAAGAGTGACAAAGTTTCGACCAATTGAATCCGGGGGGCGGAACGTTTCCCCCACTTAGACTGTCGCTGCGACACGTGGAGGGGGAAATAGCGCTCCAAAAGCTCCAGCTTATGAATAGCAGTGGCTGAACTTTGACAATTTCTTATGAGAAAACTGTTCATTTGCAAGACATGATTTCTGCTCAACCTTTCATGATCCAAATAAATATTAGAAGCTTTTTCAATAAATTTCTACTATTATTATCATCATTATTATTATTATTATTATTAACGAGTTGTAAGCCAATATACAAAGTATGTGATACATAAGATTTTCTACAATTAATAAAAAATTACAGAGTGGACCCCCTGTGCAAAGACACAATGCGGTATAGTGTACTTAAAAAAATTCTACTAATACAAATATGTGGATACATCTATAAAAATCTGGATCATTATTTTGTTACACCTTATACACTCATCCAGGGACATTCGCGGTAAACATCAGCCCCATTCAGCCTTCTTTTCCGCGTCTCTCAAATTCTTCTCCCTCTCCAATTTCACCGATCCATTCCAATCACCAGCTGAGAGGAAATGCTGCATCTGCATCATCTTCTGATCCACTTCCTGCCCCCCTCCCTCGCGTCATGCCTCCTTTTTTCGGTACGAATCAATATTGGCGAAAAGCTGCGTCGCGTGCAAGGGAGGGAACCGATTCCACGCGTCTCTTATATTTAAGAATTCAGTGGCCCCTCGCGCTCGATCCACGGGCATAAGTCGGGAGAGAAACAAGAAACGGGGGGGGGGGGGACAAAAGGCTTCGAATTATCTAGAGGGGGGTTGGCTGCTCGCGTGTCGCCGCGTTACAAAGAACAGGACTAAGGGGTTGAATACTTAAATCGGCCGAAAAGAAATTTAATAAAGGGAATCTGCTCTTCCCAGCGACTGGTGACAAAAGATCGACTGCACGGACCTTCGCCGGAAGGCTAAGATCATTTTATTATTACTTCGAAACATCGAAGTCCGGAGCGTTGGAGTGGAGCTGGAGCGCGGAGCAATGTGGTTTTGCCCGGAGCACGAAAAATGTTTACTGCTCCACTGTTACAGATATTTTTTATCATTTGAATTTTATAAAAGCAAATGAATTAAATTTTTTTAAATACTAATTCTCAATTTATCATCATTGAAAATATATTATACCTATTGTAGAGTCGCGACGCGAACCGCACGGTTGTCATTTTATTATAAACGTACATATTTTTCTACAAAAAAATTACCAAATCTTCTGTAAATTTTGCTCTTTTAAGTGCAAAAAGTTCTGTAAAAATATATGCATCTGCTTTTTCAAAAAAAATCACATACATTCGCTTCTTTTCAGCCTCCTGACTATTAAATAAGAAAACATACTAAAAATAGATATAAAATCATCAACCAATAGTGCAGAAAAAATCATTCCCGTTGTTCATAAAAAACGCGGATCAAAAGGGGCTTCATTAGTCGAAGCTCGAAATTTCGTCGCCGAGGGGGTGGACGGGCACAGAAAAACGCACAGTTTGTTCGCGGAAATCGAGTTTGACGGGACGAACGATCATTCATTCGCATTTCCAACGTGGTGGGGGGAACAGGGGTCGGCGGGGAGGGTCATCATTTCGCAGCGACCGAGTTGTGCCACCTTGCTCCTGCACAACGTACACACGTGAACCAGGGGACGCACACGAATCAGCGGAGAACCATGGAAAATTTGCGACGGGGGACGCAGGCGTTCGGCGAAAACTGGCGCACACACGCGCGCGTATACGGACACGTGTGGACACACTGAAGCGCGAATAATCTCGCGGCTGGACGAACCGTCCCTGAATTTAACGGCGTTAACTCCGTTTCCAGCGCTAATGACGCATAGAGCCGCGCAATTGGGTTTTCGCCTAAATGGAGGGAAATTCTACGCGCGCGGATTTCTGCCGAGGATACGGCGGTCCTTATGTCAACGCTGCGCGTGCCTGACCGGGGGCGCGAGGGGGTGGGTGGGCGGCAGGGAATCGGCGAACGACCGTGCAATTGTTTGCCGATTAAGCTCATACCGTGATTTCCGGTGAAAATGATCTATTCAGGAGTGAATCCACGGTGAAACGGGGGAAAATGAGGCGCGTGCCTCGTGGGGTAAAATTCTTTTTCGGGGGTGACGACGTTTGTATAGCGCGTGGTTTTTTAGGCTTTTGCTCGCAAGTGGTTTATTCTGTTTTATAATTGTTTTTTTTTTTTTTTTTTTAATTTTTCGACAGCTTTGCGTGCCGTGTGATGGATTTTTGCAATTATCGTCCATTGCGAGAATCAGAGTACCTACGTGTACTTCGAACTGGTTTATATTAATTGACCTTTTGTTTGTTGTTTAGAGATATGTTACCTAAGATTGTGCTGGTTATGAAAATTTTAATTGTTAATTTATCTTAATTATTAATTATGGAGGGGATATTAATTTTTAATTTATTAAAATTAGCAGATGAGAATCGAAGCCCACAGTTTTGAGTGCAAGGACGAATGTCAGCTTTGGTTGTGAAGGAGGTTACACGGAAGGTTCTCGTCTGTTCTAATGGAATGAAGTTTTTTTTTATGCTTTATGTATAGAGTGTCGCGTTTTAATCAATACTCGTGACGGTCATAAAAATGATTAATGATGTAAAAGATGTTTCAGGTAAAAATTGAAGTGCCTGGAGTTTACTGTTGAAGGGGTTCTGAATAATCGCAATATATATACTATTTAATATCGTGCACTTAGTTTTAAAGTTTGGTTCATTTTCAGGAAAGCTATTAGATATTCAGCTATTTAGATATGCTTAAATAATGAAAAAAAAATTCAATTCGAAAATGAATAATATGCAGTTTCGAAACAATTAGAACTTCTAAATGCAGTTTTAGTAGATTTATTGATATTGATATTATATGGAACAAAATATGTATTATATTTATAATTTATATACGTAGGTAGGTGTTAAATGATTTTCAAATTTTACAAAAGTGATAGAATTTTATTACACTTTACAATTATTATCAATAAAATAAAGCTTTAATCTCTGTGAAATTACACCATCGGCTTCACGTAATTTTATGCATTAAGGGTGAGAAAATTAAGAAAGACAACAATGCTCATCTTGAAAACGTATAATCACCAAAAGAATGGCTGACACGGCGAGAATCGTAGAGGCGTGGATATCCCTCGCGGTAACCAAACCCATTACAAGGGTGCAGGCCCCGTTTATGGGCTCGTAAATCACCGCAAGGGGGTGGCATCGAGCGATTATTATTTTGTGGATACGGTTACCTACACAGCTACAAGTTTCAAGGAATAATTTACAAGTATAGAGATCTATATTTTCCCTCAGGAGACACATAAGGCGAAAATCAAGATTCTTTTAAAAATGTCAAACCTTATAAGGGGGTATTAATCTTTCTATCACGTCCTGGGCACTTCTTTGTGAACGAAAAACCGATCACAATAATTTACTTAAAACTTCTTAATTGAACCATAGAAACTAATTTCAATGGAAAACGATATCTATTTGCATTTTTTAAGGAGAACTTAAAATCTTTGCATCCCGTATTTATATTAACCTTTCATTGGTCATAATCTATCGAATCATGACTTCATTGATGGCTCGGTATAGTCGACGCTATGCGTTGTAAGCTCGTCGCCAGCTCCGAGCGTGGAGCCTATAACGGGAACTTTCTGTATACCACACTAGGGCCACCCTAATTACTAGGAATTACTTCGAAGAATACCTAGAAACCAGTCTAACTTCAAGTAGTTTCCAGTGATTCCACGTGGCTCAAAAATTGACCTGCAAAACTAGTTACGTTCAACAACTAATTTACCCTTAAACGGTGAACTTTAAAGAAGTTGCCTTTGAAAACTCTATAACAACGATCCAGAATGAATTCTTAATCGTTCTCAAGCTGCCCCACACGGAAGGAGAAACAATTGCTGCCGCAGAAACTTCAGGGGGCGAGAAGTTCCAGCGAAACTACCCCTCAGCGTTGACGCGTGCGGAGGGAACAGCACAGATGCGCGAGGGTCATCGGTGTGGTCGCGTGTAAAAAGTCGTTTCCTCGATCTTAAGGTCCCGCCGAGTCCAGACGGTATTCCCACCCGAATAGTGATCCCGGATTACCACGCGTAACCCCCTTTCAACCCCCGTCGGCCTTACCCCACCGCAATCTTCTCCTCCTGGCAGCGCGGAGCTGCCACGTTCACCTTACGACCGCCATAAAGACGTTATTGGATCGAATTCCCGTGCCACGCCGTAAACAACCCCCGCCAGGGGGCGTGTAACCCCCTTCTGCAGGGGTTGCGCGAGTGTTGCTCGCTGACATACGACGCCGAATCAGCGACGAGTGCCGTTTGGTGACTGCTGGAAGATTGGGGTAGGGCAGTGGTCTTCGCAATTTTTTCTAAAATGCAACCCTCTTTTTAAAAAAAAAAATTTCAGCTCCCCTCTCACTTAGAGTTTCATAAAATAATATAGTGACCCATATTTATTTTAGCTCCTGTTAATCATATAAAATAATTTATTTTATTTTAAAATTTATTTATTTAATTGTATTTAGTATCAGCGGGGTTGCGCTTATTAAAGCACGCAATGTACCAATATAGTTTCTCGCAGTAAGTTGCGATTTAATGTTTACAAAATAAACACAGAGGGTGGAAGTACCTTTTTTGGTATTATATCGAAATATGTGGATGGAATATGCACCCCTTCGGTTTGAAAGCCACCGAAGTAGGGCGGTTTGACGTTTTATTGACAGACTGTCGCATATTTGACATTTTTATGGGTGGTATTTTTTTAAATTAAAAAAATATCGAGTGAGGAGAAGAAATTTCACCAGTATTATAACTTCACATTATTACGTTATTAACTCTAATATTATGAACGAAGAAAAATTAGTAATATCAAGATAATATCACATAAATTTCAGTAAAATAATTGAACTAATTTTTTTTTAAGTTTTAAAAACATAGAAAAAAATTCCTATTTTATATAATTAGCAAAGCCTATTGGAATACATCATTGCTAATTTCATCAAATTCTAATTTGTTTTCTATGTGTTTTTTTTTCAATGCCTCAATTATTCTACTAATGTCAGAGAAGTGTTACTATCTTCCTAGCTTCACGTGGAAAATTGCACGTTTATTTCAATTACCTATATGGAAGTATGAAGGAGCAACAACTTCGCCTGCAATTTCGCGAAAACATTTCGCCAAAGGAAACTCGGCATTCCTAGCAGTGAATGTTTGATCCCCGGCGCGAGCGAACTGCACAATGGAAAAATAGGAAATATCGGACACGTGTATGCAGACACGCGGACGAGGGCACCGTATACAAATGCGATGGAAGTTGTGCAGGACAGGTCGTCCCGGAGGATCAAGGAGAAAAGCCGCTTCTGTCCTCGTGCGAGATACCGGAAAAGGGAGCTCATCGTCCATCTCCTTTCTCGTCTGTTCGCAGCTCCTTGCTGGGCGCTCGATCAAAATTTATTCACGCGGAGAGAAATCCCCCGTGGACTCCCGAGCTGGCACGGAACTGTATCGAAAACGACAATATTTCTTCGGTACACTGCCCCAAGTTTACTTCCAGAACATCTTTCCGCGCTTCGAAGCAAACTGATGTCGAAATTCAGACTTATACAATCCGC
This sequence comes from Andrena camellia, assembly GCA_029448645.1. Classification (NCBI taxonomy): domain Eukaryota; kingdom Metazoa; phylum Arthropoda; class Insecta; order Hymenoptera; family Andrenidae; genus Andrena; species Andrena camellia. Next base: position 839,440 of record CM055681.1, on the reverse strand, counting down.
GACAAGAGGCACTCCCTGTATCAATTTTTAATTAATCGTTGTGCGCGGAATTAGAGGTTGTTTTATGGATCTTTGGCCAAGTTTTGGACTGCCTTAGGGCAATTTCAAATGAGAGTGAATGATGCCGTTTACGTGTTTGAAGGGCTGAAAGGTGTGCAGAAGGATTGGCTTATACTTGGAGAAGTTCAATTATTTTTATGAAGGTATGAGATGAAAGGGGATTGAAGTTAGGAACAGTAAATATTAAAAATAAATAAGGTGCAGAGTTTGAGGCTGTTGCACGTTGTTTGAACTTGATTAATATTGTTTGTTCTGTATAATTATGAGAAAATAAGAGCTGGTGATTAAAGTTTGAAGATTTTAACGAATCGTTATCTTATTTTTCTCTAAACGATCTTAAAGCCTCTAAATTTTGTTCGTGAAGGATTCGACGATTTTAAATCTTGAGCTTGCCGAATAGAATTTCGATAATTTCGAACAAAATGGATATTTCTAGGCATTTGAAAATTAATAGAAATGAGTAAATTGAATTTTCTAGGTAAGGTAAATGTTCCCATTTCTGCTCATGTCCCCACTTCTACTCATTTCGTATTTTTCTTATTATTATAAGCTTTACGTTTGTACTATAGTTGTAACAAAATAATTGGGGCTAAAGAAAGTGCGGCATAAGCAACGAAAAACTTTTAAAACAAGAGACTCATGATTTTTCAATCGTGTTCTAGCTGTTTGTGCTAAGGAACAGCGTGGGTATTCGATAATTGGGCAGAAAATAGTTTTTGCATACCTCCAAAATCTTCCACAACCTTGCCTCTGACATACTGCTACAAAACCGTAAAAAGGAAGACACTTTGGTTGGCCAAAAATGTCACTGGCCGAGGCAGATGAACCGCGAGAATTGGGCGCAAACAACGTCGAAACACGGGCCCGGAGGTCCTGTAAATATCGTGTTTCCACGATTGATGGAAAAACGCGTCCACAAGCCAGGAGGCCGTTGAATTAATGGCGGCGGGGTGGGGGTACGGAGAGAGTTATTTCTGATTTAAATAAACTCTCAAGATCTCGTCTCCTAGCCGACGATCCGAACCAGGAGAAGGACCGTGGGGTTGTTTGCTCGAGAACGACCGAGGTCGATGGGTGGGTGGGTGGGTGGGGGGTAGAGAACACGAATGTAATTTATCCGAGCTATAAGGGACGCGAAACGGGTTTCCAGGAACTACGTTTGAACTCGTCCACCCTGTCCCCTCCCTTCGTTCCCCTTCAATTTTCTCTCTCACCCTTTCCCTCTCTCGCTCTCTCATGCTCTCTCTGTCTCTTTTTTGTCTGCAAGTCCGTTTAAACGAGAGACGGTCCAAAGAGAGGCTCAAGGGGCGCTGGAGGCGGCGGGGGTTGTTAACGTAGAAGCTCCGGTGAATCAAAGAAATATTATATCATTAATACAGACCCCAGGGGTGCAATGGGGCCGAGATGTCTGCGTGGAGTTTCCCTCCGCCCTGAGACTCCTCGAGCCCCCCCCCCCCCCCCCCCGCGCCCTTTTTCTCACCCCGGACCCAGCCAGCCAAGGAGAGCTGGCACAACCTTAGGAATATATATCTTGATAATTTGACGCGGCTTGTGTACTAGCCGTAACCATTGTTTATGGCTTATAGGTTCGTTCATTCATGGTCCAGGAGGTAAGTAAAGAATGCGCAGGCGCGTGCCTCAGGGCTGGGCACTTTTCAAATAATGCTCCATTTTGTAAGCGACCATTTTGATTTCATTGGTCGACAATTAATTGAATCTATTCCAGAGATTGCGCTCTGTTTGTTAGTGTTTTCACAGGTCTGTGCAATAACACTAAAAATAATAAATGGGTAAATATTTATAAAGTATACCTTGAAGGAAAAAATTATTTTGCTTAGGTAGAATCATATTTTAAACCACTGTGCATCAGTGCCCTATATAATCTTACGTTTTTCGTCACTACGTGCAACGTAACAACATGTGTTCTCAAAATTTAACGAAAATTGTAAAAAATATTAAACTAGAGGACAAAAGTTTCTTAAACATAGAAAGTACGTGAAGGTTTGTGGTAGGGGTACACGAAAATTGAAGAATTTAATTTATTCAGACATTAATGAACTCATGCCCTTTCTTCTTTTAGTTCTCGTTCGCCACGCTCGATGGTACATCGGCTTTTTCCTAAAAATTAATAAAGAACCCCCCTTCCTGAACGTTAAGAGGATTACCGCGATTCAGTTAAAGCCCATGCTTCCATGAGTCTACAACAGCTTGCACACACGGTCGTTCCCATGCGTACAAAACTCGACACTCCGCGCATTATAGTTTTCTGGCGAATGAAGCTGCTTATAATAAACCTTTCGCAGGGCCGCGAACATTATTCAGCGAAACATTTCAGCGGATGAATAACAGGGGTTCGAGTTGCGTGACTCGATGAATAACGAGGAACCTCCAACGCGAATAATTACACGCAATCTACATTACGATACATTTAATTCATCGCAGTATTATTTCATAAACTGAAATCGAGGGCGGTACATTTTCCAAAAAAGAAAATTCGTAATTTTAAACGAATAAATTTAACGTGAAAGTAGTATAAAAAGCGGATATATGCAGTTTAAACCGAAATAGTATTCTGTAATAACCGAAGTGCAATTTGTTATTGTTAAAATGTTTAAAATAAAATTCAATCTAAATACTCCTACCTGTATTTTAGTTCGGTTTCTAGTGACAGGATAAAAAGTGGTAGTAGAAATTAAATATGATTTAAATTCCTAGGCAGAATTGGCCACACTTTCACCCCTACAGGGGAAAGCGAAAAACCAACGGTCTCGATGACAAAAAAAGTGTGCAGCAAAAAGAAGGACACTCGTACAAAACGTTGTCGAAGTGGCGGCTCTATTTGCTTATTGAAAGGGGGTGGGTGGAGCAAAAACTTTTCCAATGCTCATCGCCGATGCGATGGAGTGAAAAACTTAATGGTACGCGGGCCAGCTGGTTGTTTACCCGTCCCAAGGACCGGGGTCAAGGAAGGAACGAAGAAGAATGCGGAAAAAGGAAGGAGAGCCAGCTCCGCGAGATGGCACTCGAAGAATTAAATTATGTGCCCCTGCCCCCACTCCACCTTGCTTCCGGGCTCACTCACCCGTCTGGTTTCTCGAGGGTACGGACAACACAGCCACCTCCGCTCTACGCGACTCGACTTGGCCACGAAACTCGATAATGGATGCTAATTAATTAATCGAACCTACGGAGCCTGCCACGTGTCCCGAGAGAACCCTGGATATCAGAGCTTAACCCCTCGAAACCCGGGTTTTGGAAAATAATTTCGAGTGCAATTATCGTTTCGGGGGGAGGAATTTCTTGAATTGAATTTTGCACTTTCCGGAGAGGGAGAAGTTGTGGGGAGCTGATGTTGGACTGTTGTTGCTATTAATGCTTCAACAGTTCATGATTTTTTTTAGTATTTTTGAATGGGAGGGGGTTCATTTTGCAAGGGGACATCGTGGATTATGAGATTTCTTTGAGCGCTAAATAGTGAGTACCCAATGTGGAGTGTTGAGTACTGAATACTCAATGTTGAACGCTGAGGAACCAAAGTACCTGGAGTGTCTAGACTACATAGGATACCTGTGCTACTGGGAGCAATTGGGACGCACAGAGTGTGGAGATTAGTTGGAGTGTCCAGGATATAAGGAGTACCCCGAGAACCTAAACACCGTAGACCACCTAGATCACTTGTAGCATCGGATACCTCTAGAGCAACTGCATTCCTAGACGTTAATAGATCATATAGATAGAACACCTAAATTCCCTAAACTTCCTAATGCAGCTATGACCCCTAAACATTCTACAGGACATGTAAGTTCCAGAACTGCTACCTCACCTAGAACATCCAGGGCACCTGGATCATGTAGAACCTAGACCTAAACTTCCCAGTGTAACTAGGCCTCCTAAACCTTCTACAGCAGTTAGAAGCTCTATAACTACAAGACAGACAATACCTATGAATTTCCTAGAATATTCAGAGCATCTAGAGCCCCCAGTCTAGAGCACTTAAGTACCAGAGCATTTGGAGTATCTAAGGCACCTAGAGAAGCAAGTACAGAATACCTAGAACATCTACAGAATATACACAAGTTGCCGCAGTTAAAGAACCTGAAGCTTCTACAGTGCCTAGCCCATCCGAAAGACCCCAGAGTATATACCCAGGATCCCTGAGGTATAGAGTGCTTCGGAAGGAGCAAAGTATTCCACAAACGCTAAGAACACGTTGGCCGCATTTCCCTCCAATCCCAAGCCTCTTCCTTTTCAAATTAGTTCGTGAGATACCCGAGACATCACTCACGCAAAAGAGGCAGGTGCACGGGAAGGGATTTGAGGGGAGGGGTCCAATCTAAGTAGCACCTTCGAAGAAGTCAGCTGAAAGGAGGAAAGGGGGCAAAAGTCGGGATGAAAAAGTTTCGTTGAAAGTTCCGCGGATAGATCGTCGGCGGCGAAAGGGGGCAAGTGAAAAACGTAGCGAATAAGAGACGACGGGAAAGAGTCCCTCCCGGGGGAAAAGGGAAAATGCTGTCTCACAGTTGGCCAATGGGAATCGAAGCCACAGGAAAGCCCTCAGCGAGAACTCCTGCGCTGCCCTTTCTGCCCTTTCCCTGCAATTTCCTCCTTTCTTTCTATTTTTATTTCTGCCCCTCGCGTGCCTCTGGCCCGTCATCCATCGGGAAAGTCATAGGAAGCCGAAAAGCCGATCGTGTGGCTACTCCGTGGCTCACGATTTTGTCCCTTTTACCGCAAGACACTTTCCTGTCCATTGTTCTGATGCGTTCTAGTACAGGCTCCCCGAGAGCTTCTCCAAATCCATTTTCAGTGATTGATTCTTCAGGCTTTGGTAGTTGTGATAGGGAAGTTTAAGGGGATGCTACATTTCCCATTTCACTCACTGCCGAAAATTATATTTTAAAATAATTATTTACAATTAAATATAAAGGGCAGCAAAAATCAGTTTTGCCCAGAGCGACGGAAGTTTAACTTTATCTGGGACAGTGATCGGACTTCAGTGAACGCGTGTGCATATTATTTCGTGATATCTTGGTGAAAAGTAATAGTGATAGTGGCAGTGATTGTGATAGTGATAGTGAAAGTGAAAAGTGATAGTGACAGAAGACATCTAGGGAAGCCTAGGCTAATTTATTATAGTATGAAGTATTTAAGGCCCCATGTAAAATTGCCAAGTAGTCACAGAATTGTATTAACTTTGTTGCTCGTTTGCTGCCTCCTCATCTCCGATGAGGAGATCGCCGCTGCTTCCGTTTCCGGAAACAAGCGACTGAGCATGGAATTGGTATGGGTGGATCAGTTTCGTCCCCTGGTGGTCTTGTCGAAAAGGAAAAGTTTCGGGCGTAGGGGGTGTACGTTTTGGTACACTTCCTGCGTAAGTAACCCGGTACCCTACCTCCGTGTTAGACGGCTTGAGTCAGGTCAAGTGTTTGCTCCTGACGAGTCGCATCGCAGGAACAGGAGTCGCCAGGGAGACACCGAGCGCATTTCCTTTTCGACTCGGACAGCAGGGTGGTAGGAACTGCGCCATCCAATACTCCTTTTATGCTCACCTGTAGTTTTTCCTTCTTTGCTGAATTTATTTCAATCGAGTGATTGTTTGACAGTTCTCTAGATTCAATATCTAAACCGAAGGGATCGATGGAACTTTGTTTCCATCCATCTCTTTGGTTTAGTAAGCTAAGGGTTTCATGTACAGGGAGATCGATGGAACTTTCCATCTATCTCTCTACGGGTTTCGAAGCGCAGCAACCTCCTCGTGGTGAGACCTGGTAATCGGTGAGAACCGAGCCGATGGCTGCGATTGTCAAATATTCTAGTTGGATATAAGAATTTCTAACAAACCCCGTTCGGTGTGCGCGTAACAGGGGTAACGTCAGGACTATATCAGGGCAGCCTCGCCAGGCGAGTTTGCTTGAATTTAACGGGGCATAGAAACAGTCCAGCCACGTACAAGCGACGTCGTGCCGGCGAGTCAATCTCGGTCGGGGCTAACTTTTCAATTTTCCGTCGTGCAACTTCGTGTGCATGCACGTACAGGTGGGCCATGGGCGAGCGATGGCGCGCGACGCCGCCGTGTGCGAGCGTCGCTCAATTTCCTCGGTGACGAGCCAGCCGACTACCTGTAGACGGATCGATTTATCACGGTCTATAATTGAACGGAAGCAATTTATTAATCGGCCTCGCGCGCGCACAGGTCGATTCCCCGCCGCTGGACACTGGGCGATTCTTTTATTCCGTCCGCGCAGCTCTCCAGGCTCGGGGCGCCTCGAAAAATGGGTCCTGGCCTAATTTCGCTTCGACAGAGAGAAACGACCCTTTTGACCCGCTCCTACGCTTCCACGGAATCGCTGGGATTTATGACGCATCGCGTTTGTCGCACTCGAGGAGCATGCACGTCCCTGAGTTACGGGCAACGAGCGGGGAATTGGATCCTGACCTTTGTGAATTTTATTCGGCTTCGTGTGACGTTATCGAAATACCGTGAGATTCTTCGGAACAGCGTTTCATCAGGTTAGGGGTTGGCAATTGAAGGGTCTTTGTAGAAAATAATGTTTAGTGCCAAAATCAAATTCCATACTATATCTAGGATTACCATTGGCACGTAGAATATTTTTCGATAAATTTTTTTTTAATTGGGGGACTTGCAGTGTTTTCTACAAGGACACTTCGATTCTGTATTGCAAAAGTGTTTGAATATATAACAGAGTGTTGAAATTATGAAGTGTACTTTTTCATTCTGAAGAGTGAAGACGTGATAGGGAGAAGTTTCCCTGTGTTTGGTGACATTTTGATAGCTTTGCGCAGATCTTGAGCTTCCAAGATTCTGTGAGATTAATTGTGCAGTTGAGAGGGTGATGGGTTCCTCATAGGATACACGTTCAATTCAGCAACGAAAAGCGTTCAATGTTACTTCAGTTCTCTGCCTCTGTGACTGTACCCTAAAGGTTTGCAGTTCTAATACTTATTTTGTTTTTGGCTTCTTGGCTTCGCTTTCTGTTTTGTTAAATCAATTGTAATGTTTTGTGTCTTTTCTGTGCCATTTTCTTCCTTCCACTATTACAAAATGGGCCTTACCCGAGCAAGAATAAATAAATAAATAAAAATTCCAGAACTACAATCACCCATGATCTCATAAGAGTAGAACCGTCGGCATGTCGTACAGAATTGAAACGAATTCCTAATCGACAAGGCTCCCGGTGCATAAATCACTGTCACTCGCCAGATGTATCGAATCACTGGGCCGTTCGTGGGGGCGAACGTTCCACGAACGCGTCCCAAACGGTTTCGTTTGACGAAGTTATCGTGGCTGGTCGGACGAAAATTCGGCGTTCTGCCAGGCAACCGAGTTAAGCGACAGGATCAATGCCGAGGTTAGACCGAGCTGGTCTTAAGCGAGTTACTTTAATCCAATCGCAAACAGGACGAGATCCGATTAACCCATGTTAGCCAGCTATTTCCAGCGATCCCGACACGCGTAGCTGCCTCGCCCCGATCTTCCGTCAGCTTCTGCTGCGTTAGACACATTACTCTTGCTCCTCTCGATTGTGGAATACCATTGAAATGTCCCTTTCGAGGACAATTGTACCACGGTTACACACTTTATTTTTAAAAATATATATGTCTATCTACTTTCCCCAACACCGAAAGTGAAGGATGATCTTTAAACACAGAGGCTTGAGACAACTTTAAAAACAATTCACTTTTTCTTTCATGCAGCAAATGAGTCATCTACGAGTTGCCATATTGAAATAATATTAAAATTGTCAACTCTTTTAAATTAAAATATTTAATGATATTTCACGAAAAGGGCGGCAAACGCTTGTTAGCCCAGGGGCGCCAAATCCGCCCCTGCCCATGAGAAAAAATAAAGATAAATGAAGCAATGAGTTATGTGAAATCTTTTTTCCTTTGGACATCTTTTTGCAAATTCCTTAGCGTTTGCGTGCATATTGCCAAAAATATGTCAACCTCTGACGCACCAAAACCATAAACCGAAACATTAAAATTCTCTTTCATCCCATCAGCTAACATCCCCGCCACTCAAAATGTCGAAACAAACGCCAGTGTATGAAAAAGGCCATTACACTCAAATTCTCATCGGATACGGAACTTGCGCTTTGTACCGGAAAAAAGTGTAACATTCCCACCCAGAAAAGTTCACAGAAACATTAAACGTCCCCAACAGCCATAAAAAGTCCCCGATTTTCGAGGCACAGCTCGTCGAATCGAATGATAACACACTGCCCCCCGTCCATATTATTCACCGGCGGGGCAGAACAAAGGACCTGGTCCCGTCCACAACGACGCGGCGGCCACAAAAGAAACTTCCGCGGACAGAATTACGATTCGCATAGACGCCGCCGCTAAAAATAGTTACAATTATGTTAGCCTGGTGGAATCAAAGCGGCAGCGTAACAGACGCGTTTTATTTTCGCGTTGCGGGTCCCTATCGCAGCGGAAGAACTAACTGTGACAAGCGCAGTGTTCGCGACGACAGAGAAGGAGGAGGGGAGCAGAAATGCACGATAAAAGCGCGAACAGAGGAGCGAACATGCGTTCCCTAAACGCGCGATGTGCCGGAAACGGCGACTGTTTCGCTACAGGGACCTTCTTTCAGCGGGACAATGACCGCGTCTATTGTAGTCCGCCAAAAAATGCAGAAAATTGATTTGGGTGCTGTCTTTCACAGCGAACGAATTCTTTGATGAGAACTCAATTAATATTCATCTATGACTGTGTAATGTACTTACCAGGGATGAAACTAAGGGGGGAGGCAAGGGTTATTTCGTTGGAAATAAAGGAGATACACATTTCATGGAAAAATAATTGAAATTTATCTTTTTAAAATTTATTTATCTGTTACAAAAGTTGGCAACTCTACTCATAATCCATCTAATTTTGCACATAGTTAGTACAAACCCTGTATAATAATATATCAAAAGCATGGGATGCAGTACTGAATAATTCACGAGAAAATCGAGTTCGAAGTTGTCCCTCTTCCCTACCCTCGATATGTGCACCCACGCGTGAACACGAAACCGTAATCACGTTGCAGCGACAACTCAACTGTAATTCTAGAGGTTCGTATCTAGATTCATAACACGTGGGTCACAATTGAGAAGCAAGAAGAAACTCTTAGCTCCCCCAGCTGCAATTAGAATTCGAAACTCTGCTGTCCAGAAACGAGTAAATTTGAAGCGTTACGTCGAAGAATATGTGATTACCAAATCTAGGAAGTATCAGGGAAATCACGTCCTTATCGGAAATCCAATCCACGTTACGAATCTTAATATGAAGCCTCACGAGCTCCTAAACGCCATCTAGGTTTCCCAACTTCAGTCTCCTCTTACGTCCAGGGTTGCCACCTCTCTGGTTTTCGCCCGGAGACTTCGGGGTTTGAAGTAAATCTCTGGGCTCCGGTTTTAATGGAAAAATCTCCGGGTCGTAGAAAAAAATAGATAATAAGAAATTATGATATTATATATGGTACGAATTATAAATAAAATAAAAGTTATTAATTAAAAAAACTGATATTTTTAAATTCTCAATTGTTTATGTTTAAAAGAATTGCACATGTGTTTTTCGGATATTCGAGAATAAACCTTTTTTTTTCTATGTGTGAGGGATTTATATGGTGATATAATATGGCAACCCTGCTTATATCCCTTTCGCACGGGAAACTTTCGCAGCTTGTGACTGACACTTCAAACATATTCACACATCTATCTATGTTTTTTAAATTTGCATTCTATCTACCCACTGGATGTATCCCAAATACCAATCGTGGACCACAGAAGTGCCACGCGTGAAATGGCCCTTACTCTTCGTTTGCACTGCTGTTACAAGCGTGGGATCCATATTTGACGATCGCTCGAATAAATTCGCCGTGCAACGATAATGAACAGGCTAAATATAAGCCAGGTCGCGTGGCAAAAGCCATCGATAGTGTACATATATCGAAAATTTCGATTCATTAGCGGCGGCCGACGCACGCGGGCGCGTATCGCCTGGCAGCAACTGATCAAGAGAGAATAATGAGTTGCCTCCTAACTACCGCTGCTCCACCTACGATCCGCCATTAAATTCGATACGTGGCAAACGTTGGTTACGAAGCCAGCTGAATGCAAAGCGTCTAATTATATTATCAGCGAACTCGAATTAAAACGGAGACTTATCCTGCATGGAAGCAGCGTACGTCGGCTTCGAAAATTAAAATAAAGTTATTATGTCCTACAATATTACTATTTGGCTCTTTATTTTTATAATTGCAATTTATTTTGCGGAGAACCTGTAGTGGCACTTGGGGAAGAAATATTTTTAAATTCCAGTAAACAGAACCCACTGGAGAATTTAAGTCACTGTTTCCCATCCGTTTTTGAGTTGCGATCCAATAACCGGATAATTGAGCGAGAACTTTTATGCGTCGCCGTTACACATGTCTGACAATATGGAGAGAAGGAACTAACCACAACGCATGTGGCGCGCACACGTGTGGATCGTAAACTAAAAATGAGATGTCGGTAAGATCGGTACTAATTGCTGATTTCGCACCCGGCGTAAGTAATTCAGGACACAGCGAAAGAAGTAAACAAAAGAGGCGAGACTGAATGTGAGAAGCTTGTTTAACCTACAAAGTTAACAAACCGTTGTCATTAAACATTAACTGGATCCACGAAGCAAGTACCTGTCGAATTAGGAATACAGAACAATGAACGATCTTTACACATAGAACAATGATTTTTCGAACCCCTGGCATAAACATAACCAAGTTTCATTTTTCCCTAAAATATCACCTTGAAACCTAACCTCAAAAATCTAAAAGAAGTCGAATGGAAGTCACTAGGGACCTCTCTACTTCGTTGCCTTCGACATATCGACGGTGCAACGGAATTATCGCGAGTTCCAGGCTGTTTTGCATTTATCCCAACGAAATGGAGGCGAGTCTATGAACGAAAGGGGAAAAAAAATGTTCAATTTCGACGGGAATCGAGGTCGTCGCAGGGGGAATCGGTTAAAATTTTTCATTTCTCCGGGAATTTCATACAATCGTGACCTGTGGAGGACTGGGAACGGTATGAAACGTACCGACGCGTGCTTCAAGAGGTCTGAAGTGGTTTTCATTGCGTCCGCAACATGAATCTTGCCCCGTGGCCGGGAGATTCCGCGGGTGGCCTGAAACTTCGACGGATTTCTCGTCCGCTAATGACCACAATCTGAGCTTCGGTTGGTTCTTTAATCATGAAAGGTTGGATAGAAGCTTAGTCAGCCCTTGAAATCAGAGTCCTACCGTTATTATCGGGACCTCCGATCGCTTGGATGTGTGTATTCCGCCGTTTCCCTCTATCGGCGGTTAAAAAAATTTAAAAGCCACAACAATTCAAAGTTCTGAGAGCAAGACTTAAAATGCACTTTCTCTATTTCTTCCCAAATTCACGTTTTCTCCACTTGACCTTCTCAAAAAAATAATAATCCAGAGAATATCTTTTTTCGCATTTCTATTTCTCAAGCAGATGGATAAGACCACACTTGTTTGAAATTCCTTCTTAGGAAAATCGTTCGCCAAAGAGTAGCTCTCAATGCTGAGTGGAATCAATCGAAGCAGAACGTTCTTCTTTCCTTAATTTCCGTCCGTCAGGCAATGGAATAGAATAAAATTCGGATTCTTCCTAGAATTGCTTGCGTACCTTTCAGAATCGCAAAAATATATATTATTCAACGACGTACTAAAATCTTAAGAAATAGAACATTCCAACTTTCTCGTACGAGATCTAAAAAATTTTGAAGAGGAATATACAGGATTTATCGTATCGGTACGAAAGGCGACACTAACGGTTTCCTAACACTCTCCCGATTAAAAGACACCAAACACCATGTAAATCGGACCTATTTTTAACGAAGTTGGCTTTAAATTCTGCAAATTAACTTTTTATGCAAACTCGTTGATTATAGCCCGAATTGTGTCATGATTTACATCATTTTCATCGGGACAGCATAAGGATGGCCTCTATTTTAACCAGGAAAACAAACGCTATCGAATATAATACATTATCGACAGGCAATTGTTACTGAACGAAATTTATTAGGAAATGAAAATCGCACGAAATTATTGGACAAGCTGATGGAGTATACCTAACCTTAAAGTTCAATGTACGACAATGTCTCGTAATTTGCACGTAGTACAGAGGTGGGCAGAATTAAATTCAAATTCATCCATGACGGGTCACAAATCGTCCACGCAACGTACATGAAAAAAAAATAAACACAAGACTCTTCTGATAATGTTGCAAAAAAGCCACAGTAACGATATCGTAAAATGTGTAACTCAATGTAACTCACGCTTCGCGGAAATTAAAAGCGAACGGACAGCGGCGGTATCGCCGGCAGTCACGCGTCGTAAACCGCCGTTTTCAGTAACGTGAACGGGAAACGCGATACAAAGAGAAGTTTCCCCGATTATCTCGCGTTCCAGATCGCGAACGGCGCAGTTCCTGAAACGAACCGAGGAGTTTGCTTCTTGGCAGCGAGTGTCCGACCCGCTCGTAAAGTTCAAGGGATGCTGGGCACGTACGCGAGCAGAATTTCCACCCCATTCCGGGGGAACAAGGGAGGGTAAAAAACGAGATTAAAGAACCTGCGTCGTGGGGAGTTCCTGGAAGAGGGCTGGATCGAATTAAAATTTGAGTCGGCCGGGAAAACGTTAAGACACCTGTTAGATCTAGAGGGTTTAAGGAACCCTAGATTCTTCCCCTCTTCGTCAATGGCCACCATAACCTCAATTAAGCGGGCTGATTAAGGAACACGATGTTTGGATAATCAATTTTGTTGGAGACATCGTGGAATTACGTTTAAACGTGGAGAATGATCATTTGTATACTTTTTCTTCATTTACTATTTTTAGGTTTCTTTTTTCTGGCTTTTGAAGTATGTTGAATCCTTTTTTGAATATGGAAATGTTCTAGAATGTGTAGAAATGTTGTTTTTAATAATAAGTTCATTTGTTCTTTTTCTTAGTGTTGGTCCCTTCACTACTTTCTAATTAAACTGGCATAGTGTCTAGTGGTGAGACGTTACATTGCAAGGTAATTTGTAAAATAACTCTTTTACTTGATGACACTATTCGAATTCTCACTTAATAGCCATAAATATAGAATTCGTAAATGTAGTGATGGATTCGAACATACCGCGAGTATTTTTGTTTGAATTGACATACTCGTTATCTTTCACGTTTACAAAATTTAAATGCACTACTCTGTATTTCAATATTCAACAATTAAAACATTCTTCATTATATCTAATAGTTATTCAAACTCTACGTCCCATTTCATTCCACCTTTCCAGTTCAAACATTATTTGTTATAACCATCCAAGCAATCATTCTCCACTTTCATTCACCAACCACTAATCAAACCCCATATTGTTGCTAAACAAACTCAAAATTTCACAATCGTCTCAAAATATTTCCAACATCTCCTTATCATCCAATTAAATTCCCCCCTCACCCAGTACTAACTTAGAATTTCACATTCAAATCTTCAAGCAACCCCCTATCAGTGCCACCAAAACAAAGACACACTAAAAGTATCACAAAACCCACTGTTTCGGTCTATGTTTTTCCCTCGTCCCTCTGTTCAACTCCCCCGTTGTTCGTTTCGGTGGAAACTTGGCGCGGGAACTCGAGCTTGCCGGCATAATTTCCGCCCAGGTGCCCCCTCTCTCGCACCTCTTCGACCCCTTTGTTTCTCAATTTATTTCCTTCAATTTTCCCCGGGCAGAGTTTCGCCTCGGTTCCATGACTTCCAAAGAACTGTTCGGGGAATTGGGGCCCACAGGCGACTGGCTGGCGAATCGTCTTCGGCCGCGATTTTTTTAAAAGGGGCGAAAATCTGAAGCGACACGGTGAAAATGGGGGGTCGGTGGCAAGAGGCCGGAAGGAACGATGGTGGGCTTAACGAGCGTCGAAATTCCCAGCCTGAAACGGATCTATTCGTTCCTCTATATTCTGGTGTCTCTCTCTTCCCTCGCTCGAACGTTCCTTCCTTCCCTTTTCTCTTATTTTTATTTTCTTCGTTTCCCTTTTATTTTCGCGTAGAAACCAGAGGACCTAAGGCAAAACAGGAGCACTTGTGTAGGAGTGCTTGTTCTTCGGATTCATCGCAGTCCACGAGTTTGGGCGGGAAATGGATCTAAAGAGGAAGACTGGAAGTATTCGAATATTGTATGAAAGCTGGAGTGTTACTCGAATATAGGCACTTGGGTATAAAGTATCTGAATCTTACAACTTGCTAATAACAGATACCCAGATACAAATTGAAACACTGGTATCCCATTACAACCTAGTAATAAATTTCAAAGAAATATGCAGTGTATGAAATTCTTCCCACTAATTTCTTAAAACATAAATTGTCAAGCAATAGTTAACGTTGGAAATTTGAGAAAATTTAAAATACTGGTATCCCATTAGAATTGCAGAAATGAGGAGTAGACTAGACTAGAAGCTATTGAATCAATTAAGCTCTTGAACCAGGAAGTAAGAAATACTAAATTTTGGCAAATTTTCGTTTTAATCAAGAAATTTTCATTTTCCATTTTCTGTTCCGTTCGTTCATCGTGATTTATGCTACGAATAGAACCATTTGCCTAAATGTCGAGAAAATATAGTGGATTAGAAGATATTTCGTTGGATCATCGGCGCAGTGGAGCGAGCCGCATTAAATTAAGATCATATTTCCATTATGCAAATGGCGGGGATGCAAAAACTGCATGGAAGGGGTGCGTGCCGCGGGTTTATTTATCGATTCGTACGGTGTATCGCATGTAGCAAGCTCGTTTACCTAAATATGGAGTAACTATGGCGTTGATTCACGACCTACTTTTTGCATTCTTCAACCGCAACGAACCATTCGGTCGCCCCGAACGAATATTTGTCAAAGTTCTGGCAAAGAGTCGCAGCGTCCCTGCACTGTTGCTTCTTCACGTGTGTGTGTGCCTTCTATCCAATTACTAAATGGGATGGAGGTAAAGAGAAAAAAGTGAAAATTCTATTTTAATTATTTTTCAGTTTGTTATTTTCGCTTGTTTATGTGCACAATGGTTGTACTTTTCAGTTTTTTTTTATTGCTTTCATTCGTCTGTGCCGCCTGTACTCTGTTTTTATTGTACGGAAATAGCAGAAAAATTGGAATTTTTATTTTATAGATCTGACGTTAGTAATTTTAGTGATACAATGTCTGAAATAAGGAACTGTTTGGAATTAGCGGGCTATTTTTGGAATACTATATAGGATCCTAGATATTTACAATTTTTTTAAGATTTTTTTATGATTTTTGAAATACAAATTTGGTTAATTTACTCACCACTTAATCTCACTACAATTTTTTTTAGATTTAAAGATGCTCTACTTTCGAAGCATTGCTATTAGGGCTTTGCTGTAGACACTTTTATGTCTCCCTTTCGTCTCCGTTTTCCTTATCTAGGTATACTTTCGCTCGACCAAAAGTTCCGTTGAAATTCAAGCATATTTAATCGTACGGTGCAACTTCTGTAATTACGGAGCAACATATCACGGCACGTAGCAGCGTTATAGTTGAACATTTCCTTGTTACACTTCTTGTTTCGTGCGTTATATCGTCCAAGAATCTCTGTTGCTCTATTTACACGGTTTAATATTGACTCGCGTTACTAAGTTTAACGCGGACAACTGAAACCAAGTAATCGTAGCGTTCCGCTGGTTCAATCTTCGTGTAATTGAATAGCTACGCGAGTTTCAGTAGTTCCGCGAGTTTTACAGGGGATGGGGGAACTTCCCTTCAGCGAAGTAGTAAGTCCGTTTGACGAATTTCACTAGTTATTTTAATTCTTCTATGCTCCAATGATTTTACTGTGTCTTTAAACTTCTAACTCGACGTGATGCCAACAATCGGATTTTTTTTACATCTTCCTACAGAAATGCCTCGGTAAAACATTAAGTCACAATTCGAAAAATTGATTTAATATTTGACTATTTAAACTCTTAACTCTCCTACGGCCCAATTAATACGTGGATACTCATAGTGCATTATTTCGTAAAAGTAGTGATAGATTCGAACCCATCGCGAGTATTTTTGTTTGAATGAATATTCTTTAATTCTAACAAAATAAACTTACTGACTTATGAAGATCTCATAAGGCAATCTCATAAAGCATATTTAAAACAAAACATCAGCAGAACCACTTAAGACCGAACTGAACCATCCGACGAATCTAATCGAAACTCGACTATCCCGCGAGCAACGACAGCGGAGAGAAGCCACGTGGAAAAGAGCCTCTCCTGCACCCGTCGCCTCAGATCCCAATAACAATGAACCCAAAGACCCAGCGTATCTGCTGTCCCGAGTATCAAGAGGAAGCCCTATAGACGGGGTTCTAGCCGAATCGCCAGCGGCGAGAGAGCGTGGGGCCGCCGCGATGGCAAACGCTCGCGGAACGGTTCGAGTGCGAACGCGGCCCGGTATCGAAAATCCAGGAGGCCTGGCGGGTTTGCAGGATCAAACAAAGAGCCCCGTTCCGGTAACCAACTTAACCGGAAACTTCGAATCAAAGCAAACACAGGGAAAGTGCCCGCAGGGGTCAACTCGGCGGTTCATCGTGAAACTCGATTTACTGCCACCACCAAGACCACCGCCACGACCACCAACAACAGCATCATCCCCTGGTGTACTTTGGTGCACGCCCCATTGTCGTGTCGCAACAATGCGCGCCGTCTGCTCGCGTGTAATTGGGAAGCTTGGCCGCGCACGATAATAATGCGAGTTTCCTGGCTGATCGAGTTACACGAATTGTCTTAGGGGAGATGTTGCCGTTTCGAGGAGCGATTCTCGGTTTCCACGAATTGGGGGAGGAGAGGGAGATGTTTCGTTTCACTGTAACATAGCCTGTGTCGACTCGTTCTGCGGCATTTTTTTAATTTACGACGTGTCTGTTTTTATAGTGCAAGGGACCGTGTACATCATTTTGGAGATGGTTTTTAAATGTTATGTTGAATCTTTGATGCGGTAATTTTTACTACCACTAGTAGGTACCTATTAATAATAACAGAAGAGGTAGAGCAACACGTGTGCACGTTTAAAATACTACTACGCATCTAGTGTTACACAAAGCCAAGATGGAATAAAGGGAAAAAATACTATAATATTCGGCGAATCTCCGTCGAAACGAGGGTTGTGTTATTCATGTTTAGAGCCTGATTGCGGATATTTAATGCATGTTAACGGAAACGCGAACGAACGCGTGCAAAGCGGACGGTACAACAGGTACGATAATGCGGACTTGGTTTGTTTATACCGAGAGGGATTAAAATAATGCATCGAAGCACCGGTCCACCGCATTGAACCGGATCAGGAGATTTACCTCCCGGGCGAATTACATACACATTAGCCGTGGAAATAGAGGGTGTTCCGGCAATGTTTGGCCAAACTTAGTGAGTGCATTCTAGCTATCTTACTGAAGAAAAAGTGTCTCCAAATATGGGGTCGTTGGTGTATTTTTCAGAATCGCTTTCTTCAAAATAATTTGTACATTAGGAAAATTCTAATATTGGAAACTATAAAACATGGAAATTATTTTGAATTATAATAATCTATATTAAATATTAAATAGTAAGAGGATTCGCGGCATCAGTACGGATTTATGGAACGCATATTATTAGTTCCCACATATCACAAATAAATTAATTTGCGTAGATGCATACTTAACGACGCAAAAAATGTTTACTAAATAATATAGATGCAGTTCTATATCCGGGAATATATAAGGTAGTCAGATATTGTGGTGGGGATACTCCCCTCCGTGGCTTAAATGGGCCAACTAATTCTGATCTGCCTATAGTTTTGACCGTAACAGTCATAGTTAATAAATAACAAAATTGAATATCACATTTATGCGAATTATTTACGTGAAATCTCCATCATAACGCAAATTTATAATTTATGGAACAGGTTTGTGAATTAATTACGTCAAACACATCTCCACGCTCCCATTATTATACTCTAAATTAGTTGAACATTAAAAATAGCTGAAAATAGAACTTTCAGCAGTTTAGTAAAATTGTATATTCTTTTTAATGAATCCAATTTGACCATGCTTTCATAGAAAGATCCACGAGCGCGGGGAAAAACACACAAATGTAACGATTTTAATCGCTTTTTAAGTTGAAAATTGCGCGAGAACAAATCTCAGGCAGAATAGACAGAAAGCTGATCCTTCGAATTCAGCGGATTTACAAGTTATTCATATATTTCATGCCTGGTAAGCTGCTACACAGATAAATGGTCCGTATTCAAATTTAATCCTCGTCAAAGCCACCGTCGACACTAGCCTCCTTTCATCTTTCTTTCATCAATCCCCCTTTCTACAATATGCGGATCAGCATCGGTTCATCTCGGCTTTAAGAATTTCTCTGAATTTCCGAAACAGTGCCCAAGCAATGTGAATATAAATTGAAAGGGTTACTAATTCTTTAATGCTGGATTAAATTTTATACAGAACAGATAAGCAAATACTTTAAATTCCTTGGTTCACGACTACCTACAATTTTTTACTACAAAAGTAATTATAGTGGACCTAAAAGTATATGTAATTTACGTAAAGAAGTTAATATTGGTGCAATGAGTGGAATAAAATTTCTAATATCCACGAATACTTATTGTACCTGACACTTAACTAAATTAAAAACAAAATTCATGCAAAATAGCTAAACACAATTAATTCTAATACTGCATCCCACTTTGATTCTACAAAATTAGGAATATCTGAACTCTACCAGAAAAATATTAATACTAAATCCTTTTTATATATCAACTTTAAAATCCATTACATTTGAATAATCTGAAAACAGTAAAATATTGTGACAATAGATTTTTCGACGTCATCCTAGTGCGTCGAAATTCATTTTCACATTTTTCACCCCCATTCGACAAATGAAAGTAATTGTACGAAATTCCCGAACCACTGGCACTGCCCCATCTACATTAACGCAACGATTGCTACAGCCCCATTGCGAAGGCGAACACAAAAAGGCCATAACTGACCGCTAATACACGCGGATTGAAACATTCAGCGGCCGAATTCGCAATCAACGATAAATACATGTTCACTGATGGTTAATATTAATTTATGCCGAGCTGCGTGTTACACGTAAATGTTATATACCAGGGCGACAAATTATTCCGCGGGAATGTATCACTTCGAACCGTCCGAATACTCTGCTTAACCAGAAACTACATTCATCCTGGACACGCGTGATTTTCGAGGGGGCTAGCTAAATGAAAACGCGTTTCTAAATCAAATGGTAGAGTGTGTAGGGGAGGGGAGGAGTGGTTTCAATTTGTTAATGTAACTTTGTAACTTGACCGCTTGTAAAACGAACCAGAAATTGAAGTTCGATACAACTGTGGCTGCACAAAATGGCGAAGAAGAGACACACAGACGCAACGATTTGTCTGAATATATTTTGCGGACTACTACTGGATCTAAAATCGCTTTGGTGTTATTATCTCTGCTGTTGTGTCTTTTGTAACAACATTGTTCCAACCCTGCAAAGGCATAACATTTTTAGCGATCATCGCGTTACCCGATCCAATTAAAACCTAAACTTCTTCCCACTTAGTCATCAAACGTCTCCTGCCCGAACATCCCCCACAGAGAACCCATCCGAATCGTCAAACCCACTTCAGATCTCCTAACGAACTCTTCCTAAAGCCACAGAGGCGACCACTCTCACCATCTGAAAGCAACATCCTTCCAGCGATCAGCGTTTAAAAACCTTCGAGCCCATTTACTCGCCTCCCAATGAACACCCCCCCCCCCCCCCCAAAAATACTTCGGTACAAAACGTTGAAAGGACGGAGAAAGCTTGATTCCTCGGTGAAAGAGTGTTCGACAAACCGCGACCGGGATAAATCGAGTCCCGTACAGAATAATAACGCCACAGTGCGTGGAACGCGACCGACGAGGGGTGAATAAAGCTCGGGCCAAGCGAGAGGGCGCGCGGATAACGGAAAAAGGGGGGGGGGCCGGGGTGCGCCTTTGTCAGGTGCTCGCCGACCCTCTGTAGAGGCACGCCGGGCTCACGAATAATAATGGGGCGGGATAATAATGCCTAAATGGCCGATCATCGATTCGAATCCCGCGAATCGATGATTCGATTGTTTCTGTTATTGCGCGGCCTGGCATCCGCGTACGGGTCGCCAAGTGGGCCGCCCACGCGGCACAAACTCCAATTCCTGCTGCGGATCAAACGTGTCCTCGCGAAGCCGGGGATACCGAGAGAACGTAAATATTGCTTTGGGGAAGGATTTCGAGCTGGTTATTTCGGCCATGCTGTTGGCCGGATTGGCGGGGAAGAGGGCACTAGTGTCTCGCTCGACGTACTGCTAGGGCCCTGTGCTGTGGCTGGTGAGTTCGCATTTTTGGCACACTGCGGCGCCAGCGTAGGTACTTAGAGGAAGACTTTTTAATCCCAATGATGGGAAGATAGTGAAATTGTAAATTAGAGGGGACCAGAAAGAGAAGCACAGGGATGAAAGGGACTGACGAGGGGAGTCAGGGACGGCGTGAACTTTTGCGGGGCCCGGTCCCAAAATTGTGCAGGGCCAATGAAAAACGCATTTATATATACTTATAAATTTTATAATAATAAATACCTATGCATAGGGCCCAGAAAAAATTACGATGAGCTTTTCGTGGACCACGGGGCCTTATAAGATAAGAACCCAATGACGCATGGAGGGTCCTACAACTACTAGTATTCCACGTTGTCTGTTTTTACTGAAGCGATAGAACGGTGCAAATGATTTTTCGTTGATCGACACTTACCTGGTTCTTGCCTTTGAGAACGAGGACGTTAGTGACGCGCCCGAAGGGTGCACCAAGATGGACGATTTCGCCGTCTGACACCTCGTTCGGGATGTTTCTGATATGAATGACTCTCGAAGGTTTGCCGTTGTGGCTCTTGTCGAGTTTAACCTGCAACAGAAAAATATGCTCGCCGTGATAAATATATTCCACTGACCACAATTCTCTTGAATTACATTCAGAATTTAGTTATTTTGTTGGATGTTAGATAATTATAAGATGTTACAGGTGAACAGTTTTTGAAACAGATTAAAAATGCACACATTCTTACCAACAATAGATGCCACTATGGAATTGGGGAGCACATTATTTTTTTTATACTTTTTATGTTAAGTTTTGCAAGTTTATTATCACTATATTTTTTATAGTTACATCAATAAATATAGGATTCCAGAGCAATTTTTTCTTTTCGTTCCCATCTTGCCCCATCTTCTACGATTTTCCAAATTTTATCCCACCAAAAATACTTAAACTACTGACCAACCCGAACTGAAATATTCCGAACTACAACAAAATGAACCGCTTAACGTGAGAAACAGGGTCATACGCGAAACAGAATCGATGCAAAACATTCCCAAATAACGTGAAACTGAGTACCTAATCACAAGACCTCCCCCCCCCCCCCCCCGGGAGCATTTCCTTTCCCCAAGAATATTCCTTTCAACGAGCCTATTTGCATCTTGAAATACGCTTTTAAAATTCCATTAGTTCTCGTTAAAATGCCGCCGAATCGAAGTCACACACGGGCCCGGGCGCCGACTTCCAATAACCCTCCAAGAACTACTCGCGACCCCTGCAAGAGTAACGAAACTTCTCGCTTGCGTATACATTTAAATCGAAACCCTTGCTGCCGGGGGCGGAATTTTCAATCACGGCTCAATCCAGTCGACTGTGGCCTCGCAGTCACTCTACCCGCTCCACCCCCTAGCCCTTTTTGCGCCCCTTTCGTTCCACCACGCGAAACTCTACCTACGCGACCCTCTTGTACCGCGAACTTTCTTTCTTTTTCCCACTTTGGAGGAACCCTCGTCTGCCAGACTTACAGGGGGCCGAGTTGAGGTTTGCTCGGGTTTAACTGATCGGAAAACGCGCTCCTTACCGGGTTAAGGAAGACAGATACTCCCTGAACGGGCCATCTTCCGCTTTCTTTATGGAAGACAGATTGGAAGGATTTCGGGGGGTTGGCGGGAAATAAGTAGGGGATGAATTATTGAATTCGAGAGCTGTTATTGAGATACGTATGTGACGGTACAATGGCTGAGGATTAGCATCTTGCTTTCGAAAGTGGAGTAGTAAGGGGTGGGGGGGAAGTTGAAGAAGAATTGTACTGCGTGGAAGTCGCGATAGTGGATTTTACGTGATAATAACGAACTCGTGAAAACGATAATTTCCATTTGTAATGAAGATTCTGTAAAACCTACTCGTAAAGGAGAGAAATCGTACAGCTTCCACTTTAAGGGTCCATTCTACTTTGCAGGATGAATTTTTTTCAGGAACTACTACAATTCTATACAGCAAGGAATAATAAATATTTAACAAAAGAAAAAACAACAAAATTCGTAGAGTAGTTCTTGAAAAAAAATTCATGAATATAGGCCTCTTTTTCAACCGGCAAAGTAGAATGTACCTTTAAGGGGGAATGCCACCCCTGAGGCGGTTAAATGTAGCGCATGTTTGCAGAGCTATAACAACTGAACTAATACTTGCACCTGAAAAGCAATGATAGATTCTTTTTATTGAAGAAAGCACTACACTTCGCGATATTCTACAAAGTAAAAATCGAAGTGAATGAATTAATAACAATTTTGTGATTCCTATGAAACGTCAAGTGAATATGAACTCAGCCAAGTAACCAATTTCATATTAAGTTTCAAACGTATCCAGACAAGGTTGTCCATAAATTCTTCATCAATGTCGTTGGCGAATTATCTCAAGTCGAAGAAATAATGAGGCAGGATGGCTGAATTAAACCCTGTCTCAGTTTCGAGAAGCTTCAGAAGGAGATCGTCAGCAAGTCTTGAATGAGAAGTAATCGGTGCCTCCGCGAGTTCGTACAATGGCATATTATCGTGTGCAACTCGATAATCGAGTACACCTGCACAATGCAATACTAAACACACCATTGTACACAATTTAATTGCACATTATAAAATTGATTGTGCACGGCATTGTTTCCAACACGATTCGTTGCTCTATAGTCACCGTGTAATATGTTACTATGAGACGGTAAATATTACACTTTATTATTTAATTGCACTTAATAACATAGGCGTTGAATTTTATGAAGAATATTAGGATTTTTTTTTAAACACTTAGGTAAGGAGTTTATATTGTATATTGGAAGGTTTTAATAACATTAATGGACCCCCAGGATATTGCAGAGATAGTTTATGTGTTAGGAGATTGAATCTGACGTTTTTCAGAAATATTTAAAAAAATTCCCTTGGCTTTTCCAAATTGACAGTTAATAAATCACCGCGGATATATTTATGATACAGGGTGTCCCTGTAGCGGGACGTCGATTTCCCTGTCACCCCTGTGCTTTGCAGGGAAATGTGTACGTCAAATTGAATACGGTTTCTCTATGATTTATTTCCTTCACAATGTACATCATATTGATAAAAAATTTGAAAAACTGATTTCTATGCGTTCCTTCGTAATATTCTAAGTAAATATTTCAGGAATTTTCCCATAAAAAAAACTCTTTTACTGAAACTTCTTCAAGCATTAAAATGCAAAATGTTGAATACTGAAATTAGTAAAAATTGAATGTGAAAGAAATATATCGTATAATATGTGCCGATTCTCAGAAACTTTACAATAATTTTATACAATTGCGAATTCTGGATGAGAGTATAAAAATTTCGAAAACTTTTTCTTATAGCATATAATTTCACGAAATTTTGAATTTATGTACGTAATTAGGAATTACTTCACAATTTAATTTGTTTTTATTTTGTAATAAATGTCTCAACAATGAAATATTAAATAAAACTAAGTTATCTATCGGCCAACGTAGGATTTGTTCAGAATTTTAATTTGTATCACAATTTGCCATTGTTACACGAAAATGAGCCTTTTCCTTCAAAGTGCCATTTTGCTATTTTTCAACCAATCGAAATAAATTTCCAAAAATGCGGTATTCCTTGATCTGGCCAATGTGATCTAACCCCATAAAGTAAGCCCAACCAATCACTCCCCACTGTATCTCTAAGCAACTTTGCTGTCATTAGCAATAATAGAGAATAAAAATTTCTCTCCAAAAGACAAACTTAATTCTCCACACAACATCCCCATATGTAGAATAATCACCCATTAAAATTCATCTACGCACCTACCCCTTCCTGCTCACTCTGTTTTGCTGCTCCAAAAAAATGAAGGAATATAAATAAACTCCAAAATTCACCTTCCCCACTTCTCTCGCCTTACTCATCTCTGAATCATCTCGAGTATAATAGAACACGAGGATATTTCAACAATACGCCGCGCGAATTGAAGCAGGTCAGAAAAGCGGCGAATACCCTGGACAGAACAACTTTCCCCTCTCCTCCAGCCTTCCTGTCGACTGAGGTTAAGGGGTAGAAGAATTACCGCGGGATCAAAAGAAGTCGAGGGTTTAATTTCAAAGGTTAGCTGCTGCCCAGGGGTCTCCTCTCGAGGCTTCCCGCTAGTCGAATCCACCTGAAGCCACTTCACAAGACTCGAAACTCATCTCCACAGACTTCGCGAAAGAGAGTGGGATGTGTGAGTGAGCGGACTGATGAAGGAGGAGAAGAAGGCAGAGTAAAGCTGTGGAGAAGAAACGGAGAGACAGTCGGTGGAATATGGCTCCGAGGAAAGTCTCGTAAAGCTGCTGCTTATACGTGCCTGGGCGCTCTAAAACTCGAGTAACGATAAGAAACAACGATAAATAGGAGTGAATTCCAGAGACAGGTGAAAGAGTTGGCCCAGGGATCCTCGTAAAATGAGTCTGCAGCGATCGACGTTTTATTGGAGCCCGATAGCTGTGCTTGTTGGATAGTTAAATGCAATGTTTGGCTGAGTTTGACAG
Organism: Andrena camellia; assembly: GCA_029448645.1. Classification (NCBI taxonomy): domain Eukaryota; kingdom Metazoa; phylum Arthropoda; class Insecta; order Hymenoptera; family Andrenidae; genus Andrena; species Andrena camellia. The sequence continues at coordinate 814,440 of CM055681.1, read as the reverse complement.
GTTGCCATCCCCTTAAGACGTTAATGAAACACGATACTTGAAGAAGACTCAATGAAACGCGGATAGTCTGGTAGAACATGAAATTAAAGTTCTATCAAGTGTAGAGTATGGCGATAGAAATGGCACTACCTTAAAAGTATCAATGTTCTGGTTTAACTCTCTCCCGAGCAGTGACCATCTCTGTTATTAGGCATCAAAGAAAACGTAAAACTATATCTTCACAAATAACACGAGAACTGCCACTTCTCAGAGCACTCGAAGATAATAAAAGGATTTCAATAAACACCTAAGCTTCGCGTTGGATGGGCTTTTAGAAGTCAAAGTGACCCCGGTCAGTACCTCCCATCTAGGAAAAGGCAACGAAATGGGCATCGAGAGTTCCGGGGAGGAAGAAACGAGGAGTTGAAAATCCCGAGTCGGAAGTTCCGCGTCCAGGGCGGGCAATTTCGAAGAAGAGGCTATGAAATGAGACACTCGAGATGTCGAGGGCGAAACGACGCGCGAGGCGAGTGCCTGTCGATCGCAGAAGAAGAGGCTTAATTGCCCGGCGTTTCCCTTCATCGCAAAGGCAGGGTTAGGTGGCCCGATGCAGGCCACGAGAAACGCGCCCATGGTGCAAACAACGTTGACTTCGAGTGCCGTTCAACCACTCGCGGCAACGACCTCGAGGACCTCTTCGTGCCTGGACAACGTGTTCTCGCATCTCCACTTTCCTCGCTACACTTCGCCTCCCTTTTCGTTTTCCTCCTACTCCTCGCGTTCGCCGGGTCTCGACTGCTTTCTTTTCCGTCCAAAATTTCATTACAGTGCGATGGTGATCGAGCAAATGTTATTAGCAACTTGTGTACAAGCAAACAGCTCATTACGAAATACATTTGGAGAGGTGAACATGTTTCTTCGACAGGATTGCTCCTGTGAATCTTTCGAATTGGGTGTTCTTAGAGAGTAGTTGAGGCCACATGGGTATCTAATAGTGGACAATGCGCAAGTGGAACAGGCTTGGCTTCTGAAGTGTTTTTGAAGTCATCGTGATGTCACGTTGCAAACGGTATCCCTAGATTCACCTAAAAAAGGATGGCGTGTACATGTTCTTTCATTTTTCTTTGTTGCAGTCTAAATTCTATTGTGGTGTCATATATCCTAGATGCCATATGCTCGATATTAGAAGTCAGGCGAAGTTGAAATTTGATTGCACAAAAATTTCCTTACCACAGTGTTTAGAAATACATACTACGAATTTAAAAAGTGTCACAAAAAGATGAACACCTAACCTAACACACATGCTCTAAAATTTTAATCATAGCTTTCGTAAGTCAATTACTGTCACACTATCAACACTACCCCCCATTTTACTTCCCCTTATTTGACTTTCATGTACGTCTTTGTCCCTCATTCATTGTTAGCTCCTTTATTCTCATGTCCCTTTATTCTTCCTCTGCACGTTTAGATCGAAGACTCCTGTATTGAAGATTCCGCCATATTTGAGCTCTCCAGTGTCAGGCGTAACCTTCCTAGCCGCAGAAGAGGGTCCCTTTCATTCCCAAAAGCATGATAAAAATTCTTCTTCCATCCCTGTTCGCCCCTTCCTGGCCCATCTTCAGCCTCTCAACCACCCTCGCCCGAGAATATGTCTTCCTTCATCCGAGCCGATAATTGGACATAATGGAGGCAATTCGCGGAAAATCGCTTGTAGGAAATGGGCACCGTGACCTCCTCCCGCTGGCTGATAACGAGGAAGGATGCGCCCCGCCAACCGGAAGTCAACATTCCAATTCCGTTAGAAAACGCCCCAGCACAGGGAACTCCGGCTTTCTCGATGGAAACAACCAGACGGGCTCCTCCATGTTTTTTTAAAATATTGGACTTTACGTGAAACACATTTTCGTCGACTTTTCACCGTCTTTTTTCCTGTGACCAGAATTAGCCTGCTACTATGACTTTGAAAATATGGCAGGAATAGAATATTCTTCAAAATTGAAGTTTGGAAGAATTTTATACTCTCTGTTTTTTTAATTTGAATCACTTAGGTATATTAGTAATTTTTGTCCCACCAGGTGGCAGTATTAACTTTAAAAATAAAGATGGCGAATACTTACTGGATTCCTAACCTCACTTTCCACGGTGACAACTCCACATCAAGAATTAAATCAAAATTAAGTTAGGAAATCGTGTACAGATTTTTAATGTGGAAAGCAGGGTTTTCCATGTGGAAATGAAAAGTTACAAATACATAAATAGTTTTTTAAGAAGACTACAACATTCTCCACAAAGTGGAGGCAGAGTGTCATAGCCGAACCCCCAAAGAGTGCAGGAGATGAATATCCCAGCAATTTTCCCTTAATTGCCTTTACAAAATCGTGGAACGGAGAAAATATTTCCACCCAATTGCAAAGACAATGAATACACCCCCCCCCCCCCCCCCATATAATTCGTGTTTTTTGCGGCTGCGAATGTTGAAGCTACGCCTCTGAAGCGTTTTATCACACCGATAATCTTTATATCATTGCTGCTAAACGAGCCTGAGGGGTCTTAGAGGCTGCTGTAAATGAGGAAAACCCTCGCCAATGGTTGGGATCCATTATGCGGTCATGCCTGCTCGTTAAAGGAGACATCAGCTTCAGTGACTCGCCATTACCGAGGCCGTGACTACCATGAAATATTCCGTGTGATAAACATGTAACAATTATTTAACCGAGCCACACTTGCATCCCGCTTTATTGCACCCCTAGTCAGAGATAGAAATTCCAGGGGTTGTATTTCCTTATGCTTTTTCTGTCTATCGGTTATCTGTCGACAGTGGATACGATGAAACGGAAACAGATTGAAATATTGAAGATTAAATAATTGAAACTGTTAAGTTAATTTTAGAGTTGTAGAGAAATTAAGCGCATGGGGAATTATTCTTTACCGCTGGCGATACTCTGGTCGAAATATTGATCATTTAACGAAAAAGGAATGTGTTCTTGTTTGCCATGGAAGGTTTTACCATTTGTGCCTACTATAAGCAGAAATGAAATCGATAATCGACAGAAAATAAAGCAGCCAATGCAAGTGATAGTAAAACGAAAATGATGGAAAATTTGTAAAAAGACAGAAAACTATATTTGCTAATTTTTTATTTGGGTGATTTACGTTTGATAAATTAATAAAAGGCTTGAAACCAAGGAAATACAAAACCCTTGGCCTTAATTCTCACGTTATTTTCGTACCACGATGCACTCTAACTAAAATGAATTTTACACGAAATTCAAGACCCATAAAGAGATCACGTTTTTATTACAACGTTGGCGTCGATTATCTTTAAAAGCGACTTAAAATCGACAAAATAGACCAAGTTTATTTCCAAATTCAATCGATATAAAGTCCAGCAGAAGTTAACAAGAATTCCTTCTATCCACAGCAAAAATGTTCGTTGCTCGTAAACTCATAAAACTATCGGTTAAAACTATCAATATTCATTTTTATTCAACCAGAAACGAACGTTTAATTCGTTTTCACATTTTTCAGAGCAGGTCTCCTTTTTTAAACAAACCTATTCAATACTAAAATTATCGTTCTACAGAAGCTACTTCCCCATTTCGTAAAAATTATTAAATTTAAAATAACTTTAGCCACAAAGATCACGATTTGATTAATTAAATCAACTCAAAATACATAAAATAGACACTTCCTTTTCGAAAGAAAAGAACACCAATGAAACTTACCTAAAAAAGTCATTTCCATCGTGAAATAAATTTCGATTCAATTTTACACTAAATTTTTCCCTCCACCTATATTTATAGGATATGCATTGGCACAGTTTCATCTTCCAATATACAACAGTCCACGTTTATTAATAACAGAAGTCCTGCAACCAAGATTCCCTAACGAGATTTCGGTTAAGACATCTTCCCTTTCGGCGAGTCTGATGCCAGACGCATTCTCGGTCGCGTTAGCGAAAATTATATTGAAACAAGGCAACAAAAGACAAGGGGATAAGGGCAGAATCTGAAGGGTGATACCGAGTAGGTATCACAGGGATAAAACGGGACAAACAGGACGATATCGATGGGAATCCTTTCTTCGTAGACTGTGTCTGGCCTGCTTCTCCCACCGAATAATGCGACAGCTGATTTTTACTATTGGGGTAGGCCTGAACACCCCTCACGTAGCTGTACAATGTCTTGGAACAGCAATTTTGCGATTACACGTTGTACTGCATTTTATGGACACCTTCGAAGAACTCTTTTTTCAGTTTAGAGACTTTTAATTTTTTTTTTATAAATTTGTAATACTTGTTTGTCAAATGTAAAAGTTCCAATTTATAAACTGAGATTTTGTAGGATCGGTTTGATGAACTTCTAATATATCATCAATTTTAATTTTAATATTTGACAATGGTATGCTTCTCACTTTGGTTTTGAATGATTTAGTCGATGAAGAGTGTGCTTGATTCATTTTTTTGTAAGGGTTTCAATTTTTTAATGTAAAATTGAGTTTCAGTATTTGTTACTGAAGGTTTATATCGATTCCCTTGATGGTGGAGTTTTTAAGAGTGTATAATGGCTTCGCCTGTTTTATTATAAAACAGAGTTCGAATATTTATTACTGAAATGGAATTGGACGGCGTATTTCAATAAAACAGACTAGCAGATTCATGGCAAAGTATATCACTGGTAATACACGTTCTAATAAAATAAAATCCGTTAAAAAATGTTATTAATTCTTCGAATGCAATACTAAATAGAAAATTACAGGGGAAATTAATACTAGATTTGTCATAATTCAATAAAATTACCAGGAAATTTGTAGAATGGTAAAATTTAATTAAAATCTTATCAAAATTGTTGCTCTATTCTGTTTGTTACAAGTGTTTAATGAAATACTGTTGGAACAATATTTAATAATATTGTTTTAATACTTTAATTTAACTTTCAAGCATCTGCACATTCAAAAAGATTCAAAAAAATTTCGCTAATCCAAAACATAAACCACAATCTACAGTTATTATTAGCCAGGCAAGAAGACATAAGTAACAAATCGACGTAATTAATAAACCGTTACCGATGTCCAAGTAAGAATCTTACGTTTGACAAGATGTCCAGCCAAAATCTGAACCGCCTCTTGCCGTGAGTTTCGCTTTTCAGGCTATTGCGCATGCCCATGGATCGTTTGAGCGTCGAGCGGCGAGAATCACCAGAGTCCACAAGTATTGAGGAAAAAACACGCGTCACACGTTAAAATTAAACGCCCTAACACGCCCAACACTTTCCTCGATCGCAGAAACCCGGGATTGTTCGCGACGCTTCCGAAATCCCGCGATAAATAAAACTGAACGCGCGAAGACACTGACGGCAGCGTGGTCCGGTCGATGTCACGCTGTCGTTCGCGCGTCTCCGCCGCGAGTCGGCCATGCTCGGCTGTCAGCGCTTCTTACGAAAGGGGAGGGGAGCACGGTACACCGCGACTTACGTTCTCGCGGGAACAACGAAGTCCCTAGCGCGCGTCCTTTTGAAATATAGATCGAGTAATCCTTTATACTCGTTCTTTGAAACGTGACTGACTGTAGGGCTCCGTTGCTATGAAAAGGTTGTGTTATCTTAGGAGAATTATTCTGTATCGTTGAAAGTATATTTTGGTACATTAGTGAGCCTTAGAAAGTTTCTTTGGGATGTATTTTTTGAGTAAAGGAATTTGTTATTGCTAACTAATATTCTGTGGTTTAGGAATATATTTTTATTTTACATTGTATCTCTTACCATTTAAAGTCGCAATATTTTAGTTTTGCTTTAAGAAATTTAGGTTATATCTTCTTAGTCACGTTCTTTAATTTTTAATACACGTGTAAACTAGAAGTCTATGAAAATTTTGTGAGATGAAGTAATAGGCTAATAGCAATTGGGGCGCTTGAGAACAATTATTTGGATTTTAATTATTATTAGGAAGATGTAAGAACTTGAAATGTGAATAGCCCTGTATAAGTACCTCTGTACAAAATAAAACAACTAATTTAACAATTCAATATGTAGGCAGAGAACTGCGTAGCAGCGGTGCCCTTTGAAGGCAGGTGTGCCCGGGCGCTGCGTTGCGACGGTGCCTTCGGTGACCCGCCGGGGCCCCGCGGAGGGTCCTCTGTCGGCCCGCGGATGCACGTGGAGGAGAGCCGCAGTCAGTCGCGCGCTGGCACTCCCAATGTTACGTTCAATAAAGCTTATGTTATTTCACCCTACAAACTAAGATGGCTTATCATTCTTACTCTCCACTCAAATATGGTGTACACAAATTTATTTATTAATTTGCCGTTTCAATTTATTTATTAATTTAATATTTTCAAACACTTATTTAATCAATTTAAATCAGTCTTCTCTTTCCACATTGTGTCTCGACTTTAACGAAATCACAAACCATATAAAACCGAAACAATAAATTCGGTCTTTTTAACACAATTTCATTGACATTCACTTTACTGCAGCCCGAAGTGCGACATCTTTTCAAAATTGTCCATCAGATTCCAATTCCCAGGTTTATCCTCGCAATTCGACCAAAATCCCGCAATCGAAAACCACTGGCACACTTAAAGGGGAGCACGCGCCACGACGCAACAGGCTGCGCTGGATGGTCTTATCCCCATTAGAATTCCAAGTAGGTTCCCGCTCTCGCCCTTAACTTGCACAACGTTTCCCACCCTCTTCCACCCCCTGCCGCGCGCGATTCTTTCTCTCTTCTTACCCTCGGTTGCGTAACTTCTGCCCTTCGGGCACGTTCTCCACCCCCCACCCGCCAACAGGAAACCCAGATTCCTTTCTTTAGGAAGTAGACGAAAGCGCCAACATTGCGGACGAGTTTTCCAGATAAGCGCGGGCCACGTCTCTTCCACGGCAAATGCATTCGAGTGCATCCGTCGAAAGTGCAGGGAAAGAGGAGTTCGGAGTGTCTCTCTCCTGGGAAGATGGAAGATAGGGTCCTCTCGAGCCGAGGCTCTTCCATCCATCGCCAAGAACACGTATCCGATGGTTAGGGTCGCGCCCTGATCAAGAATACTCTCGAATTTTGTTTGCCTATTTGTAACGTTCAATAGATCTATAGACAAGTGTTAATAGTTTGCCATGAAAAAAGACATCGAAAACTCCTTTACCGTTTTGAGATCCGAGGCTTTGTTCTCGAGATATTAACAGTTGAATATTAGCGGTCCAAGTTCCGGGGCGCGCGGTAGCGTGCGAGCGGTCACTGCTCCGCGCTCAGCTGTTTCAGCTTTAAATTGCGCGCTCCGGAACTTGGGCCGCTAATATTCAACTGTTAATATCTCGAGAACGAAGCCTCGGATCACAAAACGGTAAAGGACTTTTCGATGTCTTTTTGCATCAGGATATTGCATGTTCAGGATGATACCGAACAATAGTGGGGTCTTCAATGCGCAAGCCTGGACAGAAGAGGAAAAAGTGAGTCGACGCTTTTCACTCGACTTGAGATCTTTTTGCTCACACGATTTTTGGATATATATTCTACTTGCTCTAGAAAAATCATCTTAGGATACGAAAAAAAGGAATCAATTGCATGGCAGTCCATTTCCGGCTCCTACCATCAAAATCGAAAGGAAAGTCATTTCAAACTCGATCGTGCCAACCGATAAGATTAATTATACCCTGGCACCGTGACAAATTAACCGCCAGGAATGCCAATTAACGATTTTATCCACCAAATTAATCAACCCTTGTTTCGTTTCACCAACATTCTTTTCCCCTCTTTATTTCCCAGTTATTAGTGAGACGCTCGATTGCGGTAATTTGTCGACTCAACGAGGAATCGTCGGTATTAAAACACAGACAATGGCGGTGGAGCGAGAGCAGGGTGGTATTGAAAATGTTGCCGAGCAGGGATCATTGAGAGACTGTCGTGTGGAAGGGGAGGCAAGAGAAATATGTAAAAAGGACAAGTGACCCATCGAAATCGATTCCCGCCGCGTGTATTCATCGAAATCGAAACCCGAGGAGGGGTGGGGTCAGCTAAAGGGGACGTGGTGCTGTTGCAGACGGATGAAAAATGGTGGCAGCCCGTTTCTACCTGGCCACGTATATAGCAGAAGCCTGAAACGTGCCTTTATGCTTCTTTATTTATTCCCCTGGCTGACAGAAAATTGAGGTAAATGTAAAATATCACGCATTTAATAAAACACGTCACCCTATCAGGCTGACGCAGCGGGTAACACATATTATCGATTAAATTCATCCGGTCACTCCTCCATCCCCTCTTTCCTCTTCCCTTTTTATCAAAATTCTTTTTCCCCCCTTGTACTCGTGCTATTCCTTTGATTCAGTTTTGGTCGACGGATTTTTTTTCTCCCGTTTCACATCCGTTCCCAGTCCTCCCCTCTTTTCGGAGACCAATTAAACGAACACGTCCAAGCTCCTTTGCTTTTTCCCTCCGTTCCATCAGCCTTTCATTCATACAATTCCGTGCTGCATCGATATCCTTTACCGTGGATAATTGAAAAACGAAGGACCACGCGTGCATTCTATTTTCTCCCGTCCCTCTTTCGCAGCTTCGCGCGAATTTGTTTGCCCAGTTGCTCCGGTTGCTCGCCACTTTCCCAGGCGCAATTAATTCGATTCAACTGGAAATCGAGCGCGATGCTGAGTATACGAGCACTGCTATCTAGATTCCCCCGTTTCATTCCCAAACATATTTCGTTTTATGCAGAAGTTAGAAAAAGAATTCAAATTTCGAGGTTTTCTTTTAGCCAACAAAGAGAAGCACAAAAGTACCCAGAAATGGCACTTGAAATCAATATTTTTCAGATATAAATGCTTACAATCTTACAAATTTGGTAACGTTTTCTGAAAAATGATATACCTTTTTTGTACCATTTTTTTTTTTTTGGAAATTGTGAAAGGTGATGTAGAAGTTTCTTCGATTACACTTCTTTCTATTCTCCGTTGGTCCCCGTTTTCCTTTCGATTACGCGACGAATGGTACTTGTAACGAACCCAATGAAACAAAGGGCCCTAATGAAGAAGCGGAACGGAACGGGGAGCGGCAATATCGACCGTCCACAAATATTTTCCTGGTAACGCAACGAAGCGGCGGGACGCAGGCTGGAAACAATGCTTTCACCCTCGATATAGCGGCAAAAACATGGGCAGTTGCCGAAAAACATGGCAACAAGCGAATATCGACTACCAGGAAACGATGGTTTCTCCTTTTGGATGGGTAGAGGCGTGGTATACTTCTTTTTTAGTACTGACGAACATTTGCATTCGTCAGTGGTAACAGAAATATGCTCGCTGCATCCCGTTCAAATTTCAGAATGTTTGATTCGGAAAGCGTAAACAAAAAGTAATAACTCGAATCTTTTTTATCAAAATCACTATTTAGGCCATAACTATTTTTGATTGTTCAGCTTTTTTAAACTGATGGAAGAATGATATATAATCAAGTATTTCGAGTTTGTTACTGTTATCGGTGCAAATTTAATTAAAAGGAAGTTTTTAAACTTGACAATGATAATGGACATTTTTTAGGAATATTTACAATCTATCACATTTAATTTCATTAAGTAATATTTAATATTCTATTAACCCCTTGCCTTAAAATGACGTCTCAACGACGCCATGGATTTTTTTTTAATCTAGTATGTTTTGGTCAATAACCTTGTAATTAAATTACAATTATATTTCGTCAACACAAAAATCTATTTGACATTTTACAAAAATACAAACAAATATTTCTTCAACTAAAAAATCACTCACAAATAAATGTTTAAAATTTCTAATTCATCGTCAGTGTAACCTAGTCGTAAGTGCGAGTCGTGGAAAAATGTCCCCGAACTCCGAACCTCCGTCCCACCAGAGACGCGGAGTGAAAACATCCACGTATGTACCTCGGACAGGGAAAATCAATATCCAGCGATGGGTATCAACCAATAAACAACCCTAAGTCCTGCAAACCGGTGCTCGTCGAGTCCGAAGCTACACGCTCTTCCTATTATCGAAATTGCGTCGCCCGCAGCCACGGCCGTCGGAATAATAATCGACCAACGAGGATAAGAGCGTCGAGGCGCGGAATAAGACGAACGAAAGGGTCAACGGGCAGAAAGGGGGTGGGAAAAGGTGCTGCTTAAAGCCGAACAATCGAGAGTAAAACGTCTGCCAGTCGAAATGGCTCGCCCATTCCGAGGCATCCCCAATTTTTTCCACCCTCCCCCCACTTCCCAGAGCTTGCAACCCCCGTTCCTGTGGATCGCTGAACCTCCGCACAAGGTAGAGTTCCGTCGACGCCTAGCACCAGGACTCCGCGGAAATTATCGGCGAAACGTCAATATGCATTACCTCAACGTCCCTCCGAGCGTTTAGCCACCCCCCACCCCGACCCTCGTCCGATTGCACACCTCCGTGCATACGCGCTCAACCCCGCTGGTGAGATCCCAGTATTTGGGATGCGATGGAAGACAATCTCCTTGATCAGTCTTTGCTCGTTTTTGGCTTTATGATACCGTTGTTGTGATTATTATTATTATGGTACTTATAGTCCCTTTTTGGGTTTTGTTCGGGAGGGGAGGGGGGTAGAAAATTTATTTAATGTTTCGAGATATAATGCTTTATAAATTTTCTATTAAAATTAGATATTTTTCACTTTTTGAAAAGTTTGAGATTTTAAATATTTTAAGAAATATTTAATTGTGAGTATAAAGTATTCTGGTTAATCTTGATTTTAATTTTAGGCAACTTGGAAACATTGTCTGAAAAACTAGACGACGAAAATTCGAAAATCATTTGAATTTACTAAAATTTAGGTAACATCAAATTTTTTTTATATTCACAAATTTTTTAATATACTTGCAACGATTAAAAAATTGAAATTTTGAGAAGCACTAAAGAATGGGAATTTAAATAGATTATTTTTATGATTGCACTGTCTGCGGACTCGTTAAAATTTCCATTTTCCTGATTGCAGATAGCAATTTCCCTTTTAGCGACTTTCGATCAGTTCGAACGACGGTCAAACGGTCCGTGGCAACAATTTGCCCGACAGGAAAAATGCACGCAAAATTTGAACCTGATCCGACGGATGCAACTTCTGTCACTGTCAAATCTTTGACGAGTGCGCTTATCAGTCGTGGATTTTCACGTCAACGGCGCGAGGAGATTCCCCGGCGTCGAATCGACGTCGGGGGATCAGCTGTTTGGATGAGAAAGATGGAGAGCCACTTGAAATACTGAAAAAGCCATCGTCCCACTACTGTTTGCAATCATCGCCATGACGCATTGCACCAAAACAGGTTTAAATAAAATTATTTAAACTGGCATGGCAAGAAAAAGTCGAATTTGAGGATACAACGAACGGAGGTTACAAAGTGAATTTCCGTATAATAATAATATTTATTATGTTTTACGAATAGAAGAAATTATTTTGAAAATAGACAAATTTTTTTCGTGCAATAGTTACCTACTATTGATACGATTCTATGTGCGGGCTAAAGAAACTTTTGTACTGATCTCAAAAAATAAAATAAATAATTTGTTTATGAAAAGTACGATGGTAACGATAATTTGTTCAGAGTATTATCTTCGTTTAAATAGTCATCGGATTAAGCAGAATTCGGATTAAACGAAACTCCAAAACATGTTACATTCCAAATACATCAGCCGACAACTTCACTTCTCCATCTTCTGCTTGCGCATGCGCAACAAGGGACCTTGTCATTGCCCCACATTCCAACCAACGCCATTCAAAACCCTGTCACGCCACTCTTAAACACATCTCTCCAACCCGTCACAAACCCTCCCATCTCATACATTCAACCCCTATTCCCTCTACAAACAGATCCTCCCCTAAAGAATACCCCACCCCTCTCCCCGCCCCTTGTGACTGACATCTCCACAAGGAGTCGTCTCCTTTTCGATCATCGCCATGAATTCTCCATATCACCGGCGACCCGTTATCGCCGATTCCGCGTGTAATAAATTCCGCGGGGCGAGTTAACGAAACGGCCGCCAATACGAGAAGTTGACAGGGGTCGTGGGGGGCTTAATAAATTGGCCGGCGGGACGATAGAGGGAGGGGGATAACGCAGTCTTGCCAGTTTTATGGAAAGGGTGTAGAGTCGTAGGACTCGCAGGAGGGTTGAAAATACAGGTTATTGATGAACCGTGCGCTACCACCCCCCAGGCAACCCCTTCCACGACAGGCCCCAGTGTGATGTCCGGTAGCGTCTACGGGCAGCATGTGCACCATCACGATACAATGCCGTACGCTACGTTCATAACGTATTTGGACACGCTGGCCAGCTTGCAGCCCCCGGGTAGCATGATTAATTGCGTCCCTGTTATCTCCTACGAACGACAGCGGCCACGGAAAAGGGAAAAAGAGGAATTTCTACGATGGGCATCGGAGGGACGGGCAGCTGGGGGGCGCAGAAATTTGCTCCAGAGCTTTTTACAGTCGGTCGTTCTCGTTCACGTGCACGTATTCGTTCGCCTCGGGGCTCGTTTCCGCTGCGAGAAAACGGCACGATCGGGGCGAAGCTTGTCTTCGCGTTTTCGGGAGCGAATGGGAGCCTTTGATGGAGGTCGATGAATGGGCGAATCGCCCACGGTGGAATTATTAGAGGAAATGTCAGGGAGCACGCTGGAATAAAAGGGGAATAAAAATCTGGAGAGTTATGGAACGCTTTGTGCTGGGTTTTGTTAAATAATGGACACCGAATCTCGCAAAGAAATTATAAGATATATATTAACCGGTGACGTCCCACTTTGTGACATACATGGTGATGATGCTCCTTTAATAATTTGACATTGTCAAACCTAAATTTATTTTTAACATTCAGTGACGGACGAAAGAAAGTTTACAACCTTTACAATCGCATAACTTTTTTAGATTTGGTTCAAACGACTCCAGTTTTTTTTTTTTTTTTTTTGAAGCTAGAAGGATTAGTTTGCTAAGTGACGTGTTTTTAATAGCAAAAAAATAGTAAACGTCTTTGTTTAAACTTTTTTGTGAGCATGTAATGAAAATTAAAAAAAAAACGCGTTTGTAGATTGAATTAAGTTGCAGGTATGGTCTGGTGGGAGCAAAAAAAATACTGAAAAATATTTCGAGACATATAAATAACTAGGACTAGATTTGTTGTCAAACTCGAACTGATGCTGCATCAGTTATCTAAACTTCGACCTCTCAATCCGAATACCTACGCTCAATTATATTCAACGCCATCCACGATGCGCCAGCAACAAAAAATTATACTCGTATAATTGCAATTTATTTCATAAACTTCGTGTCAATAGCGTGCAAGAGGAATAAATTTTATTTACATCCCACTTTAAACTCCAACGAACAGTGTTCGCCCGGGGACTTGATTCTGCTCGGTCGTTAAAGGCTAAATTGGAGAAAAGAAATGGAAAGATGACGTCCGATCGGGCCTCGAGTTCGTCGTTGACACGGAACCGCACTCCTCAGCATGCCAAAGCGAAGAAGAGTGGGAGCCTTAGGTAATCCGCAACACGAGTAACGCGGCCACGATTAATTGGTAGCCCGATATTGTAGACTTTAACAGCGGCCGGGAGCAAGTAGTAGAACTGTACGTTATACCGGACGGAGATGGTAAGTTTCGCGTTACGCCAGGTGTAGGTATCGCGTAATAGGTAAATAAAGGTTGAATGTTCCAGGCAGATAGCTGGCTGCTAAGTGTTAGATATTACGAAAGGAGATTACGTTAAACTCAAGCTGCAAAAAGTAAGCTCCTCACACGCTAAACATCTATGAAATTATCCCGTTCCATGAAACGAAATATTCTTACTTTGGAACGTAAAAACTTTTCCAACTCTCTCCATTTTTAAGAACATTCTCCCTCCCCCCTATTTTCTTTACACAAATCGAACTATGTACTCCTTTCTATAATGAAACGTTTTCTGGCATTAAATATTCACAAATTCTATCAAACACCGTCAGTTTTCAAAATCCATATTTTCACAAACGCAGCGTCGTACAAAAAAAAATCCACCCCACATTTTCCCTTCATTTTTATTTCGAGAACCCCTCCTACTAGTATACAAAATCAAAATCAAAGTCGCATTCCTTCTTCCACTGCAGAAGCTCTCTACGCAGCCCCATATTTCACAAGGGGGTGGAAAATTATTAGAGTGGCCTCCATCGACGGGCCATTGCCACTGTAGGCGCGGTCGATGGAAGTCATATTGAACGCATTAAACACAGTGAATAAATATCAATTTGATTGATCGCTATCCGGGATCGTTTTCGAATCGTTTCGCTTCCCCTGTCCATCGACGTTCCTCCGTATTCCCAGTTAAAACGCTAGCCCGCCCCCTCTACCCTCTTTGTCCCCTTTCGTTGCTGTATATTACAACGTTAACGTACCCCGGCGTTGATTTATGGACGTTACTTGGAACCATTCTCGTGTCATCCAGTCGTCCGCCAGCGAATGGGAAGGATCGTATGAGCTCTACCCGTCCAACGTTCACTCGGTGTTTTCGATCGGTGTTAATGACACTATGAATTCATTAGCCTGTCGGCCGCGAAATTGAACGCGCGCAGGCAACATCGACGCGATTCGACTTCTTGGCTGGTGGGAATTTATACTGGGGATTGGAAAATTTGGAGGAACGAGAATTGAACCCTTCAAGACGAAATCTATGTTATCTATGTTTCGAATCAACCCCATATGTATTTTTGTTTGCTTCTTTTTGGGGGTGGATGGCGACACAGTTTAATCATTCCCATTAAGGGTCGTCCTTAAATTACGTAAGGGTAATTTTGGCGATTTCTTACCTCCATCCCTAATTATAAAAATTCTTAAGATTTTATATTCCACCCCATCCCCCGCCTTCCTTACGTAATATTTTGTACTACTATCTTCTTTGAATTCTGTAAAGTTCAATGCGTCCGCATAAAGAACAATGCCAAGGTACATCCATTAGGCCCATGGCAAAATTCAATCTCCTTCAAGCGAAAGGCTTTAGCTCGATAAAGAATCGTAAGAAAAAAAGGAGCTGCAAAGCAATGTCCTCCTTTAGATGTAGACAAACAAACAACAGAAGAAGAGAAATAAAAATTCAAACCAAAATTCAAGAGCCAGGCAGAACGTCACAGCTACCAGTCCGATAATAACTTCGACAGTAAATCCCTGGCAATTATTCAGTGCACTCTAGAAATCCAGCAAATTCCGAACTCTACTAAGCAACCCACACAGAACAGGGCGCAAATTTGCTCAGCACGTGCGATTAATTCCCATCAACCCCGGTTCACCGTTCCCCGATTTTTCCACACATCGATCTGCCGCTAATCAGCCCGGGGAAGTCGTCTTGCATAATTAGAAACGGTAACTCCAGCGGGTCTAGTAGCTCAGCGGCAAACGCTCGCCGGAGAGACGCGAGAAATGTCAAAAGCACCCCTGCGGGTTTACAGCGGGTCCCTCACGGTCGCACGGTTAACGCGCGGTTATATTTGCCAGGGAATCCGAAGCAAGTTTCGCCGATCGAAATATCTCTGTGTGCGCGCGCTCGCGCGTGCAGAGCCCGCGAGGACTCGATCCTAGTTTCGGGGCACGTTTACTCGCGCCCCCACTCCGCGCCACGGCAAACACTCTCAGCCATCTTGAAATATTTGAGGTTAAGAAACGCATGTAAAGGGGCATTAACGGGGGTGTGCGGCGAGTGACGATTTGTTGATGACGTAAACGCAGGATGGAGTTGGTCAATGGGGGAATGGTGGCGTGAAATATTGGGGGTGTTGACGGGGTGCGGGATCCAGGGGATTGGGCAAAGAAGGAACTTGTAATATTAGTGAGGGAATATTTGGGATGAGTAGAAAAATATGGTGTTAATGAAGAGGGGAGAAATAGGTGGGAGAAAATTTATTGGTTATGAAGTACGAGATGTTTAGGTTGATGGAAGGTTCTGCGCTCGATGTTCAAAATTTTACGAGATTATTGCAGCGGGGGAGAGCTTGTGAGGTTGTTAGAGGGATTTTTAATTGCAAATGGAAGTTTTCGAAGGCGATTATAAAAAGATTTAAAATAATATCAAAATCATATTTCGCAAAAGTAATTCTACTAAACTTGACCAAAATTGTTACCTAATTCCCTAATCAAAAGTAATAAAGCTTGCGTACTCGAATCACTTTCCCAAAAATTTCGAACTACCACATCCAGCAGAAAAAATGTTGGTACTACAGAAAACGATAAACATTATAAAAATGATATAGAATAAATTGAGAAGCTCGCAAAGTGTCCTCACCCAATTTCATCGTGAGTGCAGCTCATAAAATGTAATTTAATAACCCATGCTCGCCGGTAATTAACACCAGCTGCAGACATAACGGTAATGGGACCACATTAGCTATTTAATTAACAACGTGTTATTGTTGGTTGCTAATGACGACTAGATAGTTCGATCAAGAATAAACTTACTTTTATTTCATTATTAGTTGCCTCGTGCATGTTAAGCTGCACGGCAGGCACGAGAGCTCAGTCGAATTAATTGATATCGAATTACTATTTAATTAATTTCCATGCACAAAACGACGCTAAAACGAATCCACTATTCTTCCTGATCAAACAACGAAATTCAACGTTACCCAAAATCCCTCGGAGCTGTATTTCGCAAAATATAACCGTAACACGATATAATATTAACAAAGCATCGTAATGGAGCGACAACGAGTGACGTAATATTAATAAACCAGGGTAACAATGAAGCAACCGTAGCAACGAATACCAGATTATTAATCACCATTACTGGTGATGATTGCCATTATTATTTCCCATCTTCCGGACTGTTACGGTTATTCCCCGGCAGTGTTTCGATAATCGAAACGAGTATTGTTTAAATTATTCGAGGACGAGAGATGGAAATTTTGTTAAGAAGAATAATTATAGTGCAATCAAGATTGGTATGATTTAAAAAGAATTTCAATCGAACTCCTTTTAAGCTTGAGGTGTTTGCTTCATTTCACGATACATCATGACGTATTTATTAACATGCGTGTTTAATGATATCATTTATTAAATCAGAACACGTCGATCGTTAACTGGACGCAGAATTTTACAGAAAAGGGGTGGCGAAGTTTTTACTATTACAAGGCTTATTTATTCCAGCAACGGCTGGCTTTCCAACGCGAAAACCGTTCCCCTTATTTTTACGCCACCGCGAGATCTCCATTAGGAAGTTCCGCGCTTTATGCCCCGCGTCCAATCTTTTTACAAGCACGCTCGGCCACAGTTTCGCGTCTTTACGACCCCCAATATCTTTTTATCGTCGCGGTTCCGTCGGAGGCCATTTTTTTTCTCCCCCCCTCCGCGGCCCCGGTTTCGGTTTCGAGCGGTGCTTTTTCGCGCCCCGAGCACTGGACGTTTAAATCTTAATTACTGGCTTCAATGCAGCGCGAGCTTTCCACCGAGGGTGAAACGGACACAGGCTATACACAATTCTGTGTTTTTCATCGACAATGAGGCTGTGGTGAAATAGAAGTGGGCGTTGTGATTTGCACGTTTTTAATTAAACGGAGGACAATTTTGCAAAATTTCGGGAGAAACGAATGAAAGGTGATTTTGGTGAATGACGGTATTTTTCGTTTAACAACAGTTAAATGTCTCTAATTTTCACCTTTCGTTGTCATTTTAATTTTAAAATCAAGAGTCAGCAAACAATGGAAAAAATATAAATAAACACAACTTTTAATATTATAACGACATTCTAGTTTGGCAGATGCGCCAGTGGCGCCCTCTGCGCTGAGTTTTGCGTCAGCTTCCCGATTATTCCCTGTTAATACTCACCTACAGCGCTAATCTTTATTGAACCACCCTGTAGTTTCATTATCGACAACGTCAAAACAAGAGCCACGGGCCCGCAACAGACATAACGAAACGTGCAAAGGGAAGAGGGGAAAAAGTGGGTAAGTTATGGTCAGATTGCAGGAGAAAATGGTCCCGAGAGGGACGAGGAGAGAAAGTGGAGGGGATGGAAACTGGCCTGGCGCGTTGCCAGCAACTCCGAATCTCAATGGGAATCATGTTACCTGTCCCGCGCTACTTTGTAGCAGACCCTGTTACCCTAATCTCGCATCCGTTTGATTTATCATCGTCTGCCCCGGTAGCGCGCGGCCAACGTTCATAGTGGACTCGTCCAAGGGGTATTCCCGCGGGTAATCAAGAATTTGGCGGGAGAATTGCGGTCCGAGGCTCCGCGGGGGCGCGCTGCGTGGGAATCGACGATTGAAAATAGATGGAAAAATTATTTCCCGATGATTGAAATAAACACGAGCGGAATGGAAGGTGTGTGTTCCTGGAGATGCAAGGAACGGCGCCGAAGTGAGCATTATTCCCCTTGTTTTTATTTGAGAGCAACCGGGGATGAAATATTCCGATCGGATACGCTTTCGTCACTGGGAATAAGAGTATCCGGGTGGGTGGAGTGCCATTTTCAAAATTAAAACGAGAACATTGACGCGGGCGTCGCGATATCCTTCGTTTCTCTACGCGATCGAAGGAAAATATTCGAAAGGATCGTCTCTGCAAAGAAATCTCTTCGACCAATAGACGAAATGTGGCAAGGATTATTAATAATGATCGTTACACTGAAAAATTTGAATAAATGGTAATAAGCTGTGTCCCTCGAGAGCTTGAAGGATCTTCTGAAAGATCCAGCCGAGCTCCCTCGAATCTTCGCGATGACATCTAGCAGACACGCTCCAGCAAATTAACTCTTTAATTAATCCTATTTATTACACGCAGAACTCCGGCCGGCTAGGTCGAAACAATTCTGAATTAAACATTTGCAGGTGGCAAGGCGATGCAAGAGTCTGCTCCGAACATCCCTACAGCGCTCAACATCCTGTTAATTACTAAGACGCGAGTTTCAATTCACTTTACTCGCATCCAATCCCGGGAACAGCATCCAGTAAACGGCGTTTCGATTGTAATCCTTCTCGTGTTGGGCAAGCAGGGTGGGATGGGGGTTAAAAATCAGTTACTATCGCGGCAAGGAATCTCGTTTAATCCGCGGGATTCAGAAGCGCGAGTGAGGGCCAACGCGGCAGGCGAACACTTTTCTGTGCGCATAAGGGAGTGAAATTAGCGGAAATAGATGCCTCACTGTCTGCTCTCGTATGCAGACAACGCAGCGAAATTAGGAGGGAAATATTTCAACTGCCCGTTTCAGTTCGCGCACGCGCGGGACGGGTGGATTTCGACGAATGCACCTGCAGTTTTATTTGACACGCACCGTGGATAAAGCACTGTTCAATGGAAATCCTTTTGGTTAAATCGTGGTAAACTAATGGACGGAATTAACTTTGGTTGATTGGGAAATTAATAAGTTGAGTTTAATTGATTTTTATGGGCGGGGATTATTAATTTGCTGACAGCTTCTGGGATTCGGAAGGTGGCGTTTATTACAGATCTGAAATATCTATTTTATATTGCACTGTACTGTACTTCTAGTTTTACATATATTATATAATTTTTTACTCTGCTATTTTTCTCCTCCTTGATTTATTATATGTATTTATGGCTTTTTTATCTTCTTATTGATATTTTTAATGTCTACTAGTGCTTATATTATATTATAATAATAATTCTTTATAGCACTAGTAGACATTAAGAATAACAAGATAAAAAAACATAAATATATTACAAATATATTGCTAATGCAATCTAATGTATTAGATCTAATATATCAGATTGTATATTAAATCTAATATATTAGATTGCATTAGTTTTACATATATTATACTGTTATTAAAGTTAAAGTAATTCGCAATCCAGTAATTCTGAACGTGCTAATATATAAAAATTGTTTAAATCCAAACAAATGGAACAGCCCTTTACCGCTTTGCAATTTAGAGGCCCTGTTTCCTGTTAGGATTCCTGGTCTTCCAACGCGCGCTATTTAAATCTCAAGCCTATGTGCACGCAGCGGCATGCATTTATAAACGAAAGCTCCGAAAATTTTTCAGTGAAATATATATTTTTGTGTCATTAAATTCACCACAAATTTTCTACCATAATTACTCCCATGTTACGTTTCAGAAGAATATCCAATTACACGACGTGCAAGCCATTGTTACAACATAGTAGCAGAAAAACTGGCGAAATAACGAATTTGAACTATTTAATCACGAAATTTAAAAATATATGAGAATACCAGAATACAAAATTATCAAAAATTGAAATGTTTAAGGAAGAATGAAACAGTTTCAGGCTGGAATATTATCGAGATACGTGCACCGAGATGAGCACATTTTTTATTTGAACTTCGCATGTGGAGAGATGTTTCGTGCTACGAGGAAAATAATGAAGCTCTGTAATTTAATACGTAGCCGTGATAATTATTATTTGTAATATGCGATCGGTCGTATAATATACAGGTAAAACGGCACGAAACAAATGAAAGTAATTAATTGGGATACAAGAAAACGTCGTAACGTTGGAAATAATTAAACATCCTTCAGCTTGTCAATTACACGCGAGGATATAGTTACTGATTCACAAAAAATATTAATTTCTAGCTGATAACAAGTTGTGTCCACCTATGATACATTAAATAATTATAATAACGAAATAAATATTTAGAGAGCTAAAAATGATTTATCAGTTCTAAAAACTTTTGATCCTCTGACTCCTCATTACTTTGCTAACTTCTTCATTTTTTGGTCTTCGGGAATTTCAATTTTTTCCAACGTCCCCAACATCTCTCCCCCCCCCCCCCCCCATCAGCAATCCTCGTCCCACAGAAAAGAGCTTAACTCTGTTTCCCGCCACCGACACGTTAAATTCTGCTCGCGGAACACATTCGCAGAGATTTAACATCCAGTCCAGGGCGCCGGGAACGAGCCACCAATTCCCACTGAGCGTCGGAGCCAATAATCAGAAACACCATGGAAAATGGGAAAAAGAGGGAAAGCAGAGGCCGACGATTCACGGAACAACGGGCGGGTAACGAAAGGACGAGCGTGTCCTGTCGGTAGGATTCGAAAAGACAGGCGCAGGTGGAAGCAATTTATCTAAACGGCAGCTTTGCGAGGGCACTCGAACCGAAAGCAGAGTCCATCCGGAATATTACTGGCCGCCAGTGGCCCACCGCCATTACCCTTTTTGCGCTTTGATTCTTTTGTGCGCAGCCAGCAGCTCCGAGACGAGATTTCAACCCTTTCCCCGCTTCGCGATTACGTGGGCGGGCTAGCAAGCTCCCATATTGAAGGCACCGAGAGAAAAATAAAAAGGGGAACACCGGAAGAGTGGACGTGCTTAACGATACGTGGTCCTGCGCGAGCGAGAGGGGAGGGGAGCTGAATGTCTGGTCCAAGAATCCTTGTTGCCTCAGAATGCAATGATTTTCGGCTCCAGGGGGAGTCTTGGTCGATGAAAGGCGAATTTTTTCAATGAATTTCAGCTTTTCAATTATCACTGTAAGTGCCAAAATTAAAAAAAAATATAGGTAAATGTTCTACGTGCCAATGGTAATTTATTTACACAAAATTTGGAGTACTATGTCCTTTCTGTTTAATACACAATTATACACGCTATGAACTAAATAAGATTTTAATCAAATGGATGGCACAAAACTGCACCATTTTCTTTGCAAATTAATTTCTTACTAATAATTTTGAAGCACCCTGTAGTTGGCCATCGCTGCAGTTCGAGCGGAATATAAAATTGAAATTAGTGCCCTCGATTAAGACCTATCGATAATTAATTAAGAGGGTTTTGCAAGGGACGTAGGAGGAATTCCCTGGGGCAAGGCACGCGAAAAGAGAACGTCGAAACCTAAAATCGAGAAATCGAGATTATCCGCGGACGCGAGACAGCTGGCATTCGAAAATCGTGCCCTGCGTTCCGGTGCGTTCGTGGAGAAACATTCCGGCATGAAATATGTCAGACATGCCAAGCAGAAGTTTCCGGTCAGATTTCAGAAGTCTCCATAGGTGATTGGTCCCTCACTCCCCCTCCCCCTAGCGCGTTTTCTAATATGAAAATTCCTCGACATCACGGGACTGGGCAGAACAATTGCTCGAGAATAATACTCCGTGGGCAAGCCTGTCATGCCCACTACACAAGAATGTAATCCTCAATTTTCACTTTTTTCCTAATTCGACGTTGGAAGCTGGAATTGAAATTGGGTCCATTTTTTTACTTTTCTGTTGCATAATTAATTAAATGAAATTCTGTGTGGGAAAAATACTCAAAAGTGTAGTGTCACTCCACTTTTAAAACTCTCAAGATATATTCTACAGATATTTTAACTTCATTTAAGGAACTGCTATAAATTCAAATTTCCATGTTCACCATATTTGGTCCAAACACAAATACACATTATCGAACAAATGATAATAAAATCTTTGCCTCAAAAAAATTTCACGCTCTCAGAATGCAAAACTCAAAGTAATAAAAAATGTCAAGCTTCCTATACTACATACAAAGATAAGGCATTTCTTCGAAGCAATTTCGAAATTAGGTTGCTGGATAGAAAACGGAGATGACGCTGTTCTTTCTTCGTAGAAAGAAGCAGCTCCTTCTTCGTCGCGCTTCTTGGCTGCACCACGGGCTTACTTCCATCGGCCTTAATCGGGAAAATGGGTGAACCGCGGTCTCCCTGAAAAGGCAGATAACCATCTAATCTTTTCAAATCAGAAACCCTAGATGGAGCCCATTCACCTGATCAATTTAAATCGGCCTCAGGAACTATAAACCTCCTCTAATCCACTTACGTCGCGTCTTGTCGAACATAATTATTCTATCACACACGAAGTCTTTGACATCCCTTATTTGAAAGGATATTTCGCTCCAGATTGCTGGGAATCCCCATTGTACTTGCGTCCTCAAATTTTGACCCCAGTAGATTACACAGGGATGTATAGTTGAATCAATTCTCTAACAGAAATATGAAAGTGTAGGCGAAAAAAGAACTTCGGGCAATGGGACTCAAACCCAAGATTTGCGGGTCCACTGCGTTACTGGGCAGGCGCCTAACCGACTCCCCCAAAGGTCTCTCCCATGTTAAGCCAGGAATTCACCCGAAAGCTAAGCTAAGCTATGCTAAGTTTTAAAAAAATTAGCTTCAATAGATCCTTATGGAACCGTTTCCACCAGAAGCTAAGCCAAGCTATGCTATGTTTTCTTTATGTTTTATAGCAGTGATGAGGAACCTTTGGTTAGTAGTGGGCCAAAAGTGGAAACTTAATACTCTACGCGGGCCGCAATATTAAATACTTAAATATACTAATCAAAGAATTTTAATTTATGGGGTAAATTTGTTGTTGTTGACATAGATTAGCAATTGAAACAATTGCGCCACCTATGTGCCACTCGCGCCATAGGCCGTTCCCAAACGCGGAATGCTTACAGGAGATTCTTTATAAGAAAATAAACTGAAAATGTGGTATAACTTTTTTTTTACACGAGACTTCATTTCCGAGAAAATTGGTTTCGAAAACTGAAACGGTTCTCAATCTACTACATGGGTAGCGGATGGATTTTGAGAAAGCAGAATCGTAAATGGGAGGAATGAAAAAGAAAACAATGTCCGATAATTGACTTCGCCTTCGGCACCTTTAACGAGGCCCTAACGTTCACCCTCGCTTTCGTTCACGCGCAAGGTGCGCCATTCTTCAACGGGTGGCGTGAGCGCGCCCCCGCGCGGATAAGTGGCGCAACACCGCCGCCATTCGTGGATAATGGGACGGAACGAAGCGGAAAATGGCACGTCAAAAAGAAACTGGGACAAAGGGACCCGCTGTCCACCTGATAAAGCGAAAGTGCTGAACAGCACTCACGATATTAGGGCTGATTCTTCAGCTTTCTAAGAACTCGCCACCCCTTCCACTGACAATCTTTGGCGAAACTTTTCAGGAGTGTTACTTTGGTTGTTCGGGCTGTTGTTGGGGGTGGAGGAAACGACTGGTGTCAATGATTACGAGGGGTAGTGAATGTAGGATTCTTTGTGGGGAAAACGAATAAATTCGACTTTTACTTTTTTTAATTTTATATATGCAAAATAAATATCTTTTCTCCAAAGATGATTTACAGACTGTTTTTTTCTCTCAAAATATTATATTTGAACAACAACTCGGTAGATTTTTAAGTTTCTAATATTGAAATTTGTAAAAGTTACAATTTTTTAAAGTTTGCGGTCTTTTTTTCTCGACATATGGTAATCTAGAATTTTTTTACAAAAACTGTGATTAAATATCAATCAAAATACAATTGGAATACATTCTAGAGACCTCGAAATTGACCCATGATTTTTTTCATAACGACTGCATTCTTTAGCTGAGAATGGCAGTCGTTCAAAAATTGCTCTGGGTGTGAGCCACCCAGGTATGTCAAAGTTGATCGAAAAAAAATTTGTGTCTCATATATCCCATAAAAGTAATAGTTGCACCAACCAATAATCAGTACTACCTATAAAATAAAGAAAATTGTAAATGTTGATAGTCACTGCTTTTAACAAACATGTGTCACTCGTCAAATCAGGTAGGTACTAATGGATCCTTTACTGTATTCTTTCCATTATGAGGAATTCATCGCGTGCACCATGTCCCCAGTAAAGTTGGCGAACTGCAATGGCGCGCCCCTAATCGATTTACAACGCACAGGTTTTAATTCCTGTTTTAAAGCGTGATCGTTAATCAGTTTAAAGTAAAAGGGAGGCCACGGATTGAATTAAAAGTCCTGATTAAAAGGGAGCGCGCCTCGGGCTGGCTAGAAATATTAAGCACCCGTAACTCGATCCGCTTTCGGGTCTGAGACGCAGATCCTTTTCGCGAATTATTGCGCCACGGATAAATATGAGACTCAACTCAACGCGGATGGATGAACATTGTCCTTAGGAAGCTTCACTTTCGTGCCTAACGAATATTCCTAGCGCGTTTGAATTCACGGCTCGCTACATTTTTTAAACCCTACATGCTTGGTGTCTCTTATCAGCCAGAGCTGGAAGAATTTTATTTTAGGAATGCCAAAACCGAGCTAAAACCAAGCATCACTAAATTATTTGGAAGAAAGGTTTTAAGTGACGCCAGTAAGCGTTAAAGTGGCTGAAAAGCGACTACCAGTGTGCACGTTTTCACGTGTGCGAGTACTTAAGGATGTCCAGTACGTGGCGGCAGTGTATCTTTCAGTCAGCCCACAAAGAGTTCCCAGAGAGAGGAGATACAGAGTCTTTTCTGCGTTCAAAGAGAGTGTCCAGCCAGCTGATGCTGTTTAGAGTTACATAAAGCACAAAGAATATCGACGCTTATACTTTAACTGCCACTGCATTAATTATTACACACTTCACGTGCAATCCCGCTAATCCCTTCACCAAGCTCACCAAAGACACTACCCACCTACCAACATTACTTTGCGCAGATATGCAAAGTATTTCAAAGAACTTCTTCGTCTACCCAGCCAAACAAGACGATGACTCGAAATAACATTCCAGTCCAACCTGCAACAGCTTGCCCACAAGAGTCGACCACCAAGCACAGACAGAACCCATTTACTAACAGTCACCCCAGTATCAATCAGTCCCTCATTCTGACATGGTCCTGCCGTTTCTGGGTAGCCAAAGGCAGCCAGGGGACCGAAGTCGATGTCGATTTGTAGGATTTCGTTCAGAAGAGGAGTGATCGATCCTCAGAGGTTTTCCAAGGAGTAGAACAAACCTTGAAGCGAGTCCAGGCCAACTGATATCGAGAGGAAGGGCCCTGAAGGCATGGCCAACGGAAATACGATAGACCTGCTGCTTCTTACCCCCCAGCCCACCCGCGCGAAGCTTTATTCAACCTGGAAAACGCGGCGAATGGTCGCTCCTGCCAGCTGGACCACTCCTTTACGGCTGCCTCCAGCAGGACACCCTGTCCCTTGGACTCCTCTTTTAAACTTTTACGGCTAGGAAAGGTGACTGGTAGGGTTTTCTTCGCTTTTCTCAGTCTTTTTATCCTCCTGCTTGGTGTTTCCTTTTTCCCAGTGTCTGTGTTATTCAGGGTCCTTCTGATTACGTTCCAGGGTATCGTGGCTCCGAGAGACTTTGAAGGGTCTAGCTGCGAGAGTCTGTCGCGGTGAAAGGTGGCTCGACTTCAATTTGAAAATGAGGACAGAATTTGTACTCGGTCGAGCGTTGTAGATGATGTTGAACTCAATCATGGCTTTTCAAGGGCGGAGAATTTATTTTTTCAGGTAGTAGTCGAAACGAGAGATGTAACTATCGGGGGACATCAACAATTGACGCCACGGATTTTAATTAAATTTTGTTTATTGCCTGCTGTTAATACAGGGAGTGTAAACTACCCTCAAATTCGGGCCCGGAAGAGGTATTTTCCATCTCTAAGTTTAAGGGTAGTTTTCATCCCTCGCACATGAATATCAGATGACAAGAAAAAATGTCAAGTATTTTCTAAAACTCCACCCATATGCCAAATTTCTTAAAAATCGGCGATGGTCAATTGGGAGATGTTTTTTATAAGACAATTTCTTCGTAAATGAATCTTCATTCCTGAAGCTAAGACGACGCTCCTCAAAGAGGCACCTAAATTTCTCAACGAGCCTGAAAATAATCTCGTTGGTTCGAGCCATTTCTTCTGCGGGGATCAGAAACTTCCCACTTATTCGATTTCCCCCATTCCCATCGAGTTTACTAAATCCTATTTTTCAGGGTTTCCCAGCATTTCGTTGGAGTTCCTCGATTCTCGATAGGCTTCTTCCGCTTCGCGGATCTTTTTCTACAGCTAGCACCTGAAAAGGTGCCCAGAGAAACACTTTCTTCGCGAGTGACTGCATGTGCAGAGGTAAAGTGAGAAAAGAAACAGACAGGAAGCTCGAAAGTACATTTCTGTTACGAATTATCGATTAACCCTAATACGGTCGCTGGATCTTTTCTGTCCCAACCAAATTCTTACTCCGTTAACCTTGCTTCTCGACCCACTCGCATTCTCAATTCTTCCACACTTCTAATATTGGAACAATGTAAGGAAGTTGTTACTAATATGTGTGCTTCTTGTTCCTTAACAACATGTTAAAGTTAAATGATTAAAGTTAAGTGATATTGAAGCAATTAGGGTCCTATTATATTAATGAATAAAATTGATAAATTCAGGAAACTTTTAATTATCCAAGATTGCTTAAGGGACTACTGTTAATGTAACTGAAATTTTTCATGATTCGAACGATAACTCAACCGAAAATTCGTCCAACCGAAAGATCATTTAAACACATTTTAACCAGGAACGAGATTGTCTGAACGATTTCACTGTGTTTACACATCTACTCTTTATGTAATTCGAAATAATGCAACCTGATGACGTTCTATGTGCACGTTAATTCATATAAATATTATTAAGTTACAATTGCGAAATTTTCTTCCGCCATAATCCAGGCACGATCATTCCCTGCCTCTCATAAAAGCATAAAAAGATATACAACTCTGCCACGAAGCAACGATTATAAAAGTGTGCACATGTCGAAGCAGAGACAGTACGAACGCCAGAAAAAGTACTCCACGGTGCGAAATTTTTTACAGTTTCTATGCCAGAGCCAAGGAAAAGCGTCTGGTTTTTCGCAAGTCTGCCCGCCGTAGTGCGACGAACGTGTTCTGCTCAAATTTCAAGCGGGGCCGCTAACGATTTCGCGCTTTTTTCGTCGCGCGCGCACGCCAGGCCATCGAAAAGTGGGACGTGTACGTTTTCAAAGTAAAAGCGCTGAGAATGCAACAGAGGCGGCTTTGTTACCGAATCCCTCGTTGTCTGTCCCTTCTTCCTCGTACGTGCCGCGTGCATTAACGATCCGCGACGACCTGTACTCGCAACATTATGTAACACTCCGTGGAGAATTTGTGGACATTGAATGAGAGGAGATTCTTCGGCAAAAAAGGTGTGTCAACATATCAAAATTTACATTTCCAGCAAAAGACTAATAGAGCACGATTGTGTGAGTATTACGAATGTACAATTATCACTCAAAATTTAAAAGATTCAAAAATACGAAAATGGTAACTCAAAAAAGACGCTGGGGTGTAGTGACCCCATGTAACCAATTTGTGATTGCAAAATAGTGCCTAGTGGTTTTTTATTATTTTTATTTATTTTAATTCCTAAGATCAAGTTGCAAACTGCACTAACATAAAACCTACGCATACCGTTGAATTTTATCTGAAATTAAGGTAAACATTCCCCAAGTCGATCGCGCCCATGTTTATCGAACATGTTTACCCTCGTATGAAAAGGGGGGGGCGGCAGAGGCAGCGAAAATCAAAAACCCTTTCGTGTCACGAGACTTACGAGCTACCGTTCTTTTTTCCATCTGGCCAGGGAAATGATTAACGAGGCTGGCTACGGGGCTACAAGTTTTGATGCACCCGGTGCACGTGCAGCCGGTGTCGGAGACGTGCATCATCCGCGGCTTACGAACGCACAGCTGCATCTATCGCGCGCCTAAACTTCCGACATTTTTTCCGCGATCGTTCCTCCATACGCGAACGGCAACGTCACGCGCCGCTGACAATAATAAATATATTCCCTGGGACGCTGGGGAATTCGAAACGACGACGCCTTTTTGTTCCCTGGAAAACACATTTTTTCCTGCCCCCAGAACGAACATCTGCACGCAGGTGATTCGAAAAGGAAACGTATATAAATACTCCGGATGTTGGAAGCTGTGCCCCTAGTAACTTTGCAGTCTGCTGATTGATCGCAATCAATTTGTTTTAATTATAATCACTGACAAAATTTTATTTAAATACTTTTTGGCGATTTACCTACCAGAGGAAATTTCTATTCCTTGACAATCCTGGGAGTGAATAGACTTGAATGTCAATCAAAATTTATGAAAAGTCGAAAGATATTTATGAAAACTTGATATATGGAAAATTCTTACACGTTCAAATAAAAATTTAACAGAACGTTTTAACTTTAACAGAGTTTTATAAAAAACACAATTTCAAATGAGTATAATATAATAAAAAATCTAATAAAAAATAATTAACATTAATTTTCAACGTTGTAAACA
This sequence comes from Andrena camellia, assembly GCA_029448645.1. NCBI lineage: Eukaryota > Metazoa > Arthropoda > Insecta > Hymenoptera > Andrenidae > Andrena > Andrena camellia. The sequence continues at coordinate 785,471 of CM055681.1, read as the reverse complement.
ATTTTGCGGCAAGATTGTTTTTATAAATCTCCGACCGATTCATGCCTGAAAGTAGTGATCATCACTTCTTTAACACCCTGTAACACAAGTGTTTCAAAACTTGAAACTCAAAAATTACTTGAAAATCAAAAATTACTTTTAATAAAATAGAAAATACTGATGCAACCAAAGTACACACCCCTGTATCTGATATTTATTACTAACGTAATTTTACCATGAAAATGAACGTTTAATTCCCTCGACACTGCAATTCAGAAAACCGAGCCCCTATCATTCCAGAAAGGGTGAATATTAATTATTTCCCAGGCGACATCGAAGAACAGAAGCATTCGAATCGGTTTTCGGGAGACCTGTTCACTTTGATAGCGCGCAGCGCGCGCCCTTTTGACGAGAATTTTGCCGTCGATCGCAGAAGATCGAGTAGGTCAGAGGACGGAGCTCTTTGCGAGCAGCAAAACACATAGGTCCAATTTCAATGGACGCGCTTCAGGCCACGTAAACACACCGAAATTTCCCTCGGAGATAGGGGTCGGCTTGTCAGCCGCGTATTCTCATTGTCGACTGTCCATCACCGAGAAAAAAGAAGAATGCGGGGGGTGGGGGAGACGAAACTCGAGCTGCACAGGATCTGGCGCGTCGAAAACGAGCAGTTCCACTGAACAGTAGTATGACTCGAGGCACGGGGATACGAAACAGGCTCTATAAAAGTCGGCAGTATTAGTGAAGTGGATTATGGCGTGATTTCGAACAGACTTCAATTTCAACTTTGAAATATTCAATTTTAGAGAGAAGAGATAATGGATGGAATAGAAATTTTTGTCGGCGTATAGCAGTTCAAATTGTTTTATTATTGTTGGTCCCTAACACGGCATAATTTAATTCCTTATATTTTTCTATGAGCAGAAGGCAACAAATTCAGTTTTTTAATATCATCCATTTCAATGGAATGTTTATAACAAAATTGAAAAACATAATATTCATAAAAAGCGAGGTGTAGAGCCACCAGGTTGTTACAAAACAACCTTAATTGCTAATTGAACTGCTGGAGAAACATCTAGTTTATTTATCAATGTAACTTCTAAAGTATACGTTGTATGGAATTTTTTTTTATATATGAGTTGCATGTGGTTTTTTTATAGGCGGGGGCGTTTCGGAGATTTCAAGGTCAGCTTCGTTATTTTAAATGGAATGCTATATTTTTTATCTCAAAATATCGAAGAATGTTATAAGTGGTTATCTTTGACTTATTGTTAGTACAACAATGACGTGACTCACCTTCTTGGCGTCATTGTTGTTGTCGGCCGCGTGATGTGGTTGTGGACTCATTGCAGCACCATTGCTGACTGCTCCGCTCTGCGACAGAAGCTCGTCGCTACCCCTCTGAAACAAAAGAGCAACGAAAACTTAATACAAAATGTCAAAGGAGTCAACATTGAAGAGAAATTTCTTAACGATTAAAGGGAACTAGTGCTGCTACAGTCGGAACAAAATCAAGTGGGCATTCAAGGCCACTGAGTTTGGCTACCCCCACCACTGAGTTGGTAGCTTCCTGAATAACTTGGCCCAATTCAGAATCACTATATCTGCAAACTTATTGCCCACTTACTTCCTCCATGCTGTACTCTTCCATTTCCCAAGTCGAATATTCGCGATGCTAATTTAAGAGAAACCTCCAGTACCCGTTACACCTTCCCAACACAATCACTGCAAATTCCCACAGCATAGAAAACGGGAAAAACAGACCACCGACCACAATACACATTAACCAACTCAGGAGACAGTCTCCTTATCCTCGCGACACGTCGCGAGGATTATTAAAATCCCCCCCGAGTCCATAAACACGTTTAATTCCCGATTCTCCGCGGCTACAGCGACGAGAACGACGATAACGGGATCACGAGTCCCCTCACCGAAGTCTAATTCGCAGCCTCTACGGTTAAGAGCCCCGTCCCCGGGACCTCATCCCTCAAAGGCCACACCGATAAACAGCAAAAACGGGATGGGGATCACCGACTCGATTCATACTGCGAATCCAACCCCGTTGCGCCCTCCGTTTCGCAGCAAGGCCTGCACGTGAAACGAGGAAAAGGAACCGCTCAGCGAAGGAAGCTTCCTCTCGATTTATCCAGGCAACTCTGGCACAATTTAACAGAAGCCTCTTATCCGTGGATGCATATTATCCCCACCCACCTCCCGCCAACCTTCTGTTCGCGTCGTTCAATCTGCCTCGCGAACCTTCGCCCCGTTGCCTCGTCCTTTCAGCGAAGAAAATACAGGAAGGATAATTCATAACCCCCCAGGAGCAAGGGGAGGCTAGTGGCCACGTCATCCGCTGGAGAGACAGAATGGCAGATCAAAGAGTCCCGCAGGATCATGTTCCGATCTTCTGGGTTTACGTAAGAAAAGATCGGTGGATGCAGGAGGAAGGGAGGATGACGCGTTCCCTTTGAGAGATATTTATGGCGAGTCGAAATTCCTCGCTGCAGAACGCTGGGTGACGGACCGCAGAGTTTTGTGTTCCTCTTTTGCACTTTGCAATTAATACTTTGAGTAGCGTACATTTTGCAAAATGCCCTGTTGAGGAAGGAACTACGGTAACCCGAAAATTTCAATTTTTTGTAAACTTTGCAGGAAGTATCAGATAGTTTTCTTTATTGGCTACTGTTTAGAAAATAGACTCATTTTTATGATGTTTCTTTTTCGTATAAAAAACATTCTTATTTTCCCTATTTTTCGACCTGCCAAAAGTGTGTAACCCCTTAAAGGTTAGTGTGTATTTCCCTATTTTCCTGTAGTATAAAAGAATTGTTGGGATGAAAATTTAACAACTTTTTATACTGCATAAAACTATGCAAACTAATTGTTTAAAATTTGTAGAGGGGAAGGTTTTTTGTTTAAAATACCCAATTGTATCAACTGACCTACACTAAAGGGTACCCAGTAGTCAAAGGAAGAATTCCATTTCGTAGTTGGAGGATTCTTCCCAAGATAATTGGTCTGCTTAGTGTCCTTCTTCAAGATCCCCTTCAGGATCTTCTTAGAACTGCTCTACGAAGTGCTCACGTATTACGACAGAAGGGAATACATCGCGCTCTATAGGAAGAGTGTGCCCTGTACTCGAGGAAAAGAAAATTCCACGAAAATCTCAAATGACATCGGGAGATAGGAGACGAGAAGCGTGGGAGCATGAGGGAGGGGCTGAATTTCATATATTTCTGAGGATATACGGGGGTGGTTCCATCCCCTGACTAACATCCGGTCAAGCCAGCCGCCAGACCTCCAGAGCTCGTTTACTATTTACTCGCCGCGAACGTATGGATTATAGACCTCTTACTTACTCTCTCCCTACTGGACTCCTTCCCCGACCGCTCTCGTCTTTCAATTCTCTCGCCTCGACCCTGAAACGGCAAATACAGGGACTCTAGGTGTTCCTCGTGCAAAATTGAGGAGGTGGGTCTATGAGCCACATAGGATCATTGCTTGGAATCAGCGTTACTAATAGTCCTCCTAGATGTTCCTTATAAACTTGAAAATGATGATAAATCGCAAAGCATCCTCCAATCCCCAAACAAAACCAAAAAGAATCACATATCATCACTGTCCACAATCAGGAATCCTCTTTTCATCGAGAAACTAGAAATCACTCATCTGAAATCTGTTCCTTCCAATAGCTCTACACGGAACAGTCATCCGTCCACCAAGAAAACAAATTCCAGAGCCACTGTTCGCTGGATCCAAAATCCAGAAAGAATACTCTCTCTCGCAGGAGCTGTCTCTCATTTTTCCGCCCCTCCCATCACAATCTTAGGGGACGTTTTACGTGCTCGTCGACCCGCACGAAATTGTCTCACGATCGTCTAGCCAGATGTCGGGAATCCCGTGGATCACACACGAGAAGGGTTCACTCGGTTGACAAACCAATTTCACGTCCGAACTGCAAGGCGATCCGATGAGTTTCTGTGTAGCTAGCTGGGCCACCGCGCGCCCGAAGGGGCTTTGCTTCTCTCCTGTTATTTGCTTCGGGATTCGCGCGAGTCGCATTAATTGCAAGGTAAACAGGCGGCACGCCTGACGACAATTTGCTTGCTTGACAATTTGCTCGGCGGAGAAGTAACTGGGGCAGCGAGAGACGTTCTGGGGCAACCGAAGGCTGCAAGACACCTGACCACCAAATTTCAGTTGAACGGATACGCCGCGTTGGGGATCAATGTGTCCTGAAATTGATGACTGTTGATGTTTCTTCTTGCCGGTCAGGGACGAATTTGAATGTAGTAGGCTAAGTAGGCTGCAGCCTCTTTACATTACAAAATAAGTGATAAATTCAACTTTTGGCTAACACCACTTTCACGATGACCGGCACAATTAGACTCCACCAACTTTCATAAAAAAAAAGAAGGCAAGAAATGTGCCCAATGAAATCGAGCAAAAGTCTGTCATGAACAGCTCCATAGCCTCCCATTATCAATGAGAGTGGCGCAACAGGGCCTGAGTGAAAACCAGATAAAGCTGAGAATCCAAGCAGAGAGCTACAAAATACTGTGGTTCGATACCATGGAAATCTCGTCGTCGCACAATCGAGACAAGATGATGGATCATCCTGCAGCCTCATCCTACTGACGTCCAACTACAGCCAGATGATCCGCAGCCCTCGTAAAGCTACTCCCTCGCGAAACCTTTTAGAAGGCTATCGAGCGACGCAGATTCGAGTATCGGACGTGGCTACACGCGCACGCGGCTCGTTGGAATAATATTGCCTTGGTATAACCCTTGTGATAAGAGACTGGTGGGGGCTGTGCCGAACAGTGAACGGGGCACGGCGGTTATCGTTTTCCAAGATGGATGGCCCGACGACGACGGGATTCGTATAGTTCGGCTGGAATATGTACCTAGGTCCTCTTAGTCTCTTCAGGAAAATTGGAAGACGATGGGATAGGCGACGAATATTCGAATATTACTTTTTATAGAATTTCAGGAGTGGAAGAGTTAATAGAATTGCTCCTTCGTCGTTCAAGTTCTGTCGATTCAAATTTCCCCAATTTTCTCCGATTTCTCATTTATCAAATTTCAATCAATATAATTTAGTAATGCACCGACCCACAGTACCAACTATTCCGAATGAATGTCGAGGTGCCTTCAAGGTGCCCATCAGGGCTTCGAAAAAGGGGCAGGAAGGGTTGTTATTACCCTTCGAGATAAATGGATCATGATCCAAGTCGTGGAACGACTTTCGTGCTTCAATATACGAGGTAGATGGTTGAGTCAGCAGGCTGCTAGGATCAAGGAAAGATCATTTTGCGTTACTACGTTGAAGATTACGCCAAAGATACAGGGATTCAATGTCCACTTTCTGTTCAAGTGGATAACAACAAAATCCACTATACGCTATACGCTATACACTGTAGGACGTGTATCCTTAAGCTGTAATTTCAATAAAGAAGACAGAAAGAATTTATTGCAAAGCGACCTTAGGATCCCCTTTTGTATTCAGGCTTTGCCTGACAGGTGAATATTTTAAGGTTGAAAGCATAACAACTTGTGTTTTCGTGAAGATCAAAGAATAAAGTAGACGTCATTAGCTTTTCGAGAGTAACTTTGCTGAGAGAGAGGGGGGGGGGGGACTGCAATTTTCAGAAAACCACAAAATATTCGAATACTTTCTGAATAGAAAATGTCTACAAACCATAGCCACTGTCAAAGCAGCGCAAACTTCATACAAGCACAAACACTGAAACAGAAAGTAATCACGATAATGCAGAGCACAAAAGCTATCAGCCAATCAGCAGAATCCTTCACTACCAGTCCAACAAAAAGACCAACCGACATCTCCCACAATATCACAACGAAGTAGCCAACACAGGAAACACTTGATCCACCATTGCAATCCCGAATCCATCAAAGAAACGCCACGCCAACAAACGGGCAAGGGAATGCGAAGCCTCAATCCTTCCAATTTCTTTGACATCTCGTGCAATTAATTATCTCGAAATCGCGCAGAAGGGGTGGGGGAGTTGGAATCGTCGACGACGCGGCCGCCTCTTTTGCCAAGTTCATCCAATTTAATATGACCAGCAGGAGGAATGACGAGAGGAGGACGCGATCCGCTTTCTTCGGGCTCTTTGTGTCTCGAATATCGAATCTCGCCGGGCGTTCGTTCGCGGCTCAATGGCTCCGAAGCCCCGGCGATCGGTCGAACCGTTTCACCCTAACGAGCGGCTTTAATTTCTGCCCTCTTTCCACGTCATTTGCCATGGAGAAGGGCGCTCGATGAAAATCACGACAGCGTGACACAAATCTTCCGGCCTCATTCGGTTATCTGGCTCGCTGGCTCGTTCAGGGATCCTCCGGCGAGGCTCGCTCTTCGCTCGTTCCGCTTTATTCTACTTCTTTCTATTTCTTTCATTTCCTTGGACGGAATCACGATCGTGAATATTTTCAAGCTGCCGAATGGTGCATGGTGATTCGAGGAAAGTCGAGATTGGAGGCTGAACGTTTGGAACTTTGGGGCCTTTTCTTCATTCTCGTGTGACTGATGATTGTTTTATGTGAGTTGCGTTGGAAGTGCTTGGATTTGTTTTGAAGCGAACTGTCTATGCAGGCTCGCGTGTTGTGTGAAAATATTGATAAGAATGAGCTGTTCTAATTTTTTATAGAAATAGTATGATAGGAGGATAATATGATGATGTGATAGTGTGGTGGCACGATGATGTCACAATAGGATAACACGGAGGCACGATAGTCACCATACTACGATAGTCATCATGCCACGATAGTCATCATGCCACGATAGTCATCATGCCACGATAGTCATCATGCCACGATAGTCATCAAACCACGATAGTCATTATACCATGATAGTCATCATTCCACGATAGTCACCATACTACGATAGTCATCATGCCACGATAGTCATCATGCCACGATAGTCATCATGCCACGATAGTCATCATGCCACGATAGTCATCAAACCACGATAGTCATTATACCATGATAGCCACGGTGTTATGATAGTCGCCATGCTATGATAGTCACCATGCTATGGTAGTCAGCATACTATGATAGTGGTCATGCCATTGTAATATAATAGCCGCACTATAGTATCATTACGCTGTGGCAATGCGATACTATCATATCGTGATAGTAGGTATCTCGGTATGATAGTGTATAATAATTTGACAAGGCAATAGTATCATACTGTAATTGCGTTGTCAGTACGATAGCATGACGGTATGATAGTGTTATCACGTAGTAGTATTATATAATATGTAAAAGATGAGCTGAATTCATTGTCAGTATAAACTGAACGCGTTCTTTATCACATATTTAAAAAAACATTTTATCCCAAACCTGCTGCAGAATAATTTTTCTTCCTTTCATGTCCATGACCACTTCGTTATTGCATAACTAACGAAAAACTTGTACACAACTACAGCCACTATCGTCAAGCTGTATTCATGTACTCATCGTAATTAAATATGTGTACATCCTACTCTTCGACGAATAGTTCTACATTCTATGCCGTAACGAAGTTAATTAGGGGGTTTCACCTTAATTAGCCCATCAAGCACAGCGAAGGGCTTCATTTCTAATTTACTACACGCTGCCTCCCTCGTCCTTTCCTTGAAATTACAACCTTCAAAGAGATTGAACGAATTTTGGGGGGAAAAACAGTAGAATGATATTAAGAAAAAATGAGAATCGAAAAGTAAAGATGATACCATACTTTTTAAATGTTCCTGAATAATGAATAATCGAGAATTTTATATTCGTGGCCCTTGCCTTCAAAATTATTATAAATTAAAATTTCCATTTCCATTACCGAAGTTCAGATTGAAAGTTTTTGTTTCCTTTTCCCATTTTATCAGAAACACAATTAAGCTAAATTAATCAAAAACTCCATTGAATTTTACATAATTCTCAAATTCCAATTCCGCGGTTCGGCCAAACGAAAGAACAATGCTATTGTTCTCCATGGACCTAATTAAACAATTCAATATTGTCTGCCTTGATATGTTTTCTGCGTACCCTCCTTTAAAATACACCAAAATGCAGTTTTTTAGTACATATGAAACATAATTTGATTTCGACAGAATACGATAGATTTAATAAGATTTGTATCTCCGTAACATTGTTTACTAAATTTCACAAAATTATCATCTTTAGGAATACTGAAGTTAATAATATCAGTGTATACAAGCTGAGTCACTAATTTTGTTACAAAGGATGCCATAAACTTCTTTATAATTTCATAAATTTTAAATAAAATTAACTAAGTTTGTACATATTTTAAATGTTTTAACTAATCTGAATAACGAACATATACTTCCAGTCATATTGGTTCGAAACCTGCGTCTGACCATATACTGGCCACTTTCACTTACTCACTTACCTCCTTGTATTTACACCATAATATTCGAAAAATTATTTTAAATAAAACTTGGTCAGACGAAGCAAAGTGTACCAAGTCACAATAGTAATATAATAACAATAAATAAATAAATTACACAGTTATATCTACTCCCAGAGATGGGAAAAATTTGTATTTATATAAAATTTCTAATAACGAATAAAAGTTAAAAAGGGGTTAACGAACGAATGACATTATTTTTTTAAACTTTTATTCGATATTCGAAATTTTATTTAAATACAAATTTTGCCCATCTCTGTCTGCCCCATGTTCTCTGTATTTACAGAACAGCTACCACCTGTTTTCCCAAGAAAAACAAATATCTCCTGCAGCTCGAGACTCGAGAATAACATTCTACTTCCAAAAATACTTGAAAAGACTACAAATACGACCGTTGCACAGATTTTTGTCGCACGTTATCGCGAATGGTCCTGAAAAATACGCGTCTATTCGCCTAACGATACGCGAGCAAAGAGTTCATTTCAGTTTTTCCGCACTGCAGTCGGCACTTTAGTCTACCCCCTCGTGTCTCCGCTGCACCTTTTTCAGTTGTTTTTTTTTGTTTCGAAAGAGGAAAACTCGACAAACTCACTTTGTACTGAGCGCACTCGCGTTGTTGGTAGCTTTGTTGTTGAAACTGAATCACGGGGAAATCGGAGGCGCAAATGAAGCGTCTCGTAGTTCTTTCTTTCGTTTTCTTTTTTTTTTTAATATCGCTGAGTAGCGCGAATCGCGAGAAACAAAGGGCGACTTAACGATGCTGAAGCATGGTACATTTCGTACGCTTGCAAAAGTAATTTTTTCCAATCTCGCTCAATGACTGTGGTAACCTGATAAGTTTTTGGCTTCTTAGGATTTTGGAAATTTAAAAGCATCTAAAAAAGAAGCTACCTCTTGAAAAGTAAAACCTAATTCTCTACTGTTTATTAATAGTTTCAAATTTATAATTTTGGCACGTTAAAATTCCCCAGGATTTTTTTGCTACAGAACGTTTTAATGCCGAAAAATGTTTTTACAGTTTCTAAATTTTGAAAAGCAGTTTGATAATAGTTTCAGTATTTTTCTATCTTGACCGATTTCTTTAGAATTTTTTATATGCTAATTAGCATCTAATTATATAAATAGCTACACATATGAGTGAGTATTCAATTAAATTCTCAAAACCTTAGACTTCCAATACTAATAATACAGTCCATAATGAAATTCACACTAATTTAGTTTTTAAAAAAAATTTCACTTGCTCAGCGTAGAAAACAGAGATGCTAATATTTAAAGTCTTCCTACATGAAGACATTCAATAACAATTCCAAAATTATAAGCCCCCTTGATTTTCCAAAAATCCAGATTCTGAATTTCGAAAAATACCAATAACAATTTCTGTCTACAGACCGAAGGAAAAAAAACAAGTAGGTACATATCCAATTTTACGAAATACCAAAAATGCCATAATTCATTTGAAGTCCCACTCACCCATAAAGTACAGATACTACCATTTCCCGATACGAAGAAATCAAACCTTACAACTCAACAATAAAAAATATTTTAAACATCCAAAGACAAGCCCTTCCCCCAATGACCACAAACTTCCCTAAAAAAAAAATCCATCCTCAGAGCACAATCGTCCCAAGAACAAGTAGCCACTACGCTCTATTCGCTAACGAAGTCCCGCGCCATTGGTTCAGGAAGTTCCTCGACCCTAGGACAGGAGGGATCCACGGAGTTTGCAGATGTAACGCGATGTAAAGCAATTACAATCCAAGCCGCCAGGTTGTCTGGAGCCCCGACAAGACCGCGAACAGTTTGCGGGTGAGGAGTGGGGGGAGGCACAGGCGACAATGACGCGAATTGGGGTTGAAAGCGTCGTTAATCCGGCATATCCTTCGGGCTGGCGGCGAAACAATCGCGGAAAATCTCCAGTCGGCCTTTCGTTGACTGGAACGGGACCCATCGGAGCGACCAGCGTTGATCTTAAGCGAATTAATTAACGAAAGCCCCCACGTTAGGCGCCGTTCTGTACTTGAGGGGCTCGTTGTCGCCGAGGATCGATTCGATTCCACGTTCCAGAGGCTCGCTGAGGTTCCTCGAACCGTCGTCTCGATGGAATAATTCGTAATTGAATGTCGTTACCGTGGTTCATGGGCCGCTCGTCGTTCCTGTTTTCGTTCAGGACTGATCGATTGCTCCGCGACAGCATTCCGCGATTCATCCCCGCTTCGTTGGATCTTTGTTTCGCGGGCATCGTGGCTTCGACGGGGGATCGTAATTGAATATCGTTACCGTGATCTGAAGGGTGCATAGTGTTTTTCTTGAAGCAGTCCATTGTCCTCTGCTGGCATTCAACAAGTTCATCGGGAGCGTTATTTCAAGGAGGATTCTGACGATCGAGTTCTTTGTCATACTTTTACGATTCTTCGAAATGGTGGTAAATATTTCGGGGCAAATCCTACGAGGCTATTCCTCAAAAGAAGGCCCTGCGCGCGTATCTCTTCAAGGAGCTGCGGCGTCGTCGCTTTGAAATTCATGAAATCGAATGGCTCAACCGTGTAAGAAAGAAGTTTCGAAGGGGAGTTGGGAACATCGGGAGTCAAGTTCCCGCGAATCCTCGGTGACACCATGAAAAAAAAGGGTCGAGGGGCCGCGGAGAACGCACTGTTTGCGCGTGGCGCCGACCTCGAGGGCTTCCTCGATATTTGAATATCCGCTTTTCGCGAAATTAAATGCGACTGCTGGAGGGCGAGTTACTCGAAACGAGATTGCGGTCGCGGGGGGTGACTCTTGTTCTCTTTTCGCGACTTTCGAAAGAAACTCGGCGGCCTCACTTACGCTGGAATTGAATTTGCGCGTTTGTTTTTGCTGGCGAATGCAGATCGGGATATTTCTGGGGGATGCTCCAAGTGTCTGGTTTCTGTTCAATGAATTTGGAAGAATAGTGAAATTGTGGTATTAAACCATACAGGTAGTGAATACCATAGTATTAAGCTACATAGTTATAGAGACATAAAAACATGAGTTTTAAACATTTTTTTAGCACCATTGTTGGTACCCTATACTTCCTTAAGGAGGAACTCCTATTCTTTGGGCTAAAAACATAACTCCTATATTTATTATTAAAAATGAATTAAAAAAACTGCAACTTCTTCAAGGATGCATAAGAACATGGTCCAAATTTCAGATGAATCGAAATGCTAGTTCCTTAAAAAAAAATTCCTATTTTTGCTATGTTTTTAGCCCATAAAATCGGATTCCCCCTAATCTTCAATTTTAATAAAAAAAAAAAGGCACACATCCTTCATATTTCAGTCATCCTCTACCATATACCCCATTAACGGACGTAAACACATTAACTGAGGCTGCAGAAGAGCAACATCCATCTTTCCTAGTCGCACCTTGCACAATTCCCCACTTTCACCAGGGAATTAAGATCACCTACGGCCCTCCAGTGTTTCTTTTATTTCTTTCTGTTCCTGCTTCGTCCCCTTATTCCGAGCCGAGCGAAGCGGCCTTTAGGATTCTGCTGGCGACGTCAGACAGTAAAGGCATTATTTTACAGCGTCGTTCGTCCTTGCAGGATCCACAACAAGACACGACACGGCCAGCCAATCGGCTCCCTTCAACAGTTTTATCGTTCACTTTGAAGCGCGCAGGCTTTCATCGTGTTGCCACTTTTCTTCATTTCATTGCTCGGTCCCAGCCTCCGTCTTTGTTAACTTCCACCTGGAGGAAGGATCTCTGCGCTCGTGAAAACTCCCCCGCAGAGTTTTGATTCTTCTTTTCTAAATATAATAGAAAGTGTACGAGACGAGCACGCCCTTCCACGCTTTTCCGCCCCCAGCCGCGTTCCCCTTCTTGCACGAGAAATAGAGCGAAATTGTTCGAACGTAGTTGAGGGATCAAATGAAACTGCGTGCCAAACAGGATAGAAAATTGCAGTGTATAATGTTTGATATTTTTAAATTTTTAGAATTTGAAAGTTTTCAAAATGTTTGAATTTTTTATCATCAACGTGTGTAATGTTGTGATAGCTTTTTAGTGTATTCCCTCTTTATGACCAAAATGACGGTATTTTGAAACTTCAAAAAATGGAGGATAGAAAAAAAGATTGATTTTTTAGTACAGTCTACGACTATGGAATAGATAAGTTTTTAGTACCACTTTATGCATTTTTCAGCCATCAGAAATTTGAAATTCTTTTAAAAGTGTTTTTTTTTCTTGTAACGAAATTTTACAATGCATCAGATTTCTGAAATTTGAGAAAAAAAGCAACGAAATTTAATGCCTCAGCAACTCAAAGTCGAGTACTTTTATAGATCAAAGCTTTTCTTATCTATTATCTCCTTTCTTTCGAACTTTGTTTTTGCAAAATCGAGGTTGATTTTATGTTAACAAATTACTTCGGCCACTTTTCTGTTTATGAAAAGTTAAACAAGTTATTAACCGGCGTATATTAAAAAACTTTCTTCGTCGGAAGTGGTTATTAATATGGTAACGATAATTAACCATGGTGGCTCTTTTCGCGTTCCATTCAGTTCACTTGCAAACTTTTATTTATTCGTGAACATTATTGCACCCTATTAATCGCATGTATTAAAAAACACTTACCCAACATGAAGTATGGTACAAAGGGATTTTTGTATACAAATGAAGACATTTTTTGAACACGATAAATGGCCCAGTAAATCAATCACTCCACTACCAATTAAACTGGATTGAGGACTCTTTGTAGAAAACACTGTAAGTGCAAAAAATCAAATTCTACACTATAGTATAAATGTTTTTTTAATTTTGGCACTTACAGTGTTTTCTAGAAGGACTCTTCAATTAATGATGGAACTAAAGCTGGACCTCCACTTCACAAAAGGACTAATGTCAAACCCAGAAGAAAGGGGCAAAGAAGAAGGCTTCCAATGAAGTTATCGCGAACCAGAATTCCTACAACCAGATGAATATTTCGACAAGAAGTTTCGAGGGACAATATCACCAGCTCTATTTCTACAGTATTACACAAGCTCCGAGGAACTTTATCGGCCGTTCTCGATACCTCGCACCTTCCCTCCTTCAGCCTCGACCTTTTTACAACCCGTTGACGGCTCGCGAAGAACTATTAAACGACGACAATAAACGCGGGTCAGGTGGATGCTGCGCAGCATCCACCGTCAAATGAATCGAACGATCCTGCCCTCAGCTAATTAGAGAACATTCCTCGCTCGTTAATCGACAATTATTCGCCCTTTCAGCCGTTCATCTACCCAGTACTCGCGTCACTCTTTTCGATTACCTTCTTTCCCGATGGACGAAAGGGAGACCATTCTTTATAATGAGAGCTGAGGGTCAAATATCGGGGAATAAAAGGAATGAGGACGTTAGGAATGATGGTGCCCCAAGTTCTACCGAAACCATCTTGCCTTCACTTCCGTTTTCTCCCCCAATAAGTTCGAAGGGGACGCAGCCAGGAGAATCAAATTAATTACAAAATTTTACATTCCCCCTCCAAAAATACCCACCACAAGATACAACGACGAGTGGAAGATATCGAAGGGTTGCAACGATATTGCAACTCTTCCTCCTGGCGAGGTGATCTGGAATTGTGGTCGGTTTATCGAGGAAATGAAACTAAAAAGAGGAGGGGCAGGGGGAGAGGAGGTCTTAACAATCGAACGGACACAAAAAGACCGACGTCGAAGATTGCCTCTGATGACCAGAAATGGCCGTTACGGTTCTATTATACCCGTGTAGCCCCCGATACAATTTCGATTCCGCTACCAGCGGCCGATCCACTTTATTATTCCACCACCGGGAAGACCGATGAAAACGGTCCCGAAGGAAAGCTCGAATGGGAAATTTAGTCAGCCGGATGCGATTAAGGCCGGCCCTGGCGCGGATGAAATTTAAAGCATCCTGTTTCTTGCAACCCCTTTGAGATATCGACTATGTACATGCGTTATAGGGGTGGTTTTCCTGGGAAACAGTACGCGGACGCGGGGACCCTGGGCCAGAGAGTCGATACCCAATGCTGGATTCTTGGATGATAATCGAACAGAGGGCGGTTCGAATGAATTGTGGAAAGAAATCAACTTCCAAGGGATGCACACGTGATTTAATTCTTTGGTACACAGTTAGTGCATGGAATGTGTAACTGTGAAGGTTTCTCGTTGGTTTAATTAATCCAAAAGGGCATTTATTATATTGTATATAATGGAATATATGTCAAATACATGTATGAATGAAAATTAGTAGTGCGGACCTCTCTATATTCAAACGCTATTATCTAAAAAATGGTTGGAAGCACGAACAAATTATATATACAGTAATTGTAGAAAATTGAATGCTCTTTTAATATTATTTGAAGAAAATTTCGATAGGGCTTACCATTTTTGAGAAATTCTTCAAATTCAAACCATTGACGAATTCTAAACTTTAAGGCCTGGTCAATAATCTTTTTCAGGGACTTTTTTTTTATGAAATGTAACCATATTAGGGGAAGAGAGAAAAAGAAATCGCAGGTTGAAAATAAGGGCCAGCGCAATGGGCACTACCAAGGCGATAAATTATATTAGCAATCGAGCGGAACAAAGTAAAGTACGCGCGAATAGAAAAGTACAGTCGTAAATTATTGATAACGAATGATTGAAAAAGTTTGTACTTGCAAGCAGACAATTTTCAGCTGAAACTGTTACGTATGTATCTTGAGGATGGCCTCCTACCATCTTTTCAATTCTATCGTTTTGTGCTCCCCAGGGTCCACTGAATAAGGCGGGCCGAAATGGAAGAGAAACGAGAGCCTGGAAAAGCAGTTCCTCCCAAATACCGATCGACTTTATGTCCGTTCGTAATTCTTTTGCTGCCCGCATCACTCTCGCAGCGATGCAACGGTGCATAATACGCGTATAACGTCTGATCGGTGATCGAAGCTATCCCCGAGGAATATTCCAAGTCTGCCTCCATGAAAATTTATACCGGGCGATCCGTAAGGGAGTTATCACCCTCTCCGTTGCTCGTTTTTCAAAACGTCACAGTTCGTATTCCCGTCAAATCGTTTCTGGCTATGAACTCGGTGGAATTGGAAATATAGTCCATAGTGAACCAATTAAGAAATTTAATTAAGAAACCGAAACCGTAATTGAGCTTTCTGGTTCATTTTCACTTTAGTTAATAAAGAAGGCGAATTGGGAATAATTTAATGCACCTGTTCCAGCAGATTTCTTAAAAATATTTAATAAACGCAGAATAATTTGGGTTTACGTTTTGTAATGTAATGCAAGCTAAATAGTTTCACCAATAGGTAACAGTTTGGCGACCCTGACGTAACCTCAAAAACGAAGTGGGTTAAATTAGGTTAAAAAATATTACGCAAGACGCTACCTGACCCCCGCCCCCCGTAAGAAACCGTAAAAACTTCGCAACCCCCTCTCCCCCCAAAAGCCTTACGTAATTTAAGGACGACCCCTAATGGCCCTAAAAGAAAATCAAAATAGATTCTTTTCATCCACTCAGACAGTCAAATCACTTCTCGAAGTTCTGAAGGGGAAAACTGTCACGCCAAATAACCCGAAAACAAACGGACCACCAAAAAAAGTTAAACACAAACCGATTGAATTGTCATTAAAAACAAACCGATCTAACGTTCATCGTAGACGAGTGAAAACGTTCGCTCGAGTCGTCAGCGGGCAATCTTCCGCGAGGCGCTCGATTCCTCCATCCCTTGTCCGACAAACAGATTCTGTTTTTCCCTCCCCTCGATATCCTTCCCCGAAAAACGCAACGGCGCGTCAGCCAACTTGCCACAAATTCTCCTTCCCCTGTCCAGAGAACAATTTCGCGGAACGCAGCCGGCCGCAAATGGCCGAGTTTCGCGGCCACGTTATCCCCGGAGTCGATCGACAGTAAAATCGAGCCATTGAGGGCCAGCTAGGAACCATTTTTCCATCCCCCCGGCCACATAATGGCAATTATATTGGCAGGAACGATCGACGGTATTCCGGAAGCGGAAGGGACGTTCCCCGATTGTCCGGAAGCCGTTGAAGATTGCGCGTTTCTGTCGATTTTCGAGCGTGTCCCTGGACCAGAACCCCCCCCCCCCCCCCCCGCCCTTCGATCCCCACAAAACCAGCTATTGCTGTTATTTTGCTGCTACTCTAGCCTGCAGAAGCCTTCGACTACGTTGGACAGAATGGTTTCCTGTTATTTTGTACATTTTCTTTTCCTTATTGTTAGTTTCGTTTGCTTTGGGGGAGGAAGTTTGAGGTTGTGGTAATGCAATGGGGTGTGTTAGTAATATTTATAAGCTGATGGCAAGATGACAGGGCTGTTGTTTCAAACTGCTTTGTTTGTGTTATCTTTGTTTTATACACATTTGTGACTATTGAGTTTGTTGTCAGGAAATTGTAAATTTGTAGTGTAAAATTTTTAAAAATCAGTCAGGTATTCTATTTTTAAACTTTTCAAAATTTTGTTAACGCAAGTTTGTAGCGCTTATTTAACCATTAAACTTTTGTTTGAAACATTTTTTTCTGTCTCTTGTACTTTAGGAGTTACACGCGAAAGAGTGGGAGTGCCTATTTGATTTTGGGGTTAGTTTTCACACTCGTGAAGATCGATTGGGCACGAATGAAACATACCGGTGTTCTTGTCTTGAGTCTCTCTATAAACCCACAAAGTTGCGTTCCAGTCGATGAGGAAGAATTCGCGGTGTTCCCTTGTAAGTTTCGCTACGTTGTTTAAACCCTAACGCATGCGCGCGTTTAAGAGCGTAGCGAAGTCCGTGCATGTGGACCCCGGTTTGAAACGTAATCACTCAGCTGAAGTACGAGGCGCCAAATTTCTCATGGACCAGCGAGTGTAAGTGTGTTTTAATCTGCATATCGCGTTAAGCTAAAGTGAACAAGAAAAGGAATAAAGGCAAAGCACGGAACATTCACTGGGAATAATTCTGGCGCCTAATGGATTAACTATCCTTGCAATGACTCTTCCCTGCTGACAACTGCTGGAGCATAGATTCTGTATCTTCACTTGGGTCTTACTCAAAGGTCTTTATCAATAAAATATCACGCACTTCAAATATAGTCTCAAAAGAAATATGAATAAAATATAATTGACTTACAGTGAAACCGTAAAACATTCTAAAGAGTCTTGCGTTACAAATCAGAATGTTTTACAATTTAAAATTTATCCACGACAGAATTTCTACGGTTCTGAATTTGGTAGATACCTCACAGGGGTAGAATTCTCAAACTCTGCCTCGCAAAAAATAAAACACGGTCAAATCCTAATAAATTTGAGACACTCAGACTTGGAAGAGAGCTTTCCCCTCTGCATGCACCACACTCTCCTTTCTCCAGCATTCCCAAACGCATCGAAAAAATTGCATGCAGTAGTGCTCGCGCCCAACCACTTCTTCATCCCCTTTCTGACCTTCCACGCGGCCCTCTAACCCCTGTTTCGACGATGCATCTCGGCAGCCTCAGTGAACCACCACGACTGCCTTGAAATTGGATTGTTATTCTATTTTCGAAAGCAATTTTCAAGTGTTATCAAAAACTTTCCTCGCGCCACGCCTCGGTTCCTCCCTTTTCACCCTCGTTTGCGTCGTTCCTTTCTCCTCGTCCTCCCAGCTAACTCGATCCCTCCCACCCTCCCGCCTTCAGCTGTCCGCTGGTGGTCTTTGATGTTTCTTTCACGCGTCCTGCTTGACACTTCTTTAATCGAGTCGGCGATTAGGCAAATGCCCTCGTCACATTATTCTTCTCCCTCGTTACAGAGCGTCCGTAATTACGATGGCAATGAACTTTATTCGAGGGTCCTCTTATTTAAAGAATTGAAAGAAACCTCTTCCTTGACTGTCAGATTCGAACTGTAAAATACGCAAATTTCTCCGACGCGAAGGGAAATACGTTTCAGAGTGTCTTCGACGATAATCAACGACCACTGTTGCAAACTTACACCCGTATTGTTTAAACGAATTCCATCCGGCAATGAAGTGCACAAGGAAGCGTTCCATTCGTGTCGAGAACGCGATCTTCGTTCACGTCCAGAACTTTCCGCAATTCGAAATTAGAAATAAGACAGGGAGAGGGGTAACAAAGGGCATTTCTGAAATCCTGGAGGGAACGTCGGATGTGCAGTTTGAAAAATGCGCGAGGTATTTTCTGGTAGTCGAGTGGAACTCGAAATGCGATAAATGCGCGTTTGGTGATTCCCGTCTTTCCGTAACTGGAAGTAACTCCGCGGAGAAAAAGAGATGGAAGGGGAATTATATTGGAGGGACTTAGAAACAGTCCAGCACTGCCATTACCGTAATTAGTTTGTTACACGTTAATTAAAAAGCGACGCGGCTTTCGCCGCGTAAAACGACAAGAATTATGTAATACGTTTTAATGATGTTGGATAGTGTGAATGAGGGGTGATTTCCTGTCGTTTTATGGGCAAATTGTAAATAAGAATCTTAGAGAAAAATGATAACGCGGGCATAAGTAATTAAAAATAACGCGAATGGGATAAAAAAAATATAGTCAACTGAAACAACACTCCTCCAAGTATTAATAAATTACTTATTTTAAGGTTATGTTGGAAATTTTTACTCAGTAATTTATCCATTGATAGCACAGTGAGGTCTTGAAGTGATTGCTTGGCATTCTAATATATAAATTCTAGTAATATTAATATTTTCTAAATTGCAAATGATATCCCTGTAAACAAATTAGGTTAACCTTCTCTTAGCCACAAGAAGGCAACATCTGTCTCCGTCCAGGGACATCATCCGCCATCTTGAGACTACGTAGACGCGACTAGGCAACCGAAAGTTTAATTAATTAATTCATGAGGTTACGTCAAGCGTAAAGTGATATTCGTGTACACGAATTAAAGGTGGAATTCATCAGCGTCGCTCACAGGCGATAAGTGACAGTCCAGTGGGGAGATTTGTCTAAGGAAGGAATGTAAATGCCACCCTGTTCCAATGCGATCGTAATGAGTGAGATGACTCGAATGACTTAACCGCCCGAGTAGAACTGAAGTTTAGTGAAGTGTAACACGATGACGTGTCGTCTATTTGAACAGCGAACCTATGACATCAAGGTATGCTACGTGTAAAATGAAAGGGAGTATTTTACCATTAAGTATATTGACCTTTTCTCAACGTGTTAGATGACGCCACGCAGTGTAAAACACATTTTCTTTGCGACCGAGTAAAAGCGACCCTAATTTGAACTGAAATTTTTCATTACTTTAATGAATCGTACGCCACAAATAACGGACATCGCAGTCAACGTCGCTCGTATCTTCAATATGTATCAACAAATAAGTGTCATCGCGTAATGATATATAATCATGTAATGCAACGGGCATGAAACTACAGAAAAGTCTGAAACGATAAAGCTCCCTCTACACCGCTTCCAGTCGCAGTAACTTCTTAACGAGCTGATAGAAACGCTTCTCCGATGTAATATCGAAAGTGTCTCCTTGCAGTACAAGTGGAAAATGTCCCCCCCCCCCCCCCCCCGAAGAATGTTTTCTTTGCTCGGAGGGTAAACAACGAGACCAGCAATATTCAGAATTAAATTCCAACGACCTCGTTGCGAGCCGTCGCTTGCCAATGACTCAAGGAATTGAGTTTCAATTTATTTCACATTACGCACTTTGTAACCTGTTTAGTATGGGGAAGGATAATATTATCTTTTCTGCATTGCAATTAACGATACACAGACTAAATGAAAATACGAGAAGTAGGTTAAAGTATACTATAAACAAGATTCAGTCTACTGGTTGTTATTGGAATATTTAACCTTCTATAACGCCATGTGACTTTGAGGTAAAGTAACCAGACGTCCTGAAATTATGTTGTTTGTCCCGGATTGGACATGAAATCTTTTTAACATTTTCGCAATGGCACAAAGATAATTATGCTTTAATTTATCAACAGTATGTATTTATTATATAATTAAATACACTAAGAAAATAGTGTCCTCACGAATGTGTTAAGTTTCTTTTTTTTTACACGTCCCGCATTCCAAGATAAAACACCTGGTCACTTTACTTTGAGGTAACATATCATATTGTTGGGTTATTTATTCACAGAGCACACATACACTACGTTAATAAAATAATCTTAATCTATGAAACAGTGAAATAAATCGTTGAAAATCGACGATCACAACCTCGACGTGAGACGCCAACGAAGAAGCGAAGAACAATGTACGTAAGACGGAATAACGCACACGTGTTCGTCACTCACAAGGGCCCCAGCGCCGCAATCAGGCGCAGGCACGCACTACTACTCAACCCTCCACGCGGTGCGTACACCGAGCGGGAATTTCAAAGTGGCACGGGAGGAATGATTCAAATACCAAGTCCAACGCGTATTATTGCAGTGGCTAATTCACAAAAGGTGAATATTCAACTATTATAACATAAGAATCAGAAATATTTATTTTACAATAAAATGGTCCTAAAAATTTCGGTTACAGAGATTTAAATAAAATTTCAAATTCTTGAAGCAACATTTACATATGTTACTTGTGCACAATGGCCGGATTTTTATTTTGGTAGAATTCCCTAGACTCCGAAAAATCATTCGCTCAGTCCTTTAAGCCAGACATGACGTAGAATTTCTTGGTATTTTATTTCTGTCCTTTTTGCCGGTGAACAAGAATTCAATTTCTCAGATATTCCCTCCCCTTAGCTTTCCTGAGATTTTATTGAATGAATTCTTAAAGTGGAATGCTTCAGGGACACGTTGAGGTTCTCCGGCTTTCTTCTCTTGATCTAGTTCGTTCATTTTAAAGATTGTACTGTTCGTGATCATGAATCCTATTCGAAATACTCAAGTTTCGGTATAGTACTTCGTCAATTTGCATTCGAATAATTTACATCTAAGATGCAAATTCGCCGATACTGAAATTACTGCAGTTGAAGAATACTAAACAACAGAATAAATTACCAATAAATTTCAGTTTTAATGCAGAGCTTCCAAAACTCTGCATGTAGATTTAATGCAAATGAACAAGGGATGTTTGGCAACTTGAAAATTTAAAAATAATTTCAAACTTTGCAGAAATGTAGCTAATAACGTAACCATTTTTTCCATAAATTTTGAATCCTGCACCCCACGCGTTTATCACATTATTACACGTAGTGTGCACTACCTATACGCAAAATTTAACGCACTTCTAATCAGCTAAAAGCATCTTAGGGTTAATCTCGAACCGAAGAGACAACCGTTTGGAGATAGAAACCCGAAAGCTGACAAGTGTCTGAATCCAGCGAGCATATCCTGTCGTCGGGACGTCAAATAAACCGGATCGTCGGGCTTGTTAGCCCACAAACGTTAAAGGAGCCACGAGTTACTCCATTTCCTCCCGAGCAGACTACCGACCCTCTTTCCTGGTGTCCCTGGGGCGACGGATGAGCTAAGTAATTCCATTCGAAGACTCGGAAGGAAAACTCTCCTATTTCTTCCTTTTTCCTTTCCCTCTGCCATCCGATATCCCTCGCCCCTTCGTTCTCTCCCCTTCTTCATCGGTTCTTCCCGTTCTAGCTCTGGACCCTGCTCCGCAGTCCCCAGTTCTTCTCTGCGCCTTTGGTTTTCCTTCGCTTTGACACTCGACTCCTCTTTGTTGATACTTGCTTTGGCGACCAATTTGTCAGCAACACTCGAAACTGATTCCGCTCGTTTCTTCTTTGGCACTTCGGTGTTAGGTCTTGTGCGTCTGCTGCTAGGTGGAGGATTCTGACACATGGCTAGCCTTGTTTGGAGTCAGCTACAGGTACTTATAGACGGTCCATGAATGGTTCCGAGTTCTATTTAAAAATTTCATGCTATATCATAGAATTTTATTTTTCACTGTTTGACCTATAGCTCAGATATGTAGAAATGTGCCTAAGAATACAATCTTAGGGCGGAATACCTCAAAGCTGATGAATATGATTATGTGATAAGATCTAAGAAACTAAGCTTTTATGAAGCCTACTCAATAGTAATTATCACTGAGCTTTATTTTCTGTTTTCTAGTACTCAAATACTCGGGCAATCTTCATTCCAAAATGTAGGTATGTCCCCTTTCAACTCACTTATTAGGATCTCAACTCTTCGCGCAGGATTTGATTCAACATTTTAATCAGACCTGATCTGTCTTTCGAATTCACTATTCCAAGCCACATCCCTCTCGATCGATTGCCACTCACCACAGCACTGGAATCGTTAAGAACAATAAACGAAGACGGGTGCGTTCGATGGTCGATAAAAAACAAAGGATCGAAGCTCATTGTTTACAAGGAAGCCAGCAAGTAAGAGACAATGCATCCTCCCTCTCTTTTTCCTTTTTTCGACGCTGAATTTCCGGGTCACCTGACACGAAGCAGTCCAGTTTCCTGTGTCCAGCACGCAATAATTGGGTTCGTTCTAATTCCCAGAAGAATAATTAAAGCCCACGATTGGGTCGCCATTGTCCTCCCGTGACGCTACAACGTCAGGCTACAGAGGGCGCTCCTGTAAACTCGGTGGAAACAGGCAAAATTCGCGGTTCAGTTAAGTCTTTCTCTCTTAGGTAGCTTGGGAAGACAATTAAGAGGCAATTAAAAAGGTTTCCTTTGCGTTCTGGTCATTCAATAGCCATCGAAAGGAAACATTTCTTCTTAATTAGATTGGTGGTCCGTGAAAATGGAATTTCAATCGGGACGAACCAATGCGGGGGACGGAAGATTGGAAAGACTCCCGTAATGATCGAAGACGAGTGGATTTCATAGTAAGATACTGTCCTTCGTTTCGCGAAAAGTTAAGTAGTTCTATTTGTTTTAATTATCAATGTTAGACCGGTAGACGATTTTCCAGGTGTAAGAGTACCATGAGGAATGGTATCGGGCTTTGAAATTTTACAGAATATACACTCTGCATTTAAAACTTTATTTTAAAAAAATGCCAATAATGAAAAGACCATTGTTAAATTTACGCCCTAGGCAGCTGCCTAATGTTGCATATCGGGACTCCTATATAGCAAGGATTATCCTAACTCGTCAATCCTCGTTTTCGATCACCAGTTATACTCCACAAAAATTCCTATTTTTTCTCTTCTCGATAGACCACTTTTTGACCAAAGTTTTGACAAAAAAGCTCGTGACGTGTCTCAAATTCTCCCGCTACAATTTCCTCAAAGCATGTGACCCCCTCTCCCACTCACCACGCCCATAAAAAGTTCATCGTCCCGGCGAAATAAAATAAAATGAAATAAAAAGAACTGCCATCTATCGGCAGTATTTCCCGTGTCTAGAGGCGCGACCGCGTGCATCGGTCCGCGCGAAGACGTACGAGCGTCGAGTGGCGCGTAAATCAAATTCCAGGGTCCCCGGGTGCGTCCGGTGCACTTCGTTGCGCGGCAACACAAACGTGAAAATACGTTACGGGCCGATATAAATACGCCAAATAAAATATCGCGAAGAATGGCATCGCGTTGCGGAGTGTTCGCTGCGGCTCGCTCCCGCGGGTGCCATTTTCCAATGGCCCCGCGCCCGTCGGCCGCTCCTACTCGTCTAAATTGAATCAACGCCCTGCGCCCGCCATTTCGCCACCGACGACTGTTGGATTTTAATTCCGTTCGTAGCCTCCAATCGAGTGGCATCAATTATTTTCAGGAAACAACTACCCCGTTACATTCTTGCCACCTCAGCGGCGTCTTTTGAACACTTCGACGCGCGCCATTTTGGGGCCACAGTGGTCCAGAATGTTTCACCGTTAGGGTATTTCGATGCTGGACGTTCCGGCGTTTTCTGGATCGAATCCTATTGTTCAGAGTCCGTGGATGGCCCTGTTTAATTGCAGGTTAGATTTCTTTGTTCTAGTACTTTTGTTGCCAAGGTAGCTTCAGTGGGAATGGAACAATTTAGCTACAGGTACGTGGAGTTTTTTAGTTCGTTAGTAGATTGTGATGAATGTTTTGGCTAATTTAAAATACCGTGTGGAGATTTTATGTATTCGAATATCCAATGAAAAGTCCTATATTAAAATAGAATTCTTGATATCGAATTCCTATATACTTAGAAACCTTATGAAAAAAGACCAAAATCAAGAATAACGGAATTGCGGTGGAGACTTCGTCTTTTAGTTTGAATGTTTAAAAATATAGATCAGTAACGCCTGAGACACGGCAATTCGGCGATTGACGACTCGTGTGGCCTAACCAGAAGGGGCCTCGTACAGTCACTGCAATAAAACTACGATGCGTGGGTAGCAGCTTATCATAAAGAGTGCAGCTTCTACAAAGAAATAGTGATAAATGCGTCGGCATTTTTTAACGGCGACTGAACGAACAGCTGAACACCGAACTGCTGTGTTCCTGAATTTTTAAACATTCATAACTAAACAAGGAAGCTTCCATAGTAATTCCGTTGCTCTTGACATTGGTCTACTTTTATCAGTAGAATCATACATTTCATTTTCTATTATCTCTTGCCGAACAACCTGTATATATTTGGGAAGACAAAGAAAAGTCCTACAAAATCATACCTATACAGGACCAATTGAGTTAAACGTGTATGTACAGTTTACTCCGAAATCAATCCCATCATGTATATGAGAATTTAATGGTATCAGCCATGAATAGCTGATGTGCCAATCAAAGTGTTAACTCCAGCCTCATCAAACTATAAATTGCCGTATTGTATTACAAATTAGAGGAGCAACACGTGTTAATGCAGCCAAGTGCCACCTAATGAACCATTATTTAGAACTGTTGCCTGCAACAGTACTTAATTTTGAATCAACGTAATATGTAGTGTATTCATCTGTCATTAGTGACTTCACGTAAAGTGAAGGTGTATAGTCTGAATTAATTACACTGAAGGGGCGAGTCCTGACGTTTCTTGTGTAGTCAAAGGTAATTTTTAATTTTTCCCCTCAGAATTCTCCCATATTTTGTCGGAATTTTATGATTTAATCGTTTCCGGCCAAACTCAAAGAAATAGCATGTACAGGGTGTTAAAAAAGTGGTCACTGGTTTCAAGGGCGAACCTATACCTCCGGATCAGTGGAGATTTGTAAAAAAAGAATTTGCTGTAAAATTGGTGACAACATTGAAAATGATCGTTATTTTTTTTTTACTATTTTTGCGTTCCCTTAAATAAGGGGATCGCTTTATCTATGTCAAAACCTTATGATTTTTTTTATAAATCTCCACCGATTCTGAGGACTACATTCACCCTTGAAAGCAGTGACCATAACTTTTTTAACAACCTGTACAGCTACCCAAGATCGTTGACAATACTCATCCATAGTTGTTGATTCTGACTTACCAGTAAAAGCAGCATTGAACGATCGATAGTCGAAAGTGGTGTAGAAAAATCTCAGTGCTTACCTGCAACCAAAAAAAAGGGAACAAACTTTTAAAATGGATTGTCACATCTCTGAGCTCGCGCTAATAAAACTGCATGATTTATATGAATTGTGTATTATTACTAAATCCTTTAACATTCATAGGTACACTAATTAGTACACCGTAATATTGTTTAAATATATTTAGGAGGAAATCTGTTGAACATAATTTTTGCGAAACGATTTTCATATACATATTAAAAAATATATATTTTCGAATTTTTCCCACAAGTTCAGCAGTTCCACAGAAATACTAAATGGGCCGATCAAAAGTGCCATATAGTTACAACGCTGCAAATCATCTCGCGCATATTCACATCCATCGACGGTTTAGCAATATTCGTCACCAACGGCGCCACTAGTCAATTCCTTTCGACGATCCAGCTTCCGTGGCTCCACGAAACGCGAGTTTTAAATTAATCATCGACGAAGAGAGAATTTTCTCCCCACCCCACGCCCAGTCTGTGTTTTTCTAACCCCCCAGAGCGTTTTTAGCACACGAAACGGGGTAGCCGCGTGCGAAAGGGAAACAAAGCTGGGAGGGGGCAGGCAGTGTGTATTCTGGATGGACGGACGGGGAAGCTCGTATAAATATGGAAATTTCGTAAATCGAGTTACCGCTAGCGAAGTGTCTACGAGTTTTTCCAAGGCAACGCCATTTTCCCAATTCGCCGACGTTTCTGCCGCACAATTAACTGTTCGTTCGGCTCCTTCGATCCATTATAACGATCGTCGATGGAGATTCGACGTGTGCCAGCACACGAGAATTTTCATAGCGGGGAATTGTTTAACAAACCTCTAGAGGAACGGAGCAGCTCGTGAAAAATTGTTTTTCGATGCCCGTCGACAGTGTCGGTTCCCTGTTTTCATCCCCTCGCTGCCGCCATTACTGGCTTGAGCATAGACGAATTTCGGAATCGACCTCGAATCTTTTGAGTTTTTTTTGGGGGGGGGGGGGGGCTTCAGGGCTATATTTAAATAATGCTTCCTTCCTTCTACTTTCCTCTATAGTTTTTAGTGTAACATAAGAACTTCCACGTTGGCTCGTTAACTAATATTACCTTCTTAATTAACCAGGTTACTTAACAAGAAGGAAATAAGATCGCCAATGATCCAGAAATAAGTGAAGCCAGTTGAAGGCAGAAGACTTCTGCTCTGAATTTCTCGCAAGTTATCAAGTTCTCTTATCGATTTTTTACGAGGACAACCAAGAAAGTTCGGGATTATGAGGAGTTCATTTCGAAAATGGTATTAGCGTAATCCACGGTTGGTGGATTTACAGGGAAGCCAGCTTAACCGACGGAACTACATTTGGCGATTTAAGCTTCTGCTTAAATATTAGTTCAAGCGCCGTGACGAGCTTCCGGTGTTCCTGTGCAGTCATGAGTCCAAAATGGCCACCAGTCCCTTCATGAGAGACTCAAATTCACAGTCTCAAAAATATTCAGCCATTATGCAGATTAGAGGTAAATGTTCAAATTGAGAGTGACCCCTTGTGTGTTTAATAGTGACTACTATAATAGCTTCATTTCAGCCATTTCAGAGTCCGATGGATTACATTCATGAAACTGTTGCTGACCAGCCATCGACCACTTATCGAACGTCTCTCGATGGCTGACTTCCCGAAGTGGGGAGTGCATGGAAAAAATATAGATACAGTTTATGTTCAGCAAGAGCGGTCGAAATATACATCCAAGAGACCTCTGCTCTTCGTCGTGCAGGTTCATCGAATATTTACCTGACCAGTGCATTGAATATTCCCGGCTGGCAATAGATTTGGAGTACAGTGTAATGCGAGTCGTCGTGGTGCTAGAAGCTACGATGCACACAGGGTGTTGCGTAAGTCGAAATATATGTCTATCACTTTCCGAAGGAAATAAGTTTCTACTGATTAAAATTCCATTATTATTTAGATCGATTTTTGTCAGGTGGTCCATGAAACAGTGTACAGTAGGTATACCAAGCAAGAGTAAAGAGGATAGTAACGCCTCCATACCTACGAAATTACTTGCTAAGCATCGCTATTCGCAGAGGATTCGCGTTGCGGATTGGGGGAGATCAACAGCTCCGCCCACTTCCCCTTCTCCTTGGGCATGCGCACTCGACATGTCACTGATGCTCGACGAGATTTAAAAATTCTTAAACTTCAGAAGATGCATTTATAATTTTTTTTATTTATTTATTTTACTTCCCGTTTTTATTTCCACATAGGATGATGAAAAGGCGGGGCTCTGCTGAAGCTGCTATTAGACCTAACCTCCAAATGAAGTCAACTTTGTAGTGCGCAAAAGAGTTTCTAATTTTCGTGAATACTTTACGCACAATAAATTCAATGAAATGTTAACACTGTCCAAAGACAGCCCACGTTAGAGGCACTCAAATTTTACTAAGACTGATGACCCAAAATTAAGAATGTTGATATAGATGTCACGTTAAAGTCCTCTTTGTGTTATCTGTTCGAACGAAACACCCGATATACGCACAGAGGCGAAGTGAACCGTGGACCATGAGAAATGGCGGAGGGCATGGGTGGGCGGGTGGCATAGAACGGCTGTTCGAAGAGGGTAGCGAGTATCGAATTTTCACCCCATCCGAGAGCATTCGTATTAATATTTTACGGGATGCCGGCGGACCCGCTAAGCCAACCAAAAACGAAGCTCGATGGTGCAGATGCGGCGTCAATGGAGGCGAAAGTCGATCTCTCGTGAGATATTCCCTGTTGAGTGCGTCACCATCTACCGCGCTGTCGCGTTACCGTCTAAAATGAATTGAATGGAAACCGAATAGGGGCTCTTCGGTTAATAAAACGGGCGGCGAAATGGCAGCTCCGCAAACTTAGTTTGTGAGAAGGGTTACCACCATACTCGGAAACTGTACTCACACTTCAAACGTCACCGATTCATACACGAACGACATATATAGGGTGAACATAAAGGACCAGTTATCGAAGAAACTGCAATACTTTTCTTGTGGCAGTAATATAGTGATGTCAAGAAATAGTTTGTCAATTAAGAGGGTGTAATGACTGGAACCCTCCCATTCCTGGACGAGGTAGACATCACCTTTTCTCGAAATCTGAACGGACCCACTATTGACAAACTTTTACGTAAATGATGTCTTGTTAAAAATAAGAAGACTCAGTTGTCCGCAAACCCGCCACATGTAGATTTGCCCAATCATCATCGACTTCGTCGTTTCAATCTTGCAACACTTGACGGAGGTAAAAAGCAACCTGCAGTTTCTATTTTTCCTCGTCGTTCTATACCACAAATCCCGCCAGCTGTCTCGACTCCCGTGAATCCAAATATCAACGAGTGCAAATATCCCATCAACCGCTCCAAACGCTGGATATTTACGCAACGCGAAGAAGCCGAAGACACAAACCTGCTACGAAGCACCCAGAGGAGCCGGAAAGGTCAGGGAGCAAGCGCTGCTGCATTCCGCGACATTTCCGCCTTGTCGAAGAGTCGAGAATGTTAGTGGAACGAACTTAATCTATCGGGGGTTTAATTATAACGCGACAGCGCTGCGGAAGCGTGAAGGAGATCGGCAAACGAAGCGTGGATCTTTATTTCCCACCGATAGGTTAGCCCAGTTTCCCCTGGAATCAATCTCGCCTCGTTATTAGGGATTCCTCGACCCTGCGCCACCAGAGCGCAGGACTAACGCAATTTTCTTGGAAGAACGTGCCGGGTAAAAAGGGAAGACGGTCTCGTTTTTCCGCTGCGAACGAGTACACCGACGCAGATAGGTGCTCCGGGGTTTAATCCCGAGCCGGGGTTTAATCAGAAATGCCTATCGAAGATCGATCAGTTCGAGAAACGCGCCAACGATTCACCAACACGGGCAGAGAAGTTGAAGAGTCTCGTAGGAGCTTGGGAAAACACTTATTAAACGTGTCAGTGATCGTGGGAATAAACTGCATTTCAATTTCGCGCATGCTTGCCGGGTTTATTAACGCCGGGGCTTGGGGCTTTAGCGTACTGCAGAGTTTGGTGCTGTTCAATTATCTGATGAAGTAATTGGGTAATTGGTGAATCACTAGATGTCGAAATTTAAATTTAAGCAATAATGATGAGTAGTACTTTTTAACAGATTGAAATAGAATGAGTGTTTTCCAGGCTTAAAGAGAAATGAAACTACCTATAGTTGGAGTAAAACGAAATGGCGACTTATGGCGATTTCACGTGTTCTGAAGAATGTTAGAGGCGGATGACGCTTTTATGATATATTAGTTTGTTTTTGTATTTAAATGATAGACGATGGATGTTTGGGGCCTTGCGAGGAGGGATGAAAATTAGAATGGCGGGCGTGGCCTAATGAAGTGGTGGGAGGAGCTAAATGGGATAATGGGAGGAGCTAAATGAAATAATGGGAGGAGCTAAATGGCCTTGGGTGGCCAGTAGATTTTGTTGCGACTTAGAATTCCTAATTTTACGAGCACAGGAAAAATTATTGATTTCGCTAGCCATTAGCAACTGTAAAATAATATCTGAAATAAAGTATTATATCCTAAGCGAAGTTTCATTTTATTTCAAGTAATTACTTATCCAATACGGTATTTCTTCTTCAAAGAAAAAAGTCTTTAACTCTGATATATTCTGAACTGTATTCTCAAGGGGATATCTTTCACATATAATTATTGAGAATCCTGAGATTATATTTTATTATTGTTAAACTCTATCAAATTACTTCAAACAGATTAATATTGTGCTGTTACTAAAATGTTGAAAATGGCAAATAATAGACATATCAGAATTAATTTAAGCCGAATTTTCACGTATGCATCTTCCTTTTGCTGCACTGTTCCTTCGCTATTTGCAATCAGAACTGGTATTTCCTACATTTATTATCATTTAACGACAAAACGAATGAAAATTGAAAGTCCCCTATCATTGAATTCAATACCTTAAAAATCATAAAAAGAGGAAACGATTTTTCGAATTCATTAATTGAAACGATCGATATAATTTATCACCTTTAAGTAACAAATTACTGAATGTTAACTCTGACACAAATAAAGGAATACACTATTTTTAAATTAAGCTCCACCATTATTGCAAACATTACACGATAAAATTCAGTATAAAAAGTGAACTAAAACTACTAGTGCTCTATTAATATTTTTATTAAAAAATAATTCAGTTCACTTTCATGAATATCGACTTTATTAAAAACCGTTCAGTTTCGAGAGGGAAAAAATACGATCGGGAGAATAGTTTATCTTACAGGATGTATTTTTCCCTGCACGTCGATTGGAGAATATAGGTTTTCGGTACATGAACTTCGTTGAACACATTATAACCTTGTTTGCACGATGCACTGATAACAGCATCCCGTGTTGAGAGGTACGTGAATCTCATCACCCAAGTCTTCTTATCTCGTGCAAGCTCGTATAATCTTGCGAGACACGGTCAAAAGTCTCATTGAAAAAAAGCAAGGTAAAAGTGGGTGTCTACCGTTTTTTGTAATTTTTTGTATACTTGATAAAGTAACAGGTAAACGTTACAAGTAAGCCATTGTATTGCAGGATAATTAATTTTGCCTCAAATTCATCGACTGTAACTCACTGCAACGTGAAATATAGTCTATTGAATTTTTAAGCAGGTACGCTGCTGATTTGATTAAATTTCAATTTTGTATTAATCCTGAAATTCTTTCTTGAATACTGTGGACTGAACAAAGGAAGATGAATGGTCCTTGGATAATTACTTTGTATTTTTACTTTTCACTAGCTGTACGTTGGTGCTTTCTAATGTACCGTAGCCATCTTCCCAGATTTTATTGAATTTTTATTTCCCCGGAAATTAATACTCCGCACGAAAAAGGGAAGGAACAAAAGAATATTTGATAGATAGTGATCCATTGTTGAAATCGCTACAATTCGAAAGAAAATTTCTGATCTTTAAAAGATTCAAAATTATTTATGAAAAAAATAATTTTAAAAATGCATAGAGTACAGGGACTTTATATTCAACTAATTTGTACGTTACGAAAACAATTAATAACAAAAAATAATATATTTCTGGCAAGTGTTGAGGACATGTAATGAAGAAAATCAAACTGTTAGCTATAAAAAAAATTAATTATCAAAATCAAAGAATAAAAAGCTCAAATACACTTTTCTAAACAATATCAACCCCCAAAATGGAGTAATTTCATACATACATCTAATATAAATATGCGTAAAGCCAAAAATTCACAAATTTATCCAACAGAAAAAAATTTGTAAATTCGAAAATTCTGACTCCTTTTTTCATTCCGAACCACGTACATCCAAGTTACCCCTATTTTGAAACGCCCTAAATATCCAGCTATTGCATCATGAATTAGGAAGACAATTTTCGAAAGAAACAACAATTTTGCCCCCTTTCATCGCGAGCAGCAAACTTTCTAAATAGAAAAATTACTAATTACCGCCTGAGCATGACACATGGTGTGAAAATCCCTCGGGGGGAAGCGCCGCAGAAACTTACAATTTCCCGCCATCGGAATCGTTGTCCCGCGGCGAGGGGAAGAAATTAATCGGAGATTTATCTCATCAGAGAAGAAATCCCATTATCCGTCGGACGTGCAGCGATAGTTAAGTAAATAAATAAAAGGGATGGGAAGCTGTCAAAAGAAGAAAATGGTAGCCAGTGTGGGGACTCTCGACGCACAGGTGTGATGGGAAAAACGCACGAAATAAATCTCGACATGACACTGCACGGTTCACCTGTAAGAGACACCCTTTCTAGACGCCCCTCCCGCTCCACCCTGCCCGAACCAGCAGAAGAAAAAAATAGCAGGCAAAAAACTGGCGAAAATAATTTGGACGAAACGTTCTAATATTAGCACGGAATTTCCTTTTTCCCAGTGCAATTGGTATCTCTCGTTTCCTTCAGATTCTCTTTCGCTTCTTTGCCCCGGAAGTCGCTCCATCTTGTTCGCCATGACGCTAGGTATGACGCCATTTAATTGTTCGCGAAGAGGGATGGACGAGCCAGACGCATACCCCCGGAGAAAAATTCTTTCATCGCTTTGATTTTTGGGGGATTGGGGTGGAGAGGTTCCTTGTGGTGTTTTATGCTGCCTTTCGTGTACTTATTGTTACTCTGTGTATGGGACGTACTTCGTTGTTATGCATTCGCGTGAATGTCACACTACCTACTCCTGCTATTACTAGAATTAGTTTTTATAATTGTAAGAAAATTATGCTGTGTTTGAATGGAGTGATATTCAAATAGTTGAACGTTTAGGGTACTGGAATGGTAGGATAACAGAATGTTCGAATATTATTTACTCAAACAATGAAGCATCCGTACAACGCAGTGTCTACTGTATCAAGGCGAAGCAATTATGCTGACCGCAATCATGTCCCCTTTCGCGCCTCTTTTCGCCCTCCTCGCGGAAGGAGAGTAATTGCACTCTCGGGAGGGGCGCGAAACCGTGGCCGGCGAAAAATTTAAATTGTCCGTCTTCCGCGGTCTTAAATTGCCGCGGAGGCCGCCCTAACCCCTGTCCTTCATTCATCTTACTGTCATCCGAAAATTTATCTGCGGCCGCTACGTGCAGCCGCGCTCCGTGGCCGAGATAAGGGACCAAGATACTGGCCGCTGCACCGCGGGTGAAAATTATATCGCCGTGGAAATTGAACCCCCCTCGAGGAAACGTGGAATCTCGGTGTACAGCCGTCAAAATGTCAGGTGGCCTCTACTGTTTCCCTAGGATTCCTCAACCACTCCTTATAGGTGAGCCTCATTGTACAGTTGCTAACAAAAGCTTCTTTCGATTCATGTTATTGCTAGTTTAAAGTCAGCTTTGGGATTTACAACCCCTTGAGTAGGTGTACCTACATCCATTGCTAAACTTTTCTCTAATTTTGTGTTGGAAAATAAAAACAGCAGGGTGGAACGAAGAATTTAAGTTCTGTTCAATAGCTACCGATCGTTTGCTCAGCTCGTTGTAGTCTAGAGAAGACTGTATGTCTTCAAGTTTGGTACAAAGGATAGAGTGTCCACTGTCCATAGCTTCTAATATACATGGCTACCCTCATCCTTATAAGGGAAATTCCGAAATTACTCGAAGGACCTTAGGCACTGGTAGGTTCAACAACACTAGGACGTGTCTATCGACGCAGAATGGACTGTCAGTGAAGAGCACTCCCAAAAGCTTGCTCACTAATAGTGCCAAGAAGGCGAGAACTCACCTCCACTAGTTTTTATCGACGCCAAAATCAATTGTCCAGGTGGTTGAGGGGCGTATAAAAGCCGGAAAGAAGCTCCGTGAGAAGGTAATCGCAAGTGTGGCGTAATTTAAGTAGACCTTATCGAAGTTTATCGCGTCGGTTCTGACGCCAGCGCCCCATAATCCACCGTGGTCGGTTTCCAAGCTGGAAACCCATTAAGGTAGCAGTTGCAACACGGATGCCGCGAGAACAAAACGAGAACGAGGGAGAGGAAGGAAAAGACCCTCCCCTGCGCACCCTCCTACTCCTCAGCGGCGTTTCTCGCGGTGCTGGAGTGATTAATGTGAATGGATGGAAGAAACAAAAAAGGCAGCGGTGGAAAGAAACAACGAATCCGGCTGCCGCGCCCCCGGTGTTAACTTTTTCTTTGGTTTCCTACCTACCCCTCGCCGAGCGCTGCCTTTATTGCGCTCCACCGAGAGGATCACTTGGTATCATTGAAAATTAGTCTGCTCGATCGAGAGCGGCTAAAAGGAAAGAGAAATTTGACCAAGAATTTAAAGGATGGCTTCTGAAACTCGCAATTAGGACGGTTTCTAAATGGAATATTTTACACACTTTTTCCTTTTTTCTTGTTTAGTAGAGAGGGTGGGTTAATGGGAGTTCGTTTTAAACAGAAAATAGAAATATAGTTTTCGAAATGGTAGTGAGACAAAAATCGATGTAACTTGTATTAAAATTTGTACCCTTATTGCTGTGGTAAAATTTTGACTACGAAATTGAGAATGTAAATTCTAATGTTTGAGAAATTAATATAGCAATATGATGAGAGCAGAAGATAGAATAATGCTTTACTTCCAAGATTCAAAATCTGCATTTGAATATATATAAAGGATACTTATGCTTTCATTGAAATCATACATTCGGCATTCGACAAACTGTTCGTCAAAGTGTTCGCGTACACCTCCACGCTATGCGCTCATTCGGCAAATGACGAGCGTTTCGATATCTGATCGGGAGCTGGGAACATTGGCACAGAAGCACCCGCACACATTCGCCGCCTACGTTACTAAATGCCGAATGTGTGGTTCCGCTTGAAGTCACCACTCTCTCTCTCCCTGCCGCTCGTACGAAAGAGAGAAAGAAGAAGAGAACGCCGAGATTATCGCGATTAGATACGCGCGATGATCCGTGCGGCTGTCTACCAAACGTCCTCCGGGTCCCCTTGGGGGGGGGGGACTACGCGACGGCGAGACAGACGAGTCACGTGCGCACGCGCATGCGCGATGGTAGTACGCGCGAGCGAGTGGGTCGCTCAAGCGTGTCCGCGTAAAAGGGAATTTATGCACGGTTCGTCGACGCGAGGGCGCAAAACACGCCGGCCAGCAAATATTAATGCGCTCATTAGCCACGCTTCATATTCATGCCGTGAAAACTCGTCGTTTATTATGTAACGATTGCTGGCGGCGGGTAGGACAAAATCGCCCCCACCCCTCAACCCGAATCGCGGATTACCGGCTGATGGTAATCGATGAGGGTGGATTTCGATGACTCCCCATCCACGATGGGCTCGACTATAATCTTTGACGTTGAATCACGAGGATCTATGGCGAGTAAGCAGGTACTTGGGTTGGTGTGCCCTTCTAACCTTTCTACTTCTGACTTTTACATTGCTTTATATTTTTTACTTTCTTGTAGTGGATGGGGTGGAGGAAAAAATGACTAGAATATATTTAATCTAGATCCCCAGAGGGGGGGGGGGGGGGGGGGGGGTTAGTAGCGTGACACTTCAAGTTTCATCGTTCGATTTTTCTATCCGCCAAATTTGAATAGTTCTTGCGAGCAAAAGTGGAAGGGTTGGAAACTTCCCCATGTCCCTCAAAACTTTCTCAAAATCCAAATCCATCGCAAGATCTGCTAACAAACTCTCTCCTTATCTCCCAAAATATTGATTTTCGTGGGAGTACCTACAGAATTTTATACAAACATCCACCACTGCTTCAATGTTCACGAAAAAGTCACTAAACCCCCGTGTCACGTGTATCTCAATCTCCTTAGTCAAGACGTCGAATCCCTCGCGAAATCTCGGTAAACGATTAAACCGACAGAGGCAATTTTTAACCGTTCCGACGTTAACGCAATTACCGTGGCGGCTTCATTCACCGCTCAGTGCCATTTAAAGCCAGCTATTTTAACTACCCAAGGGGGCAACGGTGGAGAGGAGGGGGGTAAGTGACGTCGGCGTAAAAGCGCGAAAGCTTCTCAGCGTTTCCCGAAGTGCCTGAAAAAGATTGCTTCGTGCCAGTTTCTCCGACCAACCCTGCCCCCCCCCCCCACCCATCCTCCCTCGCTCCTCCCGATGTTTCTCGTTCTCCCCCAGAACGTGAAACGGTTGCAATAATGCTGGCTGGCCTCGTTTGCGTGTCGCTCGGCGTCGTCTATAGACCGAGAAACCGGAAACGAGGTGTCCGCGGTTATCTTTTTGGAGCGCGTCTCTCAACAAGGACAGTGGTGGGGTTGGGAATAGAGGGGGGATGCACAGAGGCCGCTTGTAACGCGCTCAAACGCCGATAGGATTGTGGCCGCGCGGAATTTCTGCGAAAACCCCCGGTCGACCCGTTTCCAGTCGCGAAATTCCCTACACCCTAGGTAACTACGGACTTCTCGTTCGGGTCTACTGAGAAGCTGTGGTTAATGGCCCGCGACTGTTCGAAGCGGGAAGAGACAGTTGTAAGTTGGAAAAGTTCGTAGGGAAATGCGATAGAATTCGAGGACGATTTACGGGGGGGGGGGGGTTGAAGTTTTGCGCCATAAATCAGGAATGGAGTCTTGTCGCGTTGCTTCTGAGATCAATCTTCGATCCTCGGGGAGCCGAGGCTGCGTTGGAATTGGACAATGGAAAGATCTCACTAATTACGATTTTCATCATGCTTCTTTGCGATGATAGGAGCTCCTGATATGGTGGTAT
Source organism: Andrena camellia (assembly GCA_029448645.1). Taxonomy (NCBI): domain Eukaryota; kingdom Metazoa; phylum Arthropoda; class Insecta; order Hymenoptera; family Andrenidae; genus Andrena; species Andrena camellia. The sequence goes on along the minus strand of CM055681.1, from coordinate 748,579 downwards.
CGCGAGAGTCTCTGTTAGGACTCGTTAGGCTAGGTCAGGTGTTAAGTGTATCTATTTTGGGCCCAGAAGAGGTGTCAGTAGGGTTATTTTGAGCCTAGACTAGGTGTAAAACTTGGATATATATTAGTTTGTAGTAAAGTGTCGGGTTTTATTTTGATTCCTCATCAGTTAGGTGGTAAATTAAGTCTAAATTAGGTTGAGGTTATGTGCAAGTATCAGTGAAGGGTTCAGGGCACATCGAATCACTTCGTCTGTGTAACATAAACCTCTAATACTATTCGAAACCGAAAGTTTTTGAAATTTTAATTATTATAACCTACTATCCTCCATGGAACAGGTGAATAATCAGCATGGAATCTTGTACTTGAAAGTTTATAAAAGAGGTTATGTGTAAACGGTAACGGTGCTAAGACCGATGATTAGTCTTTTCCACTTATCAGCATTTCTAACGATATAACTGCTACAATACTGCATTTCAATTAATTTCTTAAAGTCTACTAATGTCATTTTAGTTTATTAGAAGCTCAAAACATTTAAAATTTCATTTGACGATAAGTTTCAATAATTATAATAGTTAGTTTGTCCATTTACTATTTAAGAAAAAAAAAAGCAAAATAGAGAAGATTTAAAATGGCAAACTTCATTATCGGTTCAAACCTGCCAATGGGAGAAAATCGTGAGAAACTGAATCCTAGGAGGCAAGCTGTACGTTTCTCGCCCACCTCGATATCTCGTCCACAAGAATAGTGTCGATCCGAACGAAAGGGCCCAAAGGGACAAGGCCGCCAGCACTATTTCATCGGCCGCCGACGAGATTTTGGCTTCTCGAGCTTCTGATGACTCGTGAAACTCCTCGAGACGACCATAAGCCGATATATTTATTGCGAGATACTTCTGAGTCGCGTCCGCCCTCGGGCCAGAGGGGGAGAGTCGATTTACTAAATAAGGCCGGAAGTGGATTGCCTGTGACATCACCGTCAAACTTGTACCTTTGAAGTAGGATTTCAAAGGGTTTTTTCTCTTCCTCTGGTCGCCAATTGACTCGGCTTCGCTCAATGATAAGAACTTGAAACGGAAAGCAGGAAATTGTAGTCAACCCTGGTCCTGAATCCCCTAGGATCGACTAGCAACTAAGAGTACTGCTTCCAAACTGTCTTCCACTATCCACACACCCAGCCAATATTTTTTTAATCAACAAAACATACATATCATCAAAGTACACCCACTGTGACATTCTTCATAATGGGGCCATTTACCTCCTCACAGTTTAAAACAATAATTATTTTTAAGCTTCATGAGAAGAAAGGTCCCGAAGAAAGCACAATGTCCAAAAGATCTTCGCACCTCCTTCTATCGGGAATTAGCTCCAGGATAGCAATCTCTTCCCAGATAAGGCTCCCGCAGCTGCAAAGAGTTACGCACTTCCGGCACATCGCATTCGGAAGTTAGAATCCACCCAGAATCCCCAGCACCATCGCCCGCGGTCGATCGAGACCGATAATGTGGATTCTAGGGGTTTCGGTGGGAGGTTGGCACCGATCGAACCTCGAACACGTAACCGCCGTGTTATCTATTAGCTCTCCGTGTGATAAACGACTCGCTTCCTTCCACGCGAACTTTGCACGTAAATCGCCTGGAAAAGGATAAGCCGCCGCGCCGGGTACGACTGCGACCCCTTCCTTTCTTTCCGCGTCTAGGGAATTTCTCCGCGACGGCGATAGGCCGCTGGACAAATTAGGGTTAGTGGGGAACAGCGTTGATCCACTGCCGCAGGAGTAAATCATCCCGGGGAATGAGAAATAATATTACACCGAGTGATAAATCTGTTATTTTGCGGAATGCAATGTTTGGAGCAGCGGCTTTCAAACTCTGGGACGCGAGCCAATGGGCGATACTATTATTATTGTTAATGGCTTGGAATCCGACGTATACAGTCAGCCGCAGAAATCTACGCATACCCCATTCTCGTTTGAAGACATAAATCAAAATTATTCAGATTATTGTATTTTTTGTAACATTTTTAACTTGTAGGGTGTTTTGTATAGTTTTTGTTTGGCGATAAATGAAAATGAAAGAGGAATCGAGATGTGTCGAAGTTGGAACATTGTTTTGTGAAAAAGAATGCAAATCTATAGAAAGGATTAACATAACCTATAATACAAGATGGAACTGAAAGAGTCACGTATACCATGTTTGGCTTCATAATTTGTTACTATTAGTTAAGTTTACTTCATAACAGAAAAACTTAATTGCAGACGAATATAAAATAACATTTCTTAGGAGAGGGGAAAAATTTATATGCGTATTAATTAGGTTATGTGACGGAGAGAGGTTAGTAACTTTCTCTAATTTAATTACAGTCGCCATTTTGAAGTGCAAATCCCCCCCCGCCTCCCATTTTGTGGCACAAAAAGATACTGCGGCTTTTGCATTTTAATGATTAAAAAGACACTTTGACTAAAAATTTAACTGCAAACGTCTAAATTATTAAATCAGTACTAGAATTTTTTGTGAAACGTCGAATAAATGATAATCTGGTTAAATAAGATCATAACGGTCTGAGTATATCGCATATTTAATACAATTTTTACCCTTTTGGGAGGAGTTTGGGTTACGATAGTAATTGTTATTCTGACGCAGCGCCGAAAATAAAATGCGTCTCGAGGGATAATGGATGTTTTATTAAACAAAAACGAACAGGGGTTGGGATGTTTGAAAATTCCTGTGGGCGTAGCGTGCGCCATTGAATGTAATGATGGGCCGAAATGAAAAATGTATGCGCGCTTGGGCATGCCCGCTTCGGATCGAATAAAGTCTACAGAATGTGGCTTAATTAATGCAGAATTTGCTGCTTTCTGTACGATATAAAAGAGCAGAATGGTAATTTTTTCGGTTGCTTTATGGGTCGAGATCAATAGGAATTGTAATTCATTTTTAAAAGTTCGCTTAACGATTGGTTCGAATTCACCATTCCTCCATTCTAAAGTACAGCCTTTTCTTCCACGTTCATTAAATAAAATAACATTCCACCACGAGAGAAATATCAGCGTATATTAATTATTATACATGGCTGAAAATTCTAAGACAAAACTCTAAGACATTGAAGATCTGATTTAATACTAGGAAAAGCTAAAAAAAAAATGTCCCATTAGAAGCCCACTCCCAGTGGCATCCAAGGTTACATAAATTTACACTATTATTTAAGTTTCCCCTTAATTACTAAAAATTCTAAGAACCCAAAAGTTAATTTTTTAATGCCTAAAAATTATTTTCACAGCCTTACAACACTAAACTGGTTGAGAATGAATGAAAACTACAAGCGTGTCCCCTTTTCACACGTCTCTTCATTTAACGACGATCAAAGCACGATTAATTATATTCTTCCCCCGGTGATACGTCGCGATGATTAATTTCCTGGCACCACTTGCACCCTGCTGAACGACACGAACTTCCCAAGGCGTTTATTTCTCCTTGGGCGAGGTGAAAAATGCCGATGTGTCTGGCCTAACCGAAACTTCGCCCTGTCTCCTGGTCGGAAGAAAAGGTGAAAAGCTTCTTTGGACGTCGAACTCGCGAAAGTGCACGCTCATTTCCGTGTTCACTGAATACCCTCGACCCCCCTCGATACAATATCACTGCATTTTTCACGGCAGGGCCAACGGGAGTTCCCTCCAAAGGGAATAAAAGGGGACAGAGTCGCCTAAAATAAGGTGGAACACCTTCGACCCATTCTTTCGAGGAATTTCGAGCTTCTGGGGGAATTTTGAATGTGTGTACTTTTCAAGAAGCAAAAGGGCGACTAATACTGAATTTTCTGCTGGTAATGAATTATCTAAATTTATATGAAATTGCTTTCGATTTAAGCAACAGTGAAAACGAAATGCTTCATTTTTAACAAAAACCAAATGAATTGAAAAAACCACGCTTACTATAAATTTACCCAGCAATCAGCGAGAACCTACTTCACAGAGGAATCAGGGAATCACTATGAAACAATCTGGACATTTCGTTTGCACATTCGTGAGCGATATCTCTTAATTCTCCAGCCCTCTAGCCACCTTGCCAATAATTGACCCTTACGACTCGAGGGATCGTGCCTCGATCAAGTAGAACTGTACGGGATTCCCACATTCGGAATCCTCGAAGCACATCCCCCTCCCCCTACAACCATTTTCGTCTAGCGACGGAGGTGCAGCACGACGAATGGAATTTCCGTGCCACGAATCGCGCTTGGAATCTATTTTCGCGGCGGAGTGACGTATTCGCGGCTCAGCATCGCGCGAGTGAAAGTAATCTATCATACCACCTATAACGCGATATCCCAGCACGAGAAACGGAAGATATGTACTCCTCTTGGCACGATCCCTTAGATCTTCCGCAAATTTCCGCTATACTTCGCGAGAGCACGTGCGTTCGTTGAAATACGCGAGATTTAATCGTGGATTATGATTCTGCGGGCAAAAATGAATAAAATATGTGGAGCAACATTTTTTGGTAGAAGGCTTTGTTTCTGAGAATATTTAGCTTCAAGTTTGTCGAGTGATTACTAGAGTTCACTATAGAGATTTTGCGATGACACGCGTATTTGTTAATGAACGTGAAATTTAATCATGGATTATGATTGCACGTGAAAGTATCAATCGAACATGTGGAATAACATTTTTTGGTAGAAGATTTGTTATCTGAAGAAATGGAGCTACAAGATTGTCGAGAGTGTAGCTGCTACATTTTGGTAGGTCCACTTCGAGATTTCGTAACAACAGGTGCATTCGTCGAATAATATGGAATTCAGCCACAGATAATAATTCTACACGCAGAAATAGATGGAAAATGTGGAATGAAATTCTTTCGCACGAGGTTTCCTTTTTCAGGAAATTAAGTTTCAGGTTTTGATGCTCGTTGGATGCGCGGCACATCTGCGATGTTTCTACGAGTGATCGTACTGATTTATTTTCATCGTGTTTTCAGTCAACAATGTAACAAAATCACTCGCAACGTGCCAAATAGCAGCTCCAAACATAATATCACATTTATCATACTGAAATGTAATAATAGTTCGTATGGAAAGCTGCAGAAGTTTCTCATTAGCAATGCAACGCTTTCAAACTCGTTTCTCTAAAAAATAGGTACCTATCACAGGAGAAAATTCTATTCCATGAAAAATACCCCCTTAGTTTTCTTATCACCTATCATTTTAATTCTTTCATTTTTTACTCCAAATTTTTTCCCAGCATCTTTGACAACGGAGCGAACCGGCACACGTCAAATAGGAAAGTACACCGCGACCGTTCCAAAATTTCAATCTTCACATCATTTCGCTTGAATATCTTTCGCGGTAGACCGCGATCAGCTTCGCGGAAATTACTACGGGTTTTCCATCGAGTGAACGTAGGAGGAAAATTTCGATGGGCTTTCTTGCGCGGCGAGAAAATTCCAGAGGAGGCGTCCCTTTGCCCGCACGCTTTGATGTTCTCGGTGCGGTCGCGAACACGAGCTTCCCCCGTCCGTGAGAGCCCAGGGAGAAGAAGAAAGGCGGCCCGGGCGAAGAAAGAAGCTCACGGGAAAGCGTTCGCGCCCTCCCTTCCGCGGAGGAAAGTAAATCGCCCCGAAACGAGGGGAATTTTCGTGTCGCGTGTCGTTCCACGGGGCGGAATGGGACGCGTGCCGCTCGTTTGTTCCCGATAAATATCGTGCACGCGATAAGGCCGTCGAATCGACGTAGAATATTCTGTTGGCAGCGAGTAGAGAATATTTTCGGAAATGGTCAAATAATTCGAATTATTTGCTGAGAGAATATCATTTTTATAACGAAGCGAAGAGTCCTTGTAGAAAACACTGCAGATTTTTCAGGAGAGAGAAAAAAAACTTGCCCCCCATAGAAAAGTTAACAATGTTTGGAGATAAGCAAATAGAGTTTCATTGTCAGTGTGACGCACATGTTTCCAAACTCGATTTGCTCGAAAACGAAGGCTCGTACGAAAAAATGGTATTCCGCATTTTTCGTTCATTTTTTTAGGGAATTCCAGCCAGCTATTTTTTAAAATACTTTCCCAAGGAATATTTCGAAAAATCCCTCGGTTTTTTAGTAAAATGCATTCCTCTGACGATTTCACTTTCGATATCGAGCACAAAGACAACAAATTCCACGAAGCGAGTGTTAACGAAGCCTCTGAAATTCAATCTAACGTGTATAATATCTCGAGCGCCGCTTTTATTACGCCATAAAGAAGGCTCGTTTCTGTATCGCGACCAGGACGGGTCGGAAGCACGAACGAAAAAAAAATATATATATGCCGATAATGAGGCGGAAAAAGGGAGAGAAAATACGAACAAGTGGTAATGGTTGACTTCTACCAGGGTCGACTATGTCAGGCACATGTTTGACTTTAACGATAGCTAGAGGCTTACTCGTTGATAAGACCTGTCCTCGTTTATTCGCAAAATAAAGATAAGCCACGAGCGAGGGTTCAATGCCGCCTAGTTTGCGCAACATTCCCATTAAAAGAAAGAAAAACAACGACAAGGGAGGGAGGAAAAACGACGAGCACGCACCAGACGAATTTGCAACCATAATTTGGATTTCTTTAACCAACAAATGGACGCGAGATATAAAGAAAGAGAAAGAGTTTAAATATTTTGGAAATGATTCAAAAACACCAAAAAGTAAATTTTGATTCAATTTTGCATGTTTTTAAAAAATTTCAAAATTTGAGGAAGTAAATGAATTTTGTTTTTGATACGTGCTCTTACAAAATGCTGTGACGACAAGTAGGAGGTAAGAAAATTAAAAAAAAATTGAGATAAAAATATTTTTGAGTTTAGAAAATTTGACTGTGAAACGTGTGATTTTGCGTCGGGATAAATGAATGAAAGTGAAATTGCGGGATCAAACTGTCGAGATCGGGGATTTGTTTTTCACCGGAAAATTCCCTTTTTTCTCACGGATTCCTTTGTGCCGGCGAGGAAGAAAGCGTTTCACACCACGTACGACCCTCGTTCTGGAAATTGTTTACAGGCCTTTGAAGAGGTGCAAATTGAAAGCGAAATAGGGCTGGATTTTCGGTGCATCCCGTGGATCCATTTTTCCTCTCCTCTGTGACGCTTTAAGACCACCCGAGAGCTTCTTCTGCTATTTTTCCGCAATTTCAACAGTGTGTAAAAGTTTAGATCAATGTTTAAGTAAGAAAAATTGTTGCATATTCCGTCCATCCGATTTCTTTGGTATAGATGGCGCTTGGTAAGAATAGTTTTGTGTTGTTTATGGCACGTTTCCAACGAGCATTATCTTTCATTTTTGGAAAAAATAGAAGACTATTTAAATTAATTTTCACTAGTTCCTCTAGAATAGTAGAAAAGGTTTCATTAATTTATTTACGAAAACTGATAACACCTATAAAAATGAACACGTTTTTGCGTTATTTGTTGCTAAATAAAATCTACTTGTAATTAAACCCTCCCACTCCTAAGAAGGTCTGAAGGCATTTTATAACAAATGAGGCACACACTGTCAAACTTTAAAAGATCGATTCAGTCCCAAGAAGCACACAAAAATCATCCCAACGATTTTTCTCGTGTGTTACACACCCCTTGGTGGCCACACTGATGATATACAAATACGTTCGTCTCCAACTCTCTTGGGATGTGGCTCATTCTATAGCAAGGGTAGGTGAAACTGGATCTGAGGGGGCGTAACAGGCGAGTCAGGGCTGATTTTCCTTGTTAAAACGGTGCAAAGGATATTGTCAACCGCACACGGAATATTTGCAACTCCTCTGGAACGAAAATTGCTTAAAATATAACGACGGTTCTTATCCGAGGATTTAAAGTAGACCGTTTCACTTTTTATTTTTTGAGGAACAAACTTGTTTCAATGGAAGTAATGCGAATGTGATGTTCCAGATAATAATAATTGCAGGTGGGTGCATTGGGATATGAGATGATTTAATGAGAATAAGAGGGATAAATAAATCTTGTAGCGAATGGAAGAACTGTATTCATAAACTGAAATTGAAGTAGAAGAAAGAAGATGTATAATACTTTTAGACTTCGACTGTTTTTTCCCGAACTTGCATCAGTGGAAACCATAGTTTTACAATACTACTAGTGTATTAAAGAATTTCGTACCAGGAATTCTATAACTATTCAAGAAGAACGTAAACAATTTTGTAAAAACACACAATGAAATATTCCTAAACAAGAGTATTAAAAAAATATTTCATAGCATATACACTTTACATATCACAATCCAATATCTGAAACAGTGTCAATACACATCAAAACACTAGGATTTCCAACTCCACGACACTAATCTCCTTTGCCCCAAAATCTAACTCCAAAACCTGTCCACCTCAAGAAGCCCGAACATTTTTTCGAAATCAACTGAATAATCCCCCAGAACTCCAAAAAAAGTCAACCCCAGATGCAATCTATCCATCAAACCCAACGTGCCTCCCTGAGCGCATGCAAGTCAGCGTGTCAAACGCGAAAGAAAATTTCGCGGCGCGTAAAAAGGAGACTAAGCTTATGGAGGGTATTCCCCAGACAGCTGTGCGTGCAGTTGCCAATTATAACGACCCAGTCGAGCCGCGATATCTCGATTCTCGACTCTCAAAGGACCCGTGGAGCAGCGATGCATAGTCAGGGCGCGCTGAATCTTGACCAACCGCGTTGGAAGTCGGCTAATCGAGCAAAAGGGCGGGACGTATTGGGATGTTAATTAAGGAGGATATTCTTGGGGCGTCGGCCAGGCCTACCAACTCCCGTCGTTCGTCCGAGATGACAAGGAACGAGGGTATGTTTGCGCGCAAGAATGACGCCGTCAGCAGCGGTATTGGGGCCACGTGGAGCGGACGAAGCGAGTCGTACACGCTGAAAGCGAAACGGGGAGGTACATTGCTTTATGGCTTACCATCGTCAGGGACGTGGCCGTCCCTCGAGCGTACTGGAATTCCGGGACACTCACCTGGAAACAGAGACGAAAGGGGTTAGAATGTTTTGTGTTGAAGATTGTGGCTGGTGTGTGGAAAAGAGGATAGCGAGGTAGAGTCGGGACTATTCGAATACTTCGTGAATGTTTTAATACTTTGGAAATCTGAATTTACTCGATACTTTGGAACTATGAATTTCTTATTATTGCACTGTACCTTTTACGTCGTGGAAAAAGCCATACTATTATTATTATTATTATTATTATTATGCAATGTGCCGGCTTGAATGAAAAACAATTTTGCTCTTGGAATGCTGCATTGAAAGTGCACAACTATTCGAATGTAATATTGAAATATTCAACGATTCGCATCATATTCGATGAGATTAAAGAATTCGATTGAATTTAATAATTACAATGTCGTGCAAAATTCTAAAGCCATGAAAATGTTATGACATTACATTGCATTGAATATTCGCTACCTAATGAACGCCCCGACCTGTTTCTCCTTCATAATCGCTGAACGTGAAATTCCTACCCACGTTTGTAAGTAGCAACAGTCGACGCATCGTCAGACGCCGGAAATTAATCCACGACGACGCATTTACATCGACGGAACGCTTATTCCGAGAGTGAATGCAGCGCGTTGCGTCCGTCAATAAATTTTACAAAGGGACAGTCTCGGTCTATTTAAGCGTCTGCAGCAACAAAAGGCGGCGGGGAACAACGGCGAAAGCTTAGAAAACCTTTACAAACGCGATTCCTACAGGATCGATAATGGATACTTCATAATCTTGATGGGAGACACGGAATATCGCCGACGAAATGAGATTGCTATTACAAGATTGAACATTGGTAGAAAATTTTCAAATAGAATGCCGAAGGCATAAGGCCTTTTTCAGTTTAAGAAATATGTAACAAAAAGGTCAATGCCCCTTCAGATCGATTTCCATTTCTATAAATGCACAACTGCACGTACTCAGCCTTCACAAGTCTATACAGGCTGTTAAAAAAGTGATGGGCACTGCTTTCAGGGGTGAATCTACACATCAGGATTGGTGGACATTTATAAAAAAGAACCACTTGTCGCAAAATTGTTTATAACATTGAAAATAAACGTAATTTTTTTTATACTACATATTCTGCGCGTTGAGAGGAAAACAGTGTAAAATAGACCATACTCCAATAGAATTTAAAAAAAAAATCATTAAAAAGTCGTAACATACCATAAGTTCCTAATTTTAATAAAATTGATGCCAATACAATTGAAACAAATACACGTGCTTCTACAAGAGCTTTTAATAATCATCCATAATTCATATATAAATTTATCAACTCCATAATAAATATTATAAACCTATTAACCATATAAACAATATATAAAATAAAAACTAATAAATGTAATGAAAAAAATTATGTATAAAATATAAAATAATAGCCCGAAATGACACGCATTACACCTAACCCTCGTTTCAAAATAATAATTTAAACAATTAATAATTTCCCATCCTCGGTTCACACATGCGTACACGTTTCTTAAAACAAATTGGTGCGTCTCTCTATCTCAACCCCTACCCCTACCCCCCCCCCCCCCCCCACCCAGAATCTTATTACGAGTATTCATCATTTAGCGTATGTAATGAGTTCACTATGTTATTTACATGGTTACTTCATGAGCTGACTTTTATGACAAACAGCAACCCTGAGCCAGCCAATCGTGTCCTTCCCCCAAGAGCGGGGGACGACCACGTATAATTAGCGCACCACGTGCATTAACAACTCGCGAAGGAAAAGTCGACGTACTCGGCAAGTATTCTCGACGGTTTCCTCCGGGACAAATTCGTTCACGGGCCAGGAACGAATTAATTGGAAGGCAAACGCGTGTCCATAATGGCGTATCTGACATGGTATGCACGCGCGATCTCACGTCCCCAGGGCAAGACCTCCCTTTAGTCGTTTCAGAATGCCTTCCGGCAGCGCAAACAACGCTGCCAGTTTCAACATGGTTTGCGCTCGCTGCCACGTTTACATCGATAGAATTCGTGCTCTGTACACCCCGGCCCTACTCACTCCCCCCTTTACCCTTCTGTCTGTGTCCGTTTTTAGGGCTCGTGCTTTGCCCTTTCCTGCCGCCATTATTGTTAACGTCCCCGATTGGTTAGATAAACTTTATTCCTTGAGTCGACGCTTTCGTTGGGAGATAGTGGAGAGGTTTGTAGGAAACAATGGCAACAAGCAACTGTGGGGAAGTATTTCGGCTCGTAAGATGATATATTTTTGGTTGAAGGAGGTTGAAAGAAGTCTGTTTGATACGGAAATTGTATTTTGTTGACGCTCAGACTTTCCTTTTCTAGATTAACTCCCCGTTTAAAACTGATCCTACAGGTATTTCAAGGAAACCATACAGTCCTAGTAAAATGTTAAAACATTATCCCCTGTCGCGGAACGACGTTAATAAGCAAGTTTTCCTGGAAAGCAGGTCGCGCGTGACAGCTCTTCGAAACGCACGCACAAATTGGACGTGGCGTGACAAGCTCAGTTTCCGTGGCTTCGCTTTCAAAGGGGTAGGATTTCCAGGGGGATACCGTTTAAATCGTATCGTAAATCTTCGAACGAGCCTTCTGGCCCCGGTTTCATCGACGATTGACGTTAATTCCTTCTTCCCCCGCGCCGCGCAACCAATTAACAATTTTCTCTTCGTCGAATAGGAGATAACCCAGAGGAAGACGTAAACACACTACGGGTATATTTGAAACCAATTTGAAATCAAAACTATCATACCAACGTAAATCCGCTCTGGGATACTTGAGACAGAAGCATTCTGATAAAATTATATTCAGTGGGATAATTTTGGAATGCAATGTTTCCCTAAGAAATTACCCCTTTTGTGTTTCTATATTACTATATAAATTTTTCTAAACTGGGATGAAACACTGTTTTTAAAAAAAGCGTTTATTCTTTATTCTATCGAATATTACGGAGGTGGGTATTAAGGGGATAACTACTACTACACATCTCACTATTGTTTGTCATACCTAATACTATGGAATCGAAAATAAAAAATAAAAAATAAGATCTGATATCGAGGCATTACTATTGTGTGGCTAGTAACCAATGATCTATTGGCTCCTCCTACAAACATCACTATTGCACAATATAATACCCGTAATAGTTTAAAAGGGCCACCCAAAGGATCGATTGAAATGAAAATTGAGTCCTTTCCAGCACGAACACGTACGCACATGCCTGGAAACGGTTAACTAGAGCTTTTATCATCGTGGTCACGCAACATGGAACAATTCTCGCGTTTTTTCCCTTGCCCGGTAATTATCAAACACCCTTTTGGCATCAACGAGAAACCGATAAGATCGAGGCCGTCCTTCGATATTCCCCATTTATGACATCTAGCGAAGTCTACCATTGCTTGTAAATGCTAATCGAAACGAACCCATTAAAATGATGTGAAATGAACGCAATTGAACTTTGTAATTAGACGATCAATTTATAAGTAAGCAGACATGAAGCGCTTGTGATTATTCCATGAAGTACAGCGTTATACATCGCTTTCGAGCGCCTCTTGAACATTTATGCGTTTGTTTCTATGTATGCTTTGGATATTCGAGTTCAGGTTGGGAAAACAAATGTTCCAATTATATGAATAACAAATACGAGGAGACAAAATAATCAAAAAGTATTAATATTCAATGTGAAATGATTCTGCTTTCTTTCATTTGAACAAAAAAATTGTTTTCGTGGCCACTGGAGTGCAATAATTATAAAGGGTGGGTCAGTATTGTGGTACAATCATGCTATAAAAAAACAAATGTTTCCACTTAAAATATAAAAAACTTCGTTCGACCCATTTCTGTCCCCCTTGAAACTATGCAATTTTATAATAATATTGACGTAAATCAGGATTATAATATCAAGTGACCCAACCCCTTAACGACAATAAATTTTAGAAAAACGTTAAAAAATCACAACCTTTTTTATGTTTCTATTTTATTATATAAATGTTTATAAACTGGGATGAAACGCTATTTTTTTTTTTCGAAAAAAAAGGAGTTAATTTTTAAACGATTTTATTTATTCTGTCAAAGGTAATATTACGGAGGTGGAATTTTGAGACTGCTTCGCAAGGCACGTAATATTGCGAAGGTGAGTCTTAAGGGGTTAATTTTTCATTTGCAAATTTAAAAAATCAATACATGCAACCATAAAAACTCCTTGAACAATACACATTCCCACACGCACCCCATTTTCTGAAAATCCAATTTTTTACTCCATACTTATATTAAATCCCCGTATATCGTCCCTATTCCACCGAAAATTCCCTTCGTCCCAAAAAATTCGAAGAATAATCAAAAACCGCGACCACCCATTCCCAAGCACGCTGTACACTCAAGTCTCCCTTCGTTTGAGGCGAAGGGAAACAAAGGAAGCCCCCGGAGGAAGTGGCGCTTCCACCTTCCACTAAAGAAACCGTGTTTCATCCTCCAGAGAGGGGGTGAGTGAGAGTGTTTCCGAAGCACGGGGCCAGAAAACTTGCCGGCTGAAGGGTGGGTGGAGGGGGTGGTAACGCTGCACCGAGGAAGGGCAATTTATCTTGTTGTATTAGCAAATGGATGATAATGATGCTGTGAGAGGGGTGGTTGGGCGGGGGAGGAGGGGGTGGTGGCAGGGGTTGCTGGAAACTGTCGGAAGCTTCGGTAAGCGGCTGCAGTTACTGGCGCTTCTGCGCGGCCAACTTAAGTGTACATGCATTAGTGTACAGGCCGTCCTAGGTGTGCCGTTGGTGTACCCGTGACAGTTTGCGTCTGAGGCGGCGGCGAGGTGTCTTCCGGGTGTATGTGCGCGTGTCGATGCACGCCCACGAGAGCTTGGGTTATTCAGAGAGCAAAGTGTACGAAGAGAGGGCGAGGAATTTTTATTTCTTCGATGAAACAGAGGGAACTGCAAGAGAGACTCAGGGACTGCTGCTTGTGGGCGATTGAGGGGAGTGAATCGAAGAAAGAGAGCGAGGGAGGTCTTGTTTGGTTTGACTTTGTGTGTTGCAAGTTTTATGTAGATGTTTGAAGCAGATAAGGAATTTCCTATCTTTAAGAGGGTCTAAATTTTGAAAATATTAATTTTTTTAGAAAATTCTTTATCTTCATATTATAGTGTATTAAAAGCTATACATTTTTTAATAAAATTTTTCTTCGATATCTTTTACCCCCCAAAATAACTAAAAAAAAAAATTTATGTAACATAAAGAGTAGTAAAACTATTAATCATATATTCGGTAAAAAAGAGTGTCGAACAGAATAAACATCCACATCCCAGGTTAGAGACCTCCACAATCCAAGAAGCAACCCTAAACTAATGTAACGAACTCCTCCCCTACCACAGTCCAGGCTATTCCTCCAAGGATCCCACCTAACCCATGTGCCAGGACTTGAAAAGCACGGCTTCCCTTCCAGTCACCTATCCGTCTCGGAAAAGGAACGAACGCAGGCATAATAATGATGCAAAACGCTGAGCTGGCGTCCTCAGCTAGCGTCCATTAACATCCTCAGCGCTCGAGGGGCCTCCAACGAGTTTAGCGCCGTCCTGAACCCAAGGTGGCGTCGAAACACCTCCGTTTCCCAGACAATCGGGACCCCACCGTGCCCTTCCCATTGTTTCTACGCACGTTGGATGCGCCTTGTCGTCGTAACATCTGCTGTTACAATACTAATTGGTCCTGGCTGATGGACAGGTCCGTAAACAACCGCGGAAGCATCCGCAGCTTGGCCCCCTTTTCCGCCGCACAAAGGCCGCCGACTTTTCTTCTTCCCTTCCCTGCAGCGTCTACTCTGCCCGCCTAACAATGGGGAGATGAACACCCTCGGTTCTAGCAACAATACGCCCAAACAAGGCCACGTAACGACTCGCGGCCCAAGTAAATTGGCAGCGACTCCCTTTTGCCATGGCGATTGCAACGCGAGAGCTTGGAGGTTAGGTGGCTCGGGAGCTGGGTCGTGATCTGGTCAAGCGGAGCGCGGGAAAGGAGACGAAGGGCAGAAGTTTGGGTGACGAATGCCGGGTTTAGGTGGATCTATGTTGAGGCCTTTTAGGCTTGACCTGCGGACGCCGGTCATAATGAATCATTTCAAACGTCACCTAATCTGGGGATGTGTCATTCATTAGTAGGACAAATATGAACAAACAATATTCGTTTGCTAATGAATAATCTCTAATAGTAATATTTATTCGTAGTAGCACTTCTTGGTAGTAGCATACCTGAGCACGGATATTTTTTATAACTTTCTACGCGGAAGATAAAGTGACAAATGTACTAATTAATATAGAAAATAATTATGACAAAGGAGCTGACGAAGGGGCTGTAACTTCCAGCGAAAAAATAAATCTTCATTAATATCCCGAGTCTGCCTAATCAGGATCCTAATGAATGCTAACGCATCCTTCCATTAATCTCACTCCAATTCAAGCAAAGCAACATACGTATATCGAAACTCCGATGCAGTGATCGTAACTCATGCCTGGTAAGTTTCGAATGCATAGCTCATCTTGTACAAAATCATCCACTATGCAATTTATACATCTTTCGAACAATTTTCGATAACTTTTATTGAATTATTGAAAATGATGTGGAAAATAGTCATATCTAATCAGCAGAACTGGAACGAGCCAGATTTAAAATTTCCATAATTCGATTTCCATAACATTCTTAAAATAAATTTAGTAATTTCGTTAGCCAATTCCTTTTCGTCTACAGTATTAAACTGTCTTCGCGTAATGAATACTGCGAAAGGTTTTATGCAGAAGTGAATTAATCTTTAAGAAAGTTTTTCAACTTAAAATTAAATGTCTGCCCCTTCTCGGTAGCCTGACATAATTAATTCAATTTCTGGTTACTCCTGAGGCTATTCTATTTCCGATGCACAGGAAGCCTGATAAATTTATCACACATTTTTAAACTCAAGATCGCAGAAAATACATATTTCTAATTAAGGAAGAAAGAAACTATTGGATATGTAAAAAAATAAAAGAATAAATACTGGTTTATAAGAGGAATGAGACATTAAGACAGAAACATTCGTACATTCTATTTATTTCTCAAAAACTTTCAAATTATTTATGCAATATTCTAATGCCTACAAAATTAAGAAAGTCACAAATGTGTTGTCTTTCTTTCAATTCATCCTGTATACTGAAACAAACACGCGCCTTCACTTCGTGTGACTGATTTCAAGAAATTCTTTAACAACATTCTTACGTACATTCCAAAATATTTAATTTTTTATATATCTAAGTAAATATGAAATGATAAATAATACTGATATAACCGCATAATATTTCATTAATTTCAAGACCCATACAGAACATTAAGGAACCAAACTTATCCCTATAATATCAATAATTTTAATTTATGCATAAGTATGTAACTGCTCAGTTATAATATAAATCATATATACCACTAAAAGGTTAATATTCCAATAACGGCAGCCCAATTACCCCCACCCCGTCAAAGAATCCTCCAACACCTTTCATCGAGTTCCCATCACACCTTTCAGAAAAGAAATCAAAAGAAAATATCCTTCCTCCGCTACAAATCCTCGACTCTCGACGCCGAAGAAGCTCCCTCTCGCCGACTTCAAAGACCGAGAACGAAAGTGCACGATACTCCAGTGACACATGCGGCTCGCTGAAGCGCGAGAACAGAAAGGAAAAGAGGCCAGCACGGAGCGGCGTCGAACAGGGGAAGCTCGAAAAGACGCATCGTAAGGCGATCGTGCCGGCGCGAGGAAATATAATTTCCCGATCCGGGGGGTGATCAGGAGCCAGCTGGCTGGATCCTGGCGAGGAAATGCGTCGTATCCTCCGCTGAAAGGCACGACTCCTTGTACGTCGGTACGGGAACCGGCTAATCTATAAGGTATTACGGGGAGGCCCCCGCGTGTAAAAGGGGTGGAAGCTGCGACGGAAGGAAGAAATAAGAGGAGTATCGACGGGGCTGAAAGGGTGGCGCCCAGAAGCAAGTCAGACTTCCAGAACCGAGCCTCCACTCCGGTAATGAGAAAATCACAAAAGGTGCGTCGGTTGAATGGGCTCCGCTCGATGCGCCCGCCGCCACACGGCGACGGCTGTCGATCCTTTTCAAGCCTCCCCGCCACGGGCCGCTCCAATGACCTTCGAGTAATCCGTTTTTCAATCTTATCGGCGGGGATTTGTTCCCCGGGAGCCGGGAATATCGCGTTTCCGCCGCGGGGATCGGATTATCATGCATTGTGCCCTGGTAATGACGGGATAGGGCAGGGCCCCGTGGGAGCGCGTGACTCCGAGGCACGAGGGTCCTTAGCGGCTCGTGCCTGGCCGGGCTCACGTGACTCCGTAAGCCACGATCCCACGTGTCGGGGGGAAAAGTGGTGAATTACTCACTACAGAGCCTGGAGGAAGGTAGAAACTACTGGAAACCGGAGTGTTTTTCATGTTTTACATCGTGTGCCAGATGTGTGGAAATGAGGCTTAAGATATTCTTGTTTAGAAGGCCAATTTTTTACCGTTTTTAGGGATGACGTAGAAAAAAACTACACAATTTTTACCGATGAGCATTATCCACACATATTTAATAACATTTCAGTAAGTCGTAAAAAAAATTGAGCCATATATAATAATAATTAATGGAGATATGGGTTTGGTTTCTCTTAAAACGGTCTTTTCTACGCCGGCGTATACGATATCTGAACTTCTAGTAGAAAACTGTAATTAAATCTAGTAAAAACTGTGCAGTTCAATTCTCCGTAAGCACAGTGATAGCCCTCAGAAATGAGAAGTTTTTAAAACCACTGAAGAAACATGCCAAGCATCTTCTAAGTCAGTTATCCTACACGTGGGAACGCGGCTTTATTCAGAATTAATTTTAAAGTGTACCAACTGAATTTACTGTCATATTCTACATTTCTAAGACTTCACAAGTTTTCAATTCCTGAATGTGGCTGAAACCTCCGCAATGTTAACTTACCAGGAAATTTACAAGCAAATATATAAAGCCCTATCCCTACTTGGAATATCTTGAGCTTGATGGAAACGCTCCGAAAAGCGCTTCTTTTCATAACAATGCACCGTCGACGTGAACTCCCGGGAAAGGGGTAACGAGCCGCTGTGAAATATTCATGAGACTTCCCGTCGATTTTTCACGATGTCCAAATTTCTCGAACAAGCTCGCTCCGCCCCGCTCGCTGAATCTCCGTAATGGCTTCGAAATTGATTTCATCGAGGCGTTGCGTCTCCGTAGTCGCGGATCGTTATTGTTTGCGCCTCCTAATTAAATAAACATGAATCCACGGCTTCCGTTTTCGACGATATTCGAAGCAAATTGAAAAGCAAAATCCCGACGATTATTCCATCCCTGGATCCGCCTCCATTAAAACTTTCTCTAAACTCAATTTTATTTCCCCCCAGAACTCGATATTCGAAAGAAGGTGAGCTGAACTTCCTGCGATTCTCCACCTCTGAGTCTCATTTTCTAATCAGAGAATAAATTAGTAGCGTTATGACTAATATTGTGACGTATTAATTACAAACAATCCAAGCTTCAATATTGGATTAAAAATGTCATAACTGATAACTGGGATTAATTTTTAAAAATTGCAGCATGCAGCTGAAACTTACATTTATATCTCTTGAAAAAATTGGAATTTTCCATTTGGTAATTACCTATGAAAAAAATTCCCAAACTACCCATTTTTAGACGCCTCAAAGAAATGTATTCCAGACCACGTAGGGGCTATTAATGCGAGTAGGCAATGGCCGATGGTAAAGCAAGATAGAAGAAAATTAAAGGAAAGGCTGACCGAGCAGTTTCCACTTTCCCCACTCTGTAATTGAAAAAATGAAACTGTGCATTTGCCTTTTGGGAGAAGAAAATTTCTCGCGTGCATAGAAATTTATCTGCATTTGTTTGCAATTTTTTAAGCGACGAGAGCTCGGGACAAGTAGAGACACTTATCATGATAAATGTCACTTTAGGCTTCGCTTAAAAAAATAAGACCTAACCACCTCACTACTATTGCTTGGGCACATTTATTATTCAAAACGCGGAGGAACGGGATTCCAAAACCGCAAGAAGCCACGGAGAATAGTGAATACGAGGAAGACAAGGAGCATGCTACAATCCTCGTCAGGGAAAAAGCCAGCAAAACCTGGCCAAGAAACGTAAACGAGTAAGCAGCCTGTAAAATGGAGAGCCTCGTCTTGCTACGCGAGACAGACACCCGTCTGGAAAAAGGTGAACGGAGAAAAACGGGGGCGCGGAAAAAACGGGTGGATTTCGCGTAAAGGGGTGGCACGCGCGAGGGTATTAAGCTGGAACGCCATGGACGTCGCGAGGATTGGGGGGGGGGGGGGGGGGGCAAAAATGCGGTCGAGAAAAACGACACGCGCCTCTCCCTTCTTTTGTTTCGACCTCCATTTCTGCCACGACGACTGGACAGGCGCGTTCTGAAACGTACACGCGAAAGAGGAGCGGCAAAAGAGGAGGAAAATAAAGAAACTGGCGGGGAATTTATTTTCATTAAATCGAGACGTCCTGCGAGTTAATTTTTCGTCCTTATGGCTTTCTGGGAATGAAATTGCTGAAGACATTTTTTTCAGATATTGCAGATAGTATCTTTAGTTACTACCACCAAGTATCTAGTCTTTTAATAGAGAAAGTGTCAAAGTACTTTTATTTATTCCTACGTTAGACGATTGTGAAGCAGAATTTTAACGTAAAATATACAAGAATATGTTGATTAATGTGGCAATAACAATATCAACACCGAGTGAAAGTTCTAAGAATTAAATGGTTATTTGAAAAATTCGAGTTCTGCAACACAGAAAATTAAGAAATTCTTTTCCGAAAAATGAAAGCTTTCATTTAAAATGTTACCATTTTTGTGTTTTCAATATTTTTTATTTATTCTAGTTCATACGGTCAACTAGTTCACACTCATATAGATTAAGAAAAAATTTGCGTTTCTGGTTTCAGATCACTACGATAGCCAGCGACACACTTTTTTTCAAACCGCTCTTACTACAATCACTGTAACTTTGAACAAAATAATTATTACTGCCTAAAAAAAATTGAGCACATTCTTTGAATATAAATTAATAAACGTACAAAATTTGAGATTATAAGGCTCGATACTTTTCTTTTAAAAAATTCCCCAAAATTTGCCATGTTTTGATATCTCTATTCCATGTTCGAGCGAAGAGAAATTGTTCGAAGATTCACCGGTGACCAATAAAAACGTTAAATACTGGCAATCGAAGTCCAGCGGGAGTTCGTCGTCCTTCGATCTTTCGTAACGCTGTTTATCGACTAATTTGCGCTTTGTGATTAAATACTGCGTCCCCGCCGTGTTTCTGAGAGCTACTAATGGCTTCTATTAGTCGACAGACGTACTTCCTTTGAAGTTTTTCGCGATTCGGGCGAGTTACTCGCAGGTTTCGATTACGCACACTTCGGAGACTGTCGTTGCCAGCAGCGGGAAAGTTTCCGTCCCATCGATCGCTTCGTTAACAGCCGTACAGTCAACATTTTTTCGAAAGAGAAATGTTTGGAAAAAAACTTGTCGACGAAGCCGGAAAGTTCACTATTTTATGAACTCCTAATCAAAGGATTCGTTTAATTTAAGGAGCTTCGATATTAACGAAACTGCGACATTTTATATATTTGCGACAGAAGTACCCATGGTTAATTAGACAGTAGAATTAATCAAATATAATGAAACTAGACTTAACGTGTATCTGAAAAGCATCAAGTCTGAATGCAAAATACATCTAGGAAACAGAAAAACTAACAAAATAATAATACCCACTAAAATATTTTTAAAAGGGAACACGCGCGAAGTGTCTGAAAACATCGAATTCCATCAATTGAAGAAATACGTAAGCAATACTGACCAACGGCAAAGAAATTCTATTAGGACTCTAAATCAATCCCTTTCTCCTTAGAATGGCCTCGATTGGCATCTTTGCGGATTTTATTACTCATCCCCGAGGAAACGACCGAATGGAAAGGTAGCCTCGAGAGTGTGGGAGTTGTAGATTCGAGCATTCGGGCCAAGTCGTAGGAAGAATCGCTCGGTTGGCTCCGAGCCTTCGCGAGTTTACGGGCGCAACTCTGTCGAGCGACCGTTTCCGCGGGTATATCACGTCGTAAAACGGACAAGTTGCCGGTATGCCGATCAAGGGAAACGACGGGGAGAGGAGAAATTGGGATGCCAAACGGTGTCAAAGGCCTAAGATGGAAGAGCAAGAGAAGATAATAGGAGAAAGAGCGCGGATATTAAACAGAGTGAGGCTAAAAATAAATTAAAGGGGGACAACAGGATAATGGCCCGAAAAGTAAAGGTATCTTTGGGAATTTATTAAAAGCAAAGTACTTAATGAATGTCTAATAAAAGATGTAAAAAATCCTAGAACTAGTGCAACTAAATAGAATCGAGGTGAAGAGAAAATTGAAAGAGTGAAGAAATAGGGAGCCAAGTGTCAAGTGGAAAGAGCTGTGAAAATGGAGGGAAAGGACGAATTCGTTGGGTTCATATCGCGTCGATATCCTGGCACTTCTCGCGCCGAAACTATCAATCCTGACATGCATCCGGCTCCCGTAA
The DNA here is from genome assembly GCA_029448645.1 of Andrena camellia. Classification (NCBI taxonomy): domain Eukaryota; kingdom Metazoa; phylum Arthropoda; class Insecta; order Hymenoptera; family Andrenidae; genus Andrena; species Andrena camellia. Next base: position 727,012 of record CM055681.1, on the reverse strand, counting down.
CTCCCTGGGTCGACGATCATCGTTCAATCACGCCGAGCATGCGATGCTTCCAATCCGAAAGTAATCTACGAACTTCGTCGATGAAAGCATCCTCCACACCAAACCGTAAAAACGAATTAGAATAATGCCGCTGCTGTAGATAAATGGCACCGATAGCGCTTACAGCGAGGGCAGGAGTTAGCGTCGACATTGGTCAGACATTGTTCTTCATCGATAGCGAGTCGATCAAGAACGAAGTGGAAGTTTTAAGACTTCGTAAGAGACTGATGTCAGATTTGTGAGAAGAGTCGAGTTTGACGGTGAGACTTAAATCCGAGATTGAAGATATTTGAGTCAATTCTTTTTTTTTTAATACTATATTCTTGGTTCTTCGTAAAGCGACATTGCTGGGAAAGATAATTTATTGTTCATCAAATATGACGCAGGTATATGATGTATATTAATTGTTTGATAAAGGATTTTTTTATACTTTTTAATTTTTTTTTACCTTTTTGGGTTTATTTATTACGATTGAGTGGGCTGTTATTTAATACCTTCTTTTATTCTTCGGTAGATATAATATTTCTTGAGAAAGTTGGCTTTGTGATCGTAATTTAAAAGTGTTATCCCATTTTATTACTAATTAGAAAACATTAATATCATAAATTCACAAAATTAAGAGTCCCATATTTGTGTATAACAAACTTTTGTGCAATCTAAACCCCACAGAACCCTCCACTAATTGAAAAAATATCTGAACAAGGTATTCGTCAAAGTGTAACACCACCTGCCAATCAGAAATATTCACGAAACCACGTTCGCATCCGTTCCTCACAATTAAAATTCGTTGCAAAAAGTGCAGAAAGGTCTCCCTCTCATTGTTAGACCATTAATGAATTTTGTTAATACGCAAAATACGGTACATAGGCAAGTATCGCTGGAACGGAAGCGACAGCTCCTCCGAACGCGATTAATGATCTGATCAATAATAACTGGGGCATTATCGCATTAATTAGCTCGGGGCGCTTTGTCCCGTATTCGGGTAATATCTTTGTCTGGCTGGCCGGCGATTAATTTACATTCATCGATATTCCGTTTCGCTCTCTATCGGTTTGGAATCTCATGCGCAAGGAGGAAGTTCAAAGTCTGAAGTGGAAAGCTCGATGCTTGGGCCGCCGCGGCCAGCTGGCTTAAAGGGAACCCAGTCGACGCATGATCGGCCGCGTTAACGCCACAGCCAGCCGCTGCGGTTCATTCGACCGCAAATCCAACAAACAGAATCGTCGTTTGTACATTTGTTAAGGATTATGAATATTCTAATTATACACTGCGTGGCGTGTTAAGCTGTGTGCTGCGCTATTCAACGAGGAATATATTTTTAATTGGATCCATGGAGAATGTAATAAATATATTAATTGAATGTTTTAAATTATTCCTAGGCTATCTAATTTGTTATTCAATTGTCAATGTGAAATATAAAGGTATTCGTATTACAGTGGCAGAGTGTTTTGAAATTGTGGGTAGAAATTTAGATGAATGAATTTTCACAAGTTTTCAAAGTACCAACAGTTTGCAAACTGACAAGCCACACAATACTAACGATTTACACTGATTAAGACAATAAAGAAAATTCCACTTGTAACTAAAAATAATACCAACTAAATTCGTTCAACCTTCCATTTCACAACAGCTTACTCACCAGCGAAGAAAAAGTTTCAAAAGGAAGCACGAAATGGTGATAACAACAAGACTCTGAAGACACTTATTACACTAGGAAACTACTCTCCAAAACCGAACTTCTGATTAACTTGAATGGCAGAATAATCTATTACAATGATATTCGTCAGTCTCAGGTAATAGTTGGATATTTCACGGACGCTTACAAACTATCGAGCTTTACGCGTGCACGAGGAAGATAATCCGTCCAGAAACCGTGTGCCTCGAAATGATCCTCTATTTACACGGCGAGCATTCGAAACAGTATGATTAATGACGTTATCGTGATACGTATAAACCCATCCCTACCATCGATATCATTTCGATTCACCCCCTCCTGCCAGCCTGGAAATAAGCATCGGGTGCCATAACCGAAACGAATATCGTGAACGAGAAAACTGAAGCGGATGAAATCGCGCGCTGACTCCGACACTTGATCGAACGTTTTCAAAATGGTCAACGATCGGGGAATAATGGGGATGAAGGGGCGGAAGGTCGGGGGAAAAGGGCTTGGGAGTCTCTGCAATTTCTCTTTAAAACATCTGTTGATAATTACTGGTCTCAAGAATCTCACATATTTCATTAAAAATTCATTTCTACATGAGTCTTAGTTTTTACTCAGCATGGCTTTCAAAACTTTCATTTGAAATGTTACCACTTTTTGTGTTTTCAATATTTTTTATTCATTCTAGTTCATACGATAACCACACTCGTGCAGATTGAGAAAAATTTTGCGTTGTTTGTTTCAGATCACTGCGACAGCTAGAATCGTGTTCGCCAGCGACAAACTTTTTTTCTCAAACCCTTCTTACTACTACCACTGTAATTTTGAACAAAATTATTATTACTGCATAAAAAAAATTGACCACATTCCTCGAATGTCGGTTAATAAACCTACAAAGTTTGGGATTAGAATACTTAATACTTTTTTTTTTTTTTTCAAAAAATTCCTCAAAATTTACCTTATTTTCAGAGCGTCAAACTAGGGGACCCCTTAATTTAATCATACCGCTGCACTATATTCACTACACCCTTAACTTTGTTCGATACAAGTGAACAAAAACACCCCCAACAAGTAGTGGGAACAGTTCGGTACCTGTCTCTTATTATCCACTTCTATTAAACTTTTGTTCAGCCTCGTGTCACGAATCTAAAGACATTTCGCAATTGCTGTCCCAGTAGCACTGACTACTCCTTAAGAAAAGTTCCTGCAAACGGCAGAACGATGGAGGGCAAGAGACAATGGGAGCGCGAGAAACCAGCGGGAAGAGGAGACCTTACCTCAGCATTAGCCGGTTCTAATCGAAACTGGGTAAAAGCTCGTTATCGGAATTGTCTCGAGCTAAGCAGAACGGGGGTAATAGCAGAGCATAATGGGCATGGCTCGTGGCCGTGTGAAACATGGCACGTTGCAAGGTATCATGGGTAACTGGTGGAAGGCAGAGTCGGCCGGCCATTCACCGCCATCCCTGCGTTTTGATGGCAACGTTTGGAAACTATGACGATATAATACGCTCGTATATTGCCGTCTTAACGTTTTCATTCGTGTCACCCTGCAGTTTAATGGATTTGTTAGTCTGTTTGTTGGATTAATTAAAGGGACACTGGGAAAATAGTCCAGAGAAAGAATAAGAATTTGCATTTTGAACCTGTTTCATGGGCCCTTTTCAGTTACCGATTAAAATTTAACGTGTATCACCCTCTTAATGTTGTATTTTCAGTCAGTGTTTTTTAAAGTCAACATCATACTCTGAAATGTAACAATTAAGAAGGAAAATTCAAACCTAAAATTTATAGGTTATGTTGGCTTAAAAAAATTTTTTATATATATTTTTCATCCCACCTTTATGTCATCCAAAATTCAATCTGACCTTCTTTTCCTTTACTAAACACCTGACCTAAACCAATCTCTGTTCTACCTCTCGAAACACAGTGCACCAATCACGAAACCGCATCAGGTTCCACCCAACACACTCATCAGCAAGGTTCACTGCACTCGACAGCCCCGCTGGAACAGTTCAAGCAACAATCGTCCGCTATCATGCCGATCGCCCTAATTAAGCCAGTTTCTTCGACCGCCAAACAACAGCAACCACCAAGGAAAGATTTCCCGCAGCAGGCGCGACGCACGGCCGACTTTCCAGAGTTTAATTAAACCGCCGTCCTTGCCCGGCCATCTGCATTTCGCCGGCAATTCGCGATCGTGTATCGAGGGTGGCGAGCAGAGAAGTCGATTTCCTGCCTCTTGCTCCTATTTTCCCTTTTTCCTCCGCCTGCCGCGGCACACCCTCCGCCCCTCGGTCCTCATTCTTCCCCTTTATCTACGCTGTGGCCCGTATTGACTCCCGAAGGCAGGGAGCTCGGTGTCTCTGTTTCGCTCGGCGGCAGACGCGAATCCCTCGTTAACGATACGGCCCAGATACGACGCCCCATTGTCTGAGGATAGCGCCGTGGCACGGTGGCTAAGTGCCAATGCGTGTGTTGATTGATGGGGACACGTGCGGCCGTGTGCGCCCGCGGACGTTGAATAATACGAGCCGCGGTCGGTCCTGCGATAATTGGCAGGACAGGGCAAGCAGTCTTTGGTGACACGAGTCCGAGAAAAGAGGCTGTCGGGGCTCGGGAATAATTGAACGACACCCCGGTCGATGCGTCGAGGAGCGCTACGCTACGATGTTTAAAGGCACGCCTATGTGCGAAGGTGGGTCCGCATCTAACCGAGGAGCAGGGAGAAGTTGAGGGAGCGCGGGCGATAGCACTGGTTCAAAAGAAACAGAAACAATAGAGAATGTGTGTGAACAGAATCGAAATATCAACGCGTGAAGAGGGAAAATTTGAAGACTTGCAAGAGACGAATGAAAAGGAGATTTATTTCGGATATCGAGAACTATTTCTCAGGAATCTCGAGCAAAAATTGTCCTAGACGTGAGCACAAAGGGGGAGAATCGAGCCTGCCAGCGCCCGTGACAATGAAAACGTAGATCCTGGATCACGAATTGACAGTAAACCTATTAGGTTCAGAGGCAAGCTCGTAGGGGTGGATCAATCCCTATCTATTACGTGTCGTTTCAACTTTAAGGTTTCTACACGCACGATCTATTCCTGAAGGATTTATTGCTCGGCACCTGACAGCGCGAAAACCCGAAATTCTGTGACCTTATCTATTATTTACACATAAAATTGCTATTTCTGAACAACCTCTACAGTGACGTGTAGAAGTTTAAAAATATTTTACTGTGACTACAAGATTTACGAGAAATGTTTGAGATTGAACGAATACGTTATTTAAAAATAACTTTTCAACACTTTTTGTCTTTTTCCACAGTAATAGTTTGTTAGCTGCAAACTTGAAGCTCCCAAGCTCCTATTTTCTCGTTTTTAATACATAACTTATTAGCACTAGTGGGACTGGTACCCCCTACTGTTAATCGTATGACGTGACGTTTTTTAAGCTATAATATGCGATTGAATGAAATTAGTAGTGAAAAATGAAATGTGGTATGAAATTAGTATTATGTTTTTCGAATTCAGCACTCAAGAATATATTTATAAAAGCTAAAATATTTCAAAAAAGTTTCTCACTTTAGGCCTGTGTTGTATTAGACATGCTTCAAAATCACTAAAAGAAAGGCCACCCAACAGCAACCACAAGAAAGAATACACAAAATTAATAGTGTCGATCACTAAAAGGCTTCCCGCTTCTTGCCCCCACGGGATCCTACCGCCCTCGGTCATCCCTGAAATCCTCCAGTTTGTCCTTTCTACCCAGCCGAATCATCTTGGCCGTTTCAGGATTCAGGGCGCTCGCCACTCTTTATCTCTGTTTCTCGTTCGCTCTCGCCTTATTTCATCGCAGCGTTATCGCGGCAAAGCCAACTCCAATTACATTCGGGATACAGGATCCCCCTGTACGCTCGGCTGGCCAATTGAAAAATAATAGAAGCCCCTCGATGCTGCGCCACCCCCTCTGCCCTGTTCAGCGTGTACACGCAACCCCCCTGCGCATCCCTCTGCCACCCGTTGGGAATACCAGCGCAGAAATACGTCGATGCCAGGCGGAATGAAGCGCGCCGGCCGGTTCCAACCTGTTCCACCGAAGGAACAAAACGATTCCGGTGAACGCAATAACTATCAGATCACTTAGGTTCGAATGCCTCGCTTCGTTTAGATGGGTTTGAACTACTTTGTGTTAGATGGAATCTAGATGGGAATAGATACTGGGGATGTGTAGTGCGAATTCAGGCAGATTGTGGAGAGGCTGTGGTCCTTGGGGAGCTCTGGTGACTGTAAGTATTTAGAGTGGTGGGATTCAAACTGTTTGCATAGGGTGGAAGAGGGATTTCTGTGCTGGGTGAAATACAGGGAATTTCAAATCATGGGGGTGAAAAGTTACAGACCTTGACAATCAACCATTTCGAACTTGGATGAAGAGTTACTTCAAACCTCGACTGTGGCGTCGTGGTGGGTCCAAGTGCCCAAGAGTCTGTGGGATTGAAGCTGCTTGTCTAACTGTGCAGAGAATTTTCTAGAATTCATAGTGCTCGTTGATCAACGAGTTTAAGATCTGCAGATCAACCGTTTCAAACCTGAAGAATCAACCGATTTGAAGTCCAAAGGTACATTAGACTCGACAAGTTTCCCTAATGTAACAAAGCCGAGCCTTCAAACTCAATCCCCAGAAACCCAAATCCCCCACCGTTTACCCTAAAGAATCGCCTAGTTGATATTATCTGCAAACTTCCTTGAGCTCCAATTTTTCGGTAGGCCCAGAATCAATTATTCGAAGCTTCAGGGGGAGGATCCTCCGGTAATTCTGCAAGGACCCCTAAGCTTCCGCGTGTGGCGAAGCAGGGAAGCGGGCGAAGGATCCAATAAACGAAAACAAACAGAGGATATAGTGAACGCGCGCGACATGCATCACCGAATGTCGGGATTTGCAGGATCCTCGAGGCGCGTGGAAACCAGTATAAATGGAAAGTGAAAAGAATGAGGCAAGGGTCAGTGATCCCTGTCGGGCAAGCAAACGGACAGCGTACGCAGCAGATGCCGTCATGCCGTCCACAGAGATATATTTCCTGCTTCGTGGCGAACGCTGCCCGCATTCGTGAAACGCCCCATCACAGGATGCCGTGTTTTCTTACTGTTTATTTGCAGCTGGGCATCAGTGGAACTGTCGTCGATTCCTTTACAGTGTTTTGGGTTTTTTCCGATGGAATTTTTAGTAGTAGATATTTTTAATATGGCAATGATGTGGAGGGGACATTAAAGACTTTTTATTCACTAAACATATAATGCATAAAATCTGTGTAATAATCTAAAAAATAACTCGTCCTCGTGACATAACCTAAAAACTTGCTATTTTGTCAGCCCATGCCCTAATCTCCTCCCACATGCTTACACCATTATAGCCACTTACAAACTATCAACTTAACCTAACTAAGCAGACTAGTATTCCAAGAAATGACTTCAGCGTTCTAACTCTCTTCAACATCACTAGCTCCATACTTGAAAGGCTTCAGCTCTCATTCATCACAGCCACCATGTCCCCGAAAAACCTTCAGGCGAGCTGCAAAGCTACGTCATGCCCGATTTTCGCGTGGAACCAGGCCAGCAACCAGTGATAAATGCTAATTAACGTCTGTAACCGGCGTTTACGACTCGCCGCCATAAATGTCCAATCAAGGGGCAAAGTTTGCCCCGCTGCAGCAAGCACGCTTCTCCTTAAGCCGTCGAGTTAGTTTCCGCGGGTAGTTCCTAGCATTCGTTCTTTCCCTCTTTCTCAGACCCTACCCCATCCCCTGGCCGCCCGTCGCGCCTGTCGACCTTCCTAACCGACTCCAGTTCCTGCCGACATATTTCTAAGTAAATTTCGTTGTATAATTAACGTTTAATATCCAGTGGTCCACCCTCCTCCCTCGTCACTTCTGCGCGCCTTTCGCGATTCGCATAAAGAGGAAAGGCTGGATTGGTGACCGAGCAGAACACAGGCTGCCTTCGCCTTGAATTAACTGGAACGACACGGGATGACGTGAATGGGGAGCAGGGAACGATCCTTGTCTCGTTTAATGGCGGCTGCAAGGGTCTATTGAGACGTTGATGTGAATTTTGCTTCTACGAGGGATGTTTTTGGTTGTTCGTGATTTCGAAACAATCGTACTTGCGCTTGCGCACTCTACGCAACTTCTCCTCCCCACAATGTCACCACAGGAAGCCAACCAGTCCGAATTGTCGATCTTCAAGCGACATCCCACATTAAATGAACCGAAACCTTTGCAAACTACTTCAGGGTGGTTGGAAAGCGAAAAAGTGCGCATCGACGACGGCAGAAATTAAAACGAAGGCTAGATTTAATCCCACTTGCCTGCGAAACCCCGGAAGAAGCGAGAAGGGAGCAGCGGTGATGGTGGGGGCTGAACAACGCCAGGGCAGGGAGGGAGCGGGGTCAGTGCATGAAAGTGCCCGGAGCGGCTGTCAAACCAATTAAGCCCGTCGCATTGTAGAGGCTGCTTTTAGGGGGCTTTGTTGCAAACCGGTGGTTATGGCCGCATAACCGTGCCGTTGCGTCTGTAATGGATCAGTTTTATGGGTGAGCGTGGACGATGCGCCCCGTGGACCTCGCGAAACCCGACCGCAAAGTTCGTGCTGCATTATATTCGAGGGCGAGCGGATGCGGCGACGGCGTTGTACGATTGTTTGGAATACGAAGACCGGTGGCCACTATGCGGAACGCGTGTTTAATGGTTCGTGGAGTGTCCCTTCGGGCTGAAGGAGCCACCTCTAACACGTCCGTTCTGAGGAATGGCGAGACAGGAGGATTTTTTTCCTTGGACATGGCACAATGATATTGGAAAGAACAGGGATCAATGGATTGGCCTGTCATTAGACTGGTAGTCGAAGTATTTACCTTCTGGTAGATTGATTAAAACAATTAACCTCCTCGTTGATGAGATTCAAACGCTGACTGTATACGCCGTGCGGAAATTGGTCAGGCGTATTTGATGGACACATCAGCTGAACGCCTATAGGCGTTAGCCACTCAGGCAGCATTGACTGAACGCTTGTATAGGTTAGGTCCTCACTTAGCTGATTTCTACAGGGTTGACAATGAGCAATTCTTCTGGATATATCTGTTGCTAGGTCTAGATAGGTACTATTTTGTTAAGAACGCTATAGGGATATCTAATTTGATGAAAATGAGGTTGAGAGCAAAATGGTAGCTTCAAAATTTCGGTAAATGTTGTGGAAAATACCAAGGAAGCTTTTGTGCTAAAAACGCGTGGCAAAATTCTCACAGTTATATTTAGACCTACACCAGAATGTCTCCCGAGGACACAAAACAACCGAAAGAAATGTACCCTGCGAAGATACATATAGTAATACCATGAAAGCGACAGAGGATGAAGTTAGTAGCGCTCTTAAGTGTCTTGCGGACAAGTCAAAAGCCTAAGTAGGTACATACGTAGTCGGCATACTTTTGGACCTCAAGTAATAGGTGCCCAAGGGACATTTGGCGTCTTATGCCCCACAAAATACTACTTTATACTGAATTTAAGTGGGTCCCCGGTTGGTCACCATATATTTGAAACCACAACACTCATTCCAGTTCTCCAAAAGAGCGAACCATTGCTGAAACGCGAGAACCCACTACACAACCTGATCCAAGCAAATTTATTCAACGAACGTCCCAACGAATCGCCACAATTACGTTCCCCGGCGGAGGCCAGGGCCAATATTTGAACATCCGTCGAGCCACGAGGCAAATAGTCAGGCTAGGATCCCCTCACAGTGGCCACATTCACACGAACAGCAACGAAAGACACCATTCCGCGGGAAAAAGCGGGAGCAAGGCGTTCCGGAGAGGCAGCCAGGCGAAAGTAGGGGATCGAGTCGATCGTGTGCCGGCTCCTTTCGGGATCGATGCAGCGCGGCCGCGATCGCTGAATAGCTGAAAGCGGCGTGTCCGCCATAATACACTTTCCATCGTCATGCCGGGGCGCAGTGAATGTACGACGGGCTGCAGATTACGCGCATCCACCGTGCACGCGCGCAAAATCCCTTTCGCCTCGTCCCCCTACTCCCGCTCTGCCCTACCTTTGTGCTCCTCTCTCCCTCTTTTCCTGTCATCCGTCTCTGCGGGCGGCCCCGGAGTCGCGCGTGAACGCCGCGCGGTATTTCCAGGAGAACGTTAATTAATAATTTAATCGAAGAGCCTGTGTTTCGGGGCAGCAGCCTCGGTGCAACCTCTCTAATTAAAATCGACCACTATGCGGGGCTGCAGCTCAGCACGCGGCCAGTGCACGCACCGCAGCGCGCGCCTCTAGCGGCGCAGAAAGGAAATAAGAGAAGCTCAGCGTCCACTGGACGACGCGGGGACCCGAATTCTCGCCACCAATGGCCCATTGATCCCTTTTCCATCATGAAAATCCGGTTTCTGGACGAAGCTTGGACCGTGGCAGTCTCCGCGCTAGAAGGATGGATTAAGTGGATCGCAATTTGCGGCGAGATCCTGCCCGTCCCTCAGTTTTTCGACGACTCCTTTTTTGATTTTAAGATCAGAGGAGGCCTTAAGAGGCAGAGGAGGTAGCTGGTTTTTTGTACCGTCTTCTCTTCACGTGGATCTGTCGCGGCTTTTGGGTACGGAAATCGTGGCAGATGATCCTCTGACAGGATTGACGCATCGGCGGGATTCTTTGAGACGATTTTTGAGTAGACTCTTTGTTCGTGAATTGGTATTTTCTTGGAGGAAGTGAGATTCTTTCGTTCGGCTGGCTCATATTGTCAGTTGCTTTGGAATAATTTTTATTGAAGAATGAGGGTTGTTGGAATAATGTGTAGATATATAGTCCGTGTATGGTGTTTCATTTGTTTAATCTAACAATCTAATCTAAAAATTCTAACAACACTTTAGTAAAATTAACAATAAAACAAAGTTCTGTCCATAATTATCAATTCACTTGATTTCAAAACATTGAGAATTGTCCTCGCAATTTCCGGCACGAAATTTGAGAAAATTACCAGGGCTGCACATCAGTTTGCAATGCCGTTGCAATGACAAAGCATCGAGCGGGAGACAGGGGGGTTGATAATGACGGTCTAAATGGACACTGTTTCGACACAAAGTTCCAGTGAGAGGGTTAACGGCTGAACCAGGAAACAATAGCATTTCTGCGTGCCAGTTTGCATCGCCAAACTCGGTCTTCAGTTTGCTTCAAACCGTCGGAAGATTTCGGCAATGGAACGCATAGTTTCGCGAATCCCCCAGCGATGCTAATGGCATGGATCGTTCGCTTTGATAACAAGCACTCACCACGGAAAACTTCGGATTCGATGTGCTGGGAATTAACGACGAATTTATAACAATTTAAACGTTTTGAGAATATTCCAAAATTATAGGTGAAACATTTTAAAATTTATAGATTTGCTAGAGACTGAATGCAGCAGTTGAATTTTTTAAGTTTAACGTGCCAACAGAGAGCAAAGTATCTTCTGTTCGTGGGTATTTAAAAAGAAATTTTTCAAAGGTTTCAGAGGTCTCCAAAAAGTGATCATATTGATCTGGTTTCTTCGTAATGTCAATATTTTTTTTTATAGAAAGTACGAATTTTTATACATTTTTTAATTAAATGCAAAAAGTGCGTATATGGTGATAAAATGAAAGAGGAAACGATTCTGTAATATAAAGCGAAATATAATTTTTTCGGGCGACGCATCGTTTTTGAATAAATTGATTTTGAATATGGGATGTGCGCGCATTGGCCGATTTTGGAGAACGTTTTTCTCGAAAACTAGGGGTCAATCGAAAAAAAAAATGATTCTACACTTTCGACTCATTTTTTAACAAAGAATATTGTTTTGTATACTAAATAAATATTTACAATATAAAAATTAAGCAAATAATTCAGTTTTTAATTACTTGCAAATTACTATTTTAGACATAATTTAAGTTGAAAGACACAAATTTTATACCAAAAATTTAATTACAGCAAACGGAATATTAATTCCATCCGATTATAGCACCTCGACTTTAATAACAATAATTGAACTAAAACGATTTTCGAATTAAGGTGGAAGTTTCTGAGCCTCCCCTTTGTAGACTTTAAAAAGAACTTTCTAATCTTTCAGAAGCTGCTCCACAACGGTTTCGTAGTAATGCTAAGAAGAGGGGATCGTTAAAAACTCGGAGTGCAGTAAATCGAAAGGGCAGGGATGCGCATTTTGTTTCTTCCACTTGATCCCCCTTGCGAATCTATAAACGTCGCGGGACGCTCCGTCCATCTACATCTTCCTGGAAAGGGCAGTTTCTCAGACTCCCCGAGACCACTCATGATTCCTCTAATGGACTTTCAGGAAATTAGACCATGCGTCACGTAGAAAGCCGGTATTAATATCGTCTCTGGAGTTTTCATCCCCCTGTGAGATCGGTCCCCGAGGAGATGCATGATGGTTTCAGGGGGAAACTACGCCGTTCGCCTTAAACTTCCCCTAGTAGAAGTCGTCGCTAATTTTACTTTGCCCATCGGGCTCTCGATTCTGAGTTGTGCAAACTGCTGGGAATAACATCCTCGATTTTTCAACCCCCCCATCCTGCAACCCTCGCTCATTAAGGATCATGTTATTCTCCGAATCGACGGATTACTCGGTTATGTACGGTGCTAATTGGAAACGTGGACAGAAGCTGTCACCAAAGTTGCTTGGGAGATGGAACGTTACGGAATGATAGCAAGTATCTTAACAGCTTAAATACTTCAGTGTCTCGATACCTAGCTCCCGGTGACTAAATACTGGTGTATATAATACTCTGATACCAACTATGTCAATGTCTGATGATGGCCTGGTTCCTGGTGTCCTAATACTTACTGCACTGATACCTCGTGCTGTGGTAGGTAATACTCTGATACATAATGTCCAAATACTTAATAGTTAGGTACACAATGCCCCGATACCTTTTGCGGTACATCCTAATGCATTGGTACCCAATATTCTAATACGCTATACTTTGATACTCAGTACCTAATGACCTAACTCATACCTATTGACCTGATATCTAGTGTTGAAGTGCCTAATCCTGCAATATCCAATATCTCTGTAGTCGGTGGTCCAAATGCGAAATGGCCCAGTCGAAGTGCGACAAATATCTTACTGAATTTGCCCTGTGTAGCTATCTCATTATGAACCTGTATCCATTATGCACTCAGAAAGCCAGTACCAGTCAGAATACCCTGGCACGTAGTTTCGGATGATTTTTAAAGATGCCCGCGCGTCACGCACGAAATTCAAGACAGCGAATCCCTTGGAGAGGGGTTTAATCCCGAGGGAGGTAGCATTCCTCGGTGCCATTTGGCTGGGAATCACTTCTGGGGCTCGGGAGAAGGACCAGAGGCGGCCTAATCGCGTTACAGCGGCCAATCCTGGCCCCGGGATCGCCGAAGAGGAGCCGGCTGGGCTGCTGGCAAAAAATGCAATCGCGTCGTACGATTAATGTTTAAAAAGGCGCTGCCCCATTCTCGGAATTACTCCTGGCTGCGTGACCCCGTGGCGAAGCCGCGGAACGAGCGGAATTTTTCTCCCTGGCGGGCTTCAACGAGATTAGTCTGCCTTCATGGCACCTTGACTGCCAGCACGTATCCGCCCTGTATTAATCCTTTCGATGCTGAGAACGCGGGATCGTGTTTGCTGGGATCCGGAATGCTGACCGGCATGGAAGCTGGGAACTATTGAACGCGGGGAATGGAGACGTTTATTAAGGTGGTTATTCGGATCACTAAATAGTATTGGTTATAGTCAACTTGAGTAGCGCCCTGAGGGAGGCCAAGGGGTCCTAGCACATCCCCAAAGAAGGGGCGAAGATTATAGAAAGGAAGTTTAAAGGAAAGGAAAGATGAGTCAGATTTTTAATTTATAAGTTGGAAGGAATATCAGAGTGGATGGACGAATGAAAATTTGTAAAACCAAGTTCCTTTTCAAGGCCGTTGAGGCTGAAAATAAATCTTATACATATATTTACAAAAGATAGTGTAAAATTTATTAAAGCTTATAGTTTCCTTATTTTAAGTACAATTTTAAAGATAATTACGATGAAAGTCACTGAAATCCTTAAAGTGACTACAAATGGCACTATCTCCTCAAACTCTGCGACTAATCGTATCACAGACTGCGCGCGACAAAATCAGAAATAGTTACTTCCTCGGGATGTTTGTGGCCATTAGATGCGCCAGTGAGTCTACTCCCCAACTCGGGGGAAAGGAACAAAATAATCGAGCATTACGGCAGCATTTTTAACGACGTCGTTCCATGACAACACGGGGTCGACGGCGTTATCGTCGAACGGAATGTGGGAAGAAAAATACGCTTCCGCTCGGCCTGAGCCATGGGATCAGCTATCTAATCGAGATATCTCGATTCGCACGCTCCAGAGACCTTCGACTTCCTTCCGTAGGACCTGGGTCGCGCAAACGAGCAGCAAAATCCGTCGCGCGTAAATTTCCAAACCCGCCCCCTCGCTCTCGTTCCGCCACTTTTGCAGGGATAAGCGGATATTCCCGGTCGAGGGGACATTTCCGCGATCCTGAGTTCCTTGGATTCCTCGAGGTAGAGAATAACAGCTCGAGGAACGTCTGTCATCCTCGATGGAATAAAGATGTGTACCGGGAACGAAGAATCTCTGGCCGAACGAATCCATTCCAACAGTTGCCGGGATGAAAACCGTGGATAAATGTAGGTGTTTGTGGCTGCTTCTTGGGATGCGTTTGAAATTGTTTCGTTTTGCGTTGCTGTGTTGGAGGGCGTCGTTTGGTGGCTCATTTGAAGCAGAGTTGGGCATTAACCAAATGAAAAATTATTTAAATAAAGGATCAAATAAAAGTTACTTTAACTTTAGATCGTTTGACGAATAAAGTTTTTTATTCGTTTGAACGTTTCAACTTTAGCGTCGAATAAATTTTTCGATTTTAACTTTAACTCTCACTGTAACTTCAACTCGGGTTAACTTTATTCTACACATGGCGAATAATTTTTTTTAACTTTTATTCGTTATTCCAAATTTTTACTTAAATGCAAAATTTGCCCATCTCTGGTTTGAAGGAAGATGTTTTAAAACGGGAGTGTTTGATTGAGTAGAGTTAAACGACTCTAAACACATTACAATAAATTCAACTAATTATACAAAATATTTTCATTAATTAATATTAACCAGGACAATATCCCACTATTAACTACGTGATTTAAAAAAAAAAAAACTGCACCCCAATAATGTTGAATAAAAAATAAACCTTCAGAAACATAGGTACCTACATGTATTTTATCAGCATTTTACCGAAAAGAAACTGCGTAAAAAAATACTATGAGAGTCTGGAATGTCACAACGAGGACCAACAATAACACCAACAAGAATGCATTAATAAAAATACTGGTCCGTTAACTTCGACACGCGTTGCTATAAATTCCTGCATAATTGACCATTTCATACATTTCACATTTAATTAACCCAGAACAAAAAGCCAATCAGTACGGGCTGCAACCGACCCTGCCTATTCCAGGGCCGTGAAACGAGCGTTTTCGAAATTTCACGAGGAACTCCATGGCCCAACTTTTAAACAGCTTTCGCGCGACAGGAACGGAACCAACTGAGGGCGAAAAAAAAAAGTATAGTTTCGGTGGTAAAACAAGTCAAACAGAACGACAACGTTAATTACAGGTCTCTCTGGCTGCGGAGGGCAGATCGTTTCGCGTAACCAGGGCAACAATTAATAAACATTCGCCGTCGGCGAACCGTGACAAAATTAGTGAAATTGAAGTGTCAATGACGTTCGACTGGCGACTCTGAATTGCATGCCTTCTCGTCGTTTAATTGGCGTCCGATCGCCGTTTCAATTTCCATCAAAACCGACCAGTTCGTTTCAGCTGCGAACGTGTCCCAGGTCTGTCCATCTGAAAATTACCAGACGTTTCCGCACCCTTTGCAGACAGCTTTTTTTCTGTGGAAATATCGACGAATAGAACCCAAGTGTACTAATAGTTAAACTTTTCAAATATTTCACCTGACATTGAAGCTAAATGAACTGAGACATGAGAGTGGTACAGAGCAATGGTGTTCAGACAAAAGTTACTTCTTTTAAAATTAGGACAATCATAACTTACAGTTCTTATAGTCATAACACAAAATCGGAACACAGTTAGTTTTTCAGGGTTCAATTTCACCTCCTTAGAGTGAATTTGGGTAGCAAAAAGAAATTACGTAATTCATACCTGTATATCCTCTGCATATCCCCAAAGTTTCATAATTTTTTAATTTCCACCTTGGAGGTCTTCCCTTACAAGACATCCCTTATCCTCAAATCTCACAAAACACCCTGCACCACTCACATATTTTCCACTAATACAACACGCTACCGAGGGTTGCACGCTAAACACCTATTCAACATTTTCCACCCTGTGCAAGGAAAATCCAAGGACGAGAACGAAGACAGAGGGGGCGGTAGCATCCTCGGCGCCACTTTTCCAGCCGGATGCGCCAGAATTCGAGCGTGGGTGGAACGGCGCGGCGAGCCGCTGGAATTCGGCTGATGCATAGTCAATCCCGAAGTGGTTTGGAAGCGGATACTGAAAAGGCGGATGATGCACGCGGCTCCGCCACCCCCTGGGACCCAGGCAGCCGTTGGTTATGCCACGAACTTGCTCCGCGGAGGGAGGAGGGGGGACGGCAGGCAGAAGTCAAATTTGCTCATGATAATGCCCGCGAATTTCTCGCGGAAAAGTGGAAACTGTTTGCGCCTCGAGGTCGTGACCGTCGTTCCATTTTACGACGGGACTCTCGCCTTCCCGGCGCGAGGAAACTTACAGCACTGTGGGAAAAATGGCGGGGGGGGAGAGGGACGTGAGTTACGGAATAAAGGAGTGGAAGAGTTGAGGAATCACATTGGCAGCCGGGGGGGGGGGGGGGGGCAGAGAGAATGGGGACTGAATTTGTTGTAAGATAAACTTGGGTTTTGTTTAAGGGATGGAGCGTTTTATGGGGGTTGGTATCCTATAATGCTAGGATACTATGCGGATCGTGGCACATTTTTGAGACATCAAGAGATATTGAAAATTATGTATAAATTGACAGGTATGTTTTAATTCTATTTCAGGTATAATTATCAAATTTTATTGTGAAATGAAGGTTTGCGATTTCTATGTTATAGTCCCGTTTAAATAAATACCAATAATAATTAGTTGACGTGTATCAACGAAAGAATTCATGCAAGTTCAAAAATAATGTTGAACTGTATTTGAAAAAAAATATTATTTCAACACAGTACAAAAAATGAACAAAAGCACACACATCTAAATTCCATGAGAATAGCAATGCTTCCAATAAACGAGCCGATTAACAAGAGAAGGAGAAAATGAATGCACAGAATATTGCACAGATGGTAGATACGTCAAAAAGTTGCAAAAGCCAGGGGAAAATATGGTTGATTGCGAGAGTAGGGAATAATATACGCTGGGCGATGATTAAAGAAAAAATGCGAAACAGATGAGGAAAAAATGCAACAACAGAGCTCTTCGCAAGAGAAATGCAGCAAGAGAATGGAATGTATTGTTAAAAATGCGTCCAGGGGTAAGGAGATACGAAAAAATCGCAACGGATTATGGCGCGGAATTTTCCCACCCAAAAGGGAGGGATCGGAGGAATTAATAGAAAAAAAGAGGGGGTGAAAATTTCGAACGAACTGGGAGTGAAAAATTTTATCCTTTCATTGGTAGATTACCGTCGCCCCAGCGAGCTGCGTTCCGACGTAAAATAAATTTGAAAATTTCAAATTGCTTTTACAAAATCGTAAATTTAAATTGGAAGTTGCTTCTGGAAATGTTTAAATACTTTAGCTGGAATCGGTGGCTGTTGAAACCACTGGGTTTCGGTTAATATATGACGGTTTTAGTGCTGGATCAATTGCCATTATTGATTTTCACGCTTAAACTTCGTATTGATTTCCGCGTCAATTTCATGGCTCCATTGTCCGTCAATCTTGTCGAATTCCGTTTAAATATCCATTGGATTGGTATATTCAACGTCCGGAAATCAGTGTCGAGACAAAGAAGGCAGGAAAACGAATTAAGGCATCGCGTAATAGAAATTGGCAGCACTATAAATGACAAAAATATATTTGAAACTCTAACTTGTATTTGTGAAGTTTCTAGTTTTTTAATCCTCCATTCTTTAAATCCTTTTTAATTAAAATTTTATACTTCTTCAAGCTTCTGTCAATAAAAATTATTTCCACAAATTCCTATATTCCGTTTTGTATTGAAATTTAATTGGGTTAAAACAGGGTTATAATAGCTGCTGTTGAATGTAATTTTTATTGGCAGTACTGAGTTGTACCATATTCAATTTAAGCTTCTTGGGTAAAAAATGATTTTCTGAAAGTAATTTTGAAGTTTTGAAGAAGTGGAGCATCATTTTTCTCAGTGTATTTTTGACTAAAATACACGTTATTAAATTCAAACGCACCTTTACGTCGCATAAAACGCGCGACACTGGCCACTAAATGAACTCAGCGTTCACTTAACTGGCTTCTCGAAAGCGTACATCGAGAAGTGGTCTAGATCACTGATTTAAGGCCGGAAATTCCAGCAATCCTCCTAGGAATCGTTCAACAAGCCGTGAAGCAACACGATCAAGCATGACAGGCAAATTTTCCAGGGGATTCGCGTCCCTGGAAAACCGACTTCGAAAATTCGAGGCACGAGAGGATGAGAGCGTGAGTTAAGGGCACCAGGGGCACCATAAATCCGTTTAAATTGCAACGACGACCTTCGATCCCGAGATCTGGCGATTGTTCGTCAGCCCTGACACTTGGTTTCCTTTCGCTTCGGTACCTTCCTTTATTTCACCGCGAGGAATCCTCGTCTACCTCGCCGTTTCCTTCTTCGTCAGGGGCGAGAGGTAGCACATCTTCGTGGGGAAAGAGAATTCTTAGTTGATGGTAGATGGAACGAACTAACTCCTGACACACTACTAACGTTAAAAAATAATAAATTACAGGTGGAGTAACTATAGAAAAGCTTGTGCTCAAAGTTACAAAGATTGATGCTCCATTTTAGAAAGTCAAAGTTGCCTTCAAATCTTGGAAACTATAAGACCCAGTGGCGGATTTAAGGGAAAAGGCCCAGGTGGCAAACGTTCCGAGGGGTCCATTTCTGGGGAAAATGAAGAGGTAGTTTATTAAAAACAGGTTAAGTGTAGTAGGGAAGAGGTGGGATGAATGGGACATTTTTGTTTAGGACCAGATAGTAACAAAACTAAATAACCATTCGGGTTCTAATTGTTAGCATTACAAATGTCAGTTACCCGAGTGTAACAGTGCACGGTCATATTAAGCTTCCCTCCCCTAGTACAGAAAGAAAAATATAGTGTTTGGATAAAATTATAATTTTTTTCGGAAGCTAGAGCCCTGGGTGGAGGTTCTGCTCATCGACCACCCGGTAAATCGGCTACTGATAAGACCTATGAAAAACGGCGTTCCTGTGTTCCATGTGCACCGCGAAATAAAACATTTCTTACGGGACATTTTTTGGCGAATATTATTTAATTTGTTTTGCAAGAAGCGGGAGTATAAAATAACTTTTCCCTGGCTGCATAATATACCACACTCCATCACTGTAGCTAAATGTTATTAAACTCAACCTTCGCTTCTACTGAACACTACGTCACACATACACACTCCATTACCCTAATCCCTGGCTCCCACCCTGAAGAACACTTTCTTAAACCCTGCCTTGGTATCCTCACTCCTATTCCACCAACCTCTAAAAACCCCTATGCAATAATATTCTTCTCCAACGAAGTTCCAATTCCCTCTAACTGAATTTCAACCCCCATTCTATTTCACCACAAGCTCCACCCCCACTTCAGTTCAATTCCACTTCATTACTACTTCAGCAACAAGGCAAACTCAACCGAGTAGCAATCCCAATTCTAACCAGATCCTAATCGAAGTACTTTTAATTCAATTCTTCATCCGTTCTGTACACCCTTGTAAAGGCCCCAGCACCGGTACAAGGTAGTTCCTTCGTATCATGTACTTAGTGCCCTCGCAAATTCCAATTACGCGTGACAACGCTGGCCAAGATTCGACCAGGGTGTCCAGCACTCGGCCTGGTGAAAAGAGGGGCAATCCCGTTGATGGGAAGGGCGAGGGTCTTCGTCGGAACGTCATCGGTATCATGGACGCAGAGGTGTCCCGATCCTGAACCCATTATCGCGACCAGAAGCTATGATACATGGTAGCTTGTAAACTTGTTCCAACGAGGGCTGACTGTCACGCTGCTGAGGATCTGCTACCGCTCGACACGCTCGACGTGGACGCCATTGGCGCTGTCGTCGCTGCTCGATGCTTTAATGATTTACAGCGGTGACAGGGTGACGCGTGTTTTGCTCTAACTGGGTTTCCGTGTTTCCAAATAGAAGTTGGAGCTGGTCAGCAGGAGGTCCTTCTCGACGTGTTTCGTTTCTACCTATTTTCTGACTCCTCATCAGTTTATTATACCTCTACTTTTTTCCTTTCTTTTACCACTGTTAAATATAAAGTACTGTTACATTCTTAAGCCTACACCCACCCAAATACCTCAAAAGTTTCCAGAAAGTCGTAAAGTATTGAATACCAACACCTCCCATCTGTTTTCATGGCATAAACGTTGGCTGAAAACGCAAAATGCTTCAAGATATTGCATCGGGACGACCAAAAGTGGACCACGATCGTAAATTGCCCCGTGTCTCCCGAAACAGCGTTCAGCTGTGCACAAGTGGCCAGTAGACGTTCTTGACGCGTTTCAAATTTCGCGCCCGCGCGTCTCGGGAGCACGCGTGACAGGGCGATAAAATGAATGTCGTAACGCGGCAATAAACTGGTCACGTAGCTGAACGGAAACGCGTAACAGCCAGCCCGACATTTGTTTCGCCGTCGAACGGGAGGGGGGGGGGGGGGGGGGGGGTGGTGGTAACGCGATCAAATTTGCATACCACGCGATAGCCGTCCTCGAGATTCTGCGTACGTGCGCCCCTGGCGGATGGTTTCAACGCTGTACGACCCAGGTCGTTTGAAATTTCTGTTACTAAGTTTTTTTTTTTTAATATCTACCAGAGAAGCTTTATTAATAATAGATTGTAATTTGAGGAATGTTTTCTTGTAACGAGTGGTTCCTGGCTTCCAAAGGGTTTATCGTCACTTTTCTTGGAAATTAATTGCTGTTCATTCAATTCTACTGATTGTGAGAGTTAAGCAAGCTTATTAGCATTAAAAGGGGACTCTGGTGTAACTGTACGTTTTTCAACGCCATCTTCGGGAATTTATTTAACAAATACTATAAGTTTATACTGTCTGGCGTTTTGCCTGCATATTACGGTAGGTTTGAAGTAATACTCAGAATTTTTGAGCGTTTTTATCGCACGTTTTAAACTCACTGGGAATAATAAATAAAAATTCGAATTGAGGAAAAATATGAAAATCTTTGCAACCATTTAGATACCCCTTTTAAAACCATGAATTTAAGACGACTCGGTCAGCCGGTGTAGCCTTCAATTGCCAATGGTTTGCCCGACAAATTCAACTGTGATTCTAGGTCACAGTAGTTCAGAGTACTCCATCACGACGAACACGTACGATTAATTATCCGTCCATGAGAGTTTCGCCTTGTCGTGCGTAAAATTAAACGGAGGCAGAGACCCAGTCTCCGCTGGCTTTAAAGTGGATAACGCCGCAAGTGGTAGACGCACCGCTTTCGACGTCCGTCTGACCATCACGGTCCGTTGCTACTTCGCAGGAAGTTCAGCCGTCTCGCTATTCGGTCTCTTGTTTTTTCCTTTCCGACCATACGATCTCTACGTAGATTGGAGAGAGGCTTTCGTTCTTCTTCCTGGCCCCAGAAATTATCACGTTTCCAGCGTAACTATTAGCACCCTCGTCGTGTTATTAATTGTGTTAAGACACGATGCACTGTTTAGGATAAATAGTTAGCTTCTTGGTAAAATTGATGACGTCCATATTTCTTCATTTCTAGTAAATGCGAATTTAAAGTTCAATCTATCACGACTGTTAGTGTTAAGTGGTTAGGTTAATAACAGTTGACACTTGGGTCTCGCCTTCTGCACTCTGCTTCTACTTTTACATTTACTATATAATTTCTAACTCTACTATTTTTCTCTTTCTTGTTTTCCTATATGTATTTGTTTTTTTATCTTCTTGTTATTTTCGTAATGTTTACTGATGCAATATATTATTCTTATTATTATTACAAAAAATCAGAGAATAATTTAAAGCTATTGCAAAATATATAAGTTTCTCCCTATATGAATTTTTATTAATCTATTGTAGAAAACTTAGAAAGTAATTGCTTCCACTAATCTTTAAGAATTTTAGGATGAAATGATGGACTTGGTCAGTTTTCCTAACAAGCCAATGATATTTAATACAGGACGTAGTAAATATTAATTTGCTTTTTTTTAAATGAGCAAATTTTGAAAATTGTATGCACAGTGAAACGAATTAGATATTGTGTTGCAATGCTCGGAGCTCCTACGTTCGAGAACTAATGGAATAAACTGATTGCGAGTAAATTTAATGTATAAAAGGGGTAGGGATTAAAACGAAGGCAGAATTAATCTTTGAGAAGAAACGTAATCAAATTATTACAAAAGTTACTTTTTCACATCTCGAATCTGTTCAATATTAAAATATATCTTTAACGACATATGTTACTGGTATTACATATAATCACATAGTTTTACAGAGAAAGTAGATAATTCTTCGTAAATCTAATTTCAAATTGTTTGTTTATCAAATTTTCCATTTCATCATCACGTTCTTCGTTAATATCCACAAAAATAAATGAAGCACACTCCGCCTCTTCAAATGAAATGCATTGCTTAAATATATGATAAGTACAGGACTGCCAACTACAAATGAAGTGTTCAATATTTTCAACCCCCCGGCGCGCCATGCAAGTCAAATACTTGAGGAAACTCAAACTCCACTCAGCTCACTCCTCTCAGCTTAATATTCCATTTAGTTCGCAAATGCAGAAATCTTCCAACTCTACCCTAAAATCAAATAACAATCTCCAAATACAAATAAATCTCCAAAAAATATTTTAACCAGCGTACAAACAAGCGAAGGCCCCCTGAACCGATAAGAACAGCAATTTCCATCAATTTACCAGCGAATAACGGGACGGGTCGAGCAAAAAGGAATTACGCACTGTGGAGCAGAGTGTCGCGGGACGTTTAATTGAAATAGAAGTGTGGAGGAGGGGCAGCGAATAAAAAACCTACAAAGAAAGAAAGGAAGGAAGGAAGGAAAACGAAAGAAGGACGACTGGTCTCTTTGCGCCTCTCGTGGCCACTGGCTGCAACCTGTTGAATACGAAATCAGTCGCCAAGAGACGGGGGGGGGGGGGGCAGAGAGAGCGAGAGAGAGCACAGCGGTCCTCGATAACCTCGAAAATTCTCGTGAAACTCGTCTTGAAATTAATTTCCGACTTTTCCCAATTAATTTTCCACAAAATTTGTAACAATTTCGAAAATAAAAAATAATTGACACCATGGGGATAAAGTAACAAACGGTTGCTAACGCTGGCTTGCGACTCGAGAAAAATCACAGAAACTCAGAAAAATAAAATACCTAAAAATATTTTTATTTATACTCCTCTAAGCGAAACGGCAATTTCATATGAACCAACCTAATAATTAGTTGGGAAGGAACACCATCGGTTAAATCACACGGCGTGAAATTATGTTGAGAAGATTTCGGTTGGGCCTTGGAACAAGAATTGCAACCGAGTCGCAAAGCGGACTTCGAAAGCGAGGGCAAGGGCAGCCAGTTTGTTTCTTCTGCCTGAGAAATCAACTTCGGCTGTGGCCAGACTTTCTGCGCCGAGGACAAACTCAATTTTCACCAGTCGATTTCATTTTTCCAGCCTTTTGGCACGAGAGAAAGTGACAGATGAAATCGAGAGTAGTGCAGTGTCTGACACTTTCTGCAGCAGGAGGCTTCGTATTATTAATATTGAATTTTTATTATTATTAATATTAGTAGATGACACTAAAATTATTTTCAACAAGGGACAAATATCTGCTGTTAATATAAATACACAATTTATTAACGTAAATTTAGTATTTTTATCTTCCGAGACTTAAAGGTTCCACTTTGATACTATTTTTTTTAATTTTCATTGATCTGGTCAATTGAGGACCTTGCAGCAGGAGGGGTACAACTCCATTTTTCACTGTTTTAAGTTATGGCGCGTAATACTGCAAATTTTAATAATAAAAGTATTGCAAATTCTAAAACTGTTTTGGGCAGCTCCACAGACTTGAAAAATTCACCAAAAATAGAAATAAAAACGTATCAACTCAATAACTAGTACTTATTGTGTGAAAATGTATTTTATTCAATTAGTGTTCTCTTTTTAATATTAAGTCAAAGCAATCATTTTATATATAGTTTTTATAGTTTTACTCGACGTTGGTAAAGATCTAATTTTTCAATTACAGTTTCCGATACGTCATCCAACATTTTTCTCCCTCAAAATATAAGAGAACTCAAATTCATCGTCCAAATAATAACCATCACAATCGTTTTCTACATAAAAACTTCATACATGCTCCCCAAATTAATCGCACCAGGTGAAATAATTTGCCTCATTCACGCTACAATGGAGGGGTCGAAGAATGGTGATGCCCTGATAAAAAAAAAAGCGGGGGAGGGAGCCTTGACTTTAAAAAGTTGCAGATTTATGGTTCGTTTCAAGAACCGTGACGTTGTTTTATCGTTAAAAAATACTTCAACCCGCGAAGGTGAACACAATTCGCGACAAAGGAATGCGATAAAAAGGGGGCGGTTTCGATGTGAAAAGTTCCGCGGAGTTTTGTCGGCGAAAAAAGCTCGCGTGCCAGTCGATCGCCAACATCTGTCTTTTTAATTGTCAGCCAGAAGTTATTTACAGTCTTTAAAACGGACAAATGCTTGGCCGCCATGCTAAGAAATTCATTGGTCGAGGTCACGAAGCATCGATGCACGCTAAAATTATTGGAGAAACGTGTAAACTGAAATAAAAGTAACAATGTTTAATTTCTGTAAATCTGTTTTGTTCGACGAAATCCTGAACCTCCCCAGAAAGACCGAAAACGCATAAAAGAATAATAAATTGCAGGAGTGAATCTACAGCACAGGAATTGAGAAATAAAAGTTCGCCGAAACCTTCGAAATACGAGGGAGTGACAGCGGAGCGCGAGGAGGAAGAACATGCGCGTTTTAAAACAGAAGGGGAAGCCACAGAGATGGGTGGAGGGGTGGCAAGCCAAGGAGAGGGGAGCGAGGGAGAGTGCAACGACCAACTGCAGACTGCTGTGCAACGTTGCACACGGAGGAGAAACGTTACGGTGGGGTGAATCTCTGTGCATTCCTCTGCTTCAAGGTTGAGGTCAAGGCACACCTAAGTATCCGTTCTCGGTCTAGGAATTCGACGAGTTACTACCATGCGATCCCATGTATAATCTTCCTAAGACTGAAGCATATTTTGGCTCGTAGATTTTTCGACACAGTGTGATGCAATTTCGGCCACCTTCGTTCCTGAAACTGACAACTAACCGAGATGTCAGGTAGTACTTAATGGAATGGTTAAGGGGTTAGACTACTGTAACGGCCCGAAAAAGTAGGTAGATAATTTTGGCATCTTTTGAAGCATTAAAAAATTAAAAAAATACATATAGATATATATCACGAGGTGGCTCCGAACTGACGGTCTATTTTGACTATCTATTTTCGATTATCTAAATCGATTTGCTGCGAATCAAAAACAACCGTAAAAATACTAATATCATGCCCCCCACCCCCCTCCGGCAAGTTCCATGGATGAGTGGACGTCGAGATGCGATCTGAATCGGCAACGCAGAACGAATTTCACGAATAAGTTTCTTTTATGGCGGAGAAATATTCGTATCTATAAAACAGGGGCGCAAGGAAGCGCAGGGGAGGTCGCGAGACAGTTGGTAAGATAGGCAGTGCATGCAATCCCGAATCGGTCAGACGCGCGTCGAATCGGACGTCGCGAGATTTACTGCCGCCTCTTTATTGCTGTATCTATTGAGATCGTGGATTATCGGCGAGCGCATTCGCGGGAAATGCGAAAATGTAACGGCTGCGTGGGAGGGGCGAAGGGAAAGTAAAATTTCGTTTCGCCTTACAGGCATTATAATTTGTCTCTCAATTATCAAAAAATAATGAAAAGAAAAGTGATAAGTTTAATTGTATCATTTGCCTGTTAAAGTGGAGAAACTTTCCCTGAAATTTCTTTCTTCGAGTTAATAAACAAGCAAAAGTCAGAAACCCATTCAAAGCTACTCTTTATGATACATAAATTCAATTATTTTTCGTTATCGAAAATTTAGAAATTCCACGACAATGAAGTATGGAAGTATATTTGCAAGAAGAAAGCAGAATAATTCACGTAAAATTATTATTTCAGCTTTCACTTTTTCAAGAAAAAATTATCGATGCGCCAGAGATACCTCCCTTTCAAACCTCTTCTACATGGAAACCACCCCAATGACTGAAACAGCTAAACTACCACCGTCGAAACGATTTAAAACGGGAAGGGAATATCAATCGAATCCACCACAAAACTTTCGTGACATTTCTTTCTCCGGGGAAGGAGCTTTCACTCGGCCGAAATAACTTGATTTCTTACGGCGAACTTCTCCGTCTTCGAATGGAGCGTCTTGAATCTATTCAGCGAACGAAGAATCCCCTATTTCCGCCCAACGAACACCACTTCGTGACGTATCAACCCCAGTTCAACGCAAACAGAGTTTCCGCAAAGGAAATTAAAATTTACCATTACAATTTACCGTAGGGAACTTTACGGGGGCCGTGTGATGCCATTTGCTAAAAGACAGGGTAAAAAAATCGGTCAATTACCAACAATTAGTTTTATAATCGAGAAATTGTTAACACGTTAAGCGCCACGTCAGTCACCGGTGACTGACAGTACAAAATACGTTAAGCGCCACGTCAGTCACTGACTGAATATAAACGTAAAGCATTTCAAAAATGTTTGTATCACTTTGTTGCAACCAACATGGATCTCCGGCCGCCAGCATATCGGTGAATGCGGAGACCGTGGGCCAAACGGAAAGGAAGACAAAATCGGCGTGGCGCTTAACGTGTTAACGAAGCTTTACTAATAGTTATTCATAAATGGAAAAAAGTCTCCGTTATTTTGGAGAAAGTATTGGATATGAATTTTCTTTATTTAAACGTCTGAAAGTTTTAAATTGG
Organism: Andrena camellia; assembly: GCA_029448645.1. Lineage (NCBI taxonomy): Eukaryota > Metazoa > Arthropoda > Insecta > Hymenoptera > Andrenidae > Andrena > Andrena camellia. Next base: position 700,001 of record CM055681.1, on the reverse strand, counting down.
TTTTTCAACAATCTCACAGTGTATTATTATTTTTGTATATACACATACTCCTTTAATAATTATGAATTCAATAATCAATTTCAAATTATGAAGTAAAGAATTCTGGTTCCGGAATGCTGAACGAAATAATTTCTGCTTCTAGAAGGGAGGAGGGGAAAGATTCAAGGGTAAAAATGCTTCCCGACGGCGGAGTTAGGTGAAAAGCATCGACCCTAAGCAAATGCAGGGTTACCGTCCAGACATTTCAGCCCGGGTGGAAGAAAGTAGAAAGAATAATAAAAGCCTAAGGACGCGGCGGAGAGCAGTAAAAGATGGCTCCCTCGCAGAGGTGCGAAGGCAAAGGGAGAAATAATTTAAATCAAAGGCGGGGGAGTTACGTGTGTCGAGGCGACGAGCCTGAGCCGTATAACCTTTTAGTGTCAAGAAATTGCGAGCCCTAGAATCCGCAGCGAGAGCTCACTTCGACACACAAAATGGCGTAAGTCACCTTTTTCGGTACTCATAGCGTACAAGGGTGAAGTTACAGAGCCAACTTACTCTCACTGAATTCCTATTTTCTGCATAAATTCTGGTTAAGGTTCTAATTATGAGAGGCTTTTACGATTTTCAAGGGATTTAAATGTGCTGATGGTAAATAATTAAAAAAAGGTACTTACAATTAGTACCAAGAATAACGCATCTCGCTTTACAGCAGCATTCTGCCTTCGGGCATTCAAGACAAATGGAATACGTGTGTAGTTATACCAAACACAATCACGCAACTGGATTTCATACCACACATGTAAAGTTTGCTTGGTGTAAATATAGGAAACTTGTTAATCAAAGCTCAACGCAAACACCACTTCCGCAATACGTTCTTCAATTCCTACTGTGATATTAATTTCTCGTGGCTGGAAACGTACATGTCACGAAATAAGACCAATTCACATCTTATTTACAATTCTATGTTTAACAACATTACCTTCGTCATTTAAAAATATCGAAGTTTTGCAAAAGCATTATTTCGAATCCACAAAAATTGTATACCCCCCAAAATTAATAATTATTAAATGCATAAAAATTATTAAATGAATACGAAGTAATATTGTATATTATTTCACTCGAATATTCAAAGTCAACCCCTTCAAAGGAGAAAATCGATGTGTTATCTAGGATTTTTAATCGACTTTGAAGGCTGCTCAAAAGAGTTTACAGTGCACCAAAAAAGAAGACAAATTTCTGTACCTTTTTACTACTTGTACTAAACTAGAACTTCCGTTCAATTCACTTACTCACAGCACGAGTTTTGCACTTCTGTAATGTTGGCTGCTTTACATTTTCCAACGAAGACGATACAACGTTAGTTACGAAAATTCCTTACCTGCAACAAAAAGAATGAAATAATGAAGTATGATATGATTGTTCGAAATTTACTATAAGGATTCATGAAAACCGATTTTCCAAATATTGAACTAATCAGACTTACCACTTATTACACATTGCGATTTCAGGGCATTCAATTTCATATTTACTTAATTATATTATAGACCCCCGTAAGTGTCTCTTGAATCTAAATATACAAGAAAACCTACACGACAAAATTTTACACTGCCAGAAAATGTGTCCGTTTACTTTCTATACACCGGTGAAACACTGCCGCTCCATTACGATCGCGAGCGAGCATTCGCGTCCGTTGTTCCGTTTAAGGCCTCGATAATACCGCAGGAATGGAAACGGACTTTTATCGGACGAACAGGGGAAGAGGGAGAGGGAGAAAGAGAGACATCGACGCTTCCTCTCAAGTTCACCGTTTTAAAACTTCCCAAGCACGCTCGAGCACGAGTTGAGAAGATTGAAAATCTCGTTGAAAGGGATGTCTGCGATAACTGCGACAGAAGTTTCGAAAAATTACATCCTGAATACACTTGTCCCTTAGGTCCCTGGGAAATCTTTTCCTCGAAATGCTTCGCTGACATGTAGTCAACCGATTGACTTCGTGAAGCAATCACAGTGGAGCGAAATATATTAATAGATTTAGGGAAGTCGGAAAAATGTAAGTGATGTTCGATTCACTAATGAATATTGTTAAATGATCTTCTGTTTATGGAATGATGATTATGAAGTTAAGATTCTGGAAGAAAACATCTATTTAATAGTTTTTTCATTAAATCTCTGTAGAATTTGAAAATATCATTTAAGATGTCTCCAATTGAAATATATAAATTTCTCACGCGAGAAGAAATCGAAAAGTCTTACTATTTTATGATATCAAGCCTTGTTTCTGAGATATAAGCGATTAAAGTTTCCAGGTGGACGATTTCTGGTATCCGCCATTTAAATGTCAAGTATTCAGGCGCGTGCGGGTCCTCAGGCTCACATGTTTTATTATTAATACAAAATATGTATTCCAATAATTACAGGATGCAAAATAATAGTGAATTGTAATTTTTCTTTTAAAAATAAGCTTGTGTCTTTTGGCTTGCACAACAATTTTGAAGCATCCTGTACATGTTCTGCGAGATTTGAAGCCTATTGAGTCTCGACGCTTTAAATTTAAAATTTGAAATACTTTTAACTGAATAAAAATTAATATTTTCGATAATCCAAAATTTATCCTTCGAACAGTTATAATAAACCTTTTATTCACAATTATGAGTAAACTAACGAATGATTCAGCAACGACAGGTTATGTGAAATAGACGAATAGAATGTCAGTACACTTGCCTTCAAATATTTCGCGTGGCGAACGTTCAAAACTCCCGAAAGTACACACAAGATAATTGAAAATTCATAACCTTTCTCATACAGTGATCTCCTACCGATCATTTATTCATAAATTTCACGGCGGGAACATGTCGGATGACGTGGTAGAGGCGCGATATCGCTCGACTACTACGTCAAGGGAAAAAAAGACAAAGTGATTTTTTTGAAGGAACTTGTAGTAGCGTTTCTTATCGACTATTTCATTATTCATAAGCTGGCGCGAGGAAACGAGAGTCAGGAGCAGTTGACGTATAAATACGTCAGGAGAGGGAAGAATGAGCAGACCAATTTCACAATTTGCGACGATTTCTGTTCAGCCATTATAATAAATTGCAAACGTCCTATTTACTTTTGCGTTTCACGTAACGAACTCAAAATACGCTGAAAGGAACAAGAGTAGAAAATATTTCTTCTAAACTTTTAGTCCTTGGCCAACAATAAGAAATGTAAAGATCTCATGTTTGGAATGTCTTAAGTCGTGGAATACACGTAAAACCACGTTTCCACATGTAAAATATACGACAACATTAACCACAATTAAAGCCACATTCTAATGTGTCACATCCACAACGTGGAATATACGTGAAGCCACGCTTTCTCGTGTGAAATTTATGACGTAAAATATACTTAACACCGCGTTCCCACGTGTAAAATTCTTGCGAATTATTAAGCGCACCAAAATCCCCAGATATCACCGCCTAACGAACTAAAAATTCTAGCTCAAATCTCGCGCAGCTGTAACTATCCTAAACAAACTTCTAATCGTGTTAAATTTGATCGATCCTCCCACTGAAAATAATTTACAGTGTCCATGGTATTCGAGGGTCTAACTCCATCGACATGGGGTCGAGGCTCCCTACTAGCTCCAAAACGTGTCCCGCTTTTCCACCGATATCCTTCTTCCGCTCGCGTGAGCTTCGCCCGCCGGTGGAGAATCGTTCGACCGAATAAAACGAACCGTTCCACGCCTCTCAGACGACGAGCGCGACGGAAGGAACGACGTCGGCGCTAAGGGCTTTCGCCTGTTCCTCCGCTGTCATATTACTTTGACAGTCCACAGGCTGGGGTGTCATCGTAGATACCGTGGCTCACGAAAATCCCTCTGTTTTTTGCTGTTCGCGTGTTTATGCTCTGCAGAGTCTCCTTCTATTTCGTTGGAAGACCGTGGGTGGGTTACTGCGACCGAACTTCATGAAGCGTGTAGGAAATTTTTTGAGACTTTCGTTATTTTCTTAATCCTTAGGGGAAAGGTGGTGGCAAGATTGCTACGTTTTTTTTTATATTATTAAGTTAGGATTATATTCTGAAATATCTATTTGGAATGTGTTTTCTTTACCTTATTAAATTTACCGTACCTTATATGGGGGGGGGGGAGGTCGTTTATTCTTTAAATAAATTTTTAAGAAGAAAAGTTGTAAGTAGAAAGAAGAAAAGAATTTTATTGTTCAGTTTTATTTTCTTCTTACAACGCCCCTTCTTTGAGAGGTTCTTGGGCTCCTTGGCCCCCCTCTGGGTGCGCCACTGGGTTGCAGGTTATTTGAATATTAACGGGGGATCGCCGTTGGTTGCCTAGCATCCAATAGCAACGCTGGGAGATTAGATCATCGCTATCCCAAGAGCACTTGCGCAGTGGGACGTTCCTAGCGCATGCGCATTGGAGACGTCACTATTGCTCATTCCATTTGAATCGATTGTTTCCCTCTGACGTAATGCTTGCAAATTTTTATATAAAAATTAGAAGCAGTTGATTATCTGCTCCCCCCCCCCCCCCCCACACGCACACACAATTAGACCCTAAAATCGTGAAAAATTTCAATTCCTGTCAACATATTCACCAGCTACAAACAAATAGGTAATTAAAATTCCTCCCTAAAATTCCAATAATACCTACGAAACCCATCTAACAAAAAACACCCCCCTATAAACTACCCTCAACCAACCCAGCAGCTCCAAGAGTCCTAGAAATCAGGTCGCTGCCGAATGTTTATTCGATCACATCCGTGCAAAAAATATTCCTCCCACCGAAATCAACTTTTTTTTTCCGGGCGCGTACGTTCCCTAGGGCAGGGCGGAGGGTGCATAAACATACTTATCGCTCGCGAGATTTAGAACGCGCCTGGGAATCCATGGTTCAGGTGAGGTTGCAAGGAATGCAGACACACCGGCGTAACATGAATATCTCAGCCAGCTTATTTACATACCTCTTCCACGAATATTCACCAATAGAGTGCTCGATGGGATTGAACGAAGTTATGACTACCATTGGTTTCAAATTCCACCAGGATCTGCACCCCTCACAATTTTTTATTGATAATTACTTTCACGCTTCTTCGATCCAATAAAATTCCAATTTAAAATAAAACGAGATTTCATTGAGTTCCATTGTAACGTTTTAAATAGTTATTTTTATAGTTGTTGGAGTATGGATTAAATTCCGTTAATTGTTGTTTAATACAGGGGTAGGTATGTCTATTCAATCATCAAGCGATTTTAAGTATAGTCGAGCCATTCCTAGGTATAACTATAGCTACCGTAAGCATCAAGGGTGAATCAACATATGGGGGTTGTTGCACACGTTGTAGCTTCCCAGTCGGTGCAGACACGCACCGGATTTATTGACGGGAAAATATTTTGTGCCATTATGAACATCGTGCTTCCAAGGATTTCTGTAGGAGTTTGAATAGCGCTCGCCCAAAGCGGATCCCCTTTGGCTGGGGGAATAATCATTTCAAAGCGTTTAAAGTAGGAATGGGATATAGATAGAAAGCGACGGGGACGAAATTTCGTTCAACTGAAAGGCGAAATTAATAAACTGCACTTTGATCGATATTCTATAGCTATTTAGTTTGAAACGGTCAAAACGGTAATGATATATGTAGATACAATGAATAGACTAGGAAAATTCACTAGTAGAATTTTTTGTAAGTGCAAAAAAATTGATTTTAACATGCTCGATTTTTGAATAATTGAAATCAAAGTAACTATTTAGATTGAATGGAGTTAAATAGTTTCAAAAGATTCAAGTGAAGGAAGCAATGTTTAAATAAGGTATTGATTATTGAGTAATGTGGAATCCGTTAACCGAATTCAAGGGCTGAGGGTACCTTTAAAATATTAATTAGCTACAAAAATGTTGAATATAGGGCATCAGCATTATGAAAACCTTATTTGCCATATTGGAAACCACACTCCTGTGGTTATTCGTATAAAAGCTGCTATGCACCATTTTCCTTGCAAAAAAGGGTCTAAACATATTTATATAATAATTGTCAGAAATTGAGAAAAGTTTCAAAATTTTGATAAAGTATCCAATTTTAAATATGTCCAGAAGTTCTTTTTTAAAGTGTCAGTAAGGCTAAATTAAAAACTATTGAATACTTAATTTTATCCGAACAATTTTCAGAAATGTCAGTGCAGAATTCCCCCCAAATTTCTAAAAACTTTAAAGTAGACAGCTATCAAGAGAAGTCTTGGAAAACTAAGGACGTTGAAGAAAACCTCTAAGCTATCTTCTTAAAAAAAAAAGGAGAGACGGAGATTAAATATGTCCAAAATTTGTTCAAAAAACCTAATACGATACTGATTGAAGATAATCTCTCGAAACGAAGTATATCCGGTTGATGACAACCCTGTAAAGTCGAAATATATTCAAAAGTCTGCTCACTAAACAAAATCAAGATACAACAATGAAAGCCATTTGTAAGATATTAAACATGTCCAAAAATGTAGCCCATGGGTTCAACATCTACAGTTTCCACGCAGAAAGAAGTCCACTTACATTTCTAAAAATAATTTCTAACATGTCAAACATGTCCAAAAAAATACAAAACCCGTTCGAGACAAATGTAAAAGTTATACTCCACTCGACTCAACATGTCCCCAACTCTCTCCACAGAACAAAATCGCGATACAATTATGGAAGTACCTTCCCGCAGCTGAAACATGCCCAAAACTTGCTCTACGAAGCTCATCCGAGACGAGATTGAAAATAATTCCTCGCGAGGCCAAACACGTCGCTGGTTTTTCCCGCAGCGTGCGCGCAATAAAGCGGCCCGCCTGGGCTGCGTTTGACTAAGCAAGTATCATGTCGCGGAATAATTAAATGCCAGCCGGAGAACTCGTGCATTAAGTAGACTTAGCAGGTTACTTTGCCCTTCCCTTACACGTCTTAATAATCTTTCCAAGATTTGCCGGGGAACGCGGAAAGCCCGATGAAAGGGATGAAAGGCGGCTGTCGGTCGCTTTTCCAGCCCCGTCATATTGCGGATTCGTGCGAGGAGAGCAAGCATAATTCTCCTTAGCCGTCGCCGACAGCCAGGTGAGAAATAGGAAGAGAGTGGATCCTGCTTTTGCCCTTTAATCTGCGGGGTACCCCATCTGCATGGGCAGATTCCGTTTGCTGGCTATAAAGAAGAAACACGGGGGTCGCCGATGCAAGAACTCGCACCAGTTTTTACCCCTGATCTCCTCCACTCGAGATTGGAGATCCCATCGTGCTCTTTTATTCTTCTTCTTTTTTAAAGGTGGACTTGGAACATCGAACGCGGTGGGAGGATTGAAAGCGACGGCCTCGCGCGAAATTCTAGGAACTTCTGGGAAAAATTGTTTTGAAGGATCGAAGCCACTTTCCGCAATGTCTTCTGCGCGATAGATGCACACCGGGAATTATATCCAGGGAACTGTTCGAACTGCATGACAGGAGATTTCTTAAGATGACTCTTATTTGGACGTGATTATGCTTAACCCTTCGACGGTTTAATAAATTTTCAAGTTTCGCTTCAAAAAATGTATATTTTTTATGTTCTAAAATATTTCCGATTATGATAAAAATGGTAATTTCTTTTATTCGGCCTGTGGAAAGGGTTAAGGAACATTCTGATTTTGTACTGCAAATGTTTCTGAAGTGCTGTTGTGAAATCGTGTAGTTTAAGTTGAAGTCCTTTTTCGACTGTTCAACGTCAATTTAGAATTTTATTTAAACATTTTTTTAATCAATATTCTGGTAAATCGTTTTGGAAGTCTAGATTTAAAACATGGTCCTGTGGCTAGAAACCATGAATTTGGAATTTTTATGGTAGACAGCTCCGAGATTGAAAAGTTTTTAAAATCGAAGTCCTCGTTCCACTGCTGAATTGCCAAATTAAATTTTTAGCTTCTAGATTCAACTCTAGCTTCAAATAAAAATTTGATATATAGAATTTTTTAACATCGCAGGTTTTAAATCTCCAGTGACGAACCAAAACTTTGAATTCGTAATTTCTTTTTCAAATCGAAGCTCCAGGATTAGAATTTTCTGAAAATTGTAACTAATGGCGTAACATCATTCTCAGATATTAAAATTTTAGCGTGAAGGTGATCTAAATTCTTGGTTTCATCATTTTATAAATCAAAACTCTAGATTCAGCTGTTTTTATTATTTAAATATTTTCGCAAACAAAATTTTAGTTTCAAATCACAAATAAAAGTCAAAATGAAAATAAAATCACCTGATAATGGCAAACGAAGGAAACAATTTCAGAATTTTGAGAAAAGTCCCTTTTGGCACCGAACCTTTTTGCCAACAGGCAGCGTCACCAGAGTAAGGAGCTAATCACAGAGAGATTAAAATCACAGGGTACTCCGCAAGACGTGAAAATTGAATGCGGCCGAGCGGTGCATCAACCGTATTCATTATGAAACGAACCTGCCCCTCTGTTTATGATGGTAAATCTGGTCTGGCAAAACCCGTTTCCCTGGAACGTTCAACGCGAAACAACGCGAATTATCGCGTGCAATATTAAGGGGTGGAAATTGACAGTGACAGGAGCAGCAATCCAGCTAATTTTTAATCAGACGATTTACGGTGAAAGCACTAAAACACCTTTACGACTTTGCCAAAACGATTATCTATATTATCAAAGAAATATTTTATGTCTGTAAATGGACGTGTCATTAAAGGGCCACCGCCATTTTTTTTTTATTGAAAGCTCTTGTGAAAATGCCACTTTTGACTTAAAAATCGAATGAAAACAACTTTAGAAATATTCTGATATGTTGTAATTTTGAGCATAAGAATAAAAGAAACTTGTAGCAAATTTTGAATTTAGGTGGAAAACGGAAGGAAGAAGCTAATTGTTCAGAAATGTGATAAACGAAGAATTGTAAACACAAATCAGAAACCTTGCTATTAAGTTTACAATTTAGTTTCAATAGTGCGATCCTTCTCGTCCCCACGAGAAATGAGCAATAGCAGCGCGAGAACAGTTCGCGAAACCGAAAACGGCGTCTTCGAGAAAGGGGGTCGCGCGCGCCAGGCGTATTTCCAAGCGAATTTGCCCCGAAGTCGAGGAATTAGGCAAGCTGTCACGCTTTGAATCCACCAAGCCAGATTGAATCTAGAACGCTTATCAGGGACTTCCACTATTCCGTGATCTAAAGATTCTGGCAATTAGTAGCGGGAGATTCTAAGCGAGAGTAGGAGTTAGAAAGGGGGACAGCGAGATTCTGAATTCGAATGTCATCGTCACGGTGGCAGAGTGACAAGTTCGAGTTATCAGGATTCCAAACGTGCCACCTGTTTTCCTGCAATGCTAGTTTCGATTTTCCGAGAATTAGTTGCCAGCTGGAGTAACACGAATCTGAATACCGAAATTTCTGGATGATAGTACAAAATTCTCAGAGTTCCATTGACACCTTTATTTTGGAAAAAGTGTTGAAGTTAGAAGGAAGCTAGAAACAACCATCTATTTAAAAAAAAATTCTCAAGAAATATATTTCACCCCCTCAGAGTGAATTTGGGCAGTAAAACAAAGCATAACATATATCTACGTATCCCCGAAGTTTCATAATTTTTTTAATTTCCGGGGTGCGGATCTCCCCTTGTAAGTTTTATTTAAAAAAGTAAAGAAATCTGAAAAGAATTGAAAAGCTTCGAAAAATCCGAATAATTATAAATAAAATTCGGAATAATTAGAAATTGAGTAAACCCTTTGTGCGAAGTCAAATTGAAGTGAAGACTCATGAAATGAAAATGAAAAATTCTCAAACCTACGAAATCTGTAAAGATTACTCTAACGTAGCCTATTCAACTCTACTATAAAAGGAAAAGGTGTTACGAATATGTTATTCGGAATCCACTCAACTGATTTCGTCACGTCAACCGATTAATGACTCACGACGCTCGGTTTGTAAAAATTTCTCCCCTGGAAGTTGCATCGGTTTTCATAGAAATCTCGGATGCAATTGACCATCCAGCGCGGCGCGTACGAGCAGAGGGGACGATTATGCGAGCGTGCGTCACACGAGATTCGATATTTCGTCCGCGCGGAACACGCAGCGTAGCATGTGCGGGGAACGGCACCTACGCTGGCTGGAGGCTCGGTGCGGCACGTTAATGACAGGAAACCAGCAATATGAACTTGACGGCTCGGTACCGCATCGTGTGCCACAGTAACGTACCGACAAACCGCAGGTGCCCCAACGACGCCGCTGCTGTTGCCTTCGTTCCTCTAGCTCTGTTACCCCCTCGGCTTGTAGCCGCTGCCAGGCCACCCACCCGCCCTCCTCATTATCTCTCGGGTTATGCACTCGGCTTGTACGAGCTCGGTATCCGCGAGGGAAGTCTCGTTAGGGGAGGATATTCTCAGTGAACGAGTTTCTGGATGGACGACGGATTCGTCAGACTGATTCTGACAGGCTTCCTTCGGTGACAGTCCCGGGTGACGGAAAGTGCAGGCTAAAGGTGGGCTTTCCTATACGCGAGTGGACGCAGCGTCAAGAATCTTAATGTCGATTTTCTTGGAAATGAAGCGCAATATCAAAAAAGTTTATTCCTTTTGCTCGACATATTTACTTGTTATAAGGCGAAAAGGAATAGTAACTTTTTTTTATATCGCGCTTCGTTTTCGAGAAAATCGACTTTGAAATTCTTCACGTTGTCTATCTCAAGGTCTTTGACGATCGCCGTGGTGATGGGAATTTTAACACGTTGCCTAGAGTTCTTTGTGCTTTATCGTTACCGTCGAATGGGGTAACTTTGATTACAAAAATAGATTTTAAAACAAATTCGTCCAGAATCTATTGTATAAAAGGTAAAAGAATTGATTTTAAGGGTACCGAAACAGTTAATAATACAAATGAAGCATTGTTAGTGGCAATAATGCAATCCAATAGGCTGTACTCGTCATATAAAGTAGGGGGAAAAAAATTCAATATGGGTTAGTCTGTTTTTGCTCTCACTGCTTCAAATATAGACACGTTTTGCATCATACTTCGAAACAAAAAAAGGTAGTATTTTGTTTACAGTTTACATCAGTAGTTTTAATTAAGCTATTATCACGAAACTATCACTGGGAAATTAATAACAATCCATCTACTTATGAACTATAATTTTCATTGACTTACCAATAAAAACAAGGTTCAAGAATTGGTAGATGAAAGTGGTTGGAAAATATCCGTATGCTTACCCGCAACAAAAAGTAGAAAACTGTTAGCATAAATCATCAAATTTTTTGAATCACTACTATGAATATATAGGTACAGTGACATATTTATCGGGCAGAAAGTACCTACATTTAATTTTCTTGTATATTTTAAATTCATTGTGCTACACATTATGCAAAATTCTGGGTAATTACCTAATTACACAAATAGTTTAAAAAAAAATCATTAAAACACCTTCACTCCAAATCAAATCTAAAATCACTCTAAAAGCTATAAATCTCCAGAATAATTCACCCCATAAAACTCCACCAGCGCATAAAATTTGCAAAAAAAAAGAAACTACATAAGTCACCCTCACACGCTAACGTTTCAAAAAAATTTACCTTCAACCCTTGCCACTGCTAAAAGTAAATCGCAACACACTATTTTACACTCGAGTCCTCTAATTCCATTTTTTCCTTCGCGCAACGAGTGCTGGAAAATCAGGGGTGAAGATTTCCGGAGGGTTGTCAAAGAACGAGACTAACGGTGGCGGAAGATTTCCTGAAAGGGAAGGCTAGTATCTCCCGTAATACGAATCTCTAAAGCTGAATGCCTCGTCAAGATGTCAGGCTATTGAGATGAGAATTTTCAGTCGCCGAAAGCTTTTAAATTCCGAGCGAAACCCTTCGTCGCGGGTTTGGAGGTTCCGAAACCAGCATGTCTACCAGAAATTCAATCTCTGTAAGTCGGGAAATCGCGATGCCAGGAGGATACAAAATGACAGGATGAAAAATTTCCCTGACCAAGAGCAGTTTGTCTCTGCTGGAGACAGGGGAACTGAGGGCGAGCCAGTCAAACTCTTACATCTTGCTTACTCCACGTTTGGGGATGCAACTGTCCAGTTCCTTCGGGATAGGATTCGAAGTACGCGAATAATTCAGTATTCGAATACGTTATAGGCAAACGAACGATATGAACGCTCCTCAAATATTGAAGTATTCAAATACTAAATTCGAATATTCGTTGACACTTCCAGTATTCAAACGTAATATTTAAAATTTATTCCATATATTCATTGTAATCCGCAAGGAACAATAAAAATGTTTATAAGTAATATATAATACGAATGTTACTCCATCGGATAATTTCTTAAAAGTCACAGCTATCCAAATGCCCATCAGCAACCTGTTTCATTAGTATCTACCTCTAGTAGGACTGCACCTTGCATTCTACCTGGGTTTATGGCAGCAGGAGCATTTGGGTATTTCCCTGTGTCCTCGAGGAAGAAATGTTCTACCTGAAGCACCGCTCCACCTGTTCTCACATCCTACTGTTCTCTGTATCTATGTTTAGACCGACCAATTTCGAGATCCAAGTTCCTATGCTCGGAAACGAGTATACAAGATTCACGCTAGAGCTGCAGATTTCGTAAGAAGAAAGGAAAATAAGAGGATGACATACCTAATAAGGTATGGAGGAACTTAATCATCGATATCAACACAGAACTCGCCCTGTGGCGCATTTTCTCTTTGCGCATGCGCATTAGACATTATAAAACTCCAAAGTTTAACAAATACTATTCGACAACAAGTTCAGCACTGTCAATCCCAATCAGAGAAAGTACAAAAGGATGCCAGTTTCGAAAATGTTTAATAGCGTTGTGTCGCTCACCCCCACATCCTCCACTCTTTGAGTAAACAAACGAATCGTTAAAGCAGCTAACGAACGCTTGAAAAATTCCTCGGGACCATATCCGGAGCTCATACATAAGCGCGCGAGGAAAAGGAAGCGAACGCAAGGGTTGCACGAGCCACGGCAAGGTGGCTAACGATAATTCCTATCCCAGCGTCACGTGCCGGCAATATAAATCACCCCCACCTAGGCGAGGCTCAGAACTCACTCCCACAATTACCTAATACGTCCGCTACGTTATCCCCAGACACCATCGGTGCAGACCACCCCCCTACTTCGGTCCCTTCGCCCTGGCAGCAGCCTTTCGCAGCCCCCGCCGCCACCAACTTACGTTCCAACGCCAATAATAGATCCAAGCGGGCTCCCATCTGACGAATCCCCCCTCCTAAAACACCGTATTTCTCATCGACGAGGCTCGACGCGAGAGAAGGGGACATTCGTCACGAAATCATTTCCTTGGCAGCACATGAAAGGGCTGGGGGTAGGGAATGGAATCGACGAAACAACAATGAGAGGAAATGGTTGGGGATTTTTTGTATGAAAGAGGGGGGGAGTGTGAAATTCTTTGTACACTTATTTTGGGAATTGATACGAAAATATGAAACATATAGGGAAACGGTTCATAAGTTGGTGGAGATTGTAAAAAGCAAAATGAAAATGCTTGATGCTGTTGTTGGACATGTAACACATTTTGAAGATATTTATGTTCAAAAGTGTTCTGCGAAATATTAGCAGAGAAAAAATTATTTTGAGTAAAATATTTGAAATCGACCATAGTTTACATCAAATTTGTAAAAAATAAGAATCTTTTAATTTTAAAGCAATTTTTCTTTCAGTTACAACTTTCAAGCTGTGAGGTTTATAATTAATATATTTTGTAAATTTCCTCTATGTGGAACATTATGTGATTACACAATATTAACAGCCATCAATGCTCCATTGTCACAAAAGTTAAAATTTGTTACGGGGTGTAGTAAGCCGTGTTATGATTGGAGAGCTCTATCATACCAGGCTATTGGCGTGAAACTATAAATTTTCAAGCAGAGCTGAGCAGCCATTCCTATGCAATCCCATAGAAACTCGCTTAATCGTTATTAATCTAAATCCTAGGATCTAGGCGTCTTACAGGGACATAAATTTCATCAACTTATGTAAACGTTACATCTTCATTTTAAAATGCCTATGAAAATTATGAAAATGGCGCCCTTAGGGAATCACTAGTGACGCCTGGCGGAGATTCGCCAGTGTAGCATACCTTAAGTCAACGCGTACGCTTGTATTTCAAAAATATTTGATTATTCGTTATAGGTACGATTAATTCAAAAAAAGATGTTTCTACATGCCAATTGCACACAGCGACAATTAATTAATTATTATGAATTTCTTCGATTTGCTTCGCCGCGCTTCGCCAAAATGCGCGACGGCTTTAAGGCGCTTTGAAAATTTGCTTCCGGTGTAGGCTCACTTCATATTGCTCGAAGCGAACTGAAGGCGACCGGCAAATCTTATCGGAAATAATTGCAACGAACTTCGCTGGTATCAGCCGTAAGTGAACACTGATAAAAAAAAGCGAGGCGCAAATGTATAATGTGTAGAAAGCATAACAGAAGAAGGGAAACGCATTTATGTATCAAAATCTGTCGTGGCGCAAAAGTTAATACCCAACGATGTCCATTTTCAAACATTTGTAAATTCAAACACTCCTAAACTACGCATTCACCCTTGGAGTAGCGACTTTCTTAGTGGGGACTCATAGACATAGGGGTTCTTTCTTACAACTTCTGGCGGGGCCACTTACCCCCGTTGCAGACGCCATCCCCCCCCCCCCCCTCTGTAGCCAGTCGGGAAAACCGTATACAGAGTGTCTGTATACATTCCTCTGGTATCTTTTAGCATTTACCATGGCCGCGATAGATACCCCAGGCATTACTTTGCCCGCACGGCACATAAGGGGATGGTAGGGGCACACTTTCCATCCGAGAACAACGCTGGCGATGGCCTCGAGACTCGCTCGTACAAATTTGCCCCTGCAACGTCCGCTTTCTACGCGCATTTACCTCTTTCGTCCATTTTCAGACTGTCGACGGAATCGTGTACAGTTATATACCAGGGGGTTTCATGGGGTTCGTTTTGGACAGGTTTTTCTACCTGCTTGGGGTAGCTAAGGGTCGAGGAAGAGGAAAGGACAGTCCAGGGGTTCTTCACCTTTGTGTGGCATGTGTCACTTCACGCAATGTCTTGGAATGAATAAAATGAACGAAATGGGATTGAAGGAGGAAGGAATTTTAGTCTCTAATACTGTTACCAAAATTTTCAAAAAGTAAATTTATTGAATTTATTTATGTGTGCAACTCTTGGGGGTATGTGGATTCTAGTTTAAGAACCCCTGCAGTGGTTAGAATCTAGCCCTGGCATTTTGCATTGTTTTTGGGAAATGTGTAATTAATTGTTGAGAAACGAAGCACTTTATTTATCAGTGCACGATGTGTAGATAATCTGTAGTTGTATGTTTGGGAAGGGGGTAGAGTTTGAACGCAATAAAAAAATATTAACTTATGCTTGGAAACTAGACATTTCAAGGACACCTAATTTTTCTTCTTAAAACAGATTATGTGCTGAACTCTGCTGTTAGGTTAGAAAAATTTGTATAACAATATTTACAAAAGGCGAATTGTTAGTAATAATTGATAAAACGAATATTAAGTCATTTAAAACAGAATAAGAATTATTCTCTAACTGAATTGTTTTAAATAAATAACCAGGGCTTCTAAGAAGTAGCAAAGTAGTTAAAGATTGGTTTCGGATTTCGGAAAGCAGGTAGACATGTACGGCACGAAAATCTTCGAACTTAAGACGTTCGAAAACTGTTTTGAAAACTCGATGGAAGGTCAACAACGTCCTTAAATCTCGAGGAGTGTTTTGAAGAATTCTCGAGACTGAAG
This sequence comes from Andrena camellia, assembly GCA_029448645.1. Lineage (NCBI taxonomy): Eukaryota > Metazoa > Arthropoda > Insecta > Hymenoptera > Andrenidae > Andrena > Andrena camellia. Next base: position 684,222 of record CM055681.1, on the reverse strand, counting down.
GAACTGGGCGAGATTTTCGGGGGTCACGAAAACATCGAGAAAATCGGAGATTTAAGAAATTCATAAAAGCAAATGATCTCGGTTTCAAAGGATTTAGTTAGAGAGTGCAGAAATTATTATAGTTAATACAGTATCAGATTAACATATCAATAATATTATTATATCACTATGATATTGTATCGCATTAATTACAAATCTATCATATTACCAATAAATATCTACCACTCAGTTAATACAAATTAACTGGCTAAATTAACATGGCCAGAAGAAACTCCTAAATATCACAATGCCTGTAATTAGATTCTTCCACTCAATAAACAAATAAAAACAAATCCTATCACCGGGCCAATTCAAACAAAAATTGAAGAAAGAGACCGACAAAAAAGCAACGCAAAATTTACCTTATTGCATCTGTAGAAAGGAAGTGGAGGTTGCTCCGGCATCTCGGAGGTTAGCACGCGATCGTAGAAAATCATGGCGGCAGAATGGTTCACCACACTCTCACAAACACAGAGAAAAACACGCTCGCTGGTACACACAGCAGAGAGAGACAGCCAGATGCCACAGAGATACGAACGTATAGGCACAGGAGGGCACAGGCGCAGAAAAACACGCGAGACACAGTATGTAATTCGAGAAGCACAACGAAGGATCGTGACGCGACCAAACTCCACGGCGATCGAACGGAGACTACGAATTCGGAAGGTCGTCCGCCGCGGTAAGTGCGTGCAGGTGTGTTTTGGAGCCGCTCGGGGCCCCTCGTACACGCTTCGACCAATTGCTTGCGTTCCCGCGTTTTTCGTGCCGACGGGAATCAAAGCAGGAAGAAGTAGCTGCCTCGACCGTTCGCGTCATCGCCTTCTGCGGCGTTCCCTCGAATTCTCCCTTGACTAATGATCGTCCAGATCTGCGATTGATTTTCGCACGAGGAACTTTTTGTATCAGTTTTTTTTGGTGTCGATTAAGGACTGCGGTGGATAAGTAGCGAGGGTTAGAAGAGCATTGATGTGGGTCATGGAACGTTTTGTTGGTTATGTAGAAATGGTGTTATGGGTAAAGGATCCAATTACTGTCACCCTATGCTGTTTTACTTAAAATAACGAATAAACCTTGTGAAATGATACATAAAAAAATTTAGCATACAATTGAAACTGTCATTTATACCATACAAAAAACAGCACTTAATATTTTCTTCTTAACCCACCATGGGTACTGGGTCGTTATGTCCGTGGCTGTTGTTTTTACTGTTTTTAACTTGAAAAAAAATTTGAAAATTTATGGGGTAGATACTTATTCAAATCTCTACTTTAATATACAATCGTTCTTTGAGTCAAATGTTTAAAGGATTAATTAGGAAAAATAAAAATTCGGAAGGAAGTTTAAGAAAAGAAGCAACTTGCCCGGACATATATACATAATTCGCAATGTAACGAAACAAAAAGAAAAAAACAACAGAACTACTAACAAAAGTGGAGGATTCTAAGTTCGTTTATTGCTATCACTATCGAACCACCCTTCTACTTCCATATGTAAGACGAAAATTGAAAAAAATATTTTACCCTAATTCAATATCAAGAGATCCCTCAAATTTCAAAACTATCCATTATTTTAATCGACTAACAAAAGGATTGCATAGAAAATTATTCACAAACCCTAATGTTCAACTCGGGACAAAATAAAAAATTCAAAGGACATCCAGATCAATACCTACAATCAAATTCGTCACCATCACTGTCGAACCACCCTTTAATTTCCACAATCCAAAGACACTAAAAAAAAAGTGCTTCAAAAAGTGCAGAAAATTCTACAATATTTCAGAATAAAATTTTCAAGTAACGAATACCACACATTACAGAATCATTCCCACAAATTGAGATTCAACTCGAAACGTAAGGAAAGATTCGAAGGGGATCCGCGACGAAGGATTCTAAGCTCGTTCGCCGCCATCGCTGTCGAACCACCCTTTCCTTTTCGCCGCGTCTCGCGCGCGCATAACTGCATATCGTAGCTACATCTCAGCCCAGGGAAAGCCTCGAGGCACGTCTTCACAATACTGCATTACGATACCACCCCATTTACACCCCCTTCCTTTTCTTTTCAGCTCCCCCTCTGTCTCGGCAGCCAGCCCCCAGCCGGGGGAATTGCTGTTGAAGGTTGGAGGCGACGCAAGATGGAAGGCGATCCTCGAAAATGAGATCGAGAAGTAGGCCCGCGACGCGGATAAAAGGAAAAGGAATGAGATTCACGCGTGACCCCCCACCCCCTTTGCCCCTCTTCCGCCTTCTGCCTCCTCCTTTTTTTTTTTTAACAAAAGGAACGGAAAAACGGCGAAGTAACGCGACAGAGTTCCTTCCGTTGGAATGCTGTTAGAACGGGGATTTAGGTCACGTGATCCTTTCTTCCCCTTCCGTTAACCCTTCCAGTACTCGCGGGGATTGGAATCGCGATCGTTCTGACGCTTTTTCCTCGAGCAAACTGAAACTGATACGTCTTCTTTTCTTTTCACCTCCCCCCTTTGTTCATTGATTCTTAAATGTAACCGTGGAGGCGAGGAATTACTTGCGACGGGCTGGGGATCTCGACCGACGCCGTGATTTTAGAAGACGTTTGCGGGTGCGAGATTCCAGGGAATGGCTCCGGGAAACCCTTTAACCTGGAAATTTTTGGGGCAGATTTTATTTATAAGGATTCTTCAATGGTAATTGTCGGAATAAAATAGAGATAACTATGATAATTTTTGTTCGTGGCAACAACAAATCACGCGGCTCCTTGATGACTCAAAGGTAATTATTGCAATTTGGCGTTTGCGACGCTCGTGTGCTTACGTGCGTCCCCACAAATTTGCAAATTTCCATTAAAATCGTGGAAGTTCGTTTCGAGTGGTAAAATCGTTTGCACAAGTGACTCTGTAATTGTTTTTCGCACTGTATTAATACGTTCCATGCTGTTCACCGATAATTGATCCACTTTTTTGGTACTAGATTGGAAAAAAATGGGTGAAGAGTGATTGCACTGAATTGTGAAGTTTACAGTTGAAGTAGGAAGGGTTCAAAAATTCAGCAGCTTTTTTAATTTCAAGTAATATTGGAAACAGTACAACCAGAAATGTGACCAAGATGTTTTTATAAGAGGATAACATAATTCAATGATGTTGAGAATTTAATAATTCATAAACTTCCAGGTGCTGCCGCAATCCATAAAAAAGATTGCCACGACCAATGACAAATAATTCAACATAAAAGAAACTAATTGACCCAATAATCGTAGCCTGTATTAACACGTGGAGCAACAAATTTCGAAGTACCACCGTTTCCATACATTACGATGAGTAATTGTGTATAGCCGTATCGATTTCAGTTCGGCGATACATTAAGGGCTGTCGTAATTTGCCCGTATTTAGGAACAGTGATAGTCTGTTTATCGGTTTCGCAGCTGTAACAAGGTCGTCCTAATTCACCGACGAATATTTCCGTCCCGGCTCCCCCAATTCTCGTTCCCCCGTCGAGTTTCAACTTTACGACCCCCCTCCAATCATCGAGTCGATGCACCCAGCTCGATACCTGGCTTCGATCTTGTCCCCGTCGCGACGATCTCATTCTTTACGAGTTCGCGAAACAACTCACTCCCCCCTCCCCGCAACTGCCGCGGTTTATCGCTGGGAATTTGATTAGAACGCCGTCGAATAGCGAGTCCTCTAGACTCGCGGTAACAACGTTCAACAAACGATACAGAATATTAATTTATTAATGACATTTTAGCTTCGAAGAATGATACATAACTCGTTTTTACTTAACTTCGATTCGTCCTAAGGTTCATTTATAATAGATAGGATGCAGGGAGGGGAAGCGAAAAAATATATAGTAGTTATAGAGTTGATAAGTTTTTATTTCTATTTGTCGTGAATTTTTCAAATCGGGAGCTGTCCAAAACAAAAATAATGCACAAAACAGTAAATAGGTTCTAAATTTGCAATAAATCACTCATTTGACATCGGATTTGCATCAAACGAGCACCAAACGATGTAGATTTTTTTTAGGTATATTACACATCATAACTCAAAAACTGTCAAAAATGCTGTTGCACCCCTCTTGCTGCAAGGTCCTCAATTTTTAAAAAAAAATTCGGATTGCAAGAGTCAGCAGTCACACGAGAAAGGCTCGTAGTTGCAGATTGTCTTTGAGGATGAAAGTTGGCTTTCGAAATCTCGATGCAAAGATCAATTGAGCAAGATATAGGTGTACCAAGCAATAACGAGGTTTGCGAGAGGAGTCGGGAGGAGGAGCTGTGGGCCGTTATTGGTTACTAGACAGCCAATAGTAGTACCTCGATAGTAGATCCCCTACCTAACCTCGAATCTACTTTAAGTTAAAAATTATTGTTGGATGAAATTAAGGAGCCAATATACCTGGATCCTTCTTCTTATCACTGTGAGTGCCACTTACAATTGAACTTCTACTTCATCCAGAAGAAGATACAGGAACACTATGAAACAATATTAACCAACAGGTAAAAAACTCTGCTCTGAGATTCCAGAAGAAAATGTTAGAAAACTACCACATTCGATTACTAATTAGCCTACATACGAAGTATTTTTTAGTAGAGCATTTTTGCCACCTTTTTCTTAATTATTTCAAACGAAACTATTTCAATTGTTCCTTCTCTTATTCGTCTCCCTGTTTCTTCAAAGGTTATTCGCGCTCCGAGTTGGCGACACCTTGGACAAAGTAATTGATAACTCTTATCGTTGGTCGGGCGACCTGATTGCTCGTCGAAGTTCGATTGAGAATTAATCGAGCACACCCCGAGTGCGCTTTAATCGAGGCGTGACGGTAAATCGTAAGAATCGGAGGCGATTCCCGCGATGATCGAGTTAAAAGCGGGTGAATCGAAGATTTCTTCAAACTTCCAGCGGCTTGAAATCTCCCGGAAAGTTTGTAATGTTTAATGTCGAGGTTCGAGAAGTGTCCTCTCTCTGTCAAGCTTGTAATTAAAAATTCGCTGAATTATAGAGAAACATCGATATCGCTGGCTTTGAAGAATCCAGACACTTAGAACTTTTCAATCTTTTCAAACTTTGATCATTCAAAGGCAGATAATTCGTTGAAAACAACTTGGAGGAATTTAAATTTCTTCTGTATGAAAATAATGTGGATGAAAAATAGAACCACGGGGTGACGGGACTCGAACCCGCGATCTACGGATCCTCGGAATACTGTCCAAACGCGTTACCGATTCCCCCGATGTCGACTCCCCGATGTTACTCTTTTTCGAACTCTACTTAAGGAGCTACAAAAAGAATTATCTCATTTTAACCTGCACTTCAAACTTTAAATGCTGTTTTCTCGAAACTAACTTTTTCATATCGGTGCCTCCTCACATCAATATCTAGTCTTTATCATACCAATTTATTTTTTAAAAGCCACAGTTTGTTTTGAATCACTAAAAAGCTGATGAAATTTCTCTCAGAAAAGCAGAAGAGAACACTTCTGAGAGAAATTTCACCGTTTGTTTTTATCCATATTCCTGCTCTCTTCTGTTTCCGTTCTAAATGCACGTATTGATTTTTTGACTCGTTCAAAAAGGTCAAACCTTTCGTCTTTTACTCTCTTGCCTCGAACCTTCTACTGATATAAATACTTTTCAATTCATCAGTAGATTTGGAATGAAGATTGACGCGTTTATACATTCATTTCTCGCGGTTCTTACGAATATGGCAGCCTTTTCGTCGAATTCAGGACACTCAAGCATGAAAACGTGATGGTTGGAGCAAACGTTCAACCTCGAGTTCTGGAATAGTTGAGAAGCTCGAAGGATTTTTCACGCGATTCGGGGGACGACGGCGCGGAAGTTGGCGCAGACGACACGCTGTGTGAACACGGAAAGGAAGACGGGCAGACAGTCGAGGAAGAGGCGCAGATGGAGGAACAGTTTGCCACAGACTTTACGTCCATTTTCATTTCCATCGATCTACTATATAGCCGGGAGATGGCAAGATCGACGGAAACCAGATAGTACCACGCCATGTTTACAAACACCAACACAAATAGAAATGATGAGTAGTGAGCAGTCGCGTTAGATAAGTTGATCAACATCCTCATCCAATTTTAACTCAAAATGACCTCTGATCGTTCACTCTTAGCAACCTATTGATGACTTACAACATCCCCCTTCATATACTTGAATATCCTCTCTGTCCTTCCCCCAGAGTTACATTCGTCGTATAGTAACGTTCAATTGGTTGCAGTATCATGCTTCATCCAAGCAATTAAGCAAAATGACTGCCTTTGAAAGACGAACCCCGTCGTTCTGCCTGAAACGAGACGCAATTCTTTCCCTTGCACTCACCCCCTGAAAACTCTATACATATATATCTGTTCATCCGTTTTTCTGCGAACCTCTATTTATCTCTACTGACCTCTTTTCCCGCAAACTCGAAAGATGGAAAAAATCAACAAGTCGCCCGGGGGGGTAGCGAGAGTCGAAGGACCGCTTCTCTGGATATCCTCATCGTCGTTCCTTACGCGTACAGGATAATTAGCGCGGGTTCCGCATCAAGAAATGGAAAACCAGCGGAGTATCAAGTGCTTGAACTCCACCCCCTGGATTTAGTTTAATCTCCCCGCCTGTGCTAGCTATTGGATCCACGATTTCATTTTAATCCCCCCGCGGCATTTATGAATCTGCTCGTTTTTCCAAGTGAACCTGTCCGCTGGAGTATATTTGATAATACATTTCGAGACTGTGTGATCTCAAAATTACTTCTCTTTTGTTTATCCTGTATCCAGGTAGAATTACAAGGAATATGGTCATATTTTTATCGAATTTTTAGATCTGCGATTTTCGACTTTCATACGAAATAACAATTTGTGTATAATTTTCCATGTTCCAAAAATGATTTTACAATTTGAAAAAATAATATTCAAATTGGCCAAACCTTCAAGATTAAAATGAAAGAAGAATGACCTCAATACGACAAATAGTTTCTGAGATAAAAATTCGTAAGTACAACTCGGTTTCACGAAAATAGGTAAAAATTGCGAACTTTGACGGCGGGTATTTTTTAAATAAATTCGAAACCGGCAAAATGATGACTTACCCCCCCCCCCCTATTTTTATGTGGACTGTATCATATTTCGGTTTGAGGAAAATCCCTGACATCGAGTGCGAAAAGTGATCGAGTTCGCGTGGAATGACCCTAACGTTTTGTTTCTGTTACTTGTGAAAATTATGTAGTGTGTTCGTGTTAACGGTGTGTACTGTGCAAGTAGTTAATAATGTCACTTCTTTAAGAAAATAGAAATTGTTGTTTAGAACGACGTATTAAATGGATGGTGTAACGAGAAACGTTACAATTCGTTTCGAATAAATAAGTCGAAGATGTAGACTAAAGTCAACGATTTCGTAATAATTTTATCAACAAAAGAACAATCGAATGTAATTCGCGAACGAATAGTAGCGCGTGATTCAAGACGATCCTTAAAGAACAGTACTTTAGAACCCCATGAATAACGGAAGAGCAATATTTCTGCGCTCAAGATTGCTAGAAAAGCTTTCGCTCCGTTTTTCAAGAAGCTTATCTAGAGTGGTCCTTAAAATTTTTGTCTGAACAGCACCGAAGGAAAGATTCAAATCGGCGTTTGCCAAGTACTGGGGAAAGTATGAAGAATATTGGCAACTTATTATAAATATTTCGTAACAAAGGGAGGGTACTTAAATGTTCCCTTTTCAGTCAAGTTTCTTAAAAAAACGAAGAATATTATTACTTGTTTCACGGAGCAACGATTTTATGTGGAAGCAGTATTATGAATAAAGCACACAAAGAAAAAATTCCTATTCTTTCCTCCTACCATTACATTTTCAAATTTCTTATTTCTAAGTTTTGTATCACCTCTATATTTTTCCAGCTTAGGTTAACAACATCCTATAGTTACTAGTTACTTATTTGAAACATTTTTCATACACCATCGGTGCAATAAAGATTACTACGATTCTTATTAATAATCCTTGTTTCGTGGGCTTTATTTATAAAAATCCAGGATTCAAGCCTCCACCAATAACCGCGCACAAACGTTGGATGCGGTTCAGTTGCGCAACATGTCTAGCTGCAGTCTCGATTCCGAGGCATATAGAAAGGGACGCGGTGTAAATGTCGCGGAATCTTCGATCGCGCGAATTCGAGGTGTGCGTAAATCTTTCCACCAAACCGGTGCATTGAAACGGGCTGTCAAGAGGCAACGACCGTTCTCCCTAACTTCTCGAGCGTGACGCGGTGCTCTATTCGTCGCGGAATCTCCAGACGCGAAGATTTCGCCCCGCAATTTTAATTCACGGGGATTTCCCCGCGACGAATGCGATTATTTTTTTATTCTTCCCAACAACCTATCGTAATGCATTTTTTAAGTCAAAATCCACTTCTCACATTGACTCCCCTCGTCGATCGTGAATGTCTCTGAAAGGAATTCATTTGGTAACGTGTTGGAGGGATAGATGCCATGTAACAGGGACTTTGGGAGGATGCTTTGGAATTTTATGTACCTAATTAACTTTTGCTCTGAGGAAATTTTTTGATACGTTTGGTATTAATTTTGGGAGGGTTGTTTGAGGAATCACAAGGGGGCGAGATAAACTACAGATACGTGGAGCTAACGAAGGCATACTTCCTAGTATTTTGCTTTGGATACTTGATATCACTCGTGCTAAAATGCAAGAATTTGTCTCTGGGTGTTACTGTGTTACGCTCAAAAGGGGACATCGCGACCTGGAGGAACAGTTTCAGGGTGGAATTAAACTTGAATTTTTGAAGAATTTTGGGTTCCGAAGCAAGAAACCCACAAGAATTCCCAAAGCAGTGCAACATTATCGCCAAAACGGCAACCACTTGCTCCCTCACCTTCCCCGAGCGCAACGATCCGGCACGAGCCCGATTCGCGAACCGAGAAGGCTCGTCTCCATCATCCCAAGACAGGTGTGCCTAACGCAATTCCCCGCCGCTCGACGAGGCGTCCCGACGCGGCAAAGGGGGCGTAAAATGATTTTCCAAGCTCACGGAAACGTGGGGGATCGCGCGATCGAGCGGAAAGCCCGAGTTTGTTCAGGATCCTCGATCAGCAGACGCGTCTCCGTGAACGGGAGCTTCTCTCTCGACACCTGTCGATCGCGTGGGATTAAAGAGGATGCCACGGCAGACACGCCAGGATTTAAAGCGTCCTCTCCCTTTCACAGCGCACCTTCGCAAACATCTGAGTACCAGAGGTTGAGCGGTGGGGAAGGGTTCGAAAAAGAAGCGGTCCACGCGGGAGGAGACGAGTTTGCACCAAGGTTGGGGTTTTCGACAGGGAACTCCCTCCCAGTTTGCACAGCAAACGTTGAGAGTGATTCATCGCGGCTGGTCGAATCTAAATCTGTTCCTGATTCATTGTACCACACCCGTTCAATGGCACCGTGCCTCCTTGCGTCTATCCTCGACAGCCCTCATTATAAGGAACGTCGCTACACTGCGGGGTCCGCGCGCGAGCTTTGTTCTTGCAGCTTGTTCTCCGGAGCATACAGAAGCAACACGCTTGGAACCGTTGGAGACGTTCGCCTATCGAAGACGTCTAAACGACGATGCTGTTTGGGGCGAATCGATTCGCAACGAGCGTTCGCTTTGACTGGCAAGTTCACTAGGGTCGTTAAAGTTTCACAGTTTGCTGGGGTTATTAGGAGAATATAAGCAATCGTCAAATAGAGTATTAAATACCCTCCTCCTTCCCCTGATCCCGCTACTTAGTCTATAGTCAGTCAGAGTCGAGACAATTACGTCGTAAAAGCTCTGAACTTAGGGGTACTGAATAAATGGATATCCGGAGGATCCGCAGTTGCGCGGCTAATTTATACGACAGGGACACAGAAACCGATATTAACGAGAGCCTTCCACCCATGAAATATCGTCCAACTCGCGCTGGGTTCGTGCAGAAAGTTGCTACGTTTCTGGGGACCTCGTTGCATCAATACTGGCGATCCCAGCGTCGAAATGCTCGTGCGAGACACGGGGACACGTTTTTCCGTGGGAGAATCGAAAATTATGGGCTGATGGGAAGGTGGACGAGCAGTCGACGAGAAAGACTGTCGTGGAATTTATTGGTGGAGGCAAAATCATGATGGGTGTGTTCTGGAAAAGAAGAAGGATCTTTATGGGTGTTTGGATCCCATCTTTATGGATCCCATTACGGGAAGAATCAACGTTCACTGTTGCTTCAGTAAGGAAATTGAACAGGAGTTCTAGACTGACGTCTGTTACTTTTCATTTGTCAATGAGATACTGTAATCCTAATCCTTAGAAAGTATTCGTATTTGGTATGTAGGTAAGGCGTCTATAGCTGTTTGGTGTGGGATATGGCGCTTGTAAATAGTTTGATACTCTAAATAATAGACTGTTCTATAGGTAATCTGACAGGGATCCTAGGAACTGCTACCTCGTGATAATTTTCAAAAGAACCTAACCACCCTGAACAGCACCTCAACGAAGTACAGAAACACTGAGATAGCGACTAACCTTGTTCACAAGCCTGACCACGGCTTGTTACGAGTCAACTAAACCACGAAAGACCTAGCCACGATTCTCCCAGAACGAACAACCAAATAGGACATCATCAAGACTCACCATGGTGTCTTTGATGTGCTCGACAGGTTGCAGGAGGACCGTGGCAGCTCCGAGCGGCCGATGATGCTGCTGCTGCTGATGATGATGATGCTGCTGCTGCTGATGGTGGTGGTGCTGGTGGTGATGTGGATTACAGTTGGCGAGGTTAGTGCAGGTGCAGCTACAAGCTAGGCTGCAGGCTTGCTGACCACCGAATAGATGTCCTACCAGGCCCGGGGTGATCGCTGCTGCCGCCGCGTTGTTGATGCTGTTGAGCAGTGGCGGAGGCAGGGACACCGCACCACCCGGGACGAACGGGTACGAATGAAAATACGTGGTGATGGAGGAACGTGCCTCGTCGGCGCCGATCGTATCAGCGAGCCAAGACTTGCTTGGTTGGAGGAAAAAGCCGCGGCTGCCTGTAGCGGCCAACGACTGTAGGCTCCAGAGGAACCTGGCGCGTTCCTGCGCGCTCCAGGCACGCTCCAAGGATGCCTGATGGCGAGCTTCCGTCTTGCTCGGTCGGCTCGACTCGCACGATGGCCACCACAGTTTGGCTGATTGTCGTGCGACCGCTTCCTTCCGAACCAGTGCGCCCCGCGCGCGGGGAGGTCGAACGCTCGGCCGACGAGACCGCCTGGCTCCTTCCAACGAGCCGATCTCGCTATTTTACCGCCTCTGGTTGCCCCTCGACCGAGCCCCGCGGCCGTTTGAGCGATTCTGACAGTCGTTCGGACGAGAGACGCGCGCTGAGGGATTCTTTGGTACGCGGCGACACGGAGAACTGACCTTACATTACCAACTATCGGATACGACGTACATACATACACGTGCGCGCGTTATTTGTCGCTTTTAATCGACGATTTATACACTATCGCTATTGCCTAAGAACGTTATTACTCGTAGTACGTGCAGTCGTGACACAGAGAGACAGAAAACGTAAGTAAGCTTAAGTGATAGTGAGCGGAGACAAGTTTACCCTAGACGGGCGTGAACGGGACGCCGGTCCCGTACAAAGTGATGATTGTCGGTGTGTGAGCGAACAGGGAGAGACGCGACGGTGCGTGTTACGAGAGGCACGCGGGCAGATTGTGCACAGGTAGAAACAGGGGAGGGAGTTAGCGGCGGGTGTACAATGCACAACGCCGCGTATAAATATGTGTCAAGTGAGGGTGGGGAAAAAAGGGGACGAAGACGCGCGGAGTCTTCGTGGGTTTCGCACACAGCTCTCACTCGTACGTTAATTGAAACGTCATAGGTACGCGATATTCACTTATTTAATTACTCCTAGAAACTCCGCCTGCTTCTGGTCGGAGCGGCGGCTTTAACGCACGTGTTGCCGCGATTAAAAAGAGATACACCTAGGTCGAATATAGCCTAAGAGAGCTAGTCGAAAATGATTGTCACGAAGATTGACAGAGAACGCCCCTAGAATCGGAGCACAGGGAAGAAAAAACGGTCGGGCTACCTTCTCCTCGCTTCCTATCCGTCCCTCAGCGGGGCCTGCTCTCACCTATCTGCTCTGCTGTTCTCGCGATCGCCCAGCGCTACGTAGCCCAATGACCGGATATGTGCGAAGGGTGTATACATATAAACGTATGTATACAAGTGTAAATATATATAATATGTCGTATGTAAATATATATAGAAGTATATATACATATATATCTATGTAGACATAGAGCGTGTACGCAAGTAGATTATCGGTACAGAGGCTGGAGATCACATGAAGACACGAAACTTGAGATTTCCCAGAGTCGCTTACTCAGAATGTGGGAGAAAAGACTTTCCGCGGACCAACCATCTCTCTCCTGTCCTCCGAATGATTAGCCCAATCCCACTACTACTGTGCTTGATTGTCTTGACGCGATTCTCTTTAATTCGAACGGTCGCTCGTGATCTACGGGCGACCTTCTTCTACGCTTAGGTTACGTTAATATCCTAGTACTTACGCGAATTCTTTGTTACGCCTAAGGGTATTATGGGGAAGCGGGTCGAGGGCAGCACCAGGTGCTCCTCGCGCCTCCTCGATATTCCTTAAATGCCTACGATGTCATGCCGCCTTTACGCGCCCGGTACCTCCGACAGCGTTACCCTCGGATAGGTCATCTGACGTCCGAACGACTACCACCTCGACCGGTTCCGACGAATCGCGGGCCCGCCACGCAACAAAAATATAAATCTCTCGGGTATATCGCGGATCTCGACACGGCCTCGCGTTCTACTCCCTTGGCAAGACCCTGGCCCGTCTCTCTTTTTCCACAGCCTCTTCTCGGCGGTCCTCTTTAAGATCCTCCTGCTCCAGATTCCCCGCTCGCTCTCCACTGCGTTCCCTCGTTCTCTTCGGTGCGGGAGCAAGTTTACCGACAGATCGTCTTTCCTCGATGTGCGCGCCTGAACCAACGACCACGACCACGGCGACGATGACGAGGGTGACCTTGAACCCGTCGCTGCTCAGGGTGGCAAGCCTCTATCTGTCTCCCACTCTCACTCTCTCTCTCTCCCCCTCTCTTTCACTCTCTCTCTCTCTCTCTCCCCCCCTCTCTTTCACTCTCTCTCTCCTCTCTCTCTCTCTCCTCTCTCTCTCGCTCTCTCTCTTTCTCTCTCTCTCTCTCTCTCTCTCTCTCTCCCCCTCTCTCTCTTGATGACAGAAGACTGGTTCTCCCACTGGTCGCAGGGACAGAGCCCGCGTTCGACACACACAGACACACACACACACGGTCGGAGAGAGGTGTAGGGCAATGCGGCCGCGAGAATCGGCGAGCCGGTGCATGCACGTGCTGCTCGTGGACGGGGAGCTGGTAGTGCTCGCTCTCCCAAGAGGATCGTATACTTCGCGCACGACGCTCTGTATCACGTGCTGTCGCGGTTCGGCCGCTCACCTATCTCTCTCTCTCTCTCTCTCTTTTTCTCTCTCTCCCCTTGCTCTGTCCGTTTCTGAGTCCGGCGAGGTGGGCGCGAGGCGACAGACGCGCGCGCGTGGCTACCGACAGGGCTGACGGTGCGAGTAAACAGAACGGCGTAGCCGGACTACGGGCGATCGGCGGCAAGTGTGTGATATCGGCGGAGGAGAGGGACAGGGTGCACGAAACGGGGGTGGTAAGAGGCGCGAGCGCGTGTGTGTCTGTCTGTGTGCACGTGTGGTAAGCGGTGATGTTGGGGCGGCTCTGTGCGAAGGACCAACGGGCTGGGGAACGGTTACAGATAGACGTAGAGTGAGTGTGAGTGTGTGTGGGGGAAAAATGTGTGTGTGTTGTGTGTGTGTGTGGGGGGGGGGGTGTGAGGCGGTGTGTGTGTCGTGAGAGAGTAACTCGGAGGCGGGAACGATTAAAGAGCGTCCTACTCGATCGCCTAGCTTGACACAACTGAGGAGCGTCTCTCTCGCGGCGCCCGCGTAGGCCTCCACCGCCACCGTCGCCGCGGCCGGGTCGTGTCGCGGCGTATACGCGGCTTTCAAACGCTGATCCCCGCTCCTCACACCCCGTCTAGCGGCGCGCGGCCAATGGAGAGCGCGCGACCGCCGACGGGCCGCGAGCTCGCACGAGCTGTGTCGAGTCTGCGCTGTCACGCGCGCACTGAGACTACACCGCGGCTACGCTCGCGGTTCTTCCCCTCCTGCCGGGTAGCCAGCACCCACCGCCCGCGCTCAAGGACCGTGTCTTCGCTAACCCTGTTTCCCATTCGGCTTCATCTCTTTTTGTCACCTTTTAACACCAGGGAATACCGTTTACTCTCTACGGGGGACAGGCTGGTCAGCTGGTGGCTGACTGGTTCTAATTGATTAAGGGGAACGTGGGCAAGCGGGTGGATGTTGAATGTGGTGTTTTACGTTTAGTTTGGTGTCTGGTACATTCTGGTGTCGAGTGTTAATTGTTTTTCTTAGTGCCACAGCTGTAGTTATGGGATAAATAAATTATGCGGTTGAATTGCACGATATATTTGTTGCCATTGTTAAAGTAGTTTCGAAATATGTGTTCTGGTAGTTTCAAGCTATGCAACTCAAGATACTGAGAAAAGGTGGAGCAAGATCCACACAAGGGAATATTTCGATGAATAACACATCCAATAGTTTCGAAGAACGTTTGAATACAGAACGATTAAACTATTGGTTAAGCCTCTAAACTCTCTGACCTTTTCCCAAGACGAGTCAGAAGATATGAATAGAAGCTGAGGTAACTGTTCCATGAAGGTTTTAGATGACAACTGGTTTGGGTACTATATCTAGTCAGGTTTTTCTTTTAAAAAAAAAGAAACATTCAACCCGATTATGCTTAATGAACCTCAAAAATGGAATTTACATAAATACACCCTAAGTGCAGTTGCAGTTAAAATGACTTTGGACGTTATTATAGATGTAAACAAAAATAATTCTTCGATCAACATATTACAAATTTGTTAGCAGAACGAGTTCAACCTTTAAAAATCCCAAAAGTGTATTTCTTGTCTTTAATTTGAAAATTTTCGATTGTTCATTTCAAGTTCCTTGCCCCTGCTCCCTTAAAAAAATACCCAACTGCGCGTAATTTTCTTTCTTCACATTACAAACTTTCGCTGTATCTTTTCCAATTGTCGTCAGCCGCGATTGTTTTTCCAATCTCTTTAACTCTCATTCACTACCCAAGTTTTTCTTTAATTTCCCCTTAACGCATTTTTGCTTTCTTAATACTCGTCCAACGTTTCCCCCTTCCCCGAAGTTTCACTTGTAATTTTCTATCATAAACTTCATTTTGATCTTCCGTGTTTCCCACTATTATGGTTATGTTGCTCTCGTCTCCGAGTTGACTCGTTGCTTCCCAATTTTCTCATTCGTTTTGCTTTCGTAACTTCCCTTTCTCCTCTCAATTCGTTCCTTGCATATTTTCAGCCTCGTTATTCTTTGCGGTGAGGTTCAAAAATTGACAGTAAATTGCAAACAATTTGCATACCGAATGTTTGATTCTCGAAACGATCATCTGTCAGAAAATTCAAAGCATTCTTAACTATACCTAAAACTTTAATCATTTCCACCAATTACAGTAACATATCCTGGGCTTTAACAAATAGCTGCATACATGTCTTATAATCAAGTTTTAAAAAAAACTCAGATTGCAGAAAAGTGAAATTGGAAGTCGATGATCAAAAGTGGTCTTTAAAATGTGTGATTCCTTGAACAAATATGGATGGTGGTAAATACTGGAGTGTCTGTATAAAATTGAACGAACTCTCGTAGACTCTACTGTACTTAAACCCTCCCTTTGATCCTAAACTTTTATAAATCGTTTATTTTCTATCAGTACTCTATCAATCCATTGTAGCTCTGTCATTTTCTTCACTTTAGTTTCCCTGTCTCCATTCTGAAACTTTCTTCCTTGCTCCTCTCATTTCCGTTCCTTCAGATACCTACTCTTACTCAAGTTTTCATTTTCCTTCGCATAGTACTTCAATTTCACCCTATTACACACCAGTTCCGTGTTACTACATTTTTACTTCAATAAAAAAGGTCCCACATTCCTACGCAATTGAAGAGTCCTTATCGAAAAATATTCTACGTGCCAATGGTAATAATATAGTATAGAATTTGATTCCTGGTACTTGCAATATTTTCTACGGGGAGTCTTTAATTATGTATTAAAGTCTACTGAATATAATATTAAAGTGACAAGTAAATGTAAATTAATTTCTTCACAATTCGTCAAATTATCTTTAAAAACGGCTGTCTAAAAATTTCTCATTTTCAGTACCAGAATTAAAAAAAAAAACCAATAAAACTAATGCAAAATCATCTATTAATATTTATTGCGTCGACCATAAAATCGTTCATCTATTGACAACTCTCGTCACTGAAATGTGCATCCATTTCCTCAAAACTTTGCACAGAATCTCCAAAAAAAAAGCTTTTGATTGACATAGGCAAGGCGGCTCTTTTTCACGAAAATAGTCTACATTTACTACTTTCTACGATTTTCCTGGGTCCAGCTGCCTGTATCAATTTTCTAAGCGTCCACCGAAAAACTTTTCGTTCATTGTACGGGAACAGCTTAAGTTTCTGATTGAACTTTCACGGAAGTTTCGCCGATATTAATTTCGCAGGCGGAAGTTCCGCGAACGGATTTCGATTTCATAGTGTTCGCACGTAAGTAGCTCGGCGTTCTGGCTTAATTTTGGACACCCACGCGACAGACTGTTTCAGATATTACGTAGCCATTTCGTTCCAAAGATTCCTCTCTGTTTTACGTTCATTCTGTCGTCATACTGTTTAAAGACGGAAGCAGGAGAAATAAACTCTCACGAATTCGTCAGGTTTTAGTTGAACGTTCTAGATATTAATCAATAATGTCACTTACAAGAAAGTGATGGGGGAGGATGTAGTCAGAGGGAGGAGAAACGTGGGAAAAACAGACTACTTAACAATATAGGCATTGGTCATTTGAAATCAAGTAGATATTAAAAGAAAATGGTTCACACTATAAAACAACAGCCAACAACAATAGCACCATCAGTCTGAAGGGAGCAGAGTGTTTCGAGTACACGTTTGAAGCTGAATTTACTGGTTCTCGATCTGACAGGGGGTGATAACGGGCAGGGGTTGAAACAAGAGGGAGAAAGAATCGTGATTCGAGCGCAATCACCCCGTGGCCCTCGACGCAGGAGCAAAAACGACAGGGAGACTCGTGGACCACGAGGACCTTCGATGGGTTCTTCGGTAGCTGATTGTTCAGAAACGGTCAGCGTTGATCAGGATCGATTGCACAATGAACCGATTCACTCTCGGCGAACTCGAGGACGCTCCAACGACTGGTTCTCTCGAAAGTGGTAACCTGATTATCCAGAGAGACGCCGATTGGATGAATGAATAATGAATCCAGAAACGGGATTTTCGTGATAAGGGATCTTCCTGGCTGGGCTGACTCGAACAGCCGACCGTGTGCTTTTCTTTTGACGCTACAATTTAAATGATGCGTGCAAAGGAAAAGCTGGTTATCTGGTGGAAATGGTAACTGAAGAAAATTAATGTTTTTTTTTGTTTGGTTCTTTAGTTAAGATGAAACTAAATGGTAACAGATGTGACGAGTGGGAATTGATAAATTTATGTAAATGATTATTTGAAGAGAATTTAACGGGATGTTTCATTCGAGTAGTTTTTAAAACTTTTGTAACCACTTAGAAGGAATGAAACCTTAGCAATATTTCAATAATAATGATATAGCTTCCAAAATAATATCGACACAATTTTTAAGAAGATGAAAAACGATCCTAAGCATTCTTTTCCTAGAAAGAAGTCAAGCAGATGTACAAGTCAGCGATTACATAGGTCATGTGATGTTACAAAAGTCTTTCTACATGCATCTTCGTGCAACGTGAACTAATTACATGATTACAGATGCCAGAATAGCTAACTACGATGGGCAAATGTAAATTCACTTAATGCTCCACGAAAAAATGATACTGCCCCAGTCTCTTGACATAGGAACTGGTATGAGTACAATTACCTGTGTAATAATGTGGTACCAAAATAACTGCCCCCGTTAAGCTTTTCCTTGTGACACCTAATTGCTGGTGCAAAACGATAGACACAAATTAAGCGGTCCAAAACGAATTTTTCATTTACGATGTCTATCTTCACTCCAAAACTCCCCACCTGCATTTTGCATGACAAGAACGAAACGTTGCAATTTTTTCGAAACAGACAAACTATTGACACTGTCTCCATAAATTTTGAACATTTTGATAAACTAAATGTCATTTATTATACTTCGTCCTTTAATAAAAATTGCTAATTGACTTTTGCAAAAGCTCAAAGGAAATTCATTGAAAGAACCAAGAATTTGAGATTCACTTTCGTTTACTTCTGCGCCTTTTAGCTGATAAGAAGATTCAACGTTCAAAAAGAAGAAGTTTTTTTTTCACAAAAATTGCAAAATTTGCTAATGAACCGTTTTATGTACAAGTGGAGATCCTCCCGCAGCGTCTGAGCCATAGCGCGGCGCAGTGGGGGAAACGCTCCGCCCACAGCTGCAACGTTGCGCGATCTAATTGGTTGACACTTTAACAGTCATTTATCAGAAAACGGTTCGTCTAAGACACTTGGTTCTTCTTGAACATTTTATCCTATTATCTAGTAGAACGTATAGCAATAACAAAATTTAACATTGAACTTGAATCTCATTTGAATTCCATTTCCAATTTAATTCATTTTATTTACAAGCAGCTTCTTCTCCAATAAAATCTCAAGGGTGTCCACAACAAATCTTACTATCCTTTCGTCCAAATTTAGATTTCCGTTCCCACTGGACACAGAAGAGGGGATCAAAGAGTAACTTCATAGGTATATCGTTAATTAATCACGGTCGTTAAACAACGTCAGAAGCGACGAAGGTTAAACAAAGAGAAGAATAGGAAGTAGTCACTCAATGGAGCGAACTTGTCGTCCGACGTGGTAGGTAATTCCTGGTCGGCGAAGTGGGTTCGTTAATTACTGTAAAATCAAGAAGTAGGGAATGAAATAATTACTAGCGTCGCGCGGCTCTTTACACCGGCCTCTAATTACAACGAAATACCAGACACGAGGATACCACCCCTCTCAACAGGGGCGTCATTTTTTACTGCCCCCCACCCCCAGTTTCCGCAACGTTAATAACGGGAAGAGAATGAATTTTTGAGCACGGCTACTTGCACACCGACTTCTTCATTTACCCCCCTCTATGGAACTTGAAAGTTTTTTTTAATTCCATTAGGAAACCTTGCATTACCTTCGATTATATTTGCATTCAAAACTTCAGTTGACGATAAATATAAAATCATACTTCGAAGTCAATTAAATACCATTTTCCTACGTTCAAAGTTACAGTAGCGTGTTACAGTTCCTCCACTTTGAAAAATAGATCGATTGGAAATTACGCCATGTAAATAAATTTTTATGAAGAGCAGACTTGGAGGGAATGATGATAATTATTTCCTTTAAATAAAGCACTTCTTCGCCGGTAATATATCGAGTAATTTTATGTGATTCTTGTGCTGATTGACAATTTTAAAATATTTATTCAATCAGACAGGTAATGAAATTTTTATAATTCGCTTCGTCGCAGGCGCGAACGCATTCCGTTTGGTATTTTAATTATGGCGCTGGAATCAAAGCAACACCGGCAAGGGAAATTTAATTAACTTACCGAGCTTTTCGCGTGTCAAAGGATATACGGAGTCAAAGAGGCCAGAATTCTTACCTGGAACAGAAATTAATATACAATTCTTAATTCTGGAAGACAGTTCGACAGAGGGCGCATGCGTATAGTGGGGGAAAAAGGCACGAGATTAGAAAATGTAATGAAAATGCAACAAACACACAGATATCCATACTTTTATATAAAAGTAGAAAATTTCAAAATTGGGAAAAATAAAAATTTCGACAGAAAAATTGTTTTTGCTATTTTTAAATCCCGCAGTGGGAATGATAAAGGAAAGCTTGTCACATTTCCTCGTGTTTTCTAATATTTAAATTCTTTCAAACTACAATTATTTAGATACCCTCTATAGGGTAGCTACAATTTTGTTCTATCACTCTGCCAGTCAATCTGTCAGTCTTTTAATTAAAATATACGTACTTCAAGGAGTGCACCCGCTGCTCTACCTACGTACCTTACTCCACCACCTTGTTGGAGAAAACCAACAAGTGTTAAATAATTTTGTAATTATTATTAAGCGTCTTTATTGCATAAAATACAAAAATAGGAATAAAGAAAGAGAAAGAAGAAAATAGCGCAAGGCGAGGTTCATTAGTAAGACTCTTTTGCAACGTAACCTTCAATATTAGTAATTTCCCTTACCTCACATAATTTGATTGTAAGAACTCATTTAGGATTCAACACTTTTCCAAAAAATACACAGGCATAATAGAAATACCAAAATACCCTCAGCAACGTCAACAGGGATATTGACTACTACTTCAACGGGGAAGATTGACCCTGAGAAACTGAGGTCAATTTCGTATACACATTCTTTTAACAGATTTCTACCGATCCAAGTATGTAAACCACCCGTGAAAGCCACTAAAAATCTTTTACCACCCTGTATATAATTGGGCTTCCTATTTCTGTCACTGCGACGTGACGAATACGAATCCCGCAAAAGAAAGGGGGAAACGAAGATACACTAGAAAAAATCTTAGCACAGTGTTAATAACAGGTTAATAACGAGTAGGGTAGCGCTAATGCGTAACGCACATGGTCCCGCGAGCGAGCGCAAACGAAATCGCGAGGCGTCGACACGATCGTTAATCCCGCCGTGCCGACGACTTAATACGTTGGGCAAACCATTTCAGTGCGCGAGAGCGGGAGGGGGAGGGTTCTACTACCAATCCCGCCGCCGTCTTCCCCCGGCGCCTTCTGAGAATCGACCCCTAAGTCCCAGTGAAATTACTCCAGGGGTAAGCAGTATGCAGATCGCGAAATCGCGACATACGTTAAGGATTAACTCGGGTAGCTGGCGGCGCGCGGCTAAAGAGGATCCACGAGATCGGGAGATCGAAATGTCCCTAGGAATCCTACTTAACTTACACTCCGGCATCTCTCGCACCAGTTGCTCCATAATTTCTGTGAACGCACGTTCCCCGTGGCGCCGCCGAGGATTTTCACACTGACAGAACATTTTGAAATGGGGTGGCTAATTGTAAAAACAGCGGGAACGCCACCTAATACCCTGAAAATTTCTACAGCTAATTTAGGTTAAGGTACGTGAGCCTGTAAGGAGCCTTTAATTACGTAAGAGTAATTTTGGCGATTTTTTACGCATTCGTAAGATTTTATTTTGCAACCCCCTCCCCCGCCACCGTATTTTTTCAGTTATTAAAATTCTTTAAAGGGTTTATATTGGCCGGTGATTATGAAAGTGGGGTAAGTCAAAAATCTAAACAAAATTGGATTCATCACTTGCATTACAAAATATTATATTAAAAAAATATTACATTAGACGCTACCTGCCCCCCCCCCCCCCCCCCCAATAAGAAAACGTAAGAAATTAGCGACTCCTTTCCCCCGAAAAAAGAAGCCTTATGTAATTTAGGGATGACCCCTAGTATTCTTAATTCTACAGAACGATAGAAAGCTTCGATATGCAAAAGAACAGAAATTCGATTCTTCCGAGAAAAGTTTAAATGCAAGTGCTGCTAATTGTGGCTAAATTGAACTTCCCTTTTGCACCACCCTTTAGGGGATTTCAATTTTGTCTAGTCGAAGGTACGAAATTAAATAAGTAGGATAGAAAATTGGGAAAATTAAGAATTTGAGACTTTGAAGATCTTGGGACAGGAGCACGAAGTGAGCAGGGAGAAAAAGATCCAGTATAATCGATTTCGTCCACCGTTGGTTTCGTGAATGCCAGTCATCGGGGCGGAATTGTGTAACGGCGATTTGTCCGCGCTTAGCGGCGTCGTTATCGTGGCATCGGCCGTGCATAATTCTGTTTGAACGAATCATTATTGCGGTCATCCGTAGATACGTGCCGGTAAATGCATTTACGGTCCAGCTGTCGATTGTTCCACGCGCTGAATTATGAAGGACGATCGATGCGTCGTGCCAACGGCTGTCGTCGACGTAGAACGCGAAGAAGCAAAATCTCTGCCGCGACTTCGCGCTCCAATTAGGGACTTCGCGGGGGTTGACTACGGGTAGGAGTAGCACGCGAAGGAGGTACAGTTTTCACTAGCATGGGACGAATATGAATCCGTGAAGAGTTAGGTGGAAGTTTCTTTAAACGACAAAGTAATCGATATACAGACTACAGTGTTCAAAAAAATTCTGTAAAATAGACTATTGAAAATAGAGGTGCATATGTATTAAGTACACCGAGCAGCAATGAGATCTCCAAGGCGCATGCTCAAACAAACAGGAAGAAGTGGGCAAAGCCATCGGTGATTGGCCCACTCCATAGCGCACATTCTACGGGACTAGCGATACCGTAACTCGACATTCATCACTCAACCTTCCCACTTTTCCACCCTACCTTTAAGCTGGGTGTACATTAGTCGAGTCCAGTGATCCAATCCAGCATTGGATTGTAACTGTAATAATGTAAACAGTCTTCATTCCAGCAAGTACTCCAGTCAAACGACTGGATCAAAACTCCACTTTTTCAATCCAGTGTTTACCCCCACCATCGAGAACACAACATTCCAGCGTTACTAGAATCGTCTAGACGACACAATCCACTGCAGTATATATGTATTTACAAAACACACAGGCAGGCATACTACAGTCTACCACTTTCAACGGTTCAAAAAAGACTGGAATGACGTAGACATTGATCGATTTCCAGTCAAACCACTCACTTGATCCAGCGACTGGACTAATGTACACCCAGCTTTAGGCACGTGCGCTGCAGACCTCACTACACCTACGCCCACCGCCTCAAACGATCCATCCATAAACAATTCTAATCCCTTCCCCACAACTGTTCACCACTTTCCATTGCCTCCTGACAAATCACCAAGCATCTGAGCCGCTACTCTCTTTATCGCGCACGATCCAGTACGCGGCGAATTAACATCGCGGGGCAAGGGCTTAATTCCGTCCACCGTGATCCCATCCATCATCCTAACGAAATCGTGGGCTCGTTTTTATCGCGCTCCCATGAAACTTTCTCGCTCGTCACGGTTTTCAGCGACGTCGACCTTCCACGGAAGGCACCAGCGTGGAAATCGGCAATCCGAGTTTTCCGTGCGTTGCGTGACCAGGCGGCTGATAAAATCGCCTAAGAAATCGCCCGGTGAATCAGCAGCCCTGGAAGGGTGGCGACTCGAGAACACTGCGCTCGCGTGAGGACAGGGGGCGAGGGATGTTTGTTTTACCTGTTTCTTCCTTTTCCTGCGGACCGTGAAAGCCTCGCATGCGAGGACATAATCTGCCTGGAGTTTGTTAAACGCTGCGTCTGGAAAGTGGACACTGTGTTTCGTACCTCCGCCTTTGTTTGTCCAACGGGGGCGGAATTAAGAGCGGTGCTTGCGGGTCGTTTAAGGGGTGACGTTTGAGGAAATATTGTGCCATAAACGTCGTGGATCTTAATTAATGAAAGATGATGGTGTGGTAGTATTCCGGGAAAATCTTGCTATATTCTTTTGTCTGCGCTCCTTATTCCCGACGTGCTATAACTCAGTTGGGTTTTTGTTTCTTGCCCCCTGCTCCGTAGTCAGATTTAAGCATTTCGTTATTTGGTCCCACATAAAACGATTAGCAGTGTATGTTTCCATAATTAGACTCTCTTATGCAAACATGCGTAGGGGAGAGTGGGGTAATTACAAACGCTGGAGGGAAAAGATAAATTGAAACAAAAAATTGGCTCTAATCAGATTTTTAAAAAAGAGATGTGGGCTCAGGAAAACGTATTTTAAATATTTTTAGAGATGTGACAATCTCTCGTGCAAAAAATTTTTTGAAAAAATTGAATCGATTTTTTTACGCTTTAGTGCCGTTTTTTAAGTCGGATGAATGTTTTTGTTTTACACTTTTTAGTTGCATTTTTTATAGAGGTTCTCCTATATAAAAATATAGTATTTCTAGAATTCTATAAACTTCTGGTGTAATATTGATAAAAAATTTTCATGGTACCAATTGGGGAACATACTAATTAAATGTTTCAAATAGGATATTTTCACCATCTGAAAAGAGGTTAGGTTAAATACATTAGACTATTTCTAGATTTCTACGAAGAACGCAGAGTTTTCTAACCTCTACTTAAAAGGTAAAAGACGCGTGGAACTTCAAATATTTCAACATACATACCTTGAAAAATAAAAGAATGCTAGATAGGACATTTTAACTACGGAGGCCGGCGTAATCTTTCTGTTTCAATCAGTGCTGCCACCTACTGTCGAGCTTTCGACAAAAAGTGTACAAAATGGTACCTCTCATTTATTTAATAAATTAACCTAATGTTTCCTCAAAACAGGAGAAATGCTTTGAAGCACTCTGACTTGCTGCTTTTCAGGAAAAGAGTGTTATTCAAACAAAAGCTGAAAAGGCTCCTCAAAAATGCCAAAACTATCAAATCCACAATTTTGATTACCAAGTTTTTATCCCAGTCTCCAAAAAAGATATCCAATCGAACCCAGTTCCTGAAACGACTCTATGGGTAGCCCTCCCAAAATCACCTACCCATAAACGCTGTGCAACACGAGGAGAGGAGATTTCCTTGAATTTCAGTTACGTCTACCAAGGCAGCAGTTTGAGTTTAGACCATCCTGGGTAATAGGGCTTGATGCATGGCTCCCAGGATGCAAGCCTTCCCCTCCAAATCCCCCCACTCCTCGAGTGCCATTCGTCCTCCAGACAAAGCACCCCTCGGTCTTTCCAGGCTCGGTCTTTATTTATTTAAAGTCCGTCGCCGAGTTGGCCAGCCACTGCACCCTCATGGGAATCGGTTGCCTGTGGTGCTGTGTCTGCGTGGGAGTCGAATACTCGATTGGCTGGACCGATTCCTTGTTTCTCGGACAGTCGCCGAAGGATTCCTCTGCTCCCGCGATTTCCGTCGTCAACTGGACTCCCAGCAGACCGATTACACCTGCACCGAGCGCTCCTAGGACCATCTCCGTTCCACTATCCATAGGTCGTGGAGGTTTAGAGGTTAGAGACTCGAAAGCGAAAGTGGAACTTTTGTGTTTGTGGTTCGAGGGATGAAAGGAGCGCGTGTTGCAGGACGTGTTTGGAGGGGTATTATTATTCGCTGAGGAAATATAATTTGAGTTGAGTCTTTTTGCATTGCTTCAAAGTGAAATCGAAACACTTCCTCGACAAACTGATCAGCATGACCTTTCTAAATAAATGATGAAGAATAACACGGCGAAGAAAATGGACAAAGTGGACAAAATGGTCAAAATAGACAAAATGGACGAAAGCCTAGTAGAGCATCCATAACAAGAAAGAAAATTCATGGCAGGCCGGTCTCGAAACGGAAATCCTTCTCTTCGACAATCCTCACGCGAGTTCCAGGGATTAGCGAGGATCGAAAACTCCGGTGATTTGTAGCCGACGGGCAAATAGATTCTCAGCATCCCCGAACTTCGTCGCCTCGAAAGAAGGAAGAGGATTGTTTGCGCGGTTAAACTGCGAAAACTCGTTGGTGGTTTCTGCATTCGAATTGCCACACTCACCCACGTTTCTAGTCAAAATAGATTGCAAGCTTTCAGACGTAAAAGACGCCACGGTTATTTTTAGTTGGCAATTTTTAGCACTTATTTATTTTATATATTAAGTTAGAATTATATTTTGAAATACCTATTTTTAATGTGTTTTCTTTACCTTATTAAATTTCCCTTACCTTATATGGAGGGGGATTTGAGTATTATACAATCGCGACTCAAAAAAGGTTGGGAAACACTGTGTCATAGGAATACCGAGCGATAGTGATGTCTCCCTTGCGCAACAGATTATGACAGGTGGGTGGAGCCATCGCCCCTCCACTCCAAGGTCAGGCCCAAACTCCTCCCAGGGGCCCCTCGTAGTTCCGCCCACAAATTTCACTGTTGCTCAATACATCTACAATCAGCTACCTAACTTATAGTCCCAAACGCCCCCACTGTAACCGCCCCGTACAAAACCTTCTCCATATTCATTTTCTCCAAAATAACAAACTGAAAGCCAGCAGACTCCACGCTCCTCGCCCACCCCATCATCGTAAAACCCAACATGGCAAAATTCCGCCAGTCAGATGCAAATGTTGGAGCGGTGTTCAAGGCGAAAGGAGTCGTTAAATTCTCGAGCAGCTCTGCAACCACTGATTTAAGAACGCATCCTCAGGATTCGCGGATTGATGAATCCTTCTTGCTCGACGATTGTGCCGGGCTTCGAATGGAGGTAACGAGGATCGTCAAGCGTCCGGCAATCTCGAGGCGACGTAGAATGTCGGGGACGAGGGCGTTTAAGAAACTCGTAAACAGTGACCAAATAAACGGGGCGGGTCGCGCGCTCGCACTGACTGAGATTAATGGAACGCAAGCGAAGGAACGTTGAGGCAGTTTACTTAATTTCCGCAAGGTTAAAGAACACGTCCAGAGCTGAGGAGGGGGCGAAATCGAGTGGTCGCCTCCAGGGCATTGCTCGATACCCAAGTTGGGAAAAGAATCAATTAAGGGGCAGAATGGGCCGCCGTCGGCTTGCATGATTAACGAATCCACTGAACATTCTGAGATACGTCGATAGGTGGAAGCACATATGTAATTTTATTTAAATATTCTGGAACTATACAGGGTGCCCCAGTAATCGCGGTAGCTTTGTGAGAAAGTAGGTCGAATTTTCAGTATAATGCCCTATGGTTTTGGAACTTTTCGTAACAATTAACATGAACTCTGAGTTTACTTTTATTTGACTACGTTTTGATGTATAATATAGGTTTTCGACTTCCAAAAAGTTAATTTTTAAAGAAATGGCAGCACTCTAAACGAAACGTTCAATTTTCTGACGTGAAATCATTAAATAAAAAATCTGCCCCGTCAAAAATGGCGTTTGTTAATATATTCTGAGAATCTAATTTGCTTTTTACTTTCAGATAAAATCTATTTAATTGGGAGTGGGTACCACAAATCACTGCAGCGATTAACACATTTGGAACTAACCCCCATAACTGTATTAATCGACTTTTACATACAAAAATCAAGTATTATAGCCAAAGATGTGACATAATTAATAAAACAATTACGGATGCAATAATGTTAATACTTTCTTTAAAAAAATTTTTAAAAGAACGTCAGTTTTTAGGTCCCTCTAGGTGTATACGCCCCCCCCCTTAAGTAAATGGAGATCGCCAGTCCTGCCAGGCGTGAAATACACGCAGAACAAATTCTCCGGGCTCCTTGAGCGTTCCACCGGGTGAAGACAGTCGCCAGCACAGCTCTGTCAACATTCTAGGGGCCGCCAGCCGAGAAGCTATCGGGGTTACGATATTAAATACACCGAATTCCCCGTCTCCGTGATTTAGCGTCGCGGCGCATTCTTCTTTTGCTCCCAGAAAATATCACTCAACGGAGGAACGCGCAGAATTCGCAACTGGCAATGAAGTCCCTTCGACCCACAGCCCCGAGACACGGCCCATTGATGTTGGTAAGGGGTGTAACGACGGCGCCGCGAGGCTGCCTGGATTTTTAATCGATTTTCAGGAAAATATTACGACCTTGCCTATCTTCCTCTGAGAAGCGTACGAGATACGTAACGCACGCGTGGCTCGAATGTTTTCACCGCGATCCGTGAAGATTCGTCGCCCAGTGTTGAGGCGGAACAGCCTATCTTTTTCCATGGACGGGGGCTGAGGGTGAGGGGGAAATTGACAGAGGAAGAGATTCGTTCTTGATCGAAGCCTAAAGCCGATAAACCAGAAGCCGATTAAATTTATGGGGCGAAAGAGCCTCGAGAAGCCACCCCCTTTGTCGCTTCTTGTGAATTTCGTATCTGAATAGAAAAGTATACGGGGTGTCAGAGGATTCGGGACTTGGCGAATTGATAGCGTTCGATAAACTGAGGAACGCTGATAGAAAGACTGACACCTAGGATTTGGAAATTAGTTCCCTTTTTGGAAACTCTGATTTGCCTCTTTCTTCAGCAACGGAGATAATGTTATAATAACGTATATATTGAACAGCTGTATTTCATTAATGCTGCAGCTGATAATTCTTAATGTGTCATAATTTTCAAATATCGCGAAAAGTATATTTTTAGGTCTGTGAAGTTGGCAACCCCGGGTGCAAATTTTTTATAAAATAGAAACAGTCTTACTTTGTCCACGACTTGTCCAGCAAAAATATTCGCTTGTCC
The DNA here is from genome assembly GCA_029448645.1 of Andrena camellia. NCBI lineage: Eukaryota > Metazoa > Arthropoda > Insecta > Hymenoptera > Andrenidae > Andrena > Andrena camellia. The sequence goes on along the minus strand of CM055681.1, from coordinate 655,833 downwards.
TCCCTTCAAAAAAAAAATTATGACCAAAATAAAAAATTTGTCATCAGCACCACCATTAACATTTTTCATTGATTTTTAAGTGGGATATGATTGTCCACCTAGTGGAATCGAGCTGTTAACAAAGAAATGCAAAAAAAAAACGAAAATTTCTGCTGGAAAAATGTGGACAAATCGTGAACAAACAAAAAGTGTTTCTATTTTATAAAAATTTGCTCTTGGGTGTGCCAACTTCACCGACCTTATTATTTGCTGTTACGAGTACGAATTGCCACTGTAGGCTAGGAATTTTGGACGGAATATGGAATTTTGTGGAGTATAATTAGAACACCTGTTCTGGATAGAATACTCATGCACATACACACTACGTACAACAAACGAATGAAACTAAAACATTTCTAACGCTGAAATGAAAAACCGTTTTTGACTGGCATTGCCAATTTTTGAATCACAGTATCTTAAGAATCTTTTACTCAGGAGAATCGCGAAATCCAAAGGACTTTGGTTACCAGCCACCTGAAAGTAATGCTTCGATATTAAATCGTCTGATAAACCTCTAATCTAGTCACTACTATCTCAACAGTATTGACGCCGTTGAGTGAAGGGCGTTGGCAGACACGCCCATCTTTCCCTCCTCTACTTGAGCATGCGCATTAAAGATGTCACTATTGTCCGGTACAGTAAATTCTCGTTAGAGGCTCCACGCTCGGGGCTAGCGGCGAGCTTACAACGCATACCGTCGACTATTCCGAATATAATAAGAGTGTTCGCAAGACGCGAGTGAGAGAACCCGTGACGAAGGAGTCCCCCCTCGCTCACTCTCGACCGAAAGATTCCAAGAAATGGTGGGGATAGCGACCGAGCATACAACGCATAGTCGAAATGAGCTTATAACGAAAACTTACTGTATAACTACAGATTTCGACATTTAAATCCACTTTCTATACAGACAACTGGCAAAAAATCTATAATTTCTTTTAATATGAACACATACCACGTGTTTATATTTCATATTATGTATATATCTTATTATATGTTCTACTTCTCTCGTTTCCATGATACGAGACGACTCTGTACAGTTTTTTTCTCTTTCTTTATATAGATGAATTATTATAGACTGCCTCTTACTTAGTTATATGCTTCCTTGTAACTAAAGGGTACTCCCCCTTAAATAAATAAATAAATAAATAATATCTTCAGTTTATTTACACTATTTCGTTAGTGCACTAGATATTATCTGCCTCGTAATTCTGCAACCCTTTTCCCAACCCCCTGTACGCTCCTCTGGAATTAAAAATTGAAAGAGATTAAATTATTCTTGCCCAAGGGAGTTGAATGCAAACGCTCGTGGAAAATTGAAAAGGACACGGCGAAACAAAACTTGGACGGTTAAATATAACGAAAAGCAGCGGGCCCAGATGGTCGGAAATTGAAAAATGATTAAACGCGGCGTGTTATTAAAAGGTCCATCATTTTTCGCAGTTTCTCTTTGGGAATAATGACGAGCATGCTCGGGTGCGATTACAAAATTTGTATTAAACTCCGCATTGAGCCTTAATTCAATTTCCTCTCTTCCGCAATCCTAGCTGTTTTAAAGCGTACCCAAATTATTATATACCTACACGTGGACGCGCTGTTACACAGTTTTTGCGAAGCTTAAAATTCAGGGACCAGTATCTACACCCGCGTTGAAAATAAAACCGCCGCGAGACATCTTTCGACCGTTCAGAAAAACCGCTGGCGAAACCAAATTAATCCGCAGCGAGCGCAACCGTTAAGTAAACTTTGTCGGCGATGCCGTTATCAAACCCGACACCGAAAATTTGATCGCTGCACGTCCGCGGCTCGATAAAACGATATGTTGTGCTCGTGACGTCCGTTGGCGAACGTTAAATTGACTTTTCAATCGCAGTAATTTATTTTCCAATTCGGATTAGTGTTTAAAGGGCTTCATGGAGAACTGTTACTCTAGGGTTTATATTGGCCATGAATTTAGTACACTTCGGCGTGGTGGGTTAGTTTTGAAAAATTGTCAGTGGTCGGTTAATTCTGAAAAATTTTCGGTGGTGGCCGAAAACCCGACCCATTTTAGAGGGTCAGCTCTAAAAAAAATATTCTCGGGCATAATGTATGCTTCCCTGTAAAACAAAAGAACAGGTGATCTTAAATTCTTGCAAAAAGTTTTTTTTTTCCTGAGCGATCCATTGACAACTCGACGAATCGGAAAATAAGGGGATAAATAGTTATTAAACTGTTGATTTCGCTTCCCTTGGACGTGGGAGGACACAAGCAGCGTGCACAGGCGCACAGTGTTTGTGTCCCGTGACCGCAAAACGACGCAAGGGTGGAAGAGTGTCCAGAGAAGGGGAGAGGAGGGTCCATATCGTTCAATCGCGCCCTTAATTAGCGCAGTCAATTAAGCACGGGCAGCAAGCCCGCGCGACAGACTGCGCACCACGAGTTTTTGCGTTTAAACTGCATTAGACGATCGAATTGGCGGCAATTGTACCGACTGCCATACAAATTATTTGTCAACGGGAAAATTAAATTAGGAGAAGGGGAGACGACCTGGACTAAAAAGAAACGATGTTTTTTCTTACTCTAATATTCTTTAGAGGGAGATACGAAATGCTTTTCGCGCTTCGACAATTGCGCGCATAAAAAAAGTGGCCAACTCGCGAGGCGTCTAAATGTTGCGGGTAAACAAATTTCCAGGGGCAAATGGCAGCACCGTTTTCCAAGTGCGAGTCGAGGATCTTTCAGAATTTACCAGAATTCACCATTATCAGAAATGCGAATTCGAGGGGGCTTTGCACGATATGGCGGAAGATAGCAACGCGGCGATGCAACGAGGCAATACACACGGTCTCTTCCCCTGGAACCAGCACACGTGGCACACTAAAATCGTACGAGGGATCCATTTTCCATTTGCCACTCCCAGGACAAGGCGATTTTACCATTTTCCAAGATCGTACCAGTAATGTCTATTGAACGACACCGTATCGAGCCTCGGCGGTAGTCCTCTTATTATCGTTTAACAGATATACGATCATAGGGGACAGAAGTGCTTTTCTATTGGAAACCCTCGCTTCTATTTAATTATTTATTCGCTTGGTAAACAGGGTAAAGTCTCTTTAGTGTACAGAGGCATTGACAAAAATGATATACAGGGTATCTTAAAATTGTGGGACTTCCTGGAACATGCGAAATCCTGATGCAAAACGACATTGAAAAGTCCTTTACCGTTTTGGAATCCGAGGCTTCGTTCTCGAAATATTAAGGAGGGGGATCCTATTTGTTCGGCTAAAAGCATAGCACAATTTAGGATTTTTTTTTTTTTTGAGAAACTAGCGATTCTGATTGATCTGAAATTTCGACCACGTTTTTCTGCATCTTTGAAGTTGCAGTTTTTCTTTGATTAATTTTTAATAATAAAGTTTGATGAAGCACAGTCACGAATGAAAATATAGGAATTCACGAAATAGAGGAACGAGTAGCACGAAAAGCGTTGAAAATTAAAAATGTAGAAAATAAATTTGTGGTTTGGGAACGAACGTTTTCATATCTGGCCTTGCAGTCGTGTGACGCAATTTTGGTTTGCCTCTTCGTTAATAAAACTTGGCGAATTTTTTCCAGGAGAGAAACGAAGACATTTCAGACATTCCCTTAAAAAAATATTTAAAATTCAATACCTACTTTCAAGAAAATATTAAATAAAACAGAACTGTAGTTTCTGATTTAAAATACCATTACATTATTATTTAATAATGCGTTCTCAATATAAAATCCCGCAATAATTGTTGAATTTTCATGCTATTTTCAGGATCATGTCTGGATTGTATTGCAAAGGATCACAGAGTTTCGGAATATCTACTCCCCGCCGACATTTCCCAAGGACCAAGATGCTCGAGGAGTGCGTGACATCTCCATTGTCTGGCAGCTCCTACGACCTGTTTGCCGTCACTTGTCTTCGATATGCTCGAGACAATCGCTAAACAAAAAGGGTCGATACCTCACGTCCCACCGTTCAATCGCGAGTGGATAAAATGATAAATTCGTTTGCAGGTTGCGTTCAATACTGCTTAACTCCACGATTGTTTTTAAACTTTAAGGTGTTACACCCATTTTCTTTTTTATTATTTATATTTTTGGCAGACGGAAGAATGAAATTGGCCGCAGAAAAATGTCACCCCCTGATGATGAAAGGTTGAAACAATAAAATGTATTTCGCTTCATTTCGCGGGCCAATTTATCCCGCGGTTTTATATTCCACGTGACTTTATATTATGTTGTTGCAGAATTTTTATTTATACGGCTGGAAACAGCGAGACGTGTTAATGGAAATGTGAATAATGAATTGGCACCGTGATTTAATGTTTCGCTTCTGTGTTCAATATGATTCTATGTTTTGTAATATTCCTTTCCCATGTGGATTCGAATTCAATTAAGTTTATTCCGGGTAAAATGTACGGATTATATTATTCTACGTTTTGTAATATTTCAACATCTGCAACGTACATGCTTACTGGTTAGTAATTTTTTAAACAGCTTATGTAGTTCGTCAACTTGTATTTTTGAATTTGAATTTTTATTCGAATAATTATTTACACGTTGTGTGGATCGTATGAACATACTTTTACGAAATTAAGAGGAAATTAAACTTATGAAGAGTTATTCGTACCATTAATTGAATAATTCTGTAATAGATATTCGACTAAATAACGATAAAGTATTCGAATAAATAGAAAAATATTTTCCAAATAATGAATAATTCTGGATTTCAGAGCCAGAGTCTGTTAGGTCCATTTTTAAAAAAAAAAATGACATTTTACATATTTCCGAAAGAGTGAAAAATTTGATAGAGTAAAACAAGTAAAAATTTTTTTTTTACAAAGGTGGACTTAGTACACGCTGGAATTATTATCTAAGGGTGAAAACCCCCGCTCAAAAAAATGGTGAGTTTTCAGATTATCGCGAATATCTACGAAACTATAAAAAATATCAGAACGCGAATTCCCTCCCACTTCTCGTTATCACGCGATAAAAACTTTCGAATTAACCTGGTAAAGAGCTGTCGTTCCGCTCGCGGGTCGACGCGTCAAAGAAAGAGGGATCGTTATTCGAAGAGGGACGCATCATTAGACGCGCCCCAGCCGGGAGCCCAGCGAGTGATGTGATCGCGACACCCGGTATATAGCCTGTTCTCGGATGTGAAAGCCTCGCTTTTCGATCCATGAGCCTACAAAGGCCCTCCTTTTCTTCGCCCCCTCGGTGATCGAGCGTTTCTTTATCAGGAAGCGATGCTCCACTCGCCAGAAACTTTCGATGAAAATATTCAACGGACTGGACATTAATTTTTCATTCGTCCTTTGGCTTCACGGGCCACCATGCGTACTCCTTTCGCGATAATGTCAGCTGTAGCAGGCTCAGCAATGAACGGAGTTTTAAGGGATGGTGTGTTATGGCATGTGGGAGCATTCGAATTTTGATTGGGATTGTGTGAAGTGGAGCCTGAATTATATTATTGGGTTTAAATGATTTTGGGAGGATGGTTGCGTTGGATATTAATAACTCGTGTTATGTGTGATCAGTCTGTTGTGCAATAGAATGGTTCTAGGGAAATTATTTTGTTAATGTGAGTATAATTGCCACTTTTAATAAAGTCTAACAAAATTTGATTACCCTTCTGACAAATGTGTAGTATTGAGATGTGATCGCTCGAATGTTTGTTTAAAATTTTTTGCATTATGTATTCGCAGAGAAATTTTTATTGAAAGTAAAAATTAATAGATTTCATATGAAATTGATAAAATCCTTGTTTCTTATAAAAGAGTATATATTTAGACAGAACCTTAGCGGGAGCATTTAAAAAAAAGTAATTCGTTGAAATTTCAGAAGAACGACTGTAATTGAATGTAATGAAACTTCAAAACTATTTAAGTCGAGCAACTTACTTAACCCACCAATTAATTGTACCTTAAACGCTTTCGCGAAGCCATTAATCACTTTCAAGGAACTGAATCTCCATTATACTCTCTATTCCGCTCATACCCAGTGAAAAATTTCAATCCAGACATTATAGAATCTATCGTCCACCCTTGAAAGAACATTTCGACAACCCATTTCCAATTATTATGTCCCACTAAAAGTGTCATAATATCGTATATATCAAACTCTGCTAAACTATTAGGATTCTTTAATAATCGATTTGAAATTTGCTGCTAAAATAATTGGTGCTTCCTATTCCTTCTTTTAACTATAATTTGAGCCATTTGAAAAATTATATACGTAATGACTGAATTAACTGATTACGGCACATTTTATAATAATCATTCTTATGTGTTCTGAATTTAGATTTGGTATGAATAGAAACAGATTTTAGAAAATAGTTTTTTCTTAAAAAAATTTCACACTAGTGCACGGTGTATATATTAAAAGTATACTCTTCACCAATTCGTCACACAAAAAATGTTGACTCTTCCAAGGCCCACAGACTTTCAAAATTACTAATCTTTAAATAGCACTGGAACAATAACCCCAAATTTATACCATACGCCAGTAGCGGTATTAAACACTGTAATTATAAAAAAAAAACATTTATTCGACAAAAAATTTAATTGCCCCCTTTTTGCCACTTATGTATTTTTTGAAAATTTTATTTATTTCTTATAAAAATTAATTGACAGCCTTATAGTTGTGGGTGGGCCCCCCTTTGTCTCCTGGCAACCAATATTTTTAGACCCAGTCCACCACTGCCATACGCAGAAAATGCTTAAAGACTCCCGAAGCTCACCACCTGGCCGCCCCACCACGGGTTGCGCGATCGTTTCGTTAAGCTTGTTGCCAACCTAGTGGCAGTAAAGCTAGGAGGATGGCATCGGATTTGATCATTTTTCAGGTTGCACCGGCGAGGGAGAGTTTCGCAGCTTTCACCAGAGCCCGTCGCGTTGCGAATTTCAATGGACTGCGTCCCAATGTTTGCCTTCTCCTCCCCCTCTCTGTGTACAGTCTGTACATATATCGTGCTCCCTCCGATGGCATAAAAGCACACGGTGGGTTTCCATTAGTTTAATTACAGACAAGGTCGTCGTCGGTGGTAGGACATCGTTGCAGGTGTGAGAGGGAGCTCGCGGCACGAGCCACGAGTTAATTCCATGGAAAAGGTAAATCAGACCTTGCGAGACATCAGCGGAACGTGTTCGTGGGAGACCCTACAGAAATCGGATCGGCGGCGACTGTCGGGCGAACAGCTTTAAAAATTCGAAGGAAACTGGAGGCCTGGGATGGGAGACGGGGGCAGCCAGCTCTGTGCTGAACTTTCGATTAAAATAATAAGGCTTGACAGGGTTTCAGATCTGAGTCCGAATGCTGTACCTCTAGGTTCTCCTCTTTGAGCAATTTTCAGGTGCAAAGGTGTTTCCTAAAATGTAGGAAGCTGGTATCGACTTTCATCAACTGCTATTGAACACAGAAGCTAGTCATTATTGCTCGTTGTGAATGGGGGTGGATTAATACCACTTTTTGACTCGTGTTACTGAATTACTGATTGTTATAGGGTTTTAAGTAGTGCAATTGCTCGTGTTTCAACGCCATCTTCGGGAATTTATTTAACAAAAACTACAAGTTTATACTATCTGGCGTTTTGCCTGCATATTAAGGTATGTTTGAAGTAAAACTCAGAATTTTTTGATGTGGCGCAAGCTTCTTCCAAAAGGGCCACACTTACCAACGGACAAGTTGACACCCTGGCCAGTCCGCCACTGGTTGGCAGATCGACCACCGACAACTCTTTATGACGAAACATCTCGAGCCCAGTAGACCACAGAACTATGAGGATCTCTTTCTACTCAAACGTTTGCCCCATTGAAACGTGTACGCGTCGTTGCGGCGAACGCGCGCTGAATGTACGTTCGAAGATGTTGCAAAATGCATGGTAACTTGCAGGCAAACGCGCTCTCGATTTCCAGCAGAAGCGTCCCAACTACGGTTATCTGAAATCAGCTCTTTGTCAAAACTTGGAGCCCCCTTTTCTAGCTGGGTACCGCGTTCCACGAGGTGGGCGAGTGAAGCAAGTGGAAAGTCTGAACCGAATGTTGTCTAATACCATTTCACAGTGGTTTAAGCGCCTATGCTACCAGGACAAACGAGTTCATTGCACTGACAGAAACTTCCATGAGATATCCCAACAACGCGCTACAGTTTATCCATTGTATAGATTCTTTGCTCATTGGATGGAAGTGGGACATTTATATTTTAGACATATCTGGCATGTCATGGAAGAGAATGGACAACTCCTTTTTGGCAACCAACAAATTCTTCAGCTATATACGTTTGCAACTTGTTTTAGACAAGCTTCCTTCTACCATTTCCAATACGTCCCTCAGTTCTATCAATTTCCAACTGCATCCTACAAAATAACAAATCCTATCCTCAGCCCCAGAACCCGCAATTGAAAGGCAACCCAGATGGCGCCACCGTCGCCCGCCATTCTCCGTTAACCCTTAAATCGGTGTTCCGGTCACCGGCGTAATTAAAATTGCCGCAGTATTTAAAACGAGACGGCGTACGGCCATTATGAGAGTCTCGCGCGGGAAAAGGAAGATGGTGAAGAGGCCCTAAGGCTGCGGCGGGCGCCGGCAATGCCGATCATGGCGGTTCCAGTGGCTCCCTGGCGCAGAGGGAGTGAGCTCGCCCGCCTGAAAATCCACCGCCCCGGCGGAACAAAGCGGAAAGCTTCGGCGTGCAAACAGCCTCGGCCCCCCTGGCCGTGTTGCTGCAAGTGCCGCGAAACTTTAACAATGGTTATTGTTTCGGGCCCGGCTCTGTAACTGGCCTAATAAAATAGCGGAAGCCCGCGTGCTCTACTGAAATGGCTGAAAAAAAGCCGTCGGAGGAAAAATCGGCCGGCGCGCCCTGGCCACAGGGATATAACGATAACGGGCAAGTTCGAGGCGGAACAGAGGCAGAGGGGCGAAAGGGGCGGGGCAGGGTGGCGGCGGCTCGAAACTGCGCCTATTGCTCGTTATCGTTTCGAATGCGCTTTCTGATGTTTTATATGGGGGCTGTTGTTTTTTAACGGCCCCGGAAATGGGGGAATCGGCCTAATTGCTGAACTAGCGGAGGCGGTGTTTTAGAGGCGCTGCAAGATATTTGATTGCTCGGCCATTTCCTCGGGAGTCCGTTTTTGCGCCCATGGAGTTTGAATGTTCGATGATTTTACGGCGTTTACTGGGAAGCTCTGTTGTTGCCTTGATCGGTGCGGCACAGCGAGTCTTCTCATTCGCGTAATGAGTACGCGTTTGAACGGCTGCTAATGTTCAGCAGTAAGGTATATAAATGCGAACGACTGGCTTGAATCCTCTTCATTTGTTCTTGCCTGGTTTGTAGGAGGTGAGAGTTGCTCCCGTTTATTTGTTTCGGTGACCGACTCGGAAGATCTGTTTAATTAGGGTGTAATAGGCAACTTCGCTATTCAATAACAATATTTTGCAATCATTTTTTCAGTACAAAATATATTATATTATAGTATAGTATAGGTATATTATATAGTGTACTAAAAAAATAGTCTAAAAATACTTAAATATCCTACTTTCAAGATTAACTCTTTTTTTTTTTTCATTTTTTCGTGTTACATTCTATAAGCAGATGAAAATTTTGAGACGAACTATTCGTTGTAAACGAACCGTTTATTCATAAAACATTGCTAAAGTCTTGGCAAATTAAGTAGTGGGGAGTGGCTTTCATGGGTGGAGCGCTTCCCCCACTATGTCTCCCACTACGCATTTAAAAGACCACGCTTTTACCATGGGTTGCTACCTAAAACTTGAACTGCTTTCTATATGAAAACACCCTCTTATTAAGTAGAAAACGTAGAAATTAATAAATGATATGTATATCCAATTTGATTATTCAGATGAATTTTATATCCGGACCTTTTAACTTTCTACCAAGCCATCTACAAAAATAGTGATGCTTTTATTTTCTGCATACACCATGCCAACTTATTTCCATGGAGAGTAGATGAATTATTTTTAGAAAATGGATTCTACACTAAGATTAGAATGGAGTAGTGTATCAAAAGTTTTGTAAAACTATATTGGAATAATATTAGCGTAAATCCAATTTTTATTTTTAGAAATCACATTTCCTTTCTAGAGGGCGAACCATCGTGAAAAAAATTTCTACAAAATTTCAGAACAAAAGGTTCATTGCAGCCAACATTTTTCAAAATTGAGTTACCACGTTTTTTTCAGGAAGCACGGAATTGCACTGATTGTAGTTGTAAACAATGTACTTTTGAAAAGTTTGATGCCTCGATTTTCCGTCCCTCAAAGTAACAAAGGAGGGAAAATGGTATTGTTGGGTGGAAATCGAGTGTCAAGTAGAATGTTTTGGCAAATTTTCCATTTTCAGGGCGACCAAGAGAGAATGCAGAAAGATAAACGAGCCGAGATACGTCGTCGATTGGCTGAATATAAGATATTATTGAGGATGGAGCGACGTTTGATCGAGTATGATGGATTTGTGCTTCGTCAGGGAGCCTCTATTCACGCAAATAATTATCTCCATAAAACGTGGGCGAAGGGTAAACGATTGTACCCGATTCATGCCCTTTTCCAGATTAAAAAATGATTTCATGTAACGAAATGTATAAAAACGTTATATAATATAAAAACTTCTACTAACACACATTGTTTATGTATATTTGAATACAGCATAATTGTAAATGGCGAGTTTCTTTTCAACAATTTTTTTCTCTTAAATTTCGAAAAAATACATTAAAAAGCATTATTCTCTATTTTTTCAGTATTTAATTTAATAATTGAGCGTTTTTAGAATTTTAATTTATGACGAAATTGAGGATTTAAATATATTTTTCAGTTGAAATTGTTTATACAAAATCTCAAAGGTGCTGGCCACTCGAAATTTTGATAAATTTTGCTACATGCGATTTTCTGTGAATTTATTTACCAAATAGCCTACCCCCTTGACTTTCGGAAAGATGTGAAACATGGCAGGATTAACATCCCTGAATTTCGAAATGATGAGGAGAAATGTACTAGATACGAACGAAAAATTAAATAAAAACTTGTTATACCATCTCTCAAGAACACCAATAAATACTCTACTACTCTCTGTGCATCTGTGATGAAGAGATATCGTTTTTACATAACCTAAAATGGCATAACTAACATACCCTAAAACAGCGAAAAAGAGAGGGGAAGAGACACCAGGTTCGTCAGTCGCGTAACAAGGGAGCCATTCGAACTTTATACACTGAATATTATCGAGATGCTAGTTGGTGAGGCACGGCATGGCAGTGAGCGATGAGGTGGTCCCGGGGTTCCCCGATTTCCTATTAAACACCGATTTATTTATGGAATATTCAATGGGACTAGAAGAGCCAGCGGCGTCGAGGCGCCTGAGAAAAATTCAAATCGGCCTTGTCGCGGCGGTATCCACCGTCGGTTTTCCGCCAGCGGAGGATTTTCCGCGGAAAACGAGTAATCCACGGCTAAGACAACCCCTGACTTCCGGGCGTTCAGAAATTTTGACGAGCGCTTCCACATGTCTCTATCCGCCTGAAGAATTCCCTCTATTTTCGCTGAAATTTAAATTTTCTCATTTGTCCTCCTCTAAGAGCTTGAAGGATTGATTTAAAAAAAAAATAACTGCTGACAAATCTAATTTAAACCAGAGTAGAGGTTAACTTGGAAAATTAATGCTCGTCAACGGGGGTAACAGAAAGCCCCGAGGACTTCGCGCGTTTCGCGTAGTGTCGTCGATTGTCCGAACGTGTTTCGACAACAATAACCCACCCGAGACGACGATAATGTGCTCTCCGGAGCAAAGGAACCCCGATCGTGAGTGCAGGACGACGTGTCCGGTCCTAATTCCTCTGTTTGCGTATGCAAACGAAGAGACGAGGTCGCTGAGGGTTGCTCGAGCACTTGTGTGCTGCTGAAAACCTCCACCAGCAATTGACCGCACATTGGGTTCACTTCTCAGCGTTGAAAACCAAAGAGAAGGAGTTAAGAAAGAGAAGGGAATACTTTTTCTCCTTTTTTAGCACCTAGTAGTCTAATAGTTTTGCTTATTGTCGCGGAATATTAGTTTCTGCTCAGGTAATTGGGATTATTTCCGATCTGAGTGAATTGGGTAGCACGATTGTTAGAGTCATACTTCTTCGCAGAACTTCAAACACAGCTGAATTATGTCAGTGCAGTATTCTAGAGAAAATAGCACCTATTTTGATCCACTGACATTGGATCCTACTAAGAGCCTCAACGTGCAACAATCCTCAATTTAACTGTCCTCAACAACGCCCCGAAGAGCCAGTTAAATCGCGAGAACTCAGGCAGATGTCGCAACAGCGGCCGAACCACTGCGCAACTCTCGCCGCACAGATTCATGGGCGAGCAGCGCCCGCTGGAAATCTGTATTAACTCGCATGGCCCCCTGGGATCGGCCTTCGAAAAGTTTGGAAGCAGCCAAGAGATCGAGAAAATCGTTGGAACCGATTCGCTGACTGTTCGAATAAAGGGCCCAGGACTGGATCGCACAATGAAACCGCACTAGGGTGTTATGGGGGGGGGGGGGGGGGGGGCGCGTCGAATGCGGAAATTTCGAAATTCACCGGCCTTGTTTCCTGGCGGAATGGAAATTAATTCCCTCCGCTTCCCGGTAATGAATTTCGAATTTCATATGCGCGTAAACGGGGACACGTTATGCGTGCGTGACGAACGAACCGGACGACCCGGGACCACTCGCCAGGTGGAGATAATATGAATAATTCGCAGGGATCCTAGGGGAAGGAGCGGTTCATTGACGCTGGTAACACGGCGTAACTAATTTGATGCTTGCGCTGCGAAAAGGTGGGATTCCGTCAAGCAAGTGATCGAGACGGTTTTGGGGATTTTCGTTTTTTTTTTGTTTTTTTTATAGTTTTATTTGTTTAGGATGCTAATACACGCCGTGACGGAATGAAAGGTTAGTCTGTCAACTTACATGTAACTATTGTTCAACATCAAATTTCTAAGAACGATGCACAAAAGAGTACATACACTTAAATATTTCCGTCATACTAGAATTTACAATGAAATTGAGGCAACAAAAGGTCCTCAGTTTAAAAAGGAAATAACACAACGGAAAAAAGTTTCCTTAATTTCATTGTTTCCGGGCTCTTGAGATCATTAGTGGTTTCTTCAAATGGAACTACACGTTTCCTTAATATTTAAATTGAAGAGAAGTTACAGACTGTTTAACTAAAACTACTAAACCAAGGGCGGGATTTATGCAGAAGTAATCAGCGCGAGATTTCTCCAAAGTGTCCAACTTTGAATGCTCATAAACAGTACTCGTTAAGTAGAATATTCAATACGTTATCAGCGCATTACCTACGCATTCACTGTCCCAAGTCTCATCAAAGTTATCGACCACTACCAACTCTCCTTAGGATTAATAGAAGATATGCAATAATTAAGCAATAGACTTGATATACATAATCTGAACTTGCAAACAAATTAGTGTCCTCTTGAGTAAACCTTAATGGACCTGATCTTGAAGTAATGAATAAGATATGTGACGAAATTGAAATCTCATGACTTACATGTTAATTTAGGTACTCTATCACATTTATGTCACAGAGCTAAAGAATATTTGAAGAAGAATCGTCATACCTTGAACATTCACATGTTGAATTTCTGCTCAGCATCGTTTGATTTACTCGTATTCACTTAAATACAGTATAATTCCAGTAAATCGTGTAAATTAAAGCTACCCAACTTACAGAAAAGTGAAAAGTACAAGTTGAGAGTTAATTGCACCTTCGTTTATTCGTCGAGAGTTATTGATTGCGAGTTATCGAGAAAATTATTGAGAATAAAGTACAATCAATTTTTAAGACTTTAAACGTTCCTTCATTCCAGCAGAATTTATACTCATCAAACATTATTATCTCTGTTTTTAACAACAGAACAGTATAATTCTTTTCCAGTTGCCTCGCCGTTATTTTTCATCCCTCTTCACAGGAAAGAATCCACAAGTCACAAAGAGACATTAAAACAATTACTAGACATTTATTGGAAATATAATAAGCAAAAGTCACAAAGGAAGAGAAGATGCAAAAGTGGGTGAAGCCACACTTCACTGTGTTTTGAAAATTTTGTGGTGACAGCATATGTGGTGACTACTTTGGAGGTTTGGGAAATAATCTAGTATCGATGTATTATCATTGAACAACTGGAAACTTAAAAGTCTCCCAAGGACACTTTCATTTCTCACCCCTCCTTCTAACAGCTGACAGCTGGACCTCGCCTTTTGCACTCTATTTCTACTTTTACACATACTATATAATTTCTAACTCTACTATTTTTCTCTTTCTTGTTTTCTTATATGTATTTATGTTTTTTATCTTCTTGTTATTATTCTTAATTTCTACTGGTGAGAACAGAGATGACACATAGCTGGAGGATCACTTATGTCTAACATAATTACCATCAACCACCGTCCCTCCCTTTTACATTCTGTAAAGCCAGTACACCGAGGATCATCCAATAGATTAGACACGTAGAGGACTAATATATTACCAGACACCCGTCTCACCGGCATCTCTCAAGTATTTCCAGAGGAATTTTAATTAATATCTCGCGGTTTGCTGAGGGGCGGCCGAAACGCGGCACGACCGGACGCCAGGGGGGACTACAAAGCTCTCAGATAAAAGGTGATACCCGAAGGGTCGCCGGGGTTATTTTTTTATCGACATCGAAATGCCCAGGCATCTTTTTCGTGGGGCGAGCATGGAGGTTGGGAAGGTGGCAGACGGGAACAGAACCTCGAGGCCAATGATATTGCAAATGACAGCGGGAGGCTCAAGGAATCGCTGGCTATTAACTTCTACTATTTAGGATGATGCGTTAGTGATGATGGATATATTCGAAAGGCTTTAGAAATAGGGAAAGTAAATTTCTCATCTTATCTATATCAGTGTATAAAAATGTTCGTGCCATGTATGTATATGTTTGAAAGCACAAAACTCAAAAACTACTGAAGCGATTTCGATAAACATATACCAGAAGAATCTTTGTTTTAATGGTTTCTTATACTACTCTCAGCTCACATAACGATTTTATCTAGATAGTATCCGCCATCCTTGGGAAGTATTTCTTTTAATTTGATATTATTCAATGCGTCTAGCAGTACCTTTTTCTCGATCTCCAATATATTGCATGCTTTTTTGAACACGACTATAAATTACCATACTCCAGAATAATATTTAAAAAAAAGACCTAAATAAGCAAACACATCGATACGACCAGTCCAAATTCACTTATTCCACCCTTTTGCCCATACTCGCACTTTCTCCCGTCGCGCCAAAGCGTGAAACGCGATTTGAAAGACGCGAGTGGCCTTCATGCAAACGGAAATGCAGATACCCCGAAGGGAAGCTAGAGAGGGACGATACAGTGCTCCATCCCCGCGGAGAATTCCGAGGCAAACGCGGGAAACGAATTCTCTTTTCGCGTTTGTGCCCGCGAAAGTCGCGTCGGCTTCGAAACGAAATTAAGTCTTTAAATTTGCAGAATTATCAGCGGGAACACGGGGACATAATAGCGCCGCGTGGCATCCTTGGGGCGGATTTCCAAGGACTGTTTCATCCTTAACGGAATTAAGGTAGACGACGGTTACGAATGCTGCTCTGGACAAGCTTCTTTACGGTTAATTTATTGATGGGAGAACTAACCGTGTTTCCACGCCTTGAGGAAGATTGCATAATCGTTGATAAATTTATTATGATGACGATATATTCTTATTACGTAGGTACTAACTGGCGGTGTATGAATAACGAAAAGAAAATTGAAGATTGCAAGTCAACGGAGGGTAAAAGTCGAAATCCAAAGAATGCTTTGGTATTAAATTTTCCATGTGTAGTTTGGATCACTGATTTGGGTCGAAGTTTTCACATAGCTGTTTAGTAAGCCACCTGTATAGTAGTTTGTCAAATGCATAGGAGGAATGAGTAAAAAATTTGCAAGGAAATCCTAACAAGGGAAATTCGGCAACTCGAAAATTAAAAAAAAATTAAACTTTGCAGAAATGATACTTATAACGTAACTATTCTTTGATTGGGCAATAAAACAACTAAATGCACAATTTTATCTTGCACACTACTCTTGTCAAAAACAACATGACAATAGACATTTGTTTATACAGAATTTTTCTGTTGTTTTTTTTTTTTTATTACAAATTCTGCGTAACAGTGCTTCCCACATACATATTAAGAAACTCCCTGTATTTTCTTATTGTTAGTATATTGGTTCCGAGGGTTTTAAATTGCACCTACGTTGTGTGACGTTTCAAAAGCACATTTCAGAAATACTCGTAGAACTCCCAAACTGCAATCGGTTATATCCTGAAAGTTCAGCTTGAGATTGCAAAACGACAAAGAGCTTATCAATTCCTTTTGGTATAAGGAATTTTCAAATTTTGTCTAGCCTTCTAATTTTTATATGAATTTAATTGGGACCTCCTTTGATCCAATACGCCAATCACCTCAACGTTGTCCCCTGTTTGGTAATTATTCATGTGACGTACCTAAATCGCGTAAATATTAAATTTCTCAAAGAAACAGTGCGAAATATTTAGAATTATTAATAAATCAGACGTGAGTAATTCTACTCTAAAGAACATTGATAAAAAGTCTGAATGTTAACATCTAAAACGTGACAAGGCAGTCAAAAAGATACACGAAAGAACAGTTCGATAATTAATCCTCTCAGCGTTATCAGCCCACACACGCTCATCGTTAGTCGGCGCAGTCTGTGCGGAGACCGCCTTTAGGCGTTCAGCCAATATGATCAACATATACGACCAAAGGATTCCCGCACGCGGGGTGCGCTCAGCGTTTGAATGTCACGAGCGCTGAGAGGATTAACGGCATGCCTTCTCCAGGTTGGAAATAAAATAGAAAACAAAACAAGAGGAAATTGCAAATCACGTACTCACACGTCACATCAGTATTTTGGTCGTGACGGAAGCAAGCAACTACAGTTCAGAATTGGTGTCATTCGTAGCATTGTGCTGTACAATATTCACTGACAGAGGATAGAGAAAGATTGAGAAAGGGTACGACGTTGGTTCACTTACCCCAAAACACCGACTAAATTTTACGCTTATTCTGTTCCTTGCCTTTTTTCTATTTCTTTTTCGAAAATTCTACTTAGGTCCCGCCTATGAAATTGATTATTACGAATCAAGAATGTCGACGTCAGAGCACTGCTACGTTATTTCGTCGAAAGCGCGTGAATTTCGTGATTAGAAGAAAATTTTGTCAGAAGATCTGCGTCGCCAATCGAAACTGGATCATCGCGACTCACCTTTATTCCGAGGGTAGGAGTCAGCATTCCATAGTCGGTAAGGGGTGGCAGCATAACGGGGGGTAGGTTTGCCATCATCATACTGTCTAGAATCTTCGCACGTACTTTCCCTTCGTGCACAGAACACAAATCAATTTATTGCTTACTAGACCTACCTGAAACAGAAGAGAACAGAGGAGCATTAGGTGTTGCTGCAACTTCGTGGAAACCGGGGGGTCGTAAAGCAGAAGGAAGTGTACTAGGGGGAACTTCTTTCTTCGAAGAAGTATGTAAATTCAATAAGCAGGAGAAAATGCTGCATGATCTATGGGGCCCTTTTCGACGTGCGTGCAGTATTACAGGGGTGGAGGTAGAATCTAGGAACTGTCGCATTGATTCATAACAATACACATACAACAATTGAGACAGTGAGAGCAACGAACTAACCCACATTTTTTTTTAATCGAGTTAGTAGCAATGGCGTATTCCAATAGGCTCTACTAATCGTATAAATTCGGGGAAATTTTTTTTTTTAATGTGGGTTGATCCGTTGTCGCTCTCACTGCCTCAATTGAAATATGCAGTTCTGAGGTTCCACTACCATACAATTTCATTTATTTCATTTATTTCCTAACCTACAACCCATCAACGCTAACGGGTCACAGTCGTGTTAATTAGCGGCATTCTACTCAAAACATGCACCCCAACTGTGCACCCTCCTCCCACCACGAGGGACTGTTTTTCCTCAGCCGAAATCCAATTCACTTGGAAGAAGAAACAGCACAAAAGAACCCACAAATCTGCAACGCATCCCGGCGTCTCGCGGAAGGGGAGACGGAATCCACGCGGCCCCGAGTCTAGCAATCAGCAAACTTGGTGGCAGTTTCGCGTGCAAGCCGCCCCGCGCTTTCCTTATCTTAAATCCGCGCGGAATGCAGAAAGTGTAACAAAGGCTGCGGAACCGTGGCTCCCAGGTATCTACCCGATGAACTTTTCTCGGGCCGCGGCGACACGTTCCGCGCAAACATTGTTCCGAAGTCGTCTCGAATCGAACGGGGGAAGTCCCGCGAGTTACAGAGTTCTGGAGTTTCGTCGAGCCCCCCTCTCCCAGCCACGTTTCAATTACACCAGGCAGCCAATTAAGAAATTAATCCATTAAGATTAACGTGAACCGCTATGGGGATTGTACGTGGGAAAGGTTGACTGAAGCCTGGTCACATACAACGTGATCATACAATTGTGACGGGGCCACAAAGGCTGTGGCCAAGGACTGTCTTCATCACAACTGCGGTTAGGTGACAGAAACATTTAGATTTCAGTTCATCTATTCATAGTGCCGGGAAAATTTAAAATACAAAGCTATCATTTGGTTCCCACACCTAAGTTTCGTAATAATCCAGGTGACTGGCGCTTGTAGTATCTCCGCTACGATTTACCAGCAACGACGGAAATTAAACCGCTCTAAGTACACTTTAATTAGCCGCGGTGCAAACAATCAAGGCCTTAAGCCGCTGATTTACATGAAAACCGTGCGTGTGGATCCAACTGAACGGAAACGGTGCCGCAAATCAGCCTGCTCCCAGAAGAGATCGCTAGTCGTGTCTGGGAGAAACGAGACTCTCGATGATTTTCGGTGTTCGAGCTCGCGATCACGTAGCACGGCACGCTGAGCCGCTCTAAGTGCTCTTCAATTACTCCATGGGTCGGCCAATTAAGAACTTAATCCAGCAACATTTCGACGCAAAGCACCTGGGGAGACACAGTTAAAGAGGGAGGCAAATAAAAAGGGTTCTATTCTAAGTTTAATTGCAGCATTCCCATTGTTGCTCATGAGATGCCTGTATTCGTGGTTAGAAGGATCTTCAATGAGGAAGACTCCTGAATCTGGGTATTGTTAGTCCTAACTCATCGGGTTATTCGTGTAGATTCCTGGCCTCAACTACTCCTTAGTCTACCAGAGGTGGAACAAAAGGTGATTTTAAGAAGACACCTTTTTTCAAATGATATCAATGCGAGATGATGGAGTCGCGTGAACAAGGACATCGGGTAAACCAACCATCTCCAAGTTACCGCGAATATTTCTTAACGTTAAACAACAAGAAGGATCAAGGATAAGGACGAGACCGGGAGGGGGTTTGGGGTAGGAAGAAGTGGATAGTTCGGTCGAGTACACGGAAACAGCGTGGAAACACGGCGTTCACGGAAATAGAGATTTCGCGGAAGGTCTTACGTCGGATTTGCCGGTTAAGTCGCCTCGGATCGTGCTGTTACAACGTTTTCCCTTCCGCCCCCTTCCTGGCGAAGCGTCGCGCCCCCTCGGCCACCTCAACCGCTCCGCCAGTTCGCAGATCGACGACGGCCACGTGACACCAATCTAAGTTTCGAACTCATCCTTCAACCTCCTTCTTTCCTTGCTTTCCACCGACCTACGTTTTCGAGAATCTGTGATTCCCATTCTGGCGCCAGTGTTGCATTTTAATTAGTTACATGGTCCTGATCAAGATTTATAATATCCTAATAATTCCCAACTCACGAAACTACTCCAAATGACAAAATTTAACTCTACTACAATTCGATCAATCACAGCTGCCATCATTAACCTCCTACACCATCCATCCTCAAGGTGTAGTGACGAATAGATACCTACATAATGCCAAGCAACGCACAGAAGAGTCTAGGATGACGTTGTCTACTGTGCATATAACAACCAGAATATAAAAATCGAAACGCGTCCAGTTCTCAGCATCCCTCTTGCCCAGGGTCCGTGCTGCTTTTTTCACTCTGCCGCCTTCTTCCCTTCTCCCATCCTTTTTTTTATAGGGTTGGATATTTTATTCAGCGGCACTCCGGTAGCTCGCTTCTCGCAGCGTTTGATATTGCAGTCTCATTGCATAAAACCCGAGGCTTGCATAAAACACGGGCCGGCGTTTCTCCAGCGGGAGCTGACGGCACGGAAAGACAGCCAGATACGGGCAGCCACGGGACGCCGCCCTATGCCCCATGGGCAGCGCGAAAAAATTTCATCAGCTCGAGGATTAAGCGTGACACGCGCTAACGCCGGGCGCCTCACGCTGCCTCTGTCGTTTCGCTGCTGCAAGACGAATTATGGGACACCGAATTCCTGTTTGCATAATTAGCAGTGAACCATATGCAGAACGAAACACAGCACGAGTTTATTGCAAGAGGTTACAATAAAGGTTAGAGGTGATAATAACGGTAAGACTTGCAACGCAGCACGCAGAACACTTAGAATGAGTGATGTGCTGCCCTCTGTCGGCTTTTTAAGTGGCTGACGCTTGACAGTGATGCTACGCTATTGTCGCACGTTCTTCGTTCACACATTGTCAGATTCATTTGCGTCTATATTGGCAAAGTATTATACAGTCTAATCGGACACTTGATATGTCACATCATGCCTAATCACAGTAATATTCTTCAGACGTAGATCTAAACTATCAAGTTTGTCACAATTAGATGATCATGTTGGATCTGATAATAGAAGAAAAACGCACATAGGACGTTGAAGACAGGACTGTGTCTACCTGTCTAGGTCGATTCTTTATGCACAGTTGTCTTGAAATACTTGTAGTATGGTCAGGTCTACAGTTTCTATAGAACACTATGACAGCTATGAAATATTTAGACCAGCATATTTGTATATGTTTATTATAACATATTTGGAGGAGACGTCTATAAATGGCTACAGTATATTTAGAACTAGATGCATGTAGCATTTAGAGGTAGGCATCAATAGATATCTATAGGTCAGTTGGTCCTACATGGTCACACTCTATTTAAATTTAGATATCTGCACATACGTATACCAAATTTAGCGCCAGATACTTATAGATCCCTTTAACATATTCAGACCTAGGAGTCCATAGATACTTTCAGTATAATTATAGGTAGGTGACTATAGACACGTGCAGTTTAAATGCACAGATACTTAGACTGCACTCTGATAATCGACAATTAAACATAGTCTTGAGGAAACAGACACTAATGCTTCGCCCACAATTAATGTACTCCAGTTGAATGGAGGTCGTCATTTCGAAATAACGTATATTTCTTAACGTCGGAATAAAAATAAAAGTAAAAAAAAATCCTGTTTACTGCAGACGCTGTCGTTCGAACCGACGACCATTATCCTCTATCATTATCAGAAAATCACACTAAACGTCCGCAGTGCATCATCAGTCACGCGTCACTGTCAATATTTCTAATGCAGGTACACTGATTGCCAATTAGTAGCACGAACGTGTATCGACCGATCGAGAGCTGGCGTACAGGGGCGACCGACCGGACTCGTTAACGTGTCCTAGGTTTCTGATTTTGATATCGACAAGGAAATCGCTCCTCATCCGCGATCATGATGGTTTATCCTCCAGGATTCGACGGGACCCTGTCGTCATCAGTCGAGTGCCTCCCCCTCACTTTGCGATTAGCTTCGATTGGACGACCTAGCTGTGGCTCCAATATGCTTCAAGGTGGGTTCGAGCGCCTTTGTTCATCACGGTTGAGCAAGTTTTGAGAAAATAAGGTGTAATTATAGCGAAGGATGGAGCGGTCACGATCAGAGAAAATATAATGACTGTAATTCATTTTTAAAGTCTTGTAGATGTAAGTTCATAGATCTTTTCAGGGAATGGGCATTTAGAATGCTAAAATTCTTTGCGGTTGGATAGCTGTAGCATTCTTTGGAAAGTAGAATTTTAAGAAAGTGTTTAAGGAAGAATTGAGCACACCCTTACAGTTCCTAGAATTTTCTTCCTGAGTCCAGCTCCATAGCCTCGATTTAAAGTAGGGAAGCACTAGTACAATGCCAATTGAATTCTCAATATATTAAATAAATAATAGAAACTCGAATCCGTGCAACTACTTAAGTGAACCCCTAATCTTCCCTACTATAGTGGCGCCATCTATTGAACGCATACAATCTGTCAACTCACCACTCTTTCGCTCAAAGTCGGAGTCATAAGTCTGCCACAAATTTATCCAACAATATGCCCAACATCCTTCAAAGACAAACAATTTAAGTACAAAATAATAAGACCTAGCAAGACGAAAAGGTCCCAGAATTTCTACTCCACTCTACCTTCGTCCCTTCAACACCACCAGAGATAGAATTCTAGACACGTCACTGACACAGCACAAAGTGAGCTTCAAGGGGACGCTCAAAAGGATAATTGCACGCGTTATTCCGCGTTAATACCATCGGATAAAGTGTCCATGGCGTGTCTACCTTTGGTTACTTCGCTTTGGGACACCCTCTCTTCTTTTATTTCCAGCGGTTCCAGTTTCTTCCTCTTTTATCTCGGCGCGTTTCTCTCGTTATTCACCAAAGCCCGTGGTACTCTTTCCCTCGCGCGCCGCGACCGTCCGCGTTTGATTAATTCTGTATCCAACCATGGCTAATTCGCCGGCGATTAACTCCGCGCTGAGAGGAAAACACTGGGACGATGGAGGGAGGGAAAGAGCGGGAAAGGGTGCCGACGTGCAAATGCAGATGCCAGATCCGTTGAATCGCCCAAGTAGTGGAATTTGTTGGGGGGGGGGGTCTGAATAATTGAAAATGGGTAATCTCTGGGATTACTTACTAAGGGTCATTCAAAGGTGGTGTATGAAAAATTGAGAGTATATCCTGCTTGTGGATCGAATATAGATGGTTCTAGAAGTTTTAAAAAAGCAGGGCTCATGTTGTTTCTGCCTCGAAAAAAAGGTGATCGCTATCCCCTTCACTTCTGTTGTTGCCGCGACGCATGAGATGCAATGCGCAGAAAGGTCACTCAATCCCTGTCGCTCATATTCTACGCAACAAGGCAATAAAGGCAAGCCGAAGAGACTCGAAGGTAACAGTTCGGGGCTAACCGTCGCCTTCTTCCGGGACAAATCTGTACCGTCAAGCTATCTTCGTCTAAATCTCCACCAGTCACAGTACGCTTATGCTCTCCAGCATACTGAAGTGTCGGCGAAGCTTTCTGCGCCGTGAGCTCGCATCAGAAGTCGGGAAAGCAGGAGGAAGAGGCGGCTAGCACCGGACGCGTCAGAGCGGGACCCCTCCGGTCATCGTTGCCGGAGATGACGCGTGTTTTCAATTACCTCACAGCGGCTGGGCAGAGCGCGCTCGAACGAACGAACAGGCTGAAACGATGAACGGGGTTGGCACGTCGTTGCCTGGGACAATTTACATTTTTAGCCAATATGCACGGCCACGCCATCTGCTCGACGGACCGTGGCGCGCCTCTGTCTCCCTCTACGCCGGCCGGTGTCCAATTTTCCCTGCTCATCCCTGCTCGCGCAGACCTGTCGTCGCCGCGCGAAATACCGATTTCACGTCGTTACGCCGAGCTTGGTATACCTGTTGCCGGATTAGCGGCCCGTGCTGCGCTGCGGACGCGTCCACACTTCCGGGGGAGTTGTCTTCGAAAAGGTACTCTGGACAGCGCGCAACGGATGTCGGTGTGTCGATGGGTACTGCTGAAGGATGGTACTATTGGGGTATGGTCGATTAGAAATTGATAATGGAGATGGATGGTACTACTGGAATGCTGCTGGTTAGAAATGGGTAGTGGTGAAGAATGGTACTATTTGAATATTATTGATTGTAAGTGGGTAGGTACTGTTCAAGCATGATACTGTTGGAATACTGTTGATTATAAATAGACACCTTTGTAGGATGGTACTAATGGGATATTACTGATTACACTACTGGAACAGTATTAATTAGAAATGGGTGATGGTGGATGATAGTACTAGTGAAATTATATTCACTATAAATTGGCACTGTTGGAGGATGATTAGTTTTAGCATGGTGCAGCAACCCCTAATTATTGGCTGCGAACGATATAGCAAGGTTGGAACTAAAGGGCAGTGATTATCCTATAAATGTAGGAAAGGGATTAGTAGGGTTGAACAGATGTGATGGTTCTAAATTGTAGGCTGAGCATTTAGTAAAACATGATTTTCACATGAGTGGAAACGCAATCTAACCTAACTAGACAAAGTGTTAAATACCTCTATTACGCTGGCTACCTGGTTCAGCTAAAAATTAACCACTCGGTTCCGCTTAAAGCTTTCTTAATACCAAGACTGTAATTGTCTCTGCTCATCCTTAAAGCCAAGAAGCCTTTTAGCAATAAAACGTGAGTGGCCTGCGAGTTTCTTCCTCATTTAAAAGAAGATATTTTCACCTCCAGGAGGATTCTTAGAAAATTCTTGTACTATACGGGCAACAGTAGATCTCCTGAATCTTATAATGACTACAATTGTAGTGTACTTAACAAACAGCTCCCTACCTTTCAATTCATCACAGGAAATTTATGCAAGTGAAAATCTTTTGTCTGAGACTCAGAAGATCAATGTACCCTCAGATGAAGCTACTTGTAATCCTAGCCAACCGTGGCAATACACTTCCAAAAGGAAAATGGGTACACCTAGAGATACTTCAAATAGTAAAAATAAAATCTATTCAACTGAATAAAACTAAGGCCTAGCGCATAGTTGTCAACTTCTCATCGACCCAACAAAGTAGCCAAATTGAAACTACTGTCATTTAAAAATCTTTATTAATAGGAAATACTTTTAGGTCCCCATTTTAAACCCTAACTTCTAAAAAGCACCTTGCAATACTGTCCCGAATCCAAGCTGGCAAGACCTACCAAAGAAACTCCCAGCTCACATCCCCCAGTGAAATTTTTCAAAAACACTCTCTGAAGAACGTAACCCCCAATCGAATCAAAGCCCCAGGTCCCCCGAAGTCTTCATCAGCCCTCGAAATACCAATCCTCGGCGTACCATCTCGAAGCGAACGTTCACCAGGATACAGACTCACGAACACAACGTCCTCGACGTGCCTCCGTCTATTCATCCCGCGTGCACTAGTATCCACCATCCAACGAGACGTTTAATCGAACAGGACGCGAGATTCGAGACCTACAGATCAGCCCAGGAATCGACACGTGCCAGGTCCATAAATGTGAACTAACATGGCGAATGCTACCCAAACTGGGTAGCTTCACAAGAGGTAGTAACAGTGGGGTGCAAGCGCGCAAAGGATTCGTGCCTGCAGGACAGGCTGAAGAACTCTCGGGGCACCTCTTACCAGCAGATGGGAGGAAGGAAGCGGAGTTAGGCACGGGTCGTTAATTTTGCTATGAATATGCCTTGCAGGAGCGTGGTAGCAACCTTGGGGCGGGCTAGCTAGCGCTGGACTCTCTGTTAAGTATGTTTGGATTGCTGGTTTATTAAGTGGATGAGGGACTGATAGTGGCGTGGGACGAGCTAGACCTGTGCTTGAAGGGAGAGATTTGGTTTCCGAGTGACTGTGATGTGATTTAGTATTCAGGGTCGTCGAACCATCTGGGTTGACTTTGTGATCCTTTAGGAGCTGCTATGTTGAAGGTGTTAGGGGAGATTGGTAAAGGAAAAAAGAAAATCGGGAGTGCGTGGCTTCTTGGGTTTACTTGTCGACTTGTAGGTTTTTGTATCAGACCCTACTTGAGACGGAAGGTGCAGCGGGAAGGTTGCAGTGGGGCTTTGGTGTAATTTAATATTCAGGATCGTCGAACGAGGTAAGTCAACCTTGTCATACCATTTTTGAGCTTGAAAATAAAACTGTACCATCAAGTTTTAAGGAATCAATGGGTAAGTTGGAAGTTTGTGAAAGAGCGACACTGAGCTTCAGTTTACTCCAAAATGGTAGGTACAGTACTAAGTGGTGGGTTTCATTGAACAGATGGCAGGTAGGTAGCGATTGTAATTTACAAAGTGCATGAACGTAGAGCGAGTTTCATTTATTCAAATTTATTTTCTGCGATCATATTAGCTCTTGCATTATAAACACTTTATAATGCAAACACACACAACAGTTATATCTATAATACAGAAAAATTGAGTAAGACCACAGTTCTTGTATGGTACTTCCGTAGATTAATTGCCTAAACTTTTAATTTGTTACGTTATATTGTGCTTGTAATGCGTATAATACATGGGTAATAACCCACATATTTATTGGCAACACATAATTATTAACAAGAAAAAGAAACAATGCACTAAGACTCTTAATTAATAACATAATATGTAATATAATAAACTTTGTATGCTACTAACAATAAGATAATCATTATTTTTACAAATATTCCAATAACTCATTCATTATCGAAATTATAAGTCATCATTAGTACAAATGAAACATATCATAATCAGATGCCTGCATAATCACATCAATAATTATTGAGTAATTAAATTCGTAGAATATTGATAATTCTGTTTTAATGATCAAATACTAACAAATATTTGTCTTTCAGCAAACAGTGATTATTACCAGTCGTCTTTGATTACACTGAACATTAGGCATCAATAAAAAAGTGGTAAGAAGGAATCTTCCAATAAGCAATTCCATTTAAATGTTTTATTTGGCGAGTGTGCTTATCTAGCTCGCCCAAGAGAATATCTAGAATTATTCCAGCCCTCCTCCATTAAATGCCAGAAGAATATAGCTGAAAGCTTGAATGCAGCCTATCAAATATTTAAAGACGTTCACAGACAAAGTTGAAAGCTCTTTGGAGGGACTTAGACCATTTTTCAGCAGAGAGGACAATGAAATTTTCCTGTCAGGTAAAAGGTGCAAGTTTAATCGCACTTACGTATTAACCCACTTCAGCGAGAATTTTTCTGTCTTTTTTTGGACGTTGCGTCGATGTTAAAAAATTAATTATCGTCCAGAGTTTTTGTAACGTCTGTGCCAAATGTGGAGAAGTTATATTTGCAAACTTCATTTATTTTTTAAAAAAACTCCTCACTTACAATGGATTAAAAACTCTGGAAAAAAAATTTAGATCATGAAAGGGAAGGTTTCTATGGATAGAACATACTTCTGACACAACTTCTAAATAATTATTCTATTCTAAGAATATAATATACACTATTTAGACTAATATTTTTACTGAACACCTAAATTCTTTTCGATAAAGTTAAACTACTGAAAAAAAATTGCCACTTGCTCACA
Source organism: Andrena camellia (assembly GCA_029448645.1). NCBI lineage: Eukaryota > Metazoa > Arthropoda > Insecta > Hymenoptera > Andrenidae > Andrena > Andrena camellia. Next base: position 628,476 of record CM055681.1, on the reverse strand, counting down.
TACGAAAAGATTCATAAAAATTTGTATTAAAAATAATCCCAACTTAAACTTACTCCCACCAAGACACCAAAACGAGAAACATTCACCACTTATTAAAATTGTGAAATTTCTGTCGCTCGATGAATTTAGGAAATTCTCCAAAATATTTAAAAATACGAACATCCGCGAAGGAGGAATGCACGTAACAGGCACAAAGGACTGAAATTGAATAATCCCCGCTTCTTCGGGTTCTGTCGCTTGAGCGGCGGCTAATCGTTAATTGAGCAGATGTTGTCTGAAGACTGAACAAGATTATTCGACGATTGTCCCAGTAGTCTCGTTAAATTTAGAGGCAACAGGTTCCAGGCGGGTCGGCTGGCAACAGTAGCTCCCGAATTCAATTCTGACAGATTGCAAATGTGATTGCAGTCGCGGCACGTGTCGCGTTATGACATTCAAGCAGCCTTCGAAATGGGACGCGATCGCAGGGAATCAGCCGCCATTGTCTATACTTCGAATCGAATAAATACGTGACGAGGTATGCGGGCGGGGATTCACAGTCTGACGGCTCATTAATGCATACTATAAACGCATTACAGTCTTAATACGTGAATTAATCCCGTCGATCGCATGGCAGAATCCAGAGCTAATTAATATCACATGGAAAAAGAATTGAAGGATTTATAGGTTATTAAAATGAGCAGAAGATGTACGATTGATCTGCTGCACGCAGCAGCTACACTGTCGTTTATATTCATTAATTACTGAGAATTTGATGAGGTACTCTCCCCATTGATGGGGTAACTCTCCCCTATTTACGTAGCACAGTACGTATCTATTATTGCAGCAAACGGAGGATTTCATTTCCATCTCCAATACGAACAAAACGAGCGGTAATCGTTTAAAACAAAACTAGTCTTAACCTACTCACCCGTTCTGTCGTTATAAGAGAAAATTGTCACAAGAACTCATTAAAAAACACTTCAAAGGGGATGAAAAGATTCATCAGCATCTCATCTGCCATCCTACGAGCGTTTCACCGACTCTAACAAAAAAAAAAAGAACACAAACCCTTCAACTTGCATCCGCAGGAAACACAATCCTTTCAGAAAAATTATTCACGGTGAAAACAATTTTTGCAGATTATCTTGCCATCGTGAATATAACCCTTTTAAAAAAAAGATAGAAATTATCCTTCAGTTCAAAGCAGAAAATTCTCATACTCCGCCATTTCGAAGCGCGTCCACCGTTGGCGCATTCAAAGAAGAGATCTCCGAAGGACAGATTGCATTTTATTAAAAAAAATACGGCGGGTCTCCAAGCTACCGAAAATCCGTCAAAGAAAAAGAAACCCGTGATATAGGCTCCCAGTGGAATTAAAAGAAAAATTCCCCACGTGAATATGAGATGCCGCGGGGACAATGAAACGCGGAGGATATAAGGGGGTTCCTCGCGAAAGACCCTTCAAATTCCCCGCGTTCTATGGGTCGTTAAGCGACACCAAAGAAAATATATCTTGTTGGGGGGCGTCGAACGCGACCCACCATGGCGGAGAAAGAAAGACGGCACGAATTTATAACGTAATAAATTGCGGTTCGTTAAACAGTTAATGGAGTTCGTCTAGCGGCACCCCTCCTCACGGCCACCGATGGAGTTACGAAGAGTTGGCGCATCCCTTTAGACAGCAGACATGAATTACAATCGGCTGCTTTACCCTTTCGTTGCTAGCAGATTTTGGGTGAATTTTGTGATGTTGCTTTTTAGATGTATTCGTGGAATCTTTGTGATTGGGGTAAAAGAGAAGGAGCGGGGATTTCGTGTGGGGTGCGAGCGTAAATATAGGAAAAATAGGAAGAAGTAATTTACGAGCGTATGTTGAATGATATGGGAGTTCCAGAATGGGTAAATGGAAACGAATGATAAATATGTGACACAAAAATTGTCCGAAAAAAATTATTTATTGAAATGTATTGTCACGGTTTTGGATTCGAAAGTTATAAGTGATTAGTGATAATGAAGAATGCCACAATCATGGTGGAATCTCAAAAATCAATTTCTTTAAAAGCGGGCCGAATACAAAACTAAATATTGTATTATACACTCCTGACTTATTTCTGCATTAAAAAGTCATCTTCTTTTCAGTTATGCCACAACCGATATGGCACCCTGTGTATTTATTACTTCGAACTATCCCCAATAAGCTATCCTGAAATTAAAACCGAAGTCTGAAAAGTCCATTTACATCAAGGGCACTACAAACACAGTAATAAATCTGTCTTATAAAAATTCTTTGATTATTTATGTTCCTCTCCAGTTCTAAAAAAAAATGTCAAGAAAACTCCTTTCAATCCGATACAAAAGAAAGTTGAACGAAGAAACTAGAAGGCTCGCGCTCCAACGAAACAACAATTAAATAGAAGCGTCGAACAATCGCGTCAGCTGTCCTAGCAGCGAGAGGCTTCAATTTAACACCAGCTGGGTACCGCCTCCCGCAGCTCGCGCCGTCGCCCGTAAAATCCCAACAATTCCTTTGGATACACCCAGACCGGCGCGGGCCACAGGTGAAATTTAATATCGGCTCAGAAGGACAACGCCGCTGGAAGATCTTTATGAGGCGCAAGCTTAATTACCTTCGGCATTTCAACCCCTTCACCCCTCCCTCTCGCGTAGGCCAACTGAAGCGGCAGGAGGCTTCTGCATCTCGGAGAAATTCACTATCATCGCGGTGCAGGGGAGTTCGCGCCTTCCCCCAAACCCTCAGCGCTTCCGTTTCACTCTTCTCGCACCCTCCGCCCCTTTCACTTTTTATCGCCCCCCCCCCCCCCAGTGTTGCACGCGTCCAGAGGCCGCCACCAGCGGTCCCGCCACGCAGCCACGAAACATAATTAAAATTTTATAATTAAGAATTTCGATAAGGAAGCTGGCAACACGCTACTCTATCCCGCTCGAGGTACGGCTTTGCTATCACGATGCAAACCCCCATCTTGCCTTCCTATTTTCCCCTCCGTTCGTGCTTACTTGCCCCCACCCTTCTTGCTAACCTAATCGCGGACTCCTTCTCTGTATCGTATCTGTTTTATTAAACCCGCAAAAAGTCAAGCCTCGACTAAAAATTCCATGCATTAACAGTGGGCAATTGATGAAATTCCGGTGACAACATCCTTTCGTTCGAGGTAATCGAGACGAATCGCGCGATCCGAGCTGCCCGTTTCAGCTCACTGGTTGGCGGAGCGATCTGACTAGAACGAAGACTTAATCGGAATAACCGAGATTCCTGGCTCCAGGACCTCCAGCAGCCTCTGGAGTGCCCAATTCCAGGTTAACCTCATTCGTCCTGGTAACGAAGCGGCGCAATCCTGTCGTGGATTCTCGTTTCGAAACTTAATCGCCCCCACCCGCGGCTCGGGTATCGAGATTTCGCGTGTCGAAGAACGATCATCGAAGAACGAGCCCCTTGAACCTAACAAACTGCATACTAGCTGCTGGGAACGAGGGGCATCAGTTTCGGAAGCGATAACGTCGCCCAACAACGCGATATCTTTCCGCCATGGCAACTAGTTTGAGGGTGTGAATTGGGATGGGCCAAATAATGAAGGAATCGGGTGGACTGGCATTTTTCAGGCAAGACTGCTGAATTCAATCAGGGCAAACACGTTTTCTGTATACGATATGCACGAATAAGTAAACATGGAACCGTAACCAAATTGCAGCATTGTTGCACTATATTTATTAATGTACATTTTGACTAGTTTTTAATTACATCCACGATAAGTTATCCAAATCATTCTCGTTTTTACATATAATTCAGCTGCGGGATTTAGAAATGACAATGGCTTAGGCTTGAATTTTCACCAAATTTTGGTTAGAACCTACTGTGTGTAAACGTTTACAAACACTTTTGAAATGAAAATTATAAAAAATTATGAAAGTGATTTGAAATAAGTATTTTGTTTATTGACACATAAAAAAGAATGCGAAGATTTTCAGTATTTTGAACTCTCAAATTAGAAAAAAAATAATGAGGTATAGACCTATAGGGGCGGAGTTAAGAGGAGTGGGAGGACCTCAAGTGCCAGCGACCCAATAGCACTGCCTCAACACTCGAAGCTCCACCCCTTTTCCATCTCCTACCTGCGCATGCGCGTTGAAGATCACACTATTGCACCATATACCTACGCCACCAATAACAATCACATAAGTAAGCAAATTAATAACCCATCCCCCTTTCTAATTAATCCAAAAACTCACATAAACTTGAAAGGATCTAGAATTCCTCAGAATTTGAAGAATTAATTCTCATCTTTCTCGCGGGAATACATTACTGAAAGTTACAAAGAGCCCCGAGATCGGAAGTGCTCATTATTACGCGGGGACTAAGACGCGCAGTGCTGCCAGGCTGCATGCACCTCGAACTCGTAAGCAGCCAATTAAGAATAACTACTTCAGAGCGTCGGACCGACGCCATTCCGACAGCAGCTTGCGCGATTTCTGGCAGCTTCAGTCAGCGGCACAGTTCCTAGTCGGCAAGTTTCTGCCACTTGCGTCGATTCGCCGACCAAACCCCCTGTCCTTGATGGCTAATTAGTTATTACTAATTGCCTGGGAGTAGTTGGGTAGTTTCGATTTGCTCGGCCCAACACCGAAGAGGGAGCGTAAGAGGCGTTCGCACGGAACCTAAGCTTCTCACGAAGATGGCACGTGGTGCTGCGGGGGGCTAGGATTTGGGGGTCGACGGAGGTGTGTACCCTTGGATACGAATTGCTGGAGTTACGTTGAGGGATTCGACTTGTTCTTAGCCGAAGGTAAGATGTATATAGGTCTCAGGACATAATTGTTATTGTTATTAATTGGTGAAAAGTGAAAATCTTTGGGAACTTGAAGTTACCTAGTGGAATTGTGATATTTAGAACATTTTACTGAATTTGGTGCTATACAGACGTTGTATGTTTGTAACTTTTGAAAAGCGAAAATAAATAAATTTGTAATAAAAATCCTACCAACCCTTAACGACTCATTGAATTTTAGAAAAATGTTAAAAAATGACCACCTTTTATGTTTTTATTTTACTATATAAATGTTTATAAACTGGGGTGAAATACTGTTTTCGAAAAAGCTTTTTAGTTTTGCATATGTATATAATAAGAAATAGTTATGTAAGTTATGTAATATTACGATCGTACGTGGTAGAAAAAAATGAAAATTCTACTAAACCAATATAATACAGAAATAATGTAAACCATAAGTTGAATTTCAAAAACTGGATGTCATAAAAATTAGATGGTTTTCAGAGTGTTTCAAGCATACTGAAAACAAAAAAAAAACAAATTCAAAAACAAATATGCATAACCACTAAAAATCTTCAATTTCCCCGCAACCACGCTTCTATCAACAAATGATTTCCCATCAAATTAGCAAATCGCTATCGATTCTAATTATCTTCAGTGACCAATCGCAGTTTCGAATGTTAGCAAGAAACAGTGGGGAAAAAAATATTCGAAAATCCCCTCGTCACTGGCTTTCGCTCGCACACCTCATTAACGGTCGCTATCGAAACGATTAACCGTCAGACACAGACGCAGAATCCGTCAGCAAGGATCGATCGATTCGTTCGACTCAACAATCGTTCCGTGGAACGAGCCAACTTGGGAGGGGGGGCCTCCCCCGTCGTCGCGACGCAACAAAAAACAGGGCCGACGATTATTTTATTTATAGACACGCTAAGGACCCTCGACAGAACGAAAAAAGCCTCGGCCAAGATCGCTCGTTATTTCCTCCCCTCGCCCCTCACCCCTCCGCACCTCTACAGGCTCTTCCGGCTCCTGCGCGTGGCACTCTTCGTTCTTTTAATCGTCCCAGACGATGACGTTTTGGCCTTCACTCAAAACTTGACGACTGAGGCCATTGTTTACGGCGGTTTATTATTTACACTGAGTTCAAGCTGGGTCAAGAAGAATCCCCCCCCCCCCCCCCGTGTAAAGTTGGGGGGGGGGGCGCTGACGTTCGGGCAAATTTCATCGGGTTTTAACAAATTTTTTAGAGAAACGTCCTAATTTCAGCCAAAAAGTTTTCAAACAAAAATTACTTGTTTAAATTAGGACTATCATTTGGTAACTTACAGTTCGCGAGTTATAACACAAAATCAGAAAATAGCTGGAATTTCGGGGGTCAGTTTCACCCCCTTAGAGTGAAGTTGAGCAGCAAAAAAAATTGCGTGATGCATTTCTATATATCCGCTACAGATCACCAAAGTTTCATCATGTTTGGAATTTCATTTTTAAAGAGTTTTCATTGCTTTGGGGTATTTTCTCTTTCAAACCGTTTGAGACAGTATGATTTTTTTAGAAATGAATTAGAAAAAATGAAGCTTCTAGTTATTAATAAAAGTGTACAATAAACCACCAAATAGTGGTAGAAAGATCACATGAAAATACTTCGTGGAAACATTTGGTCGAGAAGCGAAACAGAAGATGGAGCTATTTTGAAGCAGGCAATTGCCGTGAATAACGTGAATTGAAACGAACGAACAGTAGTCGGTACGCGATAAAATCGATTTCCAGTGGAATAAAAACGAGTCAAGTGAATCGTAAGAGAATACTTCGGCGACCCGTAACTTCGATAATGCCCTTTGAATACAAACTATCGAGACCGTGGTACATGGGGCTCGTAAAATAATTACCGATCAATCGAATTGGCGTTAATCGGGTAATTAGCCATTAACTGAACCGTACGCTCCATCGTCTGTAACGTGCCCGTGCACGAAATGAACCCAATGGGACCGCGATACCGTTCGTTTTAATCTTCGAACAGGTTGTACAACATCGTCAACGATATTTCCATGACGCCATAATTATTTTTCTAACTAACGAAATGTGGGCAGAATAAATTATCTAATATCGGCATTGCATAATTCAACTTCTTTCATTCAAAATTCGGGGTGTAAAATCCGATATACAGAATTTGGTATTTGGTATTCGAATATTCGAATAATTAGGAGTATTCAAATTTTCGAACATTATTCGAATACTTATAATATTTGAATAGGTACTCGTAAAAACCCTAACTCAAACCGCAGGGATCCAGAAATCGTTAATCATTCAGAAAAACAATATACACAAGAATTAACTCCCAAGCAAAATTCTCCCGAAATTTACAAATCATCTCCATACATGGTCACCAAAGCGTACAATTATCGGAACCAGGTCCGAATGATGTTAAAAACGAGCCCAAAATCACTGGTTGATTTTCGACCGGCGAAAGGAATGGCGCGCGAAACGTTTCAATAAAATCAATCGATAGGGTAAAGATAATTTAATGAAACAACAACGTTCGTTATTCACGGCACAGCGATTCGATTTTCGCGGATGTGTTGGAACGCGAGGCCGTGTGAAAACTGGCCAATAAATGGGTGTGTATCGCCGTTATAGCCAATCGGCGGGTGGCGCGATCGTTTACATAGAAATCGGCCCGGTCCGTTCCGCGAGACGCGCCAATAAGCACGTGGCCGAGCGCGTTCACGATTTTATTAATTGCAGAAATTAATTCAGGAGTAGGGGCTGCATGCCAGCTCGCACCGCTAACCCTTCAATTAAGACTGGACAGTCAATCAAAGCTAATTGAAACGGCAGATACAGGGGGCGGCAATTGGATATTTTTAAGCGCAACCAACCCGATATCGTTTACAAACGCTTTTCGTGGAAAGCAAGAGGGAAAGGGGTGAAAGTTTTCCATCGTTTTGTAACCAACGGGGCCTAAAATTATCGATGTAGGGTTGATGACGGGAAACTCGGTAGATGTTCAGGTACAGTCATCAACAATATTGCAGTGTTTCTCAGCCGGGAATTGCCAACCGGGAAAAATCAACTTTTGGGGAGCCAGAGCAAACTCTAAGGGGTCACAGTCAGACTAAAATATTAAAATTATATGAAAACGATTAAAATTCAATAAGTAAATTACTACATAAAAGTAAATTCTTGGAAATATTATATTTAAATAAAATACGAAAGTAAATTTGATACGGAAATGTTCAATTTGGTGATTAAATAAAGCTTCCTCCAAAATCAGCTTCCTCAGAAACGTGGAATCTTGAGAGCGTGGCTCTAACGCTTCTGTCGATCGCTCTTTGTCTCTCGAATCCCTCGTGACTGTCTGTGTACACGGAAAGCAGGAAGACGCAGGAAAAACTTGGCTGAATTTAATTCCTCGGGGAGGCTTCAACATCGTCCCACGAGTGTTTTCGATTTTCCTGCTTTTTCCGTTACACCGTGTTCCGTCTACTTACATCTTCCTCTTTATTCGGATTCGCCACCAAAGCGACGCTCCTCGTCAAAGAGAATTATCCTTGCTTTCTAACGAATTCCATTAAGCTAAAAGTGTGTCCTTTATCGTTCGTTAAAAAAGCTTTCCTTCCCTTTCTTTCTCCCTTTCATCTTTATCAGCCATCCGACTAAGAGAAATATTAACGAATTACGTGAAGTGAAGTAACGGAAGGTTTACACACTAAGTTCTCAAGAACGCTGTGCGTCTAACATCGTCAAATGATTCTTGTTAAAAAATTGCATACAGTGTTTCTCAGTCGGGGTCTTCGCCTTTCTCCCTCCCTCGATCTAACAAGGGGAAAAAGCTTACGAAGGTGAATCATCATTTTCCCAGCCAATGGGCGGGCACAGAGCCGTGAGAACCCGGCTTTATCCGTTGCCGCCACGCGTTTGCCAGCGAAATAATTCCGCTATATTAATTACTCGCGCTCAAAGGCCGCAGCGCCGATACTGGCGGAGGTGTCAGGAGACTTTCGATGGGGGAACACTAGAAAAGTAATCGAAGTAATGGCTCTCGAGAGCGAGGAGCAACCGCCGTTGGCCTCGCTAACTGTGGGGCTCACGGAATTATCGGCACATCCACTGGGGAGTTTCCAGCGCGCCAGGAGAGGTGCTCGATATACTTCGGCCACGCTGTCCGAAACGCAGCTGGAACAATGGGTCCGGGTGAAATTAAAAAGAGAAGGCGAAGGGGAAGCTGGTAGTGCCGTGAGAACGGCTTTTCGGCGCTTCGAGTGCGACGCGCACCGCTTGTGCCTTAATGGCGGAGTAGTGGTAGCCGTTAACTCCTCGACTAACAAGGGGTGTTTGGCAACTCGAAAATTCGAAAAATGGTGAAAGTTTGCGGAAATGTAGTTCAAGTGATGCTAATAACGTCACCACCCTGAAGCCACTAACAAAAGACAAAGTCAGGGATTTTTTTGTTCGTATAAATAAAAATATTGGGCTTCATCTCAAACAAACTGGTATTCCAAATACACTGTACTTCCTCTACTGTACGTATAATCAACATATACATCTTTTACATTAAAAGTATCCTCTACAAGAGGGAACAAACGATCATAAAAAAGATTCAGCGTTCCCTGCACTGATGTTTTGAAATTCCATCTCACACAAGTCAACAAATATGGGAGGGGGGATTCGCGGGAACGATATAGTAAAATGACTCGCGCATTAGTCCCGAGAATATTTTTGAAGGCAGTGTAGAGGATCTACATCGGAAGATGGGGGTTGTTTCGTGCACGCGGCGGGCTTTCGAAAAGCCATCAGCGAGCAATGGAGCCGCCATGTCTCGCGATTCCCCTGCATTACGTTCTTTCCGATTATTCCGAGGATTTGGAAGCGAAGAAATACGAGCTGTCAGGCGAATACCGTTTCGGAACCGCGCGCTCCCTTCTCCGTTCAGACAGCAAAGAATTGCTCAATGTTATCTGAAAGTTGAGATTCATGAGCAGCATTGGGACAAGAATATTTTGTTCCGTGGTCGTGAACGGCAGACGAATGTTAAAATCTAGAAGGACGAGCTGAGGAAATGAGAAAGAATACGCCTAGCCGGCTCTGTGAGGTGTGGTACATCTCTCCCTCGCTATAGACGCGTCACGGAGCATAAATAGAATAATATTTAGATGGAGGGTCAGTGAGGGTTAATTTGTGTCCGAGCGCACTACTGATTTTGAATGACAAGTTGACGGGCTGCAAATTGATTTTGGAACCCTTTTTGTGTGCTTCATTCGCAGTTATTTGTGTATAAAATGGTGTGGTGTTGGAGTTAAAGGGGGAACAACACTTTGAAGACAGGAAAAAAAGCATGTTCTTTGTGAATTATTTTTGAGACACATACTTCTTTGAAATTTTATTGACTGGGGGTTTAAATGTGCATATATTCAGCAATATTTGAGTTTTTTTTGTTACTAAATATACATATTTAATGGGACTAGACGAGTCGTTGTAGAATGACGTTTTTCAAACCAGTTGAACAAATTTCTCCGTCAATTTTAAATGAATCAACTTCTACTTTCTTTAGTTAAGCGTACAGAACTTCCCTTGTGAGTTAACAATGTTTTATCAGCAATATAAAATTGAAAACTTCCAGAGATTGCTTTGAAAATACAGCATATTTTACCAGCGAGAATAGGATGATCGATAAGTGAAACGAGATGTAACGAAATCACTCGAAATCTTGCTGCGAAGCTAACGACTCGTTGCAAATCGTTAAAAATCACTCTGCTCGAGTGGAATCCGAAACTTCCCAGCCTCTACATTTACGACGCGCTGGTTCTTACGATTTCTTGCAAAATCTCGCGTAATCGCTTGGCAGCCATATTGGTGCTTTATATTAACCTACTTAAAATTCTAATCATTATTCGTATAATATAGACTGCGATTTTGCTTGAGGTGGTTCCAAAGCATACTTCATGAATTTATAGCAAAATGGCGAGCCTTTTACACCTTAATTATCAGTTTCCATTCTATATTCCTCTTCACCCTTTAGTTTCTAAACTTTTATAATTATATGGGTAATAAAATCGAGTTATTATTATGATATGAAGCAAGAAATGTGCAAAATCACAAGTCCGCCTAAATTATTTTTATTTAAAATCTTCCACTTATTACAAAATATTATTCTAAGTATTTCTTTTTTACACTTAACACTATATTTACTCCTTTGCAAAAAACTGTAATTATTAAATTTTCGCGACAAATTTGTAAATTTTGATGAGTCCTCCTCTGTTAATAGGTTATGTCTACCAGCAGCGCTATAGAAATGCCTCGGAAGAAGAAATCAGGAGGTAGGTTAACATTAGACTGGTTTCGAGAATCAGAGCTATTTGAATAACCGAACAAAACTTTCCCTGCTGTAGACTTGTTTAACTTGTAAGTTGTATCTCGACACCTTGTAACTCCAGAACCATTAGAACCGCTCGAACCTCCAAATATTGAACCTGTAGCTCCGTAAGAATCTTTCTGTTAACGCAAACCTCGCTACAAGTCCACTTTCATCCCCACTTTTACCATCGCCTCGCTGCACCTGTCACCTGTGCCTGATCTTAATCTTTCTGCCGCTACATCATGGCATTTAACATTCTGTTAAATTGTCATTATGCTATTTATGTTCATATTCTCAAAGTATTTGCCTTACTTAGAAACCTTCTATAAATGCATACAACTCAAAAAGCTATAAATTTTAAAATTATTCGTCTGTTCACTTCGTGGGCGTCACTTTTCGTATGGTTGAGCGTTCCAAAAGCTATCATACTATAAATATTGACACAAATACAGGAAATTAAATAAATATTATTAGTGACACTATGGTGCACTGATGATATTTTAATTTTTATAGAATGTTCGATTGAAAAGTTTGAAATATCGCAGAGTAATGATTTCTAAATAACAAGCGATTACACCTCGAGAAGCATGTCTGCTTGCAGGTAGAGCTATTGAGGATCAATCGAGGGGCCAGAAGGACCCCCGTGTACTCCATGGGCGAAAAATGGCGGATACTTAAGTGGCACCTAAGAAATTGCGGCGGCCAAGCCCCCGATATCCGGAAACGAAATTGCACTCGAGCCAGCAATCGCCTGGTAATGGCCGACGTGCAACCCACCTTTTCGCAGAGTGAGAAGCCGCCGGTAACTTGCTAGCTAAATCCAGGGAGATGCAATCTCCAGGAATTAACGAACCGCATCTAAGTGCCACCGACACTTGACTCCAAGTTCGAACGACGCCTACGAACTCCCTCCCTCCCCGCCCTTCTTTCTCCATCTTCTTCCTTTACCACTCTGAATGCCCCTTCGAGTACGAGAAGTCCTTTAACGGCGTCGAAATACGGGATTTTCTGGATACCATGAGCCCTGTCCCACTGATTAGCGTCTTTAGTACCCCCCTGAACTCGAGAATTTAGAGAACTCGTGCTTGAGTTACAAGACTTTATTGACGTTGAAGAAAGTGGCAGCAAGTCCTCTCTAACCTGGGGAGTCAATCCGTTGCAGTGTTACGGTTTGCAAATATGTAGTGAACAAGCTAATGCTTACTGCGGTGTGCACAGGTGCACTGAGCAACAGTGAGACCTCCACAGCGCATGCGTGAGCGCGAGATGTTTATAGAAATAGAGGCGACTCAAGAACCCGCGCTCACTGATTAGAACACAACTTTGTGGGCTTATAGAGTGGCTCAAGACAAGAAGTGTGCGAAAACTAACCTCAAAGTCAAACAGGCACTCCACTTTTTCGATGTTTAAAAAAAAATACCAAAACGAAAAAAGTTTTCTAAATTTTCTTAACGCAAGTTTGCAGCGCTTAGTACATCATTAAACTTTTGTTTGAAGCATTTTTTTCTGACTCTTGTACTTTAACGCGGAAAAGTGGCAGTGCCTATTTGACTTTGAGGTTAGTTTTTATAACCTAAACCCACAAAGTTGCGTTCCAATCGGTGAGTGCGGGTTTCATGATGTTCTTTTATAAGTACCTAAACTGACAATCTCCAGAGAAGACAGTAGGAAAAGAAGGAACGACGCTGTCCAACTCCTATTTCTATCAACTTAAAGCCCGCGTAAAACCAGAAGCACAAGCTCATGATCATATAAACCGTAATCACAAGTTGCTAGGACGTTACAACAAATCGCTTCAATCCTTGCGAGTGTTTCCTTCGCAACGCCACCCTTGCCCCGCAGCGATCATTAAAACCGAAACATATTCCGTTGTAACGACCATTAATCAACGTATCGATTCCCCAGCATTTTCACCGCCGTCCAATAATTCCAGCCATCATTTTTCACGGTACACGCATTAAATGGAGTATTAAATCGAGGCACTAAAATCGAATCACGCGTCGCAGCTGAGAGGTCCATCCGCGCTGATGTGACACCTCGCGGTTCCTGGACGATCGTTAAAGCGCCCCCTACAAAATGGCCGGTCGTAAATCAGAAAATAGTCGATCGAACATTCGTTATGTGAGTAGCAAGCTTTTGCCTGCCGCCTACGCGACGGAATAAAGGGTGAGGATCGAGAAGGGTAGCAGCTGGAGACTGACAGCTTTGACCGTAAAAATGACGACGTCCTCGGTTATTTTATTATAGGTTACTTCATCCCTGGAGGTGGCTCTAGGTTTCGATGGGAATAGCTGCAACCAGGCTGTAGCTGGTTTATTACACGGAGTGGTACAATTATCAGCAGGTTAGGTGTCTCTGAAAAATATGCTTGAATATCAATGATGTTGCTGACTGATTCTGCTGGCGGAACTATGAAACTGACGAGTAGAGACTTTTTGTCAGGTATGAAAGGAAAGTCTTCCTTACAACAAAACGTAACAGAAATATCACTTGTGACAGGACAATGTGCCATCTTAAACACGCCCTGCCGTCAAGGAGATCCAATTCAGTTAAGGGCCGTCACGATGTGTATCCACAAAGCTCTATATACCCACCAATTGCTCTAGAACTCTCTAACGTTAAAACAAAATCGCGAGCATCTGAAAACCGATCGGTCCCTCCAGCTGGCCCCCGTTAAATAAGAGTAATTGCTATACCTGCCCCTACCCAGGACAAAGAGAGGTTTGTCCTCCAGTTTGCAATCACTTAATCGCAGGGAAGTCGAGCCTAGGGAAGGTTACTTCCCGGCCTGGCGGGGAAGGAGCCGAATTAGAGTAATTACAAATGCTAAAGCGAGAGAGATGTCACGCCAGCTAGGGTAAACGACAGGGGACGAGAGCCAGAGGCTGATCGGGCTGCTTCTTTGCATGGTAGCCTGAGAGATTGCCGCGAGCTGAGAGTCGATCGGCCGGAGTGTAATCGCCTTTAACCCTTTGAAGAGGGACCAAAAGTCCTCCGGTAGTTTAGACACTATTTGGTTAGGGATGGGACGTCTCTGATAACATTTGAAATATATTTATAAGCTTCCTGAGTATTTCTTCTAACTCTAGTTTAAAAAGATGAAAATGATCATGATTTCTTGCTGAACCCCGGGGTGGATGTATGTGTAGTGTATACTTATGAGTACCGATGAGTGTACGTAACCATTTTGAACTGCACTATGTACAAGTTGAATTTTTAATCATTTCAGCGCTGTGAACATGTATCGTATGCGTTACGGCCAGTGTGCGAGGTTTGCGCGTAGAGCGCCCACAGGCATCAGCAAGTATGTTAATGAATTCGATTGAAACAGGTATACTTAGAAACCACATTATAGTCAGGCAGCTCAAAGTTGGCATGAATATAATTGGTGGACTAACTGTGTGGCCTCCAGAACCACAAACTTTAAATCCACCTGATCTCTAATTCTGGAGTCAGGTAAAATCCATAATGTGTCCTGCTCGAATTCAAACTTCTAAAAAATTACAAGGACGTGTAAGAAACGGAAGCAATATGATTGGATATTATCAGACGAGAGTGTTATAATGCTCAAAACTACACTATGGTAAACTCTCGCTATGGGCTCGCGTCGGGGCTAGCAGGGGGCGCTTAACGCATAGTTGAGCTGAGCCCATAGCGAGAGTTTACTGTATTCCCTCTCTATACTCCCGCCAGAGCGTGTAGAGAGAAAATTGTATTAAATTGCATTCCCGAACCCAAATTTATCAGAAACTTTTCTTATTTTCCAAGTATAGAATGCATAGCCCACAAAGTTTGTACCACCACTTTTGAATCACTCTGTATAGTATAACATCTGAATATTAAAATGAGCAAGCAGTAAGTAAAGTGGCCGCCGTCGGGTTCGAAAATGGACGCCCGGTCGTCTACAGCGGCGGCGCGACGTTTGAACCGTAATCTCGTGGCAGCGTAGCCAAGAGGAATACCATTATAATTTCGCGGGGCGAAGAGGCGCCGCGGGACAATCCATTAGCAGCAGAAACATATCCGTGCGTTGAGCATTACGGGAATCGTGTATATCTCTGGCTCCGCTGCTGGTCGATCGCCGCTAATTAATGTAATAAACGGCCCGGTAATCGGCTATAAATAATAGACGCAATGGAATGTGTGACGATGATTAATAATCGAGCGCTTCTGGGTGTCTAGCATCTGCGGATGTGACTGGACGCTCGCGGGTGGGGCTGGGTGATAGGAGGCGTAAATTAATTCGTTGTGATCGGGGATTACTTTTCGAGGAGGTTGTAAATGTGACGAGCTGCGGGGAGCCTGTCACGAAATTGCTTTCGACGAAAATGGGAATTGTTCTAAATTTCTATGTACTAGAAACAACTATATAAATTGACAGGTTATTAGTTTTTAATTATCAAACTAGATATGACAACAGGTCATTAAAGGGCAATTATTAAACAATCCTGTAACCTCTAACTGGTGTCAGTTATAGTATACTGTAGGGTAGTATTATTTCAGACTGCCAAGTTTAGGTTATATGCCCCTAGAACAGAGATCCAGTGTTTAGCATTACAACTAGCTTCATCAAAGTTATATTGGAAATTACTTAGGAAACCTAGACATATGTACGTGCATTGCATACATATAAAGAGCCATGAACCTACAATTTTTTATTTTGTTAAATATCACCTGGGTGTCTAAAAAATTACCAACACTTCAAAAGCTTCGAATATTATATTGCACTGCACCTTCCAACACTACCTAAAACTGCCAAAGGCTGTCACACATTTAACCTTTGCATGCTACGCACCTTAGACTAAACAGTCACATTACAATGTGATCTTAGAACCTAAAATCCTTACACCAATGCCAATACTAAATAACACACGTACTATACCTAACCCAGACATAGTGGCTGCCCAAGAGCCTCCTCAATTCCAGTGCAAGGGGATATCCCTGAGGGTACAAACCACCAAATGCATTCTTCATCACCTATTACAGACCTGAATGTATTTGATGCCATTCCTAGACACTTAGGATCTAAAGTACTAAGTTCCACCAAATATGCTGGAAACATCCCTTTCTCCTTGACTTAAGGAAAAACCAGTTTGATACTTAGCATGGATCAAAATGGACCCTGTATCCACCAGATGAAGGTTAATTTTCATCTGCCTACCCGGAGGGTAGATCAACTAGTAGTACACTCTGAAAATTCCTGCCAAACAATCACATGTGTACTTTTTATTCATCAGTCTACTTCTCAAAGTAGTCACCACAGCAGCCGCCATTTTGCCCCCCCCCCCCCCAACACCATCACGCCAGCATCTCATACAGTCCAACTGTTAGGTGCCTGGGATCTTCTCTGCCTACAAAAACAGACCACTCCAGGAAAGCTTGAGGGGCTCCACCTCATGCAGGAGCCCCGCTTAATTCCAACGCAAACATCAGTAGCGAGTCCTTGGTTGCGCGTGTACACGAAAAGCAGTAGGACAGAACATAAATTAATGATCTTTGCCTAAGTACCGGAGATAATTTAACGGGTATTAACTAACCCCGGAGCCAGGCGTAGCCGTTAGAGCTACTCCACCAGCCGCGAGTGCTTTATGAACGTTATTAATTAATTTGTATTTGTCGCGCGCCGCATGATCGTTATGGCTAGGGCGTCGTTAATAGCCGACCAATCAGGATCACGGACGGCCCCGGGCGAACTTTGAGTCTCATTAGCTGAAATATAATATCGTTCCCGCAGAAAGGATACAGGGAAAGCCTTTAGCGGCCAATAGTCCCGTTCAGCGCGAATTATTAAATATCAATGCCCGTCGGACCGACACGTCTGATTAAGTGTATTAACGGTCGGTTGTTTATAAACGCTCTGAGAGGTGGTCACCAATTGTGCATGGCGAAATTACATCGATGTATCGTAATTAATGGGAGGAATTGGTGGTGACAAGTGGGATTGTACTAGATTTTGTTATTGGATTTGGGGAGGGGGGTGTTGGCTCTTTGTACCCAAATATTTCTCTCAGACACATCAATATTTGAATTGCTGTTAAACACTGATATGGTTAAGTAAAAGAATTCGCGATTCGTAAAATCAAGTAAATTATTAAGCTTAAAAAGTTCAGTGTTTAATAAGCACAACATTTATAAACCGATCTATGGGAGATTAGTATTGAGGTTTGATCGCTATTTTTGGTGCAAGAATTTGAATGCTTCTCTAATTTAGTTTCACAGTTTTAGTTTTCAGAAATATTTGAGACTTGGAAAGATACTCCATTATCTGCAGCTCTATTGTGCATAAAATGATTTGGACTTCTGGAAATAAATATTCACCCTACCCATCGCAGATTTTCAAAAACCGAAAAATACTGCAGGCACTGGCGTCGAATAATAATTAGTGAATTATTCTGATTCGTTATTTCGATCGGCAGGGAACGTGGCGCTGCGTACATATACAGTCTCGATACGCAAAATATTTCAGTCTGTTCGATTAACCCCCTAAAGCCATAGGGTGGCGCGAACGCAGGTGCGTGAACAAGTTTTAAAATTTATAACCGACTACAAATTTCCGCGTCGCAGAGGCTGTAACCGGATTAATGGGGAGGGGTGCCAATAAAGACTGCCGCCACCCTCCTTAATATTAAGGGGCACTTAAGACGACCCCCTAAGTCGAAACATCGTCACCCCATGACGCAACGGCATCGTGTTGTGAACACTTCACCAGCACATCTTCCTCTGAAAAAATACGATCTATGCAGTGACAGAATTACGAACGTCACAATTAGCGAAAATACCTCGAAACAAGTACAAATTATATTTCAATGTATAATTTTCAAAACATCACACATGTACCAAGCAAAAGTGATATTAAGGCTATCAAGCATGCTCGATTAAACTGTCTAAAAGGTAGAATAAAAACAGTACACTGCGAAAAAGCTAGACAGTGCAGAAAGAAAGCGAAAGTGCTTTGTCCTGAATTTCGAGACATTTATATGGGATGTCCCAAATCTGAGGGGCAATCCTAATGCAAAAAGACACCGAAATGTCCTTTACCGTTTTGGGATCCGAGCCTTCGTTCTTGAGATATTAACAGTTGAATATTAGCGGTGCAAATTCCGGGGCGCACAGTTTAAAGCCGAGTCAGCTGTGAGCGCGAGCGGTCACTGCGGCGGGCTCAGCTTGTTGCCCCGGAACTTGGACCGCCAATATTCAACTGTAATATCTCGAGAACAAAGCCTCGGATCCCAAAACGGTAAAGAACTTTTCCATATATTTTTGCATCAGGATTATTCCTCAATTTTGGCACACCCTGTATCTCAACGACTCTCGATTTAGCCTAATAATTATATATCCCTGGACCCGTACTGTATATGAAAACCGTTACCAACATATAGTTTATTATTAAATACACCCTGTCTATACGATCCTTCCTCTTCCTCTCATTTCAACAGCGCCAATTATCTACCACAACACTCATCCTCCATCCAAACAGGTTTTCAACCACCGATCCAGCACCACGAAACGTCCACACCGAACAAAGTGAAGGACATTTCCCTTTAAAACTGATATATCGCTCGGGCGGTTAATAGTTCCAACCTTTTTTACACCGTTCCATCTATTACAAGCTCCCGCCACGCCTGGGCCGTGCCGATGATTTACAGCGCGTACGCGGCGTTGCTGAAAGCATCGAGTTAATCGTTATTTCCTGGCCAAGTTGCTCTCGCGGCGGCCAGAGACGCGAGGATGACGGTCCTGCGAAGAGAGCCAAGAGGATATCAGCTCCGCGCGCGCTTTATCGGCCAGAGTGCCCGGGGCGGGGAGGGTGGCTTAATAATTTACAACGACAAGACACACGCCCCCCGTTATTGGCCCATAAAGTATCCCCGCTATGCCTCTACTCGTTTACCCGCTGCCACCGTGCTTTATATCGTCGTCTTCGGCCCTGCGCCGCGGGATGGATTGGCACGGGATTCTTGGGGCAACGATTTCGACCAAAGTGTCACTTTTACGCTGATCATTTGGCGGACTTAGTGTTCTTTTCAGCGTGATGTACCTTACTTCTGACGCTTTTCACTGTTCTGCACTGATGGACCCACCTGAGCTTAAAGAGAGCTGCGTTTTGGGTGTATGCCTAACTTTTGAAGAAATTGTGGAATTGTGATTGAAAATCTCCATTTTGTATGTATGCCTGAAGCGAGTGAAATGGAGCTCCATTTGGATTCTCTATTTTGTTATACGATTTATCATGTTTCTGTTGCTGTTTCATTATTATGACGTTTTACTATATCAAAGAAAACAATTGTTACCACTTTTAAATTTTTTAAAAAATTGTATAAATTTTATATATGAATCGTTTTCTGTAATAAGTGCACATTAAATACTCTGTGGTGTGACAGCAGTAAAGAAACTGAAACCAGTACTGTTTGTTATTACGTTGTATATTCGTATAATTTAATCACCGCGAAATCTGGTTTCCTCTGCCCAAATGAGTAACGCAGAAATTAAATTTGGGCTCGGCCCAAATGTGAAACGTGATATGATGCAACAATAATGCTTCAGAATTATGGAAAACATGACGTAACGAGATGTCTGTAATAACACATCGAATCACGCAAAAGCAGATTAATCAGGCTCTCGAAAATGCGCGCAGATTGCACTAAAATTGAAGTCTGATCGAAAACAAAGCATTTCTGAATGTTAATCAACATTTGCGATCCAACCTTCGAGGGCCCCATTTGTGGAAAATCGGGGGTAGGGGGATGACAATTTTTTTGTAATACAACATAGATAAAATAAAATACGTAAATCTTCAAAGATTGAAATCTATTCTAAATAAGATTAAATAACATTTAATCCTAACGAAAAATAATGATTTACAAATAAATAATATTAGAGGACAGACATCGAGAAGATATAAAATAAACTTTTAGTGTGATAGTGTCAAAAGGGAAGCAGTAAACAAAAATTCATTCAAATTTTTTTACATAAATGGAAAGCGTAGAACAGCGCCCCCAACCCCCTTGGTTTTGATCCGGCCTTGCATCTCGCCCTGTAGTACACCCTGAACACTGAACAAGGACTCCATAATTTCCCCACCAAACAATCAACTAATCATCTGACAATGAGTCCCCAAAAGGACACAATATAGAAAGCTGCAATACGACAATCTACCCTTAAGTAAACGCCAACAATATACTGAATTATGGTCAGCATGATAAGTCCCTAAACATATAACTTTTCAGAGCACTAATACAAAATCTATGCGCATAAAACACATTCTGGTTGCTCGATGGGAAGTTTCACGGGCGGGCGACGATCCCCAGGTGCAGACGAGACTGGAGGCGCTTCCCCTATATTGCAGCCCGCCCCTAACCACCCTCGCTCACTGCACAGAGCGTTGGGCGACGTCGACGATAACCCTTATATTATGACTCTGATCTTCGGTGCGATGACGAGAGACGCTTCTAATTAAAATCTCCGGATTTTTTCTCCCCAACGCGTTTCCACCCCGGCGAGCAAGGGTAAGGGTGAGTATACCAGACGTTCGGCGGCGGCGCGAGAGGGAGTGGACGATGACGATAGAAGGGGGGAGGGGATTAGTAGAGGGAAAGGAAGAAATAATTGAAGTCATTCATCCGCCCTTCGCGAAAGCAATTAACACCGGTCACGGGAGAAACACGCGAAGAATGACGAGTATAGCACATTTTATTTGGTTTCCGGCGGCGCGCTGGTCGGACGATACAGTGGCTGGTTGTATTATGGAGGCGGGTGAAATGAAAACGTTCGGAATTTAATTATACACGCGGAGCTCGCGGGCGGAGGGAAATGTTCCGTTTTCGAAGTTTACTGTGCTGAGTGGTAGTTGTATTTGCTATGTACAAGGTGAAAATTTTATGGCTCTCCGGCAATCGCTGGTTTTAGATGGTTGCGTTTCGATGGTGAATTTGAACGCTGAGGGATCTGAGTGATACTTGTCTGGACTTTCGGGGTGGGGTGTTTTTGGTAGTGATTAGTACGTGGCATCGTAAGAGCCTTTAAGATTATGAGTATGTATTTTGGAATTATGAGATTTATTTGAGATTCGAGGAAGGAGGTTGTGAAAACTATTTTTGGGAAGTTTGGATTTCGGGAAATTCTAATTCTAAATAATTAGAATATAAATTGTTGTTGTACTTGGTGCATGTGATTATATGAAGCTTCATAATTCCCATAGATTTTATACTTATATGATTTTATAAAATGTTGCAACTGTAGGAATATCTATAATTTAAGAACAAGTTTATTAAATAATATATTTCTAGAAAATTGTCCACTTCTGTATAATTATATAACATTCCAAATCCTCAGAAATTTCTGTAACTCCAACAAAACCTTTGGCAATTCTACTGAATCTGATTCTGGAAAATTTAACTATTCTATAAAGATTTAGTAACTGTACAAAGATTAAACATAAAATATCGAACATACGTAACAACCACAGTAGATAATCTCCACAAATGCACGTACACCTAATCATCCCCTTCCTGCTAACAATCCTAATCCTAAACTCGATTTACTTCGACCATCCATTTATTACTGTTGCAGGCAGTAAACTCGGGTGCCACTTTAACCAGCAGAAACACGTTTTCTGCGGACATTGTCAGGGAAGTCGTCGCAGGGAACATGTCCCTTCGTGTCCCGTGCTCGTTACAGCGAAAGCGCGCGCTTGTGCACGCGGTATTTATCTGGCGGAAACCGTGGCCATAACTTCGTTTCCATGGGAATTGTTCGGCAACAGGTGGGGAAAATTTCCACACACAGGCCACCCTACCACCCTCGTTTGTCGTTCCAACTCCCCTCCCACCCCTTCTCCACCCTCCCCGTGTCGCCGACCCACCCTCCGTGTCTTTCTGCTCGCAGCGAACAATGGAACAATTTAGTTTTCACCCTCCCTTTCTTTCGGACGTTCCTTCGCGCTACTTTTCCAAATTTCGCCAAACTTCCGGTAGTCAAAGGTAACGCGCAGGAATTGAACGCCACGCGGTGGCATTTTCACTGATTTTTTACTTAATACTGTGATTTTTGTCAAGGAGCAATGACAGTGGGAGTTGAAAGTATTTAGCTATCCTGAAATGAGCGTATTTTCCAGTTTTAAATATTTTGACGTTTGCGCTCGCGTGCGTGGAAAAATACAAAAAGGGGGACTGGCACCCTCAAAGAAGGGGCTTTGTAAAAGGAAAAGAAAACTGGATTTTATTCTTCAAATAAATTTTTATAATACATTAAATAAATTTTTCTTAAAAATATTTTTATCCGTCCAACTCGGTTTCCCCAAGAGTAAATCCTGAGTGCGGCACTGAATTTCATTTTCCCAGATCTTTTACTCATGCTATTTTCTTAATTACTGACACATTTGTGAAAGATGTTTCACTGCTTAAACGTGCAGATTTAGGGATCGCAATTTCGTTTGGTAAATGCAAAATGGCGCTGGCCTTGGCCACTTCCGCTTTGTCCAGTGGACGGAAAGGGGCTGGTGAATGGAGAACTAGCCGGTTGGTAACCAATCCTCGGGGGTGCGATCAGTTATTTAGAATTTCATGACCACTCTCGACACGGGCTCCATCGATTTCCCAATCGCAATGGCGGCTCTTCTTTCCGGTCAGCAGTGAGGATGATACTTTTTGCCTGTACCGACGAACGCGCCAAGCTAATTTCAAACTTGTTCGCGAATTATTTTCACCAAACGTACATCAACGTGAAGAGCGGAAACAACGGGTGAAGAAGTGAATGAAAAAGAGCTTGGAGCAATGACGAATTTGGAGATTTGGCGCCCCGAATTTTTAGTGGAAATTATAGAATAAATCAAGCACTGTAATGACCACCCTTTTTTCGAAAATTTTCGTTGCTCTTTGAAAGCCAAAAAAACGCACAAATACTTTTATCTGCATCTCACTTTACATAGGTACACAAAATCCAAAACAAAAACAGAGGAAAGAACTCGATGACGAGATAAGAATGACAGATACCGTTTCAACGTTCGAAACGTTTCCGCGTCACCAAGGAACTACCTATCAACGGCTGTCAGTCGCCAG
The DNA here is from genome assembly GCA_029448645.1 of Andrena camellia. NCBI lineage: Eukaryota > Metazoa > Arthropoda > Insecta > Hymenoptera > Andrenidae > Andrena > Andrena camellia. The sequence goes on along the minus strand of CM055681.1, from coordinate 605,299 downwards.
AAATTATCCGTTGTCGCGTGAAACGCCGTGCGGAAAGCGCGTGTTCCGTTCGAAGTGACGCGCTTTCGTCGCTTCTTCAACTAATTCCTGCGAGACGAAGTTTCAGCCTGTAACTCGGCTCAGTCGGCTCGCCGCGGCTAATTAAATGTTTCCGAACGCGCGCGAGAGGGGATGTGGTGGGGGTGGCGGGCAAAAGCGTGTAATAAAAGGACGACGTAATAGAGCGTAATTAAAAACGACATTACCATGACATTATTAACGTAACGCAAGAGAGGGAAAGACGGCGCGGGGAACGCGCTAATTAACGGCAATTAATTAACCGAGTGCGGTCGAATTAAAAAGGTCCAAGCCTTTTACTGGCCGATGGAACGTTGTTCACCCGTTACCATTGAACTCTCCGGAACGATTAAATTTTTTTAGTTGCTTTGGAGAGCTATTAACTCGTTTTTCCTTTTTTCCCTGCATTTTTTGTAGAGTTCGAAATTTATTTTAGGATTTTTTGCTCCCTCCTCGGTGGTGGTTAAGTTAAACTATTGGCAGGAAATGATGCAACAATTACGAAAGTGTTTTACCGTAGAGTTTGTCTGTTAGTAATTTTACAGAAAGTTTATTCGGTGTTAGTAGGTATTTTGTGGATATTTAAGGCACGTTTTTGTAAACTGTTTCTGCTTTTGAGAGGCAATGAACGTGGGGCGAGAAAAATTAATTTGGCGAATGTAGAAAAGTATTCAGGAGGTAAAATAATCCATTTGAAGTTCCTGAATTAATAGATGTCACAAGTTTCATTTGTTTATTATATATATGCTTTTTGTTAATTTGTTAGTTGATCTATGTATTTGAATATTAATGTTCTCTTAGGTTATGTTGGATTTCATATACCGCGCGCCCTCTACTCGGTAGATCACTTGACTTTTATATATTCGTGATTCTTCAAGTATAATTTCCAAAAACCTGTACTGTGTCGCCACGTAGCTTTTAATTTCGCATTTTATATGAAAAGTTGTTGTAAGATAAAGGCAATATTTTTTTCTATTACTGTACTTAAGTGTCCTCCTTTAGGTACTTCACATAAAAAATGGCACACGTGCTAAGCCATTATCAAGGATAAAAAACGAGCCTTTGGAAAAGCTGAAAAATTACTCCTATTATGTATGGAGTGTATTGTAACACACAATATAAGTTACATGATTCTCGGCCTAGATAGTCTAAGGCATCCATGTTCAACCAGACCCTTTGTCGATCCCCCAACGGGAGGGATCCCTACGAAACTTTTGGCCTTAACTCACCGACTTGTCGCGAAAAATCTTTGGTCCCTCAAGAAACGGGGAGGAAACTCACCTGAAACAGAAAAAGGGAAAATTTAAAATGAATTGAGGAAAACGCCTAAAAATAGAGAAGTCACTAGTTATAACCTAAACTCTAATAAATAAGGACACTTCCAATTTTGAGTTCGAGGTGCATAAACTTATAAATTAGCGTTAAATAATAAACATTATTGCGAAAATTTTATCGCTGCATCATAGAACTAGAGAAAATATGGCCCAGGCATGATAGTCTGCTGATCTGAGCCTCCCGGCACATTGGTCCGCAACCGCAAGTCGCTCCAAATACAAAACCAACGTCATATGCAGTCAAGTATCATCAAAAACAGTAGATCCACGGCTAATAAAAGCCCTACGTGAACTTACAATTTTTTAAAAGTATATAGCCTGCATGATCAATCTTCATAAATAATAACCACGTTATCTAAACATCTTGACATCCTCGAATAAAGTCTTGCCATGCGTATAATTGGTTATTCACAGATCACGTAAGATTCAATTGGCGAGTGACATGTAGATTTTACTGCAATTTATAACAATAAACGTAATTGCTTCATTCTTGAGTTTCTTCAGTTTCTACTAACGATCTGAAGACCAGCTGAGTTCATATAACAGCGGAAACACAACAGTCACAGAAATCATACCTCAGTTAACGTACAACGACGGTTAATCGTTTTTCAAATTGCCGTGACACTTCGTTGTTTAATGATTGGAAAGACAATCCGAAACAACGATGTGTGAGGGACAATACTTGTTCATTACCACATTAACGCTCGGTCACAGTCGGGCGACGGGCGACAATTAATTCTCTTCGAGTTCCACACAGACACACACAGAAATTGTGCAAGTGAATTACGCGACTGTTGATTCGCGACGATTTAAAACGAGCTTGCAGTCTCAGCCGAGCGAATTATTATCGCGCATTGTCACGATCAGCATTCCACGTAATTATTTTTCCAGCGTCGAATGACAATCTCTTGTACAATTTAAATTTATAACGACGACTAATCCATGCACTATCGATTTTCCTTTGTCTCTTCGTAAGACGATATAAAGGGTGATTCATAGGTACATCTCAATGCTTTTGGAGGCACAGGTGAATCTATACACTGAAATGAATAAAAACTGTTGTGCGAATTTTAATTAATTAATTAAAATTATAAATATATACATATAGAGATAATACCACATAAATAGGTAATAAAGAAATACATAAAAAAAAATATATTTATGTACATTTGATATGGTTTAGGTGCTACACATTCCACCGTTTTGGATAAATTTTTTAACGCCTCGAATTTAACAACTCCCCAGTGCCGCCTGCAACGATTAATTATAAAACAACAAATTTATTTCTATAGTTTAAGACATCTTTAATACAATGCAAAAAGTCACATTAAATTATATGTAGCAGTTTTCCTTTAATTAATTCCTAAAGATCACCTATTTTCATGGGCTCTAGACCGGAACAGCCCCTTAAATACATACTTTTAAAACCGCAAAAAGGATCCCTTTTTCCATCCCGAACATGACACTTCTGCTTAACCCGTAAGAGGTCGCACCCGGAGGAAACCACCGGGTGTCGTATTATCATTAAATAATAAGAGAACGGCAGCATTAATTCGCAAGATTTATGTCGGCATTATCTAATAACGAAAACTTGTACCTTCTTCTGCGATATGTATAAGATTAAAAACGTATTTTTAGTTTAACAATTTATAAATATTTCTTACGTGACGTTTGGTCCGCGACCTGTGTCGGGTTAAGACATTCTGTCAGTTTCTGAAGCTCTTCAACTTGTAATTTCAAATCCACCCTAACCCAGACCACAGCAAAACGTGATGACATCCTGTGATATCCGACGTGGCGGAAGACGTAGCCAGCGTAGTGCGTGTAACAGGTGCCCTCTGCCGAAATTTCGAGCGCTGCACGTGTTTTATCAACGAACGTTCCGTCCCATTTCGTCAACGGCTGCGACGAACGTGTTGCAGCGTGAAACGGGGATCGCACGTGCGTGGACGCGCGTCGAAACAACGTTAAACAAAATATGGAAAACACGAGCTGTGCGGGGGTGGACCGGAAGCGCGGACGTTAAATATGGTCGCGAGCATACGTACACTTTCGGTGGCCGAAATATTACGACTGACGGGAATTAATTAATTTTGGGTTGTTGTAAATGGCTCCTAAATCGAATGTGGACACAGAAAGCCGTCGGCATGATTGTCCAAAACGATTCATTGAGACAATGTTTCCCAACCTTTTTTCAATCGCGATCCCCTTTCATAATATTCAAATACCTAAAAATAGGTATTTCAGAATACAATTCTATCTTAATAATATCTAAAAAAAAAAAAAAAAAAAATATTCCCCAAAAACCACGGCGACCCCCAAAAAACACAGGTTGGGAATCACTGCATTAGGATGTAGCGTGTCAACATTTCTTAGGCTTTGATGCTAAAAAACAGGATGCAGTAGACTGAGCAAGAACTTGCGACTCACTCTCCGTAAATTTGCGCGGCGACAAATGCCACTGACCACCCCGGAATTCCTTGAAATCCACGTTAGAGGCAGTCCACTCCGATCCTCCCAACGACCCCGTCGATCCTGACGAGAAAAACCCTTCCACCGATCTGCAAGCTGCAGCGAAAGGGAGGAAAACGGGCCAAGAGAAGCTCACCCTCCAGGACTTTCGAGCCCACTTTCCGCGCGGCTCACCCTCGTCGCCCGAAGCGTTCTCCTTTGTCCCGCCGTCTACGCACAATTCCAGGACAATTCCCCTCGTTTCCCAAACGGCTACGGGGGACAGATTCGGAGCGTGATGCCTCTGAAGCGAGGCGAAAGTCGACGATAGCTCCGCGAGAGGCGAGGACGTACCGACACGGGGTAACTTTGCCGATCCAACTTGTCGCTGGCAAAGCTGCAACTTCAACGATCCAAGTTTCCGCGTCGCGCGATTCAGAAAGACAGGGGTTGCGGGCGGTAGGGGTAGGGGGACTGTTCGTGTTTTGCATACACGCGGCCAGGACGCCTGGATTTACCCCTGCTTAACAGTTTAAACTGTTTTAACTGACTTCTTCCAACCAATTAATTCGACGGCGTCCATGGTGGATTCGCCGTGGCGGGTCTGGTTGTCGCTGAGCGAGGGACTTTAAACGCGATGGTTGGGTATAAATAAGGTGGAAAAAGTGGGAAGTATGTTGGATTGTAACTAAATAGTTCATGCTTTTGAAAATACCGGGAGGATAGAGAGACTTTGATCTTTTGTTTTAGATGATATTTTTTCTTTTTTCAGGTAGATATTTAAAATCTTTCTGTGTGCTTCTAAGATCAGCTAGTTGTGGAAGTATTAATAAAGCATCCTCTGGTTATTAAAAAATATGAAAAAGGGGGTAGTCATATTAGTTTGATGGACTAAGACGCCCAGGCATATTGTAAGGCGCCCCGGCACATTGGTCCGCAGACCAAAATCATTCGAAACGCGTGACCAATTTTATACTTTTTTATCTGGGCGTTAATAAGATTCTGGGATTTTGCGTGGAACTGTCGTGTCCACAAACTTTTAAGGCTAGCTTTTAAGGCTGATTGACGCAGGTCGTAGCAAGAGTCTCAGCAGGTTAATGTTCTACCTAATTAAATTTTTTGCGTCTAGTTCAGTTACCATGTGCGACCGAATACTTAAAAGACATTTTGACAGGTAATTGAATGATAAGTTTAGAGTTTAAAATCGATTAAATTACCAAATTAATTGTCCTAAACCATTCAGTTAATTCTCCTATTGAAATCCAAAGGATACTCATACACATTCTGAGACAAACATTCATGCCCACCAAAGCGAATTGAAATAATTTCCCGCCAAACAAATTCAAACGGAACAGCGAGGCACGACGAAAGCTCCATGCAACGATTTCCAATGAAAAAATCGGGGGACCGCTGGCGAAACACGAAGAGACAAATTTCACGGCAGTTGCTATCGCAGCAGAAGTTCCGCCCATATTAACGTAATTCGCAGTGGCAGCGAGTAGCGCGGCTTTTTAATTAAAAGTACCGTGCAGCTATTATCTCGCGAACTTATAATCGCGCCTATCCGCCCCTCCACCCTCCTATTCGAGGAAGTCGGCTTTTATTCGCGAAGCACGAGACCGTGGCGAGTAATAATTCAAATTTCTATGCTCAGCCTGCGGCCGCACGCCACGGCGGGAAATAGAATGGCCGACCACGACAGAGGACAAGATTGTCTCCATTTACCGAGGAATAACAGATATCCCTGGATCGGGGTCTTTAAAATTCCGTAGAACTACCTACACCTCTTATAAGGAGCCTACACGACGCTGGGTTACAATTTTGCACATATTACGCAACATGTATGATGATGTGTTAAGGGAGTGCTTTAGTTTAACTGCCCGCTTTCAACGTTATTTTCCAGAATTTATTTAACGAAAACTATAAGTTTATACTGTACGGCGTTTCGCCTGCATATTCAGGTATGTTTGAAGTGAAACTTAGAATTTTTCTGAGCGTTTTTATTGAAAATTTACAGAGTTATAGTCGATGGCGGGAGAACTCCATAAAAAAATTGTTTTCAGATCAGGATCACAGGAGGGTGCGCTGCTAAAAAATTTGTGAGAAAATCAAGCACAAAATTTTGACTTTCCCAGATCCTGCATCTGGATTCATGTGTAAGAACGAGAGTGATTTAAATAACTAATCGTAGACGTAGTTAGAAATAGCAAAAATGTGTCCGTATGTCTGGAATTGGGGAGTTGGAATGGTACCTAAACAATGTATTTAAGTGCCAGAGATCTCTCTGCCAAGTCTCCTTCACGACCCACTGCCATAGACTAACTCGTCGCACAATAACATTCCGCAGAAGACAACAGGAGTATCATAACTTCCTCCTCCTCGTTCCCATCGAAATTCGCGAGGCTTTGGGCCTGAACTCTTCAATTAGAACGGGACCTCGTCACGCGGGCGTATTTTCGGAACGGAAGGAATCTCTTTAAGCCGGGGCCAGGAACGGCCGGGCGGCTGAAGTACGAGGAACAGGTGTCGCATGCAAATTTATGATGCTCCGGTCGCCGATGGAAGGTAACCAACCGGCCACTTTTACGGAACAAAAGCGGATTACGGGGATTACGTAAGGCGCGCTAATTTCCTCGGTGAGCGGTCCCCGCTTCTTTCCCCTTTTCCGCCTCGATTAATCTGCAACGTGACACGGTCAGGTGTAACGTTACAGGATTACGATGACAGCCCTGTCACTTTTCGTGATCGTGATCCACAGGCAGCTTGGAAAGTGTTTTTTTTTTTTTTTCGATGATCGTGATGGATGAGATTACAGCGAGAGTTGAGGAATTCGGTATATGTACACCTCCGACAGGACCTTCCTAGAATGGAACTGCCGCCAACGAAGCAGTGGCACGGTTTCTACCAAAGAAACTCCCACCGTGAATTAATCGTGTAACCCGAGTACTCAGTTATCGGTAGTCATAATCCACGGTTCAGATACCAGCGAAAGAAATCGCTATCGAAGGTGCTGACATAAGCGGTCGCGTGAAATTAAACAGGAGTCAGATTTGGGGGAGGGCTTTGATGACCGTTGAAGGAGATAGAAAATGAAGAGCTGCTCGCTAAGAAGACGAAGGAGGGTGAGTTTACATCGGGGGCTGCCCTTGGAAAATTTACATGCTAATGAGCCAGCGGCCAGGCTTTCCGCAGTTTCTGCCCACCCAATGAAGTTTCAATTTATTCATGACCGTCACCTTTCCCGTTCTCCGGATCCATTATAAATTGTACCTGGCACGTGACCCTGTCAAGGCCGCTGGGAATGGGAAAAATCGATACAAGGGACCACCAGGGTGAACTGATGAATCAGCACAGCAAGATTTAATTCGCTACTTTAACAGCTTAACGAGGGATTTGGTGGAGCTTGAAGAGGCTTAGTCGTCTCGGCAGACTATGCAATGATCTATTGAGCAAACAAAATGGAATAAATTCTTTTTCCATTTATTATCTATTAGTTTGCAAAACATACTTTTTTTTATTAAAAGTGTAAATTTCCAGCTGCAGTGGGCGAAATTTTTGTTCGAGCCATCTTGTTGTCCACGAGGAACTAAGCATCCTTTATATTAGAACAGTGTTTTGTGAGTCGCGATCCCCTTTTATAATATTCAAATAACCTGGGACCCTCCAAAATCTCAAAATTGTCAAAAATGGCACGCCCCATATAAGGTAAGGTAAATTTAATAAGGTAAAGAAAACATATTAGAAATTGGTATTTCAGAGTATAATTCCACCTTAATATTTCAAAAAAAAACCATGGCGACCTCCTAGAAAGCACTTCGCGGGCCATAAGTTGGGAATCACTCTATTAGAAATTATTTTCTATCTCCATTAGTTTCCAAGAAATTAAACTAAATAAGTTTTCCAACCCCAAGATCGAGGGTAGTTTTCACCCCCTGAACATGCATCCTAGCTGATAAAAGAGAATATGTGTTCAATATTTTTTAATACTCCCTCCCTGTGCCAAATTTCAGCAACGTGGGAGATTGTGAATTCAGGGGTGCTCCTTTGTCAGTGAAGCTGTATGCTTGCAATTTCTAAGAGGATATGGGTTTCAACGCCACTTTGACAGGGATCGGGGATATAGGACAGGGGCTGGTATAGAAAAATTAGAATAAGTAGAAATAAGTAGGTAGTAAAATAGAGTGGGGATAAATTACGAGCTACCATAGGTTAGCGATAGAAATAACAGTAAACTAGAAATAAGAAGTAACAGTATGGCGTAAAACACAGATAAGAATTCACATCTAACGAGGCTGCACATCAAACATCAATCTTTTCTACTATAGCCTCTACACCAAAGCTAGCTTACTCCATTTTCCTTGATAATTTACTCCCTAGCAACGAACCTTCCCCAAAATCACCAATTCAATTTTTTAACAAAACTTCAATACCCAAGTTTTCAAGCCTGCATCAAGTAAAGTCACTCAGAATAATTACTTCCCGTTCCCAAAGCTCGTGAATCCCCTAATTCTGATATTCCCCTCCAACCCGCCATTTTTCAAGCTGCCACAGCGTTTCCTCGTCAAAGGCCTGCCAACTTCGTATAAAATTCCCCCAACTTTCACGGCCGACGCGTGTGAAACTGATAACGTCCGATAAAATCGTCTCGGATGACCGAAAAAGAGGTTCTTTGTATTTTTCCAGAGCCGTCCGAGAGGCAGCCGTGAAATCAGACACGAAAGGGAAGGAAAAGGGAATCGAAGAGCGGAAAATCGTGAGGGGACGAGAGGGTTCAATGCCCTCGGTGAAACACCGAGTTCTGTTCGACTGATGACACGTTAGCGTTCGGTCTTGTAATCAATCTGCATTTCATCGATTTTATTTGACGGAGAGGCTTCTTCCAGGAGACTGACATCTTCACTGGCCACAAGAGGATAAAGTAGAATGCCTCCTCGACTGCTGGTGGTAAGGAAGCGTTCGAAGAAAGAGGAAAGGAGCAGCCTATACCGACTCGAAGTGTCTTCTTTAGTCAGGAAGACAAGCTGGCAAACCCGAAACGCAATACGCATGTTCACACGAATTCTACAGTTCTGGGCAAGTTTATGGTTGAAGCTGTAACTATAGGGAGTTTGAAACTTGTGTGTATGAACAACTGGTGGAGTGTTTGTTGATACATTGTTGGTATGCCTGAGAATCTTGATATAGGAGATTCACAAACAATCGGGATATCAAATTAAACTGAGTTTTAGTATATTTTTTTAGGGAGTATCCCTAGGGTACCAAGAACTTAAGCTGTGTTCAAAAGCAACTGAATGAATCAGTACCATGTTGTGACGAATACAGATATATCCTTTAATGTTATAGTCAGAAATCTCGTCACAATTTACCAAAAAAAGTAGTGTCAGGTCATATTCACTTCCAACGCAATATCATGCTAACAAACCAAATTTAACGTCTAAACCAGTGTTTCCCAACATTTAAAGTAAATTTAAGGTAAATTTAATAATTAAATAAATATAAATAAACAATGATTTTAAACTAAGGTAAATTGAACACGGTAACGAAAAGACCACTACCAATAATTTTCTTTTACAGTGTATTTAAGGGTACCATTGTCAGGACAAAGAAGTTCAATTATTAACCCACATTAATTTCCTTAAAAAAAGAAAAACTAATATAAAGAATCGAAATTGTAGCACCTAAAAGTAGGTCAAGTAACCAGTAACGAAAGTGAGAATTCTTCCGAACGTCGGGTGAAGAAAACTCTTGTCAGAGAGTGTACGCAACCACATACCAAGTCGCGATTTGAATTACAATCGACGCATCCCGCCATCCCGTCCAGCCGGTTCGCGTCTCGTTAACCACCCGCCATTCTTATGTAATTTTATGCTAAATTTCCGCCACCGTGCACCCAACACTCCCTCGGTTCCCCGTCCATCAACCCTTTTTCCCACGGCAAACCGCCCCCAACTTTTCTTTTTCACTTTTTCATGTCTAAGACCACCCTCTCCACTTTCTTCTTCCTGCGTTTTTTTAACTTGGCGCTGACGTGCACTAAAATTCTAAAAATGGAGATGGCTCAAAATGTGTCTTACAAGAATTTTTGAAAACCTTAATTTTTTAAGATTGATTTTATAATGTTGAATTGAATTCGAGAACCAAGGGAAAAAAGAATTGTGTGTTCTATTTGTCAAGGTACCCTCTATGCACTCACAAAGTTTATTAGTAAAATTCTATTTCTTGTATTTCATACATTTAAAGTTGAGAGAAACGAGGTGTTTTTGAAATACAGAATTTCTCAAGCTAAAATTTTAATTAGGATTCGGGGGCTTGAAGTTGCTTTATACCCCTCGATAGAGCTAGGAGTCTTGTGAACTTGAGATACCTGATTGGATTACAGCAGGGGTTCCAAATCTAGCATTCATACACCCCTAAGGGGGCAGTAGATTGATTCCGGGCGGTCTCTGAATTTAAAGGGGAAGACGTCACTTCTTGTTTTGGGGAATCTCGAAATACAATTTCTATAACTTTCAAATCCAAAGTCTTTCGTTTATATTCATACATTTAAAAATATTATTCTAAAGGGAGTCCATAAGCTGCAACAGATTATCAAAGAAGTTCATATGGAAAAAAATAATAATAATCCCCAGATGATTGTATGTCTGACAATGACGATAGGGTATGGTCTAAAGTCTACATAAAGTGCAAACGTAAAACTGTGAAAATGATGAATCTCAAATAGACAGTATGTGACATTTCCACCCTTTTTTTACAACTTCTCCATCACAAATCGAATAAATAATTACGCCTTCTGTATTCCCCAAAATGTACTATAAAAATGCTAAAAAAGAATTTTTCTTTCCCGAGAGGTACCCAAAATGACCACTTTATACCACCTTCCTCCCTAAAGCCCTAAGAACCTCCAGAAACACATTACTCGAAGAAACAAAGCCTGATCGCCATGCCTCCAGAATCCGCTCAGTTACGAGAATTTCTCTGGATCCAATTTCGCTGGGAAGGAAGTGACATAAGCCCACGAGTCCACGATCCTCCTCTTCCACTTTCCCCGAGCGAGAATCTTTTTTGTTCATCCGAGTGGCCTAAAAATAAGCACTTCGCCTCACGAACGTCCACCTATACGAAAACAGATTTTATTCACCCGACACGCGCCCTGTCTACGCTCCCACGGCGCGACAGGGAGTCGTGATAGCCCCGGAAGATAATCAATGGTCTCGCCGGGTTGCTCGGAACAATGGGGGACTCGTAGGAACCAGCGAATTTCTGGGCGAGCGGTCGAAGGGGTCACCTTGACCTTCGCCGGCGTCACGTTTCTCTCGTAATCGTGCATCTTGCAGCGAGCCCTGCTGCAATCGCCTCCGCGGGAGGGACGAAGCGGATATTGACGGAGCGTGCGAGGAATACGCTCGCGGTACCCAGAAGTGGGTCTTCTTAAGGAAAAAAAAATCGAAATTCCCGGGTGTTTAGCGGACACTGAAACTCTAAATAGAATTGGCAACGGAGGTATCACAGTTTGATGAATCGATGAATTTGCAATGGGAGGTGGAATGCGGGGTGATCGGTGGGAAGGGTTGAGAGTGGACCAGGCCCTTTTATGGTTAGTTCCAGCGGCACTGCAGGCAGATGGCGCCATGAGACTTTAGATGGCCATATATGCATGGCTCTGCGAACAGGCAAGGGGAGGTCGCGACATCTGGGACTCGGATTTTGATGAATCTCATATTTTTATTAGATACTAGTTGACCCATTACCCGGTTTCGCCCGGGAATTATTTATGATGTTTCCAAAATAAAAAAAAAGCTTAAAAAAACCTCTAATCTGATCTAGGGCGTATGTAATGTATATTCAAAATTTTGTTGAAATCCTTTGAGCTGTTTAGGCGTGAAAGAAGGACAAACAAAGAAACAGACAACGTTTCACTTTTATATGTATACTAGTAGGGAAGTAGGGATGTATGGTGAAGCTCCCTTAATTCCAAAATCAAGAACAATAGAAACTTTCGCCAATTTCCCCATCTACTTCCGCAAGAATACAAAACTCCCCATGGGGCACGATAGCTGTACATTTTCTCCGAAAAAAAACGGCGCCCTCAAAAAGGCAGCGATTGTGGATGGTGCTCACGAAACAACAGAGGCAATTTTCGGCGGAAAAACAGTGACGCAGAGGAAGAAGTATAATGTCACGCGTCAGGCCAGACAATGGACGACGTACACGCTGCCCATAAGGCCTGCACACGACGTTCTTACTGCCACTTGTTGGAGCACTGCCATATGTCGTTTCGCGAACGTGCACACACGTTCCGCGAATCTCTGCCTGCGCGCTCTGTTCGTGTTCGCGTACAGTTTCGAACAAAAAGTTGGAAGCTGACTGCTGGGAGCAATGATTGACTCTATGATTTTCGTTTAATAGATCGGTTAATAGTTTATTTTTTTTTTTTTTTTAAATAAAACACTTCAAATATTTAGGGAAACCTAGAGACGATAGATTTTATATAAGGTTGAATTAATCAATTTGACGCTTCGATCACTTTTCAGTCATCGTAGTTGGAAATAGAAAACAGTGGAATGAATATTTAAAATTGAGGAAATCCTCGCGGATACTTGCAAATTTTTCAAGCTGTTGGTTGCGTCAACAGTCCTGAAGAACGTCTTCTGGCAATATTGACTTACCTGAAACATAAACAATACATGGATAATTGCTTATCAATTCTTATCAGTTCTTCCATCCTTTTTTACAATCTGAATTATTTATCGACGATAACTCAAAGATCTCCCCAAAAAAAATATTCATTAACGTGTAAGAATGTTGTATGGATGCAGTGGACTGTTTTAAATTCCAAAAATATCCACACGAGTCCGTAATCGAAAGGAAACAAACATTTTCCACTTGAAAGTTTCAGAAGAGTGTTTGCATTTATTGGAACTGGCTTTCAGCGAGCCGAGACACCAACATTTGCAATTTCCGACTACTACAAAAGCAGCTTGACTCACGTCGTAACTAATATGTAAATTTCTATTAAATCTTTTGGATCCAACCACTGAATACACAAGTTTCCTATTTCTACTTTCTCCAAAAGCTAATAGGAGCAAACTCTTTCGAGTTCTCACTTGGGTACCTCTGACGGAGTGAAACAATCGCGTTTTCTGATTCGAGGTACAGATTGTGAATTAGAGAATCTACAACTTCCTTGAGATTTACAGTAGTTAGACCAATTAACAGTAAAAATATGCACACACTTAATTAAATCCACGTACAATATGTCCACCAAAGCTATTCAACTTTTTCATACCTGCTTTAATTTCATAAATGTATTTTTGCATTTAGAAGTCAAAATTCCTATAAAACCAGCATATAGTTTTAAAAAAATTGTTATGACCATCAATATTGCAGCCATGTGTTATTGACTTTTACTGGGGCAATTACTGATAATTATTAAAATCACCAAATATTCACTTTCGAATTTTCATTACAATTAATACTTGATTCGTGTGAAGAAAACTCCATTTATATTATTAATCCTGAAAAATAATTCATTTACTAAAGCGATGATACAACTGCAAACAGTTAGAGTGCATCAGAATATATTTTACATTGCACTTCACAAAACAAATATTTGTTTCGCAACAGTCTGAGTACATAAAGCACGGATCAGAGGATTGAAAAAATATGATCAGTTCATTGAAAAAGAAAACATAAATAACGAGTCGGTAACTCGACATTGCAGTGATCAAACCATACAACTCAGTCCTACAATTGGGCCAAATTATACAGAAACCTACCAACCCGCAATATGACAAAAAATTAGTTAAAAACAGTACGAATCCCATAATTTTATGATCTTTATTTTGCAAAAGATTACCAACCCATGGAACATTAAAACTACAAAGCCGTAGTTCCATTTTAGGCTAAAAAAAACAAAAACTACAGAAAAGTTAAAATAATATTAATGATACTATTAAATAACCAATAAAAATGAAGCTAATTTTCTTTAACAATTAAAATGTAGCTAAATTGGCTCGATTTCAGATCATTGAGGATTGGTAATATTCTAACTTGGTCCACTTTTCATTCAAATCCACCGACTCCAAAACGCATAATTCCTCTACCAACGTTTTGGTATTTTTACTTACTCAAAAAGATCAGTCCACCCTCCCCCAACGGAATTTAAAAAGTACACCTATCGAGGAAGCTAAAGGGTTCTAAATACCCCAACCAAGGGGGCTTAAACGACCCGTACGGAAACGTTTTATCCCCCCCAACCCCCACCCCATAGCCCAGAGACCGTAATCGAAAGAAGAGAATTCCTCCTGCGGGCGTCCAGGTCCAAAGCCTGCTGCACCTCGTTCAGAGTGGTCGCAGAACGAATGAGAATCACGGAGATGGACCGAAGGTCTAACGCGAAGGAGGATGTATCCCCCAATAGCGGCAGGTTGTGGCAATTCAAGCTGCCCGTTCAGGAGCAGCGCCAGGCAGTTGCGTGTACCAACGAGTAATTTCACGGCAAGACGTGACTAGACTCGCAAATCTAAGCTAGAAGCGTGGGTCCAATTGACCCACCGGCCCGAACCAGCTAATTGCCAATTGTCGAGCGACGCTGCCGCTCGTTTCGCCGTCACGTCGACGAATCTGCCCGACACCTACTATCTATCGTGGCATAGGCCCCCGTCAGAGCTTTGCTAGCCTTCCACCTGGAAGAATGGACCTGCTTCTTTTTCTGTCGTCGTTAGATTGATTTTCGAGGGGAATGTATGGTTAGCGGTAGAGGTACAGTGAAATGGTGAATTCGATGATTAAGTGGCAGAATGGACGGCAGAAGATGGAAGCAGAAAGACTTATGGTTATGTAGGAAATTCCGTTTTTGGGTTCCGTGGTTTCTGTAGTGAGAATATGGCACTCTCTTTCGCTGTACACGAGTGTTACTCTACTGGGTACCGCCACTGCAATTTCGTCACTTTAAACAGTCATTGGTCGTATTAAAAAAAAATTATTTTTGTACGTAATTATATTCTTAGTTAGAAAACTGAAACCCAGGTTTCGACACATGATTTTACTTTGACGTACATGCGCCTTTCCTAGCGAAACTAACGTCACCGTCTGTTGCAAGGATGGGGAAAGACTATAGTTAGGCAACACTGAAAGGAGCTCTTTGTATTTGCAGCAGAGGCGCGTATTTCGAGGGAAACGTGTGACATTTTGGAATTGGAATGTGCAAAGCTACATACGTGATTACGGTAGCTATTTTACAAGTCTGTCAGAGAATTTTAGTCAAGTTGCTGCGTCTTTTTAAAACTGATTTTCTTGAAAATAAAAAACGGTGCAGAAACATTTCAATGCACTTTACATTTTAGATTTGCTTTGACGAGCATGGATCCGTAAATTGGCTGTCTTTAAGATATTCGTCTTACTAAGCCACGCCCCGATGTGTGCAATTTATAGTGCACAAAGATCTTAAAGTCACGTTTACACAGGTGCAATTTAGAATGCAAACAGCTCGTAAAGCCGCGTTTTCGCACGTGTAACTGATATGTGTGGAATACTCGTAAAGCCACGTTTTCACACGTGCAAACGGGTTTGAAAAGCACTTTGAAAGTATGTATTTCAAAGTAACCTGCGTCACACGTGGGACACGTGGAAATGTGGCTTAATAAAAAATTAACAGATCCACTACAAATGCTCTAAAACTAGCTGTATATCATTCTACAAAGCGTGATCCATAACCTTTTTGGCAATTGTAGTGCCCATTTATAATATTAATTTAGTTACAATAAATTCAATTGCTATATTTCAAATTAACATTATTCATTAAATAAAGATATGAAACTGTGTACAAACTGATAAACCTCTTTTACTAACGCCTCCTTGCCAACAAATTATTTTTATAAAAAGAGTAACGTCACTTAGCAACATACAGTCTAGGGGAAAACTATATGAAAACTCTGGAAACTATTAACACGAGACGCTACACCTTAAGCACAAGTGGGAACGCGACTTTAACCGAGCCAGACCTCTAGGGTACCCTGAGCTCTCGAGAGTCGGGCGTCGTAAAGCTGGGCGAAAATCGTGGAGGCAAAACAATCGACTTTCCGTAGGAAATTATATTTTCGTCGGATGCCGCGCGCAGGGACAGTGGATAAATAAATTTCCTGTCGGTCTATTTTGGGGCCAGAAGTAAATAATTCGCCGCTACTCTTGGGATACCGGGGCCACCACTCTGTGCTCCATCGTGTAGCCGTAAAAACCTATTCTTGGGTGGATCGACGACCAACACCGTCGACACACCAAACACGGCAAGATTGTATGGAGCTCCCTTTGCCCATCAGTTGAATGAAACTGGCTAGGAAATCGTTGCTTGCACCCCTCTGTCCCACTTCACCCCCCCCCCCCCATTTCAATGCGCACCTCTCGATTTTTTAACAACAGAGGAGAATAAAATTTCATACAATTCTTAAATTTATGAAAGATCAATTTTGTGTCACGTGATTTAATATTAATCAAAGTGATTAGGATGACAATCGTGGTAGCGAGTTCCGTTACATCTTCTAACAGTCCGCATCGCTTCAAATGACTTCACACAGCCATAACAGATGATGAAGCCTGACCTGAACTCTAATCAGTTACTTCCTACACTCCAAAAAACTGACCGAAATATATCATTGGATAACTATCTCGGAGAATCAGATGGGGGCCCTATGATTGACACAGTGATTATGAGCACGTGACACTATTGGTTTATTCATACATAAAATGGAACTTAGAAATTACACTAAATATTGAAATTTTTCATTAATATGAAATTGATGTTGCAAAAGCATGCACTCATTCAAGTGCATGCTTTTAACTACCCCGCACTTTATATACATAAACAAACAAAATTCCCCCGTTATAACCTACTAAACGAGCGATCCTTTTAACCGAAAAATAGTGATAGAGGTTCATAAAAAAAAAAAATAACAGCAAATACCATTCACACGTTCACCATTTCAGCCTCGAAGCACGGTTTTCGACATACATAATTGCGCGCACGAGCGAGCAAACAATAATCCGTGTCGCGCGCGCGACGAAGGGCTAGTACAGCGACATACAAAGCGCGGAGAGAACGGCCGAGTAGCGAAAACATTCGAGCAACACATACGCTGAAAGCCGGAGGGCGCTGGATCCAGGAGAAAGGCAGATGAAGAGGGCCAGATAGAGGAGAGAGAGAAAGAAGGGAGGGGGAAGGTCGCAGAGGAGGCAGGCACACGAATTTACATGCAGCTGCGTTGACTCGGCTTTAATAATTCAGAGGAACGACTGACCAACGCCGACACCATGTCTGCGGTTACTGGCCACGATATGAACAAATCCGCGAACCACCCGGACCTGGAAACTCAGGCAGAAAGTCGCTAACTTTTGCTGTCATTTGTTGTTCGAAAATAAAGGAAAGACATTGAATCCACGAAAATTATCACATTTGCTATTTTACACAATTTAATATAAGTAGGTCTAAGTGGTGAATAAAGGTATATAAAATAGGTAAAGAATCGTGTTGTGGACTGCGCATGCCTCCAGGAGCGCAGCCGAGAGCGCTCCCACACGGTGGCATAGTCACACTACGTTTTGGCTTGAGACGTGAGGCGGAACGACCGTCCACGTGCGTACCGCGAGATTACTTAATAAAGTCTAGGAGTTATTGTTATCCGGCATCACTCCTTCCGACTACCTTAACCCGTTCCTATCATTTGCACTGTGTAAATCTGACGCCGGGTTAATAAAATTGAATTTTATTTTTTTGAAGTCGGTTTTAATTTTTTTTTATTTTTTTATTCCCCTTACACTAACACTTTGAGTGGCGTAAAGTTTTCAAAAAGGTTCCTTCAAGCCCTTAAATCTTTAAGTTCAATGCTTTCCAGAATATGTATTTACATATGTCGACGTAAAATCATGTCAAGATAGAGTACATGATAAATATTTCTTTGCATGAAAAGTTTTCACTGAAAACACGCCGCGCAGGGTTAAAAGGCAAAACAACGATTATTATTTGGCAACTGAAGGAAATTGTTGAAATTTTAAATTGCTGAACTAACTCTTAATTTGTATTATTATTATTATGAAGATGTTTAATTTAAATTTAAAAGATTTAAGCAATTTTCATCCCCAAAAGTGGATATTTATTGTTTAGCCACGAAGATTATGTATATCATAGTCAAAGTGATAATGTTATGTTGAAATAAACGTCAACAACCAAAGATTTCGTGTTGAAGAAACTGGAATTCCATTAGCGTCAAGGAGATTTCAACACTTTTCAAGGTTACTAATTTTTCTGTAATAGAACTGAGAGTTAAGTTTATCCACTCGTCAAGTTCTATGTCCATCACCCCGTATGTAATTCGATTAACGACCGATGACGCAGATGACTTTAGACCATGAATGATTAACAACTACACAGGTCAAGGAAAATATTATGCAAGGTAAAAGAGATAGCAAAGTGACAGTCTCATTTTACAGATAGCTTACAACCAACCATACATGTGAAAAACTTCGCAGAAAAGTGTATGTGACGAATATTTATTTTTAATTTTTATTCGTTACTCGAAATTTATTTAAATAAAAAAATTTCCCATCTCTGCCTTAGATCCCCTTTACATCACACTGCTGAAATCTTGAGACTATACCATTTGGTTAACTACTTTATCATCATAACAATTTTGATTTTTACAAACGTTGCCCTTCAACTTCCTCGATAAAAATATTTAAAAGCATACAGAAAAAAGATTATGTCTATAAAACTGTGTGAGTGTTAGGTACTATAAAAAATATATCAATATAGCAGAATAAAGCGTTTGAAATTTTAAAAAAATGTTTTTCAATACCCCATTTCGAATTCCACGTGTGTATCGTGTAAACAATCACGCGTTTAAGCGAAATTTATCTCGTGCCAAAGGTATAAGTTAAATAGAACGCGCTGCAACTCGCACTCAACGTTCAATCGGTCGCGTAATTCACTTTCAACGGAAGCTAGAGGGCGAACGAACTGTTTCTACCCCCTTTTTGCTAACGCAACAGAGCCGGATATTTGCAGCGCGCACAAGAGCAGCGTGATTCGATGCAGATACATAGTTCGAAATTCGTTCGATCTAAAGCGGACCGACCAATTTAACTCGCTAAATAGAGTATCCACGGAGGTTTATATTTATCGACTATCGAATGGCCGATAGTTGTCACCCTGATGAAAGAACGGGAACAGTTTACCGCGACAATTATTGCAGAGATACAAAACTGATGAATCTTTTAGAGTATTAGCATTATTATTTTTAGGGGCAAATATCCCCCTTCTTAAAAGAAAAAACCGAGCAAAACACATCGTTACCGTGGGGCACAGATGCCCCACAATCCTCTGCAGTGACTTCGCCGAGGCGAGAACGGAATTCCTCTGAGCTTGGAACGACTAACGATCGCTTCGTTATCTGCGGTGGTCACAATTATTCGATTCGAGTCGCAGAATGTCGGACAAGGTCGGCGAGGTGAGCCACGTGAACAAAACGAAACAGAGAGGAAGATCGTCGCGGCCCAGAACGAGCAGATCCTGTAAATTTCTGTAGAAACAGCCTGGACGAGACAGATCTTGGAATGAACCAGCGCCATTTGTCTTACGCAACAATTATTAGGGCGTGCATAAAGTTCGGGTCACCGATTTTCCTTCCTTGAAGCCAGTTAGTGAATGCCTTAATTATAGGTTAAACGCATTGAGTACAATGCTCACAATTTTTTGATGAAATCAAGTTCAAAATTTGATTGTTTCGAAAACTTCAACATGTGCTTGTATCGAGGAACGAAATCGTGATCAGACACTGCAGTGTGTATCTAGTATTTTATAGTTTCAATTTATATTGAGGGCCGCCCCATTTCCATTGGTTCTATGAATTTTGGTCCACCCTGTATGGCACGAGTCCCAAAGCGTCTGGAATTTTATTCGCCAACAGAGGGGGAAGCACGTTTCGTCGTGGACGACGGCAGTTAACAGGGAAAGAGTATGTACTGTTTGCTCGTCGAGATAAGTGGATAATGTCTGTTTGCGCAATGACGTGGGCCTTTGAAGAGAATGACTTGGAACCGCGAGCGAGGCAATTTTTGCAAAAGGTAAGGAGAAAGAGTTTGGAAGTTTCGTTCCCAGTTTCTTTGCTGAATAATGATTTTGATCCATTATACTCCAATTATGCCTCTCAGTTACATACTGATGTCACTAAACTTTGTAAATGTGGATAAATTTTCGAATCATAAAATTAAATGAATTTCTGATTTTGGAAATATTGTACTATAGTTTTTTTTTATGCCAAAGTTCTATATTTAATAAGTACAGCATTGAGCAATTAATCCAACAAACAATTAATCCAAGCAAACTAAGTAACAAACGAAATTAGAGAGGCGTAGGGTCAGTTCAGAACCCAATAGTGTTATTTTTTTAGAGCTAAGTCAACGTTTATCGCGAACTCGGTGAATTTTGACACAGGATATTATTTTGGCACTAACGAAAAAATATTTTCACCCGCATAAGGCTTTAGTCCAAGTAGAGACCAGATGCTGACGCATATCGCATACGTTACTTCGTGGCCAAGGTTCTCAACTTTCAACGACTGAACGCGCAAATTCGACGCCATTTTTGCTAACGTATCCCTAGTGTAGGTGTACCCGAGTTGGTATACCTCTGTACACAAATACACAAGTCCACCCAACCTGGGAAAAATGAAACGTCCAACTTTCACCAGTCTCGATTTGCGATTTTAATTAATTTTCTCCTCTTTCCTCAACGAATAATGCCATGAAATAGAACACTTCCAACTACCCACGACCGATCGAAGAATTCCAACAAAAATATCCAAAGAACATGATTTATTCCCATCACTAACCAGTGCGAAAGAAATTCACTGACCTGGCCCAAAACGATTTTAATAAATCCATTCATCAAATAAACATCCTCTCACTCTCTCACGACGAACCCAAGTCACCTTGCCCAAAGCAACACTTATCACAATGCACACGAAAATCTCTGAGCGAACGAAGGGCTCTCGTGCTCTCGTCTAGCGGCAAAGCAAAACGAGGGCAGTCGAGGTGTTATGAAAAGAAAAAACGAAAAGAGAGAGGAAGAAAAATAGAGAGGCAGAAAGAGGAGCAGGAACGTACCGAGTGAATAGTGAAATCGGAAAAGCGATAAGAGCTGCCTGATTCTCCGTCGGGTGTCTCTTGGCGTTCAGAGATCATCTGTTCGTCGTTTTGTTTGGGCCACGTTACACGAGCAGCATATTCAGCTGCTGTGCGACGCGCACAAAACCAGGCAGAAGTTGGCAGGAACGGACGATGAGGGACAATGCCAGCGGAGCCGGGGCCATTGATAAGGCGCGAGGGGCCTAGAGCAGGCCTGAGGAATCTTGTGAATCGTGTGTACGAGAGAAGCCTGGCAATTGTATAGCTACTATTGTGTACACTACTGCTCAAAAGTATTTGATCACTTATATCGATGGCTTACTGCACAAATATTGTATGTCCACTTTCAGCGTTTCCGAGAAAAACAATTTTAAAAATGCAAAGAAAATTTATAAAGAAATACACAATTTCACAAAGAGTAGACGTACAATATTTGTGCAGTAAGCCATCGGTATGTTCGTTTGATGAAAGAGAAAATAGGAGAGTTTTCGAAATTTTTGTGGTCCAATTTTTATGTTTCTTTGTTCCGTTGCAATAGTTTCATCTATTTTCTCATATTAGTTGGCAACAATAATAAGAATGGTACACCCCACCAACGACGCGTCAAAAGGGAAATGTTTGCAACAGAAGCAGAAAGAAAAAGACGCTAGGAGGTGAAAACTGGTTTCGAAGAGTCGCCAGAGCGTTCCACGAAACCGAGAGCTCTGGAATGGGTGTTCGATACCGGTGTCCTTGAACGTCCCGGGGAAATACGTGACCCCTGAAGAACCCAGCAGAGTTACGAAACACGGTCTTTCGTGGGAAAATACGCGGTCCTGTGTTTCTTGCGAGTTCACGGGAAGGCGCCAATTGGGAGTCCACTGGGCACGTCGAGGCTTCATCGAAAAGTCAAATTGGGAACGCCTTTAAAGCGTACACAGAAACAGGGAGCGCCGGAAACTGGAGCAAAGAATTCGTAGAATTAGAGAGTTCACGAAGCAACCACGTTCTTTTTACGTTCTTGCGTTACTTTTGCGAGTTTGGTACTCTTTTTTACCGTTTCGTAGTTGGAAGTCTGAAATTCGGGGCAGGAAAAATTTGAAGTTCCCTTCCCAATTATTTACGACAAAAAATTATGACAACATAAATTAATTATATTGCACATTTTTCAAAAAGTTACATTACACATGAATAGTTTAAATATAAATCGGTGATACTGTGTTTAAATTTGCTAAAGAATTTTGATAATGAAAATAAAGAATTCTGATTTTCAAAATTTTACCACAAATTATATTCAAATATCTACGTTGAAAGTTGATACAGTTTAAAAATGGTTAGAACTAACATTCAAAGAACAGGTGTTTAACTTGTATTGTCATTCAAACTACGTTCACCCAAGGTAATAACGCGATTGCGATTACCTATAAGATGTGTTCCTACTTACAATCAGATAAATCTTCCGTATTCCTGATGGTCATTTTATAACACCTCGTAATTTTGTTTCAAGGGCGTCGTGCGCCAATCATTTATTTTTACATTTTCCAGGAATTACGTGGAAATCGTGAATATTGAATTTATTTTATTCATGAAGGAGTACGTATCAAGCATTACTGTCAAACGTTCGACATAATATTGAAATAAAATGTTTAAATGTCATATGCAGGTGAAATAAAAACGATCACAAAATTGTTAGTCGAGATAATTTAGAATGAATTAAATACCAAATATTTTAATATTATGTTATCAAAATATTCGGCATATTAAATCATTCAGAAATAGTAACACTTTCGTCTTCAAAAAAGAGAAAAAATATGTCTAAAAAATAATAAAAGTATTTCTATGCAAAAAACATAAAGATTTTATTTTATGACCATTGCAAGAATGTAAATACCAATGATGAATAACAAAAATGTTAAAATAAAAACTATATTCTGAACAATAGAAGAAAAAAAGAATTAAAGAATAACATGTACGATTCAAAAGAATCAGAAAATAAGAGTAATGAAAACTGCAGTTCTTACAATATTTCCATTATATTCATCTGCAATATTACAAGCATTGCCGATTTTAGGAGTACGAAACAATTACTTTCAAACATAATACAAAAATATTATCGATCACACTCGTAAATCAATTTTATATTCGCACCACTCCATCCTACGCATTCCCCATTGTTTTATTTTCACCGTCATAAAATATTTAAAAAAATCTATTTAAGCAACTCCCACGATTAAAACCAAAATATTTTAAATGACATTTTTAAAAGTGCAAGCTGAAACATTCATAGTCAATATTTCCCCACGATTAATGCAAAAATTTATCCATTTGCATTGTGAAATATTATTTCGACTAAATCTCTCTTAATTCTGCTTTTAAAATACAACACGAACCTATTACCTACGATTAAATTTTGCAGCGTCGAAGCTCTTAAAAATATGGGTCCCCTGGCTCGCTTCAGCCGCGACAAAGTTCCGTTAGAAACGCGCGCGCGCGCAGCACACGACGCCAGAGAGGCAGCGAACAACGTCACTGGTGCGGGCAATACGGTATCAAAGTTGAGCCAACAATTTCAATCGTCCTGTGCTTCCTCCGAAACATCGCGATTCCGCCTGAATATGTCACTGGTTTGCAATCGTTCGAACGAAAACTTGTTCTGTCTGCATTATGTAAACCAGCACTTATCGCGTCGCAGATAGTCGTAATTAACGGACGGCGGTCTGTGTTTCCCCGACAATAGCGGCAGTTTACAATGTGGACTCTGCATGAACTTGTTTTTGCTAATGCACCGGTACGTGGCTCGCGACGAGCGCGTAAAGGCCGATACGCACGATAGCGATTTGCAACCCACGCGACGGCCCAGTTGTACATACCTACGTTTAAATCTATTAAATGCATTGCGGAATATTCAGTCTGGAATGCTGAGAATTCCACTTGGAAGGGGTTAAGAGCCGCGAAGAGGTTGAAATTGTGAAGATCGATGATTTCAATGGTTAAGGCTGATTTACACGTAGCAAAAGGAATTTTGTGGTGGGTGTTGAATGAGTATCAATTTGACAGATTTTGTATGTATGCAGGAGAAATCGAGGGTAGATTAATAAAATGGGTACGAGTTGCGGTACGCAAAGGCGCGTGTTTACAAGTGGCAAAGTTAACCTTAAATTCGAAAGAATGTAGTTCGTTAGACATAACGAACGATTGCTTGGAACGCCATCTTATGGATTGTAACCGTTTGTAAGAGAACAATAAACCTAAACCCAAATCTAACCTTAAATTCAGGGTAAATGAGTAATTGAGTATTCATTTGAGGAATTATTTTC
The DNA here is from genome assembly GCA_029448645.1 of Andrena camellia. Lineage (NCBI taxonomy): Eukaryota > Metazoa > Arthropoda > Insecta > Hymenoptera > Andrenidae > Andrena > Andrena camellia. The sequence continues at coordinate 580,986 of CM055681.1, read as the reverse complement.
TGGTTTCGTTTTGCTTTTGCAGCGAGGATTCATAGTACAATAATCTATACGTCACTCATGGGAGATAAAGGAGCGTTCACACGTGGTTAAACAAATATTGGATTCTCTTGTTTCAAAATTTAAACTTGTCAGGTACAAGAATGTATCATTAAGTATGATAAAAAATATATATATTGGTTTCGAAGCCTGTTGTCATTAAAACTCTAAATTTTGGAAAACATAAAATCAAATTCACTTTTGTTCAATCTTTAATATGATTTTTCCCAAACACATTACATTGTTATCACAAGGGACTAGGAAATTCCCCTATAATTTCAGCATCGTTTAACACGATGAAATAAAATTCAGTCACTAAATAAATAACACAAATGTGTTTTGAAAAATCAAAGAAAGGCCCTTTTGCACAAAATAATTTTCAATTCGACAAACTCGGTTCGTACGCAGCTAGAAACATGTCTGCCATAAAATATGCGTTCTAAATCAGTGATTCGCAGAGAATTTCGCGATTTCATACCTAGAACACTTTCCGGGAACATAAAACCATGCGATTATTTATTTTCGCGTTCCAGGCACACACGTTTCCGACAAACACAGCCGGTGATCTGTTCTCGTTTATGGATCTCGACGAAGAGCCTTGGTGTCAATCTTTTCGTGAAATTATTAGCGAAGAAAGAAATTCTCTTTTTAAAATTTCCACTTTTTTCGAACACTGAATACTACTAAAATACAACACACTAATTTGTATCCCTTTCTAGAAAAATATAACATCACAATTCTTTCTCAAAAATAATTTACAGTAACATTTAATCTATCAACATTTTACATTTTTTGCAACAAAAACTCCGTACACTTGTTCGTACCCTTCTTCAAAAATAATGAACGTTAAAATTGGATATATCGGTTTGCGCCCTATTTTCGACACCACACAAGGTTTAAGCAGCGTGACAAGTTGTTTCACTTCGCCAGTAGGGGCCATCGCTGAAAAAAGTCTCAGATCTTCCTGCTCTATCGAGAAGCGCGAGGGGTATTAGAAATCGCTGATCGCGCGTAGATCATTGGCGGAATAAGGTTGCCAGAGAACATTACGCAAGCATCCTTCGGCACACTTGACCCACCAACATACTTTCACTTTTCCATTCGGAGGGCAAACGACCGTCCTGCCGACTGTTTCCTCCTTCCTATGGCCGCGTGATCGACAAACCCACTGAACCGAGATCGCAAAGACGATCAGGCAACGCGTCGTGGTTCGAGGCGAAGGTGAGACCACTGGGTCAAAGATGAAAGTTCCCCTGAAAGAAATCGCTGCCGAGTTTTATCGAAGTCTGCAGCTTCCATCGATTTTAAAAATAAAAATCTCAGAAGTTATCAAACGATGATTTTTTCACAGATGGTACTTAAACAGCTCCTGTATGGTAACTGTATTCATATTTTGCCAAGAAAAAATTATCAAAGTGGAGTAACAATATTCCACAACCTTGTGTTAAAATCTCACCTATTTGCACTAATGCCTAACCTACAAAATTTTTTTAAAAACACTTGTTTGTACTTGCAAATAAGAATACCCCCATCAATTTCCCCAAAATGGAGCTCAGATTAAGACGTTCTAAGGCCAAAAATAAAAATAACGAGAATAAGATCGATACTTCCTTCTCACAGATGCATTGGAACTTCGTAAATACGAGTATAATTTCACCAATGAATCTTTTAATGCGTTCCTTTGCCTCGTTTCAATCGCGCTCGATAAAGAAAGCCAGTCCACTGCCCATCCCACATTCAAACTGCCTTCCGTTTGCGGCAAGTTTTGCTTTCGCCAGGCGGAACGGAAAGGGAAAGGGCGAGGAAGCAGACGATCCTTTGTTCAGGGCCCGGTTTCTGGCCCAAGGGCCTGCCACGGACCACGACTCGCTCGAGTGGCCCGAGTTGCAGCTTGTAATTGCTCATTGTTCCCCCAACTAGTCGCTGCAGGCTGCCTTCCAGCGTGGAACAGTAATTCCCAAAAGCTTCGGGCTAACCTTGAAAATGGCGAACGCGACCGAACGGATCGTCACAGACGATTGTGAAATCCTTTATCGTTGGTAGCCATCATTAGAGATAATACAGGGTGTTTCAAAATTCCATGTTAGACCAGGCTCTGTGTCACTGCAAGGTGAAAATTAAACTTCGTGCTAACGCCGATAAGGGTCTTTTCATACGAGAGACTTCTGTGAGATGCCCCACCATAACCAGACCAACTGTGCATGTTCCCCTTCCTCTTAGAGCACGCAGCTTTCAAAACGTTAAGAAGACCACTGATCACAGATCTTGGACACGATTCCTCTCTCTCTCTCTCGCCCCTAGCATTATCATCTTTCAAGGTGACCCAACAAATACAGCTACCCTAATACCCAACGACTCCTCGATTGTCGCTTTTCCTTCAGCAAACCTCTCAGTGGTGTAATCCCCCAAGATTTCGTCCATGTCCACATCGTGTATCTCAACTTTTTCCCTCGTACAATGCCCACTGTCCCCTGTTTTCGGCTCCCCGTCCGTTTCGGCTTTGTTGCATTGTCCACGCACGCCTCCGACGAGAATGTTTCAAAGGCAGGAGGAGAAGACGCGGGAAGGCTGAGGCAGAGGGGCTTAATAATTCAAATGTTTACCGTCGCTTTCAAAGATAAGCTGATAAAAGCGCGCAGTCGGCCAGCAGGCAATATAAGAGGACTTAGGGGCAGTGCGTGTAACCGTCTGCTGCGGACACGCGTCAACGTCCGGCAAGCGCGACGTTGCACCAGGCGACGGATTAACGTTCGATCTGTGTGCAAGTGCAGCGAGACGTCGATCGATAGTGTATTAGCCAGCGGCAGCAGTGATTACGCATTGAATATTAAGATGGGAGGCAGTTTCGTGGGCTGGGTTGAGTTTCGGGATGGAACCATTTGTTCAATTTATTTGTATTATAACCGAATTAGGGCTGTATACAACAACCATTCTCGAAACATGTCGCGCGCAAATCTCGCAAAACGTGCGATCATTCAATGGAAAACATGAGCCATTGGGTTTCATCAACGAACTGAATTATTCAATCTCCTCGATAATCTGTACGCATCCGGCCGAATGCCACGCGATATTGTTTCGAAGATTGTGCGCTCGTACAACTACCTCACGTTTCGAAATGATCCGTGACGTACCGAATGAATAGCATTGCACAATGCTTTTTCGATTTTCACAGAATCCATTCTACCCTTTTAATCTTTCCCCCTTTCTCACTCTCTTTTGAAGCTTACAATGTTAAATAAAAAATCAATTTTTTTGACACTCCAACTGCATGAATGCAGGAGGAAGACCCACAAAACTCTATTGTTCTAACCTTTTCACCAGCCTGGAAAAGGTCGTGTTCGTGAAGTGATCCACGGAGAACAATTCTCGAGGAATACTAACGCCATGATCGAAGATAAGTGGTGCAACAGGGAGCATAATAATGGTGGGCATACCGCCTGCACCTTGCATTACCCGCGAAACAACAATGATAGTCCACGCGGCTTAAATCATAACGAAGAAGATCTAAATTACGAAACGTTCCGCCGTCATGATTCTCTTCTAAACTGACAACGAACAATTAAATTTCTACTTTTAAAGAAAATTGATTTCTTAAACATCTATCTCTTCATGTTTAAATGTGTAGTAATAATAGTGCTTCATTTAATACGATTCCTCAATGTAATATTTTATTTCCTTCGCTAATATTTTTTCGACTGTCCAGTTTGCTAAAAAATGGCCAATTTTTACGACACTTGAAAAATCGCACCGCACTTTGTTCCCTTTTCTAGCATTTTGCTTCTTTTTTTCGTAACACGAGGTTCTGTTAGTTGCGAATTTTATTCTAAACAAGTTTCACTTTGACCTGCACGCATATCGATTTCTTAAACTTTCAAGTACGAGACAACGGGAAGCACGCTTGTTCTTCCAAAATTCGATCACGCTGGTTGAAGAATACCCCTCTCGTTGACCGAATTTCCACCCTGGTATGCCCAAAGTGTTTCGAATCCACGTCACGTAAACAACAACTAATTCTCCAGAACATTTCGAGAGTCGATCCCACACTGGTATCTCGCGATCGAAGCGCCCGAAAGGCCACCAAAGTGAAGGGCCAGGTAAAAATATCTTCCACAGATACGTGTATATCCGTTTCACCCTCAGTTACGTCGCAGGAAAATAAGTGTTTAGCGTTGGAAATTTCTATATTCTGTAATTCAAATGAGTTACAGAATCAAGTACGAGTGTATTATGGTTGCAACGAAGTAGCTATGTCCAGCAATAAGTTTCCTTCTAAAATTAATACAATGCTACCCAAGAACAGTTGAAAATCTTTGAGCAACTTCCTACCCAACCCTGTTTCAACTAGGTACCGATACTTAGTGAACTAGTAGCGTCATGACACATACTGTAGACAAATGGAGGTGGAGACTGTGGAGAGAGCGAGAGACAATAGACGTCACTCAAGTCATGTGATACAAAAAATAGGTGTAGCGTGCTAGTGGGGGCAGTATGACGTCACAGTATTTCCCTCGGAGGGAATTTCTCCTAGCAACGCTTTAGCTCCCTCGACTGCTCGGCACACTGTACACTCCTCCTTCCCTTCTTCCTCAAACTATGTACTCTCAAAACACAACAATCTGGCAACGACTCTATTCCACTCTAATAATCCAAAATCTTTCACCCATTCGCACACAATCGAATAGAAGAGCAGAGAGATCCTCGTGGATGTTACGCGAGACGATACAACCAGTCGCAATCGCGGTAATCGGATCTAATTAACAGGGAGGCGTGATCGGATTATCGAAAGTTCGTATTGTCGCCTGCTCGCGAATCGATCGCGAATGTTTTCGAAACCAGTCACGAGGAACGATCCTTCCTCATCCCTTCCTCCTCTCTTTTGTTCCGCTCCGACGCGGGCGTAAGTGATCCGTTGCCCGTTATATTTAGTTCGAACGGCGAGAATAACGGCTGTACGAAAATTCGGTTATGCGAAATTTATTTACGGCCGGCCATGGCAGCTGGTTTCGATCCCTGGATAAGCGCGAACTGCATCAACGTTTGTTAATAGCGCTCGTTAATGGACCCCTCGCGAATACTGTTTTCGGCGACCGTGGAAATCCGTTGCGGGGAAGCTCTGGCTTCTGTTTCGGCTCTCCGCGGTGCTGGCTACGGGTTAGCTCACGTTCGATCTTGGGAATGCGCGGAATGTCGCGTCACGCGAAAAAAATAACTTGTAGATCTGACGAGCCGTACATAGTTGATGCGTTGCTCTGGAGATGGGACTTCTAGAGGGCGAAGAATTTTATTCGTGGCGAAAGATTCTGTTTGATTAGAATTTGGTTCTTCATTGACTGATATACTGGGTGAACACGTTTGTGATGATAATAATAGTTTTTTTCCCCGAAGAGTACTTTTATACGTTCAGGTAACCATTTTTTTCTTGGTGTTTCGGGAGATTCTTTTTTTTTTTAGGGACCATCTCTACTCCTCGTAGACTTCGGTTTCATATCGATTGTTTTGTAACTTTTAAGAAGAAATATAGAATCAGGGACTATTAGTATACTTACAGATCGCCAATACAAAATTGTTCAAACGAGAGTAGTTCTACTGTAATGCACAATGAAAATTGGCCACAGTAATAGTTGTCCTTCGAGGGAAAGTTTAGAGGAAATACGGTCATATCGAGTCGCATAATTTTCAGTATCGATCAGCCAGGTGTAGCGTGGCCGATTTAATTAATTAATTCTCCGTGACATGAATTATGAGCACTTTATCGGATGTTCGATCGCGGAGAAAATAAAGCTGGTACACCTCCGACGCGAACTGGCTCCTAAGCCTCCAATTTTCAGCGAATCCAACGCCTGTGTCCTCCTTACGGCGGAGACTTTAAAACTGACAACCCTTTCTATTCAAAGAATAAATTAAGCTGGCCTTTACTGCCAATCTAGAACGTTGAACTTAATCCCAACTTCGGTAGAGCAACGCTTCTTTTCTTTAGACACTTATTTGATAGTTTATTTTGTTTCAGTGTGTCATCCTTAGGTCAATTTGTAATTCTTGCACAAGATTCTGAGTATAGTAATTTGATAAAATTAAAATTGGAATACTTGTCACATTTTGTGTACAGGTGGTTATTCTAATGTATCCAAAATAGCTACAATTAATAATTCAAAATGAAAACTGTGGAACAGGTTGATGAAAGCAAACTTCTCTGCTCGCTATTATTTCAAACCAAGTATAATTGAAAGGAATTGAAAAAAGAATTGAAGAATATTCTTTTCAAGGATAATTGAAAAAATAATTTGAGAATATTCTTTTCAGTAATAATTGAACTCATCTGGCATGCAAATCTAAGTATCTCAAACAGAATGCAGGGCACTCACTCCGAACTCTCTGTTAGTAAAGGTTTATTTAATAGAAACCCCCAACTTGACAATCTTCCTCAATCAATTTCCCTTTATTTTTTATTGAAAGCAATCTCTAAGATAAGCGTCACTTTGCTATGCAATAAAATAGACCCCTCGACATAGGAAGTTTTATCTGTCTCCTAGAGGCTAAAATTATTTCACCAAAAAATTCCCCAACTACTCTAAACAGTTTATTATCAACACATTCCTACACACTAAAAATGCAATCTTATGACAGAAAATTAAAATTAAATTACGAAGGTCTATTTTTCGAACCTGCCTGCAGCAACCAACCAAACGTTGCAACTCACAAAAATTAAATCTCGGAAGGGCGCTTCAAATCCTTCAACAAAATTCTAGGTCTCCCATCATCATGATCGCTAAAAATACACGAGAATCATCAACTGTATCTTATCAACGCCGTTATCTCCAGAAGAAAGTACTCCTTCGCGAAACATCTCGCCGACGCTGGTATGTGCAGACTGCAGCTGTTTATTTTGCCTCCGCGGTTTCTAGCGGGCAAGTGTTTCTGGAAACAAGAACGCGGAGAGATGGAATTTTGCTTTCCTCGAGATGCTTTTACGACGATGAAAAAGCGAGGAGACCACTCTCGGGCCGCTCGATCGAAACCGCAGGACGAGGAAAATGGCGAAAGCATCGGGGAGAGTACCAAGCACCGATTAAATTCATTGTTTTCGTAATGCCATTGGAGAACGTCACGAGAGCATGCCGATGGTAGCAATGTAAACAAAAATAGCTGCTCCGGAGGCGATTTATACGAAGACAGCGATCCTTTTTCCGGCGCGATAATTAATGTGATATCGGTGAAACGTAAGCTGGAAAGAATTCAGATCATGGAATATAAATATGCACGCGGTTGTGAAATTTCTTTGATCTTTTTTCTACCGTGGCTACTAAATTACACGTGTACCCTCCTGTGGCTAAAAACAGCTAAAATGGTAGTTGACAACGATTGATCAAAAGCTGTAGGGTGCCCTACATCTCAGCCCCTAAAGCCCCTAAATATTATACTAAATTATAAAGTATAATAAATTATTATTGTTGCAGGTACGAGGGTGACTGTTGATTAGTGATTTAACGATGCAACGATTCTTGTTCGGTATGTACTCTGCAATCGAGGCAGAGGTTGAAACGCGAGAGACCTGAATAACGACCGGAGTTGAAAGACAAAATAGTAAACGGGCGTGTACGCGTAATAAATATTTGATCCCGCGTTCCGATCGTCGACGAAATCCAATTTATCACGGGACTCGCTCGAAAATTCTGTTTTTCCTACGAACGGGTCTCAATGGCGCAACGCGATTAAACGGAACAAAGAAGAACGGAAAATAAATTAATCGCGGCGAGGGGTGCGCCGGGCCATTATCGAAAACCACGGCCACCGAATAAACCGACAGTTTATTTAATTACTGCGCGCCCACTCTTCTCCCTGCCTGTCTGTTTTTATTTGTTAATTGAAATGTGCCTTGCTTAACGTGCCTTTCATTTGTCCAATTGTTGGTCAAATAATATTTTTTTTTTAAATTTGAAGCCGGAGGAGAAAATATTAAGAAAATCATTGTGATTTTCTAGCGAGTACTTTGGATTTAATTCTTTGAAATATGTAGAAGTTAAAAAAAAATCACGGAGAGGGGAGAAGATGTGGTATTTAAAAAAATGTGTCCGAATCAATCTGCAAAAATTATAATCGCAAATGTGTAGTGGTAATACATTTCTTTGGATTATTTAAGTCTTTCAATGGCTTCCATAAATTACTATCCGTGCTCATGAATAATTCAAATATTAATAAAAGGTTTAATTCCAAATGATACGCTGATGATAATTTTAAACTTTAAATCGCGAATATCGAGTGAGAGAGAACGAGACTAAAAGGGGAGTAGGTATAAGGTTAGTGTCACCGATTTATTTCAATTTTTGCGTAGGTATCAATTTAAAAAATTGAGTATTAATGTTTGCCTCTTCTGCACGTATAAAACTTTGAGTTTGAATTTCTTGAAAAATTATCCGAAATATATTCTGTCGCTAAACGCAATCGGTTCGCGTGTTTCTTGTCCAGGATCCCAACGTAACTAAAAGATATGAATCGCTCCCAGATGTCTGAAAACCGTGGAAAGATAGTCGCGAAAAGAACCCTTCGAGCGATAAAAAGCATCCAGGGGCGAATCGAAACAGGTGGCCCTTGCGTCATCGGAGAAAATAACTTTCCATTTCACGAAAGTATTCGTGCAAGTATTCCAGCGCGCGGCGAGATGTGCTCCACGGTGACTGGCGTCATCGTTATTCGTACCACGACTCAAATTACAGAGATATCAAGCCTCGACGAGACGCCGCAGCGGACCACGATGAGAATCCAGGAGGATATGAGTTGCTGGCCCGCGTCGCGCGAACCGGAGGATTAGAATATTGATGAGAAACGCGACTTTCAAGCGAAAAATGCTTCTGTAGTTTCTATGAAAAACTAGTTGGGATAAACGAAGCACAATATATTATTAGGTTAGGTTCGAGTCAGGCCAAAGTAGAATGATCATTATCTAAACGCGGATGAAGTATAGGTTAGGTCACAATAGAGCGATGACTGTGTGAACGTGGGTTAGATACAGGTTACGTCAAAATAGAATGTGGATTAACTAAACGTTGATCATTCGTTGGTCAATTAACCGCAAAAGTGAGTGAAGTGCGTATGTTTAAGGGCATTTTTTCTAACTTGAAAAGACCCGATTTTTTTCTACACTTTTAGAAAGCTTTGGGGGTTAAGAACATGTTTTTAAATTATTAGACAGAAATTTGAAAAATTGTTGGAATTACGTGAATTGAAGTATACCTACCTACTCAGGTTGCAGTAACCTAATCTAGCGTTGAATGATAAATCCAGATTAATGAAACGAAACGCATGGCGGCATTGCTTTCCACAAGATTTCCTAGCCTTTAGGCGTGAGTGGTCTACCACTGCACCCCAAAATAAGGTACATCAGAGGATTAGAGAAAGCAGACATGGTTACCGCACAGTAGCGAACGAATTAAGTGGGTCTTACTACGTCACAATCTCGTATAATCTCCTAGCGAAGAATTTTTACTGCCCAATCGTGAAAGAGAATAGAAAGAAACACAGGGAATTCAGTTTTCTTTTATAACGAATTAACACGTTGAAAATCTGGCAACTTACATTGGTCAGCCTTGTAAACTGATTTTTCAATTGGTCATCGATCCATCTTTAAAACATTGCACAAGCCACGTCTTTTTTTAAAAATCTACTTTTATCACTCCCGCGTGTCTGTTTTGACGCCAGCTAGCAGAATATAACGGGAGTTTTGCGTGTGGAGTGACTTTAAATCCCGGACCAATGTGCCGGGGAGTTTCAAGCCAAACCGACGTGACTGATACATTATTTTCGTATTTTCTAGATGTTGACAAGTGCTTCGTGGGTATTTTTACGGCTTGATAACTAAAATTGTGCGAAAACGCATAAACCTGCTCGTAGCGAAATCATAAACCAAACATAACGGCTTCTAATATTCCAAGGCACCTAGACCGTACATAACTTGAAAAAAAAAGAACTAAAAGCCTTGCAGAAAACTTTAAGAGATTATCTACAGGAATTGTGTATAAGAATTGTGAGAACTATGTTATATCGCAATACACGGAGAATTGAGTTCGGCGAAAGTATCAAAACACCTTGACACTGAAATTAAAATCAAGATCTCGATGATGACCCTCTAACAATTTATTACACCTTCCATTTGCTCCTTAATTCAATCTCTTGCGAAGGTTTCACTGGCACAATTTTAAATTGTTTCGATCTCCATTACTATTTCCTGACACTGTAAACTCTTTTACTGTTATTTTATTGCTATTTTTATAACCACTCAAAGTTGTTTATAGACAACACACTTTTCCTCGCCCAGCACAAAGCTTCGCGTTGTATGATAAATCCAACTGCCATAACACTATACTTTTCACTAACACAACCACTATGACGTAATCGATTCTTTTAGAAAATTCCACTATATTTTGGAACGCTCAAAAGTTTCTCCTACGTGTCGACGAACTCTTTCTTACGCATTAGTTTCTTTCCACGGCGTAGCTCATATTTTATTCTTTCAATTAGAAGTTTCTTTATTGCAACTGCTTTCTATTTTGCACACCAATTAAATGATACCCCATTAACCCAACTTACACATATGTACAGGGTGTATAAAAAGTGATGGACACCGCTTTCAGGGGCGAGTCTACACCTCTGGATCGGTGGACACTTCTAAAAAAAAGCTGGCCGCCATTTTTTTTTACACCAACGTATTCTGCTCAATGAAAAGATAAAAAGTCCAAAAGGAACCGTATGCCGCAAACACACCGTTTCGGCGCAAAAAATTGTTGTTACAATTATTTAAATCGCCCATTCTTCCCTCGCAAGGGTTCCACCGATTTCAACTCGACGTCCAATCTAAAAATGTCACCGCGGGAAGAAGATTTTCTTACAGCGTTAAAGTTAAATTAATTGATACAAAATAAACATTTATGTATGGGGGATAAAATTATGAAGGATAAAAATTATGTAGGAACCGCCTACAACAAACATCTAGAAACGGAGGGCAGCGTTTCTAATCCTCGAGGAGACTGTTACGTACGCGGAGTTTCCTCGGTTGTTAACTGCTCGCGTCGTTAACGCAACACACGACGAGAAGCATGTTTAGTTTGCAGAAAGGTACGCTCTGATTGCCAGTTTAAAGCTAGTTTCTATTTGACAATAGCCCGTTCTTGCCTGCGAATGAGCCCGCGTCAGCCATCTTGTCCCGTGGAAATTGCTGGTGCAACAGGCGTCGCTTTCGTTTTCAGTCAAAACGGACCTACAGAAGCAATCTTAATTGTTGGTCGGTTACAAAAAACGAGGAATTTGTTGGAGAGGATACTAGCGACGTTGATTTGAATTCAAGTTGAAGACATGGGGGAACATATTAAGGGGCTATTCATATTTGACCTGTTGCTATTTGAGGTGATTTTTAGGATTTCAAATATGAAGGATTGTAAGATCCGGGGATCTCACATTTCTTTCACAGACGTAGGACCTATGTTTCTTCAGGAAAGTAGAAAAGGTTTTGTTTTACGTAATTAACTAACTCGTGCAAGCAATGAGACATCGTTCGGAATTTCACATTTAATTTAGGGTTAATAGAAAGTAAGTAAAAGTACCTGATTTTCATATATAAAACGTCATCTTTTCTCTCGTGGAATTGAGTTTAGAAAAAATACGTAATACTAGGGAATTCTAAAAATTAGGATGTCATCAATCAGAATGAAAATCCACAGAATAAGAACACATATCCTGTAAAACTTCTTAGACATTTAAACTCGAATTTCAATCAGTCAAAAATATCTACAGTTCATGAATAAAGGCTCTGGAACTTTGAAACATTCAAACTTAATAAAGAAGGCAAGATAATCCGAGAAAGTAGAGGAAATTATACATAGAAATAAAAAATCCACCAACTTCGAGGAACTTCTTGCAACTTCTCACTATCCGTACACTCAAATTTAAATGGAGACAGAAAAAATTGAAAAAGAAACTTACAAGATCTTCCATCTCAACAATCTCAGTTCTAACCAAAAACGAATTTGAAAACTAAAAAAGAATTAAAAGTAAAAATTCTCCAGCCATATCTTCCCAAGTAGAAGTAAAAGCAAAATGTCACTAAAAATCGAGTCCACTAGTTGCCAACGTTCTAAATATAGTAGGCGCAAGGTCTGCGCGGTATGTCTGGAAGAGTTAGCAAAATAAAGAACGCCGAACGTTTCGATACAGTGATCGTACATACGTTCCGTTCCCCTTTTGCGAGAACCGCATGATTCATACGAAAGGAGGAGTAGACACAGGCGTGCCTGATGTTTCGTTGGCCTGCGTCGTGGGCAAGGCGATTCTCACGATCCTGAGGAACATAATGAGCGTGCACGAACGGGCAGGTGTTGCAAGTATGTAGTGATGGAACCGATCCAATATTTGCTAAGTATTCCCTAACAATGTAAGAGAAATGGGAATTCCAGAATAACGCGGCGTACGTTGAAACAGAATTTCATATTTCTGATACTCAACCTCCTTACTATTAGAGCCCTCTCTATAACGTCCGTACTTTGTTTCGTGCTGTTTTCAGTACACGAGTACCTGTATACGTATGCAAATATATTTATACGTGTAAACACTTACTTACCTTGAGTAGCAAATACACGGCTTTCCAAATTTCGAGGTCACAATTTTATGATTTTAGGATTTATGTAGACGAAATTTTTCATGATTTTAGATTTCTACCAAAATTGAAGGTATAGAAGGTACAACGCTGTAGAATAAAGTACACAGCTCACACTCTATTGCATTAAAGATTCCTAACAAAAGCTGAAGTAAAATGGAGTACATGCAGCGATCTTTTCAAGCGAACAAGATAAAAAAATGTTCTTCCATAATGGGTATCGATCTGGTTTCTTCCCGGGCAAGTCGAAATTTTCCCAGAGTGCACGAGTCCACAAGTTCTTACATTAATACAATTTATAGAGAAGTTTACTCTAACTATACTCAGAATAGTTTCAATTATTCATAACACTACCCTAAATTTCGCTCGAGGAGCAAGGGGGCTGAGTGGCTTTAATTTTAGCCATAATTTATTTCCTTTTGAAACGCTCGTAAAGCAACTTCGGCATAATTTTTTTATTAAGTTTGCCCGTGAGGCAATAAAAAGCAGGTAAAACGCGCGATAGATCGATTGAAAATTTAGCACATTAATTTTATGGCAAGGGGCTACTGATTTCACGATGCAGTATACGTGCTAGAAATTAATAAAGTGGCCACAGCCAAAAAAGGAAAAATAAATAATAAATTCCATTTTTTTCAGATTTTTTATTTATGCCACTTTCATACTTGGTGGCTAAATCTGAGTTTTATCTATTAAACATTCATATACTGCTATGGTAGAAGGATCCTAATCTTTGCAGTAGAAGGCAAAGTGTAGAAAAGCAAAAATAATAAGGTATTCTAAAAATGTTCAGTGCATAGAGAAAAATAAAAATTGGTGCAGAATTTCTGTACCGAAAATTTTCAAAAATTCTATACACTCCGAATATTATTCCAAATAACGTTAACACATAATCTCGCACTCACCTCATGACGAATATACAGGGTGTTCCATAATAGGTTGTACAATTGAAAGCATAGTGATTTTACATAAAAAGTACGTAAGAACTGTGGAATAAAAATTGTTCGTAGGATGCTCTTGAAAACTCTCCAAATATCAGCAGAATTTATCAATAAATGTGCAACAGCTGGGTATGAAATGAATCCTCATAAAAAACTAGGTCGAAATTGTAGAATCTTTTTTCGAACGGGGCTTTGGTTTGGAAAAAATTAATTGGAAAGTGGAACTGATATGGCGTGATATGCTCCACGTCTACCAAACGAATTATCAAATAATTCTTCTCAAAAACAGAGCCTCGTGTGAAGGAAAATTATTTTACAATTACTTTTGTACAGACATTCATTTCATTTCAAGTTATATCACAGTGACCGACTAGTTTTACTAATTTCTAGTTATGTGCGCACTTTCCAGGCGAGTGTTCGAAACCAATTTTCTAAAAGAAGAAACCCATACGAAAAAAATTTTATTCCACATATCCCACCCACCTTTTCATGCAGAATCACTACCCTTCAATTGCACAATCCATTACAAAACTCCTTGTATACATTTCTCCCATCTCTCTAAAATTTAAACGAAAATTACTTTTCTGCAACATTTATGATAGAATTTGTATTTATTGAAAATTACCTACCCCCCGTAAGAAAACATAAGAAATTTGCGACCCTCTCCCCCCTCCAAAAAAAGCCTTACGTAATTTAAAAACGAACCCTTAGCTCAATTTTATTCTGGTATTCCCTTCCTGATCTTCTATCATCGTAGTGTACATTATAAATGGTCACAATAAGAACTTCCTACCACTATTATTACGATTAGATTACAATAAGTAACCCGCATCCTACTCCCTCGAGTTCGCCCATCCTCCTTTCAGATCACCCTATACGTTCCCGAGCACAAAAATATCTTACATCGGCCTAGAAGGCCTGATCGATACTTTTCACCCACGTATCGACACCACGTGCGAGGGTACTGGACCCATTGGCGAGCGTGGCCGGGTACACGCGAGCCTCGAGGTTCGAGGAACCAGACGAGTCGTCATTTCTCGACCCCGGCGTATTACGGACAAAGCTGTTCTAACTATACGTCACGGGGCCAGCCGCCAGCATTTTTACACCCACTGCAGCATAGCGAAACAGTGGGGGCCCTATACAGACGCAATCGCAGATATCGCTAATAACAATTTAATGGGCCGCAGCAGCTCAGCGTTCTCCCTCAATTCCAACATGATTAAGTCCAATTAAACAACGGGCTGTCGCCTAATAAGACGGCTAATAGGCGGGAGAAATTTCTGAATGGAAGGCTACCGTTGCCAGAGATTAGAATTTCCCTCGACACATGGCACGTTGTGCAACGAAGGAGTGATTATGCCAGGCTGGGCCTTGGGGGGGCCTGGTACCATTCAATGCGGCCCATTCACACGTTTTACGTGCCTTCCCAGAGCACGAACGCGCAAGTAGAGCACGCTTTGCTGGTCTATTTGGTGTTATACAAGGCACTCCAAAAAGTCACTTAGAATGTTTAGTAGTTGACATTGGATACCATTAACGTCAACTTCGATTAAAGTAACTTTCTCCAGACATGAGACTTCTTATCACAATCGTTAAAAAACAATTATCGTTGGCCCACAGAAAATAATACTAGAAGAAATGTATTTATAGCCCACAGCAGTCGATATATTAGATATTAGTACCTACCAATAATTAGAGTCGGGCAAAATGTAATCTAATTACAAAAGTTGACAAAATTGTGGTCAACTACCTAAATTAACGATTATAGAAAATAATGTGTAATCAATGACACAATTACATTTTAATCGTAATTTGTAATTAGATTACATCTTGCTCAACTCTGCCACTAACTAATTAGATGACAATGACTTCTTCAGAAATATACATTATATCTTGAATAATTAATAAGTATTCATTAGCCTGAACAACAAAGTTCGGTTTGATAGTAGAAACTACTAATGATTGTCTACTTAAAATTCTAACTACGTATATCATTCATATGAGAACGACGTGTGTAATTCCACACGTTCAAACCCCCCAGCATTTGAACATTTTAACCAAATCAAATATTTATACATTTAGTAACGAGTTCTTCCAAAGCATGCATTCAATTTAGAGACTCAGTACCACTACTTCCATTCTACGAAAAAAAAATAAGCGTATAAAATTTCGAGATAAATCCTGAAAATTTGCGAAACGAATCGAAACACCGACGTGTTCCCAAAATTTGGGGCAACATTGTGTACAAGCGCCCAGCGTTCCGTCCACGGAACAATAACAAAGTATTCGTTTGGAACGGTTCGAAACGAGTCCGGTCGTTTCGCACGGACGCTGCCACGAATCGTGGAAAAGGTTTTGGCGCGTAAACGTTGAGTGCGCGTGTTCCCGCGATCCTCGCCGCGCAAACGTAAACAGAGAGCGGCGCAAATATTATGATTTCGAGATCGACGCCGGGTAATCGTGACCTAGACACAAGAGGAGAGAAAATGGTTCAACCGTCGCGGGCTGGAACGCTGCCGTTCGGCAACGAGGGTCCGGAGAAAGAGAGAAAAAAAAAAAAGAAGGCAGAGAGGACCACCGTGAAGCGAACGCGACGCAATAATGGAAAAGAAAGGAAAACGAGAGGGGAGAGACCGTTTGAACGTAACGGAGCAGAGCATCCGGTGAATGGTGGACATGCGCCCTTGAATCTCACCACCGACGACCGACGGGGTGTGTGTACACACTGATATTTATTTTCGAGCAGGCGCGCACGAGAGAGCGTGGCCGCCACGATCTGCCGAAAACGCATTTACTCGCCGCGCGGGCACGTCCGCGGCGCGACGACCGGCCACCATGGAATTTTTAGTGACAGTAATACCAACCGTGCGAACGGTAGGACGTCTGAGGATGGCTGGGAAGATCGTATCTAGATAAAATCGGCGTGGCCCTCCGTGGTAATCGGTGGGCGCGCGAACTGCGAGTATCCTTGGCACACAACACACACCAAACTGAGCACACAGCGACGCTGGGTGAGGGCGATCGGGGCGGGCGCGATGGTCACTAACACGGAAACACGACGGGGGCACGCACTTTACGGACGCGAAGAACCGCGGCGAACGTCGCGTCGCGTTGAATATCGCGTCTCGAAGGCAACGTCACACTGATGCGAACAGGACGCAGCCGCCCGGCGTTTCGCTTGTCACACGGAGGCGAGCACACAGAGGCACACGGTGTTGTCGAGCGGCGGCTCGCGCGGTTTTTGGAGGTTAGGATAGCCGCGTCGCGGGGATCGGGCACGAGGATTGGCGTCGGTTAACTTCCGGTGGGATCTTTCCTTCCGTGAGGGGGCAGCCGCGTGACGCGTTGGATGGCGAGGCT
Organism: Andrena camellia; assembly: GCA_029448645.1. NCBI lineage: Eukaryota > Metazoa > Arthropoda > Insecta > Hymenoptera > Andrenidae > Andrena > Andrena camellia. Next base: position 564,006 of record CM055681.1, on the reverse strand, counting down.
ACGTCAGCCGCGGCGAGCACGTATCGCAACACTGAAGAGAACTTCTCGCGGCGGAGAGAAAAAGCCGGCGGGGCCCGTGTGCGACGCGTGAACGTGCGGACGCGGAAAAAACAGATGAACGGCGGGAGAGAAAGACGGCGAAAAGAAAGAAGGTCCGAGGGGGATATTGCGAGGAACGATCTGCGAAGACGAAACGTCGCGCGAACACGAAAACTGCGCGTAATAGATCCGGCTAAGAGTTGTAGGCACGCCACGAGTAGAGGTAGGCGACGCTAAAACTTCGCCACGAGTCGTGGCACGCCACGAGAGGAGCCGAGGGAAGGAGCGGGGTAGAGCGAGACGACGAATCTAGAGGGGGAACGAGTAGGTTGGCGAGGGGGCCGGGAGGGGGACGGTGGCGACCACTCGAGTCACGGTTGCACGTTGGCGAGGGACGGTCAGGGGAAAGGGGGGAAGCACAGCGACCCGTCGCAGGGACGTGGGGTGATTGAAGCGACCAAGCTGGAGGGGCGACGCCGAGGGAGGGGTAGCACGCAGCCGGCAACAGCCGACTCGACTCGACTCCGATTCTCCGCTGTTCTTCTTCTCATTCTTTCTCCGTCTGGTACCCTTTCTCCGTCCCTCGCGGCGAGGGGGGCGCGGTGTATTGGTGTATCGGGACGCGATACAGAGCGCTGTGTGCGCTGGGCACCAACGTGTATACGGGGTGTCTTTTCACTCGGAGTCACGGGGAGATCCGTAATGCAGTTTCGCGTACGAGCTACTGGCGTCAGCAAGGTGCCGTTCGGCTATTATGGTCCGAATCATAGAAAAGCTGTTAGTAGGCTGATGGAGGGGGCGAGATTTTCGTCGACCTGTGATAGGGAATTTCTTTTTCTCGAGTATTATTTGTCTGCGACCTCAGTAATGGAATTTTAAGATTTCATGGAATGGTATATTTTTAAAGTACATTGCGTTATTTCCTGCTTACGGTTGTATCGGAGTCGTGAGAGGAATATTTGTGTAGTCGGTGGCATTGAAAATCGGATATTACTGTTGCTCGCGCATTGATCTTTATGAAATGCGGTATGCACAAGGGAAACGCGTTTGGAATGGATGCTGAGATATTCTGTCTTCGGTATTACACAACATGACGTAGAAATGCGATATTTTGTGGCATGTCTGAGGAACACTGTCATGAAGTATGTGTTCGTGGTAGGGCACTCACTGTAGCCGTTGTTCATTTACGCTTAGTTTTGAAACTTTAATGCTGATTTTGGAAGAGGATCACAAATTTTATGCTTTATACGACTTCTTCAACTATTTCATACAGCTTCAGAGCTGGTGTTGATTTTACTTTTGTAAATAAGTAGTTTCAGAAATTAAAACTATAGAAATTAAATGATCCATATAACACGACCTTGCAGTATTCAAAATGCTTCATTAAAAACATTAAACTGATTTCCAACTCACCTTAAAACGAATTCTGCGTGAAAAATCGGTAGCTTATGCATTATTTCACGTATCCCTCGTCTCAACATAACCTCTACAATTCAAAATCGAAACACGAACGTTCAATTACCCAGAAATCTCCAGAAATCCCAATACAGTCCTCCTGAATGTAAGATTCAACTATATTAAACGATATTTCATTTTCGACGCCATGTAGAATCGCGCTGGACATGTCGTACGACTGTTTGCATAGTCACCTATGATCCCCCGTAATCTCACGGCAAACACACGCAGCCGGGAATAAGTGTTTGCAAAATAAACGGATTCCGGGACACCCGGTGCATGCACGTGCACATGGTCGCATAGGCGAAAAGAATACGCGACCGAGCAAGGTGAGGAACCGAGAGGGCACGATGAGGGCTTGAGAAAGAATGGGCGCAAGAGCGAAAGGGACGCCGCGTGAAAAGGGCGAGGGGCACTGCGACGGAAGGGAGGACGGCGGGAGGGGAACGAACGGGAGACCTTGCCGAGCGTGGCTCCGAGCCGCACGTAGAAAACGCCGCTTTGTGTCGGGGTAGCCTGCATAAGAGAGGAAGTACAGGTCTAAAGGAAAAGAAGGCCCTCGTGCGTCTCCGCTGGCGGCGATTCGCACACGTAAAGGCCTTTTCACACGGCTGTTCTCTCGACTTGCTGGAAGACACTCGAAGCCGCGCCACCCCACGGAGGAATGCCCGATATTTTCCATCCCGTCCATTCTTTTCTTCTACTTCGCCATCCCAAGCCGCGGGTCTCGCGAGAACACTCGGAGCATTTAAAATACAGTCGACGGATGGGCGATGATGGGTCCTCGTGTTTCAAGGAATCGTTGGGTTTCAACGGAGCGAGCGCGCCACGGTATACCGAGGGTAGAGGTTAGGCGCGTGGTCACTGGGAGGAGGATAGTATGCTCCCATACGGGTAGCAACGTATTGAGGTTAGAGAAGGGTAGTCACGTTTGGAAAAAGGATTGTCGGGTTATCCAGTGATACAAAGCTTGGTGAATGCTTTGTGCACACAGAAAAGATGAGGAATAGTGTGACCATGTGGCATTTAAAGAGGAAGACTGTTACAAGAGATGAGAACAACTGTGCGTAATAAATGTAAATACCTTGACAGTTAAGGAGTAAGCCACAGAATAATAGCCAAAATAATGTAAGCAGATTCAGGTAATGCAAAGAACAGGGAATAGCAAATTTTGTCAATGGCCACTTTGTTAGGAAGACATATAGCATCAACATATACATACTCGATGAAGACCTGTTCAATGATACAGGAAACAATTCAAAATTGCTGAAGGAAGTAATTGAAAAAGAAAAAGTTATAATGCCACGTATAGAAAGTAAAAATGACCCACGTTATAAGACAAAACCACTGCGGCAATTTTTACAAAATTAGATATATTCCTACATTTATGTGCAACAGAAAAGAATAATTTTATTGCTCCAATTTTTGGCCCCAATAAATTAGGGCCCGCTTCCACGCTCAGCAGCGTGGACGCTTCTTAAGTAGCTTGCTCTGGGCCGAAACCAAAAAGGAAAAGTCGCGTTACGCGCCGCGAAGTAAGAAAACTGTATGGGGTCGGTCTAAAATAAAAGACGAAACCGCTGCCCCCCGTTTCTCGGAATCCTCGACCGCGATTCCTCGATCCTTGTAGTCGAATGCCTTGCGCGCCACGTATCGGTCGATCATACTTGAAACTCATTCGTTAGAATCGCGTGAGTTACATAAAACCATGCAACACCGGCGTTACGTAACGCTTAACGTAAAATACCAACGTTTCGCCAACAACGATAGCCCGTATGAATATTTCGACTTACATAAGGAGCCTTTCGTTTAATAACAGTAAATTCATGTAACTGGACACAGATTAGGGCGGCTCCGAAGAAAGGGGCCAGATGAGGGAGATAAAAGGGTACGGCCCTGGGACGCGCCTGCATGAGAACATGCCCACAGGATCCTGCTCACCGCATACACAAAGGACGAGCCACCTTTTACGTGTAAAACCCGTGCCAAGGGGAATCGTATTTGCGCACACACGGCCGAACAGGTTTCTGGATGTCCTCCTGCGCTAGTGGCGCCGCTACGCCGCGCGGATTATTGTCTTCGAGCCGCACTGAATTATCGTGGGGGGGGGCAGACCTATTGGCGTCTTCAAGGCCAATGCTCTCCCCTTCGCGGTAATACATAAATAAACATTATTCGCGAAACAAACGAAAACAAGTAGACATTAAATATTATTGTTAAAAAGAATTATGTAAAGAAATTGTACGTGTGGACTAAAAATGTTAAATAAATTGTATTAACATGATATTATTATTTATTAATTCTCCCAAAACAGAATTTATTGAACTGATATTAAAATATAAATAAAGTCGATTAGGTACATGGATTTCAGAATTCTTTCGATTTGAAAATGATGTAAGGCCATTTATGGTCGTTAGTCTCGGTTTTTGTCAGATATTGGTATTGTTTTAAAATATAATATATACCTAATGAATCAAACTAAATAGTTATGATCACAGAAAATACGAAATGCAAAGCTTTTGGTACTTTGAAGCAAAGAAAGTCGACTTATACTCCACTTTAAAAATTCACTGCTCATATATTGAAGGTTATGAACAATTGCTACGTGATACAGATAAGAGGTGGCAATAGGGGGCTAAGCACGTGGTAACCCAACGGGAGAAGAGGGGAATCGGTGCTAAGAGACGTTCAGACATCTATTCCCTTCGATTATTAGAGGTTATACGAAATGGTTTTGTAGAATACGGACAGCTTTGAGTGAAACAACGATTTATGCGCAGCACGTCTACTTTACACGTCTGCTCAATACATATAGGACTATCACGTGTCCTACTTTCGGTAGAACAGTCCTATAGTCGCCAGAATGTGTCCCGTGCTCTACTTTTGCATATTGTGAAAATAAAATATGATACTATTAAGATGTCAATTATGCAATGGCGGATTTAACGGGCGGCCGATGAGCAGTTGCCGCCTGGGCCCCTGCCCAGAAGGCCCCCCACATCCAGGGCACCATTTTCCAAAAAAAATATTTTTTTTATTTCCTATAATTTTCATACCATACGCGCGTAAATTTATCTGTAATTCTGTTATCTATAAAGAGTGTCCCATAACGTTTGCCGTCTGGGCCTTTTTCCTTAAATCCGCCACTGCAATAATAGTGTACTTTTGTCTATTACTTTAAATTATATTGTAGAAGCAGAACTATATAGTTATATTTGTACGATCTCAACAGAATTATCTGCATTTTATGGAAAATATGAAAAGCAACGAAAACTTGCTTAAATGGGTTTTAGTAAGTAAAATAAAGAAAATGTTTAAACCTGTTTAATCTATAATCATTCTACTTACATTACACACTTTAAAACGTGATCACTTTCAATGGTTTCAATTAAAACGAGTGACGTAATTTGTCAGCGCGTTTCGTGTTTTAAACAGAAAACGACACCTTGTTTATCACCATCATGGAAATTACGCATTGGGAGTGGGCCATTAAACGCTTTGCGGTGTTTACGCTTATTATGTAATGTAAGTAGTATAGGCTATCGCATAATGGGCGATGCAATTAGAACGATGGCGACACTCGACAAAAAAGATACCAAATTACTCAAGAAATTTACAGTAATTTTTTCCATACAAGCTATCTTTTCAAGGCAATTGATTATTGTCTAATAAACGAGATCTTTCTACTGTTTATTAGATCTATTTAGATAAGGTACCTATGCACTATTCGAAATTAAGATAATGCAAGTTAATTTTCAATTTTTTTTTCTTACTCAGGTACTTTCTTAAATGTATTTAATCTTTAAAAAGTACCTACCGTTGAATCGAAGATGAATAAACCTTTTTCAATGTAGTTTAACATTTTAATTACTCGAACGCTCGAAAAACTTTTTTTTTTTAATTACGTATGGCCATTAGTAGTTTTGTGAAGAAAATAGTATTTTTACTACGCAATGACTCTCATTGAATCCACTTTTCCTAAGAAATGGAAAACGAAAATCCATTCAGAGAAATTCCGTCTACTTTCTTGTACACAGTCATCTTTTCACTCATTTTACTCCCCCATTTGTACGTCAAGGGATAAATTTAGGACCTTCGAAGTAAATGGGTAAGAGTTACAGATACGTTCACCAACCTGCTGCTGAAACGTCATTTCACGGCCAATTTGAAACGTAGGTATTTTCGTATCGCAATTGTTCCAAACTCCTAAATACGAATCCCCTCCTTTCTAAAGAAACTGTACCCACGAAGTATGCTATTTAATTAACAAAACGATATACTCGGGTGAAGAGGAATTAATAACTCTTTTCATTCGCCTATCGCGAAGAGGGAAATTAGCAGCCCGCAAGGCAAGTAAAATTTCGCAATTGCGTTAGCCGTGCGGCATAGGAATGCGGCACCATTCCTGAGCGGAACTACGAATAGCCAGAAGGACTCTCGAGTTGCATTTTTCAAAAATGTACGACCGACCGCGACGGGAGATCGCGGTTTTCCTCTTGGGACACGGCACGATCGTTACTTTCCTTCCAAGAAACGGGCCTCCGCAAGTCCTTCCTACCTGAACTTCTCGTTTCATCCTATACCGAACATTTTCACGCAGCGGTCGACTCGTAATTTCGGGAAACAATGAGGCTTGATTGCGACAGGCGAATTTTCGAAGAGTTCCTCGGCCAAAGTTTGCATCATCAGCCTCGCCCCAGCATTTAATCATCTTCCGAAACTAAAATATTTCAGAAATAAATATGCAATAAAATTAGAAGCTGAATATGAGAAATTTAAGTTCACGTCGCATGGAAACTGAAGTAAATAAAAGTAATTAAGTTGGTGGAAGAATTTTGAGCAAATTAATTAATAAAAAGAAATAATAACAGACAATTTATTATTTTTGAAATATTTTCGAAATATCCATGGAAGAATATTATAAGTCGAATAGAAGCTAAGAGATATTTAAAAATAATTGAAATTAATATACCGAATTATTATCCAGCAAAATGGTTGAATACCTGCCAGGCTTTTAACGCGATCTGACGAAACCAAACAAGCGCAGAATTTCACGTAATAACGCAATATCCCGCTCCCATTACATCGGTTTAACGATCGACAGTAACAATACAGAAAAGTTTAATTAAGCCGGAATACCGCGTGCCTCGCAGCGAGGTTTAATTACCGATAAATTGGTAACATTATTATGGCGATGGCGGAGTCGATGCCAAAACTTCATTTTTTTTTTATTCCACGTCGCCGCGAAATCACGCGCGGTTTCCAGCCCCGAAACCCATCGACAATTCGTTTATCGCAGATCACTGGAGCCGAAAGAACTCGATAAAACCGTTACACATTACGGAGTAATGAAGACGCGCGCTCTAAATTATCATTTCACGCTGGACGCGTCCCAAAATAAACTCTACCCGTTGCATTCTGTACAGCACCGTCATCGTTTCCCCGTGTAATAACTATGGCACCTGCTCCCGTGGACTACGATCGTCTGTTTATTGAAGCCTCAGTTTTTCGAGCTCCCTGGTTTAATGGACTTTGGATCGGTGGTTTTCTTCTGTTTGACAGGATAAACATGCGATGAAGGGAAATCCACTTTGATCTGACACAAATATAGTTAGTCTGACTAGAATTATTCAGTTTATTCCTAAGATTATGTATCATAATCTCTGCGTCTTTATCGGTGGAAAGGCGTCAAAGAAACTGCTGTGATAAAATTCACCCTGACCGCAACGCTTGGGTTCGCGCAATATAAACTACTACAAATAAAAATTCTTTTAATACTTTCAAACCGTGATCTTTCATTTGCAACAAATCCCACCTTTCTACCTTTTCATTTTCGTATAGAAAAAAAATTCATAAAGAATGCTTCATTTTCGGGCAAAAAATGTACCATGTCCCCTTAACTGGATTAGCCTCGGAGGATCTTCGGAACCGACTGAAGTGGAAAAGTAAATTTGGCCGCCCAGATCGGCAAAATACCCCTATGTGCATCGTTAATCTTCGATAACCCCGCTCCAATCCCCGCTACGAACACAACCCTGAACCTATCACCCAAAAGTGTTTCACTAAAATTCCAGAGTAGTTCCTCCAAGCCGTCGAAGTCTGCGCTAGACGCGCAAGAAGCGAGGGAGGGGAAAGTAATCTAAATTAAGTAATCACTTCTCCCCTGTTCTCTAATTGTAAGAAGACCGATGCCTATAACGGAGGAGAAGAAGCTCGCCATCGCCGCGACCCTTCCTTCCCCCTCCAACGCCCTTCCCCTCCGTCTCTTTTCGTTCTCAAGCGCACCCTTTTGCTCGTTCATGCCTACGGTATGCACCATCTGCTATCCGTCTGCCGGTTAATTAATTGACTGGCTTGTCCTTCCCTCCACTTACAATTTCGCTCTTCTTCGTCCGCGTTTCGGTCAGCGGCCGTCGCGATAATAATAAATTCAGAGCGGCGAAACGGCGCCCACGGTGGCTGGACACCGCGCTCAAGCATCGATCTTCTATGATAACCTATTAATTACGGCGACACGGTGCGGCGTCTCGCTAGCTGGCGAAATGATATATTCTCCTTGCCTCGCGAGTGGAAAATTGCCCGCCACCTTCGATTCTACGGGTGTCAAGGTGCGAGGTGTCTCTACTTCCTCGTTCGTGAGTGGCAGGTGGCTGTCGCATTGGGGAAGTTTCAGTTCCTCCGTTTTGATTCTTATTGAGAATGCGAAGACGCTGATTTGAGGATTTTATGGAGCTGCAAAATTGATAAATTTTCATTATTTTTTTGAAGCGATATGTACGTTCTTTGTTATGATTCATTTTGTGGTTTAGTTAGTTACTTTTCCTCGTACATAAATATTTTTTATTCAGGTTTAAATTAATTGTTTGTTGCGTTTATTTCACCCGCAATAAACGCATGTTTAAGAATCATGTCTCGCTGGCGTAGATGTTTGAAGCTTTCAGGGTGGACTAAATAAAAAAATCAAGAGGATTCTTAATCAGTATGTTTGACGTTATCGTTGGGACCAAAACAAATAATTTATGTTCCAAATTGGCAAAATGGCGAATGTGTGAATCGAAACTGGAAGGCCCACGGCTGTTTTCCAAAAATTCATCAAATTATCCAAGTTATCCAAGTGGACGTTAACGAAGGCGCGCAGAGAACCACTGCTCATCGACCATAAATTCCAAGTAAACGAAGAAACCGAGGTGGCTGTTGCAGCGATCAAACGAGGCTGCCACGAAAACGCTGGCCTCCAGAAGTGAGAGACACCCGCAATTAGGGGCATAAATCGCGAGGGCCCATCCGGCGGACATATTCCACGAACGAATTCCCGTTAATTGCCGCGGACAAGTCGATCGCGGGCCCCGAACGTGATAGCGGGTTAATTAACCACGGTGTCAAACCTTGTCGCGCGACACGACTTGTTACGATCCAGCTTTTCATTCTTCTCTACCGTCGCCCCCCCCCCCCCCCCTCGGTGGGACGTGTGCCTGTTTTCCCGACTGTATCCGCGCCAGCTGGGTCGGGCTTGCAGCCAACTTTGGCTGAAGCTCGTGCCGCTGGATGTTTGACTTCCCAATAACAGTTCCGCCAAAACTTCGCGACGTTTAAGCAACGATCACGCTGCTCCCTCTCTTTTCGCCCCATTGGCGTGGGGCTCGTCTGCGCTATAGGCGGGGAGGTGACAGGGAAGCTTTGTTTTGGACTAGTTTCGGACTGCACACCCCGGAGCGAGTGTTAAACTTGTTTTACGAAGCGCTCCCAGAACGGAAAATAGGCCTGCGTATGATGGGGTTGTTGAGGAGTCGTGTTTGTCAAAGGGATGACTTTCGTTTTTGCTCGTTCAGAGGCTACGTTTGGAGATTGTAACTGATTCAGTATCGGTAGAGTTCGTACTGAAATTGTTGAGGCTTTTTTCTTGTGTTCCAAGGACGTATTCAATTGTTAAGCGTTTATGTATTTGTTTGTTTAACGAAAGATGGAATGGACGATAGTTAGCGAAGTACAATAAAGTAATCGAGTCATCTGACTCATCCTGGATGCAAAGAGCACCAATAGTTCGAAAAAAGTAGAATATAATTTTTTAAGTATTTTTCAAGAAAAATTCATGTAGGTTAAGTCTGCGAATTCTCAGTAGTAGTGTGGAATAAACACGAGGGTTATGAGTTTTCAAGTAATTTAGGTGGCACACTTAGGTGAACCACCCTGTATAATAGAATTGAATTAATTTTAATATTACTCGAAACACTGTTTCATAAAAAAAGATTAAATTCTACCTAAAAAATTGAAGATACATAATCCTAAAATCTTGACACCCATAAGTGACCAAAAAACGTATTTTCATAAGATCAATTCATCTTCTACCATTTCACAGATTTTTCGATTAAAAATCACTTTCTTGTTTCCATCGGACTGTTATACTTTTGAGTGGGCAGGATCAATACTTCGCGACGAGAGTTGTCCCCATGACTCCAAGAATATACCACCACCCCCATTCATAGCTACTTTTTTGCGTTCACTCGATAACAAAGTCGGTGTACGTGAAAAAGACGCAGTTGACTTAAAGGTCATGCGAGAGTGTCAGTGATTTACGAGGATCGCGATCATATCATATCTCCTCCACGGATCTGCGAGGGGTGGGAATAATGATCGAAGGTCACAGACTCGATCACAGTGACCGAGCAAGCTCCGTCATAATGGGGGCGTATACTTTTTCCACAAATTTTAACAGCTGCATGTGATTTCTTACTGTCTTCGAATAAAAAATGTTTTCTTTGCGTTATTAACAAGTTCTATAAAGTTAATTTTTTTATTAAAAACACACGAATAAAATATTTTTAACTATTATTCGTTTTTATTGAAATAAAATTTTTGCCACCTCTGCTCGCAGGTCCAGCTAACACAAGCAGCTCAAATCACCAAGCTCGCAATCCAGAAAAGTGATACATTCCAAAATCCTCTCCGTTCACTCCAATGATCGTTCAACGCGCTAAATAACAATGGGAGCTTCCCATTCGAATCTGGGACAAAAAGAATGACGAAGGAAAACACCCAATGGGGAGGAAAGGAAGGAAGGAACGCAGAAGAAGGGACGTTTCGCGTTGAGATTGGAGTATACATCGTGTTTCTTCGTGCCAGAGATAACAATGAAAGGCCGAACAATTTCTATCGTTGGCTTACTACCCATCAGGAGATTTTTCAATAAAGAGCCACGTTGAAACTTGATTATCCGTAGAAGGGAGGGGTTCCCCCTCCCCGGCAGTTACGTTTCCATTCAACGGAGAATGGAGATGAAAAAGAACGGAGGCGCGATGAAAAGAAAAAGGAAAGAGAGAGAGAGAGAGAGAGAGAGGGGGCGAGGAGGAGAGCGCTCGCTAATCGTCAGGGAAATTTATGAAGCTCTCATCGGCCCTGAATGAAATTCCCCGCAGGCGTTCAAGTTTATCGCTGTTAACAACGAAAGTTCCTCGAACGGACAACCGTCGCGCTCAATGATTCGACAGATCCGCCGAGACTGTACGTGCCCCAAAGTTTTCCCTAATGGTTATGGAAATCCCCGTGAACGAAGACGTTGTCCGTTGGCAGAGTCGAAATTGCGCCACCGTAATCCGTATCGAGTTTGGCTTTCGAAGGAAAATCTGTCTTGCCTGGGTCCTCGACGAAGGTGACTTCGTCCAGGGTATGAGGGAATGGGGTGTGTGATGTAACGTCTGTTTGGTTATTTGCTGGGTTTGACTTGGAGGAGGATTTCGTAACTTGATAGCCATTAATGACGTGTTGAAGTTGCTGGTAAGATTGTCAGACGTTCCTGAAGGTGTAATGTGTTTTTATCGAGAATTGAAAGAAGATGGGTGTTAGAGAAGGGAGTGGGGCATAAAGGGTGCGTGAGAGGACCCTGGTGGCTAGCTACTCGATAGTAATGCCTCCTAGGGGAATCCTGTAATGGAGTTCTTTACTAATTCGAACTACTCTGGAGGGAAAAAAATTCAAAAGTCAAAAATACGAGCCACTCTATTGTTTATACTGTAGTCAAGCTGGACAAGCGACAAATAAAAATTGAAACAAACGAAGGAAGGCATGTGGGCAAGACAATGTCCACTTGTATATTAAACGGTCTCCCTGGCGCAGATTTGATAAGCCCGCGAAGGGAGCGAAGAGGGGACCACCGGAAGCTTCCGTTTGGACGTCCCGGAATGGAAACAAGTATTCCCGACTCTGACGTCTGTTGTCAGAAGTTTGACAACGAGATAAACACAACCAACCGCAGGATTGCCAAGCTAAACCGATACCCTATAGGTTTCGGTTACGCAAGGGTTAACGAAACGTCTTCTTTGACGAAGTGCGTCAGCAAACGCGACTCTTCTGTCAGCTACAGCGGCCACATCCAGCAGGAATGATGAAAGGGGGCTTGCTTAAGGCGAATTTAGACTTTACAGCCTTTAAGCCAGTCTCTACTCTTGATGAATTCACATTCACTGTGAATGAATCATCCGCGATGCACATCCAAAGTGTGAAGACTAAATTTGGCTTTAACCCTTGGACGGAAATTGGGTCTTTTTCACTCAAAATCTAGTCACAAATCCTCGTTCCTCTCCTTCTCTGTTCCTCTCTCCTGAAACTTCTTCGTATCCTTAATTAACTAACAACCGTCGGTGTGGCGAGCGGAACTTACAATTTAAAACAGTCGAGACAATTTCAAAATTAATTCAGTATGGCAACTCACGTATTGTCTTCTTTATTTTATCAACGCAAAATGCACAACTGTCAGTTCAAGTACATAAGTAGGTATGTCTGTGTGACGTTAGCCTGTCACGAGAAAAACAAGATGTCACAATATGTGACACGTGGTAGAGAACGTGTTACTTCTGTTACCTATAACGGGACTATGAAGATACTCAATTTCGGGATTGAAATGTGTTACAAGCTTTTTCTTATTAATAGTGTGCTAATATCGTGATGAGCGGGTTGCCAGGCGCTCAAATCCCCTTTTTGCGTGGCTAGTAAACTACTTAAGTGACTTCTTCCTATGATTCTTTTTAGAATTCAGCTGTCAGCACTTCTCTCATCTTCATTTAGAACTTCATCAATCATGAGTATTCAACAGCCATTTATACCGCAAGAAATTTTTGAAAACCTGCCGACAGAGGAATTAAGGCAAGGATTAGTATGTATTATCGCTGTGAGGTAGTAGAAGCACGCGACAAGGTACCAACACTTCTGTGTTAACGTGAAGTAACTCTTAGGTCCTCTGCATACTAAATAAATAATAAGAAATGTTTGTGTACCTATCTCTTAAATATCTGTCGTGATTCACATAATTGCCACGTGGAAAACACTGACCTAACATATGTATACCTTTTACAAAAAATTTCAAAATTACCCAGACGAACTTCATCGTTCACAGATTCCAACAGAGTATCAGTCTTATAATCAAATAAATATCAAAGTATCCTTATCCCATTTACGTAACAACCTTACTGTTTTTAAAAATTATAATTAGTGCATCTAAGAATCCGCTCGCAATAAACAACACTCATCGATGGATCTCCATTAACAACGATGCACACACGAAATGGAACAAACGGTGTGTAATCGCCGGGAACATTATTAATATTACTATACTACAAAAAGTCCGCAAGGAGCAGTGAAGAGCAGGTATATTGATGACGCGCGATTCCCTCGAAAATTCATTGTTCGATATTGTACGGGCTCGTTAGACATCGTTCAACCGTGATTGATAATCAGATTCGTCGGCGTTGTTGCCCGCGTACGTGAAGCTCGCATATACGAGAGCATTATTAATGATAATAATAACAGCAATGCGTATCAAGGTTCTCAAAACTAGATGTGCAGGATAACCTTATCCACAATAATTGGGGCATAATTCATTAAATTTTATAATATCTTGGATAATAACGTTTATGTTATTTGATAATAGCATTCCCTTCCTGGATATGAATTGAGGAGTGATTTTTCAAAAGGAAATAATTTTCTTCAAATCTTGTGTCCAATACTTTTGTGGCTATTAAATATGTAGCACACAGTTTTTAATATATTTATCTGCTTGGTGGTACATTTCTTTTCTTTATATTCCTAGTGTCTATAAAAATCCATTTCAAGCTTCTAGAATTCTCAATAAAAGCTCAATAACTTTTAATGTACCCACTTTTTTCTCTATTCTTCTTATTTCTCTCACTACTGTCAAACTTTTAAACAGTCTCGCGTTTTTTGTCCACAGATGCCACTACATGTTCCTTAATTGACGCTATAGTTATGCTTAAACTCCTGTAGAATCACCTTGATATTAAATTATTACGATCAAAATTAGTTTCCACCGTCACTCGTTCTGCTCGAGTAAAAGAATGTAAAAATTTCTGAATTTCGTCCAAGTAACCAAGGAATTGTTTTCCTCGAGAAAGGTAACAGAGATATTTCGAGTAACAATATCTAGTGCTCCACTTTGTAGTGGACACTTGACACAAAAATTTAAGTAGATGTCTGTGTGCAATAAATTACTCTCCCAGACTGTCTGCCCTGTTCAATAAAACGGGACCTAAGATCTCTAACAATAAGTGTCAGCCGTGCTACTATTGTGCACAACGTCATAAACGTCACGGATGACGACAGGACGCATTGCTTTATTGAATAATTTGGCATGAAACCTCGGTGTTCCAGTTGGCATTTCGTCAACAGGATTCGTTTTATTCGAACTCAAGGAAACGTTTTAAGGTTACCCTTTTTTTCATAAATCACACACTGTATTCAGATGAAAAAATACATTTTGTCCATACGCGGAACCTCTAAATGCAATTTAAAATTGTGCACTAAAGTTTCCCTTAGATTTTTGGAAATTCTTTTATTGTGCTTCATATGTTTTACATTAATTAAATATTTTCTTGGTGAGAGCTGGTTTCTATGATTAAGGAACAAGATATTTTTTGGAAATTTGATAGTATTCTTTGGTGATCTTAGAATCCTTCCTTTTGGAGTTTATGATTATCAATAAAATTTTGTTACTTTTTGGCAGGAGGAGAAATCCCTGTGTGCTATCAAATTTCCTGCAGGAAACGTATGTTGTCCCTGAATATATATTAAAACAAATGTAAAGTTCAGGATGAAGGTGTTTTTTGGCAGAAAATGAGCGCCTGCTTTGCTCGAGTTCAAAAATAAAAAGTAGGTATTGAAATATGAATTTTAAAGAATTTACCACTTAAGGAAAGAGGGTAGCCTCGCGATGGATGTGCTCGAGTGAGGGTAATTGATATCTTACCTGAAACAAATAGAAAATGAATAATTAAAACGTGGTTTCAGTTACACGAATTTTACAAAACTTTGTACACAATGCCTCTTCAAAATTAAAACCAATTAGATGCAAAAATATCAAATTAAATCCACCAAATACTCTTCATCTCCATTCCCTGTAGCTCTAAATAACGGATGAAATAAAAGTTACTTTAACTTTAGATCATATGACGAATAAAGTTAATTTTTTCATTCGACAATAATTTTTTTTTAACTTTTATTCATTATTGGACATTTTTATTTAAATAAAATGTTTGCCCATCTCTGCTCTAGACTAAAATCCGACGAAAGAGACGTTCATCCAGGCAGCCCTCTTATAAATTCAGTTTTTCAAGCGTTCTTCAGACTAAACACTTCATCTCCACAGCCGTCTAGACCTAATTCCCACTTAAGACACATTCATTCAGCAGCCATCTTGTAAATTCAATTCTCCACATTTGTCCAATTAAAAGTTGACTAACGTTTCATATTTCCTAACTTCCTTCATCAGTCCACCGCTCGAAAGCGCTCGCAGCGCCCCAGAATAGATGAGATTATCGGAATGTAATTCGGAGAGTCATCAGACTCGACCATCATTATCGCGGGACGGAGCAAACGAGTCGTTTCGATTTCCCGTCCGGAAACGGACTCTTTTCGCCCGAAAAAAAATGGGGGGGGGGGGGGGAGGCGTCGCTGGACACAGAGAAACGAGCCCCACGTTTCCATAGGCACGAGTGCCCTCTGTACGAGTCCAAGTGTCCCCTGGCCACGTGTTTATTCAACGTACGGCCGTTCATTGCCCACATGACAATATTGGTTGATGGGAATTGCTTGTATCCCGTGATACGCACCATTTGATATGCGGGCTCTTGTGCTACACGTTGCGAGTGCCCTGTGAGTCGATCGTCGCCTGTGCGCCAAACGACCGTCTATTTGACGTTGTCACGTGCTTGAATTTCGGCGACGATTAAGAAGGTGGAAAACGTCACCAGTAGTCGTTCGTTACGACGAAAGTGCAGATCTGGGAAATGTTGATAACATGAATCAACTTTGATGACAATGTAGTCTCCGTAACTAAGAATCTGGTTCGCAAATGGACGATGGAGTAATACCCTATCACCACGTTGGATTAACTCAGTTAGGGCGACCTAATAATTCCCATGGCAACGTTTGGCAGTTCACTTAGCAGTAACTTTGATCTCAAGTGAAGCATCTGTTATAATCTTAGCTACTATTCGTCCCAGGCTGCGTAATCGAGATTGATGACACTTGGACGATGACAGGACGCTCGATTACCTTCCAATATAACGCCAAATGCAATCCATGCATGCCCAAGATCGGCCAGCCGTCCCCAATCGATTGTCTTACGATTCATTAAACTCGTGTTTACACGAATCACTACAAACAAGAAAAGTTTGACAACTCGAAAATCCAAGAGATCTAATACTTTGCAAAAATGTAGTTCACGTGGTCCCAATGAGATACTTATTTTTTAAAACGAATCTACATATTTTGATTTCAACGTTGAATTGAGAAACATCTTTTTTTGTTAATAAATAAAAGCTTCACCACTCATAAATATCATGGCCCACTGGTCGCCCAGGTGACACGGAACGTGTTAATGATCTACATAATATGGTGGTAGAGAATTTTTGATAAAAATT
Source organism: Andrena camellia (assembly GCA_029448645.1). Lineage (NCBI taxonomy): Eukaryota > Metazoa > Arthropoda > Insecta > Hymenoptera > Andrenidae > Andrena > Andrena camellia. The sequence goes on along the minus strand of CM055681.1, from coordinate 547,585 downwards.
CATTTGTCAAAGTTCACCATTATTATATTTTTCCTCGCAAATTTTTTATCAGCACGTTGTAGATCATTAGGAACCATAAAACTTTTTACTGAACTTTTTTTCGATATCCTTCACAGTTTTGCAGGTATGCACGATAATATTAAAACTCACAATTTCTCTAAAGGGGTATTTTTACCGTTACATCCCCCCCCCCCCCCGCCCCCGCCCTGCCAAAACAAGAACTAGGTATGTTATTGAGCGGGAGTTATAAAAATGTTAAATTTTCGCATTCTTAATTTTCGCATTCTTAATTACACATGAGTTACAAAGAAAAGTATAACAGACCAATTTATTATTAAAATTTGTGCTTTACTAGGGAAAAAAGTGACAACAGATTGTTTGCTTGTTATAGCGACTGAACAGAGGTTCGCGAACGAAGAAAAGGAAACTTCTGTAAGAAATAAATGTTGTCCTCGAGAGCTGCAGCCTCTCAACCGTAACTATCAAACAAATTCCAATTACTTACTCGGCGAATCGAAGAAGTCAAGTCAGTAAAAAAGTCCTTGTAACCACATTACATCCCATTCCACACTGCGCGCCCTCCCTCCCCACACACCATTCCTTTGTAGATCAAATAATCGCTAAGATACCTACATCCGCTGAATAAACTTAGCGCCCCATCTCATACATCGTCACGTTAAGGAAATCATACATAATTTAAATATGTATGGAATAACAACCCGACGTCGTGACAAACTTTCGCAAGTGCCCTCGAGAATCATGGACAATTCCGTCGCAAGCAGCAGCAGGTTCCCCCCAGCGAGACCCAGGAGAACCATGGAAGGATCGTTCTTCCTCTACCCCAGGAGGAAGGCAGCCCCAATTTCTGCCTGCTTTGCAAACATTTCAAAAACAAAGGGGAATACTCAAACACTTTGCACCCTGACCACCTGGACCAGGACACATGTCCTCGCGAAACAACCCCCCGGAAATTGAAACGAACACAACTCTGCATGCGTCTCGCGAGGAGGAATCGATCGAGGCCACGTCGAAGTGCGCGCTGAAGATTGCCGCCCAGGTTGGAATAGGTATGCATGGAGGGTTGGCCGCGGTTCACCGGGTTTTCCACGGCGAAATTTGCATGGAACCGCGCGGATATACCGGCACGGGTCAACGCGTGCGAAGCGTGCAAGGTGCATACAGAGCCACGTGCAACGATGCACCCACACGTGGGCCAGGTTCGGTATAAATAGGCAGCCAGCCTGGAAAATTATGCGAATAGTGGAGGCTGCGGATCGAAACGGAGACTTCATGACCAATTTAGGGTGATTGATTCTGGAATCTGTTTTATTTGCGATTTTGTCTGTTGTTGGACATTGACGATTTAGGGGATTTACTGGCTATGTATATAGGTAGGTACTCGTTTAAGAGGGAGACGAAAGACTTGACATTTAATCTTTTTGGTATTTATTAAGCTACTCTTATTGCTTCTACTTAATTGCTTTATTACAATGTCAATATGGCACCTAAAAAAAAGAGGTATGTTCACGGCGTAGGTGATTTTCCGATTCACGCTTAGCCGAAACAAAAAATTCCAAAAGATTCTTAATCTGTATGAGTGTCGCTTTTTTGGGGGTCGTGGGGAATAAGTGAGATGCATACGGGGACATTTTCAGTCGCGGCGTGTCGCGTTTTATTCGTCCCTTTGGAGCAAAATACACGTGAAACGGCTCGGTTGGATTCGTGAGCGGAAAGTAAAATTACGCGCGGAGTGTGATTCGTGGCGAATGAGAGGGGAAGAAAACAGCCCTGCAGCGGATAGCGTTGCAGGCCAGCGCATACAGCGAGCTGCATACATGCAGGCGTACGTACTCGATTGTTGCGAAGCAAGACTGAGTGAGATACAGGGTGAGTTGAAAGGCGCGCTGTGAAATTTGCAAGCATTTGTAATGTACAAATCAAATGGTTTAATAAACGTGGATTCTAAAACCATTTATCGTGGCAATGCAGACATTTGAAATGATACTCGAGTTTGCGAAAATGATATCTTCAAAAGTAATAAAATTATTCATTTGAAATTTTAACAGCTCGTATAAAACATGCCCCCACCCCCCTTGCTCGAACTAGAATTATGCCAATATGTGTCATACTTTTTGTTATTCATAAAAATGGACAATAATTTTTTACAATTTTTGCTTTTTAACGTTTACGATAAAGCTATTCTGTGATTGTTCAATATTTTGTGTTTATCCTATTTCAAATTGTAACCAGATGTTGATTTGACAAAATTTTGTTTTCATTTCGGTTCAAGGTGATGGTACTGATCTGCAATCACTTCCGCCAGAGGGCTTTTCACCGCCATTCTTCCATTTCTAACAGTACTATCGATTGTATTAATGTGGAACAGTTTATGTGTGTTGTCCAATAGTCGATAAATACGTATGCAAAATAGAATAATGCACTGATTGGTTTTCCCTCTAGACATCTCCAATTGTACCTCTGCTTTTGGACCTTCAATAAATTAGAAACCACCCTTAAAACTGTTCCTTGCTTTCAACCTTATAAATCTACAAACTTATAAATAACATTTTCTGAATACTGAAATGCATAGGGGTACTATTACTATTACTATTTATCTAGTGTACAAGCAAACAGAGCGAACAAATCATTTTTCCATGTCCACTGTAAAATTCTTTTAAATTATGAATTTATAGGAACAAAAAATTGTACAGAGGGTGAATGAATTTGTATGACCGAATTAGAAATGGTTTTCGAAACACCTTTCTAAACTGACTGAATCTTACGGACCAATGTAAGTCGTATGGAAATATTGGAAGTGTCGTTATAAGGACAAATGAATATAAATAACATAATGAACATTCAAGATTGGATTTCAATCGAAAGAAATGTGAGACAATTTGAGTAATTGATGATATAGCGGTTGAAAAATTAAAATAAACTCACGCATTTGTGACACCGGCCGTCAGTGTTAAATTACGACATGTGTACGTAGTAAGTTTCTACTAAATGTGGCGCAGAGAGGGCAGCACATGTGTGGTTGGTCATTCCAACGCAACTGATTAACTCGAGCTTGTATTCTGAAGTTAAGCGTTAAGGCCAGTCACCTTTCTCATAGATAGCTTTCTGTTTTTCGAGACATTTCTTCGAACGTCAAATTTTGCCTCGAACGTAAGACCCCCTTGTAAGAAAATGTATGAAATTCCCTCCCCCCCTCCCCCCCAGAAAGCCTTACGTAATTTAAGGACGACCCCTTATGAAGAAATTTTATTCCACAGTTTCTACCTATTTCCTCATGCAGAATCACTACCCTTGCGGTTGTACCAGTTATTACGAAACGCCCTATATGTAACAGATCTCCCTCACGGTAAGCTGACTGAATTTTGTCAAAATTCGGATGGGGATCCGTCGCAGAGGATCGCGTGAGCCACACGGATTCAGCGAAGGGAAACGCCGTGGAGACGCGAACGAGAAAATGGCTGCCATAGACCGATAGAGGAACGTGAATTCGCGGTACGTGGTAATAGAATAGTAAATACTTCATTAGCGCGTTACTACACCCTCGTGGCCAGTCGGTCAGAGAGAAATCGTGGCATGGGTTAAATGAACTGAGCAACCCCTGCCACGTGAGTTAGCCACCTTTCTCCTCACGACCCCTGTTACGACCACAGAATGACCTTTAGTGTCCGCATTTTTACGCAGCAACGAGGATAAACGGGTACATTCTTCGTGCACGCAGTCACTTTCATTTGCAAACAGTCTTCGCCTCAAGGGGACCACCCTAACCACGTGTTGCCCGTCATGTTCCTCTTTGCCATTTCCTTGGGGGCATATAGGGGAGTTTGGCGTCTGTGTTTTTACGAGATATTGGGAATAAAAGTGTTTCCTTTTTAGTATAACTTATAACGAGGGCTAATTTATTCACATTTTTTTGACAATAGAGTTTGTCACTTTGAATAGTCACTTGTTTACTGATTCTTAAATCTGAAACAATAGGCCATCTTCTTCTGTCCAATAACTGTTAATTTACAACAGTGCCATCTATGCGTGAGATGATACGCTATTTTACGTTACATGAACTTCGTTTCACTTTTCGCGTGACCGATCGGTAAAAAATAGTGTCGTGCAGTATACAGAGTCTACAGGCAGGAGAAAAATTTAGAATCATCTAGTGCTCGACGGAGAACCGGTTCACAGTGACAAGAATCGAGGCGACAGGTTCGAGCTGTCGCCTCGAATCAATCAAAAGTTGGCGAGCTGACGATCCTAACCGAGCACGATCAGTCGCCGCGTAACCACGAAAACGAAACTTTCGCGGACAGTTTAATGGCAATATCATTATTGCAGCCGGTCGTTATTCACTCTAACAAACTGTGTGCCGCGATACATTAATCTCCCGGGGCAATGCATCACCAGAGTGCACTGCTTTCTCGTGCGCCGCGTCGGTGTAGGTATAGGGTGAACGGTGAATGATGCATTCCCTATGCATAAGTATCTAGGTTTGGTTTAGCAACAGGGTGTTTCCTAAAGACAATCTTTCATTTGCTAAATCGAGGGATTCTACGTGTAGCTTAACGAAGAAGGATACTGCTGAAAGCTGGCTTCAGACTGCTAGAATTCACTACTTGGACATTCCTCGAACACTGGAATATTCGAATAGTTTAGTTCTCAAATACAGAAGTATTCCAATAATTCAGTACTTTAATACTGAAGTATTTGAAAACTTCAGTACTTCAATATTGAAGTATTTGAAGAACTCTGTACTTTAATTTTGAAGTAGTTGGAGAATTCAGTAATTTAATATGAAAGTATTTCAATATCATTTGCACCAATTTGAAAAACGTAGTTTCGAGAAAAAAGGGTTTAAGGTACAGGATGAAGTGAGATATTTTTTTTTGAATTTATAGAAAATCCTCAATTCCGGGGACATAGAACTGACCTTTCTTTGATGTTGTAGCCTCAGCGAATTCTTTATTAAAAAAATCTATTGTTTCTACCATTTTATGTTATGCAACCCCTTAAGGTCCTACCTGGAAACATAAATTCCACTATGACAGTCTTTAGTTAATCTAAACACGTCTACCTATCCTCGTGTACCCAGGGTATGGGGTTACTGAAATGTAAAACCCAAGAAGTATTCTCAGCTGGCAGAAATGATTTTACGCCACTTAACATACACCCTGTGAGTTACAGGATCGCGTAGAGGAGGCCACGAAGCTGTTGCTTCCACGTATATTTCGCTTTCCTGCAACGGAACGCCCCGAGCGGCTTCCGTCTTTTTGCTTGCCGCAACTTAAGACCACCTTTACGCAAAATTAAAGGGATATCCGTGGCGCTTTGCAGGCTTCAAAACCGCCGAGCAACATTAAACGCTGCCAAAGGGCTTCCATTTCGTCCTTTTTATCTCGCCGTTTCTCTTTCTCTTGGTTAATTCCACGCTCGCCCAACGGAGATGTAATCGCGTCACGCGACTTACGAGGGGAAACAACTTGATTCTACTTTGAGAGGAGCAAGGTAATTGTTAATCCCTTTGATGGCAGTTATAGGGGGGGGGGGGGAATGGTTAATAATTAATGGTACTGCGCCGTTGGTATTGCATTATGACGCGTTAAGAGCGCATTAAAAATTAACGAGGGATAAATTTCTTTTGCTTCTACTATCTCTCCTTACGAACTGCTCTACATTTTTTTCTTCAAAATAAATGGACCAAAGTTTTATTTCTTGAAGTCATTGTAATTTGTGTAATGGGTCAATTGGAATCTTCTGTGGGAACTAATGTGCTATTTATGAAAAAGTATTTTGAAAGATTTTTAAAGCCGGCAAAAAAGTCACATAAATAGGGGATAACCATTCACGAAACAATTACTCTAGTTAAAAGATTGACTGGCGACCTATATAGTGTCAGGATATTACTATTGCGTAGTTGACAATTTTTGTTCCCCCGTTCTCTTTCGCAACTTCGCATGAAAAGCTGACTATTGCATGACATAGGTAGCAATACATACATATGTATTCCGTTATATGCATATTAGGTTGTCAAGTTTCGGCTGCGATAACCGACAGCCGAATAGGGGACAGGGAAGCTATTTTTCCACGATACTCTTCCCCATGTATTATTCACCCTTGCGCTTCTGATATTTCACCCCTGAATGCTCTAACGCGCCCGGAGAACAGGGACAGAGTTAGGGGGTGGCGCCTGATTCCGAGGATAACGCTTGACACTGTTAATCCTGCCAGAAGAAGGCAATTTCGTTTTACAAGGAACCCTGTTATGGGGAAGAAGGTTTCGAAGCGCGCGTTACAAGTCTGAATCAATAGAATTGGATTTGGATGTTTGGAAATAGAATTAAGGGAAGAAACCACTGTGCAATTTTTTTTCGACTTTTTTGTGTATTTTCATAATGCTTGGGAACTCAAAAATATATCTGCAGAGTTTCAAAGTGTATCTTGAAAAATTCTGAGAGTTCCGGCCTTTTTCAAACTGGGCAGATTAATAACTCACAATCAGTCAATTTTGATCAGATCCACTTGACATTTTCAGGGAATGTTCAGTTAAGCGCACAAGGGTTTTGACTGAATCTAACTATAATATTGAAAGAATATGTTGATTTTTTATAACTTTTCTTTGTTAAGTTGTTAGCATAAAAAATAATGATCACATGAGATGTAAGTTTCCTTTTACTATTTTATCTTGAGAAAACAAACGCACATATATGTTCATTGCATGTTGTATCTATCTATAATCTATAAAGCCGGGAATCCACCGGGAAGCTAAGCTAAGCTACGTTTTAGCTCAGCTTTTGGTTGAAACGGTTCCGTAAGAATATATTGTAGTTAATTTTTTTAAAACATAGCATGGCATAGCAAATCATCGCATAGCATAGCTTAGCTTCTAGGTGGATTGCCGGCTTAACTATCGGTATGTATGAATTGATGGCTGGTGGCCGAACAATCGAAACCGATCGATATTTCTCCACCAGTGCACAACGCAGGCAGTTATGCAAGAAAAACAAGGAGCAACGCCCTGACCTCTACAAAACAGTTGAATTCGACGCGAACTCTTCAAGGTTACCCCATAAACGCAGAAACACGTATCTAATAAAGGATGAATAGGGTGAAAGGACTAGACAGACGCGAGTCAACGAAAGCGACGTCGTTAAAAGTGATAAAGCAATCCCCCAACCAGTAATTCACTCGATCTCGACTGCACTTCCGTGCGGTCGTTGTCGCCGTGATGCATGGCTGCAGCCGTGCTGCAATTAGTTCCCCGCGACAAATAGACCCGTAATCCGATGCAGCGAGTTCGCCCTTAGTAGCCGCGAGGAACCAGCCCTGGGTACACGTGGACATGGCGCTTGTTGCAATCCAGTTAGATTGACAGGTTAGATACCAGTCATTGGTGATTTTCATAAAAAGAACACGTTCCTGTTTCAAGATTCCAGAGTATGTTTCTTTACGGCTGTCTTGCTATGGTAGAGGGCAGTACCGTTCGCCTGAGAAGGGATCGTTCCCAATCCGAAAACTCTGTTTTTTAACTGAAACTTCGTGTGAATGTAGATTTGTAGAGCACATTGAAGTATGCAAGGAGCATTTTTTTTCTTGTGGAAATTCACTCCGAAGAGGTGATCGGCCCTTGAAGTTATCTTAAATATAATAATCCCCCTTATTGGCTCTCTTTTCAACATTTGCTTTAGGAGAATAATTAATTATATTGCGCAGTTTTAGCTAGCCTACTTTTAATAAACATACAGAAACAATACAACTGCAACCTCGTAACGTTGTAAATTAACATTATTAATCAAGTTCCTCCACGATAATTTAATAATAACACACTAGTGTTGTTCTCTTCAGAAGTACTATCCACCAAGCAAACAGTCTTGTTTGAAGATTATACGTCAGGCATAAAACACAGCCTCCATCCCTCCAGCATTCCGCTTCAAAACTCTCTCCCCTGAAACATCCCTTCGTCAAAACAAGCTCCCAAAGCTACAGTTAAAACACCATGACGCAGCTCTGTACTTTTGCAAACATCCACTGCTTGAAACCGGCACGGTGTAATTTTAATACAAGAAAGGCGAAGAACCCAGTTTTTGAAAAATAGTCACAGCACTTAATAGTGCGTTAATACGCTCCTCCCTTTAATTGTAATCTGAAAACCCCTTGCAGAGACTTAACAAAATACCTATATCGCATATTTAACCAAAAACATTGACGATCACGTCACTTAGCAAACTAATCCTTCTAGCTTCTCAAAAAACTAAAGTCGTTTGGACCAATTTTAAACAAGTTATTCTGTTTTAAAAGGTGACCGAATACTTTTGCACGCCACTGTATGTACAATAAAGGCCTTCAAACAAATTCTGTATTCCATTCACTATACTCGCATAAAAAAATCTCAAAATCAGGCTGCTTTTCCGGGTTCTAGAGTAGCATTACTCCTTAAGACACACCGTCTCGCGCAATCACACGAATGATCGTGTGCAACTAACGAGGGGTCAGGAGATCCAGCAGAGTGACACGCCGAAGATCCTGGCGTGCATCTGCGACTTGGACGTGAAACGTGCAGCAGAACCGCGGTTACTGGCAATTACAACCGCAACCCATTTTCACGAGGTAGCAGGGAGTAGCTGCTACAGAGGGGTGGGGGGGGGGGGGAGAGAGAGAGGTGGAGCTGGGAGCAGGCAACACGGCATAACTAATGACGAGGAGATAAACGGCTTGGCAAACGACGCGTAACGAGCAAAGGTGCCGTGGAGATTCTGCGTGGAAACGGACCGGAAATTCCCAGGGGAAGCCCCTTGTCAGGAAATTGTTAGGGCCTCGAGCTGGCTCCTCCGCTCTGTCGATGATGGCCGACGCGGGGAGCGCCGAGGAAGGCTCGCGGGAACATTGAAACACGAATTGAGTGGTCCATTCGACACTGATGTAAATAAAGTTCAGAATTGGAGTACTCCATTTTTATCCGTTCCGACCAGTGTTTCCCAACGTATGGTCGTTCAGGTTATAAAGAAGGACACCCAAATTCACTGCAGAGTGTAACGAGCTCGCCCCTGCAGATTCGTTAATTTCGGCGGCAGTCGCGCAGTACATATGGCGCTTAAGTAGTTCTCGTGTTTATCAGTTAGCTTCATTGGACACGACCGAAGTCGTGAGTACCCTTCACCCTTCCCCCGTGGATACGGGCTTGATAACGGGAAATTAAGTCTGGGGATTAGCGGTTCAACTTAACAAATTTGGCGCTTCGTAGGTACAGCAGGCTTAACTTTCCGCTTAATTCAATTACCAGCCAGCGATCATCCCCCAACCACTTTAAAAGACGACCCCATCGTCTTTAACACCCTCTAACGCGAGGCGGGGCTGGGACCTTGCAAAGTGATGAATTTTACACGGCACGAGGAAAATTTCGAAAACTAAGCTCTCTGAGAAAACAAATCGTTATAGTATACAAGGCGTTACAAAATCAGAGCAACGAACTACAATAACGTAGATGCATAATCCAATTTGAAAGCTTCAATTCCAGAACGAAGCATTACGGAAACTGTATTCGCACGAAATTTTTTAATAGCGTAAATAGTAGACAATTTTTTATTGCCTCCATATTAGGAACAACCTTTATCGCAGTTCTATTACGACTTATAAGATAATTGTGAAATAATTATAAAGTAATTATAAAATAAAAAATACTATTCTCAAACGATTATAGGTATCATCATGCAGAACGAGAAGAAAGAGGAGAGAAACGGCCAGAAGCTTTCATCGAACCGTCAGCCCACACATACATGAATCATGCACACGGCGATTCTCCCACCGCACGGTACCAACGCCTGCGGAAATTATGGGATTAGGCACTGTCATCTGTTTAGTTTACGAGCAGAACGCATTCGGACTGTCGCGAAAACGCGGCACGGTACCCTCGAAAGATGTGCGCGGCACAGTGTCTTCGCGGAGGATCCAACAGACGGGGTTGCGTGCACTTTTCGCGCCTGGTCATCCTCCTCTTGCTGGCCGTCAACGGTTTCAACGCATACCTGAGTCGAGTGCAGACCAAGTTCGGCCAGCTTCAGGGCTTGTGGAGCAGAAGTTCAAGAGGCAGGCTCGTGGCGCACTATCTGGGCGTCCCCTACGCGCAGCCACCTGTCGGCGACTTGAGGTTCAGGGTAAGTTCTCGAGACTCTGAAGGAACTTTCAACGTTCTCCTTCGGGTTAAGGTTTGGTGTCGCCCCTAGGTCAAACGAGTGCGTTTGGTCTGTGTTTATAATATATAAAACAGAAAGTTTATGTGTTCGTGTGTTTCTCTGTCGCCTAACAACTTTCGAACGGTAAACTCTGGGGTCACGAAATGTGTCTCACCTCATTATGCCTAGCTAATCCAGATGAATGTGACTATTTTCATAAAAAAATTTTTATAAAATCAGAATCTAAATTCTGGGCGAAGTCGAGAAGTGCAGCTAATAAGTCCAATAAGTCTGAATAATTTATTTGGGGACAGCTTGTTTTGGAAACTTTATTTTGTACCATCAATAACTCTGAGTGTATACGTATTAAGTCGTAAGTACTAGTAACTTTCAAGCATGCTCCTGCAAACATCTTCAAACGAAGGGGGTGTAATAGTCAGGGCCTGATCTAGTGGGGTGGAAGCAGGGGAACTGCCTAGAGCAGCAAATGTAGGGGCAGAAAAATTGATAATTTATGAATAACAAAAAATAAAATTATTAGCAAGGAAGGGTGTATAATTAACAGTATACACTAATAAGTTGTAGAATATATATGAATTTAAAATAAAATGAAAGAAATACGTATTTAAATTTTTGAGGCAATGTTAATAATATTTTGATTAATTGACTACGTGAAAATATTTTGTTTATAATTTTTTGCATGCATTTTATGTGATCTTAATGTGGTTCATTGTGGTTTAATGATTTATTAAAAATATTTAGATTAATTTAATTATTGGAGGGTAATTGAATTGGGGCCCTGGTAATAGTATCCTTTCTGAAAGATTTGCTCCCTTCGCAGTTCTGTTTATGTTAAATTAAGGATTTCCTTAGTATTTATGCTCTAAACTCTAACTAATTCAATCTCTAAAGCAAACCTATCGTGACAGTTAAATTTTCAAGGCTACATAATGGCTACGTAATTATTATCACCTGCAGATAATTGAAACAAAAAGCACAGTCATTTCGAAGCCCCGTTCTTGAACAAAAGTTTAATCTATGAATAGATGCAATGTTTTACATATTTTATGGCATGTTTTTAGCAGAGTCCACAGCCTTGGAACCACACATGGAACGACACATATGAAGCTACACAAGATGGCCCCATGTGCTTGCAGATCAATCCCAGAGGAAAGCCCGTGGGAAGAGAGGACTGCTTGTATCTTAATATTTTTGTACCCATGGTAAGTACTTGTTTGGTAACTCTGTTAACCTCAAATCACATTAATATTAACAAGGGCGTAGCCAAGGTGGGGCAAGGGTGGACGTTTGCTCCACCTCCACCCCCCCCCCCCCCCCCGGCACAGCAAAAAAAATTAGTTATTCGTGCAAAATTAAATTAATTTATTACAATCTGAAAATAAATTAAATTGCGAATTCTAACTACGTACATAAATTCAAAATTCGGTTTCACTATTTATTACCCCTCCCTGAATGAAATCCTGGCTACGCGCCTGAATATTAAGTATTTTCAATAACATAATTCGTGAAGATTTTGAAAGAAATTTGTAAAGTTGGAGGCACACTATAAATTGAAAAACAGTGGACCCACTAAATAGGAATATTCAAAATCTGATTCATGTAGGTTGATGGTGTAGGGTGGACCACGATATTGGTGTAAATCGAGTGAAGGTTCCACCTCGACTAAAAATATATAAAAAAAACATAGAATAAAATTTTTCGGTTAAGTTTCCAATTCCGGGATAATTGTTTTTTTAGAACGCGGTCACCTCGGCTACTCGGCGTATTTTTAAAATCACTTTTCACGAAAATGGAGGCTCCTATGAAAAAAGGTTTTACCACATTTCCCAGTGTTTTTTTTCAAGGAATTGTTTTTCAAAAGTAAAAAGAAAACTGGAGACACTCGTGAGAATAAATAAAATCCTAAATAAACAATAAATAAAACTAGAATAATAAAATTAAAAAAACGTCACAACATATCCTATGACTAAATTTTAATATACGTTATCCATGTCCTTCGGTTTGACCATTGAAAAAGTGTAAATTGAATAATGTACTTAATTTGTCAATTAAAAAAGAAACGAAATATTTACAGGATTTAAATAATTAAGTGATCGTCTGTTTAAATGAGAGGCTTGACACAAATTTTACCGTTCGGTATAAATTCTACTTGAGAAGCTTTCAAAACGTCAGTTTTTGTACGTAGGAACTTTCCATCGAAACTAATTTTGAAATTTCGCGTCGGACGCTTCCGCGGAAAGATATGCAGACAATTGCAGTGTTTTGCAAAAATTTCATTAGTAAAATGGTGCTCGAGAGTGCCAAAACAGAACATGAGCTCGATTGGTTCGCAAGGTCCACTTGCGATTTAATTAAATTTAAGCGGTTCAAGGTGATGTTGTCATACTCTGACGCACTGTTTTGTACAATCATTTGCATATTACGTGTTCGGCCGCGTCAGGTTGAATCAAAACATGAAATAAACTGAACTGATCAACTGTAGGGCTTTGTTGATGTTTATTGAAGTGTTTTCAGTTGCTCTCTCAGTTAAGCATAAACAACAGCTAGATCAAATGTGTGGACCGTAAAAACTTTTAAAAATCGGTTTCAACATGGTAAGAGTGGTAGTATGAAAAATGTAGGATGCCTCTAGAACAAGCGATTTTGCGTTCAGCGTGTGATAAACGTAGAGGTAATGTGTCTAAAACAATCCATCGGGGTAATGTCTATATCTTCGATATTTTTGCGAATTCCGAACTCTAATTTTCAGGAAACATTCATGACATCTCAAACACTGAAAATATGAAAAAAAATTTACCTTTTTGGCATATCTCGGTACATGTCCACCCTTATATGTTTAAAAAATAGTCCTCGAAAATAAAAATTACAATTTTTTATTTCGCCCTCATAAATAAACAGTGTTCGAGGATTTAATCTTTCAAAATTTGAAAAATAATTTTTTTTAGTTTTTTTGGACGTTTTTCGAAAACCGTTTGTCGCACGAGAAAAAGTAATAGAACATAAAAAATGCTCCTTGTCTGGATCTACACTTTTCGTGTACTCGAACAACTCTCGGTAAGAAATAATTACTAAATAATTGTAGTTATGACTTGCGAATCGCGACCGAGATAGCCAGAAAGTGTTTTATAAATTTTAACCGACCGTATTTCTACCTGTTTCTCATGAATTGATGAATTCCGGTTGGTCGTATTTCCATTTGTCAAGAATTTCAGTTGACCGTATCGAAACCTCTCAAGAATTTCGATTGACCGTAATTCTGAGAGAAATTCTCTCTCGAATTTCGGTTGAAAGGAAACTCTTGACGGATTGTCGCTTGTGAATTCCGGTTGAGACGACCGTATATGCTATTTCGGTCGTCTCACTGACTGTGACCTTGACCGTAACCGAAATTATATCGGATATATATAATAGCTTACTGTTGGAGAGAGTTCAAAACAAATATAACGAAAGCTTTGAAGGCGAAAGTGGACAGTCCGAAATATCGTTTTCGTTCGCCGGCCACGGGGAGGGGGGAAATAGCGACGAGATCAAATTGGGTAGCTGGCAATCAAATATGTTCCAGGATTTCTTTCTCTCCGATCCCCCTTTTCGACTCCACCTAGCCGTTTAATAGATTAATTATATATTATAAATTATCCACTCTGATTGTTAATTAAGTTTGCAAGTGTCTCCTGTTAATTGAGCGACATAGACACTGTTCAGATATTGCAGGTAATAATATGAACTCTGCAGGTTCCAGAGAAGGGTGAAGGGGACAGTAAACTTCCGGTGATGGTGTTCATACATGGCGGGAAATACATGATGGGAAGCAGTGACAGTCACGCGTATTCTCCGGAGTACTTGATGGATCAGAACATAATTTTAGTCACGATCAATTATCGCCTTAACGTTATGGGTAATTCTTTAACCATCAATGCATTCAAGTATCGTGGTGGGGATAGCCGGGCGGCATGGTGGGGATAGTTCCGCCTCAGTGGCCTTGAGCGGCCAGTTGACTTTGTCGCGCCTATAGAAACCATTCCACCCCTTATTTCTCATCGTTCCTTCAGGATTCTTCAGCACGGCGAACGGAGTCTCCCCAGGTAACTACGGTGTAAAGGACACCCTAATGGCCCTGCGATGGATACACGAGAATATCGGGGCCTTCCAGGGTGACCCAAATTCCGTGACGTTATGGGGTCACAGCGCTGGAACTGGTATCGCTCACATTTTGGCCTTTAACAATAAAACGGAAGGGCTGTTCGATAGATACATTCTACAAGGCGGAAACGCTCTCAGCCCTTGGACTATACAATCGAAACGTGGGATACGAGATGTCTCCCTGGACCTGGCGACATTGGTGGGTTGTCATCCTCGACGAACAAAGGAGAACACGGAATCAGCGACTGACAATCTTTCCATCGAAGATTCTACGACGGAGTATCCTAGGGAGATGGTTAAACGAGAAAGCTTTGACGCGATCGATAGGAACGAGTATGATGAAGAAGAGGATGAAAAGATGATGCGTTGCATGAGAACAGTTGACGGAAGTTTGATGGTCATGGCGACGAACCATTTGGTGAGACGCTGGATCCTGCATTTACCTTTCATTTGACTTACATAGTCTTTATGAAAAATATTCTACAGGGCGTATAAAAAGTGGTGGACACCGCTTTCAGGGATGAATTTGTAAAGAAAACTTACCGCAAAATTGTTTGTAATATTGATAATTAAACTATGTACTGCGAACGCACCGTTTCGATGAAAAAATTGTTAAAGTTTACACAAAAATTAGGGGGTGTAGAGCCACTCACACTTTTTCCTGCTTCAACGATTGTATAAGAATTAATGTTTTGTGTTTATCAAACAGGATGTGTGGAGGGAGAATCCTTTCTGTATTTTGGCACCTACCATCGAAGATGAATCAGACGATGCCGTTTTGACAATGCACCCTACAGTGATTATGAAACACCGCCTATTTAGAGACATACCGTTTATAATTGGGGTTGTTAGGGACGAAGGTCTAGTGAAATCAATAGGTAATTTTTATAGAGAACTACAAATCTCGAAAATTTCAAAATTATAAAATTATTTTAGCTACGAAAATATGTAGTACTGAATCCCACGGATATATGCCTACTCAATGGCAGATGGAATTGCAAATACTTTCGACTGAAAATTCCTCCTAATTTTAATATTTTTTCTTTTTTTGAAATGTAACTCGCATACACTGTAAGGTACGGTTCGAATTTTAAATTAATTCTCTCGAAGTTTTCTCTTTCAATTTGTAGATTATTTGACAAATAAATACGCTAGGCAAGAATTTTTAAACAATTTTGAAGACCTCCTGCCCTACGTACTGGAAATTTACCAAATAGTCGCGAACACATCAACTTTGGCCAGTACCATAGAAGATTTCTATTTCGGAGGGGATCTGGACGGGAACTTTTTGCGAAACATCACTGAGGTACGTTGTCTTTCAAATTGGGTGAAAGGACATCAAACAGATAATACACTAAATGAAAAATGAAAAGTAAATTTCAAAAAATTACCAATGTTTCTCCTTTTATTCAATTCGGTTCAAACAGAGCTAGTCGAACGTTAGGAGCTCTTTTTCTAAACCTGCGCCTTAACTTATGGGGAAACAACAAATCTTGTCTACAAATTTGAAAATTTTGCAGTTATTGGGTGACGAAATAGTGATATGGCCAACATACGAAACGTTAAAGTGGCAGTCGGACAACATGAATTCCAGCACTTACTTTTACAGCTTTGAGTACGAAGGAACATTCAGCACCACATTCAGATCTGGGTCTCCCATACACTATGGTATGCATAAAGCAAACTTTACTATATACTGTTGTAACGTCAACGGTGATTTACTTACAAAAATTCGACTGCACGCAATGTATTCGACTCACAAGGGACATTATCGACGTGTCAACCGCCGATTTTTTTCTCCTCCAAATATAATGTTGAATACAAAAATCTAATACACAAAGATTTTTCTACTTTTGCTCAATTTCCATTTTAAGGGATGAAACAGCCCCTCAATGTTCGAAAATCAAATGTTCCGCCCACTATAAACGACGAAATATACAAGAAAGTAGATACGTGTACTTCAGAAGAAATACCGGTTATTAAGAACTGCAAAATATTACTGGACAATGATTACTTGATTAAGATATAAATAAATTATGAAATTCATGTGTTCTAAGAATATTTCATTCTTCCAGGCGTCGCCCATGGCGATGATTTGAATTACTTGTTACCAGCATTGAACAAGTGGCATAAGGATCTAATGTTACACAATACTGAAACCGATGTGACCATGATAAACATCATGACTGAAATGTGGGCCAGTTTTGCAACTAAGGGGTAAGAATAAATACTTCAATCCCATTATAATGCCTTGACTCGATAGTAACAGACTATTAATAGACTGCTGACAATTAAAAGGGTACCAGAAGCTTGGGAAGTAACCGCATGGCCTGATTACAAGCACACCCATCAGTACTTGCAATTTGGAATCAATAGAGATCCAGAAATCATCGTGGAAAGCAGATATCCAACTGAAAAAATAGCGTTCTGGGAGAATTTGATGACGAATAGGACTCTAGGTGCCATAGAGTTCGATTTGGCGATTGAACCACCATCAATGGAAGAGCAGAAACTTAATAGCAGCGTTTCTATTAAATTCGATAAATCGTTGGTTTGGTTGTTTACGTCTGCCTTCACCCTGTACTTATCATATGTTTACTTGCTTCCACAGTAGATTTCATAATAAAGAGAACGTGCGATCATGGCACAAACTTGTGGAAACAGTGGGCTATCCCATTTCATTTCTTTTGCGTAGGTCCTTCGTTTCATAAAAGTAAGTTAATTTCATTGAAACTATACTTCAAAGTCAGTGCACCGAAAATTCATTTGCATACCATCGAAGATGCACTGTAGACAAGAGTAACTCTAGACAAAACAGCGGTATGTTTCATTCGTGCCCGATCGCCCTTCAAGGGTGTGAAAGCTAACCTCAAAGTCTCCCTCTTTCTCGCGTATAACTCCTAAAGTACAAGGGACAGAAAAAAATGTTCCAAACAAAAGTTTAATGGCACAATATGCGCTGCAAACTCGGGCTAACAAAATTTCGAAAAGAGTTTAAAAAAAAATAAATACTTGACGAAAAAACTTTTTTTTTCAATTTTGTCAACGCAAGTTTGCAGCGCTTATCGCGCCATTAAACTTTGGTTTGAAACATTTTTTTCTATCCCTCGTACTTTAGGAGTTATACGCGAAAAATTTGGAGTGCCCATTTGACTTTGAGGTTAGGTTTCACGATTTTCGACTTATTATAATAAGGACACCCTATACGCAGAAGCTTCCTCCGCACCGCGCTCCGCGGTGAAGAAAGGAGAACGGCGTTTGTCTTCGTTTCAACGCCGCTGCATAATCATCGCTCGCCCAGCAAGATTTCTCTGCGGCGACTTCTTTCAGTGCGGCGTGATACGGTCGGAAACGGAAGGAAGACAAACACCAGTTACCCCTGGGCCGGATGATTAATTTCCCCGAGCGCCGCGAAGGAGCACAGCCGGCCGTCTGCATATTTTATGCACGCGTTAACTCTCCACACGGTGAACTTAATTTCCACCGGATTCCGTTATGCTTTTCGTTTATTAGCCCCCGGTCTTATTAGAACCGAGGACAGTCCGTTGGGGGATTTCCACGCTGATAATCTACCTCCTTTCATTTATTCATTCGCCCCCTACCGCCCTCCTTTCGGTGCATTTCTTCGCCGACGTCGAGTGGCAATTAGGAGAATTAGACGGCTGCTGACGGTACTTGTATTTTGGGCGTCTCTGTGACGCGTGTAATCGTTTCCGACAGATGCCTGGTTTAAGGCGGATTCACATGTATCGGTTCCGCGACGGTTCAGTGCCGCCACTGTCAGCGTCATCTATGTGTCATTGCTAGTAGCTGACGCGTACAAGTGTGAACTGTTCCATTGCAAAACAGGGAACGATATTTTTTATCACAAACACTGGAGGCATTGAACCGTTACGGAGCCAAAATAGGTTGAAATTTGAAATTATAGGTTCTATTAGATTTCTTTCGAACACCCATTAACGCAAAAGTATAAATATCCTTCATTTTCAGTTGGCAGCTTCATTTGCAAAACTTAAATGCAATCAAAGTTCAACTGCAACTATGCAGACATAACTGAACATAACTGACTGCAATCATTAAAGCAAACAAACTCTATTTAGCTCATCTTAATCCTACCGCGTAACATTATCATAATGTACAACCTTAATGCAAGCTAATGTTGTTATTTTTTCTTTCTTCTAAATAAACTATTGTGTGTAAAAATACAATCGTCCTTCCCACGAAACAGTGATTGGAAGAAAACGATGAAATGAAAACCGCCCGAACTAACTGGACAACCCAACATAAACTGCGCATCAATATTACGTCCCCAAGTCCCTGGCAAAACTGAATGCCCGGTCGAAAGTAAAATGCCGGAAGATCAGAGTGCCCACCCAGAAAGAAGCGGTTCATATCCAAAGCTCTCACGCGATACAAGTGTAAGAACCCTAGCAGTGAAAGCCTTAGAAATCACACTGCCATTTTCATCCAACAGCTTCACACTCTCCCCGAACAAGTACTACCTTCTAATACATTCGCGACCGGTGAATGCAAACGCCTCGAGAGAAGTCGCCCGTTCCAAAGAAATTCATTCGTCACGACCTAAGTCAGTCTCGTTGATTCCGCAGCAAGTCAAAGAAAGTTCCTCCTAATGGCGTAGCAATACATCATTCAGGGCGCACGAAAAAAGGGACACTCGAGTCGTCCCCCTCCGTTCTTCCAACCCTCCGCCGAAAACTGCCCCGCGAATAAATTGCTCCGCGCAGTTCATAATTAAACGCCCGACAAGATAACTGCTCGACAAAGGAGCGTATCCCGCGGCATTACGTTTCCGATGAAAAGAAGAGCAACTTATTCTCCCGCGGTTTTATAACGATCCCGGGGTCTATTGTTTTGCGGGGCGTTTTTAAATTCAACGCCCCCGGCGAGAAAGTAATTAATGACAAGACAAAAGGCCGGGGAACCGCTACCCTAGCTTCCCATCTTAAACGATACATTACGATCTGCCGTTTGGGCGACTTCAACGGACAATGTTGCTTGCTGCTTGACTGCTGGAGATATCGGTGGGAAGATTATTTAAGGGGATATCGGGGAAGTTCAAGGGGAAAGGGTTACGGAACTGGTGTGTCCGAGCGAGTAAAGTGGTACAAAAATTCCAGGATGAGGTAAGTTTTAATAAGTGTATTTTTCTAACCCAAGCCCAGAGGGAACAAAGGAAAACTTACGAACCGAAAGTTAAACCGTCTAAGCGTGTATGGGCCACAGGAAAAACAAGAATGGCGGATACTCGAAACGAAATAACCAAAAGGGCGTCACAGAGTAGAGAGACCGCTGTGACGGCCGTTGATCGACGATTTGCATAGACAAATAAGTCGAGGCTCCGATCAGTCGCGTCGCCAGTATTTACCTACCAGTCGAATAATCGTTTTCGGGACGATTTCCAGCTCTGTGTTGAAATGTTCAAGGGTAAACACGACGGTGGCGCCAAGTGCCTTTCGAATTCATTTACGCTGAATTCGCGGCTGGCAGCGTCGATTTCCAGGGACCACGAGTTCTCGACCGTCCACTTCCGCTCGGGGATTTCCTTTTTGGTACTTCTGCACGGTGTAATTAAGTTAAGGGCAAATCTTGAGTTATTTTACTATGCGGACTAAGTAGTTTCTAAACGAGGTTTGAAATATGTGTCGTTTTGGAGGGATTACAGGGTGTGTTCCCTGAGAATTAGGGGAGTTGGCAATAAAGAAAATGTTTATAATCATTTTTTTATCGGGATATGCAAGAAATTCAATATTCTTCTTCGAGGAGGAATAAGAATTCTAAAACGTGTGGAATAAGAAGCCTGGCGAATTCTGCATACTTACTTCTTATTAAAATAATTCCAGGAGGCATAAAGTCTCCCTCATCTCGCTGGCCAATTTTATTAATACCGAATGAAGGAAAAGGTAACTAGGGTTTGCGTCGAAGAGTAGTTGGAATACAGAGTGGCCGAAATTCCCGAATAAATTAACAGTTTCGAGGATTATAAAAGCGTGGCTCGCGGGGAACTACTTCTGTTGCTATTGAAGGGGAATAGTCGAAGTTATAGTTACCGCTCGCAGTGGAAATATTCCACGGCACGAAGTATGCAGAATCTTCCCGTAAAACAACGGTTCTATGGGTGTCCGCATTCCGCAGTCACTTTTTACTGTCCACTGAGAAGAAATAATTGAAATTTTGGCACGCTGATTTAATTTTACTGGTGCGGTAAGCAAATTTCACTGCTTGGTGGCTGGCAAAAGTAATAATTATTTGTTAAAAATATCCTGAAATATATTAATTTGGAAAGTAACATATTGAGATTTTTAATGCCTCTTTCCTTTAGATTTAATGTTCAGTAAATGGGGCTCTGTTAATCCAATTTCTATTAAACACCACTTCCCATAAACAGAAATACTTTTTGTTTGATTTTTTTTTTTAATAAAAGGGTGTAAGTGTACTGGAAAGTGTAGAAATAATATAGTACTTGGATAAAATCATAATATTTTTGAAGACAGGGACCCTTTTTCGGGAAGTTAAAGCGGCAGTTTACTGAAAATGGGCTCAGTGTAATAATACAGAAAAAAATATAGTTTGGATTAAATCATAATTTTTTTAAAGATAGGGCCCTGGGGCCGTTTGGGCAGGGGCCCAGGTGGCAACTGCTCATCGGCCGCCCTGTTACATGCGCCACTGCCCCTACCGGTAGTAGAAGGATCAGGCTAGGAACACCTACAGCAGTAACGATATATTTGTATTGGTGACGCGGTGACGTCGCATGACGTGATTGGCGTGCACAAGTCGTATCATACACTGATACATGTCCATGCCACGGTATGGGGTTTCTCCGGCAACGCTGACACAAACACCCAGGGTTGCCAGAAATAGGGACGCGATACGTCATAATCCGCCGCTGTTGTTCCTACTTCTGGCATCCCTGCAAACGCCACATCTCAGTCTCTGAAATCACCAAACGCGCAAAAGGTCTTCTGTATCTCAGCCAGCGAACGTTTATCGCCGATCAATCTTCTTCGATCATTGTCTGCCGACTAAGCAGGCACTCAGATTCTTGAACAGCCCTGTAAACAGCAGCGGCTGGGTGTATCGCCGACGCGAGGCTCACGGATTCCAGCCACGTTCACGCGTCTCGGTCACATTGTCGGTCGACTTGCCACGATAATGACCCCCGGCCGGGGCAAAAGTGCACGGTATCCTCTGCGGCCATCCGACGTCCGTTTCCCCCCTTTCCGCGGAATGGAAATCGGGCCAGCATCGATTACGATATCGTTGTGTCGCATGACAGAGCGACCACGCGGCCGGGCACAATACGCTAATGCGACATATTGTTCGACCCTGCAAAAATTGCCCCTCGTTACGCCGACCGACAATGGCCGCCGTGCAGCACGTCGTGGCTCCGTGGAGCGTTGCCGTGGAAATTATAGGAGCCATTCGTCCACGGCGGCGCTAGTCGCGTGTTAAATTCCTCTGTTCGTGAGGAATCGTAAATCCAGTTCTGAGAGAAACGGCGAATTGTGGGGGAGGTGTGTGAGATCAGAAGCTGGAACAGTTTCGGTTGGCGAGGAAGCTACCGAATGAGCTGCTGCTTTTTATACTTATTGAATGTAATTATGCCGATTATAGGAATGAATTGTTTAGACTTTATTTAGACACAAGTAGATGCACTCGTGAAATCCATCAATTTCGAAGGAGGCCAACGTTGGTCGACACGCGAAACTCGATTAATCGGATCAATTCCCTAGACTGTCGTCTTAAGTCTTATGGATCCACCACGCTCGAGGGAGGTACAGGGTCTGTGTCATTACCGTATAATCCGTTGCATCCCCCAATGAACAAGAAAGTGCCTGGTGCACCACGACCTGCTATGAGAAAATTAATATTTAAAAATCTGGAGGGATGAAGCTGACGCTGCGCCTCCTACAGATTCCCCCAGCTCGGCCATACTTAATTCTGCCATAGCTCCCCCCGTAGGACAGCTACGAAATCCACCCCCCAAAATCATTCGTTTGTATCTTCCATTTGGAAAGGACTACATAATGCGAGGATCACACTTTGTTATTCTTCATACATTTGTGAGTTTTAATACAGGTTTTAGCGAACCTTATATTTTTTTAGCGATGGAGCGATTAGAGCGTGTAGTTGAAAGAAAAAAATGTAAAAAGTTACCCTCGGAGATCAGCGAGCAGATATAACTATAACTATAACTACGCAACTATAGGTAAGAAGAATCAAAGAAATATGTTTATATCATCATAAGTTTGGATATATTTTTTATACAAATAGACTTGTTCGAAAAAAATTCTGATTGCCTCGAAATGTCGAGGAAATGTTCTAGTGATTTGTATTAAAATTTGCTTTTTATATTTTGGTCAATTTCAATTGCACAGCACACCCACCAGCCATATTCCCATAATAATAAAGCACCGACAACGAGCATATAACAATAAATTACATATTCATTTATCACTCGGTATCGTAAAAAAAATGGAAAATCCACGATTTTCCATCCCACAGGCATGGCGTAATGGCCTATAAAAGGGGCGAATGCAAGTGTCGGATAAATAAAAAAAAATATACAGAAACAACAGCTTCGCCGCTGCGAAATTTGCATGTCACAAATCGAACACGAACGAAACCGCGACCCCCTCTGGCATCGCCCCGAACGATCCCCCTTTCGCCCCTCAGCCACCCTCTCGCAGACCCTTTTCGCGTTTTCACGATCGGCCGCACGTGTATTTTCGCGTGCGGTAACCTTTCACGAATCCCCGACGTGGAAGTTAACTGTCTGCGTTCTCTCGATGTTGGCGACGTGTACGGGTTGAAATGTGGAGGGGAAAAAAAGGAACGATTAATTTTAAAAAACAAGCGATCGTGGTCACCATTTGTCCCGTGTTTTTCGACGCCTCTCGCCGCGGTCGGTGAAAATTTCGATTTCTTTTTGCTGTTTTCAGGGAAAGGAAGGAAGTTTTTTACTTTGGTGGCAAAGGATCAGTGATGGGACCAAATGGTGGAGAGGTTTCATAGGATATCTTCGAATCCTATATGAATACTTTCAGACGTAAAAACGAAATATTTTTTCCAAATTCATGTCAGATTTATAAATCATTTTTATTTGCTAACGTGTTGGAAGTTTTTATACCACCAACGCAGAAGTTAAATACGCACATGCCGGCAGTCTAGCGCGAGTGAAACAACAGTAATTGTATACTGTTTCGTGTGTATTCACTGCAAAATAATAATTTCATTACTGTTGCTATTTGCGCGGGGCAGATAATTCACGGATCATGATTCCCTTTGCAAACAGATGTAGCGTACCTCAGGCACTGTTTGGATACATTGTTTGAACTTTACGCTTGAGCACATGTAAAACAACGTCACTTGCCAGCTGAGTTTGATAAATTAGCGACGGCGGACATGTTTGGAGACCAAATTTCTAGGTTATGTTGCATTTAAAGTATCATCACGGAATATTTTGTGAGCAATTATTGTTTTGCCTAAACTTTTCTTGTATACACCACATAGTATTCTCAAACCAGGTTTTATTGAAATTTTGTTCTTAAAACAGAAATCCACATAACCTCAAAATCATCACGTTCCTTTAGGCTTTTGGCATTTCTTTTTTGTTATACTGCCCCAAGTTATCTATGAGCGAATGAAATTTATTCGCGCTTTCAATTAAATACCCATAGCCTCTCGTGTAATAAATAAAGAGGAGCTCTTCAACGAGTAAACCAATTGAATGATATAAATGGACTGCCATCTTGGAAACCATCGACCAAAATCTGTCCAAGGTGTCAGTCAGCGAAATAACTTTCAATCAACCTTTTATCGATTTTCATCATACATCTGTCACTACATTCAAGAATGATCAGTGACTCACGGTTCACACAATCCGTATAACAACCATTTGTCACTGTCGCGGACAATATACGGACAGTCGCAGGAACGTAATGCAAAATGGTAGCCCGGAGTTTTCATCATACCGTGGTTCTGCACATCAGTGACTCTCAAATTATTCAGACACTTGACAGAGACTTACCTTATCGTTTTCCTTAACGTAGACTGAAACTGAGAATCTCTGGTGTGCGTAATACGGAACTGTCTCGGACCAGTATACAACTCTATACTGCAGGGCACGTCAAGATAGTGACATGAGCTGGAGGCTTGCTTGCGATTCAGAGCCGAGGAAAAAGTCTGACGAAGCTGGAAGGGGTTGGAAAGGCAAATGATGAGAGAAAAATGGTTGTATATAGTATATATATATATATATATATACACCATACTGTCCGTCGTGAAGATAGAATTGAATGCTGCACAGTTGTGGGAAAATAACTCGTCGTTTGTTTCGAACTTGTTAGAGACAAATGGAACTTGTTGCTAGAAGAAATAGAACATTCGTGAACTTGATTTACTACATGCACGTTGCATAACACGTTTGTGCTCTTCTACAGGGTGTTTAAAAAAAGGATGCAAGACTTTAGGAGCTTATAACAGGTGAGGCAAAACAAACTGATGGATTAAAAAATTATAATTTGTTTATTTGTTACTATTTTTTTTTATTTTGCAGAGAAAACTTGGCAAATTTAATTATGGAAACACAGGTGCTGCAAAAGTTTAAGCCTGGTGACGCTCAATTGCGTTTAGAAGACTGTTGGGCAATTTTGAATCTCATAGAAAGTCATGAAAACTTTTTGTTCGCGCTTACGATGAAACACATTTTCATTTAAGCGGATTTTCCAATAAACAAATCCGTAGGTTCTGGAAAAAATATTAAATCAGACTTAAACCCGAATTTCATAAGGCCTATACCTTTTACAAATAAAACTACATAGAAACATACTTCCCCCGCGCTTAAAAATACCCGGTGCAAAAATAAAAGCGAAATGGAAGGGAGGTAAAATATGCGTTAAACGAATCAGTTCGATGAAACGGACCCCTTTGCAGAGTTTAACTGAGAACAACGAAGATCGATCCACCGTCGAATTACTTCAACGTTTACAGGATAATCTGGCCCGATTTTACGTTCGATGTTTCGCAATTCGCGTACTATACGAGCACGTTCGCAATCGGGGACGTGAGCCCCGTTCATGCGGTAAATTACGTGGGCAAAGCCACGTTCCCTCTCTCAGACGACAAATTCAAATCCCGCGGATTTAATCGGCCAGCTAAGGGATTATGAACGGTATTCATAGGCGTTGGCCCTGGCTGGACGCCTAGGACATCCGAGGGCTCGATGAGAATCGAACGTTTTCAACGTAGAACAGGGTTAAGACTCGATGAAGCATTGCTGCCTGGCTGGTTTTTCACCCTTCAGTGAGAGCGTCGAGTGGAAATAATGGCTCACTACTGACTTAGAAAGCTCAGTGAAGGATATTCTGCTGTTGTATAGGGCAGAGAAGGCGAACCTCTTTATCTGCGCGTGCCAAAAATTTATAAATAATATTTATCGAATTGCTGTCGTGCCGGGCAGTTTTTAATAGGGGAAAAATTAACGCGAGTTCGCGAGTTATAACAGAAAATCGAGAAATAGTCGGATTTTCAGGGGCCAATTTCATCCGCCTAGAGTGAATCTGGGCAGGAAAAAAAATTACGTAATACATACCTATTTAGATATCCTCTACGTCCCCCGTTTCGGAGGCCGAAATGTTTAATAGAAAATCTGTATTCGGACGGGAAAATGCCTCCTGCAAATCGTAATACGAGGTTAAGTACACCGCGCATTTCGCGTTTGAAGGATTACAGAAGCAGAAAATACGATGTACTGGAAGGATCTCGGCCGGAAGCGCAGGGAACGCCGTTTTACGACGCGAGATGATCTTCGCGAGCGGGCATTTCCGCGTTGAGTCTACCCCTGAACTTTTACGACTGTTGCTGGCCGCCTATGGGAACGTCCGTCGTGAACAATGGCCCGAACATGGGGCTCGAGAGACGAGGGCATGAAATATGGCCGAGACAATATGATGCGTGGAGACCGTGGCATAATGATAAATTCGCTCGTTACCACGACTTTTCGCCCGTGACTCGGAATCATCTCTTCTGTGCGTTGCTCGTGTGTATTTTTTGTCATGGCTGCGTACTGGGGGGTGGAAGGATGGAGAAGGTAAGACGGAATGGGGAAGCTGGGTCCCTTGGAAGTTATTATAAATACAGTGGACCCTCGATAATTCGAGGGCGCAAACAGGGTTGATTTATTTGCAACTTGGATTAAAGGTATTCCTTCCAACTCTAGAGGCACCACTTTCATAATTTCAGATTTTCTGTCTTATGAAAATAGGTTCAGTATCCTAAACTGATGTTGATTGTGAAGCAATTATTTGTAATTGGTATCTGCGGGTTTCTGGCTAGGAACCTTTCTGGTCCAGTGAAATTAGACGGAAACGCGGCCAATCTACGGAATAATCCCCGCAAGCTAAATTTCGGCATGGGCCTTTATTTGGTCGTTTTAAACAATATGTCAAAAGTGGCCATCGATCCGACATTCGGTAAAAATTTTACAGAGGATTGATGGTAAAAGAAAAGTGTTTTTCACTTCAGACTATCGAAGTGACATCAGAAGTGACTATCAGAAAAGCCATGTGCGTGAATGAAAGGACCCAAGGAAGTTGCCACGAAACGACCCGGCAACTTCCGTCGCAGCAACATCAAATTAATTGCCCTTTCTGCCAGGGCGACACAATCGTCCTCGAGGAGCGCCGACAAGAAGCAGACTCGATCAAACGGTCTCCGCGCCCTTCTTTCCAGGCAGCTCGACGCGATTAACATCTCAGCTGGCAGGCTTGTTAACGCGGCTCGTGTCTAACTGCCTCTTCTTGGCGGGCGTACAAAACACACGGTGGAGGAGGATTTATCGCAAAGGACAAAATTCTTGGCGTGGCTGGGCGGAGCGGAGTTTCCAAAGGATTACTGCCGCGATAACGACGACAACGAGGGCCGATGGAATAACGGGGGCGAACAGGTGCGCCTCTGTACAAGCCGACGAAACAACTCAACGACGGCCTCAGTTCGCCAGAGAGGGCCCAGGAACTTTGTTCATTATTCCAATAATTAACGGAGCCCGTATTTCTTGTCGTGTGCGTGGGAGCGGGGTTGAGGTGGGTGTACGAGGAGGAAGGATGGCTGAGGAGCGACTTCAATCGGTTCTTGCGAAGATGGCACGGCTTTTCGAAAGTTGTACCTATGCTGTGTTCGACGAATGAAGTGGAACCGCGCTGACGATCGCAGTAGCGCCTCCCCCGTCGAGCTAAATATCAAACTACATACGCGTGTCACTTGTTATTAGTAGAGGAAGGTGAGAGAATAAGAAAAATTGGAGTACCTAGTTTGAGGAAAATTGAAAAGTTGAGAAATTTTTCAATTAAAGCTGAGGCGAGTTAAAGGAACTTACACAAACACAGGATTAGTAGGGTACCAGCGTCTCTGCGCTTGATGAGGATTCGTTATCCGATACTTTTGTAAACGAAGAGGAAAATGGGCCAGAGGCGATGATTTTGTCTGGGTCCCGCGCAAAAACGACTTTCCCAGCCGATTAGAAGCCGTTCAGCGTCACAACTCGTTTCGCGGTGACATCAAACGGTTTCGCGTTTGCTGCCTGTATTGAGAATTTCTCTGCTAAAATGCGAAACACGCCACACTCGCCGACAGAATATTCTTTTTTTCGTATTGGAGCTCACTGAGCGCCAGACGCGTCAAAGGCAGAGATTGTTTTTTAGCTATTCGTCATTGGGGAAGGCTGGATTCTTTGTCGGTGACAAATATTCCTATTTAGAATCCGTATAAAATTACTCGAAATAGAATTGCTTCAAAATTTATACATTAATAGGTTCATCAGAGAACTTTAAACTTTTTCCACGATCCAACGAGTGAGGGAAGGATGTGACCAAGGAAAATTCATCCCTCACATGTTCCCCTTTATAAATAAAATAAAAAATAAATAAATATGATCTTTTAAAAAAGGAATATGTGAGGAAAATTGATTCCTCGTATATCCCTCCTTCAAAATAAAATAATAAATATATAACTATGACCTTTTAAGAAAATAAAAAATGTCTGGATCTATCTTATATATATAATTATATAAAATAGAATGTATCTCTGTATATTCCCTATAAACTCCCAAACCCTTTAGCCGATCTGGACCAAATTTCGCGTAATAACTCTCTAGAACCCTGCGGAAAATATAGGCTACTATGAAATCTGGACATCCCACCCCTTCCCCCTTATTTCATCCCCTTGATACTTTGTAATAATCCAAGTTTGACACTGGCAACGCCGGATACTTGAAGCTAGTGGAACATAAAAATGCAAAACTTCTTTTCTTATTTTGCTGAGTAGAACCGATCCTAGAAAAATGTACCCCAATCTTGTAAACACCCTGTACACTACCACAAGGTACTCTGAGAGTAAAATACCAGCTTGTGACTTTTAGTAATCCCATACTTACACGGCATCAAAGACTTTTTTGTCTAGCAAACTTTCACAGAGGTACTACACTATTGTATGATGTACTCCGTCTGGAAAGCAGATGTTTGTCGACCAAGGGGCCAAAGATACGGTGGAAAAACAGAAAAGGGGACCAGGAAACTTTGGGGAAGCAACGGTTTCAGGGGCTTGCGGTTTTCTACCGCTGCCTTGGCCGCTTAGCCTGCGGTTTCGCCTGTCGATTTCACGCGGCAAAAAGCTGCACAAGGCAACCGCGACGCCTTCGACCAACCAGCTCGTTGCGATTTCGACTTGTTCGAGACTTTGTTTCTCGGCCACCGCAGCGCCCCCCAGGAACCCATCCGACGAGTAGGTACTCAAAGTTTCGCTGCCCCAGACGCCATATTGTTTCCGATATTCTCAAATTTGTTGTATAGGGGCTCGCTTAGCTCATCTACTTCGATATTTAACGCTTTGAGTGGCACAAGATTTCCGAATTCGATGTATTAAACCGTGTACTAAAACCGTACACAGGATGCAAATTCCTCCGCACGTTTTCACACCGATGCCACTGAAAATGTTAAATGAAGAATTACTTAAGTTTGAAATAAGAAGGATTTTTTAAAACTGTTATTGCTATGACATTAAATTTGTCAATCCTGCAAGTACCACGCGGTGATGCTACATTACTAGGATACTTAACCCTAGCTCCATATCTATTTATTTATTATTTTCAGGCATGTAATTATTTTTGCTATCTATTACAATATTTCAAGTGACTCGAAAGCTAAACGTAGACATACGTGTCAGTGTCCCCATTGTCCTTCTTTCGATATATTCGACAAGATATCGTGGCCTGGTTACAGGGCCCCTCCACTAGTTAATTAAACGATGGCCAAGCATGATAAAGGCTTCTGCCCAAAACGCGACGAGGCTTTCGTGTAAGGGTGCGTCCGCGGTTGTGTAACGGGAACGAACATGCCGAAATCACGAGGCGAGGACACGTTTGGCCAATTAGCTGATTAGAAGTCGAAAGGGATCACTGGTGAAGACTGTCGTTGTTCCCTCATCAGGAGTGCGTGCACGTTCGAGGATACTGCAAACAGTTTGCCTGGAAACACTCGTGCGGCGAATGTTGGCGGGATATCATGGCCCCGGGCGTCGTAGCTGGGTAAACGTATAATTATGGCAACATGTTTGAACTCTTAAACAACGGCGAAGAATCTTGTGGAGTCGACGATACGCGTCCGTTACAACTGGTTGTTGATGGCTGGATATAATCGAAGCACGCGATACATGAGCGATGGAAATTTAGTGAAATTGTAGGGGGCTTCGGTTAATGTTGTATTTTGGTATCGAGTATCGTTAATTAGCGTTAAGTGGTAATTTGCGCGCTGGTGTGCTCTTAAAAGTTCGTGATATACATGTATGGATTCTGGAATGCTAACACGAAACCCATCGTGTTTGATAAATTGTAATTTCACGTCTGTATTTCGAGAAGTGGATGAACAATAAAGTGAGCAAAAATGTTACGAGTGTGGAATGACTGGTATTTTTTTATCCAGCTATGTCGAGGAAAAAAATTGTGCGATGCAATTGAGGGGCTCAGTGGAAAACACGCACATGCCGCATATGTATAAATTTTCGTTTCTTAAGGATCCATAATTTTTTTCAAGAAAAATTACACATTTTTGTGATATTTTGAATAATATATGAAAACGACAAATACGAAAATTTTCAGGAAAAAAAAACATAAAAAAATTTCCACTGGGCCCCTGGAAAAAGTTTGAAAGAAGCCATATGTCGCGTACCTAACAACGCAGGAAGCATAACTATCCTGCGATACATCTTTCGCTACAAAATAAATGGCCAAAATTTCATCGAATGCTCTTCAACTTGGCACAGAAAAGCGAAGAATGAAAAGCGAACAGCTCAGACGAGCCTCCACCTGTGGTCCATGGACAAAAAGCCAGATGGCAGGGAGAAAGGAACAGGTTGGAAACATCGTGGACGTAAATAATCCAGGAAAGACGTGGAAAAGAATGCCAGGGGTTTGTAATCACGGGGAGTGGCCGAGTTTCGCCAAGTTCCCCATAATCTTCCTCTGCAGTTTGGTTCTGTCTCTTAAATTTGTGACGGAAGCATGAAGCAACAGGGGGAGGGGGGGGGGAGGGGGGGAAATTCGCTTCCTTGTTCAAGGTACGCTTACCGGGAAAATGAAAAATTTCGTGTCTGTCGACGGGACTCTGCGTCACGAAAAATATATTGCTTTTATAAAGGCGCGAATAATTCACCTTCTTCGAGAACAAGGTGACACGTTTGAGGCGTGCTGGTAAAGTGAAAACATGAGAATTTATTCGAGGCAGTTTTTGACACTTTAACCACTGTAGCTTCTGGGTCAAACTTTCGTTCACTGTGTTTAAATTTTATACGTAGGATAGAGCAGAGAAAAAATTTTTAACTGACACGATTTTATTTAACTTGATCAATGATGCACTAAAATGTAAAAAATAATAAATTTCTTTTACTACAAGTTCGATGATAATATGTGACTTTAAATAAAACCATACAAACTAAGTGATAATTCTGCAGAATTGTTCAAATTAATTGTAAAAAGGATAATCACAGAGTTTGTATGATTTTATTTAGAATCCCATATCCCCATCGAAATTGTAGTACAACGAGGAATTCTTTTTTTAAGCTAAATAAAATCGTTTCACTTGAAAATTTTTTCTTTATATATTTTTCTTTAAAATCAATGAAATTTTATTGCACACAAGGTACCCAATGAAAGTTCTAACATTAATCGTATGGACATTGAACTTTCGTTTCTATTTCTGTAAAATTAGTTTTTGAGGGCCAATTCCCTTTTCGAAATTATTAATTCATTTACAATGTTGCATTTACGCGCATTTATTATTACGTTCACATCCCTTCTAGCGCGAGTAATTCTTCCGATGCGTTTTAAGTGAAAGAAATTTTCCTTTCGAATAACTCTCAAAATTTCCCATTTTCTACCATTGTTCTTCAGCGCAGACCAGCTTGAATTTCTCGTTGACCCTTTCCCACCGCACCCACATCCACCACCTACCCCCATTCGTGCCGCCACGACCCCGAATTCGACGGCTTCCCGTTACGGACCTAATTACGCGTCTCATTAACAATGCAGCCACTTCAAACGCGGTCGCTTTCCGCCGTGCTTGATTATTATTAGTGCGCAACAATGAGCGTCGTTACAATGTCCGTCAAAATTTCGCCTATCCCGCGGCGTTTCCACCCCCTCTCTCTACCCCATTTGCCATCCGTCCGCGCGGCCATAATTAAATGCACGATGCGTGGCGCGTCGATTTTTGAGCCGCCGCGTGTGCAATCGCCCGTGGTTGATCCTTTGCCTGGGACGTGGGAAACGAACGATATCGCTGGGAATCGATACGATTTGATTCTTTATGGGGAACGGCGGCGGTTCCGGACGGTTAACTTACTTACTGTACGCGCAAGCCCCCAGGAAGACTCAGATGCAACTTCTCTAGGAAACATTTGTATATAATTTTAAAGATAGCAGAAATATTTGTGATGATAAAGTTAGGTGAAGCACCCTGTATACTAAGTACGATGATATAAGTGAAATTGGTGGGCAAACTTTGTGAAACCCATCTAACCTAATATTAATGGTCAAAAGTGAAAGTGTGATTCCTCATAAAAAATTAAATAAATAGCAATGTGATACGGTCACAGTGAATCGATCGACTACATTCGCCTCCATCTTCGCGAGAAATTGCTCCGACGTCGAATGGCGACTGTCAAATGGAAATTATCAGCGAGATGCTTCGGGAACCCTAGAAACTGGAGGAGCCTCTCTGAGATAATCTGGATGGGAGCAGTCCGGGGCTCGCAGGCGCGCAACGTTACATCCTGCGAATCATATTGCAGGCCCGTGGAGGCGGAGGCCAATCTGGACGCAATACTAACGCACTTTGTGATTCCCTTTGTGACTTAGCGCTGGCGACGTCACCCCTGTTGATTGTCCATACTTGCAGATGCCCCGCGTATACAATATCGGATTTGCTTTGGAGACGATCCCAGTCTGACAGTTTGATTGCGCGCATCTGGCTGAACTCGAGCCGACTTATCCAGCTCGATTGAACGAAATAATCGCATGGCTTTGAAGTGGCGCGCAAACAGCATGGTGGATTGGCCTCGGTGACTCCTGCCGACCGCCATTTTCGTGGAAGAAGTTGCCAGGTATTAAATAGCTTTGCAGCGGACAGGTATTGCTCGTAGTCTACAATGCCAGAGATAGATATGGTCTCCCGGCAGAGAAGGTTCTACTTTCCTCAAGCACTTTCTATGTGTACAATGTAGAGCTGATGGATAGAGTTTCGGTGTTAAAGTTTGGGCACATGGTGTCGCTACTTTCTCATTCAGAAATTCCCCTAGACGCCACACATATGACTTTTCTATCTACGTCTATTTTCCGTGTACACTGTTAGTGTTAGTTTTAAGTGGTCTTAAGTGATTATGTTAACAACAGCTGACAGCTGTACCATTTGCATTCTTCTACTTTTACATGTACTATATAATTTCTAACTATTTTTCTCTTTCTTGTCTTCTTATATGTTTTTTTTCGTAATGTCTACTGTGCAATAAAGGATTATTATTATTATTTTAAATATAGTTTTCAATATATCTTTGATAATCCATACGTTGCACGATAACAGAAATGATTTACTTTGTAGATCTAATCTTCCAAGAGCTAACCCAGACCTACTTTGTGTACAATTTTAACGTTTCTTCGGTTGCTGATCAATTGACTTTATTTTTCTGCTGAAAGTAACGTATAGATAAATGCATTTGACATAGGTACCGTTAAGTACAGTAATATTTGGAAGCATTAGATGTATTCGTTATCGCTTTATTAAGAACAAATTGGTATAAACAAATCTCCACCATTTAACGAGTTTTTCCAAATATATTCGTTTAGGACTTTAGAAATACATTCCCATCACAACTCCCCAACCATCTCCAAAAACGTAAATCCATTCGGCCAGCTGTTTCGTAAAAAAAAAAGATTCGAGATTTCACCGCCGATACCGAAACCTTGCAAAATTGTTCCATTCGACTCTCCCCTCTCGGGGCGACGAAGTCCATCAAAAGCTCGGGAAAACTATTGTTGCCAAAAAGTAACAAAATGAAAACCGAATTCTCGAAAAATATTTGACTCGTCCATTCGTGACATCTGGATTTCATTTAACGGGAATTACGTAAAAGCGCAGAACTGTTCGGACAATATCGCATTATGCAGCTACTCTTTCATGCGATGTAGAAAGGGAGGGGGGTGGCTGTAAGCTATCGATATCGTTAATCGAAGACGGAAATTTCTAACAAAGGATGAATACCCCCGAGTAGGGAATACAAAAGGCAGATAAGTAAATAGCTCCAGGTTTACGTAACTACCCCAACCCCATACCCCTCTCCAGCTCTCGTTGAATTTTTCTTTTGTCGTTAAGCACGAGTTCGTCGAAACGTTGTTAACGTTTGTTCGAGGCATTGCTTACGGGGCGAAAACTGATACAGTGTTTTGAGCATACAATTTTCCCCTGAATCGAAAAAGGAGACGAGGCGCCACGTAAACCGGAACAATCGGCGAAATTCTTGCAAAGTATTAAGGGAGGAGGAAAATCGAAGTCTTTTCGGGAATTTTTTTAAAGAAAGTATTTAATCGATCTTTCTGAAACTTTCAGGATACTTTATTATCAGATTAAGGTAAATAATAAAAGAATTTTATTAAAAAACAATGGCAAATAACAGAGTTATAAGGCGTCAGAAACCAAAAATTCCAAAAATTTTGTTTAGTTTATAAGTGCACGCACAAAACCAAGTTATTTGTAGGTTAAAGGACGCAAAATTGAACAACTGGCGGCCTCTTGGAAAAAAGTCACTTTTAAGAACGAAATTTTGCCTTAAATGTGCAAAAGAGCTGTTTATTTAAACAATATCATTATACCAATAGCCGATTTCTATGAAAAAATGTTCACAAATATCTATGCGCGAGGCCAAGTAGATCGTTTGAATATTGTTTGAGTTACATTGTCCGCCAATTATTGTAAAACTGTCGTTTTGAGAAAAACGCGTTTAAAGTTCTCTGGTGAACCGTTTTTATCATTCGAATTTCATTCTGCGGCTGCGGAGCATATTTTCGTCATGTTCAACTATTGATTTAGGTAAAAAATTGATTTTTTCGACCCGCTATACGAGGTTTCCCTTTAATCGAGCCAGCTAATGAAACCCACACATATCATCTTTCGTTTGATATTTGTGTTTTGTTTTTTTTTTTACTTTGGAGGGGGGGATCTGGAGCTGGGTTATGTTTCGTGTGATATTTTATTTTTGCAAGAGCAGAGAAATGATTGAAAGTAGAAAATTTTAAATAGGACGGGGTCTCTGTAAATACAGGTTTTCGAATTTAGTTGAAAGGGTCGGTCACTGCGGTGCTGAAATCAGCAAATATTGTCGTTTGTCAAATATACGATATCACAGTAGACAGAGAGTTTGATCAAAATTCGAAGTTCCATTAAAAGCCCGTTCCTCTCCTTTTTCAAAATAAATAAGGGTGATCACTCATGGTGACTGTTAGATCCAGCCTGCGCATAGCAGAACATATTTAGTACAGA
Organism: Andrena camellia; assembly: GCA_029448645.1. Lineage (NCBI taxonomy): Eukaryota > Metazoa > Arthropoda > Insecta > Hymenoptera > Andrenidae > Andrena > Andrena camellia. The sequence goes on along the minus strand of CM055681.1, from coordinate 512,151 downwards.
CATATCGAGCAGTAACTGTCTTCATTACGGATACCCAAATAGAAGCTCGCAGAGGTGCCCTAAAGGGATAGTGATGATTAGATTGCAGGTTTGTCAGATTTGCCACCCTCCACCCTCCAACTCCCCCAGAAATCTCACCAGGGCTCGGTGCATCGGTGCACCAAACAACGGTGCGACCTAGACAGCGCATGCTCAAGCAGAAGATGGTAAAATGATTGGAGATATTAGCCCCTCACTCCAGAGAGGATTCCAGCGAGGATTCTGCAGGCACAGTGGCGAGTAGATTCGTGGTTTGACAGGCGAACTGGTACCGAAGCATTATTAGTGGATGACTGCCAACCAAGGACCCATCAGAAACTCTATCTCCCTGTGCCTGCCAACCCTTAACTCCTCCCACGAAGCTCACTATTGCTCAGCTCACCTACAAACTACGTCCCACGTAGAGTCAACAGTGGCGAAACAAAGCCGCAGATTTTACCGAACTATCCCTAGCAAACAGTGTTTTTTTCCCGATAGCCCCAGGCCAAACGGACCAGGGAGGAGCGTTTAAGCGCCAAAGAAAATTCAATTTGGAAAAGCGATCCGGGCTCGTGTATCTCGGCTTCAATTTACCAGTCTCGAAAGGATCACGCTGCTGTTATGGATACTGCGGATTCGACGTTGAACTCCATATCACGTTGCCAATAGAAACCAGAAACCGTATCAACCCTCGGGGGCGTGCACAACACGTCGCTTTGCCATAACAGCAGCCAGTTTATTTCCGGATGCTGGCTCCTTAATGTAGGATGGCCTGGCTTCTGGGACGCTAATCGAGCAGCCTTTTAACTCCGCCGTTAGGTAAACGATCGCCCCACAAGGATTGTCCGCCCCGTGACGCTGCTCCAGACACGTTTAACGTGTTCCGCTACCACCGAGCATTTCGAACGCCGCGCGGTGAGGCAAAGGCACTGAAAGCCTGGCACAAATTATATAGTCCTGTTTATCCAGTAAACGCACGATAGGTTGAAAGGGATGCAAGGCTGTGAGAAGAAACCAAAGTGATTCAAATGTAAAGTTTATTACTTTGACAAAGGCCATTTCCAATTGGGACAATTTGTGCAGAAAGATACCAACCCCCAATCATCTGAAATTGAGTAAATTTGGTTTGAAGATTTTAATTGTAAACTAAGAGTAGCTTTATCTATATTGGGTGTATTTTATTTCTTGTTATTGGTTTATAATGATTTTTAATGGATTATTTAATAGTGAGTAGTATAATTAATATTATTTTAAGTTTTCTGTTTTTTTCCTTTTTAATGATCGCATAATGTACTTTTTTCTCAAAATCGAAACATTTTTCTAACCAAGTGACGAGCCACAAACGATGGTTCAATGAAATTTCAAGAAAGAAGGTAGCGAAGGGGTTGCAGAAGCTCTGTTATTGCGTTAATTTCTCGTTATACGGGTAACACGTAACATCTGCGATGGTTTGATGAATAACGGACGGGTATAAACATGGAGTTTCAGAAGGAAATGAAACAACCGGCCGCCCGTACCGGATGGTCATGTAATTCGTGCGTTACAGCGATAAAAGTTCCGGCGTGCCGCGTGAAATTTGAATGAGCTCCCGGCACTCGGTGTGGCGGTCGAATATTTTTCTAGATTGTTACGAAATTTCTGCTCCAAAAGTGGACCACTGTTGCCAACGTTCTATTAAAACATGGCTCCCTTTGAGGACACGTGCGTTCGCCATTAATCCAACGTATTCTCAAAGAGAACCCAGAGAGATGTTGACAGTCTTGATCCATAAATAATTAATTTTCGATTTTCAGGCACTTCCCCGATACACCCAGTAATAAGATTTAATTTTCAGTATACGTTACATTTTTTTCTACGCATTTTATTTGACAATTTTTAATGATCTATGCCTGATCTCCGTCTTGCTGACAATTGTATATGAATGTTGGTTGCGATTAGTCAGGGTAAAGCAGAAGGAAATTAATGTGACAATGGTACGTTATCGACTGTTAATTTGTACACGCGATGGGCCTGTAATCATACTGTTGCAACGTGATTATTGACCCTATGATTACGGACGCAAGGAGAGAGGCGACCTGCGTCAGTAGTATATGTACGTAATAGGTCAGACCGGCGTCGGAACGTAATGCGATTGAAATTCGAAACCGGAACAAAATACGGTCGCTGTTTCCTCGAAAACCTCCTGGCTGAGTGTAAACTCTCTGTGAAAGCGTTTCAGCTGGATATTCACATGCAAATATAATAAAGTTTATAAACGCTGCAGGTGTGTAATATAGGTATGTGTAGAGATGAAAAATATCCAGGGAAATTATTATTTTTATTTCTTCTTAGTTAAAATAAAATGAGACAAATCTCTTGAAAATTCTGAAAAATTTGTTATGGATTTAATATAAATTTGCTAACAACTTCTTCCCTTTTGAATGCAACATTCTACACATCTCACGTACTCCGGCCAGTGAAACAGTGATGTATGAGCGACAATTTGGACGCGAAATAGGCCATGATGCCTACTGCACGCGTGGCCATGAGCTATGATGGACATGCAACAGCTACACGAACTTACGTCTTCCATTAGAAACGCGAGGGCTTTGTAGGTATGTACTTCTCGAATTTCTGATAACCAGTATTCCCGCTCATTACCCCATACGGCTAATACAGTTTAGCTTTGATTAGGCTTCTACGGCGTTTCATGTGGTCTACGTACACCCACATATCATACGCACACACGCGCAAACGTAAAATCGTTGAGAGCTCTGCATAATCCGAAGTCTGGCTCAGATCAAAGCCCAGTACCCAGTAATATATTCTCTATGAATATGTGAGACATGCAGGTATACAAGGTGTTTCGTAATGTGTGGGCGTAACTTCGAGGGTGAGCTTAGGGCACAAAGATAAGGGAGGTCTATACGAGGTTTGTCTTATTTGTCGTTCTTTGCGAGTTACAGGCATGTTTATATTTAAATAATTATAGTCAGACAACGTGCTACGAGGGTTTCTTTATGTTGTTATTTTGTTTATTGTGGTTATTCGTGTCGATCGATACCAGTGCTCTGCTTAATTCAGTCCTATCCCACAATCTTCACCTACCAACGAAATAAAAACCCTCCCGAGCACCTACCCACAGCACCAACGTTCATAAAACACCCATCCATTACAAAGAGATCGCAGGCTGACAGAGAGAGAAAACCTATGAGAAAGAAATCACTACAACCTAGGTATTAACGAGCTAACGAGGAGAAATGGACGAGGATAACGCCCCTTTTAACCGTGCGCCGTGAACGCGGCATTTTGCAATGAGATACGAGGATGTCGGACACAGGTTGGCAGGGTTAGCTTTTGTTCTTCGTCAGAAGACACGCACCTCGCGGGCTAATTACATGGTCGCGCAGCACCCGTACATTTGTATCTATTAGGCGGTGGTGACAACAATAACGCTTCTTAATGCTACCAAGACCTGGTATTAATCATTCTAACGTCTCGTCGCGTGTATAGGGACAATACACGCAGGTGGGAACCGAGCGAAACGAGCAATCTTCGCGTTAGCTGCTTCGAAGCGGAAATGGGATTTTTGAGGTCATGATAACTACAAATCGGATATGAAAGTTCTGACAGGTTTCGTTCCATTAAAATAGTAGTAGTGTAGGGACACGTAAGCTTTTTCGTCATATGGTAGTATTTAATCAGGACCGGGTTCCGAAATTATGTGAGGATAAAAAAAACGCATTTCCAGGGAATTTTTTTTGAAAGTAAACTTTATAAAAGTAGATATCCGTGCATAGGGCCCCGCAAAATTTACGCCGAGCTTTTTGTATTTAGACCGCGGGGCCTTTTGTATTTTGAAGCGGCAGTATTTATTTTCATCTCTAATTAGAGCCAAATGTTTAAAGTATTACAGGTTATTTCATTCTTGGATATTAGACATGCAGGTTGACCATGACTATCGGGCTCGAATATACGATTCCGTGGAGCGAGCATTACATCCGGAAGATAGAAAACTCGCGACGAAGTTAATAGAGAGACCTCTGGCATTGATATCCACGACAATTTTACGACAATCGCATTAAATTTACGGGTGGATCCTAGGCAGATTCCTGATGGCCGATTTTACTGTTACTACACGTCGTAACTTCATAACTGAGCGGGCTTCCCTGCTCGCATGCGAGCACGAATAATTTTATTGCGATTTCGATGGCTTCGCGATGAGACCCCTTCGCCTCCAGTTCAACTATTCGACGTTTATTACGCAGGACGATCGACTTTCTAAAAGCTCCTTGTTGAGGCTCCGCCAGCTCGGATTCGAGATGGTAAGGGAGAATGATGAATAAAGAATGTAGCTGCAATGGGGCGATGACTGGGCAGGGGTGATTCCTCGTGTGCAAATGAATCGCAAACGCGCAACGAAGTTTATTTAAACGAGGCTCTGTTTTCGAGAAAATCCGCTTTGACAGTTTAGCAAGTATGGCTGCACTTGGCTGAGGTTGGTTTTAATTTTTTACGCATCTCAAATTGAATTTGGGATTATAGTGTGTACAAGTAAATTAAACAGTGGTACTGAAACATATACAGAACATCGAATCTAAAAAAAAACAAGAAATAAGTCAGGTCTATACTATATTATAAATTAAGTAATAAATCCTAAAAAAAACATCTAACTGTTGTGAATGTTATAGTCTCAGCTGTAGTTTTTGTTAGACTTAGTTTTAATTTAGTTTTTAATTGTCTTAATTTATGCCTTCACACTATTTACATGTATGTATTTCTTACTCTCTCTTAGAGTAATAAAAGTATTATTGTTATTCTTATTATACACAAATCGCACAGTAATTGGAATGTCACAAATATTTCTTAAATACTATAATCCAATTAATATTGCATTTAAATCGCCGAATACTGAAAATTTTCATTTCTTACATAATTCTCCATTTAAAACTGAGAATCCAAAAATTCAAATGTTCGAATATTTGTTCCGAGTCCTAATTCGAATATAACAGTATTCGTATTTTATTTGATGCACATTCGAGTACCACGATCTTCAAATTGTATTCCCCGCATATTCAAATATACTCGTACTGCTCCAATATTCAAATACAAAATTTTCGACAAATACTCGCAGCCTTACTAAGCCGCTGAAAATGTCCGGTAACTAAAAATTAGCGATCAAAGTCAGCATAAGTTTACTTACAAGTAAAATACACCTGCAAGTACGCAGAAATGATTGCTCTGCAAAATAACGAGCCAGCGACGAGCCCATGGCAAAGTTGAGCTACGTCGTCATCCCCGACACTCATAACGCTCCCGTAAAAGAAATAATTCAACGTTCGATACCAGGCGCAACGAAATTCGACGTCAGAGCGAGGACAGGTTCTAACGAAGTATTTATAGTCTGCACGTCGCAACGGCGTCAGGGGCGTTAATTAATACGTTAACGAAGAGGGTGCGACCCTTTGAGCTTGTAAAATCCGTATAAACATCCTCGCGACTCCTGCCGTCAGACCTCATCCGCCCTCCCTCCCAACGTTCCCCTCAAAATCGCGCCCCGCTGTGATCGATGCAAAGCGATGCAATTTTAAGTCGATTGCACGAAGATCGAGTTAGGTTGGAGTGAAGGGTCGTACGAGGACCTCTCCCCCCCCCCCCCCCGGCCCCTCCACCGATTGAACGTGGCGGGATACGCCGATCGACGTTAAAATTTCACCATCGAATCCGAATTTCATAACCCCAATAAAATGGAATCGTGCGGATGATAAAACAGATTTTATATTATTCTGGGACAATGGAGCTTCCAAGTTTCACGGGATCTTGGCGTGCATAGATGAATTCACGAAAAGGAATTATTGTTCGTAACACGAAACTTTTTAATTATTTTTTTTCTTTCCCAACAAGGGAACTTCGGTAATCCGAAAATGGGGGCATGACTTTTTTATTAACTTTGGAGGTTTGTAGGGAACTTTAATAGAAGTGTCAGGCAATTTTTCTTTTCTGCTAGGTACTTATTTAGATTTTCGAGCAGAAAACTTTTTTGGGGGGTTTTCAGGGTGAAAGCACCCCTTAAGGGTTAATGTGTGTTTCCTATTTTCCTGTATATCTTGCAAAGTGTAGTAGATAGGGGTGACCTAAGAGGGCACTTTTCGAAACCTCGTGCCACTCAAAATTTTACACTCTGTCATGGTAGATAACGCTTGAGGCTAAATAAATAAAGCTGAAATTGAAATTAAAATTAAAATGTAAAAACGAAAGATTCGAATAATTTAGTAGCACGTGGGTCAATCGTCAACTCAAACGCTTTTTCGCAGTGAAGAATCTTAGGGGAGGGTGGAAAAGCGGCGAACGCAAGAACGAAATTAAGCATCGCAGCTTATTAAGCTCGTCGTTGGTTCGAGAGGTCGAGCATCTGACGGGGTAGGACTCCTTCAGAAGACGACTTTCATTTTCCGCAACAGCGGGCTTGTCCCCGCCCCTCCCCGATCCTCCTCGACAAATAACCATGGCCGCGTCGTAGTAAAGACGGCAAGGGGTAATTTTGCGCCAAGATTGTTTGTACAGCCGCTAAAAGTGGCGTTGAGAGACAACGAAGACGCGGCCGTGAAAGACGGCGGAATTAGTCGTTGGAATTTTGTGACCCGTAAGCTTATCTAAGCCACTTCTTACGCCTCCACTGCCGCGACGAGTCCTTTGTACCCTAATTTTACGCTCGTGAAAATCGACTAACAGGCAACTGGCGAATTTTCAGGAGCCACGTGAAAACTTGGACCGAAGCTGCCAAGCAAATTGCGAGATCACTGTGATTTGCGATGAGCTTCTTCGAACGAAGGCACTACGAGTGATAAGGGTCCGAGGGAGTTGAAACAGGTCCAGGGTGAAACACTGTCAATCGTCTCTTTGTGTAGCGTTGCTTTCGTTTGAGATGAGTCAGAGTTGCGGACCAATAAGACTGGAGATCCGCTCCACGAAACTCAATAATATAATCCCTACAGAAATTTCATAACACTTGGTTCTTATCCACTTTTCTTTTTCTTTACTTACATCCACTATTAATGTATTAATGTATACGTAATATAATGTATATATGTAATTTTCTATTTCATTCTGTGTAATAAAGTCGCACCATCGATATCCTTGGTATTAGTACCATTCGGAACGTGGATCACGTGTTCCCAAAAGTGACTTACAATCAGAGTTCACTCACTTACTGGGACTATAAGGTGGGGAATATAAAGACATTTTAACGACAGTCGTCCGATTCAAGGTAACAGTTACATTATACACGCGTAGGATTTCAAACGAGCCCGTCCTCGGTGCCCTCGAGATTGGCATTCATCTGCTTAATGTAACATCAATCTCCTCGGAAGGAGATCGTCGTGTCCTCGACGGGCGTCTTCCTCGCAGAACGTGTTCCATTAAACGAAACGTCGCGGCGTCGTTCGTTTGCCCCCCACCCTGTAACCCACCCCCCTCCTTATATACAATTATAATATCCTGCATTATTGAGGTCCTTCCCTCTTGTTCGCTCTCCTCAAAGTCTTTTGTCGCATATTTGCCCGCCTAACGAGGTCGCATGTCCTCGAGACAAACAACGTCCGACGACGATATTTCAACTTTTCATGCGACACGATACTCGAGCCCGTCGACCCCTGACTCCACCCCCACCATTTCCGCCCCTCAACGCCCTGCACCCTGTCGTCAGCCAATCCGCAGCGCCGTGGTCTCGGTAGTACGCGAAGGGCCCGTGAATGCCTCGCGAAAGGGCTCAATAATTGCTCGAGCCTGTGCCATCCTGAGGGATGCTCGCCGGAGCATAGTCGAGAGAGGTTCAGCGGTAGAAACGATTGTTAAACGTTCAGCCTGTGAAGGCAACGGAAGTCGATGCAACTACGCGAAGTTTGTCGACAGGTAGAAGGGTATTCCCATTTTCCGCGTCGTTTCTTTGATGTAAAACGGGTTATGTAACCAAGGAATTACGGAAGACTTCTGTAGACGTCTTTAGACGCCCCTAGACGTTTGTGGACATCTTTAGAAGCCCCTAGTTGGCGCTGTTTTCTATTTGTTCTTATGTTCGCCAGCTTTGTGCCTTATTTCACTTCGTAGACTTCTCCGCGTTATCTGTTGCGAGCGCCACGGCATGCGAAGTAGGGTGGCCCACGCGAAGCTGAGCGGAGCGCGTCGGTCAGCTGCCCATAGGACGTTCCAGTGGTGGTCTTATTCCTAATATATGTAGACTTAAAATCATATTGAAGAGTACTTCTAAAAGATTACCAAGTACCATAAAAACTCTCAATTTGAACTTAACTGTGGCATTTACCAACAATACACTACCCTTTCACTTTTGTATAGTGTCTTTTTTTATATAATAATTCATAACACACACGTTTATAAACATTTTAACGCCAACACTTGAATTCAATCCGATTCGAGTTCGACACATTTATTCCCGAAGTCCCTTTGGTTGTGTTCTGCGACACCCCAAGCCGATTACCGTACAATATTCCGCAGCCGCATCTCATGTTTCACGATCCGACATTCCGTAAGGGTCTCTACTTACTGTATCTCAACATTCATGCATGTGCATTATGTATAGAGTGCGCATAGATCATATCAGCGTTCTAGGCAGCTCTGCGGACATTAAAAGGAACCGGACATCTTCATGAAAGATTCAGGCGGAGCCCGAAATGCGCATACGCGAGTCTTACCCTGGCCGCGGAACATGCAAAGCAACCTGGGATATTCGACCGCCCACTGACTACTAACTAACTGCTTAATTATATTTCGGTCGAGTTGAATGTGTGCTGTGTACACTTGTGCAGTTCCGGTGAATTTCGTTGAGAAACTAGAGACTAAGCGCCTGTAGTTGTTATTCTTAAATTATCAACTGAAATAGGGGATGGTGCGGTAAAACTTGGGGGTCGGACGATATATTTGTAGCAGAAATTTAAAAATACAACCTCCAGTGATGAGACAATGGCAAACTGCAGATGACGTTTGCATAACACGCTGATCATCACCGCTACCAACCGTGATCGCCAGTCACCACCATTATCAGCGTCATCGCTATCATCTTCTTCGAAGGCATCGTGAGGCATCACCGTCGTGTCTGATGCGCTAATGACTATTGTTGCGTATCGAGGGAGAGATCATCCTCGAGCACGGATGCGACCCCAACAACCCCAACCTAAGCTGACCTAAATTATCTGGCCATACACAGGTCGACACGGCCATTCGAAGGTGGACGTATGTCCGTTAAGCTTCTCGTGTTCCCTGCTGGTTCCCGCACTGGTCTGTTTCACTTGCCCAGCAGGAAGAGGAGATCGGCTTTCGCCGATCGATGAGCAAACTGAATACATCAGCTACTCATCTTTAATGAACACGAATATTCGCCTATCATTTTGCCTGAGAAGTCCTACTCACATCGCGGTACCAATGTGAGGCACTGCCACAGATCAGCTCTTGCCCTGACTTGAATATACAACAGAAATTGCTGTGATGGCAAATCGTGGATCTGTTGGGTATGATTAGAGTTGGGTAGATCGAAATATGAAAGCGTGCGGCAGGTTTCGTGAAAATGCCATAATGAAAATTTTTAATTCAGAATACAGAATGTTCATGAATATCGTGATATCGTGACACTATACAGATTCTCAACTCTTGCTCTGGACTGCTGGTTAATCAGTGGCGGTTCCATGAAAAATGTACTTATATACCTTTACACATTTCGCCCCACCCCCAAAGAAAGGCTGACATCAGCGTGAATTTCAAAATAGAAATCGCTGTGAGAACATGAATTTACGCCAAAAGAAAGACTTATCAGGCGATTTTCGCAAGTTATTTATTTACATCGATTATTCGGGGTTGCTCGTCGCTGATACATCTGACCTCCACCGTAGTCCATACAACTAGCACTTGATGAAAAAAAATAATCCGAGGAAGATCGCTGAAGACACTGATAGTGCATATTTATACTTAGAGTTCTACGCGCGCAAATACGTAATCGCTACTGCGATGATAACAGAGCAGAGTCCCCCCTTTTGCGTCTCGCTTAAACTGACATATCGTCGAGTGTTATCCAACGGTCGGTGTAGATCTCAGTCTAGAAGAACAGCTGATGCCAAGAGGAGTGTGTGACACGACTCAGCTGTGACTTGTAACTTGTGCTCTCTGTGAAAAGAAGGGAAAATGGCTTGTGCATATTTGAGTCTAGTCGCGGGTGCGCTAATCCTACTGATTATCTACTTGAGGGACAAGTACACCTATTGGAAGAGGCACGGCATTCCCTCCGCCGATGGAGTGATACCATTTTTCGGGCATCTGTTGCCCCTGGTAACTAACAGGGTAAATTACACGGATTTCATTAAAAACATATATGAAACCTTCGAAGACAGTAGCATGGCTGGATTCTACATCCTAACATCCCCGGCACTGTTAATTCGTGATCCTCGTTTGGTGAAGACCATCTTACAGACCAACTTCTCAAGCTTCCATAAGAATGCATGGGAAATTGTACCGAGTGCGGAACCTCTGGTGGCCCAGAATCCTTTCTTCTCTTACGGCGATGATTGGGCGTTAAATCGAAAGCGGTTGACCAACGCATTCTCCAGCCTGAGACTGAAAACCATGTTCGTGCCTATCAGTGGGGTGTGCAAGAAGTTCCAAGATTTTCTGGACAGGCGGCTGAAGCCGAGTGGCAAGTACGAGGTCGAGCTGAAATATCTGTTTTCGAGATTTACGGGCGAGGTTGTGGCGAATGCTGGTTTCAGCATCGAAGGATTCTGCTTCGAGGATGAATCGCATCCTATGGCTTTCAACGAACTCGGCAACGAATTTTTCAAGCCAAGTATCATATACGGGATACTACTTTCTGTTGCATTTTTCTTGCCTAAGCTGAATAAAATACTGAAGATTAAAGTGATACCGCCGGGCATGGACAACAAGTTCAGGAATCTGATCGCAGCAACTCTGGCGGCCAGGGAGAACGATACGACACCGAGGAACGACTTCCTCCAGTTAATGATCGACCTGGAAAAGGCGCAAGGAGGAAAAGTGAACAAGGAGGCTATCACTGGCCACGCGTTTTCCTTTTACTTCGACACGTTCGAAACATCCAGCATCACGCTCAGCTTCATTGGCTACCATTTGGCGGTGCACATAGACGTTCAGGAAAGATTGAGGAAGGAAGTGCAGTCCACGATCGTCAAGCACGGCAGCCAATTAACGTTCGACGGGTTAAAAGAAATGAAGTACATGGACCAAGTGATAATGGAGTCGCAAAGGTGTATCCCCGCTATTGGTCTCTTGAGGAAGAGGTGCACCGAAGAGTTGGAACTACAAGGATCCGATGGAGTTAGTTACCGCGTGAAGCCTGGCAGAAGAATCGTTATATCCATCCAGTCGCTGCATATGGATCCCGACTACTGGACTGACCCACAAGTTTTTGATCCAGATCGATTCAGCGAAGAAAGGAAGCAGGACATTGAAAAGATGGCCTTCGTTCCTTTCGGGGATGGACCAAGGATGTGCGTTGGAATGAGACTGGCTCTGCTCCAGATAAAATGTTCTTTGGCTACCCTGTTGAATAATTACAAACTAGAACTGTCGCCAAAGACCCAGCTTCCGTTGAAAATGTTACCGGCACTTTTGCTATCAACCCCGGCCGGAGGCTTGTGGGCAAATATCTCCAAATTGTAAGGAGTGTATCTTTCAGATTATCGTTTGTGTAGTTTTCTCTTGACAAATGCATTTCACTTATCCAATATTGCATGTAATAATAAATATTTGATAATGGAATTGGTGTAATGTGCATTGACACGACCTTCATACTCTGTTTACCTGTTAAGTAACTTGAACTTGTAGTAGGAAGTAACGACTGACGTTATTGCTACATCATTGCGTTATGTGCTTAAGATAGCAGCTGCTGTAAGCCTGACAATCTTTCCACTGCTACATCGAATTAAAAAATTTTCACACGGCTAACGTATCTTGAAGGCATTGAATCCTTTCCATTCCGTTCCGGCTTATCAACCCGTCGAACCGAAATGAATCTAATGTTTAACAATTCAGTTAGTGATACACTCATCGACAACGGTTGAGAAAGAAAATAATCGTTTGGGAATGACTCCTATATTCTAACTAAAATGTTAACTAAAATTAACATGAAGAGATAACATTTCATACATCAACATGCAATAAGTGTTTTGTCGAATAGGTATACTTGTCTAAAGTGGCGTTCATTTCCCGAGAAATTTATTGATAATAGTATATATCCTTACATTCAGCTCGATTTTGTTGCAAGTGAATATTTAAATAATCAAACATGTAGTAATAATATTTTATTTAAATAAATAAAGAAGGGCAATAAAAGGTTTGATTATTTGAATATTATGTATATATTAAGGGGTAATTTTGACACTTTCGAGGACTTTTGTATTTGTACGTTTCGCATTCAACTATAAAAGTTACACACCTCTACTTATTTATTAATTTGTTACCCTTTCATACGGTTTTATCTTTTTCCCTGTATCTAAGTATAAGTATACTTGCCAGATATCGCGTTTCAAAGTTAACTGTGGCATATTCCACCGAATGACCCTATACATAGTTAGCCAACGTAGTGTCAGGTTTGCCTAACCCCTCCTGAAGGATTCGTCCTTCAGAATAATTCGTTATTCTATCAAACAAATACTACCCAGCCTAAGAAAGTATCAGCCACCCAAGGCACCCCAGATGGAATATAAATTTCCCGCAGACGCGGCACATCGGGCCAAAACAATAATCTCGAGGCTCCTCAAGCACCAGGGCCGTCAGCACACTTAGTGGCGCCCCAATTCCCCAAATTCCCCCCTCCGAATTAGCATCACCGTCGCCCCGCAACGATCATTGTCCCCCTGCTAAATGCTCCGCGCAGAATTCCAGCCCTTTCAGCCCCGATTCCCTCCAAGAATAATTCCCCGGCAATGTCGCCAGCGCCGCAGGCCAAGGATCAACTGGGGCCCGAGCTACGAGCAGCCATCAACAATAAACATTGGACGCGACGATGCTCGAGAGAAACCAGTGAACCAGGTCCAGCATCAAACGGTTAATTAACGTTTCGAGGAGATTAATGGCGGCTCTCCAGGACTCGAACGTCGACTCGACACACCACTCGAAATCAAGAGGTGACGCAGGACAAAAGGGGGACAAAGGTGAGGGGGTGGATCGAAGAGGGGTGGCAGGACCAACGGCGCTGGAGGAGGAGGGAAGACCAGCGATGGTGATGGGAGCATAGAAGAGGGGGAGGTTGGATTACGCGAGTAGAGTGTGAAGTGGTCGATGGGGGGGGGGGGGGGATGGGGGCACCACCGTGCACTGCGCAAAGGGATGAAAACTCGAGTGCATCGAGCGATCGGTAATCAGGGAGGATGCCCCTCGACGCTTTGTCACGGGCCAACGTATGCATAGGCAGGCTCGTTGCCGAATATAACGGGCGGGCGGTATCCGTCGGAATATCGACGGAATGTGTCAATGCGCCCTGATGAACCGTGACGATACGCGCGGCCCGTTTTCACGGTTTTCACACACGGGATTCGATTCCAACGTTGAAATTAACCGGCGATGCAGCAGGGACACTGTCCTGGGCGGGGGAAAAAATTTTGTCGGGCGGGATGGTGGATTGATTTCGAGGGGAGGGGGATCGACGACGTTTCGTAGAGCTTGGATGCGGTGTCGTTTATTTTCAGGCTTATAAGGACCGTCGTTCAAGTGGCCCTCCAATTGAGGATCTCCGATTTCAATGGAATTTGACCCGTAGGTAGAATATTAGAATATATTTTGCCCGTACCTCGTGCGAGATAAACTGTCAAATTGTTAAATACAAACTTCACAATATATAAAATCGTTTATCGGTAGATCGAAATATTTGCAATCAAACTTCGAGGTATGAATCAGTTTCGTGCGCAGAAATAATGCGCACTCCACGCCACTCGTGTCAGGCGAACCTTGCGAATTTCTGAGGGTAACCAGTTAATTTGTTCCTCCGACGAATTCCTTGTAATTTACAGAGCGTTAAGCCTGACTAATTAACGAACAGAATCTCGGAATATCCGATCACGTTTGCACGCTCGAGGTCACTGTGTGCGTCCGAAATGCACGTTTCATAGACTCGAGAAGGAAAGCCACGACTTACGCGGATATCCCTCTGACTTACGGTTGCTGTTACCCTCTGCCCTTTGAACCACACTGCTATTCGCGTGGTTTAGCCCCTTTTCCTTCTTTGATTGTCCTTCCCAGGCTCCTGCAGACCAATTAATGAGGCATGCGTACAAGTACGTCACTTCAATCGTAAGATATCAAGTTTCCGTGAAGAGAATCGAATTGTTCAAACTCCTTTTCAATTTTAATATTTAATTTCCTAATAATTCATTCTTACAATAAAGTGCAAGAACTAGAGGAGTGTGTTACTTACAGGATGTTACGCTATCATTGTTACAAACAATTGGAAAGAATGGACTGAAAACATTTCCCGCGTACGTTAAATTATACTTTTTTAAGAAAGTTATTTAAAGGACAATATAATATAACGTTACACTAATGAAAATACGACACCCTTCTAAAAAAAGTCTATGACCTTGAAATTTCGGGAAATATGGCCTTCAGAAAAAAATTTCTCCATTACAATAATTGCCCCTCTGAAGCAAACATTTTTTTTCCTTAGAAATTTTTTCGTATGATTAAAAACAACGGGAATATTTTAGGTTTGAATGGTAATTATCCGATCAGAAATTTGCAAACACTTTCATACCCTCGCAAACTGCACCTGAAACTCTCCTAAACAATATCCATCGGAAGCTGTCCAACCCCAAAGACTCTAAGTACTATATGGGCCATAAAACCTCCATCATTTTGGCCTGAAAAATGAATATGTCACAGGACAATTGTAAAATCAACCTTTCCGCAAAATGGCAAATACTTGGCGCACTATTACTCGGCGAGTTTGCTATACGCGCATTCCACAGAGATCCAAAGGGGTGATTTAAATTCCTTATAAAGGCACAGGACGAGTCCTTCGAAAATACCGGTACGCCAAGATAATCTGGTACGGTGAAACGGCCCTGGCGCGCACCGCGATTCCTCAAACCCCCATTCAAAAAACGGAGGGATCGCTCGACAATGGCCGGGAGGTACGTCAGAGCCGCGGCGCACGTAAAAGAGAGGAGGCCCAGAAGGAGGGCGATGGGGGATCGAACGGCGGAAGACGGTGAATCGTATTTAAATTTCAAATGCCCCTTGAGAAACCACCGTGGCCGGATATAATCGGATATCCGGACGTTCCCGTGGAAAGCCTGGTATTACGTTCGGTGCACAGAGGGGGGATACCGATTTACTCGGGTAACCAGCTGGAAAGTAACTAGGAATAAACTGTATTCTCTTGGACCGTTTTACATCGGAACATCCCCTCCATCCCACGCAGGGTTCACCCCTTTACATCGAGCCCAACGACTCGAGAATCGATCGCTAGGAAATCCTCCCTTTTTCCCTTTATCTCGATGCAGTTCCCGTTGCCACCCCCGTCCACCTATCCCTGTTCTATGTTCTTACGACACGTTGAACGCTGAGGATGCAGCTGCATGATACGCTTCCCCAACATATCAATCTTGTCGAAGTGCATGGAAACGTCGTTATAGAAGATTGCAGAAGAATAATGTAGGGACGTATAGGGTTATGTGTATTTCTTAGTGGGATGTCGTTTGGACGGGGATTCTTGGGTAGACGTGCATGGCAGGGCAGGATATTTTGGTCAGAGTGGGATGGGTGAGTGATAGAGTAGGGAGAGTTGTTGCGAATATTTTGAGAGAATGAGTTCCATTATGGTGTTGAAATGGTTGAGAAGTGAGTGGGATTGTGTGTACATTTAGGGTGTCCCTTAAAATTGAAGGTGCGATGAAATGTGGGGATGCCCGCTAATTTTATTCCTTTTGGTGTGCTAAGTATGCAAAATTTCGGCACAATCGGATTATTCTGAACCCTGCCTCGAGAAGCTTAAATTTACGATATACTATAAACTTTTTTTTATTTCTTTTTATTTTTTGTCCATCTGTAGAAAATAATCGTTCACTCGAAATAGAGGTTCCTGGAATACATAAATATTTTACCAAGACGAAAATTTATTATTTATAATAGGTATGGTCACACTTCTATGAGCCTGTAGTTTAAGAAATACACCGATTTTCAAAATTTGTGTGAAATAAATAGTAGTGCAAGTTTCTTCTCCGTATATTATAGCGCATAAGATAGGATGTAAATTCATAGACTTCTAATAGAAGAAAGCAATATTTTGCTTTGACTTCTAATAAACACTTTTAAGTAAAGTTTCAAAATTATTAATTCAATAAATACAAGCAATATGAATTTACAGGAAACTTTTAGCACTTCTATCATTTCAGCCCAACCCTTCGAAATTCTTCCCGAATGTTGCAAATTTCAATTGAATCAACACTGTCGGGCTCGTCGCTCTTTCTAAATAATTACAACTAACCAAAAGCCCGATTAATTGTAAAGCGTAATAAATAAAAAAAAAGAAAATAAAAATATCTACTTACGTTGATGGAAGCAGACCAAAGGCAGATAAGAGTGACATTTTCGGGTGCAGGGTCGAATCGTCTACTTTTATGGGCTGATTGGCGTCAGTGAAGGGTAAGCAAGATAATTTTGATGAAAAAAAGTTTCTCCGCTGCCTGACCGAGCATGTTACACAAAACAATTAGAGTATATTAAATATTCGATTCTATACAACGAACAACATTATTTATAAGGCCCACCAGGAAGTTCTGTCCGCTTTTGACCTTTTGAATAATCCTGTAACGTACTTATAAATTAAAAAACAAAACGGCAGATACTTAGGTATTCGACTTCGTTACGTCTGCCACACGAAATTGAAAGTTTATTTGACCCTCTCTACAGACACGTGAGTGAACCCAATCAACGGATCTATAGAGAGGGAATAGTGTATTACGGAATCTAAACTATACTAAACTACTTAGTATATTCTTAATACACTCTCTAATATTATAATTGTATTTACGTACGTACAGGGTATATAAAAAGTAATGGCCACTGCTTTCAAGGTTGACACACCTACAACTCTGGATTGGTCAACATTTGTAAAAAAAAGCTTGCCGCAAAATTGTTTTTAACATCGGAAAGTAATGTTGAATTATTATTTATTTTAAGAAAAAAAAGTAGTTCATAAGTCGGCTTTGGAGAAAAGATATTTATTTTGCATATAGAAGGTACAGGGTAAAAATCACCAGATTTTTAAACTGGAAAGGTTTTTTCGTGACTACAACAAACTACCAGAAATAATATTGCGCTTCTTGTTTAAATGCATACATACTAGAATAATTCCCTAAAAACATCTACCATCTACCTTATTCTGGACGAGATTTAATTTTCACCCTTCTTATCTCGTCGTTAAAATCCGCTGCGTTTTTTGGTTTTACTTTTATTTATGTTTACTGTGCTTTTCTTCTTTGTATTTTATATTTTATACTTCGCGACGTGCAGCCTCGAGAGAAATGCAATAATTATTTACCCCATGTTTGCATATTTTCAATCCCTGAAAGGCGCAAGTGTCAGAAAGCAGACAGAACTGTTCGGTAGATTTGCTGGTACCCAAAACGCGAGAGACTTCAAAATATGAATTACCTCGTACGAGGAGATGATCCTCTAATTATTCTGGGCCTTGTACGAACTAAGCTCGCTGTTCTAATTTCTTAGAGCGATTTCGATTGCAGCGAGGCTTGATTGCCGCGAATCGGTTAGAAATCCTGTCTTAAATCCACTCCCTCGAAACAGAATTCGTTTTTGTATAACGTTCAACCCCTCAGCGGCTCAATACTCTCGCAGAAAAAACTCACGCATACCGAAATATTTATATTACATAAATATGAACTCATATGTAACGTGAATTCATATAAAAAATTCGTACATAACATGAACTCGTATTAAAAATTTATTGTTTATACGATACACAACACATTTCAGACATCCTATACCTCAAAAAGGTATTCATAATTATCATGGCCAAACTTTACCAGAGTAGACATACCAAGCAATAGTGAGATTCGTAGGAGGGTTGAAAATGGGGGGTGGAAGACAACAAAACCCATGGAACGTCTCTGGTAACCAGTCACACAATAGCAATCATTCCAAATCAATTACCAAACCGCGAATCCGTTCATCGCTATGTAGTGGAGGGGAGCAACAGCTCCCGCACCTTCTGTTTCCGCATGCGCGCCACAGACCTCACTACTGTCTGATACGCCCGCACGTTGGCAAGGTTTGACCACACAGTTTAAGAACACTTTGCGCTTATAATTAACGAAGAGAAGAAATGAGTGTCCACCACGAATGGAGATCGTCGCTGAGGGGTTAACGGTGGCTTATAAATGAGTCGGAAAGGGCGATCGGGAAGATGAACGACAGGCAGAGAGAAAGTACAGAGACGAGAGAAACACAGGAACAGAAATAGAGAGAGAAAAGAGAGCAGCAAGACAGGCGAAAGTAGAAAGGACGTTTAACTAACACAAAATGTCTGCAATGTAGGGGAGCTCGTACCTTTTGCCCGCTGTGCAGAGTATCTCTGTAAAGTAAAACAGAAAAGAGAAGAGTTAGAAAAAACGTACACATAAATACGATAGATATAAGGTGAGAAGCAGGTGGCAAGTGGCTTGTGGGGGGAAGGGGTGTGAAAGAACGGTGGATCGTTTTGCATGGACTATTGTCTACGAACATAATATTGGAAGCGGATGCAAGAGACAGATAGAGAGAAAAACAGAGAAAGAGACACATAGAAAGCGGATCAAAGAGGGGTGAAGAGAGAAAACAGTATGTAGAGGCGACCGTTGATGGGCATAAACGTTGCTCTGCTGCATCACCATCCCGTCCCCTTGAATAGCTTTTGAATTCAAGAGGTGGCTGTAAAGAAAGTACATTCGAGGAGGAAAAAGAAAAACCTAGAAAATGCAGATTTGGTGTCATTTGTTTTTATTTTCAATCGTATTATTTGCTCCTGTTGAAGCTAGTGCTTGGCCGTTCGATCCTCGCGGGCTGAACCGCTGATTGCGTGTGTTTGTCGCTTGGTGGCGCTTCCATGGCAAATGTGTGGACCGGGAGGATAGATCATTTAAGACTGGTATTAAGTTTATTGAGTTGTAAATACCTTTTAGGGTGTATGATTTATATGCTCCCTTCTCCTGTTACAGCGGTTTTTTTTATTTTGTTGTCGCGTATGTAAGTGCTAAGTAATATACAAGTAAAATAGAGGTTCAGAGGTCCGGGACATCTTTATTTCAATAAAAAAAAAAAAAAAAGAAACGTGAGGATCGAGACAACCTTCGGACTTCGTCGAAAGTTACGCAGAGTTACGTTTTGAAACACGAATTCTTCGACTTTCGCACTGTTTTCAAAGTACAACTGTCCTCTAAAGAATCGATTCACGTGAACATTTCAAGGTCGATTCTTCGGCACGTTTTATAACAACGGAAACGACGAAGACCTTGCATAATTTCCTTCGCGGGATTACGTATCACTGAGGAGGAATCATAATTAGTCAGCACACCGTCGCATTATCAACCCTTTGCGAACCAGCTGCCTGTTGCCTTACGATAACGCTTCCCCTCGCGAACCGACCACAAGGCGCTTAGGGGAGTTTCGACTTCGAGTGACAGTAACCGCTCCAAATACACGGATGGATGTGCCTACGGTGCAGAATTTTTTAATAATCGTCAAATTGGGGCCCAAAGTGTAGCATTATTCCAATCACGTTCATTTGCATGCTCTTAGGTGACAAGGCTACTGTCAGCCCTAGCAACAAAAAGGTTCAGAAATAATTTTAGTGAGCTAGTAGAGCCAATTTTTTAGCGAGCATTGCTATTATTGTTGCGTCATTATTACACTCACTGATATACTGAAGAGTATTAAAAAAAAAAGGCACAGAAAATATTATAAATGTTAAATGGCAAGGTTCAGATTAAATAGCTGCTTCTAGAATTTTAATTCTGCTTTCAAAATTAATTATTCTAGACGAGCATGGTTCACGTATCCAAAAAACTAAGGCAGCACTATTCATTTATTAGGTTGCGCTTTTGTTAGGTTTTTGCTCTGGTTTAGGGGATCAAGAAAATTGAAATTCTTTTCTCACAGATTTTCATCGTTTAAGTGTAAAAAGTATGCATGCAAATAAATTTTTCAATACGAACTATGTATTTCTGAAAAATGAAAGATTCAAATCGATTGGCTTACTTACAAAATTGAGATGCACAATGAAATTGAGCTAATTAGAATTCACCATGTCAGTGGAATTTAAATTGTTTTTCAATATAATTTGATATTAACAATCTTACCGAGCATAATGCCAAACCTTGATCCTGGCACCTTGTTTCACTTTTTCAAAAAAAATTTACAAAATATCCTCCTTTTACGCCAGTCTGAAACAGAACCTCCCATTCTCTTTAACACATCTACGCTTCTATTTTTCTGAAAATTGTTGCTCCTTTTCGCAGTGCATAGATCCTAAAAATATATTAAATAATTGAACTCCTGTGCATATAGTGCATATGCCACCAGCGTGCTCGCAGACGCGCACACGTTAGCACACCCAACGCGAACACGCATGTCCAAGCAGGAGTAAGCCTCGGCTAGGCCTAAGTTAGAGCAGGATGATGCAGCAGCTACAGGTAAATGTAATTAGGGATTGATCGAATGGTAAGCACGGGCCTGTCTAATTGCCCGAGCCGATAGCTCTCTTCCGGGCGCCGGATGCACGGCCAGCGTAGAAGCCCTTGACTCCGTAACTACGAGCAGTTGCGATTTCTGAATCACCTAGATAGAATGGGGGACGTCATTCCGCTATCTATGCACTGGGAACAGGCTCTTGCTCTTTTCCATCACACAATGCTGTATTGTACCTTGCACAGGCAGTATAATAACATTAATAATAATAATAATAATGTGGCTTTGTTGCACCATATAAATAGTACAATAAAGTATGAAAATGACAGCACACATCAATTTAGAAAAAACGGAGACTCTATTAAAGACAGAGGTAGTGGCGTGAAGGGCGAGATTCAGCGAAAGGGGATTGTGACGTCGTTAAATCTAACCCTGAATATAATAACTAACCTAAGACTGGGTCTGCGATTATTTGAATAATTTAATGCCTGAATAGTTTTTAAATGCTTGTATGTTACATATACCCCTGAAACATTGCAATATTCTTGTAGGCGGTAGATAAGTTTCCAAGTGTAACGATAACGGAGGATTTACAGGTTTGTAAGCACTTCTATAGGTAGGTACGGTTAGGTGTATTTTTTAACGCGGTGGGGTGTTGTGCTAGTTCAGCTGGGGTTTTATTAAACTAATTTTGGTCGGATTACTGTGGACCGCAGAAGGTTATAAGGGGATCTAACTGTATAATAACAGTATTATATTAATTATATACGTAGGAATCGGTGACGTAATTTTCCTACGTTTTGAAACCTCGGAAAAAGAAAGCCACTTTTACTACTGTGGCGCCGGGAATCGAACCCGAGCTGTCCGCGTGCTGATCAACAGCGTTTGCCACCACAGCTAACGCCGACTCTCCGAGGTCTCTTAGTCCGGGCTCCCTCTTATGGTTCCTGATCCCACATATATAACATTATTATATAATATTATTATTATATTTTTAATATCAGTGTTACATATTGTAAGAAATAAATCAAGAATTCTCTTCTTAATATTATTAAGAATAATTGGTATTATTAAATAAAAGAAATGTGCAGCATTAAGTAGTTGTATGGTGGGACAAGGTAACAAAGTCTCTAAAGGGTCGATAAAGATTGGCAGGCAAGATACTCGCTTCAAATACCGAGATTGAAGATAACAGATAGGTATATTGGTTGTCGAAAGGAACTGTCGATGATAACCAGGCGGAAATGGGACAAAGAAAAGTGGAACTGGTGGAAAGGGGGGTCAGAGAATGCGAGGTGTGAAATGAGTCCAATGGGTTGAATCGATTGTTGCTATTCCTGATAATTCGATTAAATGGTTACGAGCCACCTGTACACTTCCACGTCTGATCAAGCAGATAATTCCACTTGCAAACTGATTATTTAATGTACTGCTTGGAAAACGGGACAGCTGTCTCAAAACTTTAAATAATCCCATTACCGTTATTATGTTGTTACTGCTATGCAATATCGAGAGTTCGAAAAAGACCAAGATTCTGAACGCTATTTTCATGAAAAATTTTGAGTACTACGACCCATGCGTTTAGTACATTATTATACCTGTTTTGCGCTACCTATGCGCAAAATTGGAAGCAAATTGAACCACAAAATACGAAGGCTCCTATTATCTACTTGGAAGAGACTTAAAAAGAGACGAACAAATGACTGAAAGGCTCCCCCTTTTCCGTTAACGGATATGTCAAAAACAGAACCGTGCTTTTCCCCTATATTTACTTTAACAATTACGCCATATAAACGGATTTCCACTCTCGAGAAGAGAAAAACGCGTCCGATCCACGAATTAAAACGCGAACAGCTTTCGCCTCGAGACCGATGTTCGTTTCCCTCGAATCAGAAACAGACGATACGATTTATTAACCGTGTTCCAATTTAGGTGAAACGCTTCGAAGAAACAGCTGCTTAAACATCTCGCGAAGATCCGCGAGGCGCCGTTTAAACGAGGGATTATCATCGCGATATCAAGCACAGCTGGGAAGACTAAAGGCGGGTTCACACGTATCCGTTCCGTGCTGGTTCAGTGCCGGCAGTGTCAGGGGTAAAAAAATATCGTCTCCCCGCTTTGCAATGGAGCAGTTCACACTTGTCCGTGTCAGTTACTAACACTGAAGTAGAGCATTAACGAGGTGAGTATGCGCATCCGCCGTATTTGGTCCTCTGCAGAGAGAGAAGAGTATTGAGTATCCACCTTTTTCAGTATCGTCAGATTCGCTTTACAAACAGAATATGCGTTTTCAATATTGATACTTGGTAGCACGAGACATTATAGCAGTATTTTATTACATTTCAGTTTGTATTCTGTTTATTAAGTGAATTTAACAATACTCAAAAAGGCGGATACGCAATACTCTTTTCTCTCCAGAGGACCAAATATGGCGGGTACGCATAATCACCTCTTTAGTGGTTTAACTGAAGCAAAGAGACCATTGACACAGGCGGCAAACCGTGACAGAGCGGAAATGTCTGAACCCGCCTTAAGGGGAGAGCAACGCGAGAAGGATCCGTGGAACGTTCTGAAACGCCCGTGAAACGAGCGCAGAATTTTACGCGGGATTTCCTTCTCCCCCTCTCGGAATATTTCACATTTTGCACGGGCAACTCTTGGGCAAAAGCCAAGAACGAAACTTGTTTTGCATTTCGCTTTCGTTTAATTGAATCGGTTGCGTACGCTCTGTCCGGCAACGATTGGTGTTTCCGGTGAACGGCACGCGGCCGATGCGCGTTGATTGCACAGAATTTGTTTTCTCCCTTTCCTTTTTTTGCAGCCCCACCGCACAATAAACGCATCGTTGAAATGATTTCAATTTCGAGCGGGCGAAGGCAGCGCGGAACTGTTCGTTAGGATAAACGCTGCACTATTAATCCCCGCCTGGGGAATGCAATAAAAGAGGTCCTGTTGGACCCAACCGAAACTACTTACGGCACTTATTGCTTATGTATACAATTAATAACATTGGAAATGAAACGTAAAGATATTATCAAGGAAAACAGCAATTGTAAATATTCCTGTCAGTTGCACGCTCGAGGTATCAACGTCTCAGGGCATTGATACAGACGACGATACCAGCTGATACCGATACAGTCGAACACACATTCAGATTTGTATCGCGATACTGATACTTGCAGCATGTACAGATCTCAACGTGTATGGGGCCCTTTATGGTGTCTACACACGCTGAAACATGTTGCGATGGATGGTTATGAAACCTGAGAAACTTGGATCACATGTTTGTGATGCTGACGCTGAAACGCGGAAACCAGTCTACACACGTAGTAACATGTGTCGTGAAACCCCTCGCAACGTGTTTTAACGTGTGTAGACCTCTTTGGAGTAAAACATATTTTATTTAAAACATTCTTCCTCTCTAAAATCCATAGGCGCAATACCCCTCGAAGCATCAGTTTCCAGTGAGACACCCTATGTAATTGGGCCACAAGTGACTAAACACTTTTCTAACCCTTGAGAAGAAAACACATTGCCACGATCGCTCGCGGCGCCAGCCGACAAAAGGGAAACAAGAATCACGAGTTCCTACGAAAACCACTTAACTCGGTAGTTCAGGAACGAATCAATTCGTTGGCGTGTCGCGTTTGTTTGAGACAACCGACGTAGAGAGGGCGTTTCTCGGACATGAGCTCCGTTAATGGCCGAGGTTAGAAACTTTCCGTCTCGTCGTCGAATGCAAATGAGGCAGAGCACGAATGCGTGCCGGCAATCCATTCAATGGCGAATTGTCACCTAAGGTGGTTAATGGAAAAAAGAGCCCACTTCCAGAGACGATAATTGAATCCTGCTACTGGGTCACGTGGCTGAAAGCAACGACTCCTGCGGGCAGTCTCGGAAACTCCTCGAAATGCTTCGATAAATCATTACACGACTCTAACTACCGATCAGAGGTAAAATAGGAAACACAATGAAGCTAACCTATAAATTTTTAATCAACGGCGAACCCCAACTAAAGCCTTCGCAACACTACTCAGGTCGATGACCTTGACAACATATTAAAAAATTATCGAAATCGGGGTGGCCTTTAGTAAATATTTACCAAACATTTAGTATAACGTACCTAGAAGTGCAAGGCTCCAGAAATAAATCAAAGTGCATGCATCGACATCCGCAACCGAGCGAAATGGTTCAAAGGAGAACGTGGTTGGGGGAGGGAGCGGCAGGATATCGACTTCTAGATTGACGCAAAGAATGGCGGATAGGAACACGGGAAGGAAAGTACGAGATGTAACGGGTAGGAAGACGTCTCCTGACGAAAGGAGAGACAATGCGGTTGCAAGTCAGTACAGATATGTCAGACGCAGCCCGATAAGAGTAGCTGCTCGGAATTTCCAATCTCGTATCAGGTTTGCCACACACACGCATCGATTTTGTATCGTGAAAGGTCGTGGTAAGTCAGATACCAGCTGTGTCAACGATGCAATGAGCTTGTATAGAATGAAGTGGAGTGGAGGAAACACCGAAAAGCATACCCTTGTTTGATCTTTGTGGCTGGGAAGGAATAGGTACGATACACTTTCCAATCAGCCAGAATCTCATTAAATGATTATGATCAGTACTATAATGCTTCCTGTTTGCTTCGTTTTGTTTTGCAATCTTTTGATTTTGGTTTTGATAGATTAACATGGATGTAATAATTTTTTAAAGGAAACGCAACAAGTCATCTAAACCTGGTAAGTGATTGGGTAATTGTCCCATTGATTAATTAATGTCTTCGTTTGGGTTCAATTTTTCATGAATTGTTACAAGGGTTGCACGGGATGTCAGTTGAACGGTTATTTATGCTTTTTCATAGCAAGACCAATTTCAACGTTGGTGATTCGTCAAAAAATCATACACGACGGAAGTATCGTTACGCAGCGAACATTTTTACCGCAAACCATTACCCCACGAAATAATAAACGAAGTCCATGTTAGTTTAAACTTTTTTCACCAGGTCGGAACGGTCACGTTCCGGTTTCAATATAGTCGTTTCATTTCACAGGGCCGGTGGTAACACGGTGAATCAGAAAAAAACATATAGAGAAAGAAAACTGCGTTTCGATCCCCCATTTCACATCCGCAGGATTAACACAGACGCGGGGGAAAAAGTTGAGTAATCCGTGGAAAACTGCAGGCAATTAAACTCTATTTTGCAACAGAACACGCATTCGTTATTTTAGTAGACTATTACATTCTGCCTCGTACTATTCGCGTGGAGGAATCGGGACAATAGGGGCTTGATGGACTAATTAATATCGTTTCAATTGTAAGTAAAAACAGCAAAGCTGAGCCTCGCCTTTACACTGCACACATTCACAGGTCCTCCGACTTAGCACCTTTACCCCAGCGACGTTTTGTGACAATTACTGGGTAGTTTCTCTGGCCGCCGCGAGAGGCGTCGTTGTCAGATAGGCATGTACTTGTGCGTTAATGAGATTTTGGTGGTATTACGCGCAAAAGTCAGCCTCGTATATTTTTCTCCTTTGACACCAATCTACCGACCGCCAGAAGAACTAGGGGGAAATAATCACACATCCCCCAGGGTAGGTTGATCGGAACACCTGTCTATTATACCGTGCCCGACACATTCGATTACCTGCGCATCCCTAGTTTCCATGCATGAAATTAAGCTTGTACCACGCCACTTCAGTTTCGGTTTGGATCCAGTTCTAATTCTTCCTATAGTTCAGCTCAATCTCCAGTACTGTACGAAATGAACATTCTAATTGCCTAATTAATAAACAAAGAGCATCTTCGCAATGACTCTTCTACAGTATAATATCTTGCAAAGATACAGTAATTAACCTGGGACCAATTCAAACGGTGTATCAGGCAATATTCCTGAGGCTACAAGTCGCCAACCGTGGTGTTGGCTACTGCAAGCTCTACAGGTCTACACTCATAAAGCCACATTGCTATAACAAACCCCAGGACCTTACGAGTCCGAAAATTATGCTAAATACATCAGCAGCCTCTTAACCTTTGACTGGACACGTGAGGTTTAACAGACCCCAGCCAGCTTTAAACATTCATAACATTGTTATTTGAATCGCGCAAATGTTGTATTTCGGTATAGCTGAGTTTATGTGTGCGCTTTAGCTTTTTAAGATCATTCCAATTTGTGTTAATGAGAAAATACTCTTTTATGTTCTGTTTTGTTTTTAAAATTTAAAAATAAAAATAATATATTGTGTTTTATTATTAATTTAAGAAACATAATTTTGTACGTACCAATCATAACGGACGTTCAAAATAATAATAATAAGAATGTAGACGAAACCCCACGTGACCGTCCATGTGATTCCAAAGGTTAACTCGCTCACAAGGCACTTGGAGGCGCCACTGATGCTTTTACATCGGAATACCTCTGCTAGGTGCAATAACTTTTATACGTATAATACTCATTCCTCGTACCACTTATTCACAAATCAAAAGCAAAGAAATTTAATCGCTCTGCTACGAATATCACGGAATAATTTTCTAAAAAAAAAAAAGGAACAATAGAAATCAGCAGTATCCATCGAATCGAGCTTCAGTGGCACGATGTCACTAAATAGCTTCGAAACTACAGACGATATTAAAGTTCGATATTAACTTTTTTTCGGACAGAAACCTGGACGGTGTTTTTTGCTCATCCCGTTCCCTAAGTTTCGGCCGTATATCGGCTATATTTTCGCTCATTAAAAAGTTCTGTCGAGGGTGGGGGCCTGCGCTACGGTTAGAGCCAGCCCCTTTTTGTTCCCGTCTTGTAGGGGCAACGGCGTCCAGACGGGATTTTCATTATTAAAAAGTATTACAGCCGGCCCAGAGATGAAAGGAGCCGAACGAGAGAGTAAATGGAGGATTATCCCCTGCTAGGTGGCGGAGTTAATTTCAGAAACTTGCCAGGATTAATTGTGGAATAACGAAGACTCCTCTAACGTACTGTGTGCCGCGACGTGGATCCTTAAAACGGTTCGTGACAACCTAGATCTACAATTTCAGTGGATGGGTATTGCGCAGAAGTTATCACTAAAGGCAGATCCCGAGGAAGACTTTATTTCGCTGGCGAAGTGACCGTAAAGTATTATAGAATTAACTACACAAACAGAATTTTACTCTATTACTCGGAACTGGTTGATAACACAGGTTGATAGATGTACAGATTTTAAGGAGCTTCTAGGGGTTTAAGAACATGCGTGTGATGATTTAAGAAGTCTAAGATGGTGCGATGTTTAGAAGTGGAATACGATCGTCCAGAGAGATTTGGCAGCAGTGAGGTTTGGGAGAGGAGTTAAGAAAGAGGGTGGGGCATAAAGTAGCAGCGACCCAATAGAAATTGAACGACACCAGTTTAATTGCAAAACTCAGATGGGAACAGCTTCAACAACCTTCATCCCTGAAGTCCTGTATCCTTCCAACCCTCAAAAGATACAGTACAACAATTTGTTATGACTGATTCCTATTTCCAGAACCACTTTCAACCAGCATTCTAGCTGCATGTCAAATACATCTCGCTAATTGCAGTTTCAATTACTTCCATTTACAAACTGATATTGGCAACGTATAAAGAATTCAAAGACGCTCCTCGAAGCTTCGCGAACATCGCGCCTAACGAAGTTCCCCTAGAAAGGTTGGAAAATTCAATGGAGATCGAC
The DNA here is from genome assembly GCA_029448645.1 of Andrena camellia. Taxonomy (NCBI): domain Eukaryota; kingdom Metazoa; phylum Arthropoda; class Insecta; order Hymenoptera; family Andrenidae; genus Andrena; species Andrena camellia. The sequence goes on along the minus strand of CM055681.1, from coordinate 483,757 downwards.
GAAACGCACCTTCGTCATACGCTTCACGGACGTCATTAGCATACAAACTCGATGACACTGTGGCTCGCCACAGTGACATCGGTGCGGTATGCCGTTTGATCTTCGGGCGCAAATATTTACGGACCCATTAGGACTCGGATTGTCTCTTGGCGCGACGCTTTCCCATCTATGATCATCGAATTAGGGCGTGCCCGCATGGGAATCCGTCGCGCAAACAAAACCGCCTGTGGTCGATACGCTGGTTCATGATTTGATCAGTCAAAATCGTCAAATAACAATTATCGATCTGGATGTAGCGACTCGTGCGTGCAGGTGGCAGGTGTGCTGACCACGAGCTAGAAAATTAGGTCAATTAATAATCTCGAGCGAATCCAAGTTGGGATGCATATTCCAAGGAGCATCGCAATGACAGTTGCTTGTGTTCCTGTTTAAGAACTGAATATTACAGTATAGTGACCCTACACTGGGAGGGGAAGAGACAAGAAGAGGATTAGGAATTAAAGAAATATTACATAGAAGGACAGAGGCAGAGGAATGGGTGAGGGGACTGGAAAAGTGATAAGAGAGAGGGGAAGTAGTATTCATTGATACAGTAAATATTCATCTTTGCCGTTGGAAAGCTTTGATGGATGACTTCTGGACATTGCAGGATCCGTTCCCGAGATTTCCACGCGTCCCTCGCACGTCAAATTAATATTTCATGAATAGTTGAGACGGTTTAAAACAGAATCTGCTGTACGTAGTGCGCAAAACTAACTTCGTTAACTAGGAGATTGAATGCCTGAAATAACAGTTGATAGGATGCGTACTAGAATCTGTATGTTTCAATGTGTTTAATCGACTCGGCTGCTGTGTCACGAATTATATTCCAAATTATGCGAACAAAAACGAGGAATATTCAAAATTACGCCAGACCTCATATTCTGTCCGACTGTTCATTGCGTTGCATATACTATCCTTTTCAAAAGGTACTTACTAGTTCGTTTTATTAGCCCCACACGTTGACTGCGGTAATAATTAAAAAGCAGTAAAAGAAACAATTTAAAAAATAAACGCAGGACGCCATGGCACCAAGCAATTGCTAGGAAACAAAAGCTACATCCCTCCTCAGGTTTCAGAAATATCAGACCGCAACATCCTCAATGTTCAACATCCACCCTGTATATCACACGGTGGCAGAGGGATTAATCGAGAAGCTACGATGGAAAGAGTCGTGACGTCCTTCTCAATCAAAAGATAAGAGATAAGAGCGTATTTTCGTTTCGAAGTTCGGGGACACCGTGTTAATTCGCGACGAGCGGTGGCTGATATTCTCCTGTCAGATACCGGAGAAAAATCGAGGGACAAGCACGTTTCACGCGGACAACGGATTGCCCGCCGCGCTGCTGACCCCCTACCGGTCCTAATTAACCCCCGTATAACGGAGCGTGAGCGGTGCATGTAGGTTAGGGGGATGGGCGACAGCGGAGACGACTAGCTTTGATATTTAATCGCGTTTAACGCAAGCGTCGAGCTGGCCAGGTTGGTTTTAATTCTGTTTGTCTCGCGAAAGGGGGTATTTCCCAGGCCAGGGCTCCCCGCAGGAATCGCGTAAAGGATTACAGGATTACGGCATTACCACATGAATGCTCGTACACGACCGTTCTCTTCGAATTACTCCTTTTTATCCCATCCTACTAGCTCGTCTTTTTTCTTTCCACTCTTTCGTTCGGTTGATTTCCGCCTAATCGCTGCCCCCTACCCTCTTACCTGGGCGCTTTTCGCGTTGCTCTCGTTGGGAATTATGCCCCCTTATACGCGAACAGCAGTATTTAACAGTAACCAGATTCTCAAGTATATCTATATATGTTCGAAAAATGAAGAAAGTTAGTCGCTGAACGTTTTGTCGTACTTAGTCGCTGAAATTTTGTTCGGATAATACTACGAAGGTATAATTCGTATCGAATAATACAAAAACATCGTGAGTACACAACATAGTGCATGCTCATCGGTATCGCGTACTTATTGCATCGTATAGTGGGCAGCAGCAAAGCTTTAGAAACATCGCAATGGCAGCGAAAGAGCATTACTAAATTGCTGTTAAATATTTTATGCTGGCGACCGTAATGCTTGAGAATGCGGGACGCCAGCAGCTGGAAACGTAAACGGAATCGATATTTCGAACCCTACTAATTTTTCCTTACCTCGTGCACCAACACTCGCGTATTATTTATTAACAAACCCAAAGCTTCGTCGCTGAGAATAACAATTGGGACTTGAAGCTCCAGTCTTAGAGATTTAAAGAAGGAACATAAATGGATTCGTATATCTACAGTTTAATTTTGAATATAAACAACAGGTCAATCAGATTCCATAGCCAATTTATATTTATAAAAATCTAGTAGTAATGTTTATTAACCGGAGTGGGGGAATTCTTGATATAATATAATATAAAAAATACAATTTTATTTCCAATATTAATAAGCGGGTAGGAACCCCTAAAAAATTATGGATCGTAATAAAATTTTAACCAGGCCTCTTTTTCACCATAGAGAATAAAATGTTAGCCTGTTCATTAGGTTTGAAAAAAACAAATAGTGGCTGTAGCGGAACAGTTTGGTGGGTGTAGTATCGGCAACCCTAAGTGGCCACTTACTTTTAATCTGACTATAAAAGAGGCAGAGGCCCATTCCTAATCTCCTGGATCTCAATTACAATCTACTAAAACTAATTTGAGAAAATACATGAAAATCATAAAGCTTGAATTGAACGAAGACGTTACATCCCCTTCGCAAGCCCATTCTCCGTCGTTGTCATCCTCTTAATAATGGCGGACAGGACTTGAATAAACTCAGAAACCGTATTACAAAAGCCAACGACGCGAAGTAATAAAAATTAAAAATACCTTTACCGAAGATGTTTTCCCGCATTAAGAAACTCTTGGGCCGTGATTAAGCAAACCAAGTTATAAAACCGCGACTCCTAACGAGGGAAACTCGTTGTTTTTCCGGATGGGCCAGAGCTGAAAGCCAAGGAGGGCGGAGCGCAACATTCCTCCGTAATTCGGTTGCTCCTTATCGTATTTCGTCGCAGCTTGCTCGAGGAGTTCCCTTTGTCCTGGTATTTTTCATTCCCGGCGAATTGTTATAAAACAGCGTTATCGTTTCCGTGGACGTTAAAACGCGAGAAATACGAGAAACGCGGCCGAACCGCGTGCCAGGGCGGAGGATAAAAGGCGAACGTGATAAAGGGAGCAAGATTCGACGGGGGAAAGGGACTGGCGTTTAATAATAATCCTACTCGATGCGCTTTTTCCGCGGACAAGCAACAAACACGAAATTGAAAAACGTCAGGGAGCGAAGAAACGATTCTGTGCAAATAAAATGCTGCGTAAGTTCTGAAATTTCATGCCCAGGAAATGAAATTCCAAAGAATGTACATTTTTAATTACGACCGCCCGTGCCAAAACCGTCATAAGGGCTGATTGCTCAACGCAAAATTGAGATTAGTTTGTCGAACGCTGTGGTCAAATTTTTTTTAGAGAAACTCGTTTAATATACGAATGGTAAGAAATTGAAATAAAACAGACATTTAAATTTTCTTTCGATATAAGAAATTCGATTTGAAACAGGATGTTTTTATGATAGAAGCATTTCAGTATTTGATTTGTTCGTTAGAAAGGAGACAAATTTACTATTAAAATACCAAATCCAAACTTCAGAATTTAAAATACCAAATCCAAAATTCAGAATGTAAAATACAAAGCTTTCAAATTTAAAATTCAAAATCCGAAATGCAAATTCACTTGTAACTAATAACACCAGTAAAGGAAAAAAGTATGTACAAAGCTGAATAAGCAAATCAGTATCGATCAACCTCCTCAAATTGCAATATTTTCCAACACCATTCGGCAGCACCAAAAATAGAAAAGAAGCCGTATAATTTCAAGCCTGGTTTCCCTTCGATTCAAACCTAAATTTTGCACCGAATCTGTTGACAATTTCGAGAGTTATGCGTAAGAGGTTTACCAGAAAAACATAAAACTTTATGGGTGGCGCAGGCACAGTTCGAAACCAGGATTTCCACGGAGTAAAAACTTTTTTCACGCAGAGCGTCAGGATACACCCAGGTTTAAAAAACGTAGCCTATTTTTTTCTAACGAACGAACCAACAACTTCCAATCGTGGGAACGATTAGTACTCGTTATTTCTCTTTTAATCCGAATTCCAGTGGTCCACAGTTCGGATTTGTGGCGGCGTTCCGAGCGATATTTACTGGGGTCTGTGGTATACGAACGTGGCTTAAGTGGAATTTCAAACAACCCCCTTCTTCTTCAGCTTTGTGGATTACGGTTGATCTTCAAACAACTTGTCGTATCAGCGATAGCATTATAGATATGCGGACAAGTGCGCTAGCTAAATTATTAATATCGTCTACCAAAAAATTGTAAATTGAATTTCAATTGAAATGCCAACATACAACAGTTAAAAAAAAAAATAGGTGTCATGGTTTAGAGCGAATAGTTGCATTTGTACACTTAAACTGGACCTAGAACTATATGAATTAGATACCAGAAAAGTATTCTGCTGTGTTAACGGGGAAGTCAGGGGGGAAGGAAAATAATGAAGAGTATTTTTCAACACTGGTAATTATGCAATGCTGTTTAGCGAAAAATATTTGGGTGGCCTGAAAATCTGTAATAACCCGCGATTAAGTTTACCATGGCACTGAAGGTTTGCAGAAGCGTAATTGGAATGCTGCAACTTTAAAATGATTGATCGCTTGCAGATATGCACGATAATATAAAAACTCACAATTTCTTTGAGGGGTCTGTTTTCACCCCCAAGACCCTTTCATTGCCGAAACAAAAAATGGCTACGTTATTAGCACCACTTGAACTGCATTTCGGCAAAGATTTAAATTCCCTTACATCCCTTATGAGTTTACCCCATTGGTCGCACTCAAAGACGATTAAATTTCTCAGCACAGTGGCGCGAATTTAAAAAAAAAATAACAGTTGAAAGACAGCTTCCTAGAACCCCACCACAAGATACAGTCGTAGAAAGTTTTAATGGCGCAACGCGAGCAACAGTTCAACATGAAATATGCAAAAGCGTAAGACTATATCGGCCGGGCAAAGCGGCACATAATCGGCGGGCCGTGCATTGTTCCGAAACACAATGCGGACGTATACAAAATGCGATCCTGATAAAAGTCGTAACGGAGCGAGAACGTCGCCGATGCGGCCTCATGAATTTTTCGGCGCGATTTACGTGACAAAGCGGGCGAAGGAGGAGTACCAAAAAATAAATAACGTTCTGCGCGCGATGAAGTTATCATCGCGGTGACCTGGCTCCGTCAAGAAACTCAAAATTTATGCGCGACACGGTTGGTCCAACGAATCGTCCTCCAGATTTAACTCTGCAGAGGGCGTTCAGCGAAATTGACGTGGGAGGTTGCGGTATGCAGGACGATACTGATTTGCTATTTTTTGAAATGTAGCACAAAAGAATTATTTCAACGAATGAAGAGTGGCAACATTTCGGATTACGTTTTTTGATGATAAAATCCTAGCTTTTTTAACATTGGTTTTCGATTTTTGGAGGGAATAATGAGGGGAATCGAGTAATTTTCAAGCCCCTTCAAATACCCTTGTATCAACGAAAATGTTATTTTGAATTCCTGTACAATTGGCTCTATGAACTTTATAGGAGCTAAAAATCTCGATCATGAAAACAGTGAAGTTTTTAAAGGTATACGTTGCAATATGAGCACACGATAAACATGGTATACATTAAAATACATTATCGCTGGCATAAATAAAACGCGAATATACCGAAACGGAAAAAGGTAGATGAAACGGGAATAATCGGAGTCAAAGCTAAGCGATGCGTGTAATCGGGTTTGCCGAAACATTTCGCAAAATTGAATAAAAACTTGGCGTTTTAAAAGCAACTTTTAGCTGAATTTAAAACCATTTCCCCGTAAACGCATATTTCTCTACATATTTATCTTATTGTATATGAATCGACAGGCTCTTTAGCGAAATTTTAAGCTACAATAATTTACCCAAAAATGAATTTGTTTAATTAATACTTTCTCTGTCTTTAGGCAGAGCAAAGAGGAACGTTTGATGACAAAAACTGTTGCTAAACTGTCAAATTTCACAAAATTAAAATGAATAAAACAGAGCTATCTTTTTTTTTCTTCAAAATTCCAAACTTGATACTCGAAACCTCGGAAACAAGACTGAAATTAATTTAATCATTCCTGACGTCGTACATGATTAATTTGACAAAACGCCGAAAAAGCTCATAGAGATGAAGGAATACTCCGCATCGAATTGTAATATGTAGAAGCCTTCGAAATGAGAATCATCAAAGGAGTGAAGGGACAGTAGCTACCGGGGAGAATGGCTTCGTAACGCACGTATTTTACACCTAGCCAAATGATCTGACTGTGATGGGCACAGCAGGCATTCTACATCAACTACGTGTCTGGGGAAAGCGGGGCAGGACGGGAAAGAAGAACGCCTCCTAATTTGTAATGTAAATATCCACCCCTTTCCTTGACTGTCTAACAAGTGAATTAAAAAGAACGCGCCACCCGTTGTTCTTCTCCTCCCTCCTTTTTCCTTTAAATGCAATGTAACCGTGCTTGGAAGTATATTTATCCTGGCCAACGTTAGCCGCGGAAAGTCTGAACAAGAAATGCTCCTGTTGGTATGGATAAAGACAATGGGAAAGGAATTTTGCAGGCAAATTCCTTGCAGGTGTTTGTGCATTAAAGTCACCTACTACCTATCCTCTCTGCAGCGCTGGCAGCTGTGTCAATCACCAGGCCTATACATTGGGAATATTGTATCTTACTAACAGTGAGGTACCAAATATCAAAATACCAAGAACTACAACAAGCTTCCAATATAAGAATTCGTGTTTCCACTCACACGTAACTCGGATTGCCATGAACAACACTCTGCACCCTAGTATACACCTCAATAATTGCTCCCACACCGTGTTTCGTTAAGCAAAATACCGAATGACCGAGTCGCCACTGGGGCCTTCATCGAGGCAAGGTCCTCCTTGCGACGACGGGCCTCTCCAACCCACCTCGTAACAACGTTATTACAGAGGCAAAGGGAACGGCCTAACCGATCCACCGTGCTCCGTAGGAAAAACGAAAAAAAAGATACGCGTGAGTGTGTCTGTGTGCACGCGTGACACGGTGCAGAGAGGAAATTAGCATTTTAATCGTTTATCCGGAGAGTGACGAGGCGGGTTGTTCGACGGTCCAGTAGCTTGCTCCGTTCATTGGCCATCTCCTAAACGCGCGCGAGCGGTGAATGTCTTCGAGGCGCGATGACAAAGTCGATATTTAGCCCCCGCCGCCCTCCCGCTCCCCTAGTTACCGTCGTCTCGAGCAATGCCGGAGACGGTCTAACGAGGCCGCCCTCGTTTGCATACTCATTCGTTCCCCCTCCTTGTTTTTTAATTCAGCCGCCCCGGAGGGGGCGTGCAGCGTGTAATTACCTTGTTTTACACCGCGTTACCCGTTGGTCAGATGAGTTAGAAACTCTTTTCTCCTCTATCCACCTCCCGCAGCCCCTCCGCTCCCTCCCGCCCCCCGACGCTTTTTCACTCGCTCTCTGTCTAACTGAGAAGTTCGACGAAGTTAATACACCGGAAGCGTCAAAGGAGGGGCCCGTGAAATTCCGGGATAAGCCCCCCGATCCGCGGGTAATTTGAAAAGTTTTTCATTCGGCCGGACTCTTGGATATATACCAGCCACTGGTGAGCGTCCCGCCTCGCTCGAATCTAATTTCCTTGGCGACGACCGGTCACTGAATTTCGAAGAAATAATTCTGCCTGGTCCCGCGTGTCCATGGGCGATCAATGGCGTTCCCGAGTGAAGAGTGTTTTTAGGAACACCCCAGAATATGTATCTAATCACGGTCTTCCCCTATGGTTTAAGAGCCTTCAACTTATTTCTGTACCGCCCCGCGAATACGGAGGAACACCCTTAGCGTAAATTGCCAGCGGTCATGAATGAAAGGACTTACGATACCGAGGATAGCGTGATATCGATACCATCGCAGCCCCTACGTGTTCCTCGGTGAATGCGCAACTATTCATTCCCAGTCCGTTAATCCCAGCCGTGTTTCTGATTAAGGTCACAGTTAGGTTGTTGCGCATGAAATGCTCTTTGGTTCATTCGCCTACGCTTTTACAAATGAAAATTATCAGTAAATATCACTAGTTGCATGTTTTAGTTTGAGTTTCGAGAGTTGACCACCTGGGGCGAAACGGCTTATTTGCGATGCTGGCAGTATTGCATTCTATTTTTATGGCGCAGCTTTGTTTGTCTCTGTTACCTCGAATAATGATGGTTCTGCAGTATTAATTGTCGAAAATACGAGATTTGTATTATAATCGAGATCTGGGTGACCCCATTTCATAGCGGTTTCGATAATCCAAACCACAATACGATAAAATGATTTTAGTGAATAGCTTAGTTTAAAGCTAGAAGTGTGTAGGTACTTCGTGCAAATGACGATTACAATTGATTTGAAGGATTAGTCACACTTCACTGTGGATTGACAGTTTTTAGAATAAAAAAAAAATGGAACGATTGATATGGAGATACCCCCATGTCCGAGATAGGTATATGAAAATACATTTTCTGTACCAGTGATCATAGTAATGGTGACCGTGGTCCCTCCAAATAGTTCCTAATACTCTTTTTTCACCTTCTTTACATTTTGCTAAAAGTCTCACCATTTTCAAACTTTTGTTAATTACTTTGTGCTCTAGTAATAATAAAAATTCTATTGTATCCGTCTACCACTTACCCCGTATTTTCTTGATGAACCACCTAACAGATTTCACTAGTATACAATAGAGCGTTCGGACAACGAAGGCATAGATAATGGAGATTCTACTGTACCTCAAAGCTAATTGATGCAGCCAACAGAGGCATCTAGATGTATACACTGAGGTTAGTGCGTTGTACCTCCGACTCACGATAAATTAATATCGTAGTGCAATGGTAGAAAGGATGTATTGTAACGAAGATGCTTGGTAAGATCTCTTGTCCACATCAGTTTTAAGAAAGCAGCGCATTTCACCGTCAATGACAAGTAAATAAAATTGGTGGCCTTAAATGGATAAATCTGGGTTGGATAAAATTTCTGTTCATACTGAAAGAATCTTGTATTGACTAGCGTCAATATTTTTTAGAAAGCATCGAAAATATTGTTTGAGAATTTCTGAATGACTTCCGCTAAAGTCGTGCACAGGATGCAAAACCCTCGATGTAAAAAACACGCCGACGCCGCTCAGCGTGTTAACATGTTAACTAGGTCATTTCTCGATCGGACCATAATCATTATAGGCGAATTAATTCATTTCGTCCACACTAAATGCGACAATAACCCGAGACAAAACGAGAGTTAACTCATGTTCTCCAGTTAACAGATTAAGGGCATAATAAGAGAAAAATTCAATACGAAAATTCCGCTTGATGCACCTGTGCTCAAATATACAAGTACTGTGTCACGTTTGACTCTCGGCCCTACGCGCGATTGTGGCGCCATCTGCCGTCTCCGAATTGGAAAACATCAGCCACCGTATTTTCTGTTACAAATTCTGTGACACATTTGCTGTCGCGTTACTACCCATGCACCACCAGACAAACCTGATTCGACTATACCAAGTCGCCTGAGTCTAATAACATAATAACACCGTCAACCCCACCAGCAATGGAATAATCAGGAAATGCTCGAATTCGTAGGTTATCGCGATGGATGGTAAAAGGAGGGGGCTACGCTCTCGCAAATCGGCTCGATGCACCTGATCTGGAGCGTCTTCTTGGTCCGATTTTGATTTCCTTCGGCTGATTTCTCATCAGGCTGACTAATGGGAAAGCACCGTTGAATTTGCCCCCTGCCCCGTCGTCTGCGTCTGCCACGAAGCCATCCCGTGACTCTTCTTTGCTTTCTTTGCTTCGTCGACGCGAGATCTCTTGATTCGTCGTTGATGGATATTAATGAGATTGAATTCCGCGTGGTGGAGCCACCATGATGGAATCAGTTGCACGTGGTGTAGTTTATCGAATTTTGGAAAAGTTGGAAGAATTGGAGAATTAGTAAACGATGGAGAGTTGATTACATTTTTGGGCGATGAATGGACTGTGAATTTTCATGGTACTCAAAATGAATTTGGTTTTTAGAGGAATTCAAAGGGATATCTGGTAGAAATTTTGTCTGTGCGTTTTTCAGGCAGTGTTTGACTTGTTTTTGTCTGTCATACTGAAATAAGAATCGTTTTGTGTATTAATATGAATAAAAAGGTATCTTGCGAATTTTATTTAAGTTATTTTGGATGCATCTGTTCTTAATATTAAATAAAAGCTTTCAATATTTAAACTTCTCGGAATTATTCATTTATATTCCACTTTGAAAATTAATCGTGTAGTTTTTATCGATAAAATATATATTCATCGTTACCAATGTTAAAAATAAAAAATTCCCCCTATAAATTATTAATTTTCAAATTAACGAATTAGGTTTTGTAAGGTTGCGATTTCAGCGGCCCGTTTGGATTATTGGGTTTTCAATTTTGGCCGACTGCAAAAAAAATTTGGTCATCACTGCTATAGACGCTAAAAAGGAAACGTACGAGGAAACGTACGTTTAAGACGCATACACGGCAGTGGTAAGCCAAAAAGAGAAAACCGGCGGGGAAAAAGGAAGTACACAGAAATAAATTGCGGGATCAACCCCATTGCCAAGAAATTCGCCCTTGGATCCTCGGTTTGACTGCCTTCCAAAAAAAATATAAGAAAAATTCAATACCCGCCAGCTCGTATTTCGTGCAAACATGACCCGCCACCCCTAGCGGCCCACTGAATTCACCGCCACCAACCCCCTCCCCCAAAGTTGAGCCACTCTCGGGACCAAAGAATCAGACGGTGGCATGTGCGGGCCGACCGATCGGCAGATTCATTATTTGCGGACGATTTGTCATTTGCGCGTCGCCTTCGAGTGGCCCTTTGTGTGCCTTTAGGATCGAGATATCGAAGCCAGCGTCGACTCGAGGATTCCCTTTCACCTCTTCCTGGGGTAAAAACGTTTTCTCAAGGCGAAGGGAACGATTTTCGGGGATGCATCCTTGAAGCCAAAGTGGATATAAACGTAACACGAGAGCTCTAAATGTTATTTTTAAAGAATTTTATTTTTAAATCAGTCTTTTTTACAGAAATTTAAAAAAGACGATTTTGGGGATGTGAAATGTTCGAGTAGAAAGAAAGGACGTAATCATTTTGGAGTATTTTGGGGTTCTTTTAAAACAGATATTCTGAGGTTTCAAGTGTTTTTTCAACTCTCAGCCAGTTACTCGTGCAAGAAGAGTCGCTTGCTCTTTTCAACAAAACAAGTGGTGAAGATGGCCTGTATGTATAAACAGTGGGAACCGAGCCAGCATACAACGAGGGATCCCTGCATATCCCGAGCGCTCACAAAGTCAAATACCAACTAATTCAACGGCTCTTGGAAGGAAGAGTGAAACCGTGGCGACGAATCACGCGATGCATGAAATCTTGATGGCCGACTGCGGGAAAGCGAATGAAGAGGAAAACCGACAATTGGGGATGGGGGTTAATGGAGACAGTCGGCTAGACAGAACCCGTTACATCGCGGCACCGACTATGGATACGCGTCATGGGACATCCTCTGTCAGTTTTAATTAGCACCCAGCAGCGTCGATGTCAGGAAACCATCAAACATGGGCCAGCGGCACGTACAGGCCGTTAATAAAATTCCACAACCATCGGCCATTTGCTCAGACGTAAAATGGCGCTGCAGCCGTCGGCCAGGACCTTCAGGTACATTATTCACGTTCGATCTCAGTCTACTCGAGAGCCAACGTTCCGATGCTGAATGCACCTTCTGCTGGCATTATTTAGGCTTTATGTGTGGTGGAACGTTGCTTCGGCTCAACTGGCATTGTTGTTATAAATGATTCACGGCGATACACAAGGGCTACTGTACGCGTTCTTAGGGACTCGAAATGAAACTGGAATGCTGTGGTTAGTAGTTGTTAGTAGACTTGGACTGTAATAACAAGGTCACTTAATTGGTTAAAATCTTGTATGCAATTAGGCTATGTCACGTATAACACTGAACAATTCGTAAGGAAAACATGTTCAATGTTTTGTCTTCTTTAAATCCTGTGTGTACATTTACAGTAGCGGACAAAACTGTTACCATTTTTTCGATTTATTTTTTTTTATAGCATCAACTTGGAACAGTTAATGTTAAACTTATTTTAATGTTACCATTTTTCCAAATAAACGGTTCATGTACAGATGTGTTTAACCCTCGTTAATACGATCCCTTTTTCGACTTACAAATTTTTTTGTTCTTTTCCAACTATTGGATCACTTTCAATGCTAGAATTAAACATGCCTCATCTTTGACTCTGAAATGCATCGAGTTCCTTACATGCTACACATATTCTACATATTATCAAAGTATCCGATGGGGGAGTTACTTGAATGAATTTTAAATATTTCCACAAGAAATACTCGAGTGGATTCAGGCCCCGGAAACGAACTGACCAGACAGTAGGACCTACAGCACCTAACCACTTACCAGGAATCCCTTTACGTAAACAGTATCTGGTTTCTCTGGAAGAAGTAAGGTGGAACCCCATCTAGCGGGAACCAGATACATTAACCATCTTTGTCTTCAACTTTGAATAGACTGTACTGCAATGCCTGTATTTAGCTTATAGGTTATTTGAATACTATAAAAGGGGATCGACAAACTTGGTTTTGTGTCATTACAGAGAGAAACTAGTTCACTAAACTGTTTTGCGAGTATTTTTTCATATACAATACTGCGGTCAATACAATATTTTTTCAATAAAAGTGATGAATAATTTTCTCATGCTATCAAGCACCGATCTCCAGATCTCGTGCAAGAAGCAAACACGAATTCTCCAGCATTTTTTCTTGGACATATTTCACGACGTTAATGGAAATCCTAATTTTGAGGCGTTTCATAACACGTACCCCTGCGTTGTAGGGGAAAAATCAAGCGCCACGCGCGGTAAGTTTATTAATAAATATAATATGGATTCCCTTGAAGCAGGTGCTCTGGCAAATGCAGCTGGAGTCTGAATATGCAATACTGGCTTTAACGCAGGTGCGGAAAGGCAATATGCCTCACTGTTATCTTACCCGTATTTGAATTTGGAACGGTACTGCATAAACACAAACTAAGTATTCCCCTTCTTAACCATTTTCACGTGAAACGAAGACTATTATGGTTATCCGTATGTAAATCCGCCTTTTTCTTGCAACGGTATAAAATTAATAATGCTCAGTTTTTTTATTTTGTTTGTGATAACATCATACACCAAAATAAAAAATCACGTATTTCTTATTTTTCTGTCCTCTAAAACATATTGGTCAGTATAGTACACACAACTACTCAAACTTCTTCCACCCAAATGCCATTCAGTACAACATCCTTCTTCCTCAAGCTTGAATTCGCAAGCACTACCTCCACTTCAATAATTTCTCGCAGGGAAATGTGAGAAATAAAATGCCATCGTTAAATTTCTTCCGTCACATCACTATCGGTCAGCTGACAGCCTCTAACCTCCTATTGACTACTTCCTTACCCACCCCCACCGCTCAGCTCCTCCCATAAACTTCACTATTGCTTGGTACACCTGCACAAAAGCGTTCCCATAAAGTATTCCAAACTGCAACTCGTACAGATGGTCCCTATAACGTCCCAATCAGCGCTGCCCCAAGTCAAATCCGCTGCACAGTTCAGCGCGTGCTTCCCTGCTGGCCCTGTATTCGTATAAACGCCGGGCGCACATTGATGGCCCGCATACAGAGGGATTTCGACTTGATTCCATCACGCGTAGACAGACACGCTTACAAGCATCAAGAACGACGGGGCGAAATTATAATCGTGCGATTCGCGTGGCCGCGTGTATACACGAATTTCCGAGCCGATCACCGCAATGACTGGAGCCCCGCGAAAGCGTGGCTACGCGGATGAATGTGCCTCTAGCCCCTGTTCATTTTCAGATTTCCATCGGTCCATTGTTGAAACGTAGACCGACTCGACGCGTATCGATTTTTGTCAGAGGGAGGAGAGGAGAGGGGGGGGGGGGGCGAATTGTTGCGCGGCCGTAAAAGCTTTCTGCCGTTCGTATCAGGGCTTCGTAATCGAGTCATTTCGATGATTCCTGTCCCCGGCACAAAGTTACGGACAGCATCTGCGACGCGTATCGCAAATCGCCGCGACAAATGCGAAATTGGAAAATTGTTGGGTAACTATCCGAGCACCGTTCGCCCCGTTTTAAAACGATTCGATTGCTGGTGGCCCGCCCCGGTGGAGTGACGTTATTTGTTTTCGAGCGACAATGAAATCTGGGGTACGATCACTTCTGTGGAGAACCTTTTTTCAATTCGGCCACGTGGCTTTTAAGTATCGCGAGTGTCCTCGGGGTAGATGGCGATTTGCACGCTTTTCTCTCCGCGGGTTTTTCTTTTAAATTTTCGGATAGAATTTCTGGAACTTATTATTATTTTGTGGAGCTTCGCGAGCTTCAGCTCGGTGTTTTCAAGATAAACGGCGGACATATTGATCAAGCTGTGATGTTCGGCTATTATTATTTTTTTATTGTTATTATTATTATTATTATTATTATTATCAGTGGCGGATTGGGTCTAAAAATATATGGGGGCCCACCTACAACTATAAGGCTATCATTTAATTTTTATGAGAAATAAATAAATTTTTCAAAAAATACATACTAAGCGGCAAAAAAGTATTATTGAAATTTTTGTGAAATAAATATATATTTTTAAATAGTAATATATAATAATACTATTATATACATAAATATATATTTATTATATTCTTAAATATAAACTATACTCGAAAAATGATTTTATTAAAATTTTCTTATTAAAATAGTAATACAATGTAATTCAGCATCACCTTATCATATAAATCCTCCAAGAATATACACATGGTTTAAAATAAATACTTGTAAATCCAGCATTTACACATCATTAGTAATTGTTACACGGTTGGTTGATAATTGTTCTGTTACCTTGGCTTGGCCATTGCTCTTCAAGGTGGGTGCTCGTGTAATATAACAGCCGCGTCTTGACACTAATCGATCATGGCACTTTGCCACGGTAGGCCGCGAAAAGATACTGCTATAAATTTCTGAGCATCGACAACGAGTAATAATTCAACTGGGGCGTGCAGACTGAGGCGTACGGGACTGTTTTGATCGCTCATACGGCTACAATTCGTACACGCTACGAGCTTGAAGATCGTTAATATATCGTCTGCACAGCCTGAACGCAGACTTGATGAGTAAGTGGCTTAGCGAATGAATTTTCGCTTGAGAAAATGAAGAAATCACTGACAGGGAATTACTGGAGTCCAGTAACATAGAGTGAAGATGTTCTGCTTGTTTACTTGAAAAATAATGCACGTATTAAGTTACAAAATTATCAAAATTAATTTCTAATCAACAAGACTGTAGGAGAAGAGACTAAAGGCCTTTACAGGTGTATGATATATGTAGAGTATAATATTCTTTCATGATTTCTTACAAAATCGGTAGTACGTATAATTAATTTTTAACTTCGAACCAAAAAACAATTTCTTCAAATAAATTATAAGAAAATTATTTATACCTTTTTCTGGTAGATATCATACTCTAAATATCATCCAATTCTGCAGAATGCTCAATCATTATTGCTGAACCATGCAGGTCAAGATGAACATGGCACATTAATTTGTTATCGAATGTAAGGATTAAAAAATGTATTAGAAATTTTTCCCATTCTGTGCGGCAGGTTACATCAGACATGGCTATCAATTTTAACGATGAATGTATTAAAGCAAGGTATGCTCCACTTTTGCAACCCCTTGTTGCGCTTGCCACTGCTTTCGTTTTAACGCAGAAAACGATTCGCCTCACGAAATGTTTTTGCAAAGTTATTTGAGCGTGACGATTTGAATCTTTTATACCGTACACGCGAACGCCAGATCAAACTTCGCGCATGGTTAGGGTGATTGTATAGAACTTCGCGTGAAACGTGTACAGCCCGCATGCACTGGCAGCCCATATCGTTTCGTTATCGATGCGTGTTTCCTAACTTGTGCGTAAGCTCGCTTCAGAACAGCCCTTATCGAGTTTTTACGAAACTATATCCCCGTGACCACTCAGGAAATTTAGTACCGCCACATCTTTTTATATTAATGTCATCTAAATTTTTAAGGGGGAAGCACAAACTTTTTATTAAGCTGGGAAAATTTAGGTCGACAGCTCTAGATACTTCTACATTACATTACTAAACTTAGAAACAGTAAGAAAGAGGTTACTGAAATTTGTTGGTTATATTGCCTCTTACAGTTTTTCAGAAAATGGTAAACACCCCATTATTTGCCCAGGCACGTTTCTTTGTCTCGGTCAAACTGGCGGAGCGATATTTCGGATCAAGCTGGACACTTGATTTTTGATTACACGAGCGTGGCCAGATAGAAAGGGCCACGGTGACAATAGCGTGGAAGGGGGAGAGAGAGAAAGAGAGGACGTTTCCATGGCATGAATGCTTGGTAATTGCTACTAGAGGGACGTCGTGCTTCATGCCAGAGAATCCCTGCATCTCTTCATCCACTGTTTCTCTCTGTCCCCCATGTTCCCGTATTCCTGGCATGCTCTTTCTCTTCCTCCCTCTCCCTCTCTCTCTCTCTCTCTCTCTCTCTCTTTCTCCCTTTCTCATCGACAAAATTGGCCCCGAAGCTCCGGATGGGTGCATTACCAATGCATCGCTGCGCATCCGTCGATTGAACTTTTTGATGCAACCTCGAACCAGTCAACGCCCCCCCCCCCCCGTCGTTCAGCATTTATATCGACGAATACGATGCCAGTGTCCCATCGTACAGTGACTCGTGTCAATCGAGTTGCATTGATCTACACCCCCTTTCTACTTTTTCTATTTTTTTTTCACCCGATGGCCATCGCAATTTTTCGACCGAGGAGGGTGCGACCACCCGCCGTTTCTTTTATTCCTCGTCGTAGCAGGGGAACAGCCGCGGCGAGAAAACGAATCGTTTCGAGGTGACGAAATAAAAAGCGGGGTTGGGAAAAAGCGTGGCCATATCGATCGTTATAAGCGCTAGTTCCCCGCGAAATGGACAACGACAATGCACCTGAAACGATCGGAAAGGGAACCGACCGAAACGGAGCAGCACCATACCGAACGATTTTCGCGCGTGCGCGTTGTTATGCTTCCATCTGCACGGAATTTGCGACGAATACGGAACGAGATAGCAGGCGTTGTCGAGCTCGAACAATGGTTCTGAACAGGTTTTGTCTGAATGAATAAGTCGAGTCTTTCGAGCTATTCAGAAATTGTGATACTATTTGAAAATTCGAACCAATAATAAGAATCATTACTTAATAGGAATGGATATTTAAGGTTTATATTCAGCATATGTATATCTCGGGTGGGCCGGCAAACAAGTACCAAATTTTGGTCAAAAGGAGTTAAGTACAAGTGTATACAATTAAATAAACCCACATTTTTTTCGAAATTGAGTTTGTAGTAATAATGTATTCCAATAGGCTCTACGAATCATATAAAATTGGAAAAAAATCCGTTTCTCTTGGTGAAATTGGTGTTATGACTAACTTAGAGAATAATTAAATAAACCCGGCTTTGTGCGGTTTTGAGTAATTATTTAAATGTTCAAGGGCCCAGGGGCTGCTTTTCCCCTTATCCAATGCGGTTCAAACTTTACACAGATTATTTTTCTATTGCTTGCAACTATACTAGGAGGTGCCGCGAAAAAAATTGAACCTAGCCCACCCGCTTACCTACCCAGCCACCCTAACCTACGAATGCGGAGCGAGCTGAGTACAGACACACGCGAAGGCAGGTGGCAATTTGAACCCCCCACCCGCCGTATGCGTTAATCGTGACACGCTCAGCCCTACTCAACGTATCCACATTCAGGACTAGACTGGGCGCAATATACAACACTGGGGACCTTTCATCGCGCAAACAAAATCTTCCGAAGTCTGAAAGTTGGTAGACGCAACGCGGACGAATTATTGAGTGGCGTCTGCAATAGCCAGATGCAACGCACCGCCAACAATCCGCGACAATGGCCCCCGTTATCATATCCGAAGACACGGAATCGCGTCACCACGAAATCGGATCGCGTGGATCTGGCCATTTCCGAGAATCGTCTCTTTGAGCCAGTTGTTTGCGGCACGATCGATGTCACGGCCATTGAAACGCAATATCGGGCAGGAAGATAGGCGGTTCGCCTACCGCCTGCATTCAGCCTCCGCATTTACCTTCGCGCGACCAATGAAGTTAGACGCGACGTGTTTTCAAAACACTCGTTTCTTAATTAACAAAAAGTCAAAAACTTTTGTTATTTCATTTAATATTAGTTCATTAACCCTGCTTCATTTAAGAAATGTCATATGCTACTTTTGTTGATAATTTAAAAAATTAAATACTATACTTACCTCAATGTAACTGCAATCAATTCAAGTGGCGGAATACTGTGTCTCATAGCAGTGTTTTGACATTCCACGTTTCTACTAATTGTGAGACTATATAATTCGTCAAACGATTTCACATTCATACGAAAATAGTTAAAGAATTTTGTCTCGTCCTGTCTTAAATCACTGAACATAGTCCTGAATGCTAGTACTAGTGAAACGTGCACTATTGAAATTCAAAAATAGTCAGCTATTGTACCTGAATTAACTCCTGTCCCTCGAGTCAACTTGAGCCAACTTTTACGACAGCTACAAGCAACAGATTAGTTATAGTTAAGCTTACAAGTTCTCAGCATTCTTGGAATTTCCATTATTCATTGCTAAGTCTATACATTCATGTTTAAGTAGAGTAATAGCACATATCAGGGAGTCCCATCACTCCATCTCCCAGTTATCATTTTCTTAACATGACTTGGTAAATAAATAAATACTTTTAAATGTTCTATCTACTGCTAAATACTTGTTGCTTTACCACATGCAGTCTATGTGGTCAATGCCATGTGGAACACAACTGGATATTTACGTAATATAATACATCTTAATTCTGAATATGTATTACGCTAGCAGCACCTGTAGCACGCGAGCTCAACCTCATCTGTCTGCCCCCATCTTTCATTCTACCGCATTGCACGACTCCTCTTACATAATACACCCCCGTTTTCAATCTTCTAGCCCAGGATATTTGCTCACTCCTCGCTCGTTCTTCCTTTAACCGGATGACTAGAACATATTTGTTGAATCATTCCTTTCCAGATTAAGGTAATTTCAACGTAATCATCTGCCGAGTCACTTCAAGATCAGCAAAGCAGTCAAGAGGTATTTTAATAACTGCAAAGATAAGTCATCTAGTGACCTGGCTGAGCGTTTAGTACCCTGTGTGAAACATATAATCACCTGGCTGAGTTTACTAATTGTGTAAGGCGTTTAGTGGCCATCTGAAACGTCTAGGAACCATCTTCAACAGCTAGTTACCTAGTTGAGATGTCTAGTATCCTGACTGAGACATCTAGTAAGCTAGCCAAGACGTTTAATGACAGCTTTCATGACACCTGATCACCTGGCAGAGTTTGCTAATTATCTAAAGCGTTTAGTGGCCATCTGAAACGTCTAGTACCCATCTTAAACACTTAATTCCCTAGCTGAGACGTCTAGTGCCCTAACTGACACATCTAGTAAAATGGTTAAGTAAGACGTTCAATGGCCTACTCAAAGCCTAAATCCTCCAAACAACCACGAACAATCTCAAACGTCTACTAGCCACCTGGAACATTAAGTGACAACCTGAAACGTCTAGTTGCCATCTGAGGCACCTAGTAACCCAGCTGAGACGTTCAGCTTGCTGAACACGATGCACCAGCGTCGTTAAACGCTGGCCTATGTTACAGACGTTGGAACGATGTCACCTAATTGTCCTATTATCGTTCCTCGCGGCGAGGATTTGAGTCGCCGTGTGTCGGGACGAAATCTATTGGAAGTACAGCGACGCACGTAACTATCAGCGGTTCAAAGCGTCGTATTAAGTAGGGAGCACGCGGCCCACCAATAAATCTCTCCCTGGCGCGAATCCACGGGCAACGCTGGCTGGACATACTCGCCTTATTGCATATCTCGCGGACCGATGAAGTGGCGAAATCTAATTCCGTCCTATGATCACCTCCGATGCCAGCAAATATAGAGACCACCCCTGGATGGAGTTATGGATGGCTGGCTACGGGAATAATTATGAAACGAACGTGGAAATGGTGGAGGGTACTGAGTGCCAAAACATCTTGTTTCTGGTTTGTGTTCGTCTTTATTGAACTATTCTCATTGTAAGTAGAATGAAATATAAAAAATGTAATTTGACAAAATACCAGCACTGTAAATACAAAAAAGCCACTACAAATGTCGACTTAACTCTGGTAGAGGTGACAGATAGGTGTAAAATCTGAAGTTCTTCAGTTAATTCATTCTTGCGATATCATCGAAGCCATTTTAAAGAACACGGTTCTATAAGACGTTTAAAACTATGCGTACACTTTGAACACAGATAAAAATATATGCATCCCACTTGCCTTTAATCTGCTATTCTTGTATTGGTTTCTCTGTCTATTTCACTTCGGCGTTTTTATCGAGCATGACTTAATATGCACTACTCTACATATTACGATGCTTTTGTGAACACCTAAACTTCGTGCACTTCAAACCTTGCGCCTCAGAACTTTAAATTTCCATAACTTCATCATCTTATCGAATTCTCGGATAAAATTTTAGGAACACATATTCGAAATGTGAAGTTTCACAAAACTGTGCTGAAAATGTCAATTTTTTTTTATCCCCATATTAAGGTCACGCGGTTCGATTTTAATCATTATTGTTGCATTAATGATTCTAAAATCGTATCCTCGTGTGAAAGAACTATACAGCGTACTTTCATTTAACAGAATAAAACCAAAAAATACCCTTTTTACTTTGTGTCAATTTGTTTTGCCACTGAGCATTTTGCTTGCAGTGGCCGGCAAAGCAACCTGACACAATGTAAAAAGGGTACCTTTTTGGTCCTGAACGTGTTGATTCCTGCTTTA
The DNA here is from genome assembly GCA_029448645.1 of Andrena camellia. NCBI lineage: Eukaryota > Metazoa > Arthropoda > Insecta > Hymenoptera > Andrenidae > Andrena > Andrena camellia. Next base: position 462,588 of record CM055681.1, on the reverse strand, counting down.
AAACACGGAACCGTTCGAATAGTTGCGAGAGCAATACTGTATATGTACTCGTGGTGCCATCGAGGCAGCGGTGAGAAATTTTATCTACCAACGATACGTACGCGCGCGTTATCAGTATGCGCTGCTCTAACGTGACCGTGGGTTGATAAAGCACACCTGTTCGGTGTGAAACGGAGCAGTTACCACGTGCGTCGAAATACCGACCGGAAAGTTGACCCCGCGTAAAACGCGACGGTCCCTGAATATTTGAACTTCCCGTCCATCACTCGAGATAGACTTGGAATATTTCGTAAAGGTGCGTTTGTTGGTGGACAAATTCACCAACAGCACACTACGCACTAGCAATCGATTGTAACGTTATTATGCGTCGATGGTGTGTCAGATCCCGAAAATAGCGAACGAGAAATGTCCGTTTAGCACGCTTTTGAAAAAAGCCACGTGGGTTTATGTTGTTGTCTATTGCAAACATGAAGGAAAGGTTTTAGGGAGGTGCAACGTGTGATAAGGTAGGGTTGCCAACCCTAGTGTACTATATACTATTAGAAAACAATGTAGTACGTAAAAATACTATATGTCCGATACATCCATAAAATTTTACAATTTTTACTTGTTTTTATATTTTATGGCAACATCGAAACTTTAATTTGCGAATTTAAAGTGTAACCTTCTGGCCGCGACTTAGAAAAAGAGTTTGTTAAAAATTATATAAAATAATTCCATACTTTCTCACTATTTCAAATTTTACAGAGAGGATTTTTTCAATAATGAATATGAAGTGACGGAAAGAGAGAAACAGAGCCAGCCTCTCATAAAAAATGAGCTCCTCATATATGACAATTTGGACTTTCAGTGCAATCAAACCTTTGATATATTTATTAAAGACAATAAATTAATTTATAATGCAAAATGCACCAAAAATAAGGTGTTTTAATGTACTTTTATTTCCTACCACTTTCCACTAATAATAGTACTATATATTCCTGAAAAAAAGTTGGCAACCCTACCCTGCATCGCCAGCCAAGGATTGAGACACCTCCTCGATGCACTGTGCCCTTAAAAGGCAGCCCTTCTTAAGTGTTTCCAAAGTACCTAGTCTGCTTGTTGGGCGTGTGGGAATGTACCATAAGAATTATCTGGAAAATTAAATCATTTCAAACCAGTCCATTTGCTTCTATAATTTTTTTTTCACCGTGGCAAATGGTTGCGACGAAATTCTTCCACCCAGCGTCATGTGACGCCCTGCATGTAGCAGGTACGTATTCATGGTGCAAATTTTACATACCTATACTACTCACCGAAATGAACAAAAAGTAGAACAGTGTTAGTAAATGCAGTTTGCATATGCAGCTCGAAAACTAATCATTTCCAAAACAAGATTTCTATTGTATCATCTACGATTGTACATGAGGCGACAGTTTGTTAGCATTACTTCTCACTTTTTTTAATTTTTTACTAGCTTTACTACTCGGCTTCGCCCGAAATTTAGATTCTGATTTTATAAAAAAAAAATCATTTCTTTGTGTGAAAATAGTCACATTAATCTGGATTAGGTAGGCACAATGAGCTGGGACACATTTCGTGACCCTAGAGTTTAACTTTCGAAAGTTTTTAGGCGACAGTCAAACACACTAACACGTTCCGCTTTATATATTAAGATTATTGCTACGTGCCTGTCATACATACTAACACCTTTTTGATTATTTCGATGAGTACCATGTGTATGCAACACTTAAACCAGACTTAAACCATGAGAAAAAGTATTCTGAAAAAAAAATTAAATATAATAAACTCTAAAATGGAATGATCCCAAAAAATCAATGTAGTTAGTAGTATGTTCCCAACATGCAATCACAGTACACCCTGCAGACAAGATTGGTAGAGTAGAATTAGTGATCACAAAGTATTTCTAAATAGAATAATGACGAAACGAAAAAGAAGTTTAGGCAGTTACCTATAGATCCCCAACCCATAATATCAATTTTTGCAAACGTGCTGACACCCTTTTTACCACGAAGAGCGATAAACTGGTGTAAGATGATATGCACTTGCATACCAAGAAATATGTGAAAATTAAATACTTCATAATCATAATAGAAAGCAGATACTCAAGAAAGGGTATTCGCATTAGGTTTGTATTTACAAACCTCATTTTATAATTCTGAATTACTAACGGAATTTGTAATTATTTACATTTAAAATAGTTAACGATGTAACATCCTAGAACATACTCGTGGATATTAAGTAATTAAACAATTCTAGCACAAAAAGTGCGATTAATAATCATGTTCGAAGTGCACGTGAAAATATCCACTGTTTATTCACTCAATTTTGGTTAACTGTAATTTGCCTAATTGAATAGCCTTTTTTTTATTAATCTCTTAACACTATTAGTAGCACACCTTCCAATGAACCATTTGTTTTCGGTAGACGTGATTGTAACCACATACGCATGCACGTAAGTGTACTCATGAAAAAAGTAAGGTCAACTTTTTCCTCTATCGGAAACAAATATCCGACCCACTCCAATTGCACGGCGCATTCTGTAGATACGATATGAACAGTTGTAAGTTTAAATACATCGATAATATTATTGATATATCGACAATGACAAGAGTAGAAATATGTACAAATCGATGTGATAAACTGCTAAAGGCCCGCTCTATTAATATTTGTCGATATTTATATACACTCTAGTGATATTTATCATTACCTAGTGATGGTTATTAATACCTAATGATTATCAATCGACGTTTATTGCAACTTAACGGCATTTAACGTTACCCATCGATACATGCTAGTAAAATTTATTATCCAACGATATTTAACAATATGTACCGATATACAGTATTGTCTCGATCTAAGGACGGGGTTTCTGACTTTGTCCAAAGTGAGCACTATTCCCCCTTACTTCTGTTCTTGTCGCAGCGAATGAGAGAGACTGCGTATGAGCGAGGGAGACTGAGTGCCTAACCTAATCTAGACGCAGTCTGTCTCACTCTACGCGATAAGGCAGTAAAGGGAGGCGGATAAGACTCCCTGTCTCGAAAGAAGGTGACGGTTCTGGACCGACTCTCTCAAATCTGTAGAGAACTTCTACACCTCGTCTGTGCTAATACCCAACGATACTTATCGACATCTACTGATAACATCCTCGTTAGCGGCGCCACCACTCAAAACACCATGTATATATGTACAAGCGAGGAAAGAAGTAGCGAGCTACAGATCGCGATGATTAACAAAATGCGGGGAGAGAAGAGAGTGAGAGGGTCGCGCAGCACGCGACGTAAACGCCGGCTAGAAGAGAGGCGCAGAGTCACGTGGCCAGCCAGTGCGCAGAAGCAGAAAAGCCGCGAGCCGCAAGTGACGTCGGCTGCGCACGTGTACGTAAGTACATACGTGTGCGAGGGGTAAACGAAAGCGTAGAAAAGGGTATACAACCGGGTAGACAGAGGGAAAAAGAAAAACAGAGTTTGAAAGAGCGCCTGCTCGAACCAGCCGCGTGAATACCTCTCGCTCCATCCCCCCTGAATGGTGATCCCACCCTCTTTCTCTTTTTCTCTCTCGCTCCTCTACACCCGTCGCGAGCAACATCGTTTACCTCTCTCTTTATGACGCACAGATCGATCCTTTCTCTCTTTCTCTCTCACTCTCTATTTTCCTCTCCTTATCTGCTCAGCTACACACCCTTTCCTTTCCATTTCTTCGTCAAGTGTACACACCACACCACACCACGCATACAACCAACACATGCACCCGCGCGCGCGCACACACCCGTCACGCTCGTCGATAATTCCCCCATGTGCAAGCAAGAAACTCACCCGTTCATCCTGATGGTAGATCTCCACGTTGACGGTTCTCCCCCGGGCCGAACGTGTTAGGTTAAGTAAACTCCCGCGTCTGACGTTTACGCACACCGTAACGAGCGGTTGTTATTATCCGTCGGCGATCTCAGCGACGACACGAGGACGCACCGAAAACAACAGGTTGCATGTGACGGCGGCGCAAATATGGCGGCGAAAAAATGACGGTTACACCCGGCGGCGCCGAAAACAACGGCTGCTCTCCCGTACACGCGCTACAACTCCCCTCTCTCTCGCTCTACGCGCGTCTCTTCCCTCTTCGTTACACGCACAGGCCGTGTATCTTTATCGCGTAAGCTTTTCCCTTACGCGCCTCTGTCGCAGTGTCTGCTGTTCTCCTCTCTTACTACCTCTAGCTCGCTCCCTCTCACTCCCGACTCCCTGGTCCAAGCTGGTTCCCCCCTGTTACACGGCCGCCCTTCCTTCTCACTGTCTCTCTGTCGCAGTAACGCACCGAATTCGCTGTCGCCGCACCCGACGCTGCTGCACTAGCCGCCGTCACCGCCTCGATCGACGTAAACGTTCGAAACGATGCGGATTACGGACTCCCATGCGGGCACACACGCGGTCACGCTCGGACGTGGCGTACGCGGAACGGAGAACTCACCAGATATACGTCTGTCAGGAACAGTTGGGAAGAAAGAGGGGACGTCAGAGAACACGAATCATACACACGACTCACACACGCCGAATCGTCGTCACGAGCGACAGAAGTCACGCGCTGCCACTTTTGGCCCGTGGAATTTCGCGAGATAGATGTGCTCGCTTGCTGCAGCCAGTTACGCACACTGCCGCCATCTGGCGCAATCGAGTTTTAGGACAGTTCCTGACCATCAACTGATCAACTTTTCTGAGATATGTGTGCATCTATAAGCGAACTTTTAAGTATTGAGAATGGATTAGAATAAAATATAATATCGTATTGTATTTGACAGATAACTTTATTTGTGGGTATAATTTTATGAATATGTATCGTGGGTACAATATTATTTGTGTGAAATGTAAGGGAGAATTGGAGCATGAAGTGTTTCTAAATGAAACGAATATAAATTTGTATTATCTTCTTCAATATGTATTGCTTGATATTGCTCGTGAAAATTTGCCTTTCTGATGCGATGTTACCAACCACAGCAAAGCTAACAAACGAGGTATAGGATAGACCTATCACCTTATGGATGTTCGTGTCGCAACGCAAACTGTGTTACCGACCCATAATTTGAGGTCTGAATGTAGTGAACTCAGCAATTACTCTGAAATGTGTTGAGATGCTGAAAAGTGTGTTCAGAGTGAGAGGTTGATATAGAAGGCAGGCTTTTGCTACGCTATGCTTTGGCTCAGCTTGCCAACGACTCACGCGGATTTCTTTCCGAAAATCCATTTCGGGGATCAGGACACTATGGCGCTCAAGAATGGTATTTCTTCAAAGCCCGTGCAAGCTATAAATTGCAAGATGACATTGGGTATTAGTACTTTGCGTGTAGTAGAACCCTTTCACGCATCGTATGCCGAAGAGTATTAAAAATTCACGCTGCTACTGACATTCCGGCAAGTTTCTAATGGTGGAGATATACACCCACAAGCCTCCGACCGGAGCTGATAGGAAATATGCCGGTGACAATTTCAAAGGCAGTTGGGTCTTTGGCGATAGTTCTAATCTGTAATTATTCAACAAGCTAGCCAAACAAGCTTTTATCTGGAGTAGGGCCATTCTCATTCCAACGCACATCCTTGGTCCCTCCCCGAAAGGAAGGAAGGTCATTTTTTGAACGTCCTGCTTCCTGTCTTCGCTGAATCGATCTGGATCGAAAACTTCCGGATCAGGCCAGTGCTCGGGGTCATGATGTAAAGCCCACACGGAGATAGCGATCTCCGTGCCAGGTTTCACGCGACAACGCAGCCCATCCGATCCCTCCAGCTCAAACTCCGCGGTGCAGCGTTTGCTTAGGGTGCCAAAAGCGGTGAAACATCTTTGCGACTCGTTCATCACTTGATCCATGTACTTCATTTCTTTTAACCCTTCAAACGTTAATTGGCCGCCGTGCTTGGCAATCGTGGACTGCACTTCCGTCCTCAATTTTTCCTGGACGTCTTTGTGCGCTGCCAATTGATAGCCAATGAAGCTGAGAGTGATGCTGGATGTCTCGAACCCATCGGCGTAGAGAGACGCCATGTGAGCAGTGAGAATATCTTTGCTCAGTTTCTCTCCATTTGCCTTTTCAAGGTCTATCATTAGCTGAAGCAAGTCGTTCCTCGGCGTGTTGTCCTTTTTTCTCACCTCGAGACTCTCGTCGACTAAATGTCTGAAGAACTTGTCCAGACGCTTCGGGAAAAGATTGATTCTCAGTATGTGATTGATCGTGGGCATGAAAAATACAACAGATTGGAATATCGCGTTTATGGCATTTGGCTTGAAAATCTCGTCGCCGATTTTGTCAAAAGCCATTGGATGCGATTCATCGTCGAAGCAGTGTCCTTCGATGCCGAAACCAGCATTCGCCACAACTTCGCCCGTAAATTTTGAGAACAGATATTTCAGCTCGACCTCGTACTTGTCACTCGGCTTCAGCCGCCTGTCCAAGAAATCTTGAAATTTCTTGCACACTCCACTGACAGCCACGAAAAGGATTTTCAGTCTCATGCTGGAAAACGCCCAAGTCATTCGCTTTCTTCCCGACACCCAAGCATCGCCGTTACAGAAAAACGGATTCGTGGCGAGTAGAGGGTCCACTTCTGGTATAATCGCCGCCGAATTGTCGTGAAAGCTTGAAAAGTTGGTCTGCATCACGGTCTTCACCAACTGTGGTTCACGAACTAATAGTACTGGATTTGTGAATTTGTAAAATCCAACCATGCTACGGTTCTTGAAATCTTCATACAGCTTGCTAGTCAGGTCTAAATAACTTGACCTCACAGTCAGTAAGGGTAACGCATGACCCAGCAATGGTATTATTCCTTTAGCGGTCGGGATTCCTCGCCTCTTCCAATATGTGTACGTCTTCAGGAAATATAATATCAGTAAACTTAAAACACCCACGACTAAAGTCAGACACGTACACGCCATTGTTCTGATTTGTTGCGAAGAGCAATACAGCACGCGACGTTGATCAGTACAATTCTGATCGCCAACTGCCTTGCTAAACTTGAATATACGACGCATCGCATGGATGTACACATGTTACATGAAGTAGGTATTACTGATACGTGAATGTGTTAACACAGATGCAAAGGCGTAGTTGCTCGAAGTAGAATATTACGCCTTCACTTTGGAAAAACAAGGTCGCGCGTGCGAGATACTTCCATTAATTATTAATAGGTATCTCGCAGATGTGTTCCTGCTACCTATGTTATGGCATTATTATTTTCATCGTATTATCGTAATATACTATTGACGATTTGAACAATCAAATAACAGCAACCGCTGCGCCATTTCATAACAACATTGTAGTGTTTAATTGACTCCTTCCTGTTTTTACATCTAGCTAACCGCAACTGTGCCCTCTGTTGCAGCTCTGTACCCCTTAATGCCATGGCCTTCGCGGAGCGGTGAACTTTATGAAAACTTTGGTAAGTACTGAGCAAATTCGTAATTTATCATCGAGACGAATTACGCGAGAGATAAGTGATGAAACGATGCGCGAGCGATTTACCAAGCGGATGTCTCGTGATCGGTGCAGTCAATCAAACTCCACCTTCATTCAAGGCAAGCGGGTGTTTATATAACTGCTCATAGCTATGTAATAGTTAGAGAGCTAAAGTCTCTTGGGCGAGTAAATTAATTTACTATGCGGGGACGTCGATTTGTCAGCGAATCTTGGATTCTTGGAAGCTTGTTCAATGGTGTTTACGCGTAGCCTGCTACCACAGACCAGGTATAGGATAGACCCATCACGCAATGTAATTTTATGTCACACGCTCGGGGGGCTCGCGAGCCCCTTTACCATTTTTATGTCACACCCAACGTTATCGATTGAGTCTAAAATAAGATTGTAACGCTACGCGTGGTAGGAACTAGAATTCAGCACAGGTAAAAGTAGGTAATTTTTTGAGAGTCGGAGCCCGCGATTTACAAATGTTTCTGTTAGAGTAACAATTTAAAGATCGTCTTATGAACACAAAAGAGGATGAAAATAAAACGATGTCACATTCGCCTTTTAACCTTTCTGTCCTATTCCGGTTTATTTATCTATACCTCGTCTGTGACAATAATTACACTACTCACGGAAAAGCGCTTGGCGTCTCCCATACGATTCCTCTTGCTCCGATGCGTCTCGACAGGAGCAAACACTTGACCTGACTCAAGCCGTTTTACGCCGAGATTGGGTAATCGGTCCGGGTGACTTACGCAGGCAGTGTACCAAAAGGTACACCCCCTACGCCCGAAACTTTTCCCTTTCGACCAGAACACCAGGGGATCAAAAACTGATCCACCCACACTAATTCCATGCTCAGTCGCTTGCTTCCGGAAACGGAAGCAGCGGCCACCTCCTCACCGGAGATGAGGAGCCAGCAAACGAGCAACAAAGCTAATAAAATTCAGTGACTACTGGGCGATTTTACATGGGGCCTTAAATACTTCAACTATAATAAATTGGCTAATTTATTAGGCTTAGGCTTCCTTAGATGTCTTTTGTCACTATCACTTTTCACTATCACTATCAATATCTAGAGACGCGGTAGCGTCTCGACGCCAAGTACAGGAAAGACACCCTGTATATGTCGACTGTCGCTACCGCTATCATTTACTCGAGAAACGGCTATTCCAACCTAACCTGAAACTTATTTCATTAATATCTCATCACGCCTGCAATATTTTCTAAATTTAAAGGCATTTTTCTTATGTAAACCGCATATAAGCTTTCGCATAAGTTTCTGGAAATTTGTACCATGCATGTACAAAATAATACCACGCATGTACAAAATAATATATATATATTGTAACAAATTGCATTGCATTTAAATTGCCAGATATTTTTATACCAGCAATTTAGAGTTTTTATGTAAAGCTTAATATTATAGAAATGAAGGGGACGCCCAGGACTTGGATAAAAATGAAGGGGACGCACAGGCTTGGATATAGAATTGAAGGGGACGCACAGGCTTGGATGGATAGATATGCAGGGGATGCACAAGTTTGGAGGTTCTCCGGAGAAGATTAGATAGATAGACAGAGCATCTTGTTTCGTACAAGTTTCTGGAAATTTGTCAAATCAGGTAAATCGACAAAATTTGTCAAGACATAGCATTAAGAATTATTAAGAAAATAGATTATGGTGGACTGCTTGCAATGTGGAGCAAGTCACATTAGTGAAGAAAGTACGCTGAAAACACATCTCCCTTAATGCTTTTCAATCTTTTGTGAAAAACATTCGTAACACTTTAATAAAATCCACAGCAGTTGCCACGCTATTCATTAATTCATTAATTTTTTAGATTCCCATTAACAATATTTCAATTCACCAATAAACATAGTAAATTAATTTTATTCCAACACCAATAAATTGTGTGTTGAAAATATTGGATCTCTTTGTTCATGTTCGCTGAATTATTACCAAAGGCATTTATTTAAATTTTCTGCAATAAGACTTTCTGTCATACGCTCTTACCTCCTTCGGACACATTATGTACTCTCTACACTTACTATAGGAAAAGGCTACTCTATTTCTATATAAGTAAGTTCTACTACGTTAAGTTATATATAACTAAAATGTGGCTTTTATATATATTTACAGATAACCTAAGCAGAAGATGATGCAGTGTGATCTACGTCAGACTATGTACGCACAAATTTGCAGGTAGGGTTTTGCATACGCAATTATTCATTCAATGATCTTGACAATGAGCACGTGTGATAATTTATATAATTAGTAAATGTGTCCTATTTTTCAGTTAACGATGCAGACGAAGAGAATTATTTCAACAGCTGAAAGAGAAAGTAACCCTGCTGCACGAGTCAAAAAAGTAAAAAAATTACGCCAAGTACATGAAAAAATAAATCACAAAAAATAGAAGATAATAATAATAAATCATAAAAAATAGAAGAACAAATAAAAAATCACAAAAAATAGAAGATAATAGTAAATATAATATTAAAAATTATCTGAGGTCATTCCCAATGCAAATTATCTTTGTAAAAAGAAGTGAGATCCCCATAAAAAACTTCAAAAAAGTAAAAAAATTACGCCAAGTACATGAAATCAAATAAATCACAAAAAATAGAAGATAATAATAATTACAAAATAAAAAAAAGATGTGAAATCAATATAAGCTGCAAGTACATAAAGGTGCTTTCCAACTGTGCTTAAGATGACACAACTACATATACACAGCTAAAATGCTGTGTTCATACATTCCATTACTCATATCGCGGACATTTTAATTAACCCATCAAAGAGAAAAATGTATTAAATAATATTAAGCAGATATAACTTTATACAAATAAATATTTTAATACGAATAAATATTTTATTCAAAATACTTGGCGCTGCGCCCAGAATTGGTGTTGCTAAACTGAATAAATATGTATAAATTGCATTAATCTTTTTCTTTCTTTCTTGTGCGTGCGTTCGTGAATGTGTGTATGTGCATATGCTACGTATGATATTAGAATTATATATATGATGTAGAATAAATCTGACTGCGTTTCTAATGTATATGTTTATGTATTTTAGATTGTAAGGGAGTTATTGTAAATTATTAATACTAAGACAATTAACATTTTTTCAGTTTCGCAGCGCCAAGTATTTTGAATAAAATATTTATTCGTATTAAAATATTAATTTGTATAAAGATATATCTGCTTAATATTATTTAATACATTTTTCTCTTTGATGGGTTAATTAAAATGTCCGCGATATGAGTAATGGAATGTATGAACACAGCATTTTAGCTGTGTATATGTAGTTGTGTCATCTTAAGCACAGTTGGAAAGCACCTTTATGTACTTGCAGCTCATTTTGATTTCACATCTTTTTTTTATTTTGTAATTATTATTATCTTCTATTTTTTGTGATTTATTTGATTTCATGTACTTGGCGTAATTTTTTTACATTTTTGAAGTTTTTTTATGGGGTCACTATTACTTTTCACTAGTTTTTTTAAATGTGTTATTTTATTAAAAAGGAGCAGCAACATTTGGCCCTCTTGTATTTTAAACGCGCCATTTCAATTATTTTACATTTCTTGCTCTCGGAATGGACTCGTTGGGCAAAATCTTTTTGCGTGCAATTAGGAAGGATGCTTACCCTTCCAAAATTGCACGCACAAAGATTGCTATCCAGGAATACAAGGTACTCGTGTCTACTATCGTATGCAAGTACAAAATATGACTCACCGGTCAGCGAATACGGTCCACCCAGTCATCATCGCTATCTTCCAAGCTAGCATGGTGACCCTAGACCCTCTCTAGGGCCTATGCTGCAGGTCTTCTCTAAGGCCCATGCTTTGGGCCCAATCTCTAGGGCCCCCCGTTTGGACCCTCTCTAGAGCCCACGCGCTAGGCTCTCTCTAGGACCCCCCGTTTGGACCCTCTCTAGAGCCCACGCGCTAGGCTCTCTCTAGGGCCCATGTCTTGGGTCTTCTTCAGGGCCCACGACAGGCCCTCTCTAGGGCCTAGAATCTCATTGGTAAGTCTACGCTGAAAATTGAAGCTAAGCGAAAATTTGACTCTACTTCCGCGATAAAAAAACAATTAGAGCGCCGGTGCCCTGGACGAACTTTACACGCGCAAAAAAGTGGCTCTACTTTCGCGAAGAAATTTCAACTGGAGCTTCGGTGCTCTGGACAAGTCACAGATACGCAAAAATTTGACTCCAAATTCACGGTAGTACTACTCTAATTAAGAGCCGCGGTGCTCTGCAAAATACGTAGATGGACGCGAAAAAAGCGGGGACTCTACGATCGCATTACGCGCGATCACAAAGGATCTTGCTAGACTGCAAGATTGCTAGGAAGATTGGTTTCACTTGGAACCTTTTCAAATTTTTCAACGTGACTCTACTCGACTCGATCGATTCGATTATTTTGCGAATTATTAATCGGAATTGTAAAAATCGCGAGCAACTGTTGTATTGATTTAATTTTCTGATTTTAAGACAGACACATGCATGTCACTATCTACGAGTACCTTGTATGGTCGGCTCATTGGATACTGCTCTTTCCAACACGTATGTGCAGCGGTTAATGGCTCATTTCATATAATTGGCATTCGTTTTAGGAACATTTCTGCAATATTTCGTGAATGTGGTTTAGAAAAGAGCCACGTCATGAGGCTACTGCCTAGACGCCCTAGACCATATTCGCGAAATATTACATAAGAGCTCCCGAAACGAATACCGACCATGTGAAATGGGCTCCTGTTTGTCGCGTATTTGTGTTGGAATGGCCAGAATCGAAAGAGCTGGCTACGCTACATTTTCTACAGAAACCATTTTGTTCTATTGCGTGCACCCGCATTCAAAGAATTATAAAGTAACGAACCGTTCGCTGTCATCAAGACTACTGCATCTCTGCAAACTCATAAGCCCTGACCAGCAACACCGAGACCAGCACCCTTCTGACCAGCACCCCTTTAGCCCTCAGCCCAGCAGCTCTAGTTGGACTCGTGCATGAATCTACTTTCGCGGTGAAAAGGCTATTAGAGCACCGGAGCTCTCGACTAGTTTTACTTGCGCGAAAGCACTGACTCTACGATCGCATTACGGGCGATCACAAACACTATTACTGAAACAAACAATTTGTATTTAAACAAGTTCCAAAAAATTTCCTCTAAATTCCAGGCAGCCGTATGGAGCGCCACGCAATTCAGACATTAAGAAAAATTTCGAGCAGCCACATTGGGCGCTTAATGATTCTCAAGATTGATAGAAGAAAGGAGTGGCCCCTTTGAGCGTCTATCACTATCATTTTTCACTATTAATATTACTTTTCACTAGTTTTTTTTTAAATGTGTTATTTTATTAAGTCTCTTCCCAGCGAAGGGCTGAACCAGAAATGCTCAAACAATCAACTACGTTATGTTTGTAATGATGTGGTCGGCCTGGAAGAAAATTAAGAAAACACTTAGTGAGTTGGTGCCAATCGAGATAATTTCGACCTATAGATGAGCACGCACGAGCATGCAAAACCATCGTCGAGATACATAAATAAGAGCAGGGAATGGAAACAGATCGATGAGATGCATGACAAGGGCACCGAGTCATACAAAACCATCGAAGAAATACCTACCCGAAACAGAATAAAATTCTGATTAGCTACCGAGACCGAACCAAAGTCACTGAACGTAAGTTTGGCTCGATCTGGGCCCTTAACCTAGATCGTAGGCTTCAGTCTTTGATTCCGTTTCGCAAGTCGCAATGCTTGGGAAACGTTACCAATTGTCCGAGCACACCAACATGGAGGTACCTACGAAAGTGACCCATTTCTACGAAATATATTTCTGGTCCATGTTCGACCACTGATTTGCGCATTTTTGAAAATTTGGAAAAAGTCTTACGACTAAAGTTCTTAAGCTAAGACTTATTGCTAGAACTATGGCTAGTTGAACCTAAGCACGCGGACATGTTCTTCCGCGATGTATAAAACTTTAGGTTTAGTAGCATAAAGTCATTTTAATGCTTGGGAGAAAGAAAGTTAAGTTTAAACACCAGCCACTTTGGCAGCTGTCATTTATTATTATACTATTATTTTATAAAGGCACCATGTGAGGTCCAGATACGAGGAGGTAATAGTGGCATTTTTTATTTCTCGTAACATTGCCACTAGTGTTTTTAATGTCGGTGCATTATGATTTTAATATTGTACGGAGAGAGAAAAGTAGAAGTAGCGAGCATAGTGACCAAGTAGTACAAATATCAACTGTCAATCTTAGTTATTATTATTTGTATGAGAAAGAACTTTAACTTATATAATTGAAAATCCGTAATAAATTAATGCTTTCCATTCACGTTTTATTAAGAGAATCTAATGACTCGAATGTAATTAAACTTGAGAAGTGTAACTTGTAGAAAAAATGTGTGTCGTGACGTGCTTTACAACGCTATATTTTTTAAAATACAGTTTAACAACATTTAATTTTCCAATATTTCTTCGCGTTTGGACAATTCTTTTTCGCATTTTCGAGCGCTAGTCCCCTTATTGCATCCGAGCCCTCGATTCAGCTAACTCCAAGCTTGTCTTATATGGGTACCCGGGTACCCCGGTTATCCAACAACCGTGTATATAAGTTTGAAGTTTTACTATTTAAAATTTTATGAATACATTTTTATTTTCAAAACGTGAATCGACGTAAAAATGTCTACAGAATGGGGAGCCGAAGCGGTTTGTCGATATTTTTACAAGAACATTAAAAATTGTTAAAGGAAACATAGAAATGAGTACCCGGGTATCCGGTTGCGTACATAAGGGTTAAGTATGTATTCGTGGTCACTACGCTCGCTACAGCAATAATTTTGTTCGATGGCATGCAGAAAGATTGAAAGAATGAAAAAGTAGGTATCACTCACCGTTCGTTGCAACAGTCTCACTGCTATCCATGCAGACAAGCATCCCCCTTCGGCAGTAGCTATTCGATCTGCAGGCCAATGTCCCGCAGCTGCAGGGTCAGTACACACTCACAAATATGTCGCATTAATTTCGCGATGAAGAAGCAATAAGAGCACCGGTGCTCTGAATGAGATCCAAATGCGTTAAAACACTGATTCTACGGTCGCGTTCACGTTACTAACACGCAGGGCCACTGTGCACTACGAAATACTTTATCGCGAAATAAATACTGACTCTACAATCGCATTGCACACGATTACAAAAGCACTTCACGCTTTTAAACATCTCTCAACAGTGGGAAGATGTGTTCGGACTCGAGTAAAGTGTTTCCAACACAGTCCTCTAGATACCGAGTGTAATGCAGTAGAATCTTGTTAAAGGGCCTTCCATATAGTCCAGTAATCGATGGAATTGATGCAGGAATCGTAAAATGACGAAATAATATCCACTGTAACTGCACAGATATTCAATGATCCGATCACCGTCGCGGACAAAGTCGAACTGTTAGGGCACACCGTTCGGCGATGTAGTGACTTTGGTAGAGGTTGTTGATGTTTTTGTCGCGCTCGGCTGACTCGCAGCTAACGTGAAATTCGTCAAGGCCAGAAATAATATTATATAGCAATGTCCATTGCAAAATTTTCACTTTTCACAACTACTGTCGTGCACCCCGCACCTTATACACGTATTTTTATCACTGCGAGATGTAATCAAACACTAGGCAACTCTGTCAAAAAGTCTACTAGATGATAGGTATATTCTAGTGAAATCTTGTTAAACGGTGTTCTATTTAGTCCAGTAGTCGAACGAATTGATGTAGGAATCGAGAAATCAGGAAATAGTATGCACTGTAACATCCACAGATATTTAGTGATCCGATCACCGTCGCGGACAAAGTCGAACTGTTAGGGCACACCGTTCGGCGATGTAGTGACTTTGGTAGAGGTTGTTGATGTTTTTGTCGCGCTCGGCCGACTCCCAGCTAACTTGAAATTCGTCAAGGCCAGAAATAATATTATATAGCAATGTCCATTGCTAGACAAAATTTTATTTCACAATGCGTGTTTGAAAAGTAACTCGATTTGCAGTTATGCATGCATTATGCAACTTTCTGCGAGGCTTTTAAGAATTACAAATAGAATCCAATTATTATTACTTCACTAGACTGATTAAACAGTGCATTAGAAATTTGCGGGAATGTGAGTAACAGCTTCAATTTTTAATACTTTGCGGAGTACGATACGTGAAAAGGTTCTACTACACGCAAAGTGCTAATAAACAATGTCATCTTGCAATTTATAGCTCGCACGAGCTTTGAAGAAATATCATTTTTGAACGCTATAGTGTCTTGATCCCCGAAATGGATTTTCGGAGAGACATCCGCGTGAGTCGTTGACAAACCGAGCTAAAGCATAGCGTAACAAAAGCCTGCCTTCTATGTCAAACTCTCTCACTCTAAACAAGTCGCACGTATACAAGCACATACACGCCTTTCAGCATTTCAACACATTTCAAAGTAGTTGCTGAGTTGGACGCTGTTCATGAGCAGATGCCACTACATTCAGTCCTCAAAATATGGGTCGGGAACACAGTTTGGGAGGCGACACGATCATCCATAAGGTGATATGTCTATCCTATACCTCGTCTGTGCTGCTACCGATAAGGCGCCTCCTCTCTCGCCTCTCTTTGCCTGCCCTGGTCTCTGCTAAAGGCAGCCTCTGGTAACTATGGGAAGTAGTAGCACACTGCCGAAATAATTTCAATTTCGTCGATCTACGTGAAAATATTGGAAGTTTCATGTGAAGCTTCTCGTTAACTGTTCGATAGCCATCGGTTCTATTTCCGGCGATGAGTACTTATAGCTAAAGTTCAACTCATATAGATACATACCTAAGTAGTAACTGTAAATTGCAATCGCACAGGAAGTATTGTATCTGGCAATTCTGGCATATTATAGTGCTCTGTCACGATGCTTTATGTAGTTTGGTTCGATTCTTATAATTAGTACATAATGATACCGTGCACTTGATTGATCTATGCCACGTGGCTTTGCGAGAGCAGAATTATCATATCTCTTAATGTGCTGTTTTGAACGATTGTGACGAGAATAAAAATGTTACATTGTTTATGGAACAGATACGAAATAACAGTTATTTTTCAAATATATTCGAAAAAATCATTGAGAAAATGCTAATTTTTATTCAAACGGAAGTCAGTCGTCATTAAATTCTGCAGAAATTTTTCGAAAAATGAAGTGTTTAAAAAATATTAAGATTCATCTGTTTTGGTTACTGGTAACGAAATTCGGTCCGTTAAATTCGCCATGGTGGCTCGATTTCAGCGAAGAGGCACTATTGTTATGGTTTCTTGGCGCAACATGGCCACATTTTCAATATCAGTTGATATATTATATAAACATAAATTATCGATTAAAGTATACCTATACAGCACATTTTTTTGCAGAAACGTTGCTGCAATATTGCAAGACCGTTTCCGTAATGTATCAGCAGTATTGCCGAAATGCAATATTGCAAATCTTGCACCGCAATATTGCTCGGACATTACTGCAATGTTATCCGCTGTATGGGCAATAACGTTAAAACGATAACTTTCAATTTATCCGTTACTTTAATATTAAATGTATTTATTACACATATATAGTGTATATTACGTGATACGTAAATAAGAGATTTAAAATTATATTTTTCAGAATATATATTAAAGAAAGAATAGGAAACTTTGTTCATAACTTTATATTAGGATAAAGTAATATTTCTCCATATCATAGTATAATCTCATATTACAGTTGAAACTTGACGTTCCAATTATAAATTAGTTGCACTTACAAAGTAAGTGATCATTTTAATACTTCCGTTTGAAAAGTATCAATTGAAATCAAACTTTTGTACAGATGGCACATACATCGATGTTCGGCGACAGGGGCGACACAAGTCTTATTTTGGTTCAGAAATTAATCTACAACCGTGCAGAGTGCTGGTACACGGCTGTGCTTTTTCGCAGCATTTGCTCGGGGTTAAATTTTTAAGTACTTGTTTATCGGAGATCAAGAACTGAAAGAATGACCCGTAAGTTTTTTTTTCAAGTATTTTCTTGTTGTAACGTGTGGCGCCGTTGTAATATGACGGAGAAAACGTGGAACAACTTATATTTTACGTCTGCCATTTGTTTGCCGAATAACCTTAAGATCGAAGAACAAATATCTGCCTATAAGTTTTTCTTATGAATTACACTTTTATTGTTTATCTACACTATTCGTACAACGTAATCTCCTTAAATACGACTGGACGTCGTGTTTTTTATTACTCCTAACGACATTTCAACTTCTGTTTCTTTTTTCTTCGTGTTTAAGGATTTACTTCGCTGTTTTATAGTTTGTTTTCTGCGTTTATACTTAAACTCGTTTGTGCTGCGGTTTTCATGTCTCTCTTATTCGTCTTATTACAGATATCTGATTTTGTATTTTGTGTGTATACAAGTTCCTTAATTGTTTAGTTTTGCTTAGTTCGAGGTTCAAGTTCTGGCAGTTCTAGAAAATTCTCAAAATGCCTTTTTATGTTCCGCGTATAATTGTATTTTATTGTCTTGTATTTACATAGATTTGATAAATATATTTTAATTATAATTTAGTACACATTATAATTTTAAATACACGTTTCTTACTTGCAAATATTATTTTAACACGAAGCTGCAAAATGTATTTAAATTTAGAATTCAAAGATACAATTTTATTGACCGAAGCAATTTAATTGTTTGACGTTCTATTTCTAATTTCTTGCAATATTCTATCATCGTATATAATGACGTTATGTTTCTTATTGTAGGTGGAAACCAGCGCGAACTAGCACGAGCCAAAAATATGAAAAAAACTGTAAAGAAATCAGCTGCCGAGCAAGACAGTAATAAGGGTCTCTCATTGGAACAGCGCAAAGCACGGTAATAATGAAAAGACAGACCTGCAAATACCTATGTGCACTGAAACATTTCGAAGGAATAATAAAATTATACTATTAAATGTTTAATTTCTCTTAGTGAATACGATAATGGTTAGCCGAATCTAATATAGTTGTAACCTAAATCTCTGGGAAAGTTCTGTTACGATATAAATAATGCCCACTGTTATTTAGGACTTGTTGCCATTTTGTGGGGAGCTTATTTGTCCCATTTCCAGAAACATCAGTTTCACAGCGGAAAATATTTAGACACTGTACATGCGACTTTGTTGTTGCTGTTGTATTTTTTTTACAATTTAACCATTTGCACTGGATCGTTTGTGCACAGCATCCTTTTGTGCCAATGTGCGAGAATATTGTGTGGCTTACCGATTTGAAAGGATATAATGGATGACTGCTTAATTTCTAATCCAAGTAATGGGGCATTTTTTGAAACTCGGTTTCTGTACGCGGGTGAGTGTTGCCACGATAGAAAGTTTTAATGGAAATATTTCATTTGTCCAACCGTCGATCGCTTACACCGCCATGGCATGCAGCAGACATGTACATTCGGTAACAATAATGGTACATACATTGCCGTGCGTCTATCGCTTCGAAACAACATCCCGAGCTCATCAGAACTGCACATGTTATTTTCGTGTATCATGTGTAGAGTTTTTAGTTTTTAGAAATGTACTATTACTACACGGCTGACAGCCAATGAAAGTTAATATACACCAATTCCAGCTGACGTGGTTAATGATTTATACCACTTCGTAGCTTCATCTGTGTGTAATAAATTAAGAGAAAGTCTGTAGCAGTTAAAAACTGTCCGATTCGTTGTGGACAAACATGTTATGAATAAAAGCAATGGACCTTTCCCATAGACCAAGTAGTTTCAATTATAATTATTTAAAATGTATGTACCAAAAGAATAAAATTTATACTTTTTTTGATGATCGCGTAAGTTTACCGTTACATAAAATTGCTTTTGTAATTTTAGAGATGCCGAACGAATGAGAGAAAAGCAACTTAAAAAACAGCAAGACCAACCAGACAAAGCTAAACAGGGTGCAAGATAATCCTTCCAACGGGGCATGTAAATTTTTGGCTGAATTCAGTATAAAACTTGAACAAACGCATTCTTAAAATTCCTGATTGTAAAGCACCAAACTTATGCTTAATGCGAGTGCATAAAGGATTCATAGTGTTTTTGATCGATCATAGAAAATATCTTCAGACTGTATACCAGAGTATGATATACTACAGAACTTAGTCAAAATAATCATGTTATTTATATGTTATTCGTAAAACCAGTAATAGTCAATGATATAAAGCTATCGTTACCTATACATTAATGGTCAAAGAAAATACGCATTTGACTGGTTTGTTTAGATATAAGGATCTTAATTGATTAAATATGAGGGTATTTGTAGTACTAATTTCCGACTTGTAAGCTGAAATTTTCGGTTATTTAATACATCGTGTATGTGGTTTTAACAAACTATGATATATAAGGAAGGCATGTACTTCTGTCATTTTATTTGGCTCATAATAAATTATTCAATTTTAAAATAGATATCTTCAATTTTCCTGCTGCGTATGAGTACTGTTTCACGATATCCAGAATCTGAAGGGATAATTGTGGAAAATTATAAAAATTGAGTATTCATTGGAAAAATAAGAATGCCATAGAATATGCATATTTGAAGCGCTTAGTAACTACGAATACCCATTGTTTAATTGAAAAATACAGGGATAGTCATAATAATTAGGGCTGACAATGTACAGAGTTAAGAGTGTCTTTCTTTACATTTGAAATTTGGTGTTTCTCAGAGAACCCGATACGATGAAGTCAGTATTGACATAGTGATAGTTTCAGCTGTAGTTGCAACGAGTACGAATATTAAATTCGAGATTTTCGTAATTGTAAATAATTTAATTCTATTCTCGATAATATAAATGACGGTGTAATCAAGATTTGTTTGAATACTCCTCATCAACAGAACGAACAGTGTAGTTTCGTAGTAATCTCATAGTGAATGTTGTAAGATAGAAAAGTAGTAAATGTTTGTATAGATTGTGAAATATCAATAAGTATAATTACCAGTTTGATGTCCAATAGTATTATGAAGCTTGTTATTAAATTAAAATGACACCATTTTGAAATGTCGATCTTTCTTCATAAAATACTCCTGCTATAGAGGGAATGTCACATAAACAGTTTGTCACACGATTGGCCAAACTTTAGGAGCGTATCCTACTTGAGATCTGTTACGAAATTTTTCGTTTTCATTTTTCATCACTGGTCTTGGAACGAAAGTACGATAAGTTACATCCGGTAATTTAAGTGAGGTGAGTAGAATATGTACATTTCTAAAGTTTGACCACTTATTTCAGTTACACCTTGTACAAAACTTATCTACAGCTTCCATTATTTATCAAGGCCGTATTTTTACCATAAGATCTGTGTTTAAGATTTTACCTAACGGTCAAAACGAGTTGTGATACAATCGAGTAGAAAAGGATGCGTTGGTAACAGGGTGTCTGGGTTACCGATTTTTCTAAAATTTTCCATAATATAGTTAGTTGTACTCTATACAAAATAATATGCTATACCTATAGGGCGTATTATTCAAATTTTCGCGGGAAAATCGTGTTGTAGTTTCGTCTTTTACAAATGTTACATATGTAAGTATGTCTCTTCTTGACTGATTACTTTAATATTTGCCACTTTATAAACCGCAACATATTTATAAACGTAATGTGGCTAATAAATGTTGGAATTTTTGCAAACATAGCGTGGAATGTTTATTCAAACAGGGGCTTGTTTTATAATTACTTCCCATATTTTATTGCACTTTCCCAGAAAGAGTACATTTTTAACATATTGTTTAATCATGAATTGTAAATGTTGGTACAAATTACATTTATTCGAAATATCAACATCAAGGCAATAAAAATCATGTAATTTTATAGTTCCATAGGTATCACTTCTTGGAAGACCAAATGCAATTGCTAACATGGGAAAGAAAACGTAATACACCATGTCATATGAGAAACATACAGTCTAGCCTCTAAAGACCAAAACCCATACAAAGTAGTCTCTTTATGGTTAGAAAACAATTTGACTTATGCCTATTTCAACGAAACATTCTTATTATGTGTATTTTCATTTTTCGATAAAGTGCATTTCAACTCTCCAGTGTGTCAGGAAGGAGAGAAATTCCACTCAGTTACTCACAGATCTGCGACTTTTGACTTTTCAATAAGTAAGTAATGACATTATACATTGAGCATTCATTTTGTTATACTAAGTACTTATATAGCTTGACGCAAAATTGAAATACTGCACATGACGCATAGTTTTCAGTTTCTCTACGTATAATAAATATGTATTGGTAATAAATTTTGTAGATAAAAGAACCATAAATTTAAGAATACAGGAATACATCTTATTTCCTTAAATTTAACAATCTTCTTTCATAGCACATGTTTTTAAAATGTCTAATTGTCTTTACATGGAATAACATATCGCTAATTTGCTGCAACAACGACATAACTCAAAATTCACGATTTTTGGGGAAACAGGTTCAAAAGTTTCGTTAGACAACAACTGCTTTTTCTATACTAATAACTCAAAAACTGCTAATTTTTAGTTGTGTCGTTGTTGCAGCAAATGAGCGATATGATTTATGCAGTCCATGTATGTTTTTATAAAAAATGGACATTAAATAGGAACATAATGACACAGCATTTTCATTTAAATAAACATATCTAAAGGAAAATGTGGCATTAAATTGATTGTTACGTTACTGCCACTGAAATAAATATTTAATACTACTACTGAATGAGAACTGAAAATTTCTAAGCAAGTGAAAGCTGCTTTCACACAGCATAAATGGCACTCTGATATAAAGTGTTGGATCTGTTCACCCTGGAAATAGGAAATTTATTTGAAATGCAGACTGGAATTTCATTTTGGTTTGGTTAAATATCTAAATATTTGGAATTTAATGTAAAAATACGTAATAATGGAGTATCGAGTGAATTCTTTCCGTTTCGATTTATCACCATTTTATCGTTTCCCTTATATTATTACAAATATTTCAGATCTGTAGCGATCGATCAAACGAACACGAATATTTTTCTATTACACATAGGAAACCAGGATTGATTTACTCCTAGAAAAATTGTAAGTTATACATATTTGATTAATATGTATTAATAAGAATTTACGCATAGATTCAGCCGGTTCCAAAATTGTAATTCCACTTCAACATCGATATAATTGATTTCTTTGCCTACTTAAGAAGAGAATTGTAATTATTTAAAAAGGTCACTAGTATCATACAGATAACTAAGTAGAAAAAGTACATTCCCGTCAGGTTTTTCCCTCAATACTCGCACTAGCTAATGATTGTTGTTTTTTTAGTACTTTGTTAAATAATAATTGGTCATATATTAGCTTGTTTGCACCTGAAGGTGTATTACACGAAATATTTTAGTAATGCAGCCCAGAATTTGTACTGCGCTACTAGAATTACAATTCCAAACCGAGTCTTCTGAATATGACACTTAATATATAATAGTTATCGAGCTAATTCTAATCTAAAATTCTCCGTAGGGAATGTATTGCTTTCTTACGTGTGAAATGTTCCGACGATGTAAATAAAAATACTGAAATGTTTTATTCTGCGATTATCAAAAGTATCAAAAGATGCAAGATTATCATGGTCGGTAAATGTAATATTCTATCAATTACACGCGCTCCTTTGTTTCGAGACACATAAGAAAGATCTGTGTTTGCCACAAAATTATGGAGACATCCCGTGTACATTATAACGCTTAAGAAACGATCCAATTAAACACTAAAGGGCGAAATATAAACATTTGCTAAAGTCTCTTTTCGTCACTCCGAAGTTGATCAGTGAAAAGAACGCCGTGATAATATTCTTACAAACGTCTGGTACACATATGAAATTGTTTTTCTTTTTAATACTAGTATTCATTATTATACGGTATAAATATTTGCTTACATCTATTTCGATGACATATTGTTACTGTATGTTTTTGTCCCTTTTGCACAAGATAAAATAGAGGACATGATGTATTTGAAAATCTGATAGAAGTTATTTTTTCCTTCTGCTAAAACTACAACAATAATAAAGAATGCTGATTGAGCTTAACTACTATAACTACTTACTATTACAACATTATACCTGCAACATTAGCACCATATCTGTATTAGTTTGTAGGTGAGTTGCGCAATGAGCTTAGTGTAATTAAATTAAGTTTGTTGCTTTTTTTGTTTGGAAACATTTATAACCGCATTCCTAAAATTGCACGTTGTGTCAAGTTTTTATGAATACAAGATAAATAATAAAATTTGAAATTATCGGTAGGGAATAAAGTAATTATACGTAGCAATTTATAAAATCGCGTAAAAATGAGAACAAAGCTTATTTCGCGAAAAACGTAATTACTTGGGAAACATATTTGAAGAAATACTTGAGAAATTGGAAAAGTTTGCGGAATGTTTTAAAGTCAATGGAACGTCACGAAACACACCGTCTGAATTGTTCATACAGCTTACAATTACAAATATTTAAATATCAAATAAACTGGGATTGCTCAGTGTTTCTTTCACAAATGAGTTATCAAAAATTTCTATTATACGAATTTCAAGAAATGTATCAAAATGTTTGATTCCCTTTTGAAGCAAACAATGTAGAAAATTCAGAGCAATATGAAACCTGCCGTTTTATATAGTAGCATTAACTCTTATATAGCGTACAAGAATTTAACTAGTAAATCCTGGGAGAGAATATATTACTACACACTGTATTTTGCTCAGATGTAGTTTCGTCGGAGAATGGTTATTTTAAAATTGGTTAATGTCCATTGAGTCATGACTCTCGAGTCTTATTAAACTTTGTAACAATACCCCAGTTATCGTGAGTCTCTTGGATTACCTGATATATTTCTTTATTCAACATAAAATCAGGATACTAACGTACCGTGTAATTGTCTTCTACGAGAGCAAATAATTATGATTTTAAAGACTGCAGTAATTGGCAGTGAAAAAATAGAGAAGGAACCATCGGAAATGATCGAAGAAACAATAGGTGTCTTCTTATCTGCTCGGATTTCCAAGATGCCAATTTAAAGATTAAGGGAGCATATAGTGCAAGTCTGGGCGATGCAATGCACATGAAGGTGTGAAAGGTGCGTTGAGGATGGAGGGGGTTGTGGCAGCGGGGGTGGTGGTGGCGGCGGCGGTGGTGGCGGCGGTGGTGGCGGCGGCGGTGGCGGTGGTGGTGATATATAAAGCCACCCGGCACCGGTTCGCCAAACAGTGCCTGATGCAGAAGGGACCGGAAACAGCGGGCTGACGGTACTTCCGCTTGTTACATGCGCGGTCGGTCCACCCTCCACTCACATTACCTAAAATAAATAAGTAACATAACGTGTGCAAGCACGTATAGTCAATCATTGTTGACAATTTCAGAAATTCTCCAAGTCGTATTAAGTGAAAGCGTTATATTACATCGGAGGTGTACAAAGAGCCGCTCTGACTCGGCTCCTAGGTCCGAGTGGCTCCTTGTGCACCTCTGCATGTAATTTTTTTACAAGAAGATTACAACATATTTTAAAAAATGTTTTTGATTCGTATTAATACACTATTTAGGGTACAAAAAAAGGCGCGAGAAAGAGGTCGTTGCTTGTTTAACTTCACAGATATTACAATTTTTACATAGGAATAAGAAAAGCGAACTGCTTTAGTACTCTGTTGTCCTTCATGCTCGTATAGGTATTTAAACCCGAGGTAGAGCGCGCCCAAGTTGGGCCAACATAGCTACACTAGTTGTTGTCCTTCATAGGGTGAACAGTTAATACGAAATTATACCTGTAAAATCTGACTGGCTTCGAAAGCTGTCCCAGGTAGTAATATGACTGGGCTGCTGACGTGCCCACTTTCTACGCATATCATGTTTGGAAATTCATCATCGCCGAAGTCAGGTATGTCGCGGGCCTTCTCCTGCCAAGGATTCCAAACCACTGTGTCAGGGAAGTTGTACTTTTGAACTCGCATTTTCCTACCAGACACGACGTTAGTAATAATATGTTCCGGTTGTGTGTTCTGGTAAATTCTATCTGTCCATTCACACACTGTTACTACGTCGCGACCCTCTTGAAAGATTTGGTTGTCCCTCGTCTATAAACATAAACATGTTATTCAACAAGTATTTAGAGAAGCACGCATACTTCTATATGAGTACAGTCTGATAGCGAGACCTCCGCACATGCTCACATAAAAAATGGAAAAAGGGGGGTAACGCTCGCAAGGAGAGAGTCGATTTCCCCCCGATCGCTGTTCGCGAAACTGCCCAGACCGGCCAATATCTGTGAACTCCGCCATAGGAAACCTCGAATCTTCACGGCGTTCATCTTAAGAGTAACCCTACACCCCTAACGATTTTGGAACGATCTGTGCAGCCCCCACTACTGTCTACGGACCTGACGCACACGATTGCTCGTAGCGATATCCCTGCCGGTTTCCTACGAATCAACGATATAGCCCAGCGCTGTCCAGCGTAGGGGCCCCTCACGCGCCTGCTTCCCCTTTCAATCTTCCTGTCGCGCCGCGTGCCTTCCGTTGCCAAGGAGACCGCGCAACGCTACGGAGGCTGTCAGGACGGGCTAGCGTCTTCGCGGTTGGCGTCGCGCGGTATCCCTGACAACGCCGGCGAGAGTGGGAGAACCCCGAGTGTAACTACGCGTACACGATCTTGGACAGCGCTGCTGTAGGCACTGATGCCAGCCAGAATCGTGGGACGCGGGGACAAACGCCTTACCCCCACTATGACCTACCGTCGTCTCCCACTATGCCCTACCGGCGTCTCCCACTTTCTTCCCACCGCACTGCACACACATATCCCTACTCCTGTGCGTGTGCGCGGCTGCTGCTACAGGCAGCGCACACGATATGTTTGTGTGCAGTGCGGTGGGAAGAAAGTGGGGGATGCCGGTAGGGCATAGTGGGAGACGACGGTAGGTCAAAGTGGGGGTAAGGCGTTTGTCCCGCGTTCCACGATTCTGGCATCAATGGCAGTAGGCGTTTAACTGGAGAGTCACACGTTCCAAAGCCTCCTCAGAAATATTTCTGCGTGGAACGAGGTTACTCTTAGGATGAACTTATTATTCCTGCAGGAATACATACTCTTCAGTGGAGGGAGTCAATGGCTCCGCCCACTTTCATAACTTCTGTTGAGGTATGCGCATTGGAGGCCTCACTATTTCTCAGCATATCAATTGCTAATTATTTCATCAGTAGTTGTGATTACTTTACTATACAACTACCGGTAATTCAACACTGTTTTAATTATTGAAAACGAAAAATTATGCAACCTACTGTATTAATTGCATACCTTGTCGATAAATGTGCATCCGTGAAGTCCCGTAATTTGACATCTCCGAACGTCCGGAACTTTAAAGTACGTATGTAATAGCAAATTAAAGCTAAACGTGTGATCTTTGCTGGGATTGTATACGCCGATATTAAAATGTAGTTCCTTCTCTCGAAGAATTAATCTGTATGTTAACCTAAAGGGGTAATTCCACATGGAGCGGGTGAATTCGCTGTCCATTATAGAGAATATTGCCTCAACATCGCCGCTGGGTAACCGTTCAGGTTGCTTTTCTACGTTCCAACGAATGATCCTTGCAAAACCATGGGGTGGTCCAAATGTCCATGGTCCAAATTGCGCTGATGGAAGTGAAAGCAACGGATAATTAACATTTCATGCGTTGTGCGACTACCAGAGGAATTGCATATACATACATTCCTCAGGATAATATAAAATCACTAATTCACTGTAATTCTTTTATTTATTTGATTACTTAAATATAATTATTTCGAGCACTCTAGCAAAGGAATATGTGTTCTTTTCACATAAATTACGAAATTTACAGAAATTAGTTTTTGCAAACGTCCAAGTTATTTTGCACGTGAAAGTGTCGCGCCTGTTTAAAATCAGTTTTAAACGATCCGAGAGAAATTTGTATAAAAAGGAAAATTAGGTGATCGTAACTAATTTTCTCAATATCGATTGTTCATGTTTTTTCAGGTTTTAATGATTTGCTCACAACCATTGATTTATATAAATACTTTTAACTGTTTTCTTTCACTTCTTGAAGCAATTATTCTAACAATGTACTTTGTTCTGTCTCGTATACTTACGGAAGACAAATGGAATGCCTCCTCTAATAGCCTTCTTTCCGTCAAATACAGCCTGCTTACTGAAACACAGAGAAAATTGGTTATTAGTTAAAGTGTGAGGTAAAAAATGCAATCTAAATATAATAATTTCTACATAAAATGTTTTCGTGATATCCTTGAAAGTAAGGTGAAATCTTTAAGTACTATTATAATACCTGCAAAGTGCAAAACATAACTTAATAAAAACATTATTTACTTATTTTCGGAATATAATTTATAGTACATAATAAATGGATTGCGTTATTTACCGTGAGTGTATTGTTCAGCCTTAATAGTGATAAGTGAACTTAAAATAGAAATTAAAATGGTAAATGTTTACATTAGGGGAGGATTCTCCGATTTCAATGACCTTGACATATGTTGTCAAGGTCATCATTCTGAACAACATTTCCCTCCAAACTTTTTGGCGCTCGGCTTTGGTTTACGAGAAAAATAACCATTTTTCTTGTTTCTAGTGGAACATATATGGTAGTAATACCATTTTCGTTAAAACAAAGAAAATTAAAGCTATCTTCCTTTTACACGCAACAAAAGCCTCTCTGTCTTCCTCCAAGTTTGTTTCGATTCTTTCAATCAGAACATCTTGCACCTTGCTTTTCTAATATTTCTCTATTTCGTTCAATTGTTCGCACATTCTTTACCATTCGTCCTCCAGTTTTCTTCTTGCCCTTCTCTTTCGTCTCTTTCATCACGACCTCTTTCGCGTTTTTCACGGCGCTCATGTATGTGCAAAGATAAGTATAAAGTACGAAGGTGGATGCACGGCGGTCATTAGTCAAGGTTGTCACAGGCCAGGAAGATGTCTTTAAGGCCGAGTGTGAGTGTAGGGGGTTGAATTTACAAAGAGAAAGTGGGAAATCGAAATTCGCGCGTAACTTTGTCATTTGAAATAATCCCGGTAAATTAAATTTCATTTAAGAACTATTTTCATTGATTTTTGTGAATAAATACAATTGCACAAATTCTAGTTTAACTATAGTTCCTAAGTATTTGTCCATGCATACCCAATATTGTTCGGCGTGACAACGAGTCAACACGAAATGTGCAACTTAATCAAAATTACAGCACACAGAAATTGTGCATTTGTTTGAAAGCAACGTTTAATAATCAAATTCCCTGTTTTGTCTAAAATTTACTTTCATCTGCATTAGTTAGTATCTGTGTTTTCAACGACAGAGAAATATAGTCTTATTGAAATTAATTTTTTGAATCATGTTTAACAAAATACCCAGAGAATTATTTTTCAGTGAACACGAAAATCTCATTTTTGAATGAAAGTAGAGTTGGTCTGTTTTAGCAGCAAGCCAACGATAACTGAAATACCACTCGCCAACCACAAAACTGTCTCGTGGGAAAAGGCCTTAATGAGTGTAAAATGGTATCGATTTGTGTTCACTGAGAAAGTAGATACTATACTATGAGGATGAAACAGGGAAAATTAATCTTTTTAAGTAGCTAACCCAATTAAAAAAATGGTGCATGCATATATTATAAAAATGTATGTTACGATAATTTTGCAGAATTAAAAAGCACTTGAAGGAAAATATAATATAGTTTCTAACGTCTGTGTGTATCATACTTATTCAAATGAATAGAAAGTGGCTCCGTTTATTTCTTGGACACGTTTAAACACTTCGAACGAATGCATTACAAAATTGTATCTTTTACAATTCAGTCTTAAATGTTCTCCAAGAAATCATAAAATATCGAGCCATCGCATTCTGCAAACAGGACTTCTGGTGAAATCGATTCTTCCCAATCAAGGCCGAAGGAGCAATTTCTAAATTAATCACGCGATCTTTTTTCTGCCAGAATGTGAGGCTACTTCGAGTCTGGTATTGTCAATGCATAGTGCAGGGTATCGTGGTATCTTCGAAGTCAACGTGTAATCTATTTTCCTGGGTACGTAAACTGTGGAAGGTGGAGGTAATCCCATCCGTTTGCACGATCTCTCGAGGCGAATGGAATACAAGGAAGCAGAGTGAGGGAGAGGAGTGGAGTGGAGAGAGAAGAGGAGGGAGCGATGTACCACCACGAAGTACGACGCGGTGGTAGGAACGCGGCTGACGCCAAGCAAAAACGATCGGCGCTGTCTGCCGTGCTTTTTGCGGGCATCACAGTTTCCAACCTCCTCCTGGCCGTTTCTAGCTGCTGTTATCCCCCGTTGCTACTGCTGCTCTGCTGCTGATCGTGAACGGCACCCAATTCCCGATGCGGTTACGTCTGCTATTCTACAGAATATTCTCTGCTCGAGTAAATCAAGCAAATCTTGGTGAAAAGAACACTTGCACGCGCAAATGTTACTGGGCTCGTACGTTACGTACGTTAAGTTCTCCTTTGACAGAATTTCAATAGGATTCATTTTTGATAGAGTGGTTTTAGCTGTGGGAATTGAACAAAATGTCTGATGCAGAGAGTGTGGATTTGGACTGTTTAGATACATTATAAGTTTCTAAAGCTTTTAAAAGTATCCGTCCAACTCATATGTAATATATTTTATATATTAAATCGACTTCAAACGAAGAATTCGCAATTTTAATGCAAATTAATATAAATCTTGATTAACATACTTTAGTTTGGGGTGTATTCTATTGTAAAAATATAGGTACACACTTTATTTGAAAAGTATTCGCCCAAATTCGTTTTGCACAAATGTAATTCTATTAAGTTAATATTCTTCTAATATTACTGCGATGTTATTATAAGATTTAATTTATTATGCATAGATTCAACTAATTTTCTGTGAAATTCGGGCTTATTTTGTTCCGTTCTTTTAACGAAGTTTCTTTGAACATTTCTTTGGTGGGTGGTACTAATTAAAAGTATATTAATCAAGGCTTACACCTAATTCTGAATTTAGCATTACTTGAATAAGTAAAATATGGTATACGATGGGGTGGGCGGACATATATTTTCGTACGATTCAGGGTAATGGGGATATTAAGATGAACCAGATAAACAAAATGTCCTATGCAATATCTGTTAGACATTAATTAACATATTCGCCCGTTAATCGACTAGAGATTCTTTGCTAAATTCTACGCTTATTAAATATAAAACTGTGGAATAGAAAGAATATAGTACAGTGATTTCGAACTCATTGACTGATTTGATTCTACGAATCACGAATTCTTCCACATTTACAAGCTGGCGAGTTCTTAAACTAATTTTTTTTTAAACGACTCCTATACCAAATTTTGATTCACATTTTCGACTTACTTTTGCATGTACAGTCACCTTCTCGAGTTCCCCACTCATTGTGGAGCACGCTGTATATAATTATTCAGCTAAATGATGTAAAGGAGAGAAAATTGCTGTTCTATATAAAACTGGAACTGGAACGGTTGGAATGGAATTACGAGCATCAGTGCTTGTTTGCATAATTTTGTAATGCTAATAAGGTGTTCTTAGTTGATAATCGTAAATTAATTGCAGTGATGAACAAGTTTGTTACGAAACGAATACAAAGTAAGAACAAGAGCAGTAATACAAATATTACTATGTACTAGCTTCGTACAATCAGTTTATTGAAGTAGCAAACTATTTCGAAGCTATTTTTAAAATAAAAATAAAGTAATTCAAATAATGTATTATTTCAAATATTATTTTTCATTTCGTATTTCAAATAATGCGAAGAATATTATAACGGTATGGCGGAACACGAGAGGATAGAATTTTGTAGACAAGACAACATAAGTGAAAAATCCAACGTTCAAATACACGTAACCAGGGCGATTTTACATACAAAGGAGAAGTATGATCATAAACAAGATTAAAATTTCACATAAAAGATTTATCTGTACTTAATGTGTATGAATGAGATTATACAAGTAGTCAAAATGAACTCTGTATCTGCCAGCGACTGCTGACATCCATCTAACATAAGAATCTAAGGGTTAATTCTTTGGTGCTATGAATGAATCTGTTTATAGATGCTTGTTCAGTATAAAAATCAGGCTACTATGATCATAAATATCCTGCACGCGCTGCAATATCAATATGCACATACGATCTTATCATTCCAAGGTTATGTTGTAATGAATGGTTAAGCACGTTTCTTATAACTTCACGTTAACAAAGATACACAATTCTATTTAAAAATTTCAAACTTCGAGAATTTTAATTTGAAAGATATTTTCTTCCGAGCAGAATATTTGTATATAAACATATTACTGCGACAGCCCCTTATATGGACATTCATATTTGGCTGTACGGATCAATTGGCAGGACAATCCGAAACATGCAATATCCTGATGCAAAAAGACATCAAAAAGTCCTTTACCGCTTTGAGATCCGAGGTTTCGTTCTCGAGATATTAACAGTTGAATATTAGCGGTCCAAGTTCCGGGCCGCGCAGTTTAAAGCCGAAACAGCTGAGTGCTGAGGAGTGACCCCCCGCACGCACACGCAAGAGGCACGCGTAGGTACAGCCCCACGCACACAGAAGAGCCGACCGCGCTGATTCAAACCGTGAAATGGGTCAGCGCAGTCGGCAAGCACAACAACAATAGAATAAATTTGTAAGTATAATAAAGGTGTAAGTGCACTTAAGGGGATTAGGCCACCTTAGAAGTATCAAAAGGTCGATTTCCTTTGTCGTCATAAATGATACCTTGTACAGTCCTAAAAACACGATACAATTGGTTTCACCATTTTCACAAAAATCAATATTTTGATAAATCCCCATGTGCTTCTACAGTAAATGTCGTATAAATAATGAAAAAATTGTCGTTGGGCTTTGAAGGTGAAAACGACGCGTAATTAGTTAGCATGTTGGTAATCGTGTGCTAGATTGAAAAATATAAAAACAAAGGGGAAAAACTGGGACATCTTAGCGAGGCCTGTTTCGTAAAATAAGCAGGAGGGCGAGATTTTTAACGTATAAGTCCTCAACGGGTTCACCGTACGCAGAACGTTAGTGCTGCAGCTCTACACTGAGGTTTAGTAGAAACCAGTATCAGAAACAACAACAGCCGAACTAAAATCTTATTTTATTAAGACCGACGTCACTTTGCTTTGCTTCTTCTGATGTGTAGTTTCATCTAGAATACTTACAAATTTGTATTTAGTTTTAAAATTAATTATTGCTCCAATATTTGACTCGTGCGATACTAAAATCACTGTGGACCACCACATCCTTCATTGCAACACATTTTCGGCGAATACACTGCACTTTAATACTAACCCCTCAACTACAAAAGACAACCTGACCACTCCAAAGAAGCATTACAGCTGTTAACATTTTTAAAACAAATTAAACTTTACCAAAAATTGTAACACGTAATTTATAGTTTGAATTAAGTCGCTAATAACACTTTTATAGTGCTAGATGCGACCGCAAAGAATTAATAAAAATCAAAAAAGTGCCTCGCTCGTAAATCAAAGTTACATAAAAGGCAAAGCAGAAGATAAGTAATGGACGATGACTGTTATATAATTTTACAAATAATGTACCGTGGGAAGTAGTTAAATAAAAGATCGACATAATTTTGATTAGAAAGATTTTTTCTACTAATGAGGAAGCATTATAGAAGTATGTATTAACATATCTGCACAGAAGTTAACTGAAAAAATAAATTCATCATTAGTCGGAGTCTTAATGAAGTTTTTACTTCTCTTTGGAATATATAAAATCTGATGGAAGATAATCTGTACCATTATCCTGCATGAAGGGATTACCGAGAAAACGGACACCCGGTGTATACTGAAGCTCTCTACTTCAGGCTTTGCCGCAGCTGAGAGTTTTTGCCTTATTCCCAGTTAAAAGCAGCCATGGCAGTTAACTACGAAGTATTTATGCTGCGAAAAATTTACCACGAGCATTGTTTAATATTCTCCTATTTTCAGTTTTGAATTATATAAACAAATCAAATATATTTCTTTAGGTTATATTAAAGATTCATGGCGTAGTTATAAACACACTTTTAATGTTATGTTAAAGAACTAATTCCTTTATGAAATTAATTTTTAAGAACGAAAAAAATAAATTTGTACTGTGTATATGAAAAGTAGTTTGATGCTTTATCACGAACTCGAAATGTTTTCTATATTTACATGTAATACTATCACTTCATTTGCTCATGATTTACAGGTAGTCAAGAGTTTGCCGTATGTGTAATATGTAATAATTTTATCAAGGCTGTATTATTTAACATTATTACCTCCAAAATCTGTTGTTTTTTTTTAGCGGAGCAAACAAAAGTATATTAATGTGAATTAGAATAGTCGCGAAGTCTTCCTGTAAAGCCGATTTAATGTGTAAAATATATTACATATAGAGTGGACGAATACTTTCGCAAGGGACTGTATATACACCATACTGATTCGCTCAATAAAAACGTCATAACAATGACAAACAATATCAGTGAAGAAATGCGAGTCGACGAACAGGATTCTAATTTTGTTTTCGATATAAGACCGCACGGTTTTATAACCACGGGTATTGTGCAAATGTCCGAGTTACTACTCGCCCGGAGTTCTGACGGAGCTGATAGTTTTTGCGTTTTCGTGTTCTCAATGGTTGACACAGCAATAGTAGCAATAGCATCGGTAGTAGTAGGAGCAGCAATAGCAGTTCCAGGAGAGGCTGCAGGATTGGCAGCGCTCCCCCCCCCCCCCGCCCCCTGGCCAGGCCGATACCCGCTTCCTGCTGCGGTGGAACTTTGTTTAACTAAGGCCAGCAAGAAGTAAACCTATTTATACTAGGTCGGACACGTTTACACTGGAGTGCCTGTCCGTGGCCACTTCTACTCTTCGGAGTTGCCCTTATCCTCGAACCTTCCGGTGAAACTCTGAGCAAAGTATGGCCCTAACAGCTGTTGATAAACGAGAATGTTCCTTGCAAAAAGTTGTATTGCTGTCGGAACTTCACGGCGTCATCCTACCCATAAATCTGACTGCGACTGTTGGTGATGAACAGTCTGACTGTACAGGCAGGAGACAGAATTTTACGAAATTCGTTCACACGACCTTTATATTTCCCCAACCTTTTGTAGTCCAACTTAATCCACTCTACAAAAAAAAGGAACATCGCGAGACGGACTGCCGTGCATATAGCGAGGGTGAAAGGCGTGCATATAGCGAAGGTAGAGTGTGTGCTTGTAGCGGGTGTCTATTGTATTCCTCATGACTTCTTGAGACAGAAACGTTCGCGAAAGTTCCATCACCATGATTATTGTATCGACGTGCCACCTGATTTTATTTTCGAAGCTACCTGGATTCCCTACTACACATCGCCAATCAGCTGCATGTAATGACGCTCTCCTGTTTAGTCTTAAGGGTTAATGCTACTCTAGAGCCCGGAAAGGCAGTTTGACTTTAAGAATTTTTTATGCAAGTATAGTGGAATGGAATACAAAATCTGTTTGAAGGCCTTTATTGTACACACCTTAAGGTATGATAACAATTTTTTTTTTTAATTTTTGTAATATAAAATGGCGGCGCCACGGCTCAACAAAAGGAGCTTCTTCTGAAAAACAGCGTTCCGCGGCCGGAAAGATTTCTCCTTTAATTTTTTACCTAGAACAAAGAACCAAAATTTTTTGAGTTCTATGTAAGATTGTCTCGGGAAGTACACGTGGAAATGAGAAAATACTGTTTTTTATAAGAATGGTGCTTGATTGAACAAAACGTTTCATTTTGAGGTAAAAAATGACGTGAAAAATTGTTGAAACGTTTTGTTCAATCACGCACCGTTCTTACAAAAAATAGTATTTTTTTCATTTCCATGTGTACTTTCTGAGATGATCTTATATAGAACTCAAAAATTTTGGGGTTTTTGGTCTAGGTCAAAAATTGAAGGAGAAATCTTTCCGGCAGCGGAACACTGTTTTTCAGAAGAAGCTTCCTTTGTTGAGCTGTGTCGCCGCCATTTATAAAGCTTTGTGAAACAATCGAGGTATTGCCAAAGAGTGTATTTGAATTTTTTAACTGTTAGTTATCAAAATAAATTAATCTAGACGTAAAGAGTAGAAAAGCAATTAAAATTTTCTTTCAATCGGTAGTTACATACTACGTAGACACAAGTTCTAGTTAGCTATAAAATGTGTGCGTAACGGATTTCTTGCAAGATCGTGATAACGAGCGATTTGGCGGCTTTCTGTGGGGTACACGCCCGTACATAATGTCGATCTAACAATAAGTGGACGAGTAGGCCGCAAACTAGCGAATTCTTCGAGAATGATGCCGTTACATTCCTTGGTATCTTCGTTCCGGTGATTTTAAATCTTGTCACGGCTACTCGCCTGACATCTCAGGCAACGTTTCTAATTTTCGAAGATTAGAATAAATAATTGCGGTAAAATAAGTGTAGTGGCATTGTGAGCTGCTAATGGATTGAAACAAAACAAAATTTCTCGTATAGGTATTATGCATTTTATTAAATTTCATTATTTATATCATGCTCTTAAATATTGTTTTCTTTCTAGAAAAATGAAAGGAAAGCAAGATTGTTCCCTTCTTGTATTATATATTACTTCGATAATTCTCAATAACGAAGTGATAACGAACCAATCTATATAAAATTGTGCACGTCAATGCACTTACTTTGAAGTTGCAGAAATACAGAAATGCTATGCAATAATACTCATTCTTTTACATATTATTTACAAAAAAGGGAAGCGTTACAAAGGCAAGTTCTGGCAAAGGGAAGAACAAAAGACAATGTCCATTTAGAAAATGAAGCTTACAGTTAGTGAAGCATAAATTAATTATTTAAAATTCTATTTAAAATTACAGCAAACATGTATAGAATAATTACTATTCGCACTGTCTCTTGACTATACATATTATATAATATAGTAAACATGTCAGAATTTGAATTACGCTACGCGTGTATTGAAAGCAGTTGACGCGACACTTTGTAGCCTATTTATAAAATTATTTCGAAACTGAAATTACTTGCTCATTTCACCCCACCCAGTATTATACCGCGATGGGTTATAGGCTCGGGCATAGACTAATGATCCCAGGGCCTGCGGTTTTTGTCGGCATTCTACAACATTCCCATTCAAGTGGATTCTGTTCTGAAGGCTTCGCGGCATTATTTTCCGTCTACAGAACACTGTGAACCATACATTGCCCGCGCTTCACACTTCAAGTGTCCTACACGTAGAATCTAATCATTTCTTCATTTGTTTCGTTGCCTTGGGCTTCTGTTACATACGATGCGTGACAATAAAGTTCTGAGAATAATTCATTTAAAAATTTTATTTCGAAAATTAACCAGACGTGAAGCCGTCGCCTTTAAAGTAATCCGCTACAGACTGTACACACACATTTCAGGGTCGGGGATCTATTGATCGTAA
Organism: Andrena camellia; assembly: GCA_029448645.1. Taxonomy (NCBI): domain Eukaryota; kingdom Metazoa; phylum Arthropoda; class Insecta; order Hymenoptera; family Andrenidae; genus Andrena; species Andrena camellia. The sequence goes on along the minus strand of CM055681.1, from coordinate 425,651 downwards.
CATTTCTGGCACTTACTTTCTGGTATTTCTTTCAACACCCCCGTTACATTACTTTCAGAAAATCATGGAAAATGCGTTCCCATCGTGACTTTATTTTACTTGAGGAAGTGAAAAAAGTTACGAGCAGAAAAATCAGGCGAATACGGAGGGTGCTCCAACGTTGTGATCGATTTTGAAGTTAGAAACTGTTTCACCAGAATGGCTAATGTGCGGAAACATTATCATGATGCGAAATCCACGATCACACTCGTCTTTACGCGAACCATCTTGCACAACGATTAAAACGATCGACAATGTTTACCTTTCTCATGTAGGTAAGGGAGGGGGGTAACTAAAATTGACTTCTTAAAGAAAAAAAGATATTTTTTGCATCCCCCATTATATGTTCATGATTCGATGAAATCTCAATCAGAATTTTGTGGTCAAGATATTAAACGAAGAAAAAAAATAAAATATTTGTACAGAAAGAAATAAAATAAAAGTTTGTGAGAAGGAAAGCTAATAGAGAATCGGTATTTTCCTATATAATATAGTAAAAACAAGTGTTCAGGTTGATGGCAATTTAAACAAAACATTAATAAAGTGTACTACTATTTCAATAAAACAGATAGTGTAGTGTAAATTAATTTACTGCATCTTTTGAACTCCTATTTCATAGTTTCGTTTTACCACTTAGAATTTCCGTTTTCTTATTCCCAGATGTTGCCATATTGGGCACAGACGAAAATATCTGTATGGGGGCTGCCCGTGATAGCCAACTGGAAAGAAACGAGACATCTGCTTGTTCCTGCAGTTCCGCTGACAGCAACAGATTCCGTGTCGTCAAAATTAAGACTCACAACCGGCCGAACACGTAACTAATTCGAATTACATTTGAGCATTAAACGCAGAAAATTATCACGAAACCACTAATTTTATTTTAACCATTCGATTTTTATTATCTGTAGCAATTTACAGAATGATAATAATATCGCCAAGAAATTATACGGACTTGTAAAATTAATTACAAACATTTCCTTCCTGGACAAAAAGATATCCAATTTTTGGCTCAACTTGCATAATAGCGACAGTAAGACAAACGAAAGACAAAAAACCTTGCATTCACGATGTCCAAGTATAAACGCGCATTAAGAGACGCGGGTATTACTATGGCGTGTTTCTCTGGGGCGTCGCGTCGCGGAGAAAGAGAGATCCGTATCGTATCGGGCATACCGACGTAACTTTTATAATCATTTCTTATGGAAATTGGAGTAAATTACAGCACGCTGGCCATATTTCATCGGCACACGGGTTTCCCAGTCCTTCGTATTCCTTCTACACATTTGCAGGGCTGTATTAATTCTCTCGGTTGATAAGCATTTTATTTTCGAAGAAATATGAGGTCGGAATCCGAGGGGACGCGAAAAGGACAGACAGGTGGTCTTGACAGCGCCTTTAAAAGTCGGAAGAACCGATGACTGGCAACTGGCGAGGGGCCCTGAACCTCGTGTAAAAGGTATGTACTGGTCCAGAGCGCCCTTGCCTTCGCTCCGTCAGTTTTTTCACCGTCTGCTCCCGGACTGCCGCCTTTAAAGCGATCGTCACGGGCACCGCGCTTTTACGCGGTCCTTTCTCAGCAGGTGTGCACGCATGTCTTACTCACTGTTAGTGTCTTCCATTGGTCGCCTCTTACCACTACCAATACTAAGAAATGTGTAAATCGGTATACACTGCTGGGAATATTTACCGCATCGTTCGAATACAGTGCTGGACGAAAGTTTTAATACGGCGCGAGATTCGATGCACAAAACATTTGTAAAAGTCTCGAAGAGTACTCCTGTGTATTTTCTCTGCATGGAAGTTTATTTAAACTGCAGTTATTCACAAAAGTATCTGCCCACTCCATACGTATTACATATTTTACTTAAAGTAATGTTAAATTCAGAATGACCCATTACAATCTACGTTTGTATAAAGCTTGATTTATTTCTAGTTAGTACCAGCAAGCTAAATTTTGGCATGGGACTTTATTTCGTCGTTTTAAACAATTTGTCAAAAGTCCCCATCGATCCGACATCCGTTAAAACTTTTGCAGAGGGTTGAAGGTAAAAAAAAAACGGTTTTTCGCGAATATCTCGTTATTTAACAGTTTTACGTCAAAAATAGTTATTGTGAAATTTGTAGCTTGGGAAATTCTCTACAAAAAAGTTACTATTAGTTTCTTTCGTGGGAGTAACTATTTTCATGTATGACGGGTTACCAAGTTTCAACCCTCATACTTTTGACAAGGGAAGATCCCGAACCCGGAACTTCAAAAAATTATGAAACTTTGTGAATATGTAGGGGATCTCCTCCTGAGTACAACGCAATTTTGTGCGCTACCTAAATTCACTCCAAGAGGGTGCAATTGACCCCTGAAATTTTTTCGATTTTGCGTTATTACTCGAGAACTGTAGGAGATAGAAAAAAGTTTTCAGGAAAAAGTTACGTCTTTTAATTAGGACCATCACTTCCTATCGCCACTTGGACGATGAATAGTCCAAAATAAACCTACAATAAAACTACTGGCATCAAATTATCCCCCCCCCCCCCCCCCCGAAACCATTTAACCTTTGTTTGAAACATTTGTCGGTATCATCGACAGTTTCGGAGATATTTGCGGGGATTGATTTAAATGGGACACCCTTACACGAGAGATCTCTTCAAGGAAGTAGGTGAAAATAAATCAATCTTTTGAGAATAACAGTTTGCCAGCAAAGAAATACGATTCGGACAACTAAATCTTGTTTCGTGCGGAACATCTGACCACAGGCGCAACGATCTTGTCGAAATATGAAAATTAATCTGCTGCAGGATTTGAGGGCAAGAGAGACTAAGAAATTAATTAAAAAACTTTAATTAAAAAGAGATATAATTCGAATTTCCTTAAAAAATTTAATAAAACTTGTTGATCAACCTAATACGTTTCATCATCTCCATCGTTGTGTTCACCGAATGCAACCAAACATTATCGTAGTGAAAAGGAACGTGAACCGTTACGATTCACATTAAGATTCGAGATTTCAGTATTATTTATTTAATTGCTGATTGTTATCAGTTCTTTCGGCTTTTCAAATTCCATTTATATTGAATAATATCGAATTCGATTAAAAAAATTTGAACCGGATTTATTATTAGTTACATTGCAGAAAGCGGTGATAAAATACTCTTAAAATGAGATCCTGATTTGGACACAAAAATGGGGTCTGGCCGCTAGTGATTCTGTTTAACTAGTCTTTTGCGCCTCGATATCATAACCTACTGCTCGGTCTAGTCTCGATTTAACTGGGAGGATCACATTGCTCTTGCACACTTTTACCAATCTAGGTTGATACTTTTCGTTTAGAACATCTTGCTCTTTACACGTATTCTTGACGGTGCTCTCTTACATTGTCGCCTCTTTTATAAATTGATACAGTAAGCGATACCGTAAACGAGTTTCGTTAAGTCTCATTTTAATAATTTTTTACGAGAACAAAGTACAACATGGGAATGTTTCAAAGACTGAATAGAGGTTGGAGAACGTAAGATCGTTTAATGAGAACGCGTACAAACAAGATAAGGGGCGACGTTACTTACGTTACTGGAAATGCCCGATAAATGTTTCGATAATTTTTAAAAAATCTTGGTAAACGACATTTAACATAAATTTATACCTACGAACGTAGATCGATTTCGATAATTCGATTGCATATTTATTTGGTTGCGTTAAAAATGACGCTACTTCGTTTGACTTGTCGTAGTATATAGTATGGAAATTTTAATTTAATGTTATGGTGTAAAATAATTTTCATATATGCATATTAGACAAATACACACATTGTATGCTTTTAACTTTCTACAAATGTGTTCACACATATTTCAAACCCAATATATTTTATGTTTCATGCTATTGCACTTTTTTTAATTATGATCCCGTAAGCGTCCGATATACTCACATTTGTAGTAAAATAACAATAAATTGTAAAATAAATGCAGGAGGAAACTAAATTTATTTGATAATACTAATGTTATTGATAAAGACGGTATTAATCTTAATATTTTTTTTTAATTATATTTGAATTGCTATTGTATAGTTACCGTAAACGTGCAGTATATGCAATTTAGATACACAAAAATTACGAAAATTCCTTTAAACTATTCATATCCTTACATCATCCTCATATTATAAAAATCAAATTACTAAATTGAGTTATATGTAATATTAAAAAAATCGTACTTTCTTATTTGATCGTAAGTAAAACATTAGAATCAACTCCTAATTTCATAAATTGCGTTAGAGTCAAATTTTTTTGTTCAATTGTAGCAGGAGAAACTTTCAATGTACAAATGAATCTTAACAATTACACGTACGCATCTAAATAATGTTTCACATACAATTATCAAAAATTTATTTTATTAAACACAAAGGAAACAAACAGTACGAACTTACCTGACGAACAGCTGTTCCTGATTATTCACTCTCCAGGACACCACCGTGGCACCTAGAACACGAAAAATTTCAATCAGAATCTCGATTCAACAATTCCTTCTTTACTCTGAAACGCGAAAACGACAGTGAACTTGCTGCTAATTGTAAGTATTAATTCGCACCCGGTTCAACTCTGCCGCCGCGCACGCTTATCACGTAACTGTCATTCGTAATCGAAAATTTAAAAAAAAAAAAAAACTACGGCCTGTTTACAACGACGGCATCTTAGTGAATTTGGTTCCCGTTTTAATTGGCCTTAAAATATATTCGACGTACAGAATGTACGCGGCGGAATGCTATACCGAGAAAAACACATCATATTTCACATGAAATTACAAACGGTCAACTTGTCGGTACGCAAATGTACGTGAACCCGCAAATGCACATAAAGAACTGCACAAAAACTAGAGGTTAGGGTTGAGTAAAGGCGCGCACACACTTCGTCGTCTCGAACGACTTCAGACAGACGAGCCAGATCTGGGAGCGGCGCTTTGTTAGTCCATTACAACGTATCCAATCGAACCTTGTTGCCAGTCTACTGTTTTTTCTTTTGCTTTTTTTCAACGATAACTGATGATGTCGGGATACAACTTTTTCGTAGCAAAAACTGGCCGTGCAAAATTACTAGGTTAGGTACTATGGGTTTGCACGGTATTTCAGGGGACTGGTGAGAAAATCTGATAGCCAATTCGCAGATCCGACCGTTTTCAGTAATCTGCACGCGCGCACACACCGTGTAAATTTATCGTGCAGGTGGTATTGTTGCCTCTGTCGAGCACGACAACGCTGGTAGCCGCTGCCATGTTTGAATCGTGAATGCGCCGCCGGCTTCTCGCCCGACGCAAACCAACCTTTGTTCAATGCCCCGGGTTCGCCCCCCACTACTTCGATCTTGTTACTTTTTATATACATGTCATTTGCCGTCCAGCGCCATCTACAAATCGCTTCTGGCACTCTGCAAAGTCAAAAACCACTTGCCCTCGGTAAGGGCTAAATTCGGGTCCACTGAACAGATAATTCGAGGGGAGCGAGCTCGAGCAGCGAACTGTTTTAGTTAATGCCGGTGTATATTGATAAATATGAACGCTGTGGATAACGAATATTTTTTAGTGGGAAGTGTATGCTCCAATTATTTCTTTAAAGTTGATTAGATACGTTGAAATTGAGTAACCTTTATTAATAAAGGGGAACGTATTTGTTACAACTACAATAGTTTGTGTCACCACTATTACCTGATTAGAGTTTGATATTATTATCGACGGTGTTTAATGAAATTCAGTACATTTTCAAATTATTGCAAAAAAAAGATTTGAAGAAACTTTAAAGCACCCTATAGTAAACTACAAAGATATCTCGTGAGCCGATTTTTTCCTGTTCGATTTTATAGATGAGAATTCACGCGAACTTTTTTCTATTGTACGGCGCTATGGACAAGAAATCGCGTATCTATAATTAACAATTTAACTTGTAAAAGTGGTCTAAATATAAGTATAACTCTTTGTTACGCTTTTCTTCGTACTGTTTTGTGACATTTGGACCGGAGGTTTCGAACTTCCCGCCACGAATCGAATGAATCACTGGCCAATCACGCTATCCAATTGCTACGTCCATGAACGGCAACGCCGCGCTCGGTGTGCTGCGTTGGAAACATGGCATCCTCGCGACGGTGAGCCAGTGGATGGGACCGGTTGACAGAGAGTTTGGTGTTCTGCTACTGTGATGTGTTCTCGTTCATTGTGCTGTGCCGTTGTGCGCTGTGTCAAGTTGTCGGAAAATTCGCTAGAAAGTCGCGTACCGGCGACAGTTACCATCGTTTACCGTAACGACATCGTGTGAATCGAGTATAATCAACGGGCAGTGTGTGGTGCTGTGGAGCAGGGGACGATGAAGGCCGGGGGGATAATTCGGGTGGCGACTTGAGGGCAGAAATGTTGAAATTTGGCAGCAAGAGTGACGTTACAGTGGTGCATCGCGCCACTATCCGACTTTTAGATGACGCCGAAATTATCCACTGCGACTTTCAGGTAAGACACCCATTGACGAGTGATGGCACGCCGACGAGCTATTGGCGACGCTCGTACACGCGTTTCTTCTACCCCTTTTCTTCCCTGCGACCGGTAACGATCGCCCACTGAAACAAGCCGAGGGTTTGCTACTCTGTGAACTTAAAAAACACTATTTCCCTTGGAAATTTCTCTCTACCTCCCTACAGTTATACTTAGGCTTCGTTAGAGCGGACCAACCGTTTCGATTGATCCTAGAAAATGTCTTATACCATCGTTCTCATTGCCAAAAGAAATCCCTTTGCATTTAATGCCATCGTCGATCATTATTCTTACGTAAGAAATTCATGCGGAAAATCGGAAGACTTTAAGCCTTGTGTGTCAAGTGCAATGTTAGTGTTGTTTTGATCAGTTTCGTGCACGCATAACGGCTATCAATGGAGACTTGTATTCTCTTATAGTGTAATTAGTCGGAGAACTGTGTAGATATTTTCGGCAGTAACTCAACTTTGGTTCGATTTTACGTTTTCATTGAATTTTAGAATTTTTAAAGGAGCTAGGATAATATAGCTTCCGCGTAACGTTAGACGAAATTACGAATGGCACACTCCTATTTTAACTGCCCACTCATTGTGTACACCTATGTACATGATATCAAACTAATGTCGGAGCCTCGTGTGGTAAGACCACGTGCACTTACTGACAGCAGTGACGTTTGCTTTTTTTTAATTGATCTAGGTAAACCTGTTCCGTCTGTATTACACACGACTGTAATCCACCTTCGTTTTAATTGTTAATGCCAAACACCAACTGTCGAACATTTTCTTCCCGTCATTTAACCGTATTTAATTAATGAGACGGATTCATGGGAAGATGTTGGGTACTCATTAAACATAACTACTAGACACTCTGTTTTGTAGATTGCTATAATTGCTATATTTTCAAATTTCATAACATTGTGGTAATTTAGATTTCAAATAATTTACCGTGCGATAACACGGATAATACTGTTCCAAATAGTTAAGTGTGTAGATAATGGCTTTCTTTAGTCTTCATAAGCTTCGCTACTTGTTTTTACCCCACGTGCATAGTAGAATAAATTTATGAAAGTATTTTTCATACATCTGTGATTGTATGTACACATCGATATTCGTAGTTGTATTTTGAAAACAATTCCTTATAAATCGTAGGCACAGGTCTATACTATTCTTAAATGAAACAATTTATTTAAATAAATTTCGGATATTGTTTTGACGTGGGCTTGGAACGCGACACGAACGTAGGTTTAATTACGTCTCATTCTTCAGGAACGAAATATTTCCTCACGACGAACTGTGTATCATTCGGCAAAGAAATGAAAGAGCAATACAATATAAATGAGTAATTCCTTGTCAAAATCTCTTGATGTTGTTTTTTATATTAAAGTTGGGGTGTAATTTTCCGAATTAAAAAGGAAATAAGTGGTGCAACCGAAAGGCTAGTGATTCTAGATAAAAAAATAAGTAGTAAATGAAATTTCTTCATATGTACGTTTCCTTTCCGAGGAAATCGATTTTTAGAATTCGTCTGGTACGTGTGCACCTGGCTAACAATTATCAGAATTTACCAATAAATGTAGTGGATCTACAAATGAAATGAATGCTTGTACAGAAATAAATCGAAATTGGAAAGGAACTTTTTCTTTCATAATGTTTTCTTTTTCAGGAAATCAGTTTTGAAAACTTATCCAGTAAGCGTGTTCTTAGCCAAAAATTGGTTTCTCCTTTAAATTGATTTTTTTCAAAAATGAAGCCTCAGCTGAAAAAAGTTTTTTCACAATTTTAATTCACTTGTATAGGAGTATTTATTATCATTCGCGGTTGAACGATATTTATTTAATAATAATCTGTCAATATTCTTACAATTGCCGCGGGCGCGTGCATCAGTGTTTTTTTCACATTCGATTTCTCGAAAATAAAGCGCTATTCAAAAGAATTTCGATATTATTCTGAACAAGGATTCGTTTCGTACGCAGTCGTACAATTTTTACTGCTGCATTTTATCAGTTTTTAGCAAAATGTTCGTGTACTAGACGAGTTTTCAAAATTCATTTCCACCAAAACGAAGCCATGTCTGGAAATGTTTTAGTCTATATTTTCCATTTACTTTTCTCATGCACAATTGCTATATTTACACTTGTATCGTACATTGCGACACGCTCTGTAAAAGAATTTTGTAAAATGTGGTGGAAATATAATTGCTACAATTGCATCATGTGACATAAAAGCAATAAAAGCTTATACAATATGTATTAGTAATTCCGTTTATTACAGTCCTGTTGTTGCCAGATTATAGTAACATTATTAGCAAATAATTTTCTGATTCATAATTCTCTGAGCGACAACATGGTTTTTTAGTTGATGTGTTATTATGAATTTTTCGATTACAGACATTTTAAGCAAGCAAACTGTAAATTGTCTGTACCAGACGAATTTTCAAAATAAATTTTTTGGAATGGGAAACCTCCTGTGAACGAATTTGATTCCACATTTCATACGTATTTTTTCATCTAGAATTGCTATTCTTTACTATGAACCACCCAGTATATGCGGAGAAAGATTTTTTTTTTAATTGTTTTTCCCCGAGAAAAAAATGGAGTATCCGAGTAGACGCCTCACCGCAGACTGGTTAACCGACCGAGGCTCGATCCTTTCTTTCTGAAACACCATCGAAACAAGGGCATAATGCATAAAGGTTGATTTATATTATCCGCTCAGACGTGGTGCGGTGGCGGGACGGTTACGTTCGGACAAAAGCACTTATATAGTTAGTGTCTATAGTATCAGTTCGCGTCTGCACGTGGCCGATTTCTATTGTGAATAATGCAGAAGTCGCTATTGTTTTATAATGTTTTCTCATCTATTTTTAGAAGATTTACGTTGCATAGTTTTACTATTAGGTGAAGGTGAAAGAAAAAAGGAAATGACCCCATTCGCACAAGGTCCATAAGACATTTAATCTAATAATAAGACGACGTAACTCGTCGTAGAACTTACTCAGCTTGCGTATGACGAATTAACTCATGTGAAAACTCACACAGGTTGCTCACGATGAGTTGATTCGCCATGAGAAATTTAACCCTTAACTACAAACATTATGTCTAGTGAGTTGTATTTGGTAAATATATTTTTCACTCCTAGTGTCGCATCAACCCTTTATGTTTTCATCTGTTTTTTTTTTTTTTTTTTTAAACAAAATTGTGATAGGTACCTTTCTGCTGTTCGTTTACACCAGTTTATTTTTAGTGCGCATTCTGGGTTCGCTTTTGACAAAGGTGCTCATAGCTTAGCAGGATAATAGGCGTATTGGGTGTCGTTTGGAGAATTAATCTACCCTTCAAGCCTTTGAACCGGGGCTCAAGAATCTGCGACCTTTCTTGACAGGTTCGGTGTGGCTTTTACGCATATTCCACCAATCGTGTAAATTACAGGGTGTTCGACAATAGGTGTCAGAAAATCGAGAATGGCAAAATAGCGTTTCAGCCTTTGTTTTCGAGCGATTAATGATTGAAAATACGCGCAAAAAACGTATGACGCGAAGGACTTAAGGGTACACCACCTTGTAGACCTAGAAGAATGGGTGAATTTAAAATTTGTTTTCTCATGTCATTTTTCAGTGAAATATCGGGATCTTTTTAGGAGATGTTAGCCAACATTTTAACTTTATTTTCATAACAGATCAGAATATGAGGGACGTTGGAAACAGAATTCTAAAAGTTTCCTGTCTGAAATCATCCATATCCAGCCTTATAGCCATTTCCTGTTGCATCAGTTTTTACCAACTCCATAAAATGCAGTTTTTTCAACGTCTACAAGTTTCCAGTCAGTCGCAAATTACTTCATTTCCATTAAGGCATTCAGTTCGTCCAATCAAATCTTTCGGCCAAAGAAATTAGTTTACATACTTTCAACTAACATATCCTACAAGGGGACTACATTGAAGTATTACGCAGCGATTAGAGAAAGGCCTCTGGTGCTATTTGCAAATATGATTTTTTATTCACGATTTTTGAACCATGAACGGTCATTTGGCAGAGAAAAGTTATACATGAAATTAATCACTCTTTTAGCCCTCAAAGTGCCTCGATGATTCAAATTCTCAGAACATTTTCATTTAATTAGAAAACGAGGTCACTTGGAGACTTACTTAAGTGGAATCACTTGATTTATTCTTTTTAGCGCTGCAAAGATCACAGCAAAAGAGCATGCTATAAGTATAATATTATAGCTTGATATTGTAGCAGCAAATTCAGTAGGGCGGAAATATTACAATAGAATATTCGGAACGAATTGTATCGCGTAATGTTAGGTGTTTAAAAATTCTTGAAAATATACTTCATTCTTTGTGTGTCATATCAGTTACAGTAATCAAATTTATATTTTTTGTATGCATGTGTTATATGCTGTCAAAGTTCTTCGTTATTGTTAATAGAGGTTCTACGGATAACGTACTATTGGCATTCCTGCAGAGAGAAGTCTGTGGAAGATAAGTCCGGTGAACGTGCAGGCCAAGGACGTGCACCTATCCAATGATCTGTAATGATCTATAATTATTCAGGCATTACGTGTTGAATATCGAACTTGGTGGAAATGTACAGGGTGTAAAGGAAATAGGGGGGTCAAACTTTAGAAACGCATAGTATATACTCATCTTAAGGGGTTACATACCCTTGACAGGTCGGATAACAGGGTCATTTTCATGATTTTTTTTTCATGTAAAGAAACGTCATATTGAAAAACCTTGTTGAGTATAAATTAAGCTGTATTCTCTTTAAAAAGAAATTTGATGTGTTAAACACAGTCCAGGTGACGGAAAACAGATTTTTGTATAAAATGTACCCGTTTATGCTACTACTAAATTTTTGAATATCTACTACCAATGCTTTTATGTCTACGCTGTAACGAAAACGTTTGTTGGTTTAAGCACGTTTTCTTTTATTCTTGGCCAAGCATCCTACTTGGCTCGTATAGTACAATAAATAAAGTTCATAATAAACTGTCATCACAAGAAACTGTTTTCTATGTCGCATACGAGTGAGTTGGTACAGACTTCACGACACGCTCTACTTTCTTTAGTCCTTGTGTGGATAATGGTCTCCCAGATGCATCTCCGCTTGAAATCCATTCTGGTCTGAATTGTACGTATGCTACCTAACCCAGGCGTAATCTATAAGGGGTTTTACAATCTCCAGAAAATAAATTGAAATAAATTTTCACTGGAACTAATAATGTAAGAAAATTCTAAATATTATAATTCATGAAATGTTAATTTGAACGAGTAGGAGTTGGTGTGTGTGTGTGTGTGTGGTGATAGTGTGTTTCGTTTGGTAACCGCGCAACGTAAAATATTGAAGGAGAGTTGGAAGAGTAACGAAGTCGTGATTAATTTATAATTCTTATTAACCATTTATAATTGGTATCTAAGCAATCCAACCCAAAGGAAACCGTCGATTTTACTCGTTCAGTAGTCCTGTACCCCCTTAAGAAGACCAGAGGCAAGTTTCGGGCGGAGAACCTTATGTAATGTCTGGTTTATTGATGGTATATACCAACGGGTGGCCGTTATTGTTCTTAGGGCTGCATCTGGAAATCCTTCTATTATGTCAGTGCTTGATTTTTTGGCACAGGCCCAAAACTAAATTCTATACGTCCATGCTGTTATGAAAGTTGCTTTGTACCGAAGTAATTCGTCGTGAAGTTGTGTTGGGTACTACCACAGCGTAATGCGGTACACAGTTGGTGTGCTAAAGCCAGACGCACTTCAGCAAAAATTACGAATCGTAGCAAGTAAACGCGTGCGGAATCTTCATCTGCATAGTGTGACACAGTATGACAGAGCGATGGTTTAATTCTCAGAATGCACGAGAAAAAGTTGTATTTACGTAATGACGGCTATCGCCTTGGAGATCATTTTGTATGTACAGGGTGTAAAGAAATTATTTGTCGTGGCTTCTAGGGCTGAATCTACATATTTGTTAAAAAAGCCGTCCGCGAAATTGTTTGTAACATTGAAAATTTAAATTTTTTTTACGTTAATATATTCTTCGTGTTCAGGAGAGAACCATACGTCACAAACGAACTCGTTTGGTCAGGAAATATTGTTAATAATGATTTTGTAACGATTTGATTCTGTATAGAGAATGATCGACTAATTGGAATAATTTCGAACACGGATAATGTCTTCGAATATTCGAATATTCGGAGTGATCGAATTTCGGATTGTACCGAATAGGAATCTGAGCACGAAATATTTTTTTTCACAGTTTAGCGTGAAATTCTTTTCATATTGCCCTTTAAAATTACTCGTTTTTCAAACGATAAATTTGTAACTTTATTAATCTTTGGTAAATTTATCAATTTTGAAACGAAAAGAACCATCAGTTATTATTATTATTATTCTAAGTATTTTGCAAGCGTTATCCGAACAAATTATTCAAATAAATAATATTGAATCATTCGAATAAATAGATGGAATAATTGGTTGCAAAGAACGAACTTTTTCGGATAATGCACAATGCAGGTTGAGATGCCACCTTCTGGCGAGTACGGAGGTATCGCTACAGTTCAAAACATTTCATGTGCCGCAAACGCACCGTTGCGATTCAAAAAATTGTTAAAGTTCGCGGAAATAAGTGCCAAAGCGCAATTTAATCGAATGATTAATTTCTCTACCACTTGCATCAGAAGATTACCTAGTTTTTCGGGCCGTCACAGTAGTCTAACTCCTTAAGCAACTTATTAGAAAATTTCAGTTGATATAATGAGTTGATAAGAATATTAATAGCTATTTTAGCAGTAATTTTAACAGCAAAAAACAATTTGCCCCAAAATAGCGACCTTGTATCTACCAGAGTAGCCAATTCAAACAAATCTGAGCAGTACCAGATTTTTTGAACGCTACGGGCAATCTATGATGACGCGCATTCAAGCATCTCTGTTGGCTAGCGGTGGCCATTTCGAGTATTTCCTTTGACGGTAGGCAAATACTTGTTGAAAACACGAAACAGGCCGAAACTCCGAAGCACGATCATATTGGACACATTCTGGTACGAACTTTTCCTGTTACTTTTGCGTCCTGAATCCATCAGTGCAGTACTTTCCATGTATTACGGAACACGCTGCATTGCCGGTGGCTTGGGGAAGCCCCGGATCAGCACGTAGATGGATGTAGGTACCACAGTAAATAAAGCAGGCACCTTAGCACGCAACTCACTGATGATTACCCGATACTTATTGACATAATCCCGATCACTTCGTTTCTTTTACAGAAGCTAAGATCGAAGATTCAAAAATTACTTGTTTCGAATTTTAGAATAGGTGGAATTTTTACACTTATTTTTTTTTCGATAACTTCATTCGAGCTGGCACAGAAAATGTTATTCTGTAATTAATTCTTTCGCATTTTCAGAAGGAAAACCTGTAGGCAGTCAAATGTTTTATTAAAATAATCATAACGTAATAAGATAAGTCAGACCTATAATCTGATCGGTCCGTTCTTTTTCTCCCAGATTAAAATTTAGGGAACTATACAGAATTGTAAGGAGAGAAAAGCACAAAGCACTGCTTGAGCCCGTAGGGAGTAGAGAATTGGTCACCAAGTGACACCGATCAAGCTCGAGCGAGTCCTTGAACGTCTTAATGTTTTGGGTACATGAGAATTATCTTCTCTTTTTCGAAACAGAACCTTGATTGTTTGCAGTTGTAAGGTCATTTCCTCAAATAAAATTGACTTTCTTCTAAGAAGAGCGCAAGTATTTACATCAAGGATAATCGATTTTATATCATATCGTGTGGGCAATTATTGCATAATATAATTCACAACAATTAGTAATCATTATTCATTCATTGACTTTATCGACATTTGGTGCTGGCTTTGAAAGTGTGAAATTTATTCAATAAGTAAACTTAATCCATGTGTTTCGATTAAGCGCAGTGTTCTCTTTGTTGCAGCCTCAGCACAAAGGAAAGTACATCCTCGAATACGTGTGCAAGCAACTCAACATCATGGAAACGGATTATTTTGGGCTTCGCTACGTGGATCACTGTAGACAAAGAGTAAGATCGTTTACATCATAGAAATGTTGTCATTCCTTAGTGCATGTTGTGGTGGATACTGGTTACAATTTAGTTCAAGAAAAAAACTAACAGACAGCGTTGATTTCCTAATTTATGTTGTGGTAGAAGAATCGGTGAATTGAAGTTAGACGGACGGATCCGTCCATTTCCGTCAAAATGGACGGACCCGTAATATATAACTCGGCCAAACTAAACGCCTTAGACATGATCTCCCCGTACATAATGCTGCATTGAGAATTGCTATGGGTGCTTCTTTTCTCTAATCCAACTAGCAGCATTCTCTCTGAAGCTGGAGAATCTCCACTACATCACAGAAGAAATCAGCTAAGTCTGATCTATGCTACTGCGATAGCCTTAGCGCCTTCTGACCCTGTGTATGGAAATCTCTTTCTTGGAAACTACCGGGACGAATACAAAAACACTCCAGTGCACCTGCGCCTCTATACATCAGGATCAACTGATACCTTCAAGAAATAAACTTTCAACTTCCCAAGATTATCTGTAGAAGATTCTACATCTCTTCGTGCCGAGAGCTTCCAATCTCAACTGTCAATGCTCCCAAGGCCTTGTGGAATGAAAAATGGAAAACGGGTAAAAGCACCGAACTGCACCTGATCAGGAAGGATATTTCTGAAGGAAATCGGATCTGCTTAGAGAATCGGAAAGATCTAGTGACACTCATTCGAATGAGAATCGGTTATACGCTACTTTACTCGTTCGAACGTTATCGCCAAAACGCGATATTTGCGACGTTAATTTGAAAGGGACCGTCCTAAAATTTTCGAAGCTCGGGCATCACTGCTGTCCAGCGGTCGCTGGCAACCCTCCGAACGCTGGGCCGGTGAATGGTTGTAGTGGAATACGTCCGTGAGGCGGTGTTGCCATTTTCGTCTGTTCGCGTGCGCGTAGGTTGCAGTTTTAACGGACGACCCTGTATATTGCATCGGTAGGGTGAGATCTACGTGTGTAAAAAGTTGCATTAAAATCTGGGACGGTTCCCTTGTTAGAAAGGAAACATCTGTGGAGATACCTCTACATCTGAATCTAATTAGTTGACTACGCGGATAAACTGGGGTCAAAGAATTGAGAAATACCCTAGCATTCTTGAAACTCATGTACGTGAAGTTTTACAAATAATCAACGTGTATTTACTGCAAACCTTGAAGTCGAAACAGTTTATAGTATCATTTAGAGACACGAAATGCTGGGGCAATTTGAAGGCATTATTAGAGCCATTTTATTCAGTGAATTAAAATACAAACTGCTTTCAATGGAAGAACTCAGACCTCCATGAACGTTGAATATTCCAATAGTCTACTGATCACTCAGTGAGGACAGGAAAGGAACATAATTTTCTACAGAATGGACAAATCTGTACTCAACGATATGACGCAAATATCATAATTCCTCGCATGTATTTATTGGTGGTCCTAAGAGTCAATTTGGCACAGAAGCTGCTGTCGTTACTGGAAATGATGCTATTATGTACAGTTTCAACCCCTTCAATAGCATTCCAACAGCTGCATAATATGCATTCGTTAAAGCCTTCGAATACATAAATAACTTCCATAACTTCGCATTTATAATCTTCTTCGACTCCCTTTCCGCTATCAGAAGGATCCAAGACATAAGAAGTCACATCAATATGAACATGCTCATCCAGGGACCATGTAAGAAGGGATCAGATTCAAGCAAAACAGTAATGATCACTTGAATCACTTCCTACAAAAACATCCGTAGAAGTTCCGGGAATTTCAAGGCTATCTTAATGGTTTTAACTGGAATAACTGTTTTTTTGTGGTAACGCTCAGTAGGGTGGAAAATTTTAAGGAAAAAATGAATGTGTCCCAAACCCAATGTCTGGACACCAGAGCCGGGGTGAGTTAAATCTTAAAAAAAATTAACCTGTTTCCGAAAGAGTGAAAAATTTTATACGGGAAAATTTTTTTTATTGTTAAAAAAAGTGGACTTAATACAATCTGACTCTGGGGTCCAGATATGTACTTTCAGAAATGTCAAGCTTTAAGTATAGTTGACCTTCAATATTTTACAATCAAATAATGGTTTCAATTTACTTCATTTCTTTAATTGCTCATTTTATATTGTACACTACACATCAAAATATTCTGTTTCAGCATTGGTTAGATCTGGCAAAAACGGCGATTAAGCAAGTAAAAGGTTGGTTCGCATTTTTATTGGAATATCATTTTAACAATACATCTGCTTAAGCGGTTTTAGGTATTTTAGTTATTGTTTTTAGTGAACGCTCACAAACAACAGTTAATGATGCATGATTAAATTCATCTTGGTGTTAGCTATAATACACAAGACCCAAAAATGTATAGATCCTCTTAAGAAAAAAGATCAATGTCTCTGAAATGCCCTTAACAATGGCTACGACGACAATCCTTTCCTATCGCCATATTTGCCCTTTCGAAGTACCTAATTTTTTCTTCAAACATTTTTTGGTGTCATCAACGGCAACAGAGATATTGGTGACATACGCGCTCGTAGGGTTGATAACATTCTGTTGTATGTGAGAATACTGTGTAGTTGTTCATACGTATTTTATTAATAATTTTGTAGGAAAGTTTGAGCAGTATTTAAGGCGACTACTTAAATGCAATAACATTACTTTATCACCATTCTTATAATTTCGATTATGTTTTAATCACATTTTGTCTTTTATAATTGTACTATAAACACTAAACACTACATTTAAAATACGACAGAAATTAATTCGTCTCCTGCTGCCTATACAAAGTAGAATAAATGTAATGTAGGAGAAAGCACGTAAATTGGATTGTATGTAGCAGTAAACAGCTGTGACCAAGGCTTCGATTGCTATGCCCCTTTTCCCTCTATATTCAGTTACCGCGGGTCGATGTCACATGAAAGTTTTAAACTTTAACGACCCACTGTACTGGTCAGGTACATTTGACGAAATCCAGTACGTGTTGATTTCGGTAAAGAAACTTGAATCGCTGTAAAAAGTTCGGCTTACGAATTGAATTCGCTTTCGAAAGTGGGAAAAGATTTTATCCGTTATCTTTTAAAATAAGTCAAACGTATAATATAATAGTTTAGGAAGACCTTGATCCAGCAATTGAAAAAAAAAAAACACAAAGAAGGACGAGAAATATACAAATCTGACATTTTCATGTCATTCGAATTACAAGGAAAAATTTCATTTGAAATCGTATACTTAATTATTAATATTAAAAACTAAACAAGCCTTCTGCGATTGTTTTGTCCAAGAAAAACCTTTGAGTAACAATATTCTTTTTACACACGTAGGCGAAAGCATACTTGTAGGCGCGTCCCGCTTCTCACCATGACTGTGTTCCAGACATGGACCCGATTCTGTTTAGTTTTCGTGTGAAATTCTACCCACCAGATCCTCTAAGGTTGAAGGAAGAAATAACTAGGTATCAGGTTTACCAGCAGCTCAAGAGGGACCTTCTTCATGGACGACTCTATTGCAGTCCAGGTGAAGCAGCGCTGCTGGCGGCGTGTATCGTGCAAAGTAAGTCGATCTTGTATTTAGCAGTAATTTCGAAGTTCAGGTAGGTCCCAAATGGGTGGAGGATTCACTAGAAATCTCCATATAAGTTTCTAAGTAATTGCCATCCAGCTGGTCGAGATCATGCTCCCCACATTATTTGAGATATAACAGAAGAGGTTCTAGGGCGTTTCCCTTTCCCAAACGTGTGCTCGAAAATGATTTAAGGGGGAGAGAGAGAGCGCGCAGAGAAATATTCTCCATACGCAACAACAAATTACATTTTTCCCGTTCAAAATTTATTTTCATTTTATTCTTTAGTATCTGTTATCGTGTAATTCTGGATTGTGCCTCTAATTAATAAAAAAAACACGTCAAAATATTCAAGTGAACTGTGACTTAATACAAGAAGCTACATATGTAACAAAAAATTTCGAATATGAATTATATGTATTATGAGTATCGCGCTAATTCTGTGCCATTGTTAATTTCAGGTGAATTAGGGGACTATGATCCTGAAATTCACGATGGAAATTATATCTCCGCGCATAAATTACTACTTAAGCAGACGGACACTATCGAAGACAAAGCTATGGACCTGCATCAAACGCAGTTGAAAGGGTTCACACCAGAGCAGGCAGAAACACACTTCCTTAGGTTAGCGTCGCAATTGGACACGTACGCCGTTGACCCACATCCCGTTAAGGTAAGATATTAATTACTTTATTAAATTGAATTTGAGCCGTTTTATTTAAACTCTTCTGTGTGCTGCCACAGTAATTGAATCGGATATCTCAGAATCGACATATGTGGCATTTTCCAGCTTTTGAGAAAAACGATAAAAACTGTTTCATTCCAATAATTCCTGCCCTAAAAATCAGTAAAAAAGTGTTTTAAATTGAAATTTTCTACATTGTTCTGGCAATTTAGGTAACCAAATTTCCATTAGAGATCTAGAAAAAAAATTTTAGAAAAATGTTCACACGCGAAGACAGATTATCAAAATCGGTCCATATACTGAGGAGTTATGCGGGGATAAACAGAAAAAAAGAAATACCTCCTCCTTTTTGAAGTCGGTTAAAAAATCAATTCTTTTCGAATTTTTCAGGACCAGAAAGGTGTGCAACTCTATCTTGGTATTAATCACTGTGGAATCCTAACGTTTCAAGGATCTCGAAAAACAAATCATTTCCGCTGGCCGGAGGTTCAAAAGATTAACTACGAGGGAAAAATGTTTATCGTGCATTTGACGATAAGTGAGGTAACGTTACATGAAATTCATACGTTTGCTATTTCTTATACTGTTTGATGCAGTCATATGCGATATAAGGTAAATGTCCGAATACCTGGACATTTAAGGTACGACGGAAACACGTTTGTGAATTGTTCGGTTATGCAAGTCGATATATATATAAAAACGATTTTGCAATTACATGGGGCACCGTGTGTACTTTATCATTCAAAAAAAAAACATTGTATTGAATAATTTTGTAAAATATTGCAAATTCATAGTCCTTACAATGGCCCAATACCTGGACAGCTTAACTAGCATGTCCCGGTGTCCCAATTTTACTGTCCCATTACATGGACACATGATAAAACATCAGCAATTTGGATGTTTTCTAGGGAAATTAAATAAAAACAACAACACAATAGTTTCTTTTTGATAAATCAAAATTAAATTTTATTTATAGACATGAAATATTTTAATAATTAAATAAAAATAAATGTTACTTTTTAACAAATTGAAATTTAATTGGTTTTATTATTTTTCCTTTTTTTTGTTTTGTGCCAATTTTTTTTGCTTCTAAAATAGCCTTCTTTGACTCCTTTTCTTCAGCTCTCTTTAATTGACTTCTTCTTGTTTAACACGTTTAACCAGTTCCTTTTGTAAATGGTACATTTCCCATTCCTCGGACGTACCCACAGATGGAATATTTTCTTTTTCTTTTCGGCTGTTTTTGGGTTTCAACTTGTTAGGAAATACAAAATCGTTTTCAAATGGCGATTTAATTATAATTGTAGCTTGAGCGTTATTACTGTTCTCTACAATTCACAATTAAAGAATACATGTAAGTAAACAACAGCATTAAGTTGTCAACTGTGATAATATTTTCATCAACTGATTTGACAGAGCTGTTTTGAGAAGAAAGAGTTTGAAGTAAATAAGTACTTAGATATTACAAACCTTGCAGAATGCACTTACTTGTAGAATTTTCAAGGAATGAGTTATGTGTCTCTAAAATATTAGAATGATTGATTGATTCAGGTGATTGTAATTCTCCCGATGCTTACAATACTTCGGGCGATTGTGATTCTCCCGATGCTTGCAATACTGCAGGCGATTGTAATTCTTCTAAACTGTTGTGATTTGTTATGTATTCTATATCTAGATTTACTACTTATAAAATATTTAATTTTTCTGAAGTATAATAGGAATTTCCTGCACATTTATATGTACCATGTCATCAAGTAAATGTGTGTGTGTGTGTTATCTCCTGAATTATGAGTTTGTGTATTACAAATCACTGCACTGACATTATTATTCTTAATATTTTCTCCTAAAGCAAGTTATAATAAAACTTTAGTACAATATTAGATTTCCGTATACAAATAGAATGACTAAGTTATATTTAAAAAATTATCTACATAATTTGCTCAAAATTATAAATTAAAAAAATTTATAAAAAAAATTTCATCACATATTTATAATATTAATTTTATTAATTAAATACCACATATTCTCTTTAATTTAATCCAGAATCGAAAAAGCCCATCATTGTGTTCCTGGGTAATTTTCCAATTACCGCAGGTTTCTGCACTTTTAAAGTCTTCAAGCACATTGGCAGGCAGTGCGCTTTCAATATCCTTTAAAACCTTCTTCAATAGGCACATCATGATTAAGATCATTTGGTTGGTTTTTCTTTTTAGTATTAGGCGTTTTAATTTAAAATATTGTAATTAACTGCGTCTGGATTCAAAGGCATTAATCCCGTAGCTTTAAATCCCTGTGGTACAATACTGGAAAATTTAACGCTTTCCATTGCTTTTTTCCAAAATGGGACAAAAATTTTCATTTCTCACACGTTCTAAATGGTTATCTACTTAGTCTCCACTTTTCAAGAGTCTTCTTGTAAGCGGATTTCAATGGATGAACTCAATTTTATGGATTTTACGAAATTGGACCAATGGATAGGTGATATGAGTAACCATTCACCATATAAATATACTTAAAGAAACATATGAATTTAAATATAATACACATAGCGTGTATTGAAGTGTCGGTATGTCAATTACCGCTTACCGTCAGAGCAATGCACGTCTCACATCAGCTACTTCGTTCCACACTATTCAGCGTGTAGCGATAGAATAATTTTATGCACAGCTTTCCTGCGCATTGCCCATTGCAAGCAATTCATAGATGGCTGATACGTACTGTATTATACAAGTACGTCACAGGTTTGAACCGCATGAATTAATGAGGCAGGGACATTGATATATAACACTTGATGCGGCATCGCCTCATACAACGTCCGAAGCCACAAAGGGGGCAGCCATATTTGAGAACGAACTACATGCGCCGCCTGAATGGCGTCTCAAGTATTACGTTTCTGGATTCAATGGATGTTACTTTCTTACATACTTCGTAGGTGGAAACTCTATGTCGTAGAGGAAATGCACGCTACAACGTCTCGAACAAGAACGAGGAAAGGAGTCCTTTCAAAGGACGCCAAGGAGTACGCCTTCGAAAACCTGCGTAGTACTTGAGACGCCATTCAGGCGGCGCATGTAGTTCGTTCTCAAACATGGCTGCCCCCTTTGTGGCTTCGGACGCTGTATGAGCCAATGCCGCATCCAGTGTTATATATCAGTGGGCAGGGAGATGTTCCAGAGGTCTGTGAAGTTGGCACACAAAAGTGCAAATGTTTATAAAATATAATCAGTTTTCGCTTGTCCACAATTTTTCCACACTTGTCCAACCAAAATAATTTTCGTTTGTCCACCCTTCAAAAAATAATTATGACCAAATTAAAAAAGTCGGGAGGTCATAAAAGTGGTAGCGCGTGTCAGTTTACATGTTTCCAGAGTCGGAATGAGCGAATTGACAGATCTATGGGCAGATAAGGTCGCGGGCCTCACTCAGGGTCGGACTCAAGGCTCAGGGTATGTGGCTTGAGACTCAATTCCTATTGACATTTCTACAATAGTATAATACCGCGCACGGCCCTGGATGCAGGGGCCTCAGAGACCGCCGCGGTTCGAGTGTTTAATTTACGACCCCTCTATATCTTTGCGGGTACTATACCTTGCTAACCGTTGCGTGGGTTTGGGAGAACTGCAAGAGTGTGTGTGCGCCCATATGCGTGAGGCCCAGCTATGCAGGGACATGCCCCTTAAAGTTGCAATCTACGCGCGCGCGAACAGACGACAATGGCAACACCGCCTCACGGACGCGTTCCACTGTAACCGTGCACCGGCCCGGCGTTCGGAGTGCCGTCAGCGACCGCTGGACAGCAGTGATGCATTTATCTTTTCATACATAATTGTTTTCGAAGATTTTTTCTCTTGTCGAGTACACTACGCGAGAATAAATAAGAATTAATCTGGAATTTCACATCTCCACCAATCCAAGTACCTATGTGGATTCACAACTGAAAGCCTCGATCAGTAATGTTTTTTTACACTCTGTATATTTCTGTTGGTACTTGCACGATGTCATTTAAGAAATGAGAGACGAGTGCAATAAGAATAACGTAAAGAATAGTGCTGGTTATTAGTTTGAGCATTCTCTGAATGTGATCGATGAATCAACCTTGACCCAATGACTGCACACAGTTTATAGGATTACCAACTCAACGAGTCTTCCAACCACCTAAAGCTCCGGAGCTTAAAGCGCTCCCCCACGCGGCTTCTATTACCGTGCTACGCACGTTGGTTCACGCCACGTTGTGTACTGGACATGCGAGTAAAGGTGGATCCTCGCTATTCGTCTAGCCAGTGACGGGCAACTGTCCCTCCAAACATTCTGCAATAGGTTTGGCATGGTCGCATTCACTCTGCCCGTCACTGTAGCATCTAACACTTTTCGAAATTTCAAAATATAGAAATCACCTTCGAAAATTATAATCGGAATTTTACTTCATACCTTTATATCGCCTGATAATGCATCATATACAGTATAGGATGTTTCATATCACGCGAGAATAATTTCAGAGCTGAGTAAGGCATACACAAATAATGAAAAAGGTTCGTACAAACATTTGTCGATGTTCATCATTTTGCTGGAACAGGAATTTTTATCACTTTCTTTGAAAATTTACATTGTGCAACAATTTACGAAAAACAATGTTTTCAGTTTCTATTTTATACTTATACAGTGCAATAGTTTGCATACTAGAAATACAAGGCAATTGTAATGTGCATTATGATCCACTATATTAAGCAGTTAACAGGATTTCGTTGGTTAACGGTATTATGCTAGTATTCGAGTAACCATAACCGTATTATTCGTATACTAGGGTAGTCAAGAGCTCAGGAGTGCGCCACACACGAATAAGATTGATTTTCATTATCCACTGAAATGGCGTAATGAATGGTGTAATAAAAATAAAAGACATAGCAAATTGAGGTACCTAGAAAGAAATTTGTCCCAGCGGAGTACAACCGAATGAAATTTACTTTGTTTTACTTTCATGAGGAAATCCGAATAATTACGGAAATTATGGCGCTGAACGTAATTGACTGCAACGTCGAGTAACGGTGTCGCAGAGTGGTATTGGCGTAGGTCCTACGCCATAGGGAACTTAGCTTTGAAGCCGTTTACCTCGAAACTACATTTTTAAACTTTTAAACACATCATAACTCTTGAACTAATGAATATTTTTACTTGAAATTTTAAGTGTAAATGTCTGGAGGTGTAGAATTCGTTTTTCTACAGCGTGGAACTCCCGCATCAACATTCAATGTTTGCAAAAAATTTTATAACTGATTAAAGACGATTTTTTCTCGTAAAAATGTGAGGATAAAATTGATTCGTGTGTAACTTTCACAATTTTCGTGTAAATTCGCTAGTAAAGTTCCACACTGTAGTTTTTAGTGTAGAAACGCGCTACGCAGCTGACAATTTTTTTTTAATCACTTGTAAAAACGTGTTTAAAAATTACATTAACACCACTTCTAACCGAACTGCTAGAAAATATTTGCAACTTTATATTAATAAAGCTCTTCTTAATGCGATTAGTGTTACTTATTATTATAAATAAACGAGTAAATGTGTTAAGGGTTGTCCCCGTAGTATTGACAGATATTTTATCCCTTTGCCTGTCTAAGTGTTAGACCAGAAAGATTTGTTATACCAAACTCTCGTGTCTAAGACTTTGTATGTATTGTACGCTCGATATAGTTACGAGTTCGACTAATCTTATTATTTTCCACTGCTGGGCCTATTCAGGACGTGAGAACGAAGGTGAGTCGTTTCGTAGCAGTTGCACGGGTTGTTCGTGTTTCTTAACTTAGTTTAACCGTGTATGTTAAATTGTGTGTCGTCACGTAACGCGATCGAATTATTTTTAATAATAATTCAATCATCAGTGTGCGAATAGAGAAGGTTATCGTGTAATTATTGCTAAAAGCTACGAGTAGAACTGTTGTGACCAGACAGCTCAATGAAACGGCGTAGTCGTTTCAAGTCTTTTAAATCGGTAACTTGCTTTTCTCTGTCGTTCCTCTTAAAGAACAAATTCAAAAACTCATACAAAATATATTGTCACATAGAGTCTGTTCTACCTACATTCAAATACTGTGCCTTTTTTTTATTGCTATTACTCTTTAAACATTTTTAATGTCAGTATCTTAATTTTGGCATTAGCGTGTATAACAAATGCGTAACGGAACACTGTTCTTACAGTGAGAGTATTAACTATTAAGTTCGAAATAGCATCTACACGATATCTCCCTAAAGAAAACGTACATTACTGCTTAAAACTTTGGGTTCGTACATACAGGGTGTTCCTCTACCTATGGTCGATATTCTAGGGTGTGATTATACAGGCAAAAATAAGACGAAAATCAAAAGTGACGAAATTGCGAGAAACGCGTGCATCGTAGGCGCTCGAGGGGCACGCGCATTTAGGTGAAATTCAAAGTCAATTTTCTCGAAAACGAAGCGTTTATCGCAATTCCGTCACTCTTGATTTTCGTCTTATTTTTGCCTGTATAATCACACCCTAGAGTATTGGCCATAGAAATATTTTTTTAATGATTTTCGTACCATAAGAGCATTCAATTGACTTCTAACTGTAGGTATTCACACTTTGTGCCGTCATAATTCCATATGCTCCTATATGAATTTCTGACTTTGGGATTTATCATCTTCTAAATAACATAAACTAAACAGTAATGCAATTATCAAACCTACGTAAAGTAATAATAAAAAGAAGGCACTCGTTTTTACTAAAGAGTGTACCCAAATTTTTCGAGCAGTAATGTATATTATAAAATCTGTTTCGTTAATTTTTACGGCTTCGATGAAATATTGTCTATTATCATCCATACGTAAATTACGGCAGAGTCGACAAGACAGTACGCAAAGTATCAGAGATTCCTGTTAACTTGTCTGTACATGTTCTTGCTTTAACTATTAATTACTAAACTAAACTGACCTACATGCGATAATTCGACCCCCTGTTTGAAATACTTTTGTCGTTTTAAAAGGTGTTAGTGTTTAGTACGAGACTTAGTAATTCTTCCATTTTTTTTCACTACTTTATTGTTTAACGCAATTATATGGTATAACTATATACACATATATAGAAGTAGCCCTCAAACATAACGTACATAGTGTAGAGATTTTAGTGCAACGTTTTCCCCGCAATTTTCAGAAAAAGCACACTGTTGGGTTTAAGTGTCCCACGGGGTCGAACTGCCGCCACGTATGGAGATGCGCCATCGAGCAAATGTTATTTTTCACGTATGTATGCCGTTATTCAGCTGAAATGCTTTTAATGTCTTAGCACGGTCGTTTATCGCTTCAAACACTTTCCAACGTTAAGTACCTACCTATATGAAACAGCGTAGAAAATATGAATGTTACCTTAACCATTCTGCGTTTCTTGGATCATTGAAGAAATGTCGCGAGCTGAAACAATCAAATCAGTAGGTATAGCATTAAAACAATTATGTATTTTATATATAACAATTATATATTTTTATTCGTAATACTGAATTCAATCGTTGAATTGAAATTATTTAAAATGACAGTTATTGTTACTTTCTACGTAATCACTACTGTATTCAACTGTGCAATTATCATAAAGTGTTATACATAGTAACATTTCTTCATTTTTTTAGAACCAAAGTGTTTAAAAGTTTAAAGGAAACGATTGTAAATTTCGAAAGTGATCCAAGATTCTTTTGTACGTAGACAAATGTGAAGGTATACACGCCAATGTATGTATTCCAATATGCTTTTTAGACAATGTGTAACTATATCGTGTCAATGTGTAATTCTATATTTATATAGGATTCGTGTTCGTAACAGTATTTGCAAATTTTCGTTTAATAGTGTAACAAAATAAAAAAGTACTCGTCGAACATAAAAATAATCGCAGTGATTAAAAACAGTAAATATTTTTCTGAATATGAGAAAAGAAATGAGTATTTCGATGAAAAATATTTAATTACCTTATTTCGAATTAATCATAGTTGTGCAACTAAATAACGTTTTCTAAACACTTAATGTCACTAACAGTATATTATAAAGTAACACTATTTTATATAATTCTAAAATATGAAAAGCATTTTATTCATTTTCTTCTCGTTTTATTTGAATTATTACTCTATAAAATTGTTTATGATAAAATCTTTGTCAATTGAAATTCAAAGGAGAATGCTCCTTCAATTTTCAAAACTTATTTGTCTTAGCAGAAGTACAAAAAGTAAAGCCACTATAAAACCACTAATATTGCAGATAGATATATCTTTCAATTTTCTGACTTCCTTTATATAACAAAAACGATTTTGTTGTCAGATTTTTCGGGAAAGTATAAATTTGTTGCATTTTCGGCTAAGATTTGTGGATAATGATAATTTATTGAAAATACGTGTCTTGGGGGGAAAAAATATTTTCACGTGTTTCATAGCCGTGTGTCAATTACATTCAATGAATATACAGGGTGCGACGACCACTATGGTGCAACCGTGATTAGGCTATATAATTTCTCGTGCAAGAATAAGTCGAAAATCTAGAACAAAAGTGTTTATATAAGGCTTCAGTTTCGAAACAAATCAATTCAAAATGTACGCATTGAAAACCATATCTCTCTATAGAGTAGCATTTCTATAGGATATCGTGTTTGAAAGCATTGATATGATAACAATAGCAACATCCAAAAAGCCCCAAAAATTCAGTAGAATAGACATTAAAATGTGCAGTGAAACGTGGATTTGATTCTTTTAATCGAGTGCACGCCTACTCAACGAATATCCGAAGCTTATTTCCTAAAAAATTAATTAACACTTTAATAATATTGGGGAACTTAAATGTAGGAAGCTGGATTAGTGATGTACCTCGGGCTACGCTTCTCCAGATGCGTCGTTTGGTATTTAAACAATTGCTTATTATTAAAAAAACAATGGGTTATGGGACATATAATTAGGCACAAAAGTCTACATACACTCTATAAATATAAAGTATAAAAATATGGTAGTTTCGGTCATTCTGATGGATGTATGGATGCTCTTATAATTGACTATATGCAGAGGATTATTTTTCATTATTTAAATGTGTAAAATCGATCTCGCAAAAAATGTTACACATCTTTTTTAACACCCTGTATAATCCACACTTGACGCGAGTATTCGTCAAAGAGTATTTTATAAATATTTTATTGACAGTTCCGCAATATACCTACTGTTCGTGATTTTATAAGTTCACTGACATATTTGACAGAATAGACAGTTCAGCAGTTCTCCTGTTACGCTATTTTATATGAAGTTGCTTTTCCTCACTAACAATATAAGTTGAGTAGGGACTCATTAGTTGCGTGCTAAACGGACTCGTCAGCTGCGTGTCATCCTTACCTCCGCTATCAGAAAAGTTTTGTCCTCGCGTGGGGCACATGCGGAGACTAATAAAAAGTTAACTTCTATATTTTCTACTAAATCTTCATAAGAGTAATACTAGTCGATGGGCCAGGTTTTTGGAATGAAAATTAGTCGAAATACGACTTTACACCGGCTATTATTAATTTTACATAATTTGAATCACTTCTGAATTTGTGGACAAGTTGTACATTACGTACACACAATTGGAAACAGCTCTAACGAGGACGAGTTTATACCCTATTCGTTTTCGTTGGAAAAACCCCACCGATCCATTGGCAATGCTGTCACGAAGGCCTAGTGAAAATGGAAATTTAAATGTTTCTTATTATAAGACTCATCGTAAACTTGGCTGCCAGGCGATTGAATGGTGAAGCAAAAAGCGATCTCCGAGTACTCTTTCTACTCAAAGCAAACGTTCGGGAGACATTCGGACGATACTTTCGATGCTTTCGAAAAAAAAATATATCACAGTGAAAATACGCCATCGCCATTCCAAGAATGATTAAATTTACAACATTTTTTGATAAGTGAATACATAATTGTCTAACATGAAATTAGCTCCATCGGGGCCATGCTTGGGCTCACGTTTGTCAAGAAACTATTGCTAAACAATTGAAAATCTTCTTCGAAAGATAAAAGAAAAATTAGGGAAATTTCATTTTCCACACATAGAATTAATGATACATCTTCTGTTGACTATGCGTGCAAGCAGCCCAGACGTTTGCTATTTCGCTCGCTACAAACTGATTATAAACAGTACATCTGTTCATTTGATAAATCAAAACTGGATAATTGATAATAAATGACAATTTAGCTCCTTATTATGGTCGATAGAGAAATGAAGTGTATGGAGTCCTCGTTCCAAGAAATAAGGAACACGCCAATGAAAAGAACATAGAAAACTGATATTTCGCTTTTGGGGTTGAAATAATGTATTTATTTCCTGCAAACTTCTTTTCTTATGACATCTCATGCATTTGATAAATCACATATTTGGTACACTCAGCTATCAAGGGACTAAACGAGTGATTATGTTTCGTCAGTTTACCCAGAGCGTCGGACGCACCGGTTGTAAGCGGTGGATCCATATTCTCATGGGGTACGAAATTCAAGTACACCGGAAGAACGGAGAGAGAAGTATTAGAAGAAACGGGTCCACTTCGAACGGAGGAACCACCTATACAGCGATGTCAAACCACGTGTCTTAGAAGGAAAGCTAGTAGTGTGCCAGCCACTCCAAGTACCCCTAGCCAAGATCTCGTTGAAATAAGTTAGTATACGCTCATTTTATTCTTAATCATAGCAGGCTTTATTAGTGTAATATTTAATCCTGACTAGATTAACACTTCGAGTGGCGCAATGTTTGGAAAAATGCCTGTAAGTTGGTTACGAGGCGGAGCGTTTCTTTTCAAAGTAAATATTCAGAGGTTCTTGGGCAATACACACTCGATTAAAATCCTGCGTAAGATGCAAATTCCTCGATGTGAAAACACACCGACGCTACTTGAAGTGTTAGACAAAGAGAAACCTCTATTGGTTTAGCATGCACGTTAAATGATTGTAAAACAATCAAATCTACAAGGGCATACAATTATTTCGATTACCTTACTTACTCTTTGTATGTTTTTACGATTAGGAAATATATAGGAAATAGTTTGGTTTCTTATTGGTATGAAAGTGTTTATGACATCATGGTTTTGGAACTTTCATGGTCACTTAGTATTGTTTTAGCTCTTTTTATAATGCAACCAACAAAAGCATGATGGAACCAGTTCAATTATACTGCATACATACATGTTACATAATTTTAGTATACATATAGAGTCTTTCTAGATAAGTTGTTTTTTCTTGGCATTAGTCGCCGTTGATTGTTAATAATTACTAGTCGAGGACCGACAATTTTAGGTGGACTCCTAAATAACGATTCGCGAATAGCACACGTAAGTTTTTATATGGTCAATTGTCTAGTAATAAGCACTGACCAATGACCATACTTATTCTGAGTACATATAAGACGCGCTGTCCAAGCCAGAGCACGCGTGTTCTGTGGGGTTCTCCCATTCTCGTCCGCGTCGTCACCGATACCGCGCGACGCTAAAGAGGCGACGATCACTCTACACAATACAATTAAGACGTCATGCTAAGTTAGGAGGCCGAAGAAAGTGATTCTGGGAAATTTATTTCTCAAAAACTGTACGACCTTCTTCAAAAATTATTTTCGTATTTGAAATAGTGTATTTTAGAGGGTATCTTATAATTTTTTTATTTAAGGCTATTACTATCCGTAATTAAAAATTTAAAAATATTTATTTAATATCTTTAGCTTAAAATATCCGCCATTTTGTCCCAAATTAATATTTCGAAATGCCCTTCGTTCAAAGACTACATAGTTTAATGTATTAAATAAATCTTTTTAAATTTTTAATTTCTGATATAGTACCCAGTGGTCATCGCAAAACACCATGTTTTTGTTTTATTATAAATATAATATAATATAAATTATGAAATACTCTCTACATATAATACACTATTTCAAATACGAAAATACTTTCTGAAAAAGATCTTACAGTTTTTGAGGAGAAAACTCCCCAAATCACTCTTTTTTTGGCCTCCCGACTGAGTAGGACCCCTTAATATAAAAATCAATATAACTGTCTTGTAATGAAATATTCCAGATATACGACGCATACAAAATATAGACATAGTAAAATATAGGAAACATTTACATTACAGGATATTCCAGTCTACCGCGTAGCTGTCATAGCGCAGGTTTAGATGGCGCTGGAATGTCAGAAGGTAGTACAGGGGTGCCATTCAGTTCGCCTTACTGTCCAGATAATACTCTGCCACTACTGGAGACGGTATCGGAGGATCAAGAGATTCATGGCAGGAGAAACAACGGTTAGTTTCTCCATGTGTAGTCCCATTTGACTTTTTTACATATCAGATTTTGTACTTTGTCGTTTACGACTGCGATCTTTTATGCTGATTCGAGACGCATGGCTTGCAATTTTATCAATACCTTTGGAGTCAGTATGTCATGGAATAATGAAAGACGTAAGTAAAGGATCGTGTGAAATGATTAGCGCAGCAACTTTATCAAATGCATTCTTAAAATAATAAAACATTCGAGTTGATAGATATAATATATTTGATAATAAGTGAAGAATTTTTAATTGTATAAATAATCTTTTTTACATGAAATACTATACCTACATATATTTGATATAATTCTTTCATAGGAATCAAGAAAATTTTCGATGGGAAACTATACAGGTTGCTTTTGCTAGTTTGTTTAAGTTGACAAACCAATTGAAACGTTTTACTATATTCAAAGAAGTATTATATCGCTGTAACGGTAATATTTAACAACTGATAAAGAAAACTGAATCTTCTGTTACAGCCCTCTGATATACTCTGAACACTTTTAAATATATGTATTCTCTGTAAGTTTTAGGGTCTTTTTTACGACACTATTCCCAATGAAAATCTGAAATTTGAGATCATTCACAAGGAATGACTCATTTTCACCAGGGAAACATTGTTAATCTATTCGTAATACTCTCATGAATGTCAAATAGAATATACAGGGTGTTCGGCAACAGGTATCAGAAACTTTAAGGGGTGATTCTACATGCCAAAATAAGACGAAAATTGGAGGCTTCGTGTCCAAGTTATTAATTGTTGAAAATACGTGCAAAAAACGTCTGACGCGAGGGACTTGCACTACTGTGCAGTGCCGTAGCCATCTAGAGTCTACACCAGAGGTGCACAAGGAGCCGTTTTTACCTCCTAGCTGGGAGCAAGTTGCTCCCTTATTAAAGTAAACTCGCCTACAGAGTGCACCACAAGTTGACCGGCCCAAGATGGCTGAAACAGGCGGTTCCCCTTCCGTCTTTTGCTTCAACGCCCAGCAACTGTGCTCCGTCTTTCAGGTCCATGATCTATATAGATATACCGACGTAACGGGTGGCGTCGTATTTCATCGCTTCGACTACGAAGTATGTGGGTTTTTCGAGGTGGCTATGGTACTGCCATCACCGTGCCTGCCTAACGCGCCTCGGCGTTAAGTAGTGTAAGTCCCTCGCATCTGACGCTTTTTACGCGTATTTTCAACAATTAATGATTCTCACACCTGTTGCCGAAGGCCCTGTATAGAAATATAACGAACAATGTTAAGTCCAAGAGGGGATTACTGATCTACGAGCGTGCAGCGATTGCTATACACAATTGGGAAGATCTCGCCAAAACGAATCGATTGATACCATTTTTAACTTCGAAATAAGATGTCTCCTCTGAGACTTATCAGTGTCTTTTCATTAGTACTTGACTCGGGCTCGGTTGACAGGTGATAATCATCGATGCTTTCCAGAAAATATTGACACGAAAACACGCCAATGCAGGTAATGGGTGAAAATTTCTCGGCGTGAAAACACGTCTAGGCCACTCGTCGTGTTAAATTGAAAAGTGGTTTGTAACATCCGTTAACATTTTGTATGATCAGTAAAATCGGCTTTAGATAGAATGGCGGCGGTAGAAATTCGAGGTTTTTAATAAAAGCGTAATCTGACTTCATAGAATCTTTCCCTTTGCACAACTATTTTTATTTTTGTTAAAATTCTCCGTTTCTTTTTTGTTTACCTCTGCTGCGATTTTCTGTTTGTTATTGTACTTTTTATGTGGTGTGTTAAACTCGTATTATTATTGTTGTGAATATTACTATTAAATTGGTGTGACCGTATACTTCCGGTGTGAATATTGGATCAAGGTTATCTCGGGTTCATAATATTATAAGTGATTAAATTCATCTTTGCATCAGCTCTAAGACAGCGCAACAAAACATGTGACGTAGATTTTTTATTACAAAAAAGAATTTTCATCACAGTTTTATTGCAATTTGGTACTTTGTCCAATCAGATACAGTTTTGTATTCAATTTTTTTTTTTATCAGTTCGAAATAAATGCCTCAGGGATCGTCTGTCCTTTCATAATTTACACTCTTAATACACATACATAATAATCAAACAAGAACACATTCTTCTGAATCACCTAAAAATTTCATATCATTTGGGGGGGGGGGGGGGGGGATAAAACGAGCTGGTTGTACCAGAAATAATTGTTCCGATAACGAGGAGCTGTGCTAGATCTTGTAGCGAGAAGAAGATAGAGAAGGATATACCTCTACCACCTATATAAATCAGAGCTTGATAGGATCTGGATAACAATTTGGGATTTGCAGAACTCTAATTTAAGCCTGCACACATACTACTCTGTATATGTATAATGTGCGATTGATTTTCCGAGTTTAGAAATCTTTACAGTTAAAAAGTAGTCCGAGTAAGATGTTTGGACTCACCAATTTTATTGGCAATACTCGTGCAAAGATTTATTTTGAAAAATGAAAACATAAACTTTCATTACTCTCGGCTGTCAGGAGAAGGTTGTACGCATGCGACGGGTTCGCTTGCATGGCATAAGCGTAACGAGAAAATCGTAGGAACGACTCCGGAGTCTATAGCGAGGGTGAAAATCGTACAGCTACAACGAGGGTCTACTGTATGTGGTTTATTCGACGTGTACTCGGTGGAGTTTCAAACAAAAAAAAAAGAAAACGGAGCCTCGTTAAATAAAACTTCACCCTACACTTTTTATTTACCTCTTCACGAAGAATCACACCCTACCCGCCAGTACTACATATTTCGGGACACCCTGTATATACTGAAACAATTCTCTAGAATCGCAGCTTCTTTGGCTTTTTAGATCGTTGATTTGTCTTTTCCTTTTCTTTCTGTTCGTTTAGCCGTAGACGAAAAAGATACGCATGCGAGTGCCACCCACAACACCGCAACCACCACCACCACTACCATCACCACTTCCAACACCACCACAAATTGTGCGAAAGTTAGACTGAAATTCCCCAAGAGCACGTTGAAGCGACCTCAACCGTTGTACAGTCAAAAGATAGTGATAGGCTCGGAGGAATTAGCTGGCCGTGACATCGATAACATCGTCCGACAACGTATAAACACTCTCGAAAAAAGTCCGAAGGTGGTCAGATCGACGGCGTTGATAATAAAAAGCTCTAAGGTGCCGATGAAATCGCTGAATGCTGGTAAACAAATTGCGAACGAGACGTATGTATTCCCGGCTGCCGATTCAGGGACAATCATTACCACGGTGATTGATGGCTCCTTCGATCCTAACACTGGCAGGACGATCTTGCGCAGGTCCAACGAGCAGGTAAGCATGCTCGCTCGCCGGGAGGACGAGAATTCATCGCCCATGAGCATGACTGCCACGAAGAAAACAGCAAACGGTTGCATTGCGCCGGCGAGAACTGACATCGAAGATGTTAGAAACGGAGTCGAAACGACGAAACGTCAGGAAGGGACAGGTAAATTGGGTGATGGGTTCTCCTTAATGAATCGGGATCGTATGTCAATCCTTAATATCGGACAACTCTATTTTATTTATAATGCTGCATTGGATTGCTACCGTTTAACTGCCCTTCGTTATATGCACGATTGTTTTAACAGCTGTTTGGATGGGTATACAGTATTTCCTCCCTAGAAACCGGCTATTCACTCTCGCTGTGTAGCCTCGAGTCATACCCACCACTCCTGTTTCGCTTACACTGGGCGAGCGTCTCACATTACACGGGCAGCCTGCTCCAGGTAGCCTTAGAGCACACGACGTAATACGGCCTGCTTTAAATTATGTATAATGTGTACAGTAAACTTTCGCTATAGGCGCGCCCTCGGAGCTGGCGGCGAGCGCTCAACGAATAGCGGCGACGATTCCAAGCCGCTGAGGGCGCGGGAGAGAGACAGAGCGTAGGGACGTGGAAAACGAAGCGAGACAGAGTTGAAATGCGCTCATAGCGAGAGTTTACTGTAATTCACACACTGGGGAGTGTAAAGTACCTCATGTTTTGACTCAGTTTTATTGGGAAAAATCTTATCAATCCACCCGTGATACTCCCAACAAGTTTGAATGAAAAGTATACAAATTTTCATTTTCATTAACATGTCCCTCTCAGCTACCAAGTGTCGGTAGAAGGTTTTTCGCTGGTGCTCTATATCGCTCGCTTTCTAGCGTTCACTGTCATTGTTAAACAGTCAAATTGAGGACCCAATCAAACGTGAAGTAATGAGTTGCTAAGTAGCCTCCCTGTAGATTCAACAGCGGACCCAAATCATCGGTTCTATAGGGAAGGAATACTGGTACTGTATTTCGTTAGATCCCATTATGTTCCATTTCTTCTTTTACATAAGACTGCGATCAGCATGAGCGTGCATCTAGTGAAAATAAGAAGGATTGGAACGGTCTATTCTGTGACCAGTCTTTAATAATGCACGTTATGTTAGATTTAGTTATAGATCTCATCTAGAAGTGGGTAAACATGGTGTTAGCGAGTAGCGCGTTGCAAATAGAAGATTATATTGATTTTTTTCTGTAGTTTGCTTGTGCAACTGCTGCCTGATGAATTCTTGCTGCATACAGTCGGCGACAGAGAAATAGCAGACTCAAGTGATGTTTAAGTTTTATTACATGTTTCCAAGTTTCCTTGTTTAGAAAAGACAGATATATAAAAGGAATTTCCACTTTCATCATAGTATGATTTATAACATTGTCACGTTGCACTGGAACTGCACTGGATTATTTCCAGCAATTTAAGTGACATGTGCATATAATTGTTCGTCAATAAATGTTATATATTTGATTATAATATTTAGAGTTGCAATAAATCTCTCACATTATTGTTTCGTTACCCATTTAATGACAGTTCAAAATTTTTTGTTATTTTATTAAGTCTTGAGAATAAAACTTAATACTACTAGGTTCTCGTATTTGAATTTTTTTCATTAATGAGTATTACTTTTCATACTTTTAATACTTTCAACAGTTTGCCTTGAAGTCATCTAATTTCATACTGCCCAGAACTCTTATTTCTCCAATAAATTTTTCACTTCGTAATGATGCCTTCATAATTTTCTGGCGTTCGCTAAAAAATGACTATTGTGGGAACTGAACAATTTGCTTCTACCATCCATTTCCTACAAGTTTATTCGACTATAATGTGTACAAAACTGTATTTATGTAAATATTGTATTATTGAATTTGCAAGTGTTATATTACTATTCAAATTATCACCTGTTTCTCACTGGAATTGGCATTATTTTGTACAAAATTAATAGTACTTAGACATGTATTTTGTTATTATTGTTAACAAATTTCAAAATTCTGCGACTAATATAATTTTCTGTAATTATTTCCGAACTATTTGACGGCTCGAAAAATGTTTTAAACAAAAGCGATTCAGCTTTAAATATAAAATTATATCATATAAGAAAAATTTCATTTTTAATCATTTTTGTAAAACTCACGTAGCCCTTGCTCCATTTAGCGAATTGAAATTAATTGTATTAGGAGGCAGTTTGAGTATTTTTAAGTATAAGCAGAAGTGTTTAACTATATTCTACTAAAACAGTTTTTGTTCGACAAATAATTTGGGATTTATTACAGACAGATCAGTTGGCGAAATTTGTGGGGCTGTTTCACCCCCTTACACTGTTTGTTAGCAAACATAAAACATTACGCGTGCAATATTTTTTAATTCTCGACAAACTTCTTTCAGCCTCGATCAAAAAGTGTACGCTCTACGATCTGTTATATTTATTCCTTGATTTTTATAACTTCAGCGAAACTTATATTCTGAATGTTTTAAATATGTCCACTTTTACAAAAATATATAATATAACTGTATTGAAATAGAATCTTATTTTACTGATTTTACAAAATATTAAAAAGTATAAAATGTGCTATTTCTTTGCTCCCGACTATGTACACTCAACGGATCATGGTTCTATTGTTTATAAAAATTACTTTACCCAATTCTAGGTTCATCCTACTTCTTACAATCTTTATATAACATAATAGTACAGGCATATAAATACGTAAACGTAACAAGTGCTTTAAACAAGAAAAAAGTACGATTCTACGAATCAAAATATGCGATACTGATTATGGAAAACTGAATTTTTTT
The DNA here is from genome assembly GCA_029448645.1 of Andrena camellia. Taxonomy (NCBI): domain Eukaryota; kingdom Metazoa; phylum Arthropoda; class Insecta; order Hymenoptera; family Andrenidae; genus Andrena; species Andrena camellia. Next base: position 388,393 of record CM055681.1, on the reverse strand, counting down.
CAAATTAAAAAAAAATATCAAGTACTGGCATTTGTGGTAAAACATGGTGCAAGGTAATTAGTTCATATGTACGGAGTGGGATAGTCAAAGATACATGTTCCACTTGTAACATTCGGGATCTGTATTCACGATATTTCCATTGGCATCAAGTATAAAATATCGCAATAAGAATGTCAAATTCAAATCAATTTAAATTCAGTGAATGTGGAATCGATATATTATTATTCATTATAGTATACAATACGAAGGATAAGTCTTATTAGAGGCAAATAAACAGGCGAAAATATAAAAAAGAGGAATGCTTTATAGTTACACAAAATTTGGTACTTCGTTGTACAGAATAATCAGTGAGAATTACTGCAATACATAGAGAGTCTCGCGTAATTTGACTATACGAGATGTTTTTCCTACTTTCAAAATCACCAAATAATATTTCCTGTAAAAATTGTATACTTCTGTGCGAGAAACTGTGCAATGCTAACATAGTCATTTTATGCACAACCAATATGAATTTTACTTTCATTAAAATTTGCTTAATAATACATGACACAAGAAACCCCCAATTATCCGTTATAATTTTTGAGACCATATTCACAGTTGATGTAAAAAATCGTTCAGATACCAGCAGCTGTACGAATCTTTGAAATTCGTAAGATCTTTTTACGTAAAACAGTTGTTGGGTACAACTAATAAAGTAGCCCCTCTTTATGAGCTCGCTTTTCACCCTCGCTGTATGTGCCAGAGTCATAGCCATCACTTTCTTTGGTTGCTGAGTAAGTGAGACATATTACACGTGTAGCCGTGTTTCGATAGCTGATAATGAGAGCAATAAGCCTGCCGCGTAAGATAAGTCATCTACAACTGAAAGGTAAAAGTTCATATTTCTCCATTTTCCATTAAGTCTTCGTGGGAGTATTATTAATTGATTAGTATACGAACGATCCAGAGCTTACTGTATTACCATTACGTTGTATGCTCCTCGAGACCATAAAACTTTGTATTTCTAATTTGTCACTTATGCTTAGAATAGCCGAGGTATTTAAAGTAGACAGAGTTAGTGATTCGCCTTATGTAATATTGATGTAAAGAAGACCCACCAACACATGTAAAATCAAATAATCCTGAACAGAATTCGAAAGCAGAATCTACTCGCGTTTTCATTCATTCCGATATTTAATTTGAAACAGTACTCGTGAATACAGACCCGTACCTTAACTTCACGTACTGCACAACACGGTCTATATCAGCTGAAGCATGAAAACATTTTTGTTTCAGTCGGTCAGCATGAGGGCGAGGTGAACGACTACTACTTCAGGGATTCCTTCGATCATTCCTCGTCGGAGAGCCAGCTATTGGACGCGCCTGGCAAATCGCACAGTCGCTCAGTAACACCTGTGCCCAAGATGCAAAAGCTTCAGAACTCGAAACTCTGCCTTCAACAACAGCAGCACCAACACCACCAGCAGTCTAGTCGTCGCCTGGATAGCAAATTGAGACACAAAAGTCTCCGAATAGTGAGACTTTTCATTCCAGCCTTTATGCTGACGATCACAGTTCTGTTTATTGTGATCGTTTTGGTGTTCGAAACCGACACGACGCTTTTCAACAGTCTGCGCAAGACGCCAGAAATGGTGGCCTTAAGGAACCAATATTATGTCCCCATCAAGGAGTTCCTGAGGACAAAGCTTAGCCTATTTTGATGCGATCCGACGCTGGCCGGGCTGAGGTCGTCCTTTCTTGCTAAATAGCTCCCTTCAGTGCCAAGTCGAGAAAAATGTTCTTGCCGGGACCGAGGGGCGAGAATGTACGCCGTTTCTCTGTCACATGCCCTTCTTTTCTTACATGAATTTAGTCAACTGCTTGACTTTCTTTGTTCTTTCCCCCCCCCCCTTCTTTCGTACGAATCAAAATACACACACACACACACACACACACACACACACACACACACACACACACACACACACACACACACACACACACATCTGTAAAGAAAGGAATATTCTCTACGATAAAGCGTACCTTCAGTTTATTATTTGTGTACTACATATACGACTAGGAATATTTGAATATTAATGATTTAATATACTTGCAGGCAGAGACAAAGTCATTTATACAAGATGTCTAAAGAAGGAAATCTCTTCTTTTTGTTATTCGCAATTTTCGAAGGTGTTGGAGTATTTTATTAAGGGTTTCGTTGAATTTGTTTTTTTTTTTTTTTTAATCGATTATGAAAGTAGCAAGTACGTTTTTAGATTGTTAAATAGGAAGCAGGCAGGAAGGTCAGATAGTTTATTGCACAATATACTTTCACATTCCAGTTACGACAGGAGCATACTAATTAAACTTTAATTGAAATTGAGAAATAAGATGTATTGGCATTACTGTATTTTCTAATGGGCGGAATTTCATATTTTTTGGAAAAATTTCTTATATTTTACACACACTTGATGTACATTTCATTTTTCATCCTCTAATATAATGGAAAATAATTTATCACAAAAAAGGACGCAAAATTGTTATTGAGACTATTGTGATTCTAAGATCTGAAAAAGCAAGGAGTTATAGTTTATTTACGTTCGTACGCGTACGCGATGTGGATGGAAATACAGTGATTGAATCAACACATTATGAAAGTAAATCCAACGAAGCACTTAATTTCCAGCTTTAGTAAAGTATCTATAGAATTCAGTATGTCTGTTATCTAAAGTGATTGTTTTGCTGGTAGTGTAGGCTATAAATGTAAAGTTTATTTAAAAAAAAAATTTAAGTTTTACGAGATAATAAACAAAATTGTACAAAATAGGTCTATAGATTTAAGATACAATCGAGCGATTTATAACCAATGTGTATACATTCATTTGATATATTTTTATCCAATTGCTGAGGCTATCAGTATTCTGATCGAAAATAAGGAGAACAGCATGCTTGCTAGTATTTTGTATTGGCATACATGGAGCAGATATTAATCAATTGGCATCGTAATATCACATGGAAATATTATTTTTTGTTGACAGCAATTCTGATTTATTAGTTGATTCCATGTTCCTACATACACATGTTTAATAGAATAAATCACTTAACATTAGAACATAAAATGTTGATCATTGAATTCAGTGTTACAAGAAAATGTCGAGGAGTAACGAATGTTTGTACGAGAAGGGCAAAGAATATTACACAACAAGAAACGTTTTTGCACGATCACATTTTTGAGATTTTAAGGTCGTCGAATTTCATTTTTTAATGCTGTTACGAACTGATTGCCATTGCTACAGTGGTGTAGCCTCCAAAAAGACAATTACAATGACATATGATATATTCTCGTTTAAATAACTTCTGGATAAGTTGTGCCTATGAAATCATGATACATGCGTTTATATTATTGTAACAGGTCCCTAATAAACATAGGAACATTATCCAATAATGTTGTAAATTTTACAAAAATTACGAAAGAACTTTATAAATATTTATAAATTTACAGAAGAATTTTATAAATTTGATGTAATTGTTAACGAATTTGAAGTACCATACACTGTGCCATCGAAAGGAAAGTATTTTGATCTTGTTATTTGCCTCTTTGAAACAAACGTTTTCGTCTATTGAGATTTTCTCGTATCACCAAAAACAACAGAATTATTTTCGATTCTAATGTAGACGACTCTATCTCTAAATATGCAGAAGTCCCCACGTTATCAACGTGTTATATACCCAGCATTTTTCTTGTGCGTGGTTGGTAGAAAAAAACGCGAAACCGTTCTTTATAGAATATTCGATGTAATTATAGCTTTTTATTCAAAAAGGAAATTGAAAATAACCTTTATAAAGTCAAGGTTACGCCAAATTTAGAAGAAAAATCTGTTTCTTTTCTTCTTATATCATTCATTCGCATGAAAAGCGCTGGTTACTAGCGTCGTGTACGCCGTGTATAATCATAAGAGCTACATACATAGGTTGTTTGTAATATCAATCTGAGATATTGGATTGCTTCCAAAGATTACACAGTAAATCATAAAAAGAAAGGTTATTCAAGCAGAGTAATCTATTTTGAAATAAAATGTACCTAAAATAGGATTAATCTGTTTTTATAACATATATTCATAAATTAAATTCTCGCGAATGTGATGAAGTGAAAAGAAAACAAAAATGGAACATGCATTTTTTTCTAATGACAAAATATTAAGTTATGGTTTGTGGTCAAGGTAGAGATGTTTTTCATTTGTTGACTGTGTTACGGTTACCTGACCACACTGTAAACATTCATGAATTCACAAGATCACCTAATTATCTCCCTTTCATATCGTTACTTTGAAATATTATTTTTTTACCTTGCTATACAACGTCAGCCGCGAAGCAGCGTATCATTCCCCTGATGCTTTGGATAAACAAAATGGAAAAAATATTCAAAAGATGTTCGAAAATGACGCCAGCGTCGTATTTGATGGATGTTCTAGGCCGATCATGTCGTAAAAGCGAATATTAAAAATCTTTTTTGTAAAACCCTTCGTTATTTCTCCTGAAAATATTAAGAGAATGATAGTGCTTGCCCGCCCACTACTTTTTATTCAATTATTTCAATACGAGTAGCGCATGAAAAGTATGTTTCTATAATGAATTTTAGAAAGCATCACTTTAAGGAAAGACCAGTATTGACAAATAACGTTTCCGTCTTAACGGCGGCATCCATTTTCACTGAATTCTCATGTTAGAAACGTCAAGTAGCAATTAGACGGTTGAGGTAAAAACCCAAATAGTTAGTTAACTTTTTAAGCATTTGGTATATACACAATCTATTTATACGGTGGTAGCATTAAACAGAGTCTTTTATTTCGTTATTTTATGTTTCAGCTGTTTAACATTTTTCTTGAAATAATTTGAGAATTTTTAAGTGTACCGGGTGCTTTGTAAAGTACACCGTGCGCGAAGATTAAGAAATTCCTGAGTTATTCAAAAATTTCCATGTACGTACAGTACATCCTCGTTATAGCCTCGTTTTTACCATGCGTAGTACGCCCGGTGACTATCCCCAGCATTTCTTGGAATCCTTCGGTCGAGTGCGAGAGAACGAAAGAGTCGACGGCAACTTCGTGTCAACTGTTTCGTTCCCTCTCGCTCGCTCTTCGGTTTTCTCACTCGCGGCATCGGCCGCACGGAATAGCCAGCCCCGGTCGTCGGGTTTAATTCGAGTGTTTACTGTATGTACCTACTTAAACTCTCTTGAGTTTGTACAGTCCACTCTTGCTCAAAGTTTATTGATAACCTGCGTACGTAATTCTATAGTATCTTCAAAAAATTGGCGACTATTTGTAGAATTACACTTCTCTGAGAGACAGTTTATTCCAACAATATCAGGGCAAAATACTTTAAAATTTCCATAAACAAGGTGTCCATTCGTTTCATCAACACAGATATCAAAGATCAAAATGTCGGAAATTCATACTCATTTACGTGATTGCTCAGCTTATGATATTTTGTTGGGGATTCATACATGTTTGAGTTGTTGTATTAGTGATTTTTTTCACGCTGAAACTTTATTTTCCAAGTCATTTGATGATTATAGGGTGAGTATTGGTGTCGAATGGCCTATCGTGTAGCTAAGAAAACGACAACCAAAAAATGTTCTCTGGACTTATGATCTTTTTCTCAACTTATTTATAAGACACACGTATACATGCACACATCCGATGAATACAAACTTCGCGAGTGTACAATTATAATACGTGAAACGAAGTATTTTAACATTAAAAATCCAGAGACGTTAGAGACGAATATGTAATATATTATACAGGGTGTAACATTAAGTACAATACAGTCTAATATCACGAAATCTAACAGGAAATGGAATACAAAATTTTTTGTTTTTGGTAATTGTTTACTTTCGAAACATTGCAGAAACATCACAGTATTTACATGCAAAATAATTGAGAATACAAGATGTTGCTGCAACATCTCTACGCTCGTTTTTTTTTTTGCAAAATTGCAGCATTGATGTTAACCCTTATGGCCAACATAGTACCTACCCTCATAGAAGTCTTTCTCCAAAAGAAATCCTCGAACCACCTCTGACCACCTTGACTTTCCATACAAGCCTACTCATTTATTAATTACGTTGTTAATTGTAAAATTAGTTACGCTGGCGGAGTTTGTAATAAGAATTGCCGAAACACAAAAATTAGATAAAACAAATGTTTATACGAACTTTTTTCAAAATTCTTGTGTTCCAATTGAACCCTGAACTTATTGAACTGATCCCCGAAGTATAAGACAGTTTCTTACTTTTCTAAAAAGCCATACGTGGACGAAGTTCTCTTATTACTAGTTTTAAAAATATATGGTTTCGTTAAAAAAAAAAAAGATGCCCTGATATTATCTGAATACTTTCACTTAAAAATGAATTAATTGAATCAATTGATGTGACCTTCGAAACCAAAGAGGTCCCAAAAATCAAAATTACGTATCTCGTTTAGTTTTCGAAATATTAACCTGTGGCGCATGGAACCGTTACACCCTGTATATACACTTTGCTAGGGAGCTAATCAGTTAACATTAATGATAAAAATGTTAGGCAATTTTAAACGGTCAACGAAAAGCAATTATTTGATAATTAAATGTAGATCGTAAGCAATTTAAACGTGTAAGAACGTAACAAGGATTTTTGTGAGAAATTATGGGAGCAAATTGGTGGAAGGTTTTTGTTCTTAGAAACATGAAATCCTTACACTTTTAAACATTCTTGCCAGTCTAAGGCCTTCGCTATATAAAATTTCGTATATATATCAATATGTGTACCCACAATCATTTTACACGATCGTTTTTATCGATTTAATATATTACATTGTGATAGCAAAATACTTTTGCTTCTTTACCATTAGTATCATGAACTATGTTATCATACTATTGTATAAAAATAGTAGAAGTTAAATGATACAAATATCTTAAAACGAATATTTTTACATATCCTTGTTCATTATTTTCCAACGTCGATGAAAATTTTTGCATTTGTTCACCATTTTGCGCCCAAGGTAGGCCACAGAGAAATTGCTTGAGAAATTGCTTGGGGCCCCAAAATATTTCTTGCATCCGGGCCCCTTTATAGAGAAGGCCACCCAAGTTTGCGCTCCTTCTGAGGTTTCTTCTGTCTGTTTTATATAAAATTTATCCCAACAAACGTGCACATTTTGCCTGCCCACTAATGTGAAAAAAATGTCTTCTCATACATCGATATTATAAATATTAGAACTTAAATTTCTGGAAAAAGTTGACAGAATTTTACATGTAAAGATGGATAACGAAAGAATTGTCGAACGGGAACAAAATAATGTCTTCGTAAAAGATTTCCTCGAGTGAAGAGTTTTTGTTATTTTCGAGCAGAAACGATTATGTTGCACACTTCTTTGAAACAGAGTTGCCGTTCTGTTATGTAAATGTTATAACGATAAGTACCTTTTACTTTGTTTTATTTCGTCATCTATTCTCATACCTGTTTCTTCATTTATATTTGAATTTGTATCCTCACAAGAATTTCGCCAGTTTAGTAGAAGACGCGAAAGCTAGAAAAGTATTTGATAATCGTTGCGTACGTTACACAAGTGTTCATCTTTTATTAAAGGAACAAATTTTTTATTCCACGCTGTCTCGGAAAGCAATCCAAATTTCTAATGCGTTGTTCATTCTGGCGATGATTGTATTAAAATGCGTTCGAAAGTTTCTTTCTTTGGTTCATGGAAATAATGTAAACCGAAAGCATCGATATAAATTGACCGATAGATAAAGGACACGAGAAAAGCGAATTGTATCTTAGAAAATCAAAAGATTTTACGACTCTTTATAATGGTACGGTTCTCATTCACCTTTTTTGAAAGCGGGAACGACGAAGAGCAAAATTTTTAAAAAAGCAGACCGCCCATGGGGCTGTAATTCGAAGATACTTTTCGACAGAAAATAATCGATCTCTGTTGTTTCCGCAACTTTTAATCTCACCCGTTTTCCTAAAAGTGCCTACGCTGTTCTAAACTTTTTTGATGCTACATTTCGCTAAGATTTCGGCAGACTGTATGCGTCTCCTAAAATTCATTCGATATCCGCCTTAAGCTATACGAATGCGGCGGTTTGAGAAAATAAGCATGCCTCGCGTGCGTGCGCATGTGCGCTCACAAATTACAGTAATCCCCATTTGTATGCGTGCTCGATGTCCATGCCTGTGCCTACGACGGACCATCAGCACTATCGTTTGCTTATTCGGCGCGAGCGATTCTTCACCCACGGAAAGCAATGAAACTGGGCATGTCAGATGAATCATCCACTAATGAACATTAAAATCTTTTCACAGATCTTTATGGGAGTATTACCAACGGATTGGTGTGGTTTTTCTGATGGAAATGAATCCAAACACGACATAATTCGGTCCATCGTAAATTATACTTAATGTGTAATTTACACACTGCAAAGTAGAACTGGAAAATTCGAATTACACGCGCTATATGTGGACTCATTTCCGTGGATAATACTCTCACGAAGATCTATTAATAAATATAAAAATTTTAATTTTCAATAGTGAAATCGCCACTTGGCGTCGGCCGAGAGCCTCTCGCTGGTGCGCTATTTCGCTCACACTCGGTATGTGTCTCATTTACTCCCCTTGGCGACAGAGCTCTGCAACGGGCGGGTATATTCACGGGTCAACCCGCCCGTTACCCGGCCGTCTTTGATTCACCCGATCCGCCCGCGGCCGCGCCCGCACCCGCGGCGGATAAGTCGAGTCAGCGTTGACTTCTATCCGCCCGAGGCCCGAGACTCCCGAAGGCACTCAGTCTGTACACAAGGGGGGATTACTGTACATACATATATGAATGTAACAACGCTGATGTTTGTATCAAGCTACGAGTGTAATGTCCATTCGATACTAGAGCGCTTTAATTGTTAATCAAAAGAACAAGGAGCGAAAAAGAAACCTTGGGTTTGAATTCTTATACAGAGCTGTTTCCCTAGGTACGCAAGCTTCTAACGATGCAGGAACGATTCTAAGAGATTAGAGTGGTATCCGTGCAACGTGTTTTATTGATAGTTCTAGCTCGATTCGATGGACGATGCACCATCTAAACATGAGTTGTATAAACAAACGGATGTCAATTGCAATATAACATACCTTTGAATATAAAAGTACGAGTGTCAAGACTATTCGATGGAACGATTCAAGTTGATGAACTTTATGTGTTTTTGGAGTGTTTTGTAACGCATGGGTTATCAAATTCGCGGCAAGAAGTGGATTAGCGAGTTTAAAAACAAACACACGTTGAAAGTAAACAGGATTCTAACACTTGACGAATTTAATAACCATTTTGCGTTCCCGAAATCAAATTGTACTCTGCATACTCTAGTCGAGATATTTGAATGCTAGCTGCAACAAATTTTTTGCGTGACGAAAGTTAAGTGGCGGTTCGATTTTTGTTTATTTGAAGATGTCGAAACCAGTGGTAAATAATGTTTTGGGTCACTCAGTTTGCTGTGGCAGATTCTCAACTGCGCATTAGTTAGAAATTATGGTCCGTTTATGATTTGTTTATGAAAAGTAAGGAAAAATCGACATTAAAAATTGTGTCTCGCACCAATGCAATCATACGTAAACAATAAATGTTCTAATTCTTCGTTCTGTCAGTTCTTTTGTGTACAGTCGTAGTACAATTTGCTGTTAATCTGTTTATATACGCTTGTTAAAAATTGGAAACTCATTAAACGTACAATTTGTAATTTACACATGTCATAATCATTCACAAGTATAATCACTCGCCACTAACAATAAGTACTACTATATAATAATAGGTTAAGCTGTACCATATTTTTCATCCGAAGTAAACACGTTTCAATTAAAAATTAATTACATTCACTTGGGTACGAGTGGACATTGTTTAGAGCAATAGGGAACATATTTTAGCTTACGAACTGAGTAATACTGAAACTTGTGCTAGAGAACGTTTTAAAGAAATTTGCATAATTGCAACATGTGTACCAGTCTCCATTTAATTTCGAGGTTAATACAATTTAAGTTTTCCGATGAAAATTAAATAAGCAAGTGGTACCTTTAATGGTTGCCTCTCGATATTCATAAATATACATAAATAGCTTGTGTTGTTGTTTATCAAATTCGTTAGTTTCGTTGTAAAGTTCTGAAATATACAGTTTTGTTAAATCAGATCGTTTGAAATGCAATAATACTACCACCTCTCTATATTACAGCCGCATTACGCATGTACATATTAGGTCATTCCATACGTAATGTCATTTCGTACCGTAGGTACTTACACGCGTGAATCTATTTTGATTATGTTGCAATTGTTCTTCAATTATTTATAGTATATACCAGCTATTTGGACCGCCGTATTTCAATTTTAATTTTAGTGGTCAAACCATTCGTACACTGGATATTGTTCTCAATAAAAAGTTATTAAAACGAATGTGGCGAAAACTCATTTACACGTATCTATTTGAAAAGGGAAAGAATGATTACTGATATCCATAATGGATAATGAGCCTAAGAAATAATGAGTCCGAGAACGCATATTTCACCCGTTTCTACCTCCTTCGGGTTGGAATTTCAAAAAATCCCTTCTTATCTAGCACCTACGTCGCAAAAGGAATATACCCTTCGAATTTCATGTCTCTAGGGTCAGCGGTTTGGGCTGGACGGCGATGAATCAGTGACAGAACGATAATATAAGTATAGATTGAGGATTGAGGCATTGAGAACAAAAACAGACCTACCCACATTTTTTGCGAAATTGAGTTAGTAGCAGCAATGTATTCCAATAGGCCAGGGCTGCACAGGAGCCAGTTTTCAGCGGCGAGCAACCAGTCGAGCGTCGAGCTGTCCCGTTGCTAAGCGTAGACCGTAAAATCAGTGAGGAGAACTGCGTGCAGTAGCGGAGGTGCGTGCTCGTAGACTTAAGTATGTATATATGGATGGGTTCCTTGTGGGGCCCGAGTGTAAAGCAGGTCTATTACAGGACCTGGGGCCCCACAAGGAACCCAGCCATATATATTTACGCTACGCGCCTACTAATGACGCTGTTCGTCGAAATGGGAGATCTCTGCATTACCTTCTAATCACTATTTTTAGTATGATAAGCTCTTTTATATGGTATCGTGGTTCTGGGCGATGTAAGTATAGCGTAATGACTGTAGCGTGTAAAGATACGGTTGCACTATATCTATCATCATAAATTAATACGATAGAGCTAGGTTGAAATACGATTTACGGCATGTCGATAGATTGAACATGAAGGTTTTGTATGTAATATAGGTTTATAGCTCCACTTATAAGATAGATGAACCGTGATAGATGGAAATTATCATTCTTCTGCAAGCTGAAGATGATTGGTGGAAGATGTCCTATGTTAGTTCCAACTGGCTGGTTAGACATGCGCTGAAAAGTTTCTTGCATACTCGACGTAGGTATGTACCGTTGCAGAGTGGCGGATTTTTAGCGCTGAAAAAATGACTACATACTTAACAGCATATGTGTCCTAATGAATTTCATTTTGCACATAAAATTCATTGTAAAATTACTTGTGTTATGTTCTTCGTCTCACTTGACTGGTGTTTTTTTTTCTTCATTTTTTCATTTTATAATAATCAGGAGTCTAGGAGTTAGGCCTAGGGTTGCAGTGGAAATTTTTAAAAATAATTATGCATACTATGTACAATTATAATCCTTATTTTTATAAGAATAAACGTATGGTATGGACACAGTCACACAATCAAAATAAATGTAAAATATATGCAATATAAGTTCATCAATACATATTTCGCGATTGCGGAGATAAGCTGGACAATAGTGTTCCTATAGGTAGGAATTTTTTTTGTTGTATTCCACTTCTTTTGTTATCAACAATTTTGGGGAAATTGAAATTAAAAGGTTTCCCAACCTTAAATTTTGAGGACAGTTTTCACCCCTTCGACACGAATTTCAGCTCATAAAAAAATACGTGTCTAATATTTCCTAATATTTTACCCATATGCCAAGTTACATCAAAATCGGAAATAGTTAATTTATTATTAATTGCGTGATATTACTTGTTAGTTTGGCTTCATCAAATATTGGTAAACTAAACGTACGAATATTGTCTACTATTAAAGTACTCGGTCATTTAACTGTAAATAATAGATACTAATAAGCACAGTAATCTAAACAGCTAACTTGATAATGGAAAGATATAGTACGATATTGAATCGTAAAATATCATTATTAGTTTTGTTGCGGACACGTACACGTGAAATCTATATATGTATGAATGCAATTATGATTCACGATTAAGGCGTGTACGTTTGCAAGAATCATTCATACGTAACTTGGATTTTTGCGACATCTCGCATACGTCTACATAACATTTTTTATTACTATATATACAGATGTCAGAACAATGTATAAATCAATATTAATACAATTTTTAGTCTCCAACAAAATATACATATAGGTACATATCTAGCATTTTCTAATCCGAGGAAAGTATCGTTCTACATCGATAGAGTTATGTCGATGTTTACTTTTTCATTCCAAATTTTACAGGAAATTATGTTGAACGAATAGCACTAGCCTAAAAGCAAAGGAAATATATCCACTACTATATAGGATTTTATTTTCAAACTCGAATGTCATTAAATCTTCTTAAAGCAATTTTAAAAGCAGTTCCATTTAGTGAATAATTTACCTACAGTTTGCTGGCGATTATGAAAGTAGTCTAAATCATTTTTTTATTCCCAGATATTTCAACTTCTATATTTGTCTACATTAAAAAAAAATGGGTAAATTCAATTTTCCAGATTTCAGTCTTATCGTTAGGCTATTTATATAGCTACTGATGCAGTTATAACATTAAGTACCCCTTTGATGATAACGTTACTGAAAAATCTGTTCGTGGAATTTTCGTGGAATGAGAAACAGATGTATTATATGTATGAATGATTATATGAGCATTCCAACTATGACTACACAACTGAAGAATATTTTTAGAATGAGCGTATCGTAGTTAGAGCGTGGTAAGTGCAGTAGAACGTGAAAGTGCCACCTGTTATCGGTACAACTACCGTTAGTGACGGCGACATCGACCACGCTTACCAGTACACCTTTCACATTATAGGAATCTTTATTCATTGGCTCGTTCAGGAATCCTTACAAAGTTTTCCCACTGTAAAACGATCCCTTTGTTTCAGGATCTTTTGTTCCTTCGAGTATGTCGCATTAATAATTACAATGTCATACTTAGTGGATACATTCCAATATCATACTTTACCTTATTTGTCTCTTAGGCACATTCAAAACAGTTTTCCAAGGTCGAGGTCATCTGTTATTTCATTTAAAACAGCTAACTGAAATAATGATTTATTTGGTTTCGTTCGAAAACGAAAGCACGTTTTTCAGAACCCCGTTTCGTGACGTGACGGCAGTGGCTGTGACCGGCGCGGCGCACTGACTCACCGATCAGTACACGTCTGGTCGCGGCACGGTTGAGTTCGTTTCCTGCGTTACGCGGCTTCAACCGTCAAATGTTCGAATCGACGTCGATGACTGTTCACTGTGCTACGCTGTTGCATTCCCATGACCTAACGCAAATGTTATTATCTAGCAAAGTTCTGTGAGTGCTTCGTCTGTGAGTTTCTCTTGGATACAAAGAATTGTAATTGTTGGATCGGCTGTTGGATTCGTCACGAAGCATGGTAAGCGTGAAAAAATGTGGATAAAATTAGGTAGTTCAATCATCGCGACTCAAAGGAAGTTTCACTCGTAAAGCTGGATAACAACGTGGATATCAGATTATGTAGAATTATGTACATACGTACGTAGAAGTTTGTAGGCCAATTGATGGTGACATTAACTATGGTTAGCGGACAAATTTGGTATTGTACGAGTGGAAATTGAAGACGAACGGTTCTTTAGTCAATCTGGAATTTGTTAATAGTGTCATAATAGATTGTACAGTCTATGTAAGAATAAAAATTTTATTCCAATTTAAGTTCAATTCTTTTTCCTCTCGCGCTATAATTTTTATCGATTAACTAGTTAAGCAATGTTAAAATTAGATGATTTCAAATCTGATTTCTAACAAAATATTTGTCTGTGCGAATTATCAGATAAGATATCGTTTTGTCGATAAGATTAGGCATGTTTTACAGGTTCTGTCGTCAGACGTCAATAAAAAAACGTGTATTTTATACAGAAAATTCCTTTTTTTAAGTTTGCTTTTAATCATCGTCTTAATATAAGTACGGGACATTACTTTTAAGTCAATGATCGAACAATACTGTGTGAGCACCAAAAATTTTCTTTTATGGAAATTAAGATCGTGATATTGCGAGAAAGTGTACTGTTAATCAACATAATTAATAATTGTGAAATCGGTTTCATTTCAATCGATTCGAACATTTTATCAAATCTAGGCGGTTGATTTTGTTGGCTGGTTTCTCTGACAAATTATGATTTCTACAAGAAGTAAAAATGCACGGTATATTTTGCCATTTGCATAATTTCTCTCTTCAAGCTACGTGTTTACTGGCGAGTGACTGTCGCGAGCTACTCTCGAGAGTAGCTTTCACACACACGTCGATTTGATAATTTGCGAATTTTAGTATCAACGATAGGTGGGCAAATATGGAATAGTGTCGAGGTTTACTTTATTCTAGCAATACAATGACCGATAGATCTTGAAATATAAACGAAACTTTTATTATATAAATATGTACGAGGGCAAAAATCATCCGAGATGAGCACGCTAAACACAGTAAATACAGCCTCAAAACGAACATAATATAATCAATAGAATTTTTATCTTAATACCAAATCATCAGAGGACACATTGACAATTATGGTTAACACGTTCCGTGCCACGTGGGTTATCAGTGACGCATGATATTTATCGGAATCAAGCTTTCCTCCAAAGTGAAAAGGTATGACTCAATTCAGGGTCGAGATCGAAATAGAATAAAAGCTGAAATTATAAATAGTATAACAATTAACTATATAAATTTCGGAACTCATAAACATTCAATACCATAATTTTGGAATCGCAATTTATTCAGTTATTAATGATGTTGCGTTAAAATATTAAAATACACTATATTTTTAACAGATAATAAATGTAGGGAAATTTTCTTAAAAATAAGTTCACTCGATAGTGCCAGTTTATCAGAGCGAGCAGTCACATGCGAGCAATCTAACACGTGTCGTGGTGGCAACTATTGTCTTGAAACTTTAAAGAAAACAAGAAACGTAAACAAAGAAGTATTTCGGCGACCGTGACCCATTACAGGCAATACAAAGCTATTTAGAGCTTATCATACATTAAGTGATAGACTAATTTAATAAAGTTCATTTTGAAAATTAGTAATTAACTAATTATAAGTAATTTCTGTAAAGTGAAAATTCATTACTATAGTAATAAAATAATTTCTAATAAGTGGTAATTAATTACGTTTCTGTTAAAATTAAGATCTACTAAATGAAAATTAACTTACATTAAATGATATTTCATTCATTTTATGTACAATTTAACTTGAGTTAAACTACAATTAATTACTTTTCTCCTAAAAGTATGACCTACTAAAAGAGAACTAATTACTGTTCTATTAAATTTAGTTGTTGTCTCACCCTTTGAAGCAATAAGAATTGTGACAGGTTTGCGTGTACCTGAGGACAGTCGAAGCGAAAAGTTACGGTTCTTGGTAATATGGATAACATTAACTTCTCCGTCAGGATGTACTCTATATCTGACAAACATATAATAGCTGTAAACTTAAAGCTTTTAAGGGAATACACTATGGCTTGTATGTTTACGGTACCATAAACTATGGTATAACTCTATGGTATGTCAAAAAGTGACGTCAAATTTGCAATTTATTTTTGAATTGGTTAATGTTTTCTTCCTTGATAAAAATACATTCTCCAAAGAGTACAATAAAACAAAAGGTATTACGGAATATTAATTTTATACGAAGTTATTCGGCGCCAAAGTTGACCCTTACGAAAGAGCTTGTGGGGCAGCGGCGGGGGGGGGGGGGGGGCGTGCGCCCTCACGCGAAGATTAACCGCTAGCCGTGTATTTTTATGTAATTTCCAACGCTGAACGAAATGGAGCAAAGATAAAGTCGGAAAATATTTTTCCCGCCATTTTAACAAAAACAGTTGTGTTATGAAAACATAGTAAATATACCTGCTTACATCTTCGATACCCTTTAAACAGTAGGTGCGAGATATGGCAGACAGAATTAAATAGTACCGAGGCATTACTGTGTACCTATTCTGTCTAATTGCAAAGATAAAAACGTGTATTAATGTACCTATGTGTTTTTTTATATTCTATAACAATAATATAAATTTAACATCAAGGAATGAAAATATTGGCCTGCTTTTATGTTTATT
Organism: Andrena camellia; assembly: GCA_029448645.1. Lineage (NCBI taxonomy): Eukaryota > Metazoa > Arthropoda > Insecta > Hymenoptera > Andrenidae > Andrena > Andrena camellia. Next base: position 371,988 of record CM055681.1, on the reverse strand, counting down.
TCGCGATTATCGTTAAGATTCGAACAGAAATACATACAAACGAAAATGGAAAAACAGGTAGAAGTAGGTAGAAACGTAATGAATCATTAAACATTTCCCGATAGAATCGTTAACAAGTTGTAAGAGCAAACTCGGCGAGTTTTATGAGTCATGCAGACTAGTCATTCCCAGGATTTATGAAATTCGTGACTGGTACTGGGACGCTGAAGAGAATCGAGTTATTTATTAATTTAATTTCTTCCGTTGTGAATGATACCGTTTGGTTTCATTTACTTTTGTCACAAAGCAAACTATGGAACTAAAAATTGACGTGTATGTACAATTGTTGATTTTCACGATTAAAAGATTTACAGTAGTGATTCTTACGTTAGGAATGACAACAAACATCTTCATTTTGTCTTGTCAGTGAACCGAGAGAAAATGAGTCACTTCCCGTGCGTGTAGAAACAAAGGAACGCGCAACGAGTAGGTACTCTGAATACGCTCGTAGCATAAAAAACTATCAATCAGAAGACAGTGCAGATGTTGCATTTTATTGATTCTCTGTCAAAGAAATCGTTGTGCAGATACAGGGTGTTTTGGGAAAGATGACAACCTAAAGCCTTCTGGATACTAGCAACCAACTTGCGACATTTATCGCACAATAAACTTGCACGAACGTTTATACTACGACAATCTTTTCCCGCAAATCATTGCCTGCAAATAGTTGCGCCAGAAACTTCAGTTAAACCTCGTTCAGATTAATCGATCTACTTGACTTCAAGTCGCTTAAATTCAAGTGAAATCATGAAATCTTGCCTTTTTATGCAATAAAAGAGAAAGTATGATTCAAATAAAAAATCCGCCCATCAAAAATTGGTGATATAAACCTCTTCATTTTCCTCCAAAAATGAGCCCCCCAGAACGATTGCCACCTGGGCCTTTTTTCTTAAATCCGCCACTGAGTCCGCGGGAGAACTTGAGATCATAACTAAACATTTTTCGTACTACGGTGCGTAAAAGTTTCAGAGAAAGTTCCCTATAAATGCAAGAGATCGCTAGAGATAATAGTTGCAAGCAGTCCACTATTAATCGTGCAGCTCCAAAACAGTTTACACCTTCTTTATTCTAACTTTCTTTTTCGTTAGCATGCCATAAAGAGCGAACCTTGAGCTATATTCGCCTTCTAGACCTCACTTCAATGTAAGAACCTTTCATACTTTTGAAAAGAGATAAAGCATACGAATGGGCAACTATGTACTTATGAGCAGTAGTGTAAACGTCACCGCGAGTAGAATTGTAAGTGTACTAAAATCAGGAAGATCGCGCGTGGAATATGGAATCGTCCGTGATACAATGACCATGTAGTTAGTTGGAAATCCTTGGTACATATTTATTGTCAAGGCAGTTCCTTATCGGTTGGGTTAGTTATATTTTAGACATTAGACACTTTACTCTAGTAGGCTAGGTTTCCCTAGTGAATTTTAAAACACGTTTTAAATCCGACGAAGCGTGAATACTATACAGGATTAAAATTTAGTAATAGCATAATCTGTATTCGTTGAATCTCTCCGTTTACGTTATGTATTTTGTTTTCGTTAAATTTCCTTTTTTAATTTATTTCTGCTCCGATTTTCTGTTTTATATTTTGCAGTGATGGGCGAAAGTGTTGATAAGTAGCACGCGATTCGGTATATAAATATTCGCAATTACACACTAAAGTGCTCTAATGTTTTTCTCGTGTTTCGAACTTATTTTATCACAAAAAGAATGTGTTCACTAAATCGAAGTTTTCTCTATTTATTGATACGTGTTTTGAGAATACAAAAAAATTCATATTTTTTTAATGCTCGCTTTCGCCAAAACAGGTGGGTGTAAAATGCGCTGTAAAAAAGAAGCCTCGACTGCGCGGTCGATTTCTGAGGAACCATGTATCCGGGGCGAGGGATTCAGGGAGGTTTGTAATCAGTATGACTGTCGCTATGGCTCGAACTAGAGTCACATATTTTCGTTGTGTTTTTCTCATCTTTTGCGTCGCAGAATGATTAAAAAATTTAGCTAATTTCGATATGTCAAGTTTGGACGTACGCCGTTTTGTTAATTCTTCATCAATCAAATCAAATCTTCAAAAAAAACTTCAATTTAGTAAACACATTCTTTTTGTGACAAAAAAAGTCCTATGCAACGTTAATATTAAAATATTAAAGGGCGTTACAATGGAAAGACCCCTTAAGTAGAAGTATATATTTTTATTCAGATGTACATTCGTTGACTAATTCATCTACCTATAATATGTTGCTGTTCCAAGATCATTCAAGGTTATTTACTGCCGTTCAAAACTTACCTTCCTTGAACGTCCAGGAAATTGTTCCTTATCTTCGGTATTCGAAACGATGATCTCGAACGTCAATACATTGATTTTCTCTATCCCTAAAAGGTAGTTGCACCCTCTCCAATATCGCAGAAGTAATTTGTTGGCAGGCATCCCTAATACGAATTTTCATATTATCAGGGGTAGAGGGTTCTGTCTCGTAAACTTGAATGACCTTGAACCACTAACATATAGGGGTAGATGAATTTGTGGCGGAACGGGCCACACGTCCATCTCAATAAAAACATATAGCTCCATTTGAAAATAGCAATGATCACCTTGAAATCTCGAAGGCGCGTCCACCTAGATAAGATTTGTCACGGTCACAAGATGTCCCCCTCGGAACAAAGTAAGTTTTACTTCAAACATTTATTTCAATAACAAATGTTGGGTGCGAAACTTGGGACACCCGTTATACTTCCATCCATCACTGTATTTTTCTCCTGTCTTTCTTTGCATCTATCTATGATTAGATATGTAATAAAGTTGTATTATTGTCGTTATTACTATTAGTATCATTAATACTTCGAGTGGCCCAACGATTGGCGAAACACTGTTCCAAGTCGGTCAAGGTCCTTGGAGCTGTTGCTTCTGCCCGGAAAGGTTTGTCCAACTCGCCTTCGCGCTTTCAACGTACTATTCCACCAACCAAAAAAAAAAATACGGTTGACTCTTGAACAACGCGAGACTTAGGGACGCCGCACAGTGCGACAAACTGCACTTTTGTTGCGTCAACATCGTAGAACTTTTGAGAGAAATAAGATAGGGAAATGTATCTTTTTGAAAATTAAAGCTAAGATGTTGCAGATTAAGGGACGAATATTGAAAGAGTATGACGAACAAGTTTTGAGTTTAAGAATCTATTGCGAAAACATCTTGTACGGCAAGACAAATTCGAATTATATTCGCCAAGTAATTGACCGACTGAAGTATTCGAATATTCGAATACCGAAAAATTCGACAAATAATTCCAGACCTACTGCGTAGACGAAAATCCACGTATAAATTTTTCCCTCTCCAAAAATTTAACTACAATAACCTACTTTTGGTAGAGAAAAAAAATGTTATTTTAAAAGTTGACGCCGCGTGTGAGAGGTTCTATTCCGTCTATTTTCCGATAGACGACACCGCTGCTGCGACGACCGTAATTTGAGGTTTATGGATGTCACGAGCCCTCTCGCTCTTTCTCACAATCAGCCCCCCTCACACTCGCTGCGACAGAGAATAAAGGCAAGCTGAATAGACTGATTCGAAATAAGCAAGCGCGCCGGCCCCGGAAATAAAATCCGCCTATAACCGGACCCACGTTGTTCAAGGGTTAGCTGTATTTATATATTTCATTAGATCTTTATCACAGTTCTACCACTAAATGGTCTTTTTTATGAATTTCTTTTTTATGAAAATGAATCCAAATAAGGTTCTCATTCTCTTTCTCATCTCTTGACATAACAGTAAATATGTAGCTGAATCGGAGTGAGTACGTAATTGTATCCTATGTATAGGATACTGTATTGATACTATGTATCCTATACGAACTAGTACATAAAACTAAATTTCCCTAATTCTGATATCCGTAACGCGTATCATATATATCTTTTGATTGTCTTTTAAGAATGATCGCTCTCTTTCTCTTGAGGAGCGTCCTAGTTATCCATTGCGTGGGCTGGATTCAATCGGTCGATGAAAACTCTGGCCTCACTGTCTTCCATTTGAACGAGGAAGTTCTTATCGACTTGAACGGCTTCCTGCGAGAAGCTTCCAAGTGAATATGGAAGTGAAAGAGAAAGGCAAATAGGTGCGATTGCCCGTTCGGCTAAACAAAAGTTGTTTCACAGTGACAGACGTTTCTTCAAATTCAGAGTTGCTTGTTTATCTGAAGAAATACAAGACGGATAGCGAGACTGTAAAAGGGGGAGTTACTTACAACGTCATTTACAGATGAGAAATCCCTGAGAGACCACTTTTGTATTACTGTCAAACTTAAATGTTCCTATCGATTCAAAATCAATTTCTTGCCCCCAAGCTTACCGACCTAGGCTGCAGCCTACTTAGCCTGTACATATACAAATCCGCCCCGGGATTTCATAAAGGAACGTTACACAATTTCAATGAATGTGTTTAGATAAAGTGACAAATTTTCGTTAGAAAAGGCGGTATACTTTCTATCAACAGCCAATAAGCTATGTAGCTATGTATTTGTGAAATATTATTAGAATAAGTATCTCTGACTTAAGACATTTGTGACACAGAAATCGTAATAGGATTGTACATGATACTCCGGTGATTCGTCGTTACCGGCATGAGGCCGAAGGTTTTGAATAATAAAAATTTGGAAATCTTTTGAGTTAAAATTTCAGGAAATTATTTTTTGAAATGTTATTGGATAATGTTTTAAATAGTTAGTTAATATTCAAATTGGAGCAATTAATATTTACAAACACTAGTGGATAAAACTTTGGGGATGTTCGAAATTAACAATTAGATTTATTCAGATCACGCGATTTATTTAAAATATTAAAACGCGTTTATTTTCTACAAATTCCGGAGAATATTTCTTTTTTCTGGCCTCCGAAGCAGAAAGCCTCCGCAAGACATTTCTTTATGTTCAAAAGTAACAGAGATACAGGTTCCATTTAATTGTCTCACTTTGTATAATATACGTACATAATACATAAACAATTCTCATTTTGGCAAGAATCTTATTGTCAGTTGTACTTATCCTGATAGATGAGTTCTGCGAGGAATAAAATAAATGAAACAGGAGTTACAAAGCAAAGATCGTCGTATTAATTTATATTTTCTTTTTGTTCTAGGTGTATCACTGGCAGAGTCAAGATGTTAAAGTTTCGGGAGTGGATGACATGGTTTTACTTCCCAAAATCACAGAAGAAGCTATTCTTGAGAATCTTCGAAAACGATACATGGACGATTACATATTTGTATCCTTTCTTATATGTGTTCCTAAACAATCTCAGTAAATTATACACAAGTAATTGACGGAATTATAATTTTGAATTTAACAGTACACCAGTATTCAAAAGGAATCGTAACGATTAACACAAAATTGGACTGGTAATAGTTTAGTAAACTTTAGCAATTCGTTTTTTTAAGCAATTAAGAATTTAAACAATACCACATGTCTGTGGAAATGATAATAGAAGTAGCTTATGTTTAAAACATAGTTTTTAAACATACAAAAACTACATACGTAATGCACATGACACAGATATTCATGGACAATTTGATTTTCAAGATGACTGCACCGAACAGGCATACATTACTTTAAAAGGCTTCTTCTCTCGTTCACTGCACCGTCTGTAAGGGATTACAAGTTATTTGGTATTGATTTGTTGTACATACACTATCATTATTTGCTTAAAGAAATTTATCATGGTTGGTTATCGGTTTGCTCGCAAAAACAGGTAACTCAAATTCGAATCATTTGTGAAAAGTGTTATGTATTATAATTGTACACGCTTTGTTCCACAAGTTTCCGATCTTTACTTGTACAAACGGCATTAGTGACGCCATCTGACAAACACTGTTATTCACTATTATTGCCACCGGTAATAGTGCTTTTTAGAATTTAGACGCTCTTTGAGAAATTAGAATGGAACGAAGAGCTAATACACTCGTCACATTAATTAAAGGATCACCTCTAGGAACCCGAAAAATAGGGGCAAGTTCACATGGTCGTAACTCCGGCAAAAATAGTCACATCGATATTTCCAAAATATGGTTTGAAGAAAGCGTAGAATCCCTACTTTCAGCTGCTTTTTCAGATTTTAGCTGTATTGCTTTTCGACAAAGTTATAATGATATAAAGAGCACTTGGTCAATTTTAAAAACATTTGAGGGAAAAAAATTTGCCAACGACACGCGGTATTCCCAAGCGGTCACCCATCCAAGTACTAACCACGCCCAATGCCGCTTAACTTCAGTGATCAGACGAGAACTGGTGTTTTTTTTTTTTTTTTTTTAGAAAATGTTTATTAACAAAAATATTGTACACTCAACATAAGTAACAGGCGTTAATAAACATTTGAAAAATTGCCATACAGTCTCTTCTTTTATTTTATTAATAGACTAATTGTTCCACATGGTGGAAACTCTTAGCTAAATAATATCGGAAGAAAATTCTTTGGTATTACAATTTGGTAGCAGTAAAATTCTAGGAAAGAATTGCACATTTAGCACCACAGAAGGATGTGGAAACTTAATTAAGGGGAAAAATCAACCAGAAGGAAGGTAAAAAAACCCCTGACCCAAACGAGAACTGGTGTTTTTCCAGCGTGGTATGGTCGTTGACAAAAGAAAATTTCCGTATATTGAATAAAATCGTACAAGGATGTGACTGAACAATGATCGCCTGACATACATTCATAAATTATTATATAAAATAATAAAAAAAGGGATAAAACTTTCCCTGTAAAAGCGATTATTTGAAAAGGCCCGACTGACTTCAAAGTTTGGTGTTTAGCCCAATCTTGCGCCGTTTAAGGTTTTTAACACTAATGAAAATTAAAATTTCTATATTTGCTGTTAGACCTCCGCGAATTAATGGATGTGAAAGGTTCTTTCGATGAAAATGAGTCCAAACTCGACTACTACTCTCGATCTACATATAATTGTGCTAGCTTTACTATTCGGTTTCGCCCGAAATTTAGATTCTGATTATATAAAAAAAAATTTCAACCTTTCAAAAAGGTTGACCTGTCAATCTGTCCGCCGGGTGGGTTAATCCCTAGCCCTAGATCCCGACAAGCCTTCTTAGCAGCTCATATACAATAAATTTCGCGGTACCTGAAAGAAATTTGAGCGCGACGAAGTATACTTGCCAAGTATACCTATTCATACGGCACAGTTTCAAAAACAATTGTTTATTATGTACAAGTTTTTAGTTAAAAAATTTTATTTGAATAATGGTAAACCCTAAACTGTAATTCATTGCAATTATTGCATGCTATATAAACAACATAGAGTTTATAGTAATAAATAAATAAACAAATAAATCTTGTAATAAAAGACGTGATGTTCAATAATTGCTTTGAAATGTATTATCGCATTAATAATTTGCATTCCAAGATTAGAGTAATTTCCTTAATGACTACCAGACATGCATTGGCCCGGTATTAGTATCGATTAATCCTTTCAAGCAGATGCCGTACTTTGGGGAAAAGGAACTGCAGATTTACCAGGGGGCGGTGAGTCACATGAAAATTATAAATTGAAAAAGTTGTTTATATACATGGAATTTTACAAAAATTCAAATTAATTAAATCTTAATTAACACTTTCCATAAAATGTAATGAAATAAATGTAAAAGTAATTCAAAATTTTAATCCTGCTTTCATTTTAGGCACCGTACGAAAATCCTCCGCATATTTATGCATTGGCAGATGACATGTATAGAAATATGTTAATCGATTCTGAAAATCAATGTGTCATCATCAGGTAACATAAATATTATATACTTCAAACACTTTAGTAATTCCTCAATAATTTTGTAGTAACATCTTTTTATCTCTAAACATTGAGGAATTTTAAAATAAGTTTCTTTTAATCAAACATATTTCTCACGTCTTATGAGATCTTAAACAATCCACTTGAAGTTAGTGTGTAAAATTTTGTTTGGTAGTTCGTACTGTGGTTTCTGAAAAATGTAAAAGTTGATTGCGAACATGCTAAAAATGTTGTGTAACGAAACCGATCCATTCTTCTTCTCGAATTCTCAGCACTCCACGCGTCAATTTAAAATTAGATAATCATCTACAGTGTAGTATCTACATTAATTTTTAATATCATAAACATTTGCGCGACAATTTTTTTTTTTTGAAATCTCCACCGATGTATAGGGGTAGATTCACCCATGAAAGCAGTGACCATTACTTTTTATTATAATTATGTACGGAATTTAAAATTGGTTCGAATTATGTACTTATAATTAAAGATAGTCCCAGTAAGGACATATTTGGACTGATTTTCATCGGAAAAACATCGCCGATCCGTTGGTAGTGCTGTAATGAAAATTTAATAGGAAGTATAGAAGTTTAAATTTTCAGTAGTATTTGCATGTGTTTATAGCGTGGAATTGAGCTGGACAAAACAGATTTAAAATGGTATTTCGTCATGTCCAGTACCATTCAATGAGCTTGTGACTTTGCACATTTTCACAACACTGCATAGGTATATATTTGTTTGGCAGCGGAGAGTCTGGCGCTGGGAAAACAGTAGCAGCCAAATATATTATGTCGTACATCGCAAGGGTCAGTGGTGGTGGTACCCGAGTGCAGAAAGTGAAAGATGTAATTTTGGAATGTAATCCACTCTTAGAAGCTTTTGGAAATGCGAAAACTGTACGAAACAATAATAGCAGCAGATTTGTACGTATATTTTAATGTTCCCTCGTAGTAACATAAATGTGAGAGCATACGCGGGAAAAAATGTTCTTAATATGTAAATAAGAAAAATTAAATGTTTTTCTAGGGTAAATACGTAGAAATACTATTTGGCCCTGGTGGTCAGCCGAATGGAGGAAAAATTTCAAATTTTCTCTTAGAAAAGTCCAGGGTTACTGGTCATAATGTCGGTGAAAGAAACTTTCATGTGTTTTATCAACTTGCAATGGGTGCAAATCAGCAAATGAAATGTAAATATCAGTTAAAAATCACATTAAACGAAGTTTTAATTTATTGTATATGTATTATAGATCACACATTTTTTATTTCATTTTAACATTTGTTTTCCTATAATATAGAAAAAGTTTACCCTTTTATAAGTATTTCGTACTCCGAAATTTGTTGCAAATTTTGAAAATTCACCCAAACCATCGCATACCTCGTTAAGAATAATGAGATACCTGCGTCTTTTATTTCCTTTTATGCCATTCATATAAAAAAAAATAAGTTCAAGCAATAGTAACTTAAATATGATATGTATATGCAATATTTTATTTCGCAGCTGATTTTGGGTTAACGGATCTTGATTATTACCAATATCTCAGTTACGGTAGAAATCACAGAGTTGAGGGTACAAATGATGCTCATGAATTCCAAGAGACATTAAAGGGTAAGACTTTGTAAATAAAAATTAAATCTTTACAATTTCAAAATCATACTTCACCTTCTAAAAGTACCTATAATTAATTGTTTGTATACATGCAACGATTAAAGAATGACAAATGACAATGTGCATATCAGATTTAGAACTTTAATAACTTAATAATTAATATCTTTAATAAATAATAACATAATAATTTTCATTTGTTTCGTTTATTTCCTCTAGGATTGAGCGTGATGGGAATAAGTGACTCGGATGTAACCGATATTTTTAGACTCGTTGCAGGAATACTTCATATAGGAAATATTCAATTCGTCGAAAGCGGAAATTACTCGCAAGTCGATAATATGCAGTGTAAGTGTGCACTAACTGAAATGCTATTAATACTTCACAAATATTGAATTAGTAATGTAACATTGTTAAAGTTTCTATAATTTTAATGCATTATATTTAATAAGTAATAGTAACGTATAGTGTACTATATTATTATAATAAATGAATTTAAATGAATTTTTTATTTTTACAAATGTATCTACATATATTACAGACAACGAATTAATTAACTTTAGAATTATACAGTTGAATTAGGTACATGCATAAATATATTTCATTGAATGTTTATCAGTGCTCAACTAAATGTTTTTTGTCGGTCTAATAACTAATTGATACTCTTATGTATTACTAGTTTAAAAAATACATTAACTTTGGTAATTATTAAACATTGTTTGTGTTTTTAGGTCTTGATTTCCCAGCGTATTTACTGCAAATCTCAGCAGAGCAACTGGCCCATAAGTTAACTTCGCGGGAGTTTGAGTCCAAGTGGGGAAGTCAATCTGAAAGCGTCGATCTCACATTAAACGTGGAGCAGGCTCTTTATACTCGGGATGCTTTGGCGAAAGATATTTATGCTCGACTCTTTGATTATTTGGTGAAAGTAAGTATTATTTGTTTTTGTTATTAATTCTACATATAATGGAGAGCTGGAAATGTACAGATAATGATGTAACATATGAATATTATGAACCTAGTGGACACGACTACGAATTAGTTGAAAATTACGTCACATTTGTGTATTTGCGTAATAATTCATGCAAACTATTTTTACATTATTTTTTGTTTCTAATTCGAAATCATTTCAATTATTTGCAGAAAGTTAACTCAGCCATGGAAACTACTACGGATGGTCTCCAGATTGGAATTCTGGATATTTACGGATTTGAAATCTTCGAAAAGAATGGCTTTGAGCAGTTCTGTATAAATTTTGTGAACGAAAAATTGCAACAAATCTTCATAGAGCTGACCTTAAAGACTGAACAAGTAAGTTTATTTTTTATCTCTAGCGCAGTGATAATATTCGTATCATGATTTTTTTATTTTACCCCAAAAAAATTCTTGTTGCATTTTTGCCCACACTTCATCGTAAAAATAAGCAAAAAATTCCTAGTGTAACAGTTTTTTTATATAAATAAAAAAATGTGGACATGTGTACATGCGTGTATAAAATGTTTACAATGCACGTTATGTATATACATATTTTATATTATATTTTACATTGTACAATTTAAAATTTACATTTTATATTATACTACATACAGATTTTATTTTTGGAATTTCTTTCTTTGTAACTATTGCAAAATAATCACACGCAGTTCGCGTGAGTATCGGAATTAGGTTGCCAATTAACACATTAAATAATCCGTCTCTTATATTATACGGGTTACTTACAAATATATGATAGTATTGTACACACAGCTTTCACGAGATACTTTCAATTATTTTCAAATACTTTGTACTCTTATGCTTTTATACATTGCGAACGAATGTTACATAGAAAGAATGAAGTAGGTTTTCATCTAATTACATCAGTGATTATTAACACGCTGGATTTCTAAAGTACATTAATTTCTCATGAAAATTTGAATAGCGAATCGCTTCATAGGCGAAAAATGACATCGTGGAGGAAAAAAATTATTAAAAAAATTAAGTTTTCATTGCATTACATCGTTGGATCGACAAAACTTTCTTGTCAAATCTTTATTTTCGAGACACGAGCAGTTAAATCTCAGGGTTTCGACTTCCGGGGCGCGCTGTTTAAATCCGACTGACTAGTTGACCGCGCGGCCGCACGCACGGGCACGCATGCGCGAGAAGCACACCACGGTGAACGCCGCGCCCGCACGGGTCTAGCGCTGACGCCACTGTGCCGCATACACCTCCGTCGAACTCATTTAAACGTCGCGTGCTTCTCGCGCATGAGTGCCTGTACGTACGGCCGCGCGCTCAGCTGACTGGGATTTAAACAGCGCGCCCCAGAAGTCGAAACCCTGAATTTCAACTGCTCATATCTCGAAAACGAAGCTCCAGATTGCAAAATGCTAAAGGACTTTTCGATTTCTTTTTGCATAAAGGATTTGCATATTTCGATTAGTCCCATAATTTTTGGACGCCATGTATAAGCTACAGAAGTGTCTTACGTGAAAATTCAGTAATGTTTTATTCTATCAGTTTATCGTACGTAGCAAAACTGATTCGTGGAATGTTCTTTCTTATACGTGGAAATTATCGAAGGTCAGCGTTTTATCCAAATCTGTATAATCTTTCGAAACAACGTCTAAGTACAGTACGAAATGTCCAATAAACTATATGTATCGCTATCAACAGGTATCATCACACACCCCTGACTCCTTCGACCCCTTGGAACTGAAACCCTCCGATCGAATAATCTCCGCGGCTTAAAAATATCGCGTCAGGCGTCAGGCATCAGATAAGCTGTATCCTGGTAATATGTCCATTCTCCCTAGCGCGTATCTCTGGACAGGTGTAGTCTGTACCATTAAAGTCCTGCTTGAAAGTTTCGATGGTGGCGCAGGTATTTGCTTAGGTAACTCGCTAGATGTCACCATCGAATTTTCAGTGGTCGACAAGTCGTCCAGCCCATAAACCGATGCCAATCTGCTTAGTTTCTTAACTTGGTTTCTTAAAATGGTTTTTGGACTTCTACCATTTGAATCAAATTGTCGATCAAATTTCTTTGGTGGTCGAATTTTCTTACTGTGCTGGGCCTTCCATTCTGTTTGTTTCTGGAGGTATGGGGTCACTCTGAGAAATCCTACGGGATCATTGCTGGAAGTCGTTTTTAAGCTTAAGTCCTTTCGAAACGAGCCACTGTGACCCCTCACGTTTACATACACTTTTGGCCTACTGTTCTTCAAGTAGTAAAGCTTCTCATCGAGGTTTCGTAGCTTTGGTGGCTCCACTAAAGCATGCTCCTCTTCATCGAATGGCTTCAGTTTAATATTCGGCCGAAGTCCGAAATCCCTCACACCAAAAACTGAGTGCGATATCACTTCCGGATTTGGATAGCTCTCGTTACGAATCTGGTCGGGTCGCTTCAGCATCGAATGCACTATGCTTTGAAGATTCGTAGCGTCTATTTCATCTGGACTTTGTAGTTCGATTTCTAAAAAACTGAAAGAAGATTATGTTTTTATCGTTTTATATCAAATGTATGATTATTAAGGTGGTGTCAAAGGTTTGTATAAAAGGCTTCGCTGTAAATCAAATTATAACGTTTCATTGAATCAAATCAAATTATAACCGTGCAAAAATATTCTTCGCCAACTCGATACACTCACGCACGAATTCGTCGAAAAACACCGCCCCCCCCCCCCCCCTCCATATATCACAGAATTGGTGTCTGCATAATTTCTGTTATAACAAATAATACATACTCCAAGTCAGTGGGGTTAGAAGTCACAAATTTGAAAATTAAATAAGCTGTTTATGGAACGTAATCCTTAAATTAGTAGTTTTTTCAGATACCGAGAAGCGTATCTGAAAAAACTTCCTTCTTAATATTGCGGACTTTGCAGCTTACATAATAATTCGCAGAATTTATTCTTATTACGCCGCACAAATTTAATAACGCGGCAATTTTGAAATTACAAATACTTGAAAGCTGAGATGAAGATACAAATTGTGATTACGTAAATTTATGTTCGTCAGAATAGCAAGCCCATTGCTTTCAATGATTCCCAAGTTTTTCGTTTAATACGTTTCCTCGTTCGATTAATCGCGCCAATTTCCAACACTACATTGAATATTTCAGAATATTCAAACAGTTCGGTAATACGCATTAATTTTTTGTGAACACAATTTTTACTGTAAACAAGATAATATTTAAATAAAATAAGAAATTGTATACGATGAAATAGATAAAATCGGACTTTTCATAATGAAATAGTAAATATTGTAATTTCATATAATTGGTACCCTTTGGACAAAATTGTGTGAGCCACCCGTAAGCTGATTTTGACGCTCTGTACCTTTATATGCAAAATAAATACTTTCTTCCAAAGCCGAATTACAAACTATTTTTTCTCTCAAAATTTTATAAGTATCCGAACAACAACTCTGTAGATTTTTAGCTTCTAATATTGAAATCTGTAAAAGTTACAATTTTTTTTAAAGATTTCCTTCGTTTTCTGTAATCAAATTTCAATTAAAAAAAACTATTGGAATACATTCTAGAGACCTTGAAATTGGCCCATGATTTTTTTCATAATAATTGGATTCTTTAAATGAGAATGGCAGTCGTTCAAAAACTGCTCTGGGTGGGAGTCACACAGGTATGTCGAAGTTGATCGAAAAAGGAGGTGTGTCAATAGTCCCAAAAGTAACTGATAGTTAAGATTTTTTTGGAAAAAACTTCCTAAATTTCGGGGCTGTTACACGAGAATCCCCCCTTAAGAGTGAAGTAATCGGTACCTGTAATCGTTGATGTCAGGTCTCTTGACGTTGGAGTTCCGCAGGAAACCCTGCAAGGACTTCCCTTCGTAGCCTTTTCGATTGCTGAGTCCTTGATCCTGTTGTATATAATTTCGTGAAGAAGGTGGCCTTGGAAGTACCATCTCTGAGAATGATAGATGTACGAGCACAATGAGTACCGTTGTTCTGCAACAGTCGCTTGCTGCTAACATTCTGAAAATCGATTTCACATTATGGTATACGTTTCATACATTTTAAGCAAAGCAAAGGGATATTATTAGCACGGAGTCGCGCAAGGTTAACTATCAATCAACAATTGCATACTTAAATGCCTAACATCGTGAGGCAACATCACTAGTCAGGCAGACATTGTTACATCGAAACTTGCTTTTCCGTAGAACCAGTTTAAATTAGTTTACTGTGGTTAGTTATTACGAAATCATTAAATCGATATCTTCGAAATGTTGCTGCAACAGTGAACGGCGATCTCGAACGCGGACAAGGATTACCGTAAAATAATAATGTTGAGTTGTATAAGCAGGAGTTCACTTTATCGAAGAACATATGCTGCAACATTTTCTCACAAACAAATTCTCGGTTTCGCGTTCGTTACAAAAGATTTCCTAATTAAGATTTGCTTCCTGCTTTTTAAATGGAAACGCAAAGCAAGATAAATTACTGTAATAATGACAATAACCATAACTACGATAATAGTAGCAGGGCAACGGTAACAACGACAGCACAAACACTATTAAACTATCAAACTTCGTAACAATAATAGTAATAGCAGTGCCAATATTAATATCGTCTTTGTTGAGTTAAGAAGCAAGGTGGAATAGATACGTGTAGCAGAAAGAAATCTAATTATTGTAAACAGCGAGGTGCAACAAAAATTGCTGTTGCACAAAAGCAGTTTGCTACGTTCCAATAAAGATTTACGGTGTTAGAAGTGTTCCCCAACAAGAAACATCAGTTCTCTTCACCAAAGGAAGTAAGAAACCACGGATAAGATAGTTTTAATGCTTCTGGTCAGTCACATAGAACAGCATGCAACGAGCATGTTATAATAAACCCAGTGAAAGTTTTACCTACTCGCACGGCCAGCCTGAAGGAACGAAGTGATACAATTTCTCTTATTTCGCTTATATAAGCTGCGCGTCAAATTACTATGTGTATCGTACAATCAATGGTCTAAAACCATTAATGATAAGACGCTGGGATTATAACAAGCTGTTCTAAGCTCCTCTTGCACAGTAGAGGCATTAATTAAGCGCATTTCCCTATCACTTTCGAACAGCCTACGTAGTTTGCAGTAATAATAGAATGCGGGGTTGAGAATCCATTATTACCTAAATTTTCACAATTCACGGTATCTAGTACTTTTGCATTTCGTTCCTTTACTTTCATTTTGTACGTGCGAAAGCGTGCGAACAGATGTGTGCCTGTTCCTTTTTTAGATTGGCTTTTTTGAACTGTTCAATGTGGAAAATACAGGGTGTCCGGTATAAATCATGGTACAATTGAGCAAGAGATGAATTCTTATAAAGAAGCAGGTAAAAAATAATTAACAAGTTGGTGGCTTAGTATTCGAAGAAAACTTCTTTTAAGCGTGAAACTATGATACTATGGATTTTTTATGGATTGGACTTTTATGGATTGTTTAAAGGTGTTTCAAAAAAAGGATCACAAATTTTAGTGCTCACAGTGTACATACAGGAGGTACAGCCATTTCTTTCCGATACCTGCTATTTACGAGAAAAATACTAAATATCAAGGGGGTATTCGTTCGAAAGTGTGTGAAAAATAGGCAGATTTCATAAATTTCTTCCTCCCGAAATAAACTTTCTACATAGTTCTGGTTTCGTACATTTGTTTACTAATATTTTACCAACACATTCGCGCCGTTACATTTAAAGTGACAAATATTTATTATGTTCGAGGTGTTTGTTTGCGGTCACTTTCAAAAATTTCACTTATGTACCTACCCAAATTTGTTTACTTTGATCTATTTTAAAACATGGAAACATTGCTGAAACTTTTATAATTTTGGTGGGGGGCGATAGAGAGTGGTATATAGAAGATATTTGTACAATTGGAAGGTAATTGGCTCATTAATTGCTGAGAAATCGTGTAACCGGTTTGAAAAATGTAGTTTAGAAAAAAACACGTTTAAAGTTAATCGTCAAGTCAATCCGCTACCCGCACGTTTAGCTTCAAACCTGTGTAGCTTCGTTAATATTTCGAATTTCTCAAAAATCTTTTCAATGGAACACTCAGGAACCTTCAAACCAATAGAAGATATAAAAAAAATAACAATGTAAACACGCTTTATACAGACACATTATGTTTATAATTGAACCGTCAACACCAGCAAAATTTATTCAACACTGTCATCACACAAACATCGTTTTTCGTCGAGTCAACCAGAAACGTGCAAAGGTGATGAAAGCATGATTATAGAAACTTGGGTGATTCTACTGTCAGCTAGCTTGCCCATACTACCGACAAACAATTGTCTTCGGTTACCCGGAGCATTCTTTTCTAGTGTCACGTTCAAGTAGAGAATTGTTACTCGCCCAGGAAAGTACCCAGCAGTAATCTTCTTAATCACACCATACTGCTCGCCACGGAAAGTAACGGAAAAGGTCCTTCCTTTCCAAAGAGATCTATGGTTTGAGCACTTGGTGGGTGTGGCTCTCCCGATGTAGGTTCGCGTTACAGCGGAGAACAGGTTCTCTTAAAAAGTGCAAGTGCATTCGTTGCCCTGGTGAACGTACTCGACTCTACTCGGTGAACGTAAGGGTCCACGTGGACTCGGTCTGTCAAGTGGCTTTGGTTTCTACCGGCTTCGATGCTCGCGTTTATCCACTTTCGTGCTCCGTTTTCGGCGCAGTATGGTATATTTCTAATCGACGTCACAGGAACGCAGGAAGGCAGCGGAACGACGTTTAGTTTATATTATGTCTATCTTAAGGGGTTCAGGAATTTTTTGGGGGAAAAGTATAAGTGAAAATCATACGCATTGTTTTTCTACTAAAAGATACATCTTTTAACTATATTATTCTAAACTTTCATGAGATATTATTATTAACTAAAGGAGATATCGGCTTGGATATAAGCTGTGCTTTCTTTAGCATTAGCTGGTGGACATTACCCAGGCTAAACGATGCATCTGAAAGCAAAAATTCAAATAGATTTTAAAAAGAAATAATTTTCAGAAGTACCTGACGTTCTCATATTTTTAAATTTTACTTTCAATTTTGCAAGAATGGAAATACTTGCAAAGCCTTCTTGGAAAAAAGAAAATTTTTTCCCACGAAATTCGATATTTCAACTTGAAACGGTCGCCTTTTTTTTTTTTTTTTTTTTTTTACCAAAATACAATATTAAAATTCGGAGAACGGTACTTCTGTAAGTTATTTATTTTTAAAATCTATTTGAATTTTTGCTTTATTTATCTTTGTGCTTTGCCTTTTCAGTTGATTTAATCCGTAGTAGAGGATTCATTCTTCGCGCTGTTCATTTGCATGAGAATAAATTTTCCTTTCTGTATTGACAAAAGAATGATCAAAGACGAACTGCGCTTAATTTCTGTGAAAGTTGAAAACTCGAGTGAAACAGACCTTGCGGTTAGGAAGTAATCGAAATCGCGCGGTTTCTATTATTACACATTTTTTCCCATTTCGCAGATAATCTTTGTCCACACTCGCTTAGGATCGAAATTTCTCGAAAATACTGAAATCATTTACGTTTCTCTTTTACAATCCACTTCGAATTTGAGTTCCACCCGTTTTTTAAATTTTCTTTGAAAGTTTAAGAATAGTAGGTACACAATTTTGCACATTCCAGGGCTGAGGAAATATAAGAAGAAAAAACATATTTCACATTGTACGAAAATTAATATTTTTATACCTCATACATTTCTTAAAATAGTTATTGGTTTTAAAGTTGTGTAATGCAGATGGGATTTCAATCCACTTTAACTATCGATAATTGCTGTGTACATTAATATTCATACATTGCTTCGTGAAAATAAAGACTAACAATTCATTTTTTACTTTATTTTAGTGATCATAAATCATAGATTCGTTACTTTGCACTACATATATGATTTGATAACACTTCTTATTCTGCCAAACTCTATTTCGTATGCAGAATATTTTAAAATAATGTAGAGAATTTGGGATTATACGTATAAAAAGAAGAATCATAATAAGCACAAACACAATACACATAAAATCGACCTGTAACTTTCAAGCCCAAATTCATATCGACTCTGGTATTTTATGCATTCATAACACGTCAATGGCTATTGGGAAGTAGAAAGAAAGTTTAAGTTCACCGAGTCCTAATTAGGATCCAGAGCCTTCTTGCCTGTAGAATGGACACAATGGAGTCAACCCAAAACAAGTATAGGGGCGAGTCGTACAGTACCGGCCAAAGCAAGATCTTGTTTCTACTGTTAGTTGATTGCACTATCGATGGAGAAACTAACGAATACTACATATAGTCCTGAGCAACGTATTCCGGCGACGTTCTGTTTTCTTCGGTATTACCAGAGTTCTAAGAAGTTTCACGTTTAAGCTGTAATTATACTGTAATTTCTGATGCCCTTAATTGGCAATTTATTTTTTACATATTTTTGTATTTGCTACCTGATTTTGTGTCAGTTCTCAATCTTCGATACAGCTCCCCAACCCCCTTTTCCCTCCCCTTCTCCGTCTCCTTTCACGATCTTCTGATTAAGTGCTTATAGTAGGTACTTTAAAACACTTCATATTGGTGGATGTTTCGAAACGAGTCGCGTTATCTAGGTACACCTAGTTTCCATATTATGGTAAAATATGTTATGAATTTTATTATCCACAACTCTACACTGTGCGGCTCTAAGCAAACGCCGCGTGAAATAGTGGTCAAAGGATAAAAAGCACGAGGAAACGTGGAAAGAATTTTCTTGAGCATCTTAACGTATGAAGCGGAAAGTGTTTGTGTGTCGTCTAAAAACTTTCAAATGGTGAACTCTGGGGTAACGAAAGGTGTCCCAGCTCATTGTGCCTAGCTAATCCAGATGAATGTGACTATTTTCACACAAAAATATAAATAAATAAAAAAATATTTTTTTTTTATAAAATCAGAATCTACACACTCGAAGCGATTTTGGTATAATCTTGAACGACATTTAGGAAATATTTCACGAGGCACTTGTTCAGAGACACCCTGTATGATCAAAGTAATGCACGTGAAAATGCTTGTGGTATAATTACAAACGAATAACGAAGAGAAATTTTGGAAAGTCATACAGCGCTTGTGTCTAGAAATGGTCACGGTGTACAGCTGTAAGAGTACCAGAAAACGCAACAAAAATCGTCACATTAACTGTTTCTCGTTTTTCATTATGAAGGAAATAATATCCTATGGTATTTAAGTTCATCGGCTTGTGGTAGAATGAAATATTCCTACATCCTCGACTCTGCTCAGTCTGATTTTTCGATTTGAAAACACAAGGGATGATAAAAGTCGGTACCGCATGTTCGTTATCACACAAAGGCACACGGTACGCCACTATACAACAGTGGCTGGCAAGAAATATTCTCACCGTAACTCTGTCGAAGAGTTTGCATAATACTCGTGCTTTGTTCATAAATAATTTGCACTTGTGGAAGCACCGAGATCTGTAAGACGTTAAACGTTATCGTTCCTTAATCACAGACAGTAAACAAGGAAGAGCAGGTGTTCATACTCGTCGAGATATCCTTAATTGCACGAAGAGCCCATGCTGGGAAAATTCAATTCTTTTCCACTTATATTTTTAGTGCTATAGTTATCTACAGGGTGTCCATTAATTCCGCGATTTCCTCGAAGCAGGTGGTTGAAGAAGCAAAAAGAAGACAAAAGAATCCTATATTTAAATATGGTGTCAAAAATGTATATTTATTAAGATGGACTCCTTAAAAGGTGATACTGACATATCTGGTCAAACGTATTTAGTGCAATATTTTTTGTTGTACTTAATACAGCATTTCATAATTGCTCGCATAATTAAAAGTTATTACAAGCAGTTGAATTCTGTAATCCAGTAGGCCATTTTATCCGAACATGAGACGAATATAAGATAATTATTATTAATTGTTACTAATTATCTGAAGATTATTAAGATTACATTAGACTACGACACCCCTGATTAGTTTTTAACCGGCGGTTATCTCATAACGTACTCATTTTTGACATCATGTTCGTAGGATTTTTTTCCTTAAGAATTTCCTAGTTAGAATTTCCTTAAGAAGTTTAAGGGTTTTTGTGCAGACATGGCCTAAGATAAGCTCTAACACTTTCTAAATAAAATTCTCCTCCTCCCTACCTCTTGCCCTCCTACTTTTGGAATTAATAACAGATGATTCACTTTTTAATCTCTATTTTTTTATAAAATATATTTAACCTTAGAGACATTCGATATTTGTGAAGGTTCAATTCCTCATTTATGGATTGACAGTTCTGAATACTAGGGAGGCCGTTCCATCCCTTAAAATTGAGATTGGGCACAAATAGAAAATATATATATATATATATATATATATATATATATATCTTCGATGGAAGCAGTTAACAACATACAGTACTGGAAATCCTCGCACAAAATGAGTATTTTATAACGATTTTTATTTTATAAAGTGCATTACCGGACACTGAGCACAGAAATAAATTGTAAACTTGACCCTATTTTGTTATACATAGGGGGACTATTGATACGACTGTCTGTCATCGATGTACTTTTTGCCTACCTAGAATAGAGGATCGAAAAATAGGTCAGTCTGAATACGATCCTCCTGGATCAATCGATCTTGTGGGTGTAACTGCGGTTGTCTGTGGTTATCTCGGAACTAGTGCACGTCGCTGGGACGCGAGATCCTTGACGATAACGTTGTTGCCTCACAAGAAATTCGGATTGCAGATAAACCAAGTCGAGGATGAATAATGCCACTCATAAGGATCGCTCTCCACTCTGTTTTATGTGTTCTAACATTTTACATTCATAATTCGATATATCGACGAGCATGGTTCGCGCGCGAATCCCGCGCTTCACTGGTCGATTTACGAAGCAGCCGCGGAGAATCGAAACTCGCGTTGCACGGGCAGTGGCTCTGTTTGCACTGCGGCCAAGGATCGAGTGAAGGTAATGAAATGGCTAAGTGAAACGTTGCCTCTTCGTCCCTGTCTCTGTTTCTCTCCCTCTTCCTTTCTCTCCCCCTCCCTCTCTGTTTTTATGCGACCCTCCCCCTACGTTATCCGCCAGTGTCCACGTAACCGCCGCAATTGGTATCATGTACTACCTTCCGTGTTGCATTGTGAAATTTTGAAATACCACGACTCCACTTTGGTCCACTATTATGGTGGATTCGTCTGTGGCAATTAAAAGCCAGAATGATACTTCCCTGTTAATTACCAACCGGTAACAATAGTCACTAAGTGGAAGTATTTAAACTCGACTTCCTATGGAAAATGGATTATTAAATTGTATACAAAACAGAACATGAATTTGTATGTATACAATTTTTTAAAACTTTAGTAAAACATTAAACGCGTTTTTCTCGAAACAGTGTTCTCAGAATCGGTGGGACCTGTATCTCCAAAAGTTATTATCCGATTCGACTGAAACTTTCTTTATTTTGAACAATATACTTCTGGCTAGGGGTGGGGGGGATCAGTCAGATTTAAAGAAAAAATGAAAATTTATCATTTTTAAAGGCGTTGAAAGGACGAAAAATATAGGGAAAATGTGATTTCAAACTTCGTGTTTTCTAAAAAAATATAGACTTTTCTGTGCTTGGGGGGCGTAGGTACTTGGAGTTCAAAGAGATAATATAACGTTATGAACTTAATAAATATATTGTTGAGGTTAGAGAATTTTGTTACTCCCGAACCGAGGAAAGTAACGGTTCCGTTATCCATGTAAATCTCTAGCAGGGGCATACAGTTGCACTATAATGGCGGAACTCTCTTTTATTTTCGACCATCTAGAAGATGTCGCAGGAAATCCTGCTATTCAAACCTGAGAAAATAGGTTAAAGCGATTCATTAGTGTTTCAGACTCTATCATTCTCCCATTGCAAAATATTATGGAAATAGGATTCTTCTGGTATCCATAGTCTCGTTACTTTTTTTAATATATACATATCAGATTCCATCAGGATATTAACAAATTCGAAGAAAATTATATTTTTTAATATGCTATTTTCTTTTATATTTACGCTCGAAGTTGAATAATTTTACGTATTAACATCAATGATTATTAATAGACATTTTCTATGCGTATATATTGTTTTTTATGTCTGTCGTCGAAATGTTGTAAAAGATCGAGCAGTTTAATTGCCACACTAATTATCATTTATCTAATAGTCAGCGGGAAAGTTCTAAATTCTTTTCTTCAAAGGCACATACCTATTAACAAGCTATAATTACATTCCACTATTATTTATATTTTCTTTATTTTTTTTTCGTTAATTGCTTCATCATAACACCTAAATATTAGTGGAACGTAATTAGCGGTTGCGTACCGTTGTCACGTCCAGGTGTCACGAGTGTCATGGTAACTTCACAAAGAAAGTGACAAAGTACTTTCGAAGCACTTTGTATTTTAGTTCCGTTGGTTGCATTAATTATTTTTTACGTTCCTTCTATTACGACTATGTTTCATAAAAAAGAAGACTACGTGTTGACAGAATCTTGATATCGAGAAAATTAATAGGAAAATAATTTGAAAAATGTTTTAGAAAATATTTCAAATTTGATATTTTTTTGCACAATCAATTTCTTTTATATAATACAAAATTCTCCTTTTAATTTGTTGCGAGATTAGCTCAACGCGTATGTAAATGTTGAAAAAAAATTTCACCAAGAGTAAATAACAGCCATCCTAAGTAGTGACCACGTTTGGTCTCCCAGCT
This sequence comes from Andrena camellia, assembly GCA_029448645.1. NCBI lineage: Eukaryota > Metazoa > Arthropoda > Insecta > Hymenoptera > Andrenidae > Andrena > Andrena camellia. Next base: position 348,870 of record CM055681.1, on the reverse strand, counting down.
ATCATCTATTGTAGGATTGATAGTCTGAATGAAGGGAGAGGGGAAGGGAAGGGATATTTTGCTAAAAAATAGGGGCTCTGTTCATCGCGGATCTGGCCACGGTGTGGGGAAGGCGAGGATACCTTCTGGTAAGGGGACTGTGACGAACCACACAGCACTTACCCCAGAACCCTGGAATTGGATAGTCCTTCTAAACTATTGCTAACAGGTGTAAATTATAACAGTAAAAAATCCAGTTTATTGAAACGTAATACAATCAGAATTATGATGGATTGTCTGGAAATTTTCACCGCAGTTAACCTAGAATGCGTGCTTATCTCTCACATTATCTTCGTTCTTGAATTCTCCCGTTCTGTAACAATGGACAGCAGCTTCCCATGGACGTTCGTGTCTTTTGATCTAATTAGCTTACACGCGTTAAAATTGGCTCTTTTCTGTTGGGTTATGGGAGAAAATGAAGAGAAAACTACGGCACTGGCACGGAAAAATTAAATGGAAACGCATTTAACACGATTGTATAAACGCGAAAAATTACAGAACTATTAAACCGAAGTGTTCGCGTTACTGTACATTCAACAAGCCAAATGCAACCAACGATGTACTTACGACTAAAGTAACGAAGGTAGCGCGGGTAATTTATCGATAAGAAATTCACCAAATACGTATACGCATATACAAGGCGAGCCAATTAACATTACCACGTTAGATAACTCTTAAATCGGTTATTTTATAAAAATCTTTTACATAAAAGTTGTATGGCATCAAGATAGACATATGATATACATATGAATCTGCGTCATTTTATTCCATTCGAAAAGGTATCGAATTTTACGCCCTCTACTGGCGTGTAAAAGACCCTACATATTCAACATCAGCTCATAGATGGCGGAAGTATCGACGTATGGTTGTTGTAGAATGCGTGCGTGAGGTGGTGTTGCAGTTTTACCTGGCCCCGTGCGTGCATGTGCGAGTTGCAAGGTGAACCGATGACCCTGTATATAGCCCCTTAACTACGGGCGGTTTTACCATATGCGCTCGCTCTGACTAGCGGTCCCTGTGTGTAGTGGATTTGTCATTGGATTCCGATTCTGAAGTTCGTGAAAAACCATCCGGGTTTGGATAGAGGACGCGGCCCTGCTTGTCCTATTACTGGGTTCTGCCAGGTCATTCTGGTGTTCGTCCCCGATTCGATATTTCTTCTGTCAAGTTACAAAATGATCAATACGAAACCGAAGCCACGAGTTTGTTATTAAAATTCTATTAATTTGACAACGGCGTAACCGGGTCTACGAGCACTAGAGCTCTAAAAGTCTCTGGTCTCTAAAAGAAAATCTCACGTCCTCGGAAACCCGAAGAAAAAAATGGTCACCTTAATCCGACGATCACTCAAGAGGGTGACCTTGACAACATATGTCAAGGGCAAGGTCATTGGAGGTGGGTCCCGTAAACAGCAGGTTACCTATATTATTTACGGTAAAATAATCTTCACGGCCATTATTATCAAGAAATAAGAATAATCCTATAACAATAAATTGGCATCGTTATTCGGTGAAACACTCGCTGTTATACTCGCCCTCCTTAAGTCTTAAGACTGACGCGACATTTTTGTATCATTACGTTAAACCGTTTCTCACGGCCTACACTGGCATCCATGACTTTTGCGCTCGTTTCGTCTTTGTATGGACACTGGAAACAACGAGAAACTACATTCGTAACCTTACTACGGCATTTTTCCTTTCATCGTCTGAAAGTACAGAAATATGGATGCGGGTCATTCCAAATGTAGACGAGTGTTACAGTTGTTGTCGCTTACACGCGGTACATGCCGTCTCCAGTTATGGCCGATTCTAGCAAATGAATCGTGCGTTTAGCAATACAACGTCGAACGACAAGCTTGTTTTTCTTTCATAGAGTGGCCTCCACAAAAGTGTGAAATTTGCACACGGATGAAATTTACTTATTCGATTTAACTTTATTGGTCTTTTCATAGCATTTTATGGAATATCGTTACACGTAATTTAAAGTACAGTTCTTAATCTTCAAAATGGGACACGTGGGAATCGAATAGAGTAAGTTTTCGTTTAGTAGGTGAAGGATATTGATACAAATGAACGACAGTGCGTTTGTGTTGTTAGCGGGCCAAGAACCTGGTAAGGAGGTCGTCATTAACATGAAATAGAATCGTTACCCGGAGCACAAGCTCAAACGAAAGAATTGTACCACTTTTGCCGTCACCTCTCGATGCTCGCTGTAACTAGACCGCGTAAAAAAAAACGAGAGAGCTGCAAGATGACGAAATCGTTCACCTCTGAAACCACCTTTTGTCGCGAGCGGATCGTTCAGACGAGATTCGGAGCGGAACTGCGTACTTTATCGATGTGGATCGTGAGAGATTTGAACAAACATATTACCGAAGTCAAACCTTAGAGCATATATACTATACACGGAGGTCTCACTGAAAGCTTGAAACTGTCGCGAACATGGTGCGAGAGAGAAAGACACGTGCGAGCGAGAAAGACAAGTTATCTATGCTTCGGCGTACATGTTTTTCAATGGGTCATTTTCAATGGGTTTGTGGGTTTCAGGAGGAATACGTATCGGAAAATATACAATGGACTCCAATAGAATATTTCAATAACGCGATTGTCGTCGAACTTCTTGAAGGAAAGCGTCCACCTGGACTGTTTCTAGTACTTGATGATGTTTGTGCCACGCTCCATGGCGGTAGCTCGGGAGCGGATGCTGATCTGCAAAAGGTGAAAAATCCAACTTCCAAACGTAAACAGCTAATAAAATATTTAGAATTAGACCCATACCTATTTCTAAAGAAGGGGCCAAAATTTCCGATGCAACTTAGAAAGAGATGATTCTACACGTGAAAGTAAGTCGGAATGTATGAAACGAATTTTTTTCGCGCGAGTCTTCATTTTTTAAAGATATACCTCTCGGAATTATTCGAACGCCAGCTTTACTACTGTATAAAAAAAAAATTTTAGAAATTGAATTGTTTCAATCATGGGCACTTGGATTAAAAATTGACTCGGGTTAGTCTTATTCACGACGAATAAGACTAAAGTCTCTTTTATTTGATACGTCATTTAAATAATTTGTTATTTAAATAATGCCCATCTCTGAGTTTAAAGTATTAAATTTTCCATATCTTTGTTATTCTGCAATTGGATAGCTATATCTGCAAGATGTAATTACAGGTTCGTGTTCCTTCACATTAGGTTGCCTTTTTTGCTTATTTGAGAGAAAAAAAATTATTAAAAATTACGGTTTTTCTTTAAAGACCATGAAGCACTTATGTTGCAGATGGAGTTATTTTTCAAATAATATTTCCAAATGTAAAATATGAATTATAAATGATTGAAAAAGCGCGTTTCTCCCGTTGCAAAAAGTTACTAAAATTCAAACGCTATAAAATTGTTACTATCCTCTTTGGTAGAGTTTAATTAATCGTAGCGATTATTATAGAAATTTGCAGTTGCAGCCAATAAGCACGAGCACTTTCAAAACAAAAACGAAGGCTTCGCTATTTTTCACTATGCCGGTGTCGTTTCTTACTCGGTCGATGGATTTTGTGATAAAAATAGGGATGTCCTATTCCTGGATCTTGTAGAACTGATGCAGACCAGCACCAAGTAAGTTAATATTATTACCTTCTCGTTATTTTTAATTACCTGACGTTTTCAAAGAGGCAGAATAGGTACCTATAATTGCCTCTCATTGTCAGACAAAATCAATTCATTTACTTAATTTAAATTTCCTTCGTTTAAGACACATAACACTTCGTGTCAAATCCAGAAACATTGTTTAATATAATTTCTTTGTGTTTTATAATTCATTACACGATATATGTTCGGAAAGAAACAAACAACGGCACACAGTATGTTTATTAAATAAATATAAAAAGACATACCCAACATAAAATATAGTGGGCAACTGGATTGTGAAAATGTTTCGAGTGCGCCTGCGATTGAACACTATTCGGCTGACGTATTTGCCTATTACTCATTATTTTCATTTACGTATCAGTTGTGCATCAATGCTCGAAGAATTGGTACCGCGTAAGTAAAATAAAAAATATATTTTTGTGTTAAAATGTACAGCTCTTTGGTTGGCACGCTGTATCCACAAGAAGCCCAAATGCAGAAAATGAAAACTCTTAAATCTAGACCTACCACTGCTGGTAACAAAATCCGAAATCAAGCCAGTCGACTAGTGAACCAGTTGATGAAATGTGCCCCACATTACATCAGATGTATCAAACCGAACGAAACGAAGAAACCTCGAGATTGGGATTCAGTTCGAGTAAAGCATCAGGTATCGCCTGCTGCTTAAATTCAATTTCTTCATAGTTTATAACAAACATTACTCTCTAAATTATAAACAGAATTTTATCACTTTGCATATCTTCCAGTAATGTTTTTACCCTCTGGTAACTTAGGTGGAGTACTTGGGTTTGAAAGAAAATATCAGAGTACGTAGAGCTGGTTTCGCATATAGGAGGCCATTCTCCAAATTCTTGCACAGATACGCAATTCTCACAAAACAGACGTGGCCACGCTGGCCTGGAGACGAGAAACAAGGAGTGGAATGGATATTAAGCAGCCTTCACATTGATCGATCGCAATACCAACTGGGAATATCAAAATTGTTCATAAAAGCTCCAGAAACTGTAAGTTCAAATTCCAAATCCAAAATGTAGCGCACTCATCTCTCGGTTTATGCGGTACTTTTTATACGCGGTCAGAAAATATATGTATGAACCAAATATTTCTTTGCCCATCTCTGGTATGAACCATCAATGTCGTAGCCGCAGCCTCCGAATTAAGCCACACTTGTCACTGCGCCCACAACTCGGTAATTTTGAAGAAAAAAAAGAAGAATTGTCTGAAAAAAAGACACAATATTCTCTTATACATATCTACATATTATTTCTGTACTTTAACACAATAGTGCAATTAAATGTTTGTTAAAATACGTAGTCACGCAAAAATCGAGGTCTGAAATTGTTGCGGTCGAAGCACGTTTCGATGTATATTATTTCAAGCATTTTGTTCGTAGCTTTTTATGTTGGAGGAAGCGAGGGATCGGAAGTACAATGTGTACGCTCGAGTTATTCAAAAAGCGTTTAAAAAATATTTCGCTCGCAAAACACAGGAGAAACAAAAGCGGGAAGCGGCCGATTTACTTTTTGGTCGTAAAGAACGTAGGCGAGCAAGTATAAATAGAAATTTTGTAGGTGATTACATTGGATTAGAAGGCAGACCTCAAACGATGAATTTAATCGGAAGAAGAGAAAAAGTCTGTTTCGCTGAAACAGTAAAGAAATATGACAGAAGGTTCAAGGTACTTGTATAAACGTATTCAGGGTGTATTAGAAATTTAGTACAAAGAAACGGTAAATCCTTGTACAAAAATAAATCGAAAATGTAGAATGAACTTCTTTTATACGAGATTTGATTTTCGGGAAAATCCAAGTCCTCTGGAACGTACGACGGGCTAAAAACGGCAATGCAAATCCTCGTGCAAAAATAAAAGCACATCCGAAAAGAAGTTACATATTCTACGATTTCGATTCATGTTTGGATAAGGATTTATTTTATCTGCAACTGTGCCACGTTTACTCCTGGGGTTCTATTAATTCTTGTTGAGTTTTCAAAATCGATATTCAGGAAAATGAAGGATCGTATAAAACAATTTCTTTCAGCACCTTAGACTTATTTTTGTACAAGGAATCAGCTCCTCCTTTATTGCGCTACAATTTCCGATGCACCGCTCGTCAACTATTTTGGAAGATGTTTCATGTTATCATGTTATTAAATGAAATACAATTTGCAGATGAGCAGACGAGATCTTATTTTAACCAGTAAACGTTTATACTTAATTGGTCGGGAACAAATAAAGAAAGGTCCAGAAAAGGGAACGTTGCGGGAAGTTATAAAACGAAAACTTGAATTCAATCAAATTAGTCATATTTCGTTAAGTACTCTTCAAGTAGGTCGATAGATTTGCTATTATTCTTATTTATCATTAATATTATTATTGTGAATGGAAATAAGTTATTGATGTGTTATTTATAATTACAGGATGATTTCATTATTATTCACACAAAAGAAGATTATTCCAGCTTTTTGGAGTCAGTATTTAAGACGGAATTTTTAATTGCCCTTAGTAAAAGATATGTCGAGGGAACTGGGAACACCTTAAATATAAAATTTAGTAACAGGTAAAGATTCTTTTATACATCTGTTTAGTACATTGCGACTTGATGATTAATTAGAATTGCATTAACACATACCTTTATTGCAGTCTAGAATTCAAGGTAAAGAAAGAAGGTTGGGGAAGTGGGGGAACAAGACAAGTATTATTCACGCAAATTGATTATGGCGATAAAGAAATATTGAAAGCGAATGGGAAGATATTGAATGTTCGGATTGGTCCTGGGTTACCATCTACTATCAGTAAGTTATTAACAATTCTCCACTAATATATTTATCATTTTTAAAATATTCAGTCACTTCACCGTACAATCACAAAAAAATTACGACACTGATATAATAAACCGTGTGCATGAGGTTCGGGCTACCGATTTGGCTCTTTTGCATACAACTACTTAGTGTACACTGTACAGTAGTGGCCATAGAAATTGCATCACTTTGCAGGAAATATTATATGTTACTGTAAAAAAGTCATCGTCGTTACATTTGCTTGCTGTATTAAAACAAACATTCAGCAACTCCCGGACAATAGTTTCAATGCTTTTCAGAAAATGTCAAGCAGCTAACTGTGTTCAGTATACACACTTCTTTCTTATCTTTAAATTAAAAAGTGTAGGGATTGAAAGATATTTAATGATACTTCAATAAACATATGTATGTGTATAAATTAAGAATCAACTATACTGTATAGTACTTGTACAAACGTTTCAGAACCAAATGCTAACAGGTCATCAAGGGTAGTGATGAATCAGCAGTATTGTACGTCACCGAGCATTCATCCCGTTTCACAATCTTACCTACAGTCGACTACAGACATACCAACTCGCCCAGCTCCAAGGCCTGCAAACGCAAAAGAATATCAACGCGTAGACCAACCAGTTACATCTGATCATACAGCATCTTCGATGTTCGCTGTACCATCTCAAAGACCTACTTTGCAACCAACTAAAGCTTCGAGATCATTGCAGTTGAATCGCTCCAACATTCCACCTATGCAACCACAAGCGAAAGAACGTGTTGAGAAGCTACCCAATAAAGTGGTAAACAATTTACCTCTTATGGGAATGTTTACTAACCCAAAAGGAACACCACGAGGTGAGTGAAATTTTAGATTTTACTTTGCTTTTTCCATGTGACATACGAAAAAATTTCTTCTTCGTATGAAAGACTAATTTTTCATTTTCGTTTCAACAAGAAACTTTAATACATGTTTCGTTATAGTAAAATAATTGATAATATATGTATATGATTCCACAGGTTTGTTGAAATTTCCCCCACCACCGTCCGAGCCACCGCCACCTCACACGCCTACAAATGTACCTGTAGGATTTAAACTACCATCAACTAACAGTAATGAATATATTACAAGACAAAACAAAAGTATAGGATGCAACAAAGAAATGCAGACTGTTAACGAGTATGATACGAGACAAGTATTAGACAAACCTAAAAGAGAGAACGTACCTCATGCTGTTCCAAATAATAAAACACGTCCAAAAAAACCTGCTCTCCCTAGATTACCTAAAGCTAAAGCTTTGTATGACTATCGCCCACAAGATCTCGACGAATTGGAGCTCAAAGAGGGCGATATGATCGAAATTCTTAAAGAACGTAAGTTTCCTCAATCTATATGCTACTTTAAATACTAAAAAAAAATTAAACTGTATTTAAATACATCTAATAATTATTATTTGATAATAGAGTCCATCAAACAAATCAAATTGTTTTTATTTCAGATGAGGGTGGTTGGTGGCATGGGAGATCGAAAGGGAAGGCAGGACTTTTTCCATCGAATTATGTTGAAAAAGTATGAAATTTCATGTAAAAAGTTAAAAACTGTTATTTCAACCATGTTTCAACCATGATGTGCATCGATTATTTCATACCTGAGAATTTTAAGCGACTAGAAAACTTTTTTGTGGTAAGATAATCGTTTTTCCGTTTTCAAAAGTGCCTATATCTTTATATCATTCTTCATGGCTCGTTGCATATCTTAAAGAATTATTACTGTTGTGAATTGAATGTTAGAAATAACGGTTGTTTTTTAATTAGTTATTTTCTAAGTAAGCATAATTTCGTCTGAAAATCGCTGTTTTACAAAGTCAGTTCCCATACAGCACGCAGCATTGCAGAAACATTGCAGCAATATTCTGAAGCGACTATGGCTTCGAAAAATATGTACATAACGTCGCGCGTTTTCTACAGTGTGTTTCTTCTAGCCGGATACGTTAGAATATCTCGTAGGCTGTTGAAGATATGAAAAATTGTTATTATGAGAGTTGTTTGGTATGGCGGGGGACATTATGTTGTGTAAATAGTTTTTTTCTATATGAAATTGTAGAGGAGATTTGAAGATTAATTTAATTTCTTTAAATAGAATACTGTACATTCTTATACAGGGTGTTCAGCTACAAGTGGGAATAAATTTAAGCGGTGAGTCTAGACACCAGAATGAGACGAAAATCAAGAGAATAACGATATTGCGGTTGAGGTTTCGTTTGTTAGATATATAAGTGTTCGAAGATATGCCTAAAAGCGGGCAACCAGCGTGTAGCGGTGCACGCGCGACAAGTCAGGCGAGGGATCGAGCAGTAGTAATCAAAGCCACTGCCGTGCGGGGTCGCTCACCTGAGAAGCTGCGACGGAAATTTACGAGAAGTATGTAACACAGTATTTAGTGCATTACAGTAATATATAATATTTCCTGCAACATTTCGAATCTTGCACAGCAATATTACTGAGACGTTTCTGCAATGCTGCGTGCTGTATGGGTTATCATAAAATCAAGTTACCAAATATTAATTTAATTAGTTTAGAATCATTTATAGATTTCAGTTAAGCTCAATAATATATGCATTCCATTCCTCAATTTTGTAAAATATTTCTGATATACATGTACAAGTTTTCTGGGAGAATGCAACATTGTATTTTCTAACACAGTAACATCAGTATCGTATAAGAGTCCATAATGTAACAGTAGTATCGTGATGTTTTGCAGGGCTGCGGAGTTGGCAGTCAAAACTCCCGACTCCTCTTTTTTTTTTAACACCGACTCCGACTCCTGCATTTATAATAGATTGTTAATGTACTCAGTGCGCGTGCGTGTGTGTGTCGCGAGCGTGTATAAACACGTAGAGCTCAACAGCTTGGATTTTTATAAAATTTACTAATATGGAGTCGGCATATATTTTTTCGACTCCGATTCCGACTCCGGTAATCAGAAATTCCTTCTGAACTCCGACTCCGACTCCACAGCCCTGATCTTTTGTCTCTAAAATCGACAATATCTTACATTCTACATTTCTACAATATCTGAATAATAATTTACGAGTATTACGTATGTACATTTATTATAATGCACCTGTTGTAGATTAAGGTATTCGTAGATGTAAATCATTGCGACTTTGATTTGTTTTTTAAGTTTTCAAACATGTGATAGTTCTTGTACATACAGTCTGCCCCACAAGAGCATACTCTCGGTATTTACGAAATGATTAATGTGGCTACAAAAAGATATACAGATCGAAATCTCACTTTAAAAACTATTGCGCATTTACTTACTAATGAATCCAATCTCTGTTAGCGATTATTACTTCACAGCGTCTCGGCATGGTTTCAATTACAGTATTTTCTCTTTATACACTCCATGACCGTATCCGCTGACGTGCGTATAGGTCAGGGTTAGGTAGCCTATTTAGGACTTAAGTATTTTACACCTGACTGGGTTCTAGATGGAACTCTTCAATAAGAAGAGTATAAGATTCACTTAAAGTTTTGCTCCTTGGGACCCCCAAGAGTGCCAGTTATTTGCACATTACTACAGTTTTGCCCACCCATTATATGCTCGCGGTATCATCGGCACGCGCGCGGCTCCGGTAGCCACAAGGAGCGCTCCGGCTTCCAAATCGACCAGTTCGACCAGGTCTGATATAAACGATATTAAGAGACTTGAAACGAAAAATGTATCGGCAGAAGTACATGTGTTTAAATTATCACCACCCTTGGTTCTGCTACATGTTGCCCTTTGTAAATATTATAGATAAACTTTTGTGTGATAGACTGTATGTTTGTTTTGAATAACTGTTATTTCTATTTATTTTATACATATCATATAAATATAACTGTTACAAATGAGTATAAAATAATATATAAGCATGAAATAAATATAAATGCAACTTTTGCACTTTTTTTTATTTGATGTACTTCATGTACTATTATAATTCGACTATTTTTAGGATTATGTACGATGATAGAGTACACAGAGTTCCCTTGATTCTCGGACACCAGGCGCACTCACACAATGAATGAGCCGGCCCTTCCTAGGTTCTCCCTATACAGTAAATTCTCGTTGTAAGATCGTCAGAGTTTGTTGGTTGTATGTTCATCTCTGCCCCCCCCCCCCCCAAATCGAAATCGATGCACGCTCATTTAGTGAGGTTCAGATAAATAGGAAGGTTCTAACACATATTATAAGAAATGTCTCTCGATATTTTCTTGCAGTGCTTTATTTGTTTTCAATTGTCAATAGCTATTGTGTGATACGTTTCAACACATTCATCCACATGAAGTGATTTACAATTAACACCGCTTGTAGCCAAGGAATTCACGTTCTCCTTAAGATTAAGCATTGGCAAGAATTATCATTGTTTTTACAGTTGTAATATATCATAGTTAACATTGTTGTTGACAATGAATAAAATAAATTAAGACTATTTTAGCACAATATTACACGAGGATAAATGTATAAGAGCATTTTTATAGAGTAATACACATACAGAGTATCTCCAAATAAAATGTTTTGTTCACTGAAAATCTAATTTATAATGCACTGCGTTATAGTATATCTTTAAGTATTAAAAAAATATTTTTGTATCTCAGTCTTATTAATTCAATTTTTTAAATTATTTTTCAGTTTAATAATGTTCAGAATAAATGTCCAATGTAATAATTCACTTACTCACAGCATTACAACAATTTTATCCTGTATATTGAATCATGATTATTTGAAAAATTATTATGAGATACGCTGTATAATTACAATCATATAGACATGTAGACGCGTGGTTTATAATCATCGCCCTAAATATAACTTTGCACTCTCAAATACAAATATAAATATTCATAGGCACTAGAATCATAAATTATTGCTAAATTAATCATATACATTATGTATGCTCCTAAGTAACATTTGCATTCCCTTAGTTAATAGTAGGAAAGATAGCCACAACAAAATAAAATCTAAATTGAGTATAATTAGATTTCAATATTGCAATGTAACATGTTAACTGGGAAATATGAATTAACTCGTCATGTGAAAATGCCTTTGCATTAGACAAGACAAGTTAATTCGTTAGGAAAGTTTGATAATTACATTCATACAAAGAGAGTCAATATAGGATATACAGCTTATGTAACATTTGCTGTGGGTAAAACGAGTTTATTCGCTTTCAATCACTTTTAAATACAGATTTTTATATACACAGAGCATTTCTGGTTGGGGAGCAACCCAATTAACAGGTTAATATCTTTAGAAGTCCTATGTTTGAGTATCTGGTCTGTGAATGATCAATAACACAGAAGAGTTTCAATTGTATTAAGGGGTCACAAAGTCCTACTACGTACAATAACATCATCATCTACACAAATATTACGAATATGCCACAATCATGAAAATTAATGAGAAACATTCTTAATGTTCTGAAATTCTTTCTGGGTCACCAGGTTTCGTGAAACGACGCTCCAAATAGAAATACCCCCTTAAAGCTGGAAATGAGATCCAACACAAGTTCTTCCAAGTTAAACTTGCAAGATATACAGAATGTCATTTTCTACTTAACATGTGTATATCCGGTGAAAGTATTATTTGCTATACGTTTGTCAGTTGAGTATATTAAGTATGATATGCCTGCAACAATTCCATTATATTCGTTCGAAATTTGATCGTGGGGAAAACAGGGATCCCAAACTCTCGAAGAAGTTGCTTAATATTTTTTGCATATTAGATCAGGGGTGTCGAACTTCCCCACTCCGAGAGCCGCACGAGTCGGGCCGCTGGTCAGCCGGTTCCCCCACTTGTTATTCTCCAGGAGTTGCACGAGACGCGGCAGGGAGAGAGTGCGGAACCCGGAGGAGAAATTCGTCAGAGTGAAGTAGGTGTGGAGGGGACCGGTCTCCTACGGCTCTACGGAGTAGGCGAAGAGGAGAAGGAGCCACTGTGGCTCGCGAGCCGCTTGTTCGACACCCCTGTATTAGATTAATCTATTCTTGTATATGCAATGCAGTGCCGTCTTAACCTGGAGGCGAAAGAGGCAGCCGCCTCAAGGCCCCGGAGCTTAGCGGACCCCGAAAAATGGGAACATTAAAAAAAAATAGGGTTGTAAAAGCTACAGAAAAAAATGGAAATGGGTTCTCCAACTGTGACGGAAAGAAAATAACAAATGCACCAAAATTTAGATTTTAAAATGAGGCCCTTTTTTCGTGGAATGGACCCCACGTTTAATCTTATTTATTTAATTGTTTTAATACTTATTCACTTGTTTTAATTTAGATTAACTTAGAGGGCCACATACGGAGCTCGCCTCAGGGCCCCCGAAAAACGATAAGACGGCACTTTATGCATTCGTGACAATTTAAAGCAGAACATTTTATTTTACATAAAAAATACGTGAATACATTATACACTAATGTCCTAAACCGCCGTACAAGTAGTTTTTTACAGTTTGTCTCAATATCCAAAATGTCATATTAATGACAGTATTGAAAGATTAATAAAAAAGTACTTGCTAAATCGAATAAAAGTACATACATAAAAGTGTAATTTCTGTAACGCGTAACGTTTAATTCAAGTTCTATTTTTCGTAAATCTTAAATATCACACGTATTTTATGTCACGTTAGTGAAGTGTTCAACGCTTTTCTGAATCTTGTATAAATATGTTAATAAATTACTAAGATGATTGTAGGACGAAACGTATAACACACGCGTGTGGTTAGTTCATGTCATTTCAAATTTCTAAATAAATTATTATTTATTGATTTATCTCTGTGTTGTTATCAACATCTGCAATAATTACATTTCACAAAAACCAAATAAAATATTTCTCCTATAAAAACATATTAGACATTACAAGATTCTAGGTTTTATTTCATTTACAAAGAAACATATGGCAATTTTGTTATCTACACATCTAAGAATGCATGAAGTTGATTAGGCCTCATATATATCAACATCAAATTCCGTAATAAATGATTAACATAACATCTTAGAGAAATTGCATAATGTAATCTTTCTAAAATCACAAATATTTTACAAAGAATAAACGCATATATTACCTCTATAAATGAAATTTGGATATCTACATGGCACAGTGTCGTTTTTAAGCTACTTTGTCACAATTCATTTCTTTTCCTCCTAAATGTGGTCAAGTGTAGCGTAAAATATTATTGAATTACAAGAAGTGATATACCTACTCCGTATCGCAACTTTCCTTTTGTTTTTCTCTTTCATTTATACTGAGATTCCAGCACCTTACTTAAATGAAAGAGATTTCGCGATGTTATATTTCTTAGCTATTGCATCTTTTTCGAGATATTGTAATCGTGTGTAAATACATTGCTATGTAATGGAAATTGTTTTTTCCTAAAGTAGAGTAGCATTTTTCGTTTTAAACGTTCACAACGCTATAACAGATTTTAGACGCTTTCATATTCTTCATTTAATGGAACGGTTCTCAATTTGAACTTAGATCCACTGCAAGGAGTTATATTGTGTTGATGTAGTACTTAATAATGAATTTATATAAATATGGAACAATGATTGTACAACTGGTATATAATTCATGGTACAAAATAAATGTCTAAACATCACTATTTCGCAGATTATGAAATCCTTGACTTTACTGTGAAGGAAAATTTTGTATTTTCTTTGGCAACTCTACAGCATGGTAATATCTGTAATTTTTATTTTACATTGAGTCTAAATCTAACTGAAAGTTATAGTTTTACGATTTAAGGGAATTGGTATATCTTCTATCGGTTTCTTACAAAAGTTAAAACTGTGTGGTCATTGATTTCAACTAAACTTTTTGCTGTGGATTTAAAGCAAAAATGAGCAGATACATATCTAATTACTAACATGGCGTCGACTCTTTCGTCCCCTCTCGCTCGCGCCATCGGCGCATCAGAATCGTTGACGCTATTCGTTAAGCGCTCGCCGCCAGCCTCGAGTCGTGAGCCCATAGCGAGAGATTAATGTAGTGGGGATAACGGATCATCACTCATTGGATTAATCATCGAATGTATCACTTATGGAAGTAAGTGATACATGTCGTGAAGTGCTTAAGACAGTATTGCCCAATCTTTTTTGAGTCGCGATTTCTTTTCATAATATTCAAATAACCTGCGACCCCCAGAAAACACTTGGCGACCCACAGGTTGGGAATCACTGACTTAAGATGTGCTTCCAATTTACCAAAACGGTAAGATTTAAATCTTCATAGAAATAATACGTATTCGCGCGAGCGCTCAAATATGTGCCTGCTCACTTTCATTCAAGATTCAGTGCAATAGGTTCTGTTGAAGTTAATGACACCATAGTTATGACCGCTTCTTATTAGACAAAAGAGCTGCTGATATCGAGTTCTATTCACCAAACGGCTTACCTGTCATTTACTGTCGTAAGAAGGGGAGAAGGATTAAATTTTCACTGCACCACACAATTTTTATTTCGTTGAGCTAAACCCGCTCTAGATAAATCACGTTCTATTTCGTCGTCATCCTCGATACTGTAATGTAATAGAAAGTGGGCAGAAGATTATATTTCTGACTTCAGCTTTATCAGTAAAATGAGTTTCTAAACTGCGCGATTGTTCGTAAATTGTAAGTACATTTAGTGGGGACTCATTAGTTGCAAGCTAAATGGACACAAGTTATCCCCACCATTTCTTGGAACAACCTCAAGCGAGTCCTCACTATACTTTGTTAACAAGACTTTATTACAGTTCGTTTTCAATTTGGAAATCGCTTAATTTCAATAAGCTTCTTTTCTAATAATGCAAGTAGTTTTGTGGGTTTCGGCAATAGAGGAGTAAAAAAGGAACTACTAAGAGATAAAAAAAATCTCGTCTTTATATTAAATTACTTGAAATCAATATTATAAGAAAATGTAGAAATATAAATTAACATTGTATACTTACGCTCTTTCTTGACTATCGAGATGATGAACCAGTTCATCTCTTTTGTTTACAATGGAAACTAACTCTTCTAAAAGTAAGTTTTCTCGCATCTTTTGTTCGGGAGTTTTTCTCCAATCTTCTACCGCTAGTATACTTCTTAATTCGCGATTTAAAAGTTCAAACCGACGTTCTAAGTCGTCTTCTTTTTCTCTGAAATATGTAATAATATTCAAATATTACTAATTTCACTTTACAGCAACAGTAAATGTTATTGACACAACAGATGGGAGATAATTACTTACAATATATTTAATTGCATTTGTCTTCTTAAAAGTGCATTTTTCTTATTAACAAGAGTAAACCATAGAGACATCAGTCTTTCAGTTTCATCTTCATCATCACTTTCCATGGCGGATCGTAGTTGTTTCTCAAGTTTACCAGCTTGAATATCTATTTGAGTTTGTTCTCTTTCTAGTGCTTCTAATTCGTTTTGAATATACGATGTCATATCTTTCCCCAACTAGACGTAACGTTATTAAAATAATCAACTTATTCAATTCAACGATTCATATTTGTACATATGAATGTAATACATACTCCTCTAAGTGTATATGAGGTGCCATCTGGACTAGTTTTATCTGGCGAAATTCTCTCTATTATTTTGGAAAATGAGTACAAAGGGGAACCAGTTTTTTTTTCGCCATCTATTACAGTTGAGGTTCCTAATATATTTCCATTATGTTCAGACTGAAATGGTTATTACTTATTACAATTTATATAGGCTAAGATATCATTTAATTTGTGTAACTTTCGTGAATGTGGAAGTTTTAGCTCGTAGAAGAGATCTCATGTTAATAACTGACCTTTGCGCTAAATCTATCACCGGGCGTTGATGGCGTGATGCTTCGTCTCGGACTATTATTCTGATCGTCTATCGATCGTCTGTCACTGCTATTGTCATCGCTTATTTGATTTGGAGCAGCATTAACACCCATTTTTACCTCCGCTATTAAACGTCTTGCCCTTTCACGCAACTGCTGTTGCCTTTCATCGTCGTTCTGAGCCTAAAAATCATAAAATACACTTTCTTCCATTACACACATTTGTTACAACCAATGGTAATAATGGACGACGTGCTAAAGTAATCTACTCTACAGAACTACTCTACACAAAAATATGAATTTGAAAAAAAAAACACAAAACCTCAATAGGACTAGCAGCAGCTGAAACAAGACCAGTCGACTTTGTCTGGTTCCTGGCCTGTTCTAAGAGCTGTCTCGCACGTTCTCTTAATTCATCATGCCGACTGACTAATGGCTAATATATAAAAAAATTGTTAAATTAGTTGCAAAGCAACGAAGAACTTAACAAAATATAGGAAAACTAATTATTACATGTTGAGAACGTTGCTCTCCATGTGGTGATGATACACTCTGACATTCAGAAATACCACGACATCCCTTGTCAGTTGTACTTAATGAATCCTATAAAAGGATGTGTTTATTTAATATATTACTATAGAAATTGCTACAATAAAGTTTCACGACAGAAGCTAATCAACCTTTTAAAGTACTACTCAAAACGAAATTGTGCACAATAAATTATACGTCGAATTTTATATTATGCATTAAAAGTACAGAACATGCAATCACGAACATGCACCTTCGCGTAAGTAATATATGTATACAGAGTGAGTCACCTATGACACGCCACCTGAATAACTTCCACAGTTTTTGAGATAGGAAGAAATGTTTGAGACAAAAGTTGTTTGGTTCCCAGGGGCCCATTCCATGGTGTACAGAACTTTTTCTCAGGTGGAGGTGCATAGGAGATGTGAAGGTCAACTTAATTTTTTTAAATGGAACCATGTATTTTTGAGCACCTACGATTGTGAATTTTCAATTGATTCAGTTTGATTCCGTTAATGAAGCTAAATGAGCTTAAATGAGCAGGGCTACAATCGTAGTTGTTGACAAATACATGGTTCCATTTAAAAAAATTAAGTTGACCTTCAAATCTCCACCTCAGAATGAGTCCTTTCCGTCACGTAATGGCCTCCTTGGAACCGAACAACTTTTGTCTCAAACATTTCTGCTTATCTCAAAAACTGTAAAAGTTATTCAGGTGGCTTGTCTTGGGCGACTCACCCTTTATATTTACAAATTCAATTTTGTATGTTAGTGCCAATGCATACATGCGTATGTACAAAGAAATAAATATAAAACACCTAGAGAAATCAGTACATATATTCAGTGTCACGTTCGGAAGTATTTAAAATATCTTTTTTAAGTAAAATTTTTGTTGTCAAGCAAATACTACGTCTGTATCCACAAAGTGGCCGACACAAAAGGAATATAAGTATCTATAAATAATATTTTGTTATCCGGCAAAACATGGAGGTATTATACAAAATATGTGTAATTCGACGGAGAAATACACTGAGATAATTTTATACTGTTAATTGAAATAAAGTAATGTATTTTATAAGTATTTGCAAAGCAATTATCTCATTAATGGAGAGCTTAAGTGTTGGCAGTGTAGAATAATTAAAAAATACAACCATTGTGCTCTAAATCTTTTGTTAATATAGTGAAATATAAAGTAGGCAACTACATATAACGGAATGATTTGGGCAATTTCAGATATACTGACATCACGAACTGGCGTTTGTGATTTGTTAATTGAGATTGATTGAGACCATTTCTCGTCGATTATTTGAATATTTTCTTCTTCTTCGTCAGATCCAAAGGGATCTGTCAATTGCCGACGGGTCATTAATATAGGACGTTGGTGTACCTGTTGTACTCTTGGTGGTGACTTACTCTGTGGTAAATTTAAATCAGTATCCCGTAATATCACTTCGGAAACAATAATTTCAAACGACATATCCAATCTTAATACTATACAACAATCATTTATAGGTGAAAAGTGAATGCATTTACACATACCTTTTCCCTAGATAAATATTTTTCTTTAGTTGGTGATAACACTTTTTCTAGAATACTCTTTGAGCTGGCTAATATAATGTCCTTCACATCTTTAACGCTGGATGGTGACTTATCTTTATTGCACTGATCATGATCCTGGTTTTCCATATTCAAACTTAGATGTAATTTATTTTTTAAAGAATCAATATTGACATCCTCCTTTTTGTTATCAAATGGATTTGACCTGCGGAAGAATAAAGTCACGTCGTTAGCAGTGTTTCTAATTTCAGAGCTAAATTTATTAGTAATATAAAAATCGTAATAAATGTACCGTCTATTGCTATCCGTTTTATTATTTTTATGTTCCATTTGATCCTTTTTACGCAAATTAATTATTTCCTGACCAAACAATTGTACACTCACATCCGAATTATTGTCTGTATTAAATCTGCCAATCATGTAAGAAGATTCATCTGTAGTTTTACCTATCTGATGTACCTATGAATATTAAACAATTTTTTCATAAAGACGTGTGTATGGTATGGCATAAAAATTCAATGCGTACGTAATACATCGCGGACAGCGCGAACATTGCATAAGATGTCCTCAGGGCTTACACACTTGTTGGTGCACTATAAATGCTCGCGAAATCGATACCTTTAGATGCGCAATTATCTTTCAAATTTTCTATTACAAAATGCTAAAGGTTTGTAATATAAACCGAATGTGACGATACCGTTATACACGAGATTTCATCAGCTATACGCAATGTTAATAAATTTGTTAAAGCAGGTTTGACAAAAGTTTAATAATCTGTTGTTTTGAATTTTATAATTTTTTAAAACTGTTCTACCGTATAGAGCAGGATCGTAGGGCAAACAGGGTAAACCTGAGTTCTCGATAATACAAGTTGATTTAGTCCCGCTTAAGAATAGAGAAATGATTTAGAAACAAATCGATGAACTTAAAATCTCTATAAAAAAAAAAAGGATTTTGAGAAAAGCTTTCCTATTATCACATCTGAACCATGAAAATAAGTAACTTTTGCCTTAAACATTTCACTGTAGCACAAAAAGCAACTGAGATACTTCTGGTATGCAAGTTAATGGAAACCACTTTGTTCGAGATAGAACTGCATCATTTCAACAAATAAAAGATTCCTTTTTGTAAAATGTTAATGAGAATAGATGTATTACAAATAATGACTATTTTTCATATTTGTTTATGCAAGTTTTGGATACGCAATTTACGTATATTATACAAGGAAAATTAAACAATAAAGCAAAATATTATATTGTACTTATTAAATACCTCTAATTCATGGCCAGTGAAATGTGCTCTCAGCTGATATAAATATGTCATCACAGCTAATTTGTCAGGTACGGTTAATATATCCATGTCCGCCGGTTCTATTACTCTAGGTATACCAAGGGCTTCTCCAGCATCAAATGCTTTTTTACAGTTACCCTTTACATCATGTGACAATAATGAATCTATATCTCTGCAATTTTCAATTAAATATAAATCATAAGACGTTCACTGGCATCACTAACTTTCGAAGCATGTAATTTAATAATAATAAATGACTAAGCGAATGTTCCCTCTAAACTGCGCGGCTGCGCTGCTGCACAGCGAACACGACATCCCGCGCATCAAAGTGAATGTTTAGTTTAAACTAGTTAAAACCTCGCGCGACGAAGCAAATCGAAGAAATCCTACTAATCCTACTAATATAATAAATGTGAAAGTGCGTTTGGATGTTTGTTACTCAATCACGTGGCAACTACGCAACGGTTCTTTCTGAAATTTTGTATACACGTAGTCTAGGACCAGGAATAACATATAGGATTACTTTTTATCCCGATTTTTTTAACCGATCTGGACCAAATTTTGTATAATTACTCTCTAGAACCCTACTGAAAATATAGGCTACCATGAAATCTAGAAATGCAGTTTTTACCCAGGCAACGCCGGGTACTTTAAACTAGTTAATAATAATTAATTGTCGCTGCGCTTCGGTCTAGTGTGCGCGGATCCATAAGAATCAATTGTTTATAAACTTTTCTCTTCGTATCGCCGCGGTTTGCCAAAATGCGCGACGGCCTTTATGCTGTCATGTGTTAGAAAATGTGCGTGTGTGTATCAATTTCAAGCATATATTCATACTATTGACGGTATGGCATTTACACTGGCTTTCTTTTAAGAAATTCAGTCGAAACAAATGCAATTACCGCTGAACGAGTAGTGCGACTTGTGCCTCTGTCTCCTTTCCTTAGAGGGAACACTGCTATAGGACAATCAGTTTATAAGTAGAACAAATAAATAAGATTTTTGGTACGTGGCCAAAGTCACTAACATATATATCTATGTTTTCTATAAAAGAAAAAACATAAATATCTTCTTATTGACCTTTGGCACTAATATATCGAATGAAAAATAACTCGAACAATTCTAAAATTTCATGTACAATTATTCTAATTTATTATACATACATAAGGTCCGGTCTAAAATGATGTATGATTGCACAAAATGCCATTCCATTTCTCCACGAAGTTGTAAGATTAGTAACTTTTACACCAGGATAGTCTTTCGTCACCTCCTTACACCATTCCAATAAATCCTGACCTGGTGTGATCTCTTTTAATCTAGGAATATTGCCATCAGTCTTAGTCAGTTCCAATGGCTGCAGTGGTAATCTTAGAGTACTGTGTTCAATATTTTTACTACAATCGTAACGAAAAATTAATCATCAATTATGTTCTAAACATCGAGCAATGACATTAATATAAAACGTTATATTAATAGATTTAAGTTAATCGAATAGCTTGCTCTCAACCTACTCGTTTTCAGCAGCAACGCTATCCTTCAAGGGAGACTTCTCTTTAAAAGCATCGCCAATGCCTGTTAAACTAATATCACGTATAAAGCGTTCATTATCATTTACAGGTGTAGTATCGTCCTTGGATAAACTTGCCACTGTCAAATGTAAATTATCGTTACCATAACAATAGATACCAGACGCGTGAATCTATGTTCTATGAATCTTACCACTTATCGGAGTGCTGGGTAATTCACTTTCGGTAAGACTACTCGTCATTAAATCAAGTTGTGCTGAAATATCTAAAATTTCATCAAGATTTTTCACAGATACTTCTTCGACGTCCTCAGGTATGTCTTCGTTATCAAAATCATCCAAGGGTGCAATATCACTGTTATTGTTAACTGACATCAAGCTGGCCATGCTCTGCATATCTTCGTCCCTGGTAAATAATTATGATGTTAGATGCTAAATGTAATTCGTTAAATAGAATTCAATATTTCGAAATCGTCTTACGTTGCTTTGCCTTCTCTTAAGAAAACACACGATAAAGTACATTCTAACGAAGCGCTAACGATTTTCTTTGAAGTAGGCTTCAAATCTAATTTAAGTTGTTGCTGACTAGATTCTAAGGTTGCATACTTTTTCATATTTATGTTTGCGGCTGCCACGTGCCGCCTTTTCCCCGTAGGAGATACCTATTTATAAATAGCATTAATGCAAATTCTTTTGGTAGCCCCTGCATCGAATAACTCTTACGGTCGTTCTTTCTTACATCTTCGATTACAAATGTCCAGTCTTTATCTTCTAATTCGTGTGTTCGTGGATCTTTAAACAATGTCACTGAGACTGTATGATTGTCAGGCACTGCCCAACTAATCACACCTTTCAGTGAATCACTTAAATTTGGCTCCCAGTCTAAGGGTTCTGAGCTAACCCTCCTACTACGTCTTGTCCATACAACGCTTAGCTTGTTTGGCTTCCTAAATAATATTACAAGACAGTATTCGTAAAGATATATATCAAAGATCCATATGACCACTCATTATGCGTGTAAAATAATGCAATGCAAATATTTTTATTATATACTTTAATCGGTAAACCTATAAATACATATTTCACAAAATATCACATGCACAAATGAACAAAAATACAAAGACCAAACGTTAGAAGTTTTTAACGCAAAGAATATATTTACAACAACTTTTGCGTACATAAGCGGAATCAGCTTTCTCTATATATACATGTTTGAGTATTTTTACAGAAAATTAGTACATAGTTTATATTTATGCTGCATTGTTTCGCCTACATATACTTGTGCTTTGCTAAAAATAAATGTTGGAAATTCATTTTAATTTTCTACGATTTTTTAATCTGAATTTTCTTTGCGCCTGAATTTTTGTAATAAAATTTAAATACTTGTAGTCGAATTCTGATAGTTGTAGAGATAAACGAGCTTGCAGAGTTTTTCTAATATACTCAAAAATAAAACGTATAGCATCATTTGCAAGAAACTTGAAAGCAAAACAAGAAAATATACAGGACACTTACCATTTTGTTGTTGTTTCCAAAGTGACTTCATGATATGATACGGTGAATTGAAATTTTGCGGCTCTCTTGTTTACCCGCTGCAATCGTTTCCACACGGAGCTCATTTTTTATTGAGCCGTGTTTTTCCGATGATTGTCAAAACGTCGTTCAACTTGTGATTACTTATAGGTGCATATAACGTGATACATCATTTTCTCAAAACGATTATGGAAACAAGGAAATCCGGTATTTCTTAAGGTGACAAATCGAATACTTTCCTTGTAATGCACTGTTTAACAATTAAAAAAGAGTACAAAGTCCTGCGATCATTTATGCGTCTGACATTTCTACCTGCACCAATGTAACACGGACGCGGTCATGTGTTCCTTTACAGATTTTCGAGGTCTTATTTTATTTTTAACTTATTGCATGTCTCGTTAGCATTTTTATGTTTGCAGTGTCATTTACGCGCCCACTATACTACGATAGCACACCGAACGAAAACACCACAGCCGCAAGATCAAACTTTTACAACTAACTCGAACTCCTACCGTGACGAAAGCTTTTCGACTTATTGATCATGTACTATGCGATTCTAAGTTAGGAAACTTACTTAAGATTACACTGAACCACTGATCTGTTTATATATACTGGATACGGCTTGATCCTCAAGGTGCAATTTCATGCTAACGCTCGACGCTCGTTTTGAGCGTCAAAACCAGTCACGTAACCGACGTTCAAGCAACAAACGAGCGAGTCAGAGCAAGTCAGAGTGAACGAGCGTCGAGCGTCAGCATGAAATTAAAGGTACGGTTTAACTTTTCCGCTTGACGCTCGTTCACTCTGACTCGCTCGTTCGTTGGTCGAACGTTGGCCACGTGATTGGTTTTGACGCTCAAAACGAGCGTCGACGCTGAAAGTCACGTGAACCGATCACTTGACTGGTTTTGACGTTCAAAACGAGCGTCAACAGTCAGCATGAAAATGCACCTCAAGACTTCGGTAACGATTAAACCGCGCCATCTATGAAAATAATAATATTTTGGAAGGATGTTAAGTTATAAAAAGTTTACAAATGTAGCGTAAAAGAACGAAATATACAATAAACATTTATTGTCATGTAGCATATAAAGTCACTAGACGAGGTATATCCTCTTTGCTCATTCACGCGCATGCGCCCTTGTGGGGTCTAATGATGACGCAATAGATATTCATTAAAAATGATAATTAAAAGACAATACCTTGTCAATGAGTAATAAAAATGAATGAACAAATGTGTACAAACGACGAACGATTGATTCCATATGAAATTATTGGTGAACAATGAAAAAAAATAAAATAAGGGGCCAGATAATTGGCCTTTCTTCGTCGCTAACATTCTGCAGTATTTCATGAACGTGGTTTAGGGTGTTGCCAAGCCACAGGTTCCCGTCTAGAGCACTTCTATTTCGTGAGGGAAACCACTGTGACGCCATCTAATATGAGGCACGTTCACGTGGTCCTGTCACAACATTTAATTTACACGTCGGTTATGTTTACTTTCCCGTTGTTAATCCTCCGGTACTCGTGCGTGTGCACGGATATCAGTTTTCGGAATAATGGTTTTACCCAAAAGGCACCGACTTGAGACCCCACGGTATTCTTTCTGTGTGCTATTAACCTTCGAGGAGTGTTGTTGCATATACTTTATTGCAGGCCACCGCCGTTCGATCGAACCTAATCATGTTTCTTATAATGTATTCGGACGGTCGCACTGAGTGCGAATGTTAGCCAATCGGAAGCGAAAAAGTTCGCACTCGGTGCACGACGCGAGTGCTCGCGAGACCCAAATGGACGTGAGTACCGGACGGTTAACATGAAATAACGGATAGTAGATTTTAAAATAAATGCGTATGTTTTTGCTCTACAGATTTTCATTAACAATGAGCGTCTTACATTTTAATCTGTGAAAACTGCTACAAATAAAATACAAGAAGACTGAAGTAAAACAGATTTATTCATTTCAGTATTCAGGTTTCCTAACCCCCTACTATCCCTACGAATACATAACATTCGTTTCCATTCTTTTCATTACTACTCTACTTTCCCGCTTTATTTATTTGTGTCTTCCATTACAAATCCGTTGATTTATCTACTTTGGACGTTACAAGTTTATCGTTTGCGATTCATCGTTTTCATTTTCATTTCAAACAAGGTCGCCGATGTATGCATGGACGAGATATGCTGCAGCCCAGGAGGCAAGTTGGACAACGTTGTATTACGTAATGTCTTGACCTTGAACTTCTGTTTTGGCAGTTCTGTTCATTATAAGCCTCGGGAGCTTCCCCCACTCTGTCACTAATCGCTACATCGTCAACGATAGTTGGCACTGCCTTGCGTGCGCTTGTCCCACACAAGCACAATACGACATGCAGGGAAGGAGAAAGTCGTGCATATGCCGAGGGGCCACGAACAACACTGAAGGGAAAGTTTCGTACTCTTTATCGGCTTTGCTGATAAACGTGATACACCTATGGTGAAAATATTTATGCTTCAAAAATAACGAAGACAACAATTTTGTTATCTTGCATGTACTACTTTATGAGCATTTATCTTCTGTATTTATATGTGCAACTTCATTTCAGATTTATGCACTTTTGGAGCTGATATTTCTCATTTATTTCTTGTACCTCTATCTTTTTTTAAATAAAATGTTGCCTTAAATAGAAATGAATCTTCGGCACGAAGATACTCTTGTAATGCATTTAATCTTCCGTTATTTTTTATCAAATTTCACACATACTTCTGTGTTTTCTGTATCACTTGTGATTTTACATTGAATCTCGGAGATTCAAATTTCGTATTTTTTAAATTTGACTTACCTGTGTACTAAATTCTACAAAGCTATACCCATACCTATTCCTGATTGAATTTTCGTTTTCGTTTACAATAGAAACTTTGTATAAAAATTTAAGTCCATAGCGCGATTTTTGAAGATCATTTTCCTCGAAAACTGCGCTTCGGATAAAATAATTTTGTTCTACACTTTTGAGGTATTTTCGCATAAGGAATCACCTCCGCTCGCTTGTACTACCCTTTCGGCCGCATCCCGTAGATATACGTATTCTGAAGAAGTTAGCATTAACGCCGTTTTTATTTTTTTTAAATAGATACCTTAGCTTTTGGAACAACTCGCTCGAAGTTGAGTAAATGAATCAATCCAGAAGTGATACAAAGTGTACGGGCTTCAGCAGTTCGACGATTGCAGTGTTGCGACGATACAACGGATACCATTATTTCATTCCGTTATTTAACATCGAATGGCTTTGTACTATAGGTCATTGAAATCGTCTGAACATCCGCTATTTTCCAGGCATAAAAAAGAAGTATGGCATGCCATTTAAAACAAATAGAGGTGACTTTGAAATCTACAACAACCCACCACCCCCCAAAAAAAAATATTACTCGCATGTTATGGCCCCATTGATAGTGTACAACTTTTGTAAATAAAGTTTCTTCAGATCTCTAAAAATAACGGAGATATTCCGGCTGGTCAAAGTTACTGTTCCACCCTGTGAAATTGAAAGTGTAAGAAGCAGTTATGAAATATGTATAAGCTTATTCACTGCGCTACACTAAACTGAATGCCCTATGCATACTAATGTTTGCCATATCTACTTGAGCTACAGTAGAATATCATAAAACATAAAGTACCCACAAATACAGAAGAGACATTGTAATCACACAATTTATAACGAATCGCATAATAAATAAAGCCCGGCTGTGAGGAGATTCGTAAACAGAATTTGTTTCGTCATCTCCTCTGCATTTATTAA
Organism: Andrena camellia; assembly: GCA_029448645.1. Lineage (NCBI taxonomy): Eukaryota > Metazoa > Arthropoda > Insecta > Hymenoptera > Andrenidae > Andrena > Andrena camellia. Next base: position 322,381 of record CM055681.1, on the reverse strand, counting down.
ACTTAATAAATATTGAATCCGTTCCTTTATGGCAGAAATCGAAAATGTGCTTTACCAGTAAATAAACGTACACGTATCGATGAGACACCGTATCTGGAAAACACGATGTGGGTCGCAAGTTCATAGTGATTACCTTATTTCGAATAAGTATAAAAGAGCGCGGTGAGCGACGCATGGTTTATAACGTTTAATTGTATCCAGGGTTGTGAACGGTTTGTCAGAGGGGATGCTGAAGACAGTGTTGTTACTCGCGCTCGGCGCGCTATGCGTCGTAGATGCCGCCAAATTCACGGGCAGCCGAACGGCTGACATGGACTTCGTGACTAAACAAAAGAAGGCTTACGAACTTCTGTTGTATGTTAGGCAGAGCGACTTGATCGACGCCGAATACTATGATATTGGAAGGAACTACAACATAGAGAGTAACATAGACATGTACCAAGCCAAGGTGATTAAATATTGGTGTTACAATTACACTGCCTTACGAGCTTAAGTGTTATTCAAATTTATTCGGATTTCTATTATAATTATTATCATGCACATTGTAATTCGAACGATTCTGATATACTTGTTGCCTTCAGTATGGAGATATATGTCAAGAATAAATGACAACATTCGATTTTTTAAATAGAGATTGTAGCTTGTAACTGGAAGCGCTGACTTTTTCCGCTAAAATTGTTCGGTTCGGGTTAAGAGACGAAGAACCTTGGATTATTTATGAAATTTTGAGAAATTAAGATGCTTTAGTTTTTAAATAATGAAAGTTAAGAAATGTATAATTAAGTGACATGTATTCTTTTTCAGAATGTCGTACAAAAGTTCATCTGGTGGAGCAACCAGGGACTGCTGATGAGCCCCAGTGCTATTTTCTCTATGTACAACCCTGAACAGCTTCAAGAGATGAAGATGCTGTTCGAGTTGTTTTACACAGCTAAAGACTTCCAAACCTTCTACAAAACCGCTTGTTGGGCCCGGCTTCACGTAAACCCCGGCGTCTTTACGTCCGCCTTCACAGTTGCAATGCTCTACAGAAGCGACTGCAAATACATGACACTGCCACCAATTTACGAAATCTACCCGAACCTTTTCTTCGATTCGACCGTAATCCAAAAGGCGCAGAACATAAAGATGAACCGTGGTAATTATATTCGCCATGCATTAAAACATCCAAATTCAAAATCAAAAGGAACAATTGTTTTAAATTTTCATTGCATTAAGCTTCGCAGCTAAGAAAAGAGTGCCCCTTACTTTTTCTACTTCCTTAATATATGTATGAAGATGTAGAACTACTATAACTCGATTTCAGAAAGTACAATTTTTTATGTATTTTTGAATGGCAATATTTAAAAACGATAAACTTTTATCAGGTGTTAGTGGTGCCAGCGCAATTGGAAACACGGAGACATATATGATCTACGCAAACTACTCTGGCGCGAACATGATGCCGTACAAAGACTCGGAATACAAGATGGATTACTACATGGAGGATATCGGACTGAATGCTTACTATTACTACTTCCGACAAGTGTTCCCCTCTTGGCTGAGCAGCAAGAATTACGATGTCCCCAAGAATATTCGAGGGGAACTTTACTATTTCATACACCAGCAGCTGATGGCACGGTACAACCTCGAGCGCATGTCGAACGGCCTCGGTGGCGTAGAAGACATGGACTGGTACAAGCCCATCTTCCCTGGATATTATTCAACGTTAATGTACTCCAACGGCATGCCCATTCCACAGAGAAACCACTATTCGAGCATTCCCTACTACAAGAACAAATACCTGAAGGTACGTTTAAACTGCCTTTTCGTCACTACCCGCGTATTCTCAAACTCGAATGTCAATAAGCGATGGATTTAGGAATGGATGATTAGCTTTATCTTGGCAACAGAATTCGTAGCGATAGAAAAATTGAGATAGTCGTTTTTGTGTAACGAAGATGTATTATTATTACAAAGGAGTGGTGGGCAATAATTATATTACTTAAAAAGATGTTAGAAAGATTTCGGTATTATCCCTTTGGGTGCTGTGGACGCGTATAATCGGCGAAACCACGCGGGGGATGCTTATAGGCGTTCAGAACATATCGGTATTAACCGCGGCAGATGGATTTCCGCACACGGTGTACGCGCAGTAATTTAATCTTAACATCGAAAATGATAATGACGACGGAAGGGAGTGGGGTGTAATGGAAGAAAATTTTCAACGTTCCAGGACATCAACGCGTTGGAGATGCGTATAATGGAAGCCATTGACTCCGGTCTGATGATGGATGAGGAAGGAAAATCAATCAACATCTACGGTCCGGAAGGTCTGAACCTCATCGCCAACGCGATCGAAGGAAACATTGATTCTTGCAACAGAAGATTCTACGGCATGTACGAGGCTCTTGCGCGAGACATCCTTGGCTTCAGCATGGACTATCAGAATAAGAACAAAATGATCCCAAGCGCCATTCAATCTGATTGCACCAGTCTGAGAGATCCAGCTTTCTATATGCTTTACAAGAGGATCATGTCTTACTTCTTCAGGTACGAGTTCGATCACTTTAATTTACTTATTTCATAAAGTCAAGTCATACGGTAGTACAGGTATACTGAACACAGTAGTGGTGATCTCTGCAGTCTGAATTTTATGGATATAGTGATATGATTACACATCTCAATCGACACATTCCAAATTGGAATTTGAACATTTCAAAATTTACGTAAACGTTTCCAAGAAATTCTTTTGTATTTCTCGTTCGGGATGATGTCCACGAAAATCGAAATTTGTGAGTGACAGCTTAAAATATGGTAGCGTCTCAAATATTGACACACACGTTTGTAACGGTTCAGAGAACCGGTGTGGGGTTTTGTTGTATTCCTGGACGAGTGGTTACGCGCAATCAAGTACTTACTCTATGAAGGGGGCAGTGGATATTGGCGTTTTAAGGATTGAGGAGGAATGGAAGAGCAGGCTATTTAGTGTCGAGGCATTAGTATTGGATGATGGGGAATCAAAGACCTCCAGGTCATCAAAGGACACCATTGGTTTCCACCCCTCCCCCCCCCCCATTTAACTGCTCCCACAAACGTCACTATTGCTCAGTTTATCTGTACAATATACTACCTATTTTAGTTGCAACATGCAGTAGCGACGAACTATTGTTGCTTACAGATACAAGAAATACCAGTCGATGTACAGCCAGTCCGAATTGCAATTGCCTGGAGTTAAAATCGAGTCTGTGAACATTGACAAACTGTCGACGTACTTTGACAAGTGCGACGCTCTGCTTAACAGCGCTGTTTTGATTGAGAACTTCAAGACTGGACAGAGCCTCCGTCTGAAGGCTCGCCGTCCATGCTTGAACTACGAACCCTTCACATACAGACTGAACATAAACGCAGACAAGGAAATGAAGGCCGTCCTCAGGATCTTCCTTGGCCCTGCGTTCACCGACATCAACCAGGACCCGTTATATTTGGAGAAATACTACAAATACTTCGTAGCGATGGACAAGTTCACCGTCTCACGTTAGTCGCATTCTTTATTTCAAATTTTGTTCTATACTTGACGAACTAGTCTTTGATTTAGCACTCTCCATTGATTAATTGCACATATTTCTTTTTCTTATTTCCTTTAAGTGCCTGAAATTCATTGCCTCACTTTCTCTAACATGTTAATCGGCCATTGCTTTGTCATTATTGTATTAAGTGTCACGAATGTTTCAACTGAATTCGTTCCATGTGTATAGTTCGTCCTGGAACCAATGCCATCGAACGTCAAAGTTCGGAATCTATATTCACGATGCCGGACATGATGCCAAGCGACATGTTCTTCGAGAAGCTGAACAAAGCCATCAGTGGAAGCGAACCATTCATGTACTCCGAGAAATTCTTCGGCTTGAGCGAACGCCTTACTCTTCCAAGGGGTAGGCCAGAAGGAATGAAATACAGGATGTTCTTCTTCCTGAGCCAGTTCAGCGAAAGCCAAATGAGCAGTTACGAGTTACCGATGATGGGTAAAATGATGTTGGACGACAAACCCCTTGGTTTCCCACTGGACAGACCCATGTGCTCCTGGAACTTCAGCATTCCCAACATGTACTTCCAGGACGTGTACATCTACGATAAGGGAATGAAATTCTAAAGAAACACACACTTGTAGAGAAGTTGGTTACTAACCTTTAGGCCTTAAATTAACGCAAAAGAGTGATTCAATAAAAAATTCTGAAGAATGAGCATCCATACCTTTCTTTTTCCTAATTTGCGTCCAATTACATACTCGGTTTTGGGAATTCCGAAATTACAGTATTTTCGGTCTATAAGTTCGCCTGGCACTACTGTCTATAAGCCTGATCGCTATCCTCACCAATTCTGAGAATTCACGGATTCATTTTCTCATTTTCTCTCACTCTCGCAAATATTTCAACCCATTGTCAGAATAGTTGCTACATTTGCATATAGGCCCATAGCCGGACCCAAATCGCGGGCTTATAGACAGAAAATACTACACAGCAATCACTATCTATACATATGTGGGATCAGGAACCCCCATGCCATAAGAATAAGAGGGGGCCCGGACTAAGGGACCACGGGAGAGCCGGCGTTAGCTGTGGTGCCTAGCGCTGCTGATCAGCACGCGGACGGCTCGGGTTCGATTCCCGACGCCGTGGCTCTTTTTTCCGAGGCTCCCAAAAACGTAGGAATATTACGTCACCGATTCTTAAAATTAAAAATTTGTTCCTGGCACAGTGGTGTGCATATCCCTAAATAAATATAATACGACGTTTAAAGGGACAGGAGATCTATAAGGATGCATTCACCAAGGTAAGGTAAGTAAGGCCCACTGTGCCAGGCGCCACCGTTGTTTCGGTTAAAACATTCAAACACAAAAATTGTAGAAAAAATTTAAAGACCGCTACAAACAAAGACACGTTCCATTAGTTACTCCTTACGTTCGATCGACGCATGTCTACATTAAGGATAAAATCACAAAAAAGAAAGCAAAGAACATTAGATTCTGAGGTTGAACAACTAATAATTGAATAAAAATTTAATTTCTCAATTTATGAAAGTAACGACAAAGAAAGAACTGGCCTATTGTTTATCAATACCATGCATTTTAAAGAGAGCATTAAATAAAGTATCAAATAAACAGTTTGCAAAAGCTTTTTACAACAATTACGGTTAAAAAATTGAAAAAATAAAAATTATATATAATAATTTTTCCCCATTTTCCGGCGCAAATTGCAAGTTAGACGAAAAAGGCACCAAATTCTTCAATCCGAGCCACTAACGCGTTAGCGTGGTCTATCGCAGCTGGACAATGGCATAGGTAGGTATTTGCACGCGGAACGGGAACTGTGCCCTCTACTGGCATCTAAAAGACCCTACACTTTCAACATCAGTTCATGATAAACGTACCATAAATTATTTATTTTAGTACGGACGATAACGATAAACATACTGATTAAGAATATTCGTGATTTTTTTATTTTGGTCCACCCTGAGACCAGTTAATTAACAACAACAATTAATTAAAACGACAAAAAAATCGTAAGAAAGTAACTAAGTAAACTACCCACTTAAAAAAAAAAATCGTGAAAATTGTCAAATTTTGCGACGTTCACAGGAGAGTTCCCGCTTAAAAGGCAATTATTTAAATTCATTACTTACAAGATAATTGACTGAATGACTAGTGATGCACATAAAATGTTTGCGATAAAGAACGCCGAAGTGGGAATCTTGCTTTGTTTACATAAAATAGCGATAAACTAGCACTCTCACCGTCTGGATGATCGATTACAGCAGATTTTAATGTCAAAGGTGAACAATAATCGAGTCGGAGTTGTTACGGTCAAATGATTTTTCTGATATTAATTAGCGGAAATTGAAAGTGTACATATTAATATTTTTCTACGGCACTACCGTCATAATTAAGCCTACAAACAAATATCTATATATATTTTTTATATTTTATGTCCATAGTTTATTTGCGATATATTTTATATTTACACTTTTTGTATTATACTTTATTTATATATTTTTCTACTCTTCTATTCATACTCTTATTTAGTTGAGCATTCTTCATACATATTTTTATCATTTTCCTTTTTATTTATTTGTATATGTAATTTACATAAATATAAATTTTTCAATTTAATAGATAGAGTAAGTTAGTAAATATAATACTTATAATGCGGACCAAACAAATGAGAAACAAAAGATTTGCAAAGTTTGATTTGAGAAAATGTTAAAAATATTATGGTTCCATAAAATATGATAATGTGCAATTATTTTACAATAAATTTATACATCATTTATTGAGTAACTTCAAAAATATAGAGAACGTGTAGTATTGCTTGCTGCAAAATTTACTGCCTAAGAGTTTTGCATGAATGTCTGACAAGTAACACCACCCAGTTTAAGCTGAGATTTTGATCAAACTTTGTACACAAGTAGAACGATTAAAAATATTTGTCATAGGTACATCTTTTTGTTGCTACTTAAATTGGTTATTACGGGGTGACAAGAGCCCTGGAAGTTGGGGATGAAAAGTTCATTTCGATGAATTTCTTAGAAAGTACCGAAGATACAAATAAAATTAGATACAAAAGTTGGTTGTCGCTTATGAGATATAAGATGATGCGAGCAAAATCTCCTATACCTTTAATCTTACACCGAATGAAAGATAAATACTGGGTGTTTGACTACAGTTGGGAGAAAATTTAAGGGATGATTCTAGACGTCAGAATAAGCCGAAAATCAAGAATAACAAAATTGCGGTTGAGCCTTCGTTTTTGAATTGTAAACGTTTAAAAATTTGGTAAAATTCGCCTGAAACCCGGCAGACGGCCTAGAATCATTGCGCGTTAAAGAAGTCAGGCGAGAGGCACAGGCAGTGGCAGGCAAAGCCACTGTGTCGCATGGTGTCACTCGCCTCATAGAAATTACTTTTCTCTTCCTTCCATTATCATATTTTAATGTAATGATATGCTTCATTTTTCTCGAATCTGCGAAATTATTGAGACATAACCAATGTTTTGTCACACAATTTTGTTATAACAAACTGTATCAAAATGATTGATAAAGTGTAATCAAACTTTAAAATGAGTAAACATTTTGTTATAGTTATTACTTTCGTTAATCTTTACTGGCCTATTGACAATGAAATTACGTACAAATACGGGCGAAAATTTTATAACAAAATGATCTGCAATTCACTGATCTGCATTATTAATATTTGGGTTTATAACTTTTTTCTAATTGTTTAAACAATTGATAAAACATCTACCATTTGATAGATCTAATTAAAAGATGTAACTTTTGTCTTGAAACTTTTTTCTATCTCTTACCGATTGCGAGTTGCAGAATAAAATGGAAAAATAGTCCAATCTTTAGGGGTTAATTTCACCCCCTTAGAGTGAATTTGGGCAGCAAACAAAAATGGCGCTGTAATCTGGAGGAAATCCCCTACATATCCACAAAATTTCAGAATTTTTTGAATTTCCGGGTTCGGAATCTTCCCCCGTGAGAGAAATTCTCTCTCGAATCTCGGGCGAAAAAGGAACTTCTGACCGTTTGTCGCTGACCAATTTCGATTAAGATGACACTCTTCATCGATTGGTCTCACTGATCGTGACCGCGACCGAAACCGAAATTATATCCGTCTCGACTCCTTGCGTGTATCACCGATGTTAAAAAATTCTGTTGATCGAATCAATCGAATTGGATCCCCCGAATTGCGACACGACCACGAAAACGAGATAATATGATTGACCATCCTCGGCGACCGTGTTTTAAATCGACCAGATACATTATCGACCTGTTATCGAAAACCGTGCCATTTTGGCTTGGTATATAAACCCGCAAAAGTCTCTAGCTGCGCTAACTTTGGTTCACCGATGATCGAGAAAATGAAGTCCATTCTGTGCGTTTTAGCCGGTCTCTTCGTACTGGCGCAGGCCGTACAGCTTCCTCCGGATGACGATAGAACTTATCTCAAGAAGCAGAAAGCCATTTACGAGCTTTTCTGGCACGTGGACCAGCCTACCGTGTACAATGCGGAACTTTACCAGAAGGCACGCAAGTTTAACATCGCCGAGCATGGCAACAGCTACAACGACAAGGTACTTGGACCTTTCACTTTCTAAAACGCCTATTAGAATTTAATATGAATATTCAGATTTAATGAAATTGATATACAGTTACTCACAAAAGTATCCGCCCACCCTATATGTAAGATATTAAATCGACTTCAAAGTAAGAATTCACAATTCTAATTCGCATTAAAATATAAACCTTGATTAATATACTTTTATTTTGGGTGCATTCAATTGGAAAACAGTGGGCAGTTTATTTAAAAAAGTATTATTATACGTGGAAGTAATATTTAATTTATACAAACGTAGCTGCAACAAGTTCGTATTCTTTCACTAATTCTTTTATTAATTAATTAATTCCAGGATGCCTTCAACGAATTTGTAGAAAGTTTGAAGCAGGGACTGCTACCGCGTGGTCAAGTCTTCACCGTCATGAACCCGACTATGCACCATCAAGCAGAGTTACTCTTCCGCGTCCTTTACAGCGCGCAGGACTTTGACACCTTCTACGAAACGGCTGCCTGGGCTAGAGTAAACGTGAACGAGTTACTGTACATCTACTCTTTGAGCGTTGCCATACTCCATCGTCCTGACACCTGGTTCCTCAAACTGCCGCCCTTGCACGAGGTGGTGCCAAACTACTATTTCAACGACGATGTTCTGCAAAAGGCTTACGACATCGCGATGGGTGACGTAGGTTAGTGATAGAATACAATTTTTCCTGTCGGAAGTACTGGTAACTTGAAAATTGTCAATCGAGTAGACTCCAAATGCATAATTACTTAGTAAAAGTCTTACCATGGCCACGTTGATTACTTGGGTTAGTCATGGATGAATTGTCATTATGTATATCATTCAAATTTGTAATATTTTTGTACATTGCTTTGCCTTAAAGTCGATTATGCAATAGTAGTTAAGAATTAATGGTGGAAGATAGTATTGTGAAAAAGATCGAAGTATTGTTCTTCTAAGTAGAAGGAAGACACGTGCGTAATACAAAATTCGTTTAAAGTATAAACGTTGATTCAGACTGTGCGTCTAGCTGGTCTAGCGGATGGTAAGCAACCATAGAAAGTCGAATACTATCGTACTACAGGGATTGGAAATGAGAGTCACGAATTTTTCCCAGTTCAAACGCGTTTACCAGAATTCTTTGAGTTATAAAAATCATAGGATAGATTCTAGTCTTGCAAATAACGGCCATTGTGGTCTATGGTTTTAGCCCATCTTTCTGCTAATACCGAGTCCCTGTATGTACATACATACTAGGGTGGCCCTTATTTTTAACCTGCGATTTCTTTTGCTCTCACCCCCTAATATGGTTCTCTTACATAAAAAAATAGACCCTAGTGAAATTGTTTGCGTAAAGATTGTGTGATTTTAATCAGGTACAGGTATGAAGAAGTCCGTGGGTGGCACCGAGTATTTCGTAATCCCAGTTAACCAGAGCGCCTGGTACATGACCAGAGAAGATGCGCCCGAACAGAAACTGCGCTACTTCACCGAAGACGTTGGTCTGAATGCTTTCTACTTCTTAGCGAACCATGTTTACCCTTCTTTCATGCAAAGCTCGAAGTACAACTTACTACCCGGTGGTCGTGGTGAATACTACTTCTTCGTGCACAAGCAACTTTTGGCGAGGTAAGTTGTCGAAATTTCGTTCAAATAATATTAAAAGAGTGTTCAATTTTCTACAATCAGTTTTTCGTGTTCGAAAAGTAAGAACAAGATAAAATGAAATGATATTTTAATCCGTTTCAGATATTATCTGGAGAGACTTTCAAATGATATGGGCGAAATTGAGTATATGAGCTTGGACAGGCCTATTACCATTGGATACTACCCCGCAATGCACCATCGCAATGGACTTCCCTTCCCCCACAGAGAAACTGGTACCGTCGTACCTCTCCATATGCAGAAATACGTTTTGGTGAGTCGTTCAAGTCGATTAAAAAAAACAATACAAAGCCGTCGGAATTATGTCGAAATAGATAGTTTGTCCTGGAAACTAAAACTGTAATCTTAAGTGGCATAGTTTATACTAGAAAAAGGACTATTTGCCGAAGTATTCTCTATTCGAATATTCGAACAGTCCAAGTATTCGAATACGTATTGAATAGAATTCGAATATTATTTTCGAATTAGCGGTGTACTCGAATATTTGTGTATTGGAATTGTTGGATATAATCCGAATTTTTAAATATTCCGATACTACACGCGAATAGTAGTTTGAAATAAAAATCCAGAGGATTCATGGCGGATGCCTCGAAAAAGATGACCTATGTTCACGTGACATGATTTATAAATATCTATAAGTCCTATTGAATTTACAACGTAAGAAATATCTTGCAAATTCTCCTTGAATCTGTTACAGATGATTCAGGATTTTCACACCAGAATCTCGAACGCGATCGACCTCGGTTACGTTGAGGGCACGAAGGACAACCACATCAGCATCAACGGAGAACATGGACTGAACATCTTGGGTAACATCGTGCAGGGTAACGCAGACACAGTTAACAAGAGGTACTACGGAAATATAGATAAACTCTGCAAGAAGGTCATGGAATTCGGTTTGGAGACCACCGACGCGTATCGTACAGTACCTAGCGCACTTGACATGTATAGTACCAGCTTGAGAGATCCCGTTTTCTACAGCATATACAAGCACCTCGTCTCTTACTACCTGAGGTTCGTATTATTCTATTTAAGTTTATTGGATTCATCATATCTACTCGCGCAATTTTCATTCCCTTGTGTATTAGCTTTCTAGCATTACTTTGGATTATCATTAATTTTATAATTTCTTTTCTTTTGACCGGATTCTCTTTTTCTGGCGGACTCTGTAAGAAAACAATGAATTTTGGATACCTAATAAGGTATCGATCGAAATTTGACGTGAAAGCATCTCCTGAGATGCGCATCAGCGAATTTTATTATGGGTCAAAATCGACCCTGCATCCGTGGGGCACCGGATAATTAATCGATCATTGCTCTGACATGGGAGACACATCTCGTGCCTCGTTGAATAATCTTAGAATCAGAAGGAACATGCAAAAGTTACAGCGGTAACGATAACATCTGTCTGTAGGTATAAGGAGACTATGCCGCCGTACACGGAGAAAGAACTGCGTTTCCCTGATGTGAAGATCGAATCCGTAACTGTGGACAAACTGACGACGTACTTTGACTACTTCGACTCGAGGCTGAACAACGCAGTGTCGATTCGCAGTGAGAAAGATGCCCAGAATAAACATATTATGGCCCGACAGTACCGACTGAATCACAAACCGTTCACCTATCACATCACTGTGAGCAGTAGCCAACCCACAAAGTCGATAGTTCGTATACTTTTGGGACCGAAAACCGATGTTCACGGCCGGGAACTTGATTTCGAGAACAACTACATGAACTTCGTGACAGTAGACCAGTGGGTGGTTGAACGTACGTATACATTTGTTCAATTTATTTTTACTATTCTAAATGCAGATTTCTCTCGAAAGAAGATCACGGATCGAACCCGTGTCTTTTCTATCGAAAGATGAGGAGATACTCGTGCAATGAAAGAAAGTTTGGTGTGTAAACACCAAACAGCAGGAATTAAGTAATCAATTTAAACAGACGTGTAGCGGTAAACGCAATATGGATTGAAAAATCTTTCCAGAAGAAGAAACATTATTTCTCCAACCATTATGATTTTATTTCAGTGAAAACTGGACTGAATAATATCGAAAGAGGCAACCACGAATCTGTATACGTCGTACCAGACGAAGTATCCAGCGACGTCTTCTACAAGAAGATTTTGAACAGCTTGGATGGTTCTGACACCATGCGCGTCTCTGAAAACCCGTACGGTTTCCCCGAAAGACTTACCTTGCCCAAGGGCAAAAGGTTGGGCATGCAGTACAGGCTTTTCGTCGTGGTTTCGCCGGTCGAACCAATCAGGTCCAAGGTAATCGATTCTCCCGTCTGGGGTCGCTTCTTCCACGATGGACGTCCCTTGGGATTCCCCTTGGACAGACCATTCGACTCAAAGCACCTTCTTGGGCCCAACATGTACGTCAAGGATGTCGTTATTTTCCACAAGAAAATGGAGGAATTGAACGTCCCGGCTGAGAGTCCGTAAACGCGATATTTTTAAGTTATTGATCTCCGTAGTTTCCTCCGCAGGGAAACGAGAAATAGAAAAAGATGTATAAATAGGTGGAATAAAATGAATTAATGATTATATCGATGATGTTTTCTGATTCCTTTTAAAAACTGCCTTTAAGTTTACATGGTAGTTTACATTAACACTTGGCAAATTTAATAATTGCTTACTTATATGAAGTATGATGGAACCTGTATTATCCGAATCCTTATGAGTATATCCGAACCTAAGAGTACCTTATACTATAAATCAGAAAGTTTGTACGTTTGTGTGTTTGTCTGTCGCGTAAAAACTTTCGAACAGTAAACTCTGAGGTCACGAAATATACCTCGGCTCATTATGCCTGGCTAATCCAAATGAATATGATTATATAAAAAAAAAACTAAAAAAGATTTTTTTTATAAAATCAGAATTGTGGGATCGGGAACCCCCGCCATAAGAGAGGGCACGGAAGAACCAAGACCGGTAGAGTCGGCGTAGCCGAGGTGGCTAAGGCGGCTGGTCAGCGCGCAACGAATTTCGAGATCGGCGGTTTCGAGTCCCGTTGCCCCGAGGCTTCCTTTTTCCCGTGATCCTACAGAATCTATGTATATAGCATTCCACTTAAGAGTAGACTTACGCCCCTACCGATTTGCGACGAATCTGCGCAGCTCCCACTGATCTGACAACGCGTGAGATTGGTCGGTCGTGTAGCGATTTTTCCCTGTCGCTTTCCTTAACAATCAACAGTATTTATTATATCGCTGCGCGGAACGAGTCTACTCTTAAGTGGGATGCAGTATAAATTCCTGGCGAAGCCGAGTAGTAAAGCTAGTATTCCTATAAAATAATACCGTCACCTATTGGTACTTTTTCTCTAACAGCCGGAATTACACAAAAGCGTGCTGTTATACAGAGCGTCTCGCGCAATTTCGCGGAGCTATATCTTTAAAACGGTTAGAGATAGAAATCAATTTCGGCCGTTGAAATATCTCGTGAATATTTTAGTTTGTAATTTCCTTTTTACGAATTTATTAGTGGCTAGATGACATTTTGCATTTTAAAATGTAATAGTATGGTTGCTTGAAAAAATCGATTATTCGAACTCAATTATGAGTTATGAGTTGACTTTCGTGTATCATTATTGTAAAACTGCTGAACAGAATTTTCAAATGCTGTAATATTACGTAGTATATTAGTTTTACTCTCTCATGATCAAAAGTGCGATGATCGTTCGAAAAATTTAAAAAATATAAACAAATGGAAGAGTCGAGAATGTTATTACCTCTGTTGTTATTCTTATCGGAAACTTTCCGTGTCCTATAAGAAATTGACGCGAATAGCACTTTTCATCGGTGATTTTTTACAATTAGGTTTCTAGGATTTTAAAATTTTGCAACAGTTCTCTTGTAATACAACTTTGCGATTGCTTATCTTATATCTTAATTCACCGATTGCCCACACAGCTTCGTGCAATTAAAAAAAAAAACTGGTAATGAATTGATAACCCTTCATTTTAACGATAATTATGATGCACTTCAAAAGATTTTATAAACGGAGACACATGAATGGGTGGTTTGCCTGTAACAAGTTGTAAGCAAATTGCATTTCAAACTTCAGACATATTTCTATGTATTGTGCAGTTAATGCAGATAAAGACTACATAAAGTATGATAACATTCACCACGTGCTTTTTTGTTATTTTATCATATGAACAAATGAAGGAAATTATTCGTAATTTGTCAATTGATGTCAAAAATAAGTAGTAAATGTAAGTTCTTTTAAGTTTTACAGACTTAAGAGAATATAGACTAATAAGGGAAAAGAGTGCTATGATCACAAGTATAAAGCAAGTATTCCATTCGATAAGAACTATCTATCAGCGCTCGACAGCATGTTTTTATACACTTATCTATCTGGCCTTTACAACAAATAAAACATCATTAAAGTAACGTATACAAAGGTTTATGCATGCTAATCGAGGCGAACCTAATCGTGCACGAATTATTCCTGAGTAAATACGTGTGTGTGCGCCTGCGTGCGCGTGCATCTGGCGTATCTACTCAATATTCTTCAATGAAAGTTACCGAACACTTTATTTTCAGTGACCTTACACGTTATCTGGCACGTTATAGGTCACTGGAGTTATCTGCAAATGGTCTGTAATTTTATATGGAAATATATGTACGTGCTTCTTTTTCAAAAGAATAGCGAAGATGATCTGCAAATGCGAGGAAAGACATCACTTACACCATAGCTGTATCAACAGTCGAATGCCCTCTTCGAAAGTGAAGAATTTTCATCTATTAGCAAAACTTGTATCGTGAATTTTAAGCGAATCAGTATCTTCACCTATGGATCTGCGGCTCGGCGAGCGCTTAGCGAGTAGCGGATGCCGCGGGTGACAGGAAACGTGAGCAAGCGAAAGGGGGCGAAAGCGAGCCTGTAGCGACATAAAGGTACAATCCCACGGTCAAATCTGTTTAGCGAGCGCGAGTTTGGAACCAAACGCAAAGATACGAAATTAACGAGAAATACCAATATTTTTTATATAGAAAATATAACGGTACACATATGAAACGCACGGCAATGTTAAATTGGTCTATTTTAAAGTAGAAACACGAAATATAATTAAGAATTTCGCTAATTGTCTAATAAAATATATACAAGAAATACTGATCGAAGTTCTGGAAAAAAATATGGAACATTATGATTTTGCAAAGAAACTAAGAATAATTTATTCAATACTTATATTACCTAGTATTTTCTGACATTTGTACATGCATATTAGTTAATTACTTCGTGGCTTTCATCTCATTATTCGCTTTTCAATACACTTTTCCTGAAATCCGAATCATAAGAAGGAGAAAAAGTTTAAGACTACCTGCAACAAAATGGCTTTAGAACCATAAAGTAGCCAGCAAATAGACCTAGATTTACGTCCAATCGAAAATTTACGGCCACTCTGGAAACAATTTATACGCGAAAAAGAAATAAGAATGAACTTTCAGAAGCCATTAAGTTGCCATAGAAACAAAGTTTTTTTATTACTTATTAAATGGCCCATCAACCGCTACAGGTTATTAGCGACATTCATATAAATAAGACATACATTTACTATTACAATACAATAACAAATACAATCACAAATTTTACATACGCACATACTATTATTATGTTAGTATCATATACTGCCCCTACTCTTCGTAATAAATCCAATTCTTCAACAGTATTCATATTATTCTTGTCGTTTATACTCATCCACTTTTTTATAAATCAGATCGGAACCAATACCTTAGTCATGTCGATGTCAAAGTGCCAAACGGATTTCGAGTTTCGGGCAGATAGGCTGGCTATTTACACGATTTTAGTTTTCTGCGTTGAAAGAAGCAAATATTGATAAGGAAAATCAGTTTAACGTAATAAGACGTTTAAAGTACAAGAGTAGTATGGATTTTATCGAATATTTAATGTGCATACATATGTAGAACTGTGTCTGAAACGCCCAATTACAAGAGACATTTTTATTACTTTTTAATTTTACCAAATGTGATTACACGAGTACGCAAGTGGTCCAAGTTAAAAGAAAGGAACACAAAATAAGCGGTAAATCAATTTTTCCAAATTTCTTACTTGGGCCACTTTTACGATTACTGATACTTATTAAGCCTTTTTCTCGGTAAACATAAACCTCTATATGTACCTATTTATAGAAAATGCTTGTAAAAGCACTACACGATTCATTCGGTTTGAATCATAAACCATAGAAAAGAAGTGAAGAATAAAAAATTCGAAGTTGAAAAATTTGCTAATAACGTTATCAATACTGCACAGTGGCAATGAAATGTACAAAATATTTTATTAAATTCACTTCACCTGATGTAATAGCGGAACGGTGGTGAATGAGTCCATGCGGCAGATGTTAAAACATAAACAGAACTTCTATTAAATACATGCAATACCAAAACTCATCCGTCCCAAATACAACGAGCACAACGTCAAACTCTATACAGGGTGTTTCACCTAACGTTACCACCTGAAATATTTCTGCGATATTTAAAATTTCATAAAAATCTTTCCGTCAAAAGTTGCTTAGTTTTGCGAGGGTGAACGTATAGCGGCAATAATTTTATCCTGTTCAGAAGGGGTTAATGAGTTACGAAGGTGAATTTTGTTTCTCTAAATCTATATTTTATTTGTCGGCAACGACCTACAGCAATAAGTTCTTCAAGGTCACTATAGGTCCTTTAAAAAACTTTAAAGAAACAAACCTTTATCTCATTAACCACTACTCGTAGAACAAAACTATCGTTACTATACGCCAACACCCACAAAACTATGCAACTTTTGTGGGAAACATTTTTATGAAATTTTAAATGTTAAAATACAATTATTATCGCAATACCACCGTTATCAAAAATCACATTGATAACTATTGATATTGAAATACGCTGCATTCTCAAAACCTTTCCTTGTGTAGAATTATAAGAAGTTCGAGTTGAAAACAAATTTGCAATCTACAATCGAAGATATTGTAAAAACGTAGGGACGCGAGGTGTTCGATCTGGGATAAATGCTACGGGGAGGGGATGACGGGGTATAAGAGTGACTGTGCGCCGAGCATCCGCGCTTTAGGACCGTTGAGTTTTCAACTTCGGGCAAATATGTTACGGTTTTGGCTACTGGGGTTGCTGGCAGTTGGCTTTGCAACTGCAGATTATTATGAAACCAAGACTGCCGACAAGGAGTTTCTGATAAAGCAAAAGAAAATTTACAACTTGCTGTATCACATTTCTCAGCCCAATCTGGTGAACATTCCATTGTACAACGAGGGTCGAGCATGGAGCATCCAAGACAATTTGGACGGTTACAGCAATCGGGTTAGTAATAGCTTTCTTTACCTGCAATTGTTAATAGCAGTTTTCACAAAAATTCTATTATACTCAAGGGGAGCAATGCTTCGAGAATTTTCAGATTGAAATTACTCTGTTCCTTAGTTTCTTTTTCTAATAGAATATGTAAATACTTCGATTCGTGTAACTGAAATCGTGTAATTGGGGATATCAAATTCATGTTTCGTTTGATTTTCAATTTTTCGCAATGTTTAGCTAGTAGTATTAGTATTTTTATGTAGCATTGGAAAAGGAATGGAGAAAATTAATTTTGTAATGCAAAAATTCAATGTGCTTTACACAATCCTTCATTTCCTTCATTTCCTTTTACTTGCCATATGCTTAATCGCAAGAAATGAAATAGAAAATAAATAAAATAATAATTTGACGCAAAAGAAACAAAAATTTCTGATTATTGTGACTCACAAGTCAATCAGCAGATTCAAATAATTTTATAGAAATTCTTTGTACCGAACTCATGTACTGTTTTGAAAAATCATATTCCGCACGAAGTATATTAAAATTCAACGATGTATAAATTATAATGACTATAACTTGTAGTGAAATGAAAATGTTGTTAAAAATACGTTTAGACGGCTGTGAAGGAATTCCTGTATATGTACCAACTCGGAATGCTTCCTCGAGGAGAGGTGTTTTCGCTTTATTATCCGAAAATGCTTAAACAAATGGAGGTACTGTTCAATGTGTTCTACACAGCGAACGATTTCGATATTTTCTACAAGACAGCACTTTGGGCAAGGATTAACATAAACGAGGTCCAATTTATGTTCGCCCTTTACAATGCAGTAATTAGAAGACCTGACACTCAATATATTCAACTGCCACCGCCGTACGAAATGTACCCTTATGCTTTCTTCAACTCGGAAGTGCTTGAAAAAGCCCACCACGCCAAGATTTTTGGTAAACTGGGTAATTATCTGATTTATTTACTTAATTATTCCTTTGCTTCTTCTCTTCCCTACTTTTCCTTCTTTTCTTCTTCGCCTCTATCCGTATTTATTTATTTATTTATTTACAATATTTAAACTTGCTTATTTTTATTTGGGTGCTTCGTCTACTGCTGAGAATGCTAAGGATTAAAGTAATTAAAAATATTTAATGTTTTGACGTTTTGCAATACACTATAACTAAACACTCATTGAAAGATTCATATTTGATATTTGCTTTATTATATTAAATTCTCTATAAATGTGATTTATGAATTTTTGAGGGAGTGTAATTGCATGCAGCATTCTTTGTCCGAGAGACCCCGAAATGACAAGACTTTGAACGTGGTTTCCTCATAAAATTTTGAATAGTCCATCTCATGCATTTAATAAAGTATAGTCCATGTTGCGCATTATATAACAATAGTGTTGTACACCCAAACCTCGAGCATTCCTTTCGTTAGGGACGTTGAGTAATATCTGAAACTTATTTTCAGACCCGCAGAAATCTGCAGGATACGACACGTACATAATCCCAGCTAACTATTCCGGCTGGTACCTTAACCGCGAATACGATCTGGAGAACAAATTGAACTACTTCACAGAAGATATCGGCCTGAGCACATATTACTTCTATTTCCGCCAAAACTATCCATTCTGGCTGAAATCCAAGGATCATTCTTTCCCTAATTACCGTGGAGAGGAATACCTGTATGGACACAAACAATTGATCAACAGATACAATCTGGAAAGATTGTCAAACGACTTGCCAACGATTGGGGACTTTGATTGGCAAAGACCGTTCTACGCCGGTTACTACCCCTCTATGACATATCAAAATGGATTGCCACTACCTCAGCGGCCACAGTGGAGTCTCGTGCCTCAGAACAAGTTCGCGTACATGAAGGTAACTGAAAAATAGTTAATAACAAATTTGCAGCAAGTTCTGTGCCACGTGGGTCTATGGTATTAATGGGAAATCAAAATTTCAACAAAAGAAAAGGGAATTGTACGTCCTTCGGCTATCTAGCCATTAGCACGACACAAAGGAATAAAGAGGCTGAAACTACAAAGAATTTAATCAAACTTCAATTTCCCTATGATAGAGCATTGAAATTCAATTTTTTGTGGATTTCTACAGTCTCAACAAAAGCCTCAAATTTCATTGTGGTACTCAGCGTGTACATACGTATAATCCACTGTACGTGGAAGCCACTTTGGAACCACTGGTATGGGGAGGACCAATGAAAAAACTGGTTTCTGTTTCTTATTTCGCGATGAAACGGTCCTTCCTCTTGTTTTTTTTAATCAGTATTATACTCATAAGTTTCGCATTCGATGAATGCCACAGTGTTAAATGAAAATTAATGTTGAAAAATTGGTTCGATTCATAAGAACGATGATGGTTCGCTGAACTAATTTATTTAAACAGTTGATAAATAAATGAAAATTATTTAAGTGTAATACACTGATTCGAATATTTTGTGAACACGAAACTCGTGATATTACAACTTGTGATTTTTGCTTGCAATTATTTTGTAACTTTCAGTTATTGTTGTAGAATTATTTCGGTTTAATTGTCATACAGTAATTCCGGCTCCAATTGCTACGCAATAATAGTCATTGTATTCCAAGATGGAAATTAATCGAAATATTAAGTCAGATGGAGATTTAAACGAAATTTACTTCAAAATTTCATTTTAATCATAGAAACAAAGTTGATATTTAAATGGGACCACAGTAGAAAGACAATAAAATCATAACTATCGTTTAAATTTTCGTTTACTAGTACTGTAGTTCCATGGTCGTTTAGAACATTGCCAATTATTTCGCAATTCGAATTGAATCGCAAATTAATTTATCAATTTGACTTTAACCATTGCAGGACATTATGGATATGGAATCGAGAGTATCTGGTGCAATCGATTCAGGTTACATACTGTCTACCGACGGTAAAATGTTGAATATTTATACTCCAGAAGGATTAAATATGCTCGGCAACATAATCGAGGGTAACGACGATTCCAGCAACATCGACTTTTACGGAAGTATCGATGCCTTCGGCAGGAAGATCCTTGGTTTTAATCCGGAGGCTACGAATAGTTACCAAATTGTACCTAGCGCTTTGGAAATATTCAGCTCGTCCATGAGGGACCCGGCATTCTATCGTCTTTACAAGAGAATAGTTGATTACTTTTACAGGTAACAGAAAATATTTATTGTTCCTCAGCACAGACCAAAAAATGAATTCTTGGTACAGAGTTACAGGCTTGGGCATTATTTTAATGAAATGTTTTAGAGATGATTATTATTTTACCTTATTTAACTAATTTGTTATTTAACTTATTTGTTTAATATACAATGTCCACTTATCTTTGGGCTAATAACTTTTAAGTATTGAAGTTATTTGAAGTGAAAATCTCACGATTTTACCGAAATTCATTCAATCTCCAGAAGATAAACAATATTAATGGTAATCAATATTACTCAACATTTATAGGTACAAGATGCGCCAGCAGCCGTACAACAAGGAAGATATTGTTTATCCAAATTTGGTCATTGAGTCTTTCACTGTTGACAAATTAATTACATATTTCGATCAATTTGATGCGTCGATTAGTAACGGTTTACTGGTTGAGAGTCAAGCTGAAGCTGAAAAGTCTTTAATCAAAATCAGACAGTATCGTCTGAATCACAAGCCGTTCAACTTCCACATGGCAGTTAATGCCGCTAACTCAATGAGGGCATCAATAAGGATTTTCCTTGGACCAAAATATGACTCCCACCACAAGTTAAGGGAACTCCCAGAAAATCTTAAAGATTTCTACGAAATTGACAATTGGATGGTTGATTGTAAGTATTTTTTTTTTTCATATATATACTTTAACATTGTATCATTTATCGACATTATTGATTATATCGAGCAAAAAAGAAATATCAATTTGATCCTTCATTTTTCATAAAGTTATGAAAAGAGATGAGATTTTGTTATGAGATAAAGTTATGAGATTATTCATACGATATTTCGCCAAAGCATGTGCCACTCAGAGTGTTAATAGTTGGATATGTACCTTATTAGGTAAATTTATTAATTTATTCAAAATTTTCAACAGTGAACGCTGGAACAAACAAGATTGTGCGTAGTAGCAAAAACTGCTTCTTCTTAAGCCCCGATCAAGAACCGAGCGAATTGTTCTATCAGAGACTACTCAAGTCCATCGACGACGCTGAAGGATTCACTTACGGCGAAAGGATTTCCGGTTTCCCAGAGAGACTGTTGTTGCCAAAAGGCAAGAGAGAAGGAATGCCATTCCAATTATTCGTGTACGTGAGCCCAATGTCTACGGAACAAGTATATACTTCTAGAATATGGGGTAATTACAAGTTTGATGAGAAACCATTTGGCTTCCCTCTGGATAAGCCGGTTTATGACTACAACTATGATGGACCCAACATGGCGTTTAAGGACGTTCTTATTTATCATAAGGAGGAATTCGATATGAATATTCCTTATTGATTACTATCCTCTTCCTTTTGTATCTTTTGAAATTATTTCTGCAATAACATAATTGCATAATAAACGTTATTATATTCTTATAACTTGTTCTATTCCTTTCATTTTTCACACCTTCTTTCAACGTAGCGTATAAAATATTTTCGCAGATTATTTGGCCTACACTCGGTACGTTAGGCTACCTAATCACATGCTTTGATGACAACATGCGAACAAGTTTTATTGTCGCCGGTTTCGTTACACAGTTTTTAAGCAATCAAATTCTTGATTGTAAAGCTGTCCAAATCATTTTCTAAGCATTGTAGAGCATAGTATGATCTATGCGAGCGACCCGTCAGGCTTTTTGAAATAAGTGGCCAGCAGGAATACATGATATGTCAACAACTATTAAGATGTGTACAAAATAAAATAGGAGGTATCCGTATATTATGATTAGATTAGACTACCTATATTTAGTTTATTCTTTGGTTAACTATGTATGTACAGTAATTCCCCGTTTAAGGGGTTACATGGGTATTTCAGGATTAAAAAATCGTTTTTTTTTCTGGTAGCCACAAGTCTTAGATGTATTTTAAAAAAGGTTTCATTGAATAATTTGAAAAACTACCGAGAGTTACAGCGTAAAAAGTAACGGACGGGCCAATGCAGGTAAACGCGTCGTGGCGAGCTTTAAAGCCGTTTTTCTCAAAACTATAGCGATATAAATAAATCCGTTCATAAATAAAAACTGAAGGTACAAAGAAAAAAAAATATGCCAACAACACGCGGTATTCCCAAGCGGTCACCCATCCAAGTACTAACCACGCCCAATGCCGCTTAACTTCAGTGATCAGACGAGAACTGGTGTTTATCCAGCGTGGTATGATCGTTGACAAAAATTAAATTCCATATATTGAATAAAACTGTTCAAGATCTGGCTGTGTACAATGCTCGCCGGATATACATTCATAAATTATTATATAAAATAATAAAAAAAAAAGGGGATAAAACTTTCCCGGTAAAAGCGAATGTTCGAAAAGGCCCCACTGACTTCAAAGTTTGGTATTTAGCCCAACGTTGCGCCATTTAAGGTTTTAACACTAATGAAAATTAAAATTTCTATATTTGCTGTTAGACGCGACAGAAATATAACGTATACAAAGAAGGCAAAAAAGAAAAAAAAAAGACTCTAACAGAATCATTTGTAAATCGCGGGTTTCGAATGACCTAGTTTTACACGTGTTGAATTCTAATTCCTACCACGCGTAGCGTTACAATCTGTTTCGAGACTTCACCGGTAACGTTGCATGCGACACTAAAATGGTAAGGGGGTCCTAGGACCCCTCAAACCGGTGACAGAAAAATGCAATGGTTGATAGGTCTTTTCTATACCTCGTCTGTGCTTAAACACTTTGGGCGTGTTCCATCTTCGTGCGCTAGGTGATGCGCAAATTAAGTAGGTGCGTAAAGAAGTATACTGTTGACCGCTCGATGATGCGTATCGAAGCGGTTAATAGATTCCTTGCTCAGGCGGTAATCGGTGACTAACACGCCAACATTTTCTTTCCCTTAATAGTCTTATCATAGCGGCATCAACTTTTTGACTGGTAATGGCATGTTTTTACGCCCAAGCGAATTCATCAATTACTTGACATTGGCGCATTTTCACGCCAAGAAGCAATGCCATGGAAGTAATGAAAGTATTGGCCCACACACCCTAAATGCGTGCTTTGAAACTGGATACTTTTTATCGCTGAGCCTGATGACTTGTGGGTTCATTTAAGATCACTACCAACTAGAAGGTTGACAATCTTCTCTGGTAGTTAAATACACGAAAATAAATGCCAGAAAAAAACGAAAGGGAAAATGTCCGTTGAAGTACATAAAAGAGACTAGTTTCCCCTGTTTTCACGGTCCTGGTGTATGTAACCCTTTAATGTCAATCAAAAAGTTTATATCTGTCGCATTTATTTATAGAAAAATATAATAAATGTTTTACCAAAATATTTTCTTCCGATATCAATAAGGAACCTAGTTATAATGGGCAAATTTCTTTCTTTTTTAAACGTGGTAATTGTATTGTATTTAGCGCTGGGTCTGTGTTTTAACATTTCTCTACCAAAGGTTCTTTTATTCATGATAGGAATTTAAGTGAATTGACTTTTTTAACCCTAACTTTTTATGCAGTAATTATATTAGAAACTCGTGAATAAAATTATTAGAATGACTCAACACACGCACTGTCTTTATATAAGAGTTGCATAAAATAATTGCTAATCAGTAGGAGATACGGAAAAATACAAGTAAACTTTCCTACATCATTTGTTTAAAAAACAAATAAATCGCTCTTATGTATTACCTGGTATCGCTTTTCACTTTATACTATCTACTTTCGGTAGACAATACCATAAATCACTTTTAAAATACATTCGTGTGCTGACGTATAAATTATAAAATTCCATTTCATCAACTTCGAAATACTTGTAAGTGTCATAATTTACATAACATAATTAATGGTATTTTCTGCGGAGACAGTAAGTACATTAATTTTAATATACGGGGTGTCCAGTAACTGGCACTACAAACCGAAAGCTAGCGATTCTACGTGAAGAAATATGTCAAAAATATAAAATAATATTTTTCGTTTTGCAGCATTCTGTTAGACAAAAATGCCACTGAATGTCCATTTATTACACATTCATCGAATAAGTAATTTGGAGAATGCGGTAATAAATCTACATATTTATACTATTATACAAAATTGAAATATGAACTGTAGCCACAAGTGTGTTATATCCTTATATCGCTTTGTTCGTCTTGACGAGAGGAAGATTCTAACGTTTTTATTTTTTTTAAATAATAATTTTTAAATAACAGTAGCTCGCGACGCGACTGCCAAGCGGCGACCGGGCGAACGCGCCTCGCTTGCGAAATAGCACCGCGGCGGGAATAAGTGGCCGAGGGCTCTATCCGTAGTCACCCACTAAGGAAGGATTTTTGGAAATTCCATCTCCAAAGGGGTGAAAAAGGGTAAATGTATTTTTTCGGGCACCCCTATTCCCTAATATCTCTTAGCCCCGATTAGATATTAAGTTGGTTCTTACTCACAAAGATTACCCACATAAATGCCAAAAAAACAATTTCAGGATTTTGCACTAATCAACCCCCAAGCGGGGTGGTGAAAAGGGGTGAAATGTGTTTTCATGGAGTTCTCTCAATGATATCTCTTAGGCCCGGAGCGAAGCGCGGGGGGGGGGGGTATTTTGCTAGTATAGTATTATAATTAAGAATAAAATGAATCATTGTGCAAAAAAGAAAAAAAATATTTTTTGTACGGGGAAAATTTTTTTTGTTGTGAAAATCGGTTTTGAAAATTCATCGAGTTCCTATGATTTGACTAGGAGGTATTGGTTTCATCTTCAACACGGTTTTTTGCAAAAACAGGGGTTCGTTCGGAAAAATGTTGCTCTACAATGTCGACTAATTTTTTAACGATTCATTTTATGAACAGTATTCTCTTTGATGCCGCATCCTATTAATTCTTCATCGTGTAAATGTGCATTTAATGGATATTCTATGTCATTTTTTGTAATCACGGACCCAGAAAAAATTGTGATTCTGTATTTTCGATTTATTTCTTCAAGTAGAATCAACAATTTTCGGCTTGTACCGCCAGTTGCGGGACACCCTGTATATCAAAGTATGATTTCCGCGCACACTTTATAAACACCGTTATCGATTTAAATTTGGAAATCCATCGTGTTGCTGGAAATCATAATTAAGTGCATCATAATATTTACGCAATGTTATTAAATTTCATGGATGTTTAACAGTATAAATCATTGTTATATAAAGTCTGACAAAATAATTTAAAAACAACAGTTTCCACTTCGGCATTTATATCATCAGGATTTAAATGATCAGCTTAACTACAGTATGTAAATCGACTAACATTCATTCATCTAATAAATCTATTTAAAAACATTCACTTTACTTGTACTATTAATATTCTTGACCTTTATAACCACAATCAAGACACACATTCATAATCCTCGCCACTAGGGCATACAGAAAAATACATTTAATCATTTCATCTAACTTTAATTAAATGACAGATTAGTACAGAATGCAACATTCAACATTTTCTCAATTAAACTCACCAATTCCAATCCGTCCAGAAGAAATGGATCTAATTTCGACGTAACAGGATACGTTCGAGGCGTATTGGTCGAAGGGGCCCGGCGAGGTTATGTCACCGATGTAGGATCTTGAAAAACGGTTCAGCTTCCGATGCAAAATTATTTAGATCATACAACAGGAGATTGAAAGCGAGTGCCTGCCCGCATACACATGTATACGCCTAGTCTGTTTTTCTTCTGACCGATTACCTTTCCCACGGCTTATAGGAGCATAACCGCGTTTATATTACAGTCTGCCGTGCACACTTAGTCGCACTGGCGTGCGCACACACGTACACAGTCACATGCGCGCCCAAACACGGGCAAACCCAACACACGGCCCGCTATGAGAAATTCTCATTGCGAGGGCGATTGTCTGTTGCAATCGTAAAACGTCGGCACTGATCCAGTTTGAAAATCAAACGCGTAGAATCTCCATGTGTGATTAAATCGCCGACGAAAGGACTTTTGTCACGGTGCACAGATGTATCTGGCTGTATGGAGTCGACAAGTTGTGTTTGAACGATGTAGATCCGACTGATGGAGGGTATTAATAACGTTAAAGGTTTCCCAATTGTAATAGCGACTTGTACAGTGTTTTATGGCTGCACCGACTTGATCTGATATATGGTGGGAACAAAAACGGATACAAGTTCATTATAAAATTGCGTTTGCACAACTGGGATATAATATATATATATATATATATATATATATATATAGCACTGTACTTGACTTTGGTGTAATGAATTGTTAATGGAACATCGTTTTTCTTGGGAATGTACAAATTATATTGTGGTTGCTAACAATAAAGTACTACTATCCGTTTAATTTTGGTTAACTACGTTGATAGGGAAGAACTTAAGTCCGATTTTAAACCATTGCAGTGGAATGTAAAATTCTTTTTCCATATGAATGAGTAATTCTAGTTTATGCGTAGAATAAGTTAGTTAATTGGAACTAAAGTTCTGCATAACAATTGATCCACGTATACTTCGATAAAAATTACATCACAGTTGATGATTTTACATCTTTGATAATTTTGGTATTTTGGTATCTTGGTACTTTCGGAATTTTGAATGTGTTGTGCAATTTAGAATTTAGAAAATAATTATTAGGATTTATAATGGCGCTCCAGGGTGTACGTTCCATGATGAGAATGTAACGATTTTTGGTGCAAGTTTCTGGTTTTATTTGCCTAAATTTTCTTGACACATAAAATATTAATCGAACGTTAAAGTATTATATTTAACATTAGTGATAATCGCAATACCATCATCTCAAATGTTAGGCTTAGTATTTATTAGAATTGCTTCCAATTTCGAATTCTCTGACTCATGACCTGGAAACTTCAACACATAAGTGGTCTGTAAAAAAAAGGAAAAGTGTGCAAACAACTCGTTTTCGATTTCATTATCAGTATTCGGTTTTGCCATGTTCATTATATTTTCGTTTTGTTAGATTTCCAAACGGTGGTCCAACTGTTAGTGACCCGGTAGTTTGCTCTCGAATTTCTTACATTCACTGTATCACGTTCACCTAAGCGGACAGAACGTCGTGCTTTCCTTTCGATCGACTTCGTTGCTATGTATGTACATTGTAATACTAGGTAGCTATGTGTTTATATTATTTTTTAGAGATCCTTCCTTGAAAAAGCATCAAAGAATTAACTATTTGTGCATTAAATAACAAATGAATTGAATAAAGATAATTAGAGTTTTATCGGGTACTTGATTAATTAGATAGACGATTTGAGTCAATGATTTTCTTAAGTGAGTATACAAAGAAATTAAGGTTAATTAGTGTGAATTTGAAATTTTTTAATACGAGGGGACTTTATTATTAGATATTTTGTCATTGTCGCCGATTATTTAATGTACAATTTCTTGGTTAGTATTCGATCGATGTTGTGGTAAATGGGGAGTACCTACTAAATTCTGTAAAAGGTCGTTGGTGTAAAAATCGGCAAAAATCTAACTATTTCTAATGCATTGTTAATTTCTAATGCTTTGTAGCGAAATTTTTGTTATGTTTAATGCGCACGGTATAAAATTATTTTATTAGCATATTCGGAATAACATGGAAAGTTAATCATTCGTTTCTTTATATATTTAGTTAACTTCCCTATGTGTAGTCTGTTTTTTAATTGCCTGCGGTTCTTGTCATCAAAATTACAAAATAACAGCAGTAATATAACAAAGTTTATAATGTAGCTAACAAATAATAAATGTTTCTATATCAACTGACACTTAGAGCGTATTTTTTTTCATTAAAATGTTATTTCGTTTAACATTTATTTTCCTTTTTTTTCTTTCTCAAGTTACTTCAATCGTGACAGATTATTAGTTTCACTTAACAAATGTTTCATTATGACCGTATACCCTGCGTATTAAAAAAAAAATAGTACTTACAATATGTATACAGTTACTCACAAAAGTATCTGTACACCCTATATGTACCATATTTCGATCTCAAAGTAAGAATTCACAATTCGAATTCACATTAATATAAACCTTGATTAATATACTTTTGTTTTGGGTGTATTCAATTAAAAATTTTACACAATTTATTTAAAAAAGTATTATCATCCGTGGAACTAGTAAAGAGCGTACAAAAAATATTTGCCCAAATTCAATAGTTAATTTATTCTACGTAATTACAATGAGTTAATATTCTTCTAATATTCCTGCGATTTTATTATAAACTTCACCCAATCTATTATGCATAGATTCAATTGAAATCAAATCAAATGAAATTCTGGCTTATCTAATTGTTTCATCCTTCTAGCAAAATTTCTTTCAGCATTTCTGTGGTAGATGGTAGTAACTAAAAATATGTTAATCAAGGTTAATACTAAAATAAATTATAATGGGTAATTCTGAATTTAACATTACTTAAACACCTCACCCTTTACACCACTGTCTTCGTTCTTCTTAAAATTCTCTATTTATTCTCGTCTTTTATTATTTCTGTTCCTTTACTTCCACTGCAAAACCGACTTCCTTATTGTACCTTTTGGTGATGTAATAAAACTGTATTACTATTACTACTCTATTACTCTGCTATTACTATTATTATTTATTTTATTTAGTTAACGTCTATACATATGATGAAACCATTCGTCAGTTCCATTGTAAAAGTAAGTATAACTTTAGAGGCGAGCAAATAATGTCCATGAAGCCAGACACTCGTTCGTGTCTTTGTTTTCTGCATTTCATGTATCCGCGATGCTCACTTAGAAACAGTTCGTTGTGGAAAAGTGGTTAACAACCCCACTTGGCCAACCCGGGCGCGGCCTTTCCCCTTCGTCTATAAAGCGACCAGGAACCCACTTCTACCGAACATTCACTCGGCACTTCGTCACTCATTTGTGCACCATGTGGCTGCTTATCCTAGCAGGTGAGTGTGCTACATCGCGCTTTTCACGGAATAAGAGCAGAAATATTTGGGTGTTCAACACGAGCTTTGTGACTAACACGTTTGTTAACGCGTTTCTGTGATAACCATTTCGACGTTCCATCCAGGAAAACGTGAGCACGTGTCACCATGTCGATTCGAATCGCGTGTGATTTTGTAACCAATAAGGGGCATATTTTAGGGGTCAAGGGTTTGGGGCACTTCTGTAGAGCTGTTCATTCTCCAACGAATATAATTTTTTTTTTTTTTGAAAATATAAAGTAGTTACGAAAATATTAAATACTAAATAGTTTTGGGGGAAATTAGTTTTCTCATGGATTTGATTTACGACGACGAATGTTATTATGAGATCACATTTTTAGCTACTTTTTTGTATTTAAAAATCTCAGAATCAGTACTGGAAAATTTGTCTTGGAAAACGATTATATTAACACTAAACCATTACATCTTCATAACTTACCTTGATATTCCACGTTCCTCGTGTTCCCTATGAATTAGCTAGGAGGTTGAATCTATTTTTAAACGATAACCGTGTAAAGCGGAATTCGTGCTCCGTACAAGTACCTAAATAATTCAGAATCATCGAATTTTCTTCTGAATTATAATTCAAATTTTACATAATTCTAATTAGTACATTTACATCGAAGGCAAAGTTAGTAGATAATAGCGTTGTAGAAATTGTTGGGCGAATTAGTTTTTTAAAACCAGATCAGGTATTCGAACGATCCTAGTAACATTAATGGTTTCGTTATTTACTCGTATTTTTGAGAATTATTTCTTTAAAACTGAATCGAGTATTTGAATGGTCCTAGTTTGATGAGCGCTATTTTTATTTATTTCGTTACTCGGTAAGGGCATTGCACCAAGGTATGTCAGTGTGAACAACTCCTTAAAATTGGGAGCATGCAGCACGACTTTCCTTGATTCGTTAGATAAACTGGTGCGTACGGGCATTGCATTCGCATTAGAAACTTGCTTCCCGGACAACTGGCTTTACTTTCGTATTTCGGTTTACACAAACAGGCGGACTGCCATTTATTTCTTACCAGATCGCTGGAATTTCGTCCCTTTCACAGTTGCATTTTCACGAACGAGATTTTGAGATGAATTGATCTAGAACCGTATTAGAAAGTTTCCTTTATCGGCGAGATAAACGAGCACTGCGTGGTGTATACGATAATGGTTGCCAACGTTTCACTCTCTCTCTCTCTCTCTCTCTAGTGGAGTTAACTATTCCATTTTAAACAACATTTTTTTATGGCGAATGCATGTATGTAAAGCAGGGAAAGCGAAAGGATAAGTATGTAAAATAGGACAATAAGATATTTATCACTATAGCGGTTGCGGTGCAAGTAAAAAGTATATTTAGGAGTAATACTACTACTACTATTACATGTGATTCGTGGAGCGTGTACTAACACACAGTCGACCTAAGTAGTTAAGATGAAAAGTAGCGAAGATTTGCATTGGGAGGCAGACAATTCAATCGGAGGTTATGATCAAATACTTTGGCAGCTGTTATCAAGTTCAGTAATGATTTCGTGTGTAAATGTGTAATTATCGTGTAGTGGCTATCGGCCATGAATTGTTTGTATTTTAATTTTCAACCTTGACTTCCCCTTGTGAAAGCAACTTTTGTTCGATTTACTATTATAATTGTAAATATTTCAGATTATCTAAATCTCTGTGACGATTGAATTTCCTTGGGCTAATATTTTACCATGAACACGTATACTTTCTCTGCATATCGCAACGTGGTGATTGCACTCGACATTAGTGAAACCTGTTGTGAGAATAATCTGAGGAAGACGGCGGTGTTATTGTTACGCATGTGAATCTAATTAATGAGCTCTGACATATGTGAAGAACACTTTTCTTCAAGCCTTTTTAGACGGTGAAATGAACGGAAATTTTATTTAAACTATTATTTTAAACAAAGTATGTATTTTGGACGAAACTCGGAACTATAATTATTATTTAACATGTCGTGTAAAATGGTGAAGTGTATCAGTTTTACTATAAAAATGGTATTTATCTTTCGGTTAAAAAATCAATAAACCACGATCTAAAATATTCTACTAAATATTCTATAGTCTATGGATTATGTTTTAATGTAAAAATCAACTTAAAAAATTGTAAGAATAACAAAACATTTATTGTTTATAAAAACGTTATTCCGTATGAAAGTTTGCAAAGTTTGCGTTAAAACTATGAGCAGATGCAGTTTCTAAATATTTATAGCTAACTAAATTTACAAACACACTTTCTGTAAAAGAGGAAAAGTGCAATCATCCTGTTCCAGTGCTCTGACGGGGCGAATTAAAATATACTTGACCTCCGATTTTTACGGTGTACGGGTTCGGCGAAACCACCGTGTAATCGAATCGATGGCTTTAGAGACGAAAAAAAGATTCGTTCCAAAGGATACGCATTAAGTTTTGTAAGAACGAAGTGTTATTATTGTCCTTCTGTAAACCTGAAAATATGTTGACGCGAACATTTGGCTTGCTCGTGCAAAATTTTTTTTTTCAAAACAACATTTTATAGTGTTTTATAGCATAAATGAATGATCGTCCGAAAGTGCATTGCTAATATTGTTATTCAAGAATTAAGGAACTCGATTTCAATTAAAATTCCAAAATGATACCGACTGTATAAGATTCCACAGCCGTCTGTTTTGATTTTCAAGTAAAACCTGAAGACGAAATATTTTACATGATTTTTTTATAAGTATTGTGGTATCAAGGTTGATAAGTTTTCTTTTAGTTGATACAAAATATCAACCAGGTGCTTAACCAAGGACTGAAGGTACAGAAAGAGTGCGATTCATAAAGTTTTGAAACGACGATGAGTCTCAAAGGCCAATAAGGCTGAGAGCATACCTTCATCCTCGATAATGACCAATTAGAAGATTTATTGGTAGAACTGATCGTGAATTCATGAAAGTGTTATAAATCTGAGTCAACTCTTGCTAACCACGTGAGTGTGATGGGAGTTTAAAAAGCAGGATAACTGGATGCCATACAAGTGTCGATTGGATATAGAGTGTACCCAAGGGAACGGCACCAAAATAGGATCTCATACGACGTACAATTCTGAGTTAAAGGATTTCAGTGAAAATAAATTCGGAAATTTTTCTTTAAAATGTCAGTTACAAAGGTGCGCGAGAACCCGATGTGTTGGGTCCTGTGCGGTGGGGTCGAAAATTTCGGGATTCCCGAGAAAGTCGGGAGTCACGAAAGTGTCGACTCTCTCGGGAATCCCGACTTTCTTGGGAATCCCGTCTTTCTCGGAAATCCTAGGGACCCCTTCCGGTCCCGAGAAAAATTCTCGTCCCGACCTGACCCGACATTTTCAGGTTCTCGCACACCTCTAAATAGTCAGTTATACCTAATAAATAAAAAGTAATAAATGAGTATGAATACAGTAGCTATGTATTCTGAACGCGTTCTTGAAAACATGCCACGCTGTTTACTTAGAGTCAGGATACAGGGGAAAATAAAAAGAAATAAGTTTATTCGACAACAATAAAGTTGGGGCCAATTTTTTTTTACGTTTTGACCGGGAAGTGCACTTAATGGCGCGAAAAATGAAGGATACATATTTTTAACCGTTATCATCGTTGCGAACAAATAATGTTTCTTAGACCCTTAAGTAAATATTTTTTTAGCAATAATTTGTCGAAGAGGCGTTCCCAAACGTATTTTCACTGGAAATTTTGAACTCAGAATTGCATTCCCCATCAAAACCCCAGATAGTGTTCTTTCGTTTAAGGACACTCTGTATAATTGTGTAAATCTACGGTAGCTGGCTCGATCTTAATGTGGGATCCAAAGAATTCCTAAAGCGCACGGTCGGTGCATCGAAAGAATGGAATAGTGACTCATACATAAGAGATTTCAAACCCCGTCATTTACTTTTGCTTTCTGTATTCAAGTGAAATGATTAATGTGAACAGGTAATGTTAAGGTTTAGATAGAAATCGTATGTTGCACGATTGATACCTAGCGTGGATAACTCCAGACTTCAATTTTGGTAATCCCATATTTAAATTTGAAATATAATAGAAAAAAATTAGAAATATGATAAAAAAATAAGCTAATTTCTAGTTTAATCGCCCAATTTTTTATTTCAACAGCTTTTTAATTAAATTGTAAGATTAAGAAAATTATACATATAACATGTTCAATCATTTTAGGAATAGTGATTAATAATATAAGTTTACTTTCTCCTGAAAAAGAAATTTTCTTTCCGACATAGAACGTGTTCGAACATAAACATTCCCTTTTTCTGTTTTAATAAAAGTTTCGCCCGCAAAGGTCACGGATCGAAACTGATTAACTCTAAAATTGGCCGAGATCGAGGCGAGGACGAATTGAAACCGTTAATTTTTATTTTTGCCTTGTGTCTCACCACTGCAACGCAACTGCAATTAAATCGAAAAACGATTGCACGCAATGTCGTGGGCATAACTCGAGGAAATTTGTCAGAAGGTTAACGAAAGAGGCGTTGCGTTGACGAGAAACAAAACTCTGCGAGATTTTCAATCGACGCCACTGCGTGCAATCGTTTTTTGGTGAAATTGCAGTTGCGTTGCGGCGGTGGACGAGCGACCTAAGCGTGTCCAATTGATTACACGGTATGTAATCAACGCTTTATCGAATAATTAATGAAACGAAGAGTTGAGTTTGAGCGAAGAAATCGACATTGACTTTATCGGGTCATCGCATCGCATAACTATTACGCACAAACGCTGCTTCAGGTATATAGCTAGAAAATGAAACGCAATAGTTTATTTACAGTTACCACTCATTCGCGTGCTATCCCCACTTCTCTACATTCTGCAATCTATCTGATAAATTATTAATGTTTACAGAAACGTTTCTCGATCTCGTAGACATTGTTCACCCTTCCTTTATTCAAATAACGTTGCAAACTTCTTGAAAGACGATAGTTTGCTGGTGCAATATCCGGGGAGTAGACGTGGTAAATCATCCTTTCCCAAGCTAAAATTCTTTCTGTTTCTGTAATATCCGTTTTGCCAAGTGCAGTCGTGTGCTGTCCTGGTGAAAGAGGATTCTCTTTCTGTCGAGCAAAGGCGGGATGTCACTATCCGTTTAGCTGATGCCAAGCACACCGTTGATCGAAATTAGGGCTAGAACTATTTGTCGAATTTTTCTCTATTTAAATGTTTCAGCAACTCGAGTATTTGAATGTATTATATGTATCCCTGTTGTCTGTTTGTGTTTGTTTTTTTTTCACCCCTAAACGGCAAAACGGATTTCAATGAAATTTGGAATATATAACATTAGAATAAGATTTGTTTATTTAAACGCCAGAGGATGAACGTTCTGAAAATTTCATCTTAATGCACTAAAGTACACGTATTTTTGAAGTAAAAATCTACATTTTATTCACAAAATTATCGCATTTATTTATAAAAGATATATAATATAAATGCAACTATGCTACTTGTTACGTGTCTCTGCAATTTACGCATAACGTGTTTGACGTAACGATTATATGGGATGTACAAATATCCTATGAGTCGTATACCGTCGAAGGCGGAACACGGGTCAAGATTGACCCACCTTCGCCGGCGCCGCGGCGGACAGTTAATGCACAGCTAATCGTAGAACATTCTTTACGTATCTTGCAAACTATCCATTCGATGGGTGTACTTGCCAAGGCTTTGTGCATGCAACCAGATTAGAGAGACTCCAAAAAGGAAAGATCGAATCGATACTAAAAGGAAAGTGAGCGCTTACGAAGATGAAAAAACCAGCCAGCTCGTTAAATTTTTTGCTCGCCCGAGAGTGAAAAACGGCTGGCGAAGTGTGCGTGACTAACCTCGTGTATTAGAATCGAAGCAGCTGTAGTAATATTGGACATTTAGAAATCGTTTCAACCGGCGGAAGAATCTGTGCAATAACGGTGCGCTTTCATTTTCGAGGGAAATCAGAACCCCGTCCCGTCCTTGGTTGGCTTCGCATTAAAGGAGATTTTGAAAGAGCCACCACGTTATTTCTCGTCAATTACAACTCGACTCCACGGTTCCCAAATGACGAGAGAGTAGAAGTAGTCACAATAATGACGAGTGAGGATGCACGGGGCCGTTGTGGATCGACGGGTTTCATTGACTTTCCAAGTCATCGTCCGATTGCATCGGCTTCCGGTTCGAGGGTTCATCGGGCTTGCGTGAGATTTCTATTCCTAATTGCCTCGCGATATCAAATGCAAATTGACGCGAATCGACGTAAACATCTTCGCAATGATAAAAGAAAAAACTTGAGGATATTACTAACGAAAGTTGTGTCATTATCATCATCGCAACTATTACTAAATGTGGCAGTAATCATGAAAGTGGCCAAAGTAAAAACTTATTTTATGTTTTGTTTTTATTCGACTAACATCCGCAACCACTTCTCATTTGCATTACTTTTAGCGTCACGTTTGAATTATCATAATAAATTCGTAAAATCAAAAGATATTTGTACATTCTGAGATTATTTACGGGATTGCGCTCAGTCAGGAAGCCGAAAAAGGTGCGAAGTTTGGGAATTTTTTTCTCAGAAACTATAAAACTTGAAAATTGAAAAATTTTTTGTTTTGTTTGAAAGGTAGTACATTTAGCTGTGTCTCTGAATTTTGGGGTTAAAAAATATTTATCGATAACAAGGTTATTTACAAAGTAAACAAGTCGGGCATTGACATTAATTTAAATATCTCGCGAGAGATGTTTACCGAAGGGTATCGAATAGAACTGAAAAGCCCCTTTCATTTATCCAGTGAGTGGCAAAAACTTGAATACAGCTCTTTGTTTGAGCAAGGCCATGCCCCAGAAATATTTGAAATAGCTACGGTTTCTTTAAACTCGTTATAACCTACCGAGGACGCCATCGCATTTCCACGAGTATTCGTCTTTTTTCGAACGTAGCAACTACAGAAAATTTAGTTATCGTGGCTAACTTAATTCTGAAGTTCCCTTCGTCAGTTTTATGACGATGTAAAAATATAGGAAAGTTCCTTCGAGGGATGCTGATTTTAAGAATTATAATCGCAGCGAAAGAAGTGATAAGAAAGAGCGGCTTGGTACACGAGGATAATGATAGAAAATCATGTCGTGTCACATAGGATCGAGAATTCTCTGTCGGAAAGTATAATAAGCGGACATATGTGCATGTATATGTTGCACGATATCACCTTTCTAACCAGCAGTTTACTCGCGGCTGCAACGCCGCAACTACAGTTGCAGTCGGCAGTTCTAGCCTAAAAGAGAATGTGGACTGACCTAATATTAAAACCTGGGTTTTTCAGGTGACATTTTCGATTTCATTTCATGTTCGACACACGATCTTGATTAACTGCTAAAATGCATTACGAGATGTATTAAATATTACGAACTGCTTAATGTTCAGAGATTTATATTTTGCATGAAAGGCTTGTTGGGAAATAATTAAATGGAGGAGCGGATGTATTGAGTTAATAATTTGTACACCGTAAATGTTCTTTGACAAACGCGTCAGCGTCTTAAGGGGTATTGCGCCTTGTTGGCCCGTGAAATAGGTAATTCTTTATGAATTTTTTCTACAAAAACGGTTCGACAAATTAATTTCAGGATCGGCAGGCTGCTTTATTGTATCCTGAACTATCGTTCTGAATTTTTGTGTGGCAGTGAAAGAAAAAACATGGCAGGTACAGAAATAAATAATCGGGAGGCCCTGACTTTGACGAAAAGTACTGTAAGGATTATCCGAAACACAAAAACGAAAAGAGATTCTATATGAATTGTTTATCCGGTTAATAACTAACAGAAATTTATTTCAAACAAACATTTTCGAACGTTTGGACTTGACAGGACTTCGTGGCATTTAAGTCAAACTAGCATTCGTTTATCAAAGGGAACAAAGAGCTGCAACTAGCTCCGTGCAATAGATTTAATTAAAGGGGGGAACGCAGATTAATGGCTACGTGGTGGGTAGATTCCGTGGTTGAAGGAAATAACAGAGTTTCAAAATGCATGCAAGACAACCTACAGGCAGAAATCGATTCCAAGAAGTTAATCGTTAGAAGATAAACTTGGCGGTTAGATCAGAGGTTAATCGGTGAAACACGGGTGGCGGGAGTTTGAAAATCACATTGGTAGGAGGCACAGCAAATTCGAACGTCAGATCGAGAGCGAAATTAACCGTACTGTCTGTCGACCTTTCATTGCCGAACGACTTTGTTACTGCTTAATCATCGGTTCCATTTTAGGATATACGTATACTTTTTTCGCTCATCCGATGAAACACGTTAATCGCTTTTTTTTTAATCGTACCGAATGGAATTACGTGCATGGTGTAAGAATGGGTTTTGAAAAAAGACCGTGGGCTTTGGTTAAACAATATTGTTTCCTTAGTTACGAAACAAAACTAATAGTGTAAAATGAAAAATGAAGAAACGATGAAAAAAATCATTATAGTAACTATTTGGATACTTCAATAGCAGCTGGTTATTTGAAATTTCTTCAATCGATGCTACAGAAAATTATTAACATTTTCACTTTCCTTCAGAATATTATTTCATTTTTCGCACTAATTCTCTGCTATTTCTACTGTCATGCCGTATCAGCTTGCTTAGACTATAATTTCGCAACTGGAAGCACTGTGATCATCAATGTTTCTGGTATAATTATAACAGAAGAGTTGAAGAGAAAAGAAAAAGTCAATCCATGATACTTTCACTTTGTCATCTGAAAACGGTTACTGCGCTATTTTTTTTTTTATAATAATAAACGTGGAACGAATTCTTAAAAATTTCATCATACTATTACCGTACTGCCAACAAATAGTTACCGCGACATTTCTTTGTAATAATAATAGTTATAACAGCATCAATTTCAGAAATTTAGATTTTATCAATTGAATCGAACATGGTTCGAGTTTCGCAGAATTTACTTTATAAATAGCTCCAATATTTTAATGTGTTGAAATACAATATTAATTAAATTTTATATTATATATTGAATAATTCTATACTATGGATTGTAAATAAATCTAGTAATTCTATAACAATTCTAAAAGATAAAATAACAATAATTTTGTAATACTAACATAATGTACTAATTATAGAATTATTAGAATCATTTATAATCTATAAAATAGTACTTTCAACGAAAACGCGTTACGTTATACTTGTAAAAAGTGCAAGACGTGTCCTAGTAAGATTTATTTCCCAATGTACATACTCACGACGGTATCGAATGCGAGACATTGACAAAAGAAGTCAAGTTTTACATACATATATGGGAATGTGGAAACGCAGGGCGTTAATTGAACAAGATGCGTTAACCGGAGGTTGTTACTTAACTGTCTTTCGGTTGAGGATGCTCGGTTTATTACTCAACGCGAACAAATTGCTCGTATCTGTGTAATTTCTCGCGCGGTAACAAAGGAAAGGGAGACCTAACGCTCAGGTATCCTTGTTCTCTGTTAGTTAAAACAAAGATTTCCCGGCGAGGAAAACGTTCCAAGATCGATCTAACCTGCAGGTACACCGTGTGGAAACGGTTTAGCAATCATTTCTCAGCTCAGAAGTTCCCGCAATCTTACATCTTTGGGCATGTTCGCAGCTGACTCGTGAGTGCAAAATAATTGGCAGATGAAGTGAAAGCGGGATGAGATTACAGAACCTAACTTGCTTCGATCTTATTACTATCATCTGACAATTTGTTTTCTTGGTATTTATTATATCTTACTGAAAAACATTTCGACACGTATAAATAAGTGCCACCCTAGTCGTCACACGGGGTGTATCGCACCCTAGGAAATACCTTTGCCAACATTTTCGACCATAATAACAAAATTTAAAAAATTTGGTGACTTTTAACAAAAAAAATCGCTTTTATCCACGACTATTTTTTTCAAAAACGAATTTCTACGTATGAAAATTTCGATTTCTAGAAAAAGACTATTAGGGCGTGATTGTACGAGTATAATTACGAATGTACAATTATCACTGAAAAGTGATAATTTCTCAGAAAACTGCATTTCACAAAAGTCACTGCTTATACCTTTGCGAATCTAAGTTACTTCGAATAATCTACAAACGAGAATGATATTCTCGTGTTACTAGAAGTATACTGTACCGTAACTAAAAAACAGTACGTTATATAATTGTCACTTAAAAACTTTCTATAATCTCAAATGAAATTAAACTGCAAGTACTACAAACTGTTATGAAATGAAGTTTCAAAATATTAACAAACAAGTAAACGCAAATGTGAATTCAAAATGTCTGCTTGTTGGCAAAATCAGGCGAAGTTTTATTTATTAGAAAGTTCCTGGTACATCCGTTCGATACTTTCCTTATTTAACAAGGTAACGATACGAGTAACGCATTAGATTCCATTTGCGAACCAACTTCGGGCAAGTGGTCGTGGATTTGATTCCGGCATAAGAACTCTGCGGAAGGTCAGTAAAGTTTTGCAGTATTGGTGGTTGGTTTATTTGCTTCCAATGCGGCAACCGAATGAAACGAAAGTGGAAATAAATGTAATACGATGCAACCTGTGCCCTGTTTATTTCCTTACTAAAAACGTATTTTGTTCATCTTACAATTATATAATTATAAATTTTCGAAATTTTTAGGACAAACAGACGTATAAAGTTTATACTTACATTAATATAGGTACCTATATTTTAATTTAACTTCACAAACATTAGAATAATTGTTTTTGAACGTGAATTTGTTTTGAAGAAAATCGATCGAAGGTGGAACAGATACTTAATCCACAAAATCCATTTCTAAAATGGATTAGATCCGCGTGAGACGATCCAGTTTCAAAATAGGGATCCATTTGCAAAATGTGTTTTCTCAAACGGAAAGCCAATGTTGAAAAAACATTATTCTACAATTTCAAGTCATGTCTGTAAGGATTTTTTTCATTTACATTTGTACCACATTTCCGCGATAAATTCTGCGGATGTTTAACGAGATGCTGTTTCTTCCGAAAACATAAGACTCGAATGAAAATATTTGCATGACGAATAACCTTCTTTTCAGCTGTGCCACGATTTTCGATACATTCTGTACGTCAAAATACGCTAACATCGTTTAAAAAAATTATATCACTTTGATATGCAAGATACGAAAGGATTCTGCCAACAAGGTTGGAACTGTGATACATGTGCTTGCAGTGTCAGATTATTTTAAAAGCAACGTGGATGTTTCGTTGCATTATTTATTAGCGTTAAAGCTGCGTGGGTGTGGTGTTACATTATCCTGGTTTCAATATTGTGAATTCATGTTTCTGTAAAACACAGTTGATTCTTTTAATAGCACCATTTTCTAATGTAAACGAAATGCTTTTTAAAGAACGCCTGATGCAATATTTTAAAAACGAATGAGAATCATAAAGCTTGAACGTAGTAAGCTGCTTTTGAGTGTTAGATTAGATAATTAATGTACGTGTCCTATGGTGATAGAACGTTGCCAAGATTTAGGTACGTAATTTTAACAACAATTACAGTATTTCAACTGTACAGGGAGTTGCTGCCATGAAAACATTAAGGCAATTTCACGCGGCACCATTTGTGGCCTAATTGATGTTTCCTTCAAAGTCGCGAGATTCCTATTTGCTTCTGTTGTTTTTAAACTACTACAACTATCTCTACCAAGTGAAAATAAACAGGGTCAGATTTAATAGCAACAGGCTACATTGTCAACCCCTCCCGTCACACGCTCTCAATTATAAATTTCTCTTTCCCTTGCACTCTCGCCACACAGTCACTGCTGTGTGATAGAAACGTAAGTGTAACGACACGCAAGATATCAATCGTGAGCCACAGAAGTGTCTCGTGTGAGAAGGTTCTCAAATGATTTTAGTAACATGATGTAGGTAGATTTTGAATTAAAAAGTTTAAAAAACAGAGAATAAAATTCGTTATTTTTAATTCTTTTACTATAGATAGACATAGTTGGCTCTGAAATGATCGTTTCATCTCTTACTTCATTATACCCGCCCGGTTCTTCGATCACGCGTTTCTAATTACATACATACACCTGCGCCTGCATACTGCGATTTACGTTTTGCCGCAGCTATTTCTAGTTGCTAGTAGAAGTCGTGTACAGTGAAAGACCGGTTTAGAGGCGCGACTATTACAAGATTATTATCATTATATTCGTCTGCAGAGGAAAAGGAGAAGTGCAGGAGAAATTTCCTGCCTGTTCACTTTCACGATTGTTTGACACTGATCGACAAAACCAAGGTCGTTATTTTTTACGTAATCACTTCAAGTTTACCTACAGTCCTATATCCTCGCAAATAGGATAAAACAAACCGTGGCTACTGAGATAACGATTTTCTAATTATGTTTTTAAATTTATCGTGTTTAGAAGAATGCAATTTCCCTTGTTAAACAATAAACGACCGGTCTTAATATTGATATATACATTATATATTTAAACATACAGTCATCCTTATTCTTATATATTTGCAGTTAATTCTTGTACTTAAATATTACGTATTTTATATTTAAGTATTGGTTAAATAATTAAGGCACTGTTGGTCATTAAATAAGAGATTTGATGCGACAGTAAAACGTAGCATTAAACTCATTCTCCATCTGAATCCAATCAAGTTGTGTCCATTATATCCTGAGCAGTGATTTCCCTCTTGCAAGCCGCATTCAATCAAAATAAAACGATACCAAAGAACATTGATCCTGTAAGAGGCTTCCGGGTTGGTCGATGAATAGGCTTTATGGGTATAAGCGTCAACTTATACAACGGATGTAGATTTATGGGTTGGTTATGCTCTTACCTTTATTATTATTATTATTATTATTATTATTATTGTCAGCTTTCTGTCAGATACTTTTCAAGTTAGGGCACGCGAATAATTTTTATTGGAAGATCATATTGGATCGTTCAATAGTAATGAACTTTTGTTTAGAGGCTTAATTTAAACACTGTTACAACGAACAGTGTTTAAAAGGAAATTCACTTTTAAATTATATATTACATATATAATAGTGTATATTTCATATTATTAGATATATTAAATAAAATTTCATTTAACATAGGCAAGAAGTGTTATACGATCTTTATAGAAAACTAAACATCTAATGACATTAACTGAAATACTGATAACGCAACAAC
Organism: Andrena camellia; assembly: GCA_029448645.1. Taxonomy (NCBI): domain Eukaryota; kingdom Metazoa; phylum Arthropoda; class Insecta; order Hymenoptera; family Andrenidae; genus Andrena; species Andrena camellia. The sequence continues at coordinate 280,095 of CM055681.1, read as the reverse complement.
CGAAAAAGCTTTCAAAGAAAATTACAGAAAACTATAGATCTTAAAGAATTTAATTTGAACGATATAGCCTTCGTTTAAAATTTCACGTCTGAAAATTAACGACACGTTAGGAATATCAGTTGAATAATATTGTTTTGTAACTATTTAAAGCTTGACAGAAAAATTTCAAAAAAATAAAAAAATAAATTTCAGAAAGTAAGAGGAAATTATAGTGGATTTTCAAAACAGAATAAGTGGGGGATCTATTTTTTCTTCGTAATTTAAAAAATTACTCTACCCACACAAGGTTTCATTAAAAAAGTTCATCTAAACTAGATATAAGTAATAAATAATATTACGCATTTTAAATTATAGCTAATAGTAGTATGGTTATTTGCATAAAATTAGCAATACATTTCTTAAAATAAATAAGCTTCGTGTTTTTTCATTTGAAAGATATATTACTATATAGGAACAACTACAAATTTTAACATACCGTATATTTTGCACGCTTGAAAACTCTTATATAAAAAAGATATTCAATTTTTGAAATGCCCATACAAAGAATTTGAAAAAATTGTGTTCTTGCGAAAATAGGAAGGGCTGGCAAGGGTTAATATGAAAGTACACACCTATACGGATAAAATATTTCTTGTTACACCAATTGTTTTAGTCCTTTCATTAGACTTGCTAGTGACGAAACGTTTTATTCAAAACGTCGAAAGTGAACCTCGTGGGAAAAGTTTCTCAAGAGCGCGTAACTTTCTCTGCGTTAAACTGCTTTCCCAACTCCTTTCCGCCTTTGGACTGTGCACTCTCAGTCAAGCAGAACGACATAAAGTTACCCGCGAATTCGTCCTTCCGCAATTTTGTCGGGTCGAATTACAAATACAAATCATTCCTTTCATATCTTAGTGTTAGGGGTTTCTCTGAGTCATTATGCTTTCACGGATCATTCTTACGAGATATACATATATAACAATAATAATAATAGCACATCTTTATCACACTACTAATTTATGATACGTTAGTCTACAGCTAATTCAATCATAGTACATCTATTTTCCTTTAATGGCGCAATGGGCGAGATTCAGCAAGATGTTATTTTCAAATTTTATCCTGAAATAAGTTAAGAAATATGTAGATTACCACCAAGTGGATATCGTCTCCTTGTTCAAATGAAAATTAATTCAATGAACAATTATGTATATCGCGTATGTATAAGACGATGATACGTAATATCCACGTATATCAAACTACTACAGAGAAGTGAAACCCTAAAACAAAAATAAAAAAATTGCTGGAAAAATTCACTCTCGTCTAAAATACAGCGTGTAAGCACTAATATTTTTTAAAAGGCCTAGGAAATATTCGACAGACAGGGCCAAGTAGCATTAATCAGAATAAGAGTTGATACGAGTATATTTTGAAAGGGAATCTATTTCTTCGTATTTAAAATATTAATGGAAAAGACGTTTATCAAGCCAATAGAAATCCAAAGGAAGCGAAGGAAAAAATTCTTCTTCGCATATCCTCTGTCCCGCTTTTTCCTAAAACATACAATTGCATTGCAGTTACTTTGAGAGTGTACGTCTACAGTCACCCTCTGTAAATTAACGAGCTTATTCGTAACCCATTTGAGTATATGTAACCTTAGAAATACCATAGTCATAACGCTTATTTGCGTTCTAACGAGGTGAACGAGTCACCACGGAATCGGGGCAACTAGGTAAAGAATGTCACGAACATTATATCCGGCTTCATAAATTACTGGTAGCCACATTCACTGGGAATCGAAGCCATAAAGGAAGCGCTGGAATTTATTAAACAGCGTTCTCTCATAGACGAAGTGTTGCCCAGTGTAAAAATGTGTGTTAGCGTGGTTTGAAATGAAAAAAAAAAATTGGAGGAATAAACTGGTATTTTTGAACTAAATAATAGGTACGTCAGTTTTATCGAGATGCCTGGTGATTAGATGTGGAACGACTTGTGTATCACGAACTTTAGGGGTTTAAGAAATTAACAAAAAAATTAAACAACCGACTTCAAAAAAATAAAAATGCACTAAAAAGGAAAAAATAATTTTGTGTACTATTAGTGAATTTTTTCTTTTCCCCCAGATTACGGTACCTGATTTTGAAAAATTAGGTTCTGTATCCGGAACATATAATATTTTAAATAAGATATATGTACGATTACAACATCTACATTGAATATGTTTTCTTATTTTGTGTTTTTCTTTATGACTTATTAATTTTATTGAGCTGTTTGTTGATAGGTTTTCTAGCGGTTTCCACGGGGGAGCAGACGATTCCTAATGCAGCTGAAAAGACAGAATCGTCCTCTGGCAATGCAGAAGACATTGTCATGTTGGAAATCGACGTAAAGGAACCTGTTAAAAGATCACCAATATCAGGCAGTGCCGAGTATGGAGCCTCCCCTAATCAGTACATTCTTCAATCCGCTGACGGTATTCAAGAGGTAATAAATCATTTCTTAATGATTCGATTTGTCTGTATTGTTCTTAGCAAATATTCCGGTCCATGTCTCCAAGACAATTCTGACTTTGCTTCCATATTTGGAAATTAAAAACTGAAATGAAGAAAAAAAATGTTGTATAAACATGGTGTCAAAGACGAGCACTTAATGAAATATATGTTCGGTGACTCGGCTCGGCTCGGCTCGCCCAGGTTCGGCGAGTCGGTTCGACTCGTCCAGATTCGGCGAGCCACACGCCGTGGAACGACACCTTAAGGGATAGGGATGCACCGCTACTAGAGATGTTGGAGAACCCGAAAATGTCGGGTCGGGTCGGGACAAGAATTTTTCTCGGGATCGGGCGGGTTCCCGACGGTTTCGGGATTCCCGAAAGTGCAGGGACATCTAAATATAGCAGAAATATATCAGGTTATAGGTGAAACACCCTATATATCTGCTTATAATTGGCTAAACGGCAGCCCTAAATTAGTTGGTAAAATTGAAACATAGTAATATTTTAATGTGCAATAAGTCCGCCTATGGCTAAAAGGTGAACTTAAATTGGATGGTAAAATCGAAGTATAGGTACTATTATTTTAATGTGCAATAAGTTTAGCTAGGTAACCAATTCTGAGTACCTTCTGTTTCATGTTCCATTGGTTTACACGCAATGTTTTTTTATCATTTCTATGAACAGGTCAGTAAAGCACAGATTCTATCAAGGATAATTCCGCGAATGGTAAATATTACGTGTCTAACCCTTTCGTCGGGAGACAATACACGTTCCTAGAAACAAGTAACATTATCGCTCGCGGTCAGCGACGTCCATTGGTCGCCTATCACCGCCTAGCGTAGTGACTGACTATGTAGTGTGCACTGTGCAGTCATGAGCGTTCCAGATTTTCCTTTCTTATTAGAACGGAGAGTTCGCCTTCATTATCTAGATATTGCCATGCAATAACAATTGGAATGCATCAAATTCCGTGGGTTTCGTTATTTAGAATCTTCATTCCACATTCCACGGAGGTGAATTCGGTATTAATTTGGGTATGTAAAATGTTTTCTTTCCCCGGTCTTGATCAAATTTTCATAGTTACATGTCTCGGACATTCTCGCAGAATAATACCTTGCCAAAAAGGATATTGTATTTTTAAATTATTGTAAACAGGATCCAGCGAAGGAATTTGAAATTCCAATGTCTGCCAATCTATGAAATTTTAAATCTTTTTCCGCAGTAAACTACGAGATAAAAAATTTACAATGTAAATTATGATTTCGTAAATAAAGAATCTGCAAAGAATATAAAAATGAAAGCAATTCTAATAATTGAGTTTGGAAACAAGTAGCGCGCAAGGGTTATTCTTGCTATATTTCCCGGAACAAAGTGAAGTTACTCTTTAAAAATGGGAGAATGAATCACTGACCCGTGGTGCTTTAGTTCTGGAGGGGTTTTTAAGTCTCCTCAACACCTACACTCGATCATGATCGTGTCTGGTCGTGCTACACGCGATCGTGCTTTCTTGCATAACTTTTACCTTCTAATCGGTTCGACCTGACAAAACCGGTAAAACCACACCCAATGATCGTGGATATATCCGTATGCAAGTCTCCCAGGTCACAGATATGTTCTCTATATAGTGCACGCGGCCTTGCCTTACACGTTGCCGTAATAAGTCACTTTGAATGGGATCTTTACTAACGCTCATTTATGGACTATCGATTCATCTGCAATATTGTAGAAAAATGTTCCATAATTACTGAGCGTATCTAACGTGTTATAAGTTCGCCATTTGTTTGTAGGCTTATGGGGAGTAGCTACTTTCTGAAATTTTGTAGAGATTTCACTTTTTCAATGACTTTCTATTTGATATCTTACACAGTATTTGGAATTTTAAAAGGATTCCCTTGGTATTTTAAAAACATGTCCTTTAAATTTAGTTCCAACTGAAAAATGTAGGTAACTTCTGTATCTTATACAGGGTGGCTGACTAATCGTGATATAACGGGGAAGGGAATAATTTTTAATGCAGAAATAAGACAAAACTGCGGTATAAAATTTTTACATTTGAGCACAGGCGGATTTGCGTGTAGGCTAAGTAGGCTGCAGCCTAGGGCAGCAAATTTGGGGGAGCGACAAATTTTGTGCGAAATAAATTGGAAAAGGTTTAAACTTTTTTTCGTGTAGCGAATTAGTAATGACTCATATGTGAGTTGGCATATTAAATTTTGAAATTGTTCTCGACTGTTTTAAATTAAAGTATTTGCTAATACGTTTGTTAACCTAGGGACGCCAAATCTTTAAATCCTCCCCTGCATTTGAGGCTTCGTTCTCGAGAGAAATGACTTTATAAATCTAGCGAATTTTACAGATTTTAGTATAAACAATTATTTCTGTACTGGTATAGGATATTCTCGAAAATAAGGATGAAACAATCAGAGTGTGAAATTCATTTTATGCGAATGTAGGAATTGTTCGTAATGTCCAGGTATCCTGGATTAGTATAACTTGACATTGGGATAGATTTATAGAGACTGATTGCACGATCCGATAATAGGTGAGAGAATAGTAATGAATACATAGAAATGATAGGAAGCAAGTCATGGCATTGCCCTTGTGTACAGATACTAACAAGAGTAGAATGAAACAATAACGTATATTGTGATCCGTTAGATCGAGAGTTACAAGTGGTCAAGTTCAAGAGTGCCTACATATTGTACAATATGTAGATTACCAAGTTGTCTGTCTCACAAACAAAGCTCTATCTGCAAGAACGTTACATCTATCGCAATTTCAACTTACTTTTCGGAACACAAATAAACGATATATAACAGTGTTTATTTTTCTAATAAAACATGAATTTTATTACTTTAAGTAGGCTAACAATTAATTATTGTCGAATGAATTGGCGAGGTTCTCCTGATGAAAATGAATCTAAACTCAATTCTGTTAATTACATGTATTCTAGAATTAGTTTACGGAATTCCTTCCGAAACGAATGGCGTACAGCGCCATTTACAGTCGTTTTCAGTAGAAAACCCTTCCCAATCTATTAATAATACTCCCACAAATAATATTTAGACTAGGAATAATATTTCGCCAAATTCGTTGTCACTCAAAGTGTAATTACTTCTGTTAACATGCATTATTTAAAAGAATATATGAATTTCCAGCTGCCAGCGGAGTACGTATCCGTTGCACAACAGTACGCGCAAGAGCAGCCGCAACCAGCGCCACCTCAACGCAGACCGCAGTCAGCATACGCGAGACAGCAGCAAGCGTTGCAACAATCCTACTATAACTTCCGAAAGCCAACAGTCGTTCCGCCTAGACCACGTGCTCAACTTCATCCTCAAGCTTTAGCGCAAGCTGAGGCAGCCGCGGAGGTTCAAGCTCAAGTCGATGCTCAAAATCGTGCCGAAGCCCTTCGTCTCGCTCGTTTAGGACCGGGCCCTTCCAGCCCCATTGGTTATGAGGGTCCATCCTATGCTCAGCCAAAGTTAGGAACCTTCGAGCAAGAGTTACTGCAGCTAGTCTCGGCGAATCAAGCCCAAGAATTCAAACTGATTCCAACCCAACCTAAAGGAAGCTCGTCAGCATATTCCCAGCAGTTAGCAAGTTATCCAGCTCAATACGCGAAACCAGCAGCGGCGCCATCTCAATTGCCTGAACAGTATCACATCGAGACGTCTCCGCCACGATATCAGCAACAACAAGTCGTTGCTTACCAGCCAGTTGAGGAACCCATTCAGTACCAGCCAGTTCAACCTGCCAAAGCTTTCGTTCCTTCTCCTCAGTACGATTACGTTGATGAAGAACAGAAGGCCTATGATCAGGCTCACGCTCAAGCACAAGCTCAGGCCCAAGCTCAAGCACAGGCCCAAGCAATAGCTTTGCAGAAGGTTGTGCAAGCTGCTTACAAGAAACATTACCAAGGTGCGCTAGACCTGTCCAGGGCCACGAATCAGGCCCAAAAGGAGCACGAATCTGCCTTGGAACAAATTCAGCAGGGTTCTCAAGTGAGCGACGCTGGACGCTCACATCTGCAAGAACAGTACCTGCCGAAAAACGCTGAAGCCGCTTACAAGGCCAAGCTGAAAGCTCAAGCAACTGCTGAGACGGCTGAGGCGAGAAAGTTTCAACAGAACGCGGATATTAAGGCGCACGCTGACGCCATTCGAAAACTCGAAGCCCAACAACAGGCCCATCTGAGGCTGCAGGAGGAGACTCACAATTATGCTCTGAATTATGAGGAACATCAAGCGCGTGCGCAGGCACTGGCACAGGCTCAGGCTGAAGCACTCTACAAACATCAACTTCAGGCTCACAATCAAGCTAACAAAGAAATTGTGGCGATCTCCAAGGACGGACAAGGAAAGAAGAATGATAACTCGATATACCGTTACAATCTCTCACCCGCGTCATCCTTCCCTTCGCCCAATACTTACCTAACCGCCGAACAACTGCAGAAATATCACGTCCCTGGCTCGTCACACGTACCCAGGTCCGCTCCAAAACTAGACGACGCAGGCGCTATCGAGGCGGCGCAGGCGCAGGTGCACCCGGTGATCACGCAGCCGCGACAGGCTCACAAACTGAAGATCCCTTCATCTGCTCAGGCTGTGTACGTGTCTGACTCAGGTCTGCTGAAAAAGTCGCCCATCAAATCGTTGACCATCGAAGATGTAATCGAGCCAGAGCAAAACAATCGTCCAGTGGTTGAAACTGCTGCATCCAGGGGGCGTACATTGTCCGAGGAAGATTTGTCAGCTCTGATCAACGCTGGATACACCGTTACTCCTGTGCCACTAAATACGAAACCTCCTCAGCAATTATACGCCTTAGAGGGCGCGCCTGCAAGATATTACGCGAAGAAAGAAAAGGCTCCTGTCTTGAGGCCTGACTACGCAACTTACGAAGACGCGATACAGCGTCCGCGTAAGCTTGTTAGGAAAAACGTATCGATTCTAAAACAGGACGAGAGAGATGGCGCTGAGAGCGAAAAGGTTACGTATTTGGTACCTCTAGAACCTTCCTTCGGCACGAGACAACCTCCATTGAAGCACGAGGAATAATGCAGGGTTCGGACATTCCGTTTGTCATCATTGCATCGAGTATTAACAATGCAACATATAACTGAAATATAACTTCTTATAATTTTATCTCTCGTCTCTGGTTTCGCATTGTATTGCACCGAATCGATGTTTTCAGGCATTGTTTGCAACGCTAATTTAATATACTATGAAACGGATACAAATAGGAAATAAACGTTGGGAAAAATTTGTAAATGTTAAATTGAATTGTTCGCTTCATGATTATAATCACATACGTCGACTGATACATCGATACTATGATGGAATATTTATTAAATACTCGTTTTATTTAAGAAACATTGAATTTCTTTACGATGAATCCAATAGGAAAATATATTAATTACATGTTCCCTTTTGGTACGTAATAATTGTTAAATATAGAATAGTGATGATTTACTTCCTAGATGCAATGCAGGCTGCTCCTTCCGTATTTCTCGACTTATATTCCCCTTTAAATTTTTATTTTGTGTACCGCTTTGGACTAAGATTGAAACGAACCAAACATATTGATTGACAAACATAACATAGATAAGAAAGATAACAGATGGTAAATTGATTTCTACTAACGTATTATAACGTATCATTCAGACCCAAAATTCGTTCGTGATTGTTTTTATCTCAACATTTTCGTTTTACGCCATATTGTTTCTTACACGTCAATCAAGATGATTGATCAAACTAAATCAAAGTTCATCAAGCGTAAATATAGATCGACCAATTTTATAACTTTAACGAGTACGACAAGTACGTTTCTTACGCAATGTTATTTTGTAGATGGTATGTGCGACGGTGCTAAGTCGAATAATCCTTAATTTATACTTACTGTTTGTTTGTATATACTAGATTTTTACTAAATAAAACAGTTTAAAGTCTCGCTTCGCGATATACATAATGTGTTCTCTATCCTTCAAGTTCTTCAATAACATAATTCAAACGACCTTGTTTTTTTCCAAAATACGATCATTCCAAAAATATTAATATAACAGCAACGACCACATCCATTTCGTCGATCAAGTGTTTCCATGTTTTCATTGAAAGTGAAAAATAAGTAAATAAATGTATTATATAAAAGTATTTAAAATTAAATTATGATTTATTACCCATTTCACTAACGATTTTAACACGAATAAAATTATGGAGATACTAGCTTTACTTACTACTCGGCTTCGCCCGAAATTTAGATTCTTATTTTATAAAAAAAAAAATTTTTTTAGTTTTTTTTGTGAAAATAGTCACGTTCATCTGGATTAGTCGGGCATACGGGGCTGAGGGACATTTCGCGATCCCAGAGTTTATCGTTCGAAAGTTTTTAGACGGCAGACAAACACACAAACATATAGGTAGAAGTTTTCTGCTTTATATATTAAGATTCATTTATAAAGAAATATACAGATTTATACGTGTAAAGTGCAAGTGTGTATATTGCGTGGCTTATGATCTTATTTCAAATTGTATAGATCCCTGCGGCCTTTAAACCTGTATTAAGGATGACCCCCATGCTCTCCCCGTAGGGGGTACAGCGGGGGTTAATCTGTCCTACAAAGCGAGTGACTTTTGTCCGAAACATTTTATCTTAAAATTATTCCTTCGATATGCGGTTACATGTGAGCCACTCATAAACTGATTTTGACGCTCTGTACCTTCTATATGCAAAATAGATACACAAAAATGTCATATCGATCTATATTTTTTTCACAAAAAGATCATAAATTTCGCCTTTTTTCTCGGCCTTTACAGCGAAACTCTTTAATAAAGCGTGAACCACTTTTTTAACTCGAAATTAGTGTCAGTATTAAATAAAAAGGTGTTCTGCGGTTTTCATTATGTAAGAGTTCTGTAACAATGTCGGTGGAGGCACACAGCGTGACAACATCACGAACAGACTTGCCCAAAAAGCACCTCGAATGACGTAGTGGGAAGTAGTAGGAACTCAGTGACGTAGAGCTGTCAGGGTACTCTAATAAAGCGAGCCGAGTCGGGTACCCGTAAAATCCGGGCGGCACGAAACGTTTCGGCGTACCCGGATTTTTCAAGCCACCCGAAAAAAAATCGAGCTACCTGGATTTTACGGGTACCCGGCTCGGCTCGCTTTATTCGAGTACCCGAACAGCTCTACCACTCCCTACCACGTCGTACAGGACTCAGGTACTCCTGGCAACCTGATCGAGCGTTATTAAATAGGCTTAAATTGTGTGACGTCAGATGGAGTATTGAAATATAGAACGTGCATCATTTTAAGTATCCTTTTCGAAGTCCCAAGAAGTCGAACCCACCACTACAGTTCTATACCCCTCCTCTGTGAGAGTCATACCAGACCTGTGTAGATTTATATATTTACTCGGAAATATTTTCACAGTTTTTTCGAAGCTTCATTTCGATACGGAGTTCGCATCAAGATTGGTATAAAGAATCAAAGAAAAGGTCAACAACGAGTCTGTGAAAGGCTTTGTAAGGCAGCATTTCGCGGTGCAATTAAACGTTGCGCACAAAATAAGAATGGTCCTTGCTCGAGTTACGTAGATACCGGTACGACTTTCTCTCTCACACTGTGACATAATCTTTTGAGCAGTTAGGGAGTTGAACCTCGCCTGCACATTGAAAACTGGACTAGTTTCGTTTATTATTACCTACGGTGCAGACATGCCACGAAATTGTTGCAGCTGTGCCGCGGTGCTGTTGAGTGTCATTCTTCTGACAACGCATACCACTCCTCTTCAGGTAACAGTAATAATATTATTTATTCAACACGAGTATTCCGTTTTGTATAAAGGAACTTTATGAAAGAGGATACGTAAATAAAAAGACATTGCGAGGTGCGGTTGTTATAGTGGAAAGAAAAAAATGGAATAGAATTGTAAGTGAAAAAGAGAAGGCTAACTATTCCTCGAAATAGCAAATTTTTAAGGCTTGTAACGAGTTATGAAACTCTATTTTCGTCAGATTAACATTACTTTACGCGTCATAAAATCTTCCTGTTATCAAAGTACTAACGTTCTTTTGATTACTATTTTACATAGTTTTGACATTCGTATGACAAGCATTATAACGTGATAATAGCCCGTTATCTAGAGCTGCAAGTAAATTACGCGTTCTTATAAAACAGTTATTATTCAACGAATATGTAAAGATCAAAGCACAATTAGATATTAGACTGTCTATTTTTCATTCGAATGCATACTGGAAGGCAAACACGGCAATTCTACTCAAAATTCGTAGCGATAGCGTAGACTGTATATTGTAGATACACGCGTTAATGTTGGGAATTTATCGTACAGACCTATCGTGTATGCACATAATCCGTAACATTTTGAACGATCTTTTCACAAATGACTCGTTTCTAACCATTTGCATCGTACGTTCACCTCCCTTCTACTTGCTAGATCAAGGATAATGTTGAAATCAGATGGCTGTGATAGTAATAGTTACGCAGAGGTTTTTATTTCGGAATAATGTATGTAAGCGGAATTCACATGTCGGTCGGTTAAACCTAGCACTAACTAAGCATCGTAGGTTTGCTACAATTTCGTGTTATTTTTCGTTTTCCTGAACGAAAAGTATGGATTATTTTGTCAATGTCAAAGAAGTAGAGGATTTTATGGCAAAAATAAGAGAACAAAATAAAGTCAGTTATTTTAGCAATATTATGGGTCGAATGTTGGCTTTTACTATCTCTCGGAATCGTTCTGCAAAATAATTGTCATTTCTGGTCACTTTTAAAAATTTCACATTGGACAGGTGATTTTTAAGTTTTTGTGTGCTTATCAAACTTTTTCTATATAATCTTGTATATCATTCATATTGGAAGGATGAAAGTCTTTTGTCTTAATGTTTTTTTCTTGTTAAATACTTATTATTCATATTTTCATATTTACAAGACAAATTTAAACGTAGTAAAATAGTGGAAACGGCAGACGTTACAATACTATAAATACGAAGGTAATATTTAATTTTGTCTGGCTTCAAATGTTCATGAAACAAAAACGGCATACGTCAAATACACTGAAATTTTCTTAATCGTGCATTATCGTTGTTTAGCATCGAATAGTGGTTGAAGATTCTGATTACAATGGGTACCAAAACGACAACAATGAGTACCAATACGTCAACAATGGGTACCAAAACGACAACAATGGGTACCAAAACGGCTACATTGAGCGCCAAAACGGCTACAATGGGTACCGAAACGGCTACAATGGGTACCAAAACGACAACAATGAGCGCCAAAACGGCTACAATGAGCGCCAAAACGGCTACAATGGGTTCCGAAACGACTACAGAGAGCGCCAAAATGGCTACAATGAGTACCAAAACTTTCAACCAATAGCGAAGTTCGATAAACCGATCGTCGTAAAGGCTCTTGAGAAATCGAAAAACCAGCAGGACTTCAGTAAAATTCCTGGTATTCCAGGCGTAGACTTTCCTTTGTATCACACCGTACCGCCAACAAGTTTTTCTTGTGCCCACGTTCCATACGCACCAGGAATGTACGCGAACGTGGAAACCGGTTGCCAGGTAATCTACTCATTTCGATAATTGACCTTATTGTTATACGTCAGGTCTGTCGAGTTACAGATTGATAGATGCTAACTAATCGTAAGTGAAACGCTTAGAATTTTAAAAAATGATTGATGCGAAAAGGAAACTTTACGCAAATACAATCTGTTCAGCGGGTTTAATTTATTTTCGCACAGGGAATTACATTTTTCCAGTTGTGCCATAATTTTCTTTACACCTTTCATAATTTGGAAATGTTAATCCTTCGACTGGTGTCGGTGTGTTTTCACTTAACTCGGAAATTTCTATTTAAATAATCTAGTTGAGTTAATATTCGAATACATATCATGTAGTATGCATATACACTTCGTACAATTTTCTGAAAATAGAAAACCGACTTTTCGTCCACGACCATACTACGTACACGCAAAACACCAGTTCTCGTTCGATCACTGAAGTTAAGCGACGTTGGGCGCGGTTTTAGTACTTGAACGGGGGTGACCGCTTGGGAATACCGCGTGTTGTTGACATTCTTTTTTCTCTCTCCTTTTGTTTTTACTCGCGATTATTGTTTATAACTACAACAAGGATTATATCTTATCCTGACAATTATTTAACTTCCAAGTATATGTTCCGCAAGTGACCAGCTTTAACAATATGAGTGGCATTCCAACCGTTACCTGACTTCGGCGTGTGGTAAACTTGTCGAAAAGCTACCTCCTCACCGATTTCAATGACCTTGACATATGTTGAAACAATTCGGGCTATCCGGTTCTTCCGAGCGGCGCGAAACGATTCGGACTACCCGGATGTTTCGAGCCGCCCGGATTTTACGGGTACCCGGCCCGGCCGCTTTATTCGAGTACCCGAACAGCTCTATTATCTACTGGACCTCCTCGTTCCATTCACCTTTCACCGGAGGTTCGATTAAAATGTTGTCTCACATTAATTGAAAAGTGTGGAGGACGCTCGTAAATAAAAAAGTGGATTTTAAATTGGAAGGATTGATTTTGGGTTCTATGTTGATTAAGCATGGTTTATTACTCTCGGTGAGAACTATAAGCCCCTAAAGTCTTAGACCCTTTTCTTTAACACCCCGTACATATGTAAGTTAGGTAGGTATGTCAATAGTAAATGATCCAAATTCATGTTTCAGGCGTATCACATCTGTCATGATGGTAGAGAGGGTCATCAAGGTGCATCTTTCCTGTGCACTAACGGAACGCTTTTCAACCAACGAGACTTTGCTTGTGATTGGTGGTATAATGTAAACTGTGCTGACGCGCCGTCTTTGTACAGGTGTGCTATAACACTTTCTTTAATAAACACAGCAGTACCTAGGTGACTGGCATTTCAGCATTCTATTTAGAGAGATTGAATATGGTTAGCGTAAACGGTTACAGTATTTGCGAGATAAACAAAGGGGCACAAGAATTCACGGCGAACGGCGCTTGAGACTGTCATTCAGTAGAGTAATGTATAAAAAGCTTAAAATCTTCTTACACGAGGCTGTCACACATTTTTAATTTTTTTCCATAATTAAGCACAATACAGTAGGAAGAATGATGTAGCGAAATCTTTGAATAAAAAAAAAACAAATGTATTATACATATGTATACGGTACTTATATTTATATTTTAACGTACAAAGTAATTAAATTTTTACTTTCAATTGTCAACAATCACGCTTTTTGTATTTCACAAATATTGCTTTGTTCAAAAGGAACCTTGAAATGTGAAGTAATATTGTGTAAAGTATACAATATTTATGTTAGCGTCTGATTAAGATCCCATCACTTTTGTATCGGAGTTACAAAGTATAGTTCTGGTCCATATATTAAATTTAATAGAAACTATTAAAATTTAATTAATAAGAAAAAAGTAATTTAATCTTCGTTTAATTTACTACAGATAAAATTCTAATTTGTCCTGACATTTCAGAAGAATATTTGAGACATGATTGTAATGATTATACAGGAGACATACTGTAAAGTAGTCTATAATCGTGAACATACTTATAGTAACCAGTAAAATGAGTTTACTCGCGTATTTTGGTTAACGATGTATGAAGTTTTACTCGTCAGCCACCGGCTATCTATATTCATATTTTATTTTTTTCAGAGTGAATCTAGACCCGGAGAAGAATCCCTATATACCAAAGAAACCAAAAGAGACTGCCCCGAAAAATATGAGGATTGTGGTGCTTTAAAATGCATAATCTACCTTCAGAATAAGTTATTAAAAATAAAAGCCGCATGTGAACTTGAACGATTACATTAATGTCACAAAGAAAAGTTCGACAGTTTAAAAATTCGAAACATCTGATTTTTACAAAAATGTAGTTTAAATGGTACCGATGATATACCTACCTCCTGTTCTGAAAATGAAACGAATCCAAGGGTGGACACACTTTCTAAAAATTTTTTTTTCTTCATATTATCACGCATATTTGCGAAGCCGTAAAAGTTGTCAAGAAATGTTAAATACAAAATTGTATGGTTTTCAATTATTTAAAATTAATAAAAAGTATTTGTGAAAATAATTTGTGACGGGGGTGAATTCTGAAAAAAAAAAATTTTTTTTTTCCTTCAAACTCTGGCGAATTTGAAGGGACAAGTATTTCGTGTCATTTTTATAAAAATATTTGGCCAGAGTCTCTTAGTATTTTATACTTTGTTTATTACGTTCTTTAACGAAGTAAGCGAACAAAAAGTATTTGTATTTTATTATCAGAAGGGAAAAATTACAGGAGGTATGTATGTTTATATGACTTTTCTCCGCCATGGAGATGGTTGCAATATGCTCCTAAAGTTTCTCCACCTGTTTCCGTTATACACATCCATTGAATGCTCTTTTTAGGATAAATGTACAAGCAGTTATTTAGAAGTGCTTTTAAAAAGTGTTTTATTATCACCTTACCCTCATTATGCAACACAAGTACAACAAGGGTTAAATGAACATCATCTTCAAAGGTAGACAGAAGTTAACACACATTATATAGATTAGCAAATTGCTTGATTATCTCAACATTTATGTATGTTTTACAATAATTGCCATAAAATATTAATTTTCATGCTTTTATTTCAATATTACAACATTAACACAACTTTGGCATTACTACTTTAATTAATAGTTTAGCATGTAAATAGTATATTATAGTGGAAAACTGAAAGTTTATATGTACGTATATTGTTAGGGTTTACAAATAGAGGGGCGTTTGCATTCAATAGTGCATATAACTATGTATACGAAGTACGTACTATATTATAAGAAAGGCAGAGGAAGAGAAAATTAGTTATTCAGTTTGCTATTGTTACTTATTAAATGAATATTTAATTGTCTTTCTTATTTGCAATGTACCGTATTCCACCACTCACAACGTTTTTTCACCTCACTAAACGCAGTACCGGCAGGACAAAGCGAGGAAGTTTTTGACCATCCAGAACAGTTGTGGAAAACCTAGAAATAAAATTTCACATAACAATCATATGTTTACTAAATATTAGTATATCCCTTGCCTGCTCAATCTGCTTATACTAAATCGAACCGAAATATGATACATTTAACACGGTCTTTTTGTGAGAAATGTCAGTAGAAATGACATACATTATTACTGCAATTACTTCAAACAACTCCACGAAATTAAAGGGGGAATTAGATAGGAATTAGCGGTGGAACGTCTGGGCCGCGGAGTTTAAAGCCGAGTCAGCTGAGCGCGCGGCAGTGTACGCTCGCACGCACGCGCAGGAGGCGCGTGTAGCTACAGGTTTACGCTTGCAATTGAGTCGACCGCGCTGGTTCATTTTCACGATTTGAACCAGTGCGGTCGACTCTACTAAACACGAGATATAAGCAATAACTTTAGAAAAATGATAATGATCACAGTCAAGGTCCAGTAAATGTTTGGGACTACCAAACAACTGCACCCAACGACATAATGAAATACTCACTTGACAGTTAGTTTCAACATCAGCAAACAAACCTCGCCTTCCATTGCATGTGAAACTAGTTTCTGGTATATTGGTAAGATTTGTATAACGAGAAACTGTATCATCCACGTTCAATCTGACATTTTGGTAAGACGTTGCCCGTGAGTTTGTATCCTTCGATTCTTGTTTTCTAATTTGGGCAGCAATATTCTGGTTTCTATTTGTAGAATGGGATCCAATATGTCTGGAGGATCGCTCGTGGAACTTATCGAGGAACCCTTGATAATCGGTAATGATCTGGAAATGTAGTTAAAAATATGCACGTTGTAAAACAATTATAAACTGCATCGCGGAAGAGATACCCGCTATTAGATATACGAAAACGTCAATAAGAATTACCATCTTGAATATCTTTGAAATCAAGGCAGTAAGAAAAAAATCCACATGCAAAAAAATCGTTAATATCGTATAACTTTTATTCGAAGATTTTTCCTCTTACTTCCATGGTTTCGGAAATATTCAAGGTAGTAATTCTCATTGGTCCATCCTATATATACACAGTGTTTCATAATGTGTCGTACAACCGCTAGTCCAGGATTTGAAAACCACTAAACAAAAATCAGGTTTCCAGGCGACACGAGCCATAAGTTGTAAGTACGCCTTGACTTCGACTCATCAGGCAATGTCATAAACCTTTCCCCATGAACGTCGTTCAGCCAAGAGCGCGAAAACCACCAGGTCCTTATAAGAACATTTTCTAGAATGGTCGAAACGTCAATTGACCAAACAGGATGTAACTGATGGTTCTACGTGGCCCATATTTTTCACACGCCTAACCTGACAACGCGTTCGAAGAAAAATTTTTACGCAGTTGCATTCCGATTTCTATCCTGGACACTTACGTCCAACCACTACACCACTTCTACGTGAAGCACGTGTGCTGTTTCTGCTGTACTTCGAAGAAGATGAACATCGATCATAAACACAACATCTTTCCCCATAATTTTCTTTATTGTTTTAATAACATGTTTATTCAAACAAATAAACCGTAGAGTTGCACCTTTAAATTAAGGCAAAAATTTTGACACCCCTCCCCCCCCCCCCCCAAATCTTGAGGAAAGTGATTTGCTGCAGAAATCACATACTTCGCTTAACGTATCAGCGAAACGATAGTAACACGATTCAATTACTGCTCGCGAGCCACGCAGATGAAATCCTGAGAAAGAGAAAAGGCGTAGTAACGCGCGTAATTTGCATACCACGAGCGCAAGCGAGCGTGCAGTAGCAAGTGTGAAACAGCGTGCACTTATACGTGTCCTGAGTACAGGACGACCAGATGACCTATCTTCTTGCAGTAGGCAATCCTATAAAATTGCGGTCCGCAAATACGAACTAGGCAAACTAGATTCTCGTGTGTCGACACACATATGTATGTATGTACGTTACGTCCTTCTTTTATAGCCTGTGGTTTTCTGCTCATGACAGCTGAGAAAGAAATATCGTTGCATATTTCAGTCGCCGAAGAACTACTGCAAACTCGTTTATATAAAGTATATATATGGCCCCCCTCCCCCAGAATAGTTGGAAATAATAAGAAAAATGTGTGTAAAGTTTGAGCCCAATCTGATAACGAAGAAAGGCGCCCCTGTGTACTTGAACAATTTAAATAATTATTATTTTATTATTATTATTATTTTTAAAGTCTTAATGTTTACTGCGACAGAATATTCAAAGCAATTTTTTCGGAAACGAAGTTCCAAATAAAAAATATTAGTCTACATCGTTTACTTATATTTTACGAGTTACTATTTTTAATCTTAACTCAAGCATTCATCGACGGTGCAATTTGGTGTAGGTAAATAAAAGTAAAAGTTAGGCATATGTATCGATAGAAAATATGAAAACTTGCCTGATGAGAGTTAAAGAGAGCAATGTTGCTGACAAAATAATCGTCAAGTGGTTCGTACACCGCATCCCAATCATAATGTATGTTCCACGTAGGTATATAAGTTTCTCCCAACAAATCAGTGTTCCCGGGAAGTACCAATGGTGTTACTATGGGCTTGTAAATTCCAGGTTTTGTGGGTATGGTTAAAGGCGCGAATTGCGCTATGCTCGTGTAAGTGTGTGACTTTGGATAGTCACGATGCTTATTGCTGCCAAAGTTGTTGTAGTATTTATAGCCATTATTAGGCCGGGAATATGGTGCACGAATGACGTACGTTGTGTCGACTGTTTTAGCATGATTATAGTGAAATCGTCCTTCTGGTGGAACGTATCGACCATCTGGCGTTAAGTATACCTTTGAAAGCAACGTCTACGATTAATTAATTATTGACATTTGAGCCCCTTAACCGCCAAGTGACATAAGTGCAAAATTACCAAAAATGAATTTATTATAAAAATACACAAAATTAGGAATATTTGTACCTATTATTCAGCAGAATAATATAAAAGAGTTGGCATGGAATGACCCTGTTTTTGTTTTCTTTATGGTAGTGATATTTTGAAATTGCATAAGAACTTGCATAATACTACCAAGAGCTGTTCGGCAACTCGAAAATTCAAAACAATTTGAGACTTTGCAGGAACGTAGTTCAAGGAATGCTTATAATGAAACTATTTTTTGTTTTGGAATTTTCGAAAAGAACGGGGTGTGGATAAATTTTGAAAAAGTAATTTTATCCGAAAATTCTTTATCACTACATCGTAGGATATGAAAACCCGCAAAACTTTGAATTAACCTTTTTTCGATAACTGTTACGGTTTTGTAGATATTCGTGATAATATGAAAACTCATAATTTCTTTGAGGAAGGCTTCATTGCCGAAACAAAAATGGTTACATTATTAGCATCGCTTGAACTACATTTCTGTAAAGTTTCAAATTTTTGGGAATTTTCGAGTTGCCGAACATCCCTTGTAAGTATGATTCTTCATGAATGTTCTTGCATACCTTTAATACCTCCGGTATTGTTTGAACATGTTGTGAGTGTTTATGCATATGCCGAGCATCTAAAACTACACCATCCGGTACCGTGATACCTTCCTTATTCAGTCGGTTTAGCGCCAAACGATCGGTTTTAAAAGCTTCCTCCGGAATCTTTCCTCCCAGGGCTGGCAGTACCTGCTCCCTGAATATCTGTCGCTTTTGCTAAGAGAATGTAAAATTGGTTTGAACCGGATATCAGGGATAAATTAGAAAAATGCCATGTAACATATTTAGTAGACTACAATGATAATCTGTAATTAAAATTAGGAAGAACTGGTGATATTTACAGAGAAATTCAACAAACGTCTCGCTTTTGGAACCCGACAGATAGACTACATTTCAATATCAATTACCGAGCTATAAAAGACAATCAACACAATTCCAAAGCAATATTACAGCTTTTGAAATTTTTTTAAACAAATCAAACTTTACCAAAAACTGTGTTCAACCAATTGTAAATGTCTAATAAGCCCCGTGTATCGGCCGATGTGACTGTAAAGAATGAATAAAAAGAAATCACTTCCTTTATTTTCGTATGTTTCATATTAAGATTCTACAAAAGATGTATTTGCAAACACGACCTTAGATGATGTTTGCAGAAGGGATTTTACGGATTAAAAAATGTAATGCTTCTGAATCAAAATAAAAGAAGAAGGGGCTACACACGTTTAACAGTTTCGAAGACAATATTTATGGGTCCTGGTTTTACGAAAAAATATAAAATATAAAAAATGAAAATAATAACAATAATTTTAATGAGATATCTAAATGCGTGTAGCGTTTAGGAAGAGAATAATAGGCTTTGTGTGAAGAACGTAGTTCTTCTGCGCCCTGCTTCATAGTAGGTATATGTATACGATTTGTAGCATTGATTTATAAGTGATATTTCAGCTAATAGTAGTTATTTACTATTAGCTGTAATATACCATAAGTGATTATTACATATTTTCCCTTATTTCACCTTTCTTCCATCTACGTATACTGCCAGAAATATAGCAATCAGTGTGAAATGGAACCAATTTCCTATTCCAGTTGTCTTCATCGTGAACAGAGTTTCGTTGATCTCTTATACCAACGTGCTCAAAAACATCTCTTCCATGCATTCGCGTTTCTGAAACAAGTCACAATAGAATAGTCTTTTTATTAAATACTTAAATTTTTCTATTACCATAAATCACGCGATAGCCACGCCTATTTCATAGTTTGTTCATATTACTTAGTTTATTACTGAAACAACATTTCATCTTCAACTTAACAGTGAACAAGCAAAAAATGAACAAATTCCCATTTGCGAACATGCTAATAAATTTATTAATCGACTGCGGATGTTTATGCAAACGTATATATCGATATGCAAAAATTATTTTGCATATTGCGTATGCTTTATTAAAAGGCATATGCGCATACGTTACATATTACTTTTATATCTGTCTTACTGTATTTGATTGCGATCATACATGAATTATCGAGCCGTTACGTGACATTAGTGATAAGTTTCAATGTTGATGTCATCCGATAGAATAAGTCATTAGTAGAGACTAATTATTCATTCGTTACAGATAGACATAAACAGTTTCGATAAAATTTTTAATTTTGTTATACATTTTGAGAACTTTTCCATGTTTGAAGAGATTTCAAAATGTACATCTGTAATCCTAACCATCAATTATCATAATGTAGATTGCAAGGAAAGTGCTGCAACGAGAGTTAACTGGTGAGATCTAACTCCTACAATTGGTCCGATATGCATGACTTGAGTTATTCTGTTTGGTAATATCAGCGTCCCTCGATGCGGCACTTGCCATCGGTACATTCGCTTCTTACTGTCCCACAGCCTTGTTCTAATTATGTACTTACATCCCTCTACCAAGTCTGTCGCAATACTGTCTTGGAAAGAGGTGAGTTTCTAATTGTCTTTGTAGTCTCTGTGCATTAGTCAGTACGAAGCCCTCCAATAATGAATCTCTCTCCAATTCAATGTGACTGAGAATCAGGGGTTATAATTATAAATTTGTAAACCGAAAACCGATTTTTAAGGACAATGTTAAGTCGCAGAGGGGATTACTGACCTACGAGCCTAGAGCGTATGCTATACACCGTTGGAAAGATCTCGCCAAGACGAATCGATCGATATCATTTTTAACTTCGAAATCAGATGGGATCACCTCGAAAAATGACCTCGAGTTTTTGCGGTTTTGAACAAAAGAAACCGGTAGTAAAATCCCAACCGGCCCGACGGACCTCGGGTAGGTACCTGAGGAAAAACCGAGGGATGTAAGCGAAACTCTAGCAGGTTGGGGCGGCAAATGTGCCTCACGACCTTCGTTTCAGGGCCGTGTTGGGCTTGCGTTTGCCCTATGGGCCCCTTCCTCGGAGCTCCTTCCTTTTAACATTCTGCAGAAAGTAACAACGTGAAAACATGCTAAAGCCAGGCAGAGGCTGGAAATCTCTTGGCGTGAAAACACGTCGATGCTAGTCAAGGCGCGGATTTAACAGTAAAAAGGAAAGGAATAGTTTGTGCAAGTTGAGCCAAACTGACGGAAATGATTCCTTATTGAAAAATAAATCAAAATGTCGTATAAACGCAGTTTTAACAAATTAATCGTTTTCAGGATAACTGATAACCGTAACAACGCAGTGTTACATTCGTTCGAAAACGGAGAAACAAGGTCATATTTTTTATGAAATATATTCTATCTGCATGCCGATTCGTATAAAGGGCAGTATCACATCGTACTTTTAATATTTCACAATTTCTATTCAATTGACACAAATATAGGATTTGGAGAAAGCGTGAACCTTGAGAGGGAAAATGGCGAGATGAGCGATTACCTGGAAGGAAAGTTTTACATAAGCGCAAGGGAATACCAAATTGACTGGAACAAGTAAAGTTGGAGTTGCATTTAAATAACTATATTTTAGAACAATCTCATCTATTTCAAGTCATGAAATCCTGTAAGAAAATTCATTTATATTGGAAATTTCCACCATTATAATATCTAACTATAAATATTTGGTTATTCATCCACGTTACGACAGAAATCATATCCTTCGTATAACTTGAAACACCGTTTTACTTTATATATTCGTTTAAAGTGATAAATAGTAAATAAATACAATATATGATTCTTAAAAATGTCACACATCGAAGACTAAAAAATAATAATATGAAAGGACCAAAAGAAGTTTTGAATTTTGGGTATATTCATTTCACGCTTGGATTTCGTTTGAATAAAATATTTTAGAAATGTTTAGGAATATTTCAAAATATTTTCAAATAATATATTATCCTATTTGGCTAATAGTTATTTTTAAGTTATTTTATTGCGAACAAGCAAATGATTCTCCTCCGAATTATTTCGTGACGCAATTATGAAAATATGAAAGTCACTACAAACCAATGAGAGAGTCGCCAAACACTTGAAATAGCATTCACTCGCTTTTTCTGTTCTTTGGAAAAAAAGCACAAGTTCGACACAGCGCGCGAAACGATTGTTCAGAATTCAATAAGAAGAGATGAATATGCTTGTTAGTCAATTTACTGGCACATCCACGTGAACTGTAATTAATTAACGCGTATGATCGAGACTTTCATCCATGGCAGGAGCTGAAGCATGGAAACCGAGTGAGGAAGTTGAAGGATGGTGAAGATGATACTGAACTCCTCTGTAAGAGTTCACCTGATGATATACCTGAGGGAACTGAAGCACGTGATTCGAGCTCAAAGCACTTTCACTAGTAGACTAGGATAGTTCTGCATCTTATCCCTCTTCGTTTCCCTTTTTCCTAATTTCCTTCTTTCTTACGCTTGCACCCCCGAGAACATCCAATGAGAACGATCGACATTACCGTGATTGATATCGTGGGTCAATGACGATCGACCAGCTGGCTGTCCTCGCGAGTGCGGCTTTTCTTTCTTGTATTCGAAACTCGTTAACTTTCTACTAACAGGATAGAGTTTGTTCTTTTTATTTTGAATAATTTTTATTCTACATACATATACGGGTGTAATCCTATTGGAATACAAATAAAAGAAGAATCAAGAATAATAATACAAATATAGAATTAGCTAACGTAGAGACTCATAAACAATAGGAATAAAAAACAAGAGAACTGGTAGAAAGTATAGAAAATGGAAGAAATAATCAAATAAATGAACCGTAAACCATAAACAGCAAAATTTTGTACACGCTAGGGTTGAAACTGGAGGTTACAGATTTTGCATAACTTTTCTGTAATTTTCGCTCGCTTTACCTTTTCCCACGGGGAAGCGATTTTTTCCACCGTGGTGTTCCCCGAAACTGATATGCAAATTTGATTTCGCAACGATGCGTAAACTAAGAAACCAACCACTCGAACAGGTTGATTTCATATGGTGGTTAAGTGATCCATGATAGCCAATAGCGTAACACTTCACCATGAAAACGCATTATTACTACCTTTCCACGCTATACTTTCTCAACGTCTAAATTCGTTAGCTGACAATTAATATGCTAATGGGGCGTGCAAATATAGGACATAATTTCAAATAAGAATTTCTTGAATCAATATAAATATTTGTGAAAAAATTTTACTCGCGGTCAAGCATTTGAATGACACGTTGTATCGAATACAAGTGTTCGTTAGAAAAATAAAAATAATAATAATAATAATAATAATAATGTCGTGTTACTTACGCTGAGGGAAAAGAAGAGAGAAAATAAATCGCATTATGTAAATTTGTTTTATTTAGCCACGAGCAATCACATCAACCAATAGAACAGATTATTAACCACTGGTTTGAAACTATTAATTAAATATTACAGTTTTTCAAAAAATTTCATTTGTTTCTTTCAGTTTTAAAGAAAATATTGTAATAAGGTATAGTAAATTAAAATTTACATACATCATGAAAATAATATGTGTCACGCACGAAATGATCGCTAAATAAGTGTAATAGATTCAGAATAAGAGTGTCATCTTAATATATAAAGGAGAAAGTGCTTGTGTGCTTGTCTGTCGCCTAAAAACTTTCGAACGCTAAACTCTGGGGTCACGAAATGTGTCCCAGCTCGTTATGCCTAGCTAATCCAGATGAACGTGATTATTTTCACAAATACCGGGCAGTAAAGCTAGTATTATGCATATAGTACACAGGGTGTCCTTATAATGTCCTACGAACGAGTAGTACAAACAAGAAAGTGCTGATTCTGCTTGTTTCATTACAGAACTCTACATTTCCCATTCATTTTTGTATATAAAAATATGTACATTATTTCTTATTTGTCGTGCTCAATGATAACCGTAAATTTGGGAATATGTCAAGTACAAACAAATGTGTAAATGCAAAAGTGTTTTTATTCAAAATTGAAAATGCAAGACCAGTCGCCGAATAATTTATTGATAACATCATCGATCTGCAGGAAAATTAACACCTGTCTTGGGCTCGAGATCGTGTCGTAAGCGAGTCGTGATCTCTTTAATGTAATATTGCACGTAGCGTGTTACGAAACTCGAGCATCCGTATTTTTGTTTTTTCCAGAATCATTCTGCTACCGTGGGATTATTATCTGCTCACTTTCCAAACTCGTCTTTCGGTGAAAAACGAACCTACCTCTTTTTATTAAATTTTTGTTAAAATATTATTAATAATAGTTACTTTAAATTTTGCATACATATTTATAAGTAGGTATTTCACAAAATATACCTATACCTTTTTTCATACCTTTTTTCAGTATAAATTCATAAATTCATTGAAGAGATATGTCGACTAAAGTACTTGGATTGGAAAAGAAAAAAACGCCCTCGATGTTCTTCATTTCCTAAATTTGATTTAGCATAGAAAAAATTGCGAAGGTCAGTGTGAATAAAAAATATAGAAAACTTTTAAAAATCACACCATTTTACAGGAAAGTAACAAAATTTGACAGCAAGATATGAAATATTCTTTCAAATGGAAAAAAAAAACGAAGAGAGTACCAACGTGTAACGTGAAGAAATATAAAATAAGGAAATAATCAAAAAATAAACAGAAACACAAGCAAAAGAATATAAATATATGTATATATATTCACGATATACATATATTTAATGATTTAAAAGAAGATGCAGATTACAGCTACAAAAAAGAGTTCTGCCAAAATGCAACAGTTCTGCGCGAATTGTGCATCGAGTAATTAACAAGGCGGACTAATTAACTGAAAGTATCGAGCTTGCCTTTCCCATAGTCTTGTTTAATTACGTTGCAAAATCGTTGGTAAGCATAAGCTGAGCGATGGCTGTTAAACTGAACGATCCCCCACGGTGAATTGCGGGCGTTGCGTTGCTTACGGAGTAGAATGAATCCGTTTTCGACATCGATACCTACCTCTGGCGTCTGTGAAGAAATGCACGTTGGTGGCTCGTTAAATTATGCATACTTATACTTTCGATTTATTTGTGTTTTAATATGCATTATATCATAGTGAGCCAAATATTATATGTCAGATGCGTCATGTTTTTTATAAGTATTTAAAATATAAGGAAAACAGAAGCTGTTGGAACGTCCCCTTTTTTCTCAAAGCAAGATGATAAACTCGTAAGGTGAACAGACGCCGACAGCACCTCTTACGTCTAGCCGTTGCAAATTCAGACTTTCACCTATCATTAACGAAATTTCCTTGCAGCCACCAAATGTTTCCAAGGTCTAAAGACTTTGACTTTGAACTTGACTTTCCATGAATTTATTACCCACGCGTGATCCACTAAAACTCCCGCTGACCATGAGATGCAAGTGCTAGCGGTTAGGATTTCAGTTCCGAAGGTCTCCGCTGTAAGTTGTAGGCAGTCACACTCGTTACCATTCCTCTTTTTTCCAACTCACCGACAGAACCGACTGACTCCAACTCGGTCAATGAGCTATAAGTTTTTCTATCGACTCTGCCTACCTACCCCTCCGTCGAAAACGTCTTCGCGAAGACTTCACGAAGTCTTGCGACCAATCCAACATTCTGTTCCATACATTCACAGGGTGTTAAATAAAATGGTCTAAGACCTCAAGAGCTTGTAGTACTCACCGAGATGAGTAAAAAATGCTTAATCAACACAGGTCCTAAAATCAGTCCTTTCGATGTAAAATCTAGTTTTGTATCTACGAGCATTCGATATCATAAGTGACCCTCTTCGCACATCGAACATGTAAATGTGGAAACAAAGTCCCATTTAAAAAACTGCGGGTGACCTTGGAAACTGAAAAAAATATGCCAATGTATTTAAAAGAATGAATTTGTATTTGTCCAGTAGTAATAGAAATAATTAAGGCGATCAAGTTACTTTCATTAGCGATCAGATTAGATAAGTCTGTTCTTTCTTATTGTATTATCTGCTGTTATACAGACAAGCAAAAAGACGTACTACATAATTGTATGAAACGAATATAACACAGTGGATAACAATTTAATGATATAAAAGAAAAGTGTTTCGTTGCACATTCTAATATAAAACTAGATAGTACGATACGTAGGTACTCAAACTCAGCCGTTGTACTGATTGGAAAAATGACGATCAAAACTGTGATTTAACAGCGTGCAAATCTTTCGCTCTAGTCACGAGAGAGGTAGCAGCAAGAAATATGAAAGAGGTAATCTAATGCGAACAAAATCGAAACTAAGGAAACAAATGTCGTTCCCATGGTTTCTTCAGAACCATTCGCCACCTTTCCACTTTTACCAGAAACGTTACTATATGCCTGTTAAAGCCGAAAGCTTCCGGTTAAATGGAAATCAGGAAGTGGCTCGATTAACAATAAAGACAAACAACAGAATTTTAAACGCGCAGAGCAACTAAACTTCTATTTGCTCCGTCGTTCTCGCGAGCAAAATGCTGGAACCGGAGACTGCGTTCAGTATATCCAATTTGGCAAAGAATGGCCGCATTCTGGTGAAACCAGGAAGTGTACGAACAATCAAACGAGGTATGATGATGATAGACCGTGTGAAAAGATAGGTACATACCTATATTCGAATCGTTCTTATCACGATCACAATTACCAAAGGGAAATGTACCAGCCTTTAAGTCGGAATTACAAATTTCTTTGCCCCATTCAATCAGCCCTGGAGGCATACAAAAATAGAACGTAAAATGTCGTCTAATTTTTCAGTCAATTTTTATATATATTTTTTAGCATATAGGTCGTTGCACAAATATTTCAAATTAAATCTGAACTTTACATCTTCGATTATATATTCCAATGTTTTATTTGAAGAGTCAGTTCTGTGTAAATTATACAATTAACTGACATTTAAGTATTGTTGCGAATAAAAAAATGTCTCTAATAGATTTGTAAAATATTGTCGAAACAATTTAAAACAGATTTGAATTTTTGGACGTCCCTCAACAAGCGTATTTAAATTGAAATGAAAGTACAAGTAATTAGCTCCAATCATAAGTCGGTGTAATGCTCTTGTAATTTCCGCGCAATTATGGTAAACGCCCATGTTACGCATATACACATATCATTTCACGTTTCGTTTACTTCGTTTCACGCGCTGTTACATCGCCCAACGTTATGATACTAGACATTCTGACTTGCTAAAATATGCAGAAATGAATTGTTTGTTATATTTTATAAATAACATTGTGGCAGAATTTTTTGGAAATATTACTATGGGTAATTTTGGGGAAATTATTGATAAGGAGAAAGGATAAAAATAATATTTACATTTTCAAGTGTTGAAATGTATCAGTTTTATTTTATTAGTAAAATTTGAAAAAAAAATATTCATAAAGGAAAAAGGGAAAAATGGAACACACTGAAAATGTTTAAATAGCGGATATTTGTAAATCAACATGACCAAGGGATTGAATTCTCAAACGGTATTAATCAATCTATTGATAAATTATAATAATTTTCTACATATTATTATCGTTAATAGCCAACTAGCAAAATGGTCACAACAAAAATTATGTGCATCTATATTGCACTAATTTGTGCAGAATGATATGTTAACACAGTTTTCTTCGTCCCTAGAAGGCACCATACATCTTCAATAATTCCCGCATACTACTTGCTGAAATCTAGGTGCAAGGAATAGATTTTGATGATGTATCTCAACTCACCAGTGTTACGCAAACGAGAGACGAGCTACTCTGATTTCCCGTTTGTAGATTTCTTTCCCCTTCCCCAGACCATCGAGTTCATTCACCCACGCATGATCTCGTTTCATATCTACACGGATCTAAAAGCTTACAGACTGGACTTCTCGGGCATCGCCTATAACTTCACAAACCTTTCAATACTTATTACCACAAAAAATACTGAAATGTCCGTAAGATGTACCCCTTCCAATAGACTAATCTTTAATAATAAAGGTTTATCCGTTTTTCTAGAAAAACTTCCCAAAGAAGCATGTTGTTTTGACCGTTATAGGTAGGCCCCCCCCACCCTTACTGGTGTTTGTCTTGGGGAGTCAAATTTTTAAAGGAAAGTGGGTCATGTCAGTCACTTTTTCTTGGATTTAGTATTTATTAGCATTAGCTTTTCATTTGGTAAAATATACAAAATGAAAAGCGAGCAAGAACTGATTGTGAGTAAGTCTTTAGTAAAATGGCTAAAAGAGTTTGGAGCTATTTGTTTCGACAAAACTGTACAGAAACTGGTGTCATAATAATCATGGCATAACAGGCGTTTTCATTTATGTAGTTACTATGTCGAGAAGTAGTAAAACTTCCGGTTGTAGGTGCAATTGTATCTAAGTAGGTACCTATAGAAGAAACAAGGTCATGGGAAGTTAGATTACATGACAGCATTCAATTTCTTCCTATACCATTTTTTTTTCTAACGTCAATCAAACGAAAAAGTCCCACAACTTGTTCCACTTGCATTACTCGGCCTGTACTGCACACAATAACGATCAAAACATTGAAACTAATACTTCCTGATTTTTGTTCGATTCAAAGTAAATACTTTCAAGGTGTGGTCGGTAATGGCTAACATGCAGATGCGACATTAAATAAATAAATAATAAAAAAAAACTTTCAATTCCTTCTGCAATTATTTGGGACACTCGAGAAAACATCCCTTTGGGTGTTTTGCTAAACTTTTCTCTCAAACCGGCGCCATTTTGTTACTTTTCAACAAAAATTATTAATTGAGCTACGGGGCTATAGCGACAATCATACAGATTAAGAATCTTTCCGAATTTTTTGTTTCGGATAATCCTGAGTGGGGAAATCACCTGCGCCATGAACATACCTACCTCATTTTTTACGTGCCACATTGACACTGTAAAAAAACAATTAAAACAAATTACAAAAATTCAACTTTTTATAGCCAAACATGTGACATGATTAATAAAAAAATTTACGGGTGCAATAATGTCACTATTTTCTTAAAAAAATTCTAAAAGAACGTCAGTTTGTAGGCCTCTCTATGTGTATTTATATTCCCTAAGGCCTAACCTAAGGAAAGAAGAAACTGCTGTCGATATTGCAAGTCACAAGTCATTCGTTATGCAGCGCATAGTTGGAATACGTTATCTTATTTGCGTATTTGCCTCTCGTAACGTAATTCCTATTTCAGTACGTTTCAAAGACGTTACCTAGCTGTTCTGTTCTTTTTTTAATGATCATTCAGGTTGATTTCGTCGGCGAAGGGTCATACCATTGGAAAGTACTATCTACTCTCCAATCCTTAGTTATATCATACTCGTGTAGTATGCGCCTTTCCCTTTCACACCTTTCATTAGATAGCCAAAAAAAGAAAATTATACCGCGAGAATTTTCCGTCCTCTCAATAGAGAAGCTGCTCCACAGAGATCCATCGAACCAAGAACACATTACACACATATAAAAGTGTTAACACTTTTGACAGAAAAACACATCATTTCGATGTGTAAGTATGTAAGTATACGAAGATGATTATACGGCTCCACTATTTTTTTTCGAATATATAATTATGTATACATACATTAGGTGAAAAATAAATTCCCAAGAAAAGACATACACGTTCTTCTTAAAAATCATAAAATAAGTAAATAAGACAAAGAAAACAATTTGAATACACGAAAGGTAAATACAACTTCAGAAAACTTATGACGACGGCTAATTTATTGCGACAGATTTTTTTGACGATAAAGTTTGTCGCTTTGAATAGTCACTTGTTGGGCAAGAAATAACGATTTTTTCAGGCAATCGTGTTCCCTAGACACAATATACTGCATTCCACTCAAGAGTAGACTCGTTCCGCGCAGGGATATACTGTTGATTGGTAGGAAACCGGCAGGGAAAGTGCCACGACCAATCGCGTGTGTCAGATCCGTGGGAGCTGCGCAGATCTGTCGCAAATCGTTAGGGGCGCAGGTCTACTCTTATATGGAATGGAGTTTAGACGATGATACTGACAATTGAGCATCAGTCGGGCATCCATCATTGATAGAGAAACGTTTATATCAGTGTTTCCCAACCTTTTTTGAGTCGCGACTCCCTTTTATAATATTCAAATAACCCGCAAACGACCCCTTTAATTACCAAAAGGTGTATTACATATTGAAAACAATAGTGGAAAATGAAAACTTTTAATAATATTAATATTCTTCATAATATTTATATGAGTACACACATTCAGCGTTGAAATGTATATCGATTGGATTTCCTATTCAATGATAAATAGAAGAAAAAACATTCTATTCTCGACACGTCAGCTTCCTCCTATTTCTTGCAAGAACTTGTCAATGATCCTCACTCGCCTAGTTGTTTCTGAATCGTATGTAGATGGCGCGAATACTCACAAATGTGTGGCATCGCAGATGCGCTACCTTGTCGACGCCTTCAGAAGGCGCGGGTTCTTCGCTCTAGGGCAGTGATGCCCACAAAAATTTCAAAACATTTTTCAAATCTCAATTAATATGCGTGCAATGTTTGGAATTATAATGCTGAATACTTTTCTTTTAAATTATGTGCCTTATTTTCGGAGCGTCAAACTCGAGATAGCCCGGCGGAAGTCTGCGTATTACACACCTAAACGCTCCAGTCCCCACTCCGTTGGCGGAGAGAGTCACTTGTTCTTGAACGAGCTTAGAGCTCGAGCTCGAATATGCGCCCGCGCCCGGAAACGAGGGTCCTGGGCATGCCTGCTATAGGGAACCAAAGAGGCTCTTGAAACGATTTTGGATCTGTAGCTTTGACCATCTAAATTAGGGCTGGGACTATTTGTCGAATTTTTCGGTATTCGAAATGAACACAATTGAAGTATCCTTGTAGAAAACACTGTAAGTGCCAAAATTTGAAAAAAATAAAATTTTATCGGAAAATGTTCTACGTGCCAATGGTAATACTGTGGTATAGCATTTTATGTTTGGCACTTACAATGCTTTCTACACGGACTCTTCAATTCTTGAATACATATTCGTTAAATATTACCTACCAGTTATGAATGTATATGATATCGAAAGAGATTGAACTTATCATGTCTAAAAGTAACCAGTTTAGTATTGAATTACTTTAATACAGCCACCGCGTAAATGCGTCATTGCTCTTTGCTCTAGAAACACTCCAGTTCACTGAAGCGTGGCGCCACGTTTGTACGGATAAGTCACGATTTCAATGTAAATGTCAGTGAACGTGACTGGAAAACCGTTGGTGATAAAAGATCATTGACGTAATAACCCTGCGCGCGGTGGACGAAAGTAAATAATCATTTAAGGAGAACTTAAAAATGTTATCGACAAATCCTAATTTTTTATTGTTAATATGAAAAAAATATTAGCCACTCCACTGATCATACAAAGTATTGCCGAATCCTTCATCCTTCTGACTTTCCCTGATTTTCTTTATCCACCTTTTCCACTATATTCTAATATTTTCTAGATTAAGGTAAGATTTTATAATGGCCTGATGACTGCACTTTCCCTTTTCTGTACCTTATGTACCTTTCTTGTATTCTGTTTTTTCTTATTCCACAGTAAAATCGTAATACTATTAATAATAACAATATATCGTGAATATATATATTTGGTTACTTTTCGGTCCAGGCTACTGACCAGACTATGCCTGTCATTACTTTATATTCTAGAAGTTGTTTATAAATTGATTCAGGGAATTAAAACTCTGTGTCAGATCATAACAAATCCAGATAAGAATAAATACTGACAAAGCAAACTAGTCGAAATGATGAATAAAATGTAGGAGTTTTGATCTCTTTCAAAGTATTTTCTTTCATATGTATTTTAGTTTTTGCTTTGTTTTTCTAACTCAAAAAAATGCAGGTGGAATACGAGTCTTTGTTCACTAATGAATTTACAACAAAGTAAACGAAAAATGTGGACCCAAAATAAATTTGAAGATATACACATTATATAAATATTTAATATACAATTTTATGCTGCTTACTTATATCATCACAGAAAGTCTCTTGTTTTGGTGCATTATAGTCAAATTTACGATAATTAAACATATCCTTACGCCAAAAGTTGCAATCATGTCAAAAATAAAGGTAATAGACAATAATACATCGATAGTACCTGTTAAACTGCCTAAACGAAACAATTTCCAGTAATTTTGACGCGAAAATTTAGTAAATGATATTTAGGTTCTCTCCAGTTTGTAACTATTTATATGGAAATAAGCTTTTATGTCAAAAAAGTGTTATACAGTTTTTATGCTTAGGTATTTGTGCTTTGCAGATACGTTCTTTAAAATAAATGACCTTTCAATCGCGAGAAGTTCCCAGGTTCTATACTTAATCGATGTAACATATATATCATTTATATGTTCAGAAATTATTTTCAAGTCTTCGATTTCATCCATTTCTATCTTCAACCATGGACGCACCTATAAATAGAAGAGAAAGTACAAACGAATCCTCCGCGTTTACTTAATTGAAATCAATCATTATAAATAAATTACTCAGGACAAATACTAGATAAATTTTATATCGTTATCTCGGTTAGCTTAAATCTATTCTGAAGTTATTATAAAGCACTCTAATTGTAACGATGGACTACATAAATGTCAATGTCTTAAGGAGTTAGACCACATTGGCCAGGTCAAGAAATATCGCATCTTTGGGAATTTATTTCTAAGTGATAAAAACACTTTTATCGATAAAAATTTTTCAATGAAGACAGAAGCATCTTTGAATAATAAATACAATTTTTTTCAAATAACAAAAAAATTCCGACAACTTTAAATGCGTTTTTCTTGAAACCACGTTTTCCGAAACGGTGTACGGTGTAATTTGTGTAAAACTCTATGGATTTTTATACAATTTTGCACAGATGTTCTTAAATGTATGTTTACCGTTTCACAGTTCTCATCCTCCTGAAATTTTCTAATCTCCTTTTGTTCCTCTGAGCGTTAGCTTTCGCTTCGCTCGCGGCGGCGTCCGCCTTAGCGGCTGCCCGATTCGTATTAGCGAGTTCCTGCCTGGCGAGTTTCAGCTGATTCGACAATTCCTCGACCCGCCGTTTCGCTGCGTCCAACAATTCCTCTTTCTCCCGCAACGACTTTTGAGCTCCGCTCGCAGCTGCCTGGGCGTTCGCCGCGTTCGCTTTGGCCGTTTGCACCGCGTGCGATAGTGTCTTTAACTGCATTGCAACCGAGGGAAAAGAAAAGTAAGATGACCGACTACTTTTATAGATGCTGATTTACGATTTTTACGGTGCTGAAGGTAACGAGCTATCCCGGATAGCTTGTAAGGTCGTGCATTACGCATGGTAATAATACATATCTATATACTTACGTGCATGCAATGATTCATAAAGAAAACTGAGCTATCCCAGTAAACGACTAATTGCACCTAAAACGTATTATTCAGCATTTACAAGCTTCGTCGATACTTTGCTACGTTTACAATTTTTCCTGCATAGTCGTCCTCGCGCATAGTGAGATTAACATCCAAATAAAAAAAAAATGGATTATAAAGTTGTTTAAAAGAATAATTCAATGTGTGTCGTTTGCATAAAAATTGGTGCCTCCCATGTTATGAAAAGCTATAAAAGTGTATAATGTTGTAATTTATAACCTAACTAGCAAAATACCCCCGCGCGGCTTCGCTTCGGGCCTAAGAGATATTATTGAGGGGAACTTCGTGAAAACACATTTCACCCCTTTTCACCCCCCCCCCCCCCCCTTGGGGGTTGATTAGGGCAAAGTCCTGAAATTGGTTTTTAGGCATTTATGTGGGTATAATCTTTGTGAGTAAGAACCGAGTTGATATCTTAATCTGGCCTAAGAAAATACATTTGACATCTTTTCACCCCCTCTGGGGATGGAATTTCCAAAAATCCTTCTTTAGTGGGTGCCTACGGATCGAGCCCTCGGCCACTTATTCCCGCCGCGGTGCTATTTCGCAAGCGAGAAGCGCTCGCCCAGTCGCCGCCTGGCGGTCGCGTCCCGAACTACTATTATTTAAAAATCATTATTTAAGAAAAATAAAAACGTACTCATTATTGCTTGGTATACCAACTGACCGTATCCAGCCAAGTCTGCGCAAATTGCACCGCTCTAAATTTTTATAAATAATATCCTACAAATTTACACACCTGCTATATACGCCCTAATTATAATTGATATTTTCACTTGGAATTAATGTACTTCTATTTGGAATTATTAAGTTGAATTACATCACCTGATCTTGAGACTGGCGCGCTGCCTGCATTGCAGCATTAACATCAGATTGCTCTCGTTCCCAAGATGAGGACTCCTCTTGAACGACCGATTGGGCCTCCTTTACTTCCTCCTGCAATTGGTCCACTATTACCTTCTTCCGCGAGAGCACCTCTTCCGCCGCTTTCGCAGCCTCCACTGCTTTTTCGGCGAGCTGTGTCTTTACCTACACAGTAGAATAGGTTTGTGTCTCTTGTTACAACACACCAAAAAATGTCCACATACTACATTAATTATAGCTCTTTCATTCTACACTATTTCTAAGACAATATTAATAATGGATTCATGTATACAATAGTAATCCACTGTCAATTATTTCTGGTAGGTAATAATCATTAACTTTGTAACTTTGTGATTTTGTAATGAGGTTACTTTGTATTTCTTTATTTCACTGAGTTATTCATACTGTTATATTTTTGGTTAACGGGGTTGGCTCGGTTTGCCATAACAAGGGTTTAATATAAGACAGAATGAATACAACATGAACAATAACAATAAACGGAACGTAATCTCTAATAGGCAGCAATATGGTAATCTCGATACGTCTGTTCGCGATGGCGTCTGACTTTCGAGTGAGAGCTTGACAGGCGATCGATCCGGTCGCCTTCTTCTCGCTTGCCTTCTTGTCTCGGTTGCGAGCACCAGCGGGCCACGGATTCCCATCCATAGGGTGCTCGCAACAATACGGTAAAACCTACGGTTACAAAGTCACCCGTCAATGCGGGGTGACCTCGTGATAACTTCAGATTTTATTTCTCATTTAACTATAAAAGGTTAATTATTTACTTTACGTGTCAATGACCTTGAAATATGTTGCTAAGGTCATTATTTTAAACAACCTTTCCCTTTACATGTCACCGCCGCTTGGCTCTAGTTTTCGAGATATTTCAAAAAAACTCTGATCGGTAGTTGGTTGGGACCAAATTGGTTTACTGCCCCTCCCTCCGTCCCCCCCCCCCCCCCCCATCAACCCGCCCCCACATCAACTTTTGATAGATTTAAGATAAAAAAAATATGTTTCAGAAACATACCATAAACTGGGGGAACATTGGCAGTACAGCGTAACATTGGCATCTACTTAACATACATTAAAAAGGAAAAGGAAATTTTTTTGTACCTTTACACTTGTAGTACGATCACAAAAGATACAATGTTATGACAAGGTACGTAAAGCAAATGTAAAAATGTACTCTGGAAATACGAGTTGCTGGTTCAAATCCTCACGACCATCTATTTCTGAACTGCTATGACCCGGCTCAAACCAATCGTTGGTTATTATTTTATGCAATTTTTTCGCCAGAATGAAGTGTATTTAATGAACTTATGTTTAAGTAACGTTTTTTTGCAAATATTTCGGAAAAAGGAAAAAGTTACTCAGTTCGATGACCTTGACAACATATTTCAAGGTCATCAAAATCGGTGAGGAATACCTAAAGTAATATATTTTTATAAAGTAAAATATTTGCAATTCGTTGCGTATACCTACTTATTTCTACAATTTTATAATTCGTAACAGAAATAAGTACTTGACGTGCAGCTTGCTGACCAGCAATATTCTGAGCATCTGAAGCTGCTTTGGCTTCCTGTGCAGCTTTCTGCGCAAGACTGCTGCTTTTCTCTACTGGAGTTTTCTTATGATTGCTGTTTGGTGAATTGCAACTGGGACCGTCAACATAACGGACTTCCCTCTGATTCTATTTGAACACAAAAGTAGTGGCATGCTTAGTAATATCTAATAACATATCAAAAAAAATTTGAGATCAATTTGATTCAGGAAAGTCATGAACGTATGTAATTTAATTAGTCAGATGCACAATGATATGGGTACATACATAAAGCACAAGCATGACTATTTGCATCGATGATTATAAAAGAATTCAAATTTTTCAAATTTTTTATTTCGGCCACCTTCATCATTTCTGCCATATTCGTTAAAATATTGAATAGGTATGATTATAAAAGCATTTCTGATAAAAGGACAAAAATAAGAATGAAGCATAATGGTGATCTGAGGTTATTAAAGGATTCATCTTCTTGGCAAAAAAAAAAACGATACATGCGGGAGTAACAACCGTGTAAATAAATGATTCGGAGCAATCTTCGACTTACTACGTTAACTGGAATCTTGTGAATCCTTCCACAATCAAGACACTCAAACGCCAACATTACTAAACAATTATAGTTATTTGGTTAGGAAAATTAAACTACTCGGGTATGTATGATACTCACCGATATAAATGACGTGGGAGATGTACATTCTGAAAGCAATGGATTTTAGGTGAATGAGGGATTGTAGTTCATATAAATCATCATATAACAAAGTATTAAATAATGTCTAATTAATATGGTTCGTAAATGCACATTGACGAGAGAAACAGATGAAGCGCGACTGTATCGAATTTTGTCTATCGAGATGCATGTAGCATTGATTAAAATACCTGTTAGCAAATATTACTCATTCACTTTCAAATATTCGTGTATCAATTCCTGCAACTCTGTACTTTTATGCACACGACCAGAGTCGAAAATAAAGAATATAATTTTTTTACATGCGCTTTCGATTTCGAGAAAATCAGTTTCAAATATTCGTTTAGTGCACGAGCATCTAGCGAAGAATTGGCTCAATACGGGAGTAAATATGCCGCAACTCAAAATGTAATTAATCGTTCTATAAAAATAATTAAAAAATGTGATAGAACTTTTTTTGAATGAGCTTTTTCTAAATCCGCCTTTCTGAACCGAATAAGAATCTCCATTTGTGTACGTAAACGTTCCTACATCCTTATTTAAAATGCAGGTATAAAATTAAACGTTTTCAAACATATAATTGTTTATTTCTCCAAGAAGGGAAGAAGTAGAATTCAGACAGGAAAACTGTTTTTATATTTGTGCGTTGAAACATAAGAAAGAAGATAACGGTCCAACTATTGTCCACAATTGCCACAACCCCTTCCGTATCTACCATCCGCTTAGACTACAGACCTATAAGAAGTCCAATGATCTGGTAAGAGGTATCAGTTCTTAGTTGTTTCCTTGCGCAAAGACTACACCGATTCCCCGAACATTCGACCGGTCCTGTTACATGTGAGTGTTCAAAGTCCTTTGACAATATATTGTTAACATATTTTCATAATTTAAAATAACATTTTCATACATTTCGTAGAAATGATAAATTTTGACACCTAACTTTCAGTCTCTTAATAAATTCATTCGGAAACTAATTGCCAATATTAAAGTGCAAAATACGAATAATAGATATATATAAAATGGTTACTCAATGACATACGATGATACTAAAACAAAACTAACAGTTTGATTTATTAAAATATACAATCTATAATGACATTTCAACTTGATTTTCAGTATTACTTTAAACGAATATATTAAAATATTTATAATCGAAGAATTGCTAATAATACATAAAACTTAAGAAAATTTGTTTTTAAGGAAAGATTATAAATCATTCAATTATTTCTTGATTATGATTCTGATATCGAAATAGTAATATTTTAATGAATGAACTTAAAAGCTACTATATGTATGAGCTTTTATTCTTTTGAAGCCTTATAACGTAGTTCTTGCACTTTTATTTCAACTAGATTTTCATGAATTACGTCAATTATATAGAATGTGTTGCTAAATGTGGTGCAACTGGAAAACAGTGATTCTAAATTAAGAAATATGTAGAAAATATATAACGATTTTTTGTCATGCGTGGTTTCCTTTTCGAGAAAATCGATTTTGTAAACCCATCAAGTGCGCGTGTACTTTGCTAAACATTGATCAAGTGCAGCTGCAAATAAATGAATCCTTGTGCAAAAATTAATCGAATAACAGTTTTTTAATCGTGCGTTGATTTTTGAGAAAATCGATTTCGAAAACTTGATAGAATACAGTAGTAAACATATCTAGTACAACTGCAGATAAAATGAATTCTCGTGAAAAAATAAATCGAAAGTGTAGAATATCTTTTTCCCTCGTTAGACTTTGTTTTTGAGAAAATCGGTTTGGAAGATGAAATAATTGTTTCTTAATCAAGTCCGCACCTACGCCATATGTACATCTTCAAACTCGATTTTCTAAAAAACGAAGCCTAGTTTGAAAAAAATTAATTTTACAATTTCGACTCATTTTTTCACAAGCATACATTTCATTCGCAATTGTATTATATTTGCCAATGGATTCTATGGATTCTATCCAATTTTTGGCAGCGCGCATGCGTATCCAGAAAAAAGTTCGAAATTGATTGTCTCAGAAACGCTGCGTCGTATGCGAAAACTTTATTCCACATTTTCTACTTATTTTTCCATGCGAAGCTGCCATCTTTCTTTTTCAATCGCATATTACGACGTACCCAGTGCATTTATTGAAATTACTGTTAAAAATTTATATACAAATGTTCTTTATAATACTCGAATATTTAAAGTGCTCCTGGATTTGAATTTGGTAAACATTGGTACAATACCAAACAATTTGCCCCTTTTGCTTAAACAAAGCATTTGTAACATGATAGGATGAATCATAAAACTGGAATTTTTGTTGGAGGTGTCGGTTCTGTGATTCATATCGTACTTGAAAGGAACTTGTAAGTGCAGAAATTCGACTGGAATATACAATATACTTTCACATACCTTTAATGTAGTGGAGTTTATCTGGCGAACATGAAAGTGCAGCTTTCAGAATAATACATACACCTTCTAATTTCCCGTTCAAGGCTATATTTCTTACTGTATGCATTGCGCAAAAGCATTACACAAAGTGTACATTTTACGTAAAATTACCATGATTACTTAACTGTTACATTTGATAGATAAATGTTTCCCACGATGTAGGACTTTATCCGATTTGTCATTCTTACGTATAAAAACAAGATAGTGTAAGTACCTAATAGACTTAAATCTAGAAATATTACTGAAATTTTGCCACTCGATTAGATTATTTTTAAGTATACATCGAATCATTAGATTTTCGTCAACTTCTAATGCTGAAATTTTTTCCGGTTACTGACAACAAATGTTACTCATTTTGCAATTGTTTACTCTTTGCTTATTATATAATTGCTTATTAATAGAACTATTCTTTGTTTATTTACTCTGTTTCATATATCTTCAAAATACTTAATGTTCTCCATGTTGCTGCTTTAAATAATTCATATGTGATAACAATATATAATAATAATTTCATAACGGTGTCCATACGTCCATTGAGTGTCACGTAAGAAGAGAATTAATACAAACTGTCATATGATTGGCGCGTTATAACAAAACGATAATTTTTCTTAAATTTATATAAAAATTATGACTTGAAATATATATGAATAAAAACTAGTCCTGCTCGAATGGGCGTTACTGCATCACGAGCGCGCAGATGTAAGCGCATACGGATTAGATCTGCCATCAGCTTAAGGTCTCCCTTTAATTATCTATGCACGTACATACGCACATTGCTTTTCAGAGCGCGACGGAACTGGACTTTTGGTTTTGAACCGTCGCGAATTGCGACACAGTTGCTGCAACAAGGTAGAACGTGCGTCACGGGTGTTTTACGTCAATCCTGATTTTCGTAAAAAGTGTATGGGATCAATAGCTCTGAGCATGTGTGTCTAAATTAGCCGCATTAGATACCAGCTCTCTAATCTGTTACACTTTAGTGTAGTTTGATTGATAAAACAACTTCTAGTTTTATTGTTATCGTCAATGGAAAAACGTTGAAAAATTTTCTGCACATATGATTTTCAATTGAAGACTTTGCAGCAACAAGGGAGCAGCACCATTTTTTACGGTTTTTTTAGTAATGACGTGTAATATATGTACAGAAAAAATCTACATCGTTTGATGGACATTTGATGCACATCCGATAACAAATGAGCGATTTATTTCTAATTTTGAATCTGCACCTATTACTGTTTTGCGCAATACGAATGCTCCAGATTTGAAAAATTCGCTAAAAATAGAAATGAAAACTTCTACAACAGTTTTTTCTAATTTACTTGAAGTTGGTAAATATGGAGCTGCACCCCCTTGCTGCACGATCCCTAATTTACGTCAGCTTTTAAGCCTACTTCTGACGAAATTTAACTTTAATTTACTGTGAGCGGACAGGCATGTAAATAATAATAATCGCCGTTAAACAGATTTATTATCCATACTTTTATACTACTTTTATGTAACTCAAGATGATTGTGAACGAGATATTAAAACTTAACAAATTCTCGAAAGTTCGTTTGTTTGTTTTACGAGAATAAGGAGAGATACTAACGCGATTCCTCTGAATACCCTGTGACTAATGCTAGCTGAAATGTGAAAGGGATATCTGTGATGGGAGTGTCCGAAAAGAGATGTAGTATGAGTGAGTGCACTAGTTTAAGTTTCGCAAGTCAGCGCGTAGGTGCACAAATTGTGGCATACAGAATTAATGCCTAGTTGAGGAGCAAAAAGTTGTTGCACAATAATTTCACGTAGGAATTCTATTAAAATAAACAGGTGAAACAAGCTTTTTTAGTTGTTATACGATTATACTTGTGACAAACCTTGTTATTTCAATATTCTAAGTAGAAATGATTTTAATAACATTCCTGGCACGTCTATGTATCTAGCAAAAAAAATCAACTATGAAGCATTGAAATTAATAATAACTTTCTATGTAACAGAGCGTTTTAAGACGCAAGGAGTGACCGATGCTTAACGGTCATTCAAGGTCGTTGAAGGTCAATTACAATGGAAAATAATTTACTTCAGGGAACAGATCGAGTCGTTGGCGAACACTAACAATAAGTCGGGATCCCATGGTGGGGCTAGGACGTTGCAATAGAACATAAATTTAATCGATATCGATAATGACGCTTGAGCGATATAATGGAACATAGATTTGATCGATATATATGTCTGACGCATTTTTCGTGATCGCCGAAAGCAGGCGAGTTACAGATCGCGCGATATAACTTTGCCTCCGAGCGTAGGCCGTGAGTAGGCCGTGCGCGCGAGACAGCCTAACCGTCGGCATTCTTTTAATTCCTTTCGAAAAACATGCGACTGCACACGGACGAGTATCGTACAAAGTAACAGATCAACGCGATACTCATGCGTGTGCGATCGTATGTTTTTCGAATCGCATTGAAAGAATAAGCAAAAAAAAATGAAATGCATAATTTTCTAATAGATTACATTCCGCTCTACGCTTATTGTTTTTACCATAAAATTTAATCAGTAAACTAATATGAAATTTTCTTTTCCAGATACAAACCATTTCAACAAAGGAGGATCTATCTTAAAGATTACAATAATGAGGAAACTCGTGCTAATATTAGCATGCGCTTGTTTGGCACACAGTGGCCCGTCCAAAAAACAACCGCGCGACCAAGAAGCCGCCGGTTACGAATACGAATACGCTCGAGGTGAGCTAGCGTTGGGAGGAGTTGAACCGTACTACGCGGAACCCGTTCCTGCCCTGCCTGCAGGTCCAATTGGTCATGGCCGCGGGCTTCCTGAACCAGGTTTCAGCGTTGGTGGTCCCCTAGCGAATATCGCAAAGGGCGCAGCGGAACAAGCTCACACGCAATTAAGCAATCAGCAAACTGCAGCTGGACAGGCTGCATACGTCGCTAAGAACACCTTGGCTCAAGCCGCGGCTCAGTCGGCTGCCACCGCAGCTGCAGCCCTGGCTGGCAAACAGATTGTCGTCCAGGGATTGGAGCAACAATCGAGGGATGCTCATGTAGCAGTCGACGGGGAAAACTTGCAACTGCAGCAAGCTGAACGCGCTGCAAGCGCAGCGAGGACCACCGCTAAGCAAGCTATGCATCAGCTACAAGTAATTCAGGCTGCTCTGAACGCGGCTCAGACTACAGTTGACCGCGCAGCGCAAGCTGCGGCTGAATCTGCGGCTGAATTGGCGGCTCAAACCACCATGCTTGGTCAAGCAAAGGCGAGAGCGGAATCCACCGACGAGCAGCTCTCTAGCGCGCGTCTCGACTATGAAAGCACCCAAGCTGCTGCGCAGAAAGCTGCTACTTCGGCAGCGGCTGCGCAGAACAATGCTGCTGCTGCTGCCGCACAGGTCGCCGATAGCGCTGCCACGTCTGCGCTATTGAGTCACCAGCCACAGCCTGTGCAACAGCCTGTAAAGCTTCCAGAGAATCCTGTGCTCCGAGGACACGGCGGACTTGCTGGACCTGGCGGACTTGCTGGACCTGGCGGACTTGCTGGACATGGCGTACTTGCTGGACCTGGCGGACTGGCTGGGCCTGGCGCCCTCCTCGAACCCAACACCCTTTTCTCGTCTGGGGCCCTTCAAAAGGGAGGTGGACTTGGTGCACACGGTGGTCTCGACGACACCAGTGCTCTTCTAGCGTCAGGCGTGCTCCAGAAATCTGGTGGGCTTGGCGTACACGGTGGACTCGGCGAATCCAGTGCTCTTCTCTCAGCTGGTGCCCTTGGTGCGCAAAGTGGCTATGGCGCAGTGGAGGGGTATGACGACGCTGGCGCTCTTCTTGCATCCAGTGCCCTTCAAAAAGCTGGTGGCCTTCGCGGGCCTGCTACATTTCAACCAGCCAATGGCCTTCATCGCTCAGAACTCCTTAGCCTAGCGAACGCTTTACCCCCTGACAGTTATGATCTCAAAGGTTATCGTTACTAGGTTCCTTTAGATTAAATAATTAAATGGAATCTAGATGTGTCCCCTTTATTCGAAAATAAAGGAAAATCGTTACGTTCCATACACCAAATTGCGAAATCACATGTTGAAATATCCAATTTGGTTCCTCCAATTCCTTATAATACACCCTTCTTATTTAATTCGTAACTGGTGCACGAGTTTTTTTTATGATATAACTAGAACGTGTGGATTATCACGTTTTGATAAAATTTTTTTGTTCGATACACATGTAAATAATATTTGTTACATTCTTATTTTGTAGTACAGGAGCGTACAAAATAAAGGAGAAGAAATTGATTCGGAATAAAAGTTTATTTTAATTTTATTTTAAATCACGTGTATTTGTTGCAGCATAATTAATAATACTACGGTTACAGTTTGAAAATGTTGAGCGTACACTAAGTTTTCCGAAACATATATATATATATATATATATATATCGACATTTTGTCAGTATATTATATTGTAACAGTGTATCATCGAGACTCCTGGTGGCTACGGTGTTGATGAAACAGTGATATATGATTTCAAAAAGAGATGGCTCACACGAAAAATTTTAAACAGAAGGCATTTTACTGGGTAAACTTTTGAAAAGCTGCGCGTTTTGACGCGCCTCAGCCTCATCGTTGACAAAATTCTTTGTTTCGGGATCAATTTCGATAGACATTGTGACTGTCATTTTTAAAATGGAGCTTAATCCTTTATTAAAAATACAAACAGTCAGAAATGTTGCGATCTCAATTGTTGTCGGTCCGGAATGCAAGTGCTTAGAATATTAAGTGAGGTCGAATCCTTATAAATCGGCTTTATTGTTAACTGGACTGTTTTACTTAGAAGGGGTTTATCATGTGTGAAAAACTCCAGCGTACCTGCAGCCTCTGCTTTGCGCCACTTGCTATTCGGCTACCGCGATAATCCGCGCACAATTTCTTTGAAACCTCTATAACTTCATTATTATTTCGAATATAAAAATAGACATGCAAGGAATATATTTTCTAGACTATGGGCATTAGAAAAATGCAAAAATAAAAAAATCGATTTTTCGACACTTCTAGACCAGAATAGCCCCTCAAAGATGCTTTGGAACATGCTCTAAGATAAAGAATTCATTGTAACCGAAGGACAACATACATCGTCGAAAATCTTCAAAATAAGAAATGGACTGCAACAAGGCACCGTAAACTCCCCCATCTTATTTAACATATGTATAAGCAACTTACTTCAGATGTTCAAGCTAAATAGCGACAACAACAAAAAACCGCATTAGCTTTTGCAGACGACCTGCTGTCCCTGCTGATCTACATAAAAGATAACAAACCGTCAGAAATCAAAATTGAACTACAAGAACTCTTCGGCAAAATTCAAAACTATCTCCACACTTGGAAACTAAAAATAAACTTAAATAAATGCTAATCCATCCTATTCAG
Organism: Andrena camellia; assembly: GCA_029448645.1. Lineage (NCBI taxonomy): Eukaryota > Metazoa > Arthropoda > Insecta > Hymenoptera > Andrenidae > Andrena > Andrena camellia. The sequence continues at coordinate 235,435 of CM055681.1, read as the reverse complement.
ACCATACATCGGAAATATCTGACGCAAACAAAGACGTACTTGAAAATTGGTATCACTAAAAGACACTTCTGCATACACGTACCAACTTATGACCATAAGAAATCTACATTTCATGCATTATATAGGAATCCCAAATCACATAAATTAGTCTCATTATGCACATCCCCGCTCAGATCGTCCCACAAATTACTATATAAACATGCGCGTGGTACATACAAACATATATTCGACATACCTACTTACATAGTACACATATCGATTAATAAACCTCGTTTTTCTAAATTCTAGCAATTACTCCTGAGATTCCATTAGAATTTCTAATGATGTTTGCCTTCATGTTTTGTCGTGAATACGTCTTTGAAATCGGAACAGTACTGGAATGAGTGATAATGTTTTGAGAAATTTTAAGAAATTGTTTGGGGCCCCAAAGTATTTCGTGCATTCCGAGCTCCTTTCTAGAGAAGACCGGCCCTAACTACAATTTTATTTCCTCACGCTCCTTCTCTAACCGTCGCGTCATGCAAATGACTATTAAGTGACTGGTTGAAAATCTATTAGTGCTCAGTTTTTGTAATAAGAATAAATTTTGTAGATAGAACACGATGAAAATTTTGTGTTTCTAGTTCGAAACACGTGTAACGTTCTCGAACGATCGGTGACCGTGGAGAGGGGGTGGTTCAGCGAACAGAGGGGGGGGCTCTCCTGGCCAATATAACAGCAGCGGTCCAGAGCGCGCCGGGGGGGGGGGGGGTGATGAAGTGGTCCATTGCGCCACCACCCAAGCATTACACGGAAAGAGTTCATGCGGAGGGGATGATTGTTACCACTGGTGCACCGGGGGGAGGGTGGCGAACGCATCGTTCTGTTTGGAGCTCGCCCAAGTCCTTCCCCTCGTCGTGCGGGACCACACTCCGGTCAGGAGACCACCGGTGTGGTGGTGTTAGTGGATGCAAGCCCCATATAACCTCGGCTCTCCACCGAGAATCGAGGTATCCGTTAAGGATTTCCACCACGTAAAAAAAAAGTATAACGGAACGTAAGGGTTAATTAACGGAAATAACGCTTCGATCGATAAGAGTTCCGATACGGCGTTAGATACAAAAATGAACATAGATTTACAATAATTAAAATAGATTAAAATAAAGTTAAAGTCTCTTTAATTTGATAGTTTGTTTCAATAATTTATAATGCTCATCTCTGGATGAAACACTTTTTTGCGACTTCCGAATAATAATCAATTATGTTGGTAGTGTCCGGGGATTGCGCATGTCTCTAGGAGCGCGGTGGCGAGCGCTCCCATGCGATCATCTAGAGAGACTACGTTCTGGCTAGAGTTGTGGCACGGAACGGCCGTCCGCATGTGTAGGTGTACCGGGAAATCACTTAATAAGGGCTAAGAGTTATTGTTATCCGGCATCACTCCTTCCGAGTACCTTAATCCGTTCCTACCATTATTCGGGACCCAACAGGTAGCAATCACAAACACACGAACGACAATTTTATGTCTCCACTGCATGAAATTAGCTAATTTATTTAATGGATAAATTATGGCATCGGTTCAAAAATTAGATTTACACCTCCCTTTGCCATCAGTATAAGCGCCCCACTTTCAAACTCTAGCTCAGTTGGTGTATTCGGTGCAAGTTTTACCGTGTTTTTCAATAAAGCGCTTATTACAGCAATTTTCGTTTGTATCAGCCCAAATCTTAATCCTGTAACGAAAGGAATTTTTCATACGGTAAAGAAAAATTATCACTGCTTGAAGGGCAAACGGGACTCTTAAGGCGGATTCATAAATATCAGTTCTGTGACGGTTCAGTGCCGTCGGTGTCCTGATCTCTTTGTTTCAGTGTTAGAAAATGACACAAGTGTGAACTACTTCGTTGCAAAACAGGGAAACGATATTTTTTACCACTGACACTGACGGCACTGAATCGTCGTGGAACTGATATGTGTGGATCCACCTTCAAGGTGGGTGTGTGTGTGTGTGTGTGTGATTGTGTGTGATACGCAATTTGATACGCAAATTATGATTATTGAGCATATAGCGAGTATCGAATCGGACCCGTACAGAGATTACGTTATACGAAAATTATAAAATTGTTGTATATTTATTGTACTATTTATATATAACTTACACATTGAACACTAAGAACTTGTTAGTATAAGAAGAATTTGCTCACCAATACATATCCTTGGACCTTCTCCAAATGGTAAGTAAACATAGGGATGCCTAGTCTTGATACTTTCCACGGAAAATCGTTCTGGATCAAACTTGTTTGGCTCAGGGTATATATCAGGATCCATATGGATGCCATATACAGGTATTACTATTTGCGTTCCTGAAGGTACCGAAAAATTGGTATTCTCGAGCTGTGTCTCTTTTGTACAGATGCGATTAAGAAGAACAACTGCAGGGTATTTCCTCATAGTTTCTGTAAAAAAAAAATAAGCATTCAAGATATTTGGGACATGTGCCCACATAAACTTTATCAGTTACTGGACTACACTAATTCCTCGTAATAAATCCGACGAACGGGGCTGGCGGCGGGCGTACGACGCGATGCGGACACTATTCGGGCGAGCGAGAGGGAACGAAACAGTTGACACGAAGTTACCATACTTCTCATTACATTCTAGCTGACGTCTCTTGCCGTGCAATCTACCTGAATCGGGTTCGCCAATCAGAGACTTCCTCCAAAATTTAAAAAATATTGCCATAAGAATAAAGTTAAAAATAAAAATAGTTTTGTTGTTGCAGTAATGCAAAATGACTTTCGTAACAAAACAAAAATTCAGTAAGGAGGGTCTACCCTTTGCGATCAAAACAAGCATTTATAATTAATTGAAAAAAATGAATCATTCCTGGAGGCAATAGCCGTAGATACCGGAAAAACTTTAAAGAAAAACTTTGAGGGTTTGTATTTTTTTAACAATTTCGAAACTAGAAAAATGATGACTTAAACACCCCCTAATTTCATATGAACTACGATATATTTCAATGTCATCAAAATCCCTGACAACAAGGTCCAGTACTCATGAGGTAATGTCTCAAATTGAACATGGCCGTACCTCAATCATGATTGGTTTTAAGACCCATGTTTAGTCGAACCCTTTCGTTTGTTTTGAAGTGTATTTAGAATACGACTGTTAATTTTCAGGCAACATTTATAAAGCACCCTGTATAATTACATGCAGTTACAAACCAGAGATCACTTTGTGAAGATAAGTCATATCATTCACGGCATTATACGTCAAATCGCCATGTTTTTCAATAACTGCGTGAATCTCCTTATGCAGTTTATCTTGAATATCTTTGTGCTTTGCTAACTCGTAGAGGCAGAATGTTGCTGTCGCTGAGGATGTTTCAAATCCAGCTAAGTAAAAAACGTAAGCCTGTGCTGAAGCTTCTGTCATCGTCAACTTATTTCCCGTTGTTTCTAAGGCAATCAAGTAATAATTTTGTATAAACATGGTTTATATAAATATCGATTTATGTACTGCTTTCGCAATCAGTATTTTAAAAGTATACAATTTCTATGCAATAAAATTACTATTACGTTCAACATTTCCATTCTGAGTGTTATCATCTGCATCTACATATCCGTTTTTCATTAGTTGCATCAACAAATTCAAGAAATCTTTCCTGATTATACTGTTGGCTTCTCTGTGTTCCACTGTGTCTTTAAACATTTTCGTAAAGAAATTGGTAACATCCTTTTCCGTATAAGATACAGAAAATAAGTCAAAAATCTCTGGAGCCCATAAAAGAAGGGCATTCCACAAAGGTCGGGGGTCAAATACTTTTTTCCCCCAGTATCGAAATTCATTGTTCGGATTGTTGAAACTATCACAAGTTATTCCGAACGCCACTGACATAATGATGTCTACAGAGTATCTGAAATAAATATTATCGTTATTTTAGTTATGAAAACATTTTTTTTAACGGTCCAAAATATAGACACCTATTTCTTATTTTCCGGTCCCCTAAAACATATCCAAAAACCAAAGCAATCGGAGGCGGACACTTAAGAACCTCTCCTTGTTAGACAATGCTTATGAAAATAGTCACATAATAAAACTGCACATTTCTACGATATTAAAAACGTAAAGCATGCTTATTAGCAATCAACAATATTTTTAAATAGGGTAACGTGCAAAACATTAAATATCTCAAAACAAAAAAATGTGGATTTATTCCACTTTCGAAAAGGAGGCTGAAATAATAATAATGTTAATGATAATTTCTTGTATGCTCTCGCTTACCTTGAAATAATATCTTTTACTTCGATTACTTCTCGCACACGTGCTTTATCCTCCAGAAAGTTTGCCAGCGTATCGCCAGTGGCTTTCAAAGTCGGAAATATTTGCTTAATTTTTCCTGACGTGAAAGTTGGTGTCAATTTCACTCTTAAATTTCGCCACTTTTTCCCAGACAATAGAAACAGATGTCCAGTCAGTGGATCTATATTTTCGTTACAATACAGACCGCGATCGTGAAAATTCGCGAATTCTTTTGCCAATACGTCCCGAATTAAATCAGGATCATTTATCATTAAGGAAGGTTTGTGAAGCATATACATGCCAACAAAACGATGCTTTGCATATCGGTCATAGATATCTTTGACGAATTCGCCTGCAAATTAAGGATTACAATATTATTAGAGATTAAAAAGAAAATATATATGTAACTAAGATATAACAACTTATTTTTTATAGTAACGATTTTCAAAATCTACAATACTTTTTATAGAATACCAGCAAAATACCCGTGCTCCGCTACGGTATTGATTAGTACCAATTTAACATTTAAATTTAAAAGTAAACATAGCACCCTCTGCACGTGGATTTTGGAACTATTCCATAGTCTATAGCAGTCCCATTAAAATAAAGATTTTTTGGTATATGGTTCATCGAAATCGATTCAGCAGTTTTTAAGTTTTTCGCTTTCAAACATACCCTACATACATTCATGGCACGAACATTTTCATAAGATGCTATAGATCATTTACGATAAAATGTAACGATTGGACATATTGCCAACATCTTCCAGAAGTATACCGTTGATCATATAATAATTCACGTTCGTGTAAATGTGTACTTGCCAAATCCTACTTTGCCAGTTATAAGCGGCATTATGTTTCCAATAAGAAAAGTCGGCTCCAAGTAAGATACGTTTCTGTTGCGCCAGAAATTATAAACATGAAACTTGTAGTAAATGTAAAGTCCGGTGATTACAACAATCACGGCACCCAAAATTTCCGATATCATCCATGTCGTTGGCAACATTGCATTTATCTGGCTGCACTACACGACTTGAGAAAATAAATATTGCACATTTCGTTTTATCATACTTTATAATGAAAACCACAAAGAAAAACATCGAAAGCTGTCGAAACTTATACAGAAATTTTAAATACTATTTTAAATTCTAATTACGAGAAGTCACACGATTCATTTTCGATCATATGTATAGGGAAGCGTGGGGTATAACGGAACACTCAGCTTCGACGTGTAATGTCAAAAAATCAGAAGGAAAAAAAACATGGGACTTCGCTAGTAGTCTTAAGTAGGCCTTAGACTCTTAGACTATAAGAAAATGAAACACTCTATTAAGAAAAGTATTTGTCTACGAAGGAAAATAAAATTTTCCGGAAGTATTGAAACAGCCGCTTCTCTCAAGTGGTGAGGTACAACGGAACACCCATTTAAAACTCTGCAAAAGTACGAACTTTTAATTTTTATGAATTAAAAAACATTCATTTATATAAAAATATATATATATATATATATATGTCCTATACAGTAAATCCTCGTTATAGCCCCGTTTTTATCGTGCGTAGTACGCCCGTTGACTGTCCCCACCATTTCTTGGAATCCTTCGGTCGAGTGTGAGAGAAGGAAAGAGTCGACGGCAGCTTCGTGTCAACTGTTTCGTTCCCTCTCGCTCGCGCTTCGGTTTTCTCACTCGCGGCATCGGCCGCACGGAATACCTAGTGTCCGCAACGCGTCGTACGCCCGCCGCCAGCCCCGTTCGTCGGGTTTAATACGAATGTTTACTGTATATTATACAGATAGGGAAAGATATTATAGGATAATATGAAAATTATTGAAGATAATATAAATATAAAACTACAAAAGAAAAGTATAAATTGATACATTGCAAGAAAGAATAAATACGTACTAATTGTAAGAGACATTTCCATTCTTCCCTATACATAATAGGTGTTCCGTTTCACCCCACGCTAAAGTGGTCCGTTTTGCTCTACATGAAGTAATTTAATAAACACATAATATTTACACTTCAGCGTGAGATGAAGAACCGGATAAAACATAAAAATACACTGTAAGGACTATAGAAGTCGATGCTGTTCTTACCGTTATAAATTTTCTAACTCCAAGTTTAAAAAAATGGTCGAAACCCCAACACAATATCGAAACTTCGACACTGGAAATATTTCCAACTCTGTAAATCAAGAAATAACGCGTGCACGGATCTACCAGGGACTGTTGTGAGAATCGTTTGATCTCGTGTCACTCGATAGCAACTATTCGCAGCTCTTATGCAAGAAAAACATTGATGTTCCGTTTTGCCCTATTATCTCCCCCTATTTATAAATTGCTGCTTCAAACTTTTATACTGCTTTCTGCGAAATTTGTTTACTTCATGTTTCGTGTGAATAGAACTATTTAATCGTAAATAAGAATCGGGCGTCACATATGTCTAAATTACTTGCAATGTTTAACAACGATGAAATTATATCACGGTTTATTGTCATTTTCATTCGAAACTCTAATACGAAATATAAAAATTCGCATTTTCATTACTGAATGCCTATTGCTGTGGTTGTGTTTATGTATAATTCTGGATCTAGAGATTTAAACCCTCGAACAGCGTGATTCAAGAGCAAGAGCTTCGACCCGAGTATCCTTCATGGTCATAAACAAAGCCTAAAGGCCCCATTACCTTTTAGAATGACCAAGTAAGTAGAATGAAATGATTACAATGGGGTAAGAAACGTTAAAATTGGACCACAGAAGTGTACAAAAAGTTCCGTTTTCTCTTTCATCAAACAGTTTTGAGCAGTAGTGTATCTCAACCTTAATAGTAATAATAATAATAATAATAATAATAATAATGATAACGATGATTATTACGATGGAGGACCTCGTTGATCATGCCCAAAAAATAAAAATCCACAAGAACTTTGATATTCGTATCACTAGACGACACTTCGTTCTTCACACACCTACAAACTTATGACCACAAGAAATCTCCGTTTCATGCATTATATAGGAATCCTAACTTACATAAATTAATCTCATTATGCACATCATCGCTCATATACTACGAATCAGTGAACGAGGCGCTTGGTTAAACGTATATTGCACAACTTACATAATATACCGAATGATACACCAAGTTTTACTAAATTCTAGTAATTATTTCTGGGATTCCATCAGAATTTCTAAAGGAGTTTGCCGTCACTTTTTTCGTGTCGGTGCGGAGGCACCATCGTAGGACGGACGAGTGACGTGAAGTTTATTAATCTGTTTGCCAAAGAAGACGACCTATCAAAAGTTTAGCTTTTATATTCACTGTGCGCATTCCAGGTCGACAAATGAGTGATTAACAAGTTGAAGGCTGAAGTTCTTTGTGCTATTTAACACATAACTTGTAAGTCTGTAAATGATGATCGTCAGTGACCTGTACATTTGTCCATATTTTAAATCAAAAGTTTTATTTTTACTAAACGTGATTTCTAATTTACCGCATTCATATGAATTTCAGATAATTATCAATAATTAATTTCTGAGAAGCTTGTCATAGCATTGAGAAAGGTAATCGAAAGAGCGATCGAATACCCGGCATTTTATATCTGCATCAACTTTGGAAGTTTGCGTGTCGACCAATTAGGATTGTCAAATACTACGGTCAGCTGCATAATATAATGCAATTCATGACAAAGCATTCCTCGCGCTCTTTTCGTAACCGTCGCATCATGGCGCACGTATTCTGAGGATTGCCACTTGCTAAATGACTATTAAATGATTGGTTTAATATGGTAGATCTATTAGTGCCCAGTTTCTGTAATAAACTTTGAATTTAAGATCGTGCAAATTTATTCGCATAATGACTGCGACAAATGTTTCCACTCGTTGGAGTCCGTATAAATATTCATCGAATAATTACTTAGGAGAACACGATACAAAAAAGTTGTGTTTGTAGCTGGAAACACGCAACGAGAATAGGTATACGTTTCTTATACAATGTATGTACTTATGTACTATTCGTATTCGTACTCAGACCGAAGATCAGACCAGGCAGAGTTGGGCATTATTCGACTAAATTTTCATTCGACTAATCTTCGAATAAAATGAACTTATTCGAGAATAACGAATAAATTTTTAGTGGACTAAATTTTATTATTCGACTAAAATTTTACTCGTTATTCGTTATTCGAACTAGGGCTCGGACTATTCGAATATTTTACAAGTATTCGAATGCTACGAATAAACGGGTATTTATCACAGTGATTGCAGAATCACAATCACGGCCGTGATTTTCTCAGAAAAATATTTTCAGAACAACTTCTTACAAAAGCCCTATTAAAATCGGCGTGTGCGGGTTTGATATATCCCTTGTAACCAATACCATAATTCCACGATTCAATTTTGCCGCTTTTCATGATTTAGTTAGCGGCACAATCCGCCAGAGGGTGCCGATTTTGCCAACAGAAATATATGGGAAGTGCCCACCCCTGATGTGCACTTAACGCTTTCAGAAAAAATACGTCCACGCAGAATAAGTACCCGGAGATGTCACCTCGGTACAAGTTCTTTTTACCGACCGCAGTAGCTTCATTAGCGTCCGTCCGTTTACTTGGGATGCTTCGATCAATTTGAAACATAACAAAAATGAGACGGCACTGTGCTGTCTGGAGAGGAGTACCAAGGAGTACGAAGTATACATACTCAATTTCAGTTGTAGTCTAATACAGTAGAATCTCCATTATCTGATACATATTCTACTATCCAAACGATTCACAAATGGAATGAACAAGTGTTTGGGAAGATGCTGGGTCAGATTAAGTAGAAATTGGGATCAAGGTTCCATCTCGAGTGCATACACACAATGCTTGAAGGAATTAGGATTGCGCGTGCTTAAAGTTTGGGATGTAGCGAAGATGTGTGGCATAATTCTTTAATATGAGTGTGTGTAATCGATAAATATTTTCGATAATTAGGCGAATAGTCGGTGGCATTCACACAGAAAACCGAAGACAAAGCAAAACTATATAATTAGTGAAGAGAAAACAGAATGATATTTTAGGACAGTTTAAATAATTGTAGTGAATATATATATATATATATATATATATATATATACATATATATGTGTGTGTGTGTGTGTGTATATTTTTTTCACATTTGTCCTGTCTGATTCCTACAATAATGGCATCAAAGCGGAAACGCATAGTGCTTAGCATAACTACGAAGCATGAAATAATTCAGAAATTGGAAAGTGGTGAGAGTGCTGCAAAATTAGCGAAAATATATGGTATTGGAAAAGCTACAATTACCGGCATTAAAAATCAAAAGTATGCCATCGAAAAGTATCTCCTACACGCAGAATCTTCAGACGCATCAATTAATAGGAAAAGCTTAATGGTGCCGAAAAATAAAAATGTAGATGCCGCTGTGTTTCAGTGGTTTCTACAAAATAGAGCTAAAGGCGTACCGATATCTGGACCGATGCTATGTGAAAAAGCATTGGAATTTAACGAAAAACTAAGGGAGAATCCCAATTTCAAAGCAAGCAGTGGTTGGCTAGAAAAGTTTAAATCACGTCATGGAATTCGGGAACTAAATATGTCTGGAGAAAAACTTTCAGCAGATAACAGCGATATGGAAACCTTCACGGTAGACTTTAACAAATTTCTGAAGGAGGAAGGATATGCATTACAAAACGTGTACAAAGCGAATGGAATGGATTTAACGAGGAAAGCATTACCACCAGAAGCTGTATTTTCGCAGACTGACGGATCATCTTCTGATTGTAAAAGTAGCAAGGATCGTGTTATAGTACTTCTGTGCGCGAATGCCACTGGATGTCATACGCTCCCAGTTTTGATAATTGGAAAGGATAAAAATTTTCAGTGTTTCAAAAATGCTAATATGAACGCGATGCCAATAGTGTATAGGAATGCAAATAATTGGAATAGTGAAATCTTTTCTGAATGGTTCAACAATTCTTTTGTACCAGTGGTGAAAGAACGCCAATTAAAAGATGGTTGTAAAGAAAAAACTCTGTTATTAATAGATGATATTAGATTGCATTCCACGTGTGACATTCTCAATGGAAAGGATGAATTCATAAAAGTTATGTTTCTTCCACCTAACCTCAGTCCACTTGTACAACCAATGGATCAAAGTGTAATTGAATGTTTCAGAAGATTATATAGAAAGACATTACACGAGAATTTTCTGTTACCTTGTGACGATAAGGAAGGTCAGGAAAAATTGAATATGAAAGAATGTTATGGGAGAAATGCTTGGTCTAATATTGCAAATGTGATGATAAAACGAGCGTGGAAGAAACTTTCATCCGATGAAGTTGAAAAGATTGATGAACAAGAAACAATATCAGAAGACACAGATGAAACTGTTGTTACGTTGTGTAGAATGTCAGAATACAAAGAATATGGCAGAATTGATATAATGGAGCAGCATCAACTCAACCAAAATAATAATAGTCATACACACTTAGTTAATAACGATATTGCTAATAATATTTTAAATTGTAATGTTGAAATTGCAGAGAAATGCAGTGAAAGTGATAGTGAAAATGTTCCTTCTCATTTCGAAGCATTTATGGCATTAAAAAAAGGTCTTATATGGCTTGAGGCACAAAAAGAATCTAGTTGTACGCAGTTAATTATATTGAAAAATTTATGCAATTTAGCTGCCAAAAAGGTATGGAACACATAAATTTTTCAAAAATACATTTGTTACATGTGCTATTTACTTATTTGTACATATTTTCCGAAATATAGCATTAAGCAACTTTTTCTTATCTGAATTATTGAATCTCCCTATTAATTTGAATAATGAAGGCTCTATTGTAATCTTAAAAATCTTTTCTTTACTGAAGTAAGGGAAAAAAATTTAATTGTAGCAGGGATAGCGATGAGTTCTTTTCAAGACAGCGTGGCATCTCTCACCTCTGATACGATTAAGGCCGTCGCCTATTACGCCGAAGCGAAGCGCGGCGACCAAAGCGAAATGTTCGTCGCCGCTATTCTGTCATATGGGCGATGCTTGGTCGCTGCTGTTCTGTCGTTAGGTTACATTTTTGTATGGACCTTTATTTTGTCGTTTTAAGTTCCCATCGATGTAGCATCTGCTAAAAATTTCACAGATTGCCATAGTTAGAAAATAACAGTTTTTCGCGAATATTTCCTTATTTGTCCGTTTTACGAACAAAATAGTTATGAAATATGTAGCTTAGGAAATTCTGTACAAAAAAGTATGAGTTTTTCTTTCGTAGGAGTAACCATTTTCATTTATGACGACTTACAACATTTCAACCCTCATAGGTACTTTTGATTGCCAATAATCGAAAATCAAGCATTCAGCTTCTAGAAGTGGTGACTGCATGTATATTTGAGTTTATTGTACATTTATTAATTGAGTTCACAGTTTCCTTGTTATAAAAGAATAAATAAGTTAAGCTTAAATTATAAAGAACGCATTCTCTTTTGTACAAACGAAGGTGAATCTTCATTTCAACGCTCGCGGCAGTTCGTGCATTCCGAGTAAGTATAGAGCGGTTCAGCGGTCCACCGTCCACGCTCAGTACGGGCACCAACACCACCAACCGAGCTCTGGGCACATTCATTCCGGTGGATATATGTATGCAACAACACTTGTAATAAAGTAGAAAGTTGCTTGTGTTCACAATTATAAATAAATGCAATTTAATGCTTTTTGGAACGCATCATTAACATAAATATAATAGAAACATACCCATATGTACTATATATGTAGTATCATTTAACAAAAATAAGGTATCATCGAAATCTGTACAAATAATAACCTCACAAAGAATTGATATCTAATTTTACATCTCGTTCTTCAAATTAAATAACTCTCTTGCATATCCTTGCATGTACACAATTATTATACTCATCATCGTTAGTAAATATTTGTCAACTCTTATGTTGGAATAACAAAAATTCAAAAGACCAATTTTTTTAAGAGATTCAAACTTAAAATTTATAGTGGATTATTCTTAATGTAATTAATCCCTATACATCATAATATTACACAAGATATATCATAAAACCTGAAATATTATTGCAAAGAGTAAAACCACATTGTATTTTTATGGTCAAAAGTGAAAGACTAGATATTGCTAATGGATGCTGCTATGATAGAAACAGATCTATCCATGGTAAGATCACGATTTGCTGATTTAATGGTACTAATTAAAACAAACGTACGTAAATTTGAAAATAATGTGCAACAATATGAAGCTGAATATTCAAAGAAAATGAAAGACATCAAATTGAAAAATCACAAATACTTTCCGAGAACTAATATTCAGCAAATGAACCTTGACAAGCTCATTGAGTTATGGATGACAGATTTTAAAGACAAACATAAAAAATATGAATTTTCCGCTAGAGTAAGTTACACTTTTCCAAACTAGAATGCTTAACAACATAGTGCTGCTTAAAAAAGATGGACTTAGGTATTATTAAATAATGTATTATTAAATAAAAGGCTGGATCGCTCAAAGTATTCTTCTGCGAGAGTAATTATTTGCACATCTTTCGACCTTCGATTACAAAATTCGATGATCACCAATATAGACTACCAGTATACAACATTACATTTCCTAAATCTGAAGAGAATGAGATACCTCGTATAATGCATAAGCCAAGAAAGTGTAGAGGCATCACAAAAGGCAATACCTGCAAATGAAGACAATAGAATATGCACATGTAATCATAAAAGAAATATGAATAATCCACACTTGATAATAATTTATTAATTATAACTATTACTACGATTCACTAGATCTGTCACATTTATAAAATTATAGTACTGTAAGTCTTATTGTAATAAATGCTCTAAGGGATTGATTTTAATCAATTGTTTGTATCTGTAGCCAATATTTAATGAATTGAGTAATTAATAATTCATATAGTTTAATAATCTCTTTTCCTTTTTGTTTCGGATAACCCTTACAGTACTTTTCGTCTACGCCAGGGCCACCCGATTATTTTTCAACGCTCTCTCTGTACCTGCCATGTTTTTGTTTTCACTGTCACACAAAAATTCAGAACAATAGTTCAAGGTACAATAAAACAGCCTGCCCATATTCCATGTAGGGGACAGCATGCACGTTACATGTGTGATGTGGGAAGTGTGGGTTGAATAATCAATGGAAATGGGATCCACCTGAATATATTCATATAGAGAACAGACGTTACATCAGGCTATTACAATAGTGAACTATTAGCAGCACTTTGATATAATATTCCAAAAACCACTTTATCAGACAAAAAAGAATAGTACCACATATAATTTATATGTACATACTATATTATAGATGTTCCATTGCTTGCAGCCTTATAAATTCTAAGGAACTGATTAATTTTGAGTCTACAAGATATTGAAAGTATTCAAAATAAGCACATTATTATAACATGTTAGTCCGAAGAATTTGATATCTTCAATTGAATATTTAACATACATATACTTGAAATAAAGAAGCCCAAGATTGTAGAGGATTCGAGTTATATTTAATGTAAAATGTACAAATTATAATAATTTTTCACTGCATTATGTAAACATCAGATTTATTAGATGAAATGTTATGTATATAATATAATTTAATATTGTCAGTGAATATTACATTAGAAATTTTCAGGATGTGCGCTAAATTCATCTCCGAGTCTTTTCTCAATCATAGGTAGAGACAGATTGTCAGCCTGGATATTGAAGCTGACATACACAGGTTTCGAGAGTCTTTTTGATAATCTCTTAGCAAGATTACTAGATGCCTCATTAGAAATTGGACCAATTATTTTTGTTGCAAGCGGTTCTTTTGATAATTGCGATTCAATTGCAAATGATAAATCATTCATAGAATTTTCGTGACAATCGCCCACCCATAAATACAGTGAATTATCCATTTTGATTGTATGACAGGCAATTGTCAAGTCACCAACTTTTGCCACAAAATCGTGGAACTTGAAGCTACATTCATTTTTCGCTTGCTCTTCTGTCTGATTTCCCATATTTGCCTTTTAATTTGTAGTATAATTTACTCGGTTTCCGTCAGTTTCATGTATTTCTCAAAAACTGCTGAGTGTGATAATAAACACTCTTGAAAATATAACCTTAAAATATAAAATTACGTTTACTGACAGCACATAATTTGCCAAGCAACGACCATAAAGTATAAAAGTATGATAGATTTCACTCTTTCGACTTGTGTATACAAATATTATTATTGGTTCAAGATATACATAAAACGGATTGAAATGAAACAGATCATGTGAACTCGAGAGGAGCACGTATTAGCAAGGGATGGGCAAGGGCACGATGTAAGGATATAAGGTCCGCAATAACGTGCCGGATGCCCAAGATCCTCCATATTGGATTGTCAACCAATACGAACCTCTGCAAAGTTGGCCTCTCATTGGAAAATATATCAGTTTCTCTTTTATGCAATCGTTTGTGCATCGTTTGTACATCATTGTTCATTAGTTTATATTATTTATTCATCAACTGATGATTTATAATAAATGAGAAAAAATTTGACTGAAACTGTTTTTGTACATCTGGCCCCTCGTTTTATTTTTTTTCATTGTTCACCAATAATTTTTTAAAGGAATTGTCTTTTAATTATCATTTTTAATGAATATATCTATTGCGTCATCATTAGACCCCACAACGGCGCATGCGCGTGAATGAGCAAAGAGGATATACCTCGTCTACTGACTTTATACGCTGCGCATATACCTATATATATACCTGGCGTGAGACACTGCCGTGTCTCTTGATGCTATATGACAATAATTGTTTCGTGGCTATTTCTTTCTAACCTATATGCTATACCCGATTTCATAAAGATACCGGTGCGGCGTAATGATAATATTTTGGAAGGATGTTGAATCATAAAAAGTTGACAAATTTAGCGTAATGAAAAAGAAAGAAATCCATAGCCACGAAAGATTTATTGTCATGCGCCGTTGTGGGGTCTAGTGATGACGCAATAGATACATATATTCATTAAAAATGATTATTAAAAGACAATTCCTTGTCAATAAGAAATAAACATGAGCGAACAAAGATGTACAAACGACGAACGATCGATTCCATATGAAATTATTGGTGAACAATGAAAAGAAATAAAATGAGGGGCCAGATTTAGAAAAAAAATTAAGTCAAATTTGTTTCATTTACCTAAGCCTCTATACGGTCGCGGGAGTCGCGGCGGATATAATTTATGAATTACTTATTATTTTTGTGCCAGAATAAATTTTGTTAGAGAGTGGAGGCTGCAATTACAGTAACTCACAAAGTTAGTCTTGTTTTACCTATTTGAACATCCCTGCGCAATCTCACGAGCAGAGTGCTTCAGCGCTCCACGGATACGAACGGGTAGGAACGGGCACGAACGGGTAGGAACGGGCACGACCGGGCAGTACAGACGCGAACCGGCTTTACCGAAAATCAGCACGAGATTGCGAATGATCGCGAGGCAACTGAAGTTTACTGTACCTAGTTGAAAGAATTTGGCAGCGACACCGACACGTTGAGTGGGTCTTCTAGGTTTACGACAGAAGTTTGAAAATTCGTTTCGTGGAATCGGGAATAATTGATTAAGAAAAAATGCAAGATAATCAGTATGCAAACAAGTGTTTAATGTCTGCAGTTCGTGAAGGAAGACTAGAAAGAGTAAGAGAATTAATTAGTTCTTTTGGAATATGTTCCTCACGGAAGCAACCAGGAGGATATGGTTTACTTCTATATGCTGTTTCGAATAGACATATAGAGATTGCTAACCTACTTTTAGCAAATGGTTGCAAAGTCAACAGTGTAAAGAAAAGTCCTGTCAATTCTCCACTTCATCATGCTGCTCGAAATGGTGAAGTAGAGCTTGTTCACATGCTTCTAGATAAAGGTGCTATAATTGATGGTAAAAATGGCAATGGTGAAACTCCACTTCACAACGCAGTTATAAGTAGGAAAATGAAAATTGTTGAATTACTTTTAACCGAGGGAGCATATGTTAACGGTAGAAACAAAAACAATGTAACTCCTTTGCACCTTGCTGCTGAAGATGGTAGCGAAGATATTCTCGAGTTGCTTTTAAGAAGCGGTGCTAATGTCAACGCTAAAAGACAAGATGGTAAAACTTCTCTTCATATTGCAGTGGAGAGAGGGTACTCAGAAATTGTTCAGCATCTATTAAACCATGGAGCTTTCGTTAATTCTACGTATATCTCTAAAACGCAGGCGCTGGTGTATACAGCACTGCGTCTTGCTGTTGAAAAGAGATATGAAAACGTTGTTAAACTACTTTTAGAATACGGAGCGAACATCGATGCTCAAAATGAGGACCATAAAACTATATTACACTTTGCTGTTGAAAATGGAAGTTCAATAATGACGGAGCATATTTTAAAGCATTGTCCCGATCTCAATAACAAAAGCAACAGTAGCATTCTTAATGTCGCAGTGCAGGGCTATGGAGAAGGATGTAGCAAGATCATTAAAAATCTGCTTGAATATGGTTTTACTGTCAAACCTGAAGATGCAAATAATTCGGAACTGTTGCTTGCTGCTGTTCGCAAAGGATATTTAACAATTGTTGAAGAATTCCTAAAATACGGTACTGATGTCAATATGTTTCACAAATTAATATGTGGAGATAGTTGGATGCCTTTACATGTTGCAACCAGAAGCGGACAGGAGGAAGTAGCCAAGCTATTAATAAGCTGTGGAGCTGATGTAAATGCTCAAGATAAAAGTAAAATAACTCCAATATTTTATGCTATTGATAATGGTGATTTAAAAATTACCAAGCTACTCTTAACTAATAAAGCTAATGTAAAGGATAATCCTGAACTATTGACTAATGCTGTTAAGAAGAAATACAGAGAGATCGTTGAAGTCCTTTTACAACATGGTGCTGATATTAACAGTAGTGATAAATACGGAAGAACAGCATTGCATTTTACTGCGTTAAACAAACGTGGAAGACTTTCCAGATCTCTTCTTGATAAAGATCCTGATATTAATGTTAAGGGAGAGATTGCCAAATTGCTTTTAAGTAGGGGAGCTAATGTAAACGCCGAAACTAAAGATGGTGTAACAGCGCTTCATGCTGCTGCTCATAATGGATACGCGAATGTCGTTGAGGCTCTTTTGGATTATAACGCAGATGTTATTTTTACATATAAAACTGACATAACACCGTTCCCTCTTTTTGCCCCAGAAAGTAATGAAGGAGCTGATATAAATACTATGCACAGAAACAGAATAACTCCGCTTCATATTGCAACTCATAATGGTCATAAAGAGGTTGTAGAAGTATTGCTAAAACGCGGTTTCAAAATGAATTGTAAGATTAAACATGATATAACGCCACTCCACATTGCTGTTCAAAAAGGTCATCTGGAAATTGTCAAGGTTCTCTTAAAATTTGGTGCCTGCATTGATTCTAAAGATGAATATGGTGCAACAGCACTTCACATTGCTTCTAAGAAAGGGCATACACAAATTGTTATAGCTCTCCTAGAACATGGTTCTGACATTACTATTATGAATGGAGACAATGACACAGCGCTTAATTTGGCGGAGGATGGTATCAGTCCATCATACGATAGAAGTAACAGTTCTGATTCTGACGATAAATATTTTTTTGGTCTGGATGACAGTTTTGATGCTTTTGAGAATTATGATGATTATCATGATGATTATTGTGATTCTGATGGGTACAGTTACGATTCTGTTGAAGAATATTCTAGTTATGGTCGAAATTACAGTTATAATCTAGATTACAATTCTGGTTCTGATGATGATTATTATGATCACAACCCTGGCCGTGGCATCTATACTCATATTGCTCAAGCACACATCACTCAGATTCTTAAATGTCACATGATTAAGGTGAAAGCTGCAAATTTATACGCAAGTAACGAAGATTTACTATCGATTAGCAGCGATGATGAAGAAATGAGTAATTTTCAGAATGAATGTGAGAAAGAAGTAGCAAGCATAAAAAGTGAGAAGTTCGGTAATTCTAGTATCTCATTTTATGATGTGCTGACAAAAGGTATAAGTCAATTAGCAATATATGCAGGAAATAAAAGTATAGTACAGGTTTTCAAGTCAAATGATTGGAAAGTAAAATTTCCAATATATAATAGTATGATAAATAGTCAGTTTAAGAAAGGGAGAAGAAGGAAAAAGCTACTGGATCAAGGTAATACAATTTTCCATTTTTTCTTTAACAATTTCCTTGGGTTACCATATTACTGTACTGAAAACATATTTAATTATCTAAGTGATGAAGACTTAAGAACTTTAATGGATGCTTGCAGGCCTATTAGTGTCAGCAGTCCTAGTATCGATATTAATAATATGGTAATTACTTCAAACATATCTAAAGTATCATATACTTAAGTTAAGGAAGTATGTTCGGAAAGGCGAGGACAGTGATAATTCTCGTCAATTTTTATATGTATTTATTTTAATATTATGAAAGATTGTTGTTCTTTAAATAGAGCGCCAACGTGCAACCAATGGTGAGGCTTGTCTGGCCTGCCGGATCGTTTCCCTGACTCGGGTGGACCGAGTAGCTCGAGTCCTTGGGGCGGTGACGGAGGCGGGCAATGCCTATTTAGTTGCAAGCGACGTCGAGTCAAGTGAGAAATCGTTTATACTTAAAACACAGTTTTGTATTATTTTCTTAGATGTCCTTAATTTCAATAAAAGATTATTTTGAATTAATGTATTGTATATTTCCGTGAAATAATCTTACTTTCCCTAAGTTATTTTTAAAATATAAATAGCCAAAAAATTAGTCAAAATACAATTTTCCATTTGTTTATTTCAAACGTATGTCCAAGTCGGGAGACAACACAGAATACAGTAACGTAACAAAATGTAAATATATTTAATAATAGCTTAAATAATTGTGCGTAACAAATTGCACAGTTGCTCTTAAGCAAACATTTTTCCTTAGATATTTTCTCGTATCATTAAAAACAGCGAAGATATTTTAGGTTTAAATGTTGGGTTACTCACCCTGTATACTGTTATTATTAAATTATTTAACTCATAAAGTTTTCAATAGACGAATAAATTTGCTGCTCTAAATATTTAGAAAATTATATAATTTCTAATTTCATAATAACACGTGTATGAGGAATAATAATCGAGGGAAATTGTCGTTGAAATTTCTCAAGCATTAGCTTTTTTATATCTTTTCCGAAGTAAAAATGAAAAATTGTTATTCTCACATTTTACAGAATTTCGTGTTGTCTAAAAATTACAATAAATTTTTATCTTTAGATGTGGTAAATTATTATTAAATTTGTAAAACAAAACGACCAATATTCGTTAAAGTTTCTATTACGGTACCTATGATATATAACAATTTTTTACAATATTACTTTTCTTAAAATATACCGTAAATATTTAATTTTTTCAAAAGTATTTCGGTATGCTTTCCTGCGTCTCCCAATTTAGTCACATATTTGAATAAAAAACAAAAGATTACGCGACACTTTTACGTCACCCGGTATAATAACTACATATTTAGCGAAGCTTATTGATATACCTGAAACAGAATCACCTGCATGTGCAGTGAGCTGTATACCTAAGCCTCTAAACGGTCGCGGCGCGTATAATTTATGAATTATTATTTTGTACTATAATGTTGGCCCCACTGTACGCGCGGCTGTTCAAGCCGCACCAATGGGGAGTCCCATCTTGTTGGAAACCGAGATAAAAAGCACGTCCATTGGCGTAATGTACTGAAATGTATATTATCTCATGGCCTCAATTTCACAAAAAACTGCAATTTTTTAACTTAACTTAAATTTTAATTTGTGTATTGTCCGTTCGTTTTTTTTTTAGAACATTTCTACTTTTTTTTTTAATAGAAAGTTTTTTGCAGTAAGGGAGTTATATAAAAAGATTAGGTGCCAAAATGCTTTTAGTCAAGTTTTTGTGTCTACACATCGATTGCCTACGAAATTCACAGTGGTTAGTATAGGGCAGGGACGAAAAGAAGATAGACAATAAAAGCAAGTTTTGAGTACCTTTCAGAGGAAAATGTGTGAATTCACACGTTCATCTGTAAAGTACAATAGAACTGTAGATTATGTGCTATACAATTTTTACAAAGTAGGTACTCAATTTACTGTGTCGTTTTTGTTTGAAATACGTGCCATTAGTGCTAATATACAATCATGAATGTTTATGGAATAATTAACGAGGTACAATATTTTTTATGGCAGTAGTGAAAAAAAAGTGAGCGGACGAAATTAAAATATTTTCAACTAAAGTGTAAGACGTTATTTGGGTGGGAGTAAATTTTTATTTGAATCTTATGCTTTTTTTTTATAACTTGTGCTGCTTGTTGGTTTCCTAAATAGCAAAAAAATGCGACATAGGTATCGTAAACGTATCATTCTTTTACACTATTTTTGGAATTTCAGCGGCCACTTGTTAAATTCTATCAGTAAAATCAATACACACGGTAATACAGGCAGATAGACCAGTATTTTGCAGGTGTGAAGAACTACTTTCTGAATGCACAACACCACTATATAGACAATAGTAAAAAAAAACTTGATTGCTGCCTCCAACGATATTTAATTGACAAACCGAAATGCTATTTTCCAAATTTCCACCCGATATTTTCGAAACATTGTCGTAATTTCTGCATATTTCTATCCCTAATAACATTTAAATTGCCAATTAAATATTATTAGGGACATGAATTAATTTACCTATACATACACATAGATGGAACACGTAAAAACTTTACTGCTTACATATCTGGTTAATATGCACGATGCAGACTGTATTTCATTCCTGCGCTTATTACATTTTAACTAGCCGCTGGTCTCGCGCCTGAAAAACGCGTTATCTCGTCACAAATTAATGCGAGCCTGGTAGGGGTAGTATACACAGATACATATGTAGTACACGCATGTCCACGACAGGATCTCAGGATTGGATCAGATGGTCCCTCGTCTAACCAAACAAGTATCGCTTCTTGTGTCGGGTATCTGGTCTGATCAGATCGCGCGACCCACGGCTAATAGTTACGCCAATGGAGCCGCGCGAGAAACGAGGCACAGCTAAGAGCTAAGAGAGAGGCCGAACGATGGCGCGGCAGGTAGAGACGAGGGCCGAGCCCCGTGTATACTATAATTACGAGTAACTCAGCCACATTTGCGTTGATCCGACACCTTAAAGATAACATTTAGCGGTCCCTTTTATCTCCGCGGCAAACAAACCAATTTATACCTCAGATCGTTTTTGTACGCTCTCTATCTCCCTCGCTCTCCCTCCCTCGTATCCTATTTTCCTCTTTCCCCACGAAAAAAAAACCCGCCCAGAACTACGAATTAGGAGCATCCTTCTCCTCCTTTTACCACCTTCCTTGCCTCCACTTCTTTCGCTTCCCTTTATTCTTCTTTTGCTCCTTCGTCGCCTTTTCTTTTTTTGCTTTTGCTCTTGTACTCCTTCTCCTTCTTTATCTTCTCAGATTTTTGTTCTGTTTTTTTTTTAGATTCTACCTTTTTTTTTTGACTCTGGACTTGTTGAACTCTCTTTTCTTATTTTCACATTTCTTTTTCGAAAATTTTTGTATTTTCTTTATTTCGGTTTCTATAGTTCCAGTAATATTTTTGGATGTTTTGCATTTTCTGCTTTTCATATTGCTATGAAATCACTGTTTTTATATATATATTTTTTTTTTAATTTTTGGCCTTGCTGCTTTCATGTTACTTTTCCATGAAGCCCCTTTGTAGGAAAAGTTAAGCTTTCACTGCCTGTACAATTAACATTTTCTCAATTCGTTGCGGTTCTTCCTCCTTCCTGACTATGTTAATAGACGGGCGGATGGAGTTAATCAATGCTTAATGAATTTCTTATCGTTTAGAAAAGATCAGAGGAGTGAGAAAAGGGCGAGAAAGCTTGATTAATGATCAGATTTTAGTCAATAACCGCGCTTGTCCGTTACTTTTTTCATTTTTTACTTCAATATTAAAGTGTGCTAAACTTGTTAACCTCACTTTTCCATTTTCCTTTATTTCCTCTGCATGTCGCCTCTGCATAAATTTGTTATTATGTAAAATGATACAAGTTTAATGTTTTAAGTGGGTGTCCATTTTTTATTGTCGACTGTTGTTTTTTTTATTGTTCTAAAAATACAAATTCTCTCTTCTCACACATCGAGTGATGGGCGTGAACTCAAATTTTTTGAAAATGCGACTTGTGTCGTCACTTTACAAAAGAAAAAATGTAATATTTCCTTATCGAATTAATAAATTCGCACAGACTCCTGCTCCTTCTTTAAGACGAGACGGATAAATGAGGGGGTGCAGCGTTCGAAGTTATACGGAAGAATGAAGAAGATACGGAAGGAGGAAAACTTAAAGAGCCGGTCTGGGGCGGCATACCCAGAGATAGGATCTCCAGGATCGCCGATCAAAAGCTTGAAATCAGATCTTACGGTAATGATTACAGCGTCATGGATGGTAATGAGACCGTTTAGGCCTGATACTTTATTATTTTCAATGTTTGCTGAATCTAAAATTCGCGCTCCAGAACATTATTACCATTTAATATTTAAAAAAAAAATGATTTCACTGAATGCATTTGAAAATTGTATTCTTTTTAATATTTTCTGCATCTAAAAATCCACGGCTTTAAATTTTCCCTTTTTCAAATATTTTGAATTCTTACAAATTTGGAACTGTTCAAAAATATCATCTCTTTGGATGCAAATGATAATTTTGATTTTTGAGAAAATCTATTTTGGCTTAAAATTTTTGGAATTTGTGCCCACGACCCCGACTGCTCCGCTGATCTAAAAGAAAAAACCAAAATGATTGTTAATCAGTAAGAGTGTGGCTATAGCCCCTAGTAGATTTATAAAAACAAATAAAAAATTAAAAAATGGCGAGGCTTTGAATTAAACATGTGAATGAACAACTCTTTCGACTCGATTCTGCTACCGACTAGAATTAAATGCTTTCTGAAGGTGTGCGAAAAAGATGGTCCAGATTGGCCCACTGGAAGTTGAGATATCATGGGCAACGTCTTGGAAAACACGGGTTTGAGAAAAACCCATATCTCCATTAATTATTATTATATAATACCCCCTTAATAACGAAGTTTAAAGAAAAAAACGAATAAATGCACTTGTTTGTTGATGAACAAAATGTATCAATTGCGATGGGGGTCATATTTCGATTAATGAATATTGAATTTAATAGAAATATAGTGGCTGAAAGTTTCATACATAAATCGGACATTTCATCCGCACCGACCGAATAGAGAAAAAAAAATAATAACGTGTATTTAAGTGAAGCAGTTGGGCGACTGGGGACGAAGATGGACAGAAAAGTAAGAAGAGAACAGAAGAAAGGGAAGCAGATACCTACCATGTTGCTGTGGCAGCAAAGTAGCAAGGCGAAACATCCGTAGACGGGAAAAAGAGAAAGAAGAAGTGGGAATGCAGAGCGTGCCAGACGTTAGGTAGAAAAACTTGCCAACTCGGAACAAGGACCAGGGAAGGGGAGTGAAAATAGATAACGCGACGATAAACAGCGCGGGGGCCCGACGGAGCAAGAAAGCTTTGAATATCGAAAATGTCGCGGGTGGTTGGGGAGGGGAAAAAAGCGGGGATCAACAAGGTGGACGTTGCGAAAACACAAAGTCGAACAGAAAGATCCTCCCGTGGTGGCAGAGCAGCGACGGGGGAAAAGGGAAGAAAGAGAAATAAGCAGCTATGGGACATGCGTCGAAGGAAGAGCGATCGGGCGCGAGAGGGACGGAGTGACGATCGAGGACCGAAGGATAAAAAAGGGAGAAAAAGTGGCGTGGCCAAGAAAAGGATTAAAGAAAAGAGCTGAGAGAAGAGAGGCGAGAGAGTTGAGGATCGAAGGTGTTTTTCGGGGCGTGGCGAGGGCCGCATGATTACCAGGAGGATCGGTTAGCGCGGTGAGAGTTCAAAGCATCAAAGAGGCCCGACCAGCGAGAAATTGCTTAGGATTCATCTGCCGGCACGGGACCCTCCGGACGTTCGTTCCTTCTTTCGTTCCTTCATTCGTTCTGTTAGAGGTATTGTGTACTCCGAGAACTCTCCCTCCGCTCCCCTGCCTCTCTCTCTGCACCTTTAACGGATTGCCCTTTAACTAACGATCGGATACCTTTGTAGGAATACCTCGTAGACGGTGATCATGTAAGAGTTTCTCTTTGTTCAGACCTTGTACTTGCAGCAGAAGTGCACACGTAGGTACTGGTGGACTTCGAGTGAACTGGGAACAGTGGGAGGAACAAGGGGGAGAGACTACAGTCGGAAACGATCGAAAAATCAAAACAAATTTTTTTACTAAAATCTTCAAGACATTCTGAGCTAATTAGAATTTTAATCGCACAAGTTTATGTGCGTGAAAAATAAATTCAGGCGTATAGTGATATCGACACATTTATTTCTTTTTTTCTTATAGTTATATAGTTCATTACAGGGTGCGGCCAAAAGAATGATACCAGCGGGCAGGAAGTGATTCCTTATGCAAAAATAAATCAAAAGTGGGGAATAAAATTTTTTCATCCGAGGCTTAATTTTCGAGAAAATCGATTTTTCGATCGTTTATACGGTCTTTCCCCCTTAACGGTTTGGCCTGTCTCGCGCCGTTAAAAAGTTATATTAAAAAACGAAAAACGAAAAAACGTGTTAACTTTAAGGGCTGAAAAAAGAAGAAAATTGCTCCTTGCATACTCCACTATATATGCTCTGCGAGGCGTCATTAAAATCAAAATTTTCGGGTTGTGACTTTGATGCCTTCGGAAACCTTGGCCTTACGTCCATATATAGTAGAGAGATTAAGCTTATTAATATTAATAGTGTCCTAAACAAACATACGGAACAAAACCACACAGAAAGCTTGTAAGGCAATCAAGTACCTACTATCTGATTTTTGATAAAGGCGAACTGACGTCCGCATGTTAGCGCCGCGTGTGTGTTCCGTTTTTACCCCGCTCGTTTGCCGCTCACGTAAGTAAGTAAGTCTATCTGTTTTTCATCTCGTTGCTACTAAAGCACACCGAGTGCGAATACATGTCGTAAAGGTATGTTAAACGAAGCGGCGATTTAAATTTACGAGAAAATCTCGGGCCATACGCGTTGATAATGATATTCATGGTGGTTACGAAGGGGTGTGATTAATAATGCAACGCTTCTGAATAGCGAACTTGGGCTGAGGATATTGAAAAGTGGTTTATCATGGCGATGGATGGGTGATAAACATGCTTCGGCTCTTCTCAGGGCTCGAATTATATTTTCAAATATCACATATTTTTTAATACAAAGTGCAGATTTTTCACGAAAATCACACTTAATTGTTTCAAGTGCCACCATTTTTAAAATATGCAATTTTTGAACACCATATTCTTATAATCGTCAAATAAATTGAGATAAATTGTATTTGTCTGTCTCCCATAACTAGGTACCAGAGACGCTACAACCGGCGCCGTTTTGCACCTCGAAAAAAAAAAACGATTTAAGATACTGCTCTGTGTCTTTTGTATTTATCATAATTTTACTGTCACATACATTTTTTTACTTGTTACAATGTTAAATAAAGTACCCTTAAAGTTCCGAAAGGACTAGCGCATTGGTATCTTCGCAAAAAATTCCTAAAAATTGGTAAAAAAAAATAAGCCGTTTATAGGGATTTCTCCCCTTAAGGGGTAATGCCACTCTAGCGCCCGGAAAACCAGCCTGATTTTGAGAATTTTTTGGGGAGTATTTAGCCTTTATTGTATACACTTTGAATTATGATCACAATTTTTAATTTTTTTTTGCAATACCATGGCGGCTCCACAGCTCAACAAAGGAAGATTCTTCTATTCCGTGGCCAGAAAGATTTCTCCTTCAATTTTTGACCTGGAACAAAAAACAACAATTTTCGAGTTCTGCGTAAGATCAGCTCGGGAATGTG
Source organism: Andrena camellia (assembly GCA_029448645.1). NCBI lineage: Eukaryota > Metazoa > Arthropoda > Insecta > Hymenoptera > Andrenidae > Andrena > Andrena camellia. Next base: position 209,159 of record CM055681.1, on the reverse strand, counting down.
CGTACGGATTTTACATTTCGTTGTAAACTTTTCTTGTTACACACAATTTTGCATAAAATTTTTTACCTAAAAATGAAACCTTTAGTTCAATCACGCATCATTCGTACAATAATTAAGCGGTGTTTTTTAACTTCCGCACGTACAAAAATTTTTGCTGTTATTTTATTATCGATTATGTTCATTTCTCCAATTTCAATTTTGTGTTACGCTAATTCAAGTGTTACACTAATTTCAAATGTGATACCATAAATGTGGTCGCATTATAGTGAAAAATGATTTTATTTTCAACTTGTAAAGTCCAGTTCCTATGGTCTTTTCTCGTTGATATTTTCTGATTAGACAGTTCTTCTTAAGGATGAAGCAACTAATCTACAAACAGGCAAAATAATGTTACTTACATAGAATTAAAAATCTGCAAAATAATAGGCTTATACTAGGTAAGTAGATTATAAAAAAGCAAATGATAAACAATATTGAATATTATTATCATTCTGTGCGAGGAAAATTCGTCTAGTAAGATTTTCTTCGCGCATATTTTAGACACATAAGCTACGTACCTCATTAATGATAAATGTCTTAAGTTTTAATTATTCTCTATTACGAATCCAGTGCAGTTATCAGATTTCTCTTGACAGTACATTTGTTCTGGATCCACAGTCGACTTGATCCGACGAATCTCTTTTCGCTCCAAATTGTCATTTGTTATTCCATTAACTAATAACTCGTATCATAGAATTTGCTTAAAAACGTTTTTTCGTAGAAGTATAAATATTAAGTAATCATCGAACGAGATTCTTACATTTCTACCGAGAATGCTCGATGTTTTAGAAATTGTTCTTGTCCGACGGCTGCTTTCGCGTTGATTATGCTTCAAAGTATCCGACAGCTTGATATCGATGTAAGTAAAATGAAATGAAATTTTTCCTGAATTTTTAAAAGTTTCCAAACTGTTTTTCTTAAAAAAGTCAAAGCAAACTTGAAGAAAAGTCTGATTTCTTATAGAATTGCATCCTTAGGAAATTTCCCTCAAATTCTATTAATGTTGTTTATCTACTAAAAGATTTTGTCGAAGAGAAATCTGTGAGCAAAGTAATTTTATGAGTAGTTCAACTACTGGAATTTGCAGCGTCGTAGTGAAAGAAAAATAAGAAATTGTAAGAAAGTACCTTCCAAGCTCGTACTTCTTAATATTTGGCTTTTTAATCAGGAGCGCCAATGATTAAGTAGTAGAGTTTACCCTACATGACATCAAAGATATTATAAAAATCTTTGTGTGCCTCATTCATTCCTCGCGTTACACCCACGTGTTAATTATGAAACACCCTATAAAAGTGTACTAATCTGTCCAGGCATTTTACGTTAAGCTGAACGCTCCGTAAAAGCTAATAAATAAACAGACACGAATGTATCCTGTTGGTTCTTTGCCTTATAAAAAGCTTATTAGGCTTATATCGAGGGTGCACTATGGTGAACGCATTATATCGTGTGTATGTACCTACCGAAGCATTTATTCCCATACGTTTCTTTCAAGCAATTTACCCTAATTGGCGAGTTATGAACCGTTGCCCCATTCGGATGAATGAAAAACTCGATACAGAGTGTTCGCCGGAAGGCTTAGATTAATACTTTCTTACGCAATCACGGACACGGGAAACATGGCTATGGGAAAAATGCAATTGCACTTCTTAGCTGCATTATTTTACCGACGGCTAAACGACAAAGTAAAAATACACGTTAAAAACGTGTATACCTTTGATTTTCCACACTTCCGTTTCCCTCGTCTTATCCAATTATTTTCTAAACGCCATTAAATGAAAACGCATTTCGCTGCGAGAAAATTGTTATTATTTCAGTGCTGTTCCTACGATGTCAATGACTTTTTTTGGCGTTTGTGAATTTTACCCGAAAAAAATAAACACGACATTGCAAAACCTAAATGAATAAAATTGAAATTTTATATACATATGTATACCTACAGCTTTACTTCATCCACCGTATTGACCAGATACACCTAGTCCCTACTGATCGGTGATTACCACATTCTTCTCGCTGAAATAGTTTTCTAACAGATAGGATATACTTTTCGAACAAGAGGCAACAGAAAACGTATTCTTTGAATTCAGGAAATCCAGAAACTCGATATTTTACGTAAATGGCATTGAAATTATCAGCGGGTAGTGCAGGTCTACTGGTGAGAAAAAATACCACGAATCAAATGGCGCGTACTTTGATTAACAAATTTATTTTGTTTACACGCACAAACGTACCTATTTACTTGGACGAAAATATCAGTACAATCCAAAATTCTGAAGAAAATAATTCATTCTATTATTCTACCCTCACGAATATTTATTTCTCTCAAGTGTTATTCGCGTCGTAGGTACCTATTTCTGTAAAGGAAGTGTTCATTAACAAAAGATTTTGTACGAGAAGATACCTACATTTTAATTTATATTGGTTGAATACTGGAAGAAAAAACTTCTGTAGGGTAAAACCCCTTTTTTCTTTAATGTCTAATTTTTTTTAGGATCCCTAACACTTTATCTAAAGGGCGATAAAAATATCACTGGATAGCAAAAGAAGTCTCGTTTCAAATATGTTTATTAGGTAATAAAGTCGCATATGCTTCCCTCAAACTACTTGCACGATCTGTTAAATTTACTTGATTTACACACCCGAAATTATAATCTTGCTGAAATTATAATTTCACGCGTAGGTACCTAGGCCAATCGAAAGAAAGCGATGTTGCTGCTTCGTGTGTTACAATCTACGAAATAAAACGTGCGATGCATTTGTATGACGAAAACTCGTTGCGCTTGGAGGAAACAGGGCAGAAACACGGTCGAGTGGTTGCCCAGAGGGTTGTCAAGCTGCTGAAAGAACCCGATGACATTCCTTGAGCAAATAAGGGGCTAATAACCACATTTAAAGCGTCGCGTGTTCTTCGCCCGGATGTCGGCCATTATTCAGTCGACCAGCAATCACGTAATATAACGTCGAAGAAGTTTCAATTCCAGGCCAGCTGAGACGAAAGGAACTCCAGCTGGCCAGGACACGTCGAAACTGTGAAAACAGTGGTCGACCGAATTAAATCGATTTTTATTATAGCATGGCTGATTGATTACTGGAACGGAGAAAGCTTGAATTTGCTGTTCTCCGACACACAAATTTCGATGTGGATGGTAACTTGACAGATTTTTTCCAATGAATGGGGAATAAATGAGGCAAATAATTAAACCAAAATGTATCGATAAAATTCACACTGAAACGTGTCAATAGACGAAAACTGTACGTCTTTTCTCCGAAGATACCTAAAGAGAAACACAAAAGAATTCTTCGAAAACGTTAAGTGAATTTTGAATTATCTAAAATTCAATTTAAAGAGTGTCAGATACGCTCTAGAAGTGTTAGTGTCGTTCTAGGGTCAATAAAGCTTACGTGACACGTTTTGTTTTGTAAAATAAAGTTTATGTTTATAATGGAAGATAATTTTTGTTTCTATTTGTTATCTGGAAACGAACAAATTAAACTGTTCAATGAAACTGTGGACCATGTTTCTTTTTGCATTTGATATATTATGTTGTCGAATTCGTTTTGATGCCGGGTGGGCAAATGGAAATATAAGGTTCCATTGAAAAGGGCGAAACAGCTAACTGATACTGTAAAATCTGAAATTGCCTCTTCGGTGCATTAAACCCAGATTTTTTAATAATAAAAAAGCAATTAACGTATTAATCTTCCCAAGTTCATATCATAAGTATTAAAATGTTGCACAAATATTCACGACGTGCCACTATAATCTATATTAAGCGTAACAAAATAATCTGGCAAACATAGACATTTAGAAGCTGATAGTCATGCAATTAAATTAATGTTTATGAAATTTCTAAATCCCGGCTAGGTACGTTCTTTCAAAGAAGCTTTATACTTCCGTAGTACCTATTGTAGAAAGCCTCTTGATAGTGATACGAAAGCAGCGTGGAAGAAGAGAAACGAAAATTCAACGATAGTACGGTCGTGTAATTAGATCAAGCCGAGCATAATTAATAACTTCGGGGCTGGTTTTTTCTTCCTTCCTGAGAGGAGGGCTGATTTATGATATCGGCCACGGCACTTATCGAAACTTTAAGGATAATAAAAGGCCGGAAGAAGCTGGAAAGGATTAAGGAAAGTGATGGACGATGACCGATCAGCGCCGTCACAATAATGATCCGCGTAAATAATAAGACTCGTTATGGCTCTACCTTCTACCCTTTCCCCTTCTCTCTTTGTTTTTCATCCTTAATAGCGATCAGCCTGCATAACTTCACCGTGGCTGAACACCAAATTATGGTAGGAACGATGACGGCGGGGGGGGGGGGGGGGGGATGTGATGTCTTCGTGGTAACGTTACGTCATCCAGAAGATTTTCTTATTTATTGGGTTGAACGGAAAGTTTTTGCGTTTTTCTTTTATTAGATATTACTACATCACTCTTATAGTAGGGGGTGTCAATTTTTTCAATGTTTTAATTTTAAAACCCACTAGTGGAAAAGCTTCGGAAAATTTCGGGTTCAGAATTAACCACAACCTTTAAATTGTGCTTAACGCATTATTTAGCTCATGAGAATTTCATTTGAAATTATAGAAAAATACGAAAATTAGTGAAATTATTAAAAAAATTTAATAATAAATTGAGCTTATTAACCATAACAGAAGCAAACAAGACGAATGCAATAAATACTAATTTCCACATATTTTTATTTTCATTTTCATGCTTTTATGTAAGCAAGACTCACTTCAAGGAATATACCTATGAATGCGTAATTTGTTGTTAAATATCGTCGAAATAACATTTTTTTCATTCATTGTGCATGTATTTTCTCAAGTTTTCGCTTACTATATATTAAAGAGGAAGGACCAAAGTATGTTTTAACGTATTTGTTGTTAAGTAATTAATTCAAACAAAAATGAACAAACATTGAAAACTGAATAACGTATCAACTAGCCGCCCCGGTCTCCCCTAAACACGTCTACAACTCCAAATAAAACTTCCTTAACTCGAACTTTGAGTCACAATTCAACGTGACTCCCTCTCTCCCCCTTGTAAGAAAATGTAATAAATTCCTGAACCCCCATCCCCCCTCAAAAAAAGCTTTACGTAATTTAAGGACGACACCAAAACCGTTGGTACCCAGAATTGCAATTCATAATGTGCAGTAACACTTCTAACAATACTTGATACAATTTCCACGGGTCGAGTGGGAAGCCGCCTAGTTCAGCATCCCGCGAAAGCCCTCAATTATAGCGAGCAACGCTGGGGTAGCCATCCCAGGAGCACGTCGGTGGGGCAACGGTACGTTTCTTAAACTTCGCATCTCGGTGATTTAATTTACAGCCTTTAAGCTGGCTATTTATACCCTCGTTTGTTCCGTGAAGAAAGTCGAAAGAAAAGGCTCGTTATTACGGGAGTCAGCGGTAGTAGAAACCAGTGGAAGAAGCCACCATAGAAACGGTCTTACCCACGGTTGAAGCCTCGATCCTCGACCCGGTCTCTGAAATGCCAATAATTAAACGCAAGGTAGGAAGCGAGGAGCCGCTTATTTCGCGGTTCCAGGTCGTTTCAGTCGCGCATTACAGAAATTAATGCGCCACGATATGCCATTCTGATGCAGTTGCGCGTGCACTTTTCGCCCGGAATTCCTCCCCCTCCGCCGCCAACGTCTTCCATCCTCCTTACCGCCTTTTTTCCATCCCCTCGTTCCCTCCCCCACCTGGCCAAGCAACGAGACACATTACTTCTTCTGTTTCTTTCCCCTGTGACTCGTAGAAACGGTTGTTCAGCCACTCGAATGGCGGAGTTCGTTCTACGGCTACTCTTAACTTGCGCGCATATATCTGCTGACGGTAGTTAATGCGCATGTTTTACGACCCCCATCTATTGTCGTTTCCACCGCTCAACTCTTACGCTTTGCCGATTACAGAAGGAATCAGTGCTGCAAGAATGGATAACTCTGTACCCCATTCGCGGCCAATTTAGCCAAAATAACTGCTTAAGTCTCCACGTAGTTCGGGAGTTTAAGGGTGGAGGCCTACCTAGAACGGTGGAAACAACATGCTTCTTTGGGAATTTCTTCTAGAAAAGCTTCTAGAAAAACTTTTATTATTAAACATCAGTCTATTGGAAGGAGTACATCTTGCGGAAATTTCAGTATTTTTTGTGGTAAAAAGTATCGAAAGGTTTGTGAGTTATAGGCGATGCCCGTGACGGCCAAAGCAATTAATGCTTTCAAGACGTTCAAGACTTGGAATAAGATTCGCGGCAAGATTTGTAACATATTACTCGAATAATTTATCGTTATTTATTCGAATATCTATTGCAAAATTATTCAAACAATGGTACGAATAAACGCTTCATAGTTTTCATTCCCTCTTAGTTTTGAAAAAGTGTGCTCCTACAATCTATACAAGTAGTAAATAATTATCCAAATCAAAATTACGTATGTTATCTGGATAAATTGTTACTCGATAAAAAACTTATTCAGACAAACTCCTATTCGACTAAAACCTCCTCCGCTTGTGGCGAATAGAAACATTTTCGTTCTTCGTGATCCGGAAAAAGATTTACCCGGCTGTGACTGAAATCTTACCAGTAGACATTGAATAATTTCGAATTACTAAATAGTTGCTAGCCAAACCAGGCGGATGGACGAGCAAGCAGAGAGGAGTCCAAGTTTTCTGTTAAAGCGATACTGCGCGCGGTGGCTGTGAAAAGGCAGAGGGCATTCACGCCGATTATTCAGATAATGGGTGGCAGGAAATTTCGGTGGTCCGTTTGTGCGGGCTGTGTTGGGGCAACACAGGGGCGCGAGCCCACCGTTTCCTTCGCAGCGCCGATTCTGCCGGAATGATTCACGGTCCTCCGTCGACAAAAGCGCCAACTCCGCGGTCCGCAAGAAAAACGAGCCACGGGCAATTTATTTTAAATATAACCGCCCGATTCGCCGAGTCCGATTTGTTCTGGGCATTAAAAGGGTGCTCCCCTCTCCCCTAAAAAGTGCCACGGAGGGGGATCGCGATGCCCTCGTGCACGAGCCCGCAATCCGTGAAATGTTACCCCCAAAACATGTCTGTAATTCGAATATAATGGACTCGGGGCTTACCCTCTTTTCGATCTCGTTCCCCCCTGAGCTTTCGCCTCGTTGTTTACATGCGCTTGTGTAGCCACGAATCTACGTCCGTTCGAACTGCCGACGACGACTGTAGGGACCTGGTGTGGGATCTGTCTGGGAAGAAATTTGAAAACTTTTATGCGAGCGACGGGGAGCCTGCGGTTTCAAGCTGGCGATCAACTGATCAACTGCTGTTAATGATATGTAAAATTTGAGGACAAGGGGATAAAACAGGGAATGTCACGAAACAGTCCGTCGGTAAAGAAATAATATATTCTTATACTACTTTTTTTCTTAAATAATTTCTTCTTTCATCTTGACGACAAAACCCGAAAATTCAAAAAATTCTGAAACATTACCCTTACCCTTCGTACATTTTAAGTTACACGTCGTCACTTGAATCGCTTTACCCCGAATTTTTGGCGATATGTACTCACGGTTTTTGCATTTCCCGCTTGTTCTTAGGTCTTCGGACCTAGCCCAGGCCTTGGCTCGTCGTTTCCTTCGGAGAGGTGACAAATTTTCGCGCCTGAAAGGGAACAAAGATTTACGTCCCACCAGATTTTTATGAACCTCTAAGTTGGCCTACGACAGAGCGTGAAGAATGTCCAGAACAGGATATGTTTCATTTTCATTTTTTTCATTTTAGATACTTATAAGAAAATAGGTATCGTATTTAAATATATTTTTAATACGTAAAATCAAGTCACTGCGTTTATAAATTATGTTGTTCCTCGTTCAAATCGAACTTTCTACAAAAATGTCATAGTGTAATTTCACTGCAATAAGTGAAATATACTAAGATGCGAGAGTTTTTAAAACCAACACTTTAGCATTGGATAATTAGCAGAAAAGAATTACCCATTCAAATACTTATATTTTGAGACACAAACAAACTCATTTTATAATAATTATGGTCCAAGTACAAAACTCCAAATATCTGTCGCATACTTTCCAAGTTGTGTTTTACCATAGTAAATGTAACCGCGTTAACCGTAAGTAATCATGATAAAAATTATTACAATATATAAATGCTACAAAGAGAAGTGAAAGAAAAGGGTAATGCACGATTCTCCCTTAACGGAAATGATTACGTAAAAAGAACTGGAAACGAAACAGTTCTGTGATGTATACAGCGCGAATACCTCGGTCAGGATATTCGATATGCGGTTGATGCACTATTATCCAGAAACGAGTCTATAATTTCAGAATAATGCAATTGAAATACCTTTACCTTTCCTGTTTTTCTGAAGTATATCAGTCCCCTTTTCTATCGAAACTTTTCTAGAACGAACCAAACAGACGTTCAAATTCAATTTCCAATTATGTAAAAAAAAAAACAAGTAAGAAAATATCAGCACATACGTGAAGAATGAGATGTTCTTAATAGTTCCACGAAATCACATGAATTATTCATGGTAACAGCTACTGGCATCATATTCATAAAAAAGAATTATAAAACCATTGGTCTCTTTTGCAAAATGCTTGAAAAGTAAATGTTACTTGCAATTCCATAATGTACGATACATTACTTGTAAAACTTAAAATACGTAAAATAAAGTATTTCTAAATATGTAGGCAATTGCTTTCGGTGTACTATATGTACAGAGTGCGATCGAAATAGGGGGTCAAACTTTGGGATCGTATTGTACGTATCGTATTGTATCCTTCTTAAGGATAAAAATTGGCATATAAACATAGGTCCGGAAACTCTTCATTTCTCAGATATTAACACTTTTTGTTCACGACCAAGTATCGTAAGAATGCTTAAAACTTACAAAGAAATTGCTGGAAATGATTTCCTTCTGCATCAATTCTGCGTTCTTTCTGCATCAGAAAGAACGAGTTCCAAAGAAATAGACACCAAGTTATTTTACCTACTCTGAACAGTTGTTTTAGCATCGATAATTTTTTAATTTTATTTTCCTCTTATATTCATGATTTCCTAGGATTGTTCGGTATAACACTGTTTACTCAGGTAGTATCGTTTGTTTTTACTTAATCCTGTTAATTATCCATTTATCACAAGTGAACAACGACAGACTTTCCGCATTTATTCATCTCTGTATCTACGTATTTATTATAATCAGCAAGTATTTCTTCAGCTGCACCAGAAAAGTGCTTATTTTTTTACAGTCAGATTTTCTAATTGCAACAGTGTTGTTTCGAGTAATTAGAGAATATATCACGCGATCGCACGTTAATTTATTTTGATTGGACATCAACGCACCGTAAGAAGAATATTAAGAATTTCCAGTAGAATTTCTAAATAAATTAGATGTGCTATGCTTAAAAGATCACAGGGGAAGATACATTTACTTACACGCGCGTATGTCCATCTGTTTGTTTATAAATAATTCATTTATTTAATTATCTACCGGTATGTATATTTAATTATTACCTTTTTTATACATCCCTATATTTTTAATTTTAATTTAGGCACTATTCACTCATTTACATATAAATATATTTTTGTATTTTTATTATCCATCTAATTATCCATGTTAATTATAAAATAATTTTTGAGGTTTAACTGTTCACATATGTATACGTACAGTTTACATGTAAATATGTAAAAACTAATTCGGTATCCAGGTTACCTTGGTATCTTCAAATTCGAAAAAAATATTCGAATGTTGTGTTTCTCGTCACTTACCCTCTACGACTGATTTCACTGAACTATTAACTAAAATCTTAAAATTTCATGGATTTTTTGACTTTGACATATGTTTGCCATTTAATGATTAAAATTTTGTTCAATTGTTGGCGTTTCGAGGCACATGTTTACGTGAACGCCCTCTTAATTCTTTTCCGTCGCCCGCCACTCCAATGAAACGTCACTTTTTCTTCGCTGACGTCCTTTTAGGGTCACATTTCTCAAACTACAGAGTATGGTGGACCGTGAAGAATCACTCAAGATTTGCCGCTTGCTGTCGACTATAAACACGGTCAGTACTATTTGTACTCGAACACGCCTGAAGTTAACGAGTTGATGGAAAGAACTCTCTACATAGACACGTTTAGATAGAAAAAAAACGACAGTCGTGTCAAATGACGATTAAATTTACGGAAACGTGTAATGCAAGTAGAAATTCTGACTAAATACAAGGGGTATGCGAATACGGAATGGCGGGAATGGTTCTCCGTTTTTAAATGCAAGCAGAGAGGGGAGAAATAAAATACATTCGACTTTTGAAAACAATATAGCAAATTAACGCATGGAGTTTTCTGTTTGCTATTTGTTAAAAAATACTATCTGACAAATGTTATTTCCTCCTGTTTTTTTTTTATATTTTTGCCGAATTTTGTACTTTAATTTCTATATTTGAATTCGGTATATTAACTAGCCTTCTTGGAGGCTAAATTTCAACTCCCTTCAATCCGAGATACAGAAGACCAACAATATTGAGTTAAAATATTAGACAGCCAGCCGTCTACTTGTGTGTAAACGCTCATAGTCGTTGATCCAAGAGGATTATGCTCGGCACTCGACGAAAAAAAAAACCGATTGTACGGTGTCGACGAGCCGGAAAAGAAGAGAAAGTGGTGGGGGGGATCTGCCTAGGTCGAGACATCTCGCGGTGGCGATCGGAGTTGATCGGTGACGAGTGAAGTGAAACAGATTTGGAGGAGTGGGGAGCCAGAGGGGGTTTATTATTTCGGGAGCATTGTTATTAATTCAGTGTGCGGTGTGGCCGCAGCACTAAGAGCGTAAGCTTGTTACAGGCTTCCTCTTGGCAGGGACCGTGACACTGCCACCCTCTTGAAACCGCGACCACGTTGTTCTTTGCAAAATTCATTAAATCATCGGCATTCCGCGTGGCACGTGGCGGCCTCCCCTTTTATAACCTCTCACGCTGAACCAGCACCCATTCTTAGGCACGGCTCATTCTTTTCTTCCCTTTTACTTGCTCTTTGAGGAACCACATCAACGCAATGACGCGCAAAATAAATATGTACAAGCTATGTATTTCAAGGGATATCGAAAAGTCATTCTGTCGATTTACAAACTTGTAGTTTGATGCCTGAAAAGTAATGTGAAAGTGATTGATATGATTATAATTTGTTAGTGCAAGCAGAACACTTGATTGGCTGGGAATCCTTAGAAGGATTTTCATTTGTGTATTGCAAATTATGTGGCATAACAACAGTGAACTCTCAATAATTTTTGCTTAAACAATGCTTTTAAAATTATAACCACGGTACTCTGCAATACCTATGCGTCGACTGATGAACTTCAGATTTGCCGCAGGTATTGTTCGTAACATTCCGCGTTGGGTCGCGAGTGGTTTTATAAATTTTAAAATCCATTCAATAGTTATTTCAAAGAAAGAAGCAATTCGACATGAAAAGTAGGCTTAGAACTATTAATCCAGCTTTTTCAAGCGAAGCAGAAAATATTGTAAATTTCCCTCGTGGTTTGAAAACTACTATCCCCACAAAATAACATTGAAAAATGAATTCAATATACCAGAACCGTCAGTGAATTATTATAGTAATACCTAGGTACCTAAAAGATCTCCTTAACATAATCGTTTCTCCTCTCTCTTTCGTACTTCTCCAAATGCCGAACGAATAAAATTTGTATAAAGTACAAAATGAATAACTCTTACGAATGGCCTCGCACCATCATCCTCCTGTAGTCCCCCTAAGCGGGCAGGTAGGTGGAGAAATAAACAGAGAGTCAGAACGTATGTAAGTAAGCGAGCAAAGCAAGAAGCCCTGCAAGAGAGAAACAAAGAAAGGGAAGGCGAACCGTAAAAGGGTGGCTCGACAAAATGGCTTCGAACGGGCTCCTAATGGCCGGCACGGGCCGTTTGCGCCGCCATGTTACATAACTCTCCTACGAGGAGCGTAAATATGCTCTCTTTAAGGAGCGTTACGAGGCGTGCTCGCTTTGTGCTGCATTACGCTACGAGCACAGCGCCAGCGTATGGTTTTACGAGCGGCGCTAATGCGCCCTTTCTCAGGCATTCTTCCAACTGCACCCTCCTGTGACCTCTCCGATTCTATCGATAGGTTCCTTCCTTTCTTTCAATGGACCGCCATGATCGATAGAATCTCCAGGCAACGACTGTTGAACACGCACGATGTAGGTATGTACGAAAGCCGTGCAACAGGGATGAGAATCAGAGCAAACGTGGATATTGGTATTTCAATGAATGCTTTTGCTATTTAATACATTGTTGGTAAAGCACGAAAACACATTTCACCCCCTTAGTTGGTTGGTTAGGGAAAAATCCTGAAATTGTTTTTTATGTATTTGTGTGGGTAACCTCTGTGAGTAAGAAACAAGTTGATATCTAATCGAAAAAATACATTTTACCCCTTTTCACCCCATTGGGGATGGAATTTCCAAAAATCCTTCGAAATTTCACGTTCCTAGGTTAAACGGGTTGAGCTGGGCGTTGATGAGTGAGTCAGGACTTCTTTTTTTATAGAGGGTGTCCCAGAATTGAGGGACATCCCGGAACATGCAATAAGCATCCTGATGCGACATCGAAAAGTCCTTAACCGTTTTGGGATGCGGGGTTTCGTTTTCGAGAATATACATATAGGTATATTGGGCGATGAAATTGCGGAAGGTTTTTAGTAAGAAACCGAAATTCGTTGTGTTATCTGGAATATCGATTCTTTGAACTGCCCACTTTTGAGGTTGAGCAAGACAGTGACGAGCGAGCTTCCTTTTGTAGTGGACCGTAATTCAGGCAGTGAGAGCGACAACGGACCAATCCACATTAAAACAATTTTTTTTTTCTTATTTTATATGATACGTAGAGCCTATTGGAACGCGTTATTGCTACTAACTCAATTTCGAAAAAAATGTGGGTTAGTCCGTTGTTGCTCTCACTGCCTCGATTGAATCTGTACGGGCTGCTACAACCTCAATCTTAAGGGGTTTATATTTGAAAATCAAGGCATACATCTTTTTGTGTATAAAATAAGCTGTTCTCCGATGACATCAGTTGGGAATAAGTAACTGTAATTAATTTATACCACTAATTGAATTGAATTAGGTCACGCATGGCGATCACGCCGTACAATGCGTAGATACTGGTCTAATAGTTACACTATTCCCTGGGTTATTAATTTTCACGATGCTGTGAGATATTAACTTGACTTACTTGTAACTTAAAACCTTCTCAAAGATGCAATCTTGAAAATTAATGAGTATGTAAATTAACTAACGTTATTTACGACCACATTTTATAATTTTCTAGTATCGTGTATTATCATTACCGTTATGATGCTATTCGGTTTATAACATTTATCCATTAGCATGCATTTTATACGCATGAATTAGCAAAATTGCATGATATCGACAGACACGATGTAAGTAAATGGGACACGATTTGATATTCGTCGCGACATTCCAAGTTTGACACTGTAAACAGTTAAGCACATTCACCACGCGATGGTCGTCTGTCATAGTTCAGTCAGTCAGTCAGTCATTGGATTTTATATACCTATATAGATTTGTAAACGATGTGTCCAAACTAAAATCAACACTATCGTGCAATTATTACTTTTCCAACTCAACGTTCATTCAGCATGAAGTGTATCATTTATAAAAGTAAATACTTGGTCTATGGCTGCCACACTTTTGCAAAGCAAAGGACAGTGATAATGAACGTCATCGGAAACTTGCTACTCGACTACTAAAACTTGCAATTCTCTATTATTTTCCTATAACAAGGACAAACGAGATAATCGTATCAATTTTATTTCACGGTACGTAATCGTCTGTCATTTACCCTCTCTGTTAGTTTCGCTGAAATAAATTAAATTCGCAATACTCGCGGAGTGTGTCGGATTTATAGTCTCGGCCCTATATAATTCTCGAAAATGGAGTGTGGTTTTAATAATCCACCGAGCGGAATGAAAATCTGCCACGTTGGCGATTCGCTCGTCGCGACCGTATCGGGATAATTGAGTTCCCTCTGTTCCAGAAATTTCATTCTACCCTGGGTAGGTAGAAAATCCGATATTGTCTTCCGAACGTTTTACTCGATTTTCAACGAACCGATACGTACCTATAAAATATTTTACACGCGTAACCAATGTTGAAGTTACTATCTCGAATTCGCGTTAACACAAACCTTGATTAATTTAATATACCTACTTTTAGTATCAACTAAGAAGAGAGTCTACTAATGAAGTTCATAAACAATTTTTGGTAGATGAATGGAACAATATTACAGATTACATAACAATAATCTAAGAGCAATAAAACAATAAGAATCAAAATAAATAAGAACAATAATAACAGATTAAAACCTTCAATAAAATAATCAAGTTTAGATGAAATAAATATCGAATTTGGGCGAATATTTTTGGGCACATGCTTCGCTACGTCCACGGGTAACAGTAGTTTTTTTTTTTTTTTAAATAAACTGGGTATAATTTTGCGAGTGAGTGCAACCCAATCTAAAGTAGGTATTATTGTATAGTCAAGTCTTATACTAATATGAATTAGAATTGCTATTGTTAACATTAAAAGTGATTGAACGTGTAAAATGTGTTATACGTAAGGGGTGGGCGGATACTTGTGAATAAATCTATGTGTACGATATAAAAGGTAGCAATTTATTGTGTAGTTTAAAGATGATTAATCGGTTGGGAACGTTCAAACTTAACAATCCCGATGAATTTATTTCCCCTGTTATAAGTACTTTCTCCGCTGTTAAAATTATCGGAAAAAAAAACAGAAGAGTAATGTTACGATTACATTTAAACACAGCATTTCTGCTACGCCTCGCCTCTTGCTCAGACAAGGGGAGGTTTTTACGTGTCAGCCTCCGATTGCTTTAGTTTTTGGATATGTTTTAGAGGATCTAAAAATAAGATACATATAGGTACGTGTTCGTTTGCGTGTTTAGGGGTTGAAACAACTTCTGAAAAATCGTAAGTAGAGGTGGTGTTTATCTTCGATTGCTTTGGACCAAAAAATAAGAAACAGGAATCTTTTAATTTTGGCCCTTTTGCGATCAAGCTTCCGCTGCCTGAACAAATCGAAGAAACATAGCGTCTTCGTTTAAAGTAAAATGGTGGCGAAAGTCGATTGTGAATGGGACGTGACGGGAGTGTAATTAGCCAAGTGGCAAGGAACACGGAAAGCAAACAGTAGCGGGGACGTTAAGGTTATCCGGATCTCGAAGGAGGAATTATTATCACCGCGTGGAACGGGCGTGAAAGAGAAGTCGGGGAGATTATCGCGCGCGATAAGGCCTCGGGTAACAAAGAGGAGTCGATAGTCGGGGTCGGAACGATTACGTTCTACACATGTTCGGGGTTAATGGTACGGGAATATTAGATTCGCACTCAGGAGGGTGGCTCTGACAGTGGAGGGATGAAACCCAGATGCTTCTTTACGGGCTCCCTCTGTCTGTCTCCCTGTCTGGCTTTCTATGAGCCTGTGGCAGCGATCGGCGGGATGATCTATCGTCGAGCTGAAAGTTAACGAGCCGATACATTACCTCGGATAATGGGAAGACATGGCAGATTTTAATGTCACGTTATATCTCTTTCGTTTACGGGACTAATCACTTTCCCACTTGTGAATGCTTCCTGGCAGTCCTATTCACAAGGGGAGTGCACGTGGCTCGGGTCACTGATTTCTTTCAAATTCAGGACTTTGTAAATGTATTATTAGGTCTGTGAACAGAATAACCCGCTCAGTGTTAGGTGATGTTAGGTGCACGGAAATGTCTTTTTGCTACACGTGCTTGTATTTTTACCAGCAAGGTGGCGAAAGGTCATAGACGGCTAAGGAAAATACTTTAATTAAAAAAGCATAAAGAGTTTGGTTCAATGAAGCGAGTGTTAACTAAATCTTTTCAGACATATGTTCAAAATACTTTCCCCACTTAAAAGCTACATACCAACGCTGTATGAAAATTTGGAGTTGCCCCCTTTTCCCACCAAATTGTATAATCTTCTTTTCTTTATTATCGATCATTCGCGGTTAGTAGAGAATCTAAAGCCTTTATATGTAGTGTGATACAATAACATTTAAAATAACAAATTAATAACTTCAACACCGTAACAATGTACTACGGCAAATTTTGCGCAAAAATGAAATTCAAATTTTCGATTTTTACTATGTAACATTATAACAATTAAAGAGTTAGGGGTGTCACACTTAAAGCAAAACACCTAAATATCTTCTTCAGTTGTGGTGATACAAAAAATATTTCATACGTAATGTGAATGGTATAAAAAAATTTTATCCCTTGCAGTTGTTTGTCCTTTGGTTCCATTCAAATTACACGTGAAATATTTTCTGTATCGTCGCAACTGAAGAATTTAACCAAATTTAAGTGTCAAAGCACTTGGTTCGGTTATAACATTTCTTATTTATAATTAATTAAAATATTTCAAAAAGCGGAGTTAATCGATTTGTCCTGTGAACGGCTCATATATTACTTCCAAATAGTTGCATTAAGATTCGTTGCGTTCATTCATACAAGACTGTAGTTCTTATTAGAAGAACCATTAGCTGTAGGTAAAAATGTAAATACTATTCCTTTTTATGACTGCAATCAATGATCTCTTGCTGTAGCTGATTGTGAGTGAAATTATTTAAGTCACTAACGTCTGTATTCTCCCAACGCAATTGCAATTTGACCAAAAAGCGATTGCATGCAATGGCGTCAGTCACTCGCAGGGTTTTGTGTCTCGTCAACACAACTTCTCTTTCGTTACTTAATCTCTTAACGAACAATCTGACAAATTTCCTCGAGTTATTGCATGCAATCGTTTTTTGGTGAAATTGCAGTTGCGTTGCGGCGGTGGACGAACGGTCTGGCTCTACTCCATTTGTTATTGCGCCGTCGCACGGAAACTCAACGATCGTACGAATTCAAGTTATATTCGCAAATTAAAGTTTCGATGCAGCCATAAAATAAAAAAATAGGTAAAAATTGTAGAACTTTATCTAAATAATACAGTATTTTTACGTACTATACATTTTTCTAACAGTACTTATACAGTACACTAGACAAAAATATAGTACAATACTATATATTATAGATTATAGCACGGTTGGTGACCCCAACTGTGAATCTACTTGTACAAGTGAGGTTATGATGACCACTGACCACTAAAATTGCCTAGAATAATTCACTGTCGCGTGTATCAAATGCCCGTCGCTTCTTTCAAACAGTTTCTTTTCGCGTGAATCATTATGCTTGGTTAAATAAACATCGGAGAAAAGAAACTGATTATTTCTGGGTAAATAAGGGGATATGGTAGAGGCGAATAACGGTTCAAGGAATTAATTAGCGCAGACGCTGAAAATCCCATTGAATTTCAGAATAAAGGGAATCCGCCCGACGTCTCAGCACGCAACGGATATGCGGATCAATTCAAGCCTCACGCAAACGACATGCTTCGAGTTTCAACTAATTTCACTTCATTATTTTATTTTTTGCTTTCTTTTTCCTTTTCTCTTCCTTCTTCCAGAGGATTGCTAAGGTGAAGGTTGGGAAACCGTCAACTCATCGATCTTACGTGCACATTTGAACTGCCCGTCGCCGGCAGGGGTGGGTCAATTTTGACCCGTATTCCGTTTCCATGAAATCGTTATGACAAACACCTACGTTATTTGTAAATGGTATTGTATATTTCTTACAAATAAATCCCACGAATGAAAAACATTTATGCAGAAATTAAATAAAACCATTTTTTTTTGCATAAAAACGTCGAAATATTTCCATCAAAATCGTGACTTTTTCGTTAAAGTCCCATAACTTTGTCAATTTTAGACATTTTTCTTATTTTTTTCAATACATCGACGATATAAATTCGTGTCAATTAAGAAAAACTTCGGCTTTTTTATTTCGGGCAAAACAGCAGATTCCTGCAACAAAGAAATATTTCTCGAAACTTTGAAAGTTAATGAAATTGTAATCAA
Source organism: Andrena camellia (assembly GCA_029448645.1). NCBI lineage: Eukaryota > Metazoa > Arthropoda > Insecta > Hymenoptera > Andrenidae > Andrena > Andrena camellia. Next base: position 191,093 of record CM055681.1, on the reverse strand, counting down.
CAGAGCTTTCAGCGAAGTTTATCCCGAAAATTCGGCTTTCGATTCAGGATTTTCGTTCGACAAAAGAAGTTGATTTAATATATTCCCACTAAGTTCCAACTCAACCATTTGCATTGAAATTACAAGCTACCCACGTGCTGCCCTCTACTCACTTCATAAGTACTTTACTACATACGTTGCTATATCGTCTATATTATTATAATTTTAAACAATGTCCCTCACATACTGATATTATCCTCCTAATTTACGTTAACGAACTATACTAAATACATTTTCATAAATTATTACTTTATATTCAACTGCCGATAGAGCTGAGTGAGCAGCAATTTCCCGCACGAGTAGCTGAAATCACGATCGAAGGGAATAAATTACGACGCTGTTAAAATGTTTACACAGAACACAACAGGATTGATGTGAAATTGAATTGCTCGTCCCTCCGTTTATGCACGCATCGCGTCGCGTCGCGTCGCGTCGCGTCGCATCGCCCTCTGCAACTTGGCGCGCCGCGCCAGAGGAATTCCATCCGTCAAACAAGCTAGAGAACAAAGTAGGAGGCGAGCGCGAGAGCACGCTCAAGAGTCCTGAGCCGAGCTTCGGGCTATACACATTCTTCTCTCTTTCCTTCCCTCTGTCCACTTCTTCCTCCACCTCGTAAAGAAATTTCGGAAGGAAGAATGATCACCGTTCCTTACTTCCATTTCTCGCAATCAGTTTTCTTGTTTCTGATAATTCGTTAATTAAATGCAAGCCACTTCTATTTAGTTATTCTCTCGCTGCTGAAACGAACCACAAAATCGCCACACGAACCGTGCAAGAAATATAAATTAGTGAAAAGGCAAGTGTCGTAAATGAATGAACGATAAAAATTGGAAGAGCAAGATAGTAACGATATATGCATAAGGAAAATATAGACTATAGACAGAGGAGAAGAAAGGAACGAAGTGAAAAGAGGAGCAGATATCGCAGGATGGACCGTTTCTGGTAATTCGTTAATTAATCACTGATTCCTTCCCGTTCGAATGGATCACAAAAGCGTAGAAGAATAGTAAATTGGAGGCAACAGGAGGGACAGGGACGAATAAAAGATGCCACTCGACGGAGGATCCTGGGGAAGGGGGCAAAGAGAGGGCCGAAGCGGTACAATGAGAAGGCAAGAGATGAATAAGGCAAATAAAGAATGATCATAGATAAATACAGAGAGGGAGAAAAAAAAAATGAAGAAACGAGGTGGAGAGACGCATGGTTAGAAGAAAGACGAACAGAGATGGAGGAACAGAGGTGGGAGAAAGAGGCTGGTAGACGATGTTGCAAGATGGTCAGGTGTTGATGACCAGACAGGATGGTTAGGTCCAGCCGGTGGGTTAGGGGAGGCAGAAGCAGAGCGGTGGCTTCACCGCCGGGATGCCTTTCATCTTTTCATCTTCGACCGAGGGAACCAGAATCCGCACCTACCATCATGGGAACATCACCCCCCCTGGTGCTCCTCCTCCCTCTTCCCAATCGCCCGGTCGAACTCCTTTCCTTCAGGATCATCGACGATGATCTTCGATAACCATTTTGTTCTGTATCTCCCCGACCCCTCTATCGCCCGAACCACCATTGTTTTTATGCTTCAACGCAGATCTCGCGTGCAGTAATAAATATCGAAAGCATCATTGTCACTCTTGCCTACCGTCGGCTTGTCGGCAAAAATGAGATTTTGGTCCTCAGCAAATGCCAAGTGAATTATCTTTTGTAGGGTTTTAGTGCGGATAAAATAATCGTTTATCGCTGTCGTGAGATTCACTCCCTGGGTCACACTTGGCCCCTCCACCTCGGTCACGAAAGGCTCGTCGCTAGGGCGAGGAAAGGTCGCGATTCGCGACCGTTTGTTTTGACGCGCTCGTTTCCTGGAACTTGCTGCAACGCGTTCCGCTCGCCACACTTTTATGTAGTAAAGAACGAGATCTCATTTTTCAAAAAAAGGGCAACTTGGCAGAATGCATCAAAAGTGTTTAAAAAATTATTTAGCACTGCCTTATGGTCATTGAAAATGAATTACGAAATAAAATTTGCAAAGTCCTGTGGAGGCAGCAATTACTTACCTATCGGGTGAAAGAGATTTCAGAGGAAGTGCAAGCAAATGAGAAATAAAAAATTGAAAATCCTCGTGACGGGTTTGCATGCGTGTTGCTGGGCGGCTGGTTGGGTTGCGTTTGAGCATTGGGCGCAGGCGAGGTAAAGCAAATGTTTAGATTACTTTATATACACGATGCCTTTTCGTGCTCCGAGTTTTTACACTGGCTGGTACACCTCTGCTCATTTGTTTTGCGTTCACGAGTCAACACCATTCATGCGCCATCTGAAAGGAAGAGCATGATGAATTGTACAGATACGGACACGCGCGTGCAGCAACGCTGCCGCGGCTATCCACCGACAGCCCACACGAATTTCTTTTATGTAACGCGCGCGCGGAGGTAGCGCATTTTAATATCACTTCGTGCGCGATTCAGTAATGAACCGCCTATTCATTCGACGGCAAATTTCGCTCCTCTCCCTCGGCAACTTTAATGCGCGATAATTCATCGAAACGTTGTAAACGATCAAACGTGATATATTCTTTCGGCCACAACAAAGAATTTGTTCCGAGGTGGGACGAGTTATTGTATCACTTGGAAATTGGCTACGAAAGATTGCATCGGGACCATGCAAATTGTATCGTTACGAAACCTGTTTTTTTTTAAGTCGCAGAGTTACTGCTAATAGTGGCGTTTTTTGTCCTTTCTTTAAAGTACTTTTTAACAAAGTTGACGCAACACGGTTGTAAATTATCGTTCGTTGGAGATACAGTTTAAAGAATAATTGCAAATTCCCTTGGAAATTCATTCGATGCTCGTAAATCGCGCGTCCACGTCAATATTCGCAACAAAATTGGGCGGCTCTTGTCAAGATGATCTCGTCCCTTATGCAGTGATCCCAATGGAAATGAAGTGCGTGGAGAATTGAGTAAATTGCTTGTCGGATAATTATTACGAAAAGTCGAGGGGAAATTTTCGAAGAATCACGTTGCATATTCGAGCTGTTGAATTTTTACAGATAAAATGTGCTAGAAAATACTAAATGCACAGTTCGACTTACTAAATTACTAAATTACTAAATTACTAAAAATCCATACGGAGAAAAACTTATGTATTTCGCAATAGCTTCCAATTTTTGAGCTAAAGCAAAGCTTTTCAATTACCCGTTACCCGATTTATTACAATAGATCGAAGTTTAAATTTGCATTCACCGAAGATACAGAAACATGCACTTGGTCAGTTTTAACAGCAAGCCAACTTCTTTGACCAGCCTTTATGAAATGAATTTCTTGAAAATTTTTTATCATTTATCAGATCTCGTCATGCTGCACTGTTTCAACGAGATGTCCTTCGAAAGGTGGAGGGGAAGAAAAAATCTGGCAACTAAAGGTGCAAGCAGAGAAAGGCTGTGGAATTTGGAGGGTGCAATTTGGCAAAGCACCGTGACGGAAAAATCGTATCAACGATCCGCGTGAGCAGCCTGCCCGAAGGCGTAATAACCGCTGCGAAACCTGGGAATTTCGGCGGGTTTTGATTACTAGGCGGCGAACCACCGAACCCCGAATTCCTACAAATAAAAAGGCCATCCATGCCCTGTCTAAATGCCGACACGCCGAAAATCATTTATTTATTTATTCGCTCTCTCTCTCTCTCTCTCTCTCTCTCCCGCCCTCTCTTTCTTTATCGCTCGCCTGCTCGCACGTTCGCCCCTCTTACCTGTTTGTTTGTTTATTTGCCGGTCTATTTAAATATTTATACAGGATGAGTCAGCTGACACAAGAACCTGAAATATCTGCGTCCCTCCCTCTGGCAAAATGAAATGTCCGACGGAAGGAATGTTTGTTTCGACAGGGCGAATAATCTGATTAAGAATGCTTCTTCTTTTTTCGAGTCACTAGTTTCTTGATCTCTCAAAATCTAATGACAATGTGTCGAGTGGAATAAGGTATCACTGATTTCATTTGCTGTACTTTTTATTTTTCTCTATTTTCTACAGTTCTTTCACCCGTTTTTGCCGAGTTTTCAATACTCGTTATTTTATTTAGAATTCCAGTATTTGTTATTTGGTTTCTCCAGCAAGATGAGTTTTCTTCCATCGTGAGTAGAATTTTGGCGCTAAAGTCACAGAATTTTAACGATGTTCATCTGTTCGGCACAATACACCACTTCTTTTGCACGGTCCAGTTGAAAAACTTTTCTCTTTTGTCACTATTATCAATGAGTCTAGCAGCTACAAGTCAATTACTTGCTAAAATATTCGAGTAGTTCTCCTAAATCTATTTCCTAGATTTTTTTAAATTCGTAAAATTCCCGAAGTCGTAGGCAATCGAGTAGCGGCAAATGCATGGGTAACACCCGGCCACTCGGCACTCACGTAAAACTTTAAACGCGCTTTTCTCAAAATCGGTGGAACCTGTATCTCGAAACATTATTATCCGATTCGACTGAAACTTTTTTTATTTCGAAGAATATACATCTGGCTCGTGGACAGACCAGTAAAATTTTAAAAAATTGAAAATTTATAATTTATAAAGGCGTTGAAAGGACGAAAAAATATAGGGAAAAAGTAATTTCAAACTTCAAGCATCGTTATTTTCTCAAAAAAAATGTAATTTTTGTATTTTTTTCTGGTCTAACCCATAATCTGGCATTATTTTTTATTTCGGACCAATGGTTTAGTTGCTACAGGTCCCACCGATTTGGATGAATTTTTTGACGCCTCGACTTTAACGACTCCCCAGTGCGGGCTACAATGATTAATTATAAAACAAGAAATATATTTCTATTGTTAAATACCTCCCTAATAGAATGCGAAAAGTCCCATTAAATTATATGTAGTAGTTTTCCTTTAATTAATTCCTAAAGATCGCCTATTTTTATCGGCTCTAGACCGGAACAGTCCCTTAAGTTACGACCCGATTAGCAATAATACTCTTGCATTTGCTTGGTTAATTAGAGTATTTACGAAGTAAAGTACTGGACCAGGTGCACCAATTCCTACAGCTAAAAAATCAATGAAACACCACATCCCAACGAATAAACCAAACACTGAAAAACAAAGCATCTCCATTTCCTAACCTACAAAACGGAATTTTTACGAAACGTTTAGCTCACAGGTTTCTTACAATATTGCTTACCACGCTCGATCGGGTGATCCCCTAATTATTTCGAGCGGTATAAATAGGCTTGGCGCGATGTTCGGGTCGGGAGGTTCGAAACGGAGCAGCTAGATCGGCGATCCAGCAGCCTGGAAGCCTAACTCCGGCGGATGATTTATGGTTGCGGGCCTTTGTTGCTTCGAAAACCGACCGCGGAGCCTGCCTCGGAGGTGAGAGCCCGAAAACAGGATCGACCTTCCAGACAGCGTGGCTCTTGTTCGCCACAGGTGTGCCACTCTTTCCATTGCCTCATCTTCCACCAGCTTCCTTCCTTCCTCTTGCTGATGCCATTACCGCCACCCACACCTCGAATTCTCTAAACTCCATTACTTTTTCGACCGCGCCGAATTACTCCTCGGGACCGCCTTTCTCCCTTTCCTCTTTTTCTTCCACGGATCTCGGCCCCGAACGATACCTGCGCAAGTGTTGGATGATTCCCAGTTAACTCGATCATCCGTTTCCGACCGAAGCAAGCCTCTCTCGAATCCTTCATCCCGTGACTTGGCGCGGGCTAACGAAAGGTCGTGATTCTCTGTGAAAAGGTAAGTCTGAATCGTGGAGTATCATAAATTCAGGGACCCACGTTGACCACTATTTTCGAACCACTTCAACGAGTACACGCCTGCAACCCTAACCCCTCAAATCAAATCAGTTTATTCGTGAAAAGATTGTTCCACAATTCGTCTTACGACTGCTGCGCGTCCCCTTCCGTTCGTAACACATATTTTCCAACTACTACAATGTCCCTGCGCGTCCCTTTAATACTAGCTTCTCCCTCCCCACAAAAGTAGTTTTCCCGTTTGTGTATGTACCGTTCATGCATCATTCAAGGAATTGATCGACAGAACTGATCGCGTAAAAAGAAACAACGCCGTAAAATAACCGTGGGACAAGGCGTAACATAATCTTCTCCTTTCTTCTTTGCACCTCTACATGTACCATAAACTGGGGAAAGATTTGCATTTTTTTGTAACATTTTGTTATAAAAATTGCATCGTGTGTGATTGTACTACAAATGTCAAAATGCATAAAATTTTTATCCTTTCCTTAGCTAAAGTTTTATCAATCTGAAGTTACGTTGACACTTAAATTTGTTTCCTTTTATGTTCAATGCACTCTCTTTTATATATTCTTCAGCCTTTTTATTTAATTAACACTTTTACATATATTTATCTATGTTCATGCGATATAACATCGCATCGTTTGAGATAGTAATATAGGGTTATCCATTTAAGACTGGCGGCGCTCGCGCGAGTACAATACGAAACAGCGTCACACGCATACTTATTATCCCAATCATATGTCGATACATCCGCCATCTATGGACTGTTGCTAAAAGTATAGGTACGTGTAGGTCATCTATCACGTACCTATACTTTTAGCAACAGCAGAAATTTTCAAAGTTATTTCTCTTGATAACGGAAGTTATTATGGTATATTTTCTATTTGCTTTTGCACGAATCAGGCCTTACTTAGCTGTACTACGATTACTGAAACACCCTGTGTAACAAGTGCTTCAATATGTTTGGACAATATTTGTAATTTAACCGTGTATACCCGAAATTTTTAGGACATTAGTACACACTAAAGATTGCACATAAATTAACAGATACGTTTTAATTTCATATCATATACCTACATTTTATTGTAAAATAAAGGTTTGTGTTTCCTATAACAATTGAATATGAAAGTTTTGTGCATTAGCACCTGCAAAATAGAATAGAGATAATGTGATGCGATGACCTGAAAGTCTCACGACGATGTAGACTGTAGGGGGATAAAGTATAAGGGGCGAGACTCAGCAAGATGAAGCCTGCTATTATTAAACCTAACTCTAACAATATCATCTGGTGGGTGGCTGATTTAGCCGTGAAAAGGGACTCCTTTCCCGATACTCGAGCGATTTCTCGGTTTCCGTCGGCGTATCGTTGGTGGCGCGACGGTCGTCGTTCATCATTCGGTGTTCACTGTTCAGTGATCTGTTCGACGGAAAGAATGGAGAAGCTGCCCGCGAGCCGGGGCGTCGCTTATTGAAAGGAATGGCACGCAATCTTCGTTGCTCTGCGCCTTTAATTGCATGTTTTTTGCTCCCCTTTGTACAACCACCACATCCGCGATAGATGCTGCTATGATTCAGCAAATACCGAAAGCCGGAGCGCGGGGAAAAACGTAGAAACGCCAGGGACAAAGGAAACTGAGAACGTACCAGAACAGTCGAAGGCTTCCCCGTTCACTGTGCCGAATGATTAGTTCCCTGGTAGTGTTTTGTTAGCCACTAAGGATTCTTCCTGATAAGGGATGTGCTGCAGCTTCGTTTAAGTACCTGTCACACATGTAAACCAAGTCCGTTTCATAGCTGTGAAGCCGAAATAAATAAACAATGCACAGTCTTGTCCTTGGTCATCGGAGATTTATCGAATATAAAGTGTAGATACCTGATCGTTGCAAAATTACTAAAAGTATCGAGCTCGAAATATCCCGACGAAAATGTGGCGTTACATAAACAGTGAGCGCTGCATAATACAAATACTGCTGAAGAATTTCAATTTACATAACTACCTAATCATAATCAAGTTTACCGTATGAATATGGTGATTCGATTTGCATAAATGCAAACAGAACGTTTCACATGCATGTGTAGAAAGTTACATTCGCTACGAAGGAGGGCTAGTCATTTGTAATGTTGATGTTACAAACTTAAATCCTATTACAAGCATGATATTAAATGTTGCTGTGGGCCAACAAGGGGTGACAATTCAAAAATGTTTTTAAACTTTTCACGAATATTAGTAAGATTTGTGAATTTACAGAAAATTTATTTTTAGTTGTGAATTCGTGGGATACTAATATCATACTTCCAAGATGTCAGAAGCCCGACTCGAGCCTTTTTTGCGCCCTAGGCGAACTTGCCAAATTGCGCCCTTTGTTTATAACACATTTATTTCAGCTTTTTAATGAACTTACTCTGAATTTTTGTTCGTAGCTTAAAACATTTATAGTACAACATTATTAGAACAAAGGTACTAATTTTGCCTATAGGGACGAGCCGGGACTGCACAGCATAATAGACATAACTTCAGGAATGAAACAAGTCCATGTAAAACATCTGTTCTACGTGTTCTTCCCAAGTTGCAAGCGCTTTTATGTCCCAATAAATCTGATTAGATAAAAATGCTGTGAAGGTCACTCAGGAGGGCGACCTTGACAACATATGTCAAGGTCAAGGTCATTGGAGGTGGAGGTAGGCTTGTTAAGGGGTTACGCTCAGTCAGGAGGCCGAAAAAGGTATGATACTTGGGAATTTTTTTCTCAGAAACTATAACACTTTATTGAACAAACTTTTCTTTTGTTTGAAAGGCAGTACATTCAGCTATGTATCGAGCGATTATTCGGCAGTGAATTACCTATCTAAAATCGAAAATTCAAAAAAATTTAATTATTACGTTAAATTATCTAGAACAGAAATTTCACTTTACTGCAATATGCATCCGTACGATCTATCGCCCCATTTAACTGATCCCGATGTTCGAATCCACTTTCTAAAGCGGCCGCCGTTAAAGATTCCTAAGCCTGCCGATGATCGTGAAATTTTCGTATTCGCAAGGGACGTTTCTCTTTAGTTTAGCGAATCGATAATTACGACAAAGAGTAATCGCGTGCCAGCTCGAAATGAAGGAGCTGCTCTTTCTCCTGGCCGTCCCTTTCGGGCCGCCGACGGTAATTCGATGCACGAACGGAGCATCTTATTTATCGCGTCGGTAATCATTGTTGCATTTCTTCGTTACGTCGGACGAACTCTCCGCAGCGCTTTAACAAAACGATCCGAACTGGAGATTACGTAGGTATCTTCTTTGTAGCCAATCCACGAAGAAAGCCAATTCAGGCACCATTATCTCGGTGTATCGTTAGGTATTTATTATACGAGGCATTTCTGAAAAAGGTGATCTCCTTATGTAAGACGGCAGGGGAAGTAAAGGGGAGGGAGTAGCAATGTCCCATCAGCATAACATTGCCAACGATTGTTTAAACCTTACAGCAAATTTTCGATATGACCGTCATTTACTTTTATGCAGAGTTCATTCGCCGCAAAAGTGACCGGCGCGTTTCTTCTCGTACATCTGCAGTAGGTACCAATTTCTAACTTGATAATTCTTTATTGAAACTATTTCTGCAACAGGGTATGTACTTACGGTAGTTCATATTTCGTGCATATACATTGCATATTTATGGTTCATCATACTTGCACAAATTCTCGTAGTCCAGCAGCAGCATATTAAATATTTAATACTAAAAATAATTCCAACGAAAAGCTGCGATGGTAAGACTTGATTCTTCCCTCGCACCCAACAACCAAAACATTTCTAATTTCGCGCCGAAAGTCAGCCTCCGCGCAACACCTGTCGCGCAGCGCATAAACAGGGGGAGGTCGCGCGAACATCTGAACGGAACTGTATAATGAGGAATGAGGAGTAGAGGCCAGAGGAACGGCGGATAAATACAAATCGAGGAAAAGAAAGGAGTGAAAGGAGAGGCTCCATTCTTCATCGTCCTGTAGCATGTGCGGTGATCATTCGGCAATATCAATCATCTAAACAGAACGCAACAAACGCGGACTGTTTTCAAGTGGAAAACAGAAGAAGACTAATAACGACGAAAAGAAGACGAAGAAATAGGAAGGACGGGGCCGGGACGAGGGGAGGGTGAAGGGGGCGAAGAAGGAACAGCTCGAGGTGGAGAAGCAGAAGAGGTAGAAGAAGAAGGAGAAGAAGGAGACGAAGAAGAAGAAGAAGAAGAAGAAGAAGAAGAAGGGGAGAGGCGGTCCGAAGGTAGTCCTTTTATCGGGGTCTCGGGTGAGCGCGAAGGAAGGCTCGTTAAGTCGTAGTGGCTACGTTCGGGATTACGCGGCGCACAAGCAACCGTCCAGACCGAGCTATAATGGCATAAATAATGACCGGTCTCGGTACTTACGCCTGTTTTCTTCCTGCCACTCGACGCACGACTACGCGGCCTTCTCCTCGCCTTTATACTATTATCATACGCCTCGCCAGAAGATACGGATACCGGGTGCTACTGTCACTACGAAATTTCATTAATCCACTTTGACACTCCTTGACACTTTACGATCGGGGCCCGTTTTTGTACATCCTCCCCACCTGCCCAACAACACTATTACCGTCACCAACACTGTCAGATCGCCATCCCCCCACCCTTAACACACTCCCGCAGCTGCCCGTCGATTTTTATAATCGGTCCGTTTACACGCCGCCATTAGTTTCAACTTAATGCTCGGGAAATTAATTTAAATAGATCCATGGCGTGAGACGGGGAACTCCTCTTTTTCGGACCCGCGCCATTTAGTTGACGGGAAGTTGTTTGATCTGGGTTTGCTCGAGTGAAATGTCGGTATTGTAATGTTCGTGTATTAGGGGAGAGTTGCTCAAGTCTGCTAAATTGTACCTCGTCAATTTCCTTTCTTATTATTCAATACGAATGGCGTCGATACAAACAAAAAAATTGTATTTTTCCAAAACTACGTTCATTGTACGTATTTCTTTCGCTTTGCTTTCTCTGCAATGAAGCACGTATAAAAAAAACATGATCCAGTGCATAAGTATAATGCAAAGTGTAGGTTCGTGGAAGTGGTGAGGGAGTACTAAACACACAAAACGTTATCTTCTATATGCTGGATATTTTCTGTTTGTTTATTATTGATAAAATATGACACATGAGATATGAATTAATGTTAATTTAAATATGTTATTTCTTCATTATTATATGTTGAATATTTCTTTATTTGTTCTTCCAGCTTTTATTATTTCCATTCACAAATTTACTACTTTTGAAGGAGATACGATTTTCGATAGGTACGAGTTGCTTCAAACCGTACTTTTTACATAAAACGTTGATTATAATAGCGGTGCTCGTGCAATCTTACAATCTACAATCTTATACATATAGCTCTGTTTACAATTAACTTACTAGTAATAAAAAAAAATTTAGAAGTACCTTTTTAAATATGAAAACGAGCCGCTGTAAAAAGACACGCACCTACCTATATCTTATTTCTCGGTCCTCTAAAAACATATCCGAAAACCAAAGGAATCGGAGACGAACACTTGAAAATCTTATAACTTTGAGGGGCGGTTTCACCCCCTAAACATGCAAACAGGCCAAAATAGAAAGTCACCTGTTTCTTATTTTTCGGTCCTCTAAAACATATCCAAAAATTAAAGCAATCGGAGGCGGACACCTGGGAAACTCTCCTCGTTAGTACCTACCTATTGAAACCAGCAGTCTACTCAACATTCCACATCATACAAAACACATGTATCTGTGAATTAACATTATTTCTCGAATATACTATTTAACCTCCATTATGTACATTCTGATGCTCTGCTTTATTTTCAGCCCACAATGGGCAATGGTCGCAAAAGAGACATACAGGATGGCGCGAAGGGGAGGGAGGGGCGAGTAAAAAAGGAAAGCAACAGGGGGGGGGGTAGAGAGTAGGGTGGTTGGGACCACCAACGATCTCCATTCGTTATTAAATCTTCCAGGTATCGAGATTACGGTATAATCGTATTGATAACAGCAGCGTATCCTCGGCGGTAGATGCCCTGTCCCCGACGGTTTCCCATTTGCGAGGACAAAGCCCCTTTTAAACCACTGCTTTTGTGCTCTTAATTCGGTGCCGTGCGTGAAATCGACACGTTTTTCCACTTAATTCACAGACACGCCTGTTCCTCGCGCTTTCCTCTCTCCCTCTATCTCCCGCTCTTTCTCTTTACCTCACCATTTTTCTTCCATTCTCTTTCTTCATTTTTTGCGCCCCCTATAAAGTCGCATTTTTGTATTCCACTCGTCCGTTGGTCTTAAATGTATTGTCCGCTTCGAATATTCTATTTTCATTGGTTATATTCGGTAACGATTTTTTGTGAATCAGGGGAAGCTTCCCCTATAATATAGTACCGGACGCTTGAGGCTTTTAGAGTAAAAATATGACATTTATATAACCACAAAGCCTTTATATATTAGTATCAACTGAAAGAATAGAATTCATTCGTTTCAACGAAAATATGACGAGGAAGGAAATAAAAATGTATGTGGATTAAACATTTAAAGTAGCTGAATTTGTTAATTGAAAATTCATTTATTGACCAATTCTAATTGGTCAGTAATTATCAGTAGTAGATAGTCTAAGTGGAAAATATGAAAAAATTGAATTGATCTCTGTTTTGTATATTTTAACCCTCGTCAGACGCGTGTAGGGTGAATTTTGACCCACCCTAAATATCAAACTACATGTGTTATTTATTCGTTATTAGGCACTTCTTGGAGGATACAAGGATTCTAAAATATAACAAGATTAGATTCTAATACCATAGATTTCACCTGCACACTTTGACGGTTATCAACACATAATTTTTCACATCGTGATACCGAGTGGATAAAATATTCTTAGAGATGAAAATTTCAATCGAAGCAAAAATATGAGTAATTACAAACCGCCAACATGTTGAGAGCTGCAGAAACATTTACCACCGAACCTTTTTTTCCGAATAATCGTAATTTTTTTCAAAATTTCAAATCTGATTTAGAGGAAGAAGCAAAGTTAGCAAGAATATAGTAGAATAATAACACGCGTGCAAGATTTCGCGGTGCCAACCAATTATTGCTATTAACCGAAGAAGTACGAGCTTGCTACTTTCAAGCTCGAAATTCCTCCTAATTTAATATCCCTGGCCGATAAATCATTCGGGGGATTCTAATTTGGTAGGAGGCGCTTTGGCCCAAACCAGAATTAACCCTTTGTCGGAGTCTCGTCCGAAGTGCGAAGAATCCCATTAAACACCATAAAGGAATTTTTTTTTCTTCCCTCCCCCTTCCCTCCTCGCCACTGTTCCAGTTCTTCAATAGTTCTGCTCAGTTATTCCATATTAATTATCTCGTTCTTCGATCCACCATTACAAAGATAATCTAACGACACAGTTTCTTCCCTTTTGTGCTTTCGCTGTGCAAAGCAATAAGCCGAGGCAAATGGGAAACCTCTATCTGGAAGTGGAACGAATTCCGTGCAGATTTCCTTTCGGTACGTTTTTGGGAATCGCGGGCTGCAAAAAATTTTGAAAGTTGACATTAAAGTGAAATAGTAAAAAACATGGGGTAAATTGAAAGTCGAATAAGAAATTTTTGGAACAATCATAAAACACTGTTCACTGTAAAGATTCAAACGAAGCAAGAGGAAACTGCAATAGTTTACTAAAATACTGTGCCGTATGCGTGCTATTGTCTTGCTTGAAAGAAGTTTGAATTCGTGAGCACTTGAAGCCGCATTTTAAAAATTTCGTTTGCTTTTAATTTGCAGGTAAGTACTGCTGGAAAAGGAATCACTCACGACGCCAGTTTCTTTGTTTATATATGAATGTATACCTACACAACCATCCTCGTTATTTTTAGTTCAATGTATGTTTAATTTATAGTAAAAAAATGCATTTCAACCGAGCTAATAGTTTTCTTGTAATAACCAGCTCGTAAAATTATTCTCCGCTTTGTCGACGTCAATGCACCGTAACGAGTGGAACACCATCCCCGTCGTTAAATCTCTGACAAACTATTAACTGTCTAGGCAAAAGACCAACACACAAGCGAAATATGGTTGCTTGTTTATCTACTTGTAAAGTTAAATACAGCTTCAGGAATCAGAAGCTTCCGAATTCTGTGCGTAATAACGTATTGTGGTGGAATGGGATGCAGTAAAAAGGAAGAATGGCTCTATCGCAGTAGATGCTGGAAGTGTCCACCGTTTTCTTGAAGGCATAAGTAAGAAGCTTGGCCCTGATGACCCTTAGAGAATGTCATTCTGCATAAATTAACGCAAAGTTCATGAAAGAACGGTTGTAAATTGTCGAAGTTATCATGCTGATAAGAAGCTCGGTGCAGAGGTTGATGCAACCGCAGAAAACGAACGGCAATATATGACAAAAGGGTGTGAAATAATTTTTTTACACGAACGAAGGTCCCAAGAACAAAATAGAATTATAAAATTTTCGATTTATTTCACACCTCTGGAGAAAAAAGTCCGAAAAGTGATGAATGTACGTAACCCCTTAAGTTAGTTGAAGATAGAAATTAGTATTCAAGGAACTTGAACGATCTATAAATCGATTCTCGTTTCATCAACCCTGCATTCGCCACGATCTACTTATAGCTGTTAGCTGTTACACCACGTTAAAAGCAGAACCACTTTACGTTGCATGTACCTATCGTTAGCAATTGGCGGACCGTTAACGTTCATCACCTATCCGTACAGACGTTCTATTCGGTAGGGATTGCTGGTTGAGTGCCGACACAATGTACCCCCGTGCTGACTGTGCTGACACTGTACGTCGATATAGGTAATAGCAGGCGGTTCGCCGTCACATCGGACCTCGAGAGCGTTCCATGTTTCGTTACGTGACGATGACAGTACACGTACGTGTAACGCGTGTCAATCATGGAAGCGGGAATCGCTTTTAAGATGCTGACAGGCACGATAAATGTAACGTTTGCAGAAAGGAAAAGCACACCAGTCTTGGGTGTGCATCCAAGTGGAGAGGATGAACGCTCTCTTCACGTTGACACCTTTCCACCTACTCGAATTGAACATGACAGCCGAGATAGCTCTTGGGGCCTTTTCGCACGAGACACTTTTGCGGCATGTGACTGGTGTGTCAGATATACGTATGCACACATTTCGTATCTTTTCTATCTTCTTTAAATCAGCACTGTCTCTGCGGTGAATAGGTACGCGTGACAAGGGATATCACCCAAATGTATAGTCAAGTAAAAGGTATTCAGTTAATAATAGAAAAATTTCGACGATTATGTTCGACAGATCCAAAGGTAATCATACAGTAGTGTTTCATTAACTGCACGGGGTCAAAAATTCGCACGCGAGCCGGTCCTGAATGGTCGTGCGACTAATGAAGCACTACTGTAGCATCGAAATAAAAAAATTCTTTCGGTAAACACGGTTATCGATCAACGTGTTTGCGCGAAAAAGTAAAAAAGTTTGGGTGAAAGGAATTTAAAAAATTTGACACAATGTTTTAGATATATATATACAATAATTTATTTAATCACGAAGCAATGTTTACATTTACGGACGTCTTCGTGAGAGTACGATCGAGTACATTAATTATACTGCGCTTGTAGATCATTTATGTATAAGTCGTTCGTGGATAATTCCCTTTCAATGAATCCTCGAGTAATCCTGTTGCAGAAACAAAGTTTTATAGGAGCGTATAAAAATTTATCGTAGGAATCTCCAAGCAACCTCTCGCCTTAACGAAATATTACAGAACGTTTCTTAATTCCGCAATTGTAAATGAGTGACACACACATAATTACAATTTTCAGACACTTCTTACAAAGAACAGAATTATTTTTCGAAGTAAAGTTTAGGAATGTGTAGAAACATTCTTTAGTTTACAATGTCATAGAGAAGAATACCTATTTCTTTGTCAACTATAATTTGTTACCTTTCTTTTTCTATTTCCGCCAACTCAATTCGAAAAGTTGACATTCAAGGCCTTTAATTCTAATTTTATTGACTCTATTCGTTTATTCTGTCGAAATATCCCTTCTTCGTCAGTGTTCGATTTTACTTTGAACAGTAACAGTTACAGTTACAGTTACAGTTTCATTTTCATCTTGTCCTTCTTAAATACTGAAAATATAAAGATTGTTTCTATCAGATTCATTTACGTATCTCCAGTAATCAATGATTCTTTAGCAACCTTAAGCCCACTATATGTACTTTTCCTATTACGATCACATAAACGAAAAGAACATCTCGTTGGAGAGAGAACCAAGGGAACGAATAAAGTTTTATGCAGGATGTGGTGATAATTATAGCATAACTGCGGATTGTGTGATTCCTTGTGCGGAACAAATTGAACAAATTGAACAAATTGAACAATTATTTTCCGAATAGACTCTACTTTTGTGAAAATCAGTTTTGGAAAAACCGTCACATCTTTGTATTCTATATTTTTGTTCTTTGAATTTTGTTGAATTTACAAAAATAATTAAAATTCATATTTCTTCCTGTAAAAAATTTATAAAATTTATAAATTGAAGAGAAGAATTGAGTTGAGATGCTGTTGAGAATAAACATTATTTCCTTATCGTTGCACCCTGGACTGTTAGACGTCGAATAGGAATCGCTTGATCGAGAGCTTCGTACGATCTTACAGATTAACTAGATTCGTAATTATGTATAAGGGATAATAGAGTGTGACTATTTAGGAGCTACGAGTACAGAAGTTATAGGGTATACCGAGCAACAGGGACATTTCTACTGCGCCTGCCCAAACGGAAGCAGTCGGTGGCGCCATCTGCCCTTCCACTCCACAACGTGAACTCTGTGGAAGGAGCGATGACTAGAGTCGAGATTTAGCAGGTGGTCTAGTATCGAAGCATTGCTGCCGCATGGTTAGCATTCAGAGACCTCCCGCAGAATCCTTTCTTCCTCACCAACTCCTTCTATGTGTATAACTCCTCCCGCAAATCCAATTATTGCTCGGTACACCGATACAAAATTGTCGGTTCTTACGCCATCAACGATCCTTCCCAAGCGTTTTCGGCCACGTACCATCGATAAGTACGTCGCAATGTTTCAAAGTCTACTACTCTACAGAATGTTTCAGCTAATTGTATGTAGAACACCTTGCTCGATCTTCAGATGCTTACAATTACCCGCAAGTACCTCTAATAATACGTTAAAGTATTTTTATGTATCATACGGTCTCTTTGAGTATCTTTAAGTATTTATCAGGTATGTCTTTATCCCTTTATCGCTCCACCGGTGTAATCGAGTATTCCTGTTTCAAATAATTTCAAATACTCTTACACGTTTGTGTCGCTGATGCGCCTCCGGGTATCTTTCGCGATCAAACATTTTGTCGTACTTTTTACAGATTTTCGTCCAACATTTTTTTATTTATCATACGATGTATTTAGGGCTCCTTTTGAACGCCTTTATATAGTTTCGAAAATTATTCCTGTATTCCTTCACACTCTATTAAATAATTTTAGAATCCAATTTTACATTTTCCATCTGTTTCGCTGGAAAATGAGTATAAAATACAACATTTACGAGGAATGTCTATGTCTTTACTTGTTAAAAGCAAATGCGTTGTTAAACTTTAAATATATCACTGTATTAAGTTTAGTTTCTTGTATCTTTAACTGTCAAGCTTCTCATATTCTTTTGTACGAAACGATTTCATCGTTATTTTCCTTTTTTAATAAGTTCTGCTCTGCTGTCGTTTCATTTGGATACAATCGTGTTTCACAGAAGGCTATTAAGTTATGTTAAAAGGGGAATAAGGAGGCTGACTCTTAATCATGGGACAGTGAACTTTCGAATGCTCGTGATTCGATGTATTTAATGTCTGAAAACGAACCCGTTGCTTTGATTCAAGGTCATAGATAAATACTGAATAACATGTATGTAGTCCGGCACACTTTTACTCTTTCTTGGTAAAAGAGAATTTTTAGTTTGTATCGTGAATTACATCAATCCATAAGTAAAGTGTTTTCATTGAGCGTCACGTATTGAACTTGATCTACACCTTTTCTTCGAACTTTTCAATTATTCGTCAAATATTTACCTTTACGAAAGTTACAAAATTAAAATTAGGAGAATTGGCCAATTTTTTGGAAAAATGTTATAAATTCGTTTTTGATATATATATTTCTACGTTAAAAACGCAGAAGTTGAAAGTGCTTACGATTGAACAAAAAATCAAAATTTCACCCTAAATCGATTACTGTTTAACTTTCTCACGTGGCCACGTACTCAGCAAATCCAAAGAGGACAACTTTAACTATAGAAAAGAGCTAAATGTCGACACATTCGCTGCAGCCAAGATTTCTCCGCTCTGTCGATGCTAAAAACGAGCAAACTATTCGATCGTCTCTTCGGTGTAGCAAATTATCGTTTAAACACAATTACACAGCATAGATTACCAAAGCAAGACAAGTTTAAACGAACAGTCACTGTCCCTCGCATCGCCCATGAAGCACAAACGATACGTTACAGAGAAACGAACAATTCAGTGAACACCACAACGACCATCCACTACTATTTGCATCTTCAAAGTTTCTCATGTATCGTGTCTTCCAGAGATATAGTGACTAACCTGAAATCCGCTTAAGTGATGTCTAAAGCGACATTTCCGAGAGTGCAAACCACTATGGGTATGGCAAGCAACAGTGAGATCTGCAATACACCAGCGCAAACAGAAGATGGAAAAGTGAGTGGAACCGTCGACCCCCTCCGCTTCACAGCACGACTTTTGCGGAGGAAGCGATGACCAGATTCGAGATTTGGCAGGTGATCTAATTTTGACGCAAACCATTGAATCGCTGTCATCTGCGGACACTTTGATGTCCAACAATTTGACACTATGTGGGCGATCTAGTGTCCTTTCTTTCGTCCCCGTCCACGTCTGTTAATTCATCCCACAAATCTCACTGTTGCACGGTATACCCATAAATGTGTCCTTCGCCTTTCAGCACAGGGCTGCACTTGTTCGGTCACATTCCTACACCCCGGGGCCTTAAAGACCTAGTGTTAGAAAAGTATGCTGGATACACTCCTGAGGTCTTCACTTTTTGGTGAGACACCACAGTGATCCTTTTAGTCACTAAAAAGTCTCCCTGGGTCGTTTAAAGGTCACTCGGCGGGATCTGTTGCTCGTTCAAGGTCAAGGATCTCTTTAGTCACTCAAGGTCCCGCCTGATCACTGAAGGATCGCTCAGGGTCGCTTAACAGTCCCTCTGCGTCACTGAAACGTACCTCCAGCCACTTAAGGGAGCACCCTTCAGATAGCAATCAACCTGGCCTCTGCTACATCGGAGCATCACTATACTTTTGCAAGGCAACCTACACTTCGCACCATCCAAGTCCATCAAGTACACGTGTCACATTTCCAATCTCCCTCCATTCATCCCCCCTAGGCTACAAAGCGCACTTCTGGAGACCAGGTTCAAGTCGCTGTCTCGTAAGGGACCTTGGTCGCAGACAAACCGAAAGGGAAGCCAGCGTAAAGCGGCCGCGGCACTAGAAGATGGCCCTTTTTCCCATCCTCGAGGTTCCTAGAGATCTGCTCATCATCGGGCGCGATGATGTTCTCGATGGTGAAGGGCTTCTTCTTCTTCTTCTGTTCAGGTTGGATGCTCGTCTGACTCGAGATCCCAGCGTCCAGAGCGGTGCAGGAGCCAATCTTGCCGTCAGCCGCATCAACATTGGGACCCCTGCCAACGTCCAAAAAAGGGCTAGGCTCAGTCTTCTCAGAGATGCCACTATCCATCGCAGCGGAACAGATCTGTCTCCTTTCCGGGATCTCTGTCTGGAAGTAGGACAGCTGAGAGACGTAGGGGGACACCTGGAACCCTGGGAAACCCCAGTTTCCCGGCTGCAAGAGGTTGTTGTCGTATCCGCGAAGGATCTCGTCGGTTCCCGCGAGTCTCTGTCTGACCTCTGGCGATAGCAGATAGTAACTAGACCCAGCTTCAGGTGTGGAGAAGCCTGGAGACGTGTTGCCACTGGATGTCATGGTTAATCGGCGCTCCTGGAGTTCCCAGCGGAGCAGATCGTCTCGAAGGCGGTGCAGATTCGCCACCGTCAGGCTGCTCGTTTGTACGCTGGGGTTTATCGATAAAACGGGGGAGGACTCCGAATGGGGCGGTGGCATGGCGGACGCCAGTGCCTGCAGCTCTGACTTCAGAAGCTCTTTGTCCGGCTTGTGCAGCTTGAAACGCTTCCTGCGTCGAAGGAGGGAGCCATTCTCGAACATCGACAGGGCCGCCGGATGCAGCGCCCAATAAGCTCCTTTGCCTGGACGGTGCGGGCCACGTGGTACCTGCAACCAAAAATTTTCAACGTGCGATTCATTGCTCCACTGATTATAGCGGGGCGTCTACTTTTCTGTATGTGAAAAATCGATTTGTTTTTCGCTTATCGTTAGAGGTACCAATTTTAGCACACCGTGCTTTTTCGTTTACTTCGCCTGAATTTCTACAGTAAACAGTATTTTACGAACACTCCACTTCGCGTATGAATTATTTTTTTTTATCGTTTGGAAGGGAAATAAGAACATTTTTCTCCACTAACCTTTGTTACGTAACCTTTATTATTAAATACCTGGAAAACTGTGTCTAAGCATGGGTCAAACATTTTTTGGCCTTTCATTTATCTACAAAGTTTCGTTAAAATCGACCTGACGTGGTACCCTCGTTAAACATAAAACAGGAACTCTTTGGCTGATATATCCGTGTTTGATGTGTTACAAAGCGAGTTGCCCCGGCTCTCACTCTCTATTCTATTTGTCGGCCATCTGTTTCGCACCTGCCTCGACCTGAATCACCAAGGAACACGATCACCGCGCTCAGGAATCACGAGATCCTTCGCTTTTTCCTTTTCCTTCGCACGAACTTCCGACCACAAGCGATTCATCTAGCGAAAAAGGAAGCTGAGGGCATGCAAGCATTGATTTGGTAGCTTGTAACATGTCACGGCAGTCGTTCGTTTCCTTTTTCCTTTTATGCGGAGAATTTTACGTGTAATGTATACAGGGTGTCTCCGAGCTAATGATACAACTTGAAAGGGGGCGAATCTACCTGAAAAAATAAGTCGAAAGTGTGGAGTAACATTTTTTCATACGTTACTTGTTATCGTATCAGGTATCTGATTCAAAGAGAAAATTATCCTTG
Source organism: Andrena camellia (assembly GCA_029448645.1). NCBI lineage: Eukaryota > Metazoa > Arthropoda > Insecta > Hymenoptera > Andrenidae > Andrena > Andrena camellia. Next base: position 170,116 of record CM055681.1, on the reverse strand, counting down.
TTGAGAACAGGAAATATTCTAAATAGAAACCACGCGCTGAAGTGTAATACTGACAAAAACCTTTCATGAGCAATAACATTCGTTGTATATACTTAAAAAAATGTTACTCTACACTTTCGACTATTCGGGCGATTGTACTGACAATTTATAATATTTCTTTAGTTGAAATAAAGTTAATTACTATATTCTAAATTAAGCCGATATGAAAGCGTACACTAAACTATTGTTTTGTTTAATTAATTAATTTTTTTTTAAATTAACTTCTACTTTAATTGATTGCTTCAAAATTTCTAGTTGGAGGAGCTAAATTGTTCGTGAATTTTGTTGAAATTAAATTCTATTTTAATTCGTTAGGTTTAAATTTCTTTTGTTAATAACTCCTTCTTGCCAACTATGTAACTATTAACTTATGAAAAGAGTAACGTCGGTGAACAACAATTTAATCTAGGTGAAACACTCTAGGAACTATTAACACGAAACGCCAAAACTTATTTTTTCCTGCAGACTTACCCCTTTTCGGGTTGCACTACTATTTCGGAGACGCACTGTATACTGCTAATGTTTGTGCACGTGTGGCCACATGCAAGTATGCAAAACATATGCAAAGCGTATGCAGTACATGTGTGAAAACATTTAAGGAATACGTAAAACTGGAAATGATGCGAATCCTTAATTGTGTAAAAATCAGTCGAAATGGTGAAATAATTTTTTTTTCGGACGAGGCTTTGTTTATAAGAAAATTCATATTCAAAATCTGTTCAGCACGCGTGCATTTGACATTCAAATCCATTTTTTTTTCCGAAAAGAACACCACAGTCGAGGAATTTCGACTTATTTCTCCACGAGGATTCATTTTATTCGCAGCTGTACCATTTTTATCGATTTTTCAATATTAACTGACAATGAGTTTCCAAAGTCGATATTTGCACTTCCCCTGTACTTTTGGACTAGGAATTCATTCCATTCAATGTTGCATCATATTTCGTTTTTAGTTAGCAGTATTCCGCTAAATACGGCTGCTAATTTTTAAATGATTTTACTTAACTTCGGTCCTCTGTATGTTTGGTGTTTAGTGTTTGGTGTATGGATCAAATCTGGCAACTGAATTTTCACCCACTTCCACCAGTCCAGTTATCTTGAAACTTTGTAGGCGTGCGTGGGTGTGATGACAATACAATTTTTTTTATAAAAGAAAGGTAAAAAATGAAAAGATAAATAGAAAAAATAGAAAAGAATCCACAAACTATAAAAACTAGAAAATAATAAATTATGTTAAATGATTTTACTAAAAATAATTCTTTTCTTGTACTACAATTTCTATGATGATATGTGACTGAAATAAAATCATACAAACTCTGTGATTATCCTGTAGACTTGTGCAAATCAATTGTAAAGAAAAAGAATAATCGCAGAGTTTGTGTGATTCTATTTAAAGTCACATATCACCATCCAAATTGTAGTAGAAGAAAACAATTATTTTTTAGTTTTTAGTGCATTTTTAGCCAAATCGTCTAACATAATCTTTTATTGTATATTTTTTTATTTTCTAGTTTTTAGTGTTTGTGGATTTTTTTATATTTTTTTTTTATTTAGGATCGCGCACGCTAAAGGAATTTCGAAAGTCGAGTTTCTCAAAACAAAGGCTCGTACCAGAAAATATTTTTCTACACTTTCGTTTTTCTTTGCGCAAGGAATCACCCTGTGCCCAATTAATCTACCCACCCTCGTCCATCCTGTATAAATATATGTATTATTTGCATGAACACCTGCAGTTTCATGTATTAAGGTGACACAACGTGCTCATTGCATTGCAAAATTTGCATTAATTAATTTACTCGTTCGATAGCAAGACAGATGGGTTTTAGTTCGACATCAGCTAGAAGCACGTGAAATGGCTTCCGTATTTGCAACTTGTAGGATGCACGCTTACATCGTGCACCTTCTGCTTCGCGGAAACGATTTTTTCATAACCACGCGTCATGTAGAGCCGTTATTGTTTACGATCATACCGAGCTAATTATAAACGTGGTATGACTTCGCTACTCAAAAAGAGTGAAATGTATCCTCATGAGCAATGCAAATCAACAAGACTGAAACCGCCATTGATCTGTATCTGGATCCTGAATTTAATTGGCGCTTGCAACGGGTTTGAAAGTACGTTGGCAAGTTATGGCTGCGGTAGAAGAAAAATTTGTACCTGCATAAAAAATGTATGTGAAAAGTATTTGCATTCTACTAATTTTTAGTCACGTCTAGAATTTTCAAAATCGATTTTTTCGAAAATAAATACTCTTGTGACAAAATTCGTTCTACATTATCAATTTGTCTTTGCAAATACAATCTTCTCTTTCGTGGTTCTACCACTCGTTGTGGTTAATAAACTTTGCAGCTAACCTACTCGATTCTATCAGCAATTGTGTAGATGAAAGGAAGAAATTTAACTCATTATCATGGAATCCCTTTCATCTTTAAGATAGTTTGAAGTGCTGTAGTAAATAAATTTTCTTTTTAATACGTGCTACAAAATTGTCACAATCAAGGGCGACCAAAGACTTTCTGCGGGGGAGGGGGGGGACTTTGGGATGATGGTTAAGAAAAATTTAACCCATTTCGTAGTGCCAATTTGATTAAAAATTTAAAACCGAAATTGAAAAATATTCCCCTGTTTAGTATAAATTTCATAAAGATCAATTTTGAAAAAGAAAACGATTTTTCTCAAAATCCAGGGTGGGCAACTACCCCTTTTGCTCGCCCCCTCCGGACGGCCATGGCCGCGATAAAAATATAAAGACGAAATAAAGAAGACTGTAAAAGATAAAATGTTTACAGGTGTGACTTTGAAATCATTTTCATATCAATCATATCGGTCGCTCCTTTAAAAGGAAAACTTTCAATCTCAGGTAGAAAGTTTGGAATCATCAAAAGCAACGAAAATATTCAAGATCACCAGTTTAAAAGGAGCACCCTGTATGTGTATAAGACTTTGACGTCCGACTGCATAACAATCACGAAACTAATAGTGTCTGTATTATTTCAAGCTTTCGTTTTTTCATGTTTCTGATGATAAGATATGAAATACATAGTGCGTTTCAAAGTTACTTTCGAATACAAATACACATGAAACGGATGCCTAAGCAGATAAGATCTACATACTCAGGTACAAAGTTTCATTTGCAAAATGTAATTAGCGAGTGATCGTATCTCTCCTTGAATACTATTCAACAAATCCATTTGAAATTGCACATATTTATGAGGAAATCAGTCTCCTCGTCTAAAAATAGAACATCGTTCAGGCGATCTTATCGGATCACATAAATAAAGATAAACAGAAACATTGAATTTTAAAACACGTTAATATAAAATAAAGTACATTAGTTTAATTTGGATTAATAATTATTAAACGGTAAATACATTAAGGTATTTGTATGTTTTCGTTAGATACCCTTGTGGTGCTTGTAATTCTTCCTTCTGTTAAAAATGCATACTCGAGGAAAGACTTTAACAGCTAATAAATAAATTTACATAAAAGTTGTGGAATAGTGTAGATAATATTTGTAGAAATATTTACTTCTATAAAGACTGAAAATATTAATATTTATTTGCTTTATATTATATTGCACAAGGGTACCTACAGTTCTGTGTTGGAATAATATTGCAAGACGATACTACCTATATATAAATTATAAATAGATTTCTTTCTGCCTGAAAAGTAGCGAAAATACCTGGATCATTTGAAGATGGGAATTTTTTCATGTGATTAACTAAATAACTAGTGTTAAACAGGCCTGGTGTTAAATAGTAATAATGCACGGAAGAGAGGGATGTTTATTTGAAAACTAAGAATCCGAACCTGCACTTAATTAAGGACCGACCAGTTGTCGAAGTTACACGTGAAAAAATAAGTTAAATTACGACCTGCAGTAACGTCGCTTATGACTTTCAAGGGAACGTTCCCAATTGAAAAATTCTGATTTTAATGAAACTTTGCGTGCATGTGGAGCACATTGGAGCGAGCAATTTCTTTGTCCGTGGAATATCACTGCGAAGGGGTGAAATGATCCCTCAATGTTTTTAACCTAATTAAAGGTTAAACTCGGCCATGAATTAATGTAGAAAGCCTGAAGCTCTATTTGTCAGATCATAGATATTTTAACGATGGTCAGTAAAAGTTAATTTCGAGTCGACGAGCACCCCAAGATGATGGTGATGATGATGATGATGATGAACAGTACCAGTGGATGGGAACGCAAAATCGTCTGACGAATGCGTAATGATTTTTCAATATTGAAAGTCAATTTATTATTTACAGCTGTGCCAATTTGTTAAGACCGATTCGTTATTCATACCTACCTACAGCAATTCGTTAGGATGAATTTCTTATTTATACCTAAGGATTACGAACCTTGATGAAGCAGTCGTTGAAAGACAAATTGTGCCTCAAGGAGTTCTGCCATCTTCTAGTGTCCTTGCGATAATACGGGAACCGATCTGCGATGAACTTGTAGATTTCAGCGAGCGGGAGCATCTTGTCCCTCGACGACCAGATCGCCATCGCAGTTAGGGAAATGTACGAGTAGGGCGGCTTTTGATCGCCGTAAGTATCCCTCGATGGTCGAGGCATATTTCACTCCTCTCTTCGCCTCGATCTTCGCAAACAGACACCGCGAATCTCTTCTTAAATCGTCACCGCCATTCCTTTTCATCGGGCACAACTTTCTGTCACATCTTTTCATCAGATTCTCTTCCTCCCTGGACGTAGGGGCCAGTAGCTCGCCGTGAACGCGTGCACAGTTAGAGAGAAGCCAGCAATACCGCGTCACTTTCGACCGTTAGTTACCTACCATTTTAGTCCCCGATCTCGTAGCTGCTGATAGCCGACGAGGGTCCTGGAAAAAGATCGTTGAAGAATTTTAGCATAATTCGATTCACAGGTAATTTCGGGGCAACGCGCAGCATTAACTTTTCACTGCGAGCTTGTCATTTAGATACGTCAAGGTTTATGGGGTTACGCTCGCATTAAGCATTTATTTATCGGAAGCATTCTAACGACGAATCGGGAGATGCGGGGAAAGAATATTCTAAGAAGAAGAGGCCAGAACACAAGTATTTGTACAAGTATAGCAACTAAATAATAAGCGTGCCATCGCGATGCATTAACGTGCGTTTATTACAACGAAACCTTCCCATTACTTTTAGGATAAAGAATTATTAGTTTGGTGATTCCATGAAATGTGCAGAATTTACCATTTCGATAGAAAATCGGCCGTTTTTTGCCGTTGCCCTTTGCAGGCAATCCAACTAAATAAATGGCAATGACTGATCAGCCAAGTTCGCGGCCAACTATGATCGTATATCTGCGTCGTGTGCGCGATAAGTACCAAGGCACGTGATCTGCTCGTAAAATGGAGGGTCGTGATCGATTCACAGCTAGGGAAGTGGCTTTGGCGGCCAAAATCTTTTATCCCCGATACTATATGGATAGCGCGAAGAATGCAATGGTCTGCAATTTGTGGTACAGCCGCGAAGGGAGTATTTACTGCGACAAGGTTGCCAAGTAAAGAATTATTGCAACATTTGCCTCGATTACTCCGCAGGAAACAGGAAACACGAAACACGAAACACGTACAAGTCGTTTATTGCAAAGCTTCAAAGCTCTTGCCAATGGTGATTACTGATTACATCAAATACTTGGTAGCTATGTATCTTTTGCTCCGTTATTGCTCCGAATGATACCTATACGTACCTACGTACATGAAAGAACGTGTAATTTTTACAATGTAGGTAGGAAATCGTACGATTTGCGGTAACTCTGGAAACTACCAAAATTATAATATTTGTAATTTTATTATTTCACCGTTTTACTATTTCGTTTATTTATTCCGACTATTATAGCTGTGACCGTCCTGACTGATAAGTGTTACTTATTATTTTGCTATTATTGTAAGCGATAATGGAACATGTTCAAGAACTGAATCGATAATTTCGAAAACGGGATAAGTCCGATTTTTGGCAATACATTCACTTTTTTGCATTTCCCGCTTCTTCGGGCTTTGGACTGTCATTCCATTCGGGCAAGAAACTTTTAAGAATATCCAGAACAGGACTTCTGAACCTGATTACATCTTTCATTTTATCCAACTTCTTATCAGACATTTTGAAAACTCTTTAAATGTAACGAGCTTGAGATTGATTTTCCAGTTCATAAGTGAAATATTAGCACTTTATGCTCTCGAACAATCCCTCAAAGTCCCTGTTCGAGGTGATTTATTTCGTAGAGGGGACAAGTCCAAACAGCAAGAAACGAAATTACGAAAACCACTTTAAGAATCTTCAAAAATAAATGAAATTTCACTGGACACGCGATAAAATATCTTTCTGTCTATCTCTCAACGCAGAAGAACATAGAAGAGAATGATTTTTGCCAGCGCTTTATATTTAATTATAGATAATCACTTACGGTGAGTGAAATTTCTTCCAGGTATTCGTTGAATAACAAAAGCTTTTTGTTTTATAAAAAATTTTAACCAATCTTGCCCCCTCGAAATTTGTTGCTCCGGGCAGTTGCCCTGCTTGCGCCACCCTAACCCTAGCCCTGCCTAAGACGGAGCAAAGTCCAAAACAGAACCCAGGTACGACACACAAGTGGGGTCCAAAGTATCCGAATATCAAAAGTGTTCTTTTGTATTCATTTATGTCGCTAATTTATTTCCACCTTTCAACGATATTCGTGTAGATTAATCGAAATACAATCACAGCAATGTATGTTCAATTATTATTCTTTATATTAAATAAGCAATAAGGAACTTATTAATACGCAAATGATTTGTATTTCAATCAAAATTTATTATCCAGCTACGTAGCCATTCGTAAATAAACCTTATAACATATCAAATTAATTTAAAACCATAATTTTCCAGGCTAATGATATTCAATAAAATAAATTTAATTTCAGCTATAAGAGAACTTTCTTTTCGAGTTATAGCAGATTTTATGTTGCGAAGTCAAGTACAGGCTTCGAAGCTCGAGTAGGTAACACCTGGAAATGTCGAAAGAGCAACAGATCAGTGACAAGACATGCAGGCATGCACCGAGATGCAAGGTGGTCGTTCTGAGCATCTGTTGTAAAGGTAATCCATTACCGGTTGACGGGACACGTAACGGGCTGTAACTCGTGAAAAAGGTCGAATGGGACATATGTTTACATAAACTTTTCGTGTTATCTTCGAGTGCTGCATTCATCTCCGAAATAAGTCCCGCATTACGAGACCTGCTGTATGTATAAGTGGGTACGTAGTAGATAGATACGTACAGTGTTTTCACCAGTTTCTAATAAAATTTCATTCTTCAAAATTTCTCCTAAATTTTAAACGATTTATATACGAGGGGCTTCGACCCTCTGTAGGATGTTTGGTGTATGGTAACAAATCTGGTAACTCAATCTTCACCCACTTGGTCCACCAGTCCAATTTTCTTGAAACTCTGACAATAGAATTTTATATAAAAAAAATGTATAATTTCGTGCTGAACATGCTGGCGTAAAAAAACCCCGTGGGGTTTAAAAAATTACCCAGTCATCGACAAATATAACCCATAACCGCAAATAAAACTTGGACACTAAAGACTAAAAAAAAAAATAAATATACATAAAAGAAATTTAAGTCAAACGACTTATAAAACGCACTAAAAAAACTAAAAAATAATTTTTTCTTGTGCTACAAGGAAATATCCTGCGCCACGATTTTATTTAAAATGAGAAAACCTCACCGAAATTGTAATACAACAAAAGAATTGTTTTTTAGTTTTTAGTGCATTTCATAAATCGTTCGACTTAAAAAGTTTATACTTTATCCTTTCGTCCTCCACAGTTGAATAAAAAATGTTTTACATAATCTTTTTCTAAAACGACTGTGTATACTAACTTTTCGACACGCATTACTCGAGTATTTCACACTTTCGAGCAACAGTCAACAGTCAACAGTCAACAGTCAACAGTCGGCCGATGCCTAAACAACTCGTCAAGACCCACAGTTTCAGATACGACTCGTTAAAAAAGCGCCTTTTTGTTGCCGAGCCTCTTCTCGTAAATTCTAAGAATCCAGAGGCGAGAATATGCCTCGCCGCCGCGGCAATAGAAGGCGGAAGGATCGTCGAGGAACCTCGAAAAAAGAGCAAACTGACAGCCGAGGGCGAAGGCCAAGCAAGGCCAAGGAAGAGGATTAAAACAATTCATAGCAGCGTTGTTTGTAAAAAAAACTGCGCACAGATTTTTGCATTTGTTCCGATTTGTTGATTGCCACAGAGTAAACAGGGTGCAAGAAATTGTCAACCGTCGTTGAAAAAGAGGGAAGTCATATTAACGATTAGGTAACCTTATTCCGTCGTATGGTTTTCTTCGTAATAAAGTGCAAATAAAAATACGCAGTTTTGAAATAACCTGATACAATTCCTATCGAAGGACCAAATTGAAATGATCGTACGTTCCAAGCATATTACAACGACGTGCGTTACGAAAAGTAGCACGGTCATCTGAGTTTTCATTTGAAGATTTTAATTGTTAAAAAAAAGTAGCTTTATTTCTATGGAGTAGGTACATTTTCTTTCTCCTTATCGTTCCACAATGTTTTTTGGAGCGTTATTTAATAATGAGTAGTATAATTAATATTATTTCAAATTTTCTGTAGTTTTCGTTTCTTAACCCTACCTCGACGAACGAAAAACGATGCGAACTTTGAGAAATTTTTCAAACAAAACCATTAAATATATTTACTTTCAGCTTCGTGGCTTTATTTGTCAATCTTTAGAGAATATGAAAAAAAAATTGTATGCAAAAATAGTGGTTATATCCGGCGTTATATAAAATATCCGGGTTAGCATAAAATCAGCCGTTGTAGTTATCTGAAATAGAAAATTTAAAATTTTTCTGTAATCTGTATTCTCGACGACACTTTTGTGGTCCAGATGAAGTGTCTTTTCTGTCTAGCTAGGAGCTAGTTGCAGTGTCTTCGCTTTTCAGAGTAGCTCTAGCTACCTACAACTGCCGCGACAATAGGTCGAATTCAGTGTCGCCAACTGCTCTAGGCAGTTTCCAATCCTCCGGAAAGTATACGCGTGGCCTAGGACCGGGAATAACATACAGGAGGATACTTTTTACCCCGATTTTTTTAACCGACCTGGAAGAAATTTTGCAGAATTACTCTGCAGAATCCTGCGGAAATCTGGGCATCCCGCTTCTTCCCCCTTATTTCACCCCCTTGAAACTCTGTGACAATCAAAGTTTTACAAGGAAATTCTAAATCTTGTAAAAGAAGGTTCGAAATGGTACTTGTGCGCTTTTACACAGTGAAATTTTTACTAATTTTCAATTACTCGAATGAATCTCGTTCAGAAAAGGTTTATACACCCTTTGGGAGGCGATGTTGAATAAAAAGTATTGCCTGCATCGTACATATAGATACTATTATTAACACTTACAAAAGTAGTCACAGCAGTTTAAAAATTTCATTACTGTCGCAGTAAAATCATACGAAGAAAATCAAGTTCAAAGCTTCGTCTTTTCATAACAATTATTGCAGTAATTTACGGTAAAAATAGGGCCCGCAAACATAGCCACAACAAAAGAAATTTAAATTATGTGGTGGCCAATATTTTCCGCCGCGAATGGCGAGCGAGTAAAAAGATCCGAGAGGTTGGAGATTGCGTTTCCGTCGCTTCGCTGCCAATCACAGAATTAAGCAGATTTCTGTCCAACATAAGTAGGTAATGGAATTTTGCGTCGACCATTTATGGAGTAGGTACAGTTGGGCAGTAGATTCGAGATTCCTGCTTACGTAAGTAACCAGTATTGCGCGTGAAACAGCATATTTGTCAGTTTATGGCCACTTTTATTACTAACCCAAGGCTGTCCATAAATTTTAGAGCTGGAAGCTATTCGTGGTACGTTATTGATCACATACGAAATTTCTTCAAAGGCATATACAAAGTTTATTGTGCAGTATATCATACACAGGAGCCATATCAATGAAACTACAGTGGTATCTACTACATTTTATTTTTCAAAACCATTTGCTCGTTTGCTTTACAAATAAGGGGAGTGCGAAAGATTTAGATGACCGATTTGATTGGAATTTTGTATAGGTATAGGTAGTCAGCGCATAACGTGTGTAATAATATGTCAAACGCATAGAGCAGAGAATGGCTTGTAGGCAACAATTGCCATAAATCGACGCATCAATACTACGCGTACCTATAGAGAACTCACGATGAAGCGTAATCTGCCCCAAACATTTGTTCTTCAAACACTCTATAAGAGTAATGCAGTGATATCTGATAAAAAAAAGCGCAAAAACTTTCCGTTCGATCCAATAATATGCATCCGGTTGAAAGCACGTAACTGTAATTTAGTTGCAGTAGAAACTTAACTGTACCTAATAATAATTCTGGACATGGGTACGCGTCACAATTACAGGTACATTCAAGCGTAGTTTTCGATATCCCTGCGGTCAGTTATTTAAATTGTGCATTTAAAGTTACTAAGCAGACATAGCTACATAAAATGCACCGATTGCTTTCCTAAACCTCGCGCAAAATTTATTCAGTTTGCACAAACCTGAATAAGGAAACTTAAAGACTTTTCTATGTAAAACAACAAAATACAATAGGTATCCAGAGCTACAAAAATTTTCATGCTACTTATTTAAATAAATGATGGAAAGGGAAACCTGTTTGATCACCGAGACACTTGAGTGTAGCCTAAATCATAAGAAACGAATTTTCTATTCGTCCCAACTAATTTTCTAGTAAATAGTTTTCACATTTGGTTTTTTACTTGCATCGCTTAATATTTTAAATATTGCCTTTTTCCGATTAAAAATTAAAAAAAAACCCGTCAGCCAATTTTAACGTTCTTAGACAATATTTATGGGAAATCTGAGGTTAATCGGTTAAGCCCTTTTGCTATTCTCATACAGTCACCGTTTTAAGAAAAAAAGTGTTTCAAGAAGAACACATTTAAGTTTTCTCGTGTTTAGCAGAGCGTTCCCACTGATGACTTCATATCCCGAGTTCCCTTGTATTAATTTTACATGACTTGCGATACACTGATCTAAAGAGATTGATCACTTTGTACAGAATAAATTCCCGGGTACCTATGCGTACAACAATTTTGCACAGAGTTTAAAGTCCTCGGAAACGAGCAGAGAGGAATCGCAAGCTTCGTTTAGACGTACCGTTCGCGTTATCGGGCTGTATCTTGCGTAATAATGCGAATTTTGAATATGAGTCTGCGGGGAAAAAAAGTCCATTTCCAGAATTACCTCTGCAGGTAAATGGAATGGCACATAAATTCTTTCGTCGTCGATACACTTACGTGGAATAAATTTCATAGCTGTGGAAATGTCCTTCGTTGAAAGAGATTTAAGATAAGATCAGAAACACATCAAAGTGAATAGCTGCATACATATTTTAAGATGGAGATAATTTGAATAAATTTCAAAGTCTGCTTCTCGTCAAACTTAGTGCCTTTTAATTAAAACTTTAGAAAACCGTCCCTGATCCGATTTTAAATGTTCTTAGACAATATTTATGGCAAATCGGTGGCTAATCAGTTAAGCCGTCTTGATATCGTCATAGCCGCCGCCGCCTTAAAAAGAATGTTCAAAAAAAAAACACATTAAAAGAATCTTATAGCGTTCGAGTGTTAAAATAATAAATTGATTTCTCATTAAGAATGTTACTGCGTCACTTTACATATACATATACATATACAGAACGTATATAAATTGGCAAATGTTGATTGTCGACTAGACGTCCGTGGTTTATTGACAATAATAAAAGTTGCTGTCGAGTTCTTGTGGTGTAAAGACGTGATTTAAAATGCGTTACACGGCGGTCACGTTCGTTCCACCACATTATGCCTTTAGTCTTATTTTTTGTGCCAGAATTATGGAGCAAGTGATGCCAATCTATGCACCAGAAAGCGAAGGCATAACAGTGACTTTCGCAATTAGTTATTCTCCTTAATTAGCGCGAACAAACCTACTGTGTATACCTACAGCGGCGGATTTAAGAAAAAAAGGCCCAGGTGGCAAGCGCGCGCAAAACGTAGCAGTAGGTACCTGCAGAAAAAAATATAGCGTTTGGATAAAATCGTAATTTTCTGTTGAAGATGGGGCCCTGGCTGGGCCTCCTGGGTAGGGGCCCACGCGGCAAGTGCTCGTCGGTCGCCCGTTAAATCCGCCACCGGATGGATCTTGGTGAAATGTTAAATGCATGACACTAAAAGGAGCATGGAGAAAATTATTGAATAACGTTGGAAAAATAAGCGAAGACATGAAAAATGCTGACACAGCAAATACAGCACCTATCTCCCTACAAGGCACTGTAAATGGGATAATTCTCTAAACTGATTATAAAAGAACCGACAAATGTTTACGAGTGCACAGGCGCCGCGGCGTCTTGTACGTCCAATAAAACGACTTCTGTCTTAAAAGAAACCATTTTGTTTAATCCTCTCTTCAAAGTTCTTTTCATAAACAATAGTTTCCATCGTACCGAAAATCTTTAAAATCAATATCACGAATTATTAACTACACTATCTAAGGCCGCAGAAATTTACACGCCACTCCATTTAGAAAACAGCTTGACGAATTTCTAAAATTCCACAGCACAAATTTTATATTTCTCTGGTTGGTAGGCAGGCGAGTATAGACGTGAGTCAGAATTATTAGTTTCGCGGGAAGACACTTGGAACATTCAAAGTGCCATGTAAGATCAGGCGTTGGATTTTCTACGTGAAAGTTGAAAGAAACTTTTATTTTTCATCTCGATTCACAAAGAAGAATCTGTTGACGAAGCTTGAGGTAAAATTTCACTCATACTCGTCCGATGATTTTCTAATAAATAGCTTATAGCCTCTTATGCATTTTAGATATTAATGGTGCTCTGAATTTTCCACTGTAATTCTGTATCTCGTTAGTAACAAATCTAAGACACAGGCATTAGGCGCCGTTTTATTCGTATTTACAGTGGCTCGCTAAAGCTACTATTTCCGAGTTAAAGGGTGTGCATATACCTAAAGGAATTATGTCAGTGTACACGTACCTGCTAGCACGCTGCGTGCAATCAAGTGTTGAGATTCGGTGGCACATGAAAAGTGTAGCTCCCGCAGCAACTTTGTTCGAACAATATCCTGTCACCGAGTCACTAAATGTTTCAAACGTGTAGTTTAATGTTTCAAACGCGTTTATTTTCCAGCTGTTCTTTTCCAAAGTTCACTGAACGAGTGTACCTATAGTTTGCTCAGCGAGAAGTAGAGTGAACTTCCTCTTCCGCCGAGGACTTTAATTCACATTTGCACAAACTTTCAGGCTCCAAAGCTTCCAGCTCTCTTCGGATACCTACTGTGTTTGGTGTTTGGTGTTTGGTGTTTGCTTAAAGGAAATTCATTTTTCTGAAGGAACATCACGGAGTGAAAAATGACGGAGGAGTCGGGTTCTGATTTCCTTAAATGTCATTGCAAATGTTTAGGGTGCTTCAAACACTTTCCCTCTACGAAGTCCAAATTCGGTAGGTTATCTGTTCCCCGAGGAGCACAGTCTTCGGTTTCATTGGAAAAATCTAAAGGCTTCAGACGCTTATAGAATTCTCACAAAATTTCAGACGGTCTCCACCAGGTCCCCATCCTCCAAAGACAAAGAGTGCCTACTTGTTCTTCAAAAAAAAATCCACAACAGGCTTTCCAAGAATCTTTCTTGATACTGAAAGCTGATTCCTTAAAGAGCACTGCACGCCTCCTTCCTTGCAATTTCTCGTCCAAAGAAGAAAGCCACCCAGAAGGTTTCCTCGGAAAATGTTCAGACCAGCTCTTCGCTCCAACATTTCCAGATTCTTCCAGCGTCGATCCACCACGCCATCCAGCCTCCCTCGCCCAACATTTCAACGCATTTACTTATCAAACGTTAACAAACTCTATGCAAAGCTGTGCCAATGCTGTTCCTGCTGGCAGCATCGATCTCTTTTCGAAAACATTGCACAGGGGGTGCGCAAGGAGGAACACAATCGTCGGACGAATTCTCTCTGGGAACGAGCAGCTCCAGCAACCGGAAGCGACACGAGCGAGCGCACGCGGCCGGAAATCGGCCGATGAAAAACCGGAAGAGAAGAGGGAAACCGAGCAACCACCGTCGCGTCTCTAGGGACACTGCGCGCAAACTATACCCACACTCCCGATGCGCTCGCTTCCCCCCACTCCCGGCCAGCTGGGCTCGCTGGGAGCGGCGATTGGCCGCGCGCGGCTCCTCCCCCCGGCCGCCAGTGGACGCCGCGACCGGTGGGCGGTCCCTTCGCCCCACCACATCCAGCGCCGCGCGAAGCCCCGCCTCCGCGCGTTCTACGCGCTTCTTTTTCCAGTTATCGCTCTATACGTCGCTGCTTTGTTAACATTGTCTTCCTCGTTGCCTCGAGAATCGATGATTCTAACCTGTTGGGCTGGCAATTCGCTCGATCGCGTCCTGTGCGTCCGATGGGGCAGGGGCGTCTTTCGCAAGGCTGATGACTTTCGAGGGAACGTGCGAGGGTTGTTGAGATCGTCGAGGTTGGAAAAGAAAGAACGTCGCCCTTTGGCTTTTGTGACGAAAATTCCAAGGCTTTGCGTACACGAGGAAATCTGGTGGTCAGGACGTTTTCGAGATGCTTTCCCCAAGCAGCTAGTGCTACGGAATCGTTTTCTACGGAAAATTTAATAGTACATTCTTGAGGATATGTAATTTCGAGAAATGCTTGAAAAGAAATCGGAATGGCCCCTTAATTCTAGCGATCTATCATCGTTCTTATGCACGAGAAGCTGATTTTTATATTTCGTCGGTGTGTATCCTTATGAGGTAAATGAAAAGTAGATCGTATTTAAGACTGTGGTATCGTGGATTGAATAAAGTCAGAGACCGAGCTGAAACCTGACACTTTTCATAGATATCTGAAATCTGGAATAATAAGGTGCCTATTGCGCGGCGAAAAATAGCAACGCTTTACATTGATAATATCAGAATTTACGCTCTTTGAACGTGATAAACGCCGGACCGAGGAACTTTATTGTGCGCTTATAATTAAAGTAGTCACTATTGTTAACCACGAAGATTTCTTTATCTTTAAAGTTATAGTCCTGCGAGGTGTTTTATATTGTTTCTAGTAGTGTGGGTAACAAACTGAAATTACAATTTCTGAAAATGTAAGGTTAAATAGTCTCGCGACATTAAGGGGGTAGCTACCCGAAGTTTGACTGCCCGTTTTCAGCGCCATCTTCGGGAATTTATTCAACGAAAACTACAAGTTTATACCGTAGGTATGCCATTTTGCCCGCATATTGGGTAAGGTATGTTTAGGAAAGGAAAGTTTACAATTTTTTTAACGTTTTTATTGAAAATTTACAGAGCTATAGTCGATGACGTGAGCCTCCATAAAGAAATTGTTTGCCAGGCGCACTGGTTGCGGCGGCGGCGGGGGGGGGGGGGGGGGCGTCCAAAATTAAAAAGCCAAAGCTTATTTTCATCCATAGAAGCGTGACTGTAATCGTTACATTTGTCGTCCCAAAAAGACAAAAATTAACGAAACGACGACTCTTGAAACAATAATGATTGATTTTTACAGAAAAATTTCGACTATTTTCGCCTGAAAACATTGTTTATTTTTAGCAAAAACGAAGCTGTTTTCGCAGACAATAGTGCCGTAAGGGCGACGCAACCTTTGCTCCTTTATAACTCTGGTAATTTTACGAATTTCGTTTCAGCACTCTGCCTCCCTACATTTTTCGATTAAAAAAGCAAAAAAAAATCGATTTTTTGAGCCCATCAAACTAGGATACCACCTTGCATGTTTGTTAGAACTTTTTGAATCTGGAGGAGAGTTCTACCGTTTCCTTATTCGCTCTTTCCTACGCAATGTCTATTATTATTTTCAACTACTTTACAGTTTAGGAGCAATTGCTAAAAAATATTCAAAGGCTGCAGTCCGCCTTGAAAGGTTCCTTAACTTGCTTAAAATTGTTAATTTCTTTTATCGTTCGACAAGTTTGGTGACCAAAGCGGACTACCATCTCACAATAGCAGGGCATGGAGATGTAGCGACTCGCTTCTCAGTTGCAATCGTTGAATGTACCTAGTCAAACGTTATCCCAGTGGACAGCGATCCTTCTTCCTTTAACGAGTGCAGGCTTGTTACCCTTAAGAGCAAATTTCTTCGATTGTTATCCACCACCATTCACAGTTAGCGGTTTGACTTTCACCTTCTTTGAAAGTAGGTAGGTACTGTAACGTAACATACCTACTGGACCGCTTTTGTCCCGCCATACACAGAGCGTAACTACCTTCTGATGCGGCCCACGTTTTGCTACTGAAGGCGCCGATGTTCCGCATTTATAATACCTATACCTACTCTTCTTATTCGACAGGTATGTCATTGTACCTACGGTATGGATTTCTCACGTCACGCGATCAATCTACTCGCAAAACAGCTGGGTATTCCAAGCAGGAAAAGATATATCATTTCTTATGCGTTCGAATATATAGTACAGCTATGTAGCAAAAAAATTCTCTCTCGGTGGATCGTAGGTAATGCATAAACAATAAATGGTAGTTTAAAAGAAATTTCTGGCATATCGGAGCATCAGCTATTCCTTTGTTACCTAATAATATCAGGTGACAAGTTTCGAGTTGCTTCTTTCATTCTCTGCTAATTATTAGGAAAAGCCACAAATGGGCTTTCAACGTGCCTACCTACTGTTCGTTTCAAGGTTTAAGTCTCGAGATGAAAATTTTGCGACCCATATTTGGCATTCGTTAGCTTGTTGGTAGAATTGACCAAGTCCATCATTCTTCCATCCTAAAACCGTTATGGTTTACTTTCTAAATTTTTTACAACCCCTACTGATATACATGTAAAAGTGAAACGTTGTCTGTTTGTTTCTCCTTCTTTCACGCCTAAACGGCTGAACGAATTTCAGTGAAATTTGGAATATATAGGTAGGTACATTACATTCGTCCTGGATTAAATTATAGATTATTTATTTAGCCCCTTTTGTTTTGGGAACATCGTAAATAATTCCCGAGTGATTCCGGGCAACGGGTCAGCTAGTAGATTAATAAAAATACATATGGGGAAAACTTGTGTATTTTGCAATAGCTTTCAAGCGATACCCGACTTTACTGTAATAGAACTTTCAATTTGTATCTACCGATAATTAAGAAATGTCGACTTGCAAGGGAACATCCCGAACCCGGAAATTCAAAAAATTCTGAAACCACTAAAGCTTCTAGGTGGATTCCCGGCTTTATGCTATGCTATCCTATGCTATGGTATGCTATCTTATGGAACAGTTTCCACCAAAAGCTAAGCTAAAACATTGCATAGCATAGCTTAGCTAGCTTAGCTTCCAGGTGGATATCCGACTTAAACAGGAGATGAAAACGTGAGTGAAGTCATCATCCCCTCCCCCCCCACCCCATTCCAAAGCACAAATTCTATAATATCTCGGTATAACATCATACTTCGAACATAAATCGAGGTGCTTCTTACCTATTCAAGTACGGCTTAAGATATTTTAGCATATCTACTTTCACATATTTATTAGGTACTTATACGTATAAATGATTGTTGCAATCAAGATTGCTTGAAACTGTTTTTTCTCAGCTATAATAGGTATTTTAATAATAAACTATATTGTTAACAATACAAAAAGGAAGATAACCTTGAAAGCTGAAAAACAGTAGTAGCACCTGCTTAAGTAGCAGATAATTGAATATCATTTAACACAAACATTTTCTTATATGCAGAATTTGTCGTACGTTTGAAAAGAACGAAGATAGGTACCTACCTATCAAGGTGGTCAAGATGAACAGGACACAGCCTGCAGAAGCTCAATCTGGAATCGAGGTGGGAGAATAAAGAAGCGCGCATAAATTTGGGGGATGTTTGGTGACCGAAGTGTTCCTCGTGTGTTTCTTTAAGGTTGATGTGTATTAAATCACGTAAATAATGAGTGCAGCCAGAAACAGGTGGTTTACAAGTGGAACAACAAAGATGAAGATTCCATCCATGGCGCACACGGGGTCGCCCAGAGCGACAAAATGGCGATGATATTATAATTAATCTTAGGTACGCAACGGGGCAATTGTAAACATAATTTTCAAGTTAGATGAGACATCAGAAACAGGAAGAGAAGCAGGAGTTATAAACTACATCCAAAGTTATGTAGATACATACATAATGGAAAGGTAAGTAGGTACTTAGTACCCATGGGCGTCCGGAGGGGGGCAAAAAAGGGGCAGTTGCCCCCAACCCCTGGCTTTTCAGAAAATTTTTCTGAAATTAATGCAATTCTCGTGACTCTTGTAATACTATACAACAATGCGTAGCTATCTAATTCCCTCCGTAATTTGTATAAAAGCTTTTTCGGTGGCTTCACTCGATATTACCCGTCATTCAGGTCGCTCTGAAAACACCAGTAGCAATTCAGACACCCCCCTGAGATACGGATTATGCCTACCGACGTTTTTTTAATTCGTCTGCTCGAAAGATTGACGTACCTACTAAAAGTTAATTGAAACAAGTTAACGCGTTGCGACGAAACGGATGCAGCCAACAGAGCAACAGTATCGCGAGATGGTGATTAAAACGCCGTAAAGCCTCAGGAGTTACAGCATGGTTCTCAAGGAAGATGGGAGCATAATTAAAATTTCACGCGTCGTAAAAAGTCGGTACTATACAGAATAAAGCGTAGGTACGGGTACTTGAAATACATGAAAAGTACCTATGTGACGTTAGCTTTAGAATGCTAAAATAGTACCTAAATGTTGAATAATATAATGAACAATATAATGATTGTAACGGATTACGCGAAAGTAAACAGTGTTCCTGTTTAAAGAGATTAAAATCATTGGATAATAAAAAATATACGTATTTTCATTTAGGTACTTATTAGGTAGGTACCTACTTTATCAAGGCGTGTCAGTGGAAAGACCCCTTAAATACATTCTCAACTATTTAGACTTACTTAGGTACATGATTCTTGTATAAATTGTGCGAAATATCTAACAAAGTATGCACTTCATTTCCGTTCATTTTGCTAGGTATTATTTGCTACGAATTTATGTAATTCAGCTGCTTCTCTGGAAAACTCCCAAGCCCAAGCCAGCCAATAAAAATTGATCAGCACCGCCCATCTAGAAAGACAATTCTCCAACCGTTTAACCTTCCTCAGTAAAAACGCAACCCCATCACTTTTTTCAGCTTCCAACACACCGTGCTGGAAAGGTCCCGGAAGTGATTGAATCGAGCGGATGGCTGGTTCTCGTGATTCAACTACTTAATTCTTCCTTCGTAGAGGCGAAAACACACATTCGTTTCCCACCCACCCACCGCTGGTCCCGGGCGCAGATTGCGTCGAAACGTATCGTTCACCAGCCTCCTTATTGTTTCGCCGTTGGTCGTTACGCGCTGCCCCCGCCCCCTTCACTCCGCCCAGTTATCGCAGTGGGCGTGGCTGGTGGCCAGCGATGTCTTTTTCTCGCCGATTGCCGCGCGTGGTGGGCATGGCGTACGGTTTCGCGTCCTTGTTTGTCACGTGTCACTGGCTCGTGCGCGACACACGCCTCGAGCCAACGGCAAACCTTCCCATTGGCCGCGGCGTGGCCTCGCCCCTCCAGGGATTCAATAGCTCCTAGGTCGGGTTCCGGCTTATCCATAAAAATTTCCGCCGACCCTCGGAAAACCAGCACGGGTTTCACGGCCCGTCGTCCCGCGGAACGGTAGCGACTAGCGACCGCCCGAGAAGTAGCGGGCTCGATCCGGGAGCCAACGATGGGGGACGGGTTGGGATTACAGATTTCTTCTGTTCTAATTGTTATTGGTTTTTGTAGTTCGGTATTAATGTCAATGCAAATGCAGAGCTATCGATATCGTACTGGTCGCCTTTAGTCGTACCTACCTCTCCAATTTCTCAACAATGAGAATTGCAAAATGGGGGCAACTAGCTTTTGAGAAAAAAAATCGCTTATTTTTCAAAATTGATTTTTATTAAGTTTATACCAGAAAAGGGAATATTTTTAATTATGTTAAATTTTCAATTAAATTAGCACTACAAAATGGTTTAAAAAAAAAAGAGGGGTATATTCTTCTTTACGATCGTCCCAAAGATGCCCCCACACCCACCCCTTGGAAGAAAGTCTCCGGACGCCCTTGCACGTAGCGTAAGAATATCAAGCAAATGCGAAATGAGAAACAGAAAGAAAAGCTCTCGACCTTAGGTACCTACCACAGGTATTTTCTGTGCGCTATAAATATTTAAAAGAGTCAGGGGTGATCGATGTAACTGTTTACCAGTTTATTTCAGGTAGCTGATAATAATCTAACAGTGCAGCTCAAGTAAATATCAAAGGTCGCAACATTTTTCGTCCGTCAAGGTAGGGAGATCCCGTTAAAAAATAAAATTACCCCTAATTCAGAAAGAAAATCAAATCAAACAGATGTTTACCTATAAGTATCTACAAGCATATCGTGTTACTGTTGTGCTCTGCATACACCACTGCAACACTTCTCACATACCTATTATGAAGCAGCCTGTGAAAATATGCTTGATTAAAATATTACAACGAAAGTAAAGGCTCGAGAGAAACAATGACGAACTTGTCGTTCATCCGTTACGGTAGACAGAGGTACGCAATATAGCGTTGTCGACGATAAACTCTGGAATTTATGGAGCCTCCACTATTCTGCCTCCCGTTACCATGCATGACCGCCACTTAATGTCTATTATGCGCGCGCATTACACGCAAATACAATAAGACGCGCAGAGAGGCGAACCTGCATGAGCCGTCACCCGTGAATAGAACATACGTATACATATACCTATATGAATAGGCAATAACAGGGGAGGAGGGTGGTAAAACAGGTACTTCGAAAAACAAATCGGTACGATGTATTTTCTTCAAAATCGTGGCCAAGTAAAAAGCAAATGGAAAGTTATTTATTTGTAGTTAGGTATAGGTATTGATATATTGAACAAATTTCGACGAAGAAATCAATGGGATCGCATGATGCATACGGCGTTTGTAATTACTACAGCGTGAACAATCTCATGTAGGTATCGACTTCGGTGCAGTTAACTTGAATTTTGAACAGGTACATGGATTCTCTTGCTACACCAACGAAGAAAAGTTTTTAGAGGCCACATTGCTGGTAGATATAGGTATTATACTTGACAATTTACAAGAGCTGGATTAGAAGCAAACTTTCCACCAACGGTATCAATAGAGTTACACGCAGGGCCCGAGAGCTTCGTCAATGGAACCTGAAGGTAACAAGGAAGTAATAGATCAAGACAAAAAGGCGAGCATCAGTGGGTAGTGTCACCTTCGGAAGACACTGTCCCTAATGTTAAGGAACCTAATAATAGTGGAATCAGACTTGATGAATTGTTATTACAGCAATCTTCATCGTAACTAACTTCTTTTTCCCAACACTCTGCAACACTGTCTTCCGAAGGTAACTGTGTATTTTACTAATGTTACATGTAACGCTATTGGGACCGTCAGCCAGACTTCCCGTAAGCTTAGAGCCGACGGAATCCTGCCCCAGACGCATGGAAGCAGAGAGGAATACTTGGACAACTTGGAACTTGTAAGGGTTTAGAAGATTAGATCTCCGGTGACGTTGGGGCGAGCATTGACCGAGATGTGACAGTAGAGAAAAATTGGATAACGAGGGAACTATCTCCGATATCTCCCTACTAGACGAGTCAATAGATGATTCGTAATGTTAGCCACTCCAATTCACCTGCCCCTGGAGGGCGCCTCCTTAGACTACTTAGATAATCGCGCTAATAATAGCGGTTCCTACAAACGGAACAAATCTATTGGCGTCTCCTGGATCAACAATCCCCTACTCCCTACTCCCTACTCCCTACTCCCTACTCCCTACTACTTAGGTACTATGTAGCATGCAACCGGTCTTTCATCGCAGTCTCTTATTCAAAACATGTAGTTACATGATGCTCGGACTGCTATACACGAATGGTGGCAGCGAGGAAAATGAGTGGTATCGCGTTTGAAGACACCAATATGTCGGCTCCCCACGAAAGGCATCACTCCTCCTACCACGATATACCAGCTTGTTCCACAATTCAAGAACCACAATATGCCCACAGGTGTGCACAAAGAGACAAAATGTGTAGCAACAGAATAGCTGAATATCCGGTATTTAAATCCAAGATCAATTAAATGTCAACCGACTACAGTCACAATGGGGTGAAATTAAATAACAGCTGATGGGAATACTATCCACGCAGCAACTGCACCTCTGTCTATCAAATCACCAAGTTTTAAGCGATGCGTGGAGAGCCCTCTGCTCGACCGTGGTTTAATAAATTGATCGGCAGCACTGCCCGCGAGGTTCTTCACCTGACATGTTACCTTCGAAGTCCAGCCAACTCGACGAATTCAATAACTCCAATGTCTTGCGCTCTCGAGCAACGACCTTACCCCGCCCCTCTTGCGTTTAACTCGTCCCACCCCCCTCCATTCGGAGGCGCGTGGGCGGAGCCTAACCGTCCGAGCAGCCTGATTGGTCGGTGGGCGTGGCGGCCACGCCAGTTGGCATGGCTCGAACGACGCGAGGCGGCAGAGCACGGCTCGCGGGCGCGGTGTCGCGCTCCAGTGAGCCGGATCGTCGATCTGTGTACGGTATATTAGCCGCGCGCGAACCTGCGAATCGGCCACGGCTTCGCGGGACTCCAGCCCCTGGAAGCTGAACGGGCCCGAAGGGGGACGATCGTTTTTTACTATTGATTCCGTGCACCCGCGCGCGCCTGCACCCCCATCAACGAAATCGATCGACTGCCTCTTATTTGCACGATCGACAGCTTTCGGTCCACTGCAGCTGCGTTCGCGAGCTTCGATCATTCGTCGCTTTGCGTTCTTTTGCCATCTTGGCATGGGAATGTGGAGCAAGTTTGAGCAAAAGTTTTTTCTAACGGGTGCTTGATGCTGCATTAGCTACTGATGCATAATAACGGTTAGGAGAGATGTATCTTCACCTGGTTTTATGGTTGGATTGAAATGCGAGAAATTGCCGTTCCGTTTTTTAAACATACTTTTATTCAAAAGTTTATCAAAAGGCGAGTAAGGGCGAACAATGGAGGGAGAGAACGAGCGAAGGCGAATAAAAATGTGCAAAGTAGAGAGAAGATACATGAGGGAGAGAGAGGGGAGGTGAGGAAAGCGAAGGAGATGCGGAGAGGTGTACGAAAAGCGTAGGAAAAGGTGTAAATATAGGGCCAGCGAGAGTAGAAAAGGCGAAAACGGCAAAATTGAAAAATTGTAAAATGTAAAAATGTAAAAATGTAAAAAGTGTAAAAGATAATAATGTATGTTAGCGTGTCTGTAATGGTTTAGTAATAAGGTAAACTGTAAGAAATGTAAATGTAAAGTGCAAAAATGTAAATACAGTAAGTAAAGGGAAAGGGGTAAACCGGTAGAAAAGGCGAGAAGGACCGGAAGTTCTTGTAACCCTACGGGGAACAATAAATATATACATACATACATACATACATACATTAAGCGATACGTACCACCACAGACCAGGTATAGGATAGACCTATCACGCAATGTAATTTTATGTCACACGCTCGGGGGGCTCGCGAGCCCCTTTACAATTTTCATGTCACACCCAACGTTATCGATTGAGTCTAAAATAAGATTGTAACGCTACGCGTGGTAGGAATTAGAATTCAACACGGGTAAAATCACAGACGAGGTATAGGATAGACCTATCAACCAATGTACTTTTCTGTCACCGGGTTGGGGGTTCCTAAGACCCCCTTACCATTTTAGTGTCGCATACAACGTTACCGGTCAAGTCTCGAAACAGATTGTAACGCTACGCGTGGTAGGAACTAGAATTCAGCACAGGTAAAAGTAGGTAATTTTTTGAGAGTCGGAGCCCGCGATTTACAAATGTTTCTGTTAGAGTAACAATTTAAAGATCGTCTTATGAACACAAAAGAGGATGAAAATAAAACGATGTCACATTCGCCTTTTAACCTTTCTGTCCTATTCCGGTTTATTTATCTATACCTCGTCTGTGACAATAATTACACTACTCGCGGAAAAGCGCTTGGCGTCTCCCATACGATTCCTCTTGCTCCGATGCGTCTCGACAGGAGCAAACACTTGACCTGACTCAAGCCGTTTTACGCGGAGATTGGGTAATCGGCCCGGGTGACTTACGCAGGCAGTGTACCAAGAGGTACACCCCCTACGCCCGAAACTTTGCCCTTTCGACCAGAATACCAGGGGATCAAAAACTGTTCCACCCATAAAAATTCCATGCTCGGTCACTTGCTTCCGTTTCCGGAAGCAGCGGCCATCTCCTCACCGGAGATGAGGAGCCAGCAAACGAGCAACAAAGCTAATAAAATTCTGTGACTACTGGGCGATTTTACATGGGGCCTTAAATACTTCAACTATAATAAATTAGCCTAGGCTTCCTTAGATATCTTTTGTCACTATCACTTTTCACTATCACTATCAATATCTAGAGACGCGGTAGCGTCTCGACGCCAAGTACAGGAAAGACACCCTGTATACGTCGACTGTCGCTACCGCTATCATTTACTCGAGAAACGGCTATTCCAACCTAACCTGAAACTTATTTCATTAATATCTCATCACGCCTGCAATATTTTCTAAATTTAAAGGCATTTTTCTTATGTAAACCGCATATAAGCTTTTGCATAAGTTTCTGGAAATTTGTACCATGCATGTACAAAATAATACCACGCATGTACAAAATAATATATATATTGTAACAAATTGCATTGCATTTAAATTGCCAGATATTTTTATACCAGCAATTTAGAGTTTTTATGTAAAGCTTAATATTATAGAAATGAAGGGGACGCCCAGGATTTGGATAAAAATGAAGGGGACGCACAGGCTTGGATATAGAATTGAAGGGGACGCACAGGCTTGGATGGATAGATATGAAGGGGGTGCACAGGCTTGGAGGTTCTCCGGAGAAGATTAGATAGATAGACAGAGCATCTTGTTTGCACAAGTTTCTGGAAATTTGTCAAATCAGGTAAATCGACAAAATTTGTCAAGACATAGCATTAAGAATTATTAAGAAAATAGATTATGGTGGACTGCTTGCAATGTAGAGCAAGTCACATTAGTGAAGAAAGTACGTTGAAAACACATCTCCCTTAATGCTTTTCAATCTTTTGTGAAAAACATTCGTAATACTTTAATAAAATCCACAGCAGTTGCCACGCTATTCATTAATTCATTAATTTTTTAGATTCCTATTAACAATATTTCAATTCACCAATAAACATAGTAAATTAATTTTATTCCAACACCAATAAATTGTGTGTTGAAAATATTGGATCTCTTTGTTCATGTTCGCTGAATTATTACCATAAGCATTTATTTAAATTTTCTGCAATAAGACTTTCTGTCATACGCTCTTACCTCCTTCGGACACATTATGTAGTCTCTACACTCACTATAGGAAAAGGCTACTCTATTTCTATATAAGTAAGTTCTACTACGTTAAGTTGTATATAACTAAAATGTGGCTTTTATATATATTTACAGATAACCTAAGCAGAAGATGATGCAGTGTGATCTACGTCAGACTATGTACGCACAAATTTGCAGGTAGGGTTTTGCATACGCAATTATTCATTCAATGATCTTGACAATGAGCACGTGTGATAATTTATATAATTAGTAAATGTGTCCTATTTTTCAGTTAACGATGCAGACGAAGAGAATTATTTCAACAGCTGAAAGAGAAAGTAACCCTGCTGCACGAGTCAAAAAAGTAAAAAAATTACGCCAAGTACATGAAAAAATAAATCACAAAAAATAGAAGATAATAATAATAAATCATAAAAAATAGAAGAACAAATAAAAAATCACAAAAAATAGAAGATAATAGTAAATATAATATTAAAAATTATCTGAGGTCATTCCCAATGCAAATTATCTTTGTAAAAAGAAGTGAGATCCCCATAAAAAACTTCAAAAAAGTAAAAAAATTACGCCAAGTACATGAAATCAAATAAATCACAAAAAATAGAAGATAATAATAATTACAAAATAAAAAAAAGATGTGAAATCAATATAAGCTGCAAGTACATAAAGGTGCTTTCCAACTGTGCTTAAGATGACACAACTACATATACACAGCTAAAATGCTGTGTTCATACATTCCATTACTCATATCGCGGACATTTTAATTAACCCATCAAAGAGAAAAATGTATTAAATAATATTAAGCAGATATAACTTTATACAAATAAATATTTTCATACGAATAAATATTTTATTCAAAATACTTGGCGCTGGGCCCAGAATTGGTGTTGCTAAACTGAATAAATATGTATAAATTGCATTAATCTTTTTCTTTCTTTCTTGTGCGTGCGTTCGTGAATGTGTGTATGTGCATATGCTACGTATGATATTAGAATTATATATATGATGTAGAATAAATCTGACTGCGTTTCTAATGTATATGTTTATGTATTTTAGATTGTAAGGGAGTTATTGTAAATTATTAATACTAAGACAATTAACATTTTTTCAGTTTCGCAGCGCCAAGTATTTTGAATAAAATATTTATTCGTATTAAAATATTAATTTGTATAAAGATATATCTGCTTAATATTATTTAATACATTTTTCTCTTTGATGGGTTAATTAAAATGTCCGCGATATGAGTAATGGAATGTATGAACACAGCATTTTAGCTGTGTATATGTAGTTGTGTCATATTAAGCACAGTTGGAAAGCACCTTTATGTACTTGCAGCTCATTTTGATTTCACATTTATTTTGTAATTATTATTATCTTTTATTTTTTGTGATTTATTTGATTTCATGTACTTGGCGTAATTTTTTTACATTTTTGAAGTTTTTTTATGGGGTCACTATTACTTTTCACTAGTTTTTTTAAATGTGTTATTTTATTAAAAAGGAGCAGCAACATTTGGCCCTCTTGTATTTTAAACGCGCCATTTCAATTATTTTACATTTCTTGCTCTCGGAATGGACTCGTTGGGCAAAATCTTTTTGCGTGCAATTAGGAAGGATGCTTACCCTTCCAAAATTGCACGCACAAAGATTGCTATCCAGGAATACAAGGTACTCGTGTCTACTATCGTATGCAAGTACAAAATATGACTCACCGGTCAGCGAATACGGTCCACCCAGTCATCATCGCTATCTTCCAAGCTAGCATGGTGACCCTAGACCCCCTCTCTAGGGCCTATGCTCCAGGTCTTCTCTAAGGCCCATGCTTTGGGCCCAATCTCTAGGGCCCCCCGTTTGGACCCTCTCTAGAGCCCACGCGCTAGGCTCTCTCTAGGACCCCCCGTTTGGACCCTCTCTAGAGCCCACGCGCTAGGCTCTCTCTAGGGCCCATGTCTTGGGTCTTCTTCAGGGCCCACGACAGGCCCTCTCTAGGGCCTAGAATCTCATTGGTAAGTCTACGCTGAAAATTGAAGCTAAGCGAAAATTTGACTCTACTTCCGCGATAAAAAAACAATTAGAGCGCCGGTGCCCTGGACGAACTTTACACGCGCAAAAAAGTGGCTCTACTTTCGCGAAGAAATTTCAACTGGAGCTTCGGTGCTCTGGACAAGTCACAGATACGCAAAAATTTGACTCCAAATTCACGGTAGTACTACTCTAATTAAGAGCCGCGGTGCTCTGCAAAATACGTAGATGGACGCGAAAAAAGCGGGGACTCTACGATCGCATTACGCGCGATCACAAAGGATCTTGCTAGACTGCAAGATTGCTAGGAAGATTGGTTTCACTTGGAACCATTTCAAATTTTTCAACGTGACTCTACTCGACTCGATCGATTCCATTATTTTGCGAATTATTAATCGGAATTGTAAAAATCGCGAGCAACTGTTGTATTGATTTAATTTTCTGATTTTAAGACAGACACATGCATGTCACTATCTACGAGTACCTTGTATGGTCGGCTCATTGGATACTGCTCTTTCCAACACGTATGTGCAGCGGTTAATGGCTCATTTCATATAATTGGCATTCGTTTTAGGAACATTTCTGCAATATTTCGTGAATGTGGTTTAGAAAAGAGCCACGTCATGAGGCTACTGCCTAGACGCCCTAGACCATATTCGCGAAATATTACATAAGAGCTCCCGAAACGAATACCGACCATGTGAAATGGGCTCCTGTTTGTCGCGTATTTGTGTTGGAATGGCCAGAATCGAAAGAGCTGGCTACGCTACATTTTCTACAGAAACCATTTTGTTCTATTGCGTGCACCCGCATTCAAAGAATTATAAAGTAACGAACCGTTCGCTGTCATCAAGACTACTGCATCTCTGCAAACTCATAAGCCCTGACCAGCAACACCGAGACCAGCACCCTTCTGACCAGCACCAATTTAGCCCTCAGCCCAGCAGCTCTAGTTGGACTCGTGCATGAATCTACTTTCGCGGTGAAAAGGCTATTAGAGCACCGGAGCTCTCGACTAGTTTTACTTGCGCGAAAGCACTGACTCTACGATCGCATTACGGGCGATCACAAACACTATTACTGAAACAAACAATTTGTATTTAAACAAGTTCCAAAAAATTTCCTCTAAATTCCAGGCAGCCGTATGGAGCGCCACGCAATTCAGACATTAAGAAAAATTTCGAGCAGCCACATTGGGCGCTTAATGATTCTCAAGATTGATAGAAGAAAGGAGTGGCCCCTTTGAGCGTCTATCACTATCATTTTTCACTATTAATATTACTTTTCACTAGTTTTTTTTTAAATGTGTTATTTTATTAAGTCTCTTCCCAGCGAAGGGCTGAACCAGAAATGCTCAAACAATCAACTACGTTATGTTTGTAATGACGTGGTCGGCCTGGAAGAAAATTAAGAAAACACTTAGTGAGTTGGTGCCAATCGAGATAATTTCGACCTATAGATGAGCACGCACGAGCATGTAAAACCATCGTCGAGATACATAAATAAGAGCAGGGAATGGAAACAGATCGATGAGATGCATGACAAGGGCACCGAGTCATACAAAACCATCGAAGAAATACCTACCCGAAACAGAATAAAATTCTGATTAGCTACTGAGACCGAACCAAAGTCACTGAACGTAAGTTTGGCTCGATCTGGGCCCTTAACCTAGATCGTAGGCTTCAGTCTTTGATTCCGTTTCGCAAGTCGCAATGCTTGGGAAACGTTACCAATTGTCCGAGCACACCAACATGGAGGTACCTACGAAAGTGACCCATTTCTACGAAATATATTTCTGGTCCATGTTCGACCACTGATTTGCGCATTTTTGAAAATTTGGAAAAAGTCTTACGACTAAAGTTCTTAAGCTAAGACTTATTGCTAGAACTATGGCTAGTTGAACCTAAGCACGCGGACATGTTCTTCCGCGATGTATAAAACTTTAGGTTTAGTAGCATAAAGTCATTTTAATGCTTGGGAGAAAGAAAGTTAAGTTTAAACACCAGCCACTTTGGCAGCTGTCATTTATTATTATACTATTATTTTATAAAGGCACCATGTGAGGTCCAGATACGAGGAGGTAATAGTGGCATTTTTTATTTCTCGTAACATTGCCACTAGTGTTTTTAATGTCGGTGCATTATGATTTTAATATTGTACGGAGAGAGAAAAGTAGAAGTAGCGAGCATAGTGACCAAGTAGTACAAATATCAACTGTCAATCTTAGTTATTATTATTTGTATGAGAAAGAACTTTAACTTATATAATTGAAAATCCGTAATAAATTAATGCTTTCCATTCACGTTTTATTAAGAGAATCTAATGACTCGAATGTAATTAAACTTGAGAAGTGTAACTTGTAGAAAAAATGTGTGTCGTGACGTGCTTTACAACGCTATATTTTTTAAAATACAGTTTAACAACATTTAATTTTCCAATATTTCTTCGCGTTTGGACAATTCTTTTTCGCATTTTCGAGCGCTAGTCCCCTTATTGCATCCGAGCCCTCGATTCAGCTAACTCCAAGCTTGTCTTATATGGGTACCCGGGTACCCCGGTTATCCAACAACCGTGTATATAAGTTTGAAGTTTTACTATTTAAAATTTTATGAATACATTTTTATTTTCAAAACGTAAATCGACGTAAAAATGTCTACAGAATGGGGAGCCGAAGCGGTTTGTCGATATTTTTACAAGAACATTAAAAATTGTTAAAGGAAACATAGAAATGAGTACCCGGGTATCCGGTTGCGTACATAAGGGTTAAGTATGTATTCGTGGTCATTACGCTCGCTACAGCAATAATTTTGTTCGATGGCATGCAGAAAGATTGAAAGAATGAAAAAGTAGGTATCACTCACCGTTCGTTGCAACAGTCTCACTGCTATCCATGCAGACAAGCATCCCCCTTCGGCAGTAGCTATTCGATCTGCAGGCCAATGTCCCGCAGCTGCAGGGTCAGTACACACTCACAAATATGTCGCATTAATTTCGCGATGAAGAAGCAATAAGAGCACCGGTGCTCTGAATGAGTTCCAAATGCGTTAAAACACTGATTCTACGGTCGCGTTCACGTTACTAACACGCAGGGCCACTGTGCACTACGAAATACTTTATCGCGAAATAAGCACTGACTCTACAATCGCATTGCAAACGATCACAAAAGCACTTCACGCTTTTAAACATCTCTCAACAGTGGAAAGATGTGTTCGGACTCGAGTAAAGTGTTTCCAAAATAGTCCTCTAGACACTGAGTGTAATGTAGTAGAATTTTGTTATTGGGCCTTCCACATAGTCCAGTAATCGATGGAATTGATGCAGCAATCGTGAAATCACGAAATAATATCCACTGTGACTGCACAGATATTTAGTGATCCGATCACCGTCGCGGACAACGTCGAACTGTTAGGGCACACCGTTCGGCGATGTAGTGACTTTGGTAGAGGTTGTTGATGTTTTTGTCGCGCTCGGCCGACTCCTAGCTAACTTGAAATTCGTCAAGGCCAGAAATAATATTATATAGCAATGTCCATTGCTAGACAAAATTTTATTTTACAATGCGTGTTTGAAAAGTAACTCGATTTGCAGTTGCATCTAAGCACCCCACGACACTCAGGATTATGCAACTTTCTGCGAGGCTTTTAAGAATTACAAATAGAATCCAATTATTATTACTTCACTAGACTAATTAAACCTGGCATTAGAAACTTGTGGGAATGTCAGTAACAGCTTCAATTTTTAATACATTGCGGGGTACGATACGTGAAAGGGTTCTACTACACGCAAAGTGCTAATCGACAATATCATCGTGCAATTTATAGCTCGCACGAGCTTTGAAGAAATATCATTTTTGAGCGCCATAGTGTCTTGATCCCCGAAATGGATTTTCGGAGAGACATCCGCGTGAGTCGTTGACAAACCGAGATAAAGTATAGCGTAACAAAAGCCTGCCTTCTATGTCAAACTCTCTCACTCTAAACAAGTCACACGTATACAAGCACGCAACACCTTTCAGCATTTCAACACATTTCAAAGTAGTTGCTGAGTTGGACGCTGTTCATGAGCAGATGCCACTACATTCAGTCCTCAAATTATGGGTCGGTAACACAGTTTGGGTGGCGACACGATCATCCATAAGGTGATAGGTCTATCCTATACCTCGTCTGTGGTACCACTTAGTTTCATTTGTACTCGTAAATAAATAATTTGAAGCTCATTATGAATGGTATTATTAAGCTTTATATTAACATATTTTGTAAAAAAAAAAGGTAATAATATAACAAGTGGGAAACAAATACAATAAAAAATGATTACTTACTGATCAATGGTTACGGTATAAAAGAAATCCTTTTCTCTTCAAAACAATTGACTGATAATATACACTTTCCGTATCGCAATACACACTTTTAGATTGCATACAGAATGCATATAATACTTATAATTGTGTGAAGTCATACAGAAATTATGTCTCAGTCATTTCATCAGATCGATTAATTTAACTGAAAACCCAACTCAAGTTTCAACCTTGCCGCCCATGGTTAATTAGTTTTACTATTTTACAATGTTCATGCAGCGCGTTCTTTATGGGCGGTATTCATAGCTGTTCGGCATCCTTTACTAGTCTACTAGGTTAGAAGAGGATGCCGCATGCTTAAGACGTTCTTAAGAATAAGTAGCGACTACGAATAATATTGATTTTTATAAACATGTCTGTTCTATTTGGCAGTTTACTTTATTTTCCAATTACTTTCCTAATTGATAAACGTTGCGAAACAAAAAACCAACAAACAGACCTGATACGCATTAACAATAATTATTTAAAAGCGACACATTACCTACGTTACCTACATTACGTAAAATACATGCATTATCTACATTACCTACATTACGTACAGTACCAGCATACCTCATCTGTGGTAACTGCATTATCTACATTACCTACATCCGAACATATTTCAATATCTTTTTATATTTGGATTTGTTTCGTTTTCGGACTAGAATAAGTACGCGATACAAGTTGCTTTAAACTGTCTCATGGGCCGGTCTTCATAGTCGCTACTTATTCTTAAGCAAATGCTTAAGCATGCGGCATCCTATACTAACCTAGTAGCTAGTAAAGGATGCCGAATGCTT
Source organism: Andrena camellia (assembly GCA_029448645.1). NCBI lineage: Eukaryota > Metazoa > Arthropoda > Insecta > Hymenoptera > Andrenidae > Andrena > Andrena camellia. Next base: position 137,439 of record CM055681.1, on the reverse strand, counting down.
AAGCATTTGCTTAAGAATAAGTAGCGACTATGAATACTCCAAGGTAATAATTGCCGTTGCGCCAAACCTTGATACCTATTATCTACGTATTAAAGAATGCTGAACTTGTTGAACTTGTCGAAATATCCGATAATAAAGGTGCTGCTTCATTCGTATCACGAGCATCACGCGCATCGAAAACCAACAGCGCATGAATCACATTAACCTTCCGGTAGTCACGTCCGTTTGGGTCTCGCGAGCATTCGCGTCGTGCACTGAGTGCACGGCGACGTTTTATTAAGAAACATGATTAGGTTCGATCAAACCGCGGTGGCCTGCAATGTAGTAATATATACAATAACGCACCTCGAAGGTTAATAGCACACAGAAAGAATACCGTGGGGTCTCAAGTCGGTGCCTTTTGGGTAAAACCATTCTTCCGAAAACTGATATCCGTGTACACGCACATGTGCCGCAAGGTTAACGAAACGTGAACGGTATGGATACGCGCAGTGCATTGCTGCTATCTCTGCACTCACAAATATCAGTGCGAGAAACGGAACGGCCCAATGGAATGAATGAATGCTTCAGAGCTGCCAGTATCACAGTCCACGGGCAGTGTTTTTTATCAAAAATCCCCACGAGATCGCGCACAATTGCAACACCCTTTAGCGAATTCGGTAAATACCTCGCGCAGGCTCTGCACTGGTGCCAGAAAACGACTTGAATTGGTTGTTTCTGATAGAAACGAAGATAGTTCTATAAGAATTAACCAATCCAAGTCATATTTTGGCACCAATGCAGAGTCAGTGCGAGGTACCGAATTCGCTATTAAAGTATGGCTGTGTTTCAATTCACGCATTATGCGCATAGACTGCGCATGAAATTGGTGGCATCGTACGATTCCCTAGAATTTCTCTCACTTACCACCAATACAATGCCACTTCCGGTGCAGCGAGTGTGCAGCAATCGCAGAAATTCACAGAGGTGAAGCAGTCACTGCACCGCTCGCTGCACCGGAAGTGGCATCGTATTGGTGGCAAGTGAGAGAAATTCTACGGAATCGTACGATGCCACCAATTTCATGCGCAATATGCGTGAATTGAAACACACCCTATATAAACATGGAGGAAGCATGCAATGGGCGAGAATGTAGACGGCGGTAAAACGAGAAAAATATACATTGGGGCCACCCTCTCTCTTTCTAACGCCAGGGGCGACAGCGTTTTTTTTTTATGTTAGAAAGAGAGAGGGTGTCCCCGCATGTATATTTTTCTCTTTCCACCGTCGTCTACATTTTCCCCCATTGCATGCTTCCTCCATGTTTCTATGCTCTAAGGCAACAACAGACAAACAGGTGAAGTAAATCCCTACGCAAACGAACCGATATGGTGAATTTCAGATCCTCCTGTTGAATCCTGTATGTTTTTACTGTATGTAAATACTTACATACACATTTATCTAGTATTCAGTAAAGGCAAAGACTTCTGTTTACCAATTACTCCGGCAACAGAAGAAACTATGAGTGATGATGATCGAGACATCGACATTGAGAGCGACGTAAGTTGTTTAAAGTGCCCCTTCAATTAGTGTTATTAAAAAAAAACGTTTTTCAGGAAGGTGACGACTCTGACTCAAGGCAAAGACATTCAAATAATACCCAATATTATTCTCAAGTAAGTTCACTTTATGCTTCTGTGTTTATTGTTTTACTATTACGTATTTTCTATGCCCTTCTTTGTTCACTGATTGGTGATATAAATAATAACGGTTTATTAGTAAAATATGAAGTTTAAGTATTTTTGAGGTTAGCTTGACGTTTTCCAGTTAACCAATCATAATAATAGAAAGTAGAATATTTCGCTTTCAGATACTATGAGTCATACAGTTGTAGCACAGATAGATTTTCTTATTTAAATTCGTCAATTGGTTTCCTCCATATTTTTAGATAATCATCCGATCCTTTGACATCAGATTCGTTTTCATCGCAAAATTTGGTAGCCATATCTTTTGATAAATTCTAGTTATCTTTTAAATAAACTATATCCGTCGTACGAGTTCCATTTGGCTTTGACTGGAGACTTTTTTTCTGAAAAAAATATTCAAATTTTGGAGTTTAAAAGTATCAGTCCCAGGATGCTTTGATACATTCAATAACTTTCTTGTTTCATGTCATATCCGTTTTCTGTAATTCATCTACGCTGATAACATTTTAATATGTATCTTACTATATACTCTAGCTTCTTTATTATCATTTTTCAATTTTTCTTGCATCAGTTGCAGCCCTTCCAACAGGCATTTGCAGAAGTTATTTCTAACGTTCATAATCATTTTTCCATCTTTGTTGACTTTTAACAGAATTTTTCGCAATAAAATATATATTCTTTACTGCTCAACAATCTGTTGAGTAATTCCAAGTCACTACACGAGAAAAAAGTATTTACAGCTTTTAAATTTATTTGACACTCTATATAGTGTATTATATTTTCTATGATGAAAGAAATTGTTTATATTTATTTTTTATATAAATCCTTATTATCTTGTTATATTATTCTCTTAATATAGTGTATAAACTATATATTCTAATTATAAAAAGTTTCAGAGTATTTTCATTAACCTTAACCCTACTCTGTCTGTGCAGATAATTGTTATCGCTTTAAATGGTGCAAGGTTTGGCAGGAATCTGTTTTCCCACTGGTCAGAAAAATTTTGTTCCGCTCATCGTCAGAATTTTAACTTTTATGTGATAGATGGGCGAATTAAAAACTAAAGTAAACTCTGGCCAAGATTGCTATAAGAGTTGTTGTTTAAAGTTTTTCATACTGCTTCTGTCTAGCACGAAGCAATTTAGCCTGCAGTCACAAGATTCAAAAACGAAAGGTTACATGTGTGTTTTCAGGCAGAAAAACGTGCACACCATAATGCATTGGAACGCAAGCGCAGGGATCACATTAAGGATAGCTTCTCCAGTCTCAGAGATTCTGTGCCAGCATTGCAAGGAGAGAAAGTCGCGAGTAGGGCACAGATACTTAAAAAAGCTGCCGAGTACATACAATTTATGCGCCGCAAGAATTCTTCGCATCAACAGGACATTGACGATCTGAGACGTCAGAACAGCCTTTTGGAATCACAAAGTAAATATTGATTTCATATAATTTTGATCAATCGAGAATTGCGTAAAATTAAATTCTACTCGGACTTTATACATTCTTAAGAGATAGTCAAAGTGCAACAAACTTTCAAACAGTTTTTCATTGAAATTATCAATAACATACTAGGTATCGAGATATGAACCCTTTTTGTAAATTATAATTCAAGAAGAAAAGTTTGTATAACCTTGAAATGTATTATTTGTAGTTCGGGCACTTGAGAAAGCGAAAATAACTGGCAATTTTGCAGCAGAAACTTGTGAAGTGACAAAGTCAGAAGGTGTACCAATGTCAGGGTACAATGATACAGAGTCTGAATCTTCGGACAGTGAAGCGAGCAGGACTGTGCGTCAATCAAAAAAGCTAAAAGTCGGAGGCCTCCATCATTGACCAGTGGTTTGATTCAATCTTCGTATTTGTAAAAACTTATTTTCCGTTCAGAATCGAACTCTATATAAATATTTATTTCCAAACGAAAAGACATTTGTTCGCTGAGAAACAAAAGGAAGAGAAATCATTCAGTGAAGTCTTGAATGTCTTAGAGTCAGTGTATAAAACCGTACAAAATGTAGGTAGCATTACTGCTTAATTCAAAGATGGATATGGAGAAACACATTGCGAACACTTTGGAAACGACCTTTTGTAAAGTTCAATTTACAAATTTGTAGAAAGTTTGGAATTATTTTGTCGATTAAATAATCATTTAATACAAGTTAATATTGTACTATAACGTTGTCAGATATTATTAATTTTAATAATGTCTGTTTTAACCCATTTTTCAATCAATATACGGATAGTATAATTAGTCTGTTAGGTTAGTGGTAACAGCAATCGTGGAGCCATTTCCTTAATGCAGTTATAATTTTTTGTTAATTCATATTCTAGGTTAATTTTCGGATTTCCTTACAGTTATACATTTGATTCTTTACCATAATAATCATTGTTGAACTATAATTTTACTGAAGGTTCTGGAATTATTTCATCGATGAAATGTACGCTCAATTGTAATATTTACAAAGATTATTTTGTCGTTTAAATAAGAGTTTAATTATATTAATGAAAGTTTTAATATTATTAGAAGTATGAATAAAATTCTGAAGAAAGATTCATTCGGTTATTTACTTGTTTTTGACCTTACAAATGTGTCTTTACGACGATATATTGGTCATGTTCAAATATCTCTTCTCATTAGAAAGGGTATTTTCTGTTATATCTGCATAAAAGTAGCTTTTCCGATTTTAAGTAGGTCTTTCTGCATAGGGGATGGATATTATATCAAATAAATAATTTGTAGCATATAGTGTTCTAACTCTTGATAAAAAATGTTGTAGTCTGTAATCTGCGAAGAAACAAACTTGAATGATTAAAAAAAAAAGATTGATAACTGTCTAGGAAATTAATGTACACCCGTTTTTCGTTTCAATGTATCTTGAAAACGTTACTTCATACCCCCGATACAGGGTGGGTTACGTAAAAGAGTATACCTAATTAAATATAAGCATCTGTATCGAACTCGAAGGTACAAAAATTTTGATGGAGGTCCAATGAATGATATAAAAGTTTGTTTTTTTATCATTGCTAGCTGACTTGACCTGTGCATAGATCTTACTACCGCTTCAGAATACCAGCCGCACGCGGCCAAAGTGTCGTATCGTAGAGTAAACAAAAAAGGTGGTGGGGATGGCCTGCACACATGTAACGAGGGATTATTGTATTTAATAAGTTTAATTTTGGAAAGTGTTAATTTATATGTTATGAGTAGCAGAATATTCACATGTATCACATATAAATGATAGTAAGTGAAAGTGATTTATAAAAATGTGATTTTATCAATTTTATTAATTAAAATTTCTCATGTACTAAATTAAGATATTATTAAATATATAATATAATATATTCAGTACAAGTAACTTGTGTCTACCCATTTTGTTTTCATTCAACAAAGTAATTAAAAAATTGAGAAATAGTTGTAAATGTTGACCTAAAATTCAAACAAACTAGAGAGAATTTCTGGAATAGCAGTTACTAAATGTGTGTACGTGTGTGTGTATGTGTGTGCGCGCGCGCGCGCGTGTGTATCACACTTTTTGAGCAAGTAACAATTCGAAAAATTATAAAAAATATTATATTGTCTTATCAATTTATGACTGTTTAGGATAAATATCCATTTTTTTCCATGTAAATTGACCTATTATGTAATGAATGAATTAATTATTCTTAAAAATGTTAAAGTACTTACTGTAGTTTAAAATAGCTTTTTTAATACGCATTAACTCATGATGTATCATCATAAAAGACGTAAATCATGTTGAGAAATCAATATTTTACTCAAGAGCTCTGTAGATATATTTAGTAATAAAGCGTTACGTACAAAATTATTAGGAAAATGGCAACAGGTCTTGGATTGACAAAGAATAATTAACAGAGTAATTAAAAGAGTAATTAACAGAAAATCACTCTAATACTGAACATAACATATACGAATGTGTAACACATAATGTTTAGTTAATTTGATCTGTTTAATTTAATTTGTTTCAAAAGGGACGTCTTTTTAACGTTAGGATACGCAATTGGGGAATATATATATAGTTTTAATTTCATGGAATTTGGACATAGGTGGGTTAGGTTCTCTAAAAGCACGTACAATTTCATGAATCAGAAAGCACGAAAATTCATACCAAATCTGGCGATAACCTCATCAAGCACAGAAATCTGTGAACATGAAAATTGATACTAAAATCAATTACAGTCTAATAAAACGCACGAATTTGGTAAACATAAACAAATTAATTTAAAAAATACTATTTCGATGGAATATACTCGGAAAATGACGTTCCGGATGAAAAAGTTTGATTTCCTAACCGCGCATAATTACATTTCTCGATTTCATAAAAATACCGTTGCGGCGTAAGAATAATATTTCGAAAGGATGTTGAGTTATAAAATGTTGACAAATATAAGGCGTAAAAGAACGAAATATCCAATAAACATTTATTATCATGTAGCATATAAAGTCGACTGTATAGACGAGGTGTATCCTCTTTGCTCATTCACGCGCATGCGCCGTTCTGGGGACTAGTGATGACGCAATAGATATATATTCATTAAAAATGATAATTAAAAGACAATTCCTTGTCAAAAATTATTGGTGAACAATGAAAAAAAATAAACTGAGGAGCCAGAAGTACAAAAAAAATTCAGTCCAATTTGTTTCATTTATTATAAATCCTCAGTTGATGAACAAATAATATAAATTAATGAACAATGATGTACAAACGATGCACAAACGATTGCGTAAAAGAGAAAATGCACAAACATTTTCCAATGAGGAGGCAACTTTGCAGAGGTTGCTTTTTATGATTTAGTAGGCAGCACGACCTGCTAGAGGGTGCTGATATTGCGAACAGAATTATACACACAGCAAGAGCTAAAAAGCCAACTTCGAAGCCGTCAAAAGCACGTGGTTACTGCATTGATTTCAACGGATGTGTAACGTTGCACATGTGATACAATCGCTACTTCTTTAAACATGCTTCTGCAAAGTTTGAGGGCTTTCATTGAAAGAAAAGAAAAGTATGCGGAGAAACTCGGGTCCTATCGAACTGACAAGGTAAATTAAATATTCAAAATATTCAAATCATTATCTCCAAGATACAGTCTTTGTATCAAGAGTTTTGTACTACCAGTTTGTATTCCTAAAATAATAACACATCTAAGCAACTAATGAACAACTGTTTAGATGTCGCAGTGCTTAATTGTATGAAATATTTTTCCATTTATATTGATTTATTTGACATGCTAATTTCAATTTGCCTTAATAAATATGTTTTGTACGTTAATTGAAAAGGAAAAACTTAAAATCCTTTTATGTTTCAACTGCTACTTGATTTCAGATTTCTTTGTTTTATCATAACTGGTTTAAAATAGGTGCATATTCTATTTTGCGATGGTCTGAACTGAACATACCACATTTCTATATAAATAAGTTTTCATTGTTCATCAGGATTTGAAAAGATTTTGCTAAAAATTTTCGAATTCGTAAATATATTTCTGTTATAGGAACTCGGGAAGAATGATTGCCAAAAGATTTTGGATATTTTATGTGAATTCTTGATGAATCAAGAATCTACAGACGATGTCGCAGAATGTTTTCCTCAATTGTTGCCTGCATTGGTTTCCATAAGCATTTCCATGGAAAAAGTCTCTTTTAACGATGGGGATGCACTTCATAAATTAAATTCTGTTGTTTTGGGAAAACTGGTTTGCAAGAACCGTGACTTATTAACGTACGTATTCTTATAATTTCATAGAACATTCTTTGCTAATTTTCTATTATACAATATAGGTTTATATTTTTATCCTAATATAATCCTATTTGAAATATTACTATAATCGAGCGTTGCAGCCTGGAAAAATAAATCTATAGATATAAAAAATCTCTCAATTTTTTTATCACACAAATGTACAATTATCAATTCTGACAATGTGTAACGAATGTACAGTATGTTTGGAAAAGATTAAACCCTCTTGTAATACACTATATCTGTGTTATTTTCTCAACTATAATGTTTTCATTACAGCTCGGATACATCAGTTTTTCCATGTTATAAGTTTATTTATTTTTATGTACATACGAGTATGTATATCTTCCTAGATGCAATAGTACATTAGTTTTAAAATAGGTACATAGAGTATGTATATTTACAAGTACAATATTTCTATAATTATTAATGTGTCTTGTGCATGGCAATGATTGTTCAGATTTTAGAACGTATTATAACATACAATATTTATGCTTACTCGCGAATGTACTGTTAGTAAAATCACATAATTGAAACACAAATTTTTTACACATCTGGGTTATACGTGTAGTATTTAATATACTTACCGTGTTAAACACAGCAAACAGTGTAGGGGTGTGCGAGTTCTCGATTTATACGAGTACCCGAATCTCGAGTCGAATAGTGATCGGTCGGTGGAGCCGAGTCGACTCGAGCGTTTGAATTTTCCAAGCTGCTTGAAATCGACGAACTGTTTGAAAGAAAATGCAAGCTACTTTGAAAATTCGACCATGAGCCCTCGTAAGATTCGAATTACTTCGAGTTACTAGCGCCTTATATACTTCCTCCTTGGACTAGTATTTGTAATTAAAGGCATAAATATTCGAGTAATTCGAATATTTACCAGTAACTCGAAAGTTGAAGTAATCTGCTCGAATATATTCGAGTAATTCGAAAATTTTTCAGCTGAAAATTTATATCCAAGTAATTCCAAGTCTTATTAGGGCTCGAATATTCGAGTCTTTTGAGTTTCTCAAGTAGCTCGCATTTCTTTCAAACAGTTTGTCTATTTTAAGCAGCTCGGAATCGAACCGAGTTCCGCTCAGCTCGTAAATTCCGGGTAGGTACTCGCACACACCTAGCCAGCAAACAGGTACTTGAATAAATAGCATAATATACATATTTCCATGTACTTACGTACATAAGTAAACTGATAAAAGCACGAAAATAATTGCGACGCGCATTCGAAAGATGACGAAACATTAATAAATTCATACGTTAATAAATTAATAATTTCGAAAAATAATATTGTCTGATTATAGATTTATTCTGCACTATTTTGATGCAAATCCAGCACCATTTGAGTCTATAGAGGATGACTACAGTCCTTCTTCAAAGAGACGTAACAGAAGAAAACTAATGCTATCCAAAGAAATTTCTGATCATGATTTAGTAGCTGCTTGTTATGACATTCTATGCAGTGTGCCAATGCACTTTAAATATGCTTGGAATTGGTCCAAGTTTTACAAATATCTGACAGTCGATGATGAAAGTGTTAGATGGTAATATATACACACACACACACACACACACACACACACACATTCCTTATGTTTATATAAAATTTAATTGGAATTCATGTAAATTGTGTAACAGAACGAATAATTAAATAATATCATTATGAACAATAACGAAGATATTGTTACTATAAATTGAAAAAAAAACACTATAGATGTTCATATTTATGAAATAATTTTATCTCGAATTCATTAATGCGAAGTAGATAAATTTATATGAAAACTATGTGCCAAAAACAATATAAGCATATTGGAAAAAAAAGTACATCATGAACTACAATTTCTGATGATGGACTATAAATAACATCTTACATCTTTACAGGATAGCGATGAATTGCATTACTATTGTATTAGGAATGTCAGAATCTTGTTATTTATCTCACATGAGTGAATTTCTTTCAAAGAATCATCAATTCTCTGCCGAGTGCAAAGAAGTTTGTCGGAATAACGTAACATCGGCAGAAGCGGAAGAAATGGATCAAATGTTTAATTCTCTAGCCTCGGTAATATCTATCGGAGGCGTCTTGCTTCCTGTTTTCAACAAACTCAAATTCAAGAAAGATTTGAATCTGGTTCCAGTACCATCTACACGGAAAAATCTACAGAATTTAGCTTTCGCCGTGTCTTCGAGCAAATGCGTATGTTTGCAAGGCGCGGTCGGCTCTGGAAAAACAGCATTAGTAGAATGCTTGGCACAGGCGACAGGCCACGATATTCAAAATTTCGCAAAGGTTCAGTTAGGCGATCAAACAGACTCTAAAATGTTACTAGGAATGTACAGATGTACCGACATTCCCGGCGAATTTCTGTGGCAACCTGGAATTTTGACAGAGGCCGTGTTGTCCGGCAAGTGGCTGCTTCTTGAAGACATCAACTGTGCTGCTACCGATGTTATCAGTGTTATTGGACATCTTGTAGAAACTCGGACATTGTCAGTCCCAGGATACAGAGATTGTATACGCGTAAAAAGTGGATTTCAGTTATTCGTCACTGTGAGACAAGCATCCGGAGGAGTGCAGAAGCCACTTCAGGTGGCTGTACCATTCCAAAAGCATTGGTCTTGCGTTAATGTCGAACCTCTGTCGAGAGAAGAACTTGTGACAGTTGTTCAGTCTTTATTTCCAGTATTGCATACAGCGGCCACAAGGATTATCGATGTCTTTCTATTGTTTTCCACTGGCAATCACGAAGAAGACGTTGTAAATAATATAAGAAATGCTAGGCAAATTTCTACAAGGGATTTGATCAAGTGGTGCTCTAGGGCCGTTGTTGATTTCGATGTATCTTCACCTGTATCTGCGCTGAAGATTTTTCAAGACGCATTGGATGTATTTTGCTGTTCTGTGCCTAATCGTGGTACGTATTTTATTCTCAATGGGATGACACAGTAAGTTTGACACGGTAAAGTAAAGATTGTATCGGCACATTGAACGTTATCTGAATTTTCGAATAAATGCAGAAACCAGTATCTTTTCTCTTAACGATTTTTACGCATTTTTATTAATATGAAATAAATGATGAACCTATTTGTTTACGAGATACCAAGGTGACCTTGAATTTTTTAAAGGGAATGCGTACCTTTTGTATCAAAATTTAAAAGAGCAATGAATTTTCTATGAGAAAATGTTAATTAGCGAAATATTTGGCAAGACTATGGTCATGGGTTCACAACTTGTGTGGTCAAGGTGATGCCCGTTGCCTTCCATGCAGCTGTTACTATTATATTAGGTTTAGGAGAAATAAAGCTTAATACTGGATTTGTTAAAAAAAAGCTGTTGAAGTTATGTGGTAAAAAATTTGCGCAGTTAGATTAGATTAATTATTTACAATCTATTAAATCCACCGTAATTAATATAGCCTGTAATTGGAGATTTTATTTATTTTATTGTTTCAGAACAACGATTAAATTTGACAATAGCAGTAGCACACAAGTTGGGTATCGTAAAGACAAAAGCAGAATATTTCTGTGTTGTGCACAAACCGTCACTGAGTCTTCATAAGTCAAGTCTCGTTATTGGAAGGGCAAAGTTGGAGATAAAAAAGTCTGACCGAGTAAAGGTGGCATCCAAACATTCAAACTTTTCTTACACAAGGCCATCTATATGCCTTCTAGAGCGAATAGCTGGTTGTGTTATACAGAAGGAGCCTGTTCTTCTCGTGGGAGAGACTGGAACAGGAAAAACAAGTTGTGTACAATATCTTGCACAAGTAACAGGCCATAAATTGATAGTAATCAATATGAATCAACAGAGCGAGAGCACAGATTTGCTTGGCGGTTACAAACCGGTAGACCTCAAGCTTCTGATCTCCCCGATTCGCGAAGAATTCGAATTTCTCTTCCGATCCTATTTTGCAATTGAACCAAATAAAAAATTTCTGACTCATGTAGGACGTTGTTTTGAAAACAGGAAATGGAAGACGCTGACTAGTTTAATGATACATAGTACTAGCGCGGCGATAAAAAGATTAATGGCAGCACCAGAAAGTCAAAATAACGTGAAACTCTTAGAGAAATGGGGAAACATGACGCACAAATTGGACAAACTTCAGGCCCAGGTGCAGAGTCAATACTCGTTGGCGTTTTCTTTTGTGGAAGGTGGCCTAGTGAAGGCATTGAAGAATGGAGATTGGGTTCTGTTGGATGAGATCAATTTGGCTAGTGCGGAGACATTGGAGTGTCTTTCTGGTCTGTTGGAGGGGTCCTCTGAGTCGCTGTCTCTGTTGGAGCGTGGGGACAAAGAACCAATTAAAAGGCACCCAGACTTTGCAATCTTTGCGTGTATGAATCCTGCTACAGATGTTGGAAAGAAAGATCTTCCTGTAGGGCTTAGAAATAGATTTACTGAATTTTTTGCAGATGAAATTACAGACAAATCAGATTTGCAACTTTTAGTAAATTCCTATTTAAAAGACGTAAATCTTCCACTAGAGAAAATACACGGCATCGTCAAGTTTTACTTAAACGTCAGAAAAGAAGCTGAAACTAGTCTCCTTGATGGAACAGGGCATAAACCTCATTATAGTTTAAGAACATTGTGTCGCGCATTAACCGTGGCTGCACAAAATCCTTGTAGTAATGTACTGAGATCTTTATACGAAGCATTTTGTTTAAGTTTTTTAACACAACTGGATAGCAATTCTTATCCATTAGTGCAAAGAATAATTGTAAAGGCTATCCTAGGCGATAAAGTTGTGAGCGGAGTTCTTGGTAGTCCAATTCCAAAGCCATGCAGTGGTCCTAGTGAACATTTTATTTCATTCGAAGGATACTGGATTCCTAAAGGCGATCTCGATCCACAGATACCGGAAAATGTAAGTTCGTGTTATATGAATCTTAATTCTTTTCTCAATTGTTGAATTGTATAAGTTCTTCTTGCTCTTCAAAAATTCTAACTTGGAACTCACCGCATTAGTAATAAATTTGAATTAGAACTCACAAGGAACGTTACTTGGGGGCCGTGTACTTGTAGTGTATAAAAAGCACTGCGCTTCCGATTTTTTTCACGTAGTTCTATTTTTGAAGAAGGCTAGAAACAAATAGCTTTACGTCGTTTAACTCTTCGTAAATTTATTTACCTTCCTTAAGGTCTGAATACGGCACTTGGTCGAGGGCATACATATTTCTTATTACAGCTTGATGAAAGTGTTACCCGTGGATTGGCGAGGTTCTGCCGATGAAAATGAATCTAAACACGAAGCAATTCGCTGCACGATTAGACTGCACGGATTAGAATCACAGTGGGCCCCGCTTTGAGCGAAAATCGCGCTTCTGGCGGGGGGCCCGCTACACACAACTACGTTCATTAAAAATGGACCGAATCGCTACGTGTTTGGACTCATTTTCATCGGGAGAACCTCAACAATGCATTGGTAATACTTTCATGAATCTATCATAAACATCGCATTGCGGTGGATAGGTCTTTTACGTTAAGCCGGGGAATACTGTACTCCAGCTATCATAGAAATAATTAAGAATATATATATTTGAAACACATAAAAAAATAACCAAGTGAATTAAGATCTCATGTTTTTTTCTTCTCCTTTTTCGGTTTAGTACATACTTACAGAAACAGTGAGGCAAAATTTGAAAGATTTAGTACGAGTAGTATCCATTGGGAAAATGCCCATTTTACTACAAGGTGATACTTCTGTTGGAAAAACTAGCCTGATAACGTATTTGGCAAAAGCCTCTGGACATATCTGTGTCAGAATTAACAATCACGAACATACTGACCTGCAGGAGTATGTTGGCACTTACGTTGCTGATTCTGCTGGAAAATTGGTTTTCAAAGAGGGTGTTCTGGTGGATGCAATGCGCAAAGGTACGTGTACTAAAAATCCAATTACTCATACTTTACATGTTTTTTTTTTATTTCGATAGCATATTATTTCCAATTACGATATTTGGAAATGTATTGCATTGGTTATATTAATTATAGTGAGTAATTTTCTAGTACAATAATTTAGAGTTTGTACAGAAAATATAAGAAATGCCATACAATTATAGTACGTAATTAAACATAATGCGTTTCAGGATATTGGATAATTTTGGATGAGTTAAATTTGGCCCCTAGCGATGTTTTGGAAGCTTTGAATAGAGTTCTCGATGATAATAGGGAATTGTATATCCCAGAAACTCAACAAGCGATTAAAGCACACGATAATTTTATGCTCTTCGCTACTCAGAATCCTCCAGGATTGTATGGTGGAAGAAAGGTGATGGATTGATACAAAAACACACGAAAGACATTCATGTCTATATTGCATAACATTAGTTGGTAGTGAACAATAAGTGAATTATTAATGATTCACTAAATATGACAGTATAAAAGTTAATAAAAGAAACAATTAATAGTAAAATATTTTGTCATAATTTATGTTGTCAGGTACTTTCACGTGCATTTAGAAATAGGTTCGTTGAACTACATTTTGATGAGATTCCGCCAAAAGAGCTTCAAGTAATACTGCACAAAAAATGCAAGATGCCAGAGTCATATTGCAAGCAGGTAATTAATGTAATGACGGAACTTCACATTCTAAGAAAGAGCACCGCGACCTTCGCCGGAAAGAAAGGTAGTCCTGAAGTTTAATAAAAAATTCTTCACAAACTTTAATATGAATTTTTACATAAAAATAATATCAATTGGAGTTATATTTTATGTTGAAATTTAATTTAAAAGATACTAATCTCTTTTCCAGGATTTATAACACTTAGAGATCTGTTTCGTTGGGGTGAGAGATATCGTCTTGCACCCGATACTGGAGGCGCTCTGTATGACTGGAGTCAACATTTAGTTGATGAAGGTTATTTGGTTCTGTCATCCAAGGTCCGCCATCCAGAAGAATGCTTAGAAATTATGCAGGTCTTGAAGAAGCATTTGAAGAGACACGTTGATCCAGATTCTCTGTTTTCACTTTCTGAGAAGACTTCAGCTGTAACCAAACCAATCTTGGAATCTTTTTTGTTGAAGAAGATTCCAGGTTTTGAGCATGTAGTTTGGACCTTCCCAATGCGTAAAATGGCAGTTCTCCTTACAAAGGCATGCGATTTCAAAGAGCCGGTACTACTGATTGGTGAAACAGGCGGCGGCAAAACCACAGTTTGTCAACTGCTGTCAGTAATCAGACAGCAAGAACTCAGTATTGTCAACTGTCATATGCATACAGAAGCTTCAGACTTTCTCGGAAGTCTCCGTCCTGTTAGAGACCACAAAGAAAGTCAGAAATTATTCGAGTGGGTGGATGGCCCTTTAGTGAACGCCATGAAGAATGGCGGTTTCTTTTTGGTAGATGAAATCTCCTTAGCCGATGACAGTGTCCTTGAGCGACTGAACTCTCTTTTAGGTAATTCTTTCTTCTGTGTTGTGTAGCAACTGTTTTGCTCTCGCTGTTGAACCCTCGGGTGGTCGTGTCTGGGTGTATATCGACCCGCGTTATCAGCAACCTCGCCGAACCCTTCAAGTAATGGTCATTGATTCAAGTCGGCCATTGTATGTATTACAGCCGATAAGGCGATTAGCGGGTCTTGAAGAAATGTACTCCTCGATCGGTTTGTAGGAACTGGTTCAAGACGGGGGAAAGGCGCACTCGCTCCAAATTGGAAATACAGATTTAGTTTTTGAAAGCAATCTCTAGAATTCGAAATAGTAATTGCTATAAGGAAAGAGTCACGTTCCTACGTCATAGAAACGGTCTAAATTGACCTTGTTACAAAAGTCGGCCTTCCGAGGGTTAAGAAATGTTGGAATAACACGCTTAGGACAACGTCTAAATGGATTCATAACGGACAAACATTAGTTTGTAAACATATTTTGTATGATGTAAAGAAGACGTAATTGTATGCCCCTGGATAATTCGTATTTATTTGGAGAATATTGAATTTTTTCGTTACGTATTTTTTTTTCATAATTTAATCAGTTTCTTCTTTTTTTTATAGAACCCGAACGAAAACTGTTGATTGCTGAGAAACCGTCGGCAGAAGAAAATGCAACGGTCACTGCACATGACAATTTTATATTTGTTGGTACAATGAATCCTGGTGGCGATTATGGCAAAAAGGAACTATCGCCAGCCCTTAGAAATAGATTTACTGAAATTTGGTGCGAGGGCTTCGTGTCGTTGGACGATCTCAGGTGTATAATGGTGCACAATTTACGGCAAGAATTCAAAGAAGGCGTTTCTACGGCAATAATAGAATTCCTCGAGTGGCTACAAACAACAGAAATAGGAAAGAAGCTTGTCGTCAGTGTCAGAGATGTACTTACATGGGTGAATTTTGTTAATCATTGCGAAGATTTGCAAATAGGAGATGCTTTCTTCCATGGTGCAGCATTAAGCTATATCGACGGACTCGGATCTGGATTGACTGCCGCAGAAAAGTAAGTCGTGTATCACTATTTCATGATTTAAAGATTTCACTTAAAACCACAAGTCGCACAGTGATAAAATATTAATTAAACTTCAGAATCAAGATTGAATTTTTTTATAAGCGACGATCGATTTCAGCTCCGTGCAAATTAATGTAAATGTTCAAATCAAATCGTATATCGTTGCTGTAATCCTGCCGTGTAGTCCTGCCGGACCAAGAAAATCTTCTTTTATAATGGTGCTTCATGTTCCGTCGTGCGGAACAAAAAAAGTTCAAACCGAAGCGAAAATTCATTCGTCATTTTACGGCATGCAATTTCCTATTTTCCGAAAAACGTTTCAAAGACATTTACTTGCCTTGATTCTAAACGCAACCGAAATGTGCAGTCTCTAAGAATTTAGACATTCTTCGCTCTGAACAATATGCTATTTTTCATTGCACCATCGTGCACTATTGTCCACCGTCAACTCGCGATTAGAACAGCGACGAGCAACCTTTCTTTGGCTCGTAGTGGGCCAATAGTGGAAACCTACTACTCTATGCGGGCTGCAATAGTAAATACTTAAATGTACTAATCAAAGAATTTTAATTTATGGGGTGATATTGTATATTTCTGACATAGCTGTACGATTGAAACAATTGCGGGCCGCAGATTAGTGACTGAGGGGTGGGGGGGGGGGGGGGGGGGGACAACATGCAGCCCGCGGGCCATGGGTTGTGCTCATCACTGGTCTAGAACACGCTTGTTGAACTGTGCAGTGGCGGGGAAAAACGATCTCTGTTTAATGGGTGCCGTAGGGTGATTGTCTCTGCAAGGCGGGACTGATGCTGATCAGGGGCTCTCGCGGCCACCAGCACGTATTGAATCGAAACGGGGTGACTGCCAACTTTATTTGTCAAAAGTTTTGTAATTTTCAGACACCTTGCCATTAAAAGGAACCAACAGCATTTTATCGCATTTATATGTTTATACATACACGGATTAGGCTTTACGGTACGGACGTGACTTGTCTTGTTTCTTCGAAACTGCTACTCTTACGGTGTACAACCTGTTGTTTCTAAATTAGCCGTTTATGTGTAGAAGGAAAGATGTCAAACTTCATCCAGGGCGGTGAAACGTCCTGGCAACGAGGCATCGGCTCTTTTGCAACATTATACAGGGTGTTCTTCGTAAAAAATATTGTAAAACACAAATAACGTATGCTTACAAGGTCGCGAATTATGTAGCTAATTAATGATTGCTATTGTTCGGTTAAACCGATTTTCATGTGTTTTCGTTAAAATTGTTTCTATAATGCAGAAGCTTTAAGTAAATTTTTCTTCTTCCACTTTCGGTGGAAGAGCATATTTTTCTGTTCAGGAAACACCGAAACATATTTCCGTACGTGCACCAAATTTCATTAAATTTGACTGAACGGTTTTTGAGTTATTACTGACACCCGGTCGAAAAGCGTAGTTTCGAGAAAAACGCGTTTAAAGTTCGTCACACGCACATCAGGTTTATGTTGGTTTATGCACCATATCTTTGTTATTACCAGGGCCGGTTCCAAAATTGTGCGGGGCCAAATAAAAACGCATTTATATGTACTTTTAAATAATGTAATAATAAATATCTATGCGTAGTAGGGCCCCTCAAAATTTACGATGAGCTTTTTTCGTGGACCGCGGGACCGCGACACGGTTACTCGAGCCTTACAACTCCAAACACATAAACAAACACCGTGCCTTAAATGTTTTTAAAATAGAAATGCTCAGTTAATTTGAAATCGATTTCTTAGGGGTAGCAACTTTAGAGACAATGAATCTTGAAGAAATTATTTGAGAAACATTATGAAATTTATTATTTTTTTCAAGTGAAAAAGACATTTGTGATTAACATTTGTTGTGATTTCAATGATAACATTTGTGATTTCAATTTGACAAAATTATAATTCTGTGCAAGTTTTGCCATTAAAAATAATTTACTTCCAACAAGTTGTATAAAATGTTTATTTCAGTCCGAAGAAATTCAAGGATTTCAAGGAGTCAGCGTTGAAATTCATAGAACATCAAGTAGAGCATACGTTAAGGTCAAAGCTCACAATGAAGTGTGTGAAATCTGATATTGGGGATCACGCGAACAAATTTGGGATTCATCCCTTTTACGCGAATAAAGGCTGTGAACCAATTCCCAGTGACATAGGATTCGCTTTCACAAGTCCAACAACTAAGATGAACACTCTCAAAGTGCTACGTGCACTGCAGTTGAAGAAACCGATTTTACTGGAAGGCAGTCCAGGTGTTGGGAAAACTAGTTTAGTCTCTGCACTAGCGAAAGCCTCTGGACATCGGCTTCTTAGGCTAAATCTCAGTGATCAAACAGTAAGTACTTGGTCTTCTAAAAAGAACGATTTGTTAATTCGTTAATAAATTTTGTATAGGAGATTTCGGATCTGTTTGGAGCTGATTTGCCAGTGGAGGGAGGAAAACCTGGTGAATTTTCTTGGAGAGATGGTCCTTTCTTAAGAGCTCTTAAAAATGGGGATTGGATTCTCCTTGATGAATTAAATCTTGCTTCACAGTCAGTCCTGGAAGGATTAAACGCTTGCTTCGATCACCGTGGCGAAGTATACATTCCAGAATTGGGACGAACATTCATTGTGAAACCGGACACTCGATTATTTGCTTGCCAGAATCCTCTCCGCCAGGGTGGTGCTAGAAGAGGCCTTCCAAAATCATTTTTGAATCGTTTCACACAGGTGAGAGCGTTGATGATCATATACGGAAAATTGTATATACAAGTACATATAAACGTGCTTCGTGCACGAGGGATTCGGAATCGTAAGAAAATTCCAAAATGCAATTAGGGGAGAACTTTTTGTAACTTTTATGATGCTCAAGCTAAAGTTTCCCATTCCCACTAATTTTGAATAATAATAATTAAGAATTGTAACTTTAAACAAATTGATGTTATATTTATTTATACTAAATTGATGTCAATTTAAACAAAATTTATAATAATAATCGTTAATATTGAACATGAGTTTGAATTCGAAAATAAAATTATTATTGATAAAAACTTTTTGCTAACAATAAGAATTATTGCAATCTGGGATTATGCACATCATATTGTTTTAAGAATTACGAAATAATTCCTGTATGCAGTTATTTTCTTTAATCAGAGGACTGAAGTAGAAATGTTAACATGATACAAAACGGTGTCATTAAAGCATTTAATTCTGATGGATGCATTAATCAAAGTTATAAATTTTTTCCTATAGGTTTTCGTGGATGTTCTTGACGAAAAGGACCTCAAATTCATTTTAATGGAACAATTTCCGGACATATGGGACGATTTATTGGATCAAATGATCGCGTTCAATGAAAAACTAAGTTCTCAAGTGGGGATTACATGGGCTTACTCAGGATCACCTTGGGAAATGAATCTTAGGGATGTCACTAGATGGTGTGAAATAACAATGGCAGATTATAAACAAAATTCAAGGCAATGTTTTAATCCTGGAAAAGGTGCTCATTTACTTTACATCGACAGAATGAGGACACGCAGCGATAAAGATCAGGTGAGATATTTGTAATCACTAACACTAATTCATTGAGCATATTATAAATGGCATAGGATCGTATTGTTGATATTTATTAGACGACAAACAGTCATCGACATCGATGAGGCGTGCCTCTTTGCAAATAATTATCACAAATAATATTATTAAAGTAATTGAATCATCGAAATATTTTTATAAATGGTTTTGTTATTTCGACAAAATGTCGATGAATCTAACATTTCATGTAGAGGATATACAGGTATATGTATTACGCACTTTTTTTGCTGCCCAAATTCACTCTAAGGGGGTCACTCTAAGAGATAGAAAAAACGTTTTCAGACAAAAATTACCTCTTTTAATTAGGGCTACACATTTGGTAGCTTACAGTCCTTAGAATTCGCGAGTTATAACACAGAAGCGAAAAATAGCCGGATTTTCGGCGGTAAATTTCACCCGCTTAGGCCTAGCTCAGACGGACCACTTTAGAAGCCCCCTACAACCGCAAAAACGGCTGTGCGTTCTGTCGACCACCGACAGTGACACTTTCGTGATACAGTTTTTTGTCGTCGATACGGACCTCAAACGTGGTTTATTCCAGCGACAGCCCACCCCTGTTTCGTGGTCCGTCTGAGTTAGCCCTCAGAGTTAATTTGAGCCGCAAAAACAAAATGGTGCAATACATACCTATATAGCCTCTACATATACTCAAAGTTTCATAATTTTTTAAATTTGCGGGTTGGAGATCTACCCTTGCCAGTGAATTTATAGAAATAATAGTAAAATAGTTTATAATTTTTAATAATATTGTTCAGATATTCACCCGATGTTTTCCTACATCCAAGACAAATGCCTCCTGTGAATACATTTACATAAATAGACAAACAGCACCAGTACCAGTTTTAATTCTGTGCACGGTTTCGGCGTCGTTTCCCGCTGATAATGTTCATGCATGATATTATTCAAGCCGCCCAGTATTTAAACAACAAAATTAACATATCGCAACAATACCGAAAACAGTGTATAAAACAGAAAAGTCGATAAAACTGTTAGTAACATTAGGATTATTTAAACGAATATTACACTTTTACTGCAATTTAACTTTATTTGAGATTTTTTTGGATTATAGGTATTGACGATATACGGCGACGAATTCTTTTTGGATGAACAGCCTCTACCAAACTCAAATGTTCCTATTCTCCTGACCAAAGAAAAAGTTCTCATAGGGGAGGAGACGTTGGCTCGCAGTGATGCGGCAGTCTACGAAGACGACGATTTGTTGCTCCTTAGGGACCAGAGAACTACCCTCAGAAGTCTTGCCCAGTGTGTTAACATGAATTGGATGCCCATTCTCGTAAGTACTATACTTGAAACAGTCAATTGTAGAAGTTGTTTCGAAGTAAATTTTCTTTCCTCTCCTCTGCGCACAGAATATTTCTATACCATTTTATACAGTGCCCTATTTTAATGGATAAAATCATACGTTTTGGAAATTCAGGTGCATTGAAAATAACTGCTCTTAGGGTCTAGATAAGTGTCGGGGGGGGGGGGGGGGGGGGGATTTCTGAACGTTTTCGGAAAGTATCACTAGGTTTAGCTTATTTCAGGGAAATCACAGTAATTTTATTTCTAGCATTTGAATACATCAATATATTATTAAGTACACTTTCTGAAATCATCTGCATTGTCACTAGAATTTTTTTTTAAATGTACCTATGATTCTGTTCTTCACATTCTCCATAGTTTTTGATTGATTTGAAAATACTATTTATTTCCTTCTTTGCTGAAAAACAAACTCTGTCATAACTTGAACTTGAGACAAAATCAAACGTTTATTGTCAGATGAACTTATTGTTGTCAAGTTACGAATTAATACCAGAAGTCGCTCTTACGTATTTTGGTTCATTCTGTATATCGCGACGTTCATACCACCACGAATTAGAGTCCTTTAAAAAGTAAACATGAAACGTTTTGCTGTTTTCACAAACATAATAATCATCAAAATTTTTTCGTTAATTAAGATTTCTTAAAACTTCTTGTTTACTAGATTAGGAGGGTCATTGTTATTTCGAATAACATTTCTCCCTTCAAACAAATGTTGACTTTTCAAGTTTGATGTACAAATAAATGATATTCACATATACAGTTATTTCGTATTACTTACATTAAATGTACGCATTTTATCATTTTGTCTCAAGACTGCAAAGAGTCTCAGTTTTAACGAACGTTAATAATTCTTCTGTTTTACTAATATAAAAATATGCTATAAAAAAAAATCATTTACGATTTATTATCCGTTAATAATTACTTTCTTGTGCTAATTGTGCGATAGATTGGAGAATCTGGAAGCGGCAAAAGCAGTCTCGTTCATCTACTCGCAAATTTGGCTGGACAGAAGCTGAAGACGATCGCTGTCAATTCTGCGATGGACACTGCAGAAATTTTGGGTGGCTTCGAACAAGTAAGTGTTTGCATTAATATTTTGTCAAACTGCTGTAATTACTCCGTTTTCAAAATTTTGGTTCCTCATAAATTCCAAGTCGACAGTGTTTACCCTAATTCTAACACAACGAGTTACCAAGAAAGAGTTTTACTCTATTCTAATGCTCCATAATTATTTATCTTTTTTCGACTGGTGCATTCTACAAAATTCTTACTTTTAACACCAATTTATCCTAAATATCGTGCAACAGACTTTAAAATATACGTGATAGAAGAGTTGAACAATCGCTGCTGGTAGAGATAATGTATCTTTATTTACACATTTAATGACATCGATAATTAGTTTTATAAACACAAGTAGTGCGTGTACAATTAGCGATACAAATATTGCAATTAATTCGTCGGCTGATTTTTATACATTTCTATTAATCACGCCAGGCACCGTTTATGAACGAACTTAAATTAATGTCCCCTTAATTATTCTATCGTCTGCCTAACATTCACCTTTTCGTTAATAATTAAGCTTATTCGTAAGGTTCTTCATTCCCCACGTATCCTTACGAAAGTCTTTTGAGAAAAATTGACATTGTTTCAGGGATTTTCCGGACTTAATTTTGTTTTAAATTGCTAATTATGAAAATGAAAGGAAATCTAGAATCTAAAGGCATAAATGGCACTGTTTATTTCGCGTCGATTTTTTTGGCACGTGTAATCATTAAAAAACGTGTGTCTTGGAGAGGGAGCAATTACAAACTAGTAGAAATTGTAAATTTAATTCATTTTAGCAATTAGTGTAACTAAATACTTATTCATTGATTAATAAATATCACAAATAGATATTATGTGGCTTCATATAATTATGTCAGGTTCCTGTTCATTACTTAAATGAAATCTGCGTGTAATGTAGAAAAAGGCGACGAACAGATTTGTTTAAAATTTGCGCATTGTGAAAATTATATCAAGTCTTTGAAAAAAATTCTTTAGCAAGCTCGAACATTTCCAAGTAAAACCGCACGAAAAACGTAAATATAATTTCAAGAGCTAAGCCACATGAAAATCGACCAAAAACAACTTGTTTAGCAATATCTTCCAAGGACTATATTATAACATGGAAACGTTTCCAAACCTAAAATGATGATTTTAATAAAACTTCGTGTGAAGGTAGAACATATTGGAGTACCTATGTAAGGAGTAATTCCTTTCTACGGAAATTCACTTCGAAGAGGCGAAAGCAGCCCCTAAAATTATCAAGTTTTTTCTTTAAATATAACTTTATAACAGTGGGTGATAGAAAACAAAAATGTTAAATACAAGGGTTGTTCAGTTTCGTATGCTCTAGAACACTACGAAAAGAAGAATAAAGTTATATCACAAACAAGGAAAAACGATAACTCGAAGGGATGGTTTCCGCTCGGCTTTAGAGTGAATTTCCGTAGAAAAAAATTGCCTCTGTTTCATTAAAATCTGAATTTTCGGGTTGCGAACGTTTCTTTGTAAGTTCGTATGAAATTTGCACGTGTGTTGCATGGAATCTATGAACTGTGGCTAGTGGTAAACAAAAATGGAAGCCATTGGTAGGGAGTGACATTACCGTTTTGTGTTCCGTGTGTTAGCTACATTGAAATCGTTGTATAAATGGGACCATGTGTTAAAAGACACATGGATGACTTTGAAATCTCCGTGACACCATAAAAAAAAACCAAAAAAACAAATGAACCTGAAAAGTGGATCTTCCACATTACTGATATTTATGAAAACATTTTCCACGTTATTAATATTTGTGAAAATATGCAGCTGTCACTCTTTATGTGCCTCGGCCTGTATGAGTTGGGGAAACGTTGGAACGATATTCCATATAGAAACAAGATTACATTTGGGAACCTTGACATTAGTCAATATCCTAGCTATTAGAGGGTGCTCCAATACACTAATTCACTGTGGTGCCCGATAATTGCGTGGGGTAGTTTATGGCCGGTCCATCAACATAGGTAATTCACAAACAACGTTTACTGTGACACAGGAACTGTGTCCAAGAATTATTTAGATCAGATGCGAATATGTTATTTAATGGATTTCATTGAATGGTACTAGTGTGTTTGGTTCATTGTTACAGTTTTGATGTCATTGCACCTGCAATGCTTCGTAACGCTCATTAAGAAGTTTATGAATACACTTCTGCTGTTTATTTGCTGGTTCCTGATATCAATCGATAGTAAATAGCCATTCATTGGAGGTCTGTAGATGGTCCCCGAGCTGTAGATATTTTAAATGTCCTGAATTACTCATTACCAACAGCTCGTGGGATTTCCTATATAGATGATCCGTTATCTAATACATGGAGGAACGAGTATTTTTCGAATGAAATTATTAGGGGATATCGCGAGTGTGAGTAAATTCTAGAATATCAGTCGCTAACTGTCGGCCGTTTCTTTTCATCAAAATGGTCTTAAGCATTTATGTTTCCTCAACTATACTGAAATTTAAGTAGTTTATGACTGTCAGCGCAGTTTAGGTAGGTTACCATCCTTATTCGGGGAAACACAGTTTATAATTTGCAATATTATCTTTATTTTTTTGCATTTTGATTTTGCATTACGGAAATAGTAGGTATTCTTGTAACTTTAAAATCCAATCTTATTTCATATCGGAATATTGAATTTAAATTTGTAAGAATTAAGATATACTTGAATGTAACGCAGAATGTGATGTAAAATTTTAACAGAGGATGATTATGCAAAAACGAAATAACATGTTAAAAGGAGAGGTTGGAATGCGAATGAATGGGAGGTTTTTGGCTGTCAGTCAAGCAATAATAATGCCTGGACAGTAGATTGCATTGCAAACCATGAATCAGATTTCGCACTATCAAGTGGTGGGAGTCGACAGTACCGCCCAGTTTCTTATGTTTGGGCATGCGCGCCGAGGACCTCACTGTACCTCGGTACACCTGCCCAGTCTTGTATGGAAACGTGTATTTCTCTGTAAGAACTGCAATGGAGAGTAGAGTATAGGTCCGGAAATCCCTAAAGTTTCGCATAGAAAATATATATATATATATATATGTATATAAGTATATATTCATGTACATATACACATATACAGGGTGATTTCTAAGGTACTGTTATATCCTATTCTCATATTAGAGCGTATCCGCAGCACGTTTTATATGTATTTTTGTTTGCGACGTTTGATTATAGCGTTCTTAAAATATTGCGCACAAATAGCCTTTCAATACCTATTTTCAAAGTTGCAAACGATTTCGTACCTTTCTGACACGACGTAATATTGTCTAATAATTAATTGAGCAAACAAATAGCATTACAGAACAAGTCATTGTACGCGGAAATATAATTATTCACGAGTTATTGGCAATTATACGATAGATACGTAGAGCAGGTGAATGCTTTTTCATCGAGTTCCTTAATTTTTTCCTACTGGATTTCAGTTCATTGCTTATTATAAAGTGCACGATAAAATGCGCAAAAAGTAAAATTGCAATAGCAAATGCGAAATACTCTAACGCGATGCTCTACGAAACACGAATCTTTAGAATTTTCACTCTTCTCCCTAAAAAAACGCGTACATAAGATTTTTGCTGGGTTCCTGTGTATTACAGTTGAATCGTAAAATTATCGAATGTCACAAAATAGTTGCAATGTTATATGTGTATACGAGAAGTTACAATGTTAATGGTCACTGCGACGAAAAGTAATTCGAACGAGTGTCTTACGAAATACTCTCTAACCATTATTAATTCATAAAAATTCGAACGAAGTCTTAGACGTGAGCATATAAAAATTTACGATACATTTACAAAGATGCAAAGTTATTTTCTTCTTCTCAGCAAGTAGGTACATTACACAAAAACAATCTTCACACAGACAAGGGAATTCGGTGTAATTTACGTAAATAGCACTAGAAGGTATTCCCTAAAGAAAAAGTAACTGCGCTTTTCTTTGCCAAATCGTTTTTCGTCGAGCAATTTTAGGATGAGGTCGTTAATGAGGGTCTTACGTGTACGCCCCGTATATGTACATATGCGTTTGTACGTATATATTTGTATCTGTGTATAATAATAATAGTAAACAATACAATACTAACAACCGAGCGGGAAGCTCGATTACTTGAGTCCCCAGTTGAGTGGAAAGCTCATTTAATGGTGCAAACTACCTATTGTACTTTCTAATTAACGAGTTAATTACTAATTGGTGCACCTAATATTGTTTCGATTCACATTAAGGAACTATCATTGTCGATGACTTTCTGCAGTTCTACACTCGCTAGGCTCTTTGTTTCACCATTGTTGGCATTATCTAAATATAATGATCTAACAAGCGATAGTTTACATATAAAGGTGCATAGTTACCAAATGATGATCTACGTAATCCCATTTATAATTCGTGTATTTTGGCAACTTTGGCGATTTTTGGCAATTTTTGGCAATTCTGATGATTCTTCGTAGAACATTTTTGGCAAACATTGTAGACATTTTTGGCGCGTTTTTCTTTCTTTTGTTGGAGCGCGGAGTCACTATTCAATTTTAGAAAATTTGGTATGATCCTCGAGATTGTTAATTTAAATTCTAAAGTATTTCTAGAACTTGGCAGAAGTGCATATGGAAATGTTCTGCGACAAATTTTGAAAATGCTCTATTGTAACTAAGTAAAGTGATTGAATGAAAAGATGAGATGAGACATTGGTCATTTTTTCCAGCACTTTTGAAACTTCTGAAAAGTATCCATGCCTATTCTGAACAAGTCTCTTTGAAATATATCTTTTTCTTTTTTTCTGGAAATTTTTCGGGAATGTTTTTGGAATTTTTATAGGCGTTTTCTTATTACCCCCCTGCTCATCCTCTATAATAGTTACACAAAAAATCTTTTCATTAATCTTAACAAGTTGGATAAAAAGAATTTCGTGTGTTCTTAATGACACCTATGACAGACAAGCTTCTGTGACACTTTTAAGAGAAATCTCTTCTAATAACGAAGAAGAAATCGCAGACAAATTTTGGGAGCAATCTTTTGAAAAGTTGTATTTAAATCTACAAAACATCTTTGCTCGAATCTACCTAGAATTGCTTCTTCTATTAAAGAAAATATTTCGAATCGATAACTTATTCGCTAGGTGAATCGCTGCTAATCGGACTGACATTTACTTTCGGACCGTTCATTTTCGATAGCGGTGATAATAAAATGCTTGATCTTCTACTAATGTCCTCCTCGAATATGCTCGATGTACTTTTTGACCTTGATATCAGGGTCCATGGGTCCGGGGGCATGACCAGGCGGCGGTCGTCCTGCACGTTTAATTCCGCGATTAATTACGATTACTTAATCTTAAACAGAAATCGTGGAAAAAGACACCTTTATTAATGACACACATTATCGAAAAATTACACGAATTATTTGCATGCAGTTTCATGCATTTTCCGTGCAAAAGTGGGTTGGGTGTTCTTACTTCGGAAGCCAAACAAACAACAGATTAGCAGTAAAGATGTACGAGTACAGTGGAATGTCGATTGTAAGATAATTATCCAAAACAACGATTATCGGAATAAATGAATAACGTGTACATGAATATGCAGCAGAACGAGAATCTACTAATATAAAAAATCAAATTTCAAAATATTTCATTAAATTTAGAAATTCAAAAATTTAATCTTGAAATCCAGAATTTTTGTGGAAGTTACAGTCGATTTCGACCTATTTCAGAATTTTTAAGCAATAGTAGTTTACCGAATGAATAATTCTCATCATGTGTTTCCATTGTACAAATTCTTGATAAAAATATCCGAAAATTTGGTTTCCGAAAATACTTTGTCTCACCATCCTTTTGGATAATCGACATTCTGCTGTATTACAACATCGAAGTAAGCGTAACCTAAAATTCAAAATGAAAAAAAAAAAAAATGTAAATATTAATCGTGGATACAAGGCATGCCTACTAAATGTAGATACTTCATACAAAGTAGATGCTAATTAGTAATTTACGTTATATCAAAATTCTTTACACTCATGTACACACATACTACATCTAGGTATCTATAGTTCGATGCAAATTGCCATATTATATCGTATGTAAAAAAGCAGCGCTGCGAAAGCTGAGATATAAGATATCTCCTTTAGCTTAGCGTTTGCTAGGTGCCCGACAGAGATCGTGCAAGTGAGGTAAATGGCCCCGTTATTCAGTATACAAGAATCTCATCATCCCTTTAATTTAGCCCTTTAATTCCAGCATCAGTCTCCGAGTAAAAAGACATGTATTTTTCAAAATGCCTTACTTAAAATCTGTTGCTGTGTTAATAAGTAATCTCGCGCATATATATGCGATAAATATTTTGGTTCGTAATACTTAATGCTTTTTCAATACACAGTACAGCCTTTATTTACTTATCACCTTGAGAGAGTAGGAATGATTGATCGATAAAGGGACTATACTGCTAACGGGGGCCATTCACCTTATTTAAAACGGCAGACAATGCAGTCTACTTAAAGCCATGCCAGGTTTAAGAATTCCCTTCCAGGAGTAACTCCACGAATATTTCTAAAAAGACTGGTGTTTCGAAAAAATGCCCACTATACTATCCGACTACAAAGCACGGAACTTTCAATGTGTAATCTAACACTCCTGCAATTTAGTTTCACTTTAGCATAAAACAACCACACAGCTTTATTTACACCAAACCGAAGTGATTTATAATCGACAGTATGTCTGCGAATGAAAAATAAGAAGAAAGAAGTAATAAAGCGCGCACATTCGATTCCGTGGAGCGTTTGTTTGTTAAAATCAGCTCGGCGCGACGTTCTCGGCGGCAGAGTTACGGAACTGTTGGGGAAGTATTGAATCTGGAAATGGTGTTTCGCGTGAAACAACCGAGGCAAACGTTCAAAGTGGGAGCGCATAAAGCATTCGCGTTCATTCCACAGGGCGGTAGAAAAAGTTCCGTAAAGTTTCGCAAGTGCAAGATATTCCGAATACCAGTAAATGTTTGCCTGTCGGTGGCAAGGGTGGCTTGAGAAGGGCGACGTCGGTGAGGTCCGGGCATGTGTTGGGCTGCGGTATTGGCGGTTCCGGGGGTGAGGGTACTGCTTCAATAGGTTCCTCGTAACGCGGGGGTTGGACGCTTTCTAGCGGGATGCTTGGACCCAGAATCCAGCTGACGATACTTTCGCAACACCCGCAGAAAAACTCGGACAATCCTCGTCGCAAGCCACGGTGGAGGCTCAGAAAGAGCACGGGGTTCACGAATGCGTGAACGTACGCGATATGTAGAGTTACCTGGAATTTGGCAAGCATTTGTGTTGTACCGTCTCACTCGAGAGTGCTTTTCTGCTATGAATGATAACACTTTGAATGGGGCAAGGTTTGGCGAAGTATGCATTGTTCCGAGAAGGGAGCACTAGCTTGTTGGTAAAACAGACCAAGTCCATATTTCTTAATCTTCGCTGAATGCAAATTTAATGTTCAATCTATTATGACGAATCAGCTTATAATCGAAAGCTATTGCAAAATACATAATGAAATAATGAATTTACAAACAAAAATTCTTTTTATTCAAGCTTACGTTATTATCACTTAATTACAACGTTATTTATTACCAACTAAAGAGAACAGTTGAAATCATTACAAATTGAATTGTCACGAGGTAATGGGAGTGCACCGTATTCCCTCGATATAGGCTCGCGACTCGGGACCGACGAATCTTTATCGCGAAGTGGACAGGATTCTGAGGATTCTGGCGGTCCAGCGTTACTAGGTTCGAGGGAAAACGGATTGTAGTGGGGGGGCGTAACTCAAGTCCCGTGATGCAAGTGAGGTAGGTGATAGGTGTAGAGTGGCAGTGGGGGTAATGTGACGTCATAGTGTTTCCCTCAGAGGGAATTTCTCCTGGCAGCCCTGCTTGTGACCAGAGTTGGCTGGCAATCCCTTACGCGTGACGTCACATACACCATATACACACATGTCACGATAATATGAAAACTCTAAATTTCTTTGGGGAGGCGTTTACATCTCCGTTTCATTATCGGAACAAGAAATAGGTATGTATGTTATTGGGACCACGTGAACTGCATTTCAGTAAAATATCAGATTTCTTTTAATTTTCCAGTTCCTCAACTTTCCTTGCAAGTCAGTTTTTTCCAAACGGTCCCACTGGTTTCGAAAGTTCTGTCCAGCTCTCCTGTGTACTTTGAACATATATATTTCGACACTAATGTACATCCAGCCGCGGCGAAAATTAATGATTTTAGGAAACTTTTTAGGTGTATTAATAATAATAAAAAAAAAAACGAAATACTTATTACACACGATTTAATAGTCCATAAGGAGCAAGGAAAAATCTATTTACAATAAATTTTCTATTAAATTATTTATGTTTTGAGGTTCTTTAGATCGCTGTAGAAAAAGTGTCGCTTCACGTTCGGCACAATGACTCCTTTAAAATAGAATAAAATGAGATTCTTGTGAAATAATGTTGCCATTATAGTCCGTCGAGCCAAATTTTTTAATTTCAAAACAACATATCCAAAAAGTTTCAGAATTTTTTGAATTTCCGGGTTCGGGATGTTCCCTTGTTAGTCGAGAGTTACGATGTTTTAAGGAAATGGGTCCCATATCGAGCCCCCTTTACCCTAACATGGAAATTTTTTTGAAAATCTTGAGATCTTGAAAATCAGAACTTCAGGTCCCCGCATAAGTCACCTGCCTTGAGAGGGATATACTCAGTAATTATACAAGTGGCCTAAAAAATTCGGAAAAATAAAATTAATCACCACTCTTCTATTTTTGAATTCATAAAAATAAAAAAATTAAAACCTCTTAAAACAAAAAACATAAAACCTGGTCCACTCTTTTAATCATCGCCCTATTTATGAAAGAAAGCTCGAAGGGGAGGGTTCTTTGATCTCACTTCGTGTAATTTTTCTCCTCGCCATAACCATACCAACGACATGTATGTATCAGCTCTGCTCGCTTAGTCAATAATAATAAATTAATGCATCAAGTTCCTGCGACACCCTTACGCTGCGTTTGACGTGCGCGGACAAATCATGGTCAAAAATCAACACAAAGGATGTGTGCAGTGGAATGAAAAAGTGGCGGACGTTTCTGTGAGACGAACACTGGGACAAGGCGAGACTTGAATTCCCATTGTACGCCAGGAAGCAATGGCGACGTGTGCAGTGGGTGCATCCGTTGTCCATGAATGGTTGTTGCGCCGTTCGAAAGCTTTCTGTGCTGATGGTACAAAGCAAGCCGATGCATCATTATGTGGAACGTGACACGAGCCAAGAAACTCGTATGAAAAAAAAAATGAAAGAAGCTGTAACGTTCATCCCTTCTTCGCCCCTGTACCCTTATTAAATCTTGCGCTAATTCGTCCACTCTTCCACGTCTTAATCCGAGACACATAAAGCTGGGCGCGCTGTCATTGACAGCGGGCCGTTTAAGAATTCCCGCGAGGAAGTAAAAAACGATAGCTGGGTCAAGCTGAGGTAACCAGGGGAAGTAAAGAGACAGTGCAAAAGCGTGGGAAATAAGAAGCGCAAGCTGTGCATCATGAAAAAAGGAACATGGCGGCGTGGGACAAAGAAATGTTACGGGATAAAGTGAATAGATGCGAGGGTGGATAAAATATTGGATGAGGAACGTAACAAAAATGGGGCGAAATTGTTAAGGGGCGTGGAAGAAGTTGCAAACGAAAAAGAGAGGAAGGTGGTAAGGCGTTTGTTTCAGCTTAAGGGAATACTGTGTGTCCAGTAACTGGCAGTACACGAAGAAATAAGTTGCAAATGTGGAATAATATTTTTTTTTGGCAGTAAATGTAGTAGAACAGTGAATACAATTATTCTATAAATTTCTTTCGAACTTGGCTTTCTTCTCGAAAAGATCTCTACTCGATATGATTTTCAGAATTGATTTTTTTGGAAGAAAATTATTCTACAATTTTGACTGATTTTTACAGATTTTATATTCCAATTTGTACTGTATTCACTTAATTAAGTTAATTGTTTTCCAAAATCAGGCCCGAAATAAACAATATTATTGAAAATACATTTTCACCACCCAGCCACCACTTTCTGGTCGTACCATCCGTTACTTACAGGACACCCTGCGCAATTAGATCGATATCGAGTATGAAACGTTGAATTCTATTTTTTTTTAAATAAATTCCTCTGTGGCTAACCGTTTCATTTAAATGGAATTTTTATCAAAAGGAGTGTAAGGGACGCGTAACTTCTCTGAAATTTATTATCGTTGCTATAATTGTTGTTATTTACACATAATTACCTCGTAGCTAGTAGGATTCCCTATGATAGGGCCCACCAAGGTGACAAAGAACAGTGGTCCCCAAAAGATACCGTACGCGGCCGTTATCACCCGAAACATTTTCACCCTCTGCACGCCTTCCCTCTCCATCCTCTTTAAGTAGTTCCTCATTTTGCGGTGCTCCTCTGCCGCTCCACTTCTCTGAAGTAATACTTCGTTTTTAGCAGATTGATAGGGATGGAAGTAGTGGGGGAGGTTATTCTGGGGAGCTGTGTACCTTAAGTCTAGCGGTGGCAGTTCAATCCACTCTCTTACGAATTTTAGTCAGTATAACTACTCTTCTGCTTCGAGCCACTTCGAATATTACTGCGATCTTAAAATTTTCAGTGCATCCGAAAAATCTTGTCGGTACTTTCGTTCCGCGAGAGTGTTCTTGCGTATAGTGAATAGGTTCTTGAATAGTTTTTGAATATTCAAAAATTTAAAAGTCCTAATGGTTCGGTGATTCTTGAAATTTCGCCAGGACTTTTGTGTTTTGATAGTTCTTTCGTTATATGCTAGAAATTCTTACCAGTGCCAATTTGTCAGACGCTGAATGGAAAAGTTTTCAAGACTTATCGAAACTTTCAAGATTCATCAAGCCTTTTAACCCCTTAAGACCCACCTCCGTAATATTACGTTCGATAGGAAAAAAAGGTAAACGCTTCTCCGAAAAGCAGTGTTTCATCTCCGTTTCTAAACATTTGTATGGTAAAATAGAAATATAAAAAAGGTTGTAATTTTTTAAGGGGTTTCTAAAATATTTCAGATGATTTGAAACTGGCATCGTTTATTCGAAATGTTTCGAAGCATCTTGAAACCCATCTTTACTCTAGTGAGTAGTCTTCTGGTCTACAGCACTTAAGGCGGACGTTTTATTTATTAATTTTGCACTTGCAACTTTCTCCACTTTTCGCCAAGTGTTTTACATTGCGGTCCAATTGTAACGCACACCACTGATAGAATTTCTAAAATGGCTTCATAATTGATGTTGAATATAAAAACAGCCAAATTAGTCGTGATTTGTGCCATTTGCTTAACGTTAAAAGTACAGTTCAATATTTCGTTAAAATTCTATATATGACTATCCAATCGCTTCTTAACAATTTTTTCTTACTAAGGTCCTGGTAAATGAATGGTTCTCTCTAACCTATCATTGTATTGATCTTACCAGCTCCAATTAAAGAAATTTTTTTAAAAATTTTTTCAAAGTTGTAGACCAAAGGACTCTTTTTAAATCCATACATGACGGGTCGCACCAAAAGGAAGGCGGTGTAAGCGAAGCTTTAGTTATAAGAAGAGGTTACAAGCAGTGTACTCAATATCGACCACCTTATTTTTTTTAATAATCTAGGAGAAGAAACAAATAAAAGGGCAGTCTTCGAATATTTACGTAAAAATGTTTCAAGTCGAACAAACTGAGCATTTTAATATCTTTGTTATGTTAACACTGTAGTATGCTAAATAATTCTCTCTCTTTTTTTTTTTTATAATAAATACGGTTATTTAGCGGAATAAAACACTAAAGACTCCTTGATTTTAGGCTGGATAACATCCACCCAATTTATTTCTGTACTACATTCACGAAAGAATTGAGTTTGAGGTTTCGTTGTTGCGACCTCTCCTTGTATAATAACATTTATAACAAGCAGAAGAAAGTATTTCACTGCAAGAACTACGTGTAAGGGTAGCACACACACCGGAGGTCTTTATTTTAACAGAGATTCGAGTCGGCTGTTTGGAAATAATTTCGATGTTTTTCTTTTAAACAGGTTTTCAGATCGAACTATCTGAATAAAGAAAATGAGTTTAAGAAATAAACAATTTCTCATTTCTTTAAGACTGAAAGATTTTAAAATCTCGTTAACTGTCATTTTTCCTAAAATTTTTACAACAATAATGTTACTATATAGAAGAAATTGGATTCCAAGTGGGTTTTTGGTTCGTGTCTTTTATTGTTCATTATATTTTTTTTTAATAAGCTTATGTTTCTGTTTCGAGTAACAAAACTCCTTGGACACGGATTATACTTGACAACCTCGTCTACTTAGTTTCTTTCTTCTCTTTCTCTTCTTTCTCATCTACTAGGAATATTTTAACGAAGTAAGTAGATCATTCCAACAAATTTATGAACTATAAATCATGCTTGAAACTGAAATCATAATCTACTGTTAACAAAAGAAAGAGAATTAATAATTAATAATTTATTAATATAATTTAAAGAACACATGATGATTATTGCACTTTAGATTGAAATTTGTATTAAGAAGTGTATAGTTTGTTGGAAGAAAAGTTCTAGATGACATGTAACAGTCTTTTTTTCTTCGAGAGAAATTGAATTTCTAGGTAATTGTTTATTATTTATTATTACCTTGGGCGTGCCACCATTGGTGGATGCGGCAGTATTTTCAGGAACCGCGTTCGTTTGTTGGCTACCCGTTGTGTTTACGAGAATCGTTAGAAGTGCTACCTTTACCTGATACAAAAATCGATTATTTAAGAAACAGAAGATCAAAGTTTATTAACGCAGGCTACACGTCAAATTTCTATTATATAATAAACGTGTACTTGGTACAACTAACGTTGAAATAAATAAAAAGTCATAAATAATTCGCAATAAATGTTAAACTATGAGAGTATATTAACAATAAGTTAGTTCGTAAATGAAAAAACTAAATTGTCAATAAGCTGATCAGGTGGGAGGACCAGCAGATTCAGAACGTACCAGGGGCAGAAGTAACATAAAGCGAAGAAACTCGATACCGTAAAATTTTATTATTAAAGGAATAATTATTTTAGTATCGAAGGAGAAACTCTACCACTCCAGTACCAAAAGTCCCTTTTACTCAACGGTTTATTATCCAAACGGGGCGTGCCCTTCTGAAATATTTCTCCTTACATCGAAACCCTTGCTAATGGAATAGTAATTGATTTTCGTCGTACCCATCTCGGGTTTTACGAGTTTAGTTTCACGAAATTAATAGTGCACATGTTTGCGTGTAATGATGACAGCACAGTGAATGTGAATGTGAATGTAGGTATATCGAGCAGTAGTGAGGTCTTCGATGCACATGCTCAAAAAAAAAAGAGCACCGCAACGCGATTCTGTGGGGATTGCGATTATTAGATTGGAGGTCTGGCGGCAGGACATCCCATCTAGTGTCGAGGCATTCCTGTTGGCTGGCTGGTAACTGTAGACTCCTCCTACAAACCTCACTATTGCTGGGTATAGTGTAAACTGCAAAAGCAAAACATCAGGTAATGAAATCTAAACGATTTCTAAAAGTTTCGATATTTAGTTTGGAATTTATTTGCGTGCATCTTCCTGTTTAAATGAAATTTTTGGCACATAGAAAAATTTCGAAACAGACAATTCTATAAATTACACTGGGTCGTTAAATGTATCCCTTAAATAAAACCACGAGGCGCTCAAAATAAGAATTGCTAATTGGACTCTGTGAGAGGTAGTCATAAACGTGTAAATGCAGAGTCATTCAGGGAATTCTAATCCTTTAACGACTAACTCGGCAATCGTTGTGCAATCTACCTACTTGCGTGTACAGTAACACAATTATGAACCACAAAATATTTTTGCGATGCTAATTCCAAGGTATCAATGATTTAATGAAATTTCTAAAATGCCATATTAACAACAAACCACTCCCTACTTGGGATGTAGTAAACCGTCACTTGGATCCCTAGTTAAATTAAAAGTCGTCGTTTGCATCTGATCGTTGTCTTACTCTCACACCCACCTAGTGATCAATGTCATTTCAAAGAAAAATAATAATAACATCAGTTCAGAAAATTTATCACTGTCCATTATGCAGTAGTGTTACTTTCCACATGTGTACAGAGCAATAGCGGCATCTCCAAAACGAATGTTCAAGCAGAAAATGGAAAAATGTTCTTCCACCTCGGAGGGAGAATTCTGTGAACTAGTTTTGAGGATCGATGATCTAGTGTCGAAGCATTGCTATTGGGCATATCCCCTCCACAGCTTTCCCACCACAAAGCTCACTGGTACTTGATACGCCTGTGCAATAGTTTTTGGTTGAGAGGAATATTGCAAGCGTTCAAACAAAATATCCCTTGGCAACCTTTGCAAAACGAAATACGTACCGCTTCAACGTTGGCCTTCGTGAGATCTTTGTGCAGTTTCCAGAGATGGACGAGAGTAAGGGCGACGCAGATTATGTTGATAGTGATCCAGAGTGCGTTCAGTATGTAGTGGCGGAAAGGGCCGTGCACCAACGGGCAACTCGGGGCATTATGCCCCGACTCCGTGTTCGCGGCGAGGGCGCCACTTAGAAACGTAGGTCCCAAATTTATCGTGATGCTTGCGAACCATATCATAAATGTCCCGAATAAAACGCACTGAAACAATGATTCGAAGTTAGTCGATCATTTCAGCGTGGATCAGCGTTTATTTTTAAAAACTGTTTTTTTTTTCTTATAAATTTGTAAAATTCGAAAACTGGTATTTAAATTTAAAAAAAAAAACACGGCTGTATGTACTAGAATTAATATGTAAAAATGAATTAATTATTTAACTAAATAAAAACGTTAACATTTTGACTTGAAATCGCCTACTAGGTAACAGTTTGCTGTAAAATTAATCTTCATGAGTTCATATTTTCGGAAGAAAAATACTAAATGAAACGAAGCTTTACAATTTATATTTTGTACGGATTTTAGTTATTTTAGTTATTTTAGTTATTTTAGTTT
Organism: Andrena camellia; assembly: GCA_029448645.1. NCBI lineage: Eukaryota > Metazoa > Arthropoda > Insecta > Hymenoptera > Andrenidae > Andrena > Andrena camellia. The sequence goes on along the minus strand of CM055681.1, from coordinate 100,569 downwards.
TTTCTTTCATTTGGTTTTGTATGCAGTGTATTTTATTGTGTTATATGTTCGTGGATCTATAAATATTAAATAAACTCAAAAATTGTACGGATCTGTACGGATTTTAGTTATTTTATTTTTTTTCTGTATAGAGTATATTTTATTTTGTTATCGGATTTGCATCGAACGTGTATCAAACGATGTGGATTACACGTCACAACTCAAAAACTGTCAAAAAAAAAAAAAAAATTAAAACCCTCTTCAAAAACAAAAGAAAATGCACTATAAAGTACAAAATAATTTTTTCCCTTAATTAATCTACGAATCTCATATTTTTTAAGTCGGCGCCAGATTTACACGGTGCAAATTATGGGGCTCCGACTTAACAAAATATGAGAGTCGTAGTTTAAATAAGGGAGAAAATTATTTTTTACTTTTTAGTGCATTTCTGTTATTTTGAAGTCGGTTTTAATTTTCTTTTGAAATATTTTTACTACAGGCAGAAGCAAAAAAAATTTTCTCCAAAAAATGAATCGAAAGTGTACAGTAACATGTTGTCATTTGAGTCTCAACCTTGTGAGTTTTTCTGTATGTATGGTTTTGTCGGATTTATACGCGAATAAAAATACGTTAATAAATTATGAGGGAATAACAGTTTTAATTAATCGCAACCAACCAAAATAAATAAATGAAGACTTACAAGAAATGTTTGTTTCGCATTTCTGATTTTCTGTTCGGTCACGGGGTTATATTCATTTAAACTGTATCGCGTACCTATTTTTTAGGAGACTCTGCACGTATAAGTAATAATAATGTTTCGGTAAGATAGGGTTCTTGAAAGATAAGTGAAGCAAATGAAACAGAATTTATTTGCATTACGTTTACACGAACTTGAAACATTGTAATCGGTTAACATAATAGCGCATATGCCTGTTTAACTGTTAGCAGTCTGTGAAGGGCATTTTATGCTTGGGTTACACTTCGTTATACACAGTTTGAGTTTCACGCGAAGGGGCACTTACACTTGGTAAATATGTTTGGAACTTCAGGCAGGCGAAAGTTCTCTATGCCACTTAAGATTTTAATTGAGTTCAGTAACGCGTGTCTGTATGTAAAAGAAAAGTATGCGTAGGTACGTGCAAGGCGTGGAAATGTTATGTTACAGTTTACAAAAGAAATGGGAGGTAAATTTATGAGAAAGTTTCTAAATTTCTTAAGCTGATACTGATTAGATATTTAATACATTTTTTCGCGGCATTATAAACAATTGAAAATGTTGTTATAGGAATTATTTTCAAGAATTCGCACTTACAAAATATTTCAACAAGTGTAGTGTGAAAAATACTAATAAGAATTTCGTTCGCGACAAAGTTAAATGTTGTCACGAAATTTACACAAAATTTATTCGTACCAATTTAAAACTAAACAAATTTCAATTTTCTTTACGTTTGTAAAATTCCAAATTTTTGTATTTTTTCCCGAAATTTCTATCCTCAAACGATCACTGCATAAAAATAGCGATGGTGGTATATATATTTTTTAATACATCGACTTAAAACCCCAAATCACAAGAAATTTTCATTAATTTCATAAAATCACGACGATCTTATGTAAAAGAGTTTGGTTTGGAATTGAAATTGAAATTGCGAAAAAAAATTAATTAGAAACTCACCCTAATGTTCATCAGCAATTGCATAGTATAGCACTGGCAGTATATTGCGAAGGTTCGCTACATGAATATGTAGATCCTTGAGCATAAATAGGTTAAGCAAAGTCGATGCAGGGAGGGGCGGGGGAGAAATGTAGGTAGAATAAAGGTAGAAAAACACTTGCCTGGGGTGAGTCCATAAGCAGAGGAGCTGTAAGGTCGGCCTCTTCGTCAGTTTCTGGAAAAATCGGGCTGTCGTTCAGCACTGTCGTCAGCATATTCACCGTCGAAACTGTCACCAACAGTAGAAATGCTGTCTCGACCAGGGAGCACTTAGTCATTGGCTGACAGTTTAGTATGCTCGATCCAAGGGGTAATAAAATCGCAGCCCTCGCACAATCCACCATCGCTTGGTGGAACAATAATCCCTGCGACCACCTGGAACGCACCGTTTAATCTCGCATTAGACATTCCAGTTACCGCCTACGACAAAGTATGGTTTAAATCAGTTTCCACGTGAAAAATTCAGCCCACGTTACCGTCAAATTTCCGGCGCGTTTCCACCCGAAAAATCGAACCCCCAGATTCGTCGGAAATTCGAAGGTAATGAAAGTTTGAAGGCAGGTAATCTGGGTTCAGATTTTCAGGTGGAATCCTCCTGTTTCGAGTTGGATGATGCTTCAAATTAGAAAATTGATTTTAGGGGATTTACTTTTCTGTCTTCTGACTGTAGACCTCACTGTTACATGGTACAGTTGGTATGCTTATCAGTGGCGCACCCAGAGAGGAGAGGGGCTTTGCAAGTGAGAAGAAAAGTGGATTTTATTGTTTAAATAAATTTATCACCTAACATTATTGAACATTATTGAATTTGCATTAAAAATATTTTTATCTGTTCAACTCAGCCAACCCAAGATTAAATCCTGGGTGCGCCACTGATACTTATAGATTAGTAATTTTCGCCATAAAAATTACCTGCGTAATTGGCGTTTGCCCAAAATGAGGGCCATGAGGACAAAGTTCGCTCCCATACCGAGAGCACCGAGGCTGAATATGAGTGTCGCCTCGGTGGCACCGCCCGGATGACATTGAAAAACCTTGGTTGCGTTCGACGACACGTTACCTGAAGCGCCGATCCCGAACCTCGGATTGGCCACTATCATCGCCACCGATTCACCTATATAGACAAACCCGTAAAAATGGGACAATACGTCGCGTTCTGATAAAAAAATATCACCACACTTCCTCAACTTTCTTCTATCGATTTCGCATTCTAGAGAGACGTAGTAGTGGCTTCGAAGCATGGGGGGAAAATAAAACTTGCAAGCTGCGCCCGACGCGACGTGTCCAGCCGCCATCAGTTCACGGTGTCGAGGCTCGACGAATTATTTAAAAAGAAAGAAATAATGCTGAGTTTGTTTTGAAAATTCAATTATTTTCTTTAATAGGTATAGAGCGATGTATCATTTTATTTATTGTTTATTCACGATTCGTACCGTTAGGCCCGGTGCACGCGAGGGATACCTTCGGTTCTGAAATTTTATTAATTTGGAAGGGGATCTCTGTACTCTCAAATGAAATAGTACTACTCAGATGGGGCAATTATTAGAAAGTGGTACAGTTCCGTAGGGATTGCTATGATTCTGTTGGCTCGACTCTTAAGTGGTTCTGCAACCGTAACTTGTAGTGTTTCCACTTTCACAGGAATATGGATTGCGATCTAAATAACGTTCTAACACTAATGTAGAACATCTTTAATACAAAATAACGCTGACGCAGATGTTGTATATTTTCGTTAGAATAATTATCATTGTTCCGAGACAAATTAATAGGTATACAGAATAAGTTTCTCTTTCATAAATAGATACATTCTGTACTTACTATATCCATATTTTAAGCAAAAAGTATCGCTTAAACATTCACATGGGACAATTATTAACGCAAGCATATACTGTTTCATTTTTTAAATTGTACGTGATAGAAGTTGTGTCCAACTTTTTGTGTTATTATAAACTTAACATTTTTGTTGTTCACGTCTGACATTAGAAGTAGGTTTTAAAAATGAATTTCGTGCTACTTTTCAAGTGATCGACAGCACAAGAACAGTCACGAAGAAAGGAAGACGAAACAAAGCATTGCTACGTTCAAAGGATTAGTCGAAATAAATATGGATTTTGTCATGTTTTTGCAAATTAATATTAATTCGCGGATACGTTTATTTCTATTATCATCTATTTAGCGGTTGGACGAAATTTGCAAGCGGTAGACGTGATAATTTATTTACCACACGAGTAAATACTGTTTCTCAAGACCCTTTTAGTTTTCCCTTCGTTTATTGGAAATAGAATTTTCACATCGGAGGGTGGACATTAAGAGGAGTTCTTACGTAATTTAGTAACATCGTAATTTAATTTTTATATCTTCATTTTCGATTACAAATTCGTTCTAATGTACCTACAGTAAAAAAAACAATATAGCTCCTTTTTTTTTTTATATAAATTATACAAAAATGATTAAAGTATATTTAAAATGCGTTGAAATTACTCGGAGCTTAAAGCGCGTGTCAAGCAATAGTAAAGTTCCCAAACAGAATTACGCACTTTTTAATGTCCTAATATTTGTATCTATCGTTTTTGTTTCCTGTCTCGTCGTTGGAATGTAATAAGTGGGCACCTACCTACGTATTGTTTTATTATTATTGTTACTATGATTCTAAATTTTTCTGTGATAAGTATACAGAAAATATTCTAAATATTTTCAAATAGGGCAATAAATTATTCGGCTTGTTTTCATCACCCCGACAATTCTCAAAAATTGAGAAGAAACATCACTCTGGGAATTGAAACACGTGTTCCTAATAACTCGAACCTTCCTGCAGCATAAATAAAGCGAGAAATTACCCCCGAATCGTTTTCGAAAAACAAATTTTCAACATTCCATCCAAGTTTCAATTTTTTAAGAATGATCGATCTCCTCGTTGTCAGTTAGCGACAAGATATGTACCTACCAATCAATTTTTAATCCTGTTTTCAGCTGAAACTTACAATTGAATAGTTGGTAACTTTTTTTTTTTATAAATTTATAACTACATATGTTTTACTTTAGGTTAGTTAGAGAAACTAGAGAGCCTAACTGGGTATGTAAAAGTTTGTCCAATCGCGGAAACAAGAAGTTCCATTCTCTGCGAACGAAGTCGAACGCTAGCATCTTCGGTTCGTTAGAATATTCGTGTTCGAGGCAACGACACTCGCGCGTTCGTGCATAAAACAAGGATCTCACGCACGAGTTGTACACGTATCGCGGATTTTCCACCTTCGATCTTCCTTTACGACGCCATTCTCCGATGCACTGGCTTCACCTTTCACAACCCCCAGCGACGACATGAAAATTTCCACGGCCCTCCCGGAATGTATTTCCCAGTTCATTTCTTACGAAGTAACCCTGATCTTGTTCTCCGCGTAGCTGAAACAGAATCTCTTTTTTCCGCTAAAATAATCCGATAACGCGCAAGAGTGTCGCTTTCGATATTAGGAGCACGTACTTACTACGTGGCATTTTTATTTGTTTAACCACTTGCGCAAAGATTTTTTATTATATTAACTTAACTGAGATTACTATTTTGATATAAATGTGAACATGAATATGGAGACAACTAGAAACGCCACTGAAATATTGAAATGCACCACTAAGTACGAAAGCAATGAAGTAAAATTAATTCGACGGCAGAAAATCAACAACAGAGTTAGTATTCGCGTAATACAGTAAACCAGTTTTACACGTACAGCTGGTGTTAAACCGAATAATTTCAAGTATCATCGATAAACCGTTGTAAAGCAAGCTGAAGAACGAGGGAGAAATCCCCGAGAGAATAAGAGAGTAACCGAGCTGTTGGAACCAAGAAATTTTTCGACGTCGGTGAGTTGTTGGTCTTGAAGAGCGTCGCGAATAAGAAATTCCTCGCGTACTTATCGCCGTGGCCGGTAAAAGAGAAGGGAGGCAGTACGAAATTCCGGGGAAAGTAAAGTAAAGTGGAGGCTTAAAATGGTAGACGGGTGGATGGCGAAGTTCGGGCACTGTTCAAAAATTTTAAATGCCTGAAATTCCAGGAATTGCCTGACCAAAATAGACGATCAACTACCTACCCTTAGCGGAGAGCGATCCTCCTTCCTGATATACGTGTATTTAATCGGGCGGGGATTTCGATTAAAAATATTGTACATACCAGCGAGTGCAATGATCCGATTATACCTATGTATAATTATAACTGGATTCTGTTGGTCACGTTATTTCTTCAATCATTGGGTTCTAAGAACTTTTTAGGGGCGTTCGGGTTATGTAGGTCCGTTTTGGTGAGAGAAACCTCGAATGTTAGTTTCAGCTGTTAGGGAATTGAAGTACTTAGGTACGTATACAGCGTGAAAGAAAGACAAAGTACGGTGAAAGCTCGTTCTTTTCCTTTATAGGGACATTTCCTCCCTTTAAAGTAGAATTGAAAATGTAACTGTCCGGAAAGGCCACGGTGTTTTTAAGGGCAAACGGACAGTGTTCCTTGGACACACTTTTGCGTGGATGCGACGAAAGCAAAGGTGAACATTTATACCGTAATGTTATTTGATTTTTTTATTTCTGCGACTTACATTTGAAAAAGAAAAAAATGGAAAAATGCTATTTTATTATTGATAGAAGTAAAGGAAGGAAATTTACGAGTTCAAAGTGTAAGCAAGAATATTTTATTTTTCAACATTGAATACTATTCGAAAAAGTTTAAGAGAATATTTACTACGTTATACTGAGCGAGCATACTATCGAAATATATGTATAGTTCACGATTCACGATATTTTGCATACTTCGTTATAGCTTATACGGTCGTGCACCAGATTTCGATTTAGATTTATAAATATACGACGCATTCTGGACAAAAATTCACTTCCTTCGGGAAAATGGCTAACTGTTCTCCCGAAGCTTGTTCTTCGGAATCTTGCCCGTAAAAGGGAATTGTGAAACATTAGAGACACGTACGAATGTCAAAATTCTGCTTTCCAATTTTCAAACCAAAGTAATGGAATTTTCATTCGAATGAAATTAGAAAAGAATCGCAGGAAAATTTAAACTTAACTCACTTATTTTCTCCATATTTTGTCGAATGAAATTGAGAGCTTTACAAAAGTGCGATAAAACGAATTGTTAAAATGGAACACAAGGACCGAAAATACCGAGAGATTAAAACAGTTGGACGTGTTGTCTAAATCTTGAAAGCTGCTGCACGGTCTAAAGTAAATATGTACATTCGAAATTGTACCTTAGTCCAAAACTGTTATGCCACTGGATATCCTACTTTTATTGTTGATATTTTTTTCTAAACTCATTCACGTATCTAATCTACACAAAACGGAGAGATGAATAATTCCGTGCGCTTTCCTTGTAAAGCGCTATAGAATTCTGAATTTGCACGGACACAAATGACCCAGAAACTGTTTTGGAAAGCTGTTGTAGAACTTCCGGGCTTGCGGCACTCTTCTAAACTGACTGACTGACTGACTTGCAGAGCAAAGTAAAACCATAGTGAACATTTTGCATAAGACCTCAGGCTAAACTAAATTCGGCTAATATAAATGAACCCTGACATACAGGGTGTTTCCGAAATCGTGGTGCAACTCCAAAGAAAATGATTCCTCCTGCAAAACTAAGTCGAAAATATAGAATGAAATTTACTTCTCCAATTTCAAGAAAATCCCATTTGAAAACTCGTTTAGTACGCATACAAGTGCACGTGGAATGGATCCTTGTACGAAAGAGAGTCGAAATTGTAGAATAACTTTTCTTCGAACGTGGTGTTGTTTTTCAAAGTGGAACCAATTCTGAATCAGGCGCGCGCATTTTTAATAACGGCTTTTGCAAATCAATTTTCTCGAAAACAAAGCCGCGTGCGAAAAATTTAATTGTATATTTTCAAGTCTTTCCTTTCTGATCGAACCACTATCACGGAAACGCCCCGTATAAACTGAAATGCTAAATCACGTACGTACGTACGTACGTACGTACACGTGACAGCGGTGATTAAAGTTACACATTTTCATAGTTTAGAAATGAATATTATGCGGATTTTTTGGTAATATTTTATTCGTTCAAGAAAATTCAGGGTGGAGGTAACGAAATTGTCGCGAGATGTTATGCAGTACGAGTTCGTATAAGTAAATAAGAAAACTGTAGCAGACAGCAACGTACGAAAAATGTTACGGAGGGAATGTGATTAGTACAAGTCAGTGTCGAACGGTAGTAAATCTTTAAAAGGAACTTTATCAAGGAACTGGCTGGTGGCCTCGGAGATGAGGCTCAAGCTAGGGGACCTGTGGAGTTGGATGTAGACATTTCACCAGCTGCTGCTGTTTCGCTAAACACAATTGTAACTTCTGAAGAAGCGAACTTAGCTTGCCCTATAATCCACTGCCAGTTGAAAAATATTGGAGAAACTTGGGAATACGGGCAATGGTCACCGCACCAGTGTGTACAGTAGCGGAGGATACGACGGTACTCAACTCTTCCTTCTGCGATGACAAAAGAGAAAAAAGAACGTTTCTGAACTGATATATTACGTGGAATGAAATACGATATCACTTGACGATCATAAACGCTGAAGACAATTTGGTCGTAGCTATATTTATGTGACTTTATTAGTGTCTACTTGGTGGAATATCCAAGTTGTTTAGATGACGCGAAACTATCATACGTTTTGGAAAAGAAATCTTGCAGAAGCTACGGGAGTTAGGTACACTGCAGAATTATGGATCATCCACTGTGGTAGAAAATATAATCCAGTCTATACGCTATATTAGAAAGTAAATAGAAAATACAATCTAATACGTTCACTTTTTTTTTTTACAAAATACAATTCACCATGTCCAGTGTATTCAAAAATATAATCCGATATAGTTGGTGTATTAGATAATATAGCACGATATAGTTGGCATGTTAGAAACCTATTAGAAAATAACTTGACAGATTTCCATCTTTTTTAAAAGTTACAAAATTATTTAGAAACAATGAAGATAAAAGCGTCATGCAGTAGCAAAAGTGACAACATCTTTATCTAAGTAAGTAAGTTCGCTTTATGTACTCCCAGTTGTTAGAACTTATAAAGTCCTATTTGTTCTGATTTATAAGAATTTGTTCGTGCCTTTAGTTGGTGTTAAATTTCATGAAAAAATTATTTCAAATTATACTCTCAACGGAACACTGTAGATGTATCGTTCTCCCAATTAGTCCACCGTAGCGCACTTTGCCGGGGTAAATAACCACTAAGGAGATTGACGAGGATAATGAAAAGTTTAAAGTGTCCTTATAGCCTGTCATTGGAATAAGCTGCCAAACTTAACAGCTCGGTCATTGAGCGACGTGGATAATTTCGATCAGCTCAGGATCGTGTATCTAGGAACGTGATGACGTAACGATTTTCGAGGGGTGGCGGGTGGGGGAACAAAAGTTGGATACGATAGAAATCAGCTCAACTAGTAGATTTATACGATTAAGCTTCTCCTCTGGCTACGTTCCAGCACGTATTTTTATATCTCTAAGAGCGAAACAGATTGTTCGGCTTTCTTCAAATGCAGTTCCTTAAGCGCCGCGTGGCTTTCCAATGTATTGGACACTCATATTTCGTCCTGTATCAACTTCTGGATCTCTTTGCCTTCAGTTTCCTTCACTATTTTCCACTCTTTTCGTTCGTCCTGCTTGTTCCTACTTCATATTATGTTCAGAATTAGAGAAAAGACAAATGCAAATATTATTACTTAGCATTTATTAAGGATTCAGTACCCACATTAGAGACACATTACAAAAATTTGTTCGACTTTTTATTTTTTTGGTAATTTATTAATTCGTGGTAATAAATAAATTCGTCAATTATATTTGAACCGAAGAAAAAGAAAGTACCCATTTCTTTGTTTCTATCGATAACATTTTTCTTTCATACATATATGTATAGGAGGTACTCTACTGCAGAATTACCTATAGGTACGTATAATTCGACCTGGATAAAATTTAACTTTAAAACGGATTTCAAATGAGTCCTGAAGTCAAACTCGGCTGAAAGCATTCACGTTTATTATTAAATAAAAACTTCTATGTTAGCATTATGCAAGTTGAAATATTTTCATCGATGGTCATTACTAAAAGTTCCAAACCAAATATAAAAGTTTGAGAAATTGTGCCAACTGAAAGTAATCTCGAAAGTAGCGATGCATAAAGATTGACTGACTTGGCAAAAAGGGTTAATATCGAGCAGTCCTGTGCTAGAAGAAGAGAATGTTCTTTCGATGTAGCAGTTACCGTTGAATAGTGTTTTCAGAGATACATTTCATGACAAGCTGTACCTATCACGTGCAAAATTGATATTTCGTTATAGGAAATATTGCTGTGAAATATCAATTTATCAGATACATAAAAATTGGGAAATATTTACCAAATGCATAAGAGAATGTTTGCAATTATAATATAGTATAATAATATACAAGGTGATTGTTTAGATCTGTTTCTTCTTTTCTCTTCGCGCAGTAATGACGTTGTTATCATCATCATCATCATCATCATCACTATCATTTTCACGTATAGAATTGATCCCAAAGAAATCCCCCACATTCTTTTGATCACCCTGTGCAGTATCCTATTTTCATCGCTCGTTAATGCACGAGCGAGAAGATCTGCCGTTTTGTAACGCGAAAGCAGTCAAATGCAAGCCGCGACTCTGTGGCAATTGTGGTCACCGCTCATATTATGTGGCGCCCAGCTGTCTACTCCATTTAGCTTCCCTAAATCTCTGTTAACACTGCCTACGTAGGAAGGAGAAGTCATTAAGTAAAGGTCCCTGTTGTTTATTTTTCACCGATGTAAACATATATTTGATTTTGAGATATTGGTTCAACAAGGAAACTTCGGTAACGCGAGAATTCTGTTATTTTTTAATTAAACATGGCAGGTGTGTAGGGAACCTGAATATAGCTATCAGACAATTCTTTTCCTGCTACTTTTTCGTTCTTCAGTCGTAAAAAACTTGGATATTGAATGATTATAATTAATTAAATGAAAATATTTTTACTTACTTTTAATTAAGCAAAAAATGGAAAATTTTATTAACCTTCAGACTCCAAATATGCCTTTCAGGCACACCATAATTTAAACTAATGTTCCGTACCATTATTATTGAACCTTTTAAAAATGAAAGAAATTCATAGTTATTCGCTGTAATTACTCTAGTACATTTTCACCCTATTCCAAAGGTTAAATTCAGTAAGTACAGCATTGGGCAAACGATTTCTGATAAATTAACGAGCGAATAAGTTGGAAAGCGCGGGGTTAATAATGACACATTTCCAGGCTCTAAGGAAGAACAATGAAACCAAAAGAAACTGTTAAACCACGAACAGTGAGTGAGACGTTACAAAGGAAAGCCAAAGATTTCACACAATAGCATTTCGTACTTTATCGGAAAATGTGTATAGAATGGACCTCAGAGTGGTGGTATTTTTGCTGACGAAAGACACTTTTGTCCTGATCGTTGGAACGAATGCTTTTCTTGCTCGTCAGGATGAACTGTCTGTGTAAGGTTTATGGGGGAAGCAGCAATTTCTTTGGCGACGGCAGGGCACAGATGGCTCTTTTATAGTAACATATACATACGTACAAATGGCTTACCTGTATAAGATAAGTCACCTTAATTTAACTCCACAAATAACAGTTTTTGTCCTGCATATTAGAAGATAAAATGTTACGGGAGAAATATGTTTTGTTCAGTGAAGCACGTCGAATACCTACAGTGATTTCTTGTTCACGTGTTCGGTTATTGCTACGTGGTATGTACGTTTCGATTGCATTGTAAAAGAGAGTTTTCAGTCCAAACCATGAATTATATGTATATGTACCTACTCTTATTTTTTAAATATTTACAATTTCGAAATAACAATTTCTATACTACCTATGCTTATATAACACATCTGCTATATAGGTAGCGTATCGCGTAGTGTGTTCTTTGTTCCACGATAGAATCTCTGCCTCTATTCGATCAGTTTTCTTTAAATTTATCTGCGATGTTATCTATCATCTTATACCTACAGGATGATCGGAAAACATTGTGTTGCCCATGCGTAGAATGTTTTGTTACCAAAAATCTAAATTTCTGTTTCGCATTCAAATTCATTTTTAGAGGAACAGCACTGTGCATCGAGAAACTCCCTTGAGTGACAATCAGGTTTAACAATACCCTACTGTAGACCTTTGCGTTTACGTGCTATGTATATTCATAGGTTGGCGTTGTTCGAGAAGACGCAACTCCGTCTCTAATGCTTCTGTGAGCCATTAACCATAGAATGAATACTAATGTTTTTCGGTACGCGCTTATTACTAACGTTGCCTAAAATTTACGCGCGTAGCCTGTTAGGTCTTTTTCAGCGAATTTTATTGAAAATTTAATGTATCGTTATTTTCAAAATTTATTGCTTCCAAAATCGTTTTCTTATCTCATCTCTAATGTACAATTTAAATCTGTTTCAATTTGACAAATTTTATTCGGTAACAAAACAGACAAGAAAATGAAAATAGAACACCGGTAGTAGCACTACTGATTTGGCAAAAGAGCGGGGATGCTGGCAGAGCAGTAATTCTTGGAAATCTGTGGTTAAACGCTATTTTCTTTTTCATTTTTTTTTATTTTTTTTATTTAATTTATTATACAATAAACTTGCTCGTACCTACTAAATTGTTTTAAAATGGAATATCAATTTGTAGCCACTTAATGTAAATGCTTGAACAATTTTTCGTTCGACACGAGAGAAATATTATTCGCCATTGTACGGGAAGTGTACTTTTCTTTTTATTATGCAGAAAATAACAATTTCGCGCATAACAATTTTTATGTAAATATTTGGAATCGGTCCATCACATGAAAAAAACACAGTGTATACGATGGTAATGTTACTTTCGTTACACCTAGTAGACCAGAAAGATTTTTCCACGTTGAAATTTTATTCGAAGCCAGTTACAGATGAAGATCCGCTTTGTGTCTGTATTTCAATGCGTCTGCCTCTGCCGTTTCGCGATTTAACTCATTGGCGGTCGCTCGGTTATTTTTAATGTTAACGTTAATGCCGTGGTTTATTTAACCGAATTTAAACTAGTATTTTCTCAGTTTCTATATCACACAGATTTCACGCCTTACCGATTGATACCAGTTTAACATTTACACTTGAAATACAGTTTAATGGTATTCCTCCACAAGTACGTGCAAATTCGTTTCTCACTCTTTGATTTTTATAATTTAATCACTTTAGTCATCAAAATTTTTCCTAAAAATTCTATAAACTGTTTCTTAATATTGGCATGTGTGATTCAAATATTTTTTTTCAACAATACCGAAGACATGTTTTATCAAGTTGCCTGTAGGTATTTGCTATGTAGGTACCTGTGGATCTGTCGCTTATTCCTTTTGAATATAGATAATATCGATTCCATTTTGTCAGTTGCATATCTTGATGGGTACTGTTATTATGAATTTTAAACAACCAGCGTAATTCGATACTATTGTTTCAGTTCAAAGTGTTAAGTGCATCTTTCAGTAGCTACTTGTTACAATTGTGTGGCAAAAAGGTCACGCCTACATACTATATATATATATCTATTACTATATGTATTATATCAATTTACTACTGCGTAATAAGACCTCTGACACTACTGCAACTTCTACGTAACTTAAAATTTAGAACCCACAAACATACCTATAAATAGGTGCGCTTATATGCACTCAGATGGTTGAATAATTTTTCGCTCTACGCATAAAACCCATTAATATCAGAGCGTTAATAACATAAATTACACACCGTAGCACATAATTAATAAAATTTGAATCAGAAAATATTCCGAATGAATTTTAATCTTTTAGAATTCTGTAAAAATTTTGAATTTCAGCTTAAGAATATTCTTATTATGTATTTTACTAGAGAAAAAACGCGTTTAAATATAACGCACCTATTAACAAACTCGTTATCTTGAGAATCTTACAATTGCAACGATTTTAAAGGAGCCTTCCCACCCTCTCTTCAGAAAATTGATTCTGTTTGTTCGGCGGGCGGCTCCGTTCACGTACAATTCGATCTATCGTGATTCGACTACAGCTCTCCGAGGTGGAACATGCCCTGCCCAACGTATCTACAAGCTCTCCTATCGTCAACATGTTGTGTTGTTTGCGCTTAAATAGAGTTGCATTTGTCGATTTTCTGTTAAACAGAATCCTTCAGCAATCACTTTACCCCTCGGTATTAAACAGTTTTCGGAACAGAGTCTTTCAATGTAGGTGCTTTTTAACCGTTTATTTACTGTTAGCCTCGCTGTATAGGGAGGGTGACTCTAGAAACTGGGACATGCTGTAACTCCGTTCTGCGAGAAGATACAAGAAATTGATAGAAGGCAGAGTCGGATGTCATAATACCTAACCCAGACGTAACTCCGTTCTCTCTGACATTCGTGATCCCCCAACCTACACCTCGCTGAAATGCGTCGCCATACTTTTCACCCTCCAACACTTTTTCTCTGACCTATCTTTACTTAATCGTAGCTACTGCTCGTGTGTTGGATTAGGTTTCACAGACGCCGTACGACTGTACCTCGTCCTTTACGAGTTCTGTACATTTTTTGTACATTTGTTTCTGTAGGTCTAGTTTCTAGCATATCCAATAATGTCGGAATAGTAATAATAATAATAATAATAATAATAATAATAATAACAATAATAATAATGATAATGACTACTTTTTGATGATATAATTCTTCTCTTAGACGCAACGCTGCTAGTGCAATGTTTCTTTTCTCTGATTCTCTATCTTTTTTATTTTTAAATGGAAGCATTGATAGTTTTTACATAAATTGATACTCCTGGGGATTCTATGCATACAACAGTACGAACGTATGATCATTGAGAAGGAAATAGTTTAAAAAACCCACCTCGTACGTGCCTGTGACATCTTTTACTTTTAATTTTTAATTAATGTTGAAGCCTGTATTTACATTGCCATAAACCTTGATTAATATACATTTATATAATTATGTATGAAATAGTTATATATGAAAATATAAAGATAATTAGATATAACTTATATTTTTATAATTTACTATAATTTAATTTCAGTTTATAGGTAAAACAAAATTCTACATCGTTTGATGCACGTTTGATGCAAATCCGACGACAAATCAACTCATCAACTACTACTTATTATGCGAAAAAATATATATTTTTTTTTCAATCAGTGTTCTCTTTTTAATGTTAAGCCAGACTACCTAATAATTGTATAAACCGTTTTTTCTAATTTACTCGACATTGGTAAAGTTGGAGTTGCACCCTTCGTGCTGCACCCCCAACGTGTAAAACACATAGCGTTTCTGTGGAATCCGATGCAACAGCACTCCAAGGGTTAACAGTTCAAACATTTCAGTGGAAATACTTTTACTATCCAGAATCGATAATTTTCCACATAGGAAATAATGGAGAATGGATATTTTAAAGTGTTACACGTATAGAAGTGAAAAGAACGAGAGAAAATCGATTATATTCTTTTGAAGGGCTCTGAAAGCATCTTAAAAGCAGGAAGATATCGGATCCTCGCGGAAAGTGCTGCACAGAAATTCAAGACGTTCGCTTACTTACAGTCCAATTTTCTCGCCCCTTTGAGAAAAAGCTGGCCAACAAAATTTATTGTTCGTGAAAAAGGAATTTCGGTACCTACCTAGGACCTAGTACTTTACTACTATCTGGGATACGTTCGTTTTAAATGTAGCAGTTTGAAGAGAAAATACAACAACAACAAAAAGCAATCCTTAACTGTGTCTGGGATCTAATAGCATCTTCGTAATAATCGTGACTTACAGTTAGCTGGATTTTGTTCAGCATTTTCTTCTCTTCTATTAGCTTTAATTCGATAACTATCATTCCATTTTACTCCACTTTTGCATTGGACTTTAAATTACGATTTTTTATAAAATGATTTATTCGATAAACTGTACGATAAGTGTCAAAGTGGTGTAGATTTAAGTGAGAAAATTAAACGGTACTAGCTGCAGTTTCAAGCTTTAAATATTAAAAAAAAAATGTCTTTTACCTTAAATACGTTCTTCAATGCTTTAAGAAATAATTTTCTTGCTGAAGTTTGCCTTAAAATATTTTCAAATGAACAATTCATCAGTGTCGTATAAAAAGCCTACCTGTTAAAAATTTTCAAATTTCTGATGTCTCGCTCTTAAGGTGTTTTCCCACAAACACTGAAAACGTCACAGTATTTATCATACCTATATAACGTATCAAATATAGTATAAAATTGAATTAATATGTCACAATAGCAGTCCATTATTTACCAAAATTTCAGATGAAAAATTCTCACTTCTACACGCACATATGAAATAATGGTCCTTGATTACTTTTAGCAGTAATTATCAGAAACAAATTTTATTTTTCAATCAGCAAACTTTGTTCATTTCAAAACACTCTGTTAAAAAGTGTACAGTAAATGTATAACGAATGCAAGTTAATTTAATCGTGTTACGCACGTTTGTTTATGAAAAATTCTTGTCATCTAGCGTATTAGTGAAATTAACTCGATTAATTGCTTCACTGATTACGTTGTCGTATCGACACCTTATTGTTTCCACCAAATTCACGCGAATCCATTGTACCGTTTGGATAAGCTCGTCATTATTGCCACCGTTAATCGATTAACGCTCGATTGGCTCTTCTTCAATTGGAAATCATCGTTCATTGTTTGTTCGTGTGCTCTTCTGTTCAACGATGTGTTTGCAGTTTCCCCAGAAGAACACACGAACGTTAACAATTTATTTCATTACAATCTCATTTGCAAACAAGAATTCTGTCGATGTGCAAATTTTAAGTGAATATTGGGAATTGAGATATTTCAGCGTGATGACAAAACTGTATTTATACATTTCAATTAATATGTATCAAATAGACTAAAAATATATTAAACATATCTGAATTAGAAGATAGGTAACATAACAAATGGAAATATATATTTTTTTATCGCATAAATTATTACGTTTTGCACGAATTGTGTATGTTTAAAAATATTTTTCAATCAATGGTTTATGTTAAAAAAATATGCTTACAATACACTCAAGTATCGTAGCATCAATAATTCCATCGGGCTAAATTTTTTTTTTAGCAAACAGGCCATTTATTTTTGACTTTCTAATATTTTTCCATTACCTTCCAAGTGGTTTTATATGTAACTTTTTCTATCATTTTGTACAGTAAAGTCTAGTTTTAAAAGTGCCAATAACATGTAAATAATTGGTATAAACAATGCAACATCGGCATATTAACTCAAATATACTATTAATAGTACGTGGTACATCACTAATGAAATATTTGCACAATTGAACCGTAAACTAACAATAAACTTAATTCCATTTGGTAAAAATAACAGTAATTAATACATATAAACAAGTGAGCACACGGTAAACGAAGGATAATTAGGTGTTCGGTTTATTTGTAAAAAGCAATGATTTTAACGGTTTTCTCAGTAGCAAGAAAAGAAAGTTAGCGTATGTGTACACGTACCAATTTTCTAACCTTGTACTAAATCAACAATAGGGACGAAAATAATTCTTTTCTCGTGGATAAATAAAATGTTGGATTTTTTTTTTAAATCAGCATTTGATGTGTACGCGTCAAACAGTTCCCTGCTAAATTAGCAGCCCCTAACGCGAGAATTATTTGTCTTGTAATTGGCAAGGGACCAAGAGAATGATTAGGGGAAATTTAACAAAGATTCGAAGATGTTCGTTCCCACGAAAGATAAGCGAGAACTTTCTCGTATTATTTCGCAGCCCCTCGAAAAACACCAACTTCCTCGAGTTCCTTCCACTTTCTTCGATTGCTCTTTCGAGGATATAGAAATACCCTCTGTCGGCCAACGAGGCAGTCAGATAAGCGACAAGTGTTCTGTAATTGTCTAACGTAGCGAGATGCAGTCAGCTTCGCAGTAATTAAGAAGTGTTTTACTAATTTCACGTAAATTTTTATAATGGGATCGTGCGAGACGTACCATCTGACGAAACTGAAATTACGCGAAATGTAAAACGCTTCTTTGTACATTTATTTATTCATCTATTAAACGGTTAAGTCCTTCGGTATCTACATACAGAAGTGCTGGAAAAATCTGGACATTTCTGTATTTTCAATTTGTTTATCTTGTTTGCAATTGTGACAAGGCCCTAAGTTAAAGCTGGGGACAAGCATAGATCAAGCAAATCGAGACATGGAACATGATAAAATATAGCGGAGGTAAGGTACGTTGCAATCGTGTGATAAGATAGAAGGAAAAAGACATTTGTAGCAAAAGAAATTTAACTCCCTCGCAGTGTAATAAAAATATATACAAAAAATTAAGTTAAACGATTCTATTTAATTTGATAAAAAAAATGCACTAAAAATTAAAAAATAAGTCTTTCCTTGTACTACGATTACGATGGTAATACCTATGTCACTTTAAATAAAATCGTGGGACAGGATATTTGATAACAGGATTTAAATGAATTTAACACAGAATCAAGCGTTGAAACCAGTGATAAAAAACGACGAAATATCCATTGGAATTGTACCTTCTACAAGAAAATAATTATGTTTTAGTCTTTAGGTAGTGCATTTTTTTTATGAAATGAAATAAAATCGTTTAACTTAAAATTCTTGTTTTATATACATATTTCTTTTCTGCTCATCGATTTGGTTGAAATCGTACGTATGACATAGTCTTTAAACTTTTGCCAAGAAATGAGGTTGAAAACTTTCGTGTAATAATATTTCAAATAATATTTCGTGTCTGAATTTGTATGCAAAAGTCACGCTGTTTCTTGTATTTAATCGTAGAAATAATCAAAAATCAGTAGATACGAATTAACAATCAGTAGATGCGTGTGCAATATGCCTGGAGTTACTACATGGATTACCGTTGACCCGCCACTGCAACGTAATCACGGTTTGATATTTACGCACGCGTGCATACATCGAGTAGTTTGGGAACGAAGAGAAAACTGGAACTCGATTTTCTCGAGGAATTTAAAATAATCAAGCATGTTGCGCGCTAACTATGTATATGCAAAATTTCAACCAAATTGGTGACCCGAAACGCGCGCACTCCTCTTACGAGATATGCAGGCAATAAATGTCACCGCAAATTAATTTGCATAGAAACATAACATCAACCGGTAAACAACGATTCTCGAGTGCCATTAAATTTAGACGATTCATGCTGGGAGTGAAATTATGGCATGATAATGTGAAGGGGTTTTCCATATGGAGCACACCCCGTGGTAGAGGAATTTCTGTTGTATCCTGTCAATAATGTCATAATTACAATCATAGTTAAAACGAGCAAAGTGATTCAATTATGAGTAATTGCATATTCTAAAGCGGAAAATGAGAATTTCTCGATCCAACACTTGCAGTCTGTAAAACTTAGGCTTAAATGTAAATATATTAAATTGACCGTGAATTGAGTAAAATATCGATAAATATGTAGGCACCCTTAATATTGTAATTTTATGGCAACATTTTTCTTTCTAATACACGTAACATTCACCAAATTTACAGATTTACAAGGTTCCTCCCATAAACTGTAACTATGAAACTACACGAATAAATATATAAATAAAATAAATATATATATAATAAATAATATATAAATAAATATTCCCTGTGTTCGGATGTTATTCAAATATTGCTGATTAAATAATTTTTATTCACTGGATCTCCCCGTTTGCAGCACTGTCTTTGAAATTTCTCCTGGTTTCGTTAGGATTTTGTTACTAGTGGTAGTATAACAACTTTGTTCAAATTATGAATTATGGAAGTGTAGGTATACAATATTTATCGCATTGTACTTTATATACAATATGTGGTATAATGAATTCGTGTTGTTGTTGTTATTATTATTATTATTATTATTATTATTATGAATATATTCACGCTATTACTACGTAAGAGCATATCACACTAGATATCACGCCACCCCTTCGTTGCAATTTAATCGACGCTCAAATGCATTTACGTGGTGGCGTACCTCAGCCTTCGCGTGTTGATTACCTTCTGACGCTTGTCCCTTTTACGAGGGAACTGGCGAAAGATTAATTTAACACATCTTCCGCGTACAATCCTGAGGAATTTCCCATTTGTGCCAGCGACGCAGCACCCATGGCGTTAATTATCTCTTTTTTTGCGGCCTCTGCACTGCTCACCTCGAATTAGCAGCACAACCTTCATTTTAACATCGTAGTTTTCAGTTCCCTCTCTTAGCTTTCTCTCGCGAATGTATTTGCCCCTAGTGTCGAAAGAGTTTTTGCAGCTTGCTAATTTTCCGGATACTAAATTTCGTGACAGTTTTTACGTTTCTCCAAACACGTCGTGGAAGTTTTAAAAATAATAAACAAATGTTAATACATATATAGTGCATCCTATTGGGTGTTGTTCTCAATTTATAAACAGTTTGTTTAAGGAAGCGTTCACAACGATTAAGCGCAGTGAATGGAGGGGGAAACAAACACCTACAGGAGTGGTGGTAATGTGTGCGTGACTGACGCAGGCGCAGTTCATGCACGCATAACCACCACTCCTGTAGGTGTTTCCCCCTTCATTCACTGCACCTAATCGCTGTGAACCCTGCTTTAAAGGGTCATGCCTGCCTGCAAGGTCTGAGAACACAAGTATTTTCGGGATTTTTTTTTAAAAACTTGAAGAATTTTTTCTCAATAAACGGTTGTATATTTGAAAGTATGTATATAATTTGTAGCAAATTAATTTTTCGGGCTAACGAACGATTAAGGACTAAGTAGATAATTTAATATACTAACTAAATCCTCCGCGAATTTTTTATTTCCAGGTCAGAATTAGAGTGGTCACCGCAAACTGCTGCAAAAAAATCGCTGCCGGGATATTTCTTTTATTCATTTATATTTTCCGTCGCAAAAATTACGACAAGTAGTTTAACGTGTGCATTTTCGAATACATAAAGGTTTGATTAAAAGAGCCTTCAAGCTTTCCCCCCCCCCCCCCCCCAAAATTCCCGAATATACATGTTTTTTCAGACCTCACAGGTAGGCATAACCCATTAACGTAACACTTCGTTATAAATTTTTTTTATAAACTCGTAAAAAGAATCGAGGACTTTTTTGCTTGTCTTTATGGTTCGAAAATCTAAAGAAAACTGAAGAAAAAAAATTGAAACCGACTTCACAAAAATAAAAATGCACTAAAAAGTGAAAAATAATTTTTTCCCGTATTTAATCTACGACTCACATATTTTTTTTAACTCGGCGCCAGATTTACACAGTGCAAATGATGAAGCGCCGACTTAAACAATATGTGAGTCGTAGATTAAATAAGGGAAAAAATTATTTTTCACTTTTTAGTGCAGTTTTATTTTTTTAAAGTCGGTTTTAATTTTTTCTATTTTTAACTTTTTAGTTTTATGTATATTGACACAGCATGCTGAGGAGATATGTGCGCGCGTACATAAAATAATAATAATTAGGTGGCAGTAGTCTTTATTATTAACCAGAACTGGCAAAATATTGGGCCAATGTTGATGCGGTGTAGGGTGGGACCACCTACCTGGGCATCGCCTTCTTTCGAATAATAATAGATCATCAAAATTGGCCCATATGCTGAGGAGCTATTTCCTCTTTTTTGAAGTCGGTTAAAAATTGACAATATATTTCTCAGCACAAAACACAAGACTGCGGGTGAATGTCTTAAGCTTGACGTTTGCGAGTAAACGAGTGAGAAATCAGAGCCTGGAATATGCCCAAGTGCTCCTGCTGTGATACGAGCAGCCTGAGGCGCAGAGTTATGTACAAGGCTGTCAGAGCAATAACTTCTAGCAAGTACCTACTTTAATAGTTTGGGGTTTTTGTGATTACGCGTCTTCTGCTGATTTTAGCGAGGTTGGTTAATTTATTCCCTGCGTTGGACGGGCCACGTCTTCTGTCTGTGTATCTACAATGCTTCGAAATTATACAGGGTCTTTCACCTAGCTTTACCACCTAAAATATTTCTGCCACACCTAAGATTTCATATAAATGTTTCCTACAAAAGTTGCATACCTCTGTGGAGGCCGGCGAATAGTAACAATAGTTTTAGTCTGTTAAGAAATAGCAAAGAAGCTAACAAGGGTAGGACAGGGTGTGGTAGACATCGATTTCGATGAGCCTTGGCACGATGGATCTATGCCGAAAATAAGTAAATATGTGTCCGAGCGTTTAATCCAATAGGCCTTAATAATAGAGATGATATTTAGGTGCACGTAAATTATTAAACATTCCTTGGTGGCCGTGGGGTATTAGTGGGTAAAAATCCCACACTACCCTGGCGGCGCCCCCGGGGGATTCACCTCTGGAGGCGTCGGGGTGTCTATTGAAGATTTCCCCACGTTTTTCCCATTTTTTCCCATTTTCCCACTGAAACTCCGCGGCCACCATAAAATGTGAAATAATTTACATGTAAATATCTTTATTATTAAGCTTAAGTCTATTGGCTTACACCTATTTACTTATTTTCGACACAGATCCATCGTGCCAAGGCTCACCAAAATCGACGTCTACCACACCTTGTCCTCCCCTTGTAAGTGTGAAAATTAGACATTAGAATTCGGCCATCAGTGCCCCGTGTCCGCCGGGAAACGGCCTTGGGCGTTCAGCAAGCGCACTTAAGGAATACCAGTGGAGGAGCTCCGCACTGTGTGTACGTCAAGTGTTTGCGTCTCACTTCTGAAGGAGTTAAACACGCATTTTCTGGTTAGTAACAGAGCCATTTCTCTGCGACCAACATGTCACCTACACCTCCAGTAACTATTTAGACCTAGAATCATCGCGGAAGCTGGATTACACAGGAAAACGCGTTACTATCTTCCGTAACGCGAGTGCTCATCCCGGATATAATGCGATAATTTAATGCTGGAAATTTAACGCGCGCTAGACCTCTGCGGCGACATGCCCATTTACGTGCGTCTAATTAAACAAACCCGGTATTTCAAAACAGCTTACCATAATACGGGCTGGGTAAAATAATTCTCACTGTTCAACGATGCCTTCTGTCGTTTCCGTGTCAGGCAGGCAAAGGGGGTATTTTATTCGACGTTCGAACGACTCCGTAAGCGCGAATGAAATATGGCCTCGCTGCTGTTGAAAAGTATTTTCTGCATAGCCGCAAAAGTTTCGTGGGGCTGGACGGTTTCAGATAGCAGTTCCCTTATTGATGATGGCTCCGAGTGTCACAGACCGTTCAAACTTCGGGATCGGCAGTCGCTTTTCCGCGGAAAATTTCGAACACGTCGCTTAAACGTGCAAATATCGGATTCAGACGTTACTGATTCAGGCAACGAAACGCGGCGCACGTTATTGCTCTTTGGGGGGGAATATTTTAATCGGTATAAAAAAAATTGCGCGTTATATTGCTGTGATTTTATGTATTTAAGCAAATTACTGTGATTTTAAATGTGACGGACTAAACTTCTAACGCGTTATTCTAACTGGAGTAATTATTACTTTTTTTTGTATAGTATGAAATGGAATTTTATTATCAGGTCGATGCAAAAACTCGTTTGCGTTATTGGACCAAGGTCTCCAATAAAAGTAAATGTAATAAAGTAAATGTTACTTTACATGCACTTCATTAAATTAAATATTGCCTACATGTTTCTTTAAGGAGCTGTTCCAGTCTAGAGCCCATAAAAATAGGTGATCTTTAGGAATTAATTAAAGGAAAACCACTACATATAGTTTAATGGAACTTTTTGCGTTGTATTAAGGATGTCTTAAACTGTGGAAATAATTTTTTTATTTTATAATTAATCATTGTAGACGGCACTGGGGAGTCGATAAAGTCGAGATGTCAAAAAATTCATCCAAAACGGTGGAATCTGTAGCATCTGAACCTAAACCATTACTCTGTAATAAAAAACATTGTCAGATTATTGAAGGGCATGAAACTCGCTCGTGGACTTAGCAGTAAAAATTACAAACAAAAAAAATGATTTTTTTTTATTTAGAAAATAACGACACTCTTCGTCCTGCCAACGGCTTTAAAAATTACAAATTTATATTTTTCTCTTAAATTTTACTGGTTTGTCCACAAGCCTGAAGTATATTCTTCGAAATAAAAGAAATTTCAGTCGAATCGGATAATAACTTGTCGAGGTACAGGATCCAGCGATTTTAAGAACACTGTTTCGAGAAAAATACGTTTAAAGTTTTACGTGAATGCCGAGTGGCCGGCCGGGTGTTACCCATGCATTTGCCCCTACTCAAATGCCTATAGCTTCGGGAATTTTACGAATTTCAAAAAATCCTTTTAAACACGTACACTTAAAAGGTCGAACATTTGAAAAGTTAAGTAGAGGAAAATCGATTTTTAGACCGGAACCACCTCCCCATAAGCAAAGTATTTTCCTTGTCTACCTCTCGCCACTTTTCTGCTAAAAGCACAAGTAGGTGCAATAAAATGTACCCGGTTGACAATAACAGTAATAATATTAGGTTGGTGTGAAAGTTTGTTCGCTTACTGTTAGGTAATGTCTTTTTTTTATAGCACCTTATAATAATAATAATATAATTACAATTATTATTCTAAAAAACGTCTTATTGTAATAATATTTAATAATACAATTGCTGTAATAATGATTGTTGTTGTTGTTGTTGTTGTCATTGTTATAATACGACTTTATAATACAAATAATAAAATTGTGAACCTTTACGAATGAAAAGATTTAGCACTCGCGGGAAATAACGCTATTATTAAATGATTATTAAATTTAACTGTGATGATATACGCATAATGAAATTCGTAAATATTAGAATAATAAACATACACCGTACCAAAGCTATCTATAGATGGGTATAATATCAACAGTTCCATGTACATACCCAAGAATTAATATTACCGATAGAAGATTCGTTTTTCCCCTAATATTTTCTAATAATTTATATTCTTTATATTTAAATCGTCCGCAGAAATTTTCATTCTTTCTTTTCTCAATTTCTTCGTAAAACGAATATAATCTCTTAATCCGACGTTCAAAATAGATAGATAGCAGCTTGTAAAACTAAAGGGTCGATCTTCTCGAAAACGAAGACTCGTATCAAACAATTTTATTCTCTATTTTCAAATTATTTCTCCACGAGGAAACGTTATGTACCCGGTTGGTACAATTTGTTCTCACCCCCTTTGTGTGTGATTTAAATACATAATAAGCTCGTATTATCATTATCATTATTATTATTCTTATTATTATTATTATTATTACTGTAATTTTTTAAAATTATTTCAAACAATAATCATGGTCATTTGAACTTACACTGGAGGAAACGAATGCAAACCCTGTACGAGACAATTTTGATCGAACCCTTGAGCGGAGGATGGTTTGACTGCACGTCGGATGCAGGATCCACTTTGGCCTACATATCTCGCACACACCTCAGACTAAATATTTCTACGAGACTCCGATCTTGTTACCATCTAAAATCCTTATCTTCCTCAAGAAGTAATAGGTAGGTACTAACAATGAGCAATACGTGTAGTTCGATATGTACAATGGGTCTAAATGAATCCTGTATCCTTCAGGCAGCTGTTGAATATTTCACGATGCTAAAATAGCACAGAAGTAACATGGTAGATAAGTTTATTTTAGACGTAGATCACAACTGTTAACTAAAGTCTTCCATAAGCAAATAACACAGGCCTGCGACGAAAAAACTTTTTTTCTCAGTATTTTAGCTGTTTCTAATAAATTTTTGGGTGCTTATTTCGAAAAACGCAAAAAAATATCAGACCTACCACATTTCATTTTTCACTATTAATTTCATTCAATCGTATATTACAACATAGAAACCAGAGATGGGCAAAATTTTTATTTAAATAAAATTTGAAATAACGATAAAAGTTAAAAAAAATTATTCGCCATGTGTCGAATAAAGTTAACTCGGGTTAACGAACGAATGGCGAATAATTTTTTCAACTTTTATTCGTTATTCAAAATTTCATTTAAATAAATATTTTGCCCATCTCTGATAGAAACGTCAAATCAAGTTGTGAAAAACCGTGATTGAGCAAATCTGAGGTTACTTTTGCACTTACTGTGTCCAAAATTTCATAAAACCAGCATAGGCGGTTAAAAAAATGTCTTGTGACCCTCAATTTTGCAACCCTGTTAAATATTTCTTAATGAAAGTCGAAATGAAATGTTAGATAAATTTATTTTGCAGTGGATTACAGTTGCCACTAAAGTCCCCCACGAGTAAATAATTATTTCTTAATAAAAGTCGAATGTTTACGAAGCGGTCCTTATAGAAACCCAATAGAGTATACTACTTTGTTTTTTATCAGCAATTATAATTGCCATAGAAGGTAGCGAAAAATTTTCGGCACAATTATTCTGAAAATTTAGGTGTTGTACACGTGTAAGCGAGTAGGTAGTTAGCAGAGAACAAAAGGGAGCGCGATAATCGTTAAGCAACGCAACAGACACAAATTACGAGCAGGAATATTTACGGCGCGAAGGGCTTTAATTTTCAGGGCAGCAGCGAGGTTCGTTTATTAATTAACGGGAATACCGCATCAACGTTGCCGCAGCTATGGGAATGCAGGACGAATGTTGGCTGTAAATTTTTTGTCGCTCACCTTTATTCCACCCCGGGGAAAGGGGTTGTCCCGAATCCTCTAAATATTATAGCTTCCACAGCCTGCCTACTGTTTCCCTTTGTTAAATTCTGCCACGAATCGTCAAAATGCAGATTCGAGTGATTTTTTCAAATACTCGATTGCATCTGCCTGATTGCATTGGAAATCTATCGTTATTTATTACGCGAAAGATTTTACTAACCATTTTGCGTTTCTCGTTGCATTTTGCATCTACTGAAAATTTCGACTCCTCGTTAGATTTTCTATTTTACCAAGAATTTCGACATCTCGCTGATGTTTCATTTTGTTAAACATTTCGTTTTCTCGCCAAGTTTTCGTTAGGAATATAAATTACGTACTTGATTACCGTCTGGAACACAAAAACGTGATCAAGGAAGCATGGACGAGGACTTTTAGAAATAGAGGGGCGGAAGGGAATTCAAAGGCGCGGCTGAGGGGAGGAGGGGGGCTCTTGATATAAAAATGAATAAAAAATGTCGAATAAAAATGTCGAGTGTAATTGACTAATTGTAAGAATTAGCCAAACAGAGTAGTAAGTGTACATATTACGACTGTAAATCAAAGTAATTTCGCTACAACAATGAGTTGAAATTGTAGAAATATTTTTTTCGAAAAAAGTCGATCGCGGAACCTCGTTGGACTACATACTTGTGCAGAAACAAGTCGAAATTGTAGAATAATTTTTATCGGCCGCGGATTTGTTTGAAAACAAAACTCGGTCCAAGTTGAAACCGATTCCAAGTTAAGTTCACGTGTACTCAGCGGATTTTCAAAGCGGATCCTGTCAAAAATGAAGCCTGCTGTGAAACAGTTTTGTTTCACTTTTTCAATTTATTTTTACGTGAAATATTACTCTTTTCAGTTACATCGCGAGTTGTGCTACATGATATGTTCAGTACCATGTTAATTAAATCTAAAGGAAATCTGATAACAGAAGTGACAGTTACGACAGATTCAGCGTAACCCGAGTTACAGAAAATTAAAAGATAAAATTAATTATTACTTCTCGCACATCTCAGTGCCTGATAAAACAAAATCATTTTTAAATTATTATGTCCACACCTACTCGTTACTTTTTCTAGGGAAATTTATACCGATCATAAGAGTTTTCAGAACTTTTTCAACACTAACTATTTTACGAAATAAGTGTGATAAGTGTATTTGAAATACGCAGATATAGTTTTTGTATTCTTTCTTAAACCTAAATGTTCAGAAGTACAAGTTTATGATCCAATGGCGAAACAGATTTCTATCTAGATTTCGTTTCTCCACTTAACAACAAATCCCCTCTAACTTTCATTTCTTCATTCACAACGTATAAAAATACATCGTCACGATCCAATTAATAAACAAACTTGAAGTATTTTGGGAGGTGCAGTTTCTAAACAAAGTCTTTTTCAGACACGTCGCAAGTACCTGCTACGTCCATTTCGAATCTATGTTCGTATGTACATATGTACTGTACAACCATCTTCATCAGGATCACAAGATATGCTGATATGCTGTAGGTATTATTTTCGATAATACATCAAATTTATGGAATGCACGCAGACTTTCCTGCCAGACTGTACACATTTCTCGAAATACACGTGACCTGTGAAGTATAAGTGAAATAATGGCAGAACTCTATTCGATATTCAAATCTGTTTACATCTCAGTTGGCATGCAAGCGTAATGCATCGAAATTCTCTGGTCGTGATGGTGATTTTTCAAGGAATAACGGTAGTAATTTCAATCGAGCAAGTGATTTATTGGTATCACTGGTCGCACAATTTGCGCCGCGCGAACATTCTGAATTTTATTGGAAAAACAGTCATGGCCGATTAAGGTTAGATTTGTTCGTCGCCCGACGAATGCAAGGTCCAAAGAAATGTGTGACTATTTTCACATAACAAAAAAAAAAAAAAAAAATGCAATGCTCGAAAAAAATGAATAAACAATTTTATTTTTCTTGCAAAACCAGAATCTAAATTTCGGGCGAAGCCGAGTAGTAAAGCAAGCGTGGTATAACTCGCAAAATCACGAGAAATGGACATTTCCGATTTTTCTCCTTGCCCTGCATTTATGGTGGAAGATATTTAAATGATTCTTTTTCTAAAAAATAGGGAGGCACTAGTAGTGCTTTCAAACGACGTATAATTCATGTACTACCTCACGATTATCATTATTATTAGTCATATCGATTTTTCTTCTTACTTAATTTTATACAAAAGTCATAGTCCCTTTTACTTCTTTTTTCTAGGAGATCAGAAGATAAATGAGTTTCATTAACCACAAAAAATCCAATAAAATTCTTCTTCGATCAACCTAATATTATTATTATACCGATTATGCCCTAGCTGCTGGACATCCAGAATTCAGAACGAAGAAGTGTTTTCCCCCGTGCCTTGAAACGAAATTAGGGGAACTCGGAAGACAAATTCGCTGGAATCGGTAAACAGGCGGTGGAGGGGGACAGCCGGGATAGCCACTGGGGAGGAATTGTCTGATCCCCGGGGAATCGCGGCAATTCGATTGGACGAGTCTCGAAAAGTTTCTGAAAAACTTTCATCGCCTCTGGAACATCGTCGCGCGGGCGCAGGGCCTGTCGAAATAAAGTCGAAAATATTCTTACGTTGGGAGAGGGAGGGGATGGATGCGAGCACATTTTACCTTTCACACTTTTGCGCTTCGTTTCTACCTTCCATTCTGACTCGCGCCGCTTCTGTGCCCCTTTACGACAAAAGAGTGCTTCTGCTTTGAGAGTAACGGCTGAGAGTTTGCATAAAATGTTACAAATGTCGTTGAGTTTACATTCGGGGGGTTGTCAAAGCATCTTGCTTTGGGTGGGCGACGCTTTCGCGGATGTGAAGTGTGCAGTGTGTATTATTCTGAACGAAGCTTTTTTCGTGCGAATCAGGGGTGGGCGTTCAATTTAGAGGATTTGTGGGGTTTGTGATTGAAACTGTTTAATTTGTTGTGGATTGTAGCGAAGTTTTCTTCTGTGGAAGTACTTGCTGACGCAAAGGTGTTTACAGAGTTGTATGCACATTTCTGTGTCCATTGTTATTCAGTTTATAACTATTTCAATGGCTCTATCTGTCAGAAGGGAAGATTATGACTTTGGTGTAATATGTTTTGTTCAACTTAACTTTTGTTGCTTAGCGTTGTGAAATGTCTACTCTGAACTAGACATTCAGAGTCTGTTCAGAGTACATGAACATACAGAGCCTGACGATAGATGCCTATAAAACTGCATCTACGAATAAATCATCGGGTGTCATTATGAAATTCCATTTTTTCCATACGAATGACAATTCATCGTGCAGAAATACTGCATCCAGGGCGCTATAGGTACGCGAGCAAGGTAAAACTGAACCGAGTTGAATCTAGTCCAAGCATCGAACAATAATAGCTTATTTATGTAACAGGATTTCACATTGTTCATGGATTCACCGAAGCTGTAACAGAAATGAATCGCTAATTCCAAGATATGGCTTGCTACAAACAAACATTCAACGAACATAATAGATTTTCTCTGCAGCGTCAGATCGAAGCTCATTAACTTAGAATATAAATGTGAGAATAGAATTAGAATTATTACCCATTCTTTGTTTGCTTGTGCAATTCTAGTCTTTAAAAAGTACCTTTTTAGAAAAGGAGAACTTTCTTATACGAATTTAAGTACATATTAGATCAGTGGGAAATTTCGTTCGCTCACAGTTAGGTGGTGTCAGGTGTACGGAAATGTGTTTTTTACTACACCCACTCGCACCTTTGCCAGAAAAGTGGCGAAAGGTCGTAGATAGCCGAGGGAAATACTTTCATTAAAAGAACATGTAATATATTTTTACTTTTAATAAACACTTTGGTTAATATTCTATGAGTTGCTGCAGTTATAAATTCACAAAGGAAACGCCATAGTAAATATCGTAGTTGGAGATTCCGAATCGATTGAATTTAAATTTTCTTATCGAGAAACTACAAGGCCTGATGGGGCGTTTAAATTTTCACGAATTTTGCCTTCACTTCCTTTGGGTTTTTTAAAAGTTCCACGAATTTTTTTACATAATCTTGAAACCCTATCTGTTGTCACTTATTATTATTGTTGTTTTTTTTTTTAAGTATTTCTTGAACACTCTTAGGAAGTTTGTATTTAAAATACGTGTATAAAGCTATAAAGTGCAATTTTATAATCCCTGAATAATGAAATAAATTTCCATTTATGTTCGTTTCTCTACTCCACAACAATACGTCATAAAAATATTTCAGTTCAAGTTTCCAAAGCCAGTGGCATTGAATTTAAGGAGGTTGACGTTTCGCCCCATAAATCAAGCTAGGTGTGTCCCCACTTTTTGCAGCGAAAGTTTGAGTGATTTCAAAGTGGAGCCAACCGTAGTCTTTATTAGGAGCGCTCGTCTCCCGCTCTTAATTTTCCCATTGTCTAGCGACGTTCTTAATACTCCTTTGAATTTTCTGCTGCGACTTTGTAACCGAGGAGGGTGCACATCCTTGGCTAAAGCTATGATAAGCTTTCGACCTAAAGGTCATGTAATTTCAATGAGTTAATTAACTGCACAGTCAAAGCAATGTGACGAGAAGCTCTATATTTACCTTGAAACACGTACCTACGTGTCTCTCGAAACGCTGTTATTTTTATTTTTTATTTCATACTACACTCGGTGCAGTGTGATAAATTTTGAAAGTATCATTAATATAAACGAACTGAAACGATGGCACGGTGCCTGTGAAAGCTCGTAATTATTAAACAAGAATTAAATATGACGAAAGTATTCGTATTCTTATTAAGTTCGACTTGAAGGTTAATTAGCTGCAAGTGCTCTCTCGATTCAATTGATGATAAAAGGGGGAACATTATTTCAAAGGTTCACACACGCCCCCCTCCCCTCCCCCCCATTGGCTGACACACTTTTCCAAGTGAAAGGAATTGAAAATTCCTTGCATGTTCTTTGAGAGAAATTTCAGTGAAGATTGCAGTGTTTCCAAGTCCTGATTAATTAATCTCGCGACGGTTGAAAGTGGATTGCGATATCAGAAGAGCTCCGTTCCAATATTTCAGAAGAAATGACTTCTTTTATGTCACGAAAATTCTTGCAAAAGGATTGAATAAAAAACTATATATTTCAGTATTCCACTTCGAAACACCTAGTTCATCCATTAAATCGGCTTACTATCTATCGGTATTGGTCTCTAGTAGAAGGTCTAGTGGACCCTCTTTTAAAAACTCTGAATTAAAAATCGAAAATCAGCTTTACACAAAATAAGCTTACATTTAAACTTCATAATTCCCTAAAAGTCTTAAAACGTTAATATACTTTTCAAATCGTTTCACCTAAAGCAAAATGTTTTTAAACCAACCCCTATGGGCATAATCGTATAATACAATTAGAAAATTTACTGAAAGAATTGCAGAGAAAATTCTTGTAAACGGGAAATCCCTGGGACTGCAGTGTCACGTTAACACGTTGATGGCATCGATCTAAAACGCAGACGTAGCGTTGAGATCACTCGTGGGCGAGTGAAGCGAATTTTTCTGATCTTATCGTCCCCGATAATCGAGTCCTCCTGCCATAGATTAATACTTAAATAAATCGGCGTCGGCCGAGCTCAACTATTTGGTAAGGTATCCTCACCCTGTCCTCCCTAAAAGCGCATCCCTTCGTGCGGGACTTAAAAGCAGCCGTGCTAACAATCGGCTGTCCTTTCATCCCCCGTGAGACGTCTCCTCTGGGGGTGTGTCTCCATCAAAATTCACCATATTTACAATCGAGAACTATCACCACCCTCCGGCCACAACCACCACCCTCCACCACCACCGTGCCGCGGCCGCCTGCCCCGCCACGTTCCCGCACACACCCACACACGCCGCGCACTTTTAAAGGGGAGCCTCCGTGCCGCGGGGGGCTGGCAGAGGGACTAAAAATGGGAACCGATGAAGACGGATTGAAGGGATGCAAGCGCGGGGCCGGGAGGAGGTGCCGGGGGGGGGGGGTGTGTGTAACGCCCGCGTATCTCGGGGGTTGTTCGATTCACCCGATTCTCTCAGCTCCGGGTGCGAGAGAGCACTGAAGTTCCAAGTGGATGGAGCCCCTGATGCGAGGATGCACAACTACTCCCTCCAACCCCTCCCCTCTTCGAGTCGACGCGCGCGCGTATTTCGAGCGTGTTCTCGGTGTTGTTTCGCGAGAGCTGGCAGAGAGGGTGGGTTTAACAGAGGGATACCGATGGTTCGTCTAGTGCCACTCGTGGGCTAGAACCCCCTTCGACTCATCCCGCGGGATAAATTCTGACGCCTCGGATTATCTTTAGCGTTATCCCTACCGATAATAGTTTGCTGACACCTCCCGCGCGTTCCCGGTCGCCACCGCGGTCACAGTCACTCGCCCCTCGCGGGGCAGGGCTGAATTTGATTCGAATGCGGAATGGTAAATGAGTTCTCTTATCGATTACGAATTTATTCGAATGATACGGGAAACGGAGGTGGGCAGAATTTTATTCCGATGACGAATAACGAATAAGAGTAACGAATAAACGTCTGTTCGACACAAACGGATAGGTAAGTTTTTAGTCGGATATGAATGCATCCGAATAAATTTGTAATCGAATTAGAATTTACCCGAATAAATTTTTGATCGAATTAGAATTTACCCGCATAAATTTTTAATCGGCTAAGAGTCTATCCGAATGAATTTTTGATCGAATAACGTAAATAATTCTTAGTCGGATAATCAGTTAGTCGCTGTAGAAATCGTGTGAATCGGAAGGAAGGCAAGACTATGAAGAATTACTCGTACCATTGCCACTTGCAACGAATTGCAGCTTATCCCGTAATTTATAGCAGCACGTGTATACCCGAAATACGCAGTTTTTCGGCCTTAGGGGACTTTCAAATTCCGTAAACTACACGAAAACTGCAAATATCTCATGCTTGTGTTGTTTCGATAATTAACGACCAATGTCTGGAATACTGACTTTATACAACGCATACAAGATTTAAAAGCAGTTGCATGCTTAAATTGTGCATGAAGCTCCAACTGTAGTTCCATTGGATCCGTCATTAATGATTCAATAGACACGTGAAATAGTGACGTTGAAATTCGAGAACCAAATTGTTTTACACCCATGGATCTCAATTTTTTTTAATGTAATTATTCCTACATACGTGTTATATCGCACTTTTTAAATAAACTTTTTAACGTAGCAGTATTATCATTCGCGAATAAATATAGGTTATTCTTTTATTGTTAAACTTGAAATTTGTAAATTTACTGAAACATAGATACTTGAATTTTTTGTTCAATGCTTCTAAGTTGTCATTTCTATGGTGCAAGTTTTAATGCATATCAAATATTTTAATACACAAAAATGGATATAATGAAAGAAATCATTTCTACAGTTTTTTTTATTAAGATTACCATTCAGCTGAAATGTTTACAAATAATTGATACTTGAATATATACCTATGTAAATTAAAAAGGAATAGGATGCAACTTCGCGAAATTTTTATGTAGTGTTAAAAATTGCAGCAAGTCCGTACTTGTTTATAAAATTTCACATCTTGTAAATACTAAATTATTTGTATCGAATAAAATGCATTCTAAGTAGATGTTTATTTTTAAATACATAGTAGTATATTAAAATTACATACCGCGTAATTAAAATAGAATTCCTTTAAAAATGGTCACACTTTAAAATAATGAGTTATAAAATCAGATTCAAAGCACTTATCACCTTGACTTATGTCAGTCTTCAAATGTATAATTAATTTTATTAATATTCATTGTTATATAATTCACAAGAAAACGTAAATCGACAAGAGCTTTCAAAACAAAGTCACGTTTAATCCCATAGCATCCCCTTTTATATCATGTACTTATAAACACCTATATAATTAGTTAACAATTCTTAACTCGCAGCAAACATTGCAACTTAATAATAATATATTTCTCGTAAAACATTCGAACGATCCTTTAAAGGATTTATTTATATATTCAACAGGACCAAGCTCTCGTGTATACAAACATAGGAAATGAAATCTAAAACAAAAAAATACATAAAAGGAAAATACAAATCAACACAAAAAAAAAAACAAATTGTACACAAATCAGAAAAATTACTTATTAAATAGTTGTATCTATTAAAAAACGGTATATTTAAATCTTTTGATTAAGATTGATGATATCATAAATTGTTGAGCCTGTAAGCACTTAATAATAATAGCACGTCTCTGCTACACAAAAGTACAAGTGCAAGTGTGTAATGGCGGAGGTTCAGCAAGAAGAGAAATTGTTTTCGGCAGGAAATGTTTTCATCGTAGAAATTTTTTTGGCTATCCAACGATCGAATAGCTTTAATTTTATCTCCCAGCAGTTTTAGAAGTTCCCCTATTTTGTTGTATTTCTGCCTCCTGAATCGCCGGCGAGCAATCGTCCCTCCTCGAATCCAATAATGCGCCGCCCGAAATGCAGCTTCTCTAGGAAAATACCTACCCCTCTTGCACTCAGCTTTTTACGTGCTCCTAGTTAACTGTTCCTCCTTCGACGGTAAAATGAATATTTTCGGTGCCGAGTTCTTGTTCCTACACCTGGCTCTATCCTAGTACTACTGGACTCTTGAGAAACAATCAGGGAAGGAGGGCTCCAATCAAAGATGGTGAAAGTGTTTCCATCAATGGAAATAAGAGGCTGCAGTGTGCAAACGTGCGCCATAGATAAAGTTGATTGCACCGACAGCTTCCGTTTCTTTCTACCCCTGTGTTCTATTGGAAATTCTGCTGCTAATAACATAAAAGATTTACAGTGTACCATTCCATTTTCCTCTTGTTTGAAACGGGCCACGTAGTTTAGTACGCATTTCCTGTGTGTAACTTTTGAGTCTGATTCCCAGTTAGCGCTTAATTCGCTTGAATAATTAAGGTTTCATTGGAGCCTGTTCTACGTTATGTTTGAATTCGGAAAGAGTAGGAATGCTTCTAACGATGTCTTTTAATTATTTCCTAGTAGAGTAGGACGTTGCAAAAAGTATGATAAATGGAATAAAGAAATTGTAACAAACAAAAACGAGCAATACCAAAACAAGACGAAATGGCACTTTTAATTATAGAATTAAGTATAATATACTACATACGCGTACATCCCTTTTATTTAATTAATCATACCTTAAATAATCATTTTTAATAACATTAGAACCAAAATTCTCTAGCCTCTCATTCTCGAGATTTATAATACGTCTATAAACTTTATGAATCGAAACTAAGGGGCCCTCCTTAAATTACGTAAGGGTAATTTTGGCGATTTCTTATCCTCTCCCTCTCCAAGTATAAGAATTCGTAAGATTTCAACCCAATTTTTTGCATTGGATTTTTGCCATTTATTAAAATTCTGTTAAATGTTTACATAATTCGTTTAACTTGGTTGCGTGCGATGAAACATCGTCTTTTAGGCTACTATTATTGATAATCAGGTTAAAAAATATTACCGATACCTGCCCCCCCCCCCCCATCATTCTTACGTAATTTAACACGTTAAGCGGCACGTCAGTCACTGACTGAATATAAACGTAATGCATTTAAAAAATGTTTGTATCGCTTTGTTGCAACCAACATGGATGTCCGGCCGCCAGCATATCGGTGAATGCGGAGACCGTGGGCCAAACGGAAAGGAAGGCAAAATCGGCGTGGCGCTTAACGTGTTAAGGGGTCTTTCCACCGTGAGACCCTTATAAAGTACCGCTGACTAGAACATTTTTGGTCTCAAAAAGAATGTGTATACTAAATTGAACTAAATTTTTCCCAGTTATTAATACGTGCTTTGAGAATACAAAATTATTTTTCTCATATTTTTTTAATGCTTGCTTGCGCCAAAATAAATGGGTGTTATATGCGCTGTAAAATAAAGGACGTCTCGACTGCGTGGTCGATTTTAGAGGAACCGTGTGTCTGAAACAAAAGAACCAAATAGATTTCTAATCCGTATAACTGTCGCTATAGCTGGGGACTAAAATGAATTAGATTGATGAAGAATTAACAAAATAGCGGACGTCCAATTTTGAACTATCGAAATTAGCTAAATTTTTTAAATCATTCTGCGACGCAAAAGATGAGAAAGAAACATCGAAAATGTGTGATTCTAGTTCAGGCCATAGCGACAGCCATGCTGATTACAAATCTCCTTGATACCACTGCCCCAGATACATGGTTCTTCCAAAATCGACCATGCAGTCGAGGCGTCTTTTTTCATAGCGCATATTATTACACCCCATTATTTTGGGGCAAGCAGGCATTCAAAAAATAGGAATACATACATATATATATATATATATATATATATATATATATATATATATACTGAAAATACTAAGGCAATAATATATTTCTTATCGAGTCTAAATAAATCCAAATCGTATAAACAATTTACAATATATTTTCCGCAATACTTTTATATCTTATTTATAATGGAAGTTAAAATCTTTAGATCCATATTTCAATTAGAACAATAATTGTATTAATAATACTCATACGCCAAACGGCATTGGAAATAATTGTTGACGAGGCATTGACGTTTTAAGATTCCAGAATGGAAACTTTGAAAACGATAACGAGAACGTGTTCAAGCTAGCTGAATAGGAATGACGTTAACCCTGTCCTTTCGGATTATTTTAATGGCAAAATTCTTTATTTCGTTTTCCTGCCGCGGCATTCAGAAGCCCTTTAAGAATTAACGAGGGTGAAGGTACCTTTGAATCTTACTGGCACGAAAAGAGACAAAGTAAAAGGAACGAAATATGGTCGTGAATGCAATCTTTTGCTGGCCGCGAGCTGATCATAACATTTTTTTCTTATATTACTATTTTCAGAAAATGTTATTAATTTCTTAATTTAGAGCTTCAAGAACTCTGGAAAAGTTTTCTGTGCCTCCATTACAGAGATAATCTTGTCAGAAAATAGTAATAGTATTTGTTTATTTGTAAACTGTAAAAAGATTACTTAAATATGACATATTATGTACGAAAAAATTTCTCAAAATAATGAAGACATAAAAAAGGCGTCCATGACGAAAATTGTTTGATTTGGAAGCGGTAACACGATGCTAAATTTAAATTTTTGATGAAACTACAGTTTGCATAAACTTCAATGCCACCTTGATTGTGTAATTGTAAATGAAGTTATAGATAGATATATCTATTTATTTCACTCGGGTACACCATTAATTTCTCCAACTAACGTCACTGTTGCTCAGTATTTCTACATATAAATATTGAACCGTAAGAGATCACCGTATAAGCGAATCTCAAAATCCGTTTCTAAAAGTTTATACATAGATATCAACTGTGCGGTTGTAGAAGAACCACCTCGTAGAACGTAGCACA
Organism: Andrena camellia; assembly: GCA_029448645.1. NCBI lineage: Eukaryota > Metazoa > Arthropoda > Insecta > Hymenoptera > Andrenidae > Andrena > Andrena camellia. Next base: position 62,838 of record CM055681.1, on the reverse strand, counting down.
ATCCTCCCAGTTCCAAATCCACCTTTATCCCTCCAGGCACTCTCTGTATATCGGTCCTTGACAACATCCTACCAAACAATTTCCCAACGGTTATAAATTTCTAACTAATCGCAAACAGTTCAATTTCTGTAGATACATTCTGTATGAACAATTCTGAAACCCCGCGTGCAAAGCTCACAAGTTTCTGCCTAAGCAAGAAGCATAAAAGAAACTATATAAAAGAAGAGGTCCTGAGTGACCGACTGACTGACCCCTCAACGATCAGTTCAAACCGTTTAACCTAGGAACGTGAAATTTGATAGGTAGGTACATTGTTTTCATGGCGTAGGTACCCACTAAGGAAGGATTTTTGGAATTTCCATCCCCAAGGGGGTGAAAAGGAGTAAAATTGATTTTCTCGGACTCCCTAATATCTCTAAGGCCCGATTAGATATCAACTTGGCTCTTACTCACAAAGCTTACCCACACAAATGCATAAAAACCAATTTCCGGATTTTGTTCTAACCAACCCCTAAGGGGGTGGTGAAAAGGGGTGAAATGTGTTTTCATGGAGTCCTTAATAATATCTCTTAGGCCCGAAGCGCGGGGGTATTTTGCTAGTTCAGAATAAAACAGTATAGGTGGTAGTGGAGTGGAGGGGAGGGACAACCCCCCACTTCTCGGTCTCCTCCTCCTCTTTGGGCATGCACGTTGCAGACCTCACTGTTGCTCCGCACAATATCCTCGCGCTATGGGCTCGCGGCGAGCGCTTAGCGCAGGAGCCAAAGCCAGCCTATAACGAGATGATACTGTACATCTGTTTTCAATTAAATATAGGGATACTCCTTAAGCGTAAGATGCACAAAGCCAAAATCTTATCGTCAATTCCATGAGCATTTCGACCACAGCATATGTCGATCTGAGGTGTCTTCGCGTCATTAATTTGTCCCGGAGAAGAAGTCAGCATCGCGATGATTAATTTGGACAGTCGGAACCATCTGCTGCCTTCTATACAATAACACTGCACTCTAACAGCAACACTGGAATTTAATTCAATACATTTCTATATATTTGAAATTTAGAAGTATTACTTTCTGAAACATCGATTGGGTGGTGCGTTGTTTACTTACTTCGAAATAAATAAATACATCACGGAAGTCACTTCTTAAATGAAAAGTAAAATTACATCACAATGAAAATTAAAGTTATATTAACCAAATTTTTGCATTCCTGTTTTCACAATGTTATTATTCGCCATTTTTTTGATCAAATTTTATTATGATATTCTATTGCTAATATATAGAGAATAAGTTAAAAACATACTCAAATGATTATGTCCAATTGATATCGCACACATAATTATTGAAAATTTCTGTTTCTATATTGAGAATTGAAAATCAACACTTTGCATGAAAATGGTAGTAGGTAGACGCCTGAGGGGCACGCTGAAGTAAGGGAAACGCTTCTCGCCACTGTAAGCGGGAACCTACAGTAAGGCAGAAGCGTACCCTCTACCTCTTTACCTCGGTGTGCCCCTCGGGCACCGAGAACTACACTTCGCTACATGAGTACCTGGCCGAAATTCAGAGTCAATTTTCTAGAAAACTAAGCCACGTACGACAAAATTTTATTCTATATTTTTTACTTGTTTTTTTTTTTCATGTAGAATCACCAGCTCTCCGCTTGTACTACTGGTCACGGAACACCGTGTATTTAGTTTTTCGAAAACCAATACCTCCTTATAAACAGAAAATATTCAAATAAAAATGTCGCGAAGGATACGTATAACTGCTTTGGAATTTCAAAATAATTTTATAATAAAGGTGCAAGTGAATATTTTAGAGGTTGAGAGGAATGTTTATAACAAAGGGTGAAAAAGGCGAAAGAGTCCCTTACCCAAAAGGTATCCATCAGGATTATTCTGGGGTGGTCGAATCAAAGTGATTGATGCGTCTTTGTTGACCCTATCTCTCAAAGTATGGATTTTTCGTCGTCCATCTTTGCTGGGAGATTCGCTTTATTCTCTACACGCTAGCCTGGTAGCATGATCATTTTGTAAAGCTGTGCTGTGCCGTGCCCATATACGTTGTTATCGGTATTTCCAAGTTAAAAATTCACGATGGTTCATTATAGTTTTGTAGCTCCATTAGGCAGATGAAAATAAAATATACGGTTCAACTTTCTGTAGAACAGAAACTAACCTCCATTGTGATCCATTGAAATGGAATAAACTGTATGGTCGAAATAGATTAGAAAAAATAGCAGAATGATCAGACAAAATCGAAATGTTTTTGATTCTGTATGTTTTTACATTATCATCGTGCATATTATTTACTCTTTTCGGAAGATGCTGGGGCCCATTTTGACCCATCCATCACTACTTATGCTGTTCATTACTCGGTAGCATCACTACTTTCAGAAAATAAAAATTTTACACCAATAAGAACTGTATTAACCGAATCCACTGTAAATAATACACTTGGCACATATTAATTGTAATTGATTATTTGCAGAAAATAATCTGTTTAACTGTAGGTATAGAAGTAAGTAAGTACCTGCTATTTGTAGATGAATTCATTATGAAACAATTGCAATAGTAATATTTCGATAAAACAATCATAGCCATATTTTTACGCCAATACTGTTTCTCCCATCCTTCCATTTTTTCCCAGCTTTTACGTTTTTGCTCTGGATTGCTTATTTCTGTAGGCGCGTGTAGATCCCCCCCCCCCCCCCCCCCCTCCCTACTTTGTCTCCTCACTCTTATTTATGCTTCTAATTTTATAATATTTATAATATTTATACTTCGATTTTTAAAGAGCACGAGTAAAACACAAAGAAATCAACATTACAACGCGTTGCAACATGTATTTGTGTATTTTTAATTGTATAACGTTTACACTTTTCTACTGACCGGAGTTGCAAATAACTGGCAGTTCATACTGATTCTTATTTATGGAAGATCTCAGTATGGTTTAATCAATGTTCGGTGTCAATTACTCGCAATATTAATAGATATGGTTGTTATAATGCTTTTGCGTTTAAACTTTCCTCGACTACATTGAGTTTTTTTACCTAAACAATAATTATAAAACACAGAATTTAAAAAGAATGGTCACAGTTTGTGCAAAATGGATTTGTTGTAAAACATATGTTGGTCGTAAAAATACAAAAAGTTAATTGAAATGTTATACGAAATGACAGGTGGAAATTATTAGCCGTAAAAGTGTGTGCTACCTTCAAATCTTTTTACGATAAATTGATGTAGAAATTATCATAGAATAAGGCAAATATAAAATTGCTTACGCAGTGATTCGAGATGGAATGAGTTGTGCGTGCTGAACGGCAGTAATATTAATGGAATCCTAAATCTCCTGGCTATTTTTCTCCTCGTGCAGAAATGGGAAGGAGAAAACAGTTATGAAGAAGGATAGAAGAGAGACACTTATGGGATAAAGCGAAGAGAATTAATGGGGACAGTGAAGAAGCAATTGTTATATTTCAATAATATAGGGTCAATAATAATAGGGTGGCGCGGGGGAGAAACTATTTTACATTCAAATTTCATTTTAATTGCAGGAAATGTTTAAACCAGAAATTCGAAATTTCTACATGTAATTTTGAACATTGAGGGAAAAATATTTTCGCCATATATTCGTGTGATTTAAATACAACAAAATGGATCCTAGAATGTATTACACACTGGAATATTTAAGCATCGTTTCTTTTAATAAAGCGTCTACTATAATAAAGGAATTTTAAATACTGTGCGAACTATTCATCTTTTTAGGACCTTATAGTTATAATGCTGCTCATAATACAAGAAGAGCATTCAGAAAAATTAATTTACTTTCAGAAATATACAATTTGGTGTTTTAAAAAAAAGTACAGCTGCAAAGACCAGGTGCACCCCTTGCACTTGCAACTAGTGATACCATTCAATTTTGTTCTCACTATTTGTCTTATATTTTCATTTAAAAAAAAAAGAAATTGATTTAATCCGCCCTAAGTGGTTGCGTGGCTGACGCGTATGCGAGTTTTGAATAAAATTGAAAGTTTCACGGTATGCCTAATAATAAGTTTAATAAAGTTGTATGTATGTAAGTTTAATTTCCACAGTGTAAATGCCACACGACTCGTAAACAATCTATAACAGATAGAGTTGTTCTGTAAGAACAAGGGTCACCAACTGTTTTGCCTTGTTTTCGTGTTACAGACAGATTACGATCGACACTTGGAGGAATTGCTGGAGCGCACAGAGGCATTGTTGATCGAGATACTGAGGAGGAGACTGAAAAAGGAGAATCTGGATCAGGTGGCCTATTACCATGGTCTTCTAGAAAATGTTCGACGTTTATCTGAAGGTACAGTATCTACTCCCAGCAATCTTCCCATATTAGTTGTTTTATCTATACCACTAGCAAAATACCCCCGCCCTTCGCTTCGGTCCTAGGAGATATTAAGGACTCCGAGAAAGCACATTTTATTAGAGCTAAATCCTCAAATTTGTTCTTAGGCATTTGTGTGGGTAACCTTTGTACCTAAGTAAAAAGCAAGTTGATACCTATCTAAGCTAGTTGTTCGACATATTTGTTAAGCATCTTATTTCTTAAACTTCTTTAAGGGGGTATTCTAGTGTAAGATGCGTTTCTTCTTGCACAATATATTTATCCATGTCTCAGTAATGTTTACTGAGTGTAATTAGAGAGAAGTAATTAAAATTTGTGTCAGTGCATGCAAGCGTTTGAATGCATTCGGTGCAAATGAATGTCTTCCCATGGTGCCCGTGCTTCCGGCTATTCTGCTCGTCTGAAACAGCAAAACCAAAATGATTCTTAATTAGTCGGTAGTCGGTAGTCGTTAGTCGTTAGTCGTTAGATAAATGTATAAAAATATTTTGCCGAAGCTTCAACTTGTATCGATAATTTTAAGTATTAAATTCAACAACATTGAAAACAAACGTTTCAGCTGTTTAATTAAGTTTACGTAGTTCCAAGGCGCTTTCGTTCTGTTACATACTTTTTCCATTATTCCGTTTCTGTGCAATGTAAAAAGGTTCTGCGTCATGGTTGGTTTCTTGTTCGAACACAGGCGACGAGAAAGCAATGAAAACGACAATGTCGACGGAAACGAAACTGTTCCTACGTAAAACCGAGGAGTTATCGAAACTGGTGTCAGCCATTAGAACATTGGGGATTTCCTGTGAATTGGAATTGCAAGAAATCGAGAAAAAAGTGGCAGATCTATCGATCGCTGTAGAGAAAGACAAATGCTTGAACGCTGGTGGCAAATTCGAGTGGGTTGACAGCGTTCTTGTGAAGGTAAATATTTTCTTTCCTTCACTTACAATTATCAACAGTATAATAGTCGTAACAGTTTAGGATAACGTATTGATCAGGAAATACCTATGTAAATCTAAATCTGACGGAAGCTAAATAGGAATAAAATTACATTAATGGGATCAAAGAAGAAGTGATTATGTTGCAATAAAATCTATGCAATAATAAAATGGTATAATAAAATTGTGTTAATTGTATTGTCCAAGTAGTAATTTGATAATCGTTTTCTCTATCGGCTAAAGTTAAATCATGATTTATTTACGCGGTAAAATATTTTTTGTTGTTCCGAAGTACGTTGTTTTTTTGTTGCAATATTATATTACGTCATTGTAAATATACATGATATGTTTAATATAATATTTTTATACGATACGCAATGCTAAATTTTGGGGTTGGTTTGCAAAAACTACCCCCCAAAAATAAATTATTGTTTCTACCCGTAATAATTGACTTACAATTCGGAAAAAATATACGAATTACAGCTAATGCGTAGCTATTTTGTCGCTTTCGTTTCATTTAAATATCTTAAGTTAGTAACGGAGAAAAAAAATAATAACGTTAAGGGCGTTTACCCCCGTATTACCTTTAAACGGGGGCAGGGGGGCGGGGGAGTGGCCATCTGAAACTTTACATAATGGTGTTTCAGGCCAGGAGCATTGGTTAAAAAAAAAAAACAAGAATCGGCGTGGGGCCGTTTGCTCGTGCTTACCCTGCTGGACCCTTTGGCCTGGCTACACCTTCTTTGCACTCTATAAACGATATCAGTGACAATACTGTTAAAAAGTAGTCTGCCATTGAATCTAACTTACAGCATCTCAGAACAAAGGACTTTTCATTATTTCTAACAGCTTTCATTCGCAATAAAGATCTTCTTGATTGGGAATCCCAGATTTAGAAGCTTTCTCGCATTATACGTATAGGTACTAATTGCAAGGGAAATAGATGAAAAGGAACATTTCACTTTTCAGTGTCTACAAAATGGCACTTGGTTACTACTGGACCAAGTGAATCTGTGCAGTCCAGCGATATTGGATCGACTGAATGGACTGCTAGAACCTAACGGTGCTTTAACAATCGGTGAAAAAGGCGTGGATGAACGGGGAAATGTGTTCACCGCGAAGGCTCACAAGAACTTCCGATTATTCCTTACTATGGATCCTCGTTACGGGGAAATTTCCAGGTAATGGGATGACCTTATATACGTAGATCACATGGAATTAAGAAATTCTTTTCTTCAAAACCTGTACTCTTTTTATTTTATAACATTTACATTTATTTCGAATAGATTTTACTGCATTCAAATTTAACGTGCAAGGGTCGCGACGGGGACCAACTTCAAAAGGGGATTATTTGCTGTTTTATTTGAAATAGTTAACTAAAATGAAAAATTAATTTAATCTACTAAGTTTGTCGCTGCTGCTTTTGCAACGTTGTTACATACGCCCCATCAATTATACATGCTTTAGAATTATTTAAAAAAGTTTGAGACTTCATTACGAACATTAAATGATGTGTACTAATATAGACAAATTCAGTACAAATAATCGATGATCCGATATTCCTTGTTATAATGATAGATAACAGTTATCTGAACTATTCGAGAGCCATAAATAGATCATAATTTGTTTGCCTCGGTTTTGCAATTTGTGGTTTCATTTCCGCTTTGAATATTCGGCTTATGCACGAATGGTCCTTTCATTAGTCAGCGTTCGATGAATCGTAGATTAGCGGTTGTGTCAGAAACAATGCACTTACTTGGAAATGAGCAGAATACATTTTGTCAGAATCGATAACTTTTTCTCTTTGTAAATATTGTTTTCTCCGATAATAAAAATTTGCTTCTTTTATTAGCTTCAAGTGTGAAAGCATTTTATTGAAATAAGCAAAAGGAATGATATATGTGTATATATATATATTAAAAAAAACTGCTCAATGATACAAAAGATAGCATTGCGTTTCCTTAATTCTTTTTTTACATGGTCATTTCATGCGAAAGCGGACACTTTTCGGAGTAACATTTCAGATTCGGGTGAAACTTGGATATGTTGTAGTCTTTAGGGATATATAAACATATCTCGAAGGAACTTTCAAAATGTCAAAATTTGTGGATCTTACAGCACTGTGAAATCTGGTGTTAACGTTTTTTTTTTCTTCAAAAAAGTATAACCGTTGAACTAAGAAACTTTTGGGTGCCTTACAATGAAGACACAAGAACACCAAATAAACTAAATTCTCGCTAATTCCTCTCTTCCTTTCTGTAAATCAATGCACGAGTAGCTCAGACTCACATCCTCAAAGCTTTTTCTCAGAAACATATCTTAAATCGCTTGAAACGAAATTCTGCGCTGTACCAAAATGAAGTGTGTATCACTTAACAATTGATAAGTGAAATTTGTCCACTAACTTCTACACTGCATCTAATAAAAAAAAAATAAATGCTATATCTAAGATATAATCATGCGATTACGAAGGGTGTTTTGCTAAAAATATTCTAGAAAATTACTAATATTAATAGATAAATCGTTTCTTTGCCATTGCAGAGCTATGCGAAACAGGGGTGTAGAAATCAGTATCGTCCCGCGACGAGACATTCACGATTGTCATCAATTGGACCTCAGGTCATTACTAAATAACTGTGGTATAAGAAAACTGAATCAGCAGGATTTGTTGCTAATGATTTACAAAAACGTATACAATAATCAATTCAAACTGAACGAACTACTACAAGTTGCATCGTTCACTAGCAAACAAGTGGCGAAGGGATTCACCTTCGAAAAATCATTAAGAAATTCCTATCGAGAGATTTGTGGGATGTTTGAACCTACATTGAGAAAAGATGCTTTGAGGAAAGTGGATGAAATTTTGTCGGAGAATTCAGAAAATGAAGAATCATTTTGTTACGATTTCGACGCTATAACTTTAAGAACTTGTGAATTGCAGCAAAATTCCAGATTGGCAGTGATTAAACAGCAAGGATTTCTTCTGAAGTCCGCCGTGGAAATGTTCAGGTGAGAAAAATCAATAATTTTAATAATTTTGCACTTAAAAGAGCAACATTTAAAGAACATTTGGTAATTTTTTCGTAGAAAAATATTTACGTTTATAATAAACTAACAACAGACATCCAAGAAGCCTTTTTCAAAATTTGGTTTCGCGGTGAGCACTGCCATTCGGAACCAGATTATCTAATATCCAAAAACAAAAAAGATTTCGCTAGTATATTTAGTGTATCCTCTGATTAATCGGATCGACGGCGGGAATTTCCAAAAAAATAATTTAAAACAAAATGGCGGCTATTTAAAGTCGAAATCCGGATTTTTTCGGGTGATTTTTGCGGGAAAAAATCAGGATGGGTATAATAAAGGAATGAACATGTCGCTGGCATTGTGAAATTCGATTTGCTTTCTCGAATTACTTTACGGTTTTTCGACGGTTTACATAAAAATAATACATACCTCCATGGGAGGTGTTTAATTTCTAGCCATAAAATTCGCGCAATGAAGCTTTCTTTCCGTTACGCATGCGCATTTGGAGACCTCATTACTGCTGGGTACATCTACCTATAGCTACTTAACCCTTCGTGGTCACACCTTCTTATAATCAGAAATTGGTCACACAGGGTACACTGCACCCCAGCATCATTTTTCAGTTATCATTTTCGTATTTTTGAATCTTTTAGCTTTTCAGTGATAATTGTACATTCGTAATACTCGTACAATCGTGCTCTACTAGTCTTTTTCTAGAAATGTAATTTTCATATGATGAAATTTGTAGTTGAAAATACATATACTTGTGGAAAGAGCGATTTCTTTTTGTTAAAATTCACCAAATTTTTAAATTTCAATATTAAGGTCTACAAATTTACAGATGGAATTGTCCGGGGTGATTACACCCCGTGTGGCCAGGAAGGGTTAAAAATAGAGAAGTGTTTTATAATTTGCTGAGAACATAGACAGCCGTGCAGTTCAATAATATGCGCATTCAGTTTAATGCAAAACGCATGGCATCGGTCCTGCTTTACACATGTTTTTGATTTCTAAATTTTCTTCGTAAAGCATAAAACATTGTTGATAAGTATCGTGGTATCAAAAAGAATAGGATCTGATTCTAAATTTATTTCATTGAGAAACAATGCATTTATAACAGAGAACGTGGGGAATGGTTTAGATTGCTTAAACCAATTCTTATCATTGTTTTCAGAAACAATCCGAAGAAAATCCATTTCCAAAATCTTTTCGTGGAACCTCCCATAACGGATACCGTGAAATTTTTGAAATTTCTTCTGCTTGACTTTTACGAACGATCTTCTATGAACGACCGACATATTCGTTGTGCTTGGAGCTTAAATATTTTCTCGAAAAATGGAATAAGTGATTTTGAGAAGCTCAGTGAAACTCTGGGCAGAGAAATTGAGAATTTAGAATTTTTGTTCAGAAAGAACTCCACTTCAGAACTTCCACTTAACTTTTTTCAGTCATCCACAAGTACAAATAATTTAGCGATTGCTTTGTACTTTCGATTAATCATTCTTGATTGCGAGTCACAGAAAACTAAAACTGTTGAGAAGAGCAAAGATGTTATCTCTTTAAAGGAGTATTCAGCTGCTGTTCGCTCAGGTATGGAGCTCGTTATATTCATAAAATTGACTTATTTCTTGCAATATGGTTTATTATATTTGCACTACATTCGTTGAAATTGAATGCGCACACGATACACTTATTTTACCCCTGATAATATTCTCCAGTCTTTTCGATATCTTTATGTATTTTTATGTAAGTAGTTGCCTTTTTCACTGTATGTATATGAATTTCACTGAACTGAGAGGTATCACCGAGAGACTTGTATACACGAAAGTTGGTTTTTTTTTTTTTTTTTTTTTTTTTAATTTCTAATAAAACCGAGAAGTTCTACGGAATTAAACGTATACACGAAACATATTATGTTTCTAGTTATTAAAATTATAAGCAAAAATTCAGAACGAATAATTTATAGTAGATTTGAGTCCCTTGTGTCGGCATTTGGATGTTTTGTTTCTGGTGGGACATCCTGCATAATAATCTAACCCGAAAAAAAGAAATTCTTAACAAGTAAATATTCGGTCACTTTCAGGACGACTTTCCACCAACTTGAGAAATGAACCATTGATAGTGAAGTTCGTAGAGCTAATTGAACAGTCTGCAGACATCATCGATATTATACTTCACACCGAAAATTTAACGATAAGCGATAAAGAATATAACGAATTACGCGACGGTTTAAAATGGTTCCGCAGATTTTACGAATTGGGATCCATCGAATTGATTGACAAGTCACGAGGCACGTTTTTCGATGTCCGCGATATTTCTGCGTCCTTGAAAGTCCACTATAAATGGCTGGTGAGGCTTTTCAAGAGATTGTTCGTGCTTTTAGACCCGGAATCAAACGATGAAAAAACACAATTAACGAATTTCTTAAACAAATATACAAATGTGCTAATCGATGTTGATAAGTTCAGAAAGATTCGAAAAGGAATTCAGAAATTATTGTCGATTCCAACGCCCCATTTTTCGGAAAGTGCAATGGCGTTCGACGAAAAGTTGCGGTCACTTTTGAAGAAACAGGAAGTCACCGACGAAGATTTAATTGAATCTGAAAAAACGCGATTGAAAATCGCTTCACTTGGACTTGCAGAGAATTTTGCAGTGAGAGAACGATTAATTGAAATTTGCACCAAAAATTACAAAAACAATCAGGTGAATGTAAATAGAGATGCTGATTTAATGGATCTGGAGGAACTTGCTACAAAAGTTACAATTTTTAAAGAAACCGACGATAATCGAATCAAAACTATCGATAATTCGACTGAAATCGAAATCTGGCCAATTTACGAGTTTTTCTTTTTACTGTTCACGCACCGGTTCCAGGGAAAGTTTTCCGAAAGATTTGCAAACGATGTCGATCGAGAAATTTGTAAAAAATTTACCGGACTTACCTCTGTTAAAGAAGATGATAGAATTTTGTACGAAGACACCTGCTGCCTGATGAACGACAAACAAAGTGAGAATGTTTCTGAAAGAAATGAACAAATTTATGAAGAAAGTGTTTTCGAAAAATTCGAAGGCATTCCCACGATACCGGTGCGTCTGATCGGTTTGTTGAAGGCTTTGAATTCTGATGACACTTTGCTCAAGCAGAAAATTTCTTTGTTCCCCGAATTACTTTCGTCGATCGGGCAGTTCTCACAGCGATCTTTCGCTGTAAAAAATTCGGATGTCCTTTTACATTGGTGCGACGCGGGCGGTAAAGAGGTTGAAATGGACGACGACTCTGGTAATCTTGAGGTACGTTTATTATTTCAATAGATTAAATGTTTACTCTGGATTTTATCTCATAGTAAATGGAAATTCATATTTTATTCCAGACGAATATGTTACAATTTTAATACAGTTCGTACACTTTATTCCGAGTTTCAATACTACCTATGTTGTCGCCTTATAAGAGTTTTATATTTATTTCCATTTTTATTTCTTTACTTCATTTTCATTATATTTTACTGTAGTAATTAAACAATTGGCAAGTTTCGAATACTATTGCTTTTTAACATAGAATTTACTGCAAACTATACCAATTACCAATATGCTCGCCTTCGCATTCCTCTACAAACTTTGGTACGTTTAAAATCTTGATTTTTCGAAATTAGAAACTATAAGGAGGCCGTTCGTGTAATTTATCATCAACGAATACTTACTTCGAATTTTATCAAAATATCATTTTCGAGAATTATTGGTTTCTTTCCTAAACAAAATATGAGAAATACAAACTTATGTTTTTTTATCATTTAAAAATAATCACAACGTTGCTTCTATTATTCAGGGAAGAAGATAAGATATCTGATGTTTTCATTGCACCTCAAATATACGTTTATTTTGATTTTACATTTGAATGTTAAAATTCAATTTCGTTGTAGAATTTGTGCTTCATTATTAACAGTTTCTTATAAACAATTCTCTGGCACCGCATTAAATAATCTAAATATCACGCAGTTCAAACCATAATAGGATTTTCATTTTTTGCACGATTCCAAAATTTATGATTCTAATTTTCTGTTTTTTTTTTCCCTTGCTTCTTTATGTTTTTACTACTTTTTAGGCGAACTTGGTCGATAAGTCGAGTCTTTGGAAACTGATCCTTGCATTGTTCCTCACAAAATCTGGAAGCAAAAAGCAGTTGATCAACCTCGGAAATTACAGAAAACAGAAGAAACTATTGAAAACTGTGCGAACATTACTATGGAAAAATTCATTGGCACTGAATTCAAGCGAATTCAACTTGTCCACAAACGATTTGATTCTTTTGCAATTTTACATAAATTATTATACATCTATTATTACAAAAGTGACGGATACCGTCGCATTGAAATTAAACAGTCAGGAGCGAAAGGATTTAGAAAACCGTCTCTTTCAACCAATGAGATTATTGCAAGAAATCAAAGGAAATTTGGAAATCGAAAATAACCTTATGGAAAAGGGAAAAGGCTGGTTGATCCTTGGCTATTTGCAAATCTTCATTTTCTACGACCTAGGCTCCATCGATCCGGCTCAAAAAATCGCTTTAAAGTCAAAATACATACGCGAGAACATTTCTGAAATCGAGCACTTGATGGGCATTGAAACTTTACAATCTATCATCCTCACAAGTTCTTTGCCGCACGATCGAGAATGCGCGAGACTCGGCCACTACGGGAAATTGACAGCCGAAGCAAGAAATTTTAACAATTTCCAAACAGTCAGACCATCGTCCAGCTTTCAGAATCTGAGAGAAGAGATTGAAAACTTCTCGAAAAGTATAGGCTCGCACGAGACGATCTTAAAACAGATCAGTCAGCTAAATCATGTCGCCGAACAGATCCAGAAAAAGGAATTGCTCCATCTGAATCCAGAGAAGCGACTGCAGGAAGCAATAATCTGGAAGAAATCGCTGGAAAGGTTCTCTGGAAAATTGGAGAGAAATTACTTGGTTGGCTTCCCTGACCTGGTTTCCCCAATGATCTCCGCAATTTCGAGTCTGCATCACGGAGTGTCGATGTTGATCCATGAAATTTCGAACTCGACATACAGGAATTGGAACACAGACATCTGCTACAGCCTGCTACGTTTCCCTACCGTGGGCCTGTGTCAAGGTAATTATCTAAACTTAGCAAAACTGTGTGCGTCCGGAGAGATGGCGCACATCCTGGCCAAACACTCTAAATCAAAGTCTGTAGCGAAAGACAGCTTTGAAATAGCTAAAATGACACTCCAGGAGCTGGAAAATCTGTCCTTCTTCGCTGGAGCTAATTTCGACTCGCTCTGGGATGAGTTAAATAATAGTTTCCAAAAGGTTCGAATTCTCTGGAAAGAGCAGGAGAAGCAAAAAGACGAAGAAATGAAAGAGGAACAAAGTCTGTTTCGCACCAAGACAGAGAAAGAGGAGGATGAATTCGATTTCAGAAATATGTTCCCAAGCTTTCAGCAAGATTTCTCGGAGCTCGCGGAGACGTTTCCAGGTTTGCGAGGTCCTCTAGGAGTCCAAGGAAGATCAGAGGATGTTGTATCCGGTCAAGAGGAATCCGTTATTGCGTTGATATCCTTGAAAGATGCCAGAAAAATCCAAGAAACACATTGGACTATCTTAAGAAATTCTAATTGCGGTCATCGAAATTTAAGAAACGTCCCAATTAGTCTTTTCGAAGGTTCGAGAAATAAATCTAAAAAGTCGGTAAATAATTTTGAACGTTCCGAGGCCACCAAGGCACCTAATTTTATCGAACCATTGGCTCAGAGATTTGAAATGCTTGGCTCCTCTATAGCAACTTGGCCAGAGAACTTATCGTCGAAGTTAACCTGCAGCTTGAATGTGTTAATTGCCCAGAAATCCAAATTCGACACTAAAAACAGCAACGAAGACACTTATGATTTCTACAGAGATCCAAACATCCCTGAGATCGAGGGATGTCAGTCACTCGTGGAGAGACTTTCCGAGAAGATTGATGGCTTCTTGAGAGAATGGCCAGAAAACCCCATTTTGAATTCTATCAAATTGATAATCGAGAGGATCCTTGACTTTTCTATCCAGTCCTCTTTGTCGAGATTTTTGGTTGGCATTGAATTATTACTGACAAAGGTCCAGCACTGGGAGGAGAATGCTCGTTTCGACGTTAGCCTTGCAGAATTCATTCAATCTTTTGGCGAAGAGATCCTTCGTTGGAGAAAACTGGAGATCTCTAGATGGAAGGATTCATTGGAGGTCCTTGAGGATGATTTGAGAACCGAGGCATCCAAATGGTGGTTCTTTTTGTTCGATTTGGTGGATCAGTATTTCGCGGGGGAATCTGAGGAAGTAGAAAATAATCCATCAAAGGAGAAAGTTATTCAGAGCTTGGAACGCTTCCTAGCAGAATCACCCTTGGTTGAATTTCAGACAAGGCTGCGATTAATCTATCTTTTTTACGAGCATATTCTGTATCATTTTATCGAAAGTAAAAGACGAAGGGAATTGTCTGCCATTCTCTGGAATGTTTACCATTATTACAGTCAATTTTTAAACGACGTTGGAAATAGGATAAGAGCTTTGAAAGAACCACTTGCTAAGAAAGTGAAGGACACCATCAAGATCACAAGGTGGAACGACATAAGTTATTGGTCTGTGAAGAACACTGCTGAGAAGACGCGGAGAACTGTGCACAAGTTTGTCAAGGAATATAAGAAAGCTCTAAAAGAGAACGTTGCCTCATATCTGCTTTTGAAAAAAGGAACAGAATCATTGGGAGCAAGGTCAAGAAGAGATGTTTGTCCATCCGATTTCTTACTTGACCTTGAGTGTAGGAAGTTCCGGAGGATTGATAAAGTAACTCGCAAGGCTCGACAGTTTTGTGAAAATATCATACTTAGGAGTAGTTATTCCCAAATTCGTAAGGACGTCGAGCTTTTTATAGAAGACTCTGTGGAGGAGAGCAGAAAATTAAAAAATTTGGAAGTAGACAAGACCTTGACGAAAGGTAAGCAACAAGCGCTGTTGAAGAGTATAGTGCAACAGAAGAAGATGGCGCTAGCAAATTATTTCAAAACGTTGAGCCGGCTTGGAGTTTCGTATAGAATTGGAATTTTGACTTGGAAGAATAAGAAAAGTGAAACCACCAACTTTGCTTCTACGCCATTAGATCTGCAAGAAATCCAACGATTCGAATGTAAAGTGGCGTTCAATGAGAATGTTGAAAAAGGACTGATCGAACAATGGTCTTCCTGTAATAAATATTACTACGAATCATTGATTAAATTGAATTTCCTCGATGGTATCTTAAACTCTGGAAAAAGCGATCTCGGAATGCAAAATGCTGAACGCTGTCGTGGATTTTCAGTCCACCTTGTTCTATTAGCGCACAGGCAAAAAGAAACAATCGCTGCTTTCTTCAGACATTTTCTCCCATTCAGAATTCAACTATTAAATTTCATCTCAATGGACGACTCATCGATTACAGCACCAAATATTTCAAAATCGTTAAACGAATATAATGCACAAGCAAGGACTATAAAAATTATGGAGTCTATTAAAAGTGCCAAAATATTAGATGCTGTTGAATTAATCAACATTGTGAAACATATAAGAAAAACAGAAGTTTCGGACATTTCTGAATTTTTAGAAATGTTCAATTCTGTGCAAACCACGAAAGGAAAAGTAGCCGATAAGGCGAAGTTCGCCAAAATAAAGGAGATTATTGAATATGCAAAGTCTGTAGGAGTTTTAGATTTTTCTAAAATTCAACAAATTTTGGAAACTGCCAGAAATGTGGAGGTACTAGATTTCTACGAGCTTACAAATATCATAGGGATAGCAGAAGGTAACGCTTCGGAAATGCACAAGCAGTTGGATATTCCAAAACAAAGAATTCTGCAAAAGCTAATGAAAAACTTCCAAGACATGTTAGAAGTGTTGCAGATGTCTACGAAGCAAATTATTGTCTTTTTGGAAAGTTGTCCAGCAGAGTCTCTCGCAGATGAGAACCTTCTTGACTTAAACGAAACTCGGATACCTATTTTAAAACAGAACGATGTTGTAATAGACTCAGTTACTTCAATGAAAATGTCTTTGAACCTAATAGAAAGCATAGCAGATGAAATAAACTCGTGGATGGCGATTTCAAAAAGAATTGAAAGGTCGGGTCAAATCTTCTTCTTTCACCAAAGGCATATCGATTTTCTACGAACCAGTTACCAAAAAATTAGTGATGTTAAACAGAGATTGACTGACCTTAGCTCTGCTTTCACGATCGATCATCCCATCGCTGAAAATCTCAGTTTTATGATTGGAAAGATTAACGATAGCAGTAAGCTCTTCGCGCTACTATCGAATACATCGGTAGAAGATACAGAGAGACCTGAACGTGTGAAGGAGTATAAAAGAAATTTGGATGTGCTAGTCACACAAGTGCTTCTTGTTGTTCAAAAGAAGCTCCAAGATAGCCAGAAGTCGAATCAAGATCCTGAAAACGAAGCCGTTGACGAAAGTTTCGAACATAATTTTATGACAGAAGAGTTGATAGAATCCTTAAAAAAGGATATTCCAGATTTAAGACTAAAGAAAATATCACAAATCGTTGGAGAGCTACTACAAATTATTTATGAACTCGACGTTAAGTCTGCGAATTATTGCATCACGTATGTTTTACAGAATATTTACACACATATTTATTCTTTAGTATATTTTTTCTCCACGTTGGTCCAATTCTTCGACAGTTGTTTTGTAAATTGTCAATCTTGGGAATTAAGTAAACTCCTCTGTCAATATTAAAATAAGATGTTATCTTCTGTATCATTTACAAAGTTGATAGATTATGCAACCAAGGGTGTAATCATTTGTATTATTTTTTAGGTTACTTTTGCAGCATCTGCCCCTTCTCCAGCAATATGCTCTCCTCCTCCATTACTACTTGCACGAACAAGTAGCTTCTTTCCGACTGACTTGCAAGTTCCTCTACCTTCAACTAAACGTCTTCATCGATTTAGCGGCGGATGGTTTCTGTCAACCGCAGGATAGAGATGCTTCTGAAGAGAATCAAGAAGGCGGTACATCAGAGGGTGGAATGGGACTGGCCGACGGTGAAGGTCAGAAAGACGTCTCTGATAGGATTGAATCAGAAGACCAGTTGGAAGAAACAAGACATCCAAACCAAGAGAAAGAAGAGAAAAATGACGAGAAAAAGTATAACAAAGAAGAAAGTGACGGCATCGAAATGTCAGAAAATTTCGACAGCCATTTACAAGACCTTGAACAAGACGAAGAGGACAAAGACAACGATGAAGAAGAGGATCTTGACAAAGAAATGGGCGAAACCGACGAAAACGCGGAGAAGCTCGATGAAGAAATTTGGAAAGATGACGAGGAGGAGGAGGAAGAGAATAACGACGACAATCAGGATAAAGGAGATCAGAACGAGGAGAAGGGAAGTGGAGAGCAAATTGGAGAGGAGGAGCTCAGTGCCAAAGATAGCGATGAGAATAAAAAAGAAAAGGGAACTCAAGAAACAGAAGAAGGTCAAAGAAAAGAGGAAGAAAAGAAAGAAATCAATGAATTCGACGAACCAGAAGTAAACGATGATCAAATAGACCCTTATTATGGGAAGAATCAACCGGAAATCGAACCAGAATCGTTTGATCTACCAGAAGATGTTAATTTAGACGAGCAACTGAAGGAAGACAATCTTGAAACCGAGGATGATCCTTTTGACATCGATCAACTGAAGGAGTCCCAGATACCGGAGGAGAAAGAGTCTGAGGATACGAAGGAGGAAGGTCCAGAAAAGGACGAGCAAGGACATTCGAGTGATGATGATGATGATGATGATGAAGAGGGGGAGGAAGATTCAAATGTCGATAGTGAGAAAAAGAGAGAAGAAAAAAGTACAAATGTCGTCGAGGAAGAAGAAGAAAAGGGGGATTCAGAGGAGCAGAATACGGAAGAAGAAAAGGGAGCAGAAGAAGAGAAAGTGTCCCCCAGTATTGATACAGGCAGTAAAGAAGTCGATGCTGCAAAAGAAATCGAATCGAGGAAAGATGGTTCTAGAGATGCAGTAGAAAGCCAATCAAACGAAGAATATATAGAAGAAAGCCCCACGGAAATGAACGCGGACGATAAGAACGATAAAGGTAATATCACCAAATTTTTATTACTTTCAAATCACAAAACTAAAAGTCATGAAAATATTACTTTTCTTGGTAAAAAACTGTTGTTTCTTTATTGAGTTACGATTAATTAAATTACTTTACTTTTGATATTTCATTAAATTCAATTACTTTTTATGAAAATATCCTCGGATATTAAACTCAGTTTCAATAAACAGCTTATTTAATACAAGAAATGCCTCGAAATTGTGAAATTGTGTACTGTTCCTTGTGATACAATTAACTTAAAGTACATTCAATACCATACCTACTTAAATAACACATTGTAAACTTTTATATTATATCGCTTTTCGCATACGTTTCATTTTATACATATATACATTTTAATATTTTTTCGATTCGCGCCAAAATTTATTTAGTTTCAATTTTTTCACTGTAGATTTCACTATAAATATCACGCACAGACCATACTAAACCCTATTTTAACGTTATCATTAAAGGAACTGGTCAGTCACAAACGGAAGAGCGTGATGGGCATTCTGGCTCTAAAAAGGAGGAGGAGAATGCTCCTATTTCCGGTGAAGAGGAGTCTTCGAAGCCTATCGAGAAACGAAGAAAACCAGGTCGAAGTGACGAAAATCGTAGTTTGCTCGATAATGAAATGCAACCTTCTGCGAAGAAATTAAAGACAGGCTTAATGCAAAAGGAGACAGAGGATCGTGAAGAAGAAGAAGAAATGAGCCCTGAAGGTGGCAATGCAAGCGAAGTTTACGAGCACATTAAGCACGCAGAAAAGTTTGATGATTACGTGTTTGATGCTGCAACCGAAGAGCAAATTAAACAACAAGCATCGAATTTGGAAGAAGGTAAATTTCAAAATATTCTGAATGCAGTTAATAATTGCATTGGCGTAATCACTATCCCTCGATTTTTGTTTGCTATTCTGTACAAAACGCTTTTCAATTTAGTTGCTATTCGAAATCTTGTTTTCCAATTCTTACACAATGTGACTTGTATTAGTTCTCGAGGTTTTCACTAGGAATAAGCACTTTTCTCATCCTCATCAATGATCATATTAAATTTTCTCTTAGAAACTCTTAGAAAACCTTTATTTAGAAAAGTGAAAACTTTTAGAAACTGGGTGCTGTTTAAAAGTTATTGTAATTACGTAAGCATGACTATCAAGAAGTGACTAAAAATCTATGAATAGTATTTCAATTTATTTCTTATATATTTCTGAAATATTTTACTGATTCATTAATGCCCCGACTAATTGTAAGTATCTGAATAATTTCATTTAGATGACAAGGACAAAATGGATGATAAACCCGAGGACGATGACATTATCATGCACGAAGACGATCCAATAGAAGAAGAGAAAGAGGAGAACGTCAATAAAGAGCGTCCTTCAAAAGTGCCCGAGAATCAAAAAGAAAAATCGAAAAACATTGGGGGTGAGAGATCAAATGATATGGAAGAGATCGTCGAAGCGAGTGGCGAAGTTGAAGGCGAAACAGCAGAAACTACTCGTGTTTTACGCGGAAACGAAACTACTTTCCATACAAAATTGTCCGAAACTGAAGTGGGGGGGAATCTATCCACGGATAACATTGTACAAAAGAGGTCTGAGATCGAGAGCATGTTCGGTCAATGGTCTCAGGAGCCATCTTCCATTGAAGCAGCAAATGCCTGGTGTTCGATAAGCGCATTAACAGAGTCAGCCGCCAGAGAATTGTCTGAAAAATTACGATTAGTATTAGAACCAACATTAACATCCCGTTTGAAAGGCGACTATAGGACTGGCAAACGCATAAACATGAGGAAAGTAATCCCCTACATCGCCAGTGAATTTCGAAGAGATAAAATTTGGTTGAGGCGCACGAAACCATCGAAAAGGAACTATCAGGTCGTTTTAGCGATCGACGATTCCAGTAGCATGGCTGATAATCACTCGAAAGAATTAGCTTTTGAATCTCTCTCGTTGATCGGCAAAGCAATGACTTATTTGGAGGTCGGTCAACTTGCTGTGATCAACTTTGGAGAACGCGTGAATATCCTTCATCCTTTCGGGGAAAATTTCACCGAAGAAAGCGGAGCTAGGTAAGTACTAATAAAAATATCACATTTTGTGTTTTTAAATTAACAAGGGATGCATTATCTTTATTTAATCTATGTACATAAACATACTTTTAAGTAAACGAAGATTTGTGTAGGGTGGCCAATATGGCGCGATCAATTTTAATCGTTCTTATCTCAAATTTTAGAGATCCCTGGGGTCATTAAATCTGTATTAAGATCGAAACGGGGGTTAACTTTAAAATTTCAAACGGGAAATGAACGGTAGGGACCGTTTCCGTACTTTACGTTAGAAAACAAGCGACTTATATGTGGAACATTTTTTTTAAAATCATTTCTTTAAAAGTTACAAGCGTTTGAAAGACAGTATCATTTTCAATGGTGTCGAGTAATTGTATTCACCGTTATTTCTTAATTATAATCATCATGAGTTAACTATATTAATCCATCTAAATAAATTCCAAATAAAAACACATTTGAAATTAGTTTAGAACATACCAAGTTGTATAGCCGTAATCTTCATAGACTTGTTAAAACATAGTCTCGTCTTCTTTTTTATTTAATCGCAATTCATTTTATTAGGATATTACCTGAGGTTTGCAATTTTTATGAATTGAAAGATATATGTCTGTACTTTTCTCAAACAATACCCTGTTTTTGGCGTTTCAAAGAAAAATTCCGAATTTAATATTTACCAAGGGAAAGAAGAGAATATCGTATAAATACTTTGAAATATTAATTGTAAACAGTAATTAAGAAGAGAACCTCTTACAGATTGATTCAAGAAATGAAATTTGAACAGAAGAAGACAATGATCGGCCAGTTGCTTGATTACATAATAGAAATATTCAGTTCAGAAGGCAGTCACTCTGATGATGCAAAATTATTGACCATTTTATCAGATGGTAGAGGAATATTTTCAGAAGGAATAGAAAAAGTCAGTGCAGCTGTGAGAAGGGCTAAATTATTAAACATATTCCTCGTATTTATAATTGTTGACAACCCTTTTAACAAGGTGAGAAATAGTGATAAAATTGGTAAACAACTGAAACGAATTGTCTTAATATATTTATTCCCCCCTTTATATATATTTATTATATTTGTTTCGAATAAATCGAAACTGTACTGTTGTAAAATTCGGATAAATTTCTTCTTCAGGATTCAATACTTGATATAAGGATGCCAGTATTCGAAAACGGAAAATTGTTGGGCATTCGTTCCTATATGGACAACTTCCCATTTCCATTTTATATCATTCTCAGAGATCTGGATACGTTGCCTGTCGTCCTAAGCGACGCGTTACGGCAATGGTTTGAAATTGTTGGCAGAATTGATACGTAAATACAGTATCCAGTGTTTAATTTGTTCATCTCTCCCCACCTTTTTTGGGTGCTTTCGGTACAACACTAGGCTTATATGAATTATGAATACATAAGTTCTGTGTATAAACGATTAATAATCGTTCTGTACGTTGATAAAGTTAAGGCATTATAAGAATATGAACGAGTGTAAAAAGTAATGTCCATGTTCCCATTTAGTAAAGTTGCGAAACTGCAATTTTTTCTTAATCTTCTTCGATTTCCGAATCTTCGATTCTTATCTGAGCTAAATGAATGATTTTATTTATTTATCATCACAGCGTATATCGTGGTAATGTTTCGAAGCGAATTAAGGTTTTACAGTTCCGCAACTTTATCATCGGAACGACGATATAATTACTTTTACAACTAATTAGTTTATCTCTTATTAACATTACGTTACCGATATGATATTTTATTTTTATGTCATCCAAAGCTCAAGTGTTAAATAATTATAACTATGAGAACAATAACTAACTGCTGTTGAATTATTATACACTGACCGTAATGATCAGTTATGCAGATATATCCAGTTTTTTGCCATTGCTGTGATGAACATTCTGAAGGTTGTAATACAAGTTATATGTAACAATGAAAATAAAAGAGAATAAGAAATAAAAAAAATTCAATACTATCACAGGTTTCAATTGCTTTCTTTCGCAAACTTTATTTATATTTTAATAATAAATCCGCAGAAACTTAACAATTGGGCTGTGTTTACACTGTATACGAATTGTAAGCTAAATGTTTTACAGATTATATGTAGAAGTAAGAGTGAGGTGAAGGAGGGGGAGAGTGGAGGGGAGTTGGAGATGAGAGAGTGGGAGAGGGCTGAGCTATGTGCGAGGGTGGGATTGAGGGAGCGATGAAATGGAAAGGGAGAAGATTGAGGAGAGTCTAGTAGAGTTCCTTGGGCTATATAAGAAGACAATTCTTGAAATGTCACTTTTGGCGCGCTGTATTTTATTGTATCTTTACTAAAGAAAGAATAAACCTAACCTAGCCTATCCTAAGTTAAATGTTTACATTACATTACGAAATGTAATATCACAGACCAGGTATAGGATAGACCCATCACGCAATGTAATTTTATGTCACACGCTCGGGGGGCTCGCGAGCCCCTTTACCATTTTCATGTCACACCCAACGTTATCGATTGAGTCTAAAATAAGATTGTAACGCCACAGACGAGGTATAGGATAGACCTATCACCTTATGGATAATCGTGTCGCCACCCAAACTGTGTTACCGACCCATAATTTGAGGACTGAATGTAGTGGCATCTGCTCATGAACAGCGTCCAACTCAGCAACTCCTTTGAAATGTGTTGAAATACTGAAAGGTGTGTGCGCACTTGTATACGTGAAACTTGTTTAGAGGGAGAGAGTTTGACATAGAAGGCAGGCTTTTGTTACGCTATACTTTATATCGGTTTGTCAACGACTCACGCGGATGTCTCTCCGAAAATCCATTTCGGGGATCAAGACACTATGGCGCTCAAAAATGATATTTCTTCAAAGCTCGTGCGAGCTATAAATTGCAAGATGACATTGTTTATTAGCATTTTGCGTGTAGTAGAACCCTTTCACGTATCGTACCCCGCAAAGTATTAAAAATTGAAGCTGTTACTCACATTCCCGCAAATTTCTAATGCACTGTTTAATCAGTCTAGTGAAGTAATAATAATTGGATTCTATTTGTAATTCTTAAAAGCCTCGCAGAAAGTTGCATAGTGCACGAGTGTCGTGGGGTGCTTAAATGCAACTGCAAATCGAGTTACTTTTCAAACACGCATTGTGAAATAAAATTTTGTCTAGCAATGGACATTGCTATATAATATTATTTCTGGCCTTGACGAATTTCAAGTTAGCTGGGAGTCGGCCGAGCGCGACAAAAACATCAACAACCTCTACCAAAGTCGCTACATCGCCGAACGGTGTGCCCTAACAGTTCGACCGTGTCCGCGACGGTGATCGCATCACTAAATATCTGTGCAGTCACGGTGGATATTATTTCGTGATTTCACGATTGCTGCATCAATTCCATCGATTACTGGACTATGTGGAAGGCCCAATAACAAAATTCTACTACATTACACTCAGTGTCTAGAGGACTATTTTGGAAACACTTTACTCGAGTCCAAACACATCTTTCCACCGTTGAGAGATGTTTAAAAGCGTGAAGTGCTTTTGTAATCGTGTGCAATGCGATTGTAGAGTCAGTGCTTATTTCGCGATAAAGTATTTCGTAGTGCACAGTGGCCCTGCGTGTTAGTAACGTGAACGCGACCGTAGAATCAGTGTTTTAACGCATTTGGAACTCATTCAGAGCACCGGTGCTCTTATTGCTTCTTCATCGCGAAATTAATGCGACATATTTGTGAGTGTGACACGTTCTATTCGGCACTGACCCTGCAGCTGCGGGACATTGGCCTGCAGATCGAATAGCTACTGCCGAAGGGGGATGCTTGTCTGCATGGATAGCAGTGAGACTGTTGCAACGAACGGTGAGTGATACCTACTTTTTCATTCTTTCAATCTTTCTGCATGCCATCGAACAAAATTAGTGCTGTAGCGAGCGTAGTGACCACGAATACATACTTAACCCTTATGTACGCAACCGGATACCCGGGTACACATTTCTATGTTTCCTTTAACAATTTTTAATGTTCTTGTAAAAATATCGACAAACCGCTTCGGCTCCCCATTCTGTAGACATTTTTACGTCGATTTACGTTTTGAAAATAAAAATGTATTCATAAAATTTTAAATAGTAAAACTTCAAACTTATACATATACACGCTTGTTGGATAACCGGGGTACCCGGGTACCCATATAAGACAAGCTTGGAGTTAGCTGAATCGAGGGCTCGGATGCAATAAGGGGACTAGCGCTCGAAAATGCGAAAAAGAATTGTCCAAACGCGAAGAATTATTGGAAAATTAAATGTTGTTAAACTGTATTTTAAAAAATATAGCGTTGTAAAGCACGTCACGACACACATTTTTTCTACAAGTTACACTTCTCAAGTTTAATTACATTCGAGTCATTAGATTCTCCTAATAAAACGTGAATGGAAAGCATTAATTTATTACGGATTTTCAATTATATAAGTTAAAGTCCTTTCTCATACAAATAATAATAACTAAGATTGACAGTTGATATTTGTACTACTTGGTCACTATGCTCGCTACTTCTACTTTTCTCTCTCCGTACAATATTAAAATCATAATGCACCGACATTAAAAACACTAGTGGCAATGTTACGAGAAATAAAAAATGACACTATTACCTCCTCGTATCTGGACCTCACATGGTGCCTTTATAAAATAATAGTATAATAATAAATGACAGCTGCCAAAGTGGCTGGTGTTTAAACTTAACTTTCTTTCTCCCAAGCATTAAAATGACTTTATGCTACTAAACCTAAAGTTTTATACATCGCGGAAGAACATGTCCGCGTGCTTAGGTTCAACTAGCCATAGTTCTAGCAATAAGTCTTAGCTTAAGAACTTTAGTCGTAAGACTTTTTCCAAATTTTCAAAAATGCGCAAATCAGTGGTCGAACATGGACCAGAAATATATTTCGTAGAAATGGGTCACTTTCGTAGGTACCTCCAAGTTGGTGTGCTCGGACAATTGGTAACGTTTCCCAAGCATTGCGACTTGCGAAACGGAATCAAAGACTGAAGCCTACGATCTAGGTTAAGGGCCCAGATCGAGCCAAACTTACGTTCAGTGACTTTGGTTCGGTCTCGGCAGCTAATCAGAATTTTATTCTGTTTCGGGTAGGTATTTCTTCGATGGTTTTGTATGACTCGGTGCCCTTGTCATGCATCTCATCGATCTGTTGCCATTTTCAGCTCTCAGTAGTTGACTGTTTCAGCTTTTCAGGTTTACCGTTTCGCGGGGAAGGGAGTTGATGAAATAATATATTTAAACCGAAACGAGTAACAAGTGATGGTGAAAAGTGGTAGTGGTAGAAGACATTTAAGGAAACGTAGGTTAATTTATTATACCATAAAGTATTTAAGGCCCCATGTAAAATCGCCCAGTAGTCACTGAATTTTATTAGCTTTGTTGCTCGTTTGCTGGCTCCTCATCTCCGGTGAGGAGGTGGCCGCTGCTTCCGTTTCCGGAAGCAAGTGACTGAGCATGGAATTAGTATGGGTGGATCAGTTTTTGATCCCCTGGTGTTTTGGTTGAAAGGGAAAAGTTTCGGGCGTAGGGGGTGTACCTTTTGGTACACTGCCTGTGTAAGTCACCCGGGCCGATTACCCAATCTCGGCGTAAAACGGCTTGAGTCAGGTCAAGTGTTTGCTCCTGTCGAGACGCATCGGAGCAAGAGGAATCGTATGGGAGACGCCAAGCGCTTTTCCGTGAGTAGTGTAATTATTGTCACAGACGAGGTATAGATAATTAAACCGGAATAGGACAGAAAGGTTAAAAGGCGAATGTGACATCGTTTTATTTTCATCCTCTTTTGTGTTCATAAGACGATCTTTAAATTGTTACTCTAACAGAAACATTTGTAAATCGCGGGCTCCGACTCTCAAAAAATTACCTACTTTTACCTGTGCTGAATTCTAGTTCCTACCACGCGTAGCGTTACAATCTTATTTTAGACTCAATCGATAACGTTGGGTGTGACATGAAAATGGTAAAGGGGCTCACGAGCCCCCCGAGCGTGTGACATAAAATTACATTGCGTGATGGGTCTATCCTATCACAGACGAGGTATAGAATAGACCTATCACCTTATGGGACTTCGTGTCGCCACCCAATCTGTGTTACCGACCCATAATTTGAGGGCTGAATTTAGCGACCTCTGTTCATGAACAGCGGCCAACTCAAGAACTACTCTGAAATGTGTTGAAATACTTAAATATGTGTGCGTGCTTGAATACGTGTGACTTGTTTAGAGTGAGAGTTTAACATAGAGGGCGGGTTTTCGCTAAGCTATGCTTTGGCTCGGTTTGTCAACGACTCACGCCGGATTTCTTTCTGAAAACCTATTTCGGGGATCAGGAGCCTATATGGCGCTGAAATATGGCACTTCTTGAGAGCTTATACAAGCTATAAATTGCAAGATGAAATTGATTGTTAGTATTTTTCGTGAAGTGGAACATTTAATTAATATTTTCACAGGTCGTACACGGAAAAATATTAAAAATTGACGCTGCTACTGACATTCCCGCAAATTTCTGCACTTCGCGCGTGTCTAAATAGACGGTGCCCATCCTACGACACGTAAAAGTCATTGAAAATAATGAATTTAAACGTTTTTGTAAAATTTATATTCGTAGTCTTTTGGACCCGAGGCCCCTAAATCCCTACGTGTCGTTACAAATTGATTGGCTCTGACCTTATTAACTACTGAAAATTAACTATTTAAAAATTATAAAAAAACATCTACGATGTAAATACACGAGCGTAGGTAGCGCTTACGTTAAGATCTGGGTACACATATCAGTTCCGTGTCAGTCATGGGCGTCCGGAGTGGGGTGCAAAAGGGGCAGTTGTCCCCCCTGACTTTTGAGAAAAAATCGCCTATTTTTAAGAACTTGTCTCTATTAAGTTTATACTAAAAAGTGAATAATTCGAAATTTAGAATTCTAAAATTCTGAAAGTGAATAATACTAATTCCGACAATTTCGGATTTAAATTTTTAATTAAATTGGCAATACAAAATGAATTCAAAAAAGCAAGCGGGCTACTCGTTTTTTCATTACTATAATTTTCACCACCGTTACTTCAAAGTTACCCCACCCCGTGGAAAAAGTCTACAGACGCCCGTGGTGTCAGTTTACGTAGAATTCAAGTACTCTTCATTACTTTCCTCAATTACTTTACTCCAAGTACTTTCTATTACAGTCATTAAAAATAATCAGAATTATATCATGTTTGGTGTTATTTTTATCAGAAAAACACTAGTAATCCATTAATGATACGTCTATGATAGAAATTGGCATAGTCATTACTGAATGGCCTATTGCTGACTTTGTCCTTATGCCACTAGTCTAGCGTTTATGACCTCCGAGCCGCGTCGTTCGAAAGCTTTTACCTAAGAACCCATCAGGGTCGTAAAAAAGGTACGCGTTACCGTTCAACCGATTTCAAGAGAAAGGCCAGAATATCGTGGCCATCCAATTTTAACTTTCTGAATATGAATACAGATCCGACACTGAAGGAAAAAGATGAATGAGTATAATGGTCTTGAAACGCTGCGGATTACTATATACATCTGAAGTATTCAGGAGTTATATTTCTTTGGGAAGGGGCTGGGTAAGGTGTATTTTGTGAACAATCAAATCGATAGCAAATTTTTTCTCAATTTATTAATGTATTAACAGGAACAGCAATAAACAGTAGAAGATGGATGAACATTTCTAACATAATCATTATCGATTCATTGCTCTATCATTTCGTTGCATGGAATGAAATGCTTTACATCTATTGTATTCCATTTTTGTTTTTCGTGTACAGCATATCTCTCCTTTTCTGTAAATAAATAGAAATAATATTAGCGATTATTTAAAATGCATGATACAAATAAATGAAATACGTGCATGTGCTATTGATAGCCTCAGAGAACCATTCGAAAAGAGCAGTGAAACATGAAAGAAACTAAATCGCTATACAATATTACACGATAGATTTTCATAACAGTTGACTATTACTATCACATTACCACTCGTCGCATTAAATAATTTAATTATTTAATCCACTTTCAGTCTCTTACATGTTTCTGGCACAGCAATTAGAAACCATTGTCTGTCTTAATAGGAGAAAGATTGTAAGATTCTTATGAAACCAAAATAATAAATAATCTGTAGAAGTGATTAGTGCCTTTCTTTTATCTTAGTTCCACTATCACTACTATCTGATAGTGTTAACAGGATGGGCCACGTGAAGGCGTAAAAGAGGACTTTGCCATCCCGGAATACACTCAATGTTATTGAAACCGACAAACTGAAATGCTCATTACCAGTAACCATCATTCAAAAATGCAAAGCGATTGGCAACACCACAAAGTGAAGTGTAACATGCAAAATGCAAAATAAAAAGCACATAAATTGAAACCTTGAATGTATTCTTGATTTATGAAATTAATTCTAATGGTTCAGCCAGCACTTCCGATACTGTCCTCTAAAAACAAATTCCTGGCGTAGGGAGGCACAATTTTACATAGTTGTCATCTGTTTCGCGAAACTTCTACAATATTTTCTGAATATGGTCTCGGATAAAGCCACGTTGTAAGCTCTATCCAAGGCATTTACGAAATATTGTCGAAATGTTCAAGAAAGAGATGCCAACCATGTGAAGAAAGACCGTTCTAGGCTGTGCATTTGTGTTATAGAGGACACCGTGGAATGTGCCGGCTATGTCAATCATATATACCCAGAGAAATACATGCATAACTACTTTATAATTTTGTACAGAGGTCTTATGATTATAATCATGCATTGCAAGTAGAGTATTTCGCTGAATACAAAAAATACCTGAAAAAAGCACGTTTACAGGTTTTGGAAATGTTGCAATCTCGAACCGCAATTCCTACCACCAGAATTGCGTAGTTTCTGACCGAGCCATACCGTATCTTTATGGATTTTAACCGTCATTGCAAAATGCA
Source organism: Andrena camellia (assembly GCA_029448645.1). Classification (NCBI taxonomy): domain Eukaryota; kingdom Metazoa; phylum Arthropoda; class Insecta; order Hymenoptera; family Andrenidae; genus Andrena; species Andrena camellia. The sequence goes on along the minus strand of CM055681.1, from coordinate 33,318 downwards.
CCATATCTTGACGGTGTGCAGCACATTCACTGTCGTCAAACCAATTCGGATATATTTTATGTACAGTGTGAGTTATAATCCGAAACAGTTTATCTAAAATGATTGTTTCGCTGCGCAATGCTGGATAGAAATGGTCAAATACAGCATTGATAATTTTAAAAACATGTGAAAATTCTACTGTTGGTGTTACCAGGTGCCCGAATTCTGTCTCCTCCCTTACAATATACGCCCGGAATGCTATTAAAATCTGTTCATTGCACTGAAATTCGCGACCTGCATCAATGAAAATGGCGCGACATCTGGGACAACGCGATTTGTCCGTACTTTTCTTGGCAACGTAACCAGCGAAATACTCCACTGCACATGTTTCTAAGGAGCACGTTGACGTCGACAATGATTCCATCAAATCTTCAAGCACTTGCATATCCGGATTATCGATGTCATCGCACTCTCCAGTCACATTTGTATCCTGACTGCATGCAGCATCATTGCCTAACGCGGAGGGAACTTGCGGTGAGAGCATATCCCCCTGTAAAAGCGTTTCGTCGTCGTCGGTTAAACAATTACTATTTTCAGAATTCGTATTCAAATTTAGTACAATGTTTTTCCTTAGCGCGAGACGCACCGCTTTTACAGAAGGATTTTGATTGTAACTACCACCATGCATTCTGAGGACGGAAAAAAGATTCTCTACCACATCGGTGTTCAAACGCGATGTCATTAAAAATAACGCGCCATCCTCGTGCAAATCATCCCAGAGCTGCAGCGTGGCATTTACAGATTGCCGTAATCCTAACAAACAAGGCAATTTCTTTAAACCATTTGGACTAATAGCAAACCAATTCGCGATACTGTCGCGCTGTTGTAATAAGTTATCTCTAACTACCGGATATGCATTTGAAATCGCGCACTTGTTTGGATTAGAATCATAAGCTGCTCTGCTATTTAAGTTGTCGAACAAATTATTGAGGGTTTCAAAGAAGCTGGCAGTATGCTGTACGGTATCCGAGCGTATGCATCCAGTAGCGCATGCAGTAAGCAGGGCAGAAGAAACTCTATTGCTAAAAACTTGTAAAGCAAGCTTACATTTCATTTTGTCAAAAGAATTTGGCCGTACGTGTTTTTCGGATAGTTTGTAAGCTGCTCGCGTACCTTTACTAGACTCTAAATCCCATAGTTGTACAACATCAGACCAAGAAACTCGCGAACCGTTAATTGAAAAATCATACTTTAATAAATTATTTCTGATGTTTTTGAATAAATGTAAATAATCAAACAAAAAGTAAATTTTCTGGCCATTTTTGAAAAAATAAGGACGTTCAATAGTTACTCTTCCTTCTGCCATGCTTTGATTGCTTGTTCCTTGATCGGAAACAACAGCTCTAACTTTCAAGCCCGTATCATGTAATGCATCTAAAACCGTGTCTAACAAAAAACCCAAATTCGCATTAGTTACTCCATTCTTTGCAACAAAGAATGCTACTGGTTGTTTCCAATTACTGAACAAGCCTCTGACCATAAAAACGAGTACCCGAGTACCCACTGCCAGATTTCTGCCTAAAGGGCCTAAATCTTCAAAGCCCTCGATAATTTGTTTGCCTGGGTGGAAATCAAAACACTTCTTGATGTGCATTTCGTCGAAAGACAGAACGCAATTTCGGTTCAAACTACGCATATGTGCTGCTTTAATTTTTAACGCGGTAAATAAATTCTGGCAAATGCCAGGCCAAATATCGATTTTAGAAAACCAGCGAATAATGGTGTTTGGGGTCGGAAGATGAAACTTCAGAGTGGTGCGCATTTTACTGTACAGAGAGGGCGAAGTGTAATGCAATGTTTGGCACAATCTCTGTTGCTTCAACGTATAATTTATCGATTTACGAGTGTGGAATAGCTGCATGAAAATAAATGTTAAAAGAAACCCGCTAACTCTTTTCGCGATAGCTTTCTTCAGGCAGACATCGGTGATGTCACCTGACGAAAGTTTCTTCTTTAAGCGATTTAATACTGTACACTTCGCCCTGAATTTCAAGCGAAGAACACTAAATTTGTCCTTCCCTTGGTCTATTTCCTTCTGAAGCTTCATCACCCGATCCTTTAAACAATTGTTTTCCGTTGAAATGCAACTACCTTTTACTGGATGCAATTCCGGAACGGCATCTTTCTTCAAACGCCCCGTAGCGTGAAAATTATTCGACATAAAGTGTCGACTACATACATATTTTCTTTTCAATTCCGCGTTTGGCATTTCCACCCAGTCGTCTATACCGCAATTTACCATCCACGTTATTAAGCGGTCATTGTCCGAAATTGGAAACGCATGAAATGTTCTTCCATCATCATTATCGCGACTTGTCTTTCCGCAGTTGCGGTAAACACACTTCTTAAACGTGACTTTACTTTTATGCTGCTCCATCAGGTACTACGCAACGAAAATACAACACTTCGCACAATATCTATCAATGCACTTATATATGTATATAAAAGAAACGTACCTTGTCACCGAATGTCACCTTATATGCACTTCACATTAAGCGCGAAGCACACGGGAATAGTTCGCTCGTGGAATTGGCGCGACCAGGCTTGTACAACTCCTTGCTTCGCAAGCAGATCGTTAAAACCAATAGGTCGGTGGGTGACAAAAGCAGAAGGTTTATATATCCTTAGAAATTACTGCAGTTCCCCCACCACTTCGTTGGCTCCCGACCTAACAAGGAAATGTCGCTATCCGCGCCGTACCCAAGCGCAAGTTTGCCGAATAAGAAATCAGCTGGTCAGGTTTGACGCCTCTACCTGTTGCAGAGCATAAAGTCTGGCAACGTTGTGCTCGGATTTGACTATTGCCAATTTTTCAAATTTTGCATTTTTAGAAAAGCATAATATGTAAAACAGAAGAGATCGGCTTGAAAGCCAGCCATTAAGAGGGGACCGAGACGGAAAGAATTATGTATATCATTTATATCAAGACCAGTGATAAGATTTTACCCTTCTGTCTCCTGTTGAATCATAATTAGTATCATTTATATCAAGACCAGTGATAAGATTTTACCCTTCTGTCTCCTGTTGAATCATAATTAGTATCTTATTATTCATTTAAGTACATATATATGTATTTTCATTGCTACCAAATAGTCTGTGAGCCGATATAATAGTGTTTCGAGCCGATCGCGTCCGAGTTTTGCCGAGCCGATCTGAAATCAAATTTCCCGCTCATGGCGGCTATGCTTGCAGCCCGAAACGAGTCTCGGGATCCCGAAAACTTCGGGTTCTCGAGCAATACGAAAGTAACGGGATCCCGCCCGATCTCGCCCGAGCCCGAAACGTCGGGTACCCGCACACCCCTGGCTGTCAGCGTCCGCTGGACAGCGGTGAGCCCCGAGCTTCGAAAATTTTGGGATGGTCTCTTTCAAATGAACGTGGCAAAGAGCTATTGGGAATTTCCCGGCCCAGGTAAGCGAGCCGCGCGCTCCGCTTTTATGATCGGTTTACCACTCACACCCCAGATCACTGTAATGAGGTTTGCAAACAATGACGACTGGTCTCGTACCCGTCTCAATTTCAAAATTTTCAGCTAAGACAGGGTTGACCGCGGCGCTATACCCCTGTACGAAGAGATTTTTCGCCACCAGCGTGTAAAAGTCACAATACGGGTGCATCGTTCCAAAAAATGGAAAATCATAATTAAAGCCGACTTCAAAAAAATATGAAATGCGCTAAAAAGTAAAAAGTAATTTTGTTCCTTATTTAATCTACGACACTCAATTTTTTTATATCGGCGCCTCATCATTTGCACTGTGTAAATCTGGCGCCGACTTAAAAAAATTGAGTGTCGTAGATAAAATTTTGATTTCAAATAATTTTTTGCCCATCCTGGTAATTTTGAGGTACATATAACTTGCAGCGACAAAGTTTTTCCTTAATATACAAAGAAGATTTTCACCAATTTTCACACTGATTAATAAATAATTGTAGATGATATGACGATATATATAAATATCTTCGCGCCGCCAACAATCAACAGCTGCGTATAATGCGCTATTTAGCAGTTTTATCACTCGCGTTGACAGTTGGCGCCGTGCGAGAAATATATATATCGTCATATCTTCTACAATTATTTATTAATCAGTTTGAAAATTGGTGAAAATGTTGCTTGTATATTAAGGAAAAACTTTGTCGCTGCAAGTTATATGTACCTCAAAATTGCCTCGATACTTTTTAACGGCGAACGTTGAAAAACATGGGTTATATCCAGTATTACTTTTTAATTAAATATTATTACATTTTTTAACATAAGGGTTTTGTGCATACATTTTACGACTCCGCTAGAGTTTTCTGAGTTTTATGTTTCAAGTCTCATAACGATCCGTTAATATTTACTCAAGTTATCGCAATTTATGTTTAAAGAAATAATGATTTTGGTCGAAGAAATTTTGTTTGTTTATAATTTTTGTCCCGAATACTAATAATTCGATAAAAATACTGTAAATAGAAAAAATGTGTGCCGTGACGAGCTTTACAACACTATATTTTTTAAAATCCAATTTAACAAAATTTAATTTTCCAATCTTTCTTAGCGTTTGGACAATAATTTTTCCCATTTTCGAGCGCTAGTCCCCTTATTGTATCCGAGCCCTCAATTGTTCTAATAGCTATGGAGGAGAATGAATTCCTTTTTAAAAAAATATGTATCGAATATTTTTGGCTACTCTACAGACTTGCAAAATTGCAGCAAAATCGGTGTGTACGGGTTCGATATGTTCCTTTTAAATAATATAGTACAGTAGAAGGATATTATTATTATTATTATTTTTATTATTATATGTCTGTATTATATCGTATAGACCATCATTAATGTATGCGGAAACACATGATACATGGGTGGGGTTCAGCAACAGGTGCTCTTAAAAAACATTAAAGTCCTGTTTTTACAAATTACGATATTGCAAGGGAATGAAATTTGTTTTGCGTTAAATAAACCGGAATAGGACAGCAGGTTAAAAGACGAATGTGATATCGTTTTATTTTCTTCCTCCGTTCTCTTCCGTTGAACGGAATATGTTCATAAGACGATTTTTAAATTGTTACTCTAACAGAAACATTTGTAAATCGCGGGCTTTGACTCTCAAAACATAACCTAGTTTTACTCGTGCTTAATTCTAGTTCCTACCACGCGTAGCGTTACAATCTGTTTTGAGACTTCACCGGTAACGTTGCATGCGACACTAAAATGGTAAGGGGGTCCTAGGACCCCCCAAACCGGCGACACAAAAATACATTGCTTGATAGGTCTATTCTATACCTCGTCTGTGATCCTATACCTGGTCTGTGGTAATATTCGCGTATGATGAGAACTCGCCATTATGCAAGGATCGGTACATACTTTATCTGTTTTACCGACTCGTGCTGACGCGTAGGTGCGAAATATCGGGATCCTTCGGAACTGCTTATTTCTTAACATTTCTCTTGTTACGAACTCAGTTCAATTAATTTCGCTCCTTTCGGAGTTTTTTCGTAACTGGGATGAACTTAGCTAAGAGGTGTATATTAGTAGACACAAGGATAAATAACATTTATCAGTTTGGAGGTTACACGAGTCGTAATGCTGCCACAATTTATGATTATAAAATCAAATGGACTCGACCACCGAGGGTCTCCCCATTTGATGTTAGACAAACCGGTGATTTGGGACTACAAGTAGATGTAAAACCAACTGACACTCGACTTTATTATGAAAATTCCAAGGAATTGGAAGAGTAAGGAGAATTCGCTATATTAAAATACCCCCAAAAAGTGCATAGTTTCCAATGAATACGCTATCATGTTCATTATTTATTCGTATATTTTTGTCATCCGTTACTATTATGTATTGTATTATGAAAATGAATGTAAATATTTAATTAACCTGTCGTTTGTACGGTCTAGTGCGAGCGATCTTGTAAAGAAGATGTTCAGTTTGAAGTTTCAACCGTTGCGAGAAACCAGAAGTGTAAAGAGGGAGAAAATAATGAGTCTTGTGAAAAGGCATGTCTGCGATCGAGGTTCTACCGAATCCTGTAGTAAGTTGCTTTTTATTAAGTATTTATATAGTATTTTCAATGCATGCGTAACTTTTTTTAATTCAACGTAACGACTCGCTCTTTATATTATGTTACTATTAATTTCATGTTTCTTTATAGTATTTAATGGTTAAATTTTTTGTGGTCTCGAATTACTTCCACTCACAATCAATTAAATATGTAAACTCCAATTTGGTAGGTAACAAATATACAGGGTCAGTCACATAACTTGTCCACCCCGAATAACTTTTAAACCTCGACACGATTTGTCCGCCTTAGCGCGACACATTGTTTTATATGATATGGACGTGTCCAGATTTGCGATGTTTTTCCGCACGCTCGTGGTTGCATTCGGCAGTTGCTTCATTATTGGAGCCTCCTCTTTCGAATAACTTAAGCGGCTAAAACGATTTGCGCGAATAAAACGCAAGTGTGGCACCGGCTCGCCTAAGGTAGCAGTTGGAAAAGTAAATCTTTGCCGACCTTAATAAGGTTTTTTCTCTCAGCGTTTTTTAATAATAAAGCTTAAAAATGCAATTTTGAAACCAATAAGAATCTCGAACTCGATACTTCCTCCAAAGATCGAATAAAACTATAAGACCATATTATTAATAACCGGTACAGACTTCTATAAGTTTCAAAAAAATTTAATGGAAACACTTGCTCGTATAACTTAACTTATGACGCGTAAAGAATTTCAGAGATACTTGGATATAAAAAGAAAAGCATCTAACGTTGTATCGTTGCGTGTAAAACTTCAAATTATTCAGGTACGCAGAACATATTCTACTAAAAATTTAAAAACAAAGCATTACAAACGCAGTGCTTCTTATGAAAAATATATTTAAACCATTTGCTGCTGGAAGTTCGTACAGGGCAGTCATTAATACCTAACAGTTCTAATATGAACCGACTAATGTCATTAGTTAGTTAAATATAATGCGAACTCTTTATTTTATATTCAGTTTCGACATGGTTCGGAATATTTTGTAGATGCATATAGTACAAGAGATCGTACCAACAAATATATTGTTTCAGTCGCGGCAATGACAAGTGAAATATCGGACATGCAGGAATATATGAAAGAGCATCCAAGAAACAAAGTTGCAAAAGTGTTCTTAATAGAATTAATCGACAGAAGAAAGAAGCAGCTTAGATTAGTACGAAATTGGGATTACAGGCGATTCGAATGGATCCTCGAATCTCTGAACCTCGTTTACAAACCTGTGCCAGCGTACGATATTTTTCAGATCTTCGATACGCAACAAATACGCCGCAAACCTTTTGATGGCCGCTATAATTCTTCATTAATTTTGATATAATCCAAACAAATGAATGCTATTCCTCGTTCTTTATATTTACAGTAACTAGAAAATTCTTATGTTCAGAAATCAATAATTAAATATATAAAGGCAATAAAGGTAACGAATGAAAGAACCAGTAAAAAATCAATGCAAACATTTTTCGTTTATTTATCGGTTTAATATAGATGTATAATACGTAAATAATTATATAGTTTGAATCAGCGGTCATTATTAAGCTGTTCTGCATAATTGTGTGTGTGTGTGTGTGTGCGCGCGCGCGCGCGCGTGTTCACATGTGTTTATATTATTAATTTTTTAATCACTTACAGAAAACCTGGCATGGTATCTCGAAAAGACTCGCTGAGAATCTTGACGCAACAACGCTGCGATGACATCATTAACGGAAAACTGAATGCATATAAAACTGAACTGCAAGAACAGCAAAAAGTTTTCTATCGCGAAAAAGCAGAGAAACTGGAATATATTTTAAAGGAAGAACTAGAATATGGTTTAGAACCAACAGTGACGAAAGAGGAAATCGAGGCGGCACGAAAAAAGCGGGGGATCTGTCGAAACTTTAAATAAATCATCTTTGTGTACATATGTCTTTATTCACTTTACCAAATGCTGCTAACAATAAAATTATAAGAATACCTTCGTCTGAAATTTCATTTTTTTTTTTTAATTCAATATTGCGCCTCCTTAGATACTTTGTATATTTAAACAAGAATAGTGATTTCAGAGTATTCCTTTGCATATTGATAATGAATTCTGTAACAAGGAGAAATAATTTTTACCTATTAAATATAACAAACATAATAAGGATAATAAGCATCGATATCGATGTGTCCCATCTCATACTTACATATCCCACATTAAGCGACGCAAGGTTCGATGGACATTCTCTCCACATCTCTCCACCTATCCCAAAACGCATCGGCTCTTTGTGTAGCAGGCTGACTCTTTACATGTCACACATTCTCTATCAGCAGTGCTTCCTCGTCCGCATCTCTCGTACATTTCTTTTAGATATTCTGCCCAATATCCTGAAGAGAAAAGAGGGAAATTAGAATGAGAACGCGGGTTGGTGCCCGTGGAGCTCTGAACCGCTCTGCTCGTCGGAGTGCGCGGGTGTTATAAATAAAACACGGTACACGGAACTATTTCAAGTTAAAACTTCAATGTATATTTTGTGGCTGTAGGAAGCTGGTCAGTGAAAAGTATCAGACAGAATGAATGTAGCGTTTCAAAGTCTCCTCCGAGGTCCTCGTCGAAGTCGCTGGCTGAATCCTTCTAGTCCTCCCATAGATCCTTCTGGTCCAATCAGGATGAAGGATGCAGCAGATCCAAGCGGTAGGCCGTCCTTCGGATGTCCGTATGCCCCCGCGAATTGGCGTCCATCTTTTCCTCCGTCTTCGGTTGGTGGTGGAAAACTCGGTGGAAGCGCGCTTTTCCGTTACACAGCGGGGTGCCCACGTGGGAAGAGAAAGTAGGGTCTACTCCGAGGATCGAGAAAACAACGCTTGAAGGAAATTTATGACTTCCTTAGCGACGCCAATACTTCTGGAGTCAATCAACACTCCTAAAGACTAACAGAGGACAAGGCCTTCTCAAAAGATTACGTGACTTATGAAAAAAAACACGATTCGCTTCGGGGCCTGTTAATTGGTGCCTTTTCCTGTTTTCGAGCTCTGCCCAAGATCTTTCCCACGTATGCCACCCGCATCGCGCATCCTTAACAATATTTCTTCAATCGCACGCAAACATCTGCTTTCAAATTTCGCTCCTGATTTACTTATCGATTACGTACAATTTCCAGCCACGTTCAAGCGATAGCGTAACACGCGAAACACGGTGACGCTTCCCCCCAGGATAGTTCGAACGGCTTCTACAAGAAGTTCAAAATGGCCAACCTCACAAATGATGCTCGAACATGATTGGCCGAGAGTATTGGAAAACTGCAAGATTCGAATTTCCGCGCCCGCGGTCCGCCGCCATCGTACGTTAAACATTCAATATTCGCGAAAAAACGGTATAAAATTACTTTACAACGGATGAAATTAACATATCACGTTGAAAAACCCGCAAAGGAACACGAAACCGGCAATGTTCGGGAGAAATTCGCGGAATTTTTCGAGATATTAACGAAAAATCAAGTATGACGTCACCAACCGCCGATCGGCGAAAGAGGCAAAAACTTTACACACTCTTATTTCGCAACCACATGCGAGATTCGCGCCAAAAACTGCAAATTCGCCTGCCCCTTCGATCCCTCTTCAAGTTTTTCGACACACGGAGCACGCGAAACTTGATATAATATCGGGAAAAAGATGATTTCTACGCACTTGCTACGGCCAGACGCGATCACGATCGAATCCAACGGGGTACTGACGGGATTGCGTTGGGAGGGGGAGGGGGGGATTAGTCGATGGGTTGTCGAATATTTTTGCAGAAAAAGCGAGCCATACAATTAAACGCGAACGATACGTCGAGTGACTCTGATTGTAAACTTCCAAGGCAGAACACTTGGTAGTTGCACAGAGATTTATAATTTAGCAATGCCAGCCTTGCAATTAACAAACTTTAACGTTAACGATGCTGGCAACACCCTCGAGATGCTGAAAAAGCCTCGGGGGAATGAGCACAGGAGAACGTAGAGGAGACAGAATATACATGCAACAAGTGTTGCGCACCTATTCCGAGACACTTTAAAGTTTAAATAATAACTAATTGATTAAACCACTCTTCGAACTGAGAATGCACCGAAGCTATTTCTACGCACCACTCTGACATTTACGAGAACAATAGATGCATCACTTAAAGAATAAATACATCGAAGAAATTCAGAGTTCACTTTTTGACACTTTGAGGTTACGTAGCACCTCTGTAGCTCGTCGCCCTAAGTCGTTTTCTGACTGAATCTTCGCAAGAGAACTCAACCAAAGCGACACGAAACGAAGCGATCCTACCTCGTTATAACACCACTAGACCGTATTCCAAAATATTAATCCCAAAAGTCCAAAATATCCAAGATTCGTGCACCCAATGATTTCCACTCGCTTGTCTCGACCTTCTCACAGGAAACACAGGGGCACGACACAAAACAGTATAAAAAATGCACAAGTATACGTATTAAACACACAAACAATTCGTAAATTAATGAAAAATAAACGCGTGGATTATGATTAATTGAAACGGAAAATTGAAACGGAGAAACGCGCGAAACGGTCGAAAATAACATATTACGTTGAAAAACACGAAACCGGCAATATTCGGGAGAAATTCGCGGAATTTTTCGAGATATTAACGAAAAATCAAGTATGACGTCACCAACCGCCGATCGGCGAAAGAGGCAAAAACTTTACACACTCTTATTTCGCAACCACATGCGAGATTCGCGCCAAAAACTGCAAATTCGCCTGCCCCTTCGATCCCTCTTCAAGTTTTTCGACACACGGAGCACGCGAAACTTGATATAATATCGGGAAAAAGATGATTTCTACGCACTTGCTACGGCCAGACGCGATCACGATCGAATCCAACGGGGTACTGACGGGAATGCGTTGGGGGGGGGGGGGGGGGGGATTAGTCGATGGGTTGTCGAATATTTTTGCAGAAAAAGCGAGCCATACAATTAAACGCGAACGATACGTCGAGTGACTCTGATTGTAAACTTCCAAGGCAGAACACTTGGTAGTTGCACAGAGATTTATAATTTAGCAATGCCAGCCTTGCAATTAACAAACTTTAACGTTAACGATGCTGGCAACACCCTCGAGATGCTGAAAAAGCCTCGGGGGAATGAGCACAGGAGAACGTAGAGGAGACAGAATATACATGCAACAAGTGTTGCGCACCTATTCCGAGACACTTTAAAGTTTAAATAATAACTAATTGATTAAACCACTCTTCGAACTGAGAATGCACCGAAGCTATTTCTACGCACCACTCTGACATTTACGAGAACAATAGATGCATCACTTAAAGAATAAATACATCGAAGAAATTCAGAGTTCACTTTTTGACACTTTGAGGTTACGTAGCACCTCTATAGCTCGTCGCCCTAAGTCGTTTTCTGACTGAAACTTCGCAAGAGAACTCAACCAAAGCGACACGAAACGAAGCGATCCTACCTCGTTATAACACCACTAGACCGTATTCCAAAATATTAATCCCAAAAGTCCAAAATATCCAAGATTCGTGCACCCAGTGATTTCCACTCGCTCGTCTCGACCTTCTCACGGGAAACACAGGGGCACGACACAAAACAGTATAAAAAAATGCACAAGTATACGTATTAAACACACAAACAATTAGTAAATTAATGAAAAATAAACGCGTGGATTATGATTAATTGAAACGGATAATTGAAACGGAGAAACGCGCGAAACGGTCGAAAATAACATATTACGTTGAAAACACGCAAATGAACACGAAACCGACAATATTCGGGAGAAATTCGCGGAATTTTTCGAGATATTAACGAAAAATCAAGCATGACGTCACCAACCGCCGATCGGCGAAAGAGGCAAAAACTTTACACACTCTTATTTCGCAACCACATGCGAGATTCGCGCCAAAAACTGCAAATTCGCCTGCCCCTTCGATCACTCTTCAAGTTTTTCGACACACGGAGCACGCGAAACTTGATATAATATCGGGAAAAAGATGATTTCTACGCACTTGCTACGGCCAGACGCGATCACGATCGAATCCAACGAGGTACTGACGGGAATGCGTTGGGAGGGGGGGGATTAGTCGATGGGTTGTCGAATATTTTTGCAGAAAAAGCGAGCCAGACAATTAAACGCGAACGATACGTCGAGTGACTCTGATTGTAAACTTCCAAGGCAGAACACTTGGTAGTTGCACAGAGATTTATAATTTAGCAATGCCAGCCTTGCAATTAATAACTTTTTTTTAATGTAGCGTGCAATCCGAACTTGGTCAGAATCGGCTCGTTCGAATGCTATTTTTTTTTTGTATTAGACTGTGCAATCCGACCTTTTTTTTTGTTATACCGTGCAAACCAAATTTTTCTTTAATATACCGTGCAATCCGAACTTGGTGAGGATCGGCTCGTTCGAATGCTAATCCTTTTTTTGTATTAGACGGTGCAATCCGACCTTTTTTGTTATAATACTTTCAATCCAAATTTTTTTTTGATGTACCGTGCAATCCGAACTTGGTCAGGATCGGCTCGTTCGAATGCTATTTTTTTTTGTATCAGACGGTGCAATCCGAAATTTTTTTACTATACCGTGCAATCCAAATTTTTTTTTATTTTACCGTGCAGTCCGAATATGGTCAGGATTTGGTCGTGGAATGTTAATTTTTTTTGGTATTAGACGGTGCAATCCGAACTTTTTTTTTATTGTACCGTGCAATCCAAATATTTTTTTTTAATGTACCGTGCAATCCGAACTTGGTCAGGATCGGCTCGTTCGAATGCTAATCCTTTTTTTGTATTAGACGGTGCAATCAGACCTTTGTTTTTATTATACCGTGCAATCCAAAATTTTTTTTTTTAATGTACCATACAATCGGAACTTGGTCAGGATCGCCTCGTTCGAATGCTAATTTTTTTTTGTATTAGAGGGTGCAATCCGACCTTTTTTTTATTATACCGTGCAATCCAATTTTTTTTTTTAATGTACCGTACAATCCGAACTTGGTCAGGATCGGTTCGTTCGAATGCTAATTTTTTTTTGTATTAGACGGTGCAAGCCGACCATTTTTTTTATTATACCGTGCAATCCAAAAATTTTTTTTTTATTGTACCGTGCAATCCGAACTTGGTCAGGATCGGCTCGTGCAATGCTAATTTTTTTTTGTATTAGCCGGTGCAATCTGGACTTTTTTTTTATCGTATCGTGGAATTCCAAGTTTTTTTTATCGTACCGTTCAACCCGAACTTGGTCAGGATTTGTTCGGTGGATGCGGATTTTTTTTCTATGATGCGGTGCAATCCGGACATTTTTTTTTATTGTATCGTGCAATCCGAAGTTTTTTTTATGGTACCTTGCAACCCGAACTTGCTCAGGATTTGGTCGTGGAATGCTATTTTTTTTTTGTATTAGACGGTGCAATCCGAACTTTTTTTATTATACCGTGCATCCAAATTTTTTTTTTAATGTACCGTGCAATCCGAACTTGGTCAGGATCGGCTCGTGCAATGCTATTTTTTTTGTATTAGACGGTGCAATCCAAATTTTTTTTTTATTATCCCCTGCAATCCAAATTTTTTTTTTTAATGTACCGTGCAATCCGAACTTGGTCAGGACCGGCTCGTTGGAATGCTAATTTTTTTTTGTATTAGACGGAGGAAGCCGACCATTTTTTTTATTATATCGTGCAATCCAAATTTTTTTTTTATTGTACCGTGCAATCCGGATTTGGTCAGGATCGGCTCGTGCAATGCTAATTTTTTTTGTATTAGACGGTGCAATCCAAATTTTTTTTTATTATCCCCTGCAATCCAAAATTTTTTTTTTAATGTACCGTGCAATCCGAACTTGGTCAGGATCGGCTCGTTCGAATGTTAATTTCTTTTTCTACTAGACGGTGCAATCCGAACTTGGTCAGGATCGGTTCGTTCGAATGCCAATTTTTTTTTGTATTAGACGGTGTAATCAAACTTTTTTTTTATTATTCCGTGTAATCCAATTTTTTTTTTAATGTACCGTGCAATCCGAACTTGGTCAGGATCGGTTTGTTTGAATGCCATTTTTTTTTTGTATTAGACGGTGCAATCCGAACTTTTTTTTTTAGTACACCGTGCAATCCAAAATATTTTTTTTTATTGTACCGTGCAATCCGAACTTGGTCAGGATCGGCTCGTGCAATGCTATTTTTTTTGTATTAGACGGTGCAATCCAAATTTTTTTTTTATTATCCCCTGCAATCCAAAATTTTTTTTTTAATGTACCGTGCAATCCGAACTTGGTCAGGACCGGCTCGTTGGAATGCTAATTTTTTTTTGTATTAGACGGAGGAAGCCGACCATTTTTTTTATTATATCGTGCAATCCAAATTTTTTTTTTTATTGTACCGTGCAATCCGAACTTGGTCAGGATCGGCTCGTGCAATGCTAATTTTTTTTGTATTAGACGGTGCAATCCAAATTTTTTTTTATTATCCCCTGCAATCCAAAATTTTTTTTTTAATGTACCGTGCAATCCGAACTTGGTCAGGATCGGCTCGTTCGAATGTTAATTTCTTTTTCTACTAGACGGTGCAATCCGAACTTGGTCAGGATCGGTTCGTTCGAATGCCAATTTTTTTTTGTATTAGACGGTGTAATCAAACTTTTTTTTTATTATTCCGTGTAATCCAATTTTTTTTTTAATGTACCGTGCAATCCGAACTTGGTCAGGATCGGTTTGTTTGAATGCCATTTTTTTTTTGTATTAGACGGTGCAATCCGAACTTTTTTTTTAGTACACCGTGCAATCCAAAATTTTTTTTTTATTGTACCGTGCAATCCGAACTTGGTCAGGATCGGCTCGTGCAATGCTAATTTTTTTTTGTATTAGACGGTGCAATCTGGACTTTTTTTTTTATAGTATCGTGGAAATCCAAGTTTTTTTTATCGTACCGTTCAACCCGAACTTGGTCAGGATTTGTTCGGTGGATGCGGATTTTTTTTCTATTATGCGGTGCAATCCGGACTTTTTTTTTTTATTGTATCGTGCAATCCGAAGTTTTTTTTATGGTACCTTGCAACCCGAACTTGCTCAGGATTTGGTCGTGGAATGTTAATTTTTTTTGTATTAGACGGTGCAAGCCGACCATTTTTTTTATTATACCGTGCACTCCAAAATTTTTTTTTTATTGTACCGTGCAATCCGAACTTGGTCAGGATCGGCTCGTGCAATGCTAATTTTTTTTTGTATTAGACGGTGCAATCTGGACTTTTTTTTTTTATAGTATCGTGGAAATCCAAGTTTTTTTTATCGTACCGTTCAACCCGAACTTGGTCAGGATTTGTTCGGTGGATGCGGATTTTTTTTCTATTATGCGGTGCAATCCGGACTTTTTTTTTTTATTGTATCGTGCAATCCGAAGTTTTTTTTATGGTACCTTGCAACCCGAACTTGCTCAGGATTTGGTCGTGGAATGTTAATTTTTTTTGTATTAGACGGTGCAATCCGACATTTTTTTTATTTTACCGTGCAATTCAAATATTTTTTTGAGTGTACGGTGCAATCCGAATTTGGTCAGGATCTGCTCGTTCGAATACTATTTTTTTTGGATTAGACGGAGCAAGCCGACTTTTTTTATTATACTGTGCAATCCAAAATATCAGCGGTCGATAATGGATCGGCGCACCGACGGTCGCTAAGTCTTCAAGGTATTAGTCATGCACCGACGGTCGATAATTTATCAGCGGTTGGTAATCGATGGGCGCACCAACGGTCGGTAATCAACGGGTCAGTTATGCACCAACGGTCGACAATGTTGTTACGTATGTGGAATTTTCCCACACGCCGCTCTCAACCATTTTTCGAGCTCGCGTCTGCGAAGGGAAAACGCCCTAAAATCCTTTCGCTTATCACACACCGCTAATGGAAGTCAAGATCCCGACCAGCTGGATTTCGACCGTGAGAACGGGAGTGACACGACGACGACCCCGAAGGATTTCCTTATATGGAGATTCCTAACGAATCCCCACTCATTTTTGGGACTATATAAACCCTTTGGTTTCAACCCTCGTCGGTTCAAAGCAGTACAGTCACGCGTAGAGTAACGTCGTGTCACGCTCGTACAGAGTTGGTTAAAATCCAGTAAGATCGGGCTCGAGTCTCCTTACGAATCAACAGTTAACCTCATAGAATCCGCGAGTTCGGTTTATATTCTATTTGGCACTTTGAAATAGCCACTCTTACGCCCCGCATCGCCAGTGCGTTAACACCGTGCAACTATTGGTAACATACACATTTTATCTAATTATTTAATCGCGACACTTACATTTGTACAATAATTAGTTATCGAATATACGAATGGTGTTGACGTTGTAAATCGAGTAGATTCGTTAAACGCATCTCTTACCCAGCGATCCTTATAATATTAGTAGCACTCACCCGCTGATACAACTTTACCGCTCGAGTTGTATCAAACTTTAATTAAGAGTTACGAGGCATCGCTAACATTTCCCGCGACTCCCTGATTTCACATCAGGTTCGTTCGCAAACCTTTCACCAAAACAAGGAATCTTCTCCAACCCAGTGGCTCCCCGATTTCGCATCGGGTTCGTCCACGAAACCTCACTCCTCCTACGGCTCCCTGATTTCGCATCAGGTTCGTCCGTATCCTACAGCTCCCTGATTTCGCATCAGGTTCGTCCGTAAGTCTACCAACCTCCGAACAGCTCCCTGGTTTCGCACCAGGTTCGTCTGTGAATAATCCAACCTCCCAACAGCTCCCTGGTTTCGCACCAGGTTCGTCCGTGAACTTGATCCTAGTGACTCCCTGATTTCGCATCGGGTTCGTTCACGTCATTTCACCCTCCTGCGGCTCCCTGATTTCGCATCAGGTTCGTCCGCGTGTGAATCCATCCTAGAGGCTCCCTGATTTCGCATCAGGTTCGTTCTCGTTTCCGATAATCCTAGCGGCTCCCTGATTTCGCATCAGGTTCGTCCGCACTCTAACTAACAAACTCATAGACCGTATTCCTTGGGAAATACCCTTCTCGCCGGCCTCTCGCTTTGCCACAGCCCCGGCTCGTAACAATGTATTAGCTGTCGGTCATCGATCGGCGTACCGACGGTAGGTAAGTGAAAAACGTATCAGTCATGCACCGACAGTCGAGAATTTATCAGTCGTCGTTAATCGATCAGCGCATCGAAGATTGGTAAGGAATCAACGTATCCGTTATGCACCGATGGTCGATTATTTAACAGCGGTCGGTAATGGATGACCGGATCTACGGTCGGTAATTAAACCACGTGACGCTGGACGGTAAATAATGACCGTGCAATTCCAACTTTTTTTGATATCGTACCGTGCAACCCGAACTCGGTCAGGATTGGGACGTTGGATTCGGATGTTTTTTTTTCTACGAGGCTGTGCAATTCGGACTTTTTTTTTAATGTATCGTGCATTCCCAGGTTTTTTTTTATGGTACCGCGGAACCCGAACTTGGTCAGGATTTGGTCGCTGGATGCGGATTTCTTTTTTGCGCGAGACGGTGCAATCCGGTCTTTTTTTATGGTACCGTGCAATGTCAAGTTTTATGGTTATCGTGTGGTGCAACCCGAACTCGGTCAGGATGGTGTAGTTGGAAGCGGAATTTTTTTTTCTATCAGGCGGTGCAACGCGGACTTTTTTTTTATCGTATCGTGGAATCCCAAGTTTTTTTTTATCGTACCGTTCATCCCGAACTTGGTCAGGATCGGCTGGTTCGAATTCTAATTTTTTTTTGTAATAGACGGTGCTATCCGAACTTTTTTTTTTAGTATACCGTGCGATCCAAAATTTTTTTTTTATCGTACCGTGCAATCCGAACTTGGTCAGGATCGGTTCGTTCGAATGCCATTTTTTTTTTGTATTAGACGGTGCAATCCGAACATTTTTTTATTATACAGTGCAATCCAAAATTTTTTTTTTATTGTACCGTGCAATCGGAACTTGGTCAGGATCAGCTGGTTCGAATGCTAATTTTTTTTTTGTATTAGACGGTGCAATCCGAACTTTTTTCTTATTATACCGTGCAATACAAATTTTTTTTTATTGTACCGTGCAATCCGAACTTGTTCAGGATCGGCTCGTTCGAATGCTAATTTTTTTTTGTATTAGATGGTGCAATCCGAACTTTTTTTTTATTACAGAGTGCAATCCAAATTTTTTTTTATTGTACCGTGCAATCCGAACTTGGTCAGGATCGGCTGGTTCGAATGCTAATTTTTTTTGCATTAGACGGTGCAATCCGACCTTTTTTTTATTATACCCTGCAATCCAAATTTTTTTTTAATGTACCGTGCAATCCGAACTTGGTCAGGATCGGCTCGTCCGAATTCTAATTTTTTTTTGGTATTAGACGGTGCAATCCGACCTTTTTTTGTTATTATACCGTGCAAACCAAATTTTTTTTTTAATGTACCGTGCAATCCGAACTTGGTCAGGATCGTTTCGTTCGAATGCCAATTTTTTTGTATTAGATGGTGCAATACGAACTTTGTTTTATTACACCTGGCAATCCAAATTTTTTTTTTTATTGTACCGTGCAATCCTAACTTGGTCAGGATTTGATCGTGCAAAGCTAATTTTTTTTTGTATTAGACGGTGCAACCCGAACTTTTTTTTTATTATACCCTGCGATCCAAAATTTTTTTTTAATGTACCGTGCAATCCGAACTTGGTCAGGATCGGCTCGTTCGAATGCTAATTTCTTTTTGTATTAGACGGTGCAAGCCGACCATTTTTTTTATTACACTGTGCAATCCAAATTTTTTTTTATCGTACCGTGCAATCCGAACTTGGTCAGGATCGGCTCGTTCGAATGCTAATTTTTTTTTTGTATTAGACGGTGCAATCCGAACTTTTTTTTATTACAGACTGCAATCCAAATTTTTTTTATTACAGAGTGCAATCCAAATTTTTTTTTTATTGTACCGTGCAATCCGGACTTGGTCATGATCGGCTCGTTCGAATGCTAATTTTTTTTTGTTTAGATGGTGCAATCCGAACTTTTTTTTTATTACACGGTGCAATCCAAATTTTTTTTTATCGTACCGTGCAATCCGAACTTGGTCAGGATCGGCTCGTTCGAATGCCAATTTTTTTTTGTATTAGACTGTGCAAGCCGACCATTTTTTTTATTATACCGTGCAGTCCAAAACTTTTTTTTATTGTACCGTGCTATCCGAACTTGGTCAGGATCGGCTCGTTCGAATGCTTATTTTTTTTTGTATTAGACGGTGCAATCCGAACTTTTTTCTTATTATACCGTACAATCCAAATTTTTTTTTAATGTACCGTGCAATTGGAATTTGTTCAGGATTGGCTAGTGCAATGTAGCGGTCGGTAATTAAACGCCGAGTCCGCGTTCGATAATACACCGACGTACCTGAGGTCGTTAAATTATCCATGCACCGGCGGTCGGACGTATATATATGTATCTGTGGTCGGTAAAGAGTCCTTGTAACAGGTGTCGTTAAAATTTCACATACCTACGGTCGTTAACTTACCGACGCATCAGTGGTCGGTGTTTGATCCATGTTTCCGCGATCGGCAACTATTCGCCATATGTTCTGTCGGTTAATTACCTGCGTACCTATGGTCGGGATCTCAAATAAATACGGGCGGTCGATAAATTATGGAAGTACCGCCGGTCGGGAAGTAGTCGGGAAATCAGCGTGTGGTAATTTAGTTACGTTACTACGGTGGGTACTGTATCCATACACTGGCGGTCGGTAAATAATCCATGTATTCGCGCTCGTTAAGTAGTCGGCATATCAGCGGTGGATAATTTATCGACGAAACCGACGGTCGGTAAATTATCTGTGTAGGAGTGGTTAGCGTTCGGTTATTTATACATGCACCGACGGTCGATAATTGATCAGCGGTCGGTAGTGGATCGGCGCACCGACGGTCGGGAATTAATTCACGTAACGACGGACGGATTAATTAATTACCGTACAATCCGAACTTTTTTTGTTATCGTGCCGTGCAACCCGAACTCTGTGAGGATTGGGTGGTTGGATGTGGATTTTTTTTTTGTGTCAGTCAGTGCAATCCGGACTTTTTTTTTTATCGTATCGTGCTTTCCCAAGTTTTTTTCTAATGTACCGTGTAACTCGAACTTGGTCAGGATTCAGTGGTTGGATGGGGATTTTCTTTCTACGATGCGGTGCAATACGGACTTTTTTTTTATTGTATCGTGCAATCCGAAGTTTTTTTTCTATGGTACCTTGCAACCCGAACTTGTCAGGATTTGGTCACTGGATACGGATTTTTTTTTTTTTTTTTTGTGTGAGAATGTGCAATTCGGACTTTTTTTTTGTGGTACCGTGCAATCGGAAGTTTTTTTGGTATCGTAGCGTGTAACCCGAACTGGGTGAGGATTGGTTCTGGCAACGTAGCGGTCGGTAATCGATCGGCGCACCGACGGTCGGTAATTAATCGACGTAACGATGGAGGGTCATTAATGACCGTGCAACCCGAACTTTTTTTGTAAGGGTACAGTGCAAGTCGAACTTGGTCAGGATCGCGTGTTTGGATGCGGATGTTTTTTTTCTATTAGGCGGTGCAATCCTGACTTGTTGGTACGGTAGGGTGGAATGTGAATATTTTTTGTTACGTTACCGTGCAAGCGGAACTTGGTCGGGATTGGCTCGTGCATGGTAGTGGTGGATAATTGATGGGCGCATGGACGGTGGGTAAGAAGTAACCAACGTAACAGTCACGTACCG